>JANFCV010000017.1:0-2814128 GCA_024500475.1 Phthorimaea operculella
TCGAATAGCTGAACTAAAGTTTACTAAACAGTGCCACCAAGTACCGAGTAGAAATATTATTGTTACTCAAAACAGTTCATAGATGGCAGCTCAGTGCTGTTAGTTTAAAATTAATATGACAGGTGGTGCTGCTAGTCAGACTAGTGTCAAACTGTTAGAAATCGCACCGGAGTCAACATATAGTGGTCATCGCAACAGTAAGTGAGTGAGGCCAGCTTAAACTGAGCTCTCGTAGTGTTTGTTTGAAAACACCAATATAAAGGTGATCCCTTGCTTGGGGTAGTTTCACGTGCTGCCGATAGTACCCAGTAAGGTTGCCTAGATTGTTCCTAGTTTGGTTACGTCCGTTTTAGCTTTGTATTGTAGCTCGATAAATGGTCAAGAGCAGAGTCGGACACACAACATGAGGTTAACCTCACTAAATGTAACATTCTGAAGTTAACCTCACGGCATGTAACATATAGTTAGAAAGTGTGACGAAACGGGCCAAGAGCGTGTCGGGCACTCTAGTAGGTAGAAAGTGGGTAGAATAGGGCTTAGAGCGTGTCGGGCACTCTAGTAGGTAGAAAGTGGGTAGAATAGGGCCAAGAGCGTGTCGGGCACTCTAGTAGGTAGAAAGTGGGTAGAATAGGGCCAAGAGGCGTGTCGGGCACTCTAGTAGGTAGAAAGTGGGTAGAATAGGCCAAGAGCGTGTCGGGCACTCTAGTAGGTAGAAAGTGGGTGAATAGGACCAAGAGCGTGTCGGGCACTCTAGTAGGTAGAAAGTGGGTAGAATAGGCCAAGAGCGTGTCGGGCACTCTATATGTAGTGGGTGGAATAGGCCAAGAGCGTGTCGGGCACTCTAGTAGGTAGAAAGTGGGTAGAACAGGGCCAAGAGCGTGTCGGGCACTAGAAGGTAGAAAGTGTGAAGAAACGGGCCAAGAGGGTGTCGGGCACTCTAGTAGGTAGAAAGAGGGTAGAATAGGGCCAAGAGCGTGTCGGGCACTCTAGTAGGTAGAAAGTGGGTAGAATAGGGCCAAGAGCGTGTCGGGCACTCTAGTAGGTAGAAAGTGGGTAGAATGGGGCCAAGAGCGTGTCGGGCACTCTAGTAGGTAGAAAGTGGGTAGAATAGGCTTCTTCTGCAAGACATAGTTCCCTACTGACGGATAACAGAACATCATCACTTGGTACTGACTGTCATGCGGCGCGACCGCAGCCAGCTCTCGTTGCCCGACGTACAGCGTGTGCGGCGGCCCGACCACTCTAGCAGCCGCTGACAATAGCTGGCTTCTTCTGCGAGCCATAGTTCCCTACTGACGTATTACAGTATATCATCGCTTGGTACTGACTGTCATGCGGCGCGACCGCAGCCAGCTCACGTTGTCCGACGTACAGCGTGTGCGGCGGCCCGACCACTCTAGCGGCCGCTGACGGCAGCTGGCCAGCAGCGTCGCGGTAGCCCGGTGCGCCGCCAGCAGCGCCCGCACCGACGTCGGGCACTCGTGGAGGACAACAGGAGATCGCCATCACTTAGTATATAGTACTGACCGGTAGCGTCGTGGTATCAGGTTGGCTCTATCGTTGCTGCAGGATGTCGTTCAAAATCTGTGTGCCATAACTCCCTACTGACGGATAACAGTATATCATCACTTGGTACTGACTTGGTACCGACTAGGGCTTTCGAATACCGGACTTTTTCAATACCGGTATTGAATACCGGATCATTTTCTTCAATACCGGGATCCCGGTATTACGGTATTAATGGAATGTTTTTCTCCGAGGACGTGAGTCATAAAAAAAAGTAAATTTTTATGCAACTTTTTATCACAAAGCAATAAAAAAATGTCCACTGTAGAAATAAAGTCGTCGAAAGTATTTTCGTACAAAAAAAACTAGATGGCGCTAGTAGTTTTTTAAAACGCGGTAATGAAATGTTTTCCGCGATATGATAAAGTAGCGTGTAGCATAGAGTTTGCCAAGCGGACACGGTCTCCTCGCGAAGAATTAGAACTTAGAACTTAAAACTTAAAATTAAAAATTAGAACTGGAAAACCGCCTACGGTACGGTAGTAGATAGTAGTAGGTACCATGTGTGGGGTGTCGTTTGAAAGAGGAACTCGAGCCGCGTTCGATGGTACAACACTTACGGCGATCGGTGGCGCAACATTGCGCTAGCAAAATTTGAACGATGTTGCGCAACATTGTATATGGCACACTGTACTTAGCAAACTGTTTGAAATCGCACCAGAGTCGAACATAATTATAGTGGTCCTCCATACAGTCACTAAGTGAGGCGAGCTAAAACTGGTCTCTCTCGTAGTGTTTGTATGAAAGTGAGGCCAGCTAAAACTGGTCTCTCGTAGTGTTTCGATGAAAACACCAATACTATGGTGATCCCTTGCTTGGGTAGGTTCATGTGCTGCCGATAGTACCCAGTACCCAAAACCCCAAAATCTGATAAATCGGTAGATATCTGTCTCAATTAGTTGTCTCAAGAACACTGAAGCAAAGCAAGAGAAATACTGCGATAACATTTTGAACTTGCAGCGCCATCTGTGGTCGAATAGCTGAACTAAAGTTTACTAAACAGTGCCACCAAGTACCGAGTAGAAATATTATTGTTACTCAAAACAGTTCATAGATGGCAGCTCAGTGCTGTTAGTTTAAAATTAATATGACAGGTGGTGCTGCTAGTCAGACTAGTGTCAAACTGTTAGAAATCGCACCGGAGTCAACATATAGTGGTCATCGCAACAGTAAGTGAGTGAGGCCAGCTTAAACTGAGCTCTCGTAGTGTTTGTTTGAAAACACCAATATAAAGGTGATCCCTTGCTTGGGGTAGTTTCACGTGCTGCCGATAGTACCCAGTAAGGTTGCCTAGATTGTTCCTAGTTTGGTTACGTCCGTTTTAGCTTTGTATTGTAGCTCGATAAATGGTCAAGAGCGAGTCGGACACACAACATGAGGTTAACCTCACTAAATGTAACATTCTGAAGTTAACCTCACGGCATGTAACATATAGTTAGAAAGTGTGACGAAACGGGCCAAGAGCGTGTCGGGCACTCTAGTAGGTAGAAAGTGGGTAGAATAGGGCTTAGAGCGTGTCGGGCACTCTAGTAGGTAGAAAGTGGGTAGAATAGGGCCAAGAGCGTGTCGGGCACTCTAGTAGGTAGAAAGTGGGTAGAATAGGGCCAAGAGCGTGTCGGGCACTCTAGTAGGTAGAAAGTGGGTAGAATAGGGCCAAGAGCGTGTCGGGCACTCTAGTAGGTAGAAGTGGGTAGGATAGGCCAAGAGCGTGTCGGGCACTCTAGTAGGTAGAAAGTGGGTAGAATAGGGCCAAGAGCGTGTCGGGCACTCTATATGTAGAAAGTGGGTAGAATAGGGCCAAGAGCGTGTCGGGCACTCTAGTAGGTAGAAAGTGGGTAGAACAGGGCCAAGAGCGTGTCGGGCACTAGTAGGTAGAAAGTGTGACGAAACGGGCCAAGAGGGTGTCGGGCACTCTAGTAGGTAGAAAGTGGGAGAATAGGCCAAGAGCGTGTCGGGCACTCTAGTAGGTAGAAAGTGGGTAGAATAGGGCCAAGAGCGTGTCGGGCACTCTAGTAGGTAGAAAGTGGGTAGAATGGGGCCAAGAGCGTGTCGGGCACTCTAGTAGGTAGAAAGTGGGTAGAATAGGCTTCTTCTGCAAGACATAGTTCCCTACTGACGGATAACAGAACATCATCACTTGGTACTGACTGTCATGCGGCGCGACCGCAGCCAGCTCTCGTTGCCCGACGTACAGCGTGTGCGGCGGCCCGACCACTCTAGCAGCCGCTGACAATAGCTGGCTTCTTCTGCGAGCCATAGTTCCCTACTGACGTATTACAGTATATCATCGCTTGGTACTGACTGTCATGCGGCGCGACCGCAGCCAGCTCACGTTGTCCGACGTACAGCGTGTGCGGCGGCCCGACCACTCTAGCGGCCGCTGACAGCAGCTGGCCAGCAGCGTCGCGGTAGCCCGGGTGCGCCGCCAGCAGCGCCCGCACCGACGTCGGGCACTCGTGGAGGACAACAGGAGATCGCCATCACTTAGTATATAGTACTGACCGGTAGCGTCGTGGTATCCAGGTTGGCTCTATCGTTGCTGCAGGATGTCGTTCAAAATCTGTGTGCCATAACTCCCTACTGACGGATAACAGTATATCATCACTTGGTACTGACTTGGTACCGACTAGGGCTTTCGAATACCGGACTTTTTCAATACCGGTATTGAATACCGGATCATTTTCTTCAATACCGGGATCCCGGTATTACGGTATTAATGGAATGTTTTTCTCCGAGGACGTGAGTCATAAAAAAAAGTAAATTTTTATGCAACTTTTTATCACAAAGCAATAAAAAAATGTCCACTGTAGAAATAAAGTCGTCGAAAGTATTTTCGTACAAAAAAAACTAGATGGCGCTAGTAGTTTTTTAAAACGCGGTAATGAAATGTTTTCCGCGATATGATAAAGGTGCGTGGTGCATAGTGTTCGCCACGCGGACACGTTCGCCTCGCGAAAACTTAGAACTTAGAACTTAAAACTTAAAAATTAAAAATTAGAACTGGAAAACCGCCTACGGTACGGTAGTAGATAGTAGTAGGTACCATGTGTGGGGTGTCGTTTGAAAGAGGAACTCGAGCCGCGTTCGATGGTACAACACTTACGGCGATCGGTGGCGCAACATTGCGCTAGCAAAATTTGAACGATGTTGCGCAACATTGTATATGGCACACTGTACTTAGCAAACTGTTTGAAATCGCACCAGAGTCGAACATAATTATAGTGGTCCTCCATACAGTCACTAAGTGAGGCGAGCTAAAACTGGTCTCTCTCTCGTAGTGTTTGTATGAAAGTGAGGCCAGCTAAAACTGGTCTCTCGTAGTGTTTCGATGAAAACACCAATACTATGGTGATCCCTTGCTTGGGGTAGGTTCATGTGCTGCCGATAGTACCCAGTACCCAAAACCCCAAAATCTGATAAATCGGTAGATATCTGTCTCAATTAGTTGTCTCAAGAACACTGAAGCAAAGCAAGAAAATACTGCGATAACATTTTGAACTTGCAGCGCCATCTGTGGTCGAATAGCTGAACTAAAGTTTACTAAACAGTGCCACCAAGTACCGAGTAGAAATATTATTGTTACTCAAAACAGTTCATAGATGGCAGCTCAGTGCTGTTAGTTTAAAATTAATATGACAGGTGGTGCTGCTAGTCAGACTAGTGTCAAACTGTTAGAAATCGCACCGGAGTCCAACATATAGTGGTCATCGCAACAGTAAGTGAGTGAGGCCAGCTTAAACTGAGCTCGTAGTGTTTGTTTGAAAACACCAATATAAAGGTGATCCCTTGCTTGGGGTAGTTTCACGTGCTGCCGATAGTACCCAGTAAGGTTGCCTAGATTGTTCCTAGTTTGGTTACGTCCGTTTTAGCTTTGTATTGTAGCTCGATAAATGGTCAAGAGCGAGTCGGACACACAACATGAGGTTAACCTCACTAAATGTAACATTCTGAAGTTAACCTCACGGCATGTAACATATAGTTAGAAAGTGTGACGAAACGGGCCAAGAGCGTGTCGGGCACTCTAGTAGGTAGAAAGTGGGTAGAATAGGGCTTAGAGCGTGTCGGGCACTCTAGTAGGTAGAAAGTGGGTAGAATACGCCAAGAGCGTGTCGGGCACTCTAGTAGGTAGAAAGTGGGTAGAATAGGCCAAGAGCGTGTCGGGCACTCTAGTAGGTAGAAAGTGGGTAGAATAGGGCCAAGAGCGTGTCGGGCACTCTAGTAGGTAGAAAGTGGGTAGAATAGGCCAAGAGCGTGTCGGGCACTCTAGTAGGTAGAAAGTGGGTAGAATAGGCCAAGAGCGTGTCGGGCACTCTATATGTAGAAAGTGGGTAGAATAGGCCAAGAGCGTGTCGGGCACTCTAGTAGGTAGAAAGTGGGTAGAACAGGCCAAGAGCGTGTCGGGCACTAGTAGGTAGAAAGTGTGACGAAACGGGCCAAGAGGGTGTCGGGCACTCTAGTAGGTAGAAAGAGGGTAGAATAGGCCAAGAGCGTGTCGGGCACTCTAGTAGGTAGAAAGTGGGTAGAATAGGGCCAAGAGCGTGTCGGGCACTCTAGTAGGTAGAAAGTGGGTAGAATGGGGCCAAGAGCGTGTCGGGCACTCTAGTAGGTAGAAAGTGGGTAGAATAGGCTTCTTCTGCAAGACATAGTTCCCTACTGACGGATAACAGAACATCATCACTTGGTACTGACTGTCATGCGGCGCGACCGCAGCCAGCTCGTTGCCCGACGTACAGCGTGCGGCGGCCCGACCACTCTAGCAGCCGCTGACAATAGCTGGCTTCTTCTGCGAGCCATAGTTCCCTACTGACGTATTACAGTATATCATCGCTTGGTACTGACTGTCATGCGGCGCGACCGCAGCCAGCTCACGTTGTCCGACGTACAGCGTGTGTGGCGGCCCGACCACTCTAGCGGCCGCTGACAGCAGCTGGCCAGCAGCGTCGCGGTAGCCCGGTGCGCCGCCAGCAGCGCCCGCACCGACGTCGGGCACTCGTGGAGGACAACAGGAGATCGCCATCACTTAGTATATAGTACTGACCGGTAGCGTCGTGGTATCCAGGTTGGCTCTATCGTTGCTGCAGGATGTCGTTCAAAATCTGTGTGCCATAACTCCCTACTGACGGATAACAGTATATCATCACTTGGTACTGACTTGGTACCGACTAGGGCTTTCGAATACCGGACTTTTTCAATACCGGTATTGAATACCGGATCATTTTCTTCAATACCGATCCCGGTATTACGGTATTAATGGAATGTTTTTCTCCGAGGACGTGAGTCATAAAAAAAAGTAAATTTTTATGCAACTTTTTATCACAAAGCAATAAAAAAATGTCCACTGTAGAAATAAAGTCGTCGAAAGTATTTTCGTACAAAAAAAACTAGATGGCGCTAGTAGTTTTTTAAAACGCGGTAATGAAATGTTTTCCGCGATATGATAAAGGTGCGTGGTGCATAGTGTTCGCCACGCGGACACGTTCGCCTCGCGAAAACTTAGAACTTAGAACTTAAAACTTAAAAATTAAAAATTAGAACTGGAAAACCGCCTACGGTACGGTAGTAGATAGTAGTAGGTACCATGTGTGGGGTGTCGTTTGAAAGAGGAACTCGAGCCGCGTTCGATGGTACAACACTTACGGCGATCGGTGGCGCAACATTGCGCTAGCAAAATTTGAACGATGTTGCGCAACATTGTATATGGCACACTGTACTTAGCAAACTGTTTGAAATCGCACCAGAGTCGAACATAATTATAGTGGTCCTCCATACAGTCACTAAGTGAGGCGAGCTAAAACTGGTCTCTCTCGTAGTGTTTGTATGAAAGTGAGGCCAGCTAAAACTGGTCTCTCGTAGTGTTTCGATGAAAACACCAATACTATGGTGATCCCTTGCTTGGGGTAGGTTCATGTGCTGCCGATAGTACCCAGTACCCAAAAACCCCAAAATCTGATAAATCGGTAGATATCTGTCTCAATTAGTTGTCTCAAGAACACTGAAGCAAAGCAAGAGAAATACTGCGATAACATTTTGAACTTGCAGCGCCATCTGTGGTCGAATAGCTGAACTAAAGTTTACTAAACAGTGCCACCAAGTACCGAGTAGAAATATTATTGTTACTCAAAACAGTTCATAGATGGCAGCTCAGTGCTGTTAGTTTAAAATTAATATGACAGGTGGTGCTGCTAGTCAGACTAGTGTCAAACTGTTAGAAATCGCACCGGAGTCCAACATATAGTGGTCATCGCAACAGTAAGTGAGTGAGGCCAGCTTAAACTGAGCTCGTAGTGTTTGTTTGAAAACACCAATATAAAGGTGATCCCTTGCTTGGGGTAGTTTCACGTGCTGCCGATAGTACCCAGTAAGGTTGCCTAGATTGTTCCTAGTTTGGTTACGTCCGTTTTAGCTTTGTATTGTAGCTCGATAAATGGTCAAGAGCGAGTCGGACACACAACATGAGGTTAACCTCACTAAATGTAACATTCTGAAGTTAACCTCACGGCATGTAACATATAGTTAGAAAGTGTGACGAAACGGGCCAAGAGCGTGTCGGGCACTCTAGTAGGTAGAAAGTGGGTAGAATAGGGCTTAGAGCGTGTCGGGCACTCTAGTAGGTAGAAAGTGGGTAGAATAGGCCAAGAGCGTGTCGGGCACTCTAGTAGGTAGAAAGTGGGTAGAATAGGCCAAGAGCGTGTCGGGCACTCTAGTAGGTAGAAAGTGGGTAGAATAGGGCCAAGAGCGTGTCGGGCACTCTAGTAGGTAGAAAGTGGGTAGAATAGGCCAAGAGCGTGTCGGGCACTCTAGTAGGTAGAAAGTGGGTAGAATAGGGCCAAGAGCGTGTCGGGCACTCTATATGTAGAAAGTGGGTAGAATAGGCCAAGAGCGTGTCGGGCACTCTAGTAGGTAGAAAGTGGGTAGAACAGGGCCAAGAGCGTGTCGGGCACTAGTAGGTAGAAAGTGTGACGAAACGGGCCAAGAGGGTGTCGGGCACTCTAGTAGGTAGAAAGAGGGTAGAATAGGGCCAAGAGCGTGTCGGGCACTCTAGTAGGTAGAAAGTGGGTAGAATAGGGCCAAGAGCGTGTCGGGCACTCTAGTAGGTAGAAAGTGGGTAGAATGGGGCCAAGAGCGTGTCGGGCACTCTAGTAGGTAGAAAGTGGGTAGAATAGGCTTCTTCTGCAAGACATAGTTCCCTACTGACGGATAACAGAACATCATCACTTGGTACTGACTGTCATGCGGCGCGACCGCAGCCAGCTCTCGTTGCCCGACGTACAGCGTGCGGCGGCCCGACCACTCTAGCAGCCGCTGACAATAGCTGGCTTCTTCTGCGAGCCATAGTTCCCTACTGACGTATTACAGTATATCATCGCTTGGTACTGACTGTCATGCGGCGCGACCGCAGCCAGCTCACGTTGTCCGACGTACAGCGTGCGGCGGCCCGACCACTCTAGCGGCCGCTGACAGCAGCTGGCCAGCAGCGTCGCGGTAGCCCGGGTGCGCCGCCAGCAGCGCCCGCACCGACGTCGGGCACTCGTGGAGGACAACAGGAGATCGCCATCACTTAGTATATAGTACTGACCGGTAGCGTCGTGGTATCCAGGTTGGCTCTATCGTTGCTGGAGGATGTCGTTCAAAATCTGTGTGCCATAACTCCCTACTGACGGATAACAGTATATCATCACTTGGTACTGACTTGGTACCGACTAGGGCTTTCGAATACCGGACTTTTTCAATACCGGTATTGAATACCGGATCATTTTCTTCAATACCGATCCCGGTATTACGGTATTAATGGAATGTTTTTCCGAGGACGTGAGTCATAAAAAAAAGTAAATTTTTATGCAACTTTTTATCACAAAGCAATAAAAAAATGTCCACTGTAGAAATAAAGTCGTCGAAAGTATTTTCGTACAAAAAAAACTAGATGGCGCTAGTAGTTTTTTAAAACGCGGTAATGAAATGTTTTCCGCGATATGATAAAGGTGCGTGGTGCATAGTGTTCGCCACGCGGACACGTTCGCCTCGCGAAAACTTAGAACTTAGAACTTAAAACTTAAAAATTAAAAATTAGAACTGGAAAACCGCCTACGGTACGGTAGTAGATAGTAGTAGGTACCATGTGTGGGGTGTCGTTTGAAAGAGGAACTCGAGCCGCGTTCGATGGTACAACACTTACGGCGATCGGTGGCGCAACATTGCGCTAGCAAAATTTGAACGATGTTGCGCAACATTGTATATGGCACACTGTACTTAGCAAACTGTTTGAAATCGCACCAGAGTCGAACATAATTATAGTGGTCCTCCATACAGTCACTAAGTGAGGCGAGCTAAAACTGGTCTCTCTCGTAGTGTTTGTATGAAAGTGAGGCCAGCTAAAACTGGTCTCTCGTAGTGTTTCGATGAAAACACCAATACTATGGTGATCCCTTGCTTGGGGTAGGTTCATGTGCTGCCGATAGTACCCAGTACCCAAAACCCCAAAAATCTGATAAATCGGTAGATATCTGTCTCAATTAGTTGTCTCAAGAACACTGAAGCAAAGCAAGAGAAATACTGCGATAACATTTTGAACTTGCAGCGCCATCTGTGGTCGAATAGCTGAACTAAAGTTTACTAAACAGTGCCACCAAGTACCGAGTAGAAATATTATTGTTACTCAAAACAGTTCATAGATGGCAGCTCAGTGCTGTTAGTTTAAAATTAATATGACAGGTGGTGCTGCTAGTCAGACTAGTGTCAAACTGTTAGAAATCGCACCGGAGTCCAACATATAGTGGTCATCGCAACAGTAAGTGAGTGAGGCCAGCTTAAACTGAGCTCTCGTAGTGTTTGTTTGAAAACACCAATATAAAGGTGATCCCTTGCTTGGGGTAGTTTCACGTGCTGCCGATAGTACCCAGTAAGGTTGCCTAGATTGTTCCTAGTTTGGTTACGTCCGTTTTAGCTTTGTATTGTAGCTCGATAAATGGTCAAGAGCGAGTCGGACACACAACATGAGGTTAACCTCACTAAATGTAACATTCTGAAGTTAACCTCACGGCATGTAACATATAGTTAGAAAGTGTGACGAAACGGGCCAAGAGCGTGTCGGGCACTCTAGTAGGTAGAAAGTGGGTAGAATAGGGCTTAGAGCGTGTCGGGCACTCTAGTAGGTAGAAAGTGGGTAGAATAGGCCAAGAGCGTGTCGGGCACTCTAGTAGGTAGAAAGTGGGTAGAATAGGGCCAAGAGCGTGTCGGGCACTCTAGTAGGTAGAAAGTGGGTAGAATAGGCCAAGAGCGTGTCGGGCACTCTAGTAGGTAGAAAGTGGGTAGAATAGGCCAAGAGCGTGTCGGGCACTCTAGTAGGTAGAAAGTGGGTAGAATAGGGCCAAGAGCGTGTCGGGCACTCTATAAGTAAGAAATTTGGTAGTAATAGGCCAAGAGCGTGTCGGGCACTCTAGTAGGTAGAAAGTGGGTAGAACAGGGCCAAGAGCGTGTCGGGCACTAGTAGGTAGAAAGTGTGACGAAACGGGCCAAGAGGGTGTCGGGCACTCTAGTAGGTAGAAAGAGGGTAGAATAGGCCAAGAGCGTGTCGGGCACTCTAGTAGGTAGAAAGTGGGTAGAATAGGCCAAGAGCGTGTCGGGCACTCTAGTAGGTAGAAAGTGGGTAGAATGGGGCCAAGAGCGTGTCGGGCACTCTAGTAGGTAGAAAGTGGGTAGAATAGGCTTCTTCTGCAAGACATAGTTCCCTACTGACGGATAACAGAACATCATCACTTGGTACTGACTGTCATGCGGCGCGACCGCAGCCAGCCTCGTTGCCCGACGTACAGCGTGTGCGGCGGCCCGACCACTCTAGCAGCCGCTGACAATAGCTGGCTTCTTCTGCGAGCCATAGTTCCCTACTGACGTATTACAGTATATCATCGCTTGGTACTGACTGTCATGCGGCGCGACCGCAGCCAGCTCACGTTGTCCGACGTACAGCGTGTGCGGCGGCCCGACCACTCTAGCGGCCGCTGACAGCAGCTGGCCAGCAGCGTCGCGGTAGCCCGGGTGCCGCCAGCAGCGCCCGCACCGACGTCGGGCACTCGTGGAGGACAACAGGAGATCGCCATCACTTAGTATATAGTACTGACCGGTAGCGTCGTGGTATCCAGGTTGGCTCTATCGTTGCTGGAGGATGTCGTTCAAAATCTGTGTGCCATAACTCCCTACTGACGGATAACAGTATATCATCACTTGGTACTGACTTGGTACCGACTAGGGCTTTCGAATACCGGACTTTTTCAATACCGGTATTGAATACCGGATCATTTTCTTCAATACCGATCCCGGTATTACGGTATTAATGGAATGTTTTTCTCCGAGGACGTGAGTCATAAAAAAGTAAATTTTATGCAACTTTTATCACAAAGCAATAAAAAATGTCCACTGTAGAAATAAAGTCGTCGAAAGTATTTTCGTACAAAAACTAGATGGCGCTAGTAGTTTTTTAAAACGCGGTAATGAAATGTTTTCCGCGATATGATAAAGGTGCGTGGTGCATAGTGTTCGCCACGCGGACACGTTCGCCTCGCGAAAACTTAGAACTTAGAACTTAAAACTTAAAAATTAAAAATTAGAACTGGAAAACCGCCTACGGTACGGTAGTAGATAGTAGTAGGTACCATGTGTGGGGTGTCGTTTGAAAGAGGAACTCGAGCCGCGTTCGATGGTACAACACTTACGGCGATCGGTGGCGCAACATTGCGCTAGCAAAATTTGAACGATGTTGCGCAACATTGTATATGGCACACTGTACTTAGCAAACTGTTTGAAATCGCACCAGAGTCGAACATAATTATAGTGGTCCTCCATACAGTCACTAAGTGAGGCGAGCTAAAACTGGTCTCTCTCTCGTAGTGTTTGTATGAAAGTGAGGCCAGCTAAAACTGGTCTCTCGTAGTGTTTCGATGAAAACACCAATACTATGGTGATCCCTTGCTTGGGGTAGGTTCATGTGCTGCCGATAGTACCCAGTACCCAAAACCCCAAAAATCTGATAAATCGGTAGATATCTGTCTCAATTAGTTGTCTCAAGAACACTGAAGCAAAGCAAGAGAAATACTGCGATAACATTTTGAACTTGCAGCGCCATCTGTGGTCGAATAGCTGAACTAAAGTTTACTAAACAGTGCCACCAAGTACCGAGTAGAAATATTATTGTTACTCAAAACAGTTCATAGATGGCAGCTCAGTGCTGTTAGTTTAAAATTAATATGACAGGTGGTGCTGCTAGTCAGACTAGTGTCAAACTGTTAGAAATCGCACCGGAGTCCAACATATAGTGGTCATCGCAACAGTAAGTGAGTGAGGCCAGCTTAAACTGAGCTCTCGTAGTGTTTGTTTGAAAACACCAATATAAAGGTGATCCCTTGCTTGGGGTAGTTTCACGTGCTGCCGATAGTACCCAGTAAGGTTGCCTAGATTGTTCCTAGTTTGGTTACGTCCGTTTTAGCTTTGTATTGTAGCTCGATAAATGGTCAAGAGCGAGTCGGACACACAACATGAGGTTAACCTCACTAAATGTAACATTCTGAAGTTAACCTCACGGCATGTAACATATAGTTAGAAAGTGTGACGAAACGGGCCAAGAGCGTGTCGGGCACTCTAGTAGGTAGAAAGTGGGTAGAATAGGGCTTAGAGCGTGTCGGGCACTCTAGTAGGTAGAAAGTGGGTAGAATAGGCCAAGAGCGTGTCGGGCACTCTAGTAGGTAGAAAGTGGGTAGAATAGGCCAAGAGCGTGTCGGGCACTCTAGTAGGTAGAAAGTGGGTAGAATAGGCCAAGAGCGTGTCGGGCACTCTAGTAGGTAGAAAGTGGGTAGAATAGGCCAAGAGCGTGTCGGGCACTCTAGTAGGTAGAAAGTGGGTAGAATAGGGCCAAGAGCGTGTCGGGCACTCTATGTAGAAAGTGGGTAGAATAGGCCAAGAGCGTGTCGGGCACTCTAGTAGGTAGAAAGTGGGTAGAACAGGGCCAAGAGCGTGTCGGGCACTAGTAGGTAGAAAGTGTGACGAAACGGGCCAAGAGGGTGTCGGGCACTCTAGTAGGTAGAAAGAGGGTAGAATAGGGCCAAGAGCGTGTCGGGCACTCTAGTAGGTAGAAAGTGGGTAGAATAGGCCAAGAGCGTGTCGGGCACTCTAGTAGGTAGAAAGTGGGTAGAATGGGGCCAAGAGCGTGTCGGGCACTCTAGTAGGTAGAAAGTGGGTAGAATAGGCTTCTTCTGCAAGACATAGTTCCCTACTGACGGATAACAGAACATCATCACTTGGTACTGACTGTCATGCGGCGCGACCGCAGCCAGCTCTCGTTGCCCGACGTACAGCGTGTGCGGCGGCCCGACCACTCTAGCAGCCGCTGACAATAGCTGGCTTCTTCTGCGAGCCATAGTTCCCTACTGACGTATTACAGTATATCATCGCTTGGTACTGACTGTCATGCGGCGCGACCGCAGCCAGCTCACGTTGTCCGACGTACAGCGTGTGCGGCGGCCCGACCACTCTAGCGGCCGCTGACAGCAGCTGGCCAGCAGCGTCGCGGTAGCCCGGGCCGCCAGCAGCGCCCGCACCGACGTCGGGCACTCGTGGAGGACAACAGGAGATCGCCATCACTTAGTATATAGTACTGACCGGTAGCGTCGTGGTATCCAGGTTGGCTCTATCGTTGCTGGAGGATGTCGTTCAAAATCTGTGTGCCATAACTCCCTACTGACGGATAACAGTATATCATCACTTGGTACTGACTTGGTACCGACTAGGGCTTTCGAATACCGGACTTTTTCAATACCGGTATTGAATACCGGATCATTTTCTTCAATACCGATCCCGGTATTACGGTATTAATGGAATGTTTTTCTCCGAGGACGTGAGTCATAAAAAAGTAAATTTTATGCAACTTTTATCACAAAGCAATAAAAAAATGTCCACTGTAGAAATAAAGTCGTCGAAAGTATTTTCGTACAAAAAAAACTAGATGGCGCTAGTAGTTTTTTAAAACGCGGTAATGAAATGTTTTCCGCGATATGATAAAGGTGCGTGGTGCATAGTGTTCGCCACGCGGACACGTTCGCCTCGCGAAAACTTAGAACTTAGAACTTAAAACTTAAAAATTAAAAATTAGAACTGGAAAACCGCCTACGGTACGGTAGTAGATAGTAGTAGGTACCATGTGTGGGGTGTCGTTTGAAAGAGGAACTCGAGCCGCGTTCGATGGTACAACACTTACGGCGATCGGTGGCGCAACATTGCGCTAGCAAAATTTGAACGATGTTGCGCAACATTGTATATGGCACACTGTACTTAGCAAACTGTTTGAAATCGCACCAGAGTCGAACATAATTATAGTGGTCCTCCATACAGTCACTAAGTGAGGCGAGCTAAAACTGGTCTCTCTCGTAGTGTTTGTATGAAAGTGAGGCCAGCTAAAACTGGTCTCTCGTAGTGTTTCGATGAAAACACCAATACTATGGTGATCCCTTGCTTGGGGTAGGTTCATGTGCTGCCGATAGTACCCAGTACCCAAAAACCCCAAAAATCTGATAAATCGGTAGATATCTGTCTCAATTAGTTGTCTCAAGAACACTGAAGCAAAGCAAGAGAAATACTGCGATAACATTTTGAACTTGCAGCGCCATCTGTGGTCGAATAGCTGAACTAAAGTTTACTAAACAGTGCCACCAAGTACCGAGTAGAAATATTATTGTTACTCAAAACAGTTCATAGATGGCAGCTCAGTGCTGTTAGTTTAAAATTAATATGACAGGTGGTGCTGCTAGTCAGACTAGTGTCAAACTGTTAGAAATCGCACCGGAGTCCAACATATAGTGGTCATCGCAACAGTAAGTGAGTGAGGCCAGCTTAAACTGAGCTCTCGTAGTGTTTGTTTGAAAACACCAATATAAAGGTGATCCCTTGCTTGGGGTAGTTTCACGTGCTGCCGATAGTACCCAGTAAGGTTGCCTAGATTGTTCCTAGTTTGGTTACGTCCGTTTTAGCTTTGTATTGTAGCTCGATAAATGGTCAAGAGCGAGTCGGACACACAACATGAGGTTAACCTCACTAAATGTAACATTCTGAAGTTAACCTCACGGCATGTAACATATAGTTAGAAAGTGTGACGAAACGGGCCAAGAGCGTGTCGGGCACTCTAGTAGGTAGAAAGTGGGTAGAATAGGGCTTAGAGCGTGTCGGGCACTCTAGTAGGTAGAAAGTGGGTAGAGTAGGCCAAGAGCGTGTCGGGCACTCTAGTAGGTAGAAAGTGGGTAGAATAGGCCAAGAGCGTGTCGGGCACTCTAGTAGGTAGAAAGTGGGTAGAATAGGCCAAGAGCGTGTCGGGCACTCTAGTAGGTAGAAAGTGGGTAGAATAGGCCAAGAGCGTGTCGGGCACTCTAGTAGGTAGAAAGTGGGTAGAATAGGCCAAGAGCGTGTCGGGCACTCTATATGTAGAAAGTGGGTAGAATAGGCCAAGAGCGTGTCGGGCACTCTAGTAGGTAGAAAGTGGGTAGAACAGGGCCAAGAGCGTGTCGGGCACTAGTAGGTAGAAAGTGTGACGAAACGGGCCAAGAGGGTGTCGGGCACTCTAGTAGGTAGAAAGAGGGTAGAATAGGGCCAAGAGCGTGTCGGGCACTCTAGTAGGTAGAAAGTGGGTAGAATAGGCCAAGAGCGTGTCGGGCACTCTAGTAGGTAGAAAGTGGGTAGAATGGGGCCAAGAGCGTGTCGGGCACTCTAGTAGGTAGAAAGTGGGTAGAATAGGCTTCTTCTGCAAGACATAGTTCCCTACTGACGGATAACAGAACATCATCACTTGGTACTGACTGTCATGCGGCGCGACCGCAGCCAGCCTCGTTGCCCGACGTACAGCGTGTGCGGCGGCCCGACCACTCTAGCAGCCGCTGACAATAGCTGGCTTCTTCTGCGAGCCATAGTTCCCTACTGACGTATTACAGTATATCATCGCTTGGTACTGACTGTCATGCGGCGCGACCGCAGCCAGCTCACGTTGTCCGACGTACAGCGTGTGCGGCGGCCCGACCACTCTAGCGGCCGCTGACAGCAGCTGGCCAGCAGCGTCGCGGTAGCCCGGGTGCGCCGCCAGCAGCGCCCGCACCGACGTCGGGCACTCGTGGAGGACAACAGGAGATCGCCATCACTTAGTATATAGTACTGACCGGTAGCGTCGTGGTATCCAGGTTGGCTCTATCGTTGCTGGAGGATGTCGTTCAAAATCTGTGTGCCATAACTCCCTACTGACGGATAACAGTATATCATCACTTGGTACTGACTTGGTACCGACTAGGGCTTTCGAATACCGGACTTTTTCAATACCGGTATTGAATACCGGATCATTTTCTTCAATACCGGGATCCCGGTATTACGGTATTAATGGAATGTTTTTCTCCGAGGACGTGAGTCATAAAAAAAAAAGTAAATTTTTATGCAACTTTTTATCACAAAGCAATAAAAAAATGTCCACTGTAGAAATAAAGTCGACGAAAGTATTTTCGTACAAAAAAAACTAGATGGCGCTAGTAGTTTTTTTAAAACGCGGTAATGAAATGTTTTCCGCGATATGATAAAGGTGCGTGGTGCATAGTGTTCGCCACGCGGACACGTTCGCCTCGCGAAAACTTAGAACTTAGAACTTAAAACTTAAAAATTAAAAATTAGAACTGGAAAACCGCCTACGGTACGGTAGTAGATAGTAGTAGGTACCATGTGTGGGGTGTCGTTTGAAAGAGGAACTCGAGCCGCGTTCGATGGTACAACACTTACGGCGATCGGTGGCGCAACATTGCGCTAGCAAAATTTGAACGATGTTGCGCAACATTGTATATGGCACACTGTACTTAGCAAACTGTTTGAAATCGCACCAGAGTCGAACATAATTATAGTGGTCCTCCATACAGTCACTAAGTGAGGCGAGCTAAAACTGGTCTCTCTCTCGTAGTGTTTGTATGAAAGTGAGGCCAGCTAAAACTGGTCTCTCGTAGTGTTTCGATGAAAACACCAATACTATGGTGATCCCTTGCTTGGGGTAGGTTCATGTGCTGCCGATAGTACCCAGTACCCAAAACCCCAAAAATCTGATAAATCGGTAGATATCTGTCTCAATTAGTTGTCTCAAGAACACTGAAGCAAAGCAAGAGAAATACTGCGATAACATTTTGAACTTGCAGCGCCATCTGTGGTCGAATAGCTGAACTAAAGTTTACTAAACAGTGCCACCAAGTACCGAGTAGAAATATTATTGTTACTCAAAACAGTTCATAGATGGCAGCTCAGTGCTGTTAGTTTAAAATTAATATGACAGGTGGTGCTGCTAGTCAGACTAGTGTCAAACTGTTAGAAATCGCACCGGAGTCCAACATATAGTGGTCATCGCAACAGTAAGTGAGTGAGGCCAGCTTAAACTGAGCTCTCGTAGTGTTTGTTTGAAAACACCAATATAAAGGTGATCCCTTGCTTGGGGTAGTTTCACGTGCTGCCGATAGTACCCAGTAAGGTTGCCTAGATTGTTCCTAGTTTGGTTACGTCCGTTTTAGCTTTGTATTGTAGCTCGATAAATGGTCAAGAGCGAGTCGGACACACAACATGAGGTTAACCTCACTAAATGTAACATTCTGAAGTTAACCTCACGGCATGTAACATATAGTTAGAAAGTGTGACGAAACGGGCCAAGAGCGTGTCGGGCACTCTAGTAGGTAGAAAGTGGGTAGAATAGGGCTTAGAGCGTGTCGGGCACTCTAGTAGGTAGAAAGTGGGTAGAATAGGGCCAAGAGCGTGTCGGGCACTCTAGTAGGTAGAAAGTGGGTAGAATAGGCCAAGAGCGTGTCGGGCACTCTAGTAGGTAGAAAGTGGGTAGAATAGGCCAAGAGCGTGTCGGGCACTCTAGTAGGTAGAAAGTGGGTAGAATAGGCCAAGAGCGTGTCGGGCACTCTAGTAGGTAGAAAGTGGGTAGAATAGGCCAAGAGCGTGTCGGGCACTCTATATGTAGAAAGTGGGTAGAATAGGGCCAAGAGCGTGTCGGGCACTCTAGTAGGTAGAAAGTGGGTAGAACAGGGCCAAGAGCGTGTCGGGCACTAGTAGGTAGAAAGTGTGACGAAACGGGCCAAGAGGGTGTCGGGCACTCTAGTAGGTAGAAAGAGGGTAGAATAGGCCAAGAGCGTGTCGGGCACTCTAGTAGGTAGAAAGTGGGTAGAATAGGCCAAGAGCGTGTCGGGCACTCTAGTAGGTAGAAAGTGGGTAGAATGGGGCCAAGAGCGTGTCGGGCACTCTAGTAGGTAGAAAGTGGGTAGAATAGGCTTCTTCTGCAAGACATAGTTCCCTACTGACGGATAACAGAACATCATCACTTGGTACTGACTGTCATGCGGCGCGACCGCAGCCAGCTCTCGTTGCCCGACGTACAGCGTGTGCGGCGGCCCGACCACTCTAGCAGCCGCTGACAATAGCTGGCTTCTTCTGCGAGCCATAGTTCCCTACTGACGTATTACAGTATATCATCGCTTGGTACTGACTGTCATGCGGCGCGACCGCAGCCAGCTCACGTTGTCCGACGTACAGCGTGCGGCGGCCCGACCACTCTAGCGGCCGCTGACAGCAGCTGGCCAGCAGCGTCGCGGTAGCCCGGGTGCGCCGCCAGCAGCGCCCGCACCGACGTCGGGCACTCGTGGAGGACAACAGGAGATCGCCATCACTTAGTATATAGTACTGACCGGTAGCGTCGTGGTATCCAGGTTGGCTCTATCGTTGCTGGAGGATGTCGTTCAAAATCTGTGTGCCATAACTCCCTACTGACGGATAACAGTATATCATCACTTGGTACTGACTTGGTACCGACTAGGGCTTTCGAATACCGGACTTTTTCAATACCGGTATTGAATACCGGATCATTTTCTTCAATACCGATCCCGGTATTACGGTATTAATGGAATGTTTTTCTCCGAGGACGTGAGTCATAAAAAAGTAAATTTTATGCAACTTTTATCACAAAGCAATAAAAAAATGTCCACTGTAGAAATAAAGTCGTCGAAAGTATTTTCGTACAAAAAAAACTAGATGGCGCTAGTAGTTTTTTAAAACGCGGTAATGAAATGTTTTCCGCGATATGATAAAGGTGCGTGGTGCATAGTGTTCGCCACGCGGACACGTTCGCCTCGCGAAAACTTAGAACTTAGAACTTAAAACTTAAAAATTAAAAATTAGAACTGGAAAACCGCCTACGGTACGGTAGTAGATAGTAGTAGGTACCATGTGTGGGGTGTCGTTTGAAAGAGGAACTCGAGCCGCGTTCGATGGTACAACACTTACGGCGATCGGTGGCGCAACATTGCGCTAGCAAAATTTGAACGATGTTGCGCAACATTGTATATGGCACACTGTACTTAGCAAACTGTTTGAAATCGCACCAGAGTCGAACATAATTATAGTGGTCCTCCATACAGTCACTAAGTGAGGCGAGCTAAAACTGGTCTCTCTCGTAGTGTTTGTATGAAAGTGAGGCCAGCTAAAACTGGTCTCTCGTAGTGTTTCGATGAAAACACCAATACTATGGTGATCCCTTGCTTGGGGTAGGTTCATGTGCTGCCGATAGTACCCAGTACCCAAAACCCCAAAAATCTGATAAATCGGTAGATATCTGTCTCAATTAGTTGTCTCAAGAACACTGAAGCAAAGCAAGAGAAATACTGCGATAACATTTTGAACTTGCAGCGCCATCTGTGGTCGAATAGCTGAACTAAAGTTTACTAAACAGTGCCACCAAGTACCGAGTAGAAATATTATTGTTACTCAAAACAGTTCATAGATGGCAGCTCAGTGCTGTTAGTTTAAAATTAATATGACAGGTGGTGCTGCTAGTCAGACTAGTGTCAAACTGTTAGAAATCGCACCGGAGTCCAACATATAGTGGTCATCGCAACAGTAAGTGAGTGAGGCCAGCTTAAACTGAGCTCTCGTAGTGTTTGTTTGAAAACACCAATATAAAGGTGATCCCTTGCTTGGGGTAGTTTCACGTGCTGCCGATAGTACCCAGTAAGGTTGCCTAGATTGTTCCTAGTTTGGTTACGTCCGTTTTAGCTTTGTATTGTAGCTCGATAAATGGTCAAGAGCGAGTCGGACACACAACATGAGGTTAACCTCACTAAATGTAACATTCTGAAGTTAACCTCACGGCATGTAACATATAGTTAGAAAGTGTGACGAAACGGGCCAAGAGCGTGTCGGGCACTCTAGTAGGTAGAAAGTGGGTAGAATAGGGCTTAGAGCGTGTCGGGCACTCTAGTAGGTAGAAAGTGGGTAGAATAGGCCAAGAGCGTGTCGGGCACTCTAGTAGGTAGAAAGTGGGTAGAATAGGGCCAAGAGCGTGTCGGGCACTCTAGTAGGTAGAAAGTGGGTAGAATAGGCCAAGAGCGTGTCGGGCACTCTAGTAGGTAGAAAGTGGGTAGAATAGGCCAAGAGCGTGTCGGGCACTCTAGTAGGTAGAAAGTGGGTAGAATAGGCCAAGAGCGTGTCGGGCACTCTATATGTAGAAAGTGGGTAGAATAGGGCCAAGAGCGTGTCGGGCACTCTAGTAGGTAGAAAGTGGGTAGAACAGGGCCAAGAGCGTGTCGGGCACTAGTAGGTAGAAAGTGTGACGAAACGGGCCAAGAGGGTGTCGGGCACTCTAGTAGGTAGAAAGAGGGTAGAATAGGGCCAAGAGCGTGTCGGGCACTCTAGTAGGTAGAAAGTGGGTAGAATAGGGCCAAGAGCGTGTCGGGCACTCTAGTAGGTAGAAAGTGGGTAGAATGGGGCCAAGAGCGTGTCGGGCACTCTAGTAGGTAGAAAGTGGGTAGAATAGGCTTCTTCTGCAAGACATAGTTCCCTACTGACGGATAACAGAACATCATCACTTGGTACTGACTGTCATGCGGCGCGACCGCAGCCAGCCTCGTTGCCCGACGTACAGCGTGTGCGGCGGCCCGACCACTCTAGCAGCCGCTGACAATAGCTGGCTTCTTCTGCGAGCCATAGTTCCCTACTGACGTATTACAGTATATCATCGCTTGGTACTGACTGTCATGCGGCGCGACCGCAGCCAGCTCACGTTGTCCGACGTACAGCGTGCGGCGGCCCGACCACTCTAGCGGCCGCTGACAGCAGCTGGCCAGCAGCGTCGCGGTAGCCCGGGTGCGCCGCCAGCAGCGCCCGCACCGACGTCGGGCACTCGTGGAGGACAACAGGAGATCGCCATCACTTAGTATATAGTACTGACCGGTAGCGTCGTGGTATCCAGGTTGGCTCTATCGTTGCTGGAGGATGTCGTTCAAAATCTGTGTGCCATAACTCCCTACTGACGGATAACAGTATATCATCACTTGGTACTGACTTGGTACCGACTAGGGCTTTCGAATACCGGACTTTTTCAATACCGGTATTGAATACCGGATCATTTTCTTCAATACCGATCCCGGTATTACGGTATTAATGGAATGTTTTTCTCCGAGGACGTGAGTCATAAAAAAGTAAATTTTATGCAACTTTTATCACAAAGCAATAAAAAATGTCCACTGTAGAAATAAAGTCGTCGAAAGTATTTTCGTACAAAAAAAACTAGATGGCGCTAGTAGTTTTTTAAAACGCGGTAATGAAATGTTTTCCGCGATATGATAAAGGTGCGTGGTGCATAGTGTTCGCCACGCGGACACGTTCGCCTCGCGAAAACTTAGAACTTAGAACTTAAAACTTAAAAATTAAAAATTAGAACTGGAAAACCGCCTACGGTACGGTAGTAGATAGTAGTAGGTACCATGTGTGGGGTGTCGTTTGAAAGAGGAACTCGAGCCGCGTTCGATGGTACAACACTTACGGCGATCGGTGGCGCAACATTGCGCTAGCAAAATTTGAACGATGTTGCGCAACATTGTATATGGCACACTGTACTTAGCAAACTGTTTGAAATCGCACCAGAGTCGAACATAATTATAGTGGTCCTCCATACAGTCACTAAGTGAGGCGAGCTAAAACTGGTCTCTCTCTCGTAGTGTTTGTATGAAAGTGAGGCCAGCTAAAACTGGTCTCTCGTAGTGTTTCGATGAAAACACCAATACTATGGTGATCCCTTGCTTGGGGTAGGTTCATGTGCTGCCGATAGTACCCAGTACCCAAAACCCCAAAATCTGATAAATCGGTAGATATCTGTCTCAATTAGTTGTCTCAAGAACACTGAAGCAAAGCAAGAGAAATACTGCGATAACATTTTGAACTTGCAGCGCCATCTGTGGTCGAATAGCTGAACTAAAGTTTACTAAACAGTGCCACCAAGTACCGAGTAGAAATATTATTGTTACTCAAAACAGTTCATAGATGGCAGCTCAGTGCTGTTAGTTTAAAATTAATATGACAGGTGGTGCTGCTAGTCAGACTAGTGTCAAACTGTTAGAAATCGCACCGGAGTCCAACATATAGTGGTCATCGCAACAGTAAGTGAGTGAGGCCAGCTTAAACTGAGCTCTCGTAGTGTTTGTTTGAAAACACCAATATAAAGGTGATCCCTGTCTTGGGGTAGTTTCACGTGCTGCCGATAGTACCCAGTAAGGTTGCCTAGATTGTTCCTAGTTTGGTTACGTCCGTTTTAGCTTTGTATTGTAGCTCGATAAATGGTCAAGAGCGAGTCGGACACACAACATGAGGTTAACCTCACTAAATGTAACATTCTGAAGTTAACCTCACGGCATGTAACATATAGTTAGAAAGTGTGACGAAACGGGCCAAGAGCGTGTCGGGCACTCTAGTAGGTAGAAAGTGGGTAGAATAGGGCTTAGAGCGTGTCGGGCACTCTAGTAGGTAGAAAGTGGGTAGAATAGGGCCAAGAGCGTGTCGGGCACTCTAGTAGGTAGAAAGTGGGTAGAATAGGCCAAGAGCGTGTCGGGCACTCTAGTAGGTAGAAAGTGGGTAGAATAGGGCCAAGAGCGTGTCGGGCACTCTAGTAGGTAGAAAGTGGGTAGAATAGGGCCAAGAGCGTGTCGGGCACTCTAGTAGGTAGAAAGTGGGTAGAATAGGGCCAAGAGCGTGTCGGGCACTCTATATGTAGAAAGTGGGTAGAATAGGGCCAAGAGCGTGTCGGGCACTCTAGTAGGTAGAAAGTGGGTAGAACAGGGCCAAGAGCGTGTCGGGCACTAGTAGGTAGAAAGTGTGACGAAACGGGCCAAGAGGGTGTCGGGCACTCTAGTAGGTAGAAAGAGGGTAGAATAGGGCCAAGAGCGTGTCGGGCACTCTAGTAGGTAGAAAGTGGGTAGAATAGGGCCAAGAGCGTGTCGGGCACTCTAGTAGGTAGAAAGTGGGTAGAATGGGGCCAAGAGCGTGTCGGGCACTCTAGTAGGTAGAAAGTGGGTAGAATAGGCTTCTTCTGCAAGACATAGTTCCCTACTGACGGATAACAGAACATCATCACTTGGTACTGACTGTCATGCGGCGCGACCGCAGCCAGCTCTCGTTGCCCGACGTACAGCGTGTGCGGCGGCCCGACCACTCTAGCAGCCGCTGACAATAGCTGGCTTCTTCTGCGAGCCATAGTTCCCTACTGACGTATTACAGTATATCATCGCTTGGTACTGACTGTCATGCGGCGCGACCGCAGCCAGCTCGCGTTGCCCGACGTACAACGTGTGCGGCGGCCCGACCACTCTAGCAGCCGCTGACAATAGCTGGCTTCTTCTGCGAGCCATAGTTCCCTACTGACGTATTACAGTATATCATCACTTGGTACTGACTGTCATGCGGCGCGACCGCAGCCAGCTCGCGTTGCCCGACGTACAGCGTGTGCGGCGGCCCGACCACTCTAGCAGCCGCTGACAATAGCTGGCTTCTTCTGCGAGCCATAGTTCCCTACTGACGAATAACAGTATATCATCACTTGGTACTGACTGTCATGCGGCGCGACCGCAGCCAGCTCGCGTTGCCCGACGTACAGCGTGTGCGGCGGCCCGACCACTCTAGCAGCCGCTGACAATAGCTGGCTTCTTCTGCGAGCCATAGTTCCCTACTGACGTATTACAGCATATCACTTGGTACTGACTGTCATGCGGCGCGACCGCAGCCAGCTCGCGTTGCCCGACGTACAGCGTGTGCGGCGGCCCGACCACTCTAGCAGCCGCTGACAATAGCTGGCTTCTTCTGCGAGCCATAGTTCCCTACTGACGTATTACAGTATATCATCACTTGGTACTGACTGTCATGCGGCGCGACCGCAGCCAGCTCGCGTTGCCCGACGTACAGCGTGTGCGGCGGCCCGACCACTCTAGCGGCCGCTGACAGCAGCTGACCAGCAGCGTCGCGGTAGCCCGGGCCAGCAGCGCCCGCACCGACGTCGGGCACTCGTGGAGGACAACAGGAGATCGCCATCACTTAGTATATAGTACTGACCGGTAGCGTCGTGGTATCCAGGTTGGCTCTATCGTTGCTGGAGGATGTCGTTCAAAATCTGTGTGCCATAACTCCCTACTGACGGATAACAGTATATCATCACTTGGTACTGACTTGGTACCGACTAGGCTTTCGAATACCGGACTTTTTCAATACCGGTATTGAATACCGGATCATTTTCTTCAATACCGATCCCGGTATTACGGTATTAATGGAATGTTTTTCTCCGAGGACGTGAGTCATAAAAAAGTAAATTTTATGCAACTTTTATCACAAAGCAATAAAAAATGTCCACTGTAGAAATAAAGTCGTCGAAAGTATTTTCGTACAAAAACTAGATGGCGCTAGTAGTTTTTAAAACGCGGTAATGAAATGTTTTCCGCGATATGATAAAGGTGCGTGGTGCATAGTGTTCGCCACGCGGACACGTTCGCCTCGCGAAAACTTAGAACTTAGAACTTAAAACTTAAAAATTAAAAATTAGAACTGGAAAACCGCCTACGGTACGGTAGTAGATAGTAGTAGGTACCATGTGTGGGGTGTCGTTTGAAAGAGGAACTCGAGCCGCGTTCGATGGTACAACACTTACGGCGATCGGTGGCGCAACATTGCGCTAGCAAAATTTGAACGATGTTGCGCAACATTGTATATGGCACACTGTACTTAGCAAACTGTTTGAAATCGCACCAGAGTCGAACATAATTATAGTGGTCCTCCATACAGTCACTAAGTGAGGCGAGCTAAAACTGGTCTCTCTCTCGTAGTGTTTGTATGAAAGTGAGGCCAGCTAAAACTGGTCTCGTAGTGTTTCGATGAAAACACCAATACTATGGTGATCCCTTGCTTGGGGTAGTTTCACGTGCTGCCGATAGTACCCAGTAAGGTTGCCTAGATTGTTCCTAGTTTGGTTACGTCCGTTTTAGCTTTGTATTGTAGCTCGATAAATGGTCAAGAGCGAGTCGGACACACAACATGAGGTTAACCTCACTAAATGTAACATTCTGAAGTTAACCTCACGGCATGTAACATATAGTTAGAAAGTGGGTTGAATCGGGCCAAGAGCGTGTCGGGCACTCTAGTAGGTAGAAAGTGGGTAGAATGGGGCCAAGAGCGTGTCGGGCACTCTAGTAGGTAGAAAGTGGGTAGAATAGGCCAAGAGCGTGTCGGGCACTCTAGTAGGTAGAAAGTGGGTAGAATAGGCCAAGAGCGTGTCGGGCACTCTAGTAGGTAGAAAGTGGGTAGAATAGGGCCAAGAGCGTGTCGGGCACTCTAGTAGGTAGAAAGTGGGTAGAATAGGCCAAGAGCGTGTCGGGCACTCTAGTAGGTAGAAAGTGGGTAGAATAGGGCCAAGAGCGTGTCGGGCACTCTAGTAGGTAGAAAGTGGGTAGAATAGGCCAAGAGCGTGTCGGGCACTCTAGTAGGTAGAAAGTGGGTAGAATAGGCCAAGAGCGTGTCGGGCACTCTAGTAGGTAGAAAGTGGTAGAATAGGCCAAGAGCGTGTCGGGCACTCTAGTAGGTAGAAAGTGGGTGGAATACCGGTATTAGATTTTAATACCGGTACTGAAAAGAGGTCAAAATGTCCGTGATCCCGGTATTGGCCAATACCGGTATACCGGTATACCGGTATTGAAGCCCTAGTACCGACCACCCTGGCTGCCGCTGAGAGCAGCTGACCGGTACCTTCTACTATATAACTCCCTACTGATGTATAACAGTATATCATCTAGGTACTGACTGTCATGCGGCGCGACCGCAGCCAGCTCGCGTTGTCCGACGTACAGCGTGTGCGGCGGCCCGACCACTCTGACAGCCGCTGACAATAGCTGGCTTCATCAGCAAGACATAGATCTACTGACGTATAACAGTATATCATCATGGTACTGACTGTCATGCGGCGCGACCGCAGCCAGCTCGCGTTCCGACGTACAGCGTGTGCGGCGGCCCGACCACTCTAGCGGCCGCTGACAGCAGCTGGCCAGCAGCGTCGCGGTAGCCCGGGTGCGCCGCCAGCAGCGCCCGCACCGACGTCGGGCACTCGTGGAGGACAACAGGAGATCGCCATCACTTAGTATATAGTACTGACCGGTAGCGTCGTGGTATCCAGGTTGGCTCTATCGTTGCTGGAGGATGTCGTTCAAAATCTGTGTGCCATAACTCCCTACTGACGGATAACAGTATATCATCACTTGGTACTGACTTGGTACCGACTAGGGCTTTCGAATACCGGACTTTTTCAATACCGGTATTGAATACCGGATCATTTTCTTCAATACCGATCCCGGTATTACGGTATTAATGGAATGTTTTTCCGAGGACGTGAGTCATAAAAAAGTAAATTTTTATGCAACTTTTATCACAAAGCAATAAAAATGTCCACTGTAGAAATAAAGTCGTCGAAAGTATTTTCGTACAAAAAAAACTAGATGGCGCTAGTAGTTTTTTAAAACGCGGTAATGAAATGTTTTCCGCGATATGATAAAGGTGCGTGGTGCATAGTGTTCGCCACGCGGACACGTTCGCCTCGCGAAAACTTAGAACTTAGAACTTAAAACTTAAAAATTAAAAATTAGAACTGGAAAACCGCCTACGGTACGGTAGTAGATAGTAGTAGGTACCATGTGTGGGGTGTCGTTTGAAAGAGGAACTCGAGCCGCGTTCGATGGTACAACACTTACGGCGATCGGTGGCGCAACATTGCGCTAGCAAAATTTGAACGATGTTGCGCAACATTGTATATGGCACACTGTACTTAGCAAACTGTTTGAAATCGCACCAGAGTCGAACATAATTATAGTGGTCCTCCATACAGTCACTAAGTGAGGCGAGCTAAAACTGGTCTCTCTCTCGTAGTGTTTGTATGAAAGTGAGGCCAGCTAAAACTGGTCTCTCGTAGTGTTTCGATGAAAACACCAATACTATGGTGATCCCTTGCTTGGGGTAGGTTCATGTGCTGCCGATAGTACCCAGTAAGGTTGCCTAGATTGTTCCTAGTTTGGTTACGTCCGTTTTAGCTTTGTATTGTAGCTCGATAAATGGTCAAGAGCGAGTCGGACACACAACATGAGGTTAACCTCACTAAATGTAACATTCTGAAGTTAACCTCACGGCATGTAACATATAGTTAGAAAGTGGGTTGAATCGGGCCAAGAGCGTGTCGGGCACTCTAGTAGGTAGAAAGTGGGTAGAATGGGGCCAAGAGCGTGTCGGGCACTCTAGTAGGAAGTGAGTAGAATAGGCCAAGAGCGTGTCGGGCACTCTAGTAGGTAGAAAGTGGGTAGAATAGGGCTTAGAGCGTGTCGGGCACTCTAGTAGGTAGAAAGTGGGTAGAATAGGGCCAAGAGCGTGTCGGGCACTCTAGTAGGTAGAAAGTGGGTAGAATAGGGCCAAGAGCGTGTCGGGCACTCTAGTAGGTAGAAAGTGGGTAGAATAGGGCCAAGAGCGTGTCGGGCACTCTAGTAGGTAGAAAGTGGGTAGAATAGGGCCAAGAGCGTGTCGGGCACTCTAGTAGGTAGAAAGTGGGTAGAATAGGGCCAAGAGCGTGTCGGGCACTCTAGTAGGTAGAAAGTGGGTAGAATAGGGCCAAGAGCGTGTCGGGCACTCTAGTAGGTAGAAAGTGGGTGGAATACCGGTATTAGATTTTTAATACCGGTACTGAAAAGAGGTCAAAAATGTCCGTGATCCCGGTATTGGCCAATACCGGTATACCGGTATACCGGTATTGGAAGCCCTAGTACCGACCACCCTGGCTGCCGCTGAGAGCAGCTGACCGGTACCTTCTACTATATAACTCCCTACTGATGTATAACAGTATATCATCTAGGTACTGACTGTCATGCGGCGCGACTGCAGCCAGCTCTCGTTGCCCGACGTACAGCGTGTGCGGCGGCCCGACCACTCTGACAGCCGCTGACAATAGCTGGCTTCTTCTGCAAGACATAGTTCCCTACTGACGTATAACAGTATATCATCATGGTACTGACTGTCATGCGGCGCGACCGCAGCCAGCTCGCGTTGCCCGACGTACAGCGTGTGCGGCGGCCCGACCACTCTAGCGGCCGCTGACAGCAGCTGGCCAGCAGCGTCGCGGTAGCCCGGGTGCGCCGCCAGCAGCGCCCGCACCGACGTCGGGCACTCGTGGAGGACAACAGGAGATCGCCATCACTTAGTATATAGTACTGACCGGTAGCGTCGTGGTATCCAGGTTGGCTCTATCGTTGCTGCAGGATGTCGTTCAAAATCTGTGTGCCATAACTCCCTACTGACGGATAACAGTATATCATCACTTGGTACTGACTTGGTACCGACTAGGGCTTTCGAATACCGGACTTTTTCAATACCGGTATTGAATACCGGATCATTTTCTTCAATACCGATCCCGGTATTACGGTATTAATGGAATGTTTTTCTCCGAGGACGTGAGTCATAAAAAAGTAAATTTTTATGCAACTTTTATCACAAAGCAATAAAAAAATGTCCACTGTAGAAATAAAGTCGTCGAAAGTATTTTCGTACAAAAAAAACTAGATGGCGCTAGTAGTTTTTTAAAACGCGGTAATGAAATGTTTTCCGCGATATGATAAAGGTGCGTGGTGCATAGTGTTCGCCACGCGGACACGTTCGCCTCGCGAAAACTTAGAACTTAGAACTTAAAACTTAAAAATTAAAAATTAGAACTGGAAAACCGCCTACGGTACGGTAGTAGATAGTAGTAGGTACCATGTGTGGGGTGTCGTTTGAAAGAGGAACTCGAGCCGCGTTCGATGGTACAACACTTACGGCGATCGGTGGCGCAACATTGCGCTAGCAAAATTTGAACGATGTTGCGCAACATTGTATATGGCACACTGTACTTAGCAAACTGTTTGAAATCGCACCAGAGTCGAACATAATTATAGTGGTCCTCCATACAGTCACTAAGTGAGGCGAGCTAAAACTGGTCTCTCTCGTAGTGTTTGTATGAAAGTGAGGCCAGCTAAAACTGGTCTCTCGTAGTGTTTCGATGAAAACACCAATACTATGGTGATCCCTTGCTTGGGGTAGTTTCACGTGCTGCCGATAGTACCCAGTAAGGTTGCCTAGATTGTTCCTAGTTTGGTTACGTCCGTTTTAGCTTTGTATTGTAGCTCGATAAATGGTCAAGAGCGAGTCGGACACACAACATGAGGTTAACCTCACTAAATGTAACATTCTGAAGTTAACCTCACGGCATGTAACATATAGTTAGAAAGTGGGTTGAATCGGGCCAAGAGCGTGTCGGGCACTCTAGTAGGTAGAAAGTGGGTAGAATGGGGCCAAGAGCGTGTCGGGCACTCTAGTAGGTAGAAAGTGAGAAGGGCCAAGAGCGTGTCGGGCACTCTAGTAGGTAGAAAGTGGGTAGAATAGGGCTTAGAGCGTGTCGGGCACTCTAGTAGGTAGAAAGTGGGTAGAATAGGGCCAAGAGCGTGTCGGGCACTCTAGTAGGTAGAAAGTGGGTAGAATAGGGCCAAGAGCGTGTCGGGCACTCTAGTAGGTAGAAAGTGGGTAGAATAGGCCAAGAGCGTGTCGGGCACTCTAGTAGGTAGAAAGTGGGTAGAATAGGGCCAAGAGCGTGTCGGGCACTCTAGTAGGTAGAAAGTGGGTAGAATAGGGCCAAGAGCGTGTCGGGCACTCTAGTAGGTAGAAAGTGGGTAGAATAGGGCCAAGAGCGTGTCGGGCACTCTAGTAGGTAGAAAGTGGGTGGAATACCGGTATTAGATTTTTAATACCGGTACTGAAAAGAGGTCAAAAATGTCCGTGATCCCGGTATTGGCCAATACCGGTATACCGGTATACCGGTATTGGAAGCCCTAGTACCGACCACCCTGGCTGCCGCTGAGAGCAGCTGACCGGTACCTTCTACTATATAACTCCCTACTGATGTATAACAGTATATCATCTAGGTACTGACTGTCATGCGGCGCGACCGCAGCCAGCTCGCGTTGTCCGACGTACAGCGTGTGCGGCGGCCCGACCACTCTGACAGCCGCTGACAATAGCTGGCTTCTTCTGCAAGACATAGTTCCCTACTGACGTATAACAGTATATCATCATGGTACTGACTGTCATGCGGCGCGACCGCAGCCAGCTCGCGTCCGACGTACAGCGTGTGCGGCGGCCCGACCACTCTAGCGGCCGCTGACAGCAGCTGGCCAGCAGCGTCGCGGTAGCCCGGGTGCGCCGCCAGCAGCGCCCGCACCGACGTCGGGCACTCGTGGAGGACAACAGGAGATCGCCATCACTTAGTATATAGTACTGACCGGTAGCGTCGTGGTATCCAGGTTGGCTCTATCGTTGCTGGAGGATGTCGTTCAAAATCTGTGTGCCATAACTCCCTACTGACGGATAACAGTATATCATCACTTGGTACTGACTTGGTACCGACTAGGGCTTTCGAATACCGGACTTTTTCAATACCGGTATTGAATACCGGATCATTTTCTTCAATACCGATCCCGGTATTACGGTATTAATGGAATGTTTTTCTCCGAGGACGTGAGTCATAAAAAAAAGTAAATTTTTATGCAACTTTTTATCACAAAGCAATAAAAAAATGTCCACTGTAGAAATAAAGTCGTCGAAAGTATTTTCGTACAAAAAAAACTAGATGGCGCTAGTAGTTTTTTAAAACGCGGTAATGAAATGTTTTCCGCGATATGATAAAGGTGCGTGGTGCATAGTGTTCGCCACGCGGACACGTTCGCCTCGCGAAAACTTAGAACTTAGAACTTAAAACTTAAAAATTAAAAATTAGAACTGGAAAACCGCCTACGGTACGGTAGTAGATAGTAGTAGGTACCATGTGTGGGGTGTCGTTTGAAAGAGGAACTCGAGCCGCGTTCGATGGTACAACACTTACGGCGATCGGTGGCGCAACATTGCGCTAGCAAAATTTGAACGATGTTGCGCAACATTGTATATGGCACACTGTACTTAGCAAACTGTTTGAAATCGCACCAGAGTCGAACATAATTATAGTGGTCCTCCATACAGTCACTAAGTGAGGCGAGCTAAAACTGGTCTCTCTCTCGTAGTGTTTGTATGAAAGTGAGGCCAGCTAAAACTGGTCTCTCGTAGTGTTTCGATGAAAACACCAATACTATGGTGATCCCTTGCTTGGGGTAGGTTCATGTGCTGCCGATAGTACCCAGTACCCAAAACCCCAAAATCTGATAAATCGGTAGATATCTGTCTCAATTAGTTGTCTCAAGAACACTGAAGCAAAGCAAGAGAAATACTGCGATAACATTTTGAACTTGCAGCGCCATCTGTGGTCGAATAGCTGAACTAAAGTTTACTAAACAGTGCCACCAAGTACCGAGTAGAAATATTATTGTTACTCAAAACAGTTCATAGATGGCAGCTCAGTGCTGTTAGTTTAAAATTAATATGACAGGTGGTGCTGCTAGTCAGACTAGTGTCAAACTGTTAGAAATCGCACCGGAGTCCAACATATAGTGGTCATCGCAACAGTAAGTGAGTGAGGCCAGCTTAAACTGAGCTCGTAGTGTTTGTTTGAAAACACCAATATAAAGGTGATCCCTTGCTTGGGGTAGTTTCACGTGCCGATAGTACCCAGTAAGGTTGCCTAGATTGTTCCTAGTTTGGTTACGTCCGTTTTAGCTTTGTATTGTAGCTCGATAAATGGTCAAGAGCGAGTCGGACACACAACATGAGGTTAACCTCACTAAATGTAACATTCTGAAGTTAACCTCACGGCATGTAACATATAGTTAGAAAGTGGGTAGAATAGGCCAAGAGCGTGTCGGGCACTCTAGTAGGTAGAAAGTGGGTAGAATAGGCTTAGAGCGTGTCGGGCACTCTAGTAGGTAGAAAGTGGGTAGAATAGGCCAAGAGCGTGTCGGGCACTCTAGTAGGTAGAAAGTGTGAGAAAGGCCAAGAGCGTGTCGGGCACTCTAGTAGGTAGAAAGTGGGTAGAATAGGGCCAAGAGCGTGTCGGGCACTCTAGTAGGTAGAAAGTGTGAGAAAGGGCCAAGAGCGTGTCGGGCACTCTAGTAGGTAGAAAGTGGGTAGAATAGGGCCAAGAGCGTGTCGGGCACTCTAGTAGGTAGAAAGTGGGTAGAATAGGCCAAGAGCGTGTCGGGCACTCTAGTAGGTAGAAAGTGGGTAGAATGGGCCAAGAGCGTGTCGGGCACTCTAGTAGGTAGAAAGTGGGTAGAATAGGCCAAGAGCGTGTCGGGCACTCTAGTAGGTAGAAAGTGGGTAGAATAGGCCAAGAGCGTGTCGGGCACTCTAGTAGGTAGAAAGTGGGTAGAATAGGGCCAAGAGCGTGTCGGGCACTCTAGTAGGTAGAAAGTGGGTAGGGCCAAGAGCGTGTCGGGCACTCTAGTAGGTAGAAAGTGGGTAATAGGCCAAGAGCGTGTCGGGCACTCTAGTAGGTAGAAAGTAGGTAGAATGGGGCCAAGAGCGTGTCGGGCACTCTAGTAGGTAGAAAGTGGGTAGAATAGGGCCAAGAGCGTGTCGGGCACTCTAGTAGGTAGAAAGTGGGTACAATACCGGTATACCGGTATTGGAAGCCCTAGTACCGACCACCCTGGCTGCCGCTGAGAGCAGCTGACCGGTACCTTCTACTATATAACTCCCTACTGATGTATAACAGTATATCATCATGGTACTGACTGTCATGCGGCGCGACCGCAGCCAGCTCACGTTGTCCGACGTACAGCGTGTGCGGCGGCCCGACCACTCTAGCGGCCGCTGACAGCAGCTGGCCAGCAGCGTCGCGGTAGCCCGGGTGCCGCCAGCAGCGCCCGCACCGACGTCGGGCACTCGTGGAGGACAACAGGAGATCGCCATCACTTAGTATATAGTACTGACCGGTAGCGTCGTGGTATCCAGGTTGGCTCTATCGTTGCTGCAGGATGTCGTTCAAAATCTGTGTGCCATAACTCCCTACTGACGGATAACAGTATATCATCACTTGGTACTGACTTGGTACCGACTACGGCTTTCGAATACCGGACTTTTTCAATACCGGTATTGAATACCGGATCATTTTCTTCAATACCGGGATCCCGGTATTACGGTATTAATGGAATGTTTTTCTCCGAGGACGTGAGTCATAAAAAAAGTAAATTTTATGCAACTTTTATCACAAAGCAATAAAAAATGTCCACTGTAGAAATAAAGTCGTTTTTTAAAACGCGGTAATGAAATGTTTTCCGCGATATGATAAAGGTGCGTGGTGCATAGTGTTCGCCACGCGGACACGTTCGCCTCGCGAAAACTTAGAACTTAGAACTTAAAAATTAAAAATTAGAACTGGAAAACCGCCTACGGTACGGTAGTAGATAGTAGTAGGTACCATGTGTGGGGTGTCGTTTGAAAGAGGAACTCGAGCCGCGTTCGATGGTACAACACTTACGGCGATCGGTGGCGCAACATTGCGCTAGCAAAATTTGAACGATGTTGCGCAACATTGTATATGGCACACTGTACTTAGCAAACTGTTTGAAATCGCACCAGAGTCGAACATAATTATAGTGGTCCTCCATACAGTCACTAAGTGAGGCGAGCTAAAACTGGTCTCTCTCTCGTAGTGTTTGTATGAAAGTGAGGCCAGCTAAAACTGGTCTCTCGTAGTGTTTCGATGAAAACACCAATACTATGGTGATCCCTTGCTTGGGGTAGTTTCACGTGCTGCCGATAGTACCCAGTAAGGTTGCCTAGATTGTTCCTAGTTTGGTTACGTCCGTTTTAGCTTTGTATTGTAGCTCGATAAATGGTCAAGAGCGAGTCGGACACACAACATGAGGTTAACCTCACTAAATGTAACATTCTGAAGTTAACCTCACGGCATGTAACATATAGTTAGAAAGTGGGTTGAATCGGGCCAAGAGCGTGTCGGGCACTCTAGTAGGTAGAAAGTGGGTAGAATGGGGCCAAGAGCGTGTCGGGCACTCTAGTAGGTAGAAAGTGAGTAGAATAGGGCCAAGAGCGTGTCGGGCACTCTAGTAGGTAGAAAGTGGGTAGAATAGGGCTTAGAGCGTGTCGGGCACTCTAGTAGGTAGAAAGTGGGTAGAATAGGGCCAAGAGCGTGTCGGGCACTCTAGTAGGTAGAAAGTGGGTAGAATAGGCCAAGAGCGTGTCGGGCACTCTAGTAGGTAGAAAGTGGGTAGAATAGGCCAAGAGCGTGTCGGGCACTCTAGTAGGTAGAAAGTGGGTAGAATAGGGCCAAGAGCGTGTCGGGCACTCTAGTAGGTAGAAAGTGGGTAGAATAGGGCCAAGAGCGTGTCGGGCACTCTAGTAGGTAGAAAGTGGGTAGAATAGGGCCAAGAGCGTGTCGGGCACTCTAGTAGGTAGAAAGTGGGTGGAATACCGGTATTAGATTTTTAATACCGGTACTGAAAAGAGGTCAAAAATGTCCGTGATCCCGGTATTGGCCAATACCGGTATACCGGTATACCGGTATTGGAAGCCCTAGTACCGACCACCCTGGCTGCCGCTGAGAGCAGCTGACCGGTACCTTCTACTATATAACTCCCTACTGATGTATAACAGTATATCATCTAGGTACTGACTGTCATGCGGCGCGACCGCAGCCAGCTCACGTTGTCCGACGTACAGCGTGTGCGGCGGCCCGACCACTCTAGCGGCCGCTGACAGCAGCTGGCCAGCAGCGTCGCGGTAGCCCGGGTGCGCCGCCAGCAGCGCCCGCACCGACGTCGGGCACTCGTGGAGGACAACAGGAGATCGCCATCACTTAGTATATAGTACTGACCGGTAGCGTCGTGGTATCCAGGTTGGCTCTATCGTTGCTGGAGGATGTCGTTCAAAATCTGTGTGCCATAACTCCTACTGACGGATAACAGTATATCATCACTTGGTACTGACTTGGTACCGACTAGGGCTTTCGAATACCGGACTTTTTCAATACCGGTATTGAATACCGGATCATTTTCTTCAATACCGATCCCGGTATTACGGTATTAATGGAATGTTTTTCTCCGAGGACGTGAGTCATAAAAAAGTAAATTTTTATGCAACTTTTATCACAAAGCAATAAAAAATGTCCACTGTAGAAATAAAGTCGTCGAAAGTATTTTCGTACAAAAAAAACTAGATGGCGCTAGTAGTTTTTTAAAACGCGGTAATGAAATGTTTTCCGCGATATGATAAAGGTGCGTGGTGCATAGTGTTCGCCACGCGGACACGTTCGCCTCGCGAAAACTTAGAACTTAGAACTTAAAACTTAAAAATTAAAAATTAGAACTGGAAAACCGCCTACGGTACGGTAGTAGATAGTAGTAGGTACCATGTGTGGGGTGTCGTTTGAAAGAGGAACTCGAGCCGCGTTCGATGGTACAACACTTACGGCGATCGGTGGCGCAACATTGCGCTAGCAAAATTTGAACGATGTTGCGCAACATTGTATATGGCACACTGTACTTAGCAAACTGTTTGAAATCGCACCAGAGTCGAACATAATTATAGTGGTCCTCCATACAGTCACTAAGTGAGGCGAGCTAAAACTGGTCTCTCTCTCGTAGTGTTTGTATGAAAGTGAGGCCAGCTAAAACTGGTCTCTCGTAGTGTTTCGATGAAAACACCAATACTATGGTGATCCCTTGCTTGGGGTAGTTTCACGTGCTGCCGATAGTACCCAGTAAGGTTGCCTAGATTGTTCCTAGTTTGGTTACGTCCGTTTTAGCTTTGTATTGTAGCTCGATAAATGGTCAAGAGCGAGTCGGACACACAACATGAGGTTAACCTCACTAAATGTAACATTCTGAAGTTAACCTCACGGCATGTAACATATAGTTAGAAAGTGGGTTGAATCGGGCCAAGAGCGTGTCGGGCACTCTAGTAGGTAGAAAGTGGGTAGAATGGGGCCAAGAGCGTGTCGGGCACTCTAGTAGGTAGAAAGTGAGTAGAATAGGGCCAAGAGCGTGTCGGGCACTCTAGTAGGTAGAAAGTGGGTAGACTAAGGATTAGAGAGAGTCGGGCACTCTACTAGGTAGAAAGTGGGTAGAATAGGCCAAGAGCGTGTCGGGCACTCTAGTAGGTAGAAAGTGGGTAGAATAGGCCAAGAGCGTGTCGGGCACTCTAGTAGGTAGAAAGTGTGACGAAACGGGCCAAGAGCGTGTCGGGCACTCTAGTAGGTAGAAAGTGGGTAGAATAGGGCTTAGAGCGTGTCGGGCACTCTAGTAGGTAGAAAGTGGGTAGAATGGGGCCAAGAGCGTGTCGGGCACTCTAGTAGGTAGAAAGTGGGTAGAATAGGCCAAGAGCGTGTCGGGCACTCTAGTAGGTAGAAAGTGGGTGGAATACCGGTATTAGATTTTTAATACCGGTACTGAAAAGAGGTCAAAAAAGTCCGTGATCCCGGTATTGGCCAATACCGGTATACCGGTATTGGAAGCCCTAGTGCCGACCACCCTGGCTGCCGCTGAGAGCAGCTGACCGGTACCTTCTACTATATAACTCCCTACTGATGTATAACAGTATATCATCTAGGTACTGACTGTCATGCGGCGCGACCGCAGCCAGCTCGCGTTGTCCGACGTACAGCGTGTGCGGCGGCCCGACCACTCTGACAGCCGCTGACAATAGCTGGCTTCTTCTGCAAGACATAGTTCCCTACTGACGTATAACAGTATATCATCATGGTACTGACTGTCATGCGGCGCGACCGCAGCCAGCTCGCGTTGTCCGACGTACAGCGTGTGCGGCGGCCCGACCACTCTAGCGGCCGCTGACAGCAGCTGGCCAGCAGCGTCGCGGTAGCCCGGGTGCGCCGCCAGCAGCGCCCGCACCGACGTCGGGCACTCGTGGAGGACAACAGGAGATCGCCATCACTTAGTATATAGTACTGACCGGTAGCGTCGTGGTATCCAGGTTGGCTCTATCGTTGCTGGAGGATGTCGTTCAAAATCTGTGCCATAACTCCCTACTGACGGATAACAGAACATCATCACTTGGTACTGACTTGGTACCGACTAGGCTTTCGAATACCGGACTTTTTCAATACCGGTATTGAATACCGGATCATTTTCTTCAATACCGATCCCGGTATTACGGTATTAATGGAATGTTTTTCCGAGGACGTGAGTCATAAAAAAGTAAATTTTATGCAACTTTTATCACAAAGCAATAAAAAATGTCCACTGTAGAAATAAAGTCGTCGAAAGTATTTTCGTACAAAAACTAGATGGCGCTAGTAGTTTTTTAAAACGCGGTAATGAAATGTTTTCCGCGATATGATAAAGGTGCGTGGTGCATAGTGTTCGCCACGCGGACACGTTCGCCTCGCGAAAACTTAGAACTTAGAACTTAAAACTTAAAAATTAAAAATTAGAACTGGAAAACCGCCTACGGTACGGTAGTAGATAGTAGTAGGTACCATGTGTGGGGTGTCGTTTGAAAGAGGAACTCGAGCCGCGTTCGATGGTACAACACTTACGGCGATCGGTGGCGCAACATTGCGCTAGCAAAATTTGAACGATGTTGCGCAACATTGTATATGGCACACTGTACTTAGCAAACTGTTTGAAATCGCACCAGAGTCGAACATAATTATAGTGGTCCTCCATACAGTCACTAAGTGAGGCGAGCTAAAACTGGTCTCTCTCTCGTAGTGTTTGTATGAAAGTGAGGCCAGCTAAAACTGGTCTCTCGTAGTGTTTCGATGAAAACACCAATACTATGGTGATCCCTTGCTTGGGGTAGTTTCACGTGCTGCCGATAGTACCCAGTAAGGTTGCCTAGATTGTTCCTAGTTTGGTTACGTCCGTTTTAGCTTTGTATTGTAGCTCGATAAATGGTCAAGAGCGAGTCGGACACACAACATGAGGTTAACCTCACTAAATGTAACATTCTGAAGTTAACCTCACGGCATGTAACATATAGTTAGAAAGTGGGTTGAATCGGGCCAAGAGCGTGTCGGGCACTCTAGTAGGTAGAAAGTGGGTAGAATGGGGCCAAGAGCGTGTCGGGCACTCTAGTAGGTAGAAAGTGAGTAGAATAGGGCCAAGAGCGTGTCGGGCACTCTAGTAGGTAGAAAGTGGGTAGAATAGGGCTTAGAGCGTGTCGGGCACTCTAGTAGGTAGAAAGTGGGTAGAATAGGGCCAAGAGCGTGTCGGGCACTCTAGTAGGTAGAAAGTGGGTAGAATAGGCCAAGAGCGTGTCGGGCACTCTAGTAGGTAGAAAGTGGGTAGAATAGGCCAAGAGCGTGTCGGGCACTCTAGTAGGTAGAAAGTGGGTAGAATAGGCCAAGAGCGTGTCGGGCACTCTAGTAGGTAGAAAGTGGGTAGAATAGGCCAAGAGCGTGTCGGGCACTCTAGTAGGTAGAAAGTGGGTAGAATAGGGCCAAGAGCGTGTCGGGCACTCTAGTAGGTAGAAAGTGGGTGGAATACCGGTATTAGATTTTTAATACCGGTACTGAAAAGAGGTCAAAATGTACGTGATCCCGGTTTTGGCCAATACCGGTATACCGGTATACCGGTATTGAAGCCCTAGTACCGACCACCCTGGCTGCCGCTGAGAGCAGCTGACCGGTACCTTCTACTATATAACTCCCTACTGATGTATAACAGTATATCATCTAGGTACTGACTGTCATGCGGCGCGACCGCAGCCAGCTCACGTTGTCCGACGTACAGCGTGTGCGGCGGCCCGACCACTCTAGCGGCCGCTGACAGCAGCTGGCCAGCAGCGTCGCGGTAGCCCGGGTGCGCCGCCAGCAGCGCCCGCACCGACGTCGGGCACTCGTGGAGGACAACAGGAGATCGCCATCACTTAGTATATAGTACTGACCGGTAGCGTCGTGGTATCCAGGTTGGCTCTATCGTTGCTGGAGGATGTCGTTCAAAATCTGTGTGCCATAACTCCCTACTGACGGATAACAGTATATCATCACTTGGTACTGACTTGGTACCGACTAGGGCTTTCGAATACCGGACTTTTTCAATACCGGTATTGAATACCGGATCATTTTCTTCAATACCGATCCCGGTATTACGGTATTAATGGAATGTTTTTCTCCGAGGACGTGAGTCATAAAAAAGTAAATTTTATGCAACTTTTATCACAAAGCAATAAAAAAATGTCCACTGTAGAAATAAAGTCGTCGAAAGTATTTTCGTACAAAAAAAACTAGATGGCGCTAGTAGTTTTTTAAAACGCGGTAATGAAATGTTTTCCGCGATATGATAAAGGTGCGTGGTGCATAGTGTTCGCCACGCGGACACGTTCGCCTCGCGAAAACTTAGAACTTAGAACTTAAAACTTAAAAATTAAAAATTAGAACTGGAAAACCGCCTACGGTACGGTAGTAGATAGTAGTAGGTACCATGTGTGGGTGTCGTTTGAAAGAGGAACTCGAGCCGCGTTCGATGGTACAACACTTACGGCGATCGGTGGCGCAACATTGCGCTAGCAAAATTTGAACGATGTTGCGCAACATTGTATATGGCACACTGTACTTAGCAAACTGTTTGAAATCGCACCAGAGTCGAACATAATTATAGTGGTCCTCCATACAGTCACTAAGTGAGGCGAGCTAAAACTGGTCTCTCTCTCGTAGTGTTTGTATGAAAGTGAGGCCAGCTAAAACTGGTCTCTCGTAGTGTTTCGATGAAAACACCAATACTATGGTGATCCCTTGCTTGGGGTAGGTTCATGTGCTGCCGATAGTACCCAGTACCCAAAACCCCAAAAATCTGATAAATCGGTAGATATCTGTCTCAATTAGTTGTCTCAAGAACACTGAAGCAAAGCAAGAGAAATACTGCGATAACATTTTGAACTTGCAGCGCCATCTGTGGTCGAATAGCTGAACTAAAGTTTACTAAACAGTGCCACCAAGTACCGAGTAGAAATATTATTGTTACTCAAAACAGTTCATAGATGGCAGCTCAGTGCTGTTAGTTTAAAATTAATATGACAGGTGGTGCTGCTAGTCAGACTAGTGTCAAACTGTTAGAAATCGCACCGGAGTCCAACATATAGTGGTCATCGCAACAGTAAGTGAGTGAGGCCAGCTTAAACTGAGCTCTCGTAGTGTTTGTTTGAAAACACCAATATAAAGGTGATCCCTTGCTTGGGGTAGTTTCACGTGCTGCCGATAGTACCCAGTAAGGTTGCCTAGATTGTTCCTAGTTTGGTTACGTCCGTTTTAGCTTTGTATTGTAGCTCGATAAATGGTCAAGAGCGAGTCGGACACACAACATGAGGTTAACCTCACTAAATGTAACATTCTGAAGTTAACCTCACGGCATGTAACATATAGTTAGAAAGTGTGACGAAACGGGCCAAGAGCGTGTCGGGCACTCTAGTAGGTAGAAAGTGGGTAGAATAGGCTTAGAGCGTGTCGGGCACTCTAGTAGGTAGAAAGTGGGTAGAATAGGGCCAAGAGCGTGTCGGGCACTCTAGTAGGTAGAAAGTGGGTAGAATAGGCCAAGAGCGTGTCGGGCACTCTAGTAGGTAGAAAGTGGGTAGAATAGGCCAAGAGCGTGTCGGGCACTCTAGTAGGTAGAAAGTGGGTAGAATAGGCCAAGAGCGTGTCGGGCACTCTAGTAGGTAGAAAGTGGGTAAATAGGCCAAGAGCGTGTCGGGCACTCTATATGTAGAAAGTGGGTAGAATAGGGCCAAGAGCGTGTCGGGCACTCTAGTAGGTAGAAAGTGGGTAGAATAGGGCCAAGAGCGTGTCGGGCACTAGTAGGTAGAAAGTGTGACGAAACGGGCCAAGAGGGTGTCGGGCACTCTAGTAGGTAGAAAGAGGGTAGAATAGGGCAAGAGCGTGTCGGGCACTCTAGTAGGTAGAAAGTGGGTAGAATAGGGCCAAGAGCGTGTCGGGCACTCTAGTAGGTAGAAAGTGGGTAGAATAGGGCCAAGAGCGTGTCGGGCACTCTAGTAGGTAGAAAGTGGGTAGAATAGGCTTCTTCTGCAAGACATAGTTCCCTACTGACGGATAACAGAACATCATCACTTGGTACTGACTGTCATGCGGCGCGACCGCAGCCAGCTCGTTGCCCGACGTACAGCGTGTGCGGCGGCCCGACCACCTAGCAGCCGCTGACAATAGCTGGCTTCTTCTGCGAGCCATAGTTCCCTACTGACGTATTACAGTATATCATCGCTTGGTACTGACTGTCATGCGGCGAGACCGCAGCCAGCTCACGTTGTCCGACGTACAGCGTGCGGCGGCCCGACCACTCTAGCGGCCGCTGACAGCAGCTGGCCAGCAGCGTCGCGGTAGCCCGGGTGCGCCGCCAGCAGCGCCCGCACCGACGTCGGGCACTCGTGGAGGACAACAGGAGATCGCCATCACTTAGTATAGTACTGACCGGTAGCGTCGTGGTATCCAGGTTGGCTCTATCGTTGCTGGAGGATGTCGTTCAAAATCTGTGTGCCATAACTCCTACTGACGGATAACAGTATATCATCACTTGGTACTGACTTGGTACCGACTAGGGCTTTCGAATACCGGACTTTTTCAATACCGGTATTGAATACCGGATCATTTTCTTCAATACCGGGATCCCGGTATTACGGTATTAATGGAATGTTTTTCTCCGAGGACGTGAGTCATAAAAAAGTAATTTTTATGCAACTTTTATCACAAAGCAATAAAAAATGTCCACTGTAGAAATAAAGTCGTCGAAAGTATTTTCGTATAAAAACTAGATGGCGCTAGTAGTTTTTAAAACGCGGTAATGAAATGTTTTCCGCGATATGATAAAGGTGCGTGGTGCATAGTGTTCGCCACGCGGACACGTTCGCCTCGCGAAAACTTAGAACTTAGAACTTAAAACTTAAAAATTAAAAATTAGAACTGGAAAACCGCCTACGGTACGGTAGTAGATAGTAGTAGGTACCATGTGTGGGGTGTCGTTTGAAAGAGGAACTCGAGCCGCGTTCGATGGTACAACACTTACGGCGATCGGTGGCGCAACATTGCGCTAGCAAAATTTGAACGATGTTGCGCAACATTGTATATGGCACACTGTACTTAGCAAACTGTTTGAAATCGCACCAGAGTCGAACATAATTATAGTGGTCCTCCATACAGTCACTAAGTGAGGCGAGCTAAAACTGGTCTCTCTCTCGTAGTGTTTGTATGAAAGTGAGGCCAGCTAAAACTGGTCTCTCGTAGTGTTTCGATGAAAACACCAATACTATGGTGATCCCTTGCTTGGGGTAGTTTCACGTGCTGCCGATAGTACCCAGTAAGGTTGCCTAGATTGTTCCTAGTTTGGTTACGTCCGTTTTAGCTTTGTATTGTAGCTCGATAAATGGTCAAGAGCGAGTCGGACACACAACATGAGGTTAACCTCACTAAATGTAACATTCTGAAGTTAACCTCACGGCATGTAACATATAGTTAGAAAGTGGGTTGAATCGGGCCAAGAGCGTGTCGGGCACTCTAGTAGGTAGAAAGTGGGTAGAATGGGGCCAAGAGCGTGTCGGGCACTCTAGTAGGTAGAAAGTGAGTAGAATAGGGCCAAGAGCGTGTCGGGCACTCTAGTAGGTAGAAAGTGGGTAGAATAGGGCTTAGAGCGTGTCGGGCACTCTACTAGGTAGAAAGTGGGTAGAATAGGGCCAAGAGCGTGTCGGGCACTCTAGTAGGTAGAAAGTGGGTAGAATAGGGCCAAGAGCGTGTCGGGCACTCTAGTAGGTAGAAAGTGTGACGAAACGGGCCAAGAGCGTGTCGGGCACTCTAGTAGGTAGAAAGTGGGTAGAATAGGGCTTAGAGCGTGTCGGGCACTCTAGTAGGTAGAAAGTGGGTAGAATGGGGCCAAGAGCGTGTCGGGCACTCTAGTAGGTAGAAAGTGAGTAGAATAGGGCCAAGAGCGTGTCGGGCACTCTAGTAGGTAGAAAGTGGGTGGAATACCGGTATTAGATTTTGTAATACCGGTACTGAAAAGAGGTCAAAAAGTCCGTGATCCCGGTATTGGCCAATACCGGTATACCGGTATTGGAAGCCCTAGTGCCGACCACCCTGGCTGCCGCTGAGAGCAGCTGACCGGTACCTTCTACTATATAACTCCCTACTGATGTATAACAGTATATCATCTAGGTACTGACTGTCATGCGGCGCGACTGCAGCCAGCTCTCGTTGCCCGACGTACAGGGTATGCGGCGGCCCGACCACTCTGACAGCCGCTGACAATAGCTGGCTTCTTCTGCAAGACATAGTTCCCTACTGACGTATAACAGTATATCATCATGGTACTGACTGTCATGCGGCGCGACCGCAGCCAGCTCACGTTGTCCGACGTACAGCGTGCGGCGGCCCGACCACTCTAGCGGCCGCTGACAGCAGCTGGCCAGCAGCGTCGCGGTAGCCCGGGTGCGCCGCCAGCAGCGCCCGCACCGACGTCGGGCACTCGTGGAGGACAACAGGAGATCGCCATCACTTAGTATAGTACTGACCGGTAGCGTCGTGGTATCCAGGTTGGCTCTATCGTTGCTGGAGGATGTCGTTCAAAATCTGTGTGCCATGACGGATAACAGTATATCATCACTTGGTACTGACTTGGTACCGACTAGGGCTTTCGAATACCGGACTTTTTCAATACCGGTATTGAATACGATCATTTTCTTCAATACCGGGATCCCGGTATTACGGTATTAATGGAATGTTTTCTCCGAGGACGTGAGTCATAAAAAAGTGCAACTTTTATCACAAAGTGTCCACTGTAGAAATAAAGTCGTCGAAAGTATTTTCGTACAAAACTAGATGGCGCTAGTAGTTTTTAAAACGCGGTAATGAAATGTTTTCCGCGATATGATAAGGTGCGTGGTGCATAGTGTTCGCCACGCGGACACGTTCGCCTCACTTAGAACTTAAAACTTAAAATTAAAAATTAGAACTGGAAAACCGCCTACGGTACGGTAGTAGATAGTAGTAGGTACCATGTGTGGGTGTCGTTTGAAAGAGGAACTCGAGCCGCGTTCGATGGTACAACACTTACGGCGATCGGTGGCGCAACATTGCGCTAGCAAAATTTGAACGATGTTGCGCAACATTGTATATGGCACACTGTACTTAGCAAACTGTTTGAAATCGCACCAGAGTCGAACATAATTATAGTGGTCCTCCATACAGTCACTAAGTGAGGCGAGCTAAAACTGGTCTCTCTCGTAGTGTTTGTATGGAAGTGAGGCCAGCTAAAACTGGTCTCTCGTAGTGTTTCGATGAAAACACCAATACTATGGTGATCCCTTGGGGTAGTTCATGTGCTGCCGATAGTACCCAGTACGATAAATGGTAGACAGATGTAATATTTTGAAAAAATAAACTAAAGTGTGCCAAAAGAAATAAACTCAAATGTCAGACTGTTCGTAAAGTATTTTCGTAAAAACTAGTATGGCGCTAGTAGTTTTTAAAACGCGGTAATGAAATGTTTTCCTAGCGATATGATATAAGGTGCGTGGTGCATAGTGTTCGGCCACGCGGACACGTTCGCACTCGCGAAAACTTAGAACTTAAAACTTAAAAATTAAATAATTAGAACTGGAAAACCGCCTACGGTACGGTAGTAGATAGTAGTAGGTACCATGTGTGGGTGTCGTTTGAAAGAGGAACTCGAGCCGCGTTCGATGGTACAACACTTACGGCGATCGGTGGCGCAACATTGCGCTAGCAAAATTTGAACGATGTTGCGCAACATTGTATATGGCACACTGTACTTAGCAAACTGTTTGAAATCGCACCAGAGTCGAACATAATTATAGTGGTCCTCCATACAGTCACTAAGTGAGGCGAGCTAAAACTGGTCTCTCTCTCGTAGTGTTTGTATGGAAGTGAGGCCAGCTAAAACTGGTCTCTCGTAGTGTTTCGATGAAAACACCAATACTATGGTGATCCCTTGCTTGGGGTAGGTTCATGTGCTGCCGATAGTACCCAGTACCCAAAACCCCAAAAATCTGATAAATCGGTAGATATCTGTCTCAATTAGTTGTCTCAAGAACACTGAAGCAAAGCAAGAGAAATACTGCGATAACATTTTGAACTTGCAGCGCCATCTGTGGTCGAATAGCTGAACTAAAGTTTACTAAACAGTGCCACCAAGTACCGAGTAGAAATATTATTGTTACTCAAAACAGTTCATAGATGGCAGCTCAGTGCTGTTAGTTTAAAATTAATATGACAGGTGGTGCTGCTAGTCAGACTAGTGTCAAACTGTTAGAAATCGCACCGGAGTCCAACATATAGTGGTCATCGCAACAGTAAGTGAGTGAGGCCAGCTTAAACTGAGCTCTCGTAGTGTTTGTTTGAAAACACCAATATAAAGGTGATCCCTTGCTTGGGGTAGTTTCACGTGCTGCCGATAGTACCCAGTAAGGTTGCCTAGATTGTTCCTAGTTTGGTTACGTCCGTTTTAGCTTTGTATTGTAGCTCGATAAATGGTCAAGAGCGAGTCGGACACACAACATGAGGTTAACCTCACTAAATGTAACATTCTGAAGTTAACCTCACGGCATGTAACATATAGTTAGAAAGTGTGACGAAACGGACCAAGAGCGTGTCGGGCACTCTACTAGGTAGAAAGTGGGTAGAATAGGGCCAAGAGCGTGTCGGGCACTCTAGTAGGTAGAAAGTGGGTAGAATAGGGCCAAGAGCGTGTCGGGCACTCTATATGTAGAAAGTGGGTAGAATAGGGCCAAGAGCGTGTCGGGCACTCTAGTAGGTAGAAAGTGGGTAGAATGGGGCCAAGAGCGTGTCGGGCACTCTAGTAGGTAGAAAGTGAGTAGAATAGGGCCAAGAGCGTGTCGGGCACTCTAGTAGGTAGAAAGTGGGTGGAATACCGGTATTAGATTTTTAATACCGGTACTGAAAAGAGGTCAAAAAAGTCCGTGATCCCGGTATTGGCCAATACCGGTATACCGGTATTGGAAGCCCTAGTGCCGACCACCCTGGTTGCCGCTGAGAGCAGCTGACCGGTACCTTCTACTATATAACTCCCTACTGATGTATAACAGTATATCATCTAGGTACTGACTGTCATGCGGCGCGACTGCAGCCAGCTCTCGTTGCCCGACGTACAGGGTATGCGGCGGCCCGACCACTCTGACAGCCGCTGACAATAGCTGGCTTCTTCTGCAAGACATAGTTCCCTACTGACGTATAACAGTATATCATCATGGTACTGACTGTCATGCGGCGCGACCGCAGCCAGCTCGCGTTGCCCGACGTACAGCGTGTGCGGCGGCCCGACCACTCTAGCGGCCGCTGACAGCAGCTGGCCAGCAGCGTCGCGGTAGCCCGGGTGCGCCGCCAGCAGCGCCCGCACCGACGTCGGGCACTCGTGGAGGACAACAGGAGATCGCCATCACTTAGTATATAGTACTGACCGGTAGCGTCGTGGTATCCAGGTTGGCTCTATCGTTGCTGGAGGATGTCGTTCAAAATCTGTGTGCCATAACTCCCTACTGACGGATAACAGTATATCATCACTTGGTACTGACTTGGTACCGACTAGGGCTTTCGAATACCGGACTTTTTCAATACCGGTATTGAATACCGGATCATTTTCTTCAATACCGGGATCCCGGTATTACGGTATTAATGGAATGTTTTTCTCCGAGGACGTGAGTCATAAAAAAAAGTAAATTTTTATGCAACTTTTTATCACAAAGCAATAAAAAAATGTCCACTGTAGAAATAAAGTCGTCGAAAGTATTTTCGTACAAAAAAAACTAGATGGCGCTAGTAGTTTTTTAAAACGCGGTAATGAAATGTTTTCCGCGATATGATAAAGGTGCGTGGTGCATAGTGTTCGCCACGCGGACACGTTCGCCTCGCGAAAACTTAGAACTTAAAACTTAAAAATTAAAAATTAGAACTGGAAAACCGCCTACGGTACGGTAGTAGATAGTAGTAGGTACCATGTGTGGGGTGTCGTTTGAAAGAGGAACTCGAGCCGCGTTCGATGGTACAACACTTACGGCGATCGGTGGCGCAACATTGCGCTAGCAAAATTTGAACGATGTTGCGCAACATTGTATATGGCACACTGTACTTAGCAAACTGTTTGAAATCGCACCAGAGTCGAACATAATTATAGTGGTCCTCCATACAGTCACTAAGTGAGGCGAGCTAAAACTGGTCTCTCTCTCGTAGTGTTTGTATGGAAGTGAGGCCAGCTAAAACTGGTCTCTCGTAGTGTTTCGATGAAAACACCAATACTATGGTGATCCCTTGCTTGGGGTAGGTTCATGTGCTGCCGATAGTACCCAGTACCCAAAAACCCCAAAAATCTGATAAATCGGTAGATATCTGTCTCAATTAGTTGTCTCAAGAACACTGAAGCAAAGCAAGAGAAATACTGCGATAACATTTTGAACTTGCAGCGCCATCTGTGGTCGAATAGCTGAACTAAAGTTTACTAAACAGTGCCACCAAGTACCGAGTAGAAATATTATTGTTACTCAAAACAGTTCATAGATGGCAGCTCAGTGCTGTTAGTTTAAAATTAATATGACAGGTGGTGCTGCTAGTCAGACTAGTGTCAAACTGTTAGAAATCGCACCGGAGTCCAACATATAGTGGTCATCGCAACAGTAAGTGAGTGAGGCCAGCTTAAACTGAGCTCTCGTAGTGTTTGTTTGAAAACACCAATATAAAGGTGATCCCTTGCTTGGGGTAGTTTCACGTGCTGCCGATAGTACCCAGTAAGGTTGCCTAGATTGTTCCTAGTTTGGTTACGTCCGTTTTAGCTTTGTATTGTAGCTCGATAAATGGTCAAGAGCGAGTCGGACACACAACATGAGGTTAACCTCAAGCTACTTGGTCCTGCCTAAGATCCGAACCAATTACGGCAAACGTATGTTCACTTACGAAGGCGCAAAACTTTATAATAATCTACCGTCATCGCTTAAAAAAGTTGAATCGTTTAATACATTTAAATCTAAATTATCAAATCACGTTCTTACTAAAATAGAATGCATCTAAAAGTGGTATGGTATGATTTTCTTATATTGTGGAAAGGTAAACAATTTGGGTACTCGTTTCGGGCTTTTATTACCTATATTACCATCAAATCAATTTATGTGGATGTGTGAAACGAACGACGATATTCTATACTGTTATTTAATTGTGTGTTCTCATGTAAGTGACTTTATGTTTTTAATGAGAAATAAATATCTTTGAACCTAACCTCACTAAATGTAACATTCTGAAGTTAACCTCACGGCATGTAACATATAGTTAGAAAGTGTGACGAAACGGGCCAAGAGCGTGTCGGGCACTCTAGTAGGTAGAAAGTGGGTAGAATAGGGCCAAGAGCGTGTCGGGCACTCTAGTAGGTAGAAAGTGGGTAGAATAGGGCCAAGAGCGTGTCGGGCACTCTAGTAGGTAGAAAGTGGGTAGAATGGGGCCAAGAGCGTGTCGGGCACTCTAGTAGGTAGAAAGTGGGTAGAATAGGGCCAAGAGCGTGTCGGGCACTCTAGTAGGTAGAAAGTGGGTAGAATAGGGCTTAGAGCGTGTCGGGCACTCTAGTAGGTAGAAAGTGTGACGAAACGGGCCAAGAGGGTGTCGGGCACTCTAGTAGGTAGAAAGTGGGTAGAATAGGGCCAAGAGCGTGTCGGGCAGTCTAGTAGGTAGAAAGTGGGTAGAATAGGGCCAAGAGCGTGTCGGGCACTAGTAGGTAGAAAGTGTGACGAAACGGGCCAAGAGCGTGTCGGGCACTCTAGTAGGTAGAAAGTGGGTAGAATAGGGCCAAGAGCGTGTCGGGCACTCTAGTAGGTAGAAAGTGTGACGAAACGGGCCAAGAGCGTGTCGGGCACTCTAGTAGGTAGAAAGTGCGTAGAATAGGGCTTAGAGCGTGTCGGGCACTCTAGTAGGTAGAAAGTGGGTAGAATAGGGCCAAGAGCGTGTCGGGCACTCTAGTAGGTAGAAAGTGGGTAGAATAGGGCCAAGAGCGTGTCGGGCACTCTAGTAGGTAGAAAGTGGGTAGAATAGGGCCAAGAGCGTGTCGGGCACTCTAGTAGGTAGAAAGTGGGTGGAATACCGGTATTAGATTTTTAATACCGGTACTGAAAAGAGGTCAAAAAAGTCCGTGATCCCGGTATTGGCCAATACCGGTATACCGGTATTGGAAGCCCTAGTACCGACCACCCTGGCTGCCGCTGAGAGCAGCTGACCGGTACCTTCTACTATATAACTCCCTACTGATGTATAACAGTATATCATCTAGGTACTGACTGTCATGCGGCGCGACCGCAGCCAGCTCACGTTGCCCGACGTACAGCGTGTGCGGCGGTCCGACCACTCTAGCAGCCGCTGACAATAGCTGGCTTCTTCTGCGAGCCATAGTTCCCTACTGACGTATTACAGTATATCATCGCTTGGTACTGACTGTCATGCGGCGCGACCGCAGCCAGCTCACGTTGTCCGACGTACAGCGTGTGCGGCGGCCCGACCACTCTAGCGGCCGCTGACAGCAGCTGGCCAGCAGCGTCGCGGTAGCCCGGGTGCGCCGCCAGCAGCGCCCGCACCGACGTCGGGCACTCGTCGGCGAGCACGCCGTTTAGCACCACCACCATGCTAGCGCTGCAACAAGGATACACACGTTTAGGGGGCTAAGTCCAGAAAAAAATTAAGATGACGGCGTTAATGTATCACTTGACTTAAGGGCAGATTAGTCCAATCGATCTATTTTCAGTTGAGTTATATGGCATGAAATGATCATTTTTCTGATCCAGAAAAAATTTATGTTGTTGTTCATGAACTATTCTAGATTAATTAATGGTTCAAAACACGATATTCATTACTTTGCTCGATCATAAAAAAATCCAAAGATAGGTAATTTTAGCTTATTTTATGACATTTTTTCAGTTTTATATAAAGAATTATTAATGGTATGTTTAATAAAAGTATATCGAAAAATAGAAAATCACATGATCTAAATAATTTAATGGATAGTTTTTTGAAATAATGTGCTATATTGACAAGATGAAGGAAAAAGGAGAAAAATGGCCAAAAGTGAGGTTATTAGCGTATCTATTCACACGTATCTAAAATGACAGAGACGGCGCACTGTGGACTAACCGGCCCTTAACCCACTCCCTTTAAGTTCACAACCAACCTATACTATAGCTGGTTTACAGGGAGTTAAAAGAAAGGGACAGAGTCGGCCGGGCGGGCGTGACGCTAGCTCTAAAAAGGATTTAAGTTAAATTGAATAAAAACAACCACTCATGTTTTTTTTCTCCTGCAAATTATTGGGTAACATTAGTACCAACATTTATAGGTAAGGTTTATGTTATTTTTCAGAGCAGTCAGTCAGAAATATCTATACTGCGCTTTTATTTAAAAGACCCATCTTTGGCTTTTTTCTATCGAGAAAATGTAATTGAATCGTGTTTTTTTTAATTACTTACCTACTTATACAAACATATAGAAATAATAGGTATACCTACATTTAAATAAAACCCAGGAGACAAATGTCTTCGTACACAGTAGGAACAAGTCAAACCCAGAAGCACAATTGTCTCGTCAGTAATGTATTCGGAGAGGCGGAGGTCACATTCTGGCCACACTCCGCACTCTGTGAGCGAGCATTTAACACCTAGGGTTACCAACTTTGACTAATTTACCCTCCTACATACTAGTACAGACAGATGCACCACAGAGAACCTTCAGGTCTCAGGCCACCTCAGGCTAGACTGGACAATATAAAAATATATAGGGTTACATTTGGGTTACAAGCTGGTTAAAAAAGCAAATGCTCGTGATTAGGGCTGCTAGTCTGCTAGCCTTCTGAAATAGATTTCCTCCTGTTCCTTTAGACAAAAGTAAACCTATTTTCTCCAGTTCTAAATATACCTACATGCATGGTGCATAGGTGCATGCAATTTGATAAAGCAAGCTTTCGCGTCGTTTTACGAAAAGAGAACAGAAACTTTAATGCCGATTGCTGCTTCTTAACGTATATACGGTTACATTTAATTAAGTAAAAATCTCTTGAGGGTGTAATCTACTCACAAAACTGAACAACTTTTGTTTAAAACTTTTCTTCGAAATTATATATTGGACCTCCCATACTAAGTGACACACTTTTTCAGCATTTTTGTATGGGAGGTCCAATATTTTTTTTCATATTTCGAAGAAAAGTTTCATACGAAAGTTGTTCAGTTTTGTAAGTAGATCACACCCTCAAGAGATTTGTACTTAATTAAATGTAACCGTATATACGTTAAGAAGCAGCAATCGGCATTAAAGTTTCTGTTCTCTTTTCGTAAAACGACGCGAAAGCTTGCTTTATCAAATTGCATGCACCTATGCACCATGCATGTAGGTATATTTAGAACTGGAGAAAATAGGTTTACTTTTGTCTAAAGGAACAGGAGGAAATCTATTTCAGAAGGCTAGCAGACTAGCAGCCCTACTCACGAGCATTTGCTTTTTTAACCAGCTCATTTACATGGCGCCTCGCTGTGACCAGCACCCATGTTCCGGCTTCCTAGCTTGGGAACGTCTCAGGCACAAAATAGATTTAAAAAAAAATGTCATGTCGTGTTTACAGAAGGATCAAACGACCCCTATTTAGGATTTTCGCGGTTGTAACTTGTTACATAGCCAGGTTTTCCAGATTAAATATGATGGTTCGTTGATCTCGCAAACAAAAGGCAAAAACGACATCTAAACATGCATGTGCCAGTCTCTAATTCCACCTTCATTTGTAGAGCGTGCGGGAAGTCATGCCGCTCCCGTATCGGCTTATACAGCCATGAAAAATCTTGCCTCAGACACTGAATAAATCGTCTGTCACAAACGTATGAGGCCATTAATGATACTAAACACTAGATTCATATAGCACAATAAAAGATTTGGTAGAATTATCTGATATTTTTATTTATTTGTAGGTCAAGATAACGGAAAAACTCATGTTTTACAGGGGCACGTATACTTATGCAGTCATACATATCATAACTCATAAAAATAATTAATAGGTATGCCAGACCGCTAATTACCTAATTACTTGTAAATATTTGCATTTATTATAAGTAGCTAATTATTTTTAAGATTGATTTAAGAGGCTACTATACCGAGCTGAAAGATCGTGAGCTGTCAGTTGATAAAAATATTTCTATCTCATTTATGCATCCTACCCGTCCCGCAGCCGTAAAAGAGACAGTTATAGCTCGCTACTGGAAAATTTGCGTTCTGGATTTACCAGGTTCCCCGTTCGAAATCACCACCAAATTTGTTGATAGTGGCATTATTTTGCTGCCAATAAAATATTCTATGCCCGTATCATTTGTTTTGCTGAAATTATTGTCATTTTTAGAAGATACCAAGGCGTAAACTTGGTGATAATTATCGAGCATTTTGCCACGGCCATATCTTTTTTTAAATGCATTATTACAACCAGAAAAAGAATATGGAGCATAGTTCTAGCCCAGAAGAGTTACCGTGCCAAAAATTTAGTCGATCGTTTGCGAATTGGCAGAGGGATACGTTGAAAGCGTTTGTATGAAAAATAATGACTATAGATCCCTCTTAATGAGATGTGCCCACACAAGTAGCAAATCAGTCCGACCGGTAAGCAACAAGACCTTTGACTTCTTTCATGTAATATATATGGAACCAGCTTTCTGTCTCTTTACCGTGGGAAATACATAATATTTTGCACAGTAAAAGCTGTTTTGCATGTCTGATAACGCATGCCGGCTAGCTACACCCCAACAGCTAAGCAACAAACACGCCATGTCTTTTCCGTGGGTGTCGTAAGAAGCAGGGATTCGAGAGTTGATGTGTATGCAATTTTGGTCGACAGGCTGACAACCTGTCACTATGGTGATACGCAGTCTTCTAAATGACTGTCAGGTTTTTCTCGGACGTGGTGTAAATGGCAGTTTTTTAGCAGCTTGCGCTCTGCCTGCCCGAAGTGGATATAGGCGTGATATATGTATGTAAAAGCCGTTACCAACGTCTCAAAAATATGGTTTTGTTCGACCAGTCAAGGTTTTCTATATTCCGGAAACCATTTGCCTGCCATCTCACTCCTCTGAATGGAAAGTAACGATGCAGAGTAGGTTGTCTGTCGCTTGCCTGGATAAGGATAGACATCAGCAGAAATGGCACTAACAGCCCTAACACCGTTATTAATATAATTTTTATGGGAGATTCTTTACTGAACCATTTTCTAAAGGCAACTTCGGTCCATGAGAGTCACTTTTTTAAAGATAAACTTAGACCACTTAAACTACCATCGCATTGTCAGTGGTAGGTAGGTAGATAGGAACATTATTTGTAATGTATTTGAATTATTTATCCTACAACAATTGACGTTCATTTTAGCATCAAATTAGATAATTTGTAATGTTTCTATCATCGTGAGGCTATTGATCACAATGTAAATAAAATGTTACGATTGCAACTTTATACGACAGTTATAAAAGTAGTGGTGGCACGGCTGATAAGTGGCCAGCCATAAATTGTGGTGTTTAGTCTATGTTGATGTCATGCTTGCGATCGATGAGATTTCTACCGAGCTTATCTAGCTATGTTTTACCTGACTTATGATGATATATACTGATGATATTGAAGTATGGAAAATACGCCCTAAAAGGGTTTGATGTGATTTATTTAGCGCGAACTTTCTCTTTTTCGCAAATAGAACTCTAGTTTGCCACTTACGTAGCACACAAAAAATACACAGCTCAAACTTACAAGACTTACGCAAGAAATTTCTAAAAACGCGTGTCAACTCAAGGTAACTAAAATGGTAAATCCGAGAACCAAACAATACCTCAAAAAGTGAGTCTTTGAGCAAACGAGACAAGATTAATGATCAAAGTAAAAAAGTTAAGAAATAGAGACGTAACTCGACCCATTCAGTCGCATAGAAAAAGAAGCCATAGGCACATTGTATTTAAAAAAAAAGATTATCCTACCCTGAATTTTACGAAACAATAACAAATAACAAATTCAAAGTAGGTATAAGCACAAAGTAAGTGTTGGCGGGCGCCCAATACAGAGAGACGGCTACAAGGAAACGTCACTACACTTACACACACATCTACACGCCGTCGTTTACGCGCAAATCCGAAGCGTTTCGAAACCGCTAGCAGCGAGTGTCAACAGTATTCGGTGGCGGCGGATGGCAAAATGACAAATGTAAGTAATGTACCCATGTTTAGTCCAGGTAAAATATATTAAAAATTCAGAAGGAAAAGGTAGCAACCCAAGAATGTAGACATAAAAGATCGAAAATGGGGCGAGCTGTCCTTCTGTAAATTGTCTATTTTGTGGTATAAGTATTAGTATGTCAATGCAATGTAACGTACCTAGTTATAAGTATGGCAAGCAATTTCATAACTTGAACAAAAGTAATAAATAAATAAGTTCATCTTTGTAGTTCATGCATGATATACGACTGGCTGAATCGAAACTCTACGACAAGAGGAAGATCAATATGTGTTATTGTAGTTGTGGCGGTCACCCTGGTTGCCCCAGGCAACGAAAAGTTGTTGACAGCTCTTCCAAACAAGCGAACGATTTTTCATCATCTAATATTTTATGTTTCCTTATTTATAATTTTAAACCATTGAAGAACAGTGTAAATAAACCATATTATTCACATCTAAACCTGGCTACTCATTTGTAAGAAAGTAGCCACATAATTGGTGACGTCCCGACATTCTGAGCACCATGTATGAAGAAAGTGAAAATTACGAACTTCTAAAGAAGAAAATTGCTGACCTCACTGCGGAAATAGCAAGTATTAAACGGGAACGTGCGCGATCACGGTCTAGATGCCAAGCTTACGGCGACTCATATGACAATACTCGCTCGAATCCTCGAAATACTGTGTACTGTTGGTACCATAGACGTTTTGGCAAAACCGCTATTAGGTGCCACGGCCCGTGCAAATACTCTATTATGAAGAAGCCGTCGGAAAACCATGCCGGCAGTCAGAACTAGCGGCGTACGACTGCCGCGCTGCACCAGGCCGCTTATTTGTTATGGATCAGTACAGCAAAATTCAATTTTTGATAGACACGGGATCAGACGTTTGTGTTTACCCCAGGTCTGCACTAACAGAAACCAGGAAACAAACGGACTACCAACTATTCGCCGCCAACGGCACAATGATTCATACTTATGGTACTGTGCAGTTTAACCTCAATTTCGGCCTCCGTCGTGCATTTGTATGGCGATTCATAGTAGCAGACGTGTCAAAACCGATTATCGGCGTAGATTTTCTTGCTTACTACAACCTACTGGTCGACTGCCGCAATCATAGGCTTATAGATATGCTGACAACACTCAGCGTCGACGTTCCCGATAGAAAGCGCACTGATGACGTCATGTCGGTGAAATGCGTTAAAGGAGACTGTCCATATTACTACCTTTTATCTGAGTTTCCGGAAATAACTCGACCAGCGGGAATCCATCGTGTACCGAAGCATAATACAGTACACCATATCCGTACCACTCCTGGACCTCCAGTGTCAAGCCGCCCTCGTCGTCTACCGCCGGATCGACTCAAGATCGCTCAGAAAGAGTTCGACGACATGCTCGCTAACGGTACAGCACGTCCATCGGAAAGCTCGTGGTCTTCTCCGCTTCATCTCGTTCCCAAAAAGGATGACGGCTGGAGACCATGCGGTGATTACAGAGCGCTCAATGCCCGCACCATTCCCGACAAGTACCCAGTGAGACATATCCAAGATTTCGCCGCCCGCATGTCCGGCAGCAAAATTTTCTCCGTTATCGATTTAGTCAAGGCTTATAATCAAATACCAGTTTTCGAAGCAGACATACCTAAAACAGCTATAACTACACCTTTCGGCATGTTTGAATTCCCATACATGACTTTTGGCCTCCGCAATGCAGCTCAGACATTTCAACGGTTTATCGATGAAGTTCTTCGTGGTTTCGAGGACTTCTGTTACGGCTACATCGATGACATAATCGTCTACTCGTCTTCTGAAGCCCAGCATAAGGAGCACCTTACGAAGCTTTTCACTCGCCTGAAAGAGTACGGTGTCCTGATCAACACAGGTAAAAGCCACTTCGGGCAGAACGAAGTAACGTTTTTGGGCTTTCGCGTCACTGCTGAAGGGATCAAGCCCCTTGACACAAAAGTCACAGCAATTCAAGAGTTTCCAACACCCAAGACAGTAAAAGAACTACGTCGTTTTTTGGGAATGGTTAATTTTTTTCGTCGCTTTGTTCCGAACGCTGCTACGATTCAAGCTCCTCTCAATGAAGCTCTAAAAGGACCAAAGGTCAAAGGTTCCCATCCAATCAACATGACAGCTGAGATGATGCAGGCATTCAACTCATGCAAATCCAGCCTGTCACAAGCTACATTGCTCGCCCATCCAGATCCAGATGCAGAGCTTGCCATCTTCACGGACGCATCGGATGTTGGTATCGGAGCCGTCCTTCAACAACGGAAAGGAGACAGCTGGCAGCCATTGGCATTTCACTCGAGGAAGCTCAAGCCTTCGCAAAAGAAGTATAGCCCATACGATCGTGAACTACTGGCAATATACGAAGCCATTCGCCACTTCCGACACATGGTCGAAGCTAGAACATTCGTGGTATACACTGACCATAAGCCACTGACATTCGCCTTTGCAACTCGACGTGACAACTGCTCACCAAGGCAATTCAGATACCTGGACTTCATCGCACAATTTACGACTGACGTAAGATACTTACCCGGCAATGAAAATGTCGTAGCTGATACGCTGTCCAGAGTTGAGGAGGTGGGCGCTACCATTGACTACCAGGCTCTTGCACGTGCCCAGGAACAAGATACTGAACTGCAAGACCTGCTACAACACGGTTCCTCTCTACAGCTCAAGAAAATTTCCACGCAAAGCTCACCACCGCTGTACTGTGACGTATCTACTGGCTCACCACGCCCTTTTCTTACACCTGGGTTCCGAAGGACGGCATTTGAAATGTTACACAACCTAAGCCACCCAGGATGTGCAGCTACAGTGCGACTGGTGACACAACGATTCGTATGGCCAGGATTCGCAAACACTGTAGAGAGTGGTCGAAACAATGCATGCGCTGTCAAAGCAGCAAAGTCACCCGTCATACTTCATCGCCGTTTTCCTCATTTGTCACCCCTTCATCTCGATTTTCTCATTCATCTCGACATCATTGGACCATTGCCACCGTCTTCTGATTTCAGATACTGCCTCACGGTAATCGACAGATTTACTCGATGGCCTGAGGCGTACCCACTTAAAGATATCACCGCAGAAGCCTGCGCCGCTGCACTAGTGTCCGGCTGGTTTGCTAGATTCGGCTGCCCCGAAAAGATGACGACTGACCGTGGCCGTCAATTCGAGTCGAGCCTATTCAAGGCCATAGCATCACTGGTCGGTGCTCAGCATTTTCGCACCACTTCATACCACCCCATCGCAAACGGCATCATCGAGCGCCTGCATCGTCAACTCAAGGCTGCCATCATGTGCCACGCCTCAACCCAATGGTCTGAAATACTTCCCATGGTCTTGCTTGGAATCCGGAGCGCATGGAAGGATGACCTAAAAGCGTCAGCGGCAGAACTGGTATATGGCGAGCCACTTAGACTGCCCGGAGAGTTCTTTGCCCCATCAGGGGACATGGAAGCTGATGTTACCGATTTCGCATCTCGGCTTCGCCAGCACATCGCGAAGTTATCACCGGTGTCTACGAGATGGCATACAAGTAGGCCATTCTACGTGCCCAAGGACCTTGCCACAGCAGAGTACGTTTTCCTACGCACAGATGCAGTCCGGAAATCGTTAATGCCTCCATACACTGGACCGTACAAGGTGTTAGAAAGAGGCACGAAAACTTTTAAAATCGAGGTCAAGGGCAAGCCAGAAACAGTTTCAATTGACAGACTGAAGGCCGCTTATGTTGTCAGAGACGAACCAAAATCGGTTCCAGGGGTTCCAGCGATTGTTCCTGAGGTTCCCGCCAGTCCTACACCAGCACCTGCTTCCCCCTCCAGAACGCGAAGTGGCCGGGTCGTGCGGTTCCCGGATTACTATCGACCGTAGCCTGCAGCAACGGTCTCGGCGGGGGAGTACTGTGGCGGTCACCCTGGTTGCCCCAGGCAACGAAAAGTTGTTGACAGCTCTTCCAAACAAGCGAACGATTTTTCATCATCTAATATTTTATGTTTCCTTATTTATAATTTTAAACCATTGAAGAACAGTGTAAATAAACCATATTATTCACATCTAAACCTGGCTACTCATTTGTAAGAAAGTAGCCACATAGTCTATACCTAATTATCATTTCTGAACGGAACCTAAATCAACCTGTTATTTTGTCTAGTGCATTCACCTCACTCTTACGTAGCGTAGCTTGGACAAAGAATACGCAGCGTTTTGAGTCATTATCAACAATAGCCTAATTACGTGGCGCGGGACCAAATCACACCCACTATCAATCACGTTCAAGTTTCGAAACATATCGATCGGTCGATACAGGGAAGTGCCCTATCAGTCAAAGAGCTGGCTACGTAGGAAGGGGTATGATTTGACGGGCAACGAAACACGGCACATTTGCTGTCACTCTAGCGCACTAAATTGGTATACCAAAACTCAAAAGCACTAAGTTGGTATGTACGTCATGTTTATTGCATTTATTATGAAGCATATTTGTGCAAATAAACACTAGATTCATATAGCAATCGCACAATAAAATATTTGGTTGAATTATCTGATATTTTGAGTCACTATCAACAATAGCCTAATTACGTGGCGCGGGACCAAATCACACAAACTATCAATCACGTTCACGTTTCGAAACATATCGATCGGTCGATACAGGGAAGTGCCCTATTAGTCAGAGAGCTGGCTACGTAGGAAGGTGAACGATTTGACGGGTAACGAAACACGGCACAGTTGCTGTCACTCTAGCGCACTAAATTGGTATACCAAAACTCAAAAGCACTAAGTTGGTATGTACGTCATGTTTATTGCATTTATTATGAAGCATATTTGTGCAAATAAACACTAGATTCATATAGCAATAGCACAATAAAATATTTGGTTGAATTATCTGATATTTTGAGTCATTATGAATAATAGCCTAATTACGTGGCGCGGGACCAAATCACACACACTATCAATCACGTTAAACGTTTCGAAACATATCGATCGGTCGATACAGGGAAGTGCCCTATCAGTCAAAGAGCTGGCTACGTAGGAAGGGGTACGATTTTACGAGCAACGAAACACGGCACATTTGCTGTCACTTCACATGACTACCTATACTTATTTGTATTTTTCGTATATTTGACTTTATTGCTGTAGAAAGTTTGATGATTTGTTGTTTATTTGTCTATATTAGATGATTTGTTGTTTATTTGTCTAACTGGCAAATAAACCCACTTTTTTGTTAAATAAACTTTATTACAAATAGCTATGTAGGTAAAGTGTCATCATAATACAGCGACTACTCAGCCAAGCTAAACTAGGTACCTGTATGCTCTTTTGCGAGATTGACTCATTTGGTGAAATAATTTCAAAATGGTATTAATTAATTAATTTATTTATTTAATATAATAGAAACAAACAGTTTTTTACAAAATATTCGTAAAACTTAACTAATTATATAGTTTTGAACTTCCAGTTTCATGAAATCTTAAAATTAAATAACACAAGGGTTTTTCTTTTTAAACTTACCTACTAAAAAATTAAAACAATTGATTAACGTTTTAGCTACTTCTTATCAGAGAGACTAGAAATGTATGGCATAAAATACCGATTATATAAAAGGACTCAAATACTAGCATGGTAATTTTTTGCATACCAAGTTTCGTTACTCGTTAATGGTATGGTACTCCTTGTGAAGTAGCCAACTCTCTGGCTATATCGATCGTACTATGGACTTCTAAAAATTACGGCTCAATCATTAATTGTAACTGCACTTGCTTATGCTCATTTACATCTACCTTAGGTACCTACAATCTTAATGATAGTATTGAAGACCGTGTTATATGATGTATGATAGATAGTACCTAGAGATAATTTATCTTACTAAATAGTTCGTTAAAAACTTACGTTTATAAGCACTCCTCTTATTCCAAAGACAAATATAAAGATAAGTCTTAAAAGTTCAGTCAACAATCCATGGCTTAAAAACTATTATTTAATTTTTCGAACTAAACACACCAAACAAACAAGTTGAAAATAAGCACAGAACGATCTTTACTGTAGTAAAGTTAGAACACGACTGATCACGTTATCATAAAGAAGCGAATGTAGCTATAACTTTACTCAGAGCAAAGAATTACTAAGACGGAGTGTGGACCGGGATCAGTTTTACGAAAAAGAAAGAACTCTGCTACTACAGGTAAGTAACCATGTAACACAAGTACGAATTCCTGCTCTAAAATATACACATATAAATTTATCCTGGATCGGATAAGGTTTCTTGATGAGATGATGATCATGATTATGTAAGTTTTTGTAGAGTAGGTATATTTTCTGCATAAGTCGTCTTGTTCTTAGGTATGGGTTGAATTAGCATCGTTTCAGCTGTGTGTCGATAGCATGTCAATTAGATGGTTTTGGTAGTTTCGTATTTATAATTACAGTTCTGAGTGAGTTTGAGTGTTGAGTGAGTGTCGATGGCGTTACAGTGGCTATAAAAAAAAATCGGGACCCTGTAACGCCCTGTATGCAAAAAGTAGTAAATCTGTATTTATTTATTGTGTTTGGCATCATTGTAAGTTGCTTACGCTCCGTCTTAGTTCTTCCTAGGTCGGATCCTACAACAGGCATGTTATTCTTATGATAATAGGTGCTTATTAAGTTGAAATAGTGTCTCGATAGTGACTCTATCGCGCTAAGTAATTAAGACACAACTATACGCTTTTATCTTCGTGAGTAATGATAATAAAATAAAACGACCGCGAATATAATCTTGTTTATATTATTATTCATAATTTGCGCTATGTACGGGCTTCCTAGAAAGCTGTGTTACGAGGAAAAATATTTATAGATATCTGCATGTACTTTGCGTGTTGTGAGTAGGTATATAAATAAAATGAAATTATGTTTCTACCTATATGTATTTCCTTTATTACCTTACCTACATGAGAATGTAAAACGTCCGTTTAATAAAATATTAAGATTATAGAGGCAAGGTATAGTTTATAATTAGATTACACACACGACAGTAAGAGAAGACCGAACGAGAAGGATTTGAACCTGCGATTTTCGGCATCTGTACTGCCAACGTCTCTACCAACTGAGCTACCGCGGCTCAATCTCAGCCTGCGAATTAAGCAAATGTATCTTGCCCACTAATGATGGCCCTGTGATCTGTCTGTTATTCACGCAGGGTCGCCATTTAAGTAGTCGTTTTGTCCACCTTTGCTCGTGCGTGTTATATGACTCTTCATTTGTGTTTGGTGACTTCCAACAACTTAAGGTCAATTCCTGTTAGCAGTATAAAGATCATAGTATCCTAAGTAATAAGGAATAAAATAAGATGCACATCATTTACCTACTGCGGAGAAACTCATATTCAATAATTGCTTTCACTTTTTTAATTACTATACTCGAACGTATAATTACCGGCATCGAAAGAACTTCAGCCTAATTAGATATGTAGATTTAAAGTTCGAAAGTGAAAAGTAATTAAATGTTTACGATCTTATTTATTGTTAGCAATGTTAGGGTAGGATTGTTTGTTTTGGAAAACTTGCAAAATTTCTACCGATTTGAACCAGCAACCTTCGCTTCGCCATCTGTACCCACTGCACTGGATTGCAAGTTTTCCAAAATTGTATAGGTACCTAACACGAAGTGTTTAACATTTGGGTATTCAATAGTTTGTCTTTTTGTTATCCTTTTTAATTTTAGTATCATTAAATATTCTTTTTCTAACAATGTGCAAGTCTTCAATGAATTTCTACCCTCTCTACACCTGCTTGATTTAATTATTATTGAATTTGATGTTGAGTATCTTGAGAACATGTCGTTTTATTTGATCTTCTTGTTATGATGTAAGACCATAGTAAATAATACCTACTAAGCTGATCATCCTGCTTAGTAGTCAAATGTCTTTATTTGAATGACCTAAACTGCCCGAAAGGTCACACATAATTTTTCGTTAAACATTATTGGATGCCGTGTGGTGCCGGCAGAATAGAATAGCACCACCCCCTCTCTTCCCGTGGGGGTCGTAAGAGGCGACCGATGGATAAACCCGATCCAAACAGCCAGGGCTAACCGTATGGTGGCGGTTAATCCACCACAAAAACATTCCCAAGGAGGGTTGACGTCTGGTAGGCGGCCGGTCGTAAAATTAAGCCAAATCCTTTGCAACACGATTTTGCGTTTGCAACAAAACGTGTTGCGCCGACCCCAAGTAGGTAATTGGGATAAGGGTAGGAAGATGATATGATTATTGGAACCAAATTGGAACTGTAGCAAGTAAAAATTCTAAAAGTGCGCTGTCTACAAACATTTTTGTTGATCATTACTAGTACTATAGCAAGTAAAGGTTAGCTCCTAGCCGAGGTTCATCTCATACCAGTTCATAGCACAAATCCGTGAAGTCAGAAGTCAGCGGTCAGATCAAAGTGACGAGCGAGCGACTGTAATTGGTATTAATTGACGCGACGCGTGCGCGCGCGCAGCCGGGTGGGACCTGTTTATAAACCAACCAGCTTTCGTAGCCATCTTCGCATACACTGCTTGTTGGTAATGAAAGGCGACAGTCTTCTTCTTTTCGAGTGGGACACCGAGTCGTCCAACGATGCGATGAACCCCTGTTTTTCAGCCGCCAATTACAAGTAGCAGGCCTCTGACATGGTTGTGTAACGATCGCCGGTTAAGTGATCAAATCATAGACGGCAATCGGGACCGATGGAATAATGAACCCTCCGAAGCACGGAATGATCTTGGTTTCGGACAATCAGGTCGTTCAGCCTGCAATGTCCTAACCAGACTGGGAAAAAATGCACAAAGTGATAAATATCAAATCAACTCTGTGAAGTGACCCACCGGAAATCTAATTTGGAAGGAACCTTCTGCGTTGCAGGCAGTCGCACTACCAGTGCACCACATCCGATGTCGAAGGGTAAGCTTATTAAGCGGGCGTCGCGACAACGATGCCGTCAAAATTTGACGGCGCCAATGTCGCTGCGGTCTTGTAGAAAAACCCGACCGCATCAACTGACAGCGCTATACAAACCCTGAGCTTCTCAGCGCGCTGTTAACGTGACGCCCGGTCTTTCTGGTATCCCCATACAAACCAGTCATTTGTCAGCGACAACGCCGCCGCCGTGACGCCGCGACGCTTGGTTTTTAAGGGTATCTTAAGACTGGTTTATTATATGCAAGCAATGTACGTGGAAAGACGTAAACGAATCGTGTAGTGGCGTATGGTGTTTAGAGGACGTTGACGTGTGCCCGGACAGGATTAATCCGATCAGCTGGATTAAGTTTAATGAAACTAATACGATAAAATTTTGCCTAAATGGTACCTAGGCAATTTATTACAGGAAATTTAATCCTATACTAATAATATCTATTAAGAAGTTTAGACTTTTAAGTTTAAGATTGGATTTTGGCTTCATCATACTAGATTTCTGGAGAACAACCTACGTATTTAAAACAAAGGATGGTCCAGTTCAAGAAATCACTAAGTCCAGTCCAATATCATGCATGACAGTTGAATTCTGAACTTTAATATTTTTGAATAAGATTGTAATTACAACTAATCATTGAGAGAACTTAGTGATTTCTTGAACTGGACTTTCTTTTGACCCCGTAGTACCTAGTACAAGGTTAAGAAATATACTCCTCATAAAAAAAACACTGCTGAAAAGGCCAAACTCTAGCTACACATTCATATAATTTTTATTATTGAAAGACTACCCTTTCATGTTAAAATTGGCCAGAAACAAGAAATTCAAAAGTGTTTCGATTTTTTTATGAGGAGTGTAGCCAATATTGACTTGTTCCATCGACTCTGTATCAGTAGAGGTATCTAATTGAATCAATAATGATTCCATCGAAGGCGATCGTTGACAAGTTCCATTATTCAATTATTGGAGATGTGATTGTCACTTGACCGGTCACAGTCGAGGCAACAAAGAGGCAACCGATGGCTGACCCTGGCCACATTGAACATCTATTGTCACCAGATTGTCTGCATTGATATGTGTGTTTATTTTCGAATCAAACACCTCAAAGTTTGCTTAACTAAACAAAGATCAGCGGAGGTTCCTTCGGACGTTAAGCCGTCGGTCCCGGTTGATGTCTATGATTACTTAGACGGTGGTCGTTTCGTTACCCAACCATGTCAGAGGCCTGCTACTTGTATTAGGCGGTTGAAAACTTTGACACAAATTTTCATCGGGTCGTTGGACGACTCGGTGTCTCATTCGAAAAGAAGAAGTGCAGGAAGTTCGTTTCAAATGCCATACAAGAATGGATTACTGAGCCAGAGAAGTTAGTTACCTATGTGGATGTCTGTATCACGCGTAGGTACCTAACCTAATCTAGATTCAAGAGCAATTACAAAACCTCTCTAAAGCTGTGTCTAAATCACCATTATTAGGTAGGTACATTGGGCATGAAAAGCGAATCCCATTCAGGAACCCAGTAAGTCACTCATAGCCATTAGGGTACAAATTCGTGACACCGCGCTGCCCTCTATGGCTGCAGTCCAATAGAACTGTCCCTGCCATATTTAACGACCATGCTAATATTATTAAGGCGAGTAGTGCAACAAAACTAGCGCCATTTCACAAAAAAAGAAACGTTTTTTTTTTTCATGAAAACAACACATCGTAATATCTTTCGCCCAAGCTTTTTATTCATACCTCTATTACATTGTGCATGAAAGGAACCCAGTAAGTCACTCGATAGCCATTAGGGTACAAATTCGTGACACCGCGCTGCCCTCTATGGCTGCAGTCCAATAGAACTGTGCCTGCCATATTAACGACCATGCTAATATTATTAAGGCGAGTTGTGTCGCGAAACTAGCGCCTTTCACAAAAAAAAGAAACACATTTTTCCATGCACCAGTAAATCTCTTGCCCAAGATTGTTATTCATACCTCCATTACATTGAGTATGAAAGGCGGATCCCATTCAGGAACCCAGTAAGTCACTCGATAGCCATTAGGGTACAAATTCGTGACACCGCGCTGCCCTCTATGGCTGCAGTCCAATAGAACTGTCCCTGCCATATTAACGACCATGCTAATATTATAAAGGCGAGTTGTGTCGCGAGACTAGCGCCACTTCACAAAAAAACACCATGAAAACAATAATCAGGATATCTTTTGCCCGAGTTTTTTATTCATACCTCTATTACATTGTGCATGAAAGGCGCATCCCATTCAGGAACCCAGTAAGTCACTCGATAGCCATTAGGGTACAAATTCGTGACACCGCGCTGCCCTCTATGGCTGCAGTCCAATAGAACTGTCCCTGCCATATTAACGACCCTGCTAATATTATTAAGGCGAGTTGTGACGCAGAACTAGCGCTACTCCACAAAAAAAAAGCGTATGTATAATAGAATGACATCTACGTCAGAATGTGTTGTGCCCAAGAAAAAATCATACCTCTTCTCGCAAACAGACCACCACATTATTCTTAGCCTTAGTTTTTGGTGTATGTAAAAGCTAAATTAAAACCATTTTTTATTTTTTGTTCCCTGCCATATTAACGACCATGCTAATATTATTAAGGCGAGTTGTGTCGCGGAACTAACGCCACTTCATTAAAAAAAAAATACTTATTTTTCCATGAAAACAATGCATCAGAATGTCTTTCGTCCAAGCTTTTTATTGATACCTCCATTACATTGAGCATGAAAGGAGAATCCTATTCAAGAACCCAGTAAGTCACTCGATAGCCATTAGGGTACAAATTCGTGACACCGCGCTGCCCTCTATAGCTGCAGTCCAATAGAACTGTCCCTGCCATATTAACGACCATGCTAATATTATTAAGGCGAGTTGTGTCGCAGAACTAGCGCCTATTCACAAAAAAATCATATGAATAATACCTACATAAGAATGCGTTTTGACCAAAAAAAACATACCTCTTCTTGCAAACAATCCATCACAATATTCGAAGCCCAATTGTTTGGTGTATCTAAAAGCTAAATTAAAACCCGCAAGCGACATGAAACATTAATGTACGAAAGGGCCGAAAACAGTCACCTTTGGTTTTCACAAATTCAATCATCGCGAATACTACATCGAGTTTTTAGGGTCCTAATTAAACTTTAAAATAATACCAAAAAATTTAGCAAGGACATTCTAACGAGGTGCGCGCGCACCTCTATATATAATACAAACTGCTTGCAAGCGCTTGCAAGCAGTTTTTTATTCGTAAAGTGGCGCTTGTTTGGCGACACCACTCGCCTAAAGCAGTAGTCTAAGAGCTAGAGTAGTGCTGCATTTTAGTACTGCTCCAGCCATTGTATTTTATTGCACTGTGAATGTTCTAATGACTGCTGTGACTGTAATTAGTATGGAATTATAGCTCTATGATTCTCCGATGGCTTATTTATGGTGTATTCGGTTACGTTGTATGAGATAAGTGGTGTTGGTAGTGTGTTACGTGATTTGCTTTAACTTTTTGTTATTGCAAACAAAGTTTATGTTATGAGAGACAAAAAACTGAGAGTAGGTAGATAAGACAGAAATAAATGCGAGATTTTTTATTAATGATACAGCATTCTCTGTAAGATACTGTAATTCAAAGCAATAAAGGGTTTTTTCTTCATAATATTACCTGACAAAATTTTACCGTTACACCAACTTTCGCCGATCGTTTTAACTCCATCAAAAGACATTTCCAATCTAGATAGAGATAAAGGCAGTTTCCCACGACCTATTAATGACTGGGCGATACCGAATCGCGCTCCTTTTATGCGCGCGCGCCGCCAACCATTACAAGCCTCATTTGCGGCGAACGGCAAAGCGAACGGCTATTACCAGCACAGGTTTTAAATTTTAGAGGAACGACAATGTTGGGTAATAGGTGCGGTACTGTTAGGCAAGTACGGGTGCTTTTATATGCCATTTGTAACAAGTGATTAGAGCTGGTGCTTTGTACCTAAGCACGATGGTACAAATTGAAGTTCTGCCCATAGTATCGAAGATTTTCACACTCTGCTTCTTTACTAAACCGACAATGTACAGTATTAAGAAAACCTCCCCATCCTATCCGATAATTATGTCCTGTCGGGTTGGAAAGTAGATAGGTAATTTCGCGTGACATCCATAACTAAGGCCCGCCTTTTGCGCGATGTGCAGTAAAATAATACGTATATATTTTGTATCTTTCTTTTTCTACTCCACATGATGTGGAGTAGAAAAAGAAAGCCCTAAGCGAGCAAAGCTGATCCATAAGTACACGTCAGTAATAACTACTTATACAGGGTGTAAGGGACGGTGTGCAGAACTGCAAAAAGAATAAGCAATTGATTCGGCGTCGCATACAAAATTTCCGATCAGCTGACTGACTTTCTATAACTAGAAACTCATTTTTTTTTAAATATAATCACTTCAAGTATATGGAAAGGCTTAATACGTTCCTACATCTGCGATATTGAATTATAATTGGTGCATTGGCCGCATCACGATATGGCGATGCTATCTCGCGGAGCGTGCCGCATCCATCAGGGGCGCTATCTTCGCATCGCAGATAACCATTGTCTTGTGCACAACGATTGTATCCGACTAATAATACCGAGTATAAGGGACGGCGTAGCGAAAACTTTGCAGGCATGATCATGGAACTGAACAAATTGTAATGTAACCTATGTCGGTACTGGCATATAACGAGAAGAGGACCTGAGCATGCCCTTCCCTGAGAAGAAGAAGGGCATGGGTCGACGGATAGCCGACCCCAAATGAGGAATTAACGATGAGAGCCGACCCCAAATGTCGGGCAGTGGGTGGCAAAGGAGAGAAGAAAAACCTTCTCCGCCTTACTTGGGTATCGTAAAAACTACTAAACTAAAGGATAAATTCACTCAGGGAGGAGCAGCGTTCCCTGTGAATGCAACATCTTACACTGCTGTCAACAATCCGCCTGTCAAGCGTAGTGAGTATGGCAAATGCCCTCCGATTGTGGGATGCCCGTGTCCAGCAGATGATTGTTATGGCTGAAATTGAAGCCTTTCCGTAAGCCGTGTCATGTGATGCTGAGTTAGAATAGTATCACCCCACTATAATTTCCACCCGAGGTTTCGTTAAAGGCGACTAAGCGACTAAATGGTTTCATGTGATTACAATTATTATAAAGCGACACAATGGTGAAAACAACTGTTCCAGTGGAAAGGATGAGAGTCTTATCATAACACAAGCGGATTGTACTCCATATCAAGGTTCTTTGGATCGTTGGACGACTCGGTGTTCCACTCAAAAAGAATAAAAAAGAAAAGAATTTTCAAACTGCATACTCGGCTTTACTTTTACTAGAAGAAATAGCTGTGCCATCGCAAGAAGAAATTAAAGTAGTTCAAAGATAGTGAATTCTGTACGCGGCTTTTGCTTTTAGACAATATCAGATTCTGATGATAACAACGTAGCGTAGTTCGATGGGGTTTGCACGCTTCATTTGATACACATCTATTGCTTCGGTTCACGAAAGTTATTGGTTTGATTTGAATTTATGGTTGACAATAAAGATTGTAAAAAACTTCTTTTGTGCAAAACACGAACATGTATTATTTTGTCCTTACACTTCCCCATCCAATCACCCACGGCAAAAGATGGTAGATAAGATAGAAGATCTTGGGCTACACCAGGTGCAGCACATCTGCCTAAAAATTTGCCTGCAGGTTTAAGATGTAATGTTATTTAAAACTACATAATCGATTTCTCTCATCGTAAACATTTTGTTACTGATTTGCTTTCCCTTAGACTATGAGTACCAATTTCAAACATCACTAACGAAATTCTCAATAACCTTCACATAGATCATGTGATGAATCTGTAGGATAAACAACATCATATTTCTCATGCCCTCTGATTGATAATGATATCTCAGCGTCTAATGAAGATGTAGTTTCTATGACAACTTACATTTAATAGGTGGAGTTCTCGATGGCAAGATCATTCAGGTCGACGGGCCACCTGCAGCAAAAAACAACGTATCACTGAATCGTTGATGCGATTATAATGATGATCCACAAGAAAATTCCATACGAGATAAAATAAGAAATAAAATAAGCACTAACATACAAAGACTCTATGGACTCTATGCATCAAAACATTACTCTAAGGTACGTAGAGTTGCTTAAGTCGAATAGGTATAATATTTTTCATTATTGTGGACTACAACTCAGTTTCTTGAATATTTTCTTCATCACCTTGATTGCACCTTGAAATCATTCTACGTAAAATTCTATTCATTCATCCTTTAGCTCGTAAAAATTTCAATGTTCTTATCATAAAAGCTTCTATGAGATATCATATTGCACTCATACGTTAGGCCTAGACTTAATAGCCAATCTATAGATTAAGTTTATGAACGAATAAAAGTTGAATCTGATTAGAATCAGTGTTAGGTATCGTGAAAAGTTTAATAGACCACAAATAAGTATGGTATTCAGAAATAAGTAGGATATACATATGTTGATACATATTACCTTAAATTACTATAGTAGTACCACAAATTAGGGAGACGGCGCGCAGGGTGATTGTACTACCTAACCAGCAAAATGATTCCCTAACTGCACCCAGTCCCCTTTCTGGAGTTTTTAAAGAGTAGAGTACTTACAATTTCCGCACGAAATCACTGCCTATGCCTACTGCTTCAAGAATTTTACGCAACAGTAGCTCAAGAAATACCGCAACATACTTCGGGTGCCAAGCGCGGGCGCCTCGACTGAGATGTAGAGATTTTGAGAGCGTATCGTCGCATAGATCTTGGTGACATACCTGCAGAAATAGTGGTAGAACGCGGCAGAAATACTAAACTAGGAGATATAAAAGAGAATGTGACAGTTATGAATGGGAGAAACTGCTATAAAGGAAACAAAGAGAGTTTATAAAATAAGAAAAGAAAAACACTACATGTAGTACGCCTAATTCTTTTACGCATGTGTCGTAAGAGGCGATCAGGGGACCCGAGGGTTTTATGCGTATTACTATTTTAGGCGACAGGCTTACAACTTGTCACTATAGTGATACACGTTTTTTTCTGAAACAGCCCGCAAATATTTGTCAGACGTGGCGATAGCGACCGTATTATGCCTACCACACAGGGACAAAGGCGTGAAATGTGTGACGAACAAAATCTTAGTGGAAGGAAATTACGAAAAGGATAAAACAGAAGTCCCATCTTTAGCAAAATATGCACAAACAGAGGTAATGCTAATTCAATAGCAGAGCAATACTCGATCGCGATGCATCGGATAGCAGATCAGGCGATATGGTTGCTTGTGATTTATTTCGACCGCTCCCATATAAGGGCACTGCAACAATGGCCCGCCCGATTTACGACTGTCGATTTGGTAGCGATAAAAGATTTAAGGGCTGCTCGAGGTTGTATTGCGCTAGTACTAAATACTGAAATTGCGAGTGAAATTCTAATAGAAGCCATTTGTAGAGGATTGTAGCATCCTTTTATGTTGCATGGAAATCAAGGAAAACGTAAATGTAGGTTTGTCAATTAGATTAGTGTCTTGGTTTTGTATTTTCTGAATATAAACTGATCCTCAGCATTTACCAGACCTTGGACGCAAGGCCGCTGATTTTATGTTGGTACACCAACTATCAATATAGTAACCTAGCCGGGGGCATCCAAGGCCCAGATGATGCGAATTCTATGACATATACTGTTGTTAGTTAGTCTTCTTCTTCTTCGAATGGGATACCAAGTCGTCCAACGACCCGATGAACCCAGGTGTCAGGGCAAGGTGGAAGCAGGCCTCTGACTTGGTTGTGTAACGACCGCCGTCTAAATGATCATAGACAGCAACCGGGACCGACGGCTTAACGTGTCCTTCCGAAGCACGAAACCATCTTGCTTTTCGGACAATCCGGTGGTTCAGCCTGCAATGTCCTAACCAGACCGGAAACAAATAAAGTGATAAATATCAACCACAAAATAGTGAGTTTACAGAAAGTTCACTCGGCGCTATTTCGGATTTTTGTGATTGACATTTGTTACATAGCCAGGGTTGCTACAGTCAAAATCTCCGAGTATAAAAATGTCAAAACAGCAAAATCTGATAAAGAACGTCACATGATTCTGAGCTAATTTTAAATCCAAGAAATATGACGTTCGTGTCAACCACCTTCTAAGTTACCTTGACTTCCCCTGAGATTCCAGTTATTTCCAGTTAAAGTCAGTTAGCGTCAAAACCGTCGCTAGTACTGAGTGAGCCATCTGGTTAGGCGCCCCGCGCACCGTTTCCCTAATTTGTGTATCAACTTTGTGAGTGACCCCACCGGGAATTGAACCCGGAACCTTCTGCATCGCAGGCAGTCGTACCGCCCCGCGCACCGTTTCCCTAATTTGTGGTCGTACTAACCACTGCGCCACATCGGCTGTTAGTTATAGTAAAACTGAGAGTAAAGTTCCAATAGAAGCTATTCCTACAAATAAGATTGCAGCAGCTTACGACTAAGTTGCATCAGATTTATGACAAAACACTGAATTATGGATGGATGTTTATCACTCGTAGACGCTTACATTGTTATAGGTTATTATTATTATTACTATCGAGGTTTCAAAACCTAAAGTGAATGTACATATTTGAACATGGTTTGATACGAATGATGACCCCGGATGCTTCGATTATGAAGATTTAATCTTGTCGTTTGACTGTTCGAAGATAACCCCATAAGATGTACAGGTATCATACAGGTATCATATAAAGTGCAATAAGTTTCTTCCTACTTGGAAGATATATTGAAAATACGAGTAGAAACCAGCTCGATATTCAGTAAACGGTACTAGCTCTAAATTATCCCCACAAGTGTCAACAAGTCGCGGGTCTGAGATAAGCACAGTATGTAATGTACACGCATAAATTTTAATTAGTCGACCATCGCGAGACATTCGCATATTGCCCATACACTTAGATATTCACTGGAGCAAAAGCAAGTAGCGTAAAATTGCTCAGCATACGTTGCTACTCGAAACGTGGACCTTTATCACACGGGTAAAATAAAACCAGCATTGGACATGAAATGGTGTTAAAATGGCAGGAGTGAGAATATAGGGAAATTAAGAGCGCTAATAAAATTACACGCAGGCGAACTAGCTCGTAAAATGGACGACAAATCTGAAGCTAAGTAGATCTCATCCAGGATTACACAGTAAGCTGGTTTAGTAGTCGAGCAACTGGCTTAGAAAATGTTAAGATTTGAGCGGATACTAAAAACCTGCGAAAGCCCATTGAGCCTTAGTGAAGTTGGAAACGGGAAATTATTGAATTTAAAGAAGATTTCTAGTCTTTTCACACATTTACAACATCAATAATCAAGTAATGCGGAACGTTTATTTGAAAGCTTATTCCAGCAAACGATAGATCGCAAAACTAAACTCAATTTCATCAATCTGCAATACCAGTGACTGATGTTGATATGAAACCTAGAAGAAAGTAGACAAGAACGACTGTGATGAATAAATACAAGGAAAAACCACGTCAATTAGTTAAAGGCCTACACAAGAAATTGAAAAGCTGGCGTGTATTACAAAAACAGATCTAGAGAAAACGGAACGACTCCCTGACGCGACAATGTTGCAATAGGGTTGTCGGAATAATAAACGCTCGATTGGTCATTTTGCAAATTTGGATAATATTTTGGTATTACCTGTTAAGTCTAGTGAACATATGTCTTGAATATTTTAATTAATTTGTAGATACCATAATGCAGGAAACTTTGGCTAGAATCTATTTCAAATCCGAATTGTACTCTTCATTGTCTGGAAATTGGCTCCAGATCAGATATAGAATATAACCTGCATAGTCTCCGGATAAACAGGAATTTTCCAGCTTTTTACACACGGCATCAAGAGATTGAAAAATTTGGCAGGCATCTGCCGGTGCATAGATAGCTCAGTGGCAGAGTGGCGGTTTGTTGGCCCCTGCGGCCCGGGTTCGAGCCCCGGTCGATGCATGATTTCTTCAATTTATTATTATATATACTGTTGTCATACTGCGCCCAAAGGTTTTCATTTATACATACGCTTTTAATTTAACACTCTAAATATCCAACCCTAAACGTGTGTAGTGTAGGTAATGAAATGAAGCACGACCGCCGGCGTCGATTGGATCTGCAGTTTATCTCAACGCATTAAAACAGATTGCGCTAATTGTGGAAATCTCTTGGAAAGCGCTAATGAGTGTCATCTTGTTTACGCGATTCCACCAGATAGTAGATACCTACCAACTGTGGTAGGCTTATCTAGCTTTACATTTATATGACAGTGTTCGCAGGCTTTCGCGGAACTTGTATTGACTGGACTTTTCACAATAAAAAAGATAGGAAAAAGAAAGATCATTGCGTACTTGCTTGATAAGACGCCTCATATTGTCGCGCAGCAAATGGTAGTTTTAACCAACATCAAATTTCTCCTATCGTACATTTGAATAGGTACAAAAACCTGAATACACTAGCAAGGCGATGACCAATATGGAATCAAGGCAATGAATCTGTCGGCTGCATTTATCAGATCTATAAAATCAGCAGTCAGTGCTTGCGTGATAGTAGCCAATGAGTCAGACGCTGGGAGGCGGGAGGTCGTCTGTATCGGTGACGATAGGTGTACAAAGTAACAAGTGTAAAAAAATCAACTGCAAATATCTTAAGAGGTGAACCAGTAACATAGGTCAAAATAAAAATTTGGACCCCCCCATACAAATTGATGCTCGGCTGGAACATTTTGTATGGGAGGTCCAAATTTTTTAGTTTTTCTTAGTCTGGTTCACCCCTTAAAATATTTGCAGTATTTTATTTAACGGCTTATGTAGGTGTAGGCAAACAGGTGTAGGTGTGTATCAACAGCCATAAAACTTCACTTCTGGGTGGAGGCTAGTGGTCTTATTTTCCGTGTGTTCCCGACTAAAAATAGTACCACCCTATCTTAATGTGGCATGAGGGTAATTATGTGACGGAACCAAGATATAGCCAGCATCGTTACAAGGCAGCATCGTAAATACACCCCAAAAGGAGGAGGCCCACTTGCTTGAACGACCCTGCAGTGGACTTTTGTGCCTGTTAATCATATGCAACATGCATTATAGGTGAAGTGAACCAATCTGCAAGAAATTCAACACCAATTTACCATCATTCAGCGACTCCTTTCTTCACGTGAACTTTCAAACCCCCATACATAACCAGTAGCGTGTGCAAACTGGATACAGGGACATGTCGCCTCCTATCACCTAGGAGGATAGGAGGTGAAAGATTATTGGTAGTCGCATTATTTTGTGGCTATGGAAGTCTAACGATCATGCAGTGGACTTTTGTGCCTGTTAATCATATGTAACATGCATTAAAGGTAATGAAGTGAACCAATCTGCAAGAAATTCAACACCAATTTACCATCATTCAGCGAATCCTTTCCTCACGAGGGACTTTCAATCCCCCATACATAACCAGTTGCGTGTGCAAACTGGATGCAGGGACATGTCGCCTCCTATCACCGACGACGCCGGTGATTTCCCGTCACTTGACTCATTGACTACTATCACGCGAGAGCTGATTTTGTAGGTCTGATAGGAGGTGAAAGATTATTGGTAGTCACCGCAAGCTCTAAAGTGCGCGCATCAGCCAGCACCTAACTGTCAAAACGTAAGCAAATGCTCCATAGATACGGACATCAAATATATTAGAAGTTACCTATAGAGGCAGTGGTTCAATAGTGTTTTCACTGGCGTTTTGCTACTGGCAGACAGAGAGATTGTGGGCTGACTACTACCAACCGGTCTAACTTTTTAGGCGCACTGTAGTCGCCAGTACCTGACGTTTTTTTTGCAGGTATAGGTGAAAATAGGTAAAGTAAAGTGAAAATATCTGTAACAAAGGGCAATGCCGGATTAGTATGGACTACTGGCGTCTTTTTTTTCTAGGTGTTACATAGATGGCGCTTATATATTTAAGTAGAGGACAATGCAACAGACAAAAAAATATATGACAACTATACCTCTACCTGTCACTGGAACAGAAATATACGCGTTTGAAGTTACTATGGGGATTCTTTTTCTAGGTGTTACACGGATGGTACTTATATTGTATTTAAGTAAAGGGCAATGCAACAGACAAAAAATATATGACAACTATACCTCTACCTGTCACTGGAACTGAGATATACGCGTTTGATTTTTATAAAAACACTATGGGGATTCATTTTTTCTAGGTGTTTCACAGACCACGCTTGTATATTTGAGTTTAATACAATGCAACAAACAAAAAATATGTCAACCATACCTATACCTGCCACTGGAACAGAGATATACGCGTTTGAAGTTCCAAAATATACTATGACGATTTAGGGAGGCCTGCGTCCAGCAGTGGACTACAATAGGGTGATGTGATGTGACGTGAATGATAAAGAAGGAAAATAAGCAGTAGGTACTTTTGTACCTTAAATAGTCTGTTTTGGAACAAATATATAAATTGTATCAATGCTCTGTAAAATCTATTCCAGTGACAGTAAGATGTATAGTTGGTTTATATTATTTGTAATAAATTAATATATTATTTTATTATACTTAAACTACGTAACACCTACAAAAAAATGCCCATTGATTTTTTTTAGCTTAACCTTTTGAACGCCAACGACAACTATAGTTGCTAAACGATCGCGTGCATACGACGCCATTGACAACTAAAGAAGTCTAAATTTTGCTATTTTTATGACTTAAATTCTGTTTTGTTTAATACACCTGGCTGCTTGTCACATCACTAGCCGATCTTCACATTTTTCTATGCTTGGCGTAGGGGGTGAAGCGACGTAAAAAAACTCAGGCGTGCAAAAGGTTAAACGCATATATCTCTGTTCCAGTGACAGTTAGAGGTATAGTTGTTTTTTTGTCTGTTACATTGTCCTCTACTCAAATATATGAGAACCATCCGTGTAACACTTGGATAAAAAAATCCTCATAGTAACTTCAAATGCGTATATCTCTGTTCCAGTGACAGGTAGAGGTATAGTTGTCGTATATATTTTTGTCTGTTGCATTGTCCTCTACTCAAATATATAACAACCATCCGTGTAACCCTTAGATAAAAATTCCCCATAGTAACTTCAAACGCGTATATCTCTGTTCCAGTGACAGGTAGAGGTATAGTTGACATATAATTTTTGTTTGTTGCATTGCCCTCTACTCAAATATATAAGCACCATCCGTGTAACACCTATTTAAAAAAATCACTTTAGTAACTTCAAACGCGTATATCTCTGTTCCAGTGACAGGTAGAGGTATACACGTAGTTGTCATATATTTTTTTGCCTGTTGCATTGTCCTCTACTCAAATATATAAGCGCATTCTATGTAACACCTAGAAAACAAAGACGCCAAAATCAGGCATTGGCTTTTAACATCCCTATTTACCACCATTCAGCGGCTCCTTTCCCCCATACATAACCTGTTGCGTGAGCAAACTGAATACAGGGACATGTCGCCTCCTATCACCGACGACGCCGGCGACTTCCCGTCACTTGACTCATTGACTACTATCACGCGAGAGCTGATCTTATAGCTCTGATAAATGAAGATCAAAGATTTATTGGGAGTCGCCTTAGAGTCTAATAAGCAAGCTTTAGGCCCGCGCCGTACTCTCAAAACGTAAGCAGATGCTCCATAGATATACAAGGTAGACGTCAAATTATAAAAATTAAAGGGTTCAATAGCGTTGTCACTGGCGTTTTGCTACTGATAGACAGAGAGATTGTGTGCTGACTAATGCCAACCGGTCTAACTTTTTAGGCGCACTGTAGTCGCATTATTTTCTTGGCTATGGAAAGTTGCAGAAACGTTGATAAAGAAACCTTTTTGCAAACTGGATACAGGGACGTGTCGCCTCCTATCACCGACGACGCCGGCGACTTCCCGTCACTTGACTCATTGACTACTATCACGCGAGAGCTGATCTTATAGGTCTGATAAATTAAAGATTATTAGTAGTCGCCTTAGACTATGATAAGCAAGCATTAGAGCGCGCGTATCGGCCCGCGCCGTACTGTTAACCTTCGTATACCCGCGCCAATATTTGTGACACCTATACCCGCGCACGGTCTCACAGACCGAAAGTTTAAAACCTCGATTCATACGATATTTCTAAGAAAGCCAATATAAATAAAGTTGGACATTAAAAGTAAAGGATATAATGAAAAAATATATATCATATAATCACTTTGTTTTTAATTATTTATTAGACTATCCGTTTTATACAAAATGCTCAGAGTTTTTTCGTATGTACTACAAAAACAGATCCAAAACGTTTCTTTCATCTAAAAAAGAAAAATAAACCTCTTAATTTCATAAAACACTTAAAGTACCAATACAAAATCACAGACTGACACAGTTTTCAGTCTCACCATAACAGTCAGGACATACCATACATAATAGCATGTTCCCAACAAAAGTATTTTTTGCAAGTGGCACAGTTAGGTATACCGTGTTTTTCGTCTTCATGGAGTTCTCGACGGCCGTTTGCGACGTTGGAGACGTTCACGTGGCAATGGCCTCTCTAACGTGGTGTCGGATGCCACCTGCGACAACAGGTGGGGCGATGGGTGGTCACTCTGGTGAGTGACATGGTTGTCTGGTTCAGTAGTCCAGGAAAAACTTCACGCTGCGGCGAGGTCCAACCAGCCGGGTGATTCCCCTTTGGGGGAGGCCCAGCTAGTGTCCGTCAGCCAGCGGCGGCTCGTTACATCTGGAGAGTCGTGTTCGGTAGTTGGCTGCCTCATCCTCTTCGCGAGGCGGTCCCGAGGTAGCGGTCATATCGAGTAAGCGGTGGTAGCCGGGCGTTTCTGGGATTGTGCCCACGATCCTAACTACTCGACGTGGAGTAGTAGATGTGGTCAGGTGATGGCCACTATTGGCTACGTCAGGCTGTGCTAGGCAGCACCACCCTATCTGGGTCCCAGAGCCTCCAGTTCGCCCCTGGCGGCCATGACCCCGCCGTATGAAAAGATCAGGCGCTGGAGGCTCTTTTCGACGATTGAGGTCGCGTCCGCCCCCATGCGGAGCACGACCTGGACCTCAGTAAGGGTCCTGATTGCGCTGTTCAGGACCTTTCTGTCCTCTTCTAGGGCGGCGTGCGCTCTCTTGTCTTGGAGCCCGTTGGTGCTCCGGCTTCTCCCCATGAGGTGAGGTGAACCCTAAGTGGTGCCGACCACATCCAACGGACCCGTGGGTGGCACTTCGCGTAGCTGGCCTGGTGTTTCCACGTCCTGGGGGTCGGGGGCACTCAGAGCTGTATTCTTCCAACAAATTCTTCTATTCCGGCGTAGAATATAAACTGTAAAATAATAATATAGGTTAAGATATATATACACAATAAATAACTCTAAGGAAAAACGAGTAAACAATGTAAATAAAAAGTTTATACATACCCAAAAAGTTACACCTTTACCCGCGTCGGTCTCACGGACCGATTGGCGCCTAGTATGCGCACACATAAGTTCCCCACAAGCGCGTGGTGACCACTGACATAAAACTATCCACAAATCTGGCAGCTAGCAAAAGTCTCGACTCGGTATCGTTTTTGTGTTATAAGATAAATTCCTAAAAATATTCTGTCGGTCTCACAGACCAAAGCGCGGGTATAGGAAGGTTAAAACGTAAGCAGATGCTCCATAGTTACAGACGTCAAATAATTATATGAGAAGTTATAGAGGTCCAATGGTGCTGTCAATGGCGTTTTGCTACTGATAGACAGATAGATTGTGGGCTGACTACTGCCAACCGCCAACCGGTCTAACTTTTTAGGCGCACTGTAGTCGCCAGTAGATTTCTTATTTGCAGCTATAGGTAGATAATGAAGTGAAAAGATCTGTAAGAAATTCAACATCCCTATTTACCACCATTTAGAGCCTCTATTCACCCATACATAACCTGTTGCATGTGCAAACTGGATACAGGGACATGACGACAGCGACATCCCGTCACTTGACTCATTGACTGCTATCACGCGAGAGCTGATCTTATAGGTCTAATAGGAGGTGGAAGATTATTGGACGCACTATTTTGTGGTATGGAACTCAAACCATCATGCAATGGACTTTTGTGCCTGTTGATCACATGCAACACGCATTTAAGGTAATAAAAAGAACCAATCTATAAGAAATTCATCATCCCTATTGACCATCATTCAGCGACTCCTTTCCTCACGAGGGACTCTCAAACCACCATTATAACCTGTTGCGTGTGCAAACTGGATACAGGGACATGTTGCCTCCTATCACCGACGACGCCGGCGACTTCCCGTCACTTGACTCATTGACTGTTATCACGCGAGAGCTGATCTTATAGGTCTGATAGGAGGTGGAAGATTATTGGTAGACGCATTATTTTGTGGCTATGGAACTCAAACGATCATGCAGTGAACTTATGTGCCTGTTAATCACATGCAACACGCATTTAAGGTAATGAAAAGAACAGATCTGTAAGAAATTCAACATCCCTATTTACCATCATTCAGCGACTCCTTTCCCCCACATAACCTGTTGCGTGTGCAAACTGGATGCAGGGACATGTCGCCTCCTATCACCGACGACGCCGGCGACTTCCCGTCACTTGACTCATTGACTACTATCACGCAAGCACCGACTGCTGATTTTATAGATCTGATAAATGCAGCCGACAGATTCATTGCTTTGATTCCATATTGGTCAGCGCCTTGCTTGTGCTAAGTACCTACTCGAATTTACCATAAGAGAAATTGAATAAAACTGGGATTCAAACTGGACACAGGGACATGTCGCCTCCTATCACCGACGACGCCGGCGACTTCCCGTCACTTGACTCATTGACTACTATCACGCGAGAGCTGATCTTATAGGGCTGATAGGAGGCGAAAGATTATTGGTAGTCGCCTTAGACTATAATAAGCAAGCTTTAGAGTGCGCGTATCGGGTCGCACCGTACTGTCAAAGCGTAAGCAGTTGCTCGAAAGATACATACGTCAAAAATATGAGAAGTTATTGAGGTTCAAAATAGTGTTGTCCTAGCGTTTTGCCACTGATAGACAGAGAGATGGTGTGCTGACTATTGCCAACCGGTCTAACTTTTTAGACGTACTGTAGTAGTCGCATTTTTTTCTGGCTATGGAACTACACACTGCAGCAACGTTGATAAAGAAAACTTTTTGCAAACTGGATACGGGGACATGTCGCCTCCTATCACCGACGACGCCGGCGACTTCCCGTCACTTGACTCATTGACTACTATCACGCGAGGGATGATCTTATAGGTCTGATAGGAGGTGGAAGATTATTGGTAGTAGCACTATTTTGTGGCTATGGAACTCAAACGATCATGCAGTGGACTTTGTGCCTGTTAATCATATGCAACATGCATAAAAGGTAATGAAGTGAACCGATCTGTAAGAAACTAATAAATAAATAATAAATAAATATCCCTGGACGAGACACACAGCGCCATCTACCCCCAACTAAGCAAAGCTTGTACTATGGGAACTAGACAACTGATATAATACTTATATACTTTTTTTTTGTAAATAAATACATATCATACATAGAAAACACCCAGACTAAACACAAATATTTGAAAATTGACTTTACAAACATTTGTGTCGGTGGGAATCGAACCCACGACCCTCGGCGTAGAAGGCAGGGGTACTATCCACTACGCCATCGGGACAGTCAAACTCAACATCCCTATTTACTATTCAGCGACTCCTTTCCTCACGAGGGACTTTCGAACCCCCATACATAACCTGTTGCGTGTGCAAACTGGATACAGGGACATGTCGCCTCCTATCACCGACGACGCCGGCGACTTCCCGTCACTTGACTCATTGACTACTATCACGCGAGAGCTGATCGTATAGGTCTGATAAATGCAGCCGACAGATTCATTGCTTTGATTCCATATTGGTCATCGCCTTGCTTGTGCTAAGTACCTACTCAAATTTACCATAAGAGAAATTGAAAAAAACTGGGATTCAAACAGGACATGTCACCTCCTATCACCGACGACGCCGGCGACTTCCCGTCACTTGACTCATTGACTACTATCACGCGAGAGCTGATCTTATAGGTCTGATAGGAGTGTGGAAGATTATTGGCAGTCGTGTTATTTTGTAGCTATGGAACTACGCACACGTTCATTAGCATTAGGAAACCAGATTGGCATTAGGTGCGTATCTTCATAGGACTTATAGGTATTTAATTAACTGTTAAGTTCATTACACAAAAAAGAAAAAAAGACCTGCTTAGATGTTTCTAGGTACTGTTTTCAAACTTCGTTATTATTGGCACCTTGCACAGCCAAGTCCCAATACCTTCTTCATTGATAGATGGCGATACCTGCCCATGTAAAATACCAGTGAAAGCAGCTGTTGTCACTGCGTGTCTTGTTGGCTCCTCACTGAGTTAAAGGCCCTCCTGACACAGTAGAAGTTACTCACAGACACAATATCTACTGTATGCATACCGACAGCTTCATGTTTAACGACATCATAACAAAGCCTCAATGCCACCTTCAATAATATATGCCGATACTTGCACATATGAAATTCCAGTGAAAGGACCGTGTTGTCACTGCATGTCTTACTGGCTCCTCACTGCGTTAAAGGCTCTCCTGACACAGTAGAAGATAGTCAGTTTTTACAGGTGGTTTGTGCAAAGCAAAACCCATCTTCATTGAGTTATGGTTATATTTGCACATGTAAATTTCCAGTGAAAGTACCGTGTTGTCACCGCATGTTTTGCTGGCTCCTCATTGAGTTATAAGCCCTTCTGATACAGTAGAAGTTAGTCAGTTTATACAGGTGGCTCTGTGTACGAACGCACCATGCAAAACCCAATGTCGTCTTCAATTATAGTTGGCGATACTTGCACATGTACTTAAATTTCCAGTGAAAGAACCGTGTTGACACTGCATTTCTTACTGGCTCTTCGCTGAATTAAAGACTCTCCTGACATAGTAGAAGTTAGTCAATAATATATGGCGATACTTGCACATGTAAAATACCAGTGAAAGGAGTGTGTTGTCACTTGCGCGTCTTTTCGGTTGGGTTCCTCATTGAGTTATAGGCCCTCCTGATATAGTACAAGTTACTCACTGACACAGTATCTACTGTCTGTATACTGCCAGCTTCTTATTTAACGACATCATAACAAAGCCTCAATGCCGTCTTCATTGATAGATGGCGATACTTGCCCATGTAAAATACCAGTGAAAGCAGCTGTTGTCACTGCTGCGTGTCTTGCTAGCTCTTCACTGAGTTATATAGTCCGATACGGCTAGCTTGATTTGAGGCCTTAGCTTACAAAAATTCTAGAGTCGCTCATTTTTTGCATAGTGGTGCGATGTGTGTCTATAAAGCACATTTTGCATTATTGTGCCATTTGTCATGCTTCCAAAATTGGCAATTCAGGGATTGGTGACACATATTTTATTTTGAACTTATAAGTATCTGTAAATAAATTAAAGTTTGAAAATATGCCAGTATTGTGAATGTGACAGATTGGATAGTGTAATTTTCGATTTTGTGTAATTTTCGACCACTACAAACCATAGTAATGTCAAAATTATATAAACGAGATCAAAAAAATATTAGAGTCAATGAAATATGTACAACTGATCTTAAAAAGCATAAATAAGATCAAATTATAAAAATGTGCCTAATTGACGCAATACTTCATTCTATTATTTAAAAGAAGAACTGAAATGCCTTACATAACATAGAAAAGAATATTACAATCATTAGAGTTCACAAATTTAATACTGTAAAGTTGTGACAATTCAGATGTATGAAGTTGTGCAACTTTATTCCATAATTTCAAGAAATCTTCCACATTTTCAATAAAATGCGTTCAGAGGTTAATGACCGCAGTGAAGCGGGGTAAGTCCTTGAGCGGGGTCGGCGCGGCGGCGGCGGCGGCGGCGCAGTGCGTGGCGGTGGTGGCTGCGACGGCTCAAACGGCAATTTACAATGCGTGTGATTTCTTAGAAAAACTCCCTTTGTTTATTTAGGTAGGTACCTGTTTTTGTACATTTAATCTTATCGTCATTTCGATTAAATCTTTCTAATCTCGCGGCTTTTATAAAAACCAATATTGACAGCGGTAAAAATCATACCAATGCTTTGACATGAGAGTTATCTTTCTTTGTTGACCGGTCTTCTGGTATGGATTTGGCAGCTATCAAAATGGGATTTTTAAAGTGGACGTACTATATTTGAGTAAATCTGAAGCATATTTGGTTAGGTACCTAGCTACCTACTTACCTACCAACATGTTTATGGGTAGATCAGAACTGAATGATAGTAAAAAAAAACGGCAAATCTAAACGGCTTATTTAGCTGGGGAGCCGACGATGCTACATGTGTAGTGACTCGAGCGTCTCTTCTCAGTGCTTACAAACATAAATAAATTGATCTTTTCTTTTTATACCTACCCCTAAAAATTTGAGGCCAAGTCGAGCCTGGGTTGAGCGGGTATTAGGGTTTCTCATTTCCCGACTTTTTTTAATTCCTGGACACCAAACTCCCGAACTCCATTTCCTGGTAATTCCCGGGAATTCGAAATATTAATTTTTCCTAGTTGAAAATCATAAAATGATTTTAAAATTAAACAAAAAAATCGTAATCAACAATATATACAGTTTATTTAGTCTCTCTTCGTAAGTTACCTAAAAATATACCATTTAAACTACAATAATTGAAATAAATTTTGAAAAAAATCTGGTTTTGATCTGCAAGTGCTTAGGCTAAGAATTTATGAAAATAATAATAATATACAACTGTGAGTAAATTAAAATACCAAAAAAACCAAAATAATCAATACAATACAGTTTTTAGGGTTCCGCACGTCAAAGGGTAAAAAACGAAACCCTTATAGGATCACTTTGTTGTCCGTCCGTCTGTCATTCTGTCAAGCAAGACCCGTTATCCTAGGAACGCGTAAAGATATCGAGTTGAAATTAAAACCGTATGCTCAAGTCTATGAACGCTAGTAATTATGAAAAGATCAAGCACCTAACTTCAAGTTAAAAAAAGATGTAGCCGTTTATGCAGTAAAAACGCGTTTTTTTACCCTCTCAAGAGAATCAAAATTCAGAGGGTACTTCCCGTAGACCTAGAACAATGAAATTTGGCAAGTAGCTTCTTTTTGAAGTAAGAATTAAGGAAAAACTTTAAAAAATTTCATTTTCATCAATTTATTGTTTTTATGGGGGCCGAAAAAACAAACAAAATTAGGGAGTAAAAGTGGAAAAAGCAAATACACATATATTTTTTTAATGAGTAACACTGATTGAAAATGTCGTCAAAATAATAATTTTGTTGTTTCTACTTTATTTCCTGAATTCCGAGGAATTTGATCCATTTTTCCCGTCCCGACAAAGGCCAAATTTCCCGGAGAAACCCTAGCGGTTATGGACTCTGTATATACCGCCACGGTATTCGTATGGAGGTTCCCCAGTATACTTTTCATATGAATCTTGAAATTCGCATCCCTACAAAGCGCGCCGGCTGTAACCTTCAGAGGTAGTCGTAGTCGTAGGCGATAATATAAAGTAGGTATCCAAAGAGGTTTCAGAGTCTTCTGAAAGGGTTGCCGAGTTCTCTGACATGGCTGCAGAGGCCTCTGACATGGCCGTGGAGTCCTCTGACATAGTTTCAGTACCACTGACATGGTTGCAGAGGCCTCTGACATGGTTTTAATGACCTATGACATGGTTGCAGGGTCTTCTGACGTGGTTTCATAGGCCTCTGACATGGTTGCAGAGGCCTCTTACACGGTTGCATTGACTTCTGACATGGTTGCATAGGCCTAAATATGTTTCCACAGAACCCGACCAATAAGTAAGGTTACATATAAATATAAATAAAGTAATTCGCGAAATAATTTATTACTTCGCGAATAACGAATAAAGATAATTATTCGTTATTCAAATAATTTTTCCGCGAATAAACTATTTTTTTTAATAACGAATAATATTGGAATTTTCATTCGTTATTCGAATATTTTTTGCCCATCTCTGGCACCAGCTAATATATTAAATCGCATTTTAGTGTAGGTAATTTGTTTTTGTTACTTGCTATTATAGTTAGCCTACCAGATCCCACTGCTGGGCAAAGACCTCCCCCGCAGTTTTCCACCTGTTGCGGTCTAGTGCAACCTCCATCCACTCCTTCAGATAAGCATCAAAATCGTCACGCCTTCTTTTTCGGGGTCTATTTCTGCGACAGGACCCGCCTTGAGGTACCCACCCAGTGGTCCGTGACGATTTTCGCCCATCGATCCGGGTGCATCCTGCAGACGTGCCCGGCCCAATCCCACTTCAACTTGGCAGTTTTGCTCCCTACATCGGTGATGCCTGTCTGCTACTTGCTGTGACTTGCTAATACATTTTTTTTGCAATGAATTGTAACGTGTTTTTGTTTCTAAAAAGATACCTGAAATGTCTTAAAATACCCCACTCGGCACCAAAGTGTTATGGGTATGGTATGGGTATATTATAGTCGATGTATGTATGTAAGCACTGAGAAGTGCGCTTTAGCCACTACATATGTAGCATCGTCGGCTTCCCAGCTATAATAGCCATTAAGATTTTGCGTTTTTTCACCTTGGTTGCCGACTTGTTCAAAGTTTTTACAAAATATATAAGGGCCCGAATGTATGAAATACGATTTTCCGGATTTAAAATACAGTCACATACAAATACGCTGGCAGAGCAGAGCGGTCGAACCATTTCACTACATTTTCTTGTGCCCATCACGGGCATCATTTATTACAACAAAGAGTGTCTTGACCGTCCAAAAGGGACGGTCCATCACCAAAAGGAACGAACAACCGTCCGTTTTGGAGACGGTTTGGCAACGCTGCAAACAACACGTGATCGTTACCTTTTTTTTTTTTTTTTTTCTAACTAGTCCCTACGATATCTACCTACTTAGGCAACTATATCTACACCTAGCTGAATTTTGGGGAGCGGAAGGCTCACCCGGAAGTGTGTGTGTGTTGGTTGTTCAAACAACCAGCCCAATCGCGCCCCTGGGGCGCGGTTGGGCTTACGAGTTGTTCTGGGAAGAACGGATCGGACTATGAGTGATCGTTACCGCGCGAGCGCCGCGTAGGCCGGCAGCCGCTTTGCCCCGCCCGCACCCCTCACACAGTTTGCCCCGCCCGCGCTGCCCAGCGCTAACCCCGCTTGCGAAATAATGTATGAAGAACATATAATGATGATAATTAGTGGATGAAATAGGCACAAATTACAAATTGTGACTCAGTACCCCAATAAAATAATGTAAATGCAAACTCTTATAACTTTAATATTTTTTTATAGGTATACAGGTTGTCACAAGATAAAAAATAATAAAAAAAATAATGTGTGAGTGAATTGCGCACAAATAAGTATGAGCGACATATATTACTAATCCGAAATTTATAATACCTATTTAAACGACTCTAATTTTTTTTCATGAGTTGCTTTTGAGTAAGTAGCGTAAAATAGGGGGCTTAATTCAAATTCGATATTCTAGTTGAAAAAAATGGCACAAAATGCATTTGCACATCTATTACCGTTTGTTTAATACCAAGAACAAAAAATTTTCATCTTTAGTTTTTTTTTCTATGAATAATGTCAAAAATCAGAAATACCTAAATATCTACCTAACGAAATACCTAAAACCGCACAAAATTATGAATTGGCTTGGAGAAATGATCTATAAACAATAAGTAAAAAAAGAAACAACTCTAATAATCTTTAAACCTAAAAAGCTATCCATACGGGTCTAATAGGCCTTTTGGGTTGGAGAATGCCATAGTGATAGGCATACCGTATGAGGAGCTGGTGGGGCATTGCAGAATTAAAGGCTGGACTCCAAATCAGAAGGTTGCTTTTACTTATTAGTTTCCGGTTTACATAGTTAATAGTGTGTGGTGCGCGCGCACGGTCTAAGGTGGGAGAGACGACTGGCGAGTGAGGCTCGCCGCCGCCGCGACTCGATACAAAACTGCTGACAATATATAAGACACAGTAGAAGTTAGTCAGTTTATACAGGTGGCTCCTATGTACAAAGACACTAGCATAGCAAGACCCAATGCCGTCTCCATTGATAGATGGCGATACTTGCACATGTAAAATACCAGTGAAAGGAGCTAGTTGCCATTGCATATTCTGCTGGAGTTTATACAGGTGGTTTCTTGTCGTGATCAACGTCAGCATGCAACGTATAGTCCCTGTTCTTGAGCATGTAAAATATCTTCCAGGGAAAGCAAAGTTGTCACTGCGCGTTTTACTTGCTGAATTATACTAGGTAAACACTTTGTCCGCGTGAATAATATCAAAGCAGAAATTAAGAACAGTATTACCGAATGAACCACACAGTAAGTGGCCCATTGTAAGAATTGTTAATGCTTTAGTTACTAGAAATGTACCATACTTTAAATTGTTTTGATTTTATTTGTCCGCTAACGTCCGTAAGGTATTTGCAACAAAGTCTAATCCTTTAGTGTGACGCCATAGATGCAAATTAGAATGCGGGGCCTAGGCAACACCCCTAATGAATTACATGAAAGATCTATCTACTTAATTAATGGCGAATATTTATGTTAGGTTCTAATGATATAAGAGATTTCTAGATAAGCCAACTTGGATACACCAGTCCAAGAAGTAACGGATTCTGAATAACTTACTTCCAACCTACTTCTAATTGTTCATCGGTACCTATAGGTAACTGTGTACCATAACTACCATACGAGGAAAAAACGTTTGACTTTCTTGATATACCATTCAACTTCATTGCAGAAACTAGAACAATAGAAATATATTTCAGTTCTAAATAAAATCAGATATAGTAAAGATATTCTGAAATATTTTAAGCTTGTGACACACTGCAAAGGAATTTGTAAACCGCAAGACACCCGTAAATCAGTCGGGTAATGAACGCAAAGGCGCATATCGTAACTCCAAACTAAATGTTCTTTACGCGTGCCAAAACATAGGCATTTGTGCTAGAATTGAACGTTTTCGAATACCGAATAGACAGCCAATCCAATGGCAAAAATATCAAGAAAATTTTAATAATATCAAATTGAAAACATACGATACCTAACTCATTCATTGATACAAAAGACATTCTCTTCATAGGAAGAACAGCGGTAAGTCAGAAAAACAAACTTGAAAGCCAGAAGAAGGTTGAAATGTTGCAATCGTATTTATCTGGAGTCCTGCCAAAGATTAGCAATAACAATCTAGAATCCACATTTTTCATCATAAATCTAAAAGATATTTGATGCAGCTGCATAGCCAAAGAGAATTGTAGAATTTTAAACTCTGTGTAAACAGTTCGATAAATAATTCAAATCAGAACCATAACAAACAGACAAATTAATAGTTTGAATAAATTCCCACGATTCGACTCGCGCGCATCGGTAAAATCTCCAACGTCTTGTTCTGATTGGTCCCGGCTTCCGAATTCCACCGATAAATTCAAATTCGACGCGTATTCGAATTGTAATCGACGGTCCGTTAATCGGTTTTAATGACATTTAACACAAACTTGTAGCGAACTGGGATAATCCCTGTCCGATGACAATATTTGTTTGCTTTACGGTAATTTAGAAATACGAAGATTGAATTTAAATAAATGTTCCTCAATATCGATCGTGTTAATAAAATTATGAATAGTAATGGATGGTTTCTCTTCAAATGGATGTTCGAGCATATTTTACGGTGGAAAATTATTATTATGCTCTTTACTATAATGAAATGTAACGGTCACGGCGCATCATCTTGGAGTGAAAACTATAACGTAGAGAAGCAGTCATATCGAAATAACAAAGTGGAGGTACTCCCATTCAATTTGCCATACTCTGCACAGCACGTTAGAAACGTTGAAAGCTTAATGTGAATCGCATAAATTTAAATAGAATTTCACGTTGGACATGGAGCCGTATTCCTGATTTATAAATTCAATTCAATACCGCATACGAAAATCTGCCAAGAAGTCGCCTAAATAAAGTAACACAAGAATTCGTCCAAGTTACGGCATTTTAAGGTACGGGCAGCATTCAGAAAATTATAGCAGGATTTAGCGTGCGAAATAAAATTCATATTTCAAAAATACGTCACATCGTTTGAGCGGAAAACAGAATAAATTCTCATAATCTTAGCAACTTTGAAGTTTACGGACGTCTTTTATGTCTGTTACAGTTGTAGGCAACAATTTATCTTCAGGTTTCGGCAGACTAGATCTATTTGTAACAAAGTTGACCTCTTTGGCGTGTAGTCTAGTAATATTTTATCACTAACTGATTCCCACATTAATTTTACATAAATATTGTCTACAGTGTATCATTTATTTAATCTTTTCTTCTACAGATAGGTCAGTTGTATATTTTGTCTGTCAAGACGTGATCTCCATAATCGCTAAGCAGTAGTGGAGATAGGTTGATCATTATAGCACGCATGAGCACAAACAGGTGGACAAGACGAACGAATAACAGATCACGGCGACGCCGTCCACCCAAGAAATGGCTGGATGGCATAAGACGACACGGGTGCCATGATTGGATGCGAAGGGCATAAGATCACCTGGCACGGAAGGAGCTAGAAAGAGGCCTATGTTCATGAATGGACAACAAATGGCAGAAGATGATAATGATTTTTTGTTTGCCAGACCTCAGTCCGAACCAAAGGTTGCAAAGAGAAGGAATTGTCTTCAGAGAGTAGTTTGTTTTCTCTTCAGTCATGTGTTGTCTGTCAGTATCTTGCGCAGCATCAGCTAACGGTTGGTGTTCGGGCCAGTCAGGAGGTCAGGACATATAGATCGCTGGGCAGTGCAGCATGTATGGAGAGCTTATCGTGTATCCTCTACTATTATAACAGTAGCGTCTCGATCTACTAATTTAATGGATTAATGTAAACTGGTTACCTTTAAGTGTAGCTTGAAGTTTTGCTGGGAGTATATGTACGTATTCACAATTAATTAGAACATTATGTATTCACATTTCCTTCGAAAAAATTTAGGCAGTACTTATGGGTAGTACCATCCGCTTCAACTTGTAGTAAATTTGCGTACCTATGTCCTGGTAAGTTGCAGGCATGTGTTTCTACTATCAGGATGCATCAGCTAACGGTCTGTGTTCGACTCAGCGGCATGTAGGGAGCTTATCGTGAAGGTTCTTCTGTTGGGACTATCGCTAGCACATCAACCCACTTATTTAAGGGATCAGGTTACACTGGTTATAATTACATGAATAATTCATCTTTTCTATTGGTGAATTTTTAATTGGTGTCACTCAGAGAGTTCTGGAAAGGTCTCTATAATGGATGGAATCCGGAATGAGGCTATCCGCAAAAAGACCAAAGTGACGGACATAATATGGAAGTGTAGCAAGCTGAAGTGGCAGTGGGCTGGTCACATTTTTCGTAGAACCGATGGACGGTGGAGTAAGCGGGTTCTCGAGTGGAGGCCACGCCTCGGACCGGCCTGATGGACCGAAGACTTAAAAAAGGCGGCTTGTAGCAAAAACGGGAGATCGTGCCTTATGGCGTTCCACATCCAGCAGTGGACTGCAATAGGCTGATATGTAGATGTAGATGGGTGAATTTTGGTACCTGCTCGTTAACTTATTTTTCTCTATTCGCGTATGTCATAGCAAGGTTCAGGCATGTGTTTCTACTGCATCAGCTAACGGTTGGTGTTCGACTCAGCGGCATGTAGGGAGCTTATCGTGTAGGTTCTTCTGTAGGGACTATCGCTAGCACATCAACCCACTCATTTCAGGGATCAACTTAGACTGGTTATTCTTACATGAATAATTACTCGTTTCTATGGGTGAATTTTTAATTGGTGTCACTCAAAGAATACTCTGGAAAGGTCTCTTTATGGGATGAAATCCAGAATGAGGTTATCCGCAAAAAGACCAAAGTGACGGACATAGTCTGGAAGTGTAGCAAGCTGAAGTGGCAGTGGGCTGGTCACATTTTTAGTAGAACCGATGGACGGTGGAGTAAGCGGGTTCTCGAATGGAGGCCACGCATTGGCAAGCGTAGCGTTGGACGCCCTCCGGCCAGATGGACCGATGACTTAAAAAAGATCTTGCCTTATGGCGTTCCACGTCCAGCTGTGGACTGCAATAGGCTGATATATATGTAGATTGGTGAATTTTGGTACTTGCTCGTTAACTTATTTTTCTCTATTCGTGTATGTCGTAGCAAGCTTCATGTGTTCCTGGTATCGGGATGCATCAGCTAACGGTTTGTGTTCGACTCGGCAGCGTGTAGGGAGCTTATCGTGTAGGTACCACTGTACACGCTTTTCTAGGGAATGTTTTTGTAAAGGTCTCTGGTAGCTACAGAACGTGTTTGATGTTTGTCACATCGCTAAGGCGCTTACTCCACAGGCGAGACGGAGATGTGAGACGTGCGACATCGCGACGCTTGAAACCATTTCCAAAAAACAGAAGAGACACCGTCTACACACGTATGACGCGCGTCGCATTGATGACGGCTGATGATCACTTGTCTGACAGAGGTTATCTTGTCTCGCGTCTGTATATGTCTCGCGTCGCACGTCTCGTTTGTGAAGATAGCCCCTGGTCGGGTAACATCGTAAACTTTCTTCCTGACAATAAAAATGAATTCAAAGTAGTTCTTTTAATTTTTATGAAACAAATAACCCAGAAAGAATGCCATAATTTTGACATTCTGAATGGTAATTGCTATTTTTGCAATATTTAAGGATTCCAACTAGATAAATGAATTCCAGCCGACCCGTTGCTCAGCAGGGAGTCGTGTCCTGTGGTCGTGTCGCGCTTGTAAGGACCTTCGCGCATGGAGCTACTGAACTGGATAACAACTACTAGCCTCGTAACTGCTTTTTCGGTGTAGTGTTTTAGGGACAAACTTCACAGAATAGACGCGCGGCGCGGCGCGCAACATGACATCTGTCAGATTAGCGTTCGTCACCCGCCCCACGTGTGTAGCTCTGTTTCTTCTGTTTCATACATTTTATATGGAAACAGTTTCAAGCGTCGCGATGTCGCACGTCTCACGTCTCCGACGATCACTTGATATACATATGCCATCTTACGTCTCACGTCTCGTCTCACGTCTACTTTGTGGAGTTTGCGCCTTACGTTCTAGGCTCTCAAAACAATTCGTCTGTCTCGTGCAATTTGTGAGAAGCACTATGGGTTTGTCAAAATGAAACACCTACCAGTCCCCTTTTTGGACTCCTGTGTTGTGACCCTAGTCCATTTTAGACTCTGTATGATCCTTGCTAGAGTCAAGACCAAGCCATTAGCTAAAATATTTAGGGAGGGTACTACTCGTCGTGGGAAAATTCAGTATGAATTTCCTATACCAAATAGAAAGTAAAAATGATTAGCCAAATTCCTAGACAACAAAGTCAAATTCTTTCTATTCAAACACGCTGTCGACAACTCATTTAGCCCATTCAGGCTGACTCAGCGTAAATAGAAATAAAAGGCGCAAGAAAGGCGCGTAGTGCGTGCGCGCACGTCCGCTGGTGCGTCGAAGCGCGTGGCGAATCGTACGCGCGTTACCATGGCGATGGAGCGGCACGTGAGGCGGGCCCGTAGCCTAGTAGAGAAAAGGGTTCTCAAAGATCTTAAACAACATGATCCATACCACAAAAAAATTTAGACAAGCTTCATACAAAAAACACGCTAGACACGCCTTATCAGCGCGTGTCTCACTTTTTTGTGCTAAGGCCCCATGAATCTCCCTTACAAAATATATGACTGAAATTGCATGAAAAGCCGTTTCTATTTCTTTTTGTTCGTTTGTTACTTGACTAATATTTATTGGGAAAGTCCTTGAGTTTCATGTTGTTCAGTTTAGGTTTAAAGTAGGGCGTGGCTTACATCGAGGTTTGCTTCTATTTCCAATTTATTTCTAAGCCCAGGGTACATGTTTCGCTATGTAAAAGAAAACACGAGCCGATTTCATTAGGAGTAGAATTGGTCGCCATGGCCGAAATCGGCCGGAGAGATCACCATCATAAAAGCTTTCAGTGCCAGAGCTTATGGTTTTAACGGAATTACAAGTTGTATCTCTCTGAATTTCCTGTCGAAATAATAAGAGAATCAGGGCAAACTTTGAGAACCACAGCCGCCACCGTGGAGAATTGGCCTAGAGATCCCTCGCTGATTTGGACGCCCGATCCTAATGATAATGAGTATGGCCGTAGGATTACAACGTTTAATAAGGTTTACTAATTCTAGCTTACGATAGACACGGGTGAATCGCTAAGACTGGCTTACCATTGTCTATCGCAACTAAAATCAAATGTAGCTATGGAGGTTGGAAAAGTTTACTGGTAATAAGTATTTCAGCCCATAGAACTGCAAACCTCAAACAAACGAGCAAACGAACGAGCATCGGCTAACAAGTGATGATTTCGGCCATGGCGACCAAGTAGTCGACCAAGAGTAGAAGTCTACTCCTGATAAAGTCGGCGCTGATGCGCCCGTAGATGACTATTGTAGACGATTTTGGCAGTGAACTCTCGTGCACTAACAAGTACCTAACATTCAGACAGAAAATGTTCAAAATCCAAGGTTTCCTTCCTCCGACAATCAAGAGAAATGGTAAGTTACTAAACTACTGGACGGATCAGCATTTTTTTTTTATAAAAAATGGGTAAGCATTTGTCCGCAATCTCACCTGATGTTAAGTGACGATGCAGACGATGATGGAACATGCTCGCCCAGATAATGCCTATTCACTCTCGCCTTGAAAAGGCCCAGGTTATAACGTTCCGGAAACAGATCCGCAGGCAAGGAGTTCCACTCCTTAGCAGTTCGCATTAAAAATGTAGAAGCGAAGCGCTTTGTGCGAATTTGCGGGATGTCTACGATATAAGGGTGGAATCCCAACCGGCGTCTCGTGCACCGGAGATGGAATGGTGACGGAGGTATCAGGTCATGGAGAGACTGTGCACACTCCCCGAAGTGTATCCTGTAGAATACCGACAATCATTCAGCATTCAGCATGGGCTAAGTACTTTTTGCTGCAGGAAAATGCCATTTTCCTACGTTCGCTTGTTTGAAATAACGAGTCAAATGTAGAATTCACGTAAGCGCAGCTACATAACACACTGGTAGGTATACTATACCTATAACGAGTATAAAAATGAACAGTGTAACATTTCCAACGGCTTCCTATTAAACTTTACTAGTTCAATGGTAATGGCAAAGAATACTAACTATTGGTAATGGTAATGGGCAATCAAAGGGCCTCATTACCAGCTCTACCTCATGAAATACTAATAATTTCTCGTCAATATAAAATTACATTTAATAATCTCATAGATAAATAGAAATTGGATATTGGATATTATTATTGTGGACAATAAATTGTTAAATTCAAAAAAAATCCTATAGTTTCATGGGAAATAGGTAACGTGCCCCAGAAATAGTGTAGCACGTACCTTCAACACAGGTTGTCAGCCGATTGCCTGAAAATTGGAACACCCAGGAAACCAATCAATGAAAACCCTTGTTTGAGTTCATCAGATTCATAACCTCAGAACTCAACATAACATAACAAAATTATTTTAAGTTCGTTGTAGGTACTATTCAAAATACAAGGAATAGTACAACAGTACAAAAACAGTAACAAACATTATCAAAAACTAAAGCAGAGGTTATAATGAAGAGCAAGTTAAAAATTACTTCTATTAATTCATTACGACTACTTAGACGGCGGTCGTTCGTTACCATAGCCATGCATGTCAGACGCCTGCTACTTTTATTAAGATGGTTGAAAAACTCTGACCCCAGGGTTCATCGGGTTTTTGGACAACTCGATGTCCCACACGAAGAAGGACATGAATACCTACTTTATTATGAGCAAGATATTCTGATAGATACATAAAAAGTCATAACTAGTCTATCAAACGCTAATTTCACAACACCTCAAAGAGCAATCCTGCGCAAATTACCATAACTATGAAACCTATTACCCAGTTATAATTACATCTCACAAAGAACCAGGAAAAATAGTCCATCCCGCTCTATCTCATTAACAAGGATATATGACAAAACGTGACAGAGAGATCTGATAAATTGTATCAGATGAGATCAGAACGCGGTTATGATATAGAACAGATATCTCATTATTAGTTGCGATATTTTGTTTATAACGAGCTGTGTATTGGCTTGGGTTACGTAATTTTATGATGCCACTTTTAGTATTTATAATTTAAAGGGTAACGTATACGAAAGTGGCGCCCGATCTGTGAAAATATTAACTCAAATGACAATAGAAACGCAAATCACGATCCCTGACCCAAATTCTAAAGTAGCAAAAGACTAAAAATGTACATACACAAAATACGTTGGCATGATAACAAATATTTTTATCAGAAAATGGCACTGTAAAAGTTTATACTAACCGTAAAGATTATTTAGAACTCATACAACATTGTTAAAATTGTCAACGTAACGCACGGGTTCAATCTTATCAATATTATTAGTTCGTGAGCTTTGTGGTAGGTTTCCGGATGAAAGGGATATTATTTTCTGTTTCGCGGCGCCACTAGCCCGACGTTTAACCTTAAATTTGTTACAATGTTAGTTGTCTGATGATAAACTGCGTTCCTCGTTTTATGGTTGCAGATGTACCCACTAGGTGCAAAACTTTGTAAAGCGTTTTATGATCAGAACGATACGCTTGTCGCTACGTCATTTTCGTTTTCGTTTTCTGGAAAAAGCATTGTCAAGACCTATACTAGCTGCATCGTTTATTCAGACTGTTTCAACTTGATAAATCTAAATGAATGCAGGCGTTCACTATGGCTAGAAACTAATTGGGACAAAAACCTATTTTATTCTACAAGATATACCTTTAGTTCTCGTACAAAAAAAAATATTTACGTCCCTTTAGAGCACTGTACTTTCATTTTATTTCTCTCTTTTACAACTAACACCAGACACCTATCTATTTCAAGATCATGTTACACCAGATTCCCATTTTACTGTCAATTACTATTTATTTTCAATTTGCAGTAAATATATATGGACGTGTTTATTGATAGTAAATTCGACCGTAACTATGAGGTGTAAATAGTTATACTACTGTCCACTTATATTTAAAAGAAAACAACACTCTGAAGAGTACAGTCTCTCACGCTAACTGATAAACAATTTCATTTTTAAGGTTAATAAAACTGGAGCAGATCGGTGTTAGAGGTACGCAGCTGGCCCTATTTAGTGAATATTTAACAGGACGCACACAAAGGGTCAAAATCGATAACTACTATAGTTGCGACTTTGACATCAGCTACGGTGTCCCCCAGGGAAGCGTCCTTGGCCCTACGCTGTTTTTAATCTACATAAATAGTCTAACTAATCTGAATCTTGAGGGAGGTAAAATATTTTCATATGCAGACGATACTGCGATAGTTTTTACCGGAGCATCATGGAATACTGTATTTAATCTAGCAGAGAAAGGGATGGCTAAAGTAGCAGATTGGCTGACAAATAACTTACTTACGCTAAACATATCAAAAACAAATTATATATGTCATGCCATTACTGAAAAAACACAAGCAGATTCACACCATTCTTTGAAAATCCACAGATGTACCTCTGGTGGAGATTATAGGACATGTCAATGTGAAGAACTTGCGAGAGTTACCTCTACTAAATACCTAGGAGTAATTCTAGACCAGAGATTATCATGGAACTTACAAATCGATTACACAAATGATCGCATCAGGAAATTATCTTGGATTTTTAAAACCCTTAGGCACGTTACTACTATCAAACTGCGTATACAAATCTACACAATTTTAGTACAGTCTATTCTAAGTTACTGTATTTCAGTCTGGGGTGGTGCAATAAAAACTAAAATGTTGGAAATAGAGCGAGGGCAACGCTGCCTACTAAAAGTTATGTTACAAAAACCATACCGATTCCCAACAACTGACCTGTATGCAAGTTGTAATCTACTTACTGTACGACAACTTTATATATTGAATGCTATATTAAGACTCCACAAAACATTACCCTATAAGCCGACTAATACCTTAAGAAGAAGGAAGAATAAAGCTGCCGTATGCCAAAACGTAAAAACCGAATTTGCTCGAAGACAATTTAATTGTCAATCAGCTTATCTGTACAATAAACTTAATGAAAAGCTTGACCTGTTTGAAATGAATTCCCACGAGTGTAAAAAAGTTTTAAAAAACTGGCTACTTACCACTAACTACTTAAATACTGAAAATCTATTACAACGTATAACATAATTACATAGAAACATTATAGAAAAAAAAATACACGTCTATACACAAACACACATTTGCTTACACAAGCGCCCACGCGCTCACACACACACACACTCACACACACACACACACACACACACACACACACACAACCTTTAACACACGTAACCTATTTCTTAACTATTTATATAAGTTCTTTTATTTTGAGTTTCAATGTTCTAACTTTATTTTATATTAAGTTCGATGTTTATTTGCTGTATGTATACCCACCCACTTACACCGGCTGTACCAGAGACAATACACTATGGAAGAGCGGTAACTCCTAGCACAGGCTGTTTAAGCTTAAAAGGAGTTTCCAGCATAATACTGAAATTGTAAAAATTTTGATAACGCAATAAACAATTTTTTTTTTTTTTTTTAAGGTTTCGATTTTCTTGTGATTGATAGCGACAAGCCGGACAAAAACTATGTTGTCTACGGAATGGTAACAAAACAAACGACCCACTTTCCCAATAACGCTAAGCTCAGCAGGTCAAACTAAACAACTCTTCCGAAAAAATAGGACCTCCCATATAACATTGTTTACAGAACAGATTCTTTTGAATGAAGGGTCCAATTGTTTTAAGGCTTTGAAATTTGGTCTTTGGTGCTTAAAGGATGTAATTCTATTCGTAACTTCTGATAGTTTTTCAAGGTTTTGTGAATACCATTTTATTTTGGTGTTCTCACCAACTGAAAAAACTACCAGTACTACCAGTATACCTACAAAAGACCTACACTCATTGTTTGGAATTTTTACATGGTGGTACCGAACGAACGATTCCTGAAAACGCTGAGCTCAATAGGTCAAACTGATCAACTATCCGTAAGGACCAAATTTCAAAGCCTTAAAACAATTTGGACCCTTCATTCAAAAGAATCTAATAACACCATATAATGACAAACATCTATTTTGCATAAAAGAAACAGGTAATTAATTAGGTATTTTGAAATTCCACTCACTGTTCTGAAAACATGCATGGATTCAAATAAATTAACACAAGGAAACTAAGGTACCTACTTACATTGATATCAGCTATCCTTTACACTTTTTCCTCCATGCGTGTTGAAGTTAACATATCTGGAACAAAATAAAAGTTGTTAAAATAGTTGTTGTAATGCTAGCTGCTATATGGTTTGTAAAGGTACCTAGGTGGTACCTATTCACTCTGGACAAAACATACTTGCCCAGACTATTTATATATTGGGACTCTTAGGCGCAAACTCCACCAAAAAGACGAAGGGCATAGGACGTAAGAATGACAGTTGACAGACAAGTGATCGTCAAATATTCTTCTTAGTTTTGACTCTAGCTGTCATAGATGCGACGCTTTGGCGACGCTTGTGTGTGGTGTGCCTTTGTCAATACATTTTTTGTACATTTTGTATGGAAACGTCGCGATGTCAAACGTCAAGCGTCATGCCCTACGTCCTATGTCCTCTCCATGTCCTCTCTGTGGAGTTTGGGGCTTAAAATAGTCTGGCTACCTCAGGCTAAACTGGACTTATAGGTTAGGTTAAGGTGTATGCTTCCGCAAAATGAACGAAGTTTCAAAGTAAGATTTCGGGGCTTAGAGGCTCAGAAATAGAATCACAACCACAATTTTCCGTAGCCCACAATTGTACAAACGAGACGAGATCAAGAAACGCTTAAATAGTGTGACGAGCTGATAAAAAGTGATTACCTCCGGGCGATTATTTATGCGCGTTGGAGTGAACGGCCTACCCGAGTCCACTGGGCAGCGCAGGCGCACCGCTCGTGATCAGCTGACTGCATGTCTATTACGAGTAAGTAACCGCATATATTGGTCAACCCAATAGATGTCAAACGTTTGAGCCATAATTCCACGTGGTGATGCATATTCTATTTGGATGATTTTGTAGCGCGTTCTCTATGCTAAGGGCGACTATTTATGCGCGTTGAAGTGTACGGCCTACCCGAGTCCACTGGGCAGCCCAGGCGCACCGGTCGTGATCAGCTAACTGCCTGTCTAGTACGAGTACGTAACCGCGCGTATATTGTCAATGATGCCAACCTGATAACTGATAGCTATACACACCAGGCAAGGAAGAAAGTGTCTGATGCCAAACGTTTGCGCTGTATTTCCACGTGGTGAGACATACTCTATTTGGATGATTTCGTAGCGCGGGCTCTATGCTAAGGGTGATTATTTATGCGTGTTGGAGTGAACGGCCTACCCGAGTCCACCGGGCAGCGCAGGCGCACCGCTCGTGATCAGCTGACTTCATGTCTAGTACGAGTATGTAACCGCGTATATTGGTAAGAAATGTGGCATCAATAAATAAAAGCTAAAATAGTCGACAGCTAGATATGGGCTTCCTCTTCATTTAAAGGGTGTCAACGAATGTGACGCGAATCCACCGAAAATCGAAGGTGCACAGCCCGTGATCAGATGATTGGCTGTGTATTTAGCAACCGCGTATACCAAAACAGTCGACTGCTGTACATGGGTCATTCTCCTTACCCATACTCACTACGCGGCGAAAAAATAATAACTTATGAAAAGCGATAGAGCTGTGTTTCCTTGTTCAAAGGCAGTTCTCCTTGTTCATAGACATGAATTTGGGGAATAGTTAGGCAATCTGTTGGTCATATCTTATTTGTTTGTTTACGTTGTGGCACTTAAATTATTACTTCTCGTAAATCAGCCGTCTGGTCACTTTCCGGCCGTCATAATAGATATACTAAACGAAGACATTTTGGCAAATGATTAAATTCTTCAATTTGTGAATCCGTTTGTCTGATAGAGATAAAATGCGAATAGAAACTTTTTGGCAAATGGGTGAATTCTTCAATTCCTGGAAATCGTGTTGATGCGTCCTACGCAGTTGCTAAACATATGAAAGCTATTATTTTTATCAGACTATTAATCATTGTCCAGCTGCTTTTATGCGTAGACAGCCATACAAAACATTCAGGTAAATATAGAAATTCTACTGTGGGTACGGGCACAAAGTAAGTATTGGCTAGCGCAATCGTACGGGTACCGACAATTAAAGAACGGCTAGTGTAAATGAAGAAACAAGTAACCCAAAGGACTAGATCAAAACATGAAAAATAGATTACGCTTTTTCTTCGCTCAGCTATGACTTGAAACCACCTTCAAATATTTAATTGCGGTTAACGCTCTGCCTGTCCCGCAAGGGTTAAAGACGTGATGTATATGTATCTATGTAGATATTAACCTCTGTCGCCTATAAAATTAGTTGTGTAAAACAATGCACCTTCATTATCGTTCCTAAGTTTACAATCTACCGTCTCCCATTCCTGGCTGGTACCTGCTCCATCAATAATGAAGCTGCACTATTTCTCTAACCCCGTCAGAAATTAATTCCTAGCCCGTCGACACAGAGCAAGTGGATATTCAAGAGGATCCGCAAGCACAATCGAAGGTAAGCCACGAAAAATTCGGCGCACTTGAAACTCAACTAAATGCAAAAGAACACTTATACAGAAAAAATATATGTATTTAAGTGCAATTACTTGTGTTTGAGTACACTGCAAATGAATCTGCTTTAAATTTTTTATTGTTTCACTCTAGACCAGAATTGTTCTATTACAGACATGTGTCGTTAGAGCGGCAGTTAAGGATTCGGCCGTTTTCTATTGAGCAAAATATTTGAGTAACATAATTTTGGCAAAAAGAAGGTAGTGTTTCGCTGGCTGGAATGTTAATGGCAAAAAAATTTTAGAAACGGAGCCGTTTCACTTGGAAATGGAACATCTCTTTAAAAGATTCTGCGCTCTGGTTGTAATTATCGCTGAATCGATCCCCGAGTAATAAAGATATCGCTTGCAAGATGCATCAGTACACCAGTGAAATATGATTTGTTGTTGGATAGTTCTGTTGTGCTCTGAATGCGACGAGTTTGTCATAGCCTCACTCCGCTCTAATAATAATCCTTTTGAAACATTCTGTACTCTGAGCCGGTCGAGCTCCGGTTGTAATTATCGCAGAATCGATACTCGAGTAATGAAGATATCGCTTGCAAGATGCATCGTCGGCGCCGTTGCAGAGAAATATAGTAGATATTATTTTATGCTATTTTGTTGTTGGGTAATCCTAGACCTGTTGTGCTTTGATTGCGATGATTTTATCATGGCTTCAATCCTGTCTTTTAAGTATCCCTTTGAAACATTCTGTGCTCTGAGCCGGTCGAGCTCCGGTTGTAATTATCGCAATATCGATACTCGAGTAATGAAGATATCGCTTGCAAGATGCATCGTCGTCGCCGTTGCACCAGAGAAATATAATAGACATTATTTTATGTTGTTGGGTTGTCCTAGTCCTGCTGTTGTGCTTAGGTTGCGATGATTTTTATCATGGCTTCACTCCGCTCTTGTAATAATCCCTTTGGAACATTCTGTGCTCTGAGCCGGTCGAGCTCTGGTTATAATTATCGCAGAATCGATACTCGAGTAATGAAGATATCGCTTGCAAGATGCATCGTCTGCGCCGTTGCACCAGAGAAATATAACAGACATTATTTTATGCTTTGCTGTTGTGTAAAGTATAGATCTATTGTGCTCTAAAATAACGCGCGCAACATGACATCTGTCAGACAAGCGATCGTCAGCCGTTATCGATGCGACGCGCGTCCCTTGCAAAAGGGTGTACAATATGTTGATTGTATGTTTAATATGATAATTAACGTTGTTTTATCAATAGGTAGAATAAGTATGTCGCGCAAGTAATCAAAGCAAGTACCTACCTACATACCTAATTAATTAAAAGTCAGGAATATTTACACATTTGAAAAAAGGTTACGATTGAAGTAAATAGTAGGTACGCTCCGCCTACCCTGCTAGGGATATAAGCGCTAGCCAATACTTACTTTGTGATATAAGCGTGATATATGTATGTATCAGTGGCGAAGGCTCCATACATGCCGATTCCCACCGACTTCCCTTTCGTGTAATTTACGAATCTATACTTTCCTGTCCATATCTACTCTTACATCGATCTACTTTCATTAACCCGTTGAGTGTTTCTTGTGCACACGGGTGCTCAAGAAATTTGAGAGCCCCGCGTGCACCCGTGTGATGTGCGCGACACGCGGGGCTCTCAAATTTCTTGAGCACCAGTGTGTACAAGAAACACTCAAGGGGTTAAGTATTTTTTCTGCTCCTACCTTTGGTAAAATGTCACCCTTCCCTTCGCTACGAGTATGTATAGAAGTAAATATACCTACGGACAACACATTAATAAAACTGAAATAGTTACACAAGACTACGAAAGCGGAGTTGTCAATATATCAAACTCAAGATAAAGTTAACATTCACGGAGTTATCAACCAAATAATTTATTTAACTGTGTCGTTAAACTTCTCTTGCACCGCCTTATCTGTCTTATGTTCGTAAATAATTTTAGTATTTGGGTGACTTAACTGTGGGATTATTGTAAAAAAGTGTAAAACCGTCACCGTCGGCGTTATCTGATTCTTAGAAGCAACAAAAACAACTTGGTGACGAAAAGTCCGCAATTCGACTCTATATTTCCAGTAAACTTTAAAAGCTCAGTTTTGGAGCTACCTACCTATGTTTTTGTATCGATTGACACTTTCTGAAATCAGAATATTTTTGCGTATTTCAGTTTGCCTAAAAGTACGATTGAAGAACAAGTGACCTAACAACATAAGTACGGAATTATATGAAGTATGCGGAAGTATGCTTCTGGGATATTGTAAGTAAGTCTTGTCCCATTCCTATACGATAAGTAGTTAGTAGGAATTAATAAGCCTTTGTGCCAACTGATCATCAAGCAGAACTTATACATTTCTTTTGTCATTTTGTTGGATATACGAAACGACTGCTCAAGTACAATAGTAACATCTTTTTTCGTTAACAGTAAAGTTCAAAATCGCTTGCTTGTAGACAAGTAGGTGTAAATGAAGTAAGTATTGTCCCATTCCCATAAGATAAGTAGTTAGTAGGTATTAATAAGCTTTTGTGCCAACTGATCATCAAGCAGAACTTAAACATTTCTTTTGTCATTTTGTTGGATAAGCGAAACGACTGCTCAAGTACAATAGTTACATACATCTTATTTCGTTAACAGTAGAGTTCAAAATCGCTTGCTTGTAGACAAGTAGGTGTAAATGACGTGCCAAGTTTTGAATATTATTGTGATGCTAGCATTGTTGTCTCGACAAGCTAACCTTGGAACGTCGGCGAGGAGGAAGTTCAACTGCGCTCCAAAATACTCCAAGACAAACTCAAAACTTTTATCTAACAACAAGAAAATGTGTGTGCCTCAAACGAAAATGCAACATCGATTTTTCAAGTACGTGAACATAACGTAGACAGACATCACTTTAAATAGGTGATTTTTAGATTTATAGACCTCAGCAAAACATGGGTTTTTGGACTGCAATTCTACTGCAGTTTGTTTGCAGTGTGTTTCGTTAAACTAAATTACCAAGAACTTTTCAAACGCTTGATGAATAGAGAATGAAATTTTGCCAGTGACCGATACTTGATTTTAGCTAAAAACGTAGTCAAGAACTTGGCATAAGCAACTCTTTATATTACTCTATTCTAATCCAAGCTTTTTGGAGTGCAGTGGAACAACTCAGCAAGAAAATTGTTCGAATGCCTATCATTTGCGCGAGTGTCGAAAGAAACGTATCGTTACAATATAATCGCTTAGTGAAAGTCATGACATCTACGAATGGGCACTGTTTAGATTGCTCTGGGAACAACAATGATATTTGTAGAACTAACACGGACGATTTAATCGACTTATTTTAGGAGAGCTTCGACTTTTCGTTCTAATTTGTCAATATTCTAAAAGCTTGTGCATAAAGGACAAAATATTATTATAATTATTTCTAAAAATTCACAATTGACTCAAATAGCTAATACGTGAGGTTTCAATTCAAAATTTACAGCAATCGCCGCCGAATCCAATACTTACCGTGTCGTGCCGGCTTAGAAAAGAATCACCTCAATTCTCCCTGTGGGTGTCGTAAAAAGTGTAAAGGATAATCATACAGGTAATGGGCAGCAGCGTTCTTTATAAATTCAACATCTTGCACTGCGCTCGCAATCCTGCCAAGCGTGGTGAGTATGGCAATAGGTTCCCTCCGAAATGGGGAGACCCATGTCCAGCAGTGGACTATTATGGCTACCTACCTATATTATTTGGCAATAAGCAAGAGTCTGGATTTACTTTTTGTTTTAGTTGTAAAGGTGCGTCTAAAAGAAATAGGCGTAAATGAAGATTATAGGAAACAGGATACTGTCTCTAAGGTGTAGTATAATAGATCTGTAAAAATAACAAAATATCTACGTATCTCGTGCAAAATCACCTGAACTCACAACAGATAGTGTAGCATCTAAGATTAGGCAAGGCGGAATCAGAGGGTTCACCTTACATTTGTTTTGCGGCAAAATTGAGTAATTGCGAGCGCTCGGATACACAATCGCGTTCGTTCCAATACACATACACCCTTAGAGTATATACCAGCGAGCTATAGAGTGTGCCTAACCAGGTATGAACGGTTGGCACGGGTCTGAACACAACGCCTCTGTACATAGGTCGCAAAACGACAGTGACAACGCTATTATATATCTATATTAATCCAATTTTTTTATTGATGTACCACCATAAACATAACGGCCACAACAGTCGACTGCTGGATATGGGGCTCCCCATTATCGGGAGGTATTGCCATACTCACCACGCTTGGCAGGCGGATTGACCAGCGCAGTGCAAGACGTTTACGGGGAGGGTTTTAGTCTCTTTTCTTTTTACTACACCCACTGGCAGAATTGAGGTCATGCTATTCCAGGCTGGCATCACACATTTGACATAATATGCAACTATAAAACTTTTGCTAACGCTAGAAACAATGACTCGAAGCGATATGCGCACCTACAGGGAGTAACGGAAAGGGGAATAATATAAAAAATACCCTAAAATAAACAAACCGAAATAAGGTCAAGGTACTCATGAAACCGAACAACTTTCCCCATGGAAAATGGGTCGAACGAAATATGAGAAATAAAATTGGACCTCCCATACAAAATAGCCGATCAGCTGATTGAATAACTATGTGAGGTCAAAATATTTTTTGGGGAAAGTTGTTCAGTGGCGTGAGCACTTTGACCTCCTATTGGCTAGTTATACCCTTTTTGTAACTCCCGGTATAGCTTGCTTATGTACACTCTAAGATTCCGATACACCACACCGATCGAAAACAAATCGTCGCAATTCCCCCGCAGTATTATAACAGCGTTTTTGTGAAATTACATGTTCCGCGAAGATTATGACTGTGCAACGAGTGTTTGAGAAAAGTATTCGACGATTTTAATAATCGGTCGGTGGTTTTTGACCGTGATACATATTTTAGTGCTCACAGGGAGGAAACGTGGCGAATATAAGTAATAACAGTTTCTATACAAGCTGCACTGTTTTTAATAAGTAAATCCAAGGTAAAACCAGCCCGTGAAACTGGAAGGAAACCTTTCTCTCAAGAACCTAGGCCAACAGATGAAAAATGTTTGATCATCAGGATGTGCCACAACCAGGATGATTTTGTACAGAAAGTCCAAATATCATTTCTTTCGTTCTTTTCTTAGAATAACATCACCCCATATCTTTCCGTGGGTGTCGTAAGAAGCTACTTAGAGAGTATTGAAATTTTAGGCAACACGCTGACACAATTTTTTGAATAATATTTTATAAGACGTGTTATACCTACTTACATGGCATAGTTATGGTCTTCTGAATGCCCTTTTTTATACAGCCGTTTACGCTCTGCCTACCCCGCAAGGGATATAGGCGCGATATATGTATGTATGTATGGTATTCTACACCTAAAGCAAAGTTATACCATGTTAGGTAGCAAGATAGAAATACGTAACTTATACTTTTAGCATCTTCTGCAAGTAGGTTTTTACATTCGACATTTAGCATCGTACCTGATTCCATGTTAATTAGCAGACGCAAGTACGGATTTACATTTTAGAAAGTAAGTGATACTTACATAAGTATTAGTGGAATACCAGAAAATAGGTACTTACTGGGTAAGCAATTTGAACAAGACTAGATACTTAGATCAGGAAAAGAAATACAGAATTAACATCAGGTAGGTAAAACGTAAATCTAAGTAATTGAAAAGGCAGTCAACAATAATAAAATATGTAGGAGAAGAACACAAAGTCTATCTAAACTATCCGAATATCCAATAGCACTAGGTTATCTACCAGAGAAAGTTATGTTTGAGTCTGCCAAAAATACTGACATTGAAATGTAATTAGGTGAGTAAACTACATAGAAAGAAAGAATAAACTCATATAAACATACATAGAGTATTTCAAAAATAATAAATAAGTACAATATTGATTTAAAAATTGGCAATAAACGAACTTCCAATCGCGTCTGTCGCGTCATTCATCACAAGCGGCGCGCGCGCAGACATAAAACGCCGCGATCACGCTCACCGGTCGCCGATCGCTATAAACGTTACGTCACCGGCGTCATTTAAAAACAAAATTCCAGTTCTCACATTATGTTACGCTCAGGGCTTGAAATACCGGTACTTTTCGGAACCGGTACCTATGACCTTGAAGCAGTACCGGTACCAACGTGGTACCGGTACCTCTGGTACCGGTTCTAGGCCGTTGGTATCGGTACCAGTACCGGTACGGGTACCGGTTCTAGTACCGGTACTGGGTACCGGTTCCGGTTCCAGTACCGGTGTTGGGTACCGGTACCAGCCAGATATGTAGGCACGTTAAAAAGAGAAGGAGTTAGTAGTGAAAAGGATAGTAAAACTGCTAAGAAAATTATCGCGCTGTTGCAGTTATAAATCATATTTAAACTAGACCTCTTTGGCACGCTTCGATTTTCCGACATTATGCGGTTAAGAGTGCAAAGTTGATTGATTGATTCTATCTGAAAGTGAGCTTAGATACGTAAACTAAATGTCCTTATATTTACTTTTGCTTTTGATTTGTTAGGTTGTTAGGTCATAGACAATATTTGGATATTGTTATATTAGGTAACTAATAAAATTCGCTGTTGGTCCTGTCAAGAGTTGATTCAACCCTAGAGTGCGCCTAAAAAGTTAGAACTGACGTCAGTAGTCTGGGCGCCACCTCTCTGTCTGTCAGTAGCAAAACGCCAGTGACAGCACTACTGAACATCTATAACTTCTCATACATTTGATGTCTGTACGCTTTAACAGTACGCCGCGGGGCCTAATGCGCACTCTACTATAGCTTGCTTATATATACTCTAAGGTTCTACCCTATTTTGTGGCATGCTATTTTCTTACAGTAAGGGCAGTGTATTTATTTCGATGCTATTTATTTTAGTCATACTATCTGGGGGCACGGCAGTGCCCCCACTAAGTCGAGCGCGGAGCAAACACTGCCGTACCATACTTTACTGGAACCATTTCGCCGCGTTTTCAGGACTCTCGAAATTTTCGTCATCTAGTAAGATGTAATTACATATTTAAAATCCAAAATTTCAAGTCTGTAGGTCATTTAATTCCGAAGTTAAGCGAAGGCAAACTTTCGCATTTAAGGCAGACACTCACGTACTCACTCATGATCATCAAAATAAAACTAGTACTTCCCGTAAACTCAGAGAGCTGAAATTCGGTACAAAGGTAGAGTTTGATGGTCATATGAAGGAAAAACTATAAAAACTAGGATATTCGAAGATTAGGAGTACCACCAGGCACACCATAGGAGCCCAGCCAAATCATAGGAGATACAGATATGACTTGAAAGCAAAAGTTGTTCAGCTTAATGGGACGCTTCTACAAAAATAAGTGAAATCCTACCAAAAACATTCTGTAAAAAACAAACCAAGTCTCGATTGAGCTGATTGTTTATCTCTAAAAAGTAATGAAATCTAGACAAAAGTAATGAAATCTAGATAGAGAAAGTCATGCCAAGTCTTGTAAGGTTTCTTGATGCTATTTCTATTATTATGGTTAAAGTTATACGACTAGCCGTTGACTTGTATCTACAAAAGTATAAAGAATGTTTAACGGCCAGTCATATAACTTTTACTATAATAATAAAGAAAGAGCATCAACAAGGAATCTTAGACTTGGCGTGACTTTGTCCAGATTTCATTACTTTTTAGAGATAACCGGGTCAGTTGTAACAGCCGCGGGATGAATTGAAATATCCGCAAAAAATAAACTAACTAGGTACACATTTCTTAACTCTCACATTGGTAATTTGGTACGGCAGCACAATTTTTATGGTTTCAGGCAAAGCAAAGGCACCAGAGAGGCTATTTTGGCTTTAAGGATAATCATAGACAGAAGGTTGGATTTGTCCTTGAATACACACATAGCTTTCATCGACTTGGAAATAGCTTTCGATAAAGTTGACTGGAAGAAAATGATGAGTATCTTGAAGACCACTGGACTTGATTATAGAGATCGAAGAATAATATATCAACTTTACAAAGAACAAGAAACCATCATTGAAATTGGAGATGAAAAAGGTACGGCTAAAATTCGACAAGGAGTCAGGCAAGGGTGTCCACTCTCACCATTAATTTTCAACATATTTATTGAGTGTGCCATCAAGAAAATTACAGAATCAGAAAAGGGTGGGGTAAAGATAAATGGGGAGAGGATCTGTTTTGTAAGATTCGCAGACGACATAGCAGCAATAGCTGAAAGTTCGGAACAACTACAACAACTTTTAGCTTACATGGATACAATCTTTAAAGAATTTGGACTGAAAATCAATATAGCTAAAACGAAAGCACTTACCACCTCAAAGCAACAAAATGCAAACCCACCTATATTGCTCAACCACACAATAATAGAGCAGGTCAATAGTTTCAGATACTTAGGCAGCCTCATAACCCACGACTCCAGATGCACTGCAGACATAATATCCAGGATTGCTATGGCTAAAAATGCCTTCAAAAAGAAGAAAAATTTGCTAACATCCAAAATTTCCAAAAATGTAAAAAAGCGCCTGGTCAAAACTTACATCTGGAGTATAGCACTGTATGGAAGCGAGACGTGGACTATGACCCAGAGGGATAGAGAGAGGCTGGAGGCATTTGAGATGTGGTGCTGGAGAAGGATGGAGAAGATTAGCTGGACTGAGAAGAGGACAAATGAAGAGGTGCTTAGGAGAGTAAACGAAAAAAGGACTTTGTTAAGAACCATAGAGAACAGACGGGGGAAGATGATAAGACACCTGATACGACACGACCATTTCCTGAAAAACATCGTGGAAGGAAAAGTAGAAGGCAGGAGAAGACGAGGCCGGCCAAGGCGAAATTATTTCGAACAAATAAAAGAAAAGGTTCGTGTCGTGTCGTATCAGCAGGTCAAATCACTGGCGGAACGAAGACTAGAATGGCGGTTACTCCACCGACAAGAGCCAAGCTCTTAAATTTAAGAAGAAGAAGAAGAAGCACAATTTTTAAATTGAACAGCTTTAAAAACTGATATTTTTTTGAAACTGAACAACTTTTGAAACTGATCAACTTTTACAACTGAACAACTTTTACAACAGAACAACTTTAAAAACTGATAAACTTTCAAAACTGAACAACTTTTGATTCTCAACAACTTTTGAAACTGAACAAATTTCACAACTTTTAAAACTGAACAACTTTCACAACTGAACAACTTTTGAAACTCAAAATATTTTTGATACTGAACAACTTTTAAAACTGAACACCCTTTGAATCTGAACAACTTTTGAAACTGAACAACTTTTGTAACTAAACAACTTCTAAAACTGAACAACTTCTAAAACCGAATAGCTTTTAAAACTGAACAACTTTTTTAAACTGAACAAGTTTTTATACTCAACAACTTTCCAATTAACCATTTATTGAAAAATGAAAAACGTGGCTCATAAAAACTGAACTATTTCTAAAATCATGTGTTCACCTAACCTACCCATTCAAATCTATTATAGTAGTTAATGCAACTGCCTAATAACGAGAGGCTTTAGGATGTGAGTGTCTGTTTATCACACGCGGCGCAGCCTAAATTTTTTTTTTTTTTTCAAATACTTGAAATCGAGTTACTTTATGCAGCTGCCAGTAGTATGAAAGTTTTTTTATCTACACTCATTTCGTAATATTCGTTTTACAGAAAAGTACGAACGTAATGAACTGCATTAGGAATATACAGCCTTTAAAAAAACTTTCATACTACTGGCAACTACATAAAGTAACTCGATTTCTAGTATTTGAAAAAAAATTAAACGTATTGACCCGCGTACCAAATTGTAATCTGTTCCAATTTGACACTGGCCAACAGTAAGTCAAATGAAAAAAAACAAGTGTCACCCGGGTGGGACGACACTTGAAATCATGAGGACTTATTTATTATTAAATCTTTGCTTCAAATCATTTTTCTAATTAAAATTCACCGATAAATGCTTTTTAATTTTAAGAGTTGTTCAGTTTTTATGAGCCTCCATTTTAATGTTTAGTTAAAAAGTTACTTATGTACAAAAGTCGTTCAGTTGGTGGTTCAGTAGATAGCTACTTTTGTACATAAGTACTTTTGTACATAACTGACTTTTGTACATAAGTAACTTTTTAACTAAACATTAAAATGGAGGCTCATAAAAACTGAACAACTCTTAAAATTAAAAAGCATTTATCGGTGAATTTTAATTAGAAAAATGATTTGAAGCTGCAGAAATGAAGCCTATGCTTGCAATCACCATAGTGCAGTGCGGAGGTATGAATTATTTTTCTTAGTTTTTTTTGTAGAGTGTAGATAAAATAGTGTATGCAACTGCATATAATTAAGTTTTGAACCGGGTCTATCGCGATAATTATTTAGGTAAACCTTCATAATTTACCTGTGTCCCTACGTTTCAACACAGTTTCATGTGTTGTGGTCGCGGGTTGACTAAGGTCCCAGCGAGATGTCATCTAGGCGGTGGGCGACGAGTTCTTCTGCTACCCACATATGTCTTTAGAATTTTGATATTTTATTAATTGTTTGTAAACACTGCACTAGGCCGGCACACAACACTTACAGTATCCGACGATTGCTCCGATGATAAGTCGCGCGGTTTCAACTTGTCAATTATTTGGGTTTTTCTTAATTTCAATAGCCTCGCGGACGACCCTTGGGTAATAATGACGTTCCACAGAGAGGATTTTTGGGGCATGAAGTTCAATCCAATGATTCGGATCGGATGTTAGAAGGTGTTCTGCTATTGCTGATTTATGCATCTGTCGGTTTTTTACAGCTGCGATGTGTTCTTTGACCCGTTCGCTGATAGTCCGCTTCGTTTGACCAATATATGATTTACCGCAGCTGCATTGTACTTTATAGACTCCTGCGCTCTGAAACGGAATGACATCCTTCGGCGTCCGTAAACAGTGTGACACCTTCGACAATGGAGTGAAAACAGTCTTAACTGAATTTTTACTCAACACTGTCCCAATCTTGTCTGTTACTCTTTTCACAAAGGGTAAGTACGCTGGCTGTCTACTTACCTCCGGATGTCTTTCTTTCCTGGTTTTCATTCGACGCTGAACTCCCGTTGTGTAACCATTTTGAACAAGTACTTTTTGTACATGGTTCAACTCGTCCTCTAGATGTTCTGAGTCACATAAGTCGTGGGCCCTCTTTGTCAGTGTCGAAACTACAGATTGCAGGTGACGCGGATGATGATGAGAAGTCGCGTGTAAGTACCGATCTGTGTGTGTTGTTATTAATCTGTCGAAAACTTCTCTTGATGATGCTACGATCAATATATTATCAAAAGGAATGAACTTTGCCTTGAGACCAAAACGTGTCCCAGTCGAAAACATCATATGTGGGGTTGAAGAGGATCTCATACGAAATAAAATCCCTAGCAGTGACGCGGAAACTATGCATCAAGATATAGCGGTTATATTGAGAAAATTCAGGGTACCCACAAGTAATGCCACTGCAGCTGAGCGTCAAGCATTGAAAGCACTACGGGAGAACAAGGAAGTATTAGTGCTAAAAGCCGACAAAGGTAATGCCACTGTAGTGATGGACACCACGGAGTACGACCATAAGATTCAGGCACTGTTAGAAGACGTGAATGTGTATAAGCCCGTTAACTACAACCCGACAGCGAGAGTGTACAATCGCATACGTACTCTCATTAAAGATCACGAAGACCTATTCACTGAGGACGACTACGTAAACTTGCATAGACCAAGAACAGTACAACCACCGAAACTGTACGGCCTACCTAAAGTGCACAAGTCCAGCGTGCCCCTGCGTCCGATTGTGAGCCAAATCGGCTCACCTACTTATGACCTCGCGAAACATGTGGCGGGAGTATTACAAACCTTGGTAGGTCAGACGTCGTCTTATGTGAAGAACTCTCGGCATTTCATTGACATTATAAGTGACCTAAGACTGGAACCAGACGAGATGCTAGTGAGCTTTGATGTCGAATCGCTCTTTACCAATGTTCCAATAAAAGAATGTCTGAAGGTGATCGAAGGCAGACTAAGAGACAAGGGTATTTCGAAAAGATACTACTACAACACTTTACTGGAGCAATGTCTGGAGGGAAACTATTTCCTTTACCATGAGCAGTATTACCTGCAGATCGATGGAGTGGCAATGGGCAGCCCTGTGGCACCGGTTATTGCTAACATCTGGATGGAATACTTTGAAGAGTTGGCGTTGAGTGCCGGTCCTTCAACTATCACGCTCTGGAAGAGATATGTTGACGACGTTTTTGGTGTCATCAAAGGGAACACAGACGCAGTAAAGCAGTATGTTGAATATCTTAACTCTATCCATCCAAAAGTCAGATTTACCTATGAGGTGGAAAGCGATAGAACTTTGGCCTTCCTTGATGTCAAGGTGATGGTGAGACCTGATGGGTCCCTTGCGCATTCTGTATACAGAAAGACAACACACACAGATCGGTACTTACACGCGACTTCTCATCATCATCCGCGTCACCTGCAATCTGTAGTTTCGACACTGACAAAGAGGGCCCACGACTTATGTGACTCAGAACATCTAGAGGACGAGTTGAACCATGTACAAAAAGTACTTGTTCAAAATGGTTACACAACGGGAGTTCAGCGTCGAATGAAAACCAGGAAAGAAAGACATCCGGAGGTAAGTAGACAGCCAGCGTACTTACCCTTTGTGAAAGGAGTAACAGACAAGATTGGGACAGTGTTGAGTAAAAATTCAGTTAAGACTGTTTTCACTCCATTGTCGAAGGTGTCACACTGTTTACGGACGCCGAAGGATGTCATTCCGTTTCAGAGCGCAGGAGTCTATAAAGTACAATGCAGCTGCGGTAAATCATATATTGGCCAAACGAAGCGGACTGTCAGCGAACGGGTCAAAGAACACATCGCAGCTGTAAAAAACCGACAGATGCATAAATCAGCAATAGCAGAACACCTTCTAACATCCGATCCGAATCATTGGATTGAACTTCATGCCCCAAAAATCCTCTCTGTGGAACGTCATTATTACCCAAGGGTCGTCCGCAAGGCTATTGAAATTAAGAAAAACCCAAATAATTTCAACCGAGAGGACGGGTTTAAATTGTCATCCGCATGGAGTCCAGTGATTGACAAGTTGAAACCGCGCGACTTATCATCGGAGCAATCGTCGGATACTGTGAGTGTTGTGTGCCGGCCTAGTGCAGTGTTTACAAACAATTAATAAAATATCAAAATTCTAAAGACATATGTGGGTAGCAGAAGAACTCGTCGCCCACCGCCTAGATGACATCTCGCTGGGACCTTAGTCAACCCGCGACCACAACACATGAAACTGTGTTGAAACGTCGGGACACAGGTAAATTATAAAGGTTTACCTAAATAATTATCGCGATAGACCCGGTTCAATACTTAAAATGTGTGAAAACAATCGCGAGTGCTTCAAAAGTTATATTGCATATAATTAGGCTTTAGAATGCTCGTGTCAAACTATTATCACACTCGGCTGCGCCTCGTGTGATAAACAGACACTCACATCGTAAAGCCTCTTATTATTAGGCAGTTGCATAAACTACTATTTTAAAGGCTGTATATTCGTAATGCAATTCATTACGTTCGTACTTTCGATTCTGTAAAACGAATATTACGAAATGAGTGTAGATAAAATTCTTTAAAATCGCCCACGGGAGGAAAGTGATTTGTATGGTAAATTCCCTCCCGCTAATTTTTGTATGTTGAACAATGACTAACGTTCCGCCCTATAAAGTGTAAAGCTATAGGTAAATTTCTATGTAGGTGTAGTATTAAGTATCTTGAACATATCTATAATACATATATGGGGTGAAGTTTTACTAATGACCGATAGCGAAAACTCAGAACCGGCTAGTGATAAGGAAGAACTTTCCCCAAGGAACATAGGTCGAAATAAGAAAAAAAAATTTGGACCACCCATAGTAACTGAAATCAGCTGATCGGCAATTTGTATAGGAGGTCCAAAAATTTTCTTCGTATTTCATATGTTTCTTGTTCTATGTTCCTTGGGGAAAGTTGTTCCTTATCACTAGCCGGTTCTGAGTTTTCGCTATCGGTCACTAGTAAAATTTCACACTATATAGATTGTAACATTTTTTAATCACGAAACTCAGTTTAAGCCTTACAGTGCATAACGATGCATACTGACACTTCGCGTATCTATCTCGCGCGCACCGCCGCAGGCAGCCTGCGCAGAATGGCAACGTCGCTCTTCCGCGGCTGGTACCTCGCGCACACCGCCGCCGGCCGCCTGTGTAGAACGGCAACGTCGCTCTTTCGCGTTTGGTACCTTTACTCGGTACCGGTACTATTTAGGTTCTAGTACCGGTACTCATCTGGTACCGGTACCTAGGTACCGAATGGCAAAGAACCTATAAATACCGGTACCGAACCGGTACTTTTGGTACCGGTACAAAGCCCTGGTTACGCTACACGAAGATGCAATGGAAACGATCTGCTTTGGAGATGCATAGAAAAGTAGGTATGGCGGACAGATATGATTTTCGTGTTGACCATTACCCATCATCAGACATGGGACTGAAGACGGATTGTCAATTGTTTTTCACCAAGAAATATATGCTGTAAAATAAATAAGACGGTAATTTGTAGCTGATGATAAAACGTAAATAAAAGCTGTAGGTATTGAAACTTTACATACAGCCCATATCAATCGTACTGTGTGGACTTTTATTTGGACGTAAATTATTTAGTTGCAGCAGTAAAAGCTGTAAACACGAAAAACGATCATACGTTTAAACATTAATATGTTCATCGCCACAAAAAACGTATTGTACTCGGAGATGATTCTTCTAGGAATATTACAGAACTATGATCTGCGTTCCTAATTTTATACCAGCAATTACGTAGGGTACCGTTGGATATCGAAATTGCCACCCACACTTCAGAACAGGGTCATTTGATCGGTGCGGTACTATTAGCCATTAGTAGGCTTGCAGATCTCTGCTCGATCATCAATAAGGAAGTTACATACTCAAGCTGTGAACAAGAATCGTTCACTTTTATAGTCCCACTGCCGATATGACCTAGTGGGTCTATTAAGTGTCGATTTTTGCAGCAGTCACATATATTTTCAGCATACGACGTGGCAGTTACTTATTTTTTGTTCAAGAGTTTTAAACAATTACGTAGTGTACCGTTGGATATCGAAATTGCCGTCCACACTTCAGAACAGGGCCATTCGATCGGTGCGGTGCTATTAGCCATTAGTAGGCTTGCAGATCTCTGCTCTATCATCAATAAGGAAGTTACATACTCAAGCTGTGAGCAAGAGCCGTCTATTTTAATGGTCCCACTGCCGATATGACCTAGTGGGTCTATTAAGTGTCGATTTTTGCAGCAGTCACATATATTTTCAGTATATGGCGTGGCAGTTACTTATTGTTTGTTCAAGAGTTTTAAACTATTACGTATGGTACCGTTGGATATCGAAATTGCCGTCCACACTTCAGAACAGGGTCATTCGATCGGTGCGGTACTATTAGCCATTAGTAGGCTTGCAGATCTCTGCTCTATCATCAATAAGGAAGTTACATACTCAAGCTGTGAGCAAGAGCTGTTCACTTTTAGACCTACTGTCAATCAGACCTAATAGTTGACAATGAATTTAACCTACTGTACTGTACACATATCAGAGCCACTGATACAGTCAGCTTAGCAGCTTAAGTTAATACAAAGTTGTTTAAGACGTAAGACGATACTTCAGATTTTACGTGCTAACCATAGTTGACTTGATTGTGTCGTTTTGTCTTATCTTTGACAGTTACAGTAGGTCTAAAAGAGCAATATGACAAATAAGACCCAGAAGTTCTAATCGGCTTTTAGTCTAATAAGGAAAGTATTCCAAAATGTGGCGCAAAAAGAGACTTTATGACAAGGGTATAGCTAGCGAAAGATTTAGGTCCGTATGTGGATGATAGTGTTGAGAGAACGTACAGCTTTAACGGTGCTGAGTCTAACGAGCAATTTGTGATTGATAATACTAGGAAAACAGGTGAACGCTTGTGGCAGTGAAGAAACAAATACGAATGACTGAAATGAACGTTTAAACAATGGCAATGGAGGTTATGTTCTGTCTGATACAAAAGAATACTAAATATAGAATTCGCCTGATAGGTACATAGACTGGTTTCTCTATGAACTTAACATAAATAAAGAACCTGCACTAACATTTTTGTGAAAGAGAAGCAACAAAAAACCTGCAATACCAACAAAATATTTAGTGACGTGAGAGATGGGCGGTGGGTATATACCCAATCTACCCATTTGGGTATTTACCTGGGTAATTGGGTATTTACCGGGTAAATACCCGTACGTACCCAATTAGGTGGGTAGATTGAAAAATTAACTTTCTTTGTATAAATTGTCGTTATTTTTTATTTTAACCATCACGATTGGTTACAAAAGATACCTTCTATGAAAGATAATTTATAGATAAGCCTTGTACAGGCCGACAGAATTAATTTATAAGGGAGCAAGGAGTCAACTTTTAGTGTTTGTTGAATCGTAAGTGTTTGATGGGTGGGTTTTTAATGTCTGTTGGGTCGCAAAGATTTGCTGGGCGAGTCTTTGGGGTTTTTTGGGTCTTAAGGGTTTGTAGGGTGGGTCGCTAGTGTCTGTAGGGTCTTCAGGGTTTGTAGTGTGGGTTGTAAGTGTCTGTTTAGTCCAAAGTGTTTGTTGGGTCGTAAATAGTCGTAATGTGTATCTTTAGTGTTTGTAGGGTAGTGAGGGTTATTTGAATGGGTCGTCAGTTTTCGTTAACTCGTAATGGTTTGTTGGGTGGGTCGTTCGTGTATCTTGCGTCGTAAGGGTTTGTTGGGTGGGTTGTTAGTGTTTGTTGGGTTGCAAGGGTTTATTGGGCGGATCGTTAGTGTTTGTTGGGTCGTAAGGGTTTGTTGGGTGGGTCGTTAGTTTTTGTTGGGTCGTAAGGGTTTGTTGGGTGGGTTGTTAGTGTTTGTTGGGTTGCAAGGGTTTATTGGGTGGGTCGTTAGTGTTTGTTGAGTCGTAATCGTTTGTTGAGTGGGTCGTCAGTGTTTGTTGGGTCGTAAGGGTTTGTTAGGTGGGTCGTTAGTGTTTGTTGGGTAGTAAGGGTTTGTTGGGTGGGTCGTCAGTGTTTGTTGGGTCGTAAGGGTTTGTTGGGTGGGTCGTTTGTGTTTGTTGGGCCGTAAGCGTTTGTTGGGTGGGTCGTTAGTGTTTGTAGGGTCGTAAGGGTTTGTTGGGTGGGTTGTTAGTGTTTGTTGCGTTGCAAGGGTGTATTGGGTGGGTCGTTAGTGTTTGTTGGGTCTTATGGGTTAGTTGGATGGTTTGTTAGTGTTTGTTGGGTCCTAAGGGTTTGTTGGGTGGTTTGTTAGTGTTTTTTGCATTGTAAGGGTTTGTTGGGTGGCTAGTTAGTGTTTGTTGGGTCGTAAGGGTTTGTTGGAAGGCTAGTTAGTGTTTTTCGGGTCGTAAGGCTTTTTTGGGTGGGTCGTTAGTGCTTTTTGGGTCAAAAGGATTTGTTGGGTGGGTCGTTTGTGTTTGTTGGGTCGTAAGCGTTTGTTAAGGGGGTTGCAAGTGTTTGTTGGGTCGTAGGAGTTTATTGGGTGGGTTTTAGTGTTAGATGGGTCGTAAAGGTTTGTTGGGTCGGTCGTTAGTGTTTGTTCGTTTGTAAGGGTTTGTTGGTCTTTAGATTCTTGTGGGTCTCTAGACACTAGCGAACCACCTTACAAACCCTTACGATCCAACAAATACTAACAAACCATCCAACAAACACTAACGACCCACCCAATAAACCCTTACGACCCAACTAACACAAAGACCCACCCAACAAACACTAACGACCCACCCAACAAAACCTTACGACCTAACAAACACTAACGACCAACCCAACAAACGCTTACGACCTAACAAACACTATCGACCCACCCAATAAACACTTAAGACCCAACAAACACTAACAACCCACCCAACAAACCTTTATGACCCAACAAACACTAACGACCCACCCAATAAACCCATACGACCCAACAAACACTAACAAACCCTTATGACCCAAGAAACACTAACAACCCACCCAACAAACGCTTACGACCCAACAAACACTAGCGACCAACCCAACAAACCCTTACGACCCAACAAACACTAACGACCAACCCAATAAACCGTAACGACCCAACAAACACTAACATACCACCCAACAAACCCTTATGACCCAACAAACACTAACGACCCACCCAACAAACGCTTACGACCCAACAAACACTAACGACCCACCCAACAAACGCTTACGACCCAACAAACACTAACGACCCACCCAACAAACGCTTACGACCCAACAAACATTAACGACCAACCCAACAAACGCTTACGACCCAACAAACACTATCGACCAACCCAATAAACCCTTAAGACCCAACGAACACTAACAACCCACCCAACAAACCTTTATGACCCAACAAACACTAACGACCCACCCAACAAACGCTTACGACCCAACAAACACTAGCGACCAACCCAACAAACCCTTACGACCCAACAAACACTAACGACCCACCCAATAAACCGTAACGACCCAACAAACACTAACATACCACCCAACAAACCCTTATGACCCAACAAACACTAACGACCCACCCAACAAACGCTTACGACCCAACAAACACTAACGACCCACCCAACAAACGCTTACGACCCAACAAACACTAACGACCCACCCAACAAACGCTTACGACCCAACAAACATTAACGACCAACCCAACAAACGCTTACGACCCAACAAACACTATCGACCAACCCAATAAACCCTTAAGACCCAACGAACACTAACAAACCACCCAACAAACCTTTATGACCCAACAAACACTAACTACCCACCCACCAAACCCTTACGACCCAACAAACACTAACGACCCACCCGATAAACCCTTACGACCCAACAAACACTAACAAACCACCCAACAAACCCTTATGACCCAACAAACAATAACGACCCACCCAACAAAACCTTACGACCCAACAAACACTAACGACCCACCCAATAAACCCTTAAGACCCAACAAACACTAACAACCCACCCAACAAACCTTTATGACCCAACAAACTAACGACCCACCCACCAAACCCTTACGAGACCCAACAAATACTAACGACCCACCCAATAAACCCTTACGACCCAACAATCACTGACGACCCACCCTACAAACCCTTACGACCCAACAAACACTAACGACTCACCCAAAAACCCTTACGACCCAACAAACACCAACGACCCACCCAACAAACCCTTACGACCCAACAAACACTAACGACCCACCCAACAAACCCTTACGACCCAACAAACTCAACGACCCACTCAACAAATGCTTACGACCTACCCAACAAACACTAACGACCCACCCAACAGACATTTACGACCGAACATACACGAATGACCTAGCCAACAAACCCTTACGACCCACCCAACCAACCCAAACTACCCACCCAACAAGCCCCACGAGCCAACAGGCACTAAAATTGTCTCGAAGCTTTGCAGGCATGCTCGGACTATGAAACTGGTAAATTTATTGTATGGAGGTTACGTCGGAAAACGAAAAAAGAAATCAACTTCCCCATACATTTTATCTACCCACCAATTTGGGTGCATACGGGTATTTACCGGGTACGTATGGGTATTTACCGGGTAGTTGGGTAAATACCCGGGTACGTGCCCATCTCTCGTGGGCGTGACCAAAACCTCAACTTATATTATGGCTATTTTTCGAAAATTCGCAGCTGTTCAATATTTGCAAGTCTACGTGACGCAAATCCAATAACACAATCTCGAATATCACCTGTACCATATCGAAATGAGAATGTAGGATATCTAGATATTAAATTACGTATAATATAGCGAGACTAAATTAAGAATGTAATGAACCACAAGCAGATGTATAAAAAAACGAAAACCCGACTGCGGGAATTTCAAAGTTCTATATTGCGATAGAAATACGCCATCTTGAATTTACGAAATTTTTATATCGATGATGTCAATCGCGCTGCTGAGCCAAATGTAACGACACCTCACATGTCAAGATACATATTATATACATACCTACTCTTGAAGAACATAACCCTCCTTAGGCGGTCGGGTAAAAATAGGAAACAACGGGCATTGTACCTACAGCAAGCAGCTTTCGACACGAAAGTCATTCTTCCGTCGCGATAAAAAAAACTTTATTAACGAACATATTCAATTGTGAAACATCGGTTCTTGTCGTTTGAAACTTAATTTGATATGGAATTGGGGACGAGCGACGATGGGTGTCGATAACTGAATGAATAAGGCTTTATCGAGTGCTGACAAACACGTAGGGAGTCACAATGAAAGATAATGATGTGTTTGGTCGATGGGAAAGTTTTAAGATAATACCTATAATACGTGTTCAGCAATGGGCCGTTGTGGTTGTGTTGTATGGCTATGTTCAGCACATGAGGGAACGTATGGCGACGACGTAGCATGACTCCATATTACCCGTGGATTTTGTAAAAGATGACTAAATGATAGTCCCAGTTTTTCAAAGAATTCAAACCCCCGTTTCCCGTACGTAAATACAACACGATGCACCTCACTTGCCAAACCTACGCCAAGCGTGCTACGTAGTTAGTTTGGAAACCCCTGTAATGGAGAAGGACCATGTCCATCACTTCACTGCTGATGGCTGTTTATGTGCGAAAGGTACTAAATACTAATATGGAAGAAGTAAAGCAGGACAGGACACACTGAAAACCCTAACAATTTTTCTACAGAAATCTTTAAAAATGATTCAATGCGAAGTCCCGCCATTTAAACCAGCTTATAAAACATAATAAATAACTGCGTTTACGTATGCGATATCATCTTTATTTAGGTGTCCCTAGGTCGAAGGTGCAATGAGGAAGCAGTGGAAGCTAGGAATGCATTGTAAACTTAAACCTATCTTTTGAAAAGAGCGAGAGAAACGCGGAATCACATTCTGAAGGTTTGGTCGCAGAGATGGTCACGTCAGAGGGTGTAAGATTTCACGTGCAATGAAACTTAGTATTATTATTAAAAGATCAACGCAACGTGCCGGGCAGTTTTTATTCTTGGTTCTAGGTATGACAAATATCAAAATATTACAAAACTGATTTATTTATTAAAGTTAAATTGTTTAACACGGATTTTTGCACTTACTTTTAGGTTTACTCGCGGTATCGCGCCAGTTTCAGTCCAGTCGGTGGACCTTCATCGGACAGAGTGACATCTGTACGCGCTAGGGTCTCTCCTGCCAAGTTATTGAAGTTTATTGCACAGAAAGTACAAAGTCGCCTAATGCCACGCGACATTCTGTACCGGTCAATATACAGGGTGTTAGGGACGGTGTAACGAAAACTTTGCAGGCGTGCTCAGACCATGAAACTGAAGAACTTTTACTATGGAGCCAATGGTGGGAAACGAAAAAAATTTTCCGACCTCCCATACAAAGTCAGTCACCTGATCGTGAATTTTGTATGGGAGGTCGGAAAATTTTTTTCGTTTCCCACCATTGGCTCCATAGTAAAAGTTGTTCAGTTTGATAGTCTGATCATGCCTGCAAAGTTTTCGTTACACCTTCCCTAACACCCCGTATAATTTTAGCGTGTTTTTATTAGGGTTTCGTAGTCTACTAGAAACCCTTATAGTTTCGTCATGTCTGTCTGTCTGTCTGTCTGTCTGTCTGTCTGTATGCCGCGCCCTCATATCTTCGTCAGTTTTAGAGCTATCGACATGAAATTTGGTAAGAAGATAGATCGTGTTGACCCAAATATAGAAATGTTAAGAAAAAAATATTTTAAATGTTTTTTGGCCCCCCTCCCATACAAGTGAAAGAGGGGCAAAAAAAATTTTTTTCTTCCGTAATATTGAGTAGGGTATCGTTGAATAGGTCTTTTAAAATTAAGGTGAGGTTTTTTTGAAACAAAGTCACTAAAAAGTTTCTGTCACGAGATATTTGCTTTTAAAAAGGGCGTTTTTGACCCATAATTTGTTCCAGCTGTAACATCTAAAGTATAAAAGTTAAAAATTTGAAATAAATACGAAATATAGCTTACAATCTGAAGTTACAATGAAAACTATAACGGATATTGTACCCTTAAAGGTTTCAGAAAAAATTGAGTTTTTCTATATGCGATTGGTCATCATACTGCTGCTAACAAACCAGCAACAAATAGTCCTAGCGGTAGTTCAAAACATGCTGCACCTGAGAGAAGAGTTCTGAAATTTGGTACACTTAATCTTTAGGGTAAATGAATCGATTTGACCCGTAGTACACAATTTTAAAAAAATCCTATGAGGAGTAATGACGTCATCTTTTTTTTTTATGGGAAAAAATTTTTTTTTTGTTCCAAAACCTATCGTGTGTGGTATCAAATGAAAGGCCTTGCTAAGCCGATTCTAAAAATATATCACATTATTATATTTAAGTCACTTGTATAAAATTAAATAGGAAATAATTCTCGAAACATGCCACGTTTGGGCTTCTCCAGGTATGATACGGTTCAATCATTACTTATGAAATATACGTAATATAATGTGTAATATCCTCATCTCTAACCTCAAGAAAGGTACTACGGATTTTTTGTCTTTAAGTAATTTTTTTTGAATTTTAAAGTTACAGAAATTTATAAAAAAACACATTTAGTTGAAATTTGGCATCGAAAGTTCAATTTTGGACACCAAGAATGATAAAAATATAGCCAGTTGAGATAACAATCATATTATTTTGTACATCACATCATATTCGTTTTGCAAAAATAATGTTATGTGCTTCGGAGGGCACGGTTAACCCTCGGCCCAATAGCAGTCGCTCTCTATGAATAATAAGACGGCGGCGGTCCGTCAGGGTCGTCAGTTAGGGGCTGAATAGTAACCATGGTTCATCGGGTCGTTCGTAGACTCGGTGTCCCACTTTTCAGAACAAGATTTATTAATAATAGGATGATAAATACAAATGCGAGAGAAGTTTTCGATTGATGGTTAAAGTGATCATTTCTCTATACACACATTATATTCACACCGGCAAAATTAAAGGAATCTATACAAAAAAATAAAGTTGTAGAGGGTCGAAAGCCTGTACATAAAAGATATTGGAAAATAAATTGTCAGCGAGTTCTTGAAATTGATAACAAAACACGTTTCAAAAGTTTTTACATATTTTTCCGTTTAGATGTTTGTATGTGACAGCATTCTGAAAAACTACTGAACGGATTTTGATAAAATTTGGTACAAAGATTGCTATCGCATTGAAGAAGGTAAATGTTACTTTTTTTCTCCACTTGAGGGACTGGAGTACCTGATGTGTGTGTACCACTAGAAGCACAACCACAAGCCCAGCTAAACAATGGGACATACATTTATGGCACCAAAGCAAGAAATTGTTTAGCATCATGGAATGCTCCTGCTGGCAAACATAGATCGAAGGTTTGGATAACCTTATGCAGTGGCGTGCACAGGATTTCATGTCTGGGTAGGCAGTAGATATGAACTGAGGCGGATCTTATACGCACCGCATCTTTTTCCACTGCACGTTTTACCGGATTCTTAAGAAACCATCCCATGCAAAAACTGGATTTAATTGTGGCACATGTCGTCGCCGCATCAAATTGCGACTGAGACGAACAGCAAAAATGTGCGGTGTGGTGCATTGCAACAAAATAAATAAACTATACCTACACACTAACAACTCCAGTCAGCCGCATCTGTCGTAAGAAGTTGAATGAATTAAAATCGTGTTACCTTTTCTGAGCGCTTTTTCCATCCAAATTGTACAATCTGCCTCTATCATCATCGCATCACACTTACACATCAAAAATTAACTTTAAAAGTTACAGAAACGGGTGTCTCAACTTTTTGTAAACATAGTCATCACTACATCAGAATCACACCGTTATTAGTCAAGCACATTTCATAAACTATAATTGCTACTTTTTTCAGCATAACACAACAACGAAAACGATATTATGTAAACAAACAATAATTTGCATTTTCTAACCTAAATCATAATAAAATACTTTCAATCCTGAATGAATCTCATTTCCTTAATAAATGTTTGAAACAATGGTATCAACAAATCGGTCGGATTATACGTGCCAAAACCCCCCATGCACGTAGCGATCGGTTGTCTATGGCCATTTTATTTTTTAATTGCGTTTAGTTGCTTTGTTTTGCGTTTTGTTTAGCGTATGCAAATGGAGTGTTTCTCGAAAATAATACAAATATATTATATTCTGTGGTACAGGTGCTGCCTTTTCACGCACACTACATAACATTTTTCAGCTTTGTGTGAGTGTAGAGAGCTCACACTTACAGTGTATTTACGCTAATTTCACACATTCATACTAGAGGTATCGGGCGAGTTTATGAGGCAGCGATCGAGTCCACTTATTTTGAATGACATACCGTACTTGGGGATTAGTAGCGCTAAATAAAGGCGCAAAAGTAAGACGGCATTTATTGCGGGGTAGGCAGTGCTTTTATGCCTTTAAAGACTGCACGCCCCTGACCTTATGTGGACCACCAGGTGCACCTCCAAGAGCCCAGCTAAACTACAGGAGACACATATTATACGGGGTGTTAGGGACGGTGTAACGAAAACGAAAAAACAATTCCGACCTCCCATACAAAGTCAGTCAGCTGATCGTGAATTTTGTATGGGAAGTCGGAATTTTTTTTTCTTTTCCCACCATTGGCTCCATAGTAAAAGTTGTTCAGTTTGATGGTCTGATCATGCCTGCAAAGTTTTCGGTACACCGTCCCTAACACCCTGTATAGTCCCAAAGCTAAAATTGTTTAGCGCGATGGGACGTGTCTGCTGGAAAATATAAATGGAAGGTTTGGAGAACTACAGGAGATACATATACGTCCCCGAAGAAAAAATAATTCAGCTTGATTGGGCCCTCCTGCTAGCAATTAGAAATCAAAGGTTTTGAAAACCTGATGTAGACCATCAGGAGTACCAAAAATAGCCCAGCTTAAATAGGTACGTACATGAGATATACATATGGCCTCAAGGAAAAGAATATTTAGCATGGCGGGACATTTCTGCTGGCAAATAGCTAATGAAGGTGATGGATACCCTGGGAATAAATGTAAGGATGCTGGTGTGGGAATAATGTGTGTATAGACAAATGAAAATTATAAAGATGAACCAAAACTCCTCTCGCATCTGTATTTATCATCTTATAATTAATAAATCTTGTTCTGTCAAGTGGGACACTGAGTCTACGAACGACCCGATGAACCATGGTTACTATTCGGCCCCTATCTATCGACCCTGACCGACCGCCGCCGTCTAATTTATGCATAGAGAGCGACTGCGATGGGGCCGAGGGTTAACCGTGCCCTCCGAAGCACATTACATGTTATTTTTGCAAAACGAATATGATGTACCTATAATTAAAATCTCATCTGGCTTTATTTTTATCATTCTCAGTAACCAAAATTGAACTTTCGATGCCAAATTTCAACTAAGTGTGTTTTCATAAATTTCTGTAACTTTAAAATTCAAAAAAAATTACTTAAAGACAAAAAATCCGTAGTACCTTTCTTGAGGTTAGAGATGAGGATATTACACATTATATTACGTATATTTCATAAGTAATGATTCAACCGTATCATACCTGGAGAAGCCCAAACGTGGCATGTTTCGAGAATTATTTCCTATTTAATTTTATACAAGTGACTTAAATATAATAATGTAATATATTTTTAGAATCGGCTTAGCAAAGCCTTTCATTTGATACCACACACGATAGGTTTTGGAACAAAAAAATTTTTTTTCCCATACAAAAAAAAGATGACGTCATTACTCCTCATAGGATTTTTTTAAAATTGTGTACTACGGGTCAAATCGATTCATTGACCCTAAAGATTAAGTGTACCAAATTTCAGAACTCTTCTCTCAGGTGCAGCATGTTCCATACATTCGGCCAGCGAGCCGCTAAGGCTAAAAATTAAGTTTGTAATGCTGAAAAACCTGATATTTAAACGTTGACTACGAAACCCTATTTGTGGGCGTGTCTGACACGCTCTTGGCCGGTTTTTTTTTGAAGAGTTACGCCTGCTTTCCCAAAAGTTAATACCTAATAGCCTTTTGACACCGTTTGACTTTTGATTGCTTTTGATACATTTCAAACCCGGCAATACCTAGTTGGCTCGTCAAATCGGACGCAAAATTATGCAGCCATCTCTCCTGCTAGCATGGAGATTCGCGGGTCGCCAGCGAAAGAAAGTGCGATAATATCTTAGAACCGCCACTCACGAACCGACCGGGCTTTGGGCGCCGCATTTCGTCTATCTATGTACCGGCTTCTGTAGGATATCTACGTGTACCAACTTCTGTAGGACATTCACATGTAGGTAGACTTGTGGAGTAGCAGTAAATGGATCTTTTGAATAGCTCATTCAATACCAAGTTTGCCCATCTAATCGGACAAAAACTTATGTAGCCAGCTCTCTAGTCTTCTTCTTCTTCATTTCGTGTGGGACATCGAGTTGTTCAAAGACCTACTCTCTAGTTAGCATGGAGATTCGCGGGTTGCCAGCGGAAGAAAGTGCGATAATATCTTAGAACCGCCACTCACGAACCGAGCGGGCTTTGGGCGCCGCATTCCGTCTATGTACCGGCTTCTGTAGGATGTAAACATGAAGACTTATGAAGTAGCAGTAAATGGATCTGTAGCTCATTCAATGCCAAGTATGCTCGTCTATTCGTACGAAAACTTATGTAGCCAGCTCTGTGGCCAGCATGGAGATTCGCGGGTTGCCAGCGAAAGAAAGTGCGATAATATCTTAGAACCGCCACTCACGGACCGAACGGGCTTTGGGCGCCGCATGCCGTCTATGTACCGGCTTCTGTAGGACATCTACATGTACCAGCTTCTATAGAACATTCGCAAGTAGACTTGTGGCGTAGCAGTAAATGGATTTATTGAATAGCTTATTCAATACCAACTTTGCTCGTCTAATCGTACGAAAACTTATGTAGCCAGCTCTCTAGTCTTCTTCTTCTTCATTTCGTGTGGGACATCGAGTTGTTCAAAGACCTACTCTCTAGTTAGCATGGAGATTCGCGGGTCGCCAGCGAAAGAAAGCGCGATAATATCTTAGAACCGCCACTCACGAACCGAACGGGCTTTGGGCGCCGCATGCCGTCTATGTACCGGCTTCTGTAGGACATCTACGTGTACCAACTTCAGTACGACATTTACATGTAGGTACCAGTACTAAGGGTATTCACATGCGGTCACAGAATGAAGAGTCGTGGTAGCGGTAAATGAGTCTTACTGTAATGATAATCGGCCTGTTATTGACAAAACACTACATTATGCTTATTCCTTACTTGTAACTTTGGCACCTTTCACCCTGCTCTTCCTAGTCATCAAAATACGCTTTATACATACCTACTTACTACCTACATGGTCTCATCTTACGCCTCCTGTAGCCAGCTCTCCAGCTAGCATGGAGATTCGCGGGTTGCCAGCGAAAGAAAGTGCGATAATATCTTAGAACCGCCACTCACGAACCGAACGGGCTTTGGGTGCCGCATTCCGTCTATGTACCGGCTACTGTAGGACATCTACGTGTACCAACTTCTGTAAGACATTCGCATGTAGGGTATTCACATGTTGTCACAGAATGTAGAGTCGTGGAAGCGGTAAATGAGACTTACTGTAATGATAACCGGCCTGTTGTTGACAAAACACTAAATTATGCTTATTCTGTCCTTGTAACTTTGGCACCTTTCACCCTCCTCTTCCTAGTCATCAAAATACTCTTATAACAACCTAATACCTACATGGTCTCATCTTAAGCCTCCTGTAGCCAGCTTTCTGGCCAGCATGGAGATTCGCGGGTTGCCAGCGGAAGAAAGTGCGATAATATCTTAGAACCGCCACTCACGAACCGAACGGGCTTTGGGCGCCGCATTCAGCTAGTAGGGCAACTACGTGTACCGGCTTCTGTAGGACATTCGCAGGTACCAGCATCTGTAGGGCATTCACATGCTGCCACAGAATGAATAGTCGTGGGGTAGCGGTAATGAGTCTCCCTATGATGATAAAATTGATAACGCGCCCTGTTGGCGATGAAACAAGTAGACAATCTAATAGCTGTCATTTGACGGTTGATTCTCTAACAATCCGATTACAAACAGACAAGGGGTCAGTTGCAGAAGTTAATAAGTCCAAAACAGTCCAGTTCAAGAAGTACCTAAGTCCAATAGGTATCACAACAGTTTAATTCTGAACTTTGATATTTTTTAATACGATCGTTTTTACAACTAATCAAAAGGAAGACTAAGTGCGATTTTTAACTGGGCTGTCCTGGACTTAGGGACTTCTGCAATTGGGCCCTTCCTATGATTTCAGTATTTGCCTATCTTTCTAATAATAAGCTCAGTGCTCAAGAGGAATATAATTAGTACCTATACGTTCTCTGTTATCGAAACACTCATGGATAAATTCTTACACAATACCACTAGAAACATAGTGCATAATGGAAAAAAAAACTCATCAATTCATCATCACGAATATTACGAAGAATGCAAGTAATTATTATCGTTAGGAAGATAAATGACATTGCGACCTGTCACATCACAACCGACCAACTTAAAAAATGGTATTGAAGTGACAAGAAAAACGTTTCGATTCATTCAAATCGACGAAGCACAAAAAGGTTACTGGCACTACTGGATATCGATTCTGACGTATGTTTCCTTTAATAAGTAAAAGAAGCCCTCACATTCCTTATATGTAGAAAAGAGGAAGAAGGAAGGCTCTAAAGTCAGGCCAACCAGACGAGATAAAAAGTGTAAACAAATCTGAAAGAGACAGCTGACATTATACCATATGACAGATAAGGACAGATTGTAATAACTGTCACCGAGTCATACAAAAGTTGTTTACATTAATTATCTCGTTTCGTTGGCCGTACTTTAGCTATAATTAATTACTCAACGTTGTGTTTCATTTCTATGACTGCAAAGTTTTTTAAGAACAAACAAATTAATATATTTCGGTAAGAATCCCGTTTCAATATTTTATCCATTCAATGGTCAATTTGTGCCTTATAATAATATGGCGTACCTACGCTGGGGGAGGCCTATGTCCAGCAGTGAACTGCTATTTGCTGATGTAATATGATGAAAGGGCGCAATGGGCGTTGTTACCTGATAGATAAGTGTAAATGTCTTTTTTTATCCAATAGTTAAAGAAAGTGTGCATGAGAATCATCACTACTGTAGGTAGGCCTACGGTCTTATGTTGGTCGTCGGCAACCAAGCACGTGCGCGTCTAAATCAGGTGGTTGCGTGCGATGCGATGGCCTGATATCGCGTATCACTGTCAAACCTGGCTGCCTGTGGTCTGAGCATTGGTACCTGTATGCATGTCGAGCCGTAGAATGATGTGGATTTTAAAGTTGAAATTAGAGGACAGTGTATAGGTAAGAGAATCAGCACTACTTAAGGCCCACGGTCCGATGTTGGTCGTCGGCAACCAAGCACGTGCGCGTCTAAATCAGCCGGTTCCGTGCGATGCGATGGCCTGATAACGCGTATCACTGTCAAACCTGACTGCTTGTTGCCTGAGAATTGGTCTCAGGATTCAAAGGATCTTCACCCCTGGTTCAATCCTGGGGGTGTGGACAGAAAGTTTTTAATTTGTCATATTGTGAAATCACAGGGTGAACCACTTAATAGTCTGGAAGATGGTACAATGCCTTGGAGGCAACGATATCAAGTTTGTGTTCCGAAACAAATCGTCCAGATCCAGAGACTTAAACACTAAACAGACCCCGAGTAGTTTGCCTCTTTTTGCACTAGTTCCAGTTGGTATATTATACTAATGAATTAGTGTTAGTACCTATGTATATTGTAAGTTCCCGGCGCAAAATATCGTCTTTCAATTTCTTTCTTGTGGTGGATGAGGTATCTCATCCTACAAGCAAGACCTCATGCTACAAGCAAGCTTGGTTCACGTGGATCACCCAGTGCTATCAGTCGGGGTGATCCACGATTGATCCCAGTATTGAAACGTCACCACTGATACCATCTCATCGTTAGAGCTTCCCAGGAGTCGTTCGATATTCAATTATGCCAACTCCTCAATCAGATAACACCTTTGTAGGAGGAGATTTGTTTGGATAAAAGTACAAAAGGCATGCGCATATGAAAGGAGTTACAAATAGAGTCAAAGACAGACAGTTTCGAGATGTACATCGGATAACCTAATACAAATTCGTGATCCATCAATAAGAAGTCTCTGTGGCTTAATGGACTGAGCGTACATCTCACGATCGGAAGAATCTGGGTTCGATTCCTGACGCAGACACACCCCCTAACATTATTGTAAAACCGCTTTGATCTCAGCATGAAGAACCTGATGATGAAGAACCTCAACGAAAACCTTGCACCTAGACCGCAAGAATTTGTCTATGAATACTAAGGCTTAAGCTCCACAGAGTAGAGGTGAGACGTAAGATGGCATCTGTCAGAAAAAGTGATTGTCGCAGACGTGAGACGTGCGACATCGCAACACTTGAAGCCGTTTCCATTTAAATGTATGAAACAAAAGTGACAAAGCTTCACACTTCAGTCGTGAGACGCGCATCGCTTCAATAACGGCTGACGATCGCTTGTCTGACAGATCAGATGTCATGTTGCGCGTCCCGTCGCCATCTATTCTGTGGAGCTTATCCCTTAGAGAAGGCGATTTGGTGAAGAATATAATGACAAGAGAGAAAAGTGTTACGTTCAAGGTACTTTAAGCAAAATCAAAAACAAGTGGTTCATCACGACAATACAACACTTACCATATCAACACGAACGCAGAAACTGCGTGTGTTCCCATCTCGGTCGGGGATAGAGCAATGAATGCGTACTAACTAGCGGTGTCGTTATTTATGACGGTGATACCATCGGCACGGACTTGTCAATCACAACCGTACACCTGACAAATCAAACCTGAGACCGGCATGGAATAGGTCCCGGTTGGTATCAGTTCCAGTTCGTCACAACACAGCTTTAACCACAGGAAACGATTGAGCCGTGGTAGCTCAGTTGGAAGAGCCGACGATACAACACTTTTCTCGTATCAACACGAACGCAGAAACTGCGTGTGTTCCCATCTCGGTCGGGGATAGAGCAATGAATGCGTACTAACTAGCGGTGTCGTTATTTATGACGGTGATACCATCGGCACGGACTTGTCAATCACAACCGTACACCTGACAAATCAAACCTGAGACCGGCATGGAATAGGTCCCGGTTGGTAACAGTTCCAGTTCGTCACAACACAGCTGGCAAGGCAACTAAGCTGCGGTAGCTCAGTTGATAAAGGCGTCACCAGTTGATACTTATAGCGAAATTCACAGATTCAAATCAAGTGATTTATCACGACGATACAACACTTTTCTCGTATCAACACGAACGCAGAAACTGCGTGTGTTCCCATCTCAGTCGGGGATAGAGCAATAAATGCGTACTAACTAGCGGTGTCGTTATTTATGACGGTGATACCATCGGCACGGACTTGTCAATCACAACCGTACACCTGACAAATCAAACCTGAGACCGGCATGAAATAGGTCCCGGTTGGTATCAGTTCCAGTTCGTCACAACACAGCTTTAACCACAGGAAACGATTGAGCCGTGGTAACTCAGTTTGAAGAGGCGACGACACAACACTTTTCTCATATCAACACGACCGCAGAAACTGCGTGTGTTCCCATCTCGGTCGGGGATAGAGCAATGAATGCGTACTAACTAGCGGTGTCGTTATTTATGACGGTGATACCATCGGCACGGACTTGTCAATCACAACCGTACACCTGACAAATCAAACCTGAGACCGGCATGGAATAAGTCCCGGTTGGTATCAGTTCCAGTTCGTCACAACAGCTTTAACCACAGGCAACGATTGAGCCGTGGTAGCTCAGTTGGAAGAGACGACGATATAACACTTCTCATATCAACATGAATGCATAAACTGCGTGTGTTCCCATCTCGGTCGGGGATAGAGCAATGAATGCGTACTAACTAGCGGTGTCGTTATTTATGACGGTGATACCATCGGCACGCACTTGTCAATCACAACCGTACACCTGACAAATCAAACCTGAGACCGGCACGGAGTGGTCCCGGTTGGTAACAGTTCCAGTTCATCACAACACAGCTTCACGGGCAATGATTGAGCCGCGGTAGCCCAGATGGAAGATCCGTCACCAGTAGATACTAGTTGCGAAATTCGCAGGTTCAAATCCTGCATGCGGTAGAAAAATTTGCAAGTTTCTAAAAACACTGATTTAATGTTTGCTTAGTACGTTTAAATGATTTGTCTGATTGTTGTCGGGACAAAGATTATATACATACTTAAACAGATCACGCCTTTTTTGTTTCGATGCGGGGCTAGGAAAAGGACTATAAAAATGCGGTTTATTATCGCCTCGTCAGACAAATTCCTATTTGATGTTTCCGAAAATCCATGTACCACCGCTAGTACTATGTTTTATTCTGTGGTATCACTCTAGTGACATGACAGGTCTGTTATAAAAGAAATGTTATTGTTACAGATCGGGATTCGTTTCTTACGGTGACGAACCGGGTCTAACTCCTGCCATGCTCCGACAGATTCAACCTTCGTCCGTGGGAATAAAGGAGTGATTGTGTAAGGCTAGGTTCGTGTGAGTGTAGGGCTTTCGTGCGCTTTTGGCAACGATTTTATCAGTTTAATTAACCTTACGTATTATCTTCGTCTCTATCTGTTTGAGCACCTAATAAAAGATAACTTGCAATCGCCGACCATCAAAAGGCTTGACCCTCGATAGGAATAAGTAGGATTTTATTTGATGACTTTGGTTTGGAGTCTCGTCTAGGCTAGACAGAAATCTGAGGTAATATCGACAATTCGACAGTGAAGAAATCTCAAAAAAATAAAAAGGTTTTTGCAAAAAGCCGATACATAACAAATCCTAGTAGGTATGCCTTTAAACACACTGTGCGGTACCTTATGTTGAACGGTCCATTTTACACGTGTCTCAGGCAACCCTACAATGTCCGTGTGGCTCGATCGGCCACGGCCATCCATCATTCATGAGCGCATGCGCGTAACGAGCTTGTGTTCGGACTTTGGAGACGTGCGCCCGCGACGCTTTTTACACCGTCCAATGTAATGGCGACGCCAGCGAAGCTTTCCCGCTCAAATTGATGGATCACGAATTTGATAAGGCTAGTTTATTGCACTGATTTACATCTTGATACGTTTGATGCCAGGTTATAATAAAATCACCCTATGTAAAAATATGTCTGTTATTTGAGAGCGCATGCGCGTAACGAGCCTGTGTTCGGAGACGTGCGCCCGCGACGCTTTTTACGCCGCACAGTGTAATGGCGACGCCAGCGAAGCTTTCCCGTTCAAATTGATGGATCACGAATTTGATAAGGTGGTTTTATTGCACTGATTTACATCTTGATACGCCTTTTGATGCTAGCTTATAATAAAATCACTCAGTGTAAAAATATGCCTATAATTTAAAAGTGCATGCGCGTAACGAGCCTGTGTTCGGAGACGTGCGCCCGCGACGCTTTTTACACCGCACAGTGTAATGGCGACGTCAGCGAAGCTTTCCCGCTCAAACTGATGGATCACGAATTTGATAAGGCTAGTTTATTGCACTGATTTACATCTTGATACGCCGTGTGATGTCAGCTTAGTATTAAATCATCCAATCAATACATAGTATAAGATGTAGTCGCTTTTTGCGTTTCTCTGTCTGTCTGTCTGTCTGCCTGTCGTGGTGGAATTCGCTAACTCCTCCTAAACCAAGCAACGGATTTAGAAGCGGTTTTTTAGGGTTTCGTAGTCTACTAGAAACCCTTATAGTTTCGTCATGTCTGTCTGTCTGTCTGTCTGTCTGTCTGTCTGTCTGTCTGTCTGTCTGTCTGTCTGTCTGTCTGTCTGTATGCCGCGCCCTCATATCTTCGTCAGTTTTAGAGCTATCGACATGACATTTGGTAAGAAGATAGATCGTGTTGACCCAAATATAGAAATGTTAAGAAAAAAATATTTTAAATGTTTTTTGGACCCCCTCCCATACAAGTGAAAGGGGGGCAAAAAAAAATTTTTTCTTCCGTAATATTGAGTAGGGTATCGTTGAATAGGTCTTTTAAAATTAAGGTGAGGTTTCTTTGAAACAAAGTCACTAAAATGTTTCTGTCACGAGATATTTGCTTTTAAAGAGGGCGTTTTTGACCCATAATTTGTTCCAGCTGTATCTTCTAAAGTATAAAAGTTAAAAATTTGAAATAAATATGAAATATAGCTTACAATCTGAAGTTACAATGAAAACTATAACGGATATTGTACCCTTAAAGGTTTCAGAAAAAAATGAGTTTTTCTATTTGCGGTTGGTCATCATACTGCTGCTAACAAACCAGCAACAAAATTAAGTTTGTAATGCTGAAAAACCTGATATTTAAACGTTGACTACGAAACCCTATTTGTGGGCGTGTCTGACACGCCCTTGGCCGGTTTTTTATAATAGATAGTATGATCGATTGATGAAGAGGAAGGTTTATATGTATAACACATGGCGGGGAAATGTCCTTTTCCTACGGGAAAATAAGTTGTAGCTGGTGAAACCCCTTACGGGCCGCTAGTGTAAAATTTGATCATAATTCGAGAGCGCAAGCGAATAACGAGCCTCAGGAACGAATTTGTATTAGCTTATCGCGACGTGTAACATTTCATAGCCCTACAATTTAAACCACATCAAACGTAGAATATGAAAACAACTAATACAACCAAACCAAGTGAGGTAAGATCGAAAGACGATAAAAATAATACAAACATCAATACAAATGAAATCGATCATTTGTCTAACAACGAAATAATTTCTTTATCTTGTCTATCCAAAAATGGACATCCGTGTGAAGCGGACACACGACCACTCGACCATAATAAACATAAGTCTCAAGATGTACTCTTGGAAACACAAAGAATAATGGACCGCCATTGCTCGATGATTAGTCATTGACTGGATACTTGGTTTTTCGGCACGCGTTAAAAGCATTTCACAATGTCTTCTAATGAACACCATTCTATTATTTAAAAATCGACGGCCGCTTCATTTGTCCAAGTCAAAACAAAAGTTCGTTCCGCGTAAATAAATAGACGAGCCGTGACATTAGAAAGGACTACAGCAGAGAGATCCGTGAAGTATATTCAATTACGACACGGCAGAACACATGAAGCTTTGTACATTCGGGTAATAAATTACAAAGTTTAAGAAAGTCAACAGGTTCCCGCGAGGGCGCAGCGTTTCCCGTGCTATACATCAGCCGTTCAGGAGGCGACCACCGAACGGCCCGTTACTTCGTGTCCAATAAATTCAAGAACAAACGACAGCAATAAGGAACAGCCTGCGTCCAGGCATCCATCGCCTGTCAGACAACCAGGGACTTATAAAGAGCCGCTACAATACGTCATACATAAACTGTTCGGCGATAAATCAAATTCGGCTCGAAACTAACTGTAGATAGATCGAAACTAAACTGGTCATTTCGTAAAGCATTTACATCATTCAAATCGGATACGAAATGGATGGTAAAGGAGACGAATGAATGGAGCTATTGATATAAATCGTATTGAAGCTTTCAGATTGGAATCAGATGGTAATACTGATGTTTATGAATATCAATTGGAATATAGAGAAATCGGTATTTCATTTACTGCCTCTGTGGCTCATCTCAGACGGAGTTTGTTTTCTAGATTCGAAGTTCCTTGGTTTAATTATCATCGCAGCCAAAAATGACATATTTAACACTTAAACGATACCTACATGAAGCTTTTTCTCTTATTTATTAAACGCTTACGTGGTCCAACCTGCAATCTTTGAAACAATCTGGAAAATATGCGTTTTTTTTTACTACAAAAATCAAAACAAGTACTTCTGGATCCCAACACCAACGATCAAACCACTACCGAATGCAAAACAAGTGGGAGCTTCTTTAAATAGATACCAAGAAATTGCATAATTTCACAGGCAACGATTGAGCCGCGGTTGCCTAGACGGAAGAGGCGTCGCCAGTACTATAGGAAAAGTCGCAGGTTCGCGATTTTGAAAGTTTACTAAAGTGAAGAGCTTCTTTATTCAAATGCGGATAAAAAATTGTATTGGGTGCAAAGACGGTAACTCTTATTAAGGATGACATCAACTGAGCGATAACCAAGAGCAGACAGATGTCGCGTGCCGGATGTTAGTCATACAATCATAACGACCACGATTCTGACAAGCATTTCATAAACTAGACTCACTATCATACGATATAGATGAAATACACAAGATACATAAACCAACCCGCGACCACAACATGAAACTGTGTTGAAATGTCGGACACAGGTAAATTATGAATATTTACCTAAATATGATCGCGATAGACCCAGCTCAATAGATACTTAAAAAGATACATAAAGTCCAGAGAGACGAGACTTGACAGCTTAAGTTTAGTTCTAAAATAAAGCAAAATAAGAAAGTGTCGTAATTTTACCAAACAGTGGAGTACCGATCAACTTTCTTTTTGTTATTTAGGAAGAGATACGAGAACAGACAGAAGTTATCATCAACTTCTGCATGTTGTGTCCAAAGAATTTTTGAATGTAGCTCATTGGAAGTTCTTGGTTTCTACCTACATTATCTTGTTTGATAAGGCATTTGGTACACGAGAATTGACTTCAATCATGCACAATACAAGATCTACACAGTCTCGAGTGCGAACGAAGACAGAGGAACAATAATCATAATTGAAGACTTCCTCCCGATCCGAGTTGATTAGACTATTACAGAATACTTGTTTCGATCGTTTCCTCTCGCGAATTTATAATTGCTTTCAAGAATTTATAGCCAGCTATTATATATTTCTTTGCCAGTAATATGATATCCATCTGCAAGCTTAATATATTTTTAATGCTCTTAGTTTAATGATTATGATTGTGAGATAAAGATCTTTCAAGAGCATTTTGTATCGAACTATAATGGTTTTGTACACAGAACAGGTTTCTCAGTGTAAATTTTTATTATAGCGTTATAATTACTTATTTGTGCACTGGTATGATATGGGTTAGTATGTCATGTGATTCCTGCGTAGATGAGAATATCAGCCTATTTATTACCCGCAGCTGTGTCGCAGGGGGCACCAAAGAACCTTAAGATTTCAATGTATTGCAAAAGACAATGGTATGTCCAGTGCCTACTAAAGTACCTTTCTAAAATTAAAACTACCTTCAATATAGTGCCGGCAACTGGTGAAATTCGGCCTACATAGACGATTTTGAATATTTAAGTCTTTCATGGAGTTGTGGAATGAACAAGGTGATCTCTCATATCGCGCGCAGTCGAAATAACTCTATCACAGCATAAGTACAGGCGCACATAGCGGCGCTTTAGGCAAGCCAGCCATACCACCATAAAGGGTTGAATGTATGGAATCAGCAATACGTTAGGGTTTATGGGCCCTTGTGATTAACGGTCCGCATCTGAATATGCAGTCACGTCGTCGCTATTAGAAGGGCTGAGGATTACCTGATTTATAGCGATCATGTTCTCAATCTGATTCCGAATGAAACGGATATTGCAATTCGAATGCATGCTTAGACGATTAGATCGATTTGTTCGGTCTTAAAACACCTGTAGTTACTAATTCCAACTTAGCAAATTCAAATGCATGTTTAGACGATTAAATGATAGCTCAACACTTATACTTGGCTCAAGCAATTAGATTTTTGAACTCTACTGTAACTTTACACCTTTGTTTTACATTATTAGTTGGAAAATCACAACCATTTCAGACGTCAATTCTTCTACATTCAATAAAAAAAATTGAAGCGCAAAGAATAAAATTGAATTATGATTATGATGAGAGACAAAAAGATTGATGTTCTGAAAGACTTAATTTTTTGTCAAACGTGGCATAAATTGTCGTTTTTTACTTGACCGTGGTTTAAGCTCTACCTAACCCTCAAGGGGTATAGGCGTCATAATATGTATGTAGGTTAATATTTAAACAAAATATATTAAAATCTCAATAAGGTAAAATTTCACGTAACATTTATTTGTTTTTGTCTCCAAATTTTTAAACCACGTTAACTCTGCTTCTTCTTCTTCTTCAAGTTGGTCACCAAGTCGACCAACGACCCGATGTAACAGCTCAGCTAGTTGTATGATATTTGATTTGATCCTGCCAACGTGCGCATTATGGGCCGTTACATACAGCCCTAAGGATAATGAAATCTTTTCTCTCCCACCCACACGCTTTGGTACTCCGATACAAACGTACGTGATGAATGCATGGACCTCTTTAAATTGGTCACAATTGATACGGATGAGATCTTGTGAGTTAAGGTATGAGTCATGATTTGGTTGATTTTGTTTTATCGTAGCTTTACTTAATCCCCATCATCATCTTCCTCATTTCAATTACTTGGGGACGGCGAAACAAGTTTTGTTTGAACACAAAATCATGTTGCAAAAGGATTTGGCTTAATTTTAACCTCCTGACTTCAACCCTCTTTAGAAATGCTATCGTAGGTGGTAATACATCCACCATACGGTTGACCATAGTCGGCAGATATTGTATCCAAGGTACAAAACTCTACGTCACTTTTTACGAAACACCCCGAGTAGAATAGGGATGGCAGAATTCTTAGCCGCTATACCATTCGCCACCTAATTTAGTTTTTCTTAATCCCCATAGCTAGTAATTACTGTTGGATAATGTAGCGGCCATAAGCAAATAAACGAAGTATTTTTTACAACAACATTGAACTTCATTCGTAATTTATTTCAATTACATACCGAACAAAAACAAACAAGTATTCAACATTTATAGTAGAATATAAATCAGTGTACGTTTAATTAAAACAGAATAGATTTCAATATCTTTGTAAATTATACAAAAAACATACTATAGATTATAAAAGCACCAGAAATTAAACTTGTTCTTCCGAATTAAGCTTTAAATTAAGATTAATTTAAAGAAATCTTAATCTTATTAGAAGCAGACACGCATATCCAACGAAACGTTATCAAAAGATTTGCATAAGTTTAAATCAATAACCACTAATAAACAGCTAAGTAACACGCTTGTTTTTCGGATTAACCAAAAGCTTATCAACCGACATAAAAAAAAGCAGGATGTTCTCAAAATCGACTGGGACTTTGTTTTGTATTTACCGATAACTCAGAGATACCTTATGCGATTTGGAATATTCTTCTGTCGTGTACAAGCATGCCTAGGCACACTTTCCAGAAGGCCCCATAGGTAGTCACCAGATCAGAATTTGATGTTTTTTTTTATAGAAATCGGAGGAACTTTTAGAACTCCATCTCCTCCAAAAGTTTTCTAACTTTCAATATTATTTATTTTCCACAAACCGCTGCATATGTAAATGGGTTGTAAGTAATTTTGTGTTTATTTGAAATTCAAAGTAGGTATTAGACGGCGCCATTGTCTGTGTAATGTACAATGTTGTATTCTGACTTTGTGTGTGCGTCCATTGTCACAGTTTCCACGTGAGATATCTTTTGGGACATCGTCGAGATAGGCACCGCAGACAGACCACTACCTAGCAATTAGGTGTGCGTGTATTCTTTGCTTGTTTTGGTCACTTTTCTCGACTCTGCCAACAGAGACATGTATGTACGGAAGTTACATAAAAGGTAACTTCCTAGAAGAAATGTTTAATTCAACAAGTAACAAAATTATTGAGTATTTTTATTTTACACATTATAAAAATCACTCCTTTGTTTGTCAAGTGCTGGGATAGATAGGCGGGTGTCCGTCCTTTTCTAAACATTTTATTAATAATGTACGGTTTAATTGTGTAAAGTCTCCGTGCGGCATGCCGATGTCGTGTGGCGATGGTTTATCCATTTAAGTGATTTATTTGCAAGAGACTGGAATGCCAAACGCATAAATGTGTCAGTCCTTTCACAACTCAAAATAAAGAAGCGTCTGTCGGCAACGTGTTATCAACCGTGTGCTAAGCTACTTTGGCCACATAATGATAACGCGGAGAAGACAATCACGAAAAAAAGAATCATCGTCTGCAACTGCAATACCGAAGGCAAAAAGTCCAGACCCTTCACAAACTAGAAGATCCAACCAGCTAAAAGATGAGAGAACGCCGAAGTGCTGCAATGTCGTCAGCATTGTTAGATACTGATGGAGACAAATTAACCGTGGCAAATTTACCCACCAGGACCAGAGATAGAGAATTAGAGAGAGAGTAGGAAAAACAAGGTCTCTTGAATCCCTTCGGGCACAAAAAGGATTGATAATGTTATTCTAACTTAGCATCAACTTGAAACTTACTTGTAATCACGTGTGTTTTTGCTTGTTTGGGTCATTTCTCTCACAGTGACCATTATAAAAATTGCGAGTCGCGTGCACGATAATAATACAGATATGAACAACTTAGATGCTGAACGACAAAATTATGATTACAATCTACAAGAACATGTCACCGTCATCGTTCCTAACTAGGCTAGCTAACGAAGAAAATAATGTGTGTTGTCTAAATAGTGTGACTACCTAAATGACGGACAATTATTTTTATTACAAATTAGGAAAACGGCGTGCGGAGCGCCTGCACAGATGTCACACTCTGTACTATAGTCCGACAAGTTCGTGCGCGGCCTTCCTGCGGGGTACAGACGGTTGGGGGGCGAGGAAGCACGTCATTTTAATATGACGTGCGCCGCAGATGCGCGCCTCTCCCTTCCCCGCTACACCTCCCGCTACCCGCTGACATCTCTCCCCCCAACGTCTGTCACCCCTAGGGAGGGTCGCGCACGAACTTGTCGGCAGAGTTGGGCATTATTCGAATAAATTTTTATCTAGATAATTATTTAAATAAAAATTTATTCGCAATAATTTATTCGCGAATAAATTATTCGCCGAATAAATCATTCGGCGAATAAATTATTCGCGAATAAAAAATCATGAATAATTTTTTATTTGAATAACGAATAAAAATTTGTAAGTCAGCACTTATGAAGCTGAAAAAAAAGACATGGTGAATTGAAATTTGCTGTTGTTTGTAAAGTCACAATCACTTGCGTTGTTGCGTTAGGCTCTGACATGGTTGCGAAGACCACTGACATGGTTGCATAGGTCTCTGACATGGTTGCAATGACCTCTGATATGGCTGCAGAGTCCAGGGTTCATCGGGTTGTATTATTATTATTTATTTATTAATATGGACTTCTACACAATTAAGGTAATTCTGCCAGTGTCAGTATAATAAGATTCCAGCGCTGCTGCGCCGGACGGTTGGTGGCTTCAGCAGAATGATGATAGTGTCTTCTGCTGGAACCAGGGAAGTCCTCTTGTATCAATCCGGAAATGTAGAGTAGGTTCTTCAATTTCAAGTTCTCAGTTCCATGTTTACATTGGGCACTTGACTGATTAAGATGTAACTTTGACTTTGACTTTGGCAGTGATTTTGTCAGTGACTTTGACAGTGGTTCTGGCTGTGACTTTGACAGTGAGTTTGACAGTGCCGACAGTGACTTTGACAGTAAATTTGACAGTGCCGACAGTGACTTTGACAGTAAATTTGACAGTGAATTTGACAGTGACTATGACAGTGACTTTGACATTGACTTTGACAGTGACTTTGACAGTGACTGTCGCTGTCAAAGTCACTGTCAAAGTCACAATCAAAGTCACTGTCAGAGTTACTGTCAAATTCACTGTCAAGGTCAATGTCAAAGTCACTGCCATAGTCTCTGTCAAATTCACTGTCAAAGTCACTGTCAAATTTACTGCCAATTTACTGTCAAAGTCACTGTCAACGACACTGTCAAAGTCTGTCAAAGTTACCGTCAAAGTCACTGTCTAAATCACTGTCAAAGTAACTGTCAATGTTACCTTCAAATTCACTGTCAATGTGATTTCAAACTCACTGTCAAAATCACTGTCAAAGTCACTATCAAATTCACTGTCAAAGTTACTGTAATTGTCACTGTCATAGACACTGTCAAAATCACAGTCAAAGTCACTGTCAGGTCACTGTACAAAGTCACTGTCAAAGTCAATGTCAAACTCACAGTCAAAGTCACTGTCAAATTCACTGTAATTGTCACTGTCATAGATACTGTAAAAGTCACTGTCAAAGTCACATTCGAAGTCACTGTCAAAGTAACTGTCAAAGTCACTGTTAAAGTCTCTATCAAAGTTACTGTCAATGTCACTGTCAAAATCACTGACAAAGTCACTGTCAAAGTTACCTTCAAAGTCACTGTCAATGTGACTGTCAAAGTCACTCTCAGAGTCACTGTCAAAGTCACTGTAGTTGTCACTGTCAAAAACAATGTCAGAGTCACTGTCACAGTCACTGTCAAAGTCACAGTCAAAGTCACTGTTCAAAGTCGCTGTCAAAGTCACTGTCAAAGTCACAGTCAAAGTCACTGTCAAAGTCACTGTAATTGTCACTGTCATAGACACTGTCAAAGTCACTGTCAAAGTCACTGTCAAAGTCACAGTCAAATCCACTGTCAAAGTCACTGTAATTGTCACTGTCATAGACACTGTCAAAGTCACTGTCAAAGTCACTGTCAAAGTGACTGTCAATTTCACTGTCAAAGTAACTGTGAAATTGACTGTTAAAGTGACTGTCAACGTCACTGTCAAAGTCACTGTCGACGTCACTGTCATAGTGACTGTCATTGTCACTGTCATAGTGACTGTCAAAGTGACTGTCAAGGTGACTGTCAAAATCACTGTCAAAGTTACTGTCATAGTTACTGTCGGAGTCACTTTTAGAGTCACTGTCAAAGCTACCGTCAAATTCACTGTCAAAGTCACTGTTAAAGTCACTGTCAAAGCGACTGGCAAAACTACCGTCAAAGCCACTGTCAAAGCCACTGTCAAAGCCACTATCAAAGTTCCACAGAACCCGACCATTAAGTAAGGTTACTTATAAATGAAATTATTCGCGAAATTATTCGTTATTCGCGAATAAAGAATAAAAATAAATTATTCGTTATTCAAATAAATTTCCTGCGAATAAACCAAAATTATCTATTATTTGAATAACGAATAATATCAGGATTTTTATCTATTATTCGTTATTCGAATAAATTTTGCCCAACTCTGCTTGTCGGACTATAGCGACGATTTTGACGCTTACTGACTTTAATTGGAAAAAACTTGAATCTCAGGGGAACACAAGCTAACTAAGACGATGGTTGCCACGAACGTCATATTTCTTAGATTGAAATTGGCTCAGAATCATATGAAATTCATGTAACAGATTTTGCTGCTAAGATATTCTTCAAATTTGAGATTTTTGACAATAACAACCCTGGCTATGTAACAAGGTGACAATCACAAAAATCCTAAATAAGGTCGAGTGAACCATCAAAAGCAGGCCAGTCCATTGCTGCAGATGGGATTCCATCTTACACCCATTGGAATTTACAGAAATATTTTCTAACTGTTGTAGAGGCGGCTACCGCTCCTATCTCTGAAGTTATAATAGGTTATGGGTTACTTTCCCCGCAGGACCAGTTGTACCATTGGACAGTACCATTGATGGTACAACTGGGACAAAATTATCCCACCTTCTTCTACTGCTAGTGTATTTACCTATGTGCAATTTAAAAGTTTGATAGATAAGTATCGCGTTACAGCTGACTGTGTTCTAAGATTCTTATTCGATTCTTAGATTAGTAGCAATTTACTAATTTCTTGTAATCGTTTGTCGTATATCATTAAATAAAGAATACATAAGTACAGGAAGGTTTTTTCAGTTCTGTAGTTTTTATGGCCGCTGAAGTAGGCACTGAAACTGAAAGGCGGGACTTTCGCGCTTGCGTATTGGAAAGTTTCCAAAAACAAGCTCCTCCCCCCATAGAAGCAACAAGTTAGAAGAAACTTATCAGAAACATGACAATTTTACAAACTGTGTGTTTTGAAAAGGATCTTTCCATTTTATTTTAATGAGCCGAAAGAAATACGGCATTTTTTATATGAAGACACTTCAATATAAAAGATAAGATAAGAAGAAACAACTTTGTCTAAGTCGGTAAGTGCATATTGAACAAACATTTTAACGCTATAGGTATCTACCTAATGCAGTAAACACATGTACGAGGTTAGACCGATCGATAGCCATCATTCATTAATAACATTATTATGAATAACAACTGATAAGAGCGACCTGGTTCTCAATTAAGTAAACAAAGTTATACCTAAGCATAAAAAGGAATTTAACTTACAAATTTTCCGTGAATTCTCGAACAAGCACACGAAACACGTAAGTCAAAGTTACAACACAAAAGTTTGGTTATCTCACACTGCACTTTCTTGCACCGATAGAACCGTGATGGGCGATGACGACCGCCTCCGATGACGTCTGAACGTGGAATGGCATGAGGGGCATTCCACGCCAAGCGGGCAGCGAAAAAAGGTCGATGTTTCCGATTTTGGTAATATTCGAGTATGTTATAGGTATATGGGTCCTCAATCCAGATATACAATATTTTTGGTATACAATGAATAATTAAGAAGTTATGAGGTTTTGTAGTTTTGGCTAATTCATAGGTAAGCATTATTTCAAAGCAAGAATTTAATTTAAAAAAATATGTAATCAAAGAAACTAATTAATGAAATCTGTAGTTAATTTGATAAGCTTCGTAATAGCAGTTTTGGAAATTAGAAAAAAAAAATTTTTTGAAGAGAGTAAGTGATTTAAATTTTTTAAATGGTTTTTTTTTAAAGTTCGACCCTATTAATTTTTTTAATTTTTTTTTTACAATTAGGTCTTAGTATAGAGATAATTCATGCCAAGTCTCATAATGGGCCCAAAAGTAGTTTCGGAGCTATAGAAGATAGAATGCAGGAAGGCGGCGACTGCGCTCCAGCTGTTTACAGCAGCGACGCGTCGCGGCCTGCTTTGACAATTGCTGACATTTTTTATGTATGTAACTAGGTAGATATTAGTAGTTTCTAAGTATTTTACATACCTACGTACGTTTATAAACACAGGCCAAATTGATAACCTCTTTTTTTGAAAGCGGTTAAAAAGGAAGAAGTTGCTTTGTTGCTGGTATACCAACATGCATAACTTCCTTTGTAAATATAACTCAGAAGTCAGAACTCACATCATTGTGGCGCCATCTATGATTGCCAAGCAATACTTTTTTGTAGTATACGCCCGCGAATGATGCGTTCTGTGAAAGTGACAGACTGGTGACGCTCTGTATTTAAAATTGTCCGTTATTTTATTCAGTACGTTATTAGCTGCTGCTTATTGAACGGACGCGTGACAATTTACCTTCGTGATACCATGGCGCCGGGACCATATCGGGGCGATCGTTGTTTTAATCCATTTAAACTACCAGTACACAAAAAAACGAAAGACTTGAGAAAGTTATCAAAAGTGTTAGCCGATAAGTGGTCGTTTACAAAGAGGAGCAGTTTATATGCGTGTAAACAGTGCAGAAAACGGCTTACTACCGAAATGCCGCTGCCACCGTCAGTGAGTGATGTAGCCGGCAGTAGCCAATCAACCGAAACATCAACCCAACTGTCCCAGCAATCACAGAGTTCATGTTTTATTCCAGAAGAAAATACTAAATCGACACAGACAGACGACACAAAATCCGACGACAACGAAATACTGTTACAGTTAAAGGAGAAGTTTAACGATCCCTCTACAACCGTTTCCGTGAAAACTATGATACTGACTTTGGCCCCTAAATCATGGAGTGAGAAAAGGCTCGCTGAAGAGTTTCATACATCTCGAAGGCAAGCAAAAAAAGCCAAGGAACTGGTTGATAAGAATGGTATTTTGTCGTCACCTAATCCACGGGCGGGACGCCCTTTAACACCGGAATTGACTAACTTAGTTAAATCATTTTACCTCAGAGAAGACAACTCTCGGATAATGCCTGGTAAAAAGGATTTTGTTTCTGTCAAACTGGATGATGGAAAACGGGTTCATCTTCAAAAACAGCTCCTGTTGTGCAACGTTGATGAATTGTACCAACAGTTTAAAACAGAGTACCCTGCTGCAAAAGTCGGCCTATCAAAATTTTTTACATTGCGACCTAAACAGTGCATTTTTGCTGGGGACTCAGGTACACATGTAGTTTGTGTGTGTATTTATCACCAAAACATTAAACTGATGCTAACTGGGGGAGATATTTCATCTCTTACTAATGAGACGGCGATTCCTCTGACAACTTATAAGGAGTGTCTTCAGAAGATGATGTGTAAAAATCCGACACCAGCTTGCCATTTAATGACGCAAAAAACACCACCGAGCGAACGTTGTATCGAATGCCCCGGCGTTGAAGAAATCAGAGAGCACCTGAAAAAAACATTCGACGATAATCAGATAACTAGTGTGCAATTTAATACATGGATTGGTACCGACCGTTTCACCATCGCTACACAGGTCCTTCCATCCGATGAATTCGTAGACAGCTTTTGCTCCGCTTTAGAAGTTTTAAAGCCACATGCCTATATAGCTCAACAGCAAACCAAGCATTTTAAATTATTAAAGGACACTATTAAAGAAGGGGAAGTTTTAGTTCAATGCGATTTTGCAGAAAATTATAGTTTCACTGTTCAAGATGCCACACAGACATACCACTGGAACAATGATCAGGCGACCCTTTTAACATCGGTTTATTATTATAGAAAGAATGATGTTGTATTTCACGGGAGTATTGTACTTATATCGGACGATCTTAAGCACGACACGCCAACTTTTTACACGTTTCAGAAAATTTTACACCATCATCTTCAGGACAACAATATACCAACACACAAATATATTTTCATTACAGACGGTGCCTCACAACATTTTAAGAATAGATTTAATTTCAGCAACCTTTTCCATTTTAAACAAGATTTCGGTACAGAGGCTGAGTTTCATTTTCATGCAACTGCTCACGGCAAAGGCCCGTGTGACGGTTTGGGCGGAAATTTAAAACGCCTAGCAACACGGGCCAGTTTGCAGCGCACGGCAAATAATGCCATCACAACTCCCAAACGACTATACGAATGGGCTAAAACATCAATGCCTCAAACAAATGTTTACTATGCTAGTAAAGAAGACATTGAAGAAAACAGAAATTTCCTAAAAACCAGATTCGCTTCAGCAGTGACAATACCAGGCACAAAAAAATATCATGCTTTTATTGTCACCACTGAAGGACTCATGATTAAACGCACAAGCTGTAGTGAACGTTACAAGGTTGTAAGAGTTTGTAAATAGGTACCTATGTTTTGCTCAATAATCGTCTTGTGTACATATTTGTAAATAAACTAGACTAAATAATGATAATTTTGTGTATAATATTGTAAATAAGTAAACTAATTGCTAAATATTGATCTTGTGTAAAAAGTTGTAAATAATTTTGTTGCTGAAATATTGATCTGAGATAAAAATGTAAATAAACTATTTGCTATTACGATTATCTACATATATCTAGTTTTATTCTAATACACCAGAAAAAAACGATCTAAAGTATCTAAACAGTACCATGTTAGTCTAAAGATTCTATCGTTGGTCGCTATTATATTGCCAGCAATCATCTTGGACAGGCCGCGACGCGTCGCTGCTGTAAACAGCTGGAGCGCAGTCGCCGCCTTCCTGCATTCTATCTTCTATAGCTCCGAAACTACTATTGGGCCCATTATGAGACTTGGCATGAATTATCTCTATACTAAGACCTAATTGTAAAAAAAAAATAAAAAAAATTAAAAGGGTCGAACTTTAAAAAAAAACCATTTAAAAAATTTAAATCACTTTCTCTCTTCAAAAAAATTTTTTTTTCTAATTTCCAAAATTGCTATTACGAAGCTTATCAAATTAACTACAGATTTCATTAATTAGTTTCTTTGATTACATATTTTTTTAAATTAAATTCTTGCTTTGAAATAATGCTTACCTATGAGTTAGCCAAAACTACAAAACCTCATAACTTCTTAATTATTCATTGTATACCAAAAATATTGTATATCTGGATTGAGGACCCATATACCTATAACATACTCGAATATTACCAAAATCGGAAACATCGACCTTTTTTCGCTGCCCGCTTGGCGTGGAATGCCCCATGATGATGGCGACGCGCGGAAGACGCGGGGGGTGAAGCGCGCGGGGGAGGGGGGCACCAGTGGGCGTGGCCTCGCAGGTGTATCAGTCGAACTGTGATATATGCGCATGTTAACACTCCGAAACGTACACGCCTTATTGTCACGCAGACGGTAATTGTTTGGGCGACGGCGAAAGTTTTCGTTGTTCGTAATGTTACTTCGAGACTTCGAGATAAGCCGAGGCGTTCTTTTCTACGACAGCGGAGATGGGACGCGAGATAACGTTTTTGGATAGTAATGACAGACTAATTATGACACATGAGAGCGTATCTTGAGTTGTTATCTCGAAAGGGATAGCTTTGACAGACATTCGTTTAAACGAAGACTGCTTTAAGATAAACAGTTCATAATGCAGGTCGACACGACACGGTTTCCCATATGAAAAGAAGAAGATAATTTTGCAATGCACTCTTTGGACCGATGATGCCTTGTATAAGTAGGTATTTGTGCCAGTAGGTAGTCTATTGGAATGAACACAATTTAAAATACCTACTTCCGAAAAGATACTTCCTTTCCTGAATATTCGGAAGGAAGGCGTTACAGGTTTTGACGTACCTATCCAAATGCGAAAATTAATTTTCCTCTTTCACTTTCGATATATCTACCTACTTTTTCATCAATCAATTTAATATAAATAAGTACTCATCCATCAATTTCAATGTAAAAGCTGACTACAAGTTTAGAATGCTTTAACGAACCAAGCGGCTGTAAATTAGACAGAATGTCACACCCTTAGAAACTGGAAATTGGCTTTAGGAATCCCACAATTCAACCTGAACCTTTAGCACACATTCTCATGTAGAGGGCTTGTCGCATGTACGCCTGTGAGTTATGTAGTCCTAGTCACCTGGGTAAGAAATGCTAGGAATGCTTTAATTTATAAGCGATTTCTTGGTGTTTGACACATTGATTCATTCTATTCAGTCTGATACAAATTCTCGCCTGTACATAATCTGTTACTTGTAAAATTATGTTTACCAGGTGATGCAAGTGTCGACTCGGAAACAGCCTGCCTAGTTTGCTACAACCTTCCCATTATTTTTCATTTTTCGACCTAGGTATGTTCTTTGGGGAAAGTTGTTTTTAGGGTTTTGTACCCAAAGGCTCAAAACGGGGCCCTATTACTGAGACTTCGCTGTACCTCCGTCTGTCTGCCAGTCTATCAGTCCGTTCGTTCGTGATAGTTAAAGAGTTGAAAAGCACTGTGCCGATATTTTTTATCACAAGCCGTCCTAAGTTTTCAGTATCAATCACTAGAGTTTCACATTTGCCCAAACGTTTACTTTGGATCACTGAAACCACAAATCTGTTCAAACTTTAATAACCTATTACGCAACACGAACAATTTATGGTTAGCGAAACTGGAGTGAGAGTCCATCGTGATCTTCATAAATCAGTCTGACGGAAGGCATGGCGGTTATTAAGACGTCAGCAAGAGTTATAGTTCAGCACCGGTCATGTTGACTCTGTGATTATCTTGGTGTAAGCGCGGTGAATGGGTGAAACCACCTGCTAATAAATTTGAGGGAATGGGTGCAAATGTTTTGGCCAAAATTATAGATAAACATTAACGATATTTTTTGTTTGCTTTTACCTATCTGTCTGTGGAGAATTATGTACAAAATGGTATACTTGAGAGCTGTCTCAATAATGGGTGCTTTTTGCGTATGGTGAGTTTGGTTTTCAATCTAATCTGAGTCAGACAAGGCTGTGACATTTCTAGAGGAGGTGAAAACTTACTTGGAAACTTAAGAAGGAGCTGGTATACACTTAAGGAAGTGCAATAGATATAAAAACGGTTCATCCAATAACATATTAAGTTTAGATTGTTGTTATGTAGAGTCTGCATTAACATATTAAGTTTAGATTGTTGTTATGTACCTAGTGTTAGTTATTAATTTTAACACTGTTGGTTTTAGGTTTGATAATTGCACTTGTCTTGGTTTATTTTGTGTATAACGTAAACAATGATGACAACTGACAGATAAATAAGGGTTGCTATTATAAAATATTATATTCGACAGGAGTGGTACTGTATTTCGTCGTATGATGGACCAACGTATTCAATATCCCTTTCATTGGTTTATTAACTGACAAGGATAGTACTATCAAGTTGGCCATGCAACGTTGGTCCGAGTATAGTACGAAATACAGTACCAGATGAATATGTGGTGGTGTAGTGAATCGGATAATTTGCAAAAGTTTAAAAATGTAACGGTACCGTCAGACATTCTGTATTAGGACTTGGTATAATAAAGACGTGTGAAGTGATGTAAACTATTAGTGTTACTTTTATTATAATTAATACTTCAGAAGTGTTACTCCACGTGCTATGTCTAGGCTCAAGCTACAATAAAGTGAAATCGCTGTGAGTTTTGCGGCAGCGAAGCGGCATATGAAATCCAAAAAGACGAATTAAGAAACGCCTTCTTCTCCTTTTCGTGTGGGACAATGAGTCGTCCTACGACCCGATAAAGCGCCTGCACCAACTGGAAGAAATGGTGGACTCGTGATGATGCATGATGGATCGGCGATTGGATTGAAATAGTGGAACCACTACGTCATGGATCATCGCAAACTGTTCGCGACGAAGAGGTGTTATATGCAAATATTACAATAGATTCCATAGTGGCCGTTATTCATTAAGGTACGTCTGAAAATTATAATTATTATGTACCTACCATGTGTTAAAAAATGATAAAAGATTAGATTCAGATTGGTAGGTATTCGAAAATTTTACAGTGACGTTTGAAAAAAGAAAACAAAATCACACATATATGTCCTTTACACATCACGCCTATGTCTTTTGCGGGGTTGGCAGAGCGTAATCGGCGATAGAAACGTATATAGGGTAATAATAATGATGAGGGTAATTTCAGAAAAAATGTGTATCGTTATTGTGCTCATTGCCTAAAATTAGATTGCAAAATGAATCCCTTAATTCCTTTATTCGCTTCATATGTATGATGCTATTCTAAATGGACATAACACAGTATAACCTGTTACAATACTATTTTTTTTTTTTCTTTCTTCTACTTCATGATGTATCACCGGGACCCTGGCAAAATATATGGATCCAATGAGATGCTGATGGGCTGCTATCGACTGGAGAAAAAGCGGCAGACGCAGATTCCTGGAAGGACAGCAATGTAGCTTTGCAACTGAAACATTACAATATCATGCAAAATCATCTCCCGAGACTATTTATATAACAGGTACGAGAACCGGTACTCATAACTTGGTACTTTCATTAGTTAAATAAGTACTTAATTAGTTTCATGTTGACAACCTACTGCACTGTCATCTCAAGTACACGAAACCGCAGTAGGTCTACAATACTTATCAATCAATCGGCGTCAATTTAGTTCTTATTCTAGCTAAGGTCTTTGAACCACATACGCAGGAAACGGAAACACAAAAATTATAATAATTACGTATGTTCTTTTTCTCAATTTACTAATGTTATTCTTTTTCACATGTTGCGAACATTGGTTGGAGGCATTGCGGAATCTATACGCCAAGGACAAGTGATGGAAACTGGCACCGGCAACATTCAGCCATGGACAAGACCCTGATTGCCGGAAAGAAGTAAATAGAAGAAAGAAAATCATCGAAGAAAATTTCGTTATTATTGGTATTGGTGGAAACTAGCTATTGGTCTGGGGCCGAAGTCCGCTAAATAAAAAATCGTATCGGTTGCATGTCTATGGCATGTTATTGTCTCATATTCTGCGAACAATTTCTTTATTTATTTTTTAGTATGGAAAATCACAGTGGCAATAGAATGATAGTCGAGTGTCGCTAGCATTTCATTGGCTAAAAATTAGCAGACTTGGGGCCCTGAGGTCATGTGGACTACAGTGGATATATATATATTCTTTTCTCGATCATGATTGCTTAGTAGTGGATAAACTTAGAAAGTTGAAAGTAGGTATGTGGATAGTGTACTAAATCTATTTTTTTTTATATTTTATATGTATTCTCCTATAAAATTGGAAATATGAGTTGTTATATCGAAAGTCAGAAATGAGCCGTTGTGTACAAGGAGGTGGATACAATGGCACGGCCTGATTTTTACAATGGATCATAGTGGATAAAAACAGAAAATTTAAGAGTAAGTAAAACAAATCAACTCAATTAAAAGTTATCCAATTTAGTCAAAATTTAGAATCCACAGCCGATCGTATCAAGATTAAGATAATCTTAATAATAGCACCAAAAAGCTTTTCACGCATTACTATAAAAAAAAACTCTAGATTTTATTGTATTTTGTACTGGGGGCAATCATTTTTCTATTACATTTATGTTTATGGGTTAAGCAAGTAAGCAATTAAGCAAAGCAAGTAAACAGTAAAACAAGCAATTAAGTAAACAATACACAAAGAAATCTCTGCAAAATACAACCTGTTACATAACTAACCAAAAAAAAAAAGGAATGTTTTTCATTATCATCAATCGATGAAATAATCACATCACTAGTCTAGGTCAGGTGCTACACTACCTGGCGAACAAAGTCCACTTCGGCATACATTGCTGATTTATTTAGTTTTTTGTATTGATGACATTCATGTAATAGCCAGCAATATCGACCGAACTACGCTGCGCCGCGTCTGTAACTTAATTTCATTTTTGAGCCGTCAAAATGTGTGCTGCGATGCCACGATTAAAATTAAGTGAAATTGAATTTAAAAATTTAGTTTTTGATTTTCTAAATTTTTTGTTAATTGATTCTTTGCAACGAACCTTTCCACACCATTTCTGATTTATTTGTTGTTTTGTCACGCTGTACAATTTATGAATAATGCGTATGACACATCACAACTGGTGTGTTATACTTTCGTGCTTGGGCACGATAAGTTAGCTATGTTAAATAATAAAAATGAGTATTCCCACAGTATAAACAGGTTTGTCCGACAATCATAGCGGGTTTATCTCACAATCAAATCGTCCTGGTCCAATCCTACTGTCATTTATTGATCATTGATCAAATAGACCGCGGCCGTTAAATGCTGAAATTCTTAGTAATTTAAGATTTCTATCTTGTTAGAATTGTTTTTAAGACGACAAGATAAAACTGAAACGAGATGAGACTACAGGTTGAGCGCATTAAAAAAAAAAAGAACTTATGGTATGTATATGTAACCTCTATTTCGATCTGATGTAATCTGTCACTACAACAGATAGTTATCCTTCTTAAGCCAAAGTTAAATTGTAGTAAACAAGTTTATTCTTTATTTAGTTACTGAAGCGTAAAAACTGAAGAATCAAGGTAGTTTTACATAATAAAGTTAATTATCAAAGTAAGAAAAAATGCATAATATACAAAATTACAAAGGTCTGACGACTGAAGTATCAAATCAATTATACATAACCCAATTAATTATTAAATTGATCAAATTACATAATACACAATGGTCAGACGAAAAACAACTATCACAAATTAGGAAAACGGCGCGCGGGCGCCTTACCAGATGGCTCACTCAGTACTAGTACACTAGTACTATTAAATTATACTGTGGTACTAACGACGATTTTGACGTTTACTGACGAAAACTGGAAAATACCGGAATCTCAGGGGAAGTCAAGGTAAATAAGAACGTATGAAGTGGTTGACACGAATGTCATATTTATTGGATTTAAAATTGACTCAGAAGCATACGACATTCTTTGTCAGATTTTGCTGTTTTGACGTTTTTTATAGAGATTTTTGATAGTAGCAAACCTGATTATGTAACAAATGCCAAATAGGGTTATGTAACAAATGCGAAAATCCGAAATAGGGCCGAGTGAACTTTCTGTATACTTTCTATTTCGTGCAACTATCTTCAAAATATGAAATTAAGTTAATTAAACTCTTTGCATCAAAACACCAATATCAGAAATTTCTCAAATGTATAGTATTATATTGTCTTTTATTATTATTATTATTCACTGGTAAAGCACGAATGTGCAAAAATAATTGAAATAATAACAAGTATTGTCTAAAAAAAGCGAGATACATTGTGGTTAGATACTAAGCTTCCCCAAATTTTGAAAGATACTGTTGCCAAATTAGATTTACGGATGTTTGTTAAAGATTATGAACTAAGCCAGATACTCGTACGTGTCTAATATTGGCTATAGTAAAAAAAAAACTAATCAATAGTCATTATGGTTACTGAGCTTTCTCAAATAATAAAAGATACTGTTGTTGAGCTAGATTCTCATAAATTAAATTTTGAAGATTGAGAGTTGGAAAGTTCTGAGCAAGATTCTCAGAGTTGTGTTGCCGAGCAAGATTCTCGGTGGTTTCTGAGCAAGATTCTCAGATGAGTTGCCGAGCAAGTTTCTCGGTGGGGCGTTGTGTTGCCGAGCAAGATTCTCGGTGGGGGTAGAGTTACCGAGCAAGATTCTCGGTGGGTTCTGTGTTGTCGAGCAAGATTCTCGGTGGGGCGTTGTGTTACCGAGCAAGATTCTCGGTGGGGGTAGAGTTACCGAGCAAGATTCTCGGTGGGTTCTGAGTTGCCGAGCAAGATTCTCGGTGGGGCGTTGTGTTACCGAGCAAGATTCTCGGTGGGGGTAGAGTTACCGAGCAAGATTCTCGGTGGGTTCTGAGTTGCCGAGCAAGATTCTCGGTGGGGCGTTGTGTTACCGAGCAAGATTCTCGGTGGGGGTAGAGTTACCGAGCAAGATTCTCGGTGGGTTCTGAGTTGCCGAGCAAGATTCTCGGTGGGGCGTTGTGTTGCCGAGCAAGATTCTCGGTGGGGGTAGAGTTACCGAGCAAGATTCTCGGTGGGTTATGAGCAAGATTCTCAGAAGTTTCTAATAAAAAAAAATGTAAATATTATGCTGACAGTTTGAGCATTCTCAGTACCAAATAAAAAGAGACGTCAAAACAGAATAAAAAGGTTTATATTTATATTAAATATTTAATAACTAATTAGATGTGTTGAAATATGACTGTAATATGAGTAATAAACGAATTGTTTCTGTTAGCTTTGCGGTTAACAATTGAATATAAAAAAAAGCAACTGTAATTTAGACAGAATAGAAAACAAAAATTTAAAAATAAATAAATAATAATTTATAAGCAATAGTCAAATTATTGACAAACTACAAAATCAGTGTGAAATCAAACGTAGTAATCTCATACCAATAAAAACAAATTAACTAACAACGGATGTCAAATACTTACTGAATTACTTTTCTTAATAACCATCACTATCTAAGAAATAGAAAAAAAAAACTCTTACGATAGCAATAAAATATTGTATACCTATTGGATATTTTTAATTTTTGGTAATTAAAGTACAATAAAAGTGTCTTTATATCATTACGATTACGAGGACGCAATGTGTTGTCAGGAATAGCCGAGTATGTGAGTAATTTAACTCAGAGCTGGCTTACAAAATATTATTATTTTTAGTTGTAAGTGTTACGTAATTGTTAAATATTAAGGTTATTCTACAGTTTATTTAGTTTTAAGATTGTTTAAAAATCTAAACTTTAAGATTGTGATAAATATTTTGAGTAACAGATTTAATAATAACATTATTGTAAATATTTAAAATTTGTAATAGTAAGGGTTAATTACGAGGTCGTAATTATGATTCAGGATAGGCCGAGTGTTAGTTATTAATTTTAACACTGTTGGTTTTAGGTTTGATAATTGCACTTGTCTTGGTTTATTTTGTGTATAACGTAAACAATGATGACAACTGACAGATAAATAAGGGTTGCTATTATAAAATATTATATTCGACAGGAGTGGTACTGTATTTCGTCGTATGATGGACCAACGTATTCAATATCCCTTTCATTGGTTTATTAACTGACAAGGATAGTACTATCAAGTTGGCCATGCAACGTTGGTCCGAGTATAGTACGAAATACAGTACCAGATGAATATGTGGTGGTGTAGTGAATCGGATAATTTGCAAAAGTTTAAAAATGTAACGGTACCGTCAGACATTCTGTATTAGGACTTGGTATAATAAAGACGTGTGAAGTGATGTAAACTATTAGTGTTACTTTTATTATAATTAATACTAGTAATAGAAACTTCCAGAAGCAATTATGAAACTATGTCGTAAACCCAGCTTTAATAACAAGTCGACATAAAATTATTTCAACATCTTCATTTAATTAGTTTGTGATAGCTTCTAATAGGTAGATAGCGAAGGTAAAATGAAACTAATAGGTACGCGCATTATTACAAGATAAAGTAGGTAACTAGGTTTTTATGGAAAAAAAATAGGCGGTTCTGAGTTTTGCGCTATCATTAGTCATCAGACACTAGTTAAAGGAGAATGAACATTCCTGGTCTAAGAAATTTTCTAGCATCAAAATGAAAATGAAAGCAATATGTAATATCCTCAATTTTAATGAAAATAGCTACAGCAATTGTTGTACAAAACAGGGTATAGTTGAATAGGTCTTCTAAAACTGAGGGGAGGCTAATTCGAAACAAAGTCTCTAAAATGTTTCTATCTCGAGATATATTTGCTTTTAAACGGGGCCATTTTTGAGCCATAATTTTGTTCCAACGGTAACTTCTAAAGTTATATGACAAAAAAATTGTAAAAAATTGGAATATAGTTCTCAACCCGAAGATACAATTAAAACTATAATGAATACTGTACCACTCAAGTTTAAACAAACATAAAAGTTTTTCATTTGCGGTTGGTAACCATACAGAAAATACAAACAAACCAGCAACAAAATTAACTTAGGAAGGCTGAAAAACTTGATAAGATAATATTTGAACGTTGACTACGAAACCCTACTTGTGGGCGTGTCTGGCACGCTCTTGACCGGTTTTTTACACTGCTAACCGAAGATAACGAATAAAGAACGAAATACTTGATATCGAGCCAAACTTTAGCACTTTTGTCTCTTTCGATACCCAAATTTAGGATTCAATAACTTCAGAACTTTTATCATAATTAAATTATTTTTAGTAACCAAATGTTAAAAGATAATTAGATTTTACAATTACATAACTTTGGCTTTGATGCGAGTCCTCCAATAAGTGAGGCAAGCAATGGACTAACATCCATACTAGAGTGGGCATGATCCTTTCACCCAATATATTACCTACTACGTTTTTATTTGCATTACATACCAAAATTTTGTAACACCTCGTACATTTTTAACAATAACGGCACTGCACATTCATAACCTACAAGCTAATTTACCTCACGAGAGTTTACAGTTTCGCACATCCTCTCTTAATTAACTCATAACTCTTATTCGCGCGATGTGTATCGGGTATCGGCACAGCGGCGTGCGCATGCGCATACATACATATATCACGCCTTTATCCCTTGCGGGGTAGGCAGAGCGAAAACGGCTGTAAAAAACGGCCACGTCTGATAAAAGTAGACTGTGTATCTCCATAGTGACAGATTGTAAGCCTGTCACCTATAATTTGTAATATTATAATATTTATAATTATTTGTTCTATTTTGTAGCTAACCAAGCATGTTTGTTTGTCATTAGTTCATGTTTTTCTTTTTTCATGTACCTATTGTAAATTACTCATTAACTGTTAATTTTTCATGGTTATGTGCAACTGTTGTGTGTGTGCTATATGGTGTTAGTATTTTATGTGAATGCTTCTTAGATTCTAAATTAATGTCTAACAGTGAAAACCTGTAATTGGCTTTCTGATTTTACTCTTAATATGTATATTGTTACATTAGCTGTTGGTTTTCCAAAATAAATAAAATAAAATAATAAAATAAAATATCAATAGTACACCTTTACCTTTACACTGCTGGACATGGGCCTTCCTCGTATTGGGGGGTATTGCCATAATCACCTGGCTTGGCAGACGGATTGGCAAGCGCAGTACTATTACAGCCAAAACAGCCCACTGCTGGACATGGGCCTCCCCCGTATTGGGGGGTATTGCCATACTTACCACACTTGGCAGGCGGATTGGCGACCGCAGTGCAAGATGTTAAATTCACGGGGAACGCTACTGTCCATTCCCTGGATAATTATCTCTTAATAGCTTTATACGACGACACCCACAGGTAGAATTGGGGTGATGCTATTCTAAGCCGGCATCACACGTATAAAATCATGCATTCTCATAACTAGCTCATAACTCTTATTCGCGCGATGTGTATTGAGTATCGACACCGCCGGTGCGCATGCGCTTGCGGGACGACGATAAATAATCGTTATGCGTAATTATTTATTATCCCAACAAAAACATTTTGGAATATGTTGCAAAGACTAGATCATAATGGCTTACCCTATGAAAAAGTTATCAAATCTCTTTGTTTCTTAATTTACACGCCCTAACTCCACTGAGCCCTCAAATCCGACAAGGTTTGAAAAACTCTGACACCAGGGTTCATCGGGTCGTTGTCGTGTCCCTCTCGAAGAAGAAGAAGAAGAAGAAGAAGAAGAAGGTTTGATTTGAAGTAAGTGAGGCACAGTTTTAAATTATAATACGTCGTTTATGACTTCAAAAGCTTTAAAATTGCTCTAGGTATAGAGGTATATTAATTGTTGTTCGTGTTGTGTAATGTAACTCTGCATTTCCAAAGGCAATTTTAGCCAATCACAAATACAAACAGTGTCATTGGCACTACAAATCATCGCACAAATGACAATCTGAATTCAATGTGTACATCGTGAAATGTCGGGTACTCGGCTGACTGCAATCAGCTGATCGGGTGATTTAAATACCGAACAATGAATGGCACTAGCATTAAATCTGTGGCGCAAGCTCCACAGAGGAAACGTGCGACGATCTGTCAGACAAGTGATCGTCAGCCGTCATCGATACGACGCGAGTTTCAAGTGCGTAGCTTTGTCTCTTCTGTTTCATACGTTTTATTTGTAAACGGTTTCAAGCGTCGCAATGTCTCACGTCTCTCCTGTAGAGCTTGTGCCCGTGCGTTTGCGCAACGAAACGAACATGGATGGGACGTTTCAGCCTATAAAGTTTGTGCACTAGACTGACATTTACGTCTAAGTATAATTTATACTTACGGCGCACAAGTTTTGCGAAAATGGAACGTACTAGGCTCTATATTTCAAAAAGCACCTTGGTGTGTTAAAGTATAGAGTTTTGTATAAAATCAGTAGGTATCTGTAATACAAGGATGGCTGAAATAACCGTGAAATATTATGTGTCAGCTAAGTGGCGATAAAGGCCTCTTGCGATCGTTTTAGCTGTATTGTATCTACCGAATATAGATTTGTGTAAGTTATTCTTTATTTAGATTTTTAATCTGTGAAACTATAATTACTTTATTCACTCATAACGTACGAATAAATTATAAACCTAGATATGAAAGGAGCAATTAAAATTACTCGAAAAACTACTTCTAGGATTATAATTTCATTAACGAATGAACAAGAAAGCGCCGGGAGTTTACAGTGCGGCTATAAAAATAAATAATTTCATGCTTCATTAGAGGCAATCAGGTTATTCAGAGTTAGCTTATAAGGCAGGCATCTCAAACTACTATAAGGACATTTCGTTTGTATAATAAATCACATACATACACAATCACATACATAAATATTGCTATCATTACGAATGATTCTTTTTGTAATCGACATTCAGATCATTTACTATACAATATTAACACTTTTTTTCTTTGCCTATGTGGATGACGTTCTATTTCTACGTTCATTTTCAGTTGCTATATTATATAATATTATTATATTAATGGATTACTTAGATGAGATGATACTTAGAATACCTTTGATCACGACCTATCCAGTTGCCTAGAAAAAAATTCTATAACTCTAACACCAGGGTTCATCGGGCCATTCGCCGACTCGATGACCAAAACGATAATAACAGAATATCTAGGGCCCAAAAGATCAAAAAGCTTGTCGCGCCTGCACCAAAGCATAAACCAGTAGAATAATCTCAACGCGGCTGATTTCACAACGATTATCTCAATTAGTAATTATTACGTTTTCACTATGATTATTGCTATTAATAATTATTATGATATGAGTGAGTATCGTGTCGGAGCGTCGCTTGCGCGCGCGCAGGTAGATAAATGGTAATGATCGGGTGCGCGGCATAGTGTATGGCACTGCAAATTCATGCAAGGCATTTTGATCTCTCACTTCGTGTGGGACACCGAGTGGTCCAACGGCCCGATGATCAGAACAAGCTACTACAAGTAACAGCTTTGGGCTCTGACATAGTTGTGTAACGACAGTCAATCAAGATAGACAACATTATTTTACATTTCGAACAGAAAACAACCGGGACCAGCTCGGAACAATCTTTATATCCGGGCCATCAGGCGGTTCAGCCTGCAATCTCCTGACCAGACTGGGTACAAAATCACAAAGTAGCGCGGCATAGTGTTTGGCACTACAAATTCACGCAAGGCATTTTGATCTCTTACCTCGTGTGGGACACCTAGTTGTCCAACAGACCGATGAACCATGGTGTCAGTTTTAGAACCAACTACTACACGTATCAGGCCTCAGACATGGTTGTGTAACAACCGCCAATCAAGACAGACAATATTATTTATAGACAATAACCGGGACCAACGGCTTAACCTACCCGGCGAAGCTCGGAACCATCTTTATTTATGGACAATCGGATGGTCCGGCCTGCAATTTCCTGACCAGACTGGCAACAAATTCACAAAATATCAACTTTGTAAGTAAGCCACCGAGAATCGAACCCGGAACCCTCTGCGTCGCAGGCAGTCGCACTACCACTCTGCGCCGCATCACCTGCGCAGATAAATGCTAATGATCGGGTGCGCGGCATAGTGTATGGCACTGCAAATTCATGCAAGACATTTTGATTTCTCACTTCTTGTGGGACACAGAATTCTCCAACGGCCTGATGATTCCTGGTGACGGAGTTTTATAGCAAACTACTACAAGTATCAGGCCACATGGTTGTGTAACGACCGCCGATCAACAACGGTTAAACGGCGAAGCTCGGAACAAACTTTCCGGACAATCAGGTAGTTCAGCCTGCAATGTCCTGACTTTACTCACAACAAATTCACAAAATAATAAATATCAACTTTGTGAGTGACCCACCGAGAATCGAACCCGGAACCTTCTGCGTCACAGGCAGTCCCACTACCACTGCGCCGCATCGCCTGCGCAGATAAATGCTAATGATCGGGTGCGCGGCATAGTGTATGGCACTGCAAATTCATGCAAGGCATTTTGATATAAACAGCTGATTACGATTACACACCCCACCCCGGTATGCTTTATAGGTAAACGCGGCGCGTGCATTTCAGAAGGTTAAAGCTACTTTATAAAGCAGACTTTGGTAGAGGAATTGTTAGAAATCTTGAATCCAAGTAAAGTGAGTCCTGAATTTTATGAGTAGACAGATAAAGAACTGTGTTTACTTTGCTAAGTGGTATGAAAAAAAATAGTACTAAAGAATTCAAGGGGCGTTCGCAATATAGGGAGTCTTAAAAAAAAAACCGAAATCTTGTCTACATTTCTTTTCAACTTATTTCTTACTTAGGGAAAAAATTCTCCAGTTTCCTACGCTTCGGCCTCCTTTAGGGTTGTACCTAATATTTTTGTTACACGGTGAACTAAATCTCTATAGCTCGAAGTCTATCGCAGGTGCAATGATATTGTTGCACGTAGAGACGGGGCGTGAGGCGAGTGATGTATGGGGCACAACCAAAGCTATAATCTGTTCAGAACAAATATTGCACGCTGTTACAGTACTTTTACACTCTGTGGCTCAACTCTATCGCAGGTGCAATGATATTGTTGCATGCAGAGACGGGGCGTGAGGCGGGTGATGTATGGGGCACAACCAAAGCTATAATCTGTTCAGAACAAATATTGCACGCTGTTACAGTACTTTTACACTCTGTGGCTCAACTCTATCGCAGGTGCAATGATATTGTTGCATGCAGAGACGGGGCGTGAGGCGGGTGATGTATGGGGCACAACCAAAGCTATAATCGTGTTCAAAACAAATAGAGTCTGGCCAGCGAGTCTTTGGACACGGAAATGGCGCCAATTTTAAAAATCTTTCACATGTTAACACTGAAAAACTACAATAAAACAATTTTGATACTTACTATTTTTTTGTTTTCTGCTCTTTAGTTTGTGTTTGCCTTGCCTACCGGTATGTATGTATGATGTATCTACCGGGAATAACAGAAAGGGTATAACAAGCCGAAAGGAGGTCAAGGTACTCATGAAACTGAACAACTTTTCCCATTAAACATGGGTCGATATATGAAAAAAATATTTTTGTTACTCCCGGTAGATACATCATACATACATACCGGTAGGCAAGGAAAACACAAACTAAAGAGCAGAAAACAAAAAAATAGTAAGTATCAAAATTGTTTTATTGTAGTTTTTCAGTGTTAATATGTTGCCATTTGAAATATTTGAATTATTTGACGTCCAAAGACTCGCTGGCCAGACTCTATTACACATCTTTCAGTGTTTTTATAGTCTGTGGCATAGACATAGAAACGATAGACGAACATAGTGTGCAAAAGAGAAGAAAATGATTTATGGAAACTCAGTAAGATAGAAAAGAATAGCGAACCTTATGTCACTGTAACCTGTTTTGTATGACAGATCGTCCTAATTCAACCCGCTGGTTTTTACCTGTACATTATTTTGGTATTTTTTTCAGAAATCCCGATTTATTTTTATAATTTGATTAGTGTGCAACAATACTTATGTATTCAGGATGCAATTTTGGTGCGAATCTTCACATTTACCCGGAAAACTGCACATTTCACAGGTAAATTCTCCGAAAGTCGTCACGGGGATTACACGTGAATTTTTTGTTTAAAAGTGCCTTTTTTTGTAAGTGAAATAATAAAATACGCAAATCCTTATATTTCCTTTCGTATTTTCGATATGTAAAAGTGTATTAATTAGTAATTTTCATAATATTTGGGGATAAAATAATTTCGCATTTAGGCCAGGGATTGACTCCAGTTTATCGACATAGTTATCGATAGTTACCTAGAGGTACCTTACATACTTTGAATGATATAACAACAAAAAATATGTAAATTTTAAAGATTCGAAATACTTATGAATTTTATTTTCAGGGTCGTATTAACGAGAGATTCGCATCATCGTACGTAGACCGTGACATAGTCCATCTACGTCTCAACATTAAAGGAAGAAGAAAGATGTGTTTGTGCAGTGTTCGTCTCTCTTTTAGAATAAATATTTAAATTGAAAATAAAAAAAACTGTAAGGAAGCAATTGAACAAATTAGTGCTGTTTAAATGTCGGTGACCAAAGATTTCAAATAAAAAGTTTTCAATAGTTGGATATTCTATTTTAATATTTATTTAATGTCAGGCCTATCTTCGCACATGAGACGTAAGACATAAGACATAACACGTGAGACGTGAGAGATCGCAACGCTCGAAACCGTTTCCATATAACATTATGAAACAGAAGAGACGCCGTCTACATATGTAAGATACGCATTGCATCGATGACCACCGGCAACCACTTGTCTGACAGATGTCATTCTATTTCTCGTTTCGCACGTCTTATTTGTGAAGATAGCGCCTATTGACCAGGATTCTTACGAACAACCTTCTCAGATATTTCTTTAAAGAAACCTACGAAAGGAAATAAGGGGTCGTCCACAAATTACGTAACGCAAAAATCATAAATTTTTGACCCCCCCCCCCTCCCCCCACGTAACGCGACCGTAACGCTTGGTCATGACCCCCCCCCCTCCCCTTTCCGTTACGTAACGCATATTTTGTAATATTTATCAGTTTATTTTTTTGTGATAAAGCAATGAAACATTTTTTAGAAAACTTGCAATTTTATCTTCCGCAGACTGAATTCGAAGCTGCGAATTTCGCCACTAGTACTGGCGATGCCTTTTTCTTCTGAGCTACTGCGACTCAATCATTGTCTGCGAAATTATATATGTAAGTGTTTGAATGTTTGACTGTTTGTAGGCTAATAACGCGTGGCAATGGATCTATTTACAGGGAGAGTTTTGCAAATAGTTCCCAGCAATTATTTTTTGGGTCCAGTTTGTGTTATGTAGCCAATACCATGAAAACCTGCTATAAATAGGATATAAAATTTACTCACGCACGATCAAGCTGCAGAAGCCCAGATAGAAGAGGCATTGTCAGACTACTTTCGACAGCCGTACCTTCAGATCCTGCCTTAGGCAGAATTTTTTTGAATAATATCTAAAGAATTGCATTCCTGACACTGACACCAGAAGTGTTATAAAATTTTGTTATACATTTAATTAGGTAATATTTGAATCAGGTATAAAAAATACTTGAAAAAATCTTTAAAAAAGCGTTACGTAACGCTTGACTTTGACCCCCCCCCCTCCCCCATAGTAACGGGACCGTAACGCCCGGTCCGAACCCCCCCCTCCCCCCTAAGTGCGTTACGTAATTTGTGGACGACCCCTAAGCTGAGTGCAAAAAAGGAAACGTCCCGCCGCAGCAAAGAAACCATTATGTCGACATTTCAATGTAACAAATAAATGAAGTTGAAATCTTCATACAACTTTTTATTTGAAATTATCGATAACCCTCGAAATTGAATAATGTACATCACTAGCTGAGATAAACGCGCCAAAACCAAAATTGGTCACGCGAGATCGAGCTGTCAGTTGGTCTATAAACGCTAGTAGTCTATGGTCTGTGGCTCATCTCTATCGCAGGTGCAATGATATTGTTGCATGTAGAGACGGGGCGTGAGGCGAGTGATGTATGGGGCACAACCAAAGCTATAATCGTGTTCAAAACAAATTTGCACGCTGTTTTAGTACTTTTATACTCTGTGGCTCATCTCTATCATAGGTGCAATGATATTGTTGCATGTAGAGACGGGGCGTGAGGCGAGTGATGTATGGGGCACAACCAAATCTATAATCGTGTTCAAAACAAATATTGCATCCTGTTTCAGTACTTTTATACTCTGTGGCTCGAAGTCTATCGCAGGTGCAATGATATTGTTGCATGTAGAGACGGGGCGTGAGGCGAGTGATGTATGGGGCACAACCAAAGCTATAATCGTGTTCAAAACAAATATTGCACGCTGTTTTATTTGTTAGCGCTATCTGATTCAGCGAAGGTTTCATTGATTTATGTAAGGGGTGGAGCTGGTTATATTTGGATTTTGGTTTCGCAATCCAAATAAATAAATTTAATATGGGAGAGCCTTGTGATGCCGGCCTATAAAGTCAGCATTGTATTCTATGTGAAGTACAAGATCTTGCATTGTGCTCGCCAGCTTGGCTGCCAAGGGTGGTGAGCATGGCAAACATTCCCCAATAGGACGGGCTCTAATTGGCGCAGAGACGCTGCTTGTTTTGCTGAAAGATTTTATTGACTCCAAAAGAGCTTCCTTTGCCACCATACTATTATATTTAATTCTCATATATTGAATTCTTGGCATCAAAGAGTAAGATATATTCCCAGGAATGATGGAATACCAGTGGCATTTTGGGATTCTATTTGACTACGCTATATCCAGTAACGACTCGGTCTCAGTTTTACCTTTTTGTCACAGATCCCTCTAGCCAAGCCCACAGTATAGAGCAAATATTTTTTTATCACAATTTATAATTACAACAAACTTGTAGCACGTAACATAAATTAAAGAAACGTGAAATACGACAGACATCGTCATTCGCCCTGCCCTGACGAATAATTTACTTTCCACAAATCCGCTAAATACTGAACACACTAACTAATCGATGTACAGGGACGCTAATTTATACTAATGAACAATTTTCCCAGTGGGCTACAGCTACAGTACGACCTAGAAGTCAAACGAGGTACAGGCGTAAAGGTTCACTCACAAATTATCTGAAAACTCTAAGAAACAGGTGGTATTTATACATTACATTGCGTAGATCGTGGACTACCAGAAAATACAAACTATTGCACGCGAGTAATGTAGCTGATATACACAGAGAACCAAAACGTCATTCGCGGCCCGCGATAGAGACGCCCTTTGAGCAATATAGCGTGTCATTTGGTTTACCGAATTGCCATTCCCAGTGTTGCCACCAGCTTATATTTCTCGAACTTGACGTCCTTTTTTGACTCCCACGTGTTATTTGTAATTTTTTTCCCCGTGGTGCACCCTAGTCCACCTGCTATAGGTGGACTCAAGGGCAGGGGTTTTACTAATGGTTCACCTTATTTCTGAAAGCAACTTTGAATAAATGTTTACACTAATATTATAATAATTCTTTACGTAAGTTGTAGGGCTTGATGTGATTGATTTGCGATCCTTTTTGGAAAACGAGTGCAAGACCCAATAAACTTGATCCAATCAAAAACATTAACATATTAAATCTCTAAGCCTCGCTTGCTACTCAGTTCTTTTACCATTATAAAACCATTTTATGTAGGTACAGGCTGGTAGGTAAATAATTTTAAGTATGAAAAACGATTTAAGTTTAGCACGCATAGTTTCCGATATAAACGACTTTTTAGTTTGACAGCTGACACCTGTCATGTAGATTTGGGGGGTTTTCCTGTCCAGGAGGTCCGACTAACTATACGCATGTAACACCTTATTAAAATCTTGATCGAATTTAGTTTCACTTACTGGTCGTTAAGGCATAAAGTTACATGCCGTGTGGTTAGCCTGGCCAGCCCCGAGGCAGTGCCTTTATTTTTATTTTTTTATCCCGCCCGAGCCGCGTTTATAGTAGGAATAAAAATTGTTATAAAAAAGAGAAAATTGTGCTTCACAAATTTCTCTTTTTTACAATGACTAATCTAATGTAATGAATGACTATCAATAAGTGATATTTTTATGTCCTAATTTGAATAAACATTTTTGACTTTTGACTTTTTGAGATCTCGTTAAGGCCTACAACTTTCCCAAAGAAACTAATAGTCTAGCACGCATAGTTTCTGATTTAATCGACTTTTTAGTGTGACAGCTGACACCTGTCATGTAGATCTCGTTAAGGCCTACAACTTTCCCAAAGAAACTAATAGTCTAGCACGCATAGTTTCTGATTTAAACGACTTTTTAGTATGACAGCTGACACCTGTCCTGGACCACAGGGAAAAAATAACGTACCCGTGGTCCACCAGGTGGATGAAGGGGCCATTTTCATTCATTCCCTTTCATTCATTTTCATTCATTCCCTTTTTTTATTCAATCTCATACACTCCAAATTTAGGTTTTAGCGACAGATATGTGTATTTTGAAAAGACGGTTGTGGCAACACTTTAGGGTGAACGCACTGTGTTCCGAACCGTACGCACAGCACCCTAAGTGGCATAGAATTTCATACAAAATTTCAAAATATGACGCGTACGGAACGGTTAAATGAGCTATTACCTCAAATGACAAACTCGTTCAAAAATGACAGGCTTGTCTTGTATGAAATTTTGACAAAAGGCGTGTCTAGTAGCGCTGCGCGAAAAAGGTTTCATTTGTCTGTGCTGATATACATAGCAGTGTTCTATTTATTCACAAATTCTCTGAAAACTCAGGTGGTCTTTAAGCGTTACATTGCGTAGATCGTGGACTACCAGAAAATACAAACTTTTGCACGCGACGCGATGCGACGCGAGTAATGTAAAGCGAATATTAGGAAGCTGAAATACGTATGGCAGTGTTCTCTTTATTCACAAATTATTTGAAAACCTCAGAAGACAGCAGGTATTTATGCGTTACATTGCGTAAATCTCAAGCTGTATTACACGCGAACTTGGTAAGCTATGACAGAGCTTTGGAAATAATCTAAAGCACAGTGCTCAGAGTAACACCAATATGCTAGTTGGCTCCAATCACTCAATCTTTACACATCCTATAGCAGTATACAGGGTAGTAAAAAACGTTTTTATTTTCCAATCGATCAAAATATTATCATCAATGTATGATGAACAAAGAGACTTTACTAATACCTAGAAGTTTACAAGCAATTTTAAGAATCTTTTATTTCTATAGAGATTACAGTACCTACAACTTGTGCAACATTTACCTACATAAATAAAACTACCTGCTTTACGTATGTTCTTTTACTCGTAGTCGTAAAAGATACTGATGCAAACTTACTTATCCACACACATTATACCGTTAAGCACATAGAAACCAACTCAATATCACAACCCAACCCATCCAGTCTAAGAGAAGACTATCCCACCCAAAACATAAATGTGAAAGGCTGTCAAGTTCGATAATATTGGAATGCTTCGCCTATAAAAGAAGTGAGATCTAAATAAGTACCAAGTTCCATACACAGACCTCAGTTAAAAATAGTTACAGGAATGCACACTTGATTTTCCGCAGTTTGGAAAGTAGATTCTGAATAAATATCATATTAAATACCTAAATTGTAATACTTACAAAAACGCAAACCTGTTTTTTCAGCAGTTTCCTTATAACATTTTTTTTAGGGTTTCGTAGTCTACTAGAAACCCTTATAGTTTCGTCATGTCTGTCTGTCTGTCTGTCTGTCTGTCTGTCTGTCTGTCTGTATGCCGCGCCCTCATATCTTCGTCAGTTTTAGAGCTATCGACATGAAATTTGGTGAGAAGATAGATCGTGTTGACCCAAATAAAGAAATGTTAAGAAAAAAATATTTTAAATGTTTTTTGGACCCCCTCCCATACAAGTGAAAGGAGGGCTAAAATTTTTTTTTTCTTCTGCAACATTGAGTAGGGTATCGTTGAATAGGTCTTTTAAAAGTTGTTGAGGTTTCTTTGAAACAAAGTCACTAAAATGTTTCTGTCACGAGATATTTGCTTTTAAAAAGGGCGTTTTTGACCCATAATTTGTTCCAGCTGTAACTTCTAAAGTATAAACGTTAAAAATTTGAAATAAATATGGAATATAGCTTACAATCTGAAGTTACAATGAAAACTATAACGAATATTGTACCTTTAAAGGTTTCAGAAAAAATTGAGTTTTTCTATTTGCGGTTGGTCATCATACTGCTGCTAACAAACTAGCAACAAATTAAGTCTGTAATGCTGAAAAACCTGATATTTAAACGTTGACTACGAAACCCTATTTGTGGGCGTGTCTGACACGCTCTTGGCCGGTTTTTTTTCTGTACTTTTTAATGATATAACTTGACAAGTTTTCACACACTTTGTTATAAACCTACTAAACGCAATAAGTCAAGTATATAATTTTCTACTAAAACTTGCCAAGTTATAAAAGTCATTAAAAAGTACAGAAAAAAATAAATAAAAAATGTTATAAGGAAACTGCTGAAAAAACAGGTTTGCGTTTTTGTAAGTATTACAATTTTAGGTATTTAATATGATATTTATTCAGAATCTACTTTCCAAACTGCGGAAAATCAAGTGTGCATTCCTGTAACTATTTTTAACTGAGGTCTGTGTATGGAACTTGGTACTTATTTAGATCTCACTTCTTTTATAGGCGAAGCATTCCAATATTATCGAACTTGGCAGCCTTTCACATTTATGTTTTGGGTGGGATTTCATTTATTTTTGTAAGGTTTATTTTCTTTTTTTCTTATGATTAAGTTAGTTAAGGAAATGTCTCATTTATACTAATTTTCAGATTTTTGAATATGGACTATGCTTCTTACAAAGAAATGGACTAGTTTTTTTATTAAATTTTTCTACGTTTGCGTGGCAAAGGAAATTTTTTGTTTTGTCATTTTGTATGCTGTCTTGTACGACTGACACGCTAGAGCGTATTGCCCATTCAATATCTTGTTGTTTTTACACGTTTTCTATTTACTGATAAGCTTGCCAAGTCAGGGCGGTATAATGTACGTAGCAGGTTATATTCAATTTTTACTTTACTTTGACTAAATTACAAACCTTCGAAACGAATTTTAGATCGGTACGACCATTGGAAGATATAGATAAATTTTTTGTTTTAGTTCCTTAGGGGTATGAATTTACACCTTCATTATATTTAAAACCGACTCACACTTGGCCATTTTCAGATTTTTTCATTTACCTTGACCTAAAGACCTACCTCCATGCTAAATTTCAAGTCAATACGACCATTGGAAGTGGTCTAGGTTTTTGATGAGTGAGTCAGTCAGTGAGTGTATAGTAAAAATAGCGATTTTCTGACGTCAATATCTCAAGACCTACAATAGGTACATTAATGAAATTTTGTATTTTAGATAAGTAAGTAGATCTCGACAGGTACTAGAAATTTCATATGCGTAGATAAAATAGATTTTGAGTTATAGGTGGGTCGAACTTGGCCCGAAATGGTTCGTGTAATATAACCCACGGCCGGTGTGTCGGTTCTTTGCTCGAACTTGGCGGACACACTGCCGTGTGTCTAGATAGAATATCACAACCCACATATCGAGTCCATAGAACCATAGTAGGTTAAGAGGCGGCGACATGTTAAAATTCCGAAATTGTTTTGTAAAGAAAATTAACAGAATTTTCTGAATTAAGGCTTAAATAAGTGGTTGCGTTTAGGAGAAGTTGCGTTGATCTGCTTGGGTTGCAAAAAAGTAGCGTAAATTTTCGCAACTTCAGTGGCTCACTGCTCTCCTGGGTCCCAAATGTAAAGGAGAAATAGGAGAATAGTTGCCAGACTCTCACCTTAATATTCCATAATAAACCTAGATTTTGAAAATACACGCACACGCACACGCACATGCACTCACACTCACGTCACACACATTGTCGCCTCTACCTCTTACGAAGAATTATTTACATAATCACTTTTGTTTTATGTCACTACCTCCCTACCTATAGAGTATGGCAATGCAGCCGCGCCTAGAAGTGATACCGCGGATCTCGGCTTATAATTCAGCAACAATAAACGGATAGTTAATTGCGATGCTGTCACGGCAGAGTATATGGTAATGAGGCGTAGGGATCGCGGTTGCGCGGACAATATCTCTCCACGGTGAAAGGTAACGTAGGAGCGGAGTAAGGGATAAGCGGAGGCGATGAGACAAGTGATTTTGGGGTGCTATGGGATGTGAGTATGCAGAGTATATGGTAATTAAGCGTAGATCGCGGTTGCACGGACAATATCTCTCCACGGTGAAAGATAACGTAGGAGCGGAGTAATTACTCCGCTCTGGGTACTCCGCTGTGGTCTCATCGCCTCCGCTTATCCCTTAAGCGGAGGCGATGAGACCGGTGAGTTTTGGGATGATATGGGATGTGAATATGCAGGGTATATGGTAATGAGGCGAAGGGATCACGGTTGCGCTGACAATATCTCGCTACGGTGAAAGGTAACGTAGGTGCGGAGTAAAGGAATAGCGCTAGCGATTTTAGGTGTTTTTTGGTGGTATGGTTAACTACGACCTATATTAAATCTACCCCCTAGCGGCCATTCCGGTAACGGTACGGTTTTCAATCTTATAACTTGCACCACGCAAACCACAATGTTTGCTTAGCCCACGGGCCGTGTCTAGCCGATAGGTGCAGTACATGCGCTTTCAGGCTCCGCTCGGCAATGCGGCACCACGGCACCAATACGTTTTTATCAGGGCTACTTTGATTTTCCTGCTAAAGTGTTCAATCTTACAACTTGCACCACGCAAACCACAATGTTTGCTTAGCCCACGGGCCGTTTCTAGCCGATAGGTGCAGTACATGCGCTTTCAGGCTCCACTTTATCAGGGCTACTTCTAGTTTCCTGCCAAAGTCTTCAATCTTATAACTTGCACCATGCAAACCACAATGTTTGCTTAGCCCACGGGCCGTGTCTAGCCGATAGGTGCAGTACATGCGCTTTCAGGCTCCGCTCGGCAATGGCGGCACCACGGCACCAATACATTCTCTAATAACATCGGAACATAGACATAAAGAATGACATTGCCTCTTTGTGCTTCTAGTTGAGATCGTTCCTCTCTCAACATTCTCTCAACCGTGTCTTGATCTGACATAGGCTTGGGACAAGAGCAAAAAAATTGCACCGTGACCTTACCACTCTAGTTTCTTGTATTTTTTTTCAACGCTCCAACTTATAACTTGCACCATACAAACCACAATGTTTGCTTAGCCCACGGGCCGTGTCTAGCCGATAGGTGCAGTACATGCGCTTTCAGGCTCCGCTCGGCAATGCGGCACCACGGCACCAATACGTTTTTATCAGGGCTAATCTCTGTGAGAAAGTTAACAACGGAACCTGTATCGGCAATCGGCTAGAGGATCCCGACGCCACTTTTACTATTGCGAAACCTGTTGTAGAACAATTAATTAAATACTTACGTGTGTACGAGACGGTCCTTTTCGATTAGCTTGAAATGTAAACAGCCACTTGCATGGCTGGAGAAAGTTATTTTGTTAAAATCATGACGCAAACTTAGGTGAAAACATAACTAAATAACACTCGTACACACACTAGGTATACGAGGTATAAGGGTCAGGTCTCCGAATGTTGATAGGGTGCATGTATACCATGATACTGATCAAATTAGCCCTATGAACGTATGTCAGAAAACGACATAAACCATAGGTACATAGTCACGAACAGCGGATTGCATTTAGTAGGTACGGGAATGGAAAGTAAAAAGTAGATATACGAGTTATTCGATTTCGTGGTCTGAATGCATCGTCAGTATTCAGAGAGCTGTCGCTTACATCCTGTATAACATATTTAACCCGCATCGAAATCTGCGTTAAGTTAGACATAATATTTAAAGTCTAGTGAAAATAATTCAAAAGCAATCATCTACTTAAGTATCTTTGACACTCAAGCAGACAGAAAAAATATAAAAGCAAGTATGAGACTGATACAACATGACAGTAACATAAGTTTTCTAAATGGACGTTCAGATAAAGCAATTAAGAAGATAACTGTAAACAGTGCTGACACGCGAACAATAATAATAACCAAGTATGTATGTATGAATGTAATAATACTAGATGATAAATGTATGGAAATACCCGGCTGTCATTGCTTTGTATCTACATTATAGTTACCTATTTATGCTAACAAACGCGTAAATCAAGAAGAAATAGGCAACAGCACTATAAGCTATTACTAAAGGTGACATAGTCTGTAGAAACTTTAAGATTCTGAGAATGTTCTGAATGAAAAATGAAAGGCAATTTGTCTTCGATACATAATCCTAATGATGATGCATCTAGCGTCCGAAATTTTACTGAATAGATTCTGATTTTTTTGATAAAGTCGATAGATTCTGATGTATTGTATTGATAAGATAAGTGTGAAAGTAGTTACGAACATATTATGAGATTAAGATAAATCAATAATTACAAATATTTATTTTGTCTTTGAAACTTTGATAAAGATAAACTTCCTTAATACACAATACATTCGTATATTGCGTATTCGCTTAATGATGCCCTGTACTTATTTATTACAATTACATAAAAAGAAAGACTAATCTTACTTAGTAAAGAGCAAGCAAGCGATTAAGTTTTCAACCTTGATAGAGTTATTAGTATAGAAACAAATTATGCAGACGTACACTACGATAATGATAAAGAAAACATAAACATTGGCGCTTCGTTATCGAACAACTATAAAACAAGTAGTTATTCATAAAATTTAATTGGTGATACTGATAATATAGTCATGTGTTTTGAAAGCTGAGAAAACTATAAATATCAATAGGTACACCTAAACATCCTGATAAAGAAACGACGAAAAAAACATGCCTACAGAGCAGATACAGACATAGGTAGGTGGTACACTACCATATAGGTATTATTTTGCTTTTAAGATGTAGGTTGTAAGTAAGGTATTAACAGGGGTGATGCTACTCTATGCCAGCACCACCTGGCAAGTTTATCATGCAAAATCTCATCATCAATAACCTGAACCCGACAGAAACAACAAAACAATTCAACTAAGCATTTCGAGAATCCGGTAATGAGTGTCTTCTCCCATGTAGGACAGAGTTACGATCTAATTATGAATACAAGTATACACGGTCTTCACTCGGAATCGCGCTCTAAATGACATTTTACCGCAGCAAGACTACTGTGAACCACTTTGTATTTTTTTCAGCGTTGGAACTGTGCGTAGAAAGTAGAAGAAAATGTTTCATGACCAACGTTTTTGGTACTAGCTGTGTTTTATGCAAGCTACACCTACCGGATTCATGCGTCAAAAACTTTTAAGTGTTAAGGTTAGGTTTTGAAAATATAAGTGCCTACGACCTCCCGTTGGGCGTGGATGACCATAGGCATCTCATTCGATAGCACTGCGACTAGACTAGAATGTGGATAATCCTGAAACCCACTATTTTTTATTTCAGCTAGTTTCGGCCGGTCCCCTCACCTCGACCGACGTCGCGTTCTCACGAGTAACTTCGAGTAAGTTTGCAGCTCGATAAGTTTACTTTCGCGACCACAAGCTGTTACGAGCGCTCGCGTAAGCTAATGAGCGATCAGCTTACTGCATTGCAGTAATTTTGAAATTTAAGGACGCTTCGAATGGTTTAAAGACATTTTTTCTGTCCTCTTACCTCGCCGTCGTTTTCTCACGAGCAGGTTTACGGATCGATAAGTTTACTTTCGCGACCGCAAGCGGTTAGATACGTTACCAGCACTCGAGTAAGCTTATGATATGAGCGATCAGCTGACTGCATTCCGGTAGTTTTATAATCAATTGACGCTTCGAATGGTTTGAAGACACTTACAATTTCATTTATATGTCGGTCCCTCAACTCGGCGTCGCGTTATCACGAGTAAGTTTGCCGCTCGATTAGTTTACTTTCGCGACCGCAAGCTGTTACGAGTGCTCACGTAAGCTAATGAGCGATCACTTGACTACATTGCAGTAGTTTTATAATCAACTAGCTGCCCGTCAACGGTTTCACCCGCTGCAACCTATTATTCCGCGGGATAAAACCATTATTCGCCAAGAGATGTCGCTGTTAGTTTTCGGCGAAAACGTTTAAAATGCGAATCGGCTCAGTCACGCCACCTATTTCAAAAATATTGGAAAATGCGTGATCCCGTGAGAATGAGACATTTTTCCGTGGTAAAAAGTATCCTATGTGTTATTCCAGATGCCCTTTTATATTTCTGCAAAGTTTCATGTCAATCTAATCAGCCGTTTTTGCGTGATGTCGTAACAAACACACACACAAACATCCGCCTTTATAATATTAGTAGGATGGATGGACGCTTCGAATGTTTTGAAGTATAATTTTTCTGTCTGTCCCCTCACATCGACGCGACGTAGCGTTCTCACGAGTAGGTTTGCGGTCGGTTAGTTTACTTTCGCGACCGCAAGCTGTTACGAGCGCTCCCGTAAGCTAATGAGCTATCAGCTGACTACATTGCAGTAGTTTAATAATCTATGTACGCTTCGAATGGTTTTAAGACACTTAGTACAATTTCATTTTTCTTTCTCTCTCACTTCGACGTCGCGTTCTCACGAGTAAGTTTGCGGCTCGATTAGTTTACTTTCGCGACCGCAAGCTGTTACGAGCGCTCGCGTAAGCTAATGAGCGATCAGCTGACTGCATTGCAGTAGTTTTACTATCTATGAACGCTTCGAATGTTTTGAAGACACTTGTAATTTCATTAAATCTTACCCCTCACCTCGACGTAGCGTTCTAACGAGTGAGTTTGCGGCTCGATTAGTTTACTTTCGCGACCGCAAGCTGTTACGAGCGCTCGCGTAAGCTAATGAGCGATCAGCTGACTACATTGCAGTAGTTTTATTATCTATGGACGCTTCGAATGTTTTGAAGACACCTGCAATTTCATTTTTCTGTCTCCCTCACCTCGACGTCGCGTTCTCACGAGTAAGTTTGCGGCTCGATTAGTTTACTTTCGCGACCGCAAGCTGTTACGAGCGTTCGCGTAAGCTAATGAGCGATCAGCTAACTGCATTCCGGTAGTTTTAAAATCAGTACCAACATCAAAGGGTTTGAAGCCACTTTCATTAAAATTTCTCTTAAAATAGGCGCTATTTCGTATGACAGAGGTCCTTTTTACACGACTGCCCACAAAAACAGGAGTGTAATGTTTTAAGGGTGCCTGTATGTATGTACGTGCGTTAATTTAAAGCACTGTAACTCTTTAACCACTAAACAAATTCGATTGGGAATTGTGTGAGAAGAATCCTAATAGGCTATGTTTTGTATAGGAAAATTGTTTTTCCACAAAAGCAGGCGTGTTTTTAAATTTTATAATTATAAATTTATTAGCTGCATCCGTAAATGGTGTAAATACGATACATAGCTGAATTTATAAAATAATGGTCAGCCGCATATAGCAATCCTTGAGTCCCTTCACTCATATAGAACGCTTATGAAAAGATACAGGTTGTGAATGTTGTTTTATTATGTAGTCCAGCACATAGAAAACTAGTAGTCGGATTATGCAAATACACGTGAGAAGATCGCACCATGAGCGTCTGAATACCTACAACTTGTTATCAAACTGCTAATAAGGCCCAATTCGGCGTACATCGCTGGTTGTCTTGAGCAAATTTTGTAGACACTCGTAAAATAACTAGCATTGTATGTCGAGCCCTGCAGATAAGGTAGTGTAAGTAGTAAGGGTTTAAACAAGCGGATACCACCCACGTGTCAATATGTAAGCGCTATAAAACATAGAGAAAACGGCAACGATATAAATCAGCCACATTTATTTACTTTCGCGAGCCCATCGCGGCACTAAAACTTTAATGGGAGATAATGCGGGTTGTTACTATAACATTTTTGCGTGATATAATGCAGTGTTTTTCAAACTGTGGGTCACGACCCCCAAACTGGGGGTCGCGGATCCTTATTAGGGGGGTCGCCGGCAAAAGACAAAAGGCAAGGCAGAACTGCAGGTGGGCGGTCAGCAACAATTCAGTAAACACAAATAAGCGCCACGCCGTTATTCCTTGCGTGGATGACACTGCAGTGTAGTATACGCTCTTTGCTTGTTTGTAGCGTGAAAAGTCGGGCTCGCTTCGCTCGCAATTTTTACATTTTTTTTTTATAACGCGAAAAGTCGAGCTCGCTTCCCTCACGAAACGTCCGCGTACTTGTGCCTTATTTTGACCTGAAAACTTCAGCCTACCCATATAAGTAGGTATACTGAGCATGCGCACAACGCTTGAAGTTTTTCTGTATCTGCCATCGATTAAATGCTAATAATACTAATTTTGTATTTCTATGATGATGACTAAACAGGGGGGTCGCCAGTTAATTTTTGCCTGGAAAGGGGTCGCGTATTCAAAAAGTTTGAAAAACACTGATATAATGTATGCACTACACATTTTTTTCTTGTTTTTCTTATTTGATGCAGAGGATTTTGACTCACATGTTGGAGAGTAGGTAATCTTGCTTGTGACTGCCTTTTGCTTGCTATTACAAATTTATTTTTCTTTCATTGAAACACAATAACACTGCTGAATTCATACTTCCAAGTCCAATATTTTTATAATTTCTTATAGTAACTCTCTTTGCCGTTCGTAGTTGGAAATCTTTCTAGATCTTTTATTATAGCAACGGATTCAGTTTGTAGGTATTATTTTGCCAGCTTACATTCTTTTTTTCCCGTTGGTGTCGTAAGAAGAGACTAGGGCTTTGAGAGTTGAGTTTTAGGCGACAGGCTGACCATCTGCCACTATGGTGATACACAGTCTTCTGAATGACTCTCGATCTGTTATCAAACGTGTAAATGGCCTTTTTTTTACAGCTGTTTACGCTCTTCCTACCCCGCAAGGGATATAGGCGTGATATATGTATGTAATGTATGTATTATAGCAACGGATTTCAGCTTATATTACCTTTTTTGCCATTCATGACCTATCTCGTATTTTATGATAACTACCTACACCCATTTGTATGCTTTTAGAAATTGAAGAACATATAACAAAGCGTTTACTATCCATAAGAATTGGCTGAATCACCTAGTAGCCATAAAGAAAACACCTTACCAGCTAATGTTTTTCCCTTTACTACCGAAGCATAAACACAAAGCATGCAAATTTACTACAACATAACAATGAATTTATTTAATGAATTAGCTCTCTGCCCGTGGTAACTACCTATTTTATTATTAAATTTTATCAGTTTAACTTACCGTGTCAGCCACAACAGTCCATTGCTGGACATGGGCCTCCCCTTTTCGGGGGTATTACCATAGGTACCTACTCACCACGCTTGGCACGCGTGATGATTTATAACCGCTGCTGCCTATTCCCTGGACAATTAACTTTAATTTACCATGGGCAGCGGCAAAAGGAATGGGCAGCAGCGTTAGTTTTCAGATTTTCTGCCGTGTGATGCCGACTTAGAATAGCATCACCCCAATTCTACCTGTGGGTGTCGTAAAAAGCGAGTAAGAGTTCTTACTTACTCGTTATTCTCTTGTTATCTTTTATTGCTATTCTAAGCCGGCATCACACGGCAGAAAAAATGAATATTTCTACCAAAAAAGTTCGCAAGGTAGTAAAAGTTGTTTCTACAGCGTTCAGAAAGCAGATAGGCTATAAGATACAACCAATGCGAAAATTATACCTTCGACTTGATTTTACAAAACGTACCTACCTACTTACATGTGGCGAATAGAATAGACAGAAATACTAACGTGAGATTAGCTGTTCTCATTATCTTGAAATTAATGGAACGAAGTCACCCATGGTAGTCGCTTTTAAATCTCTTGCGAACTCCCAAAAGTTCAATAAACAACCGCATTCGCACTACTGCTAGATTTACGCATCGAGACCCTTGGGTAGAATCGGGGTGATGCTTTTCTAAGCCGGCATCATACAGCAAAAAAGATGAATACTTCTTCCAAAAAAGTTCGCAAGGTATTTAGTAAATAGACGTTGTTTCGTCAACGTCCCGATAGGCTTTAAGATACAACCAACGCGAAAATTATACCTTCGACTTGATTTTACAAAACGTACCTACTTACATGTGGCGAATAGAATAGACAGAAGTACTAACGTGAGATTAGCTGTCCTCAATATCTTGAAATGAATGGAACCTAGCTACTCTCCATAGTAGTTGGTTTTAAATCTCTTGCGAACTCCCAAGGGTTCAATAAACAACCACATTCGCACTACCGCTAGATACGCATTTGTTCGTAACGATGTCGCACTCGCAAAGATCATAGAGGAAATATACTACAGGAGATACCATCCTGAACTAAAAAGGGTACCTCAAAAAACTTACAAAGGACAAATAGACAGAAATACTAACTGAGATTAGCTGTCCTCATTATCTTGAAATGAATGGAACGCAACTTTCCATAGTATCATACAGTAGTTGGTTTTAAATCTCTTGCGAACTCCCTGGAGTTCAATAAACAACCACATTCGCACTACCGCTAGATTTACGCATTTGTTCGTAACGATGTCGCACTGGCAAAGATCATAGAGGAAATATACTACAGGAGATATCATCCTGAACTAAAAAGCGTATCTCAAAAATTTCTTCTTATACCACCATACTTACAAATGGCACTTGCAAATAGACAGAAATACTAACGTGAGATTAGCTGTCCTCATTATCTTGAAATGAATGGAACATAGCTACTCTCCACAGTAGTTGGTTTTAAATCTCTTGCGAACTCCCAAGAGTTCAATAAACAACCACATTCGCACTATCGCTAGATTTACGCATTTGTTCGTAACGATGTCGCACTCGCAAAGATCATAGAGGAAATATACTACAGGAGATACCATCCTGAACTAAAAAGGGTACCTCAAAAAACATACAAAGGACAAATAGACAGAAATACTAACTGAGATTAGCTGTCCTCATTATCTTGAAATGAATGGAACGCGACTTTCCATAGTATCATACAGTAGTTGGTTTTAAATCTCTTGCGAACTCCCAAGAGTTCGATAAACAACCACATTCGCACTACCGCTAGATTTACGCATCGACTCGACACCCACGGCAAAGAATACTAACTATAGCTAACCGCTAAGAAGCGACACTGACACCCCCTCTCTGATATCTACCTCACCCCCGCTGTCGCCCTGCGGTCAGAGGATATGAAAGGATACTGACATTTGGTTTAGTAGCCCTGCCACGCACACAAAAGCATACACGCCTGTCAGTACAAGCATTACGCATGTTTTAGCCTGGTCAAAATTTTGTCCCCCATATTTCAATTCGAGTGCCGCCGGCCTGCCCACGGGTAGAATCGGGGTGATGCTTTTCCAAGCCCGCATCATACAGCATAAAAGATGAATACCTACTTCTTCCAAAAAAGTTCGAAAGGAATTTAGTAGACAGACGTTGTTTCGTCAACGACCCGGTAGGCTTTAAGATACAACCAATGCGAAAATTATACCTTCGACTTGAATGTTTACTATTTTGTAGACATTTTCCACAAGATAGTAATTTTTGGAACACTTGGTGTTTTAATCAAACACTGTATTAACTTTGTAACCAAAAAGTTAATACCTTCGACTTGACGTTATCAAAACGCACATATAAGTCACGAATTCAGAGAAATCCTAATACCTATTAGCTGTCCTAATTATCCTTAAATGAATGGAACGCGACTGTCCATAGTAGCAAATGGAAGTCGGTTTTACATCTCTTGGGGACTCCCAAGAGTTCAATAAACATCCACATTCGCACTACCGCTAGATTTACGCATTTGTTCCTAACGATGTCGCACTCGCACAGATCATAGAGGAAATATTACTATAGGAGATACAATCCTGAACTAAAAAGTGAACCTCAAAAACACACCTCCCCAGGACAACCCCGCCCGGCTGTTTTGTAAATTTTATCAACCTTAATCACCTTTAGGTTTTAATAAGATTAATAAAATTCTCGGTAGGTATAGTAACTCAAATCAGCTGATTGGCGATTCTGTATGAAAGGTCCAATTCCTTTTTACATTTCGTCCTATGTTCCTTGGGTACAGTTGTTTCTTATGATTAGCCGGCTCTGAGTTTTCGTTTTTGGTCACCAGCAAAATTTCAGGATTTGAAAGTACCAACAGATGGGGTAGTAAAACCGAGTTACGTTTTTAACCTCCGATGAACAAATCGGAGGGGTTTCAGTTAGTCTAGGATTGCCACTCCTAGTACCTATACTTCCTCCATGCACCGAGAAAGCTCTCATGCCCTTAAACGTATTGTTACTTATTAATATGGATACTGAGGTGTGGCACTGAAAGCTCGCCTTGAAAGATTTACTGATATCTTGAACAGAAGCCGTTGAATTGCTTGGGAATATGCCCTTTCTGAGAACCTATTGCGTTTGGTAAAAGGTGAGATTTTACTAGTGGCTGGCACTGAAAGCTTAGAACAGCTGATCGTTAGAAACAAGGAAGAGAAATTTCCGGTCGAAATACGAAATGTGATGTTTTGGGCCACCGTATCTAACTTAAATCAGTTATGGTCAGAAATCAGAATCTCTGCAGAGGATCGAAATACGGTATCATCACCAGCCCTGTATCACAATTTATTATCGACCACTGCAACATTTCACGCTAAATACAAACTAGCTTACAAACAAAATCTTTCAAGACATGTTTTAAACCAGTCGGATTGCAGTAGTGCATGTTATCATGGATGTTGCACTAAGCCAGATAAGAATAAAAGCAAAACGTCGTTATTGATGCAAATAGACTCTTTCGCCATTTTATAGCTATCATATCCGAGCTGGCGATAAGTGCAGTCCTCATAACAAATGTTATTGCGCATTAAACATATCAATACAAATTATCACTGCAGATGCAACTACGACGAACAAAAATATCCAAGCTCGCGAAGCATCCAATTTCACGGCTACTAAATAAAATTAGCTTCAAACTGACAGAGTAACAAAGCGGACTCAATAATTCGCACCGAACGAGCAGCGACCACCATATAGTACCCATTTATCACAAGAACAATAATTTCACGAAAGTATAAATGGCGATCGTAAGAGCGATTTCATTTCTGCTAATATGCAATAATTGCCATAAGTACTGGAGGTCTTAGACGCCGCGCGCAACATGCAATCAAGAAAGAATGGGCAGTTTAGCATTTCTCTAAGGCCCTAGCTCCACAGAGTAGACGTAGGACGTAAGATGGTATCTGTCAAACAAGGTGATCGTCGGAGTCGTGAGGAATGCGCGACATCGCGACGCTTGAAAAAGATTCCATAGAAAATTTATAAAACAGAAGAAATAAAGCTACGAACGTGAGACGCGCGTAGCATCGATAACGGGCTGACGATTTCTTGTCTGACAGATGTCATCTTACATTTCACGCGCGTCTACTCTATGGAGCTCGCGCCTTAGATCGCAATTACAATTCAATTTTATGTGAAGCACTAAACGTGTGCTATAAGGAGAGGCCGAGGAGGCTATCACAGTGAGACTGTAGTTAAGATGATCGCTCTGTGGCTGGCGTGTGATTAAACCGAGATTCGCTGTAGGTAGAACCGTCAGTCAAGAGAGTGAGTGACGCGAGTGTGATGAGGATGACTGTGTCATTCACCACCGTGGAACGAAATTCAGCAAAATAAACAAGGCGCAAATTGGAAGATGACCGTAACGGGTCGTGGTTTGTGCGCTGGGCGTTTGGTAGTCAGGAAGACTACAGCTGGTTTACCTATGTAACATAATCTGTCGAAATGTCAGGAGCACCGATTTTTTACAGAGCCAGTTTACTTACTTATGATATCTAATCCTTTGCCAATGTAATCATTAAGATAATTATGTCAATTTGCTAGTGATCAGAAAGTAAAAGGCATTTGCGAGAAAACTTACGAGCAACCAAACATTTTATGACAGTACATTCAAACGGTTAGTAATGATGAGCAACAGTCAAGCAGGTGGTGCCAGCAGCTAACCATACATTTCCACGACTCCAGATCCCCAGTCGGTTTTATTTTCAGTATTCATTTCATGGGCAAAGGCCTACTGCAGTCTTTCGGGCTATAGCAAGCACTCGGGCCCGATAAGATTCGCGTCCGCTCGCGCCTATTAGAGGTCGTTACGAGACGCCGGCGCGCGATGATCGATAATAATGGTAATTTCGCTCCGAACACGTGTAGCATCGCTCGTTCGTCGGCGAGATCGCGATCGCCGCATACCTACCCTGTTAGGGCTCAGTACCAGTTTACCTTGGTCCCGTTTCGCCACAAAAAATGTATCCGTGCAAAGACCTAAGATTGAGATGAGTAGCGAGAAAGAATCGAGGCTTTTAAATTGCTGCGACATAGAGCAGGCTCTATTTAAAAAAGCTTTTACCCGGGTCGTTCGAGCTTTAATTTTTTTCGCGTATACTTTGGAAACCTTAGAAAGATTTTGACAAACTGGGAATAAGATTTTTAAATCATAGTTCTGTGGTGAATCGGGATATTAAGGGTCGTTACGAGACGCCGGCGCGCGATAATCGATAATAATGGTAATTTCGCTCGGAACACGTGTAGCATCGCTCGTTCGTCGGCGCGATCGCGATCGCCGCATACCTACCCTATTAGGGCTCAGTACCAGTTTGCCTTACTCCCGGTTCGCCACAAAAAAATTATCCATGCAAAGACCTAAGATTGAGATCTTCTTCTTCTTTTTATCGTATCAATGTTATCTTTCTCAACTAAATTTTTACAATAAACTTAAAAAACCAGTAACTGCCAGTGCTTGGGATGAGTGGCGAGAAAAAAGCGAGGCTTTACCTTGCTGCGACATAGAGCAGGCTCTATTTAAAAAAGTTTTTACCCGGGTCGTTCGAGCTTTAATTTTTTTCGCCTTTGGAAGCCTTAGAAAGATTTAAAAACTGGGAATAAGATTTTTAAATCATAGTTCTGTCTTGAATCGGCATATTGAGGGTCGTCGTTACGAGACGCCGGCGCGCGATGATGATCGATAATAATGGTAATTTCGCTCCGAACACGTGTAGCATCGCTCGTTCGTCGGCGCGATCGCGATCGCCGCATACTTAATAATAATAATAATAATAATAAAATTTCTTTATTGCACATACATAATAATAAAGCACACATGTAGGTAATACTAAAACTATAAACATATGGCAAAAGGTGGGAGGCTCAGTTATTGCAGAACAAGTTACCAAAGGCCACTTGTCTGCACTGATTTTCAGCCCCAACCTTCTCATCTCCAAAAAAAATAACAAACAAGCATTCCGAGGGTGAAATGATAAAATAACAAACTGGACAGAAGCTGACAAAAGTAATACTTACTACTTAATACTTACCCTATAAGGGCTCAGTACCAGTTTGCCTTACTCCCGGTTCGCCACGAAATATTTTTTTTTTCGCCTTTGGAAGCCTTAGAAAGATAAGATTTTGACAAACTGGGAATAAGATTTTTAAATCATAGTTCTGTGGTGAATCAGCCTATAGAGGGTCGTTACGAGACGCCGGCGCGCGATGATCGATAATAATGGTAATTTCGCTCCGAACACGTGTAGCATCGCTCGTTCGTCGGCGCGATCGCGATCGCCGCATACCTACCCTATTAGGGCTCGGGACCAGTTTATCTTGGTCCCGGTTCACCACGAAAAATGTATTCACGCAAAGAACTAAAACCGAGACGAGTGCCGTTTAGGAGGCGAGGGTTTCACCCTACAATGGGCCACATAAAAACCAAGTTATTTAAAAAATCTCTGTCCCGGTTCGAGAAGCTTTAAATTTTTCTTAGTTATTTGCCGACTTTACTTTGAAAGCCTTAGAAAGAGTTCCAGAGAAAACTGGAACTAACATTCCGTTAAAAAATATTTCTGTTTCGAATCGAGAGTCGATTTTTATGTGTGACGAACCGGGCCTATGCGAACAGGGCCTGGCACCCTATTAGGACGTGCAAAAGGCCGGCTCTATGACAGAATTGGCTTGCAGTTTGCACGCTGGGACCCTTGGGAATTTTGTTTTGCGGTTGTTTATACAGCGAGATAGCGAAGTGTCCCGCTTATTATAGAGTTTGAGTGCCAAGTGGTGTTACGGCACAATTTTCCAAAGCTATTCTTAAAATGCATACAGAAAAATCTTCAATCTCAGTGTACTCCTATCGAAGAAAGGTTATGGCTATAAGTGGCTTATCGGAGATGACTATACTCATAAGAGTTTTCGCACGACACTTATCAGACCGATCCCTTGCAGATTTGTAACAGTCCATCTGGGTTCTATCCTAAAAGGTTATCGTATGAACACTTTCCTTCCATATGTGATGAACCGAAGGAAAGGCTAAACAACCTGTAGCTCACGCCTTCGGTAAGTACTCTAAAGGCTTAAATGCTAAAACTTTCATAAAGCTTCGCTGGTGGTAAGGATTTCAATCACAGCAAGAAAAGAACCCCGGCGGCCGGGCAAGGCGTTCTATAGTGTGGGTCTTCAGATACGCATTGTGAGTGACACAGGGACTTCGAGTATTTATGTGACGGCCACCAGGGCCGGTAACCATGGCAACACAATATCACAATACCGGGGTAGATTTATGCGCGCGGGCGCACGCGGAAATCCCATAGTTATTTACCGGTTGCGAGTTAAGTGCGGCAGATTTATCGGTGCGCGCCTGCGCCGACGACACAGACTTGGAAACGAACGGACCCTGTACTGTTACAAGCTGCATATGGAAAAGAAATATGATACGTACATGCTTATGAGGGGATAAAGTTTACCACCCATCGTCGACTTAAACACAGCTTTATCTAGCACATAGATTTTGCAGAGGCTAGAGTCAGGAGTAAAACCTGCGGTGTTATTTCCATGCAAAATTCGTTGGTAAGAAATAAACAGAATTGTGAAAGAGGCCCATGATTCGGTTAGGTCATTAAACGGAAAAGACATTAAAATATTAATTAGGACCAAATTGGATAAAACTAAAGTTCACTGTGAAATCAGTTTCATGGAGCTCATCGAAGACAGATAAGGCAAAACTAAAAGACTCACCTAAATCAAAGTTTAGGTTTGAAATAAATGCTTTGCCACAGATGACGAGCACAAAATTTAGTAAAATCTTTGATTACAATATCTAGTCAGTGTCTCCAACGATCTTGTTCGGGCCCTTCTCCCATCCGCGGGCTAACAAGTGCACTATGATAAACCGTATCCTGCGCGAGCTCTGATACCATTATATCACCTCTAGGAACTAGGGTTTCCTCCTCAGAGTTTGTTTGGAATATCTAGTCAGTGTCCCCAACGATCTTGTTTGGCCCCTTCTCCCATCCGCGGGCTAGCAAGTGCACTATGATAAACCGTATCCTGCGCGAGCCCTGATACCACTATATCACCTCTAAACCCTGGCGTCAGTTTGTTTGGAAAATCTAGCCAGTGTCTCCAACGATCTTGTTGGGTCCTTCTCCCATCCGCGGGCTAACAAGTGCACTATGATAAACCGTATCCTGCGCGCGCCCTGATACCACTATATCACCTCGAGGAAACTTTATACAGCAAATGTACCGCAGTGTACCGAAACCGGGGCATCCGCAAACCGCTTGTAATGACAACGCACACTTATCTTGCCGAGATACAATCAGGGAGAGCCTAGAAATAGGTAATACGCAGTAAATACGGCTACAAACTGAAAATACTTCACCCTTCATAAAGAAATAAGTCCCAGGCTACATATCATTACAAATTGCATCCAGAAACTAAACTATAATATATATTATTGCTGCAGTGAATCCCACGTGAGTTCCTTGGAGAAATAATTTCAACACATTAATGTAGGTGCTGCAAAGTTAGCTCAATGTTATTGCAATGTTGAATAACCGCCACTTTTGGTAGCCAACGAAGATCTGCCAAGCAACTAGATATTTTCAAAGTTTAGAAATTGTCCGCCCTCTGAAAACAAATTGATGAAAAAGAAACATAAAAAACCCACTCCACATACTATGACGTCCATAAAGGATGGAGGAACAACAGCACCAGCTTCATTACCACGGACCCGTGTGAAATTACAGATGGTCATTTGTCAAGAGCAAAGGAGGCGCTAGAGTTTGTGCCACGGTTATTAATTTCATTAGCCCGCTCTTAATCAAACCGAGCTTGGTGGGTGTAAACACAGACCGTGATGTAATGTTCGAAACAACTAGTCGTGTTAATTTTAATTTAAATAATTGAATTTGACTACTTTTCCTACCAGTGGCGGATCCAGGGGGGGGTCATGGGGGTCATGACCCCCCCCCCTGAGCCGGGCCAGGACTTTGACTAAGTGGTTATATTATGGTTTACTTATTGACAATGTCTTTTTTGTCAATGTCAAACACAAGATTCCATTCAATTATATAAGCAAAACCCGGCATATGGCAAAATCGTCGACTTCATTCGGCCATCGTCCTAAGCTGATCCAGGTTTTTGGCCAAAAACCTAGGATTTTGGCCGAAATCCTAATGGGAACGAGGAGTGGAGAGGTACGTTATGCACCTCCCCATGATCTGTTAAGGGTAGAGTTGAACACCCTAAGGCATCGGACGCCCTGAAGGATGGGGTAGCGTCAGACAGCCTGAACAGCAGGATTGCCTCGGTTGACCTGGAGACAGACACCATAAGAGCAGGAAGTACCACTGGACCCTCGGGAGAACGGGAGGTAGCGTCAGACGCCCTGGACGGCAGGGGGTATCGTCGGACGCCCAGGAAATCCAACGCCCGCCATCTTTTATCCTCCAGAGTGTCCGACGCTTTCCACGCCCGTTAAGGCGTCCGACGCTACCTCCCACCCTCCAGAACGTCCAAAGCTACCTCCTGCCTCTCAGGGTGTATGCCGCTACCTCCAACCCTCCAGGGATGCCCTACACGGCAAGGGGTAGCGACGGAAACCCAGGAAAACCAACGCCCGCCACTTTTTATCCACCAGAGTGTCCGACGCCACCCACGTCCTTCAGGGCGTCCGACGCTACTTTGTAACACAGTAGTAGGCCCGACGCTACCCCTTCCCGAGTACGGCATCCCTGGAGGGTTGGAGGTAGCGTCAGTCACCCTGAAAGGCAGGAGGTAGCGTTGCCCGTGCTGTAGGGTGGGAGGTAGCGTCGGTCGCCCTGGAGGGCATGGGTAACGTCGAACTCTCTGGAGGATGAAAGATGACGGTGGTTGGATTTTCTGGGACGCTCGCTACCCCCTGTCATCCAGGGCGTCCGACGCTACCTCCGATCCTCCAGAGCGTCCGAGGCAATCCTGCTGTTCAAGCTGTCTGATGTTACCCCCTGCCCTTCAGGGTGTCCAACTCTACCCTTAAAAGATGTGCATAACATAGGTACCTCTTCACTCCTCGCTCCCGCGAAATGCAAAAAAAAAACATAATACTAAACAAATCTAGGATTTCGGCCAAAATCCTAGATTTTTGGCCAAAAACCTGGATCAGCTTATGACGATGGCCGAAGGAAGTCTACGATTTTGCCTTATGCTGGCTTTTGGTCAAAAACTTAGGATTTTGGCCAAAAACCAAATTCTGTCTCTCGAAAAACATAACCCTTCTTCTGAGGCAGTCGGATCAAAAATTACTTATAGTACCTATAAAATTTTCTATGTGACCCCCCCCCTGAGCCAAGGCTGGATCCGCCGGTGTTTCCTACCTACTTCGATTAGCCGAAAACCCAGAATATCCAGCGGACATCGACAGATAGCATGCGAGATTCTTGCTCAGAGAAATAAAATACGCGTGAAATTAATATTAAAGTAACAGGTAACTGAACTACAAAAACTTATTACAATATTGTTTAACCTGAGTCATAGATATACAATTTGAACGATACCGCTTTTAGCACTCCTATGTGATATCTAGATACTGATGGCGATGACACAAAGGACAGTTAAACATGACTAACATACACACCTATTGATATCCACAGCTTATTGCGGATCCATGTCCTGGATGACACTATGAAACATGATACAGACGGTACCGACAAGTTATATCATTTGCTAGAAATCCAATCCTTATCTCCTGATCAAAGATTTTATCGACTAGAGATTTATAGAAAGCTTGAATCTAATTATCGAATGATTTATCTTTTGGACGGTATAAACCGCAATCGTAACTTCGATCAATGCAGTAAATGAATGATCGTAATGAATTCATGATATCATCAACATACGTACATGAGTACAATTTAAGCAAATGATCATGCAACTTTAAAGATAATGTCAGACACACCATTGTTTGTCAAATCCGACGTCATATTATCAGCAGCACCTGCCTAAGCTCATAACATGGGCTCATAGATCATCTCCACGACGGAGTTACACCCAAGCCAGGCCAAATTATGCTTACTAGTCAGTTCTTCACACTTATGTCTTGTGCTGTACATCGCTGCACTGCACCCAAGCCTGTGACGCACGCATCATACGAAAGCCGCAATGAATGTCAGGTTTAGTCTAAAGAGCATTAGGATAGGGAGATTCTCAATTGTGGAGATTGGCGTAATGACACCCGCCCGGGGCTAACGTATGGCCACATTACCGTGACATACTTGACGCATGTCCAATTATTACACACAATCTAGCGAGCGTAAAATATGAATAAGCCGGCCGAAAGGCATTAATCTAGAAAGGGTGTTTGCACCTACAGGGGAAGAGTTTGCGTAATCTAATTGGGTTTCCATAAACATAAAATGTCTATCTCACAAAGACTATTCGAGTACGTCGCTGCTTTCACTAGGAAATTTTATTGCCTAAAATAATTGGTATTCCAAAGCGCAAGACCGGGACGGTGGGCCATAGAACAGGTTACATAAAAAAAAAAAAAAATTTTACTTAAATATTCTGTGATACTTTAGTTGTATGCATAGTAAAGCAAACCGCTTGGGTCTTACAAGTTTAGGCAGTGCTAATGATTATGACGATACTTGCAGAATAATATACTTTAACCAATTTCTATTACTCTCCCATGGTAAATCCGTACTGCAAATAAATTGGTTACTTCTAAGACGTTAGTCACTTTGAAGCGACGATATAATGTTGCCTGTAAATAAATCCTAGACACGTCACGCCGGGAAACAAATGATCCAGCTAAGGGAGAAATATTGCAAAAACACTTTAAAATATTACCCACATTGTTAGAGTAATATGAGATTATAATAACCGCACCTACGCGCGTCAGGGGTAATAAACGTCGAGAAGAAATTGACTTTCATGCCACTGACGCTGCATTGATGGCACTATTCACTTTGCGATAGTTTATGGAGAATGTGTTACGAAGGAACATACACAATAAAGAGATAAGTAAAAGACATTACGCAAAGAAAAAGCAAACAATTTGTAAAAAATACTCCAAAACCAAAGCTTCATCTCTATACATCAGCGAAATGTAGGTAATCTAGGGGTCAGATCGGAAGATTCGGAAGTTTTCATTTATCCCAAAAAGGGTTCGCGGAACAATCAAGCAAGGCATCACCCCTGATGGTCCAATCACTAGAAACAAATGGCGACCATTTGTCAGTTCGACTGTTGACGAGAAATCGCCAACGATCCCCTTCAGAATAAATCATGGGCACATCCTTATTTGTCTATGCATTCCCATGCAGATAAGACGTTGACGTATAGAGTTTCCCTTGCAAAGTTATGGAATGCATTAAGTTTGAAATGGCCTGCGAAAGAAATCATAAGTTTCGCCAGCATGTTCTTCATAAAAGCTTATTTCTAGTGATGTTCGTGAAAAATTGCAAATGCGCAGTTTAAGTCTTGTATTGAAAATAAAATAGGAACTTTGGCCACAAATAAAATATACCTAATCAGAATTAATAAGTGTTTCTTCATGGATGATAGTTTATTATAGAGGATGACAATGACAGTGGTCTTTGAATTTTTCTTTTCTGTATCTTTACGTCTGAATATTCCTACGAACGCTTCGGGCTAGAAAATAACCCAAATACTATACCCAATACAACTTATTAATGGAATATAGTTCAGTAATGTAAGGCAGAACAGCCTTAAAGGTCATGCTCGCATGCTCTCACAAGCGAACATTAATTAGAAATTTCCTCCAATACGATCGAGTTCCTGGAGCAAGGAAATTAGTCTAAATCGTGACACTGCCTGATCTAAAGACAATGCTCTATGCTCTACTGACATGTTGGCTGCTCGTCGGCCGAGTAATGAACAACTCGTGTTCAAAGCAAAAGAGGCAGCGGAATCAAGAGCAAGCAAGAGCAAAATTAGTCTAAATCGTGACACTGTCTGATCTAAAGACAATGCTCTATGCTCTACTGACATGTTGGCTGCTCGTCGGCCGAGTAATGAACAACTCACGTTCAAAGCAAAGGAGGCAGCGGAATCAAGAGCGAGAAAGACCAAGTTTAGTAAGATTAGCCTAAATCGTGACACTGCCTGATCTAAAGACAATGCTCTATGCTCTACTGACATGTTGGCTGCTCGTCGGCCAAGTAATGAATAACTCGTGTTTAAAGCAAAAGAGGCAGCGGAAACCAATACAAGTGTTAGCTTCGCTCAAATAATGCTGACTTTGCTTCGTGCGTCTACTGTTGATGATGTACAAAACATCGCTGTTTGCGCATGCAAACGACTTCATTCCTAAATAAGTAGTTTCAATAATTAAAAAACCGCTGATGTGGAGTTTCACAGACGTATTTTTTTTTTTTTTAAAGTGTACTGCACTTTTTTTTTGAAAAAGACCTAACCTAACCTAACCTAACCCAGCGCACCCAGATGACCAGACGGGTGACAAAACTTCTTGGCCTTGTGGTGAATTATAAAAGTCCCAATATAGTCGTATGCGAAAATCGTAAACGGACGGCACAGGCTACTATATACTATATTAAGTATGAAATAGAGCACATAGAGCAGGTAGCCTTATCGCTCGCCACTTGCCTCTCATACCACACCGTCTGTGCGGTCCAGTGCGGAGCTAATCGGTTTAAGTAATGTCCATTAATTAACATCCCGGCTTGTCGGATTACGGCCCGTTCGCGAGCGCAGGGGACAATATTTTGTCACTCGCCCGCATGCCTAGTTTTGATGTGTATACAGTGTATAATAGGGAAATCATTTTTTTTTATTCCTCTACGGCTGCCGCTTGCTTACAAAAGAAGATTCATCATCTTCTGCTCGACTTTTCCGTCTTTTCCTCACTCGAATTTATCTGCTGTTTCCTCAAACGCATCCTCGTCTTCATCCGAATCCAACTTTATGCATTCACTTCTTAGTACTCTCTTTTGTTTCTTTCTTGAGCTTGCTTGCTCACTTGCTTATTTTATAATTCGCATCCTCCAAACCTGTTTCTGATAAGCTAAACAATATTACAACTATGATTTCACCTATTTATTCCCGTACCAGCAAACCCTTTAACAAATGTCTGGATTACCCTGACCGCTCAATTTGTTATACTTATGGCCAGTTGGTCTCTCCAGTACAGATCCTCTTAGAAGATTAGCTTGCTACTTTCTTACCCATTAATAACTGATCGGGAGGGTCTCAAGCTTAGAGTATACAGCAAGCTATAGATTGCCTGTACTGTATCGCACTGGGCAGTTGTGCCCAGCGTAAGTTAAAGTTCTATACATACTGTTGTCAAATGTTGGAGAAATAAAAATGTATAATAGTGTTATCAACGTCTTTTGCTACTTTTCTTCCTCTTCGAGGGGGACACCAAGTCGTCCAAATATGCTACTGATGCACAGAGATGTTGTGTTCGTACCCATGCGAACCATTCATACTTAGTAAGACGCTCTCTATAGCTTGCTTACATATGCTTTAAGTTCGAGGGTCTCAAGACTCTAAAAGGTCTTGGAGGGCTTATAACTTTGTAATCATTTGTTTGGTGTTAAAAGATTACCTCTAAGTAATTCTCCGGTCAGATTGGCCGAGGTTTCCATTTAAAGTTGCGTAAGTAATCTCCAATAATTCAATTAGGCCGTTAAATTATGTATTTCTGATATAATTTTGAGTAAAGGGTGTAATTAATTATGAACAACGAGGTTGTACAGTGTGTTCACTAAGAGAGCCTCGTTTAGACAGTTCAAACGGTATTTTACTTGCATAAATACTCACGACCGATCAGGACTCGAAGCAAGAATGAGTTAAAACCCACCACCACATACCGCGACTCCAACGCCTCCACAAACACGCCGAGTCTTGGTGAGTCTTTGAAGACACCAGATTAATATCTCACGAGAAGACTAAACTTTTAATCAAAACCTGAGAGACTCCAAAAATATAACCGCCCGAAAGCCTATCTGCCATAGCCATCTGTTTTTATTATCAGAACTCCACATTAGCCTGCAATTTCTTAGTCAATATTGTTTCCAACCTCAAATTGTAACCAGTGGGACATCGCTGAGGCAGACACAGAAAGCATATCCCTCCTCATATTTCAATGGCGGTAGTAAATACTCATACGAGATATATCAGTATGCCATTACATCCGACCAGCCCCTGATACATGTAATGACAGCAATAAGACAGTACAGTGAGCCATCTACTTGCACATGTAAAGGCTGCACACCCGGCGAGCTGACTGACCGGTACAAATAACTTATATCCGTCAGTACTCCTATTTCAATGCCGTATAGGAAAACCTCATACGGGAACTCTCATTGAGCCGGTACAGTAAACCAGCCACTGGCACATATAAAGACAGCAGTAAGACATTACGGCAAGCCAGCCACTGGCGCATGTAAAGGCAGCAGTAAGACAGTACAGTGAGCCATCTACTTTCCCATGTAAAGGCAGCCGCACACCCGGCGGGCTGACTGACCGGTACAAATAACGCACATCCGTCAGCTCTCATATTTCAACGCCGTAGAAAAACATCATACGGGATATCTTAGTATGCCAGTACATCAGGCCAGCCCCTGATACATGTAAAGGCAGCATTAAGACAGTACAGTAGGCCAATCACAAGCACAAGTAAAGGCAGCAGTAAGACAATACAGTAGGCCAGCCACTGGCACATGTGAAGACAGTAGTGAGCCAGTACAGCAGGCCAGCCACTGGCACTGGTACAGGCAGCAGTAAGACAGTACAGTAAGCCAGCCACTGGCACACGTAAAGGCAGCAGTGAGACAGTACAGTAAGCCAGCCAATGGCACATGTAAAGGCAGCAGTAAGACAGTACAGTAAGCCAGACACTGGCACATGTAAAGGCAGCAGTGAGCCAGTACAGTACGCCAACCACTAGCATGTAAAGGCAGTAGTAAGCCAGTACATTAGACCAGCCACTGATACATGTAAAGGCAGCAGTAAGCCAGTACAATAGACCATCTACAAGCACATGTAAAAACAACAGTGAGCCAGTACAGTAAGCCAGCCACTGGCACATGTAAAGGCAGCTGCACACCCGGCGGGCTGACTGACCGGTACAAATAACGCACATTCGTCAGTACTCCTATTTCAATGCCGTAGGAAAACCTCATACGGGATATCTTAGTAAGCCAGTACATCAGGCCAGCCAGTGACACATGTAAAGACAGCATTAAGACAGTACAGTAGGCCATCCACAAGCACTTGTCAAGACAGTACAGTAAGCCAGCCACTGATACATGTAAAGGCAGCAGTAAGTCAGTACAGTACGCCAGCCATTGGCTCACGTAAAGGCAGCAGTGAGCCAGTACAGTAAGTCAGCCACTGGCACATGTAAAGGCAGCAGTAAGACAGTACAGTACGCCAGCCACTTGCACATGTAAAGGCAGCTGCACACCCGGCGGGCTGACTGACCGGTACAAATAACGCACATCCGTCAGTACTCCTATTTCAATGCCGTAGGAAAACCTCATACGGGATATCACAGTAAGACAGTATAGTAAGCAATACATTAGCATATCTAAAGGCAGCATTAAGCCAGTACAGTAGGCCAGCCACTGAAACATGAAAAGCGACTGTAAGTGAGTACATCAGGCCAGCCACTGGCGCATGTAAAGGCAGCGGTAAGACAGTATAGTAGGCCAGCCACTGGCACATGTAAAAACAGCAGTGAGCCAGTACAGTAAGCCAGCCACTGGCACATGTAAAGGCAGCCGCACACCCGGCGGGCTGACTGACCGGTACAAATAACGCACATCCGTCAGTACTCCTATTTCAATGCCGTAGGAAAACCTCATACGGGATATCTTTACACGGTAATGAGACTGGAAAAGCTGATTAGCTGAATTGTATGAGTAATAAGTTGTAAGCTGCTTAGTTAGAGTTGCAAGTTTGCGGTATTAATTTGTAAAGTGGATGTTTATTTTACTAGCCAAGAGCTTATTGCAGATAAATGGGAAGTTCCTACAAGATGCGCTCAACACAATCATCATAAGAAAATCGCGTAAGAAATGAGACAGACTAGACCCTCTTTAATCGTCCTTATACTATCTAAGGCATATTTTTTCATATCCTACACTAAATAATCCTATTTATAAGGAATAGGCACACAGTCAGGTGATCTTGTTAGACTCTATAGGATGTCTCCGCAATTTAAACCGATGTAAAATTTCCACAGAAACCCACTCTACTAATATAACCTATCCAATTTTTATTAAGTAGGATTAAAGTTAAAAGAGCTTGCAGTTTTGATTTTGAAAAGCATGTCCTCCAGTAGGGCAAAAAAAGCGTTGAACATTTTTAATTCTTTGATTGAAATTCAGCATTACGCTGCAGGTGAAACCATATTTGGCGGAAAGCCAGTGTTGGTACTAGGGCACAATGAGGTAGAAAACTTGAGAACTAAAGGCGCCACTCTCTAGCGTATCTTTTTCTGTGATTGGGCAAAAATATGTCATTGTCAAAGGTTGGTTGTCGTTCCGTCTTAGGTTCCATCTGCAATAATCTTTGAGTGTTCCAACCCATTAAAAAATTTGGCTGTAACCACAGGTAACTATAACTAGTTAAATTAAACTCATAGACAGACCAGCTAATTGAAAGCCAATACTATTTGTAATAGGCCAGTGAGAAAATTTGTACCGAAGATTAGTCATTAAGATTACGAATGAGGAATGTTTTTCGAGATGAACGCTATTAATTGCGAGATAGTAAACCTTTAATTAAATGGTATGTATATGTATTAGTGTAGTGGGATTGTAGGTAGATAGTGATCGTGTTAAATCGAGAACGGTACTGCCTTGGGCAGTGCGAGATGGTATTCCTAGTAGAGATGCACGGTCTAGTCGCCGACGAGTTGGAAAAGCCGACTAGTCGACTATTTTTATACTCGGCTGTTATAGAATAACATTTAGATTATTGATTATTAGATTATTCTAGTCAGAACAAAAATAATTGATTAAACTAGTGATTCGAAATAAAACCACATCTGTTATATATAACTTTATATTATGAGTTATAAAATATCTTTCATGAACGTGATTTTTCTTCTCGACATCGCCAGCGAACTAGTTTTATAATTGCGACTAGGCGGTGACTAGTTGGTTGATTTTAAGTCGTTTAGTCGGCCAAAACAAAACCACAGTCGGTGCAGTGCGTCTCTATCTTTAAATCCTAGTGAAATTAGTTGTGTCGCTATTTATGATTGCATCTTACATCTCACACTGACAAACTGTTTAGTAAATTCGTCACAGGTTTCAAATGTTATGGGTTAGTCTTAAACGAACATCAACTATTCGTAGTTCTTAAACGGATTTTGCAGGTAATTCAAATGGCTTTTAAGATTTTCGCTGCATTGAAGTGGTTGCTTAGAATAGTTCTATTCTAAAACATCCAATAAGTTTACAGAAGTCATCAGGCCAATAGTTCTTTGACTTGGTGTCGCACACTATATTACCTAATTATGAATTGATTGTATTTAGGTATACTAGTTTCCATTCTCTTTCCTACTGTAACGTTACGTCACTCTCTGTAGCCACAATCACAATTTACAGCACAGAATTCAATATCATAGAACTTAGGTACTACATGACGAAACGTAGTTCGTTAGAAAGCTCACAAACCCAAGCCCATAGTTCACAAATGGAACAAGCGCCCTCTATATTGCATTCCCCGCAACATGTGAGAGTGCGAATATTGTTTATTTGCCGCGGCCGCCACGCCCCGGACACTCCCCCGCTATCTAGCAACGTATCCAAGATATGGGGAACAATATTCATCTTTTGCTGTTGCCCAACTGTAAGTCTTGCGGTGCTCAATGGAGATTTGTTGTGATGATAGTCTGTGTTTTGCAGGCGTTGAAGCAAAAGGGACCAAAATTCAAAATAATATATGATTTCATAGTTCGTTAGAAAGCTCAGATCCAAGCCCATATTTCACAAATGGAACAAGCGCCCTCTATATTGCTTTCCCCACAACATGTGAGAGTGCGAATATTGTTTATTTGCCGCGGCCGCCACGCCCCGGACACTCCCCCGCTATCTAGCAACGTATCGAAGATATGGGGAACAATATTCATCTTTTGCTGTTGCCCAACTGTAAGTCTTGCGGTGCTCAATGGAGATTTGTTGTGATGATAGTCTGTGTTTTGCAGACTTTGAATCAAAGGGGACCTCAATTCAAAATATGATTTAATAGTTAGAAGGCTCAGATCCAAGCCCATAGTTCACAAATGGAACAAGCGCCCTCTATATTGCATTCCCCGCAACATGTGAGAGTGCGGATATTGTTTATTTGCCGCGGCCGCCACGCCCCGGACACTCCCCCGCTATCTAGCAACGTATCGAAGATATGGGGAACAATATTCATCTTTTGCTGTTGCCCAACTGTAAGTCTTGCGGTGCTCAATGAAGATTTGTTGTGATGGATGATAGTCTGTGTTTTGCAGACTTTGAAGCAAAAGGGACCTCAAATCAAAATATGATTTCATAGTTCGTTAGAAAGCTCACAAATCCAAGCGCATAGTTCACAAATGGAACAAGCGCCCTCTATATTGCATTCCCTAAAACGTGTGAGAGTGTGGATATTGTTTATTTGCCGGTCACTCTCCCCCGCGCTATCTAGCAACGTATCGAAGATATGGGGAACAATATTCATCTTTTTCCGAACTGTACTGTGCCTGTGGTTCTCAATGGAGATTTGATGTGATGATAGCCGATTTCCAGTGGTTTTGCCTTTTGGAGTCAACAGATGTAGAAGCAAGAAGGGCGGATGAAAGATCACATTAGTGTGCAAAGTGTAGAACAATATTTGCTGTTGCCGACCAGTACTACCTGGAGACAGGTTTCTAAAACTGCCTTCAAGGTATCTAGTAAACCCTTGATATGGCTATTGAAGATCGTCATCTAAGTAATCTAATCATACGACAGCACCGGGACTAACAGTTTAACATGCCTTCCAAACTTCGAATTACAGAACTATCTTTCATTCACAATAATGAAACTCAAATCGATTTCATTGTTCGCATAGATCTAACCTCTTTAAGTAAACAGTAAGGCAATCAATCGGAAGCGTGAGTGAAACCTGTTTTTTGCCGCAATTCAAACAAAATATCGGTACAAGCTCCAAACCGCAGAATAACGTTTCACCAACAATACTAACATGACAGATGATGGGTTTTGCATATAAACCATTGATGAAACTAAGACAAAGTTACTCCAAGAAAAGCGAGAACAAGTAGATTAATATAAAACACTAAACCCGACTGCGGTTATTTCAAAGTAGTATTTTGCGATAAAAATCCGCCATCTTCAATTTTTAACATAGCCTAGTGTCACTCGCGCTTCTGAGACAAACCTAACGACCCCTCACACACATGTCAAGATTCGCCCAGCCGTTTGGGCTGTAGCCCATGAAAACGAATTTATTGTCTACATATAGTCTGTCGGGTAACTAGAAATTGTTTTTTGTTTTTTATCAAAGTTGCCTTTAGTGGCCAAATTCTTGAGCAAACATTGATTTAACTTTGAAAGCTCTATATATCGAAGTAGTTCTCCGAACTAGGTATATTTCTTTTGCTAAGTAGGGTCATTGTGCCCGTTCGCGACCATGCGTCAGTTCGCGACCATTTTCAGGTCTGATCTCAGTAATATTGCAATAATAAGAGTTATATTTCACTCCTTGTAAAAAAGTGTGGCTTAAACAAGACAAGGATAACTGTAGAATCTACGCCTATTCAAATCTGTTCATTAAACCTCACCAATGTACCGCAAATAAATCATCCATTTTGCCAGTCGCTCTGCCCTCGAAAACACACCGAAAACCTATCCAAAAAATAGCGACCACGTGCCACTTCAAAAGTGAAATTTTCAGGTATTCGTCTAGTTTTTACAACTATAACGGTTTTATGGTGTTGATAGTTTAGTAAAGTATCTAATTTAACGATAATTTTGTGTTATTTTTTAGTAAATTTATGATTTATTAGATGGTCGCGAATGGGCACGCAATTTTTAGAAAAATGCTGGATAGCGACCGGCCGGTCGCTATCTAACACGATGCTTGAAAAAAAAGTTTATTTTTTTCCAGGTTATCTTTTAACAAAATTTTGATTCTTACAACATTAATCAATTCTTATAGACGTTTTGTATAGCGTAGTTAGTTTGCGACCGTCAAATTATGATTATTTGACCGATTTTGGAACAGTTATTTAGTTGAGTGGTCGCTAACTAGTACATGCTAAAAAACGATGTTTAGTTAACGACCGCCTCAAAAATGTATGAAAAATAGACGGTCGCAATCAGACTCCAAATTTTTTTTACGTTACTTAGCGACCACCACTTTTGCTCTTGCACTGTTTTGTTGGCCCTTTGATAGGTTTTTGTTACAAATGTCTTTCACTAGCCTATTATACTGCTACTCTTAGGCTCTTTGTCTTGGAACGCGCTATTAACTCTGGAATCTCTATCTAACAAATAAAACAGTGTGGGACGCCGCGCGCCCCGCCAACAGCATCTCATGGACCCTGTTGGATTTTAATATAGTTTCCGCGTTCTGAAGTAGATGACCTGCTTCAACTTCGTATTCGTTTCTGTTGGATCGTGCACAATGGACATATGTAAAGAGCACCAGCCGTACCCACTTGCCTTCCTCGAGCTGTGCCAGAAGTACAGGCAGAGTTTCTTTGGGCTGTCCTGGTCTATACACGCCACCCCTAAATCTTCACTCTTCAATCAGAGCTATTTCGTAACGTCATAAATGCCAGGGGTGAGGTTCCAGTACGTGCGGGTCAGCTGCGTGGAGAAGATGCACGTCCTAGGCTCGGGGCCTGGGTGACTTCTGTGCACTTTGAGCTGAGCATTCAAATTCCTCATTGTCCAGAGAATTCAGCCCAGTTTTAGGGCAGCAAGTTCTCGCTGCTCTTTTACTCACTTTGAGGCTTTGGAGACAACGAAGAAGCAAGAAGTTCTCACTTCTTACTGACCTCCACACAGTCCTTGCCTTAAGGAAGAAGGGTGCTGCCATGTAAAAGCAATGTTTTTGGATACAGGGGTATTTTATTTCACTCTGGCTACCGCCGCGAACCCACCTGATCACAACGATCACATTTACATTGCACCAAAACTTACTTAAAGCCCAGCACCATCACTTCCGCGCTATACACCCATACCTCCACGCTAGCGTAAAACTGGGCCTATAATTCTTCAGGGTAGCTTGCGTTGGCAGATTCTCGAGCTGTCTCATACATAATTGCTGGCAGTGGTTGAATCAGGCTGTGCTGCTCTCACATCCTTCAAATTTCATGTTGGGTTGAGCAGTTACATGACGTCATAGATACCCGTTTAAAAAAGGTAGGTGAAAAAGATCTGCGTTTGGTGCACCCACACCAGTTTACCTGGCGCAAGTAGCCTGGGTAGTCATAGTCAGCTAGGCCTGCAGACTATAAAGGCAATACAGTGGCCAATATAAACATCCAAGGGTTCTAGAAAAATGGAAGAAGGCTAGAGGCATGATGAGTTCCTGCGACGTGACTGACGAAGATACCTCCAACAGAGCGAAGTGAATACAGAAGACCAGAAAGGACTCACCATAAGATGAAGAAAATAATTGCCAAGGATAGAGAGCTACGTTCTTATGTACTTCTGCTATGTGTTGTTGGCCGACAAGAGTCTTTGTGCAATATTTATGGGTCGCTCTTGGTACATCGTGGGTCGCACTGTGTAAGTGAATCAGGAAGTTCCAAGACAAATACTTTGTAGCACCGTGAAGTACCTAGTGACACCCGGAATTCCTACTAACTTTTGCTAGGGACTCGAAGACCGTCGGTCTATGTGCTCTAACGTCCGCGCATATCTAAAGGCCTGTCTCCTGAGCTCACTTCGATGTTTGTCTACTAAAGCCCTCCTCAACCGAGGGTGGAATTTCATGCCCAGTTGCTGCGTAAGACAGATCCTGCTGGTCGAGTTTGCGGATGGAGCTGAACACCCCTAACATTGCGCGCTGGCGTGCTTGCGTACAGGCAAGGGTAGTGTTTATGAGCACCAAGGTATGAGACATGGACAGTTCTGATGCGGTGTGACCTTGAGAGCTAAAACCGGGCTAGGTCCTTGGCGGTTGCATCAATGAAGTAGAAATAGTTGATCCTCCTCAGTATCAGAAAATACGCATTAACCTAGCTAGGATCGGTACGGAACAAATGCGCGCTGAAGACCAGCGCGGTCTTGATGCCTCTTCGGTTCACGCTGAGGCTTCGGAGACAACAAAACGTAATAAACAGCGTCGGCAAGGGTTGTGAGGCAGCAAAGTCAGCAGTAGTCATTGCTGTGACACCTGTCTGGCACTATGAAATATTGTTAATTTTTTAATCATGTCTAGATAGGTACTAGGTTCCTTAGGTGCAGATTTAAAAAGGATTGTTCAATATGTATGAGAAATGTGCAAAAGTAGTTTCTTTTTATTAAATAATGGTTAATATGCCCATAATAACGATAGTAAAACGGGCGGTCGCTATCTGACGCACACGTGGTCGCTATCTGAAAAAAGCGGTCGCTATCTGACTCTTTGGGTACTTTTCGGTTCAAAATTATTTTTAAAATAAACTGTTACAGTATTTCGCTAATACTTCTCGAAAAGAATATCTTGATTATATCTGCTATGCTCACAAAAAAAATCAACCTTCAAATATGAAACCTTCATATTAATATCATGGTGCAAAGTTGGGAAGTCGACTAATCGGTCGCCAACCGGCGCAATGACATTACTTGTGTTTTTGGTCACATCTCCGTTACTTCATTTTGTAGAAGGCACAATGGATTACCATTGAAAAGCTATAACCCTGAATTTAAACAAGTAACATGACTTGTAGAACATGACGAGTATTACTACCAGATGCCGTTACCGTCTGTAATATGTAGCCGAGTTTCCAGAATCGCATCACGAGAAGACCTCTCAATTTCTAAAACAAAGCCGCAGCCATCGATTAGGTATTCCACTCGTGGCTACCGTTACATGGGACTACGGAGAGGCCCTACCATGTGTTTTAGGTAGGCTTCGAGTACTAATAAAATCACGTATCTACAGTGTGTTATTGGCAAGCGGCCATTTATTAAAACTGATGAATCTATAGGGAGTTTAATACGTAAATCCGAAGTATGAAATCCCGAATTACGTACCTACGAATGTTCGTTATAACGAATAACGTTACTTCGAAATCACACAGCCTCGAATATTTTAGATGGACCCATAGTAAAAAAAGTTCGTATAATATGCCTTGATTCACCAGTTTGAATAAATGTCCGCTTGCCAGTAACTCACTTTACACATTCGTAAGTCAACGAGGCCTTTTGTTTTTTGTAGAGAGCAATTTTAGGTTGGAATTAGAAGGTTAGAATCAAATCTGTATCTAAGGAACTGCTGTAATATAATCTAATCTAAGCACAGAAATCCAAGGGTAAAACCAATCTATGGAAATTAACTATCCTGTCCAAGACGCATAAGTCGCAATATGCAATGCAAAGCTAAAGACTGAATAATGCTCACTTATCAGTTATCTTATCACCGAAGAAAATGTGCAAGATATGATAGATTTTTTTTTAGTTTGTGACAGTAGAAAACGCATCTTTATTATCAATCAAATCATATGCCGCTTTAAAGATACCAAGTTCATTATTCTATTAAGCACCCACTCAAATCCTCAAGCAATTATATCGCAATAACAATTACCAGGTCTGTCACACAATTCACCTTCACCTTCGGTTTGCTGGCACCGATCAGAATTAGATAATCAAACCACCAAAATTAGAGATGGACGAATATTCGACAACTATTCGGTATTCGGCCATATTTTAATGCTATTCGGCCGAATATCAAATACTAGATTCATGAGAAAAAATGCTTATATTGTTACAAATTAGCAAAAAAAATAATTCAAAATCTGCTAGATTAGCACGCAAATCAAGCAAATGCCTACTTTTAGGTATCCTGTGTGTCTGCAAAAAATATGCATACAGACACCGATTATTGGCCGAATGCCGAAAATTCTGCAGCCAAATATTCGGCCAAATAAGTATTCGTTGCAACTCTAATCAAAACCATCACAATACAATTCGTGTTGCGTCAATCTATCACGTGTACGAGATGTATCATTCGGATATGCAGCACATGTTTGGGTGAATAGCGATGATGGATGGATATGAAAATAAATACTGTAAAGTTTGTTTCAAACAAACGTCAATATTCAGTTTAAAAACACCAATGCCGGAGCAAACAGGGTCCTTTGGCAACTTGACCAATAAGTTAGAACAACAATACAATGTGACTGAAAGATGATTTTTACAAAACATTCTATGCTGGGTTAGGAAAGATAATTTAACACATTTTCAACTCATAGTGTGCCACAGTGTTCAGAAATCATGAAGATCCGGTAAGCAGCGAACATGATAGGTACTACGAAGAGCTACTGATTGCCCCTTTAGGCATAAATGCTTAGGGAAAATAAGGGTTTCTAGTAGAGTACGAGATACTAAAAATCACGCTACAAAAATTCGAACCCCTGGTAGGAACTACAGCGTGCAGGCGCAAGAAATGGAAACGCTTATAAAGACATGTTCGATTTAAAATTCACTCTTGGTACAGCAAAAAATAGGTCTTCGGTGTGCCCCTGCTCCCGCGCCGGCCGCGCACATTATGCGGGCGTGCTGCACGACTGCGGTTCAACCAGAAACACTATGGGGAGGACTATAAACCCTACCTAGTATGGGCGTCGATGTCAATGCTGAATAATTCGATCATGCTGTGTAGAGTGTATAGCCTATGTAGTTCTTGTTATAGGGATGTGCAATTGTGTCATGAAAATAGGTAAGATCCTTTTTAAAAAAGTATCCAATGCTGCGCGCATATTACGGAGACGACCAGAAACACTATGGGGAGGACTATAAACCCTACCTAGTATGGGCGTCGATGTCAATGCTGAATAATTCGATCATGCTGTGTAGAGTATGTAGCCTACGTAGTTCTGGTTATGGGGATGCGGAATTGTGTCATGCAAATAGATACGATCCTTTATAAAAAATGCTGTGCGCGCATAGCGAAGATAGACCAGAAACACTGTAGGAGGACTATAAAACCCATTTAGTATGGGCGTCGATGTCAATGCTGAATAATTCGATCATGCTGTGTAAGCTAGTGTAGTTATACAGTTATGGAAATGTGTCATGATCATGAAAATAGCTACAATCCTTTTTAAATAGTTTAGTAGGTATTTAATTCTGCGTGCGTATTACGGAGACTGACCATAAACCCGACCTACTTTGGGCGTCGATGTCAATACTAAATAATTCGATCATGCTGTTCTTTATATTATGTAAACTTGTGTAATACTTCTGCTGAGTCAAAATACCTACAATCAATTCGAAAAGGCCTCATTTGTAAAATAATACTGGGAGTAACAAGAAGGGTAAGTATAAAAAAACCCGGCCAAGAGCGTGTCAGACACGCCCACAAATAGGGTTTCGTAGTCAACGTTTAAATATCAGGTTTTTCAGCATTACAAACTTAATTTGTTGCTGGTTTGTTAGCAGCAGTATGATGACCAACCGCAAATAGAAAAACTAATTTTTTTCTGAAACCTTTAAAGGTACAATATTCGTTATAGTTTTCATTGTAACTTCAGATTGTAAGCTATATTCCATATTTATTTCAAATTTTTAGCGTTTATACGTTAGAAGTTACAGCTGGAACAAATTATGGGTCAAAAACGCCCTTTTTAAAAGCAAATATCTCGTGACAGAAACATTTTAGTGACTTTGTTTCAAAGAAACCTCACCTTAGTTTTAAAATACCTATTCAACGATACCCTACTCAATATTGCAGAAGAAAAAAAAAATTTTTGCCCCCCTTTCACTTGTATGGGAGGGGGTCCAAAAAACATTTAAAATATTTTTTTCTTAACATTTCTTTATTTGGGTCAACACGATCTATCTTCTCACCAAATTTCATGTCGATAGCTCTAAAACTGACGAAGATATGAGGGCGCGGCATACAGACAGACAGACAGACAGACAGACAGACAGACAGACAGACAGACAGACAGACAGACAGACAGACAGACAGACAGACATGACGAAACTATAAGGGTTTCTAGTAGACTACGAAACCCTAAAAACGAAACGAAGTCAAGCTACTAATGAAACTGAGCAACTTTCGCCATGAAACATGGGTCGAAATATAATTGTAGTGGCAAAAAATGCCAAACTACATTTAATGTTAGTGTTAAATTTGTTTATGTTTATTTGGAAGGATTTTGTATAATAAGAACTCAGGTTAACGGGAAATAAATTATTATTAAAATTAAATTACACAACTGAGTTCTAAGTGATATTAAAACCGGACAAATTTAGATGTTTTAGAAAGATGCCAAAATTATGTTGAAACAAGATGTGGCGCGTTCGCGATTCCGTGGTAACTGCGAATTTGTCTCTCAGCGACCTAATGAGGTGAGCTGCAGATATTGCTGACGCTTATATTCTTGGTCACAAATTCAGGTCGCATCGGACAAAGTCTCATGTGCGGTTGCTAACCGTACAATAATAATATTAGCCCCCCCGTAGTAAATCAACCAGCCGATAGGCGATTTCGTAGGGAGGTTGATTATTTTTTTCATATTTAGAACCATGTTCATGTTCCATAGGGAGAATCGTTCAGTTTCATGAGTATCTTGACCTCTTTCCGGCTTTTTATTTTGTTCCTCCGTGTAGAAGCTATAGCTACTCAATACTTTCATCCGAGAATATTCATCTAATTTGGCATTTTGTAACGAGTATTATTGTCGGAGGCTAAAATCCAAATTGCACTTACTGAAGTATTTACGTGCTACTAAGTAAAAATATGAGTTTAAATAAATTCTCATTCAATTACTTACAGAAGGCACATCACGACGCTGCAGCAACCATTGCTTTAGGATCTGTAACAAAACAGGAAAAATCTAAATAATTAAGGTGCAATGAAGACCACCAATTATAAATAATAGAAGCCGCATTTGCAAAACAACGATTAGATCAGGATACGTTTTCTTTAATGTGATAGAAGTCTTTATAAGAGGTGTAAGAAACGAGTAGAGTCGAAATACTTGTGTTGGTAATAATTGGATCATTTTGCCGTGTGATGCCTACTTAGAATAACCCCAATTCTACTCATTGGTGTCGTAATAAGCGACTAAGGGATAATCATCCAGAGAATGGGCAGCAACGTTTCCTGTAAACGCAACATCATGCACTGCGCTCTCCAATCCGCCTGCCAAGCGTGGTGAGTATGGCAATACCCTCCGACGGGGAAAGACCATGTCCTGCAATGGACTGTTGTAGCTGTTATGGTACATTACAGTGCTCTTTGCGTCTATCTGGGACTCTGTCTATGTTTGATATAAACGTGTCTCACAAGGCTAGTAGAAGCTAAAGAAAAAAACAACCGATACAACACCAACACTGAAAGTGATATTCCATACTAAACGTTGAAAGACAGAAACCGTCTCAGATCAAAACTAGATTTCTTCAAGAAATGTTTTAGTTCCAGGCTTCCAGGTGCAACTTGCCATCGACAGTTTATACAAGACTATCTGTAGAAATTGAAATAATATTTATTCAATGCAGAATAAATTTTGTAACACTTTGAATACCCGAATCAGATCCTACTCCACAAACACGCTTTGGATCAGATAGAATCTACACTAATATTATAAAGAGGAAATATTTGTTTGAATGTTACCGATAAACTCCAACACTACTGGACCTATTATAAAAATTCTCTCACTATTAGAAAGCTAAAACATCCTTGAGTGACATGGAAACTTTTTTTCGCATATTTATTCTTATTATTATATTTTTTCGTATATTTCATAACCAAAAGAAAACGGTTAACAGAGGGAACAAATTTTTAGGTGATACGGCATTACAAGCAAAGATCCTATTCTACGAGGATACGTGTGCCAAGTAGCAAGTGAAAACAAAATTTAAATTTTGTAAAAACCCACGACTGTTTACTTTAGCACCCCCTGCTAAGTTGTTCGCGTAACACCTAGCTAAGAACAATCCCCAGTTAAATCTTCATCACTCATTGAAAACCGCATCAATATCAGACCAGTTGTTTTCGAGATAATTGGTAACATTGGTTTGGAAAAACAAATGTGTACTGCAGCGCCCTCTGGAGAGTTGTTCACGTAATATCTATCTAAGAACATGCACTAAACAAATATAAATCCATCACTGAAAACCTCATCAAAATCGGACCAGTGGTTTGGGAGATATTTGGTAACATAGGTTTGCACAAACACACATACACACATTCTCTCACCCGAAACGCATATACCGTCTCCGTTCCGTCGTGGGTAATAAAATATACCTAAATATTAAAAAATTAACATCCTTCATATTCAATTATAATTAGCGATGATTGACTACCAGTTAGTCTCGTTACTCGTTAGGTAATCTAGTTTTTCCCAGCTAATTTGTACCATTCAAGATTAGTCACAGTCACAGACCGCACGAGTTTGCATAAGCTGTTTTTAATTTTGTTCGAGCGTTTCCGAGATACGAGCCTATAAATAGTTGTGTGAACAAGTAGATGTGTTTAAAAACAAAAACCCGACTGCGGTAATTGCTAAGTAGTATTTTGCAGTAAAAATCCGCCATCTTGAATCTATATTTTTTTTATATAGCCAGTGTCACTCGCGCTGCTGAGACGAATCTAACGACACCTCATATGTCAAAATCCAACTATCCGATTGGGCTGCAGCCCGTGAAAAAGAATTTTTTGTCCACATACATACATACATACATACTCGCGAAAAACATAACCCTTCTTCTGGGGCAGTCGGGTAAAAACACTTTGATTAGACCCGTCGCCAGCAATCTACATAATAGGAAATACGGAGAAACAATTTACTCGAATACTTACTTTGTGACTGGCCAACTACATTCTATACCTTAGCTACTAATTTACATTCGAGACGATCGCGAAACCTGCACCTCAAAGTTATCGAAATAGAAAGAGATGATCATCCAGAAGAAGAGTCCTTTGTCCAAATACTAACGCAAAATAATTACATTTGCTACCGATAAACGATATTTAAAGATGAAGAGCATGTAACAAAGAAAGTAATGAACATGAATGTGGATGGACGCAGAAGAAGAGGAAGGCCTAAAAAGGTTTGGATGGATTGTGTAAAAGACGATATGAAAAATAAAGGCGTAAGTGAGGATTTGACTGCTGATAGAGATGAATGGAAGAAAAAGACATGTTGCGCCGACCCCCAAATAAATTGGGATAAGGGCAGGCAGATGATGATGCTACCGATAAACTCGTATTAGTAGACTAGTATGAGTATTGACTTGGTGTAATAGACCAATGTTTTCTTGGTATAATTGTGTTGTAAAAGATTTATTTTTTGTGCTTATTAGGGTTAAGATTAAGGCAATCATTTTTGCTGATCCCCAATTCTTAAATGATCGACTAAAGTCAAACTATCCAAAGTTCTAGCCTGAAAAGCGACTCGATTTAAGTTTAATAAACTTGTACACTGCCGTTGTCGTATTAGCATAGAGATTGCCTTTAAAATTGCCCGTATCGCGATCCTTGCCACCCGCCATTGTCATTCAAATTTAATATCACCTGTTTACACCTACAATCTCCATTAATAGTTTGAATACAGCTATACTAAGTTGCAAGGAAATTGACTGAGATGGCTTGACTCCATGCTGAATAAGGAATATACAGGGAGTAACAGAAAGGGTATATATAACAAGCCGAAAGGAGGTGAAGGTACTCATGAAACTATGCAACCCCATGAAACATAGGTCGAAAAATGAAAAAAAAAAGGGCCTCCCATATTAAATCAGTCAGCTGATCGGCGATTTTGTATGGGAGGTCCAAATTTTTTTTTTCAGACCTATTGTGTCCCAATTTGTGTGAGTGGTCCAATTTTTTTTCTTATTAAATTTTAAGAGGTATATTCCGATACCTTTTCTGTTAGGTACTCCCGGTATATTATATTATTATCGTAGGCTTGTTTGTGATAAAAATCGACAAAAAATTACAACCCGTCGGAAATTCTTTCACAATTATACACAACATTGGTCTATTATATTGTTTTCTTTTCATAGTTTTAAGTTACCAGTTTTATTTTATAACTAGCTGGTGCCCGCGAACTTCGTTTCGCCAAGAGAAGTTTTTGAGCCGACAAAAGCGGCACATCATGCTAAACAATTTTTTCAATACAGACATCTTCGTATCTCTTAAGGGCGCCACACACAGGGCGCGTATGCTTGACGTGCACGTCATCACGCGCGTAGAGATGACGTTGTATCGTATGGGATTGTATGAGAGGCCTGCCTATGTATGCGTGCACGTAATCACTCGAGTAGCACGGTGTGCGGTGCCTCATACAATCCCAGACGATACAACGTCATCTCTATGCGCGTGATAACGTGCACGTCACGCATACGGGTATGTGTATGTGGCGCCCTTTAATATTTTGCCGAGTTCATGGTGTTCCGTCACGTAGGTACACAGAGAGTACCTCCAGTGCTGATAAAGGTTCTCACTAATCATAAAATATGATCAGAACCTTTATCTTCCACCATACCAAACATCTAAAAACATCGCTTAATTTTTGAGTGATTCATGCACAATTTTTACACATAATGGTACGTTTTCATTTCCGATGTTTGTCTCATGGTTATTTTTTTATGCGTGATTTGTACGATTAGGGCATGCAAAGATAATGGTGATGACGATGATGATGGAATAACCTGGAGAAACCCCAGACTACCGCCGATGTGAGTTTGTTACTTGACTTTGAAGGGGAAAGCCCACTTCGATCCCTCCTGTTTCAAAGTCTGAGCGCCTGAGTTAGGTCCATCTTGATGATATAGGTAGTGGGCTACAGTACCAACACCGGTGTTCTTTTATTATTTTTATGTGAAGGAGCAAATCCGAGTTGTCCCATGTCGAAGGATGCTTGTTTCTTTCTATTTCTTCTACTTACTTATTTCACTTCTGTTTTTGTTTTCTTATTAAATAGTTGTGTAGGTAATAGGTATGTATACTTTTTATTTATTTAGGTACCTACCTACCAAAAGTGATAGGCCTGCAGGAGCGGCCCATCAAGCTGTACATATTTTTTTGTAGCTGTTTCTAAGACACGCTATCGAAATGTTATTTTGAAAACTATTGCAGGGGTACTTGACACCGACCTGTAACAGTTTTAATACATGTACGTACATACAGATTTCTGTACTATCGCCAGCAAATCCACCTACCCATTTAAGACACAAACTAACTGTATGCCCCGCCCTCATAACTTCGTCATTTTCAATCGATCGACATCTTTGATGTGAAGATAGATCGTGTTGCTTGACACAAATTTAGAATGTTGGGAAAAAAATGTTTTTATTTTTTGGCGTAGGTACATGTGAAAGGAGGATAAAAAAAACCATCTGCTATATTAAGTAGGGTATCGTTAAATAGATCTTTAAAAATTAAGGCGAGGTTTTTTTAAAAAAAATCACAAAAGTGATTCTGCCTCGAAGTATTTGCTTTTATGGGGAGTTTTCTCTTCCTAGAACTAAATATTTGAAAAAAAAATTAGTTCTTAGTCTGTAGTTACCATAAAAACTATATCGGATACTGTATCCACGCAAGTTTTAAGAAAAATAAAAGTTTTTAATTTGTGGTTCGTAAGCATACTTACTACTGCAAACAAACCAGCAACGAAATTAGGTAACTTCGTAACGCTGATATTTAACATTGACTACAAACCCTATTTGTGGGCGTGTCTGACACGCTCTTGGCTGGTTTTTTATTTTGCTTTACTATTATGTTGGTACGTGTTCGAATCTCGACTCCAATATGGGAGTAAAAAAAAACTGCAAATATTGTAAGGGGTGAACCAGTTCAAGAAACTTTTAGTAGATATCATAAGGGCGCAAAACAACACTTCTACGGCGAGGGCGCTTTTTTGAATTCAGAGCGAAGTAAGGGATTCTAGAGTAGAATCCCCGAAGCCAAAATATATTTTGCGCCCGAGTAATTCACTCTACTTTTCATCACCCTCTATGAGAAAATAAAAGGCGCCTAATATTTTATTGCAATGTTATACTTTCACTGTCACCTGAACTAATTTTTCAAAAAGTAAAATAAAATTCTAACATACGTGTAATTTTTGGTGAAAATTACGGACTGTAATTCGCGCGTATCTTTTTTTTTAGTTCTATTGGGGACGCGCGACTATGGGCCGTCGTCCCATACAGCCTTTATTCGAACAATATTTGCGTTCTATTTCTTTGGCGCTGACTGAACATCAAGATGTTCTAAATTCAAAGTAGTTTTATTCGAATTTGTTGAGTTCTTTATTTAAAAAGTGCAAATAAAAGAACTTTGCGTTGCGGCGCGTTCTTTTCGAATAGATCGGACGAAAACAACTTTCCCCAAGAAACATAGATAGTTCAAAATACGGGGTGTTAGGGACGGTGTAACGAAAACTTTGCAGGCGTGCTCAGACCATCAAACTGAACAACTTTCACTATGGAGACAATGGTGGAAAACGAAAAAAAATTTGTGACCTCCCTCCCATACAAAATTTACGATCAGCTGACTGACTTTGTATGGGAGGTTGAAAATTTTTTTTCGTTTCCCACCATTGGCTCCATAGTAAAAGTTGTTCAGTTTGATGGTCTGATCATGCCAGCAAAGTTTTCGTCACACAGGGACGGTACGATATGACGAACACCCTGTATAAGGAAAGGAGTAAAAAAAATACTGCAAATATTTTAAGGAGTGAACCAGTCCATGAAACTGAACAACTTTCCCTAGGGAACATAGGTCGAAATATGAAAAAAGAATTTGGACCTCCTATACAAAATGTTCTGGCCGGCCGGTTCAGTTTGAATGGGAAGGCCAAATTTTTATTCGTATTTCGACCTATGTTTCTTAGGAAAAGTTGTTCAGTTTCATGGACTGGTTTAGTCGTAAAATACGTGCAGTTATTTTTTTACCTACTGTAGGAAAAAATAATTGGACCTCCCATACAAAATGCTCCAGCCGTCTCGATAGCCGACCAAGTTGAATTTGTAGGGAAGGGAAGGATTTTTTTTTTCATTATTCGACCTATGTTCCCTGGGGAAAGTTGTTCAGTTTCATGGACTGGTTCACCCCTTGGAATAGTTTGAGTAGTTTTTTTTTACATCTTATAGTAACTTATTCCTCTACCGCACGCAACGCACGCAATATCGATTTACGTGCAAACTTATTTCAAGTATAGTGGCAACCCCCCCTTTTAGGGGTCGAATTTTTTTAGCCTATAACCTGGTCGGTAAAGTTCCCGACATTTTGGTATAATTTGCATCAAAATCGGTTCAGTCGGTTTTGCGTGATGCTTTCACATACAAACAGATAAACAAATAAACAGATAAACAGAAAAACATCTAAACAGAAAAAAAATCTAAAAATTGCTGAAACGTGTTCTGTTATCAATTTTAAGTATCACCAAACAGTTTTTTTTCGAAAATCTTCTATGTACAGACTTTCGACCTTCTACAACTTTATTATATGTATAGATTTTGTTACCGAGGAAGAGGCTGGTTACTCACAACGAGGATCAGTATGCCATGTATTTATCGCCACTGATATATGAAATAAAATATTTTATTTTTTATTAGACCAAGTCAATACTCACAATAGTCTAAGCCAATTTTACTAAAACTGACTACGCTATTCAAAAATTGCAATTTTCGACAGTCACTCGGATTTAGGACCGTTCCATATTTAAAACGGTTTGTCCATTTAATGTTATTGTTATTAGTATCGGAGGTACATATTTGTAATTTTTTGCTACATTCGCTACATTGGTATCTTAGAATGTCTAGGACCTAGAATTTTTCTTTGCTCTGCGTAAAGCGGGACTCCTCTGTATAAATGATTTGAATGGAAGTAGGGTTCATGGCGACGCGTGATAGACAATGCATAGTACTGATTTCCTTATAAAATGATTATAGTTTTATTGTTCAAGTTTTTCTTATATGCACGCAATAAGTATTATTTCAATAGATATTTTTATTGTGATTGCCATGGCACGTACAGAATTATGTCATGCAGTTAAGGCCGCCGTTCGTCAGAAATGCCCTTTTTCAAAACAATATTACTCAGTAGATATTAGTTGTGAAATTCTAAAAAAAATATATGTTGCAGTTGAGGATCTAATAGAGGGAATGGGGCATTCAGTTACACGATTTGATTAAATTTGCTCGATAAAAAAAATTACCAAAGTTGGCTCTATTCAAAATTTATTTTCAATATTATGCCTAAGATATTAAATTTATAAACCTAATTTTTATACCAATCTATAGAGAAATTAATAATCTAGCGAATGGTGCAGTATCAATGTTGTCGGGTTATATTGTAAATTAAGATGCCTAAATAACTACAAAAAGCGCGAGCGGCGTGGCTCGGCGGCCTCGTCAGTCGCGCGGAGGCGCTTACGGACGACGGATGTGTGCCAATTCTTCTCCCGACGCGCGACGTAAATTGGTTTTATTTTTTAGTGGCGATCAGTCTAGTGCCACAGTAGGAAAAATGAAAGCAGTATGTATGACCACGGGTTTCAAAACTAAATTCGTCTTATTTGAAAATTAAACTTAATTTTTTAAAATATGCCGTGGCATAACAAGATACAAGGACACAGTGTAACAAAATCAGTACATCCACATATTTTTGTAATAGTAGGTATGTATAACGATTATTTTATATTATAACAATTCATAACAACAAAGTAAATTTTTCTTTTATTTATTTCAGCCCATTGATAACTGGCACTTGTTGCGAGTTGGTTTACTCGCACATTGATATTGTTGATATATAATGAATTTATGAGTTTATTGATGCTAATTAACTATAGAGAAATTATAATGATGAGTACACGCGTTATGAATGAGTGGTGATCGGGGACTGGCGTGTAATAATGACCTAATAATCGCCATGTGGAGTAAACTGCTGAGAGTGCAATCCGATGTGCGGTGTTCAGACCGTACATGCTCCCGGGCGAGAGAAGAAGAGGGTGAGATGAGATGAAGAGGTGAAATAGCAATTGGATATTAAAAGCAACCCTATGCTTAAACTAAGGTTAACTTGTAAAAATACATGTCATTTATTAAAATTCATTGACATTAATTATCGGCCTTCTGATAATTGGTGACGTTGCTTTATCTTGTTTGATCGCAGCGCGGGTGGCGTTAGAGAGCGTCTTCAATGTTTTCTTGCGCTAACGTCAGAGTCGTGTGAACTGCCGGTTTAGGGATCTCATTGATGGGTGTTGATAGGTTTTCAACTTTCGACTGCAAGTTGATGCTTCCCCTCAGAGACGACGACGACGACGCACGCACCGGACAACGTAAATAGCTGACACTACCATGCATCCTATCATTAGAATGTATATTACAGTGAATTGATGTATATCATGCTAAATTAAATTCTCGGGAAGTGGAGTTTCTGATTTCATCTCTTCGATTTGCTTGCTGACATCTTTGTTTCTATGCGTTTGTTGTTATGTGAGAAAACTATGAAGTCGTCCCCTTTGATGACGCAATCTTGTTCGAACCCGATGATGCCGGCCTTCTGGACTTGTATTGATGTAATCTGACTCCCACATATGAGTCTCAGTGCCACGTTGAAATGTCAAAGTCCAAATTTTTTATTGTATTTAAACATTCGACGGTGGTTTCATGCAGTTTCTTGATTGCTGATGCAGATTGTTGCTGAAGGACTGGCAGGCCAAGGAGAATATTCATAAACGGTGATTTAATATTTCCCAACACGTTTCATAATTTTCAGATGATATTTGTAAATGCTGTATCAGCTTTTCAGCTTCTCCTTTCACTTTGGTTTTCAGAAATTGCATTTTTTGCGCTTTCGAGATGGAATTATTTTTATGTATGGTCTCAGTGAAAAGATCTTTGAATGATGTCCAATGAATATAATTTCCACTAAATGTTGGAATTTCTATAGTAGACGTGGACTTCTCCCGATGTTTTTAGCCCACATCTTGTTGTTGATTGATTTTTTGAACTCATCGTATCTTTGCTCATATGCGTAATACCTTTTGTCGTTGGCGAGATCTTCACTGGGCAGTTCGCTGTCTATTTCCCAGTGTAATGTGTCAACAGTCAGCCATCTAGTTTGTATGGTTCTCAGGGCATCTTCAAGCTTCCATTTTTCGGTAATCAAATCTAGATTAAACATATTGACTGCTCGTACAAAATATGCTTTTACGTTGCTTTGCTGCTTTCTGAACATTTCATCTAGTTTGCTGACATTACCTTTGTCGTTTTTGTCGTTGTTGATTTTTGGATAAACAACGTCCTGTGGCTGTTGATGCTGACCATCTCGCTGATTGCGCTGATGTTGTTGAGTTTGCTGTTGAGTCCCTGACGGTGTTTCCGCGGGGGTAGGTGAGTGCGGCGCTTGGTGCGGCTGCTGCTGCTGCTGCCAATCCATTTTAGCTGCGCCTAGGATTGATGGCTTTAGAAATGGTTTTTGTTCTTGATGCACTGGATGTGTGAGTATCGCTTTACGCGCTTTTGATAGAACGCTGCAGTTATATCATATTGACCATCGGAAAAGTAATCATAGTTTTTATTTTCAGACGCGCTCAAGGCTTTATGATTAAATAAAATGAAATGCTTGCCAGAGTTGGTCTACGCTATCCATCCGACGTTTGAGATATGCAGCTGTCTTCTTATCCGGTGGATCATTCTCAAATTTCGAGAATATCTGCTCCATTTCCGCACAATTTCAACTATATGCGACTTAAATCAAAATAAAAAACAAAACCTGGAATTACTTTCTGTAAAGGGAACTCCGACTGAATCGCTCTCAGTGACCAACGATTTCTTTTCCAAAGTTGGTAATACTTTAGCTGGCAACATATTGTCACGGCTCAATACTTCAGAATCTCTCTTATCAAAGGAAGTTAATATTTCAACCCAACCGAACTCATTCTTTATGTATCCAACAGATGCTGAAGAAGTCTTGTCAATTATCAGGCAGCTCAAAAGTGATAGCGCTCCTGGTCTTGACGGAATTGGAAACGATTTTGTTAAGCAAATATCCGGGGCAATTATAGAACCACTCACTAGCATTATAAACTTAAGCTTATCGACAGGTACTTTTCCAGAGTGTTGGAAGACCGCTGCAGTTATCCCGATTCACAAAAGCGATCTAAAAACGATCCTACGAACTAAAGGCCTATTTCATTGCTACCTGCCTTCTCTAAGATTCTAGAAAGGGTAGTCAACAAGCGCCTTACGAATTTTATTGAATCGAACAACCTTTTATCCCCCCTACAGTTTGGCTTCCGTAGAAAAAAATCCACCGAAGATGCAGTATCAGTCCTACTGGAAAAGATTTCTGTTGCTCTAGATGGGAAGAAGTCAAGCGTCGGTGTGTTTCTCGACCTCTCCAAGGCGTTCGATACAGTTTCTCACGCAATACTACTGAAAAGTTGGAATGCTTTGGAGTGCGTTTAGTGGCTTTGGCTTGGTTTTCTAGCTATTTGAGCAACAGAAAGCAGTGCGTAATGTTGCATGGACATAAAAGTAGCTTGTCAGACGTTGCTACTGGCGTACCCCAGGAGCATCCTCGGCCCAACATTGTTTTTGATGTACATTAATGATATAACAAACATATTTAGGACTGAGGACTGTGTGGATGTTGTTTGCTATGCTGACGACACAGCTATAACTTTTCACGATAAATCGTGGTCTAAAGTCATAGATAAAGCAGAGAGGGGTATGGCCAAGATAACCTCTTGGCTTGATTCCAATCTTTTTACCCTCAATACCGATAAAACACGATACCTTTGTTTTCACAAAACAAAGGCGTCTGCTCCAAATCCATCCATTGAACTAAAAGTTCATTCTTGTGCGGGTATTGGGAAGGTTACGTGCTCATGCCCACATCTCAAAAGAGCGGACTCCTTAAAATATTTGGGCTTAGTGTTGGATGAGAGACTGACGTTTAGGAATCATATAGTTACTCTGGCGGGTCGTGTACGTAAATAATTTACATAATGAAACTTCTTCGGCAAGGTGCTAACACGCAAGTACTTACCCTAGTGTATCTCGCATTGTGTCAGTCACTCCTTCTCTACTGCATATCAGCATGGGGATCTGCAGCCAAAACCTTCTTGATACTTGTGGAGAGAGCGCAAAGATCTGTACTAAAGGTCATGTTTCGCAAACCTTTTCGCTTTTCGACAAGTTCACTATTTCTTGAGGCCAAAGTCCTAACGGTTCGCCAGCTGTATATTCAGAAAGCAGTAATTTGCTACCATCGTAAATACCTGAACCAAAATCAAAGTGTTGTTCAATCTAATCGACGTCTTAAACTCAAAACAAAAATTGTCCGCACTTCTTTCGCTCAGAGATTTAGCCCCTTTTTATTCCCATATCTTTACAAAAAGATAAACAAAATGTGTAAAATATCACATCTTAGCGCTCGTGAGGCAAAATCATATATATTCAAATTTCTACTTACCCTCAATTATGAAGACACTGAAAATCTATTAATTGTTTTGAAATAGTATTTATTTTCTACATAATTTGTCTTATTATTTAATTGCCTTAATACCTTATATATATATATATATATATTTATTGTTTGTTTAGATTTAACATTATCTATACGATATTTATTTAGCTATTTATTTCAGTGCCAAAATTGTTGTTTGTATGTATCCTCATAAATGTCACATTAATTTAATTTTTTACTTTTTTATTATTTTTAATGTTTTTCTAATTTGTAGCAATCCAGATTTGTTACCAATACCCACTCCTTTTGAATCTTCTTTTTTAGAATAATAAAGATTGTATAATCGTTATGGTCTCCCGCGATACAGGTACGCCTAGTGCGGGATCCACTGCTACATTGTTATGATTTTGCTTGTGTTTTTGGTAATAAATGCTTTTTGTATTTTGTATTGTATTTGTAATAATCTGGTATTGATTATCAATTTGTTCCATCATGTTGATTGCAGCAAATCGGTGAGGACCTGAAATTTGTTGCTAACAAAGACTCGTATGCATCCTCGTATCATGTTCATAATAATATGAATACGTTAGTGGATAAAAATTAGCCTGGATGTAGCACCAGAAATCTGAATTTTAACGAATATTAATTAAAAGAAAGTATCCGTTCAATCATATTAGTTTTATTCATTAATTGTATTGTGTAGATAACTAGGTAAGAAACTAAGAACCATCCAACACGCTCCCAGCACCATCTATCACGCTCTCTCAGCACCATCCATCACGCTCCCAACACCATTCATAACGCACCCAGCAACATGTATCACGCTCTTAGCACTATCCATTGCACTTCCAGCACCATCGATCACGCTCCCAGGACATTGACCTTTTGATTAGCTTCAATTTGTTTAAAACAACCTTTTACTGATTTTCAGAGTCAAAATGGATTTTGACCGGTTAATAAGTACTTATATAATAAATACCTAACCTTACTAAACATTTGTTTCAATATTCTAAAAGAAAAACTACTAATACAAATAAACTTTATTTTCCTACTGCATTATTTTATACTGTGGCGTTCTCGCCCGTCGACAAAGGTCACCGGAGTTCAAAACCAAACAGCTCCCTCGTAGAGCGGAGGCAAGCCGCCTGGGTGCGAAAAATACCTAAATCTGCCCCAGAACGCGCCCTTAAATTACAATGGAAAAACGTCGCCAGTCATTAATTGAAATAAATGTTTATAATTTTAACATAATAGATCATGATATAGATAAGTACAAGGCGTTGTAAAATATTGTACCATGGCCGCATATTCGACTGATCCCAGTATGTACTATATTGACAGCCGATGTGGCGCAGTGGTTAGTATGCCTGCCTGCCACGCAAAGGTTCCGGGTTCAATTCCCGGTGGGGTCACTCACAAAAGTTTAGGTATATTTATCACTTTGTGAATTTGTTCCCAGTCTGGTTAGGACATTGCAGGCTGAACCACCTGATTGTCCGCAAGTAAGATGGTTCCGTGCTTCGGATGGGCACGTAAAGCCGTCGGTCCCGGTTGCTGTCTACGATGGCGGTCGTTACACAACCATGTCAGAGGCCTGCTACTTGCAGTAGGCGGTTGAAAAACTCAGACACCAGGGTTCATTGGGTCGTTGAACGAAAAGCGAGAGTGTCTACTATACAGGGTGTAAATAACGGACAGTTTATTGAAAACTTTGCAGGCACTATTGATCAGGCCATGACACTAAACAACTTTTTCTATTGGTAAAGAGAAAATAATCCGACCTGCCCTGCCATACAAAATTTCCGATCAGCTGGCTATCTATGGGAAGTAGTTTTATTGTTTTCAAACATAGCTTCGATATAAAAAGTTGTAGTTCCATGATCTCACCATGCCTGCAAAGTTTTCAGTACAAAATCCCTATTTACACCCTGATCTGATTTAGTAAACAACCTCCAAATACAAGTTCCTCACAACGGCGTAATTTGTATGTTAGTTAAACGTGTTATGTATCTTTGGCAAATAAATCAAATAATTATCATCTATTTATTCATTTATCATGCATTTAGTTATAAGGGATGTCTTTTATGTATTACTACGATGCACTATAGGTTTTCATAACTAACTACAGCTACCTACGAGTGTATTTATTAGTTAGTACCAAGTACCAACAGATCACTCGGTAAGCCGACATAGCAATCAATTTGAGTAATAAACATAATTGCAAAATCTATAGAAGATAGGCAAGACCTACCTACAATATAAGTATTGTAATACTACAGGTTTCAAAAGCAATTTTAATCAATCACTCACCACAGACGGCAAATAAACAAGAATTATTAGTCCTACTGTTGTAAATCAAAACGATATTCCAACCTAATTTACTAGATGCATTGAATAATATGCAAGTTTGTGCAAGATGTGTGCCGTGTGGTGGCGACTTATTGCCTTGTGGTGTCGGCTTAGATTGCCGTGTGGTGTCCGCTTAGAATAGCATCACCCCATATTTTTCCCGAGGGTGGAGTAAGAAGCGACTAATAGAATATATAGATGAAGTGTATTGTAATTTTAGGCGACAGACTGTCACACAGTCTTCTGGATGACTCCCAAACTTTTGCCAGAAGTGGTGTAGGTGAATGGCCATTTTTTACAGTCGTTTACGCTCAGCCTACCCCGGATATAGGCGCGATATATGTAATGTATGTATGTATGTTGTGCAAGATGCAACTTATGTGTAGAAGCTTAGCAGGAATCATGACTGTAATAAGCGGTTGGGAGTCTGACAGACTATTTGTATAGAATTCTGTGTACCACCTGTATAACAGGTGGTTATTATTAAAGACTACAATTATAGCTGTATGTGGGTTTTAGAAGCCTACTTGTTTATGGTACAAATAATCCATTCTTAATTAGGTTGAGGTAACTGCTTACTAATTTTGTTTTATTGCTTTTAATGTTTGCTAAAATGGCACTCAGTAGATAGGTAATTAGGTACAGTATTTGAAAGGACTAAATTTTTCATTTTCCCAGTAAAAATGATTTTTATGAATTCGTAAAAAGTCAGCTATTGTCGTGCAAAATGTAGTTTTTTTACAAATATAGATACAAAAACTTAGTTGTTCCCATTGTTAACCTTTTCCCGTAGGAATGAGATATTTTCCCATGGTAAAAAGTAATCTGTGTCAATCAAAAACGTTTTTTTCAAATGCCTAAAGAATTTATCAAATCATTCTTGTAGTTTCGAAGTTTATCGATAACATACCAACAAACAAATCTTTCTTTATAATATCAGTGCAGACTAGGAACATCTTTCCTACAATCCTGCATCATACATTACATACAAAAGTGAAAACCCGGGAAAGGCAATATCAAAGTTTATGATTATTAGAATACGCGAAATGAATCATGCTGCGATGCCGGTAGCCCAGACCGTTAGTTTACTACTTACAACCGCGGATACTAGATACGAAATAACAGGTACCAGTGTGCTATTGGTATTTGGTACTGCTGGTACAGTCGGCCGAGCAGCTAGCCAGAAAACTTCATAAATTATAGTCGAGTTTTTGCATGTGTATAGTTTGCCGCTACCACACGGCAAGAGTTATCCGCTTCCACTCTTGCTGTGGTAGCGGCTAAGAATACTGCAACCCCTAGTCCACTCAGGGTGTTTCGTAAAAGGCGACGTAGAGTTTTTGACCTCGGCTGAATATCTGTCGACTATGGTTAACCGCATGGTGGCGGTGATACCACCTACAATAGCATTCCCAAACGGGTTGACGTCAGGCAGGCGGCCGGTCATAAAACATAGCCAAATCGTTTTGCTACATGATTTTGTGTTCTAATAAATCATGTTGCGCCGACCTCAACTGATCTGGAATAAGGGCAGAAATATGAGGTATAGTCTCTTTGGTCACTTCCACATTCCATACTCATGTAAAGTATTTCCGGTAACTTCTTACATCGTTTAATAACTTTTTCTAATGTTAGCTCAGGTTGTTGCTTAGCCGTGTGTACTAACTGCCTACTGCGGTAGCCAGTGTTCATTTTCCATTTATTTATTTTATTCAGCTACCGCATACGCTCTCACGACTCAATCGAATAAATAGCGCCGGCAATCCCGGGGAGATATTCAGTAATAAGATGCCGGAGAAATGCCGGCGAACGGTGGACGGTGATGGAGAATTAGTTGAATAAGGTTTTGAGGTGTGGAGACTGTGGCTTAAGAGGCTACTATACCGAGCTGAAAGTTCGTGAGCTGACAGTTGATAAAAATATTTCTATCTCATTTATGCATCCCACCCGACCCGCAACCGTAAAAGAGACAGTTATAGCTCGCTACCGAAAAATTTGCGTTCTGGGTTTACCAGGTTCCCCGTTCGAAAACGCCACCAAATTTGTTGATAGTGGCATTATTTTGCTGCCAATAAAATATTATATGCCCGTATCATTTGTTTTGCTGAAATTATTGTCATATTTAGAAGATACCGAGGCGTAAACTTGGTGATAATTTTAGAGCATTTTGCCACGGCCATATCTTTTTATAAGTGCATTATTACAACCAAAAAAAGAATATGGAGCATAGATCTAGTCCAGAAGAGTTACCGTGCCAAAAATTGAGTCGATCGGTTGCAAATTAGCAGAGGGATACGTTGAAAGCGTTTGTATGAAAAATAATGACTATAGATCCCTCCTAAGAAGATGTAAAAATAATAACTGCAAATATTTTAAGAGGTGAACCAGGCCAATAAACTGATCTACTTTTCCCAAGGAACACAGGTCAAAATATAAAAACAAATTGACTTCCCGGAAATTGAAATTGAATCGATCGTTTGGTACATTTGCAGGAGGGGTCCAATTTTGTTTCATATTTCATCTTATGTTCCTTCGGGAAAGTAGTTCAGTTTTATGATGGTTCACTTCATAAAACATCCATAAAGACGATATAGAGGAGGGTGGAGCTACAAACAATATTAAAATTACCTATGCTTTCTCCAAAAAAAGAGAAAAATGTAAATAGCGCCGGCAATCCCGGGGAGATTCAGTAATAAGATGCCAGAGAAATGCCGGCGGACGGTGATGGAGAATTAGTTGCTAGTTGCTGAATAGGAATTTGAGGTGTTGGCTCGTAAACTCGTAAAGACGAGATAGAGAAAGGTGGAGCTACAAACTATAATACATATTTTGGAACGGCTGTCATGTGACGGCAGGCGGACTCCTCATACGACACGAGGAGATAAGGGCTTTTTATTCCGGAATTAGATACGGGAGAAATACTGGCGGACCGTGATGGTGAATTGAAATTAATTACTTAGTTGCTAGTTGCTGAGTAGGAGTTAGAGGTGATTGCACGTAAAGACGAGGTAGAGAAAAGTGAAGCGTCAAACAATAAATAATTATTGTTGCTTATAAGAAATAAGGACCAAATCAGAAGTTGTTGTTATCAAGTTTACTCCCTTTTAAAGCTGGGGTGTTGTGCTGCCTTCTATTTTACATCTAAACAGACAAACTCTCACATAGAAAAACCAATACAAGAGTTTTTTCATCATATCAGACGAATACTTAACATGAATATTTTTAAATTTGCTGCTAGCGAACGTCCAAACAGTATTTTAACCATTCCATGCATTTACTAGATTCCTGCAGTGATTTGTCTTTGCTATGCAGGCGGATTGGCAAGCGCAGTCATTCCAAACTAACTTTCGCATGGACGAAACAATATTGGCTCGGATTATCCCCTGCTCTCGCCCAGAACCGTGAGAAGCAACAAGCAATCAAAATAAATTAATGTAACAACACACTTAAGTGTGAACTTATGGGACTATTCCACCTGCTTTATGGAGTTTATGGACACCGTTTTCCGTCGCTCCGGGCTCGCGTGGATGTGTGATGCATGGACACCTCGTTTGTCTCTAGTAATAATGAGTAGTAGAAATGAGAAATATACGATCATTGTGGGATCTTGAATAGCTTCTAATAAGAAGAGGTTAATTTAGTAAAATAGGTGCAATACAATGCTAATTGTGTCGGATGCATAAATAAATTTAGACAGCCAGCCTTTCTTATGCAAGACTGAATCCAAGACGAAACGGTAAGCATAGTTAGTTTTATTTAGACGGCATGCTAATAAAATACCAATAGAAGAAGTAGGTACTCCTTAACTGCCATTCTTGCTATAAGTACCTATGTAAAGTTTATAAACATAAATAAATGTTCGCAAACTGAAAACTAAATGCGGATGGCAGCAGGCGCAATATGCCTAGGCGACGTAACGACAAGCCAACCAATAAGAAGTAACCAAACTATGACATTGACAAATTTTCGGCCACTCACAGAAAAAGACACACTCGAGAGTGGCGACGTTAGTTCTCCAGTGTTCTTACTGTTTCGTTATTTGATGTAAGGACAAATCATGTTAGCGTGCGGTTGGGGTCGAGACTAAAGTAGGTACGGTCGTTCGAAAAGGCCATATTTAACATATGTCAAACTCATACTAGAAGAAATGTCACCAAAGAAAAATAGACCTTATGCCATAGCATTAAAATAATTTTGACAGCTGTCGAATATGGCCTATTCGAATGACTGTACTGTAATGTAAGGACAAATCATGTTAGCGTGCGGTTGGGGTCGAGACCAGTCGGGAGTTGGACATCATTTGAATGCTGAGGTTGGCGGTTGTGTTGCCGGGGGCATGTCACGCGACGATACCGTACCTACTGTCTGACGATTTGTTTACAACTGTGTCATCCATCACTAGGGTACAAGGCCTAGGACTCAGCTAGGACAGTGGCTTGAAATAAGAGAAATACACATCAGAGAGATTATGTAAAGTAGCTATAAAATACTCATAGATTGTGTGATTACTATACTGTTGTCAATTTGTTGGCTACGCAAAGGCGACAAAAGACATAACGGCGACAAAACAGCATCCTCCTTTTGTTCAGGCGGTTCAGGCTCTAATGCCAAAACATTAAGGCCAAAAGGAGCCACAAATCACAAATACGGGATCCAACAAAATCACTTCCCCACGACTACCATATTACTGTTAAAGACAAATGCTCGGAGCCATCAAGAAAATTATTACTTAGAGCAAAACATAGACGTACATCAAACTCTAACACGGTACGAACTAGAAAACGCGATAAAATTACAATTATAATGTCATCAGCACGTAATATGTTCAAATTATGCACATTAAACTAATAAGACGTGTTCAGCTTTCTTGTGTTTCCTAAGAAATACGAAATGCCTGTGCACGAACAGCATTATGTCAGCAGTTACTTCGTAAATTCACTCCTATGTTTACAGGGTAGGTAAAGATGCAGCGGCGAACAAACTGTGAGGGATATTGTAATGTAGGAAGGAATGTGTATAGTTGTGGTGGCAGGATATCAGCCCATCAGCATACCTGCTTTAAGAAAATATGACCGTTCTTGAATTCGCAAGCAATACCAAGTCATTGCACTCCCCGTCTATAAGTTTTTAGTGAGAGGAACGCTGGGAGTGATTATTTTTGAGACCAGCAGTACAAAACGTTGCATTTGATGGGAAAGCTGCTGCCCATACTTACACTTTATCCCTTAGTCGCTTTTTATGTCACTCAAAAACTCTCTATAAAAAAACAACTATATTTTATATCGAGGACCGAAGACTAGTTCATTATAGTTTATTTTGTATGTGACTACCTCGGGTTACTACAGTTTTAGCCCCGGGCCTATCAAACCTACACCTGACTTTTTATTTGGTAGGGAAATAGGCACACCCTGAAGTATATTTGTGTGATTATTGTTTGAATTAGCGTTTCTTGTGAAATATGCAATCTCGATGTACGAAGAGCATCATGTGGCGGCAATGTTTGAAAATTGGCACTTGTTCCCTCCGCTGCGTCTGCGCAATAAAGCTAAGAATAATCTTGTAGGTAAATAAACCTGACGCGTCTTCAGATGTGCATTCGAAATAGATCACATGCAATTTTATATCGACTATTGACAGTGTTGTATGAGTCACAAGTAAAGATCAATTAATTATTGTGAAATATTGTGTTTGTATTGCAGTCTCAAAAACGTGTTGTTGTTTTGCCTCCATAAGATAACTGTAAGTAAAGTAGATTTTTATGTACACCTTGTATTCACAATACGTGTTTTTAAGAAACGATATCTTGCCTTCATTTGTCGAGTCGATTGCTAGCACTACAACTACAGCCACAACAGTCCACTGCAGTCCAACGTGGAGAAAACAGGAGTTCCCTCTTGACTGATAAATACTTATAAAGCAGGTCATCCACCGTCCAACTGGCATGCATTGTGCATTGTCTTAGCACATTATAACTAGATTATAGACGCGTTATGTCGTCAGATCTATGAATATTAAATACTCTGGAGGAGGAACATTTTGATACGAAAAGCTTATGGAAAATAACAACCATTTAAGGAGACCCCTGCTGACCTGACAAATACTTTCAAAAGCAGGTCATCCACCGTCCAACTGGCATGCATTGTGCATTGTCTTAGCACATTATTACTAGATTATAGACGCGTCATGTCGTCAGATCTATGAATATTAGAAGAATATTAGATACTCTGGAAGAACAACGTTTTGATACGTAAAACTTATGGAAAATATCAACCATTAAAGCTGACCCCTGCTTGCTTAATGAATACTTTCAAAAGCAGGTCATCTGCCGTCCAACTGGCATGCATTGTGCATTGTCTTAGCACATTATTACTGGATCATAAACGCGTCTGCCTGGTTTACGGCCGCGGGACTCACGATGCCAATTTCATAGGACATTTACCGTAGAAAGCAATAGACGGGGATTCTGCTACTAACCTGGGGACGAGAAGTGATTTCGAAATTCTTTTCGTTATTACTTTTTTTAATGATGCGTTGTCTCTCGACTCTTAAAGAGAGTACTAGCAATCTCAAGAAACACTGCTGCTTGGTGCTACTAAACTGGGATGGGCAGGAGATGGGCAGCCACTACTGTTGAAGAAGAAGCAGTCCGAACTCATTCGGCCGTGGTGCTTTTGCTTGAGATCCCAACAAGAATTCCAAATGAAATTAGCTCTCTCAGAAACTGGAAAGGCAATGGCGTTCCCGAAAAATCGAAATGCGAAAAGAGATGGTTGACCGCTTAGGTTCGCAAATCACGTAATATTTACAAAGCTGTACGGTTCAGCTGTGTCAAACAGATTATCGATTTCGTCAGTTTCCTTTAGGCAGAGTGTTGAGATAACCCCCATCTAAGAAGGGCAAGTAATCTGTTCGAAATCGCATTTTAGAATTATCCTTCTTGTATAGTAGGTTTGTAAGTGGATGTTTGAAGGGCTTGTAAAACTGTGACGTCGCTGAAACAATTTGCAGTAACGCTCCCCGTAACCTCTACCGCCTTTTTATACCATGGCAAAACGGTTTGAACTAGCAGGTCATCATCTGCCTGCCCTTATCCCAGTTGGTGCCGACATGTTTTGTTAGAGCAATGTTTTATGAACGGGGTCACCTGCCTGAAGTCAACTCTCTTTTTGGATGCTATTAAAGGTGGTATCACCGCCACCGGTGCGGTCGACCATAGACCGAAGAAATTCAGCCGAGGTCAAAAACTCTACGTCGCCTTTTACGAAACGCTGAGAGGCCTCTAGTCACCTGACCTCCTCTGACTGACAGTATTCTAAGCCGCTACCATATTTCTAAACTAGCAGGTCAACATTGGCACACTGTTGTATCGTCACCACTTCGCTAACCATTCTCCTTTTAATAAATGTTCATCATTATAACACGTTTCTACGATAGAATAAATTAAGAGATCATGAAATTCAACAACTGATGAACACAGATAGTAATGATGAAAAATAACTGTTCCAATCCAAAATGCGTTGGTAGGCAAGGTTTATCAAAGTAACTTTTAATAATTTTTGGTAAATTAGGAAACTTATTTGCCTTTCATTTCATCGGGAGTTCAAAAGCGGCTAAACCAATCTTTCAATGTTTATTGGATTTAAAACTTTGACGCTAAAATAACCTTCCTTTACTAAATTAGTTACACCGTCTTTAATGCTTATATTTCCATCCTAAAACAATACTTTCGAACCCAAAGCAAGGATATAGCATATTTTACATAAATTATCATGAACAATAATAATACTTTGTGTGCAAATGAAGGCTGACATTAGAATGCACCTGTATAAGCTTGTTTTTGTCTAATACCATTCACAAAAGTACGTCCACATTTTACAAAAAATCTTGAGCCGACATTTTTTTGACTCTACTTTGGGGTGATCAAAGACTTCCGTCGCAAAGTGATCGACTTTTTAGTTTTAATTTAGGATCATAAAATCGAAATTTTAATAGAGACACACAGGACTAATAATATAATAGATATGGTAGGATTTCTGAAAATATCTTGTTGTTAACAATGTTATACGTAGGTACTAATAAAATAAACACAGAAAGTCATAAAGTAGTGGAATATAAAATAAACAATACCGCAATGCAGACGTGCACACCGAATTACTGATGTCTAGGGTTGTAGAGTTGTTGATGCCAATCGGTTGCTTGCTTATAAATTCGCAATTTAGAAAAATAACGATTTCGCATGGAGATCACTAATTACTCCTGGAAACTTCTTAGGGATATTGGACGCCCTCCAGACAGGTGGACCGATGATTTAAAGAAGACTGTTGGTGGCGAATACATAAGATCGTGCTCTGATCTGAGGGACACCTACGGCTAGCATAGTGTTGCTGTAGCATGTTGAAAATTATTGAAAGGCCTCACGAGTCAAAAATGACACGCGGTAATACGCGGTTATTAGGACAAGCGAATGAATTGAATCTGCAGAAACTAGCATACCCGACACTAGCGCGGTTGGGCCTCTGGGATTCAGGGGCGAGGAAAATCATACAGACAGTCAGCTATATCAAAGACTTGAATCATCCCAACACTAGTTGTCCAATTCGGTCAACCTTACAAATTCGCTGCCTGCGCTCGCGCACTGTACCATAATTACGGCCGATCAATGCAGCCGGGCCTTATTGAAAGGCTGCTCAGGGGCGAGGAAAGTCGTATAGTCAGCTATGTCAAAGAACTGAATCATCCCAACACTAGTTGTCCAATTCGGCCAACCTTACAAATTCGCTGCTGCGCTCGCGCACTGCACCGTAATTATGGCCGATCAATGCGGCCGGGCCTTATTGAAAGGCTGCTCAGGGGCGGGGGATATTAAGATGGCTGGCTTGTAATTTGATGGATCGAGGCACCGGGCCCGCCGGCTAGTAACGGCCACGTACGGTAATCATGTGGAGGGTTACATTGTTTAGGGGAAAATGGGAAATTCGTGGGCGTGTTTGTTCTGGTAAAGAAGTTGCATGTTTTGAGGCAAAAGCTAAGTGAATTTATGATAGATATCCAAGACAGGCCGAAAATGGACCGAAGTGTAATGCCGGTTTAGAATTCTACCCGTGTGGGTGTCGTAAAAACCGACTAATAAACATCTACAGAATGGACAGATGCGTCCATTCTTTCTTTTGCAAGTTTCTTTTTTTGCGAACTTACTATTTTCTACTTAATTTCGTGGCTCTGGCTGTCAAAAACATCCTTCCTTTTAGAGAACATATAGAGGACTATTTTCTCACGGTGCGGTACGAATATCGGTCTCATACAACACGGTGGGTTTGTCCGTCACGCCTAGCGACACAGGCGTAACCGATATATCCTATTGTGTCGACAATTTTGTCCACTTTAGTGTCGCTTTCATCGTTCCTATTTCAAACTTTCACGCAGATTGTTATAAATTTTGTAGGACGCCATATTCATCCTCCTATTTTCTTAGCTGTCCGAAGCTAATATCTTTTTTTATCAGAGAAAATATTGAGGACTATTTTCTCACGGTGCGGTACGAATATCGGCCTCATACAACACGGTGGGTTTGTCTGCCACGCCTTGCGACACAGGCGTAGCCGATATAGCCTATTGTGTCGACAATTTTGTCCACTTTCGTGTAGCTTTCATCGTTCCTATTTCAAACTTTCACGTAGATTGTTATACATTTTGAAGGATGCTATATTCATCCTCCTATTTTCTAAGCTGTCCGAAGCTAATCTCTTTTTTGTATCAGAGGAAATATGGAGGACTATTTTCTCACGGTGCGGTACGAATATCGGCCGCATACAACACGGTGGGTTTGTCTGCCACGCCTAGCGACACAGGCGTAGCCGATATAGCCTATTGTGTCGACAATTTTGTCCACTTTCGTGTAGCTTTCATCGTCCCTATTTCAAACTTTCACGCAGATTGTTATTTGAAGGATGCTATATTCATCCTCCTATTTTCTTAGCTGTCCGAAGCTAATATCTTCTTTCTATCAGAGAAAATATGGAGGACTATTTTCTCACGGTGCGGTACGGATATCGGCCGCATACAACACGGTGGGTTTGTCCGCCACGCCTAGCGACACAGGCGTAGCCAATATAGCCCATTGTGTCGACAATTTTGTCCACTTTCGTGTAGCTTTCAGCGTTTAAACTTTCACTTTGTCCTGGATGATGCTATAAAAATAAGAAAGGAAATTGTATAAAAAGTTTACAGTAACATATTGTAAGTCTACAGAAGCTTATTCGAACTTTCACGACGTCTAAAGTTTCTGAGATTGCGGACAGCGGTACTTAATTAATTTTCTTACCGTTACTATTGCATAATTACCACCTAAGTTGGTATGCCAAGATTTAGTAATTAGTCAGATATATTCTATATGGATTATAAATTACGTGTGATCAAATAACAATTCTCTGCAATACTACTTAAATTACAGTTGTAAAATGTTTACTGCTACAATTTAATGTTTTCTAGGGGACTGCTCTTCCATTTTATGTAATAAAACTTGCCCATTAGATGCGAAATATATGTTATTTATTGCAAGTTTATAACTATTGAGGAATTTTAGTATAGAACTGTATGGGGCGCTCGAGTTCCCAGTTTTATGGTTCTAATTATCTTTATGCATTTCTTAGGAAATCTTGGGACATAAATTACTTGCGAAATCATTTCGATATAGTCCTATTTTGAAGTAAGGAAGATCATCATAAATGTTTATCCTACACAGATGGACCGTACCTATGGATCGTGTCGTGACTTATGGCGTACCCAGGGGGGGGGCCTACGTCCAGCAGTGGACTTCTTAAAGCTGATGTGATGTGACATTTATCATCAAAACATTCATGTAAAGATCAGTTTTTTAGTGAAATTACTTGGCGTTGGATCTTGTCAGGCCAGAATCCTCATCTTATTTCACTTGTGGCACAAGTCAAAAATTCTGTACCTGCACTTTTCTTTGAATTAAATCGCATTTTACTTACTACTTAAAGAAAACTTTGACTAAAAATGAGGTAGCAAACTGGAGAACTAATAGAGCAACTATCGACAGTGCCTTTGTTTGTCATTGGTCTAAAATGTGTCAATGTCAAAGTTTAGTTACTTCTTATTGGTGATTTAGGACAATCGCGCCTGCTGCCGTCTCCAATAAGCTTTGGAATTCCTACCTATTATTGAGTCCTAAATCTTCTTCTTTAAGTGGGACACCAAGTCGTCTAATGACCCGATGAACCCTGGTGTCAGAGTTTTCAGGTCTCTGACATGGTTGTGTAACGACCGCCGTCGTTAAAATACTCATAGACAGCAACCGGGACCGACGGCTTAACGTGCCCATCCGAAGCACGGAACCATCTTGCTTTTCAGACAATCAGGTGGTTCAGCCTACAATCTTTGAATCTTTGGGAACAAATTCACGAAGTGATAAATAGGTATCAACTTTGTGAGTGACCCACCGGGAATTGAACCCAGAACCTTCTGTGTCGCAGGCAGTCAACCCACTAACTACTGCGCCTCATTGGCTGTCAAATAAGATTATCAGAACTAAACCGAATTTCACTTGCTACTCTCTTAGATAAACAGTGTACCTCGGTAGACCTAGTGATCTCTGGTCGGGCTGTTTATACTAAATCATCTGCACGTGGACCTGTGCCTGCCTGGGGGCAGTGTTGCCAGATGTTGAAACAGGATTTTAGAGAAATAACTAAGACATGACGAGGAACTAAAATTAGAATTATACCGGTGTAGGGAATGCAATTCCGCAAGTCAATTTCAGTGGATAATCTCAATCTCGCGGGATCCCGCATGCTGTTAAGACTGCAGTAAAAAAAAATTAATCATTACGTAGAATAAATTTGTATCACATTCCCTATAAGTACCGGGGGAAGTTCATGATCAAACATCCTCGAAAAAAACGAGGAAACTATGGCACTTTTGGCAGTTTTATATAAGGCTGTGATGTGATGATGATGGATGTTCTACTGCTGAACTGAACGAGCAGCTTGAAGCTGGTTAGATAGTTTAGACCTTAGTTGGAACGTTCTTATACCGCGCGCACAAGATTTACATTGGGGCTTCGATTGTTTAAAAGCGGACGTGGGCTTGACTGTCTCTACCATAAACACGCAAAAACCGATGACAGGCAATGTGGCGCAGTGGTTAGTACAACAGCCTGCGACGCAGAAGGTTCCGGGTTCATTTCCCGGTGGGGTTACTCATAAATTTGATATTTATTACTTTGTGAATTTGTTCCCAATCTGGGTATGACAGGATAAAAGCGTTCAAAACCTGCTGCCTGGCAACATCGCCCGGGGCACTTTACGGTCGTGCACGTTTCGTCTAGGGCTCCAAGTTCTGTTATTGTCCCTTTTCTATTCATTATTGTTGTTTATTCCCCTTTTCTAGGCTACGCCAGCGGGTGTGCCGGTTGTCATTCTGTCAGCACCATCATCTCTAGATACAAGACTTACATAGGCGCTTCAAGTCTCTAACTAGAAGTGAGCATACAAAAAAATTAAAAAGCTGATAAAAACGTTTAAAACCTGCCGTCTGGCAACATCGCCTGGGGCACTTTACGGTCGTGCACGTTTCGTCTAGGGCACCAAGTTCTGTTATTGTCCCTTTTCTATTCATTATTGTTGTTTATTTCCCTTTTCTAGGCTACGCCAGCGAGTGCGGTTATTGCAAATATTTAATTCTGTCAGCACCATCATCTCTAGGTACAAGACTTACAATGGCGCTTCAAGTGTCTAACTGGAAATGAACTTTACTATACGACAAAAATGCAAAAAGCTGCTAAAATCGTTAAAAACCTGACGTCTGGCAACATCGCCCAGGGCACTTTACGGTCGTGCACGTTTCGTCTAGGGCTCCAAGTTCTGTTATTGTCCCTTTTCTATTCATTATTGTTGTTTATTCCCCTTTTCTAGGCTACGCCAGCGGGTGTGCCGGTTGTCATTCTGTCTGCAGCATCGTCTTTGGATTATACGCCTACTGGGATGACGAGACGTGTCTGTAATTTGCCTGTGCTATGGAGTGTTTGACGTAAATAGCTTAGGAGAAAATAGTTGTTTGTTTTGGGACGTTCATTTGGGATTTACAGGAAGATAAACTTAGATATTGTTTCAATGCGAAGGAAGTAGACGTGTTTAGCCCAAATGCTGCTTTATAGATTTTGACATAGGATTATCTACTTATTTATTTACTATTAGCCTATGGTGTCACTTGATTAGAAATAGAAGTGATCGCCATGGCTGAAATCGGTCGGAGATTATTATTATCATCATCGTATCCCATTACTAAACTCAACTTCAAGAACTTCGTTTGATAGTACCTAACATACGTTTCCTGTTAAACTTTCACTGAAACTTTAGATTTGTCCGGTGGCCCCATAGTAAAAGTTGTTCAGAATCACGCGTAGAAACATCCTGCAAAGTTTGCGCACTGACTAAAAAATAACCCTGTATTTTGAAAGACCTTTCAAAAAGGCGAGGTTAACCTATAAAACGATCCCCACGTTCTTACAACCTAAGGAAATTGATATCTTATAATCGTAATCATAAACATAAAAGGCTAGGTGATAGTTTTCCAGGAAGCACAGCTTTTCCAAGAATTTAACGTTCAATAAACGGTAATCGCTGTGACTAATACAAGATTATAATGTTAGTGCAGATTGTAGAAGATTGCCTAGACATGAAAGTTTGAAGTGAAGCTACTAATGAAAATACAAGTCGAGTTTTTATGTAAAGTTCAAAAGTACAGGTGATTAGGTACGTCTAAAATAAAGAAGGACCTTTGGCTACTCGCCCACGTCCGATAATCGGTGTCCGTTTTTTTGTAGGAGAAAAATGGAACGTATTGATTGCAATGGTGTAACGCCCACATCCTACAAATAGTAGGTCAGAAATAAAATCGGCGAATCTCGACCGATCCGATTGTCGGTGAAAAATGGAACACTCTGAAATGTATGCGTAAACGCACACTACTCACCGACAGTCGGCCGCATGCACTTGCTAGGGAAGGGCATATCTCGAGAGTCGCATTTCTCGTACACATCAATATGCAGCATCAACATATTTCAAATTATTATTTTTTAGTAAAGACTCTTTTGCAAATTCAGATTAGTTTCATAATAAAATCTTTTCAGTATCAAAACTGTAAACTTGACAAGAAGACATGAATTAAAAAGAAGAAAGGATAGGTAAGTTGAAGTGGTTAAAAACAGTTACCCGACTTCGGTAGTTTCAAAATTGTATTTTGCAATGGAAATCCGCAAGTTGAATTACATACCAAAATACATATGTCACCGTAAAATTACAAACAACGCTGGATTATAATCTATCTCGCTAAATTATAATATGTCGGAATATTGTAACCCATTCACAGTATTCACACGTATAATTTTTCAGTAGATTACAATATAACGCACCAAAATCGAAAAAACTGTGATACGATACGCTGCTCGCGTTCTGATTGGTCAAGTCAAGTCTCATGTTGCCAGAGACGCCATGTTTGTTTAACAGCTAATTGCCATCTCGTTGGTTCTCGAACGTAAACTAACAGTTTTTTCTTCTGTTTTTATAACTCCGTGTTGAAAATTGCTCATAAGAACTTATGAAATAAGAAAATAATCTCATAAGCACTGTTTGCTTAGGTTCGATACTTGTTAGATACCCATAGATATGGCGATCAGCAGTCAAATAAACATGGCGGCGCGATGTACATGACATTCGACCGATCAGAACGCGAGTTGACAATTTTACTGTTTTACTGCATAATATTATTGTGGCTACTAACTAACAAATAAGTAGCCTGTTTGAACGTGGATTATATGATTTATTTACAATGCATTAAATGGTTGATATTTATAGAAAAACATAAAATTATTACAATAAGAAAAATCGATCGCTTGTTTGATGAGCTGTCAACAAGATCTAGTTGTCCATGGCAACCAGGGTGACCGCCACAGTACTCCCCCGCCGAGACCGTTGCTGCAGGCTACGGTCGATAGTGATCCGGGAACCGGACCATCCGACCACTTCGTGTTCTGGAGGGGGGAGCAGGTGCTGGTGTAGGACTAGCAAGAACATCTGGAGCCCTCGCTGGAAGCTCTGGAACTGCTGCTGGTTCGTCTTTGACCACATAAGCTGCCTTAAGCCTGTCAATTGACACTGTTTCAGACTTGCCTCTGACCTCAATCTTGAAAGTTTTCGTGCCTCTTTCTAACACTTTGTATGGTCCAGTGTAAGGAGGCATTAACGATTTCCGGACTGCATCTGTGCGTAAGAAACCGTACTCTGCCGTGGCAAGGTCCTTGGGGATGTAGAAGGGCTTGTTTGTGTGCCATTTCGTAGGAACCGGGGACAATTTTGCAATATGCTGGCGCAGGCGAGATGCGAAGTCAGTTACGTCGGTTTCCATGTCTCCTGACGGAGCGAAGAACTCTCCAGGCAGGCGCAGTGGTTCGCCGTAAACAAGTTCTGCTGCTGAGGCTTTTAGGTCGTCTTTCCAGGCGCTTCGGATGCCGAGTAAAACCATAGGAAGTATCTCTGACCATTGGGATGAAGCGTGGCACATGATGGCGGCCTTGAGTTGCCGATGTAGACGTTCGATGATGCCGTTTGCGATGGGATGATAGGAAGTGGTGCGAAAATGCTGAGCACCAACCGGTGATGATATGGCCTTGAAGAGACTCGACTCGAATTGGCGTCCACGGTCTGTTGTGATCTTTTCGGGACAGCCGAATCTGGCAAACCAGCCGGATACTAGTGCGGTGGCACAGGCTTCAGCAGTGATGTCCTTGAGTGGATACGCCTCAGGCCATCGGGTAAACCTGTCAATTACCGTGAGGCAGTACCTGTAATCAGAGGATGGTGGCAATGGTCCTATGATGTCGAGATGAATGTGAGAGAATCGAGATGAAGGGATGATGAATGAGGATAATGGTGATGAAGTATGACGGGTGACCTTGCTGCTTTGGCAGCGTAAGCATTGTTTCGACCACTCTCTACAGCTTTTGCGAATCCCTGGCCATACGAAACGTTGTGTCACCAGTCGCACTGTAGCTGCACATCCTGGATGGCTTAGGTTTTGTAACATTTCGAATGCCGTTCTGCGGAACCCAGGTGTTAGAAAAGGACGCGGTGAACCAGTAGAAACGTCACAGTACAGTGGTGTCGCGCCTTGCAAGGGTACTTTTTGTAGTTGTAGTGACGATCCGTGCTGTAGCAGATCTTGCAGTTCAGTGTCCTGTTCCTGAGCACGTGCAAGAGCCTGGTAGTCGATGGTAGAGCCAACTTCCTCTACTCTAGATAGCGTGTCAGCTACGACGTTTTCATTGCCGGGTAAGTACCTTACGTCTGTAGTAAACTGCGCAATAAAGTCCAGGTATCTAAATTGTCTTGGTGAGCAGTTGTCACGTCGAGTTGCAAAGGCAAAAGAAAGTGGCTTATGGTCTGTATACACAACGAAGGCTCTGGCTTCTACCATGTGCCGGAAATGGCGAATAGCTTCATATATGGCCAACAGTTCGCGATCATACGGGCTGTATTTCTTTTGCGAAGGCTTGAGCTTTCTTGAGTGGAATGCCAGCGGTTGCCAACTATCTCCTTTTCGTTGCTGTAGAACGGCTCCAACGCCTACGTCCGATGCGTCTGTGAAGATGGCAAGCTCTGCATCTGGGTCTGGATGGGCCAGTAGTGTTGCTTGTGACAGGCTGGATTTGCAGGAGTTGAAGGCCTGTAGCATCTCAGCTGTCATAATGATGGGGTGCGAACCTTTGATCTTTGGTCCTTTCAGTGCTTCATTTAAAGGAGCTTGAATAGTTGCAGCATTGGGAACGAATCGCCGGAAGAAGTTAACCATTCCCAAAAACGACGCAGTTCTTTGACCGTCCTGGGAGCTGGGAACTCTTGAATAGCTGTCACCTTTGTGTCAAGAGGTTTAATCCCTTTAGCAGTAACACGAAAGCCCAAGAATGTTACCTCGTCCTGTCCAAAGTGACTTTTGCCTGAGTTAATCAAAACGCCGTACTCCTTTAGGCGAGTGAAAAGTTTGGTTAGGTGTTCCTTGTGCTGGGCCTCGGAAGGTGAATAAATAATGATGTCATCGATATAGCCGTAGCAGAAGTCCTCGAAACCGCGGAGAACTTCGTCTATAAATCGTTGGAATGTTTGTGCTGCATTACGGAGGCCGAATGTCATGTATGGAAATTCAAACATGCCGAAAGGTGTAGTTATTGCTGTTTTAGGTATATCTGCTTCGAAAACTGGAATTTGGTTGTATGCCTTGACAAGATCGATGACGGAGAAAATTTTGCAGCCGGACATGCAAGCGTCGAAATCCTGAATGTGTCTCACCTGGTACTTGTCGGGTACGGTGCGAGCATTGAGGGCTCTGTAGTCACCGCATGGTCTCCAGCCGTCATCCTTTTTGGGTACGAGATGAAGCGGAGAAGACCAAGAGCTCTCCGAAGGACGTGCTGTACCATTAGCGAGCATGTCGTCGAACTCTTTTTGAGCGATCTTGAGTCGATCCGGCGGTAGGCGACGAGGGCGGCTTGATACCGGAGGTCCAGGGGGTGGTGCGAATGTGGTCGACCGTATTGTGTTTCGGTACGCGATGAATTCCAGCTGGTCGAGTAATTTCTGGAAACTCAGATAAAAGGTCGTGATATGGGCAATCTCCTTTAATAGATTTTACCGACATGACATCATCAAAAGGCTTCTTAGTAGGTACGTTGACGCTTAGCGTAGTCAGCATATCTATCAACCTGTGGTTTCTACAGTCCACCAGAAGGTTGTAGTGCGCTAGGAAATCTACGCCAATAATCGGTTTCGAAACATCTGCTACAATAAAGCGCCATACAAACGCGCGTCGAAGGCCGAAATTTAAATTGAACTGCACCGTACCGTATGTATGAATCGTTGAGCCATTAGCGGCGAACAGTTAATAGTCTGTTTGTTTCCTGGCTTCTTTTAGTGCAGACCTGGGGTAAACGCAAACATCCGATCCTGTGTCAATTAAAAACTGAATTTTACTATATTGATCCATAACAAACAGGCGGCCTGGTGCGGCGTGGCAGTCGTAAGCCGCTAATTCGGACTGCCGGCATGGTTTTCCGAGTTTCTTCTACTATACTTGCATGGGCTATGGCACTTGATAGCGCTCCTGCCATAGCGTCGATGGTACCAGCAGTACTCACTGTTGCGGACATTCGAGCGGGGAATTCCATATGAACTGCTGTTTGTCCGGCATCGCGACCGTGATAGCGAGCGTTCTCTTTTTATACTTGCTATTTCTGCAGTAAGGTCCGCAATTTTTTGCTTCAATAGCTCGAAATTTTCACTTTCACTAGACATGGTGTCCAACAAAGTCGGAAGTCACCAATTATGTGGCTACTAACTAACAAATAAGTAGCCTGTTTGAACGTGGATTATATGATTTATTTACAATGCATTAAATGGTTGATATTTATAGAAAAACATAAAATTATTACAATAAGAAAAATCGATCGCTTGTTTGATGAGCTGTCAACAAGATCTAGTTGTCCATGGCAACCAGGGTGACCGCCACAGTACTCCCCCGCCGAGACCGTTGCTGCAGGCTACGGTCGATAGTGATCCGGGAACCGGACCACCCGACCACTTCGTGTTCTGATGGTTCCGATACCGGGAATCTTATAATCTTTCGAAAATTGATACGTTAAATGGTGATCCGTGTGTATGTATGTCTTACAATATTTCGACAGATTGTAATTTAGCGGGAAATATGATAATCTAGTGGTGTTTGTAATTTCACGGTGACACATACATGCATACTTTCGAGGGACGAGATCTTCTTGGGGAAGTCGGGTAAAAGGAAGCGAGATGTAGTCACTTTAACATCAAAACTTTCTCTAGATATCAAATAACAAATTTTCAATTTACTACAACAGCTGGGACTACCTATGGTGATATGATAAGATAACTTCTTTTCGTGTACGACACCGGGTCGTTCAACGACACGAGGAACCCTGGTGTCAGAGTTTTGTAACTCTAGCGTCTAGATAACTGATAAGTTATAGAAAAATACTCTTAATCAAAGAATATTAATGGTTTTACGAGAATCACCCAGCCTGCGTCTCAAAGAACCACAAGTAAGAAATGCTCTTTCAGCTTCTATGCAAATAATTTAGAATGTTTTCATAGTTAGGACATATTCATAGGAAATGAACGTCGAGTTTTCGCCATTTAGAAGCAAAAGTTATTATATTTTTTGGCGTGGGTTTTCAATGTGCCGGATCCGCGGATCCGCCTTTTGAAGGTGGGGGTCCCGCAAGGCTAAAAATAGCGCGAGATCCCGCGGGATTGCGGATCCCGCATTGCGGGATTGCAATCCCTAGACGTGCTACTAACAACAGTCAAAAAGACGGACGTGTGCTTTGAGTCGGTCACAAAATCGGACATAAGAATCGGAGGAAAAATCTGAGCGATTATCGGTCCTACAAAAAGTCTGACGTGGGCGAGCAGCCTTAGGTAACCTATTTTTGTATATTTTATGTTGGTTGCCAGTAAGTCATTTTGGTAATATATTTAATTTAAAATATTGTATGAAAAAGCGTGTACTTTGCAGGTCGCATGGCACAATTTTCAGGGTGTACTAAAAAGAACATAATTGGTGGGTTATCTGCCATTCTTAAAGATTACCAAACAATAAAAAAATTATTAAGCCCCTTTTCTTGTTTTTTACGATAGCCATTAATGCTATTCTAAGCTGGTATCAAACGGCGAAGCAAAATGAAATGTCAGTTCCATAGATTAGATACCTAAGGTATAGCTTCAGTCCAGCTATTTAGAAATTCTGATTTACGCGCTCCCTTATATCTATAATTTTCCTCCATTCAAGAGTTTAATACTAGTTGGTTAATACCTAATAAACATAGGAATTGCTATAGGAAATTACAAACTTCGAAGAATCGCTTATCATTTCTCTTATGGCGGAGTGCTGACATTAAATTATTCAAACAAACCCTTTTAAATCTATTAGCAGCCATTCAATAACCTTCGCTTAACCTTTTCATCTACCGAAAACAATTTAGGTAAAGTTTGATCAGGGACGTATTTAGGAAATAACAATTAAGAAAAAAATTGCGAATGTGTCGTATGTATTTCTTTGTGACTTTGGGAGGTAGAGAGAAACACCCCAAATGCATATAGGTACGTCTTGGTTAAAAGAGGAATAAGTACTAATTCTTTCTTGCTACGAATTGCTGCTCAACACAAACAAAAGCTGCTGATATCAGCACTGGGTCGACTGTGTACTTGAGCGAGCGATCTACACTTACACTCATCACGCCTATATCCCTTGAGGGGTAAATAAGGTAGAGCGTAAACGGTCTTAAAGAACGCTTTTTCTATTTGGGACAGGTTGTATGCATGCATATCTCCTAAAATGGTAATAGACGCGAAACGCTATAGTCTCTTACTTAGCCGTCTCTTACGACACCAAGAATGGACGGAGTGTTGCTATTCTAAGTAGGCATCCATCACGCGGTATCAAAGTGAGTTTTTTCTCGCGTGGGACACCGAATTGACGAAGGAACCGAACTTATGTTAAAAATATTTTTCGGTCACTAATTCCCTCCCTGTCGGACATGTCGTCTCATTATTCCCTCGCATTGTGCCGTTTAGGTGCAGCCCTGCCTTAGCCGCGGCTCAATGGAGGAAGATGGGTATAGCAGATACCTTAATTGACTAGAGCTTGTGCCCGAAACCTTAGGGCTGCATAATAATGGCGAGTAATCCCTTATCCAGACGGCTAGCTTAAAGCGACGACGGTTGTATAGTGAAATCTAGCATTTAAAAGAAACCTGATAAAATGGAACAAACCTGTAGTGTGGATTTAAGATCTGGCTTTACAACTCTGATGCAAGTCGTATTTCGCCAATGTCAAAGTATTTTACCTCATATTTCATGGAAGTGTCAAAAAATGAGTCTAAGATACTTAAGGGTTGAGGGTTTTTGAAGACGGTTTCATGCTAGAAAAACTCTTCTTAATGGAGGAAGATGGGTATAGCAGATACCTTAATTGACTAGCGCTTGTGCCCGAAACCTTAGGGCTGCATAATAATGGCGAGTAATCCCTTATCCAGACGGCTAGCTTAAAGCGACGACGGTTGTATAGTGAAATCTAACATTTAAAAGGAACCCGGCAAAATGGAACAGACCTGTAGCACAAATTAGGGAAACGGCGCGCGGGGCGGTGCCTGTAGTGTGATGCCGGCTTGAAAAATAGGCTTAATTTTTTAAAGATCTGGCTTCACAACTCTGATGCGAATCGTATTTCGCCAATGTCGAAGTATTTTACCACATATTTCATGGAAGTGTCAAAAAATGAGACTGTCTTAAGGGTTGAGGGTTTTTGAAGACGGTTTCATGCTAGAAAAAACTCTTCTTAATGGAGGAAGATGGGTATAGCAGATACCTTAATTGACTAGAGCTTGTGCCCGAAACCTTAGGGCTGCATAATAATGGCGAGTAATCCCTTATCCAGACGGCTAGCTTAAAGCGAAGACTGTTTTATAGTGAAATCTAGCATCATCATCATCTTCCTGCCCTTATCCCAATTACTTGGGGTCGGCGTAACACGTTTTGTTAAAAACAAAATAGTGTTGCAAAGGATTTGGCTTAATTTTACGACCGGCCGCCTACCAGACGTCAACCCTCCTTGGGACTGCTTTTGTGGTGGATTAACCGCCACCATACGGTTGGCCCTGGCTGTTTGGGTCGGGTTTATCCCTCGGTCGCCTCTTAAGATCCCCACGGGATGAGAGGGGGTGGTGCTATTCTACTCTGCCGGCACCACACGGCCAGTGAAATCTAGCATTTAAAAGAAACCCGATATGATAGAACAGACCTGTAGTGTGATGCCGGCTTGAAAAAGCTTAACTAATATTTAATGGAAGTGTCAAAATGTGAAAAAGGGACTTAAAGTTTGAGGGGTTTTTAGATGGTCTCATACTACAAAAATCTTTTATTTCTTGTCGTGTGGAGCACCAACTCAATAAACGCCATGATGAACCCCTGGGCCCGAATATTAAAACTTACTACTGCTACTACTGTAAACTACTCGACCTCCCGTGACTGAGTAAACACTTGTTGTTTGAGACGTCCATGAGACAAACTACCCAATGAACTGAACCAGTGTTAGGTCAGAGCTTGAAATCGCTATTATAACTAGAAAACAATCTTAAAGCCTATCCGATTCAAGTGCAGACATTTATTTGCTTTTTGTCAGCTGTCAAGTGAATACGAATCTTTTGTCATTTACTGCGTATTTACATTTCTAGGTGTCTTGTTGTCAAAAATGAAATAAACGCTTGGAAAGACTATAAAATAGCATGTTTTACCCAGCAAGGTCTAAAAGGTTAGTCATTCAAGAGAATTTAACTTCGTTATTAAAGCAAATTCATTCATTTTGAAGAAAAGCTTACCATTTATTTATAGGTACGAACGAACTCAGTACGTCCCAAAATAATAAAATTTACGAAAGCTGATGGAAAATGCGCAATTTCCATACTCCATTCTCTTCACCTGTCTATTTGAGTAATTTATCGTCCACCAATACAAGGACTTATACGACTTTCATCATAAAGCACTAATAATAGAGTTTAGTTAAGTGCACTATGACATGTTCGGCATTTATAGTCTGTACCGTATAAGCTGAACTGTGACCTAAAGGTTTAAATCTATATGGCGTCACTTAAATAATAAATCAGATCGTCTAACCAAATAATTGCACAGTTTACTATCCTAATTATAGGTAGAATTAGTAAATAAAATATGATGATGAGGCTGTTTTACGTCTTGAATGAAATAGACTTCAGACACATCAAGCTCTCTCAGTTTGCGAAATATTCCGCTTGAAAATCTACCTACAAGCTATTGTAACAATTTGAGTTCTTAACCTTAATAAAAGGAACACAATAAAAAGAACCTGAGGTTACAGCGTTTATCTTTGGCATCAAAGCCCTCGAAATTTGCGAGTCGCAAAGTTCAGAATTCACGCGTGTTTCATAAACTGATCCTGAAAAGTGTAGGACAGATGCGCAAATACTGTGGCAGCGTCCTAGAAAACCTAGTCATACCCTTAACAAAGCTAGCAGCCCGTTAATAGTGGGTGTACAATACGTTAATTAAATCGTCGGGATCGCGCGCGCCGTGCATCTCGGGCTCTGTAGCGGGAATTCTGCATACGCGATTGTTGTACCTACTACGGAAGGCACGAACAGAATTTCAATAGGGACTTTAAGGAATAGGTTGGAAACTAAAGACAATTACCTAATCTGCAAAGAATTTTCCGACTCCAATTTCCGGTCGTTGGGAAGGTTTTGAGGACGTTGAGATGCGTATTTCAACTACGAAAAGCACGAACCGAATTTGGATTTGAACCGACTTTAAAAAGGAAGGTACTTCTACGAGGTTTCCGGTCTGAATTCGGCATTGGCACCCTTTTTGAAGGTCCCTGGGTACGTCTCTGTAGGGGACGAGAATGCATATGCATTCAGATCAGACGATCGATCTATTTTGAAACCTCCGTGAAGTCACTATCATCATCAAAATCAACAGCAACTCACTGCTGGACATAGGCATCTCTCGTTGTATTCACAGAGAACTACATAATACATAATAGTCGTCTTTTACGACACTCCAAGGGATTTTGATCCCTACTATATCATAGTACCTAATACGCGAGTAGCTATATATATTTAGTATTCCTTGCTAATACTCATAATTTATGTGTAGAGCTGTCGCCCTGATAATGCGGTGTCAGTTCAAGACTCGCAGCGAACACTGTGTAATTGCATCGTAATGTTCAGATCATGACATGACGCGGACTGTCGACATGAAAAATGTTTGGAGCAGTGGTGTCTGTATTGCAGAATACAGCAGTTGAATGAATAGGAAACTGAGTCCAATGTTTTTACACACAAAAAAGTTTTACAAAAACCATGAGACTTACATACGGGTGCCCCCGTAACTGTCTAGACACTTCCTAAAAAACTGAATCTGTAATTTAATATGTAATTTCCAGTGCAACTTTTTTTAAATCAATATTAATTACTTGTTGAAGATCTACCTATGCTCTAAAATTGTGTCTAAGTCTTTTATGTTACTTGAGTAGCGGGCAAACGGCCGAACGGAGGAGTAAATGCGATTATCAAGAGCATTATTTTATTAAAAATGTCTGCTACAGCAGCTCAAACGTAACTATTCTAACGCTTTTGATCATGACGAGATGCCGTCTCAACATTACCACATCGTCCTATATCTGAGCCTGACATTTTGAAGATTAAGAATAGAAAACACGATTTTCGGGTCATCAGGTTGTGCCGTGTGCCAAAATTAAATTTGAATAGAGCTACTGCACAGATAAATGCTGTACGGAACGGACGGAAGCCAGCACAGCATATTAGGACTGGACAAACTGGACATTTTGCAAACTGGACATTTTGCAAACTGGTCATTATGCAAACTGGACATTATGCAAACTGATCATTTTTTCACCACTGGACATTATGCACCTAAAGGATCCATCATAACAGCCACAACAATCCACTGCTGGACAAAGGCCTACCCCTATCGGGGTGTATTGTTGTTATACTCCCACCACGCTTGGCAGGCGGAATGGCGAGCGCGGTGCAAGATGTTGCATTGACAGGGAACGCTGTTGCCCATTCCTGGATGATATCCCTTAATCGCTTTTTACGACACCCACGGGGAGAATGGGGTGATGCCATTCTAAGCCGGCATTACAGGGGAAACATCACCATCGATAAAACTATGTAAACTACATACATCATCATCTTATCGCCCTTATACCAATTTATTTGGGGTCGGCGCAAAATGTTTTGTATGTATTCAAAATCATATTGCAATAGGATTTGGCTTAGTTTTACGATAGGCCGCTTTCTTATTTGGGCTTGCTATAGAGAGAAGATGGATTTACAGACATGATTTGGTTGACCATAGTAATTCAAAGTAGCCAGATCAGAAACTCTACCTTATACTTTACGAAACAACCTGAGTAATCTAAGGTTGGCAGTATTTTAGCTACTACTACTACTACTACATGGGAAAAAGCAGTGCTGTTTAGTGATTAATTATTGGCGTGCGGTAGTGTAAACTTAAGTGTGTGTGTAGTCTGATAATTCTCCGCATTTTTCAACGTAATTGTACATTATGATTATGAATATCAAATCGCATAACCTTAGCATTGCAAATCTCGGAAAACAATCGGAGTATAATATAAGCATACAATTTAAGCATTTCATTGGCTAATCTGCGACTATTAAAGCTTATTACGCGACTTGTGGTAAATAGAATAGACTATTATGTATATGTCTATTTTTACCTGACTGCCTCAGGAGGGTTCTGTTTTTCGAGAGTATGTACACAAAGTTTACACAAAGTAAGTATCGGCTGGCGCCAATCATGTGTACCTATGTAAGTATGTATGTAGACAAGAAATTCGTTTTCACGGGCTACAGCCCAAGTGCCTGGGCGAAATTTGACATGTGAGGTGTCGTTAGATTGGTCTAAGCAGCGCAAGTGACACTGACTATAAAAAAAATATATAAATTCAAGATGGCGGATTTTTATCGCTAAATACAATTTTGAAATTACTGCAAATGAGTTTTTGCTTTTTATACATATGTCTGCTGGTTCTATGAATAAGTAGTATGAGTGTGACCTCACAATAATGGTAGGTTTATTCAATCAAATTGTAACAATTTATATATCTTGATAGCATTAATATACCTGCAACTCCTTCATTCTATTATTAATTTAATATACATACATATATCACGCCTTTAACCCTTGCGGGTAGGCAAATTGTAAGTGAGCTGTAAAAACAGCCATTCAGGAGACTGTGTATCACTACAGCGATAGGTTGTCAGCCTGTTGCCTAAAATTGCAATACACATCAACATTCAAAACCCTTAGTTGCTTCTTACGAGACGGCATCCACGGGAAATATATGGGGTGATGCTTTTCTATGCACCACACAGCAGAATAAGGTCTTATAAAACCACAACCAGAAAGAGCACAGTTTAGAAAAAATTACAATGGCAAATTAAAACAACATAAGACAATGATATTATAAATGTAGGTTCTAGGTTGTAGATACGCCACCTGAGCAAAAAGTTGTTCCTTCAAATTGGTCTCCGTGAGACCAATGTGACAGTCTTGTGTCAGTCAGGCTTTGGTCAGGCTATGAGCTGTTCAAGCGGAATTTCACGGAACAACTTTTTTGTACAAGCAGTATGGAGATACCGTGTCTATAATAAAATGTCTTTGACATAAGACAAAAACTTTTTTTTAATTACATTCATTTTCTTTAGCAACAAAATATTCTTTGTAAATTATTAGCATTCTTGTCTTGAGATAAAGTCATTAATACCTATTAAGATGTTACAGATCTTGAATAATTTTTAAACTTTAGTAGAGTTTAGATAGATTTAATTAGTTTTCAAAATATTATGGATATCTGTCTGTAACATGATTATTTCTTTATGCAAAAATTTTTGCTTGTATTCCAGAAATTGTATACCTAACACGGGAAGTGTTTTAAACTTTGATATTCAATTTCTTTCTGTTTAATACTAATTAATAAAGTTTAGATCAGACTCATTCAGGATATAACATGGCCCGCATTTAGATTGAGGTGCATATAGAGGGGCTGGCCTCAAAAGTTAGCAAATTTTCAAAGTTTTCTGCAACATTTTGCACTTTTGCATTTTGCACTTAGGGGGACTCGTTAAAAACTCCCTAAGTGCAATCCAACACTGTTTTTGTACACAGCGACTTTTACGTAATAAACTAAACGACTTAGGCTTATACTTAGTCACACAAAAAAAGCTTCTCTGGGTCGCAGAACACCCTGTGTGCTTAGTAATTTAGCTTACATAAACTTTAAAGAACTTTCTAGTAGGTACCTAGTTTGTACTAAATTAGACAGCTTATATCCTAGCCCATGCAAAATAATTATCGTTTGGATTATAACTATAATGAGTGAATGCAGTGAAACTGTTATTACCATAAAATAAAGTAAATAAGATCGAATTATGAAATCAAAACAAAAGCTCACATAACCTCAAAGTGAATCATGAAAACATATGAAAACTAAAAATTAATATTGACTTACCGATTTAAAACGTGGCTATATGATTTAAAATATCATTTCACTTTCGTTCACAGTTATTATTGTCCGTAATTTAAAGAAAAAGTAAAATAAACAAACCGATCTGATTGTTGTTGTTGTTTTAAAAATTCATCCATCAGGATAGGCAATGGTACTAGCCATACAGCCTAGTCTTTTATTAGTTCTTTCTGTTATCTTTTCAAAAATAAGGCATTAAATGCCAATTCTTCTATAGTTCATTTCTTATTTCCAATAAAAACAAGGCAAAAATGCCATTTCTTCTATATACTCTTGTGTAATTTTCAGGTTCATAAAATTCCATGTCCGGGTTAAATCCATGTCAAAGCTCTCCAACCGTGGAGATAATAAAGTCAAATATTGGATTAAAAGTGGCAGGGTTCGATAGAAGTTCTTGAAGCGAAGGCGGGATACTGTCTTTGTAAATATCTTGCAGCTTGTCAATTAATAAAATTCGGTTAATATTTAAAGCAGGACAGTTGAAAAATATATGTTCCAGCGTTTGATTTTCATTTAGAGAGCAATCTGTACATAAAGGTGAGTTAATAATTTTCATGCGGTGTAGATGGGCTTTAAATTTACAATGACCAAATCGTAACCTGCATATTTGTGTGAAGAATCTTCTTTTTATAAAGGTATTATTCTTAGCGAACCAGGGTTTCTCTCCAAGATTCTTATTGATTGCAGCATACCATGCACCTTTTTCTTGTATTATAATTTGATGTTGATTTATCCAGCTTTGTCTAATTTCCTCTTGAATCAATGGGATTAAATCTCTCCATGGAAGTGACATTCTTCTGGGTTGTCCAATTAAGCTATTGTTTATTGTTCTGGCAAGGTAGTCAGCTGTTTCATTACCTGACACACCTTTATGTGCTGGAGACCATAAAAATTCAATTGAAACATTGGCGTTGTATAGGTAGTGTTTGCCACAGCTGTTTAATTTTATAAATAATATAATTTGTACTCAGAGTGTTATTCTTTAAAGCTGATAAAACTGACATACTGTCACTAATAATAAGCCATTTAGGGAAAGAGTGATTTAAATTGTTTATATATTCTAAAGCGGCTTGAATTGCTGCAGCTTCTACCGTAAATATACTGCAGGTTTTTGGTAGTTTATATCCATTTCCTGTCTTCAAGGCACTGTGATAGTATGCAAGAGAGACACCAGTATCAGTTTTTGAGCCATCAGTGTAAATATGCTGGTATTGTGGCCATAATGATAGTTTCTCATATAGCTCTTCTCTAGTTCTAATGGAGTTATCTATAACTATATTCATATTGCAAAATTTGCTTTCAAAAGCTCCTTCGTAACATGCCAACTTGTCAGATTTGTGAATGTTATGCCTTTCATTATAAACTTTTATTTCAGAATAATCAAGCAGAATAAAGGGGAATTTAATTGAAGTAGATGCAGAGGCCAAAGTTTGATTTTCAGCGATTTTCCTTAATAAGGAATGGTGAGTAAAAGAAAATAATTTCAGTAGAAATCTAAATTTGAGATATTTAAATCTTAACATCAATGGAGGTATATTGCATTCAACTTGCATAGAAACAATAGGTGTTGTTTTCATTGCACCTGTTATTAAACGTAAATTTTTATTCTGTAAAGTTTCTAACTTTTTAACCAAAATAGGATTGGAAGCATAACAAAGAAAACTATATTCAAAGTGGGAACGTACCACAGACTTATATAACATAAGTAAAACTTTAGGATCAGCCCCCCATGATGTTCTAGCGAGGGATTTAAGAATATTAAAAGCTCTAGAAGCTCTATCTGACACATAACTTACATGCTTATTCCATGATAAATTTCTAGTAAAAATTACTCCAAGAAATTTTGCTTCATCTTCTACTGGCAATAAGCTACCATCATAATATATATGAGATATTAAAAGTCTAGATCTACTAAAGATCACAACTTTAGTTTTCTCTAGACTAACACTTAAATGTAAATAATCAAAGTATGTTTTTAATCTTTCTAATGCTAAATTTAATTTGATTTCTGTTGCTTGCATGTTAGACCCAATACAATATATAGCTAAATCATCAGCAAATTGTAAATTTCTTACTTCGGTACCCAGTATACTATTTAATTTATTAATATACAAGATGAACAGCAAAGGACTTAAAATTCCACCTTGACAAACACCTAAATATGACGATTGTGGTCCATATAAATTATTTTTAAACTTGACATATACTTGCCTACCATTTAAAAAGTTGAATATCCAACTAATTAATTTTCCAGGTAAACCTAACAACTGTAACTCCGCAGCAAGCACATGGTGATTAACATTATTGAAGGCTCCAACAATATCAAAGAAGACACAAACAACAAATTTATTAAATGAGAAGGAATGATGAATGTCAAGAAAGAGATTATTCAAACTTTCGATTGCAGAGTGACCACGTCTAAAACCAAACTGATTTGGAGGTAATAACTTATTAGATTCAATAAAAATTCCAGTCTTTGTTTTAGTATTTGTTCAAAACTTTACCTATACAGGATGTTAATGCTATAGGTCGATAAGAATTACAATTATCCGCATCTTTACCAGGTTTCAAAACTGGAATTAAACAATCAACCTTCCATTCAGTGGGAATTATGTCATTAGACCAAAGAAAGTTAAATATGTCCAAAATCATTTTTTTACTTGACAATGAAAGATTTTTTAATAACTTATATGGAATATGATCTAAACCAAAAACAGTATCTCTTCTAGAGCTAAGTGCACTAATAAATTCATTTAAAGTAAAAGGTGTAATTAAATAATCATTACCACCAGTGACTGGAGAGTTAACAGTAGTAGTGACAATATTTGGAGAAACGGTTGTGTACTTATTTAAAAATGCTGGTATCCAATCTGTGTTAGAAGACCGTATCACATTACATTCAGAAAAAGATTTATTAAACATGCGCATTGTTTTCCATATTACAGACAGAGGATGTTTCACACAAAGCCATCCATGAAGCTTCTCTTTCCCTTTTAATGGTAAGTTTTTTAATAGCTTGTTGTTTTTTAAAATAGATATAATTTTCTAATGTTGGGTCATTTTTAAATTGAATGTAAGCAGCTTTAGAATTATTTACTGCTAAAGTGCAGGCATTATTCCACCAAGGCAAACGTGGTCTTTTCCTACGTGTTAAATTTGGCTGCACTGAATTATTTCTGGTTGTGGGATTAGCCTCAAATGCACAATTTAGTAGTAAAGAGCAGAGATTAGAATAGGATTCCTGGGGTCGTTCAAAGTCAAAGTTAAAAGTAGTTAATTTGTCACTAACTATTTCTTGATATTTTTTCCAATCGACATTTGAAAAATTTGGACGGATGTAATTTCCTTGATTTAAATTGGAATTGTTAATTCTATTTACAGAACCAAGGATACTAGTAACAGTGGGAAGATGATAACTCCCCATTGGATCATCATGAACTGACCAGCTACAGCGTAATGATAATGAGGAAGAAACGAGAGTAAGATCCAATGCATTTGGTTTCCACACATGTGAACCCACAGTAGTTGCTTGGCCGTCATTAAGGAGGCATAAATTATTATCATCAATCACATCTTGCAAAATTATACCACGCGCATCAGTTGACGTGCAACCCCACGAAGTACTGTGTGCATTGAAATCCCCAGCCATAATAAGAGGCCCCGGTACAGATTTAATCAAACTATCAAGACGGGAATAAGTAAAGTTGGAAGGAGAAGCCAACGTGGGACTATAGAAACTAATTATTGTAATAATTTCATTGTTGAAATGTAACTGAACTGCCAAATTTTGTAATGAGTTATCAGAATGTGTGTTTAACAAATTGTAACGCAAATTATTTTGTATTAATATAGCAACACCATTGTGTTTAGTACCTATATCTAATCTTTCGATGTTAAAACCTTTAATTTTAATTTTTTTCCCTGGTTTTAACCAGGTTTCAGAAATAAGTGCTACATGAATATTATTATTATATAAAAATAAGTAAAAGCATGTAAATTACTAGACAAACTTTGAGCATTCCATTGAACAATATTTAACTGATCCATAAATTAGAATTTATTTAGTTTTATGGTCTGTGGTTTTATTGATACTGAATGAATCAAGTAAAGCGCTTTTTATACTTTGAGTAGAGATTGGGATGGGATTTTCAGCATCTTTACTAGCGGAAATAATTTTTATAATTGAAGAAATCAGAAGATTCATGAATTGTTCCGATTTAAACAATTGTTGAACTGGGTCTACTTTACTTTTTAGTGGGGGGAAGTTTTTGTTATTAAAAACTTCAGAATACGAGGCCCTGCGCATCTGAACTTTTATCTCCTCTGCTTTTTGAATTTTCACTGGGCATGATTTGGCAATTGCAACATGTTTTCCTTTGCAGTGAACACAGACTGCTTCTTCTGGCCGTTTTACGCAATCTTTATAATTGTGAGAATCACCGCAGATTGAGCACCTCTGGGCGTTTTTACAGAATTTACCAATGTGCCCAAAGCGCAGGCATCGCAGGCATTGGCTCACAGGAGGCGTGTATGGCCTTACTTCGAAATACCAGCTGTTAATATCCACATAATCAGGAAGTACTGCACTAGCGAAAGTTATCGATACCGCTTGTGTTGGTACCAAGCAGGAGTTACCTTCGTCGTCTTTGGAACGTCGCATGAATCGGCGTACAGATACAACATTTCTGCAACTAGAAATTCCATCATATATTTTTTTGTTGCTCATGTATGTTGGAACGTTTGTTATTACCCTGTCACTTCCGTTAATCTTGCTGGAATAGTCGCCCTCAACTTTAGCTCTTTTGAGACTTGAGATTATTAAGAGCTGCATTTGCTAACCCTGGTCGCTCAAATATAACCGCTATTTTGTAACGATTGATTCTTTTCAATTGCTTGATACCTTTGTTACTAAGCTTCAATGCGCTTCCCAAGCCCATCAAGTCTCTCTCACCTATCGGCGTCTTGTCGTCCGCGCTCTCGTAAATTACTATATATTCGAACTCACCGCCATCCTCCGGATACTGACGAATGTAGTTTTCCGTTTTGTATGGCTTGTATTTGTCTACATCGTCGTCGCCCGCATCATCGCTCATAGCGGGTCCTCTCCTTCGCTTACCTCTCCGCCATCGTTTCCTTTTACGTTTGCCTTTGCGACCCATGGCTGGGCAGCAAAGCTGTGTTGCTTTTATTGCACTATTAGAATATAAGTTACTAGTAATTAAATTTACTAAGAAATTATCAATTTATTCTGCAAAAAGCAATTTTAAAATTTTCTTTGAAAAATTTTCACCCTCTTGATTCAAATTCCCGCCAAAGAAATCCAACCGATCTGACTGACACATCAACAACAAACAACACAAATGTCAAATTGGTTGTTGTTGTTTTAAAAATTCATCCATCAGGATAGGCAATGGTACTAGCCATACAGCCTAGTCTTTTATTAGTTCTTTCTGTTATCTTTTCAAAAATAAGGCATTAAATGCCAATTCTTCTATAGTTCATTTCTTATTTCCAATAAAAACAAGGCAACAATGCCATTTCTTCTATATATTCTTGTGTAATTTTCAGGTTCATAAAATTCCATGTCCGGGTTAAATCCATGTCAAAGCTCTCCAACCGTGGAGATAATAAAGTCAAATATTGGATTAAAAGTGGCAGGGTTCGATAGAAGTTCTTGAAGCGAAGGCGGGATACTGTCTTTGTAAATATCTTGCAGCTTGTCAATTAATAAAATTCGGTTAATATTTAAAGCAGGACAGTTGAAAAATATATGTTCCAGCGTTTGATTTTCATTTAGAGAGCAATCTGTACATAAAGGTGAGTTAATAATTTTCATGCGGTGTAGATGGGCTTTAAATTTACAATGACCAAATCGTAACCTGCATATTTGTGTGAAGAATCTTCTTTTTATAAAGGTATTATTCTTAGCGAACCAGGGTTTCTCTCCAAGATTCTTATTGATTGCAGCATACCATGCACCTTTTTCTTGTATTATAATTTGATGTTGATTTATCCAGCTTTGTCTAATTTCCTCTTGAATCAATGGGATTAAATCTCTCCATGGAAGTGACATTCTTCTGGGTTGTCCAATTAAGCTATTGTTTATTGTTCTGGCAAGGTAGTCAGCTGTTTCATTACCTGACACACCTTTATGTGCTGGAGACCATAAAAATTCAATTGAAACATTGGCGTTGTATAGTGTTTGCCACAGCTGCTGTTTAATTTTATAAATAATATAATTTGTACTCAGAGTGTTATTCTTTAAAGCTGATAAAACTGACATACTGTCACTAATAATAAGCCATTTAGGGAAAGAGTGATTTAAATTGTTTATATATTCTAAAGCGGCTTGAATTGCTGCAGCTTCTGCCGTAAATATACTGCAGGTTTTTGGTAGTTTATATCCATTTCCTGTCTTCAAGGCACTGTGATAGTATGCAAGAGAGACACCAGTATCAGTTTTTGAGCCATCAGTGTAAATATGCTGGTATTGTGGCCATAATGATAGTTTCTCATATAGCTCTTCTCTAGTTCTAATGGAGTTATCTATAACTATATTCATATTGCAAAATTTGCTTTCAAAAGCTCCTTCGTAACATGCCAACTTGTCAGATTTGTGAATGTTATGCCTTTCATTATGAACTCTTATTTCAGAATAATCAAGCAGAATAAAGGGGAATTTAATTGAAGTAGATGCAGAGGCCAAAGTTTGATTTTCAGCGATTTTCTCTAATAAGGAATGGTGAGTAAAAGAAAATAATTTCAGTAGAAATCTAAATTTGAGATATTTAAATCTTAACATCAATGGAGGTATATTGCATTCAACTTGCATAGAAACAATAGGTGTTGTTTTCATTGCACCTGTTATTAAACGTAAATTTTTATTCTGTAAAGTTTCTAACTTTTTAACCAAAATAGGATTGGAAGCATAACAAAGAAAACTATATTCAAAGTGGGAACGTACCACAGACTTATATAACATAAGTAAAACTTTAGGATCAGCCCCCATGATGTTCTAGCGAGGGATTTAAGAATATTAAAAGCTCTAGAAGCTCTATCTGACACATAACTTACATGCTTATTCCATGATAAATTTCTAGTAAAAATTACTCCAAGAAATTTTGCTTCATCTTCTACTGGCAATAAGCTACCATCATAATATATATGAGATATTAAAAGTCTAGATCTACTAAAGATCACAACTTTAGTTTTCTCTAGACTAACACTTAAATGTAAATAATCAAAGTATGTTTTTAATCTTTCTAATGCTAAATTTAATTTGATTTCTGTTGCTTGCATGTTAGACCCAATACAATATATAGCTAAATCATCAGCAAATTGTAAATTTCTTACTTCGGTACCCAGTATACTATTTAATTTATTAATATACAAGATGAACAGCAAAGGACTTAAAATTCCACCTTGACAAACACCTAAATATGACGATTGTGGTCCATATAAATTATTTTTAAACTTGACATATACTTGCCTACCATTTAAAAAGTTGAATATCCAACTAATTAATTTTCCAGGTAAACCTAACAACTGTAACTCCGCAGCAAGCACATGGTGATTAACATTATTGAAGGCTCCAACAATATCAAAAAGACACAAACAACAAATTTATTAAATGAGAAGGAATGATGAATGTCAAGAAAGAGATTATTCAAACTTTCGATTGCAGAGTGACCACGTCTAAAACCAAACTGATTTGGAGGTAATAACTTATTAGATTCAATAAAAAATTCCAGCCTTTGTTTTAGTATTTGTTCAAAAACTTTACCTATACAGGATGTTAATGCTATAGGTCGATAAGAATTACAATTATCCGCATCTTTACCAGGTTTCAAAACTGGAATTAAACAATCAACCTTCCATTCAGTGGGAATTATGTCATTAGACCAAAGAAAGTTAAATATGTCCAAAATCATTTTTTTACTTGACAATGAAAGATTTTTTAATAACTTATATGGAATATGATCTAAACCAAAAACAGTATCTCTTCTAGAGCTAAGTGCACTAATAAATTCATTTAAAGTAAAAGGTGTAATTAAATAATCATTACCACCAGTGACTGGAGAGTTAACAGTAGTAGTGACAATATTTGGAGAAACGGTTGTGTACTTATTTAAAAATGCTGGTATCCAATCTGTGTTAGAAGACCGTATCACATTACATTCAGAAAAAGATTTATTAAACATGCGCATTGTTTTCCATATTACAGACAGAGGTGTTTGCCGGTTAAATGTTTCACACAAAGCCATCCATGAAGCTTCTCTTTCCCTTTTAATGGTAAGTTTTTTAATAGCTTGTTGTTTTTTAAAATAGATATAATTTTCTAATGTTGGGTCATTTTAAATTGAATGTAAGCAGCTTTAGAATTATTTACTGCTAAAGTGCAGGCATTATTCCACCAAGGCAAACATGGTCTTTTCCTACGTGTTAAATTTGGCTGCACTGAATTATTTCTGGTTGTGGGATTAGCCTCAAATGCACAATTTAGTAGTAAAGAGCAGAGATTAGAATAGGATTCCTGGGGTCGTTCAAAGTCAAAGTTAAAAGTAGTTAATTTGTCACTAACTATTTCTTGATATTTTTTCCAATCGACATTTGAAAAATTTGGACGGATGTAATTTCCTTGATTTAAATTGGAATTGTTAATTCTATTTACAGAACCAAGGATACTAGTAACAGTGGGAAGATGATAACTCCCCATTGGATCATCATGAATGAACTGACCAGCTACAACGTAATGATAATGAGGAAGAAACGAGAGTAAGATCCAATGCATTTGGTTTCCACACATGTGAACCCACAGTAGTTGCTTGGCCGTCATTAAGGAGGCATAAATTATTATTATCAATCACATCTTGCAAAATTATACCACGCGCATCAGTTGACGTGCAACCCCACGAAGTACTGTGTGCATTGAAATCCCCAGCCATAATAAGAGGCCCCGGTACAGATTTAATCAAACTATCAAGACGGGAATAAGTAAAGTTGGAAGGAGAAGCCAACGTGGGACTATAGAAACTAATTATTGTAATAATTTCATTGTTGAAATGTAACTGAACTGCCAAATTTTGTAATGAGTTATCAGAATGTGTGTTTAACAAATTGTAACGCAAATTATTTTGTATTAATATAGCAACACCATTGTGTTTAGTACCTATATCTAATCTTTCGATGTTAAAACCTTTAATTTTAATTTTTTCCTGGTTTTAACCAGGTTTCAGAAATAAGTGCTACATGAATATTATTATTATATAAAAATAAGTAAAAGCATGTAAATTACTAGACAAACTTTGAGCATTCCATTGAACAATATTTAACTGATCCATAAATTAGAATTTACTTAGTTTTATGGTCTGTGGTTTTATTGATACTGAATGAATCAAGTAAAGCGCTTTTATACTTTGAGTAGAGATTGGGATGGGATTTTCAGCATCTTTACTAGCGGAAATAATTTTTATAATTGAAGAAATCAGAAGATTCATGAATTGTTCCGATTTAAACAATTGTTGAACTGGGTCTACTTTACTTTTTAGTGGGGAAGTTTTGTTATTAAAAACTTCAGAATACGAGGCCCTGCGCATCTGAACTTTTATCTCCTCTGCTTTTGAATTTTCACTGGGCATGATTTGGCAATTGCAACATGTTTTCCTTTGCAGTGAACACAGACTGCTTCTTCTGGCCGTTTTACGCAATCTTTATAATTGTGAGAATCACCGCAGATTGAGCACCTCTGGGCGTTTTTACAGAATTTACCAATGTGCCCAAAGCGCAAGCATCGCAGGCATTGGCTCACAGGAGGCGTGTATGTCCTTACTTCGAAATACCAGCTGTTAATATCCACATAATCAGGAAGTACTGCACTAGCGAAAGTTATCGATACCGCTTGTGTTGGTACCAAGCAGGAGTTGCCTTCGTCGTCTTTGGAACGTCGCATGAATCGGCGTACAGATACAACATTTCTGCAACTAGAAATTCCATCATATATTTTTTTGTTGCTCATGTATGTTGGAACGTTTGTTATTACCCCTGTCACTTCCGTTAATCTTGCTGGAATAGTCGCCCTCAACTTTAGCTCTTTTTGAGACTTGAGATTATTAAGAGCTGCATTTGCTAACCCTGGTCGCTCAAATATAACCGCTATTTTGTAACGATTGATTCTTTTCAATTGCTTGATACCTTTGTTACTAAGCTTCAATGCGCTTCCCAAGCCCATCAAGTCTCTCTCACCTATCGGCGTCTTGTCGTCCGCGCTCTCGTAAATTACTATATATTCGAACTCACCGCCATCCTCCGGATACTGACGAATGTAGTTTTCAGTTTTGTATATCTTGTATTTGTCTACATCGTCGTCGCCCGCATCATCGCTCATAGCGGGGTCCTCTCCTTCGCTTACCTCTCCGCCATCGTTTCCCTTTTTACGTTTGCCTTTGCGACCCATGGCTGGGCAGCAAAGCTGTGTTGCTTTTTTATTGCACTATTAGAATATAAGTTACTAGTAATTAAATTTACTAAGAAATTATCAATTTATTCTGCAAAAAGCAATTTTAAAATTTTCTTTGAAAAATTTTCACCCTCTTGATTCAAATTCCCGCCAAAGAAACTGTTTCCGTCTATATTCTCTATGCCATATATAGGCTTTCTCTGTCCCTCTTACGGCAAACGTGTTGGTAAGTGAGAGAAAAAAAATATTTCATAGGGAATAGACAACAGATAGTATATCTTTCATAGTGTTGTACTTTTTTTATAACGGTATTAATATGTTATTATTATGATTTATCTAGGTGTTAAAAAAAAAAAAAAGTTTTATTACTTTTGATTGCCGTTTCCGCCAAGTTTCCGCCGTGTGATGCCGGCTTAGAATAGCATCACCCCAATTCTACCCGTGGGTGTCGTAAAAAGCGACTAAGGTATAATCATCCTGGGAATGGGCAGCAGCGTTCTCTGTAAATGCAACATCTTACACTGCGCTCGCCAATCCGCCTGCCAAGCGTGGTGAGTATGGCAATACCCCCGACAGGGGGAGGCCCATGTCCAGCAGTGGACTGTTGTGGCTGTTATAGTATAGTATAGTACTTTTGATTACAATGGCGACAATAGCATTCCTGGCACTATCCCAAAGTAAAAACTGGCTAATTTCTCTGAGCTCTTTCTAAATATAACAAAAGAAAAGTTTCACAGTCGTCTAGGTCCGCGTTCTGCCAACCCCGCAAGGAATTTAGGCGTGGTGTTTGGTCCAAGTATGGTCGACATCATAGGGTGTGATCGGGTTAAATGGAACACTATCAAAACAGTCTGTGTTGACCTTACAAAATTAATTTGTCACGAAAAAAATATATATTTTGTATTTTGCTTGCTCTCTGAATTAGTTAAAACTTATGAACTATTTTGTAATTTTGATGTGTATAAGTTTAAAGCTGAAGTACCTACATAGGTACATAAGTATAAATGAATTTTATGTGAAAAGTATCGAAATAGCAGCAAACAAATTAATTAAAGTTAGTATGTGGTATTGTGGATGTTAGTTTAGTAAGGTGGATGCCTTACAACTTGAGACGGCCATGAAAGCATGACATAGGTAAGGTAGTGTGACAAACACGTTGCTTGTTTTAACAAATTGGTATGAAAGAATTGGTAATGTAAACCTAAGTAAACCATATTGCAAACTTTACCTAAGACAATGATAAACATTCATTCACGAAATGTAACTTACCAAACACAATGTTGCCGTAATTGCTCATAAAATCAAAAGAAACTTTCACCGGGTCGTTGATCGTAACATTTTGTTAGAAATTGATTTTAGTGTGTGCAGTGGCACGAAAATAGCCTCCCGGGCAATGCTGCGTGCGCGCAGCCAGTTGAAACATTAGCGCCGCCCGCCCAACTCGCGCCGCCCTACTCTACAAATACAGCACAGTTACGATAACTATCGCCTTTCTACTGGGATTTCAGTGCAACCAAAAAACTTAGTGCGATTTTAATGTGTTTTCTACCTACACCCACTTGAAATGTGAATGTGAAATAATGTTATGTGACGTGACAAAGTGCAGTTCGTGCAAAGTCCAAGTGAAGTGAACTACATTTTATGGATGGGCTTACACTGTTTCGTGGGTACTTAACATCTTTCATTCCATTTTAAACAATAAAACATCAGGAGTGTAAAGTGAACATACTTAGTATGCAATATGTATTGATGTTTCCAACATAAGAACACCGAATAAATACTCGTAATTGGGGTTGTAAGATATACAATAATTTTCATTTTATAGGATTTTTGTAAGATATACTATGTTATGCATTTAACTGAAAATCAAAAATATCCAAGATACTATATTTCATCAACAGCCACTACAGTACTTACTAAGTTTGACAAGCGAGTGGCAAAAGCAATACAAAGTATTCACAGCAAATTCAACTGATGCCTGGATGCATTTGACGACACCCACCACGACATATAAACAGTGATGCCATTCTAAAGAAAAGACACACTTATATATTATTATGAACCTTGCAGGTACCTTATAAAAAGTGCCAGAAAGTTATAAGCTTCAATAATATCTTTGTTCTAAAATAACATAGAATTAAATGTTCTCATATTTTAAGCTTTGTTATTTAATTTTATTTTAACTTTGTAATAAGCTAACGCAAAGGACAAATTTGACTAACGCAAAGAATAAATTTCGTAGAGGAGTAGGTACAATAGAATATTGAAATAAGATAATTTCAACACTGCGAGAACAGAACTTCATAGATCTTAAATCATAATGAATTATAGTTGTATCTTTTCGTTAGGATATGCTATGTAGGTACCTATTTTATGAAACCAGTCATAAAGTAAATCACTGCATTAAAATATTTTGGTGAGCAGTAAATCTAGTAGGATTAAGCTCAAAATTAAGTGATAAGATAGTGATAGCTAATACAACAGTGGAAAAATGATGTTAAAAGCACTGCAGGGTAGTCGACCATCATATAATTTACGAGATATACGAAAGAAAACATACATGCCTTTCATTGTGTCTTACAAAACACACTTTTTAGTAGTGCTTTCTCTTATAATGTGAGATACCGAGGAATCGATGGACGACTGTCGTGTTTTAACAGAAGCACTATATTACCAAAATATTTTATTCAAAAGTTATACTCTACAATTCATCAGAGCTAAAACCGTGAGAGATATGAGTACATAATATACAAATAAAATTCTTTCAAATTTGATGTACTGTTACGGCTTTTAAATCAAGTCAAATAATAATTTATTAGTAACTGTTGGTTAAATCAAAGATCTTAAAGTTAGTTGGAGTCACTACAGTTTGCCTTCTGGCTCGAATTATTTCGAAACTGTAGGTACTAAAATTATGCAAACGATTGAAGTAGGGACAAACAAGAATAAGCGTACATATCTATCATAGCACGAGCGCCGAGGAAGTACAAGCTCAAATAATTGCAGTAATCATTGTTATGACTACTTTTATTTTAAAAGTTAGAATAACGAACACAAACAAAACAATGAGTAAAAAATTATTCTTTTTTTTTAATAATAACAACTTTAAGATTGATCACGGTTCAAATATGCATTGAAGACGAATTTAATTTAAAATGCAGCTATTTTAAAATTGTAAACAATTAATTTAAAAGCATTGCTTGGGTATCTTTTCAAGCCTACACATAGAGCCTTCTAAGTAAATTTAACGGTAACAAAATTTAACGTGAAAACGTTACAGTTAACATAAATGAAAATCAGAAATTGAAAAACTGATTTACTTGAGCGCATTAAAATCCAAATGCTTTACAGTTAACGCCCAGCAAGTGTACAAACAATACTAATACATTACAGCACCTTTGTTCATATCTGTTCAGATTATTTAGATTTGTGTATGAACGTACGTAACGCACGTACTCATAGGTATATTGCTAATACCGTAAGTTTGACTGTGTGTCACATCCAAATAGAGTGAAAGCACCCCATTTTTATCCTTATGTCTGAATAAATTTTAAAAGATGCAGGATTATTCTCAAGAGAGTAAGTAGCATAGCAACGTTAACCCTGTGTAAGTGAAATATGCTGCCTGCGTTCGCCAATCTACTTGCGAAGATAAGCATAACATCCTTTCTTGATGAAGGAAGCCTATGTCCGGCAGTAGGCTGTTGTTGCAGTTAATGATAGAGAATGGATATACATCAATACATATAATTCAGCAGCAATGCCAAAGCCATCTGGCTCCTGTGGCAGCTATTGAGCTGGTAGTTGACCTACCTGTCTGCGAAACTACCTACTCTATAAATGAAAAGGTCTGGGGCACATTTTGTAATCTAACTCACAATCATCAAAAACATCAAAAGAGGCAATCTTTCAAAAAATATAAAAAGTAATTACAAATATAATGAAATGACCTAAAAAACTGCGATTCTTTTCAACAGCTACAATCACAATATCACTACTGCTGTAGTATACAAATTGTTGTACGTAGAGTTAGTATTAATGTGGGATAGCAACGCGTTCAAAATTTACTGCTAAAATCACTCGTAAACCTCTAATATCATTCATCGTCCAACTAAATCAACATTTCAAAAGGTGAGAGCGTTAAGTGACGTCAACGGGTGACGTAAGGAAGGACAGACAGCCGTCTGGATCTGGAGTAGACATCATCTTTGGCAATAATCCAAGATAATTCAATCAACGATTTCCTCTCTCTCTTTTCGTGTGGGACACCGAGTCGTTCAACGACCCGATGAACCCTGGTGTCAGAGTTTTTCAACGATTTCCTTAGAAATGGGGACGCACTCTCTTCTCAGCGCAGTGAGATATTTCTAACGCGAACCCTAAGGTCATTGGGTCACAGCAGTATTTTAAAATAAAATACTTACTTTTGTTACAGATCTACTGGATAAGTTTTATATACGATGAATAACGGTACGAGAAGAGCCTTGACAGGCTCTATTCACAAGATAAGAGAATTTGAGCTGGAAAAAGTAAGATTACTGTTTTTTATATTGTTTTTATACTTTGTCAATTTTGATATATTTATACTTATTTTGTATTAATAATAATAATTTCCGTTTTAGGTTAGTCTCGTGGAGGAGTTTGATATTCTACAGATAGTCGGTGAAGGGTGGTTTGGCAAAATACTGTTAGTTGAACATAGAGCGTCAGATACAGAAATTGTTTTAAAAGCCCTTCCGAAACCTTATGTTTCAATCAGAGATTTCTATAGAGAATTCCACTATGGGCTACACTTGAGTGCACATAAGAACATAGTTACAACATTTGATGTTGCTTTTGAGACTGCTGGGTTTTATGTATTTTGCCAAGAATACGCACCTTTAGGTAAGTCGCTGTTTACTTAAACACCTGAGATAAACACACTGCGGTCTAGCTAGTCTTACTTTAAAGTATAAGCTTACAATTTTCCATACATATGAATCTAATACGGATTTAACCCGGCTCTTACAAGCTTTGTTTTGGCTTATCGCCAAAATGATGGTTTGAATGAATATAAAATCTAGCACATTTCCAGTTCAAACCATAGTAAAATCATGTTTACATTGGCCTCATTCACTGTTTATTTATTTTTTGTTTCGATTTACATTAAACTAATTTACCAAAACAGTAATAAGAGGAACTCAGAAACATTAACGTATTATTTATCTTTCAGGAGACTTAACATCAAACATGTTTGACACTGGAATAGGAGAGATACATACTAAGCGAGTAGCAAAGCAGCTATCTTCAGCGTTGGAACATCTCCACCAAAGAGAACTAGTCCACAGGGATGTTAAATTAGATAACGTATTAATATTTAAATCTGATTTCTCTAGAATAAAGTTATGTGACTTTGGTGAAACAAGAAAAGTTAACTCTAATGTATTAAGAAGAAATGAATGGCTACCGTATTCCCCACCAGAAGTACTGAAATTGCCCATGGACAGTAGTTACAAGTAAGTTTTACGATATCTTATTCATGATATCTTTGAAATATTTGCTTATACAAAATAGTCACATTCTTTTACAATAAAATGACAAAAATTCATAACAAGATAACAATTTAAAGTTTAAACGAATGTGGTGAAATTAATGTGGCACATAACAAAATAAACACATATATATTTTTTCTTCTTCAAAAGCATTCCCAAGGAGGGTTGACGTCTGGTAGGCGGCCGGTCATAAAATTAAGCCAAATCCTTTTTAACACGATTTTGTGTTCAACAAAACGTGTTGCGCCGACCCCAAGTAATTGGGATAAGGGCAGGAAGATGATGATGATGATATTTTTTCTTCTTTCAGAGCACTAATTACTCATGATATTTGGCAGTTTGGAATAGTTATTTTTATTTGCCTCACTGGCTGTTTACCTTGGCAAAAAGCTGCTTTTGATGACCCTAGATATACCAGGTAAGTGAATATTTTGAGACGATGCGACCTCATTTTCCATGAACATGCATGAAAGTTATTTAATAATTTTTACGTATGTACTGTTAACACCTTTAGTAAGCAGCAACATTTTGCTGTTGGTTAACCTACTCATGAACTATTTTTAACTTCTAGTTACTACAACTGGTACAACAGTGCAAACCCATTAAAGAAGCAACCAAAACTGTGGAAAATGGTTTCTTCACGTGCTCAGAAAATGTTCAAGAAATTTGTAGAGCCTAGAGAAGACAGAAGAGCTACTAATTTTAATGATATTTCACGATACTTGGACGACAGATGGTTGGCCAAAGGATACACAGACCGAGTTGGTTAGTAAATGTTTTAAGTCTTTAAGTCGTTAAACTCAAAAGTTTTTAAGTCGTAAAAAGCGATATATTATTTTGTATGAATTTTCCAACGATTCGGTCAACTTAAATTATTTAATATTTTCATTTATGTGTAACCGCAAATGTTCTAAACAGTTTAGTTAATCGTATTATCTACAAACAAAATATATTTAAAAAATATCATTTTATTTTCAGCTGGTGGAGACATAGATGAACTCTGCCCATCCATGTACAGTTTCCATAGCGATCCAAATGAGAAAAATATTTTACTGAAGCACTTCCGAGACAACGGCATTGAAACCACAGTTGATCGTCAGGCAAAAAAACAAAGGATTCGGGAATGGATACAAAACAGTGTTATTGAGGAAGGTGACGAAGAGGTAAAATAATATTTTACATATTTTTTGTTACTTATTTTCTATGTGTAATAGATACCTAAACAAATTATCTATTTTGATCTACAGGAGGAAAGCGCATACGAACATAGTGTTTATGAAGATAGTGATGCAGAATTAGAAGACCGCTCCCGTCCATATCCAATTGACGAAAAACACTCTCGTCCTACTCTTCGCTACGATACTGAAAAACATATTAATCCTCGAACCGGTGAAATCATAGAAGGAGCTGAAAAAAAACAACCTACAGATAAAAATCCCCTTTCTTATGACGTCCAAAATATAGAACCCGTAGCTCCAGCTAATGTAGTTAGGCGATATGGTGTAAAAGAAGAAGGCTCGTCTCACAGCTCCACTAAAGACAGTGCGTATGGATCGATAGATGCAAAAGTCTCTCAGAAGGAAAGACCAACAGCACCTCAAAGAGCTGAAAATAGACAAATGAAAGTTACACAAGCAGAAAACACACCCAGCCGATCATTGAGTGCATCATCTATCCCGCAAAATCTTCAGAATCGTTCACCTAATATGTCAGTTCATGCGCAACGAATTCAAAAAACCGAGGAAGTATTTTCGAAAGAAATAGAAAGTTTTAAGGGAAGTACTTCTACCGTTCATTCTGGTGCAAATTCTTCTCGATCAAATAGTTTGCAGGTTACACGAAACGGTTCTCTTGATAGTGCAACCAATACTAATGGTATAGTCTCACAACACGAAAATGTTAACAGTAACACGCGGCCTCACAACCCAGTTGTAACTCAAAATGGATTTAGCCCGGGTACTAAAAACGCTCATCCTCCACAAGCTTATGTTTCTATGAAAAGCACGCCTTACGACAAAGTAGCTCCACGGAATGAAAATAACAACAATACGCCTGAAAACAATCTCCAAAATAATCAAGTACCAGAAAGTCCGTATACGTCTATGATGAATATTGTTCAGGGACAAATCAAAATAGGCCCTGCTAATGAATCTAATAAAAACGTTGTCAATTTTTCTGTTACACCATACAATCGAAACAAAAGAAATTAAATGCTCAAGTTAATTCAATGCGCTAGTTATTCGGGTGTGTACTTGTGAAGTTATGTGGATGTGAGTGTATATGTAGGGCGCTAAATCGTAAAAAAGCCTGATTTTAACAACTCAATGATGAATGCAATAAAATTTAGTTTATTTAATTTAAATTAGGTACTTAATTTATTTTCAAATTCCGCAACGTTACATTTATTACATTATGTTCATTTCAAAGTTCACAACGTGTATCTTCTTCTTATGTTTTGTATGAATATGCCTACTTACGTGATAAGATTGTTCCACTACAGTAATATTTTAACCATATCGTTATATTAGTAGCTTAAGTTTGTAAAACTAATGTAAAGACATTTTTATGGTATAAGGTAAGAGCTAGTCCATAGTATAAGTTGGTTCTGTTTGTAAATTATTTATTTCATAATTATTATCGTCAAATATAAACATTATAAGAAATAGTATTTCTATTGTTATTTTGCATGTCCTTATCCCAACCATACCTATGCCTTACCTATGAATGCAGCTTTTTTTCTATATAGGTAGGTACAATGTACATAGTGAGGTACATATTGGGTGAAATTTTACTAGTGACCGATAGCAAAAACTCAGAACCGGCTGGAGATAAGGGACAACTTTCCCCAAGGAACATAGGTCGAAAAACGAAAAAATAAATTTGGACCTCCCATACAAAATTGCCGATCAGCTGATTTGAGTTACTATGGGAGGTAATTTTTTTTTTTCGTTTTTCGCCCTATGTTCTTTGGGGAAAGTTGTTCCTTATCACCAGCCGGTTCTAAGTTTTCGCTGTTGGTCACTAGTAAAAAATCATCCTATATAAAAGAGGGTCTTGTTGTGCCAACATGCCAAGAGATTTTTCTAATGTCACAGTAAATACAATGTGTATTATGCACTTTTCCCGACTTTCCCAGAAATTATCTGTAGTACAAAATTGAGTAATGATCACAGGCAATGATCCACACCGGTTCTGTCTGGCTTATACCCTCTTTTATCAGTTATATTGTTTATACCAAAGAATACTCACTACACACCTCAGGTTTTATCACTATTCACATCGTAAAATTATAAGGCTATAGTAGAAATACAAATTAGAAACGTCGTCTCTTTATTTTTTAGCCAAATAACTCTATAAATTATAACATTCTATCAATAACCATAGCAAATATAAATAACGATAACGTTACAAAGATAACGTTATTATTGGTACTATATATAATGAATAACAGTTACGACGCGGAACATAGGCAAGCTAAGTTACAACACTAACATGTGGATTCTTTGGCGGGAATTTGAATCAAGAGGGTGAAAATTTTTCAAAGAAAATTTTAAAATTGCTTTTTGCAGAATAAATTGATAATTTCTTAGTAAATTTAATTACTAGTAACTTATATTCTAATAGTGCAATAAAAAAGCAACACAGCTTTGCTGCCCAGCCATGGGTCGCAAAGGCAAACGTAAAAAGGGAAACGATGGCGGAGAGGTAAGCGAAGGAGAGGACCCCGCTATGAGCGATGATGCGGGCGACGACGATGTAGACAAATACAAGCCATACAAAACGGAAAACTACATTCGTCAGTATCCGGAGGATGGCGGTGAGTTCGAATATATAGTAATTTACGAGAGCGCGGACGACAAGACGCCGATAGGTGAGAGAGACTTGATGGGCTTGGGAAGCGCATTGAAGCTTAGTAACAAAGGTATCAAGCAATTGAAAAGAATCAATCGTTACAAAATAGCGGTTATATTTGAGCGACCAGGGTTAGCAAATGCAGCTCTTAATAATCTCAAGTCTCAAAAGAGCTAAAGTTGAGGGCGACTATTCCAGCAAGATTAACGGAAGTGACAGGGTAATAACAAACGTTCCAACATACATGAGCAACAAAAAATATATGATGGAATTTCTAGTTGCAGAAATGTTGTATCTGTACGCCGATTCATGCGACGTTCCAAAGACGACGAAGGTAACTCCTGCTTGGTACCAACACAAGCGGTATCGATAACTTTCGCTAGTGCAGTACTTCCTGATTATGTGGATATTAACAGCTGGTATTTCGAAGTAAGGCCATACACGCCTCCTGTGAGCCAATGCCTGCGATGCCTGCGCTTTGGGCACATTGGTAAATTCTGTAAAAACGCCCAGAGGTGCTCAATCTGCGGTGATTCTCACAATTATAAAGATTGCGTAAAACGGCCAGAAGAAGCAGTCTGTGTTCACTGCAAAGGAAAACATGTTGCAATTGCCAAATCATGCCCAGTGAAAATTCAAAAGCAGAGGAGATAAAAGTTCAGATGCGCAGGGCCTCGTATTCTGAAGTTTTTAATAACAAAACTTCCCCACTAAAAAGTAAAGTAGACCCAGTTCAACAATTGTTTAAATCGGAACAATTCATGAATCTTCTGATTTCTTCAATTATAAAAATTATTTCCGCTAGTAAAGATGCTGAAAATCCCATCCCAATCTCTACTCAAAGTATAAAAAGCGCTTTACTTGATTCATTCAGTATCAATAAAACCACAGACCATAAAACTAAGTAAATTCTAATTTATGGATCAGTTAAATATTGTTCAATGGAATGCTCAAAGTTTGTCTAGTAATTTACATGCTTTTACTTATTTTTTATATAATAATAATATTCATGTAGCACTTATTTCTGAAACCTGGTTAAAACCAGGGAAAAAAATAAAAATTAAAGGTTTTAACATCGAAAGATTAGATATAGGTACTAAACACAATGGTGTTGCTATATTAATACAAAATAATTTGCGTTACAATTTGTTAAACACACATTCTGATAACTCATTACAAAATTTGGCAGTTCAGTTACATTTCAACAATGAAATTATTACAATAATTAGTTTCTATAGTCCCACGTTGGCTTCTCCTTCCAACTTTACTTATTCCCGTCTTGATAGTTTGATTAAATCTGTACCGGAGCCTCTTATTATGGCTGGGGATTTCAATGCACACAGTACTTCGTGGGGTTGCTCGTCAACTGATGCGCGTGGTATAATTTTGCAAGATGTGATTGATGATAATAATTTATGCCTCCTTAATGACGGCCAAGCAACTACTGTGGGTTCACATGTGTGGAAACCAAATGCATTGGATCTTACTCTCGTTTCTTCCTCATTATCATTACGTTGTAGCTGGTCAGTTCATGACGATCCAATGGGGAGTTATCATCTTCCCACTGTTACTAGTATCCTTGGTTCTGTAAATAGAATTAACAATTCCAATTTAAATCAAGGAAATTACATCCGTCCAAATTTTTCAAATGTCGATTGGAAAAAATATCAAGAAATAGTTAGTGACAAATTAACTACTTTTAACTTTGACTTTGAACGACCCCAGGAATCCTATTCTAATCTCTGCTCTTTACTACTAAATTGTGCATTTGAGGCTAATCCCACAACCAGAAATAATTCAGTGCAGCCAAATTTAACACGTAGGAAAAGACCATGTTTGCCTTGGTGGAATAATGCCTGCACTTTAGCAGTAAATAATTCTAAAGCTGCTTACATTCAATTTAAAATGACCCAACATTAGAAAATTATATCTATTTTAAAAACAACAAGCTATTAAAAACTTACCATTAAAAGGAAAGAGAAGCTTCATGGATGGCTTTGTGTGAAACATTTAACCGGCAAACACCTCTGTCTGTAATATGGAAAACAATGCGCATGTTTAATAAATCTTTTCTGAATGTAATGTGATACGGTCTTCTAACACAGATTGGATACCAGCATTTTTAAATAAATACACAACCGTTTCTCCAAATATTGTCACTACTACTGTTAACTCTCCAGTCACTGGTGGTAATGATTATTTAATTACACCTTTTACTTTAAATGAATTTATTAGTGCACTTAGCTCTAGAAGAGATACTGTTTTTGGTTTAGATCATATTCCATATAAGTTATTAAAAAATCTTTCATTGTCAAGTAAAAAAATGATTTTGGACATATTTAACTTTCTTTGGTCTAATGACATAATTCCCACTGAATGGAAGGTTGATTGTTTAATTCCAGTTTTGAAACCTGGTAAAGATGCGGATAATTGTAATTCTTATCGACCTATAGCATTAACATCCTGTATAGGTAAAGTTTTTGAACAAATACTAAAACAAAGACTGGAATTTTTTATTGAATCTAATAAGTTATTACCTCCAAATCAGTTTGGTTTTAGACGTGGTCACTCTGCAATCGAAAGTTTGAATAATCTCTTTCTTGACATTCATCATTCCTTCTCATTTAATAAATTTGTTGTTTGTGTCTTCTTTGATATTGTTGGAGCCTTCAATAATGTTAATCACCATGTGCTTGCTGCGGAGTTACAGTTGTTAGGTTTACCTGGAAAATTAATTAGTTGGATATTCAACTTTTTACTGGTCGTTGAACGACTCGGTGTCCCACACGAAAAGAAGAAGAAGAAGAAGAATGGTAGGCAAGTATATGTCAAGTTTAAAAATAATTTATATGGACCACAATCGTCATATTTAGGTGTTTGTCAAGGTGGAATTTTAAGTCCTTTGCTGTTCATCTTGTATATTAATAAATTAAATAGTATACTGGGTACCGAAGTAAGAAATTTACAATTTGCTGATGATTTAGCTATATATTGTATTGGGTCTAACATGCAAGCAACAGAAATCAAATTAAATTTAGCATTAGAAAGATTAAAAACATACTTTGATTATTTACATTTAAGTGTTAGTCTAGAGAAAACTAAAGTTGTGATCTTTAGTAGATCTAGACTTTTAATATCTCATATATATTATGATGGTAGCTTATTGCCAGTAGAAGATGAAGCAAAATTTCTTGGAGTAATTTTTACTAGAAATTTATCATGGAATAAGCATGTAAGTTATGTGTCAGATAGAGCTTCTAGAGCTTTTAATATTCTTAAATCCTCGCTAGAACATCATGGGGGCTGATCCTAAAGTTTTACTTATGTTATATAAGTCTGTGGTACGTTCCCACTTTGAATATAGTTTTCTTTGTTATGCTTCCAATCCTATTTTGGTTAAAAGTTAGAAACTTTACAGAATAAAAATTTACGTTTAATAACAGGTGCAATGAAAACAACACCTATTGTTTCTATGCAAGTTGAATGCAATATACCTCCATTGATGTTAAGATTTAAATATCTCAAATTTAGATTTCTACTGAAATTATTTTCTTTTACTCACCATTCCTTATTAAGGAAAATCGCTGAAAATCAAACTTTGGCCTCTGCATCTACTTCAATTAAATTCCCTTTATTCTGCTTGATTATTCTGAAATAAAAGTTTATAATGAAAGGCATAACATTCACAAATCTGACAAGTTGGCATGTTACGTTTTTGAAAGCAAATTTTGCAATATGAATATAGTTATAGATAACTCCATTAGAACTAGAGAAGAGCTATATGAGAAACTATCATTATGGCCACAATACCAGCATATTTACACTGATGGCTCAAAACTGATACTGGTGTCTCTCTTGCATACTATCACAGTGCCTTGAAGACAGGAAATGGATATAAACTACCAAAACCTGCAGTATATTTACGGCAGAAGCTGCAGCAATTCAAGCCGCTTTAGAATATATAAACAATTTAAATCACTCTTTCCTAAATGGCTTATTATTAGTGACAGTATGTCAGTTTTATCAGCTTTAAAGAATAACACTCTGAGTACAAATTATATTATTTATAAAATTAAACAGCTGTGGCAAACACTATACAACGCCAATGTTTCAATTGAATTTTTATGGTCTCCAGCACATAAAGGTGTGTCAGGTAATGAAACAGCTGACTACCTTGCCAGAACAATAAACAATAGCTTAATTGGACAACCCAGAAGAATGTCACTTCCATGGAGAGATTTAATCCCATTGATTCAAGAGGAAATTAGACAAAGCTGGATAAATCAACATCAAATTATAATACAAGAAAAAGGTGCATGGTATGCTGCAATCAATAAGAATCTTGGAGAGAAACCCTGGTTCGCTAAGAATAATACCTTTATAAAAAGAAGATTCTTCACACAAATATGCAGGTTACGATTTGGTCATTGTAAATTTAAAGCCCATCTACACCGCATGAAAATTATTAACTCACCTTTATGTACAGATTGCTCTCTAAATGAAAATCAAACGCTGGAACATATATTTTTCAACTGTCCTGCTTTAAATATTAACCGAATTTTATTAATTGACAAGCTGCAAGATATTTACAAAGACAGTATCCCGCCTTCGCTTCAAGAACTTCTATCGAACCCTGCCACTTTTAATCCAATATTTGACTTTATTATCTCCACGGTTGGAGAGCTTTGACATGGATTTAACCCGGACATGGAATTTTATGAACCTGAAAATTACACAAGAATATATAGAAGAAATGGCATTTTTGCCTTGTTTTTATTGGAAATAAGAAATGAACTATAGAAGAATTGGCATTTAATGCCTTATTTTTGAAAAGATAACAGAAAGAACTAATAAAAGACTAGGCTGTATGGCTAGTACCATTGCCTATCCTGATGGATGAATTTTTAAAACAACAACAACCAGCTGTCATTTTGAAATTGAATTGAATTTTTGCACGGCGGCGCGCAGATAAAAACGGATTTGGACAATGTATATTTCAAGATTTTTAACAATATTTTCGTTATAAATTGTTGTAACATTGTAAATTATATTCGTTAAATCTAAAACTATCTCTGCCGTTAGTATACTGAAGCAAAATTTAATCAAAATGTATTCTAACCTCATATGAATAGTATGTTTTCCGTCGGTTAAAACTGATCAAAATCGTGTAAATATGCAGAAATTACAAGATAGCGTGTTCTCTATTGTAAAAACCACAAACCTTTCACCAGCAGTGTTCAGTTACTTGCAGCCTTCCGAAGATTTTCCAGGTATGTTTGTTTGGTTATTGTATTGATGACAACATCCTTAAAAATAGTGTCGCTTTATCGGCATATAAGTTGTATTATTACTTAATTAGCACCTACATGTTTGTGTAGTTTTCCTATTTGTTTCTTACAGATAAAACTCCCCTTGGTGGGATACTGAATGATACCAAACATGGATGGCTTGCATTGGGGCCCAAGTTTTGTGTTGTTGACTTGAGAACTGGTCTGAAAATTGCTCAGCGGACCTTTGGCGCTTCACTCAGGTAATTTACATTCAATATTACAATTGTTATTTTTAATAGAAAAAAATAAAAGACCTTTTATTCAAATAGATGTAAACAAAGGACTATGATAAACTAGCTGCCCGTCAGCGGTTTCACCCGCTGCAACCTATTATTCCGCGGGAAAAAAGCATTATTCGCCAAGAGATGTCGCTGTTAGTTTACGGCGAAAACGTTTAAAACGCGAATCGGCTCAGTCACGCCACCTATTTCAAAAATATTGGAATATGCGTGATCCCGTGGAAATGAGACATTTTTCCGTAGTAAAAAGTATCTTATGTGTTATTCCAGATGCCCTCTTATATTTCTGCAAAGTTTCATGTTAATCTAATCAGCCGTTTTTGCGTGATGTCGTAACAAACACATACACAAACATCCGCCTTTATAATATTAGTAGGAAGTAGGATAACCTGTTTCCTGTATGAATCAAGGTTTCTTTTCTCGTGGTAAATTTTATACTATGTATATACAACCTGTTACATAACTAACCAAAAAAAAGAATATTTTTCATTATCATCAGTCGATTAAATAATCACATCACTAGTCTAGGTCAGGTGCTACACTACGTGGCGAACAAAGTCCCCTTCGGCATACATTGCCGGTTGACTTTGTTTTTTGCATTGATGTCATACATGTAATAGCCAGCAATGTAGGCCGAACTGCGTTTCGCCGCGTCAGTAACTTCATTTGAACTTTGAGCTGTCAAAATTAGTGATGCGATGCCACGATTAAAAATAAGTGTAATTTAATAAAAATATATTTTTTTCGTAGTTTTCAAAAACGATACTACGGCTCTAATTTTTTGTTAATTGACTCTTTGCAACGGACCTTTCCTTCCCCTTTCAGCTTTATTGGTTGTTTTGTAACACGTTGTAGTGGCCTGCACCGGCTTTACACGATTGTAATTTATTTGGGTGGTGTTGGTGGTTAAATAAAACTGATAAAAGTTTAATACTTTAGGGGTTTAAAAATCCCTGAGACATATATTTACCTTTTTTAGCTCTTTGGCCTTGTCGCAAATTTTAAAACAGATCGCATATAAAATCACGATAATCCATACAAACTTTTTACCCCATTTTTACCCGACTGCCTCAGAAGGAGGGTTATGTTTTTCGAGAGTATGTATGTTTGTATGTGGACAAGAAAATTCTTTTTCACAGGCTCCAGCCCAAACAAATAGTTAGATTTTGACATAAGAGGTGTCATTAGATTCGTCTCAGCAGCGCGAGTGATACTGGCTAAAAATTATAGATTCAAGATGGCGGATTTTTACAGCAAAATACTACTTTAAAATTACCGCAGTCGAGTTTTTTGTTTTTTAACACATCTACTTGTAAACTCAGGTGCCGTGTGGTCCCGGCAGAGTAGAATAGCACCACCCCTTCTCTTCCCGTGAGGGTCGTAAGAGGCGACCGAGGAATAAATCCGCCCAAGCGAATTAGGGTCCAGGAGAAGGAAAACTCCACATACAAACCCGAACGGGTCTCCGTCAGGCGCGAGTGACTGGTAATAAATCGTGCGGCAGACTCCTGCAGCCGACCTGGCTCCGCACGTATCGACCCGTCGTTCCTGTGGAGTCAGCCAGGAGCCCAGGAAGGTCGAGAGGGTGGCGCAGGTTCTGGGCAGCCCTGCGTTTTCCATAATTGCGTCCCAGGCAACGCAGTGTCTGTGGAGAGCGTGCAAAAAGCTATGCCGCTCCCATATCGGCTTATACAGCCATGAAAGATTTTGCCTCAGACACTGAATAAATCGTCTGACACAGACGTGTGAGGCCAATGATGATGAGGGGTTATAAATCGAAAACCCCTGAAACGCGCTTAAATTTTTATGTGACAAGTACACAAGACCAGTGTGTACCATTGGCAAATAATAATATCGTAAGACAAAACATAAATTAATTAAAACATACATACATACATCACGCCTTTATCCCTTGCGGGGTAGGCAGAGCGTCAACGGCCGTATAAGTACGGTCGTTATCGCCACGTCTGACACATATTTGAGGGCCGTTTTAGCTATTGTCGTGTATCGCTATAAAGACAGGTTGTCAGCCTGTCGCCTAAAATTGAAATACACATGATACCCTCGAGTCCTTTAGTCGCTTCTTACGACACCCACAGGAAAGAAATGGGGTGATCTATTCTAAGCCGGCATCACACGGCAAATTAATTAAAAAAAAAATTAAATTAATTAAAAGTTCGATAAAAAAAAGCAAAGTAAGGATCATTCTATTCGGGTTCGAACGCGAGTCGTCTTGCTTAGAGGGCAAGCGCATTACCGCTTTGCCAGCGTGTCTTTAAGGTGTCTGTTGAATTAACGGATATGTTTCCCCACAAAGTGTCCGTAATTTCAAAATAAGCAAATGATTGCCTTTCACGCCAAAACAATGATGATTTCGAAAGATTAGAACAAAATACGAAAAGGTTACTTACAGAAACCCAGCAGTGAGTATTAAAGAACATATCTAGCGATAGTCGATCGCGCATTAAAACCCACCCCATGTACGTGAATTTTGCCTTACTTACTCGCCAAGAGATGTCGCTGTTAGTTTTCGGCGAAAACGTTTAAAACGCGGGTCGGCTCAGTCACGCCACCTATGCAAAAATATTGGATTATGCGTGATCCCGTAGGAATAAGACATTTTCCCGCGGTAAAAAGTAGCCTATGTGTTATTCTAGATACTCTTCTATATTTGTGCAAATTTTCATGTCAATCTAATCAGCCGTTTTAGCGTGATGTCGTAACAAACACACACACAAACATCCGCCTTTATAATATTAGTAGGATTATTTCTACCCTCTCCAATACATTTTATTGTCTTTGCTAGTCTTGAACTGCTTCTTTACATAGTCTAATAAAACATGGTCTTTCCTTCCCAGAGAAACACAAGTCAACGTCACTTAGTATTGCTACTTTATTTCAATAAAATATGTTATGGGGTAAATTCAATCTCAGAACAATGGGTTAAAATATTTCTTAATAATTTTATAATTTAGATTTACGTGTGTATTAACTTTAACTTTACAGAAACACTTAAATTTTATTTACTAGTTAACAGTATCTTATATGATTTACAAAAAACATCATATGAGTGGGAAATTCTGGTAACCCACAAGCATGATGACATAGTCTTGTGTTGGTCACGTGGATCACGAGTCTCGGAAAGAAATACCAGGCGGAGTATCTTATTATACCATGCTTCTTTAGACTGATTCAATGGTATCTTTGCTCATCAGACTGAGAATTGTGGACTTGATCTCCACATAACTGAAATATAGGGCCTCACAACAAAAGTTAGAGGTGCATTAGACATGGTTTAAAAAATCTGTAAACCTAGATATTACCTATAGACCCTGGAGTTGACATTATTATTTGAAAATAATAATTTCACAATAAAGCTAGATGGATCATTCAGAAAAACACAAGAAATTCAACATCTAGTGTTTTTGAACATCGAGGTGATGTCGATCAGTCTCGCCCCAAGGGCGTGATTGGGCTGGTTGTTTAAACAACCACCCACACACATCCGGGTGAGCCCTCGCTCCCCACCAAGTAGTTAGGTGCAGTTTTTGCCTGTCCCAGGACCGAAAACATATAGCCCAGTACTAAAAAGGTGATTTCTAGGTTTACATACTCATAGATCTTAACTGTGCTTAAAATATTTCAGCAACTTCCGAACAACAGTAACATGCGTGGTGGAGCTGCCAACATCCGTCTCCACCAACTCCACTCAGCTCCTCATCAGTTTAGAATGCGAGGACATCGCTGGCATGATCTGCGTGTTCCACATCAACGGTTCACAGATCCTACGATGCATACAAACCGAGTTTGTCGTCACTGAGCTAGCTGTATGTGATGGTTTCCCAGATGGGCCATTTACTTGCTTTGATGGTGCCGTCATGGCAGGCACTAAAACTGGAGAGATATTTGTCTTTGATTTAAATCGCTCTGGTCTGGTACAAGCATTAAAAGACATCTCACAAGGCTATGAACACATGGTGCGAAGCGAGGAGAATTCCGCTAACATTACTTTCTTACCACTAAATGCTGTTGGCCAGTTAGAAACTCAAAGAGACTTGGCAGTTGAAAATGATGATCATATAGCTGTATTATTGAATGAGAACTCAATAGTTGAAGGGAACACATACATTTTCCGTAACCCTGATGGTACGGTCCGAATGAAAGCAAGGAGGGATCATGTTAGAGTGACAGTGATTCAATACATTCCACAGTTGGGTAGTTTGGCCGTAGGGTTCAATTTTGGAGCATTTCAACTATGGAATCTGCTGAATTTGGATTTGGAGTTCACATCTCAAGTTAATGTTGAGTGTCTGCCGGTTACACACTTTGGATTTCAGGTATGTAAAGCAATTTTATGGGTTTATTAGACCATCAGTACATAGTTTATAAAATAAAGTCAGTTTTACATGTCTCTGTCTGTCTGTCGTGAAATTACCTTTCTGCTCCTAAACCAAGCAAAGAATTTTGTTGCAGTTTTTTATAATAGATGGATTATTCAAGATGATGGTATAACACATGCTACTAAAATACCCATTTCCAGTGGAAAAATGAGTCACAGCAGGTGAAACCGCTAAAAGGCCACTAGTATTAACTAAATATAGAAGTCCTCTCTTTATCATAGCTCTCCGCATGATCATAGAGCTATGAATCATAGATCATAGCCTATGATCATTCTACAGTAGTCTGTTGGGCTAACAATCAAAAATAACCCCTTTATCAGGGACCCGATAAGCGCTTTATCGACGAAGCGCTTTATTTTTAAACCCCATGATTCAACACTTCCAGTTAAACGACTTACCACTTCAACTGATAACCCATTCATTTGCTTTAAGTTTATCGAAAGGGTAACCCTTTGCTAAAACCCTTTAAAAAGCACTTCATAGGGGTTACGTGCGCACGCACTACAATGAAATCATTCGCTAGTTGAGCAAAATGCGGCTTCGCGGCAACTTCGGAGCTTTGACGGACCAGCTCGCCGTCTTGTTGATAACCCATTCATTTGCTTTAAGTTTATCGAAAGGGTAACCCTTTGCTAAAACCCTTTAAAAAGCACTTCATAGGGGTTACGTGCGCACGCACTACAATGAAATCATTCGCTAGTTGAGCAAAATGCGGCTTCGCGGCAACTTCGGAGCTTTGACGGACCAGCTCGCCGTCTTGTGGTGCGCGAGCAATAATAGTCCGTATAAGTCACACTTTAGGAATTAATTTTATGTGAAAGCCGAAAGGGTAACCCTTTCAATATGGTTAGTGGTTTGAAGGGGTTTCGCAAGGATTTCGATAGCCTTACAATAGCGCTTTAAAAAGCCTTTCGAATGGGTTTTGGCGAGATTCAACTAGGGACAGCAAACCCATTCGCAAAACCCAATCAATAACCCCGGAAAGGCTTACCAGTCTGGTCCCTGCCCTTTATAAAAAAATACATTTGTTCAAGATCAAAGCTATCACTTTTACACAATAATTATAATTCTTTATAACTTATTTTTCAGGAGCCATGTGATGACCCCAGGGCCTTCTGCTACCTGTGGGTGATCTTCTCAGTACTGGACAGGTTTGAGGAGGAGGAGTTTCCATTTGCTGTGATGTACTCTCTCACTTATCAGGGGAAAAGAATGCTGTCTGATACTAAATGCCTGTATCAGGTGAGCTGTTTCATATTTCGTTTACAAAATTACTGACTCTCAAACTTTTGTCAGAAATGGTGTAAATGACTGTTTTTTACATTTGTTACCGCAAGGGATACATGCATGATATATGTTTGTTCACCAGTAAATTAAATTATTACTATTGCAAGAAATACAATATACCAAGACAAAAAGAAGGAACTGCCATTATTTTCTCTTCCTCTTGCCGTATTGGACATGACTAATGGCCTTACACAAGAACTCTTTAGAGAACTGCCACTCTTAGAGCCCTATCATTCATGCCTAACATTCTTTGCGTGAATCTTGGCGTAAGAATTTTTAAGCCGCCTATTTGTTTCTTGATATTGCTAGAGCTACCAATGCAGATATACGTTGCTTAGTGACTATTGAGAACCTCAGAAATAACATTACTAAAATTGTATTTTTCTACAGGAATTCCTGTCAGCGACAATAAGATTTCAAATGGAGTTAACAACAACAGAAGAGGCGTCAGAGGTGGTTGGTGGTCGTTGTGTGTCCTGCCACACCTACTCCGTCAACTCTAACATAGGGGGAGAGGGGGAAGAAAGTGAGTTTTTTATTATATTCTCTAAAGGAAAGATTCTAGTAAAACGTTAGTTTGAGTGATTATTCCTGATAAGTAGTATCTATCTACATCCAACTGTATACTCCATAAGAGATGAGAATGTATGTAAGTTTGAGGTTTGCCCTTGTTTAGAAACTGATTTAAAACTTGTTTTTCTTCTATAGCCAGGTATTCAAGGGGACAAAATCCCAGAAATTTTGTATAAGAAACACATCAGATACAAAGTTCCCAACAAATGTTCCCACGAAATTGCCAGAAGCATTGTTTAAAATGCGTATTCGTTGGGAAAATTTTTGGGGAACTTCCAGAAATGTTCCCAAATGAATACCCACTATAAAAATGTTTACCATAAACTTTTAGGTATGCTGAACATTTGCCAGCTGGTGTGGGAGTGTTGGGGCGAAAACGCCAGCGCGTCGTCGCAGTACGGAATGCTGCTGTTTGATCTCGACCAGTGGTACAAAGATCAAATGCCTGGTAAGTAGTTTGACTGCCCTTGCTTTGTTTTTGTGTCTAATATTTTGTGAGATAATGGCCTTGAATGTAATTATTACTATGTTTTATGCAAATAAACGAATCTTGAATCTTGAATTACAGGGTCCTTCCATGAATGAATGTACCAGAACCTATCAATCGTTTAATTTCAGCGACATACCCGCTCCAAAGCTGCGCGTTCATGAGCGCGACGCGGTGCTCACAACTCGCTCGCGGCGCCACCGCTACTCTGGACGCGCGGCTCGTGCCCAGCTCCGTGTCGGTGTACTGCGCCGCCACCAGACTCGAGGAACACTTCTTCCCCAACTCACTGAGATATGGTGAGTCTAACTTATTTGACCAAGTCGCTCTGCACGCATCACATTTTTTACAGTTTTTTTTTATCTCTAAATCGCATCGTTTGTATTTTATTTTCTCATAGTTTTTTAAACTAGCTCGCTTCGCTCACATCTAATTTTCCCACAATGCAATGTTTTGATAACTAGCTCGCTTCGCTCGCCCCTAATTTTCCCACAACGTTTTGATCACTAGCTCGCTTCGCTCGCACGTAATTTTCCCACAGTGTTTTTTAACGTTTTATTGTGATTTATTTTGCAACCTTTTATGAAATTTTCGTATCTTGCGGATGCGTATACATTTTTTTCGTCATTACTCGTCATACTTATTATCCTCCTATTAAAATTTCTTATAAATATTCAATGTACAGACACAGCCTTTTTACAGTTTCATTACATGTATAGATTATGATTACATGATTAATTTCAGAATGCATCTGCCTAAACACATCTGAAGCGTGCGTGTTACACACGACGGGCATCCAGCGGCAGATCATCAACTCGCTGGACGAGGTCGGCCCCACCGCGTTGTTGAATCCGACGCGACTGTACCACGCCTGTGTGCAAGTCGGCCTTGTACCGCTCTATATGGACAACTCAACTACTACTGACCAGGTATATACATACATAGCGGGGTAGGCAGATCATCAACTCGCTGGACGAGGTCGGCCCTACTGCATTGCTGAACCCGACGCGACTGTACCACGCCTGTGTGCAAGTCGGACTTGTACCGCTCTATATGGATAACTCCACTACTAACGACCAGGTAAATACATACATAGCGGGGTAGGTAGATCATCAACTCGCTCGACGAGGTCGGCCCTACTGCATTGTTGAACCCGACGCGACTCTACCACGCGTGTGTGCAAGTCGGCCTTGTACCGCTCTATATGGACAACTCAACCACCACTGACCAGGTATATACATACATAGCGGGGTAGGCAGATCATCAACTACTGAACCCGACGCGACTCTACCACGCGTGTGTGCAAGTCGGCCTTGTACCGCTCTATATGGACAACTCAACTACTACTGACCAGGTATATACATACATAGCGGGGTAGGCAGATCATCAACTACTGAACCCGACGCGACTCTACCACGCGTGTGTGCAAGTCGGCCTTGTACCGCTCTATATGGACAACTCAACTACTACTGACCAGGTATATACATACATAGCGGGGTAGGCAGATCATCAACTCGCTGGACGAGGTCGGCCCTACTGCATTGCTGAACCCGACGCGACTGTACCACGCCTGTGTGCAAGTCGGACTTGTACCGCTCTATATGGATAACTCCACTACTAACGACCAGGTAAATACATACATAGCGGGGTAGGCAGATCATCAACTCGCTCGACGAGGTCGGCCCTACTGCATTGTTGAATCCGACGCGACTCTACCACGCGTGTGTGCAGGTCGGCCTTGTACCGCTCTATATGGATAATTCAACCACTAACGACCAGGTATACTTACAGACCACCTTTGGATATTTATTTTAATTTATATAAAATTATATTTGAATTATTATGTATATTGTTTTAGGAGGAGCAGCGCAGATATCTACTGTCGGTAGCGCTGGAAGCTCGACTGTCTAGATTTTTAAAGCGGTGCGCTCGAGACTGGGCTGCGGGCAGCCATATTGGAGCCGGCTGTACGCTGAATTTCCTGGTAAGTATGACCCGAGTAAGAGCGGTTTCGCTCTACGGCACTACTGATCGGCGGTTGACGGAGACGGACATATTATTACGGGTTCGGATCAGATTCGGATCGTACGTAGTGCGATATCGCTCTAACCGGTTGCTACGGTCGAGAAAACACGCTTACCTATTGCATATTTTTTAGGGATGGGCCGAAATTCGTTTCACATTCGGTTAAACCGAATTTCGGCAGGTTTTACCGAACTTCGTCATTTGGCCGAAATTCGGTTCATACTGCCGAACTTCGGCCGAATTACGGCACATTATCATTCTACTACATAACTGGGCAATCAAAAAGAATAATTATGGTTCTATTATAACTGAATTACGTATAATTCGTGTGGTACCGGCTAGGAATAGCATCAGCCCATTTTGTACCTGTGAGCGTCGTAATTTGCCTGTTAAGTATAGTGAGTAGGTATGGCAAATACAATATAAGGTGCCCATGTCCAGCAGTAGACAGTTGTCACTGTTATACGAGTAGTAGTAATAGAAGTAGTTCAAATACAGTCAATAAAAAACTACTTTCATATTTTTTCGAATTCAGATACCTACTAACTCGCTGTAATTAAATACATACAAGATTTATGTAGGTATTAATTATTATTCATCATACGATAAACCATAACAGCCACAACAGTCCTATGCTGGACATGGGCCTCCCCCTCCTTCGGAGCAGAGATGGGCAAAAATTATTCGCGAATAAATTTGCCCGGCAAATAAATTTTTGATGTGTAGGTAAGTTAATTGAACAACGAATAATATGCAAGTTTTTTATATTCTTTATTACAAGATACTTGTGTACTGTCAATTCAATCCAAATTTTTTTTATGTGTCATTGCCATTTGTCTATATTTTACTCGTGAAAAATTTATTCGCCAGACAATTTATTCGCGAATAACTTTTTGCCCATCTCTGCTTCGGAAGGTATTGCCATACTCACCTCACCACGCTTGGCAGGCGGATTGGCAAGCGCTTGAAATAATATGTCGCATTTAAAAGGAATGCTGCTGCCTGTTCCCTGGATTATTAACCCTTAGTCGCTTTTTACGACACCTACGGGTAGAATTGGGGTGATGTTATTCTAAGCTAGCATCACATGGCACATGATTACACAAAAACTAATTTTTTATTAGATTAAAGAACAAGAAAAATTAACCTGATAAAGCTACTCATTAGCTTAACAGTCGCATTTCGACACTTCAAAGATAAGCGCGGTTTCAACCGAAATTCGATTTCGGTGGCTTTGCGTACCGAATGTTCGGCCGAAGTTCGAATTCGGTCAAATCCACATTCGGCCCATCACTTAAGGTGGTTCGTTACGTCATACAAACGAAAAACTGCACTTCAGTCGGGTTACACATGAGCTGTAGAGTTTCTTTTTAAAGAAACTTTATTCTGAATGATGAAGGCACACGTAAATTTGTCGCAAAACTAATTATAGTTAAAAGATAATCAGTATTTTCTGCACAATAAAATTAAACGTATTTATTGCAGCAGTAGCTCCATCTATTTTCGTAAAGTGGCGACTCGCTTTTTACGGGGAAATCTGATGATTTAAAAATTCTTTTTAGTGTTTTGCGACAATCTTATATACCCACGGGACTCCCCATCAAGTTTTTTAAACCGACTCTTGTCTCCTTTACATACATAACTCCATTGAACTTTTGTATGGAAAACGGAACGCCTTAATTGTAGGACTGTTATATGGCCCCACATACATATATCTTTTCGTTAATTCATCATTCTCAGTGGAATCAGGATTACGTAAAAAAAAAATGCAGTCAAACAATCACTTGATTTACGTATATTCGTGTTCGCTTTGCTTACGTTGCAATTTTTTTGGACCATATTTTTGATCAATATTTTTCTAACAATTTGTTTTTGATATTCAATTATATATTACAAACTGTATTTATTTGTAGGTGGATTGGTGTTGGAAGAGAGCTATAGAATTGAAAGAAAACGCAAGAGAATTAACTGCACCTCTTTTCACGTCTTCGACAATGCCGGATAGGTATATTATTTTATACTTTTTTATTTTTTGCAAACACACTGACTTTATAAAATAGTGCAGGAAAAGTAAACATCAGGAATAATCCTGAAATATCCCCGCTTAGTTGTTGGTAGAGTACTGTTTTCGAATGATAACTATCGATAGCAGTACTAATCGATAGCTCGGCAACACTAGCGTGAGATAGTTCACTATCGATCACAACTCTAAGGGCCCTTTTCCTGTCATGCGTATTTTCGCACGCGCGCGGATCTGGTCCGCATGCGGATGATAGCACGGTCCTGGTCACACGCAGGACAGGGATTTCGTTTGCGTCATCCGCGTTCCGCGCGCGTGCTAGCCGCATGATAGGAAAAACATGTATCAAAAGATAAGATGCGTGCGGCCCGCATGCGGACCAGATCCGCGCGCGTGCGAAAATACGCATGACAGGAAAAGGGCCCTAAGCCAGTCCTCAAATTATTCTTTCTGTGTATATGAATAACCGTTTATACTTAGTCTTTCTATTATTATTTGTTTTCAGGAACGTTACCCGTTGCTTGGAGCATTGCGTGCAGCAGCTCACACAACTCACGGGATTACTAGATGCTATACTCACTAAATGCTGCAACTTGGTCGTTCCTGATGGTAAGTTTCAGAAAATAAATAAAGATTACTTTATTATAACTTTTAAAGCCCTCGCGATTATTTTTACACATTTTAAGTATTGAACCGGGTCTATTGCGTTAATGTTTAGGTAAATATTCATAATTTAATTCATAATTTACCTGTGTCCTGATTCAACGCAGTTTCATGTTTTGTCAACCCGCGGCCACAATTCGGTATGCTAACAAGGTCATTTTCAACTAAAATCTCAAAACCGTTTCGAGATTTACACTTTATCTACAATATCTACGTATTAGATTGGTGATTATTTTAAGTTTAATTAAGAAATTTTAATAAAATATTTTGCCTTCGATGACCTCTATTTGACCTTCTGAAATAGAACCTTAAGGTGTATATTGAATAAACCTTTCGCCTTAGTTGAGAAAAAAAAAACAACGAGTTTGTATTATGGTAATTTGACATTGTCTTTCTTGCATTATCCGTCAATCGTTGTTGTTGTTTTGTGTTTCTATAAAATTTTATATTTTAAAGAAAATACGCATTTTACAACGACTTTTACGGGAAAAAATTGTGAACAGTGTCTAGTGCGACCTCCTGTCGCTCGAAAAATAATAGACTTGGCGTTGTAGCTGTGTTAAATATTGAAAACACTGACATTTACGTGGTCGGTCACAAATATGAGTTCTAAGGCAAAATTAGCTATTTTTCAAACCTCGTAAGTACAAAAAATTGTGTATTTTATCGCAGTTTAGCTATTAAATAATACATTTTATAGAAAAATATTAGTATTCGGCTATATTAATAGTATAATTTCAAACAAAGTCGGTACCAAATTGTGGTGCCGAAGTAAACAATAGTGCTGCTCATTACTTATCGATATTTGTTTAAGATCCTATGTGTAGCTTAGATCAAACCATTTTTTTTTTGCTTTGATTCGTGACGTAATCAATATTTTAAAATAAAATCTAACTATGTGTGTTCTATTTGTTTAAGATGGGAGGTAAGCGCTGTTCTATACCTTACACTGCGCTATACCTTTATGCGAGAATAATTCAAATGATTATCCGTACCTATTATTGGTACCCATTTTGGAATGGCTGTTGGAAAAATGGTGTGCACAATTAAACACGGAGTATATCTAGTATTTTTTGCAGTACCTAATGCTGTGAATAACATATGGAACAGTGCAAAGTTGCTTTTTTTGCTAAGGACGTGTCTCCTGCGTATGCGTTTGCGTTTCTCTGCTTGAATTACTTCATATGTGATGAATCAAGAATAAATGCTAAAAATATTTCTTGTATATTATTATTGGATAACGTTCCCTTTCAAAGCATATCACTTTTATAAATATGTATAGCACCATAACATATAACAGCTACAAAAGTCCACTGCTGGCCATGGGCCCACAGCAAGTATTGGCCTTTACATATTGGGGGTATTATTTCCCATAATCACCTAGTCTGGCAGGCGGATCGTTGAGCGCAGTGCAAAGTGTTGTTTATTCACAAGGAACGATGCTGTCGTGTGGTGCCAGCTTACCCAATATCTTTCCCGTGGGTGTCGTAAGCAGCTACTTTTGAGTGTTGGTGTGTATTGCAATTTTTTGGTGGAAGATTGACAAACTGTCACTATGGCCATGCTTAGTATTCTGAATGACTCTCAAAAATTTTGTCAGGCGTAGTGTATTTTAATTTGTTTACCTACTATTAGAGTAGAAGCCTCTGACACAGGCAGTCGGTAAACCTACTCACTTAGTAGCTTTTATAGTCTTAATGCCAATATTTTGCAAATATCGTAAAATTAAACACGTGTCGTAGGTAATAACAAGCTCTTAAAATAAGCTTAATAAAATTTTACTGAATATTTACTCACGCCAGCGCTAAATATCGATATCGATAAGCCGTTACGGGTTGTGAGGTTACATCTCTACTTATCTGCACACTTGACAATTGTTTGACGCTTTGATTATCCATAGATTGCCATTATTATTATTTTTAAAGGCCAGGTGTAGGCAAAGATATTGTGAATATGCAGCCTAGTGATTGAGTAAAACCTCAAAACTTTAAAAAAATATTTAAAATAGAAATAAATAATATTTTTTCAAAAAATCGAAAATAGTTTCTTAGAATGATCTATAATATCAAAATAAGGCATAAAAAAAATCGACCTGGCGAACCGAATTATGATTCCCGGTTCAATACTTCTAACTGATTTGATTCCCAGTCAAAACGAATTCACCTACGAGTAGGTTTGGCGCACATTTATTTAATTTTATTTTGATTCATAAAACTTTATTGCACAAACGTACAAAATGGCGAGACTAATGCCACGCAGCATTCTCTATCGGCCAACCCTAGGGTTATCAGAGAGTTCAAAACGGGTGCACTAAAATGTGGAAATAAATTAAAATGTGTGAAGTGAAGTTACGCGCAATCAACATGATGTAAATGGAATGGCTTTACACATTTTAAGTATTGCACCGGGTCTATCGCGATAATATTTAGGTAAATATTCATAATTTACTTGTGTCCCGACGTTTCAGCACAGTTATGAATGGAATGGCTAAGCTCACAGTATTATACAGCTCGATCCTTTATTACACAAAGGCATACTTTCAGCTTTCTTTTGTAGTGGACGTTCAATAAACCGTATCTAAAATATGGGTATTACAGCTCTGAGCGAAATGGAGGAGAAATACAAAGGCATTGGCACAGTGTCACTATACTTCCAAGTGGTGCAATGGTTCCTGCGAGTGGGCTTGCTACCGGAGAGACAGGACTCCTGCACTGCGCTCTCTTACCCGGGGGAACAACTCATCAACACTTATAATAAGAGGTAAAAATAAGACTAAAAACTTTTTTCACTGTTATATTCAATTCCCACTATTATGTTTAAGATTTTATTGTTTTTAGAATATTATGTTCAAAACAGAATTCTAGTTTAAATACACACCTAGGAAAAACTGACACCAGGGTTCATCGGGTCGTTGGACGACTTGGTGTCCTACTGGAAGGAGTTGAATGCATACCTTTAGATAAGGGATCCTGGTCACGGCACCAAATTGTAATTTGTTTTCAGGGGCCCACGTTCCGTTCGGCAGATCGGTATATCACAGTACAAAAAATATATAAGGTTTTTTTGCGTGTCACCTCAACATGAATAACGAGACCGTATAGTCCGTTCAAAATCATAGTGTCAAGACTAGCCTAAGCGGGAGGCCAAGTTACGAGTATGTTGGTCACAATAATACGTTACGCGACCAGCGTATCATAGTGTCATGAAATGACATGACCAGCCTAAGCGGGAGACCAAGTTACGCTGGTCGCGTAACATAACATAAGTATTGCGACCAACGTAACTTGGCCTCCCGCTTAGGCTGGTCATGTCATTTCATGACACTATGATTGCGAATGGACTATACTAACATATTTTTTTTATTTGTTTCATCAGGCGCGTGAAGCTCCATCGTTTGCAAGATCACAACATGTGCGATGAGAATGCGGCCAAGAAATCATGTCCGTTGCTGTACATCGATCAGCTCATTGAGGAGGAGTTCGGAGGTGATAGGATACACCAGTAAGTGGATTTATTTACGACGAATTTGATACTGAAAATGGGGCGTTAAAAGTGGCCTGATTTGAGTCGCTTCACCCCATTTGTTCGTTCGTGTAAGAAGCAATCTAAGCGAATAATAATAAATAATGAGTTTTATAAGTATTACCTACAGTTTAACGCGATGGGATGTCTGTCTTTATTATGATACACCATATTTGACAGACGAGGCAAAGTTTCTGTTTCTATTCTAGTAATCTGTTATATTAATATGTTTTTTTTTTTTCAGAATGTGGATTCGTGGTGGCAGTGAGACGAATGGCTTGTACCCGCCGCCGTCGCTGTACTCACTACTACGGCTGTACCTACTGCCAGATATAGCTGAAGAACACAAGCATTCCTTGGTGCTTTACCTGCTGGTAGATTATTCTATGGTTTACGATGAAGTGAGGTTAGTTTTTGCCATCAGATAGAGATAATCTGATCCTTTTTAGGGTTTCGTAGTCTACTAGAAACCCTTATAGTTTCGTCAAGTCTGTCTATATGTCTGTATGCCGCGCCCTCATATCTTCGTCAGTTTTAGAGCTATCGACATGAAATTTGGTGAGAAGATAGATCGTGTCAACCCAAATATAGAAATATTAAGAAAAAATTATATTAAATGTTTTTTGGACCATACAAGTGAAAGGGGGGCAAAAAAAAAATTTTTCTTTTGTAATATTGAGTAGGGTATCGTTGAATAGGTCTTTAAAAACTAAGGTGAGGTTTCTTTGAAACAAAGTCACTAAAATGTTTCTGTCACGAGATATTTGCTTTTAAAAAGGGCGTTTTTGACCCATAATTTGTTCCAGCTGTAACTTCCAAAGTATAAACGCTAAAAATTTGAAATAAATATGGAATATAGCTTACAATATAAGTTTTTAGGTTTTCACGATTGTTCACAACACTTAAATTATTGTTTAAAACGGGATTATTACCGCGATTAGGTTTTTGTTTACCTCGATATAAAAACCTAATCGCGGTAATAATCCCGTTTTAAACAATAATATAGCTTACAATCTGAAGTTACAATGAAAACTATAACGGATATTGTACAGAAAAAAAAGTTTTAGAAAAAAATGAGTTTTTCTATTTGCGGTTGGTCATCATACTGCTGCTAACAAACCAGCAACAAAATTAAGTTTGTAATGCTGAAAAACCTGATCCTATTTAGCTCTTGGCCGATTTTTTTATTCTTTTTAATTTAAGACACCTATTAACTTATTTTAATCTTATATCCTGTTCTTATTATTTTTTCTAGGTACGAGACTGTAATTCGTCGTCTAATGCAGTTCCCGACTATGTTCGGTCTCAGCAACACAGCAATCAAAGCCACACAAGCCTTCTGGCACCTTGATCACAGAGATTTTGATGTAAGTGTAGTTTATGATTACGTAGTTATCATACAAATTCAACTGATTAGTATCAATTTGCTTATAGAAGTGTCCATACGACAATTTTTAGGATAGCGTTCAACCAGATGGACTACAGATGCGAATCTACGATACAACTCGTATGACTTGTTTTCATTATTTTAATTTGCTGTACTTTTTCCAGTTCGCACTAGACCAGCTGCAATGTCTGACCGGTAACAACCTGTCATACTGGCAACACGGAGTGGTTCTGTCATCTTTACTCGCGCAGAAGAAAACTCAGGCAGCCTTACAATACTTGCATGTGCGAAAACCACCACCACCCACTACACATGCCAACTTGGATAAGGTAAAATTACACCGATGTCTGTTTATTTATATCTATTATTAGGGGTGTAGTGTAATTGACGATGTAACGAAAGTTTTGCAGGCATGTGCAGACCATGAAATTGAAGAACTTTCCCCATGGAACATATGGCGGTAAACGATAAAAAAATTCCTACCTCCCATACAAAATTCACGATCAGCTGACTGACTTTGTATGGGAAGATAAAAAATCTTTTTCGTTTATCACCATATGTTCTATTAGGAAAGTTGTTCAGTTTTTCATGGTCTGAGCGCGCCTGCAAAGTTTTCGTTACACCGTTTCTTACACCACGTATATATCCGTCTCGCTTTGTATAGAGACTGATTCTCGATAATTTACTTACATAACATTGTACTTACAACGCTTTCCATCAAATATGTTGCTGTAAACTTAAGATTCGTTTTGCAGGCTGATGATTGTATTGTATACTATGTAAAGTAGACGGAGCGTAAATGGCCATAAGAATGATTGTTATCTCCACGTATCATATTATTAAATTACAATATTTATTCTAGTTCTCCTAAAACTTGCATCATTGGAGTAACTTTTAAAAATGCGCTTATTTATTTCCCAGGTGAACGACAACGATAAACTAGAAGACTGGCAGTCTTGCTGCAACCTCTATTTAGCACGAGGACTGGTCTTCGAGGCGCTGGACGTCATTAGGATGTGTGTACAGAACGCACCTAGGATCGAGGACAAAGCTTTCGTACTCAACTTCTTTTTCAAAAGTAAGTATAAGCGAGTTAATAGTAGGCTTGTAGACTGAAATTATGCTTTCGAAACTCGTTTTTTTTATCATGATTGCTCCGGTAGTATCTGTTGTCTCTAGTTCATAATACATACATATGTCTCGCCTTTATCCCTTACAACGGGTAGGCAAAGCGTAAATGGCTGTAAAATCGGCCATTGACACAACATCTGACAAAAGTTTGAGAGTCATTATGAAGACAAGTATCACCATAGGTTGTCAGCCTGTCGCCTAAAGTTGCAATACGCATCAACTCTCAAATCCCTTAGACGCTTCATACGACACCCACGGGAAAGAAAATGAGGTGACGCTTTTCCAAGCCAGCTCCATACGGCGAATAATAATAGTTTATAATGATATTTTTATGTGTTTTGACCTTTTCAGATTCAAGATTAGATACTTTGCTATAATATTTTTCATTCCAAAGATTGAAACTCTATGCCTTTCATTCACGAAGGTATACCATAATGACCATATATTTTTCCCAGGTTGTCGAAACACCGGGCAGCTATCAAAACTCCTGCAGGCCACACTTCTACCGTTTGAAGAGGATGTGTTCATCAAATACCTTGAGAACTGCAACGAACCGCAGACTTCAGACATTCTTATCATGTATTATTTGCAGCAATCAAGGTAAACATTTTGTATGAAAAAATATTGTTTTATACTTGTGGTAAATGGTATCAAAAGTTTTGTTGGAAGCTAAAATAAAAATCATATTACTTGTTTTATTTGATAGACAGTTAGTTGGTTGTAATATTTGGACTATCAAACGGTTCAAAATGTAATTATTGTTAGTTAACTTTATAGTTCGTGAATAATTCAAACTCGTAGTCATATTAGAAACAACGTATCATAATAAGTATATGTCGCAGTACGATGGCAGAATCAGGTTTTTGGCCAAAAACCTAGGTTTTTGGCCAAAAGCCGGCATATGGCAGAATCGTTGACTTCCTTCAGCCATCGTCCTGAGCTGATCCAGGTTTTTGGCCAAAAACCTAGGATTTTGGCCAAAAAACTAGGATTTTGGCCGAAATCCTAGATTTGTTTAGTACTATGGCTTTTTTTGAATTTCAGGGGAACTTCTTCGTCTTCGAGTGGTACACCAAAGCATCTAACGAGCCGATGGACCCTGGTATCAGAGTTTTCAACCGCCTACTGCAAGTAGCAGGCCTCTAACATGGTTGTGCAACGACCGCCGTCTAAGTGATCATAGAGAGCAATCGGTACCGACGGCTTACCGTACCCGTGTGGTTCGGGGGAACGAGGAGTGGAGAGGTACTTTATGCACCTCCCTCTGATCTTTTGAGGGTAGACTTGGACACCGTAAATGGACACCCTGAAGGACGGGGGGGTAACATCAGACAGTCTGAACAGCAGGATTGCCTCGGATTCCCTGAAGGGCAGGGGGGAGCTTCAGACACCATAAGAGCAGGACGTACCACTGAACGCTCTAGAGGATTGGTGGTAGCGTTGGACGCCCTGGAGACCAGGACGTAGCGTCGGACCCCCAGAAAATCCAACGCCCGTCATCTTACATCCTCCAGAGTGTCCGACGCTACCCACGCCCTCCAGAGCGTCTGACGCTACCTCCCACCCTCCAGAACGTCCAATGTTACCTCCTGCCTTTCAAGGTGTATGCCCGAACTACACGGGCACGTTAAGCCGTCGGTCCCGATTGCTCTTTATGATCACTTAGATGGCAGTCGTTACACAACCTTGTCAGAGGTCTGCTCCTTGCAGTAGGCGATTTAAAAACTCTAACACCAGGGTTCATCGGGTCGTTGGGCGACTTAGTGTACCAGTCGAAGAAGAAGAAGTTTCCCCGAAATGCAAAAAAAGCCATAATACTAAACAAATCTAGGATTTCGGCCAAAATCCTAGTTTTTTGGCCAAAATCCTAGGTTTTTGGCCAAAAACCTGGATCAGCTCAGGACGATGGCTGAAAGAAGTCTACGATTTTGCCATATGCCGGCTTTTGGCCAAAAACCTAGGTTTTTGGCCAAAAACCTGATTCTGCCATCGTACTGCGACATATATACTTTTTTTACCCACGACAAGACACGACGTGTGTGTTTGTTTGTGCAAACCAATGTTGCTCATTTACTCCAAAACCGCTAGTCCGATTTTGTCGTGGTTTTCAGTGATAGATTGGTGCATGTTCTTTGATAGGTGTTACGCTAAAAACTCACCAGGGGGCGCTGAAGTAAACCGTCGTGGTTTTCTTTTTCACAATTTAAATGTTGTTTAAACTTTTCTACCCACAGATATTTAGAAGCTGAGCAATACAACAAGCGGATCAAGCAATCCAAACCGCGGGCCAAAGACTACACCACATCCATAGAATCGCTTACCGATCTTATGGACAGGGAAGGCGCCAGAGATACATTGGTTGAAGTCCTATGTGGGACTCTTCCGGCTATTACCAACACTGTGGCGCATTCTATCAATGAAAAGGAATGGGAGTCGCATAGTAAGTAATCCCTCCTAACTCTTGTCAAAACGTGGCACAAAAGCACAAAATAGAGAGTTTACAGAAGGTTCATTCGGGCCTATCTCGGACATAACCAAGGGAGGACAAAAGTGCACAAACTTCCTTACATAAGTGCACAATAACTTGACTACACCACCTCTTTTGAAACCCTTACATGCAAGAGATATATTGGTTGAAGTCTTGTGTGGTGTCCTACCAGCTAATACAAATACTTTGGCATATTATATCAATGAGAAGGAGTTGGTAGTATCATGTATGCGCAGAAGTGCACAATGTTTTATATGATCTGTTTTGCCGTGTATTGCAATTTAAATCTTAAATTTATTTCGTTTCTTTTTCAGTCTTTGCACCGAAACCGATGTCAGTGTTCATCCAAGCGAAATCTCCGAAGAATACTTTCGTATACAAATCATCTTTTATACAAGTAAGACAAAACAATTTTCAGCTTTTCATAATCGTTCTATGCTTTCGTGAAATCATCTCATAACGATGAAAGTAAAGTTTTTTCTAAAAGATAGAAGGTATTTTAGTTTCGTGCGTATCGGACACGCGTTTAGATACATTATTTCACTTTTGTTTTTCGCGAATTGTTTGCAATAAAACTGTCTTTAGACTTTCATATACGTCGCTTCGAAACAAGCATCAAGAGATTGAAATTTGGCAGGCATCAACTGGTGCATCGATAGCACAATGTCAGAGTGGTGGGACGGTACCCTGCTCGTACCGGGTTCGATCCTCGGTTGATGCTTGCCAGTTTTTCAATTTCTTATTTCATTCATGACTCTATTAACTCTTATAATGTTTATGTTCAGGATACGATAGAAAATGCCAGTGAAACATGGATCAACAGGCCTAAAGCGCGCAAGGGCCTCAAGCGAGCGTTAAATATTGAAGAAACACCATTCATCTGTACACCTAAACTTAACAGATCAAAAAGGTATACATTTTACATAACTTTGGGATTGGAACTACTCTAACATAGCGTCAGTTTTGGATTGGGCATAATGTTGGGGGAGAAAATCATCGAAAAGATTTATCAGTTGATCTTTTTAGATAATGTCTGTCTTAGTCTTCTTTTTCTAATGGTATTTACACCGAGTCGTCCAACGACCCGCTGGTGTCAGAAGTTTCCAACCGCCTATTTAGAGTAGCAGTTCTCTGCAACTTGACTGTGTAACGCCTGCCGCCGTCTAAGCAATCCTAATCTATCTTATTACGAACATTTCGCGGATTTCGATTGCTATAGCAGCTATTACAACAGCAAAATATCAACTTATATCTTGTTGTTGTGTTTCTAGCATATTCAACCTGGAACAAAATGACTCCACGCCTCCCAAACGCGCCCGCCTCGACCTCACCGGCACCCCGCGCACCCCGCACACCCCGCGGGCACCCGCACTACAAATTATGAGCCAGCAATTGTCAGAACTACTGGATATGCCGGACCTACATAGCCCGGATATGAAATACGATAGGGGCGGCGCCGAAACACCGCATAGTATACTGAAGGTGAGAACTAATGCTTTTACACGAATACGTATCCCTTTAATAAAGCTGACAATTAGATTTACATTGCGATGCTTGTAAGGGTAGTTTAGTTCTTGGTTACGAATCGGTTCACTGACGACGCAATGTATTTACGTTGAATTGTCATTGTAAATGCCCCTGGGTGGCACAACAGCCATCTATGAAGTTCAGGTTTCAGCTATCTATATTGAATATTTTATATTCTATTTTGAATAAACTATTTTGTATATTTTGTATTTAGCATGTGGAAATCGTTGTCGCTCTATTACATACCGATTATGAAAATAATATGTGTATAAACAAGATTAATTTAGACTTACTCCAAAAACAAAAACTGCGAATTCTGCAAATTTTATAATTTTTCAAATGTTTCAGATACGCACAGACGCTAGAGGAATGGCGGTGTCACCAGTAGATTCTCGGTACCTCGGAGATAGTGATGACGAACTACTTGAAACTGCTAGCAATCACACACATTATAGTGATTCCACTAACAAGTGAGCAGACTAAAATAGCTAATTGTAAAGAGTTTATTTTCCTTTAAATTCATGACATGTAGAAATACTCTACAAAATCTGCGTACTGACTTTAAAACTGACGCAGTATCTCTCGTACAGAATTACAATACAAAGTTCGAAATCATACGGACTACTGGTATGAGAGGCATCGGTCCAATAAGTGTCTTACGACAACTTAGTATGAGTTTCGTCCTCTACGATAAGCTTCTTGTACCCAAGCGGGGCAATCGCTAAACAGTTGCCTACTTATGTTGCAAATATAATGTTACATTTAATTAAGTACAAATATCTTGACGGCGTGGTCTGCTCACAAAACTGAACAACTTATTTACAAACTTTTCTTCGAAATATGAAAATAATGTTTGGACCTCCCATACAAAAATGTATAAAAATTGGGTCACTTAGGGAGGCCCAAAATTTTTCCATATTTCAAAGAAAAGTTTCTAACAAAAGTTGTTTTACTCACAAAACAAACACTTAAGAGATTTGTACTTAATTAAATGTAACCTTATATATTCTTCGTCTTTCTTCCTCTTTTACTCGTTTGGCATGAAAAGTGTACTAAACTACATATAATTACAAAGTTTTTAGAGCATGATTTAACTCATTTCCAGGCATCTTCGATTCACAATCCCTACAGCCTCTGAATCCGGGTCGACCCCATCTCCAACCCCGCAAACTTCTACAACAGACAAGTCGCGGAGAGAGCGAGACAGTGATATGACAAAGACGGAGCGAGGGAAAGAGCCAGATGTCGATATGTCGCTCGAGAGTTTCGCCACTACTGAATCTCATGCTATGGTAAGAAAAATAGTTGTAGCGTTGTTCTGTTTCCATTTGAATGAAAGCATACACCAAAACACAAATTACTAGTAATCAATAATCATCCTATTTGTATTCAAGAAAAAAAGATATACGGAATTACTCTCTTTTTAGAATGAAGCAAACCCACTGGAGTCGCCGCCAAAGAAAGTAGCAACAGAAGAGAAATGCGAGTCCAGGAAGAAGTTCAAAGATTCCGTTCGTGCTCGGTAAGAGATTTTTTATTAATTTTCATTAAGATTCATTGGGTCGTTGAACGACTCGGTGTCCCACTCGAAGAAAAAGAAGAAGATTGTTGATTGCAGCTTGCTCGGCATCCTATGTTCACTGAGATTATAGGCACTAGTCTGAAAGCAATGAATGTGTGGTTTGTTTTGAATACGTCAGTGTATACGAACGCTACTGGCTTAAATCGCCACCGATATGGGTTATTCCATTCGCGTCTTCTTCTTTTTTGTGTGTCGCGGCGAATTAACAGATGTAGAATGGTGTATTTATTTTCATGCGTATTGAATGATAGTTACCTTTTTGCAGGCGATCGCTGTCTATATCAGCAAACAGCAGTCTATCGGACGATCCTAACACGTCGATTGAAAGTATCGCAGACATTCCTATCACATTGATCAACGTTCGGTACTCCGGAGAGAAACGACGCAGCTTCACTAAAGAAAAAGATACTGAAAGTAAGTCCATTTGATCTAGCAAAATAAATGAAAACTAGGAACATTATATGAGGTGTAAGAGACAGCTCTCCGAATACTGACTGTGTATTTAGACTTGAATTGAAGATTAGATTTAGATTTAAATTGAAGAATTTTCCATAAAAATATATATTTCAGGAAATGTAAAGAAAATGTCCTATAGAAAATGACTGCATTTACTATGACTTACCATAGAGTGTTCAGAGAACCGTCCCTTACACCCTTACCATAAGTATGATATTGGTATCAGCAGCTAAGGAAAGAATTTTTCCGGGTAAAGACCTCCCTCTTCTAACTTCATCCTGTTCTACTTAAGACCTCCAGGTGCTAGATCCCGCTTATGTCATCAACATTCTACACTAATATAATAAAGAGGAAAGATTTGTTTTTTTTTGTTTGTTCGTATGTAATCGATAAACTCCGAAACTACTGGATCGATTTCCAAAATTCTTTCACCATTAGAAAGCTACAACATTTCTGTGTAATATAGGCTACTTTTTACCACGGGAAATGGTAAATGTCCCACACACTAGCGTTGTCATTTCGGAATCCTTTTTTGATCTTGTACTTGATTAATTTCACCCTTTTATCAACTTCTATACAATTTGTTTTGCAGACGAAGAGTCGACGAATGAAGAGAAAGCCAGCGAAACACTGAAAGGTGATGTGTCAAAAACGGAAGTACCGAAGACACCACGCGGCAGGCGGAGCATCAGGCCTGTTAGTGCGGAAAGTACACCGTTATTGTCGTCAAGGTTTGTAACATTCAACATCAAATGAAATCAAACCTCATTAACCACTCTCTAATCAGCTTACTAGTCCCGTGTTTGAAGAATCAAACTGTAAGTTTGAAGAGTCAAACTGGCGGCCTTTTCTTCAAATAGTGGCAGCAAAACAGTTTTTCTTTTCGGGTATCACGTTGCAAAACTTTGCCCCGCTTTTGAGAATCCATGTTTTTCTTTCAGCTTTTAACATTCTACATCAGTTTTATTCATTAAAAACATAACGCTCACAATCTGAACTTTGTGCGGGATGTAAAACAAGCGGCGCAAAATCTACCGTGAGGTTGTCTTAACTAGGCCCACGAAATTACTACAGCTTTTTCTACGACTTTAGGTAGTCGCAACTAAACCTTCAGGTGAAAATCACCTTAGCAGGCCTTGATGCATGTAACTCATGCTTTTGGTTTTTAAAACTGATAAACCAAAAGTTTTGAAATGAAGATTTAACGCATTTTGTAATTTGTATGGATTTGTTTATTTCGTTGTTGTAGGAGTCGTTCGGTAACACCTGAGAGGTTGGACTCGCCGGTAGCCGTTGTAACTCCTCTGCGCCCAATAAGGAATACTAGGTAAAGTGTGCTAAAGTTTTTTCAAAATATAGATTTATCAAATTTTATTCGCAAATTGTTTATGAACCTACCTACGTCTCTGGCGCCTTTTGCCAAGGCTGTTGTGCCCTATATGAAGGAATCTGTATATAATATATTTATATGTCATTTCATTACAGGTCTGAACTAGAAAGCGTTAATTCATTTTCAAAAGATTTAATTTGTTTTTGTTAATAAAATTAATACTCGTAATATGAATTTTGTGACTCGGTGTCCCCCCCACTCGGAAAAGAAAAGAAGACTAAATCGAATCTATTTTCCTTGTTTTAGGAGTCGTTCTCGTACACCGGAAATCAGCCCGCGCTCGTCCCCACTGAGCACTATTCCGGAACAACCGAAACAAGAAGTCGAAAGTGAACCACATCCTGCTAGAACTACCCTCAGCGTTCCCAGACGTACCAGGTATGTACGGTTTAAAAACATTGACAATAAATCTCATGACAGTTTATTAAATAATTAAGTCTACAAAATACCTCTGGAAATGATGTTACCTACACATTTTCTTTTTAGTATTTTTCTGATTAGGAAACTTTGTTCAGTTTTAAAAGGTAGTTCACCGCTTTAAATGTTCTTATCCTGACACCAAGCTCAGACCACGGAAGCAATTTAATTCTTCTGGGATTATATTAGATTTTTTTTCTGTTCTAGGAGTAGATCTCGCACTCCGGAAAGAATAGAGAAAGTAGTCGAATCCCCTCGTCTCGAAGCCATCACGGAGTCTCCGACTAAATCCTCCGATTCGCCCACCTCCTCGCCTGTCCGCCGAAGCTTAAGGTAATAAAATAACACTAATGAAAAAAAAAGTACAAATGTTTAGAAAAAAGAAGGAATTATAGCAATCGGGGTTTGAATTCGCAACTCCTTTCTTTTCACTCGGAAGCGATTGTAATTTGCGCGCCCCTCGAGGGAAATCCGTCTAACTGATCATGAACAGCGTTGGTATTTTATGTTTGATATGAGATTCTAATGGTAATTTTTAGGAGCCGTTCGCGTACACCTGAAGTAGAACCAGAAAAAACAGCTCCAGCTAGTCCACGGACACTCAGGTAACATCCAAACCATACTACTAGAGGTACAGTTATCTTCCAACCATAAGGCCTAAACGTATACAGTTAAATGAATACAGGCCTAAACGTAAAGGGCTTCACGTTTCATTCACACTATTGTAAGATAGATCCTCAATTATTTATTTTCGCTTTTTAGGAGTCGCGCCAAGACGCCGGAAAAACTCATGTCACCAAAGAAAGATGCTCCTAAATCATCCAAAAAGCCTCTCTCTAGACTAGTTCTTGAAGCAAACGCCATCGCCGCGTCCAAAAACTTAGAAAAACAAATAGAATCTAAAGAAGAAAAGAAAGAGGAAAGTGCCATTGAATGCACTCCAATGAAATCGTTGAAATCTGCACCAAGTCTTATGGATGTCACTATCTCCCCTATAGTCAGTAAATCCATTCTACATAGTTCAAGTGATAGCGTGCTGTCAGAAAGTATCGTCAAAGAAAACAAAACTGCTGAAGATGATACACTCGAAATGAAATCTCTACCGGCTTTCACTATGAACGAGACGAAATTCGGCAAATCTGTCTTGCATAGCTACGAAAGTTCTATGGAGGAAGTGACACAAAAAGAAACGAATACAGAAGTACTCTTTAGCGCGTCAAAGCTACAGAAATCGATCCCGGCGTTTACTTTGAGCGAATCGTACTTCCAGAAATCAGTCTTACATAGTTACACTAGCAGCGTCGGTGAAACTAGCGTTCAAGAGGAAAAGTCAGTAGTCAAAGAATCGCCCGCTTCATCTAGTTTCAACATCACAGATTTCAACAAATCCGTCCTTGCTAGTCACGAAACCAGCCTAGCTGAATCTCAAGACAAAAAAGACAAAAACATGTCGAGTCTCATCACGGATGACAGCGAAATGGAAGATTCTAAAGCGGAAAAGAGACAAGAAGTCGAACAGAAAGAAAAGGAAAAGATCGTCGAGATAGAGCGGGAGATAAATGAGTTCGAACAGGATATGTCTGAGGAAGATGAGAGTGCAGAAGAAGAAGTGGAAGAAGAACAGGTTTGTAGCATAGCTTCTATTATAACGTTACCTCTTTAACACCACCCCCTAATTTTTTCCTTCCATCAGCCTTCATTGCCCGATTGCCTCGAGGAGGGTTATGTTTTTCGAGGGTATGTATGTATTTATGTGGACTTTAGACAAGTAAATTATTTTTCATTGCAGAACATTTTTTCTAAATAAATACTCGCCTTTATCCAAGCTTGGTTTACAGGTTGATGAAGGGGTAGAAAGGGATTCTAGTGATTCCGAAGAATGTGAGGACACTGAGGAACCAAGTGATGATATTGAGGATGACAGCGGCAAAGACAGCTCGGCTTTGAACGACAGTGACGTAAGTATCCAATACTATTTTAAAATCTTTTGACTGAATAACGTTTCATTTACTTGTTCGTTGAGACATAAAGTTAGTTGGTCTGGCCAGCCCCGAGGCAGTGCTTTCATTTTTATTTTCTTATCCCGCTCAAACGCGTTTAACAAGGAACTCAAAATTGTTATAAAAAAGAGAAAATTGTGCCTTACAATTTTCTTTTTTTATTGTGGCTTATTTATAAGAGTGTGACTTTCTTAAAGAGAATCTTGTAAATTCGTACGGTACTAAGAAATATATGTTTTGACTTTGACTTATTCTAATGCCCGACTGCCTCAGAAGAAGGGTTATGTTTTTGAGATGATGTATTTCATTATACCATAAGCATAACCATAACAGCCACATCAGTCCACTGCTGGACATGTGCCTTTCCTTACCGGAGAGTATTGCCATACTCACCACGGCAGGCGGATTGACGAGCGCAGTTCAAGATGTTGCATTCACAACGAACGCTGCTGTCCGTTCCCTGGATGATTATCCCCTAGTCGCTTTTCAAGACACCTACGGGTAGAATTGGGGTGACGTATGTAAGTGGACGATATTATGTATCCGGAGAAGAAAAATCTTTTTCATGGGCTACAGCCCAAACGGCTCAGCGAGAGAGCCGTTTTTACTTTTGTCTCACATAAGTGTTTCCACACCTTTTATCTTTTCAAAAATAACTTTTACAGTGACTTTCTTTTTTATAAAGAAGTTTCAATCAGGGATTGGTTGGATTGTCTAAGGTTAATTTATCCTTAAATCAAATTAAATTACATTATTTATAGCAGAACCGACTTACGCGGCGACTCAGAATCACAAAACGAGGTCTAAAACATGACAACGTGTCAGGGGTCATCCATAAAGGTGTCAAAAACCTAGATTTCAATTTATTAGAACTTAGCCTTTACTAAAGTTGATTAGCCAATTGATCGCTAGAAATTCAGTTACTAGTATACATATTCTCATAAAGCATTGCAAGGTTTGATTATTTTGTTTAGTTGTAGCTCAACTCCATGAATCGTTTTGACTTTTAGCCGCTAAAATCCGAAAATGCAGAAGAAGAAGAGGAAGAAATAATATCTTTAGGAGACAGCGACGAGTCTAATCATAACATGATCATTGATGAAGATCTAAACATAGGAATTGGCAGAGGAGCTAAAGGAATAAAAATTATTAAACTTGACAAAGCTCCAACAGAAGATTCTAATGAAGGAGAATCAACAAGCGAATCAAATGAAGGCAGATCAGCAAGCGATTCAAATGAAGCAAGCACTGATCCGTTGAATCAAGCTCAAATGTCAGTGCTAACTGACGACAATTCAGTTCAAACAGACAGCAAGCTTGCCGATGAATCTAAAGTTGAAAAGGCTACTGAAACAACTAAAGATACTGACAGCAAGCTTCCAGAATCGAAGGTTCAAGAAGATGCCATTGAAACTCCTAAAGAAAAGACACAAGAAAGTGTCGAAGGCAGTACAAATCCTTTGGACCAAGCGCAGATCTCGTTGATGACTAATGATGACTCAGTTCTGTCGGATACGTCTGAAGCTAAGCTCAAGTATTCTGATGAGGAGAAAGTAGAAAAATCGGGAAGTAAAGATAAACCGGAATTAGCTGCTGATATTGGTAAGTGAAAAACAAGTTTCAGACATATAGAATTATGTAATATTCATTCATGTCATGGCTAGGTAACTTACTTTTGTCGGGTATGATTTTAGTTAAAACTTTCACAGTATTTTTACATTTTTAGAAAAGTTATAGTGATTGTGATGGGTGATTAGATTAATCATTCACATCACAAGTATTTAGTATTATTTTAACGAACTACGAAAAAAATTAATTTGACTTCTGTTACCGAAGGATATCAAAAATCAATGTCATGGTCAAATGTGAATAATAATCTTCTTCTCTAACAGTTTACAACTAAAGTACGCAATTTTATTATTGTTTTTGTTTTATTTTCAGAAATGAAACCAGTAGAAAAAAGTACATTCCAAATTCAAGTAACAGTAGAAGCAGAACACATTGAGGCTGATATTCCTGAAATGCCGAAACCGACAGAAAATATGGAAGTTTCGGAACAAACTGCTGATGTAGTAGATGCTAATGCTGGCAAAACTGCTCATAAAGATAAAGGAAATCAAGTAGAAAAAGTGTCTGAAAAACATGATATTGAAATGAAGGACGATGCACCGAAAATTGATGTTAAAATGCAATCATCGGAGAGTGAAAGTACTGCTGTAGAAGAAGGTGAAAAAACAGCGCCTCGAGGAAAGAAACGTACCAAATCTACATCGTCAACTAAATCCAACCAAGAAGATAGTACTAAAGTTGTCGAAACGAAATTGTCTGAAACTGAAAGTAAAAGCGAAGATACAGCTGATGAAAGTGGAAGAAAACCGGCGCGTCGGGCTACAAGGCGAACTAAATCCACATCTTCAAATAAATCTATAAAAGACGAAAGTACCACTGAAACAAAGTCACCAGACACTGAAAGTGGAGACACAGCTCCCGAAGATATTGGAAAACCAGCCACTCGTACCAAACGAACTAGATCTACCGCCTCAAACAAATCTAGAGACGAAACTGCTGAACCAAAAACACCAGTTACCAGAAAACGATCTCAATCTGTTGCCTCCAATAAGTCTGAGGAACAAAAAACTCCAGAAGAAAATGTTACTCCATCCAGAAGGCGAGCTAAGACCCCAACTAGTACTACAACTACAAGTAGCACTGGTGCAGAAGTACGTAGGATTCTTACACGTCGAGCGTCTAAGGAATTGAATCAATCAGTGTTAGATGATTCCTCTATTGAAGATTCTTCGCTCACTACGCCTAAACGTAGAAGCGCTCGGACTAGGAGTACAAATATTGATGATAATGCAAGCGTTGTTTCGGGAGATTCTGTGAGGTAAGAAAATAATCCATTGTAATAAAAAAAACTGGCAGTTCATCGAGTTGTTTGTCAATTTGGTATCGGACACGAAAAGGTGTTCTTTCAAGCGAGTAAAATCTTCTTTCTTTTCGTGTGGGGCACCGAGATGTCCAATGATTCGATAAACCTAAAGAATGGTGCAAGAAAAATAAAGTTGGATGTATTGTGGCAATATAAAAAATAATACTTTTGCCACATTTTTCAAACCAACGTCTTTGTGTGATGGTTTTTTGTTAGATTCCATTTCTGTTGTGATTTTTATTTTTTTTCAATTGCGATCGCTATTTATCTAGACTAGTTTTATCTACAATGACTATGACTATAATATTTTCATCAGGTCTACAAGAAGCCGAGCAAGCCGGGCTAGCGAAGACGGCGACAGCAAACCTCAAAGAAAGGGAAAGAAGTCCATCCTGGCTGCTGCTAAGCCAGATTTGTCTGTGATACCTGAATCAGCTGTTGAGGATTCCAAGGCTGATTCTAAGGGAGAAATCATTGCTGATTATTCTAGTTCTAGAAGGTAAGATTTTACGAATATTTTATGTATAATTTAAGTAAACCTCAAAGGCAAAGAAAGAAGTCCATCCTGGCTGCTGCTAAGCCGGATTTGTCTGTGATACCTGAATCAGCTGTTGAGGATTCCAAGGCTGACTCTAAGGGAGAAATCATTGCTGATTATTCCAGTTCTAGAAGGTAAGTTAAGTTTTTGAAAGTCGACCAGCCATTGAAGAACCGAGAAGCTGAATCTACGGGAAAAGTTACTGAGTATTATTTATTTATTATGCATCGGTCATGTGATCGTGTGATCAGCCGTGTGATGCCGGCTTAGAATGTCATCACCCCATATCTTTCCCGTGGGTGTTGTAAGAGGCGACTAAATTCAGCCAGCCAGGGGTTCAATCCGAACGGATGGATGGACGAATTTCGCAATTGCATTGCAACATCTTTCATTACGCTCACCAACGCGCCTGCCAAGCGTGGTGAGTATGACAAATACCCCCGTAAAATTTTTAAGTCCCACTCAATAATCTTCATCATTTAATCTAGATTACGATAAATGATTTAAAAATGATTACAGATTACATTTTTTAATAGTTAATCATGTCGATCAATTAGATTACATAAGTAATCGTAATCATTAATCTGATTATATTTTGCCCAACGCATTGGTCAATTTACACAAGGCCTAGAGTTGTTTCCCCTTTTTTCTGTATCTTCTATCTGATAATCCTAACCCTTTCTTTTCCAGACTGACTCGCCACCAGAAATCTCTGCTGGAATCGTGGCTGGAGCCGAAACCCTCTCCATCACGCCGCCGCCCTTCAACCACCACTCGCGCTAGTGTCACCAGTCTAGCCTCCGATCAAGAGGTAGGGTGTCCTTATCTTACTACAGTTATGCTACAATCCTGCCTTGTGTTCTTAGCTTGCTACAACCTCTGCTGGAATCTTGGCTGGAGCCTTCCACCACTTCCCGCGCTAGTGTCACCAGTCTCGCCTCCGAACAAGAGGTAGGGTGTCCTTATCTTACTACAGTTATGCTACAATCCTGCCTTGTGTTCTTAGCTTGCTACAATCCCTGCTAGAATCTTGGTTGGAACCGATGGCCTCCCGCGCTAGTGTCACCAGTCTAGCCTCCGAACAAGAGGTAGGGTGTCCTTATCTTACTACAGTTATGCTACAATCCTGCCTTGTGTTCTTAGCTTGCTACAATCCCTGCTGGAATCTTGGCTGGAGCCGAAACCATCTCCATCGCGCCGCCGCCCTTCAACCACGTCCCGAGCTAGTGTCACCAGTCTAGCCTCCGAACAAGAGGTAGGGTGTTCTTATCTTACTACAGTTATGCTACAATCCTGCCTTGTGTTCTTAGCTTGCTACAATCTCTGCTGGAGTCTTGGCTGGAGCCTTCAACCACGTCGCGCGCTAGTGTCACCAGTCTAGCCTCCGAACAAGAGGTAGGGTGTACTTATCTTACTACAGTTATGCTACAATCCTGCCTTGTGTTCTTAGCTTGCTACAATCTCTGCTGGAGTCTTGGCTGGAGCCTTCAACCACGTCGCGCGCTAGTGTCACCAGTCTAGCCTCCGAACAAGAGGTAGGGTGTACTTATCTTACTACAGTTATGCTACAATCCTGCCTTGTGTTCTTAGCTTGCTACAATCCCTGCTGGAATCTTGGCTGGAGCCGAAAACCAACGCCGCCGCCCTTCAACCACGTCTCGCACTAGTGTCACCAGTCTAGCCTCCGAACAAGAGGTAGGGTGTTCTTATCTTACTACAGTTATGCTACAATCCTGGCTTGTGTTCTTAGCTTGCTACAATCCCTGCTGGAATCTTGGTTGGAACCGATGGCCTCCCGCGCTAGTGTCACCAGTCTAGCCTCCGAACAAGAGGTAGGGTGCCCTTATCTTACTACAATTATGATACAATCCTGCCCCGTGTTCTTAGCTTGCTACAATCCCTGCTGGAATCTTGGTTGGAACCGATGGCCTCCCGCGCTAGTGTCACCAGTCTAGCCTCCGAACAAGAGGTAGGGTGTCCTTATCTTACTACAGTTATGCTACAATCCTGCCTTGTGTTCTTAGCTTGCTACAACCTCTGCTGGAATCTTGGCTGGAGCCTAAACCCTCCCCATCGCGACGTCGCCCCTCAACCACGTCCCGCGCTAGTGTCACCAGTTTAGCCTCCGAACAAGAGGTAGGCTTTGTTAACATTTGTTTGAGACTTTCGCGCTTTGTACACATTATTGAATTGTTTTTATAAGGTCAACGCGCGTCAGACATTGACAACTATGTCTCAAAATAAGAATTCAAACTTTGTGCCATAATGAAAATTGTTCAGTACAATGGCCTACATGGCCGTTTCGGAGGCCAAGATCCTCTTTGGGTCGCTGAGTCAGCGGAGTTAGTTAGGTCGACGGGCAGTACACCTTACCTCTTATTGTGTTTTTTTTATCGGGTCGACGCGCATTGAGTAGTACGTAAACATGCGGTCATTTACCATTTTCCCCTTGTGACCACTGTGCAACAAATTTGAAATGTTGAAAAAAAAGGGAAATGTCCGCATGTTTACCTACTACTCGATCCGTGCGTCGACCCAATATAAAATATTCAATAAAAGGTAGGGTGTACTACCCTGTGCCCTTAGCTGATCTGGATGAAATCACTGCTAGACAATAAGGCCACCTACTTGTAATCTCTATTTACACCTCTATTTTTTTATGTAAGCTCTTATTTCTGCGCAATAAAATATATTCTTATTTTATCTTTCCTAGATTAGTTAGACGAGATCTCTGCGTAGAGATGAGTCGCCTTTTCTCACGTTGCTTGTTTAACATGGTTTATTTCATACACCTTTATAGGTTGACGAAGATGATGCGTCGTCTACGCATTCTGGCGCTTTCGACGTGCAGCCCATTGATAGGATCAGTCTGCTGAACAAAGGTGATTTTGAAGGTAAACTCAGTAAATATAACAAAAAATGTCTAAAAGTCAAGCATGGCACAGGCTGTCATACAGATCAAAAGTCATCATTAAACTTACAATCAGCTATCTTACAACGCATGAAACTTGTGCATCTCTTATTCAGTCCATAATTTTCTAATATTTAAATTTAATTTTGCACGTCTACATTTAGTCATAGCACCCAACATACTTTTTCAAATATTTGTCTTGCTATTAATAGTATAATTGCTAACATTTCATTTTCCTATTCACTAACCGCATAGGGTCGCCTGATTCATCGGAAGTGCAGAGCAATATATCGCCTGAGAGCATCGCTTCCGACGCTAGCAAGCAGAGAAGAGGTAAGTGCTGAAGCTTATTCGCTACGTAAATACACTTCTCATCAGAAAGACTCTTAACAAGTATACGTAGTGCAGGGATCACATTATCTGAGACATATGTTTATTTTGGAATAAATGTCTAATTTAGTTCAATATGAGTATTACGATATACTACACTAGCTGCCCGTCAGCGGTGTCACCCGCTGCAACCTATTATTCCGCGGGAAAAAAGCATTATTCGCCAAGAGATGTCGCTGTTAGTTTTCGACGAAAACGTTTAAAACGCGAATCGGCTCAGTCACGCCACCTATTTCAAATTTTCACCTGGAAAATGCGTGATCCCGTGGGAATGAGACATTTTTCCGTGGTAAAAAGTATCCTATGTGTTATTCCAGATGCCTTTTTATATTTCTGCAAAGTTTAATGTCAATCTAATCAGCCGTTTTTGCGTGATGTCGTAACAAACACACTCACAAACATCCGCCTTTATAATATTAGTAGGATTCAAATTTTTATATTCATATTTTATATTTTCATAGATTTCATATATTGTTTGACTATGAAAACGAAATTTATATACACGATTTATAAAAACGAGGATTATATGTTTATGTTGTGTTTTGCATTGCGGTGCTTTCTCAAAGTGTTATTTTTACTTTGTGTTATTTTTACTCTTTTATACGAAGTTCTCGTCCCTTTTTAATTCTTTGTTACTGTGTTTTATGCTGTTGTAGAATTAAAATTCACCGTTTGCCATTACATTATTGATTTATAAATGAACCAAGTTATGCAAGTCAGAGGGCCTTACCACAAAAAAGTTAAACGCGAGTCGAACGCTGTTTAAAATAAAACTTCATACAAAAAAACGCTAGACACGCGTTGAACGCTGGTCTATCTTTTTTGTGGTAAGGCCCATAATAACCAATTAAGTGTGACCACGCCGACTGTCACTATATGATGATAAACTTTATAGTCCATTCGAAATCATAATGTCATGAAATTACATAATATTAAGCAGCCTAAGCGGATGGCCAAATTACGCTGGTCGCGTAGTATCAAATATAGCGACCAGTGTAACTTGGCATTGTCATATCATGACACTGTGGACTTTAGACGAATGCCAGTTTTCACGAGTCACGCAGAACTGCATGGCTTTGGCCTTCATATTAAACATGTGTTTCCATTGCAGCCCGCTTAGACCGCGCCGGATCTGAAAGCAGGTCCACACCCAAAGCGAGGTCTATCAGAAGAGTATCCGTCGATGTTGGTAGGTTTACTCAATAACACTGTTACTACTTTAGTGCATGAATTGTGTTTTTAACCGACTGCCTCAGAAGGAGGGTTATGTTTTTCAAGAGTATGTATGTATGTAGACAAGAAATTCGTTTTCACTGGATACAGCCGAAACGGCTGGGCGGATCTAGACATGTGAGGTGTCGGTAAATTCTTCTCAGCAGCGCGAGTGACACTAGCTATATTAAAAAATCATAAATTCAAGATACTTCTTACGTATTGACGTATTTTTATCACAAAATACTACCTTGAAATTACCGCAGTTGGGTTTTTGTTTCATTAATACATCTGATTGTTAAGATTCTGTACTGCTTTGTCACAACTTTACTATTTTCCCTGTAATATAGTTGAGGATTCAAAACTTCTGAAAACACGTTTCCTTGATTTTTATTCTATCGAAATGAAAAAACAAACACTTGATTATGTGTTCATAATTTTTGTTAACTTGTAGCAGCTGATACGTCGGTGACGGGATCTCCCGGAGCTGGAACTCCCTCTAGAGGGCGCCGAGCATCTTTTACCCGAGCCGTTGAAGCCCTACATACGCCTAAAGGAAGACGCACCTCTACTGACATCAAGGTATATAATGTCAATCAATCAATCAATGTTTATTTGCAAGAATACATACATGTAAGTAAAAAGAAGAAGATCTTAAAATTAGGTTCCTGCTTAGTATTCTGCTTCTTTATTTTGTACAGGATATCTGAAAAAGGTGATGTTTTATTTTACCTCGATTTCTTCACATCCTGACAATATGGCATAGTACAGTCCAGCAAAAAAGAGTAGAAATTAAATAAAATGAAACTATAAAATTTTCTTACTAAATTACTGCCATTCATAGTCAATGTTACCATTTAATTTAGAAATTTCATACAAAGTGGCGCCCTCATTTTTTGTCTACTCTTTTTTGCTGGACTGTAAAAAAATTGATCGGTCTAGCTAGGCGTCTTTAGATAGTTAAAATATTGAACGGAAAACTCCAAGCGAAAGTGTTCTTTTCAATGGCTAGCCCCATGTGGAAATTAAATTCATGACTTTGATGAAGTGCAATACGCAGCGCTACATGGTATGGATTTCGAAATCTAGCTGGTGCTTGTCATAAATAGGTAAAATAAATGGTAGGTAAAAGGCTATATCTTCTAAACGTAGTCCCGTCAAATTCTGGTTTTGTATGACTAATTTCGATATACATGGATTTCCACATGGATCTTGCCATGGAGAAGCACACCAAGCGAAATACTGTACTTAATTTATGAATGGTTTGTTTCAGAGGGGCGAAAACGACAGTGTGACCAGTTCCCCCCCTGTGTCGGAGAGTTCCCCGCCCGCCACGCCCTCGCGCAGACCGCGGCGCGGCTCCACTGCCTCCAACACCTCCAAACTGGACACCAGTGTCACTGGAACCAGGTAACTATACTCTATACACAGTGTTACCAGTGTTACACGCCTTGGGAACGTTCAGGGTGTCATCTTTCGTTATTCTTTTAACTATGACGTCGCAGCACGTTCACCTTTCTAATGAAGAAAATACTGTCAGCTAAATAGTTTAAAAGTTCTATGAAAGAGGACACCTTGACGTACCTCTTCACCTCCCGTCGACAAATGTCACAGTAGCGAAATGTCCCGGTGTCGTTAAAAGTCTCTGTAGCTAAATGTCCCTCTCGCTTAAAGTCCCTGTAGCTAAATGTCCCAGTCGCTAAATGTCCCTGTAGCCGAATGTCACCCTCTCGCTTTATCTATCCAGTAGGAATATGGGTGTATTATTATTTAATAAATTATAAAACGGACTCATTTCTAATTCCCAGCGGCTAAATAGATCGGTTATCAGAAAATTTATAATCCAAAAAGTTTGTTTATGGAACGTACTTGGTAAGCCACTATGAAATACAAAAAAATAACAAATCGACACGAATTAAAAACATTTCTAATGGTGAAAGAGACTGTGAGATTACGCGATACGGGAGTGTGACATTACACGAATGTGGCATTACGCGAATGTGACATTACGCGAGTGTGACATTTAGCTACTAGCAAAATGTCCCAATTTCAAGCGGGACATTTCGCTACTGTGACATTTGTCGACGGGAGGCCTCTTCACACAGACCACGGCGCGGCTCCACTCCAACACCTTCGAACTGGATACTAGTGTCACTGGAACCAGGTAACTATACTCTATACACAGTGTAACCAGTTCCCCCCCTGTGTCGGAGAGTTCCCCGCCCGCCCGCCCTCGCGCAGACCGCGGCGCGGCTCCACTGCCTCCAACACCTCCAAACTGGACACCAGTGTCACTGGAACCAGGTAACTATACTCTATACACAGTGTTACCAGTTCCCCCCCTGTGTCGGAGAGTTCCCCGCCCGCCACGCCCTCGCGCAGACCGCGGCGCGGCTCCACTGCCTCCAACACCTCCAAACTGGACACCAGTGTCACTGGAACCAGGTAACTACAAGATCTTAGGGAATTTACTAAAAACTTTTCGGAAATGGTTTCACGGGCTGAGTAAAGCCATGAGAGGTTTTGAGCTATTTCGTAGTCTAGTTCCCCCCCTGTGTCGGAGAGTTCCCCGCCCGCCACGCCCTCGCGCAGACCGCGGCGCGGCTCCACTGCCTCCAACACCTCCAAACTGGACACCAGTGTCACTGGAACCAGGTAACTATACTGTATACACAGTGTAACCAGTTCCCCCCCTGTGTCGGAGAGTTCCCCGCCCGCCACGCCCTCGCGCAGACCGCGGCGCGGCTCCACTGCCTCCAACACCTCCAAACTGGACACCAGTGTCACTGGAACCAGGTAACTATACTCTATACACAGTGTAACCAGTTCCCCCCCTGTGTCGGAGAGTTCCCCGCCCGCCACGCCCTCGCGCAGGCCACGGCGCGGCTCCACTGCCTCCAACACCTCCAAACTGGACACCAGTGTCACTGGAACCAGGTAACTACAAGATCTTAGGAATTTACTAAAACTTTTCGGAAATGGTTTCACGGGCTGAGTAAAGCCATGAGAGGTTTTGAGCTATTTCGTAGTCTAGTTCCCCCCCTGTGTCGGAGAGTTCCCCGCCCGCCACGCCCTCGCGCAGACCGCGGCGCGGCTCCACTGCCTCCAACACCTCCAAACTGGACACCAGTGTCACTGGAACCAGGTAACTATACTGTATACACAGTGTAACCAGTTCCCCCCCTGTGTCGGAGAGTTCCCCGCCCGCCACGCCCTCGCGCAGACCGCGGCGCGGCTCCACTGCCTCCAACACCTCCAAACTGGACACCAGTGTCACTGGAACCAGGTAACTATACTGTATACACAGTGTAACCAGTTCCCCCCCTGTGTCGGAGAGTTCCCCGCCCGCCACGCCCTCGCGCAGACCGCGGCGCGGCTCCACTGCCTCCAACACCTCCAAACTGGACACCAGTGTCACTGGCACCAGGTAACTATACTCTATACACAGTGTAACCAGTTCCCCCCCTGTGTCGGAGAGTTCCCCGCCCGCCACGCCCTCGCGCAGACCGCGGCGCGGCTCCACTGCCTCCAACACCTCCAAACTGGACACCAGTGTCACTGGAACCAGGTAACTATACTGTATACACAGTGTAACCAGTTCCCCCCCTGTGTCGGAGAGTTCCCCGCCCGCCACGCCCTCGCGCAGACCGCGGCGCGGCTCCACTGCCTCCAACACCTCCAAACTGGACACCAGTGTCACTGGAACCAGGTAACTATACTCTTATAGTGTAACACGCCTTGGGAACGTTCAAGGCGGCATCTTACGTATCGTAGCTCTTTCGTCGTTCTTTGTAAATATGACGTCGCTGAACGTACACCTTTCGATTGACGATAATATGGAACTGACAGCTTACTACTTTGAAAATACTATCAGCTAAACAGTTTAAAAGTTCTACGAAAGAGGACACCTTGAACGTACCCCTTCACACAGACCACGGCGCGGCTCCACTGCCTCCAACACCTCCAAACTGGATACCAGTGTCACTGGCCACAGGTATATACCAGACCTTAGGGAATTTACTAGAAACTTTTCGTGAATATACAAGGAGTAACAAAAAAGGTGTAACAAGCCGAAAGGAGGTCAAAGTACTCATGAAACTGAACAACTTTCCTCATGGAACATGGGTCGAATAATAAAGGACCTTCTATTCAAAATCGCCGATCAGTTGAATGATTTACTATGGGAGGTCAAAATTTTTTTTATATGTCGTCCCATATTTCATGGGGAGTGATGTTTAGTTTCAGGAGTACCTTGACCTCCTTTCGGCTTGTTAAATGTTCTTTTTGTTACTCCCGGTCCTCCCGGTAGTTTATGGGCTGAGTTAAGCCATGAGAGTTTTTGAGCTATTTCGTAAATAGACAGACATTTGAGACGTTGCTCTCTTTGCGTCATCTGAAAAACTTAATTCAATCCCATCTCAAAAAGTGCGAATAAAAAATGTAGGAGATTTGAAGAATACTAATACAACCTCCACGCCAGTGAGAGTATAGTATTCTTTGAATACAACCATCTAACACTTTGTCATTTTGTCTGTTTGATTCCGAAGCTGATCTTAGCGCAGTGGAAGCAAATTAAAGTTATCTTAAAATCTAAAACTAAATGGTCGATCAGCCTCGGAACAACATTTGACTACGATTCGTAGTGCTCTTTACTATAGCTAAATAAAATAAATTTAATGAGAGAATTTTGTTCCGGAAAGTTTCCGGCCGAGAAATTCTTGTTTCCAAAATCTACTTAAACAGGGCCCAGCAACGAATTGCTTACCGAGCGAACGATGACGCCGTTTCTTTGTGAGTTTAAGTATGACAGGAATCAGGTATTCAGGATATTTGAGGAGCACAGGAATAGGGAATAACCTAAACTCACGGCACCGGAACCTCCGCTCGTTCTCGAACTCCTTTCCTCCAATTTGCACTATAGTTCACAGTTCGACATCACATAATGTTTTTTAACACAAAATAACTAAAAGATTTCTCTCCGAATGAGAAATCGGCCCCGTTGGCCTCCAATCATTTATAATTAAATACGTAGCTATCGGCAGCCACGACGCGAGCCAACGAAAAGTGAGGTTATATTTTGCCGGCGGTCGCGTGACTCTCAATCAAAGCGCCGGAACCAAAACACTTGGTTCACTTTCCCACCGAACAGGGAAAACCACACGAGAAAACCGAAAGCACACTAAATTACACCATTTATAATTAAAATTCGCATCCACGATGCGGGCGACGGCAGAGGACGTGACAATGACAGAGAAGTGTTGCCAGCACCGCGCGCCCATTTTATATGAAAACTAAACATTCACCCGCCCCGGACCGACCCATCGGTCCGCTCTATGCATGGCAGGCGTGATAATGTAGCTACTGCTCGCTTAAGGACTGAATCCCCCACCTGAACTTCTGCAACTCGAGGAGTGCCATCACTACCCGGAAACAGGTTGAGAATGCGCCCCCGGCGCCAACGCAGTGGCGGTAGGTTGGCATCCTTAACCAGAACGAAATCCCCAATGCAGGGGGGTTCAGTCCTGTCCGTCCACTTAAGGCGTTGCTGCAGAATGTGCAAGTACTCAAGCGACCAACGCTTCCAAAAGTTTTGAGTCATTTGCTGCAACAACTGATAACGCGACAAACGATTGCTATTCACCTCCGTATAGGATATTCCGGCAAGGCGTTAAGTGGGCGGCCAATTAAGAAATGCCCTGGCGTCAGGGCCTCTAAATCATTTGGGTCTGAGCTGAGCGGACACAAAGGACGCGAATTGAGTACAGCCTCAATTTTACAAAACACGGTCGCCAGCTCCTCGAAAGTCAAAATTGTTAACCCTACAACGCGCAACAAATGCGTCTTAGCGGACTTTACAACCGCTTCAAAAATACCACCCCAGTGAGGGCACGCTGGTGGATCGAACACCCAGGTAATGCCCTGACGGGAGAGGCCCGTGCTGATGGCTTCTTCGTTCTCCCGTAAGAACGTTACAATTTCTTTCATACACCGATCAGCACCCTTAAAGTTGGTACCACAATCCGACCTGATCAGCGCTGGTCGCCCTCGTCGCGACGTAAATCTCTCCAGCGCTGCCAAAAAGGCCTCCGTAGATAGGTCGGCCACGAGCTCCAAGTGGACGGCCTTGGTGGCTAGGCACACGAACACGCACAAGTACGCCTTGATAGACTTTGCGTTCCGTAAGCGTGATGCCTTTACCATGAAAGGGCCTGCAAAATCCGTTCCCACACCTGCAAACGTCCAGGCCTCCGTCACCCGGTCCGGTGGAAGATCTCCCATCTGTGGCTGCATTGTGGCTGCCTTCAAGCGGTAACAAGGCAAGCACCTAAACACAACGCTACGTACCGTTCGTCGTCCCGATAAGATCCAAAACTCGCGCTGTAGAATGGCCAATAGCGCATTACAGCCCGCGTGCGAGTTTTTCTCATGACGATCCCTGACTAAGAGCTCAACTAAGGGTCCCCGTTTTGGAAGTAACAGTGGATGCCGAGCCGAAAAGGGCAGGCTAGCGTTCCGAAGTCTGCCTCCAACCCTGAGCATACCTTGCTCATCCAGGAATGGGTTGAGGCGCACAATTCCTCCCTTCAGCTTTCCACGTCCATCCCTGAGCAGCCTGACCTCCTCTTCAAAATGTTCCGCCTGGACGACTCTAACTAATGAGCATAGAGCCGCATTCCGCTCCGCAGGCGAGAGGACAGGTGTAAAGTTCCGTTCTGCTTGAGGCTTCCTGCAGTTGTTCACGAACCGCTTGATCCAACCTGTCACCCCAAGAAGTTTGTCGAGGGAGCTATAGCCGCGAGGGCCATAAATAATAGGATTAACTTCAATGGATGATCTTTATTCAAAGATATGGACCCTGCAGACGTAACAAACATTAACACACTGTGATGTTGGGTATGGAGGTGAGCAGATGGTTGTCGGGAATGATTTGAGGCTTACCTTGGGTGGGTCCATTAATGTATCACAAAATATATAAGATAGACAAAATGTTCACTTTCACTTTTTGAACTGTTTCGGGAACTTCACTTGATTAAATACAGTTGCAAAAATATGCGAGAGTACAAATTAACAAGGATAGGTGTTGACTTCACCGTCAGTTAGAGAGGAGTGCGTCAAAAAAGCCAAGAACGGTGACGTTTCGGTGCCGAGTTCCAAATTTAAGTTATAAAATGATTCGAAAAAGGGAGATGTGAGGGTGGCTTAGGGAGGATGTCCATGCAGAGTTTGCACTCTGCTACAGTACCCGGGGGGGCCGGAGAAAAAAAAAATTGATTGCCGCAGGCCCCACGTTGGGCGCCAATATAGCCGCGAGGGCCATAAATAATAGGATTAACTTCAATGGATGATCTTTATTCAAAGATATGGACCCTGCAGACGTAACAAACATTAACACACTGTGATGTTGGGTATGGAGGTGAGCAGATGGTTGTCGGGAATGATTTGAGGCTTACCTTGGGTGGGTCCATTAATGTATCACAAAATTCCGAGTTCCAAATTTAAGTTATAAAATGATTCGAAAAAGGGAGATGTGAGGGTGGCTTAGGGAGGATGTCCATGCAGAGTTTGCACTCTGCTACAGAGCTATACCGTTCCAGCAAGAAAGCTGGGTTAGGCTTCGGTACGAGTTGCCCCACGTTCACTCGCAAACCTCGATCAGGTGGCCCAAGCGGCGCCCTGCACTCGTTGAATGGCCATTCCTGCGGCGACTCAGTCAGCCATTGAGGTCCCCACCACAGTGGGTGACTCACCAAATCAGGTGCCCTGCACCCGCGCGAAGCGCAGTCCGCTGGGTTCCATTCTCCCGGTACGTGCCTCCACACTAACGGAGTTTCCGACCCCGTAATCTGTGACACCCGATTTGCCACGAAAACCTCAAGTGTATGTACCGACGTCTGCAACCAGCACAGAACTATCCGACTGTCAGTCCACGCGTACACCGTTTCATCCAAGTTGATGGTACCACGCAGATTGCAGGTTACATGATTTAGCAAGCGCGCTAGAAGAGCTGCCCTGCCAATTCCAATTTGGGGATGGTCCATCTAGTTCTGACTGGTGCCACCTTACTTTTGGCCATAACCAGACGCACGTGCACAGTTCCCGTTGAACTTGCTGTCCGAAGGTATACAGCTGCCGCGTACCCTCGCTCCGAGGCGTCACAAAACCCATGTAGGGTAGCCTTACATCCCACCGATGGGACTAACTTGCGGGGTATCGCGATGTGCACAATCCCTGGTAAGGTGGTCACAAACTTGAGCCAATCCTTCAACAACTCTCCGGAGAGTTGGTCGTCCCATCCTAAGTTGGCTAGCCACAACCTTTGTAAAAAGCACTTCGCCATGAACGTAACCGGGGCGATCCATCCGCTAGGATCGAACGTTCTAGCGATTGTCGACAGTACCGACCGCTTAGTCCAAGTTTTCTCCAAAAGGTCGGGCTCGATCTTGTACGTGAATACGTCATGCGTTGGCCTATATTGCACCCCGAGGATGCCCAACGTGTTTGGATTGTCCGGGTTCTCAAAGAGGTGCGGGTCCTGATGGAACTCGCCTGGCAAACCGGCCAGGAGCTCTGGGCAACTGGACAACCATTTCCGCAACTCGTAACCTCCTGAACCCATGATCGCGATCAACTCGTCTCGTAGAATTAGCGCCTGCTCCACCCACGCTATCAGCACCCGTGCAGATATCGTCCACGTAGACGTCGCGATCCAGTACTGCTGCGGCTCGAGGATATCTTACCCTTTCCTGTGCGGCCAACTCTCGCAGCGTACGTACTGCCAAATACGGACTTGGCTTAAGTCCATACGTCACCGTGTTAAGTTCGTATGTGACCATCGGCTCATCTGGGCTCTCACGCCACAAAATCAGCTGATACCGACGGTCATCCGGATGTATCATGGTTTGGCGAAACATCATTTTGACGTCTGCGACGAACGCTACCTGGTGTAACCGAAAGTCTGTGAGAATGTCCACAATGTCCCGGTTCAATTTAGGACCCGCGTGCAAACATTGGTTCACAGACACACCATTCGAAGTAGGAGCAGAACCGTCAAACACCACCCGTATTTTCGCCTCAGGTGACTTCAAGACAGCCAGGTGTGGAATGTAATAATGCTCGACACACCTCCAATCCAGGCTGGACACCGACATGTGGCCCAATTGAATATATTCCCGCATGAATTCTATATACTTCTGCCGAAGTGCTGGGTCTCGCCTCATCTTCCGCTCCATTCCGAGTAGTCTCCGTTCCGCGAGCTGTCGCGAACTACCTAAAGCGGGGCGGTTTGGGAGAAAAGGTAGCCTGGTCACGAATCTGCCTGACGGGCATCTCGCAGTGTTGTATTGATAGAACAACTCGCACTCGTCATCCTCTGGCTTCCGTCTGTCCGCCGTGGGCGGCTCTTCAGACTCCCAAAACCTCTGCAGCACCTCTGACAGCACACTACCATAGAGGACCGTATCCCTTCTGGTAGGTCCTGAGGTCTCCAAACTGGGCCGAAAACAACATACCCCTGTGGTATCTACGGCCACCAAACCAGCTTCCTGGAGTACCTTCTTCCTACCGCACCATAATCTCCCGAGGACGTCTGACCCGAGAAGTACGTCCACCGTACCAGGAGTATCAAAATCAGGATCAGCTAACTCCAACCCTGTGGTTAACCCTCGTACCGTTGGTGGTAACCTAACCTGAGGAGTTTCCCAACCACTTCATCCAGCACCACGGCTGAGACTTGATAGCTGACCCTGTACATGTGCTACCTAATGTGAACTCAAAGTTCGTCTGACCCCGAATGTCAGGCACATTTAGGCCCCGATGCCTACAGCTTCATCCTCACTTGGCCGTACATTTAGGCCTAGCCTACTCACCAGCTTACTCGATACAATACATCCCTGAGCCCTGTATCCAGTAGGGCTCTTACTTGAATGGTCCGGCCACCGTATCCCCATACCCAAATCTTAGCCGTTGGCAAAAGTACCGTGATTGGACGGGGAGCCGAAGCTGATGAGTAGGCGGCGATTACCTAGCGGGAATCTAAACGCGGTGAGGCCGCGTCCCGCGGGGTATCCTCACTACCCAAACCTGTGTATGGGTCCCACTCCTGCTGGTCGGGAGGTCTGCCCATAAAGGCCATGGCTGGAGTTCTATAGTACCCCGACGGCAAACGTCCGTACCGAGGTTGCGCCTGTAGCCGCGGGTACTCAGGCATAGGCGGGGGCATGCGTGGGTCTTGAGACCCAACCAGGTGGCTCAAGCCCGCAGAATACTGCATGTACCCTGGTGGCTGCCTAGTGCCCCCTGCCACCCGCCCGTTGACTCCCGGACCTGGGATGGGTGTCCCTGGCCACGTTCCTGTGCCGCTCTTCCCCAATCCGGCACCTGCTGCCGTGGTGGGGATTGTCCCCACGTCCTTGGGTAAGTGGGCTCCGTCTGTTGACGTCCCCCTGCCTGTCCCTGTGACCGATGCGGAGGTGGGCTCCTCCTTGGAGGGGGGAGCGTTGCTCCCTCCCTTGGTGGGCAGGCTCCTTCGCTGATCCGATCCAGCGCTGCCCCGGCGCCTCCGGAGCGATTCATGCAGAGCAGCGGATGGTGTGCACCCTGGCAGTACCTACAGTTGGTGCTTGAAGGGCACTCGCACCTGATGCGGCCCCAGGCACCGAAAACACCAACGCCTCTGCTGTGCCACACCCCGTCTCCTCTGAACCCGCTGCGCAGCAAACTCCTGACACGCTGCCACCCCGTGGCCTGTCTCCCTGCAGTAGGCACACCCTGATTCCAATGCGGTGTTGTACCGCCTGGGTTGCCCACTGTTGCCTCCTCGCGCCGGTGCACCCGGCCGTTCCGGGTGGCGAGGGGCAGAGGTCTCCTTGCGAGGGGCTTCACCAGCCTGGACGTCCACTCGCCTGCTTTCGGCCTCGAGGAACGACTTCAGATCCTCGTAGGTCGGGAGGTGGTCCGAGGACTTGCCCCATGTAGCTGCTCGAATCGAGCGACCATTTCGCTCGGCAGGCGGCGAAGCACTGTGTGGACCAAGATATAACCGTAGCCCGCCACTGGCAAACCCTGTCGCTCTAGTGCGCTGACCGCGACACTGACTGGGTGGAAGATTTTCTCGCGGAGGTCCGTACCTCGCGTTATGGTTGGTATTGACAGCCACTGGTCTAACAGCCTGTCTACAATCAGGCGCTTGTTTCGATACCGGTCGGTAAGGATCTTCCACGCCACCTCATAATTGCTATCCGAGACAGCCAAATGCGTCAGCAATTCATGAGGCTCTCCATGTAGCCTGGACATCAGCTGAGCCATCTTGTACGCCGGCGTTATGTCCGTCCGTGTGTGGACCACACTGCTATACAGGTCCTCAAACGCCGGCCAGTCGGCGTAATCGCCTGCAAAGACTGGAACCGTAACAGGCGGAAGAGGCACCTGTAATCCTTGTCCCACTTTACCACGGAATGGCTTTTCCTTTCCGTCACGTCGCCTAGATATGTCCGCAGCTGCCTGCGCAATGTCCTGTGCCAGCTCCAAGCACTGGCTTACATCGCCCTCAACCAGCTCCTTATCTTCAGGGTTAGGAGCTTCCTCAAGGAGCATGAGGCACTCTGTGAGGTGTTCCGACACAACCCGAACCCGTTCATCTGCCTGTAGTGCACTTTTCAAGAGCGCGTCCTCCCGGTCCTCGCGGCCGATCATTGCCGCTGTGGTAGTAAACCACCTTAATTCTGTCTTTATAGCAGCCTTATACCTGGCGATCGAGGAGCCATGGTACCAACTTTTACACACTCGACTTAATAAAAACGAAAACCAATAAACAAATACCACAAAATAAATGTTAGTTGACTGGCCTAGACCTTACCGATAAGGTACCGTTCACTAGGCAAACAATACAGTCACAAAAAAACCGAAACAATATTTTCCAAAATTAATAAAATATGTGGGTAATATAAAAACACGCTTAATACTAAATTACGGCTAACTATGTTGCAATAAAGCAACCACGCTCTGCTACCAAAAATGTTTGATTCCGAAGCTGATCTTAGCGCAGTGGAAGCAAATTAAAGTTATCTTAAAATCTAAAACTAAATGGTCGATCAGCCTCGGAACAACATTTGACTACGATTCGTAGTGCTCTTTACTATAGCTAAATAAAATAAATTTAATGAGAGAATTTTGTTCCGAAAAGTTTCCGGCCGAGAAATTCTTGTTTCCAAAATCTACTTAAACAGGGCCCAGCAACGAATTGCTTACCGAGCGAACGATGACGCCGTTTCTTTGTGAGTTTAAGTATGACAGGAATCAGGTATTCAGGATATTTGAGGAGCACAGGAATAGGGAATAACCTAAACTCACGGCACCGGAACCTCCGCTCGTTCTCGAACTCCTTTCCTCCAATTTGCACTATAGTTCACAGTTCGACATCACATAATGTTTTTTAACACAAAATAACTAAAAGATTTCTCTCCGAATGAGAAATCGGCCCCGTTGGCCTCCAATCATTTATAATTAAATACGTAGCTATCGGCAGCCACGACGCGAGCCAACGAAAAGTGAGGTTATATTTTGCCGGCGGTCGCGTGACTCTCAATCAAAGCGCCGGAACCAAAACACTTGGTTCACTTTCCCACCGAACAGGGAAAACCACACGAGAAAACCGAAAGCACACTAAATTACACCATTTATAATTAAAATTCGCATCCACGATGCGGGCGACGGCAGAGGACGTGACAATGACAGAGAAGTGTTGCCAGCACCGCGCGCCCATTTTATATGAAAACTAAACATTGTCACTATGATATTTTAACATTTTAAATTTTTTCCAGATCCAGAAAATTATCTGCCGTAGAAGAAGATAAGGATACTAAGAAGAAGTAAATTATTTTTGTAGTAAGGGTAAAATTAGTTTTGTTTTTATTATTTTTTTGCATTTATATCTGAATAAAAAAGATACGAAAATGGCATTTTATCTTTCTATTATAACCACAAAATTAAAAATTAATATTGTAGAAGTTATCAAAATACTTTATTCTTTAGACAATTATTATTACACAATACATCAGTCATTATCGTAATAAACACATTCACAATTTTTTAAGACACAATATTAGTCCAAATTGATATTATGAGATCACATTTTAAGTTTCTTAGTTTTATTACTCAATTTTGTTACAATAAAGCATTCTATGAACGATTTAGGACAACAACAGAACAGAAAATCTCACTAACATGAATACAATACTCCTCCGTCATAACATACTCATTCAAATAAATAATATTTAATAAATTACAATAAATGCAAAACGACACTAGTCTAAATGGTCAGTGAAATAATAATACTTCGTACATGGAACGATTGTTAATGGGTTTGGCAGTGAGTTATTTAAACCTTGGAATAAAAAATTTAGAAATAAGACAAATAAGTGTGTTAGACAATTTAGATATGCGTCGTTTGTGACTTAGTCATTATTTCATTTATAATTTTGTTTCGTTACTTATCGTAAATCTCACTAATATTAATAGTTCTACTCAAGCTCATCTTTTCTTTTTCATTTTTTCAATACTTTTCAGAGATCTACCATGATGAATAATTTCAATTGGTAATCTTTTTAAACCAATTTCTGCTAAATCTACGTTCGATGGTAGAATCTCTTCTGACTTTATCTGAATTTTGTCATTAATTTCTACTTTATTATCTTGTATTACGTTACAAATTTCTTTATCCTGTGGCGGTAGGGATATTGTTTCAGTGCAATCTATGGCTTCTCTCTTTTGTCTAAGGACTCCATTAGAATTTAAATCACTTGGAATATTTTTAGCGCCTATGTTTTGATCTACTTGCGCTTGTTTGTCTACGTTTTGTATCACTTCTCTAATTTCTGATGGCTGTGCTACAGCATCATATGTATTTCCATTTACTGCTTGCGCTAGATTAGCATTACCGTTCATTGCAATAGGTATTGGTACATTCGGTGCCTCTTTTCTTGCTTTGTCAACTTGATTTTGTGTGTCTTCTCCTTGCTTATAAGATTGAAGTTCATCAGGCGAATGCGAATGCGCTTTCTTAACTTCTACATTTTGATTTTGAACTTGTTGACTATTTTCAACAACTTTTTCGACCGTCTGTTGAACTTCGCGTTTTTGTTGAATCACATTTTGTTGTTGAACCGGATTCTGTTGTTGAACGTTCTGGTTATTCTGACCAAGTTGGCTAGGTTCATTATAAACTTGATTTGGTTGTTGATAGTTTTGATTAAGTTGCGGATTGACTTGAGCATTTTGCTGTACATTTTGTGCTGGTGCGTTTTGGTTGTTTATAGGTTGATTGAGGATATTATTTGCATTAGCTTGTGCGTTGTTTATGATTTGGTTGACAATAGGTTGAGGGTTGACTATCGGAACGTTGTTTGCATTAACAGGAACATTATTATTAGTATTTTGCTGAGCAGGAATGTTTTGATTTTGTACTAAAGCTTCTGCGTGAGGTACTTGAGGTGCAGGAACATTTATATTTTGGTTTGCAACCGGTGGATTAATGGGTGCAAAGTTACTAACGCTTGGTGGAGGAACATAGTTTACGACGTTAGGTTGAACGTTTGGATTAGATTGGATATTATTTTGAGCCGGAACTGCATTCTGATTGTTCGGGATAGGTGCGTTATTAGAATTAGCATTAGCTTGAACATTTATGCCTAGTTTTTTGTCATTTTTAGATGGTTTATCTTCAGCTATTTCTGCGATAGCTTCTACGGCTTTTTTAGCGATCTCTTGCACGACTTCGTTTGCAATAGTGTCTAAGCCTACAGGCTTAACCTTTATATTTTTTAAAGTTTCTGGTTTATCCGTCACGCCGCTCAAACTTTTTATAGCTATATTTGCAATTTGTTGTATACTTTCGACGGCTATTTTCTTGGCTTCAGCGCTTTTCTTATCGTCCTTACTTTGTTCCAGTTCGACTTTAGTTTTTCTTATTTCGTCAAGAATTTGTTTTTGTTCTTTAATCAATTCTTTCTGTTCTTCGCCGTGTTGTTTTATAGTTTCAACGAGTTGTTGCTGTTTGATTATATCGATTTTCTCTTGCGTTTTTTCTTGCATCGTTGGAGGTTTAGCTTTTGCTTTTTTGGCCTCTTTTGGATTATCAACTTTTTCGCCGTTCGATGCTTTGATTTCGTTTATTTTTGTTTGTAAATCTTTGGGGTGTATTTCGGGAATTTTATTGGGAATGTTATCAGGAACTGGAATGATTTTGTCTGCTGGCGGTGGAATAATATTTTTATCTTCTTTATTTGCTTTATCATCGACCGGTTTCTCGTTGGAGGCGGGCGGGACCGGGTTGGGAGGTTGTATCACTGAGTCTTTTTCCGGCTCTATCTTTGCTATTTCTTCGTGTATGACAGGCTTGCTTTTTACAGGTTCAGGATCTGAAAAAGAAAGGATTTCATCGTAAAATTACAATTAGTTTTTTTTTTATACATTTATTTAAGAAGAAAAAGTTTTACAAATTCTTAGTTTGATAATTTCTCCCAAACTTCGTAGAAGTTTAACGGGAGACCCGAGCTGCTACACACATCTCAAAAACTTAATCTTAACTACTTATTTTATTACATAAACTACAATCAAACATAACTAAGCTAATGATTACTACACTTTACTCGTACTGTATTTGTGGTGGAACACACAGTCCCTCTAGAATAAAAGTACTTAATCTATTTTTAATTATTTTTCTAGAACCAGCAATACATTTAAGCTCATTAGGCAAAGAGTTGAAAATAGTAGCAACCAGGTAATCTGCCGATCGCCTACCATACACATTCTTAACCCTGGGCCGCTCGAGTAAATGCTGCATCGCAAGTCTTGTGTTACGGAAATTCTGTCGGGGGGTTTTGAACTCATCATTCGAATATTGCTGTAGTGCATGGTACAACATATACTTCCTGTCCAAATTTTTTTTTCATAATTCGACCCATGTTCCCTGGGGAAAGTTGTTCAGTTTCATGAGTACCTTCACCTCCTTTCGGCTTGTAATACCCTTTCTGTTACTCCCTGTATAATGGTCAAATTCATGATCGTGACTTTAGCATTCAACGATGTGTAAATAAATAATTTGAGCTCTGTTTTGTTGTGTTTTTTACTGTTTGTCATTCGTGGTGTTGTAATATTGTCAATTTACGATAATATGGTGCCATTGTTACAAATTTTACTGAGTTTCTCTTCGATTATTGTAGTTATGATGGGAAAATCAATTAGTCACAAATTCACAATAGGTGAGAGTTTTTATTGTTGTGTTTTTGTTATCATTATAATTAAACTTCTATTTTAAATCCAAACCTATCTAAAATCAGTCTACTAAACTAAAGTTAGTTAGATAGGTATTCTATTTTTACCCGACTGCTTCAGAAGGAGGGTTATGTTTTTCACGGGCTACAGCCCAAACGGATAGTTAGATTTTGACATATTATCAAGTTTTTTGTACTTATTATCAAGTTTACACTCTTTCCGCATTCTTTTGTCCGCGAGCAGTTTCAAAAAACGTATTTGCAATTTTTTAATGTTATTTAGGTAGGAAGTATATGTTGTTCCATAAGCACCAACTCCATAGTTAATGATGGATTCAACTAATGCATGGTAAACGATCAGCATTATTCCTCTCGACGCCTTATGCGACAGTAATTTAAATAAAGTTTTGTAAGTTAGGAGGTGAAATAGTAATACTATATGAGGTAGGCTCATAAGGCAATGCTTTTTGAGGTACTAGCAGCGGCCTGTAGCGGTTACACGCGCTGCTATCCGTTATCTTATAGGAAAAAGACGTTTTCTCCAATTTGCTCGGAAATGGCTTCATTACTTTAAAAAAAGAATACGTCAATGGGCTCATTTATGTACTCAAGGCGCAGAGGACTGTAATAGAAATTGCCGGACTAGGCCGGTAAAGAAAAGGTTCTTTAACTTCACACTTTCGTGATTAGGTGTTTTATAGAACAAAATTTGTTTGAAGGCTGAATGTGAATTTCCCGCGCATTTTGTATGAAACGGAACGTAAGCAAGACCAGCGCATGCGCTTTGCGAACTTTAGAAGTTGTGAAGTGTCAATTTTGTCACAATTTAAATGTTTATTATTTATGTTTCCTTGCAAATTGGAGAAAAGCACTATACAATCCGCGGCCGAAATAACAATTTCTGGTCTCGTTTACTTTAGAAGGCCTCGACTTCGTCTCGGCCTTCCAATGCCACTCGACCAGAAATTGCTATATACTCGGCCTGTGACGTAATGTACTATTACACGGCATGCATTATTCTAAATCTTCCCCTTGAATTACTTCATCTGTTATAGACAGCGTATAATAAGCGGCTGCGTTATAAGGAGTTAATTAATATTCAATAATCGTTTAGGAGTAACCGGTGTCCATGACAGAGAAACGCGAAAAGCTACTTTATTTTATACTATGAGGTAAGTATATCAGATTATGTATCCTCATTCGTGGTCTTCCATAATACGGGGTTATTTTTTAGTCAGTGCGCAAACTTTGCAGGGTGTTTCTACTCGTGATTCTGAACAACTTTTACTATGGGGCCACCTGCGAATTCGCAAAAAGAAATTTGGATGTTCCATAGAAAAATTCATACCTACTCGGCAAAATGTATGGAACAACAAAATTTTTTTTTTAGATTTCGCAGGTGGCGCCATAGTAAAAGTTGTTCAGAATCACGAGTAGAAACATCCTGCAAAGTTTGCGCACTGACTAAAAACTAACCCTGTATACTGATCCTTGTTTTTGAATAGTTTTATATTATTCTTATGTATGTTACCTATCTTATATGGTTTTTAACCTCGCCTAAATCAACTGATTAGGTGCGTCCACACTGCCCGAGGCTGCTCGCTGCCTCACTGCCTCGCGCGGCATACCTACCTACGCTCGTGCGCAAGCGAGCCAAATTCGGCCCAATTTGGACGCCTAAATAAATTATAGGCAAACTTCTTCTGAACGCGCGTAGATTTTGGCTCGGCCCGCGCGCATTCGAGCATGCGTTGCCTCGGGTGAGGCACGTATTTTTTTGGTCAGCGAACAGCCTCGCTTGGTGTGGACGCGCCTATTGATTGATAGACGTGCGCACCTTGTTTGTCGCCCCGGTCGTGAAAGAAGTCTTCAACAATCTTGTCGATCTTCTCCGGCGTGATGTTGTCGTCGTAGCGGTCGATGGCAGACTCGGCCGCGTGCAGGTTGGCGTACGTGCTATCTTATAGTTATATATATGTCATATACCTATCATAGTTATATGTCATATACCTATATTGAAATTGCTTACCTTGTTTGTCGCCCCGGTCGTGGAAGAAGTCCTCAACAATCTTGTCGATCTTCTCCGGCGTGATGTTGTCGTCGTAGCGGTCGATGGCAGACTCGGCCGCGTGCAGGTTGGCGTACGTGCTATCTCACAGTTATATGTCATATACCTATCATAGTTATATGTCATATACCTATCATAGTCATAAGTCATATACCTATCTTGAAATTGCTCACCTGGTTTGTCACCCCGGTCGTGGAAGAAGTCCTCAACTATCTTGTCGATCTTCTCCGGCGTGATGTTGTCGTCGTAGCGGTCGATGGCAGACTCGGCCGCGTGCAGGTTGGCGTACGTGCCCAGTACTAGGATCACCAGGCCGAGGATTAGAACACCCTGGGGGACAAAGTATCAGGAATGACGTTTATTGAGTTAATCATAAATGTTGACTGTGAAATTGGCGTATATAGGGTTAAATTTAATTCAGGACAAATATTTTAAGGGTGCATTCTATCCACAAAACTAAACAAGTTTTATTAGAAACTTTTCTTCGACATAAGAAAAATATAAGTGGATCTTCCATAACACGATTTTCAAAATTTTTGTTGGGTCTAATTTCTTCTTTTTTATAATATGAAAAGTTGGTCAGTTTTGTGAGTAGAGTACAACCGTAAATTATTTGTACTTAATTAATATACAAAGACAAAGGTGCTGCGAGCGGAGCGAGCAGAAATGCTCGACATTTTGCTATGAACTAAATAGCTATCAGAAGTGGTATTCTATACTTGTGGGAAATATTACTGTATTTTTGGAAAATTTGCAAAACAGCTGGCAGGATTTGAACCTGCAACCTTCGGCATCAGTACTGCCGACGCCCTAACCAACTAGGCTACCGCGGTTGTACCTAACACGAGAAGCGTTTTAAAAATTTGGTATTCAATATTACTGTATTTTAAACAAAACATACCTTAGCCAGAATCCTCTCATTAGTGTTCTTCAAGGTGACTTTGACAAACGCCGCAGCGGGGAATATAACGCACACCAGCACGCCTATAGTGGACCCCACTAGCCCAAATACCAGTTCAATGTTGGGAATCAGTAGTGACAAAAAGAGTGCGTAATATTACCTTAGCTAGAATCCTCTCATTGGTATTCTTCAAAGTGACTTTGACAAAAGCAGCTGCAGGGAATATGACGCACACCAGCACTCCAATAGTAGACACTACTAGCCCCAACACCAGTTCAATATTGGGAAAATTACACGACACGAAGAGTGTGTAATATTACCTTAGCCAGAATCCTTTCATTAGTATTCTTCAAGGTGACTTTGACAAAGGCAGCCGCAGGAAATATCACACACACCAGCACTCCAATTGTCGACCCCACCAGTCCCAACACGAGTTCAATGTTAGGAATAAGTAGAGACACGAAGAGCGCGACTGCGATGATGCCGACGGTGATGCCGCGGAATGAGGACTCGGGGATCGAGTGCTGGATCATATGGTCGTGGTGCGTCACGTGAGCCTGGAAAGATATACGTAATAACAGTTAGGTGCATCGTAAATTATCAAATAATAATACATGTAGCTACTCTATTTTCCAAAAATACTACCCATAATCACATTCAGTATTTTTATAGATGATCAAAGTGAGAATTTTTATATGAAGTAATAAGAAAGAAAAAAAAGTAAATTAAAAATTTGACTACATTTAAAATGATGAAACATACGTCATTTTTTAATATTTTCATACATAATGAAATGACTTTAAAAAAGTAACATCAAGTTAAAAAATCAGATTAACACAACGGCATTAGAAATCAGTTTGAAGGAAAAGGGTATGGCGAGCGAAGCGAGCGATTAATTTAAACTATGAAACCAGACTGAATGGGCGTTTTTGGAAAAACAATCCGCAAGATGACGTTGTACGCCGCCGTAGACTCTGCTGAATTAGTAATCTAATTTTGACAGTTAATCCAAGAATTCCAACCTATGATTCCAACTTAGTCAATGGAGGCATACATCTTGCGGTTTAGTTTCAAAATAAATGTGTGAATAAAAGATTTACGATAGAAATCAAATTAAATTGTAAGATATCAAATTAAATTGGAGGATTTAAAACATATTTTTTTATCTATAGTAAAAATGTTAGTTACCTTTTTGTACAGCAAGGAGAAGAGGCTGGCGCGGCAGGGGAAGATGATGAGCGGGAAGCTAAAGACCACCGACATCATGAAGCCCATCCGGATCACATCGTTCGCTATGTTTGACAGCTGTCAAATATGGCCTATTCGAACGACCGTAATGTTGTTAGTTACCTTCTTGTACAGCAACGAGTAGAGTCTGGCCAGCGAGTCTTTGGACACGGAAATGGCGCCAATTTTAAAAATCTTTCACATGTTAACACTGAAAAACTACAATAAAACAATTTTGATACTTACTTTTTTTTTTCTTTCTGCTCTTTAGTTTGTGTTTGCCTTGCCTACCGGTATGTATGTATGTTTCTACCGGGAGTAACAGAAAGGGTATAACAAGCCGAAAGGAGGTCAAGGTACTCATGAAACTGAACAACTTTCCCCATGAAACATGGGTCGATATATGAAAAAAATATTTGGACCTCCCATACAAAATCGCAGATCAGCTGATTGATTTACTCTGAGAGGTCCAAATTTTTTTTCATATTTCGTCCCATGGTCCATGGGGAAAGTTGTTCAGTTTCATAAGTACCTTGACCTCCTTTCGCCTTGTTATATATACCCTCTCCGTCACTCCCTGTATATAGGGTGAAATTTTACTAGTGACCGATAGCAAAAACTCAGAACCGGCTAGTGATAAGGAACAACTTTCCCCAAGGAACATAGGTCGAAATACGAAAAAAAATTTTGGACCTCCCATAGTAACTGAAATCAGCTGATCGGCAAGTTTGTATGGAGAAGGTCCAAAAAATTTTTCGTATTACGACCTATGTTCCTTGGGGAAAGTTGTTCCTTATCACTAGCCGGTTCTGAGTTTTTGCTATCGGTCACTAGTAAAATTTCACCCTATATATCGCAGGATAACAGTGAAATCCGGTTGATCTCGAATTTCCTAGGCCCATCGCGAAGAGCCGGACAATTGCAAAATACATCGATTTATTCACCATTGGCCTAGAAATCTTGGTAAATAACAAATTCGTCAACTTCATGGACAAAAATATAGGTCACTGACGTAAAACACGACACACGCGTAGATGCCAACGCGTACGCACCTACTACGACTTTTCGGAGCTTTAAGTCCCTCTGCGCGCATGGAAATATATAAATGCGGAAGGAAGTGAGCGTGCGTATGGAAATGAGCATGCGCATAGAAATGAGCATGCACACTGATATGAGCATGTGCACTGCATGGAAATGAACTGAAAAATATATGCATATTTCCATGCGCATTCTCCATTCAGTGCGCATTCTGTCTGTGTTGTAGTCTGGTATGTATTCACGCTCGCAGGTGCTCTTGTGTACGTGTTTCAGTGGCGTAGAGCGACCTAAGGCACCGAAAAGTCGTAGCGTCATTGACCTAATTTTTGACCATAAGGTGGACGAATTCGTTATTGACCAAGATTTTTAGGCCAATAGTGAATAAATCGATGTTTTTCGCAATTGTCTTCGCGATAGGCCTAGGAAATACTTGATCGACCGGATTTCGCTGTTTTCCTGTGACAAATCATGAGAACTGTCTCCATAAATAAACAGAAGTTAAGTTTTTGGAACTCTGACACCAGAATTAACCTTGCAGTTCATACGTTAATAATATGTGAATAATACAATAGTATTAACGATACTAAACAAAAAAAAATTACAAGTACATTTTTACAATAAAGAAAAGTCCAAATATAAAATAGAAAGGAAAAGATATATTAAAATGTCATATCTTCTCCAAATTTTTATTATCCTACTAATATTATAAAGGCGGATGTTTGTGTGTGTGTTTGTTACGACATCACGCAAAAACGGCTGATTAGATTGACATGAAACTTTGCAGAAATATAAAAGGGCATCTGGAATAACACATAGGATACTTTTTACCACGGAAGAATGTCTCATTCCCACGGGATCACGCATTTTCCAATATTTTTGAAATAGGTGGCGTGACTGAGCCGATTCGCGTTTTAAACGTTTTCGCCGAAAACTAACAGCGACATCTCTTGGCGAATAATGCTTTTTTCCCGCGGAATAATAGGTTGCAGCGGGTGAAACCGCTGACGGGCAGCTAGTTATTAGTATGTTTAAACAGGGAGTTGTAGCAACTGATTTTGCCTGTATCTCGCTGTCCTCTTGTTTGGATTCCTCAGTTGCGTTTAATTTGTCCAATTTGTTTTTAAACTGGTTTGTGTTTTCTGCTGACGCCACATGCTCTGGTAGCCTGTTCCATGCCTCCACCACCCTATTGCTCAGAAAGTGCTTGAAACCGTAGGCTGGCGGGAGCGTTTCTTTCCGGGCGTTATCCATTTGCCTTGGTTTAAAGATCCCTCTTTTTTAATGTTTCTTAATGTGTTGACATTTACTTCAGTAATAAAAAAAAATTTTTTAGAGTAGGTATAGATAGCATATAAAAATTTTATTAACCTACATAAATAGAAAAAAGATTAGAAAGAATAGAAAGAAATACAACCTGATAGAGTAGATATGTGGGCCAAATAACTTGATACAGATGTAATCAATCCATTTATTTCAACATTTTTGTGCTGTTCCACCAGGTCTTCAACTTTATTTTATAGAAATTCATCATCTGAAAGCCCTGAAAAGTGGATCACATAATTTATTGTTGTTGATGGCTTCAAATTTTGATTAATTGATCTAAATGAATAAAAAGAACCAAAGCATATGTACTCAAAGGCAATAATACCCATTTTCTAGTTTATTTAAATGTGGTAAGTATCAAGATGTTTTGGCTGTACTTACTTGTAGCCGATAGAATTTCATCCAAAAGTCCTAGATTTTCTTCAATAACTCGATTGGTACCGCTTTTCTGTCGTTCATATTTGGTTATCATTGTATACAACACCTTTTGAGCACTGCTTTTGATGGTTTTCGGCATATTTTTTACAAAAAAACACATAAAACGCACATCGCAAAACTAAAAGAAGAGGTTATGTATGATCTGACATATAGTTTGACATTTCTTTTTCTAGTGTTGCCATTTGAAATATTTGAATTATTTGACGTCCAAAGACTCGCTAGCCAGACTCTAGAGGCTGGCGCGGCATGGGAAGATGATGAGCGGGAAACTGAACGCGACCGACATCACGAAGCCCAGCCGGATCACGTCGTTCGCTGTGGGTTTGACAGCTGTCAAATATGATCTATTCGAACGACTGTACTGTAGTAAGACGTTGTTAGAGTTACCTTCTTGTACAGCAATGAGTATAGACTGGCGCGACAGGGGAAGATGATGAGCGGGAAGCTGAACGCGACCGACATCACAAAGCCCAGATGTTAGAGTTACCTTCTTAATGATGTTAGAGTTACCTTCTTAATGATGTTAGAGTTACCTTCTTGTACAGCAATGAGTATAGACTGGCGCGGCAGGGGAAGATGATGAGCGGGAAGCTAAAAGCCACCGACATCACGAAGCCCAGATGTCAGAGTTACCTACATAATAATGTTAGAGTTACCTTCTTGTACAGCAAGGAGTAGAGGCTCGCGCGGCAGGGGAAGATGATGAGCGGGAAACTGAACGCGATCGACATCACGAAGCCCAGATGTTAGTGTGACCTTCTTAATGATGTTATAGTTACCTTTTTGTACAGCAAGGAATATAGGCTGGCGCGGCAGGGGAAGATGATGAGCGGGAAACTGAACGCGATCGACATCACGAAGCCCAGATGTTAGAGTTACCTTCTTAATGATGTTAGAGTTACCTTCTTGTACAGCAAGGAGTATAGACTGGCGCGGCAGGGGAAGATGATGAGCGGGAAGCTGAACGCGACCGACATGACGAAGCCCAGATGTTAGAGTTACCTTCTTGTACAGCAACGAGTATAGACTGGCGCGGCAGGGGAAGATGATGAGCGGGAAGCTGAACGCGACCGACATGACGAAGCCCAGATGTTAGAGTTACCTTCTTGTACAGCAACGAGTATAGACTGGCGCGGCAGGGGAAGATGATGAGTGGGAAGCTGAAGGCCACGGACTTCACGAAGCCCAGCCGGATCACGTCATTCGTCATGGGTTTGACAGCTGTCTAATATGGCTATTCGAACGACCGTAATGTTGTTAGAGTTACCTTCTTGTACAGCAATGAGTATAAACTGGCGCGGCAGGGGAAGATGATGAGCGGGAAGCTAAAGGCCACCGACATCACGAAGCCCAGCCGGATCACGTCGTTCGCTATGGGTTTGACAGCTGTCAAATATGACCTATTCGAACGACCGCACTGTAGTAAGACGTTGTTAGAGTTACCTTCTTGTACAGCAAGGAGTAGAGGCTGGCGCGGCAGGGGAAGATGATGAGCGGGAAGCTGAACGCGACCGACATGACGAAGCCCAGATGTTAGAGTTACCTTCTTGTACAGCAACGAGTATAGACTGGCGCGGCAGGGGAAGATGATGAGTGGGAAGCTGAAGGCCACGGACTTCACGAAGCCCAGCCGGATCACGTCATTCGTCATGGGTTTGACAGCTGTCTAATATGGCTATTCGAACGACCGTAATGTTGTTAGAGTTACCTTCTTGTACAGCAATGAGTATAAACTGGCGCGGCAGGGGAAGATGATGAGCGGGAAGCTAAAGGCCACCGACATCACGAAGCCCAGCCGGATCACGTCGTTCGCTATGGGTTTGACAGCTGTCAAATATGACCTATTCGAACGACCGCACTGTAGTAAGACGTTGTTAGAGTTACCTTCTTGTACAGCAAGGAGTAGAGGCTGGCGCGGCAGGGGAAGATGATGAGCGGGAAGCTGAACGCGACCGACATCACGAAACCCAGATGTTAGAGTTACCTTCTTCATGATGTTAGAGTTACCTTCTTAATGTTAGAGTTACCTTCTTGTACAGCAACGAGTAGAGGCTGGCGCGGCAGGGGAAGATGATGAGCGGGAAGCTGAACGCGACCGACATGACGAAGCCCAGATGTTAGAGTTACCTTCTTGTACAGCAACGAGTATAGACTGGCGCGGCAGGGGAAGATGATGAGCGGGAAGCTGAACGCGACCGACATGACGAAGCCCAGATGTTAGAGTTACCTTCTTGTACAGCAACGAGTATAGACTGGCGCGGCAGGGGAAGATGATGAGCGGGAAGCTGAAGGCCACTGACATCACGAAGCCCAGATGTTAGTGTTACCTTCTTAATGATGTTAGAGTTACCTTCTTAATGATGTTAGAGTTACCTTCTTAATGATGTTAGAGTTACCTTCTTAATGATGTTAGAGTTACCTTCTTAATGATGTTATAGTTACCTTTTTGTACAGCAAGGAATATAGGCTGGCGCGGCAGGGGAAGATGATGAGCGGGAAGCTGAACGCGACGGACATCACGAAGCCCAGCCGGATCACGTCGTTCGCCATCGTCGGCGCCAGCGACATCAGGATGTTGCCTGCGAAAATATTTACAAGATTTAATAAAAGGAATAATTTTAGTGTTGTTCGCGCCCGAACTACGTGATCGTTTTTCATCTGAAACCCGATCTTTTACTTTCCCCCTCCACCATACGATTTTTGATCCGGATCTTGATTCACGATATCACGAGGAATCCAACGATACCAAACAAGTTCAGACCAAACACTTTTTGTTCAAAATGAACCGCACTATTTCGGGTTATGTCGAATTAATAATATTTCCTGGAGATTGAAATCCGCGTCTTAGGATATCAAGTCAGTACTTTTATGCGCTGTCATAAGAATAAATAATAACACTACCGTGTAGAAGTGAAACTCCTTTGTCTGGGCCCGAAAAGCCGCGCTTTAAATGCCTACTTCCCCCCTCAGCCCGCAACAACGCCCCGCGCGCTCCCGCACATTAAGCCAGGGCTGTCACGTGCTAATACTTTTATTCCAAACTAGCGGCTCGCCAAGCAGTTCCATGACTTTCGGCGTAGTTTGTTTACACACCTACGCGCCATAAGATGAAAAATCGTGCAAATGCAATTATTTTAAAAGATTTCCGATGAATACGAATTTGTTTGTTACCATAATCAGCTAACAATAACTTAGACACCTACCTACCCCAGGTACCTTAAATAAGTAGGTATGTCGGGTTAGAAAACTGAACTGAAACTATGTACTTAGCAGGTAGGTACCGACGTGAGTAAAAATAGGAGAACACAAAACCAATACGTACCTATTAAGAATGGTAGGTACCTATTTACTGTATCTAGAACCTTTGCTCATCTTTAGGCAAATTAAAAAAATAAGATGGAGAGTCACCTTCGCATCACTTTTACAGCCATAAGCACCATAGTCATTTGGAAAGGCTAAACATATCCGAAAAAACAAAATTTGACCCGCGTGACGAACGCTTACGCGGCGAAACGCACTCCCGGCCGAATTGCTCGCACTGCGAGCGCCAGACGGTAGGCAAATATAATGACCTTGAGCGTGTCTGGAGCGGGAGTGTCGCCTCTAGGTGTGTTTACTCTTATGGCGCTGTGTAATCTTCATTTTACGCATCTTACTCTGTGTAAGTATGGACTATGTACAGTGTCAAATAATAAATCAAATCATATGGAATGCAAATTATCAAATGATGGAATTAATAAAATTTCCTGACTTTATCTTTTGCTTATTACTGCAAAAGTGCTGCCAGAATCAAGAATTCGCAATTACCTAACAACTATGAAAAATAAGGAAGTATAATTCAGATTATCTTACCAGAAATGGTATGCGAGCAGAAGGCGATGTATCCAAACAGGCCTAATGTAAAGTACACGGCGGTGCAGATGTTAATGGCATTCTTGGTAACAACGTTCATCTTCTCGAGCGACAGTGTTGGGAGGGATTCGAAGATCTCGAACAGTTGCCTGGAAGATGTAAATGTAGGATTTTAGGACTTTCGATCTTGCCAGCCAATATCGACTTTTCACGATAACTAATGATAATAATGTTCAATGTATTAGGTAGGACACTTACAAAAATATGTTAATCTCATAAATAAAAATACGCAATTGAAATTTTTAGCGGCGGTCGGGACTTGAACTTAGTTGTAGTAGTCTTAGTTCCCCAGTTGGTTGATTCAAAAGTGTCGTTATTTCGATTTGTTGCGTGCCATTTTCAATAACAAATTGATTCAAATAAAATCGATATTAGCTGGTAGAATCCAAAGTTATAATATCGTATTATTATTTTTTAACCTAAATGGATGTTTTTCGGTTGGTAAAAAGGGTGCTTTTCGGTTTCTGAATCGGAAAAAACATGCAGTAATGTCGATATTCCACCTTTCTTTATAAAATGTGTGAATGATGCCCTTGATCTACTTCTACCTAAGCACGGTTTTCAAACTCACGTCTGACAGAAAAGCGCCATGGAGAATATGGGCACACACTGAAGCACGCCGGAGGGCTTCCACAGTTCCATCTTGGTCTGCCATTCACCGGAGATCAGCTGCGCAGCCGCCTCTGATATTAACTGGAAAAGAAAAGACAACAGTCTTCTAGATGATTTTGCATATCACAAATCGAAAGCAGCTGACGGCTTTCTGCCATGTGGAGTCGACAGATAATCTTGTGAGAGGTGCTCTATAAAAACTGTTGATAACTGTTAGAAAAAGATATACGTGGCTAAAATTAGCCTAAGCCTCTATTGAGGCGCTTGAGGGAGGCCTGTAGTAAACGTCACACAGCCATGCCAATCTAAAAATCTATCGCGTGCGGAACTTGAACCGAGAAATCAGCCTTCGCATTTTCAATTCAATCCTACCATGGTTCTTAAAGTTTGATAGGTAATGTGAAAGTTCATAATTCATTGATACTTATTTACTTACCTTACTTCATTCAGTATAACATCGTAACAAAGCGTTGCGGCGTATGCCGTGGGAATACTTATCGCGGGGAAAGGCGACGCATCGTGCAGGCATAAATAGTATTTGTTATAAAAAGAACTATCCATGTCTTTAGTCACGAAAACATCATTCAATGCATTTTATAGACGTTAAACAGCACAATGAAATGCAACATATTTAGATTTCAACAGAGTTAATACCTAAATTCTTCACTTAATTATTTCAAGTTTCTATTTCATTTATCAATACCTCCTGCGTTTTTTTGCTTATTTTAAAGCTATTGTAAATATGTTTTGTGGTACAATACTTACATAAAAACCACGCCTATATCCCATGCGGGGTATGCGACGCGTAAACAAGCGTGAAAATGATCATGATCATGACCATAACATCTGACAACTTACCTTTATAACCAGGCAGAAATAGAATCCTATGGTAGCAGCACTGACATTGCTCAGACTGTCCACATTTCTGAGCAGACCAAGTGGCAGCACACACACCAGAGATACCAACACCATTATTGATGTCCTGGAACATGTTTTTTTTTAATGAAGATTTTTGAATTAAAATAATATTTGGATTACAATAAAATTTATTCATTTTCGGAATGTGGGAGCCATTCAGTTTGAGTTGAAGAATTAATTACAATTTAAGTTAATGAGAACAAGAGAAATGTTAATTTTCACTAGAAATGAGGTTGTGCTGGAGACTAGTCAAGAAAAGAAACCATTGGGTAATGAAATATAAAACAACAGATTAACCTAGAAAGTTTAAGTTTTAGCAAGGTAGGTAGGTAGGTGGGACAATATTTACATTTATATTTTTTTTAAATATTAATATAACCATAGAATTTATACACAATCTTACCTCAATATATCACTTTGGTTGATATTTAACAGTTTAGCAATAATTTGCGGTCCTAGATCGCCAACCACAACAAAGTAGGCAATACATGTTCCCATGAGAAAACCTATGATCCCAATCTCCACTGCTAACTTGCCAGCCGGACCAAATACATGGAATGCTGAAAGTAATAGTAACATTTCTTGGAGACAAAGTATAAAAACATGCCTTCTTTGTCAATAAATGAGTATTGATAGATTTTTTTTATTATCAGTTTGGAATTGAAATACCTAGGTAGCAGTGGCGAAGGGTTCATACCGTTTCCGTTCATGCCGTTTCCCACGGGCTTCCCTTTTAGATATATACAAATCTATAGTCTCACAATAATCTACTTGCATTTTGTAAATTTTTCCAACCTACATTCACTAAAAAGTCACCCTTCGCCACTGCCAGACACATAGTTCCAAAAGTTAGTAATAATGTTTATGTTATGCTTATGAGTTCTATGAGAACTTGTTATGGAAGGCTAAACTTGCAAAGTAGTTCCATCATCGTTAATTCAGTTTCATACTAACATTAAAAAAAAATATATAATAAATACCTAAAAATTCAAAATTCCTTCTCCTAGCTAAGAGAGCTGCTTTGAGCAGGAAGTAACAGCACAACCGGGAGATGAGGCCCATGAACAGTAGTATAACAGTTGCCAGCAGTACTCCACACTATAAATAATATAAAAAGTTACATTAAACAACTGTACCGCTATTCGAAACATAAAACAAAACATGAGAGAGAGAGGCGTATGCGGTTCCCTTTAGGAGACGGTCGGTAGCGGCTATATCTGTCCCTTTCTAGCATGTGACATCTCTTTCTCGCATCCCCTCCGATTGCGACACGAGGCAGGCGCGCAGCGCTCTTGCCTTCATTGGTGATGTGCTTCCCGGCGAGAGCGGTCGTGGTGAGAAGAGAAAATAATTTCAAATCTTTTATTTAAATTATTTTCAATAACGGTTTTTTCCGTTCGAAAAAATTATCGTTTTCTTAAACGAAAAAATTAATTGGTCTATATCTGTTCCTTTCATGAATTTTTATTTTATTTAAGTGTAATTTTATTCCAGGTTTTCTTTCAGGTTTTTATTTTTCAGCTTTTAATGATTGTTGCTTACGAGCTCGACATACATTTCTTATTTCCGAAATACGGAAAAGCCAATGTGCAAAAATACCGTGTGGATCCAATCTACATAAAAGGTTAGTCAAATACCATACTAAGTTGACAAATCAGTGCTTTGATTATGCCATATTTGTGAAAACACGTAATTTCCATACGTAAATAACAGTCAATTGTCATGCAATTGTCTGAACATCTTACGAGTTCTTCGTCAGCTGACGAAAACTTATTTAAAATGTGCTTCCGTTCGAACACAGCCCTTGAAAACGCTTGGACCCAAAAATATGAAATTTATAATATAGTTTTCAAGTTCTATACTGTAGTAGCATGATTAGCTATTATACGTAAGGTAAGCAACAATGTAATTTGAAAGTGTGACCTATACTATAATAATACGAGCGGGTTGTTCTTAACATATCGGGTTTCTATAAAACCTAGAAATCAACTCCTGCGCAAGGAGATTTTCAATGTCTAAAAACTCGTTAATGGATGCTAAGCTTTTGTCCTCGCAAACTATTTGCAGGGTCACTCACGAGTCAAAGCTAAAAAGTCCAGCATAAGTATGTAAAGTCCATTTCGATGCATTCCTCATCTTAAAAATATTTGCCATATTGGGCACCAATATTTATTCTTTCTCTGGTATCTATGTACCTAGAGAATGACATATTCGCGATCTCACTCAGACGTGGTCGCATAATTTCTAATTCAACCTAACCTTCAAGTACCTAACGAGCTCAGCTCTACAGCAGCGTTGTGGTGCAGTGCAGCTATGATACTTTCTCTAAAGTTAAAGCTTGTCATTATAAAATGCACGGCAAATCCGTTTGGTACTATAAAAGTGCTAAACCTAAAATAACTAATCTTGCATGTTATAAAGCTTTGAAATTATTTTAAACAATGTCTAAGGCTAAACGACAAGGAAATTGCATGATTTTATTTAAAAATTGCAATACCTTTTGCTGCTAAGCAAAATAAGAAGCAATAAAATTAATTTTAGTTGCAAAACTGCATAAAGAGCGCCTGCAAACTCAGCGCCTCAGACGAAAATACTGTTTAAGCGCCAACGCCCCGCGCCGCGCCATACCTTTAAAATTACTGGCAGCACGATACGATTTAGCCCTGCCTAAAATATTCGCACATTTACGTAATAAAAATCATAAGAAGATGTAAATGCGAAAATTGAAGTCGGTGAGTCATCCCAAACTTGTCCAAATGCTCACCTACGAAATTCTACCTCAGTACGTCATGTTGCTAAGAGCCAACGCAAATATTACTGATTCTATGTCTTAACATTTATACATGCCCTTCGGCAATTTGAAAAAGATTCATGATTGTAAAACCTACTAGCGCAATCAATACGCTAAAATAATGATTCATTTCGTGCTTGCTTGCATGTCAACACATGTTCTAAAATGAACATACACTGCGATATTTCACATACTACCCACTAATGTAAGCACTTATCATGTAACATTATACATGAAACAGACAAAGGGTAAGGAAAACATTACAAGCGCCTACAATATAGGTAATATTGGCCTGCCTGTCGTGGGTACTCGGAAAACCCCTGCCATTCGAAACTATCCTCAGGGGAAATCAAATCTATTCCGTTCTCAAATCTAACGGATATGCAAAATTAGTCTGTAGGAGCATATTGTGAAAGTACCTAGTTACGTCACAGCAAAATAATTCACTGTCCTGTCACCTTTAATTTGGTGAACAAGCTACATTTTCAAAGTTATGCGCAGATATCTAATCTCGCAAAAAACATAATACGAAGCGTTCGGAACGAACCTATACCTAAGCTAACATACCTATATATAGGTAGGTATATGCCTAAGCATGCATTAATACTTAAAACTTAAACCTGTAATGTAATATCATTCATAAGATAACATACAGATGGTAAGGTACTTACCTACTTACCAACATAGCCCCTAATAGTCCAGTGCATTCTACACAGTTTTATCATTGTAATAAAAACAGGTCTAACTATCAGGGCATTTTAATACAGGTCCCAATAAAGTGAAGTCCACTCTATTGTTTACACTCAAATCGGGTACAAGATATGTACTTATAACCCGTAGTTGCATTACCCAATCCATAACCAACTGAGTCAATTCTCAAAGAGTTGACAACTATGACAAAAACGAGGGTATAGCTACCGAAATATTTCCATACTAATCTTACTAGCAAAATACTTGTTCATAAAGTTGTCATGCGATTCAGAAGATTCAGGACTGCTAAGGTTGCGAAGAAATTCAGATTATCGCATCTGAAGGCAATTTCAGTCACAAAGTACCTAAACAACCTAATATATGATGCGTAAAGTAGGTACCAAGACAAGAAATGTGGCCCCTCCAAGAACAAGTTGAATTGTTCAGTTTAACGTTAATATACGCCGTTACAAATGGCGCCTTTGACAGGCGTTCCATAATTTTGACACAATCACATAAAATCATGCCTTTTACCCCTGTGGGATAGGCAGAGCGTAAAGACTTTTTAATGGCAAGTCGAACAAATATTCAATGAACATTGTAACAAAATCGCATTGATGTCGTCGTCACGTTCGTTGACACGACGTCAACCCATTGATTTAAATCCTTATAGATGCACATGGTGCTCACAAGGACATAGTATAAATTAAATAACATTTATCAGCCAAGTATTTGTGTAGCAAGTCAAACTATTTTCCTTCTTGCTCATAGTTAGGGTTGCCTACCGTCTGACTGTGCAGAGCCCTGTCTGGTCAAATACGACATGTCTGGCCTGACCGAACTTTTAGCTAGGCCACGCACTTGAGGAAACATTCTCAAAGAAATGGACAACCCATAAATTCACGGATATGTTGAGTGCAATCGCAAATTTCAGTGCGTGCAGTGCAATCAATTTCTATACTACTCGCTCGTGTTTATATTTCTATGCATGCCGTCGTTCAATCTCGTAAAAGAAATATTTTGCAAGCACACATGCTAAAATAACATGCGGGCAACGTACTTTTGTACCAGCCTTCAAGTGTGTTGAGATCTAATACCTACACACTTACATACATACATATATCACGCCTATATCCCTTGCGAAGTAGGCAGAGCGCAAAAGGCTGTAAAAAACGGTCATTTACACCATATCTGACTAAGGTTTGAGGGTAATTCAGAAGTCTGTATATCAACATAGTGACAGGTTGTCAGCCGGTTCCATAAAACTGCAAGTTAATGAGATTTCGGCTTCAGTTGGTTTCGACACGATGTAAGCCCGACTTTTCTACGTATATACTGCTACGGCTTGGCAACCCTATTCACGAACAGATTTACATGAAAAACACTAGTCGATATGTGAAGATTTCCTTTCATCCATACGTATATGAAACATCGAACTGTATTCCAACAGGAGTCTTTACGTATAAAATCTATCTACCCTCAATAACATTTATGAATGTAAATAATCATGGAATATGTGTGTAGGTACCAACTCACACGTTATTTAGTAATACAGCGTTGTTAAAAGTTGTACAATGTCACGTACATTGTACAATTGTGTAAGAAATATCGTTGATGTTAATTTTATGTGGTTTTCTGTTTGTTATACGGAAGGAAATCACAATAAAGAAAGGCGCCAAATCGGTCAAATCCGAAGTACGTCTAATGTCTAACTGAAGTAAATTGCATAATGTAAGTAATAGTAAGTAATGCATGGTTACAAATAAGTGCGCGATCAACGCGTTTATATGAATCGCACGAATACAGAGTCTTATTATAAAGGACCTTACAATAATGTCGAGCTAACTAGTACATACACTAAAGAATGCTGCAAATGCTGAATTCCTTAGAAATGCTTAATTCTTTAGATAAAGGATCAATATCAATACGAATATAGTTGACGTTTAAAATCAAAATCTGTCTCTGGTGATTTATTAATCCGACTCAGGTTCTTGTCGATACTTTCAACCTTTTTCGTTGCAAGAAGAATGCAGAATCATGTTCATAATGACGATGACCTAAAGTGGAAATGAGATAAAATTTAATAAATGTATCAACTCCAAATCTCAGCTTATGCATTAAATATAAGCGTGTGAAATAAAACTTCTAGGTGCATATACTTTATTTTCTTACGCATGTATTATGCGTAATTCTGCTGAAATCTCATTATCCTCCGCCTAAATTTTGGTATCTTGTCATAAGCAACAAAATAAAAGTTTGCCATACTTCAAATATGACACGTAACGACTATTATGTTATGATATGAACGACTAATGACCGTAATTGTGGCATCTAGTGTCTAGCTGATATATTCCTGTACTTTATCCTGATTATACCATACTTCACTAGACCAGAGTAAGTGGTTACACTAAAGGGCAAATCCTTCAAATTGCTATCATGATAAGATAAAATAGATACTGTTTTTCAGTCATGCCCTTCACCAACCCCATGGGGTTCAGGAGGGACTTCAATAGCATATGTTTCAAGGTAGGGTAGAGTGCTCTTACTCGAAGCATGCACGAGTGCACTCCAAGTGCACTACCCTATGACATCCTACTTGTTTTCTTCATAATTATAACTTAATACTTTCAAGTGAAACCTTGCTAAAAGCAACTATCTTTAAAAAATATCAATTCTCACTAATATTTACAATTGTGTAGCTGTTGTAAGAACTTAATGAACAAGGTTGCATAAAGTATCTTAATGATAAAACAAATGTGTACTTTCCTATACACTATATCAATTGCTGTTTCAAATTTTATATATTGTAATAGTATTACATATCTTTCTATCCTATAATAAATAAAAGTACATTCATGAAATATAAAATATTTATATTACTTATTTAAAGCTGATAATTTTTCCTCTTTCTCTTAATAAAATAGGTCATTTTATTATTTTTGTCTTTCACATTGGTGATTGCTCCACCAGGCGATAACAAACAGGTCTCATGTTTTGTTTTATGTTTCGAATAGCGGTACAGTTGTTTAATGACAGCGTTTTACCTTTCAATAAAACGCTTATTAAATAACTTACCTATTCAAACATAAAAGTTTCTCAACTGCCTGGTGATTAATTAAAAGAAAATGTATGCAAACATACATTTCTTTTTATAAACATGAGATCCAATGAAGGCAAGAGCGCTGCGCGCCTGCCTCGTGTCGCAATCGGAGGGGATGCGAGAAAGAGATGTCACATGCTAGAAAGGGACAGATATAGCCGCTACCGACCGTCTCCTAAAGGGAACCGCATACGCCTCTCTCTCTCATGTTTTGTTTTATGTTTCGAATAGGGTAAGTTATTTAATAAGCGTTTTATTGAAAGGTAAAACGCTGTCATTATAAAATGAAAAACTTGTTGTTTAAAAGAGAAGTTGTAGTTAGTAGCATTGTCAGCCAGTTAGGACAACCTAAAACATGATCCGGGTGAATTTTGACTATCGTCCAATGGTTTAAACCTTTTAAAAAGCAGAAAGTTATCAGGTGAAAAAGGCATTTTGAAAAGAATTACAGCAACAACCTAAAACAAGGACAACGACGCAAACCAGTTGCCGAAATACAACATATTGGTCCTTCGACATACACGTGAATAAATAATTAATTTCTTTACCCAAATAAACCCGGAAATGGAGAATAACAAAGCAATACATCTTCACCTACTTGTTGAAAACAGAAGGGCATAGCCAGTATGCCCACACCTATGATGCTGTTCGCCAACGTGATAGACTGGCCAGCAGTCCCCATGTTTATGATGAGTTCAGGCTTTTTTCTCTAATAATTATAAATGAAAATTTAGTTTCGAAAACGAATAGTTTTCCACCACATCACATCACGACTTGTTTTGACGTTTTGATTTGACGTTGGTACTGGTGTTGCTATTTTAAAACTACCAAAACTACCAATGATCATTCGCCTTCAAAAATAATCGTCTCGTTAGAACGGCCACTTATTATAGAGCTGCCTGCCTGCAGTCATGTAAGTGTGCGCGTGTATGCGTGTGTGTCAATGTGTGTGTTCAACTACGTCACGACCTACGTCACAAAACGTCACACAATAGAACTGCCGGCCGCCGTGCGCCGGTAGTGGAACTGTATACGGAAGTTGACGGAAGACTGCATTGCAGATGCGCCGAATTTTAAAATGTTGTGTGCAATGATGCTTACCTGGCATGAATTGATTTAACTTTGAAAATGTTATACACAGACCACAAGGTTTTATTTCGGCCTGCAACCTGCCAGGCTACATACTTGTGATCCACATCAGTTCCCTACCTAGGAGTTTTTAATTCTAATGGCCAGTGTTATAGTGTCGACAGAGCTTTTATATTCTCAAAAGAGAACTGTGAATAGAAGAAAAAGTGAATATAATTTAGATTTCTTGCGAGAAGTGCAGAAACGATGGCTGGTACTAGGCGTACTCGTGTCGGTGGCTGCAGCGGTGGTAGCTCCACACGCCGGAGGCCCTGGAGGCAACTACATGCATGCTCTCACTTAGATCATTATAGAATGCATTGCATTGCACGCGAATCGCCCATGTAATTATTACATATTAATTTTTATTCATTCAAATTTCAGCTTTTTGCAAAACTCGTTAATCCATGGTTTTATATTTTACTACAAGAGTTTCCTAAATTTGCACTCTCAATAATTTAAATACAATATGGCTAGAATTTTTGGGGTAACTGCTAAGTAGGTATAGTCCAACCATAGCATATATAGTAGGTATGACTGCTAGATTTACTTGCTAAAGGTAATTGAGTTCTGTAGTTAGATAATTTGGAAATTACGTGTTGGTGGCATAAAAGTGTGCGAAAAATGTATAAAAGCAACTAAAGAACTCAACAATATACCTAGCATGGTATACATATTATAATGCTGAGCCATGCCATCTTAGAAAATTATTTAACTCGGTAAATAAAGACCTGTTATTTTTCTTTATAGATTAGTTAATTTTAATATCTTTTGAATTACTAACTTATCAAGTAGGATATGTTAACAAACACATTACTAATATACCTACTTTATACACATATTTAAAGTACTAGATTCTTTAACCATTTGCTGCAATTATGCCATTTACCAAAGCAATTTGATATCACTAAATAGCAGCATGTAATCTTTCTTACTTACATAAATACATTTTTACTCATTTAAATCACTTTTCACAAGAATTCAAAATCGCAAACTGTTTTAAAACCTTTGGTGGCAACTACTTACAAGTTAACGGAGAGTGTTGATATTTAAACTACTTATGTACCTACATTAAATGACCAAAAAACAAAAAAAGTAAACTATCAAAAATTTACACCTATAACAAATGATCATAAAATATATGAAATATTGAAAATAATTAATTGTTTTCTGTACACAGGAATGTTTCACACGGAATACGTCCGATTTATACCCTTGACCTATGTTTACTACAAAGCTGGGTGCCATCACAGACATTACCTACAAAGAAACGCTGGAAACCTGGCTAAGATTTTCCCTTCAGCCCGTTTGTTGATAATATGCGTGTTACACGCGCATGTAGTGGCACCGGCGCTTTGTGTACTTACGGTGGAAGCTTTCAGGGGCAGTGGACTTGACCATAGGGTTGTTAAAGGGTGAGTAGGTATTATTAATAAGTACGTATGAGACATAAACATATTTTTACCCAAACCTGTTTTAAGAAAAATAGTGTGATTGAATGATCAGCATTGCAATATTATTTTTACAGAGCTGTGTTGTCATCAGCGGGGGCTGGATGCGGATGGGTGACGCTAGCACTCAGTCCAGCTCCACCTACATCAGTTATTGTCTCTGCGAATTACCTTTTGTCTCTTTTGGCAACACCTCTTCTAATGATTATACTAGTAAGTCTTATATTATCTTATCTCAATTGCATCGTCTCACTGCTGGGCAAAGCCCTCCCTCTTCGTCTTCTAGTTTTTACCAAGAGGTGTAATTCTTTACTAAATGCGTCGACGGGGTCTTCAGCGACATCGTCGTAACATTATGATTACTACTACATGCATTATTACTTTTTCATTATTATGTGTATAAATACATCAATATTATGCTTCAATTCAAATTCATGTAAGGTAGAAACTTTATTGTGAAAATTTATTTCTTTTTCAGTGTGGTCGAGCTGCTGTACCTCCACTGGGTGGAATTCTAGCTACCATTTTGATATCAGCGACTCCATTTGGGCTAGGAGCTCTACGTCAAAGCCAGAACACGAAGAAATCAATGCCAGATAATAACATTATGGCTAAAATAGCAGCGTTGTTGTTGTTGTACGCTGATTGCTGTGAAAAGTTGAGTGAGGCAGAGGGAAGTTTATATGTTGGTGATGTTCTTGTAACTTTTATATTAGGTAAGTTTATTTTTTGTCATACCTATAAGCAGTTTGTTTGTAGGCTTTTTTTTAAGCATGCCGTAAAAAATATTGAAAAAAACCCAGTCAGATATATTTTTTTACTTGGCTGGCATTTGATTTAAATACCTATATCTCAGCCGATATTCGTTAAATCTCAAAGTTGTCTAGACGAAAGTACTTGTATGGGCACTCTCTAAACAACAACAGTGTCAAAAAAATATTTTTCGATAAGAAAAGAAAGTTTATACTAAATCCAAAAAAAACTGGGATTTTATTAAATATTTTTTGCGGCATTCTTAACCTACCCTGAAGCTATGGCATTTAAATTAACACCCTGTATATTATTACCTTCATATTTTTCACGTATACTTATATTAAACAACTGTACCGCTATTCGAAACATAAAACAAAATATGAGAGCGGCGATGCTTTTCCTTTTTAGGACGGTCGGTAGCGGCTATATCTGTCCCTTTCTAACACTGACATCTCTTTCTCGCATCCCCTCCGATTGCGACACGAGGCAGGCGCGCAGCGCTCTTGCCTTCATTGGTGATGTGTTTCCCGGCGGGAGCGGTCGTGGTGAGAGAAAATAATTTCAAATCTTTTATTTGAATTATTTTCAATAACGGTTTTTTCCGTTCGAAAAAATTATCGTTTTCTTATTCGAAAATATTAATTGGTCTATATCTGTTCCTTTCATGAATTTTTATTTTATTTAAGTGTAATTTTATTCCAGGTTTTCTTTCAGGTTTTATTTTTCAGCTTTTAATGATTGTTGCTTACGAGCTCGACATACATTTCTTATTTCCGAAATACGGAAAAGCCAATGTGCAAAAATACCAGGTGGATCCAATCTACATAAAAAGGTTAGTCAAATACCATACTAAATTGACAAATCAGTGCTTTGATTACGCCATATTTGTGAAAACACGTAATTTTCATACGTAAATAACAGTCAATTGTCATGCAATTGTCTGAATATCTTACGAGTTTTTCGTTAGCTGACGAAAACTTATTTAAAATGTGCTTCCATTCGAACACAGCCCTTGAAAACGCTTGGACCCAAAAATATGAAATTTATAATATAGCTTTCAAGTTCTATACCGTAGTAGCATGATTAGCTATTATACGTAAGGTAAGCAACAATGTAATTTGAAAGTGTGACCTATAATATAATATTACGAGTGGGTTGTTCTTAACGTATCGGGTTTTCTATAAAACCTAGAAATCAACTCCTGCGCAAGGAGGTTTTCAGTGTCTAAAAACTCATTAATGGGTGCTAAGCTTTTGTCCTCGCAAATATTTTGCAGGGTCACTCACATGCTGAAGCTAAAAAGTCCAGCATAAGTATGTAAAGTACATTTCGATGCATTCCTCATCTTAAAAATATTCGCCACATTGGGCACCAATATTTATTCTTTCTCTGGTATCTATGTACCTAGAGAATGACATACTCGCGATCTCACTCAGACGTGGTCGCATAATTTCTAATTCAAACTAACCTTCAAGTACCTAACGAGCTCAGCTCTACAGCAGCGTTGTGGTGCAGTGCAGCTATAATACTTTCTCTAAAGTTAAAGCTCGTCATTATAAAATGCACGGCAAATCCGTTTGGTACTACAAAAGTGCTAAACCTAAAATATCTAATCTTGCTTTTATAAAGCTTCCAATTATTTTAAACAATGTCTAAGGCTAAACTACAAGGAAATTGCATGATTTTATTTAAAAATTGCAATACCTTTTGCTGCTAAGCAAAATAAGATGCAATAAAATTAATTTTAGTTGCAAAACTGCATAAAGAGCGCCTGCAAACTCAGCGCCTCAGACGAAAATACCGTCTACGCGAGCCTACGGCCCGCGCCATACCTACATGAACCATGTTCCTAAAAAATTACTGGCAGCGCGATACGATTTAGTCCTGCTTAAAATACTCGCACATTTACGTAATAAAAATCATAAGAAGATGTAAATGCGAAAATTGAAGTCGGTGAGTCATCCCAAACTTGTCCAAATGCTCACCTACGAAATTCTACCTGCAGTACGTCATGTTGCTAAGAGCCAACGCAAATATTACTGATTCTATGTCTTAACATTTATACATGCCCTTCGGCAATTTGAAAAAGATTCATGATTGTACAACCTACTAGCGCAATCAATTCACTAAAATAATGATTCATTTCGTGCTTGCTTGCATGTCAACACGTGTTCTAAAATGAACATACACTGTGATATTTCACATACTACCCACTCACGTAAGCACTTATCATGTAACATTATACATGAAACAGACAAAGGGTAAGGAAAACATTACAAGCGGCTATAATATAGGTAATATTGGCCTGCCTGTCGTGGGTACTCGGAAAACCTCTGCCATTCGAAACTATCCTGAGGATAATCAAATCTATTCCGTTCTCAAATCTAACGGATATGCAAAATTAATCTGTATGAGCATATTGTGAAAGTACCTAGTTACGTCACAGCAAAATAATTCACTGTCCTGTCACCTTTAATTTGGTAAACCAACTACATTTTCAAAGTTATGCGCAGATATCTAATCCGCAAAAACATAATACGAAGCGTTCGAAACGAACCTATATCTAAGCTAACATACCTATATAGATGCAGGTCCCAATAAAGAGAAGACCACTCTATTGCTTACACTCAAATCGGGTACAAGATATGTACTTATTACCCATAGTTGCATTACCCAATCCTTAACCAACTGAGTCAATTCTCAAAGAGTTGACAACTATGACAAAAACTTGGTATAGCTACTGAAATATTTCCATACTAATCTTACTAGCAAAATACTTGTTCATAAAGTTGACATGCGATTCAGAAGAGTCAGAACTGCTAAGGTTGCGAAGAAATTCAGATTATCGCATCTGAAGGCAATTTCGGTCACAAAGTACCTAAACAACCTAATATATGATGCGTAAAGTAGGTACCAAGACAAGAAATGTGGCCCCTCAAGACTGAGTTAAATTGTTCAGTTTAACGTTAATATATGCCGTTACCAATGGTGCCTTTGACAGGCGTTCCATAATTTTGACACAATCACATAAAATCATGCCGTTTACCCTGTGGGATAGGCAGAGCGTAAAAACTTTTAATGGCAAGTCGAACAAATATTCAAGGAACATTGTAACAAAATCGCATTGATGTCGTCGTCACGTTCGTTGACACGTGGTCAACCCATTGATTTAAATCCTTATAGATACACATGGTGCTCACAAGGACATAGTATAAATGGAATAACATTTATCAGCCAAGTATTTGTAGCAAGTCAAACTACTTTACCCCGTCTGACCGTACAAAGCCATGTCTGGTCAAATACGACATGTCCGGCCTGACCGAACTTTTAGCTAGGCCACGCACTTGAGGAAACATTCTCAAACAAATGTACAACCCACAAATTCACGGATATGTTAAGTGCAATCGCAAATTTCAGTGCGTGCAGTGCAATCAATTTCTATACTACTCGCTCGTGTTTATATTTCTATGCATGTCGTTGTTCAATCTCGTAAAAGAAATATGTTGCAAGCATACATGCTAAAATAACATGCGGGCAGCGTACTTTTGTACCAGCCTACAAGTGTTGAGATCTAATACCTACATACTTACATACATACATACAACGTGTTACAAAACAACCAATAAATCTCCCATACAAAGTGAGTTCATTTTGTATGGGAAGTCCAATTTTTTTCATATTTTGACCCATGTTCCATGGGGAAAGTTGTTCAGTTTCATGAGTACCTTGACCTCCTTTCAGCTTTATTGGTTGTTTTGTAACACCCAGTATATCACGCCTATATCCCTTGCGAAGTAGGCAGAGCGTAAAAGGCTGTAAAAAACGGTCATTTACACCATATCTGACAAAGGTTTGAGAATAATTCAGAAGTCTGTATATCAACATAGTGACAGGTTGTCAGCCTGTTGTATAAAACTGCAAGTTAATGAGCTTTCGGTTTTGGTTGGTTTCGACACGATGTAAGCCCGGATTTTCTACGTATATACCGCTATGGCTTGGCAACCCTATTCACGGACAGATTTATATGAAAACATTAGTCGATATGTGAAGATTGCCTTTCATCCATCCATACCTATATGAAACATCGAACTGTATTCCAACAGGAGTCGTTACGTATAAAATCTATCTACCCTCAATAATGTTTATGATTGGAATATAATCATGGAATATGTGTGTAGGTACTTGGTAAGTACCAACTCACACGTTTTTTAATGTCACGTACATTGTACAATTGTGTAAGAAATATCGTTGATGTTAATTTTATGTGGTTTGCTGGTTGTTATACGGAAGGAAATCACTATGAAGAAAGGCGTCAAATCCGAAGTGCGTCTAATGTCAACACTGAAGTAAATTGCATAGTGTAAGTAGTAATGCATGGTGATAAGTGCGCGATCAGCGCGTTTGTATGAATCGCACGAATACGGAGTCTTATTATAAAGGACCTCACAATAATGTCGAGTTAGCTTGTACATACACTAAAGAAAGCTTCAAATGCTGAATTCCTTAGAAATGCTTAATTCTTTAGATAAAGGATCAATATCAATACAAATATATTTGACGTTTAAAATCAGAATCTGTCTCTGGTGATTCATTAATCCGACTCGGGTTCTTGTCGATATTTTCAACCTATTTCGTTGCAAGAAGGATGCAGAATCATGTTCATAATGACGATGACCTAAAGTGGAAATGAGATAAAATTTTATAAATTAAATGTATCAACTCTAAAGCTCAGCTTATGCATTAAGTATAAGCGTGTGAAATAAAACTTCTAGGCACATATACTTTGCTTACGAGTGTATTATGCGTAATTCTGCTGAAATCTCATTATCCTTCGTCTAAATTTTGTTTTCTTGTCTCATGCAACAAAATAAAAGTTTGCCATACGTCAAATACGACACGTATCGTATAACGACTACTATGTTATGATATGAACGACTTATGACCGTAATTGTGGTATCTAGTGTCTAGCTGATATATTTCTGTAGTTTATCCTGATTATACCATACTTCACCAAGCTAGAATAAGTGGTTAGGGTCAGGTAGGCTACAGTGACTCGGATTTCTTCGAGCAATAAAATTTAATAGATAACTTTGAAGTATCAAACTGAAATTCATATCTAGGATGTATTGATTAATACTCTTTCGTTTCGCATTATCATTTTTTGCAATAACACAACACTAAGGACACCAGACCTTTTTTTCTTGAAAAAAAAATGTGAGTCACTGTGTACTACTACCTGTCTACACTGACTCAACCCCTGTGGTACACAGTGACTCTAACAGTTTATATGGACTTGGCAACCCTGTCGTGCAGTATAATATTGATTGAAACTATGCATTTTAATCAATTATTTTTGTCAAAGTATTCTTTTCATATCATTACTATTGCCATAAGAAATATTAACAATTGTCTGTTAATGTTTCTAAAAATAGAGAGATGAGCCAGTACTGAATGTTAGAGTCACTGTGTACCACTTAAATTTGAGCCAGTGTAGACGCCGACGCTATTTTGAAATAATTTGCCTACAAATATTACCAGACTACTCTAAGAGCTAGCAAATCTAGCTTATTACTTAGTATTTGAACACTACTTTCAATCATAATAATTATATTTCCTAAATCTTTCAATCTTAACTGATAAAAATACATATGGGGTACCCTGAAAGGCATTTTTAGAGGTGCAAAACCAATAGCACATTTTTTTCACAATCAATCCGTACTGGAGTGGATGGATGATTGGTTTGTACGTGTTTGGTTTTCAAGAGCTACCATTATGTTAAGAATACAGATAGATATAGCTGTCCTATTCCGAAATATAAGCGTGAGTCAATGTACCCGCCCGAGTCACCGATCCCTACCTGACCCTACACTAAAGGGCAAATCCTTCAAATTGCTATCATGATAAGACAACATAAATACTGTTCTTCTGTCATGCCCTTCACCAACCCCAGGGGGTTCAGGAGTGACTTCAATAGCATATATTTCAAGGTAGGGTAGAGTGATCTTAACCGAAGCATGCACGAGTGCACTCCAAGCGCACTACCCTATGACATCGTACTTGTTCTCTTTATAATTATAACTTAATACCTACTTCTAAGTAAAACCCTGCTAAAGGCAACTATCTTTGATAAATATCAATTCCTACTAATATTTACAATTGTGTAGCTGTTGTAAGAAGAACTTAATGAATATGGTTGCATAAATCATCTTAATGATAAAACAAATGTGTACTTTCCTATACACTATATCAATTGCTGTTTCAAATTTTAATTAATGTAATAGTATTACATATCTTCCTATCCTATAATAAATAAAAGCACATTCATGAAATATAAATTATAAAATATAAATAATAATATTTATATTACTTACTTAAAGCTTAAAATTGTTTCCTCTTTCTCCTAATAAAATAGGTCATTTTATTATTTATCTGTCTTTCACATTGGTGATTGCTCCACCAGGCGATAACAAACAGGTCTCATATTTTGTTTTATGTTTCGAATAGCGGTACAGTTGTTTAATGACAGCGTTTTACCTATCAATAAAACGCTTATTAAATAACTTACCCTATTCGAAACATAAAAGTTTCTCAACTGCCTGGTGATTAAATAAAAAGAAAATGTATGCAAACATACATTTCTTTTTATAAACATGAGATCCAATGAAGGCAAGAGCGCTGCGCGCCTGCCTCGTGTCGCAATCGGAGGGGATGCGAGAAAGAGATGTCAGTGTTAGAAAGGGACAGATATAGCCGCTACCGACCGTCCTAAAAAGGAAAAGCATCGCCGCTCTCATATTTTGTTTTATGTTTCGAATAGGGTAAGTTATTTAATAAGCGTTTTATTGATAGGTAAAACGCTGTCATTATGTACTTACTTATTAGTAAAAAGAGTTTTTAATATTTCAGTAATATCATGGTTATCAACAAATGCTGCGGTTTGCTGGTTTTATGAAAAATGTGATATTCTCTCGCAACAGGATGCTATAATTACGGCTTGGTGTGCTATTCCGAGGTGCCTTGATACCGGTAAGCTGCAATATTTTACCTTAAAAATTACCATCCATTCAGACTACGCCTTTTTTCTAAAAATCGTATAATATTTAACGATGAAATCATATTGTCAACAACGGGATCTCGGACTAAGGGGTGCGTTCAAAAGTGGTTCAAAATCAAGACAAGAGAAAATCACTCTTTTTCCTTTCCGGTGGTCCAATGTCCAGCCGAGTGGGCCACTGATCAAAGCAAATCGTTACGAGAATTAGCCAGCCATCTGTTTTGTCTGTCATTTTGACATTTCTTCCTATACGACCGCGTAAACCCGGCTGATTTCTGTTTTGTTTTGTAGTTAAAAACATTATTTTGTTGAAAATATGACTGCAACGGACCTAAGTGACTTCATGAAAGCCTTGGAAGCTGTGAAGCAAGATTACACGTGCAAGATCTGTTCGGAATTCTGTAAGAATCCTGTGACTTTGAGCAAATGTTTCCATATTATTTGTTCTGAACATTTCGAGGGTTTGGAGGCCTGCCCAGAGTGTAATGTATCCCTGGAAGGATGCACTACCTTCATTGACGATCGTCTGACCCGAAGTATAGAGTCTGCTAAATCATTAGACCAGATTTTCGACAAACATAAGTCAGTCAAGAAAACCGTAAACAAAAAGGGCGGCAAGAAGAAACCCGCCCCAAAAACCGAGACAAATGTGAGAAAACCCGATTCTTTACTCGATTATCCAATAAAAGAAGATAAAGCTAACAAAAGAAAGGTGATTTCTAAGAAAGAAACTACTCCAGATGACTCTGTGAAAGAAAATAAGGTTATAAACCAAACAAAACCTGATAATAAAAGCAAGAATGAAGCTAATATGTCGCTGCTATCGAGTGCCAGTTCTAAAATCAACAAGGTTGCAGAGAAAAGAAACAATAAAGGAGAAACTGCTTTACATGTTGCTTGCCGACTTGGCAAGGTTGACAAAGTTATAGAATTACTAAACCAAGGAGCTAATCCAAACACCAAAGACAATGCAGGCTGGACCCCTTTGCATGAAGTTGTACAAAATGGTAAACTAGACCTAGTAACACTCCTACTACAATACAATACATTGATAAATGTTCCCGGGCCAAGCAATGAAACACCTTTACATGAAGCCATAAGATATGGTCACAAGAAAATTGTTGAAGAGCTTGTGAAACATGGAGCAGATATCAAAGCCAGGAACTGCAAAGGAGAGACTCCAAGTGAACTTGCTACTGGAGATATGAAGAAAGTTCTTGAAAATGCTGCAGAAAATATCCTACAAACACAAACAGCTAATGTTACCCTCATATCAGAGATATACACAGAACTAGATCTTGAAGACATCAGGGTATACTGCACTTCACAATACAAAACTGCTTTAAACAAACTCAAAACTTTATCTAAACATCACAGTAACTTGCATATTGAGCAGAAGTTTACAAAAAAAGTAACCCATCTGATAGTTGATGCAGAAGCAGGAGTCTGCCAATCTAGCTTGGATGTTCTACAAGGTATTGTCAGCTCCGTTTGGATCCTATCCAGTGACTGGATAAACAAATCCACTGAAGACAAACTGGAACCATTTGAAAAGTACGAAATAACCGGTGTTGGTACAACCACATACAAAGGTCCCAAAAACTCAAGATACAACAAATACAAGCAACATCCTGGTATCTTTGATGGGTGCCACTTTTATCTACACAATTTCACTTCAAAGTACGAAATATCCAAGTCTATTGTATTGACGAAACCCATTTTGAGTAAGCTCATAACAGATGCCGGTGGGGTTGTATTACGAAGAGCTCCAAATCCAGAATCAATACCAGAGTCTGAGAAATTAGTGCCATATCATGCTAAGAAAGATGGAAAATTAGTCAATTGTTCTCATTACATAATTTTCAAAGATATGTATGAGCCTATGTACAACATGAAGCATTTAAAAGCATTGCCTATTGGATGGTTGATTGAATGTATTGAGAAGTATGAGTTATGTGAACCATGGAATGCTTTTGAGACATAAGTAGCCTAAGCATTTAGAGTAAGTCATGAATTATTGAGATTATTATTTTCTAATTTGCTCTCATGCAACTTAATACTTTATTGACATTACTTTTTGTTTGTTTTTCGACAATTGGAAGAAATGTATATTTTTAATTACTTATATTTGAATAAATATTAAGCTTATAATAATAATAAATGAGTATTATTCATTTCCCTATTTTTCCTTATAGTATCTAATGAAAATCAAGTATCTAATGATTTCAATATTTTACCTGCAATCTGGAAGCTGGTTCTACATCCATAACATGATTGAATTGATTTTCTTCTTTAAGTACCTACCTAGTAATACTATGCCAAAAAGCTAACACAGATTGTTCCTTGCCTACCACGCAGCAGATAAAGGCGTGATATGTGTGCGCTTTACGCTAGTTTATTAGTTACAAGATAATTCCTTATGTTTTTGTGACCATTTTTGGTCTAAGTGTAAAATAGCGTATTCCTTTCTGCTAGGTACCACAAGGACCTACTTCCAGTAGGGTTGTGTTGTGTATGACTGTGATCGTATTTTACTTTTAACTCCAGGTTGGGAATGGTCGGCGGCATGCGGAGGGCCAGGTCTCGCCCGGCTGCCGGCTGCCTTACTGTCTCCCGCGCAGGCGCTGCTACTGGCCGCCATCGTGGCTCCTGATGAACTGCCTACCCCTCTAGAGGACGACGACGAAACACTCACTATTATAGAACGAGAGCATGTTGTTGATGCTAGATGATCTGTATACTGTGAGATGAAAGAGTGGTTTATGTTCTTAACTTTTTAATATTTGGGTCCATTAATTACATTAAAAAGTAAGTAAAATTTTAGCCAACATACCTCTATGGTTGCGATCTTCGTGCTATCCTGACTCACGAAAGCGTGGCAAGCACAATGTTTACAAAGTGTTTTAAGCTTATTTTGAAATAGTTACCTTAAATAACATTTTATTCACCACTAAACCACTGTCACTGAGCTTGAAAATAATTCTTAACTTAAAATTGGTCACTTTTAATTAAAGTCTACCATTATAATACACAGTAGTAGAATTTTAAATAATCAGGCTGTTGGTAGTTATTAGTAATTTACTAAGTAACTATGTAGATAGATTTGAAATTTCTTAGGTAGCACTTTTATTAATAGGGACTTAAAAATACGGAGCAACTGTGATTAATTTTTAGATTGTGCTCAATGAGTAAGTACGAAGTAGGGTTGTGCACTAGTCTAGTCCTTTGTCGAGGGTTTTTTGGGACTTTTGGCGCAGAAGACGTAATACCAAATCTGGTAAGTAGGTACTTAACTAAACCAAAAGTTAGGGGCTAGTAAATCAGTTTTTAAGCCTGTACTTTTTCCAACTTACTACAGACTGTTAATAATAATAAGAATGCAAATGTTTGTCAGATTGGAATGTAATACGTAGCTAAAAATCTTCCAGTGTTATGTACCGAATGCCTGGATAATGGTTTATATAAGGTGTAAAAAAATCAACTGCAAATATTTCAAGGGGTGAACCAGCCCATGAAACTGAACAACTTTCCCCAAGGAACATAGGTCGAAATAAGAAAAAAATTTTTGGACCTCCCATACAAATTGACTTGGTTGGCTGGTACATTTTGTATGGGAGGACCAATTTTTTTTTCATATTTCGACCTATGTTCCTTGGGGAAAGTTGTTCAGTTTCACGGGCTGTTTCACCCCTTAAAATATTTGCAGTTGATTTTTTTACACTCTGTATTTGAGAAAAAACATCTATACAGCAATTATTCGTGAGATTGTTGCCTTCCAACTTACTACAGAATGTCGATAGAAGTATGGGAGAACAGTATGTAATTTGATCTGTAATCGATAAGACTCACGAGAAACCATAGCTGGTAAGATCAGTCAGTGAGATTATATGCCTTCCAAATTACTACAGAATGTTTATAGTATTGTGGTTGTATAGAACTATGGATGGATGGTATGGATGATAAGTAAAACTGTTTAGGTGATTAAAGTATACATATTTCGAAGTGTCCAAGACTAAATTCGAGAAGAACCATCTGGTGAGACCAATTTTTCGTCAACTTAGCGGCCTTAGATTAGCCTTTTGTCGTAGCTAAAAATTTTAAGCTCAATAACAACTTAGATTGTATGGTCCACTTTAACTTAGGTGTTCTAAAATATTGTTTGTTGAATAAATTACTTAAATTGAATTGTATTTTATTTATATTTACTTCTATTATTTACCTACTATAAGTCCGACAAGTTCGTGCGCGACCTTCCCTAGGGGTGACAAACGTTGGGGAGGGAGATGTCAGCGGGTATCCGCGCACCCGCGCCGCACGTCATATTAGAATGACGTGCTTCCTCGCCCGAATCGCACGCGAGGAAGAGAAGAGAAGGTCGCGCACGAATGTACTATTTAAAATAAATTGATATTATATAGGGTTACATTTACTTTAGGGGCGTATTCTAGTAACAAATCTGAACAATCTGAAATATCAGTTCGAAATATGAAAAAATAATTGGACCTCTCATACAAAAATGTTGAAAAAATGTGTCAATTCACTTTTGAAGAGATTTTCAGTTTTGTGAGTAGAACATGCCCTAAAAATATTTGTACTTAATTAAATGTAACCTTATATATTTAAGTATATAAAATAAGCAAAACACTTTTTTGATTATACAATTTTAATTTGCAGGTCTTTGGTACTAATCAGTTTAATACAAACAGTAAACTAAAATTACCTTAATTAAATAAACAAATGAAATTACAAATTTAAAACCATTTTAACAAAATAACAATGCAATAAATAAGGCGGGTTAAGATTTCTTTGGCAGAATCAAAAAACAGTAAAAGAAATAATGACATTTTGAATTTTAAAACAGCATGCGAGTAATGTAAAGCACCTTAATAATAATAAAATAACCGACTGAAGAAAACGATGATCTAATTTTTTAAACGATAGAAAAATACATACAATGATTTTAATGTGGTCATTGCCCGATATGGTTATGATTTGTATAAGTTAAAATAGATGCAATCTAGAACATCATGCTTAATGTTTCTCTTAAAAACAAATAAATCGTCACATGACATCACATCACACAATTACCATACTATTTTTATGATTGCTTATCTAAATTCTATTCATGCAAGATATATATTTACCTATACGGGGTGTTAGGGACGGTGTAACAAAAACTTGACAGGCGTGCTCAGACCATGAAACTGAACAACTTTTACTATGGAGCCAATGGTGGGAAACGAAAAAAAAATTCCGACCTCCCATACAAAGTCAGTCAGCTGATCGTGAATTTTGTATGGGAGGTCGGAAAATTTCTTTCGTTTCCCACCATTGGCTCCATAGTAAAAGTTGTTCAGTTTGATGGTCTGATCATGCCTGCAAAGTTTTCGGTACACCGTCCCTAACACCCTGTATTTAGAAGATTTTATACTTAGAATAAATATGTTATAAGCATTTCATCATCTACTTTATATATAAGGTAGATAGATATTGATATACTTTGTAATTGTAGTACCCACTACTTATTTATTAGTCATTCAAAAAAACTTCACATAAATCGTAAAGTAAGGCGATCGCTACGAATTTTTATATAAGTAAACGGATCTATAATATAATATAGATTGAGCTAATACAATGGACATTTTGTAATTTCAGCTAGATGGCACTGTATTCCACAATACTTAATATTAGGTAGGTAGCTTTGCCAACTTACAATTCACTAAAAACTCTACATGTCGGTAAATAGTGTATGTATTTAAATATTATATTATATGGCACTGGGACGATGATGGATGACAAATTATAAATTAAATAAATATAATAATTCTAGTTAATCACAAGTATTCTAAATATATAAAGTATGTGTTGATTAAATATTTTAAAAGGTATTTTTGTAAAATAATACCTAAAAGTATAAGCTACATTTAAAATTTTAAAAACATTATAGGTTATGCATCTAACTCGTTCACCATCGTAAGATACGTACCTACATTACAATACGGTTAATAATGCCATGAACTCAGCAACTTAAAAATTATTGATTCCTTTCAAATAAAACATACATTAACATAACAAATCAATATCAATGGCACAATCATTCATGATTATGGAATGCTATTATTCAATAATAAACATAATAACATAAAACAACTCGAACCTATTTCTAAACAATTCAAATTTAATAAAACTCAACAGCATGCAGTTTATATTCTTTGGACAAATTCCTTTTCAATGGCAAGTCATTGGTTCTAAATTAAGCAAAAGGGGAGAGAGCTAAATTTAGATTTCGCTACATCCAACCGTGCCTTAAATTTGTTTAACCATCACGTTCATAAGGCAATACAAAGTAATATAAGGTGTAAAAAAATCAACTACAAATATTTTAAGGGGTGAACCAGTCCGTGAAACTGAACAACTTTCCCCAAGGAACATAGGTCGAAATCTAAAAAAAAATTTTGGACCTTCCATACAAACTGACTCGGCCGGCTGGTACATTTTGTATGGGAGGTCCAAAAATTTTTTCACATTTCGACCTATGTTCCTTGGGGAAAGTTGTTCAGTTTCACGGGCTGGTTTACCCCTTAAAATATTTGCAGTTGATTTTTTTACATCCTGTATAAAAAAATACTTAAACAGCCAGAAAAGAACTTCGATCGATACTATAATTTAAACTCGTTTTTCTTCCCGTATCACCTGCTGTTAGTAGGACCAAATTTTCATTCTTTGATATTCGCACTACACTAACCCCTATCGTTTCAAGAAATAAAATCTAAAATACACACTTTAGTTCACTTACAACTAACACACATACACACATAATATTGCCTCTAAATATCACCTAGGTACTTAGTATATTTCTGTGGATAAGTGGGTTGTGGTACTTAATTTAAATGTTAAATAGTTGAAATCACATTGTATTGAAAGTTAAATTAGGAAGCTTCCCATTCCTACTATTTAAGAGAGTGTTAATAACTTTCATCTTTGATTATGTTCCATAATATTTTATCAGTCCTCAAGACTGGTTTCAATGCCATAAGAGTGAAATATAGGTATGTCATTTCATTTCTAAACCTGAATTGGTTTTCTTTGATTTAATAATATGGGCCTAAGAAAGTGTTCAACCTGAGGCTGAACTAATGTCAGTTTTATAAAATACTCCGTTTGACTTTGTACTGTATCAAAACATTCTCTTTGAAAATACGTATTAATTACAAATGTTTTACATGATTTAAGTAATTTCTGGTTAGTTTCAATAAAACAAAGCATTTTTTAAATTGTAACTTGAATATGAATTTCAAAAACATAAGTTGCAATAACATACACCTGTTTAAACTCAAGCCAGTGTACCTAATCAATACAATATGGTTGAGAGTAACTAAGTTTGCCAGCCTGATAGTGGCAAGCTTGGTAGTTCAGTAATTATGATGCTTGAAAATGTTACAGACAGATAAAACATGAGGTTGCTATTTATTCCACTGCCAAGTTACTTTAGCCAGGCTCTACATACTGGGTTATTTTTTAGTCAGTGCGCAAACTTTGCATTTTGATTGATTCTGAACAACTTTTACTATGGGACCACTTGCGAATTCGCAAAAAAAATTTGGATGTTCCATAGAAAATTTCATACCTACTCGGCAAAAATGTATGGAACAACCAAAAATTTTTTTTAGTATTCGCCGGTGGCCCCATAATAAAAGTTCACGAGTAGAAACATCCTGCAAAGTTTGCGCACTGACTAAAAAATAACCCTGTATTTTGCGATATACTTATATAAATTATAATTATCAATATTACGCGATTTTCTTCTCATCAGTCAGCAGGACCAGCAGCTCCTCAGTACTCTTATTCTCACTCCTGAATTTCTCCATCTGGTGGCTCGGAATGGTACCACCGAGGAGGATCTCTACGTTCGTCTTCAGACGTTTGTATGGAGTCAGGGTCTCGTCCTTGCAAGGGACATGACCCATCGCCTCAAGTGACTCCACGAGGAGATCGTCGATAAGACGCTTGTTGAAACCTGGAGGAAAAGAAATGTTAAAGAATTCGAAGGTCAAAAGGCATCCGGTGGGTAATTAAGTAGGTATTTGTATTTTTAGCAGATTTCCGGAAATATATGTACAAAAGGGAAGCTCATTTTATAGTAACTGACGGTTACTACATTTACAGCAGTAAACATACGCGAAGATAAGAGTATGCTTATTAAATTTAAATTTTGTCTCACAAAAATAAAGAACTGTAATTATGTAGGTATTTTAAATTTCCCAAAACCCTGAAGGCCCTTTCGTTCCATCACCGTCCGACACCAAGAAATTAAAGACAAAATGGCGAATGAACTCACAACGTTACCCAACTCGGCGGCCGCTGGCGCAAACAATGACATATGGGGGGCTAAAATAAAAACGCACGATGACGGAAGTGCAGACTTGCATGACGGAAGTGCAGACTTCACAGTAAGCATACAACACACAATGGGACGATTCTGTTGAACATAACTGCTCCGGTTTACGTAAAATAAACTGTCCGTGGTGGGTATTATGTCCATGCAATACCAGGAACTTTTGAAAACTTTGTAGATATGCATATCCTAGACGTACCTAAATCTACTAGATAGGGTAAAGGCAAAATTGAATTTGTTGAATGAAGAGGAAATTCCTAATAATCATAATTTAGTTAATTAGTACACTGCTGAATATAGGCCTTTTATATTTGGACGCGATGTTTGCTTCTTCTTATATTTAAGAGCTCAGGTCTTGTCGAAGGAGTAATCGCCATAATAGTTGTTTTAGCCTTTCTGTAAAAATTATAGTACCTACACTACGTACGAGTTCCGATGTAACTTAAATTTATCTACTCATTAAAAACGTTTAAACAAACCGTTCTCTTCTGACAAAACTATTCGACAATCTAATCCGAATCAAAGATATTGTAAAGGATAATCTAACGTGTAATGAAGATTACATCGATCTGTGTCAAGGCTAAATACCAAGGCAAAGTTCTTAGAAAAAGTACCTAAGACAATATCTATTGAATATTAAATAAGTATTTCAGATAACTAGGTAATTATCACGGTAGATTTAACGTTTCAACCGTAGCATTGTTGACAGTAACCCGTAGTAATTAAATTAGATAGAGCGTGGTACGACATACACACTTAATTTAATTGTCTAAAGCATTTATCGATCGCTTTTGTTTTGAATAAGGTTAGCTCATGTATATCATGTTTATAGAATAACATACGTATGATTCGGCAGTAATGTTTAACACAATCAACAACATTTCAACTTATCTGCACCAAACAGCTAATAGATTCTGAACTCTATCGCACTTATTTGAAGTTCAAATTCCGATTAGCCACTTGGTGCAGTTAGGTCATTTTGTAACAGGATAGGATCATAATGGTTTACTAAAAGGAGTGTCCTGTAACGATGTTCAAAACACGTGATATGAATAGTCATGCCATACCAATGAATAATATTATAGAGTCGCTCCCGTTGATGTCTTCTGTATGGGGAAAAATCGCGATAAAATTGTTATAGTACGCAAATGTATTGAGGCACTAGGTTTGCAATTTTTACGATGATGAAAAACATATTTGTTTTTCTTTGTTAATAATTAATAACTGAAGAAAAAAGACCGATATATCAGTACTTTTCATATTAGAAAACTAGTTTTCGGAAAACGGTTAGGTACCTAATTAATAAATGTTTTTCATTACGAATTACAAAATAGATCGATTCAATAACTTCACAAACAACAATGGCATTTTATGATAATAGAATCGTATCTAACTATTAACTGTAGGTAGGTACTTACGTATTATGATAAAATACGCCGCTCCGTACATAAGTGACAAAACGACATTGTAGATTTTAACCTTGTATTAAACGAATGCAAACTTCAAAACGAGGAAACATCGAAAAATACTTGTAAGTATTTGCGTTTGCTGTTACCGATAATGTTTGTAATTCATGTGGCTAAAAATATATTTGAACGACGCATACATCGTATTTGCATCGCGTTGATGTCGAATACAAGGAAATTTTATAGTTTGTAAGTCATGTGAGTTAAAGAGTTTGACTTTGCCCATTAATTAAGGATTTGGTTCAGTGCACTTGAATGGTCAAATGGGTGCATATTGTTCTGGTTATTGACCTCTGGCGCACCTTGAGAATATGACTCAAGTACTTGGTGACTAAGAAAATGTTTGAAGTCGATAAATGAGTTTTACTAAATTAAGTGGAAAAATGGTACTTCTGTTACAGGGAACACACAGGAAGCGTAAAACTTCACACTCAAATCTAAAACACAAAACAGTGCATCTGAGGATATGAATAGTGTTTGAATTCAAAAATTGGATTCTCACCTAGATACTTTAATTTTTCTTTCGAAGCAATCATTGTCAGGAGCAGAGCCAGGAGGAAACGCATCTTGGACAGCTTCATAGCAGAATCCATCTCGACTTCTTCCACCTGCACTGAAGCCTGGATTTGTTCTTCAAAGGATAGGACTTTATCACCCACAGTACAGCCTTTACCATGACTCTCCAGTTCAGCTTTCAACTTGAAGAAATCCCCACATTTCTGACACTTATATGCACTGTCTTTCCCATGTATTTTTCTCATATGGTTTTTCATGTGGGGCAACTGAGAGAAGCTCATATGGCACATAGCACAAGGGAACGGTTTTTCACCAGTGTGCCTTCTGACATGCAGCATCAGGGCATTTGAATGTCCAAAAGGACGGTTGCAGATCCTACAGGGGTAAGGACGGTCGCCAGTGTGCGAACGACGGTGGACCTTCAACTGTGTGGACTGGGTAAAACGTTGCCCACAGTCAGGACAAATATGTGGGCGGTTCTGATTATGCACCCTCATGTGCTCAGTCAAATGACCTTTTAAATCCTTGAAGCAAATAGGGCACTTAATTGTTTGCCCACCGTGACACACCCGTACATGCCTCTTAATGGAATTCAGCCTCTGGAACTCCTTGCCACAGTACTGACAGATATAATCTTTGACTTTTGAATGGGATTTGATATGCTGAGATAGTCTACTGCGGGAGTCATATGTCATTTCACATGTAAAGCATTTGAACCGCCCGGTATCTAAATGAGATTTCTCATGTTGTAACAATAAAAGGCGGTAGGAAAACTTTTTGTCACAATACAGGCATTTGTAATTATTAGTTTCAGATTTTATGTGACTCGCTAAATGCAGTTCCAAATTTTCTTCAAGTTGAAAATTTTTGTCACAGATTTGGCAGACATAAAACTCTACATTTTCTGTAATCGGATGACGCCTTTGTATGTGAAGTTTCAAAGTGGTCCGGTAGCGGAACTTCCTGGGGCAATGCTTGCACTGATGCCGTCTCAAGTCAAAGTGTGACAGCATGTGTCTGCTTAGTGATGCTTTGTTACTGAAAGACTTTTGGCAATGGTCACACTGTACTAAAGACAAGGTCAGAACTACACCGTTGCTCAGTCTCACTTGTTTGGTTTTAGATGGGTCAGGCGTTGCTTCAACTTTTTCTTTATTCTTGTTAACATTTTTTCTATTTTCTTTGGAATTAGTTACTGGGTTTTTGGTTGGTTTTGACCTTTTCCTGACATATTTCTTTGGTTCATTCTCTGGTAGAATTATTTCATCATCAGGAGACAAAACACTTTTCATATTGCTTAAAACATCATCTCTAAGATTTGGGTCCATAGTCATTTTAGGATCTCCATTTTCTTTCGATCCCAACAGATAATCATTGGAATCATTTGGAGCCTTTTGGACCCTATTTTCAGATTCTTGAAATATGTTTCGGGCGACTCTTATTTTTCCAACAAGATTGGTTTGGTTGTCTGATGTTGAATTATTTTTTGGACTTCTTCTGTTGACTTTTTTTGGACTTTTTTCATCATGATGAGGCAGAATAAGTGGAACATTAATTTCAATATTGTTTTGATCGCTCACTTCAATATCATTATTATTATTCCCATTGCTAGTAGGCGAGTCTGGTGTCTTTTTCCTCTTTCTACGGGTATCAGCTATCAGCAATTCACTTTTCAGTATATTATCCATTTCTTTCAGTTTATCTTTGCTTTTCTTTCTTATCCGGCCGCTTCTAGTGATTATACCTTTAGTTAACAAAACAGGTTTATTATCAGCGTTATCATTGAAAGGGGCACTTCTGAGATTGTGACCGTTCTCACTGTTTTTTACATGTTTTTTTGTCACACCACCAGCACCGGTCAGTAATTTCGGTTTACGTCCTCTCCTCCCACTATTATTCTTTACGTTAGCCATGGTTAAACTACTCTACACCCATATCAAGCGGTGCCAGTCGCCTCGCGATGTAATATAGGCAGAGTAAGCGATAAGAATAAGAGACCCGCCACCGTACTACTCCGTAGGTAGAGTAAGTTAGTAATAAACTCACATGCACGAAGTAAACATTGTTAGATGCTCCATAATCGCTACGTTACGTGATAACGCCTTGTTCAAACAATACTCGGTAATGTGTGAAGGACGAAAGCCTTTTGTCTCGGTACGCTCGTATTAATTAGAGCATCTTCGGCTTTACCTGCTTACATATGTGTAACATCTACATACACTGAAAATAACCTTGTAACAAACACATTTTCAACACGCACGACTCTACGTTAATTTAACTGGACTATTTTACTCAGAAACAAAACACCAGCGATTCAAAGCGAGCGATGTCGAAATTATCAAATCAAATTGAATTCAATGAGATGAAAAACGAAATGATGAAAAATGTCATTTAGTTCGTGTGTGAAAGAGATAGCACGAAATCATTTATCAACAAATGGCGAAAGCATTGCCATCTCTTATCATATTGTTGTAACTACAAGTACTTTCAAAGTAAAATAAATGTTTATTTTGCAATTCTGGTGGAACAATTATTATTTAATTTATTTTAAGTAATGTAAAACTTCATTGCTTTTCATTTCATGAGTTGTTTTTCATTTTAGGGATGTTTTCATTCCAAACTTCGAACTCAAAAACTGCATACGCGCGCCATCTAGTACGCATTTTGCGAACTTTTTTGAAACAAATGACATAAAGCTGTGTACATAATGTTGCACGGCGGCAGAGAGGGGTGCACACTGCAGTCAAAGAGCTGTATTGAACTCTATAAATAACGCTTCGTCTTCTCCCATGAAGGAGGCACATTTATAAATAGCGATAAGGAACACGTGTGGAAGTAAAATGATCGTAAAGGCGGCCCCTACATGATGCGCAAACGAGCGAACCTTGCCTTGGCCTCGTATCTTGTATTCATAATGTAATGTGCGCGGTATCTACTTATAGTTAGGTAGGTACCTGATCGATAAGAGCGTGGATTAGGGCGCATGTCTCTCTTCTTCGGTAATTAATTAATATACAAGATAGAGATTGAGCCACAGCAGATCAATATTTAGAGTAGTTCTATATTCGGAGAGGTATTTTTGGCATAATTGTGTAGGTGTGTTGTTTGCTCGATGTGTTGCAATTAGTATTATCTTATTTGCCCAAGACAATGATTACGATTGTATGATAAATACCTACTACATGATAGTATGTAGTACCACAGAATATACAGGGTGATTGGAAATTCGATGCATTCCCTGAAGGTGGTTAGAGGGGGGGCCATTTCCAACATATTCTTCCATGGAACCAGGGGTCGGAAATGATTGGTTACAAAATTATTAGGACTTTTGATTTTTTAAAGAAAATTTCCCGATTTCAACTTTAAAAGTCATGCGAAAGCTAGCCAAACCGTTTTATGCATAGTTTTTTGACATGATCTCATAGTGAATGAATAGGACAATCATTTTAGTTACAAGTTTAGTTAGAAATACTCTTCTTTTTAAAATACAGCGCCAAAACAAGAAAATATTTTGGTGGAAAGGATTTTTCAACATTCATGGTAATCTACTGTAAAAATCACTATGGAATAATCCGTAAAACTTCATAACAGAGTTCTCTGTTTCATTAGCTAACCGAAAGGTACAATAATCTACAATCAAACATGTTTTCATAAAATAATTAGCATTAATGCAAAAAGCGGCGTGCGAAACAAGGCAATTGACTATGGTCGGTCGACTACGCCAAAGTCAGCAAATGCTGTTTAGACAACTTTTCAAGTATTTTCGTGGTCTAATGGGTGGAGCATTCCCCTCAGAGTCTGTGGTTCAGGTTCGATTCCCGTGAGTTGACCTACAAGGTTGATATTCAACACTTTGTGAATTTTTCCAGTTTGGTTTAAAAATCACGTTGAACCACCTGATTGTCCGCAAGAAAATATCGTGCTCCGGAGGGCATATTAAACCATCGGCCTCGATTGATGTCTAATAAACGCAGACGGTGGTCGTAACACTACCATAGCAGAGGTCTAATACTTGTAGTAGGTGGTTTAAAAACTCCGACAAAGATTTATCATTTCAGTTTTTAAGCTGTTTAAAGCTCAGAGCTCCATTTCTGAATTGTCGTAATCCTAATCGTGCGAAAATCTGCTACTAATTGTGCTCGTATCACATGTTCTACTAAACTTATTAATTTATGCACACCTAATAAATTCACACAAACCCTTAACATTTAAAGTGTCGAGTAGTAGAACGTGTAATACGAATGGTTAGACCACTCGTTTTAGATTTCCGTGCACGGATTTGGATTACGACAATTCAGAAATGGAGCTCCTGAGCTTTAAACAGCCTAAAAAACTGAAATGATAAATCTTTGTCGGAGTTTTTAAACCACCTTCTACAAGTATTAGACCTCTGCTATGGTAGTGTTACAACCACCGTCTGCGTTTATTAGACATCAATCGAGGCCGATGGTTTAATATGCCCTCCGGAGCACGATATTTTCTTACGGACAATCAGGTGGTTCAACGTGATTTTTTAAACCAAACTGGGAAAAATTCACAAAGTGTTGAATATCAACCTTGTAGGTCAACTCACGGGAATCGAACCTGGAACCACAGACTCCTGAGGGGAATGCTCCATCCATTAGACCACGAAAATACTTGAAAAAGTTGTCTAAACAGCATTTGCTGCCTTTGGCGTAGTCAACCGACCATAGTCAATTGCCTTGTTTCGCACGCCGCTTTTTGCATTAATGCTAATTATTTTTATGAAAACATGTTTGATTGTAGATTATTGTACCTTTTTGGTTAGCTAATGCAACAGAGAACTCTGTTATGAAGTTTTTACGGATTATTCCATAGTGATTTTTTACAGTAGATTACTATGAATGTTGAAAAAAATCCCTTTCCACCAAAATATTTTCTTGTTTTGGCGCTGTATTTTAAAAAAGAAGAGTATTTCTAACTAAACTTGTAACTAAAATGATTGTCCTATTCATTCACTATGAGATCATGTCAAAAAACTATGCATAAAACGGTTTGGCTAGCGCATGACTTTAAAGTTGAAATCGGGAAATTTTCTTTAAAAATCAAAAATCGTAACCAATCATTTCCGACCCCTGGTTCCATGGAAGAATATGTTGGAAATGGCCCCCCCTCTAACCACCTTCAGGGAATGCATCGAATTTCCAATCACCCTGTATAATAGTACTAGGGTAAGAAAAAACAAGCAATAAAAAGTGCAGCGTTGAAGTCTTTCCTATGAGCAATTATTTTCTAGGAAAAGACATCAACGTAATCTAATATTTTTCCTTATTTTTGTTCTCTAAATTTTTGCAACCGCCGTTACTTGAAGGGTCGAGGTCCACTGGCTTTCCATGCAGGTATTAAGAATAACTAGTATATATTGATCCTTTAGTTCTATAGGTAGGTAAATATAGCACTTACGGCTTTCAATTTTGTTGTACTCAGAAACGTAGAGCGTCTGCGACATTAATTCTTAATTAATTATGCTAACATACGATTGTATTCATGCTTACGTACCTACTAAAATTTAAATTGAACTTAAATTAAAGTACAGACAGGAAATGAAGGAACTCAAGTAGGTATTAGTAATGCGAAAGATCGGGTATCTTTGTACCTACTTATTTTAATGACAAGACATGCACTTAGGTACCTTTTTACCATATACACACACACTTACACCTATGTTACGGTACATGAGTTCTTCTTAAAGTAAAAAGGTACTAAACTACATAGGTATAAATTACTTTTAAAGTGCTATAATCATTGTAAACTTGGAATTTATTTCTACTGAAAGAGAGGTGTAGGGTAACGTCATATATACGGACGTAACTAATATGTAAATGGACAATAACGCACGACAATGGGAACTAAATAATGGAAAATGTAACATAAAGTCTATGAGCGTGGGGTTGCGAAATCAGCGTGTTGCGATTGAAAAGATAAGTATTAATTAGTATTAGTGTATTGTAATGTAAAGCAATATCTGATATTTTATGGGAATATAACTCAGAAGGGTAGGAACAAACGTGGAGACATACATACACACTGACACACATCACGAATTCAACCCTTGTGGGGTAGGCAGAGTGGCAATGTACGTGGTAGAGTTGAGTTGAAATAGAGATTACAAGATTTGTTGGTTGTTATGAAAAAGACAAAGGTCGAATTAGCCCGTAAAGCTGAACAGCATTCGTTTACCAAGCAACATAGCGGTCTTCAAACATAACAAAATGCACCTCTTATTCAAAATGACTCGCCCATCATGTTTAGCTGATAATATTTGTACCTATCTATGGGGGAGAGCCAACATTAATAGCCTCAGGGGCTGGATTACCCCATACCCGCTCGTGTGTGATGACAGTTGTTATTTGCTTCTCATGTTGTACAAAGATCATAGGGTAACATTATTTTAGACATAAACATGAGGGCTTATGGAACGCCGCACATTTTCCTCACATCCACCAAACCGCTCCCCGCGTATTTCCTGGCCTGTCCACTGCCCCACCAAAACCTGGATGCGGTATACGGCTTTCACCATTGTTCAATCACAATGGCTTGCAGAACGGCAGCGGACGCCAGCCGCTATAGCCAGCTGCAGGCTTGCACAACTAGAACAATGACATTGTTCTTATGGGTCTACTATCCTCGTATGTCGCTCCGATCGGGAGATTAATAAAGTATATGGGTTAGAAGGGAGAGACCTTCAGTTTTGTTGTATCATACCACGGATCTCAAACAAACCATGATGCCCGTTTACCGTCATAGTAATATCATGTTATTGTCTGGGACACCAAACCGACAAACAAATCGATGATCCTAGGGCCCGAAAGTCTACTATATCATAAGAAATGGCTATACGGGGTTATTTTTTAGTCAGTGCGCAAACTTTGCAGGGTGTTTCTACTCGTGATTCTGAGCAACTTTTACTATGGGGCCACCTGCGAAATCTAAAGTTGGGTGTCGATGGCAGTCAGTTAGATGGTTTCGGAAGTTTCGTATTCTGCTAACAGTTTTTAGTACGGAGAACCACAGTGGCAATAGAATGACAGTTAAGTGTCGCTATTGCTGGCATTACAATAGTTAAAAATTAGCAGACTTGGGGCCAAATTATCTTTTATCTTTATCTTTATCATTATTTAGGTGGCTCGCGTGAAGTAGAACGACCGCTCCGGGATACCTACAGAGACCGATGACTTGAGAACAACAGTCCATACCTGGACATGGGCACACCATTGGACACATCATCCAATTTCACATACCTACTTACTAACCACTGTGGCAGGTGTGTTCGTGACATGACAACACTGCACATCCACCGGGAACGCTGCTGCCCATTTCCTGAATTAACATATCCCTCGTTGCGTTTTTATGACACCCCTTAAAAATGGGTGATGATTTGCTAAGCTTATTTTATTAATTACTTAGGTACTATTTTATTTAACTGGGCACCACACTTACTGTTAAAATGCGGACTGTATATAGGAATGAAACCAGTTCAATTCATTAGAAATAATAATTATTCTGCTAAACACCAAATTACATGTTTTCAGTAGCTGAAGAAGTCAAAGATTGACAGTAATAGTTTTTTATATAAATGTGGCTTTGCAACATGCTGCGGCCTCACAAGATAAACATAAAACTTAAATGCTTTTGAAGCTTAATTAAACTTAATTATGACTTACATATCAATTAAATTACCTAAAACATAACACTATTCATCAATAGGTAGAACACATATTTTCAAAGTAGAGCGACGTACACTTAGTAATTTGTGATTCTCTTGGCAATATAGCCTGATGTTTTTGAGAGAATGGAATGTTCGCATGGTGTAATCTTCCACCTACACGAAGGTTACCTAAATGGTCAATAAAAGGATGCAAACTAAGCAAAGGACCATTTATAGGCTTATTTTTTCTCAAACATTCCATTTCCTCCTTGAAAAACGTTTCCTGTTCCTGCTTGATAAGCAACATCAAAGCAGAATTCAATTCTGAAGCAGATAATAACTTTTGTGAGACTTTGTTTCCTTTCAGGTTATTTCTAAATCTTAAAATGTAAGCTAGCACGCGAACCATTTTGTGGATGCTAGAATGTTTATGTAAACACTTGAAAACATAATTGTCCTGCGTACTTGAAGCTACCTGGTTGCTGGAGTAGGCTGTGCTCACGATCTTGGTCTCAGGTAAATCAGAAGGGAGATCTATAGGTATATCAAACTTGTACTCACCGTCATTTTTGAAAATATATTCAGCAAGATCCTGCCCAGATGATTGTTCATTATAAATTTGCGGAACACTCTCGGTTTTCCATAATTTGGAAAGATTTTCTCCAATATCAGATTCACAAATACATTTTAACGATACCTTGTTGCAGACTTTAGTTGAAGCTGACTTAACTGGCAGAAAACCCCCTACCACATGGCCAAACTGTGTGTTGATAAGACTCGGCTGATCTACCTCAGGCGGCTTCGTCGTCTGCGCGCTCGTCGACTCCGTCGGTAGGATCGTCTGGAAAAATATACCAGCACCGATTAATAAATCAATTTCACTCGGCTTATGAAAACCAGGATCTGCTAGTGTAATGTAGTCTGGGATCTTTAATGTGCTGAGATCAATCTTTTCTTGCGGCAAATGACACGTGATGTGTGGTACAACATGACATGTAGCCGGGACTGTGTATGGTCTAACCAAGGAATGTAATTCAACAGGCAAGCAGCGCCTCACATTTGTTGATGTGTTTGTAATGCCTACAATATTAATATTGTCCGGAAGAGGTTTGTAACCTAGCAATTCGACTGCCTTCTCTGATATAAAATTTAGCTGAGAACAACCGTCCAGTAGGGCTTTGAAATGCAACTCTGCGCCATCTTTGGCATATAGCTTCACCATAGCTGTGGGAAGAAGAGTGTCATTAGAATAATTTGCTGCTAATGAAGCAGGTAATGCAGCGAAACGCTGAGTTTGATTTGCTGCCGTAGTGGCAGGAGATGCCGAAAACTGCTGGGCATCTTTTGCTGCTAATATAGCAGGTGATGGCTGGGATACTTGATCCTCATTTGCTGCTGCTGAGAAAGCAGCAGAACGCTTATATGCTTTGCCTTGTGTGATGCTCTCATAGTGGAGGACTGAGTTGTGTGATCTCTTCTTGCATTCAACGCAACGGAAGAAAAATTTGCATCTACGGGGGTGGGATCCGAGACAAACCTTACATAGCCCCTTTTCAATGACAAACTCTAGCCTTTTTTGCACTGGCAATAGTAAAAAGCTTTTGCATAGATATAATTTGTGGGAAGACTTACAGTATATGCATGATATTGGTGTACTCTGCGCAGCTGCCGCGTTGGCTACCTTGCCAACAAAACCTGGCCGATAACCCTGCGTGTCCTTGTACTGATGACTGCGAGGTTCAGCCTGTTGCCGACGAGGTTCAGACTGCTCGTGGCCTGCCTCTGCATTTTCAAGTGCCAGCGCCCTCTTCTCAAGGAACTCCAGGAATTCGTCCAATTTTGGATCTCGCTTTGTGTCCCTTTCTAACTGGTATGCTTGTGCAGTGTAGCTGTCTAGTTTTCGGGAAAGAACACACAACATTATAGCATCCCACGTCTTAACATTCGGATCTAAATTAGCTAATGCGGCGATCTCTTGTTTTATATTGGAAACAAAGTCTCTCAAATTACTCGCCGAGGATTTCAGTATAGGTTTCATATCAAGAATTACACCTATATGCTGATTTACAATTTTATACTTATTGTTGTACCTTTCGTCTAACAATCTGAGTGCCTCATTATAATTTTCAGCAGTGAGGGGTAAGTTTTTTATTAGGTCATAAGGTTGATCTCTGACGTAGGACCTGAGATAATACAATTTTTGCACTAAATCCATACCTTTGTTGCTATCAATAACTGATTTGAAAAGGTTGATGAATGGAGTGTAGTCAGAGAACTTACCGCTGAACACTGGTATATCTATCGGAGGTAACTTTACGTTAGAAAACTGTGGTATCTGAACCTGTTGCGGCGTGGTTTTATCGCGTTTTTTAATTTCCTCATTTAACGCAGTGAGAACCCCGTAATACTTGTCTTCCACTTCAGAGACGTTTTCTCTATCACTCTCCTCTGAAGCAAGGATCTTTATGTTTAGGGCCTCATACTGTGAAAAAACATCGACCAGACGCGCTTTCCTGGCTATCAGTGCTTCAGTTGCCTCCTTCTTTACGTTTTCACTGTTGGAAACGAAGGTATGAAGCCGCGTGATGGTGGCCTTTGTATAACCACGCGCCGCAACGAGGTCCGATTTCTCCATATTTGCCTCGCGCTAAAATGGGCACTAATAATAAGTTAGAACTAGGTAACAAATTTCTTATCAAAAATTTACAAAATACATAGGTAACAAAATGAATAAAAGACGAATGCCCATTTGTGGGCTATGTTTTTCCATTGCCTCAAGGTGATACCAATATTAAAATTATTTTTACATTTAATCTTTGCTGTTTCGCTATATGAATGTGTTTATAAAACGGGTAATTTAATTTTATTTATTACTAAATCTTGTATTGATTGTTCATGAAACTAGGAAATCAACCAAACACGCGCTAGAAAGCACAAGGAGTTTTATTATCTAAGCAACTCATATAATCAGCCAAGTAATTTAATGTACCTATTTGACCAGATTCTTTTTGGTTACAAAATGACACAAAAATGACGTGAATTATATGTCTGTTTCTGGTTGACGTTTGACGGTTTGTTGTTTGAATCACATTCCTTGTCATAAGTCATAAATCATAAAATAATATTTCAATTTGTATATTTATTTCAATTTAACAATTTTTTACGAAAATACTACAAATGTTACCATTATGGTCTTGCCAAACAAGTTTGTTGAGAGTTTATTTAGTTAAGTTCATGTTTCACATAAAAACATCTCTCATGGATACCTCCAAATCAGGTAATTACCTCTGTTAGATCAGTGATGGCTATGAAAGGGATGGAATCAGAGAATGGGCGGCAATATTCCCCGTAAATTACGTTGAGCTCGCCAATCCGCCTGCCAAGCGTGGTGTGGTGAGTATGGAAAGATGATGGAAAGTAACCTTACCCAAATTGCTGTGTTCGGAGACACAATTGATTCTGGATGTTTATACCAACCGTATTGATCTAAATATTACTAGCAATCATGTGCTGCCAGGCCTGCCGCATAATCAAGGCACCCGCATGGTTAATAATGTTAAAGAGAGATAATAATTATTTTGTTTATGCATTTTAGGTCTCAAGGATGGAACGTATACTAAATGTAGCTTTTTATAATAGTGCTGCAACAAGGAAAACGATACGACATAGGTACTGCTATGAGGCTATGACATGGTTGTGTGACGACCGCCGCCGTCTGAGCCCGGAACCTTTACACCGCAGTCAGTTGCACTACCACCTGCATCATATCAATCAACCAACAAGTAGCAATAAAATAAAACTTTTTTTTGCATTATTTATTGTATTTTACTTGCTATCCTATTTACCCAGCAGTTAGGAGGTGAATAGAAGGTAATGAAATAAAGAGCCCTTTTACACCAGAGATTTTGCTCCGGCGATTTTTCGGTGGAGAGCGATCGCGACGAGGACGCGACGGTTCGCGGCGACTAGCGGCATACACGCAGCTATATATCACTGCATTATGCGTTCTCGCTGTAAATACAAAGTGGGATGGTTGGTATTTAATTCACAAAATGGACTCTTATGACAAGCACGCGGTGGTTACGTGGCGATTGAAAAATCGCGATGATAACGCTGCGTGCATGCTGCGATGCGAGCTGTCGCCCGTTCGTTGCGTTCACGTTCCGTCGAGTAATAGCCTGAAAAAATCGCCTGTGTGAAAGGGCTCGTAGACTCGTAGTGCTCGTCACTTAGGCTCAGAAACGAATTCTGCAAGTGCCGTATTTTGGAAATTATCTCATTATCTTTACAGTGTTTCCAGTAGCCAGTAGGATTCGCTGATATATAAGGGAATCTTAAATGCAAGTGTTAAATGTCAAAGTGTTAAATTATGAGATCAATCTGTTTTTAGGTTATGTATTATTTTTATAAATAACTTTATATCCCGGGTTTTTATAGAAAAGAAAAACTGGAGGTAAATAAGTGGTTATTTATTGTCCATTTAGAACTACTTCAGCTTTGAGGCATTTTAGACGGGAGCCCTTTGCCCCGTGGGCAATATTCTTTGTGAAAATATTTGCTATCTCGCTGTCTATCAAATTTGCTGTCAACGAAAAACAATACGCAGCAGTGCTCGCCGTCACAGCGTGTTTCTGGGAACACGGGCAGCCAGCAGCTCATCCATCATTCTGCCGTGAATGACTCCAATACTAGCACCTGCAGCGCCCTGCACGGTGCGATGATGGCGCTCCCCGCGCAGCCGATGATCATGGATGGACTGGGGCAGGCGGTCTGCATGCAGCTCTTGCGACGACACGTTGTAAAAATTCGTGTCTTTTACTTTTTATTTTCCATACTAAGGACCATGTTAAAATGCGGACTGTATATAGGAATGAAACCAGTTCAATTCATTAGAAATAATAATTATTCTGCTAAACACCAAATTACATGTTTTCAGTAGCTGAAGAAGTCAAAGATTGACAGTAATAGTTTTTTATATAAATGTGGCTTTGCAACACTTACTACTTATTCGAACTTAGGTAATACCAAGTAATACTCATTACCTAAAGATTTTCTACAACAACCCAGTCGGGTTCAGTTTTCCGAAGTTTTCCCCACAGAATAGCAATGAACTTCGCAGCAAGTGGAGCACGACAGATAGATGAGATCCGATCGCGACCTCTGCGCACCGAGAGGCTGCGCCTGCGCCGCTTTCTGCGCAATAATCGTATTTAATTTTACTTATTTGTCATGCGAATGACTTTGGCATGGGAAAATCGTGAGTCAAATATTCAAATAGGTAGGTAAAGCGCTAACTCCACAGGCGAGATGTATGGCATGAGACGTGCGACATCTCGACGACCGTTGACGACGATCTTAAAACCGTCGCCATTTAAAATGTATGAATTAGAAGAGATGCCGTCTACGGGTCCATATTCGAATGCATAAAATTTTCTGTCCTAACGTACTTTTGCATACCTGTTTTTGGCATACTCATTGTTTCGCATAATCTTAATCATAACTTTTTTGCCATACATTTCTTTGGCATACGATCGATATGCATAACGAAGTAAACGCATAAAAGGCAGTAGGAATAAAAGTACAATCGCAAAATGACACAATTTTTTATCTGATAAAATCTGCAAAAAATGGTTAAACTACGCTGCAATTGCCTACATACTGCCTTAATTGTAACAAAAATAGCATTCTTCATATGGTAGGTAATTTGATTGTATATTTGCCACGATTGGCAAGAGGATTGAGGAATGCAGTGCAAGATGTTACATTTACAGGGAACACCTTTGCCCATTCATCTTAAATTTAGATAGATAGATAGATAAACACTTTATTGCTTACATTACGATAAAAACATTAAACAACAAACATAAATCTTAAAGCTAAAGTAAGCAAAGGCGGCCTTATCGCTTGCAGCGATCTCTTCCAGGCAACCTGTACCTTGAAAGGGACAGTGGATACAAATTTGCAAGTAGTTTAATTTAATCCTTAACTTGTTTTTGCGACACCCACGACTAGTATTGAGGTGATGATTTTCTAAGATGGCATGGCACGGCAACTAAATACTATAAAAATTAAAGTTTGAAAAAAGAAATGCGTTAATTTGCATGTTTATTATATCCAATTTTTTTTTGTCAATACTCCACTGAGGAATAAGGCAAAGTACCTACCTACATTGTGCCATTCGTGCCCAAGTGTATTTTCTGAATACCTAAGTATTTACTAATTATCCATTCCATGATTCTTATGACGTTTTAAGTTTATGGCTATAATCGTTATGGTAAACAAAATTATGGATATTTATTGTTATGCCAAAATATCCATTATGCATTTAAAAAAATATGCCAATTTACAATTTACACGAAATGACAACTATGCCGAAAGTGTCATGCGTATTGCAAATAGGAGTAAAAATGTTATGCGTTCGAAGGGGCACCCGCCGTCTACACGTGAAACTCGCGTTGCATCGATAACGGCTGACAATCACTTGTCTCGCAGATGTAATCTTACGTCTCGCGTCACAAGTATCATCCGTCTATAAGATAGCAGATATTTTCTCAAAATACCTTTTCGAGTTTTTGGAAATGCATGCTTCTATATCATGCATGTGGGACGAGACAGGACTTCCAAGTCGGATAATATCTTCTAACTTACAGTCTAAGTAATCAAATAGATTTCAACGGAGGCCGACGGCATAACCTGCTCTTCGAAGCACAGAATCATCTTTCTTAATAGCATAGCGTTTGTAGATGACGAAACAAATAAGCTCTCGTTGATGTCTTTTACATGTAGATTCTTATATGAAATCTGAATTTGTAAGTACGGCTATATATGTTTTATTGTAATGCTAGGTAAAGTAGGTACCTACAATTCAATTCAAATACTTTGTTGCATATCACAGATCACAATGGTATAATTAAAGATAACTACTTAAAATTAATGCAATGATAGTCAAATCTACGAACATATCAGTAAATTCCCATAAAAAAACTGTATCACATGAGAGCAACACAATGATATTTTGAAACCCGACCGAATTTTGAAACGAACAGCATTTTATTATACCAGCGTGAAAATTTGGACTGTTCCACGGAAATTTCATAAGAAAAAGCAACGATACAGAAGACAATGGTTCCTAGCGGAGATTACACATAAAAATGTCTTTTTGGACAATTTATAAAGGTTTTACTGTACACAATGCTTGGAACGAATTACACGTCTGTAGGTTGTAGACATTGCTAAATCTAGGCAGCAAATTGTTAGTCGTTTTTGTACCTACTTTATAGGATGTAGGACTATGTTTATCAACAGCCACATCAACCTGCATAAGTGCTGGCACAGAATACATAATAGGTGCTGGGTAGTCTTAACTATTTCTGTTCTGAATGACCTTCAAATGTTTGACAGACGTAAAAGTCCTCTTTGTACTTTGTACAGCCGTTTACGCACTGCCTACGCCGCAAGGGAAACTGGCGTGCTGTATATAAGTAACTCAAGATATATCTAAGTAGGTAAGAGAAAAAGGTACCCATGAGACCCATAGTATCCATGCGACAGTGACCTTACTAAGTCTAATTCCAAAATTGGTTCATTGTTTGTGATTAGGGGCCATCTAGCGTACCTAATTGGCAATAAAGATATCCGACGACGTAGCGGAGCGGAAATAATAAGCTTAGACTATTTTTTACGAAAAAAATACATCCCGGGTAATAAACTCAGATGAGTTTCGCGGGAAGTATTTTGAGGATCTTATTTGAGGCAATAACGTAGTCCTTTAAAAGTCCTTTACGAAGTTTTCAGCCTTAGATTATTGATAGGTGTCGCTAGCGGCAGCAATACCTATAAATAATCTAAGTTTTCAGCTTTATCTTAAGCAAGTAGGTATGTTCATTGCGAATACATAAATAATCATTAGCACAAGGCGATGAAGTTTCTATGCCGTTGACACTCTCGTTACTCCGCAAGTAGTACCTACAAACGTTTTAAATTCAACGTCATTCGTAGCCGACTGATAAGCTGACCTACTTTATCTTCTGCACATATTTACTCTCACAAAACTGGTGAGGTCATCTACCTCGACTTTAGAATGCAAACACATATCACGCTTTTATCCCTTGCAGGGTTGGCAGAGTGTGACGCGAATGGCCTAAAATCTCTTTATGTTTGATAAATATTTAAGAGGTATACCTACTTAGATGACAATGTAGTGTTATGTTGGTTGTCAGCCCTTCGCCTAAAATTTTAAAACATATGAAAACTTCAGTCCCTTAGTCGCCTCATGAAGTAATGCTATCTAAGCCAGCACCACACGACTCTAACTAACCATTTATATCCGCTCTACCTAATTTCCATTCATAATTACGTTACAGCCTACTTGGCGACAAAACATGATGTCGTTTCGGTTGGAAAATGCTTTACATTTGTCATCATTATTGTTTTACATCGTAATAATAAGAGCGTCTCTACCACTTCCTTAAAAAAAATCTCAAGTTGTATGTAAAAATGATAACATTCTTACTAAAGAGATTGTGAGTGTAGATTGCACTGGTTGCAAATAAAATGATATTAGCATAAAATAATTAAAAAGTAGGTATTCTAGAAAATGGCTCTACATTTAAGCTTCTAGCCAGTTCTTTTGAAATTAAATTATTTTTAAAGTTATAATTATAAAAACACACCTTGAGACTACACACACGATTACCGTAAGAGATAAAATGCTAAAAGCATGTATTTTTAAGCGACAAAATTGCATACAAGCGTCTGCTTTTCGCGGTCTAATAATCTTTCGCCGTCATTTACCAAAGTACTGCCTAGACATCTGTCGTCGCTGTCGTACCGTCTAGAAGCACGATGGTATCTTGCGACTTGAGCGGGGATCATTTTCCAAACACTGCACTTCTTATTGTCTCACCTACCGTCCCTTATTCCACGATTCGGTCTCGCGACGGTTGGAAGTCGCCATCTTTTCGCGCGCCAATTTTTGACATTTTACTTTTTTCGCTGTGAGCTGTGTAAGGCTGGTCACAATATTCAGCCAATCGTTTTCATGTCTGGATATTATAGTGAGAATGGTGAGATTTTGGTGGATGTTCATGTTGTTTGCGAAAACGGCATCGGCTAGTGACAACTCCTTGCCAGATGTGGAACTGGAGAAAGGTGGGTGAAGTTGATGATTAAGTTTTAAGCCTTGTCAGAAACTTTATTACTTGCTAAGTATCGACGAATTTTATGCCGATGCGTTCGGAGCTAATTTTCCCATGGGAGCAACTGTTTTTCTCACGCTAAAAAGTGCATATGGTAGAGCATAGATACGGAATAATGAAGTCTATACTGACGAAATATTTTTAAGTTCATAAAATAGTTGAAATTTTTGTCTCGAAATAAGTCAACAAGTTAGTAAATTAACTTACGTAGCGGAACTGAATAAGTTGGCACGAAGAGTAATAAATACCCAATATGACACATAGGTACATGCATATTTAATTATCTATGTGTTTGAATAGGCTGTTGAATTAACAAACCAAATGTCTCATAGAAAGTTCAAAACACACAATACTACTACTTAACATAATTATGCCTATTCTAATTTAATTACAAAACAGACAAAACAGCTACACAAGTTTTCCCACGATTTCCCTTACTTTTCGGTCTTCATTATTTTTATCTTTCGCTTATTACGCAAGCCAGCATAACGGTAGAATAATTAAATAACATAAACGTAACGAAATCAAAATTCAAATTAAGAACAATTACAAACGGCCAGCATTCAAATCTTTGGCTGGAACTTTTCTTTCGACTCACACTCATTTTCACGGTACTGCACAAAAACAATGGAAGAGAAAATAAATGCAGCCAACATAGAAAATAATTTGCACTATCACTTTCATTTTCATTTCATCTCTACATTATACGGATTTTGTGCGCACGTTGGGGCAAGGTTTAGCAAGGGGGTGGGGTAGGTGGGGCAAGTTGTGGCAGAGGGTACGGCAAAGTCTTCTTAGCATACCTTGCCCCACCTGCCAAACTTTGCCCCACTTTAACCGGGGACAACGGGAACACATGCCTACCTATCCGAGTCAAACAACCGAAACTTACCATTTAGGTATTTGGGGTGTAAGAGACATACAAAGTTTTATAAAGAATCATAGCCTTCTCTAGGATTTCCCGTATCGAGGTGCTATGGACAAAATAAGATATAAAGATCACACACAGGCTCCCAACTTATATCAATAATATCTGTCCCCACTGGGAATCGAACTCGGAACCTTCACGCACTGATTACCAATGCGCCATCCACCAGTCATCCGGCCGAATAAATACCGATAGGCTGTCTGCACGTGTCTTAGGACGTTTTGTTACTTACAAATAAGATACATTTAAATTGTTTTTTTTTTAATAGTTTAATACAGTAACCAGCAACTCCAAAACTGGGAAAATCAAAAACGCAAAACCTCTTTCAGAATCGCGCTACCTGCCTCTATACGAGAAACGCTACGACCGTCCCCTACCCCTGGTAGGCGGATTGCCACCATTAACTACTGTCCCAATTGCCGGAGAGCGCTGCTCAGCCAGGCTAGAGACTGCACTGGACCAGCTGAAGAGACGGAAGCGGAACCAGCCTAAAAACTTGGACACTCCTTTGGTAAGAACTTGTAGAGTCCTACGTGCTATAACTGTTTATGCTTTATGCCTGATGAAAAAGTGATTTTCATGAAATTTTGTATGTAGGGAGTTCCGAGGGCAAAAATCGATCTAGATTAATTTGGAAAAAACTTTTGTCAACCGTTTTTTACCTAACAAGCCGAGCAAACTCTGTCGACGACCAGCTGGTAATAATAACATAAGCCTAGCTTTGCCGACTCTTGAAATGGAATGAGTACCTACTAACTACTTATCTAGCTGCTCTATCAAAAATGTCGCAAAATTATACTGTAGAGAACGTACCTAAATATATCAAAGAAAAGCACTGCCGACAACCAACTACAACGTAATGCGATATAGCTCTACAGTAAACAGACCATATCCACCATAATGTTCTTTCCTGCACATTATAATTATGTGAATAATAGAAAGAAAACTGATGCCACGATAAAAGCAAATTGCATTTTCTAATGGCGCTTTTCTTTGCAGAGTCAGAGCATCGACCTGAACGGATACAGCTTGTACCAGCAGATGCGGACTGCTCCCGTGGATATGATCGTGACTCGAATGAGAGTCCGGTTACCCCAAAATGCAAACTGGGTCCGTGTAGAAAAATGCTACTTCGACCCTCGCAATGTCTCTTTAGACACCATGCTGCTATTCAACGATATCACCATCAGTGGCAACGTTGACCTTTACGATGCCAACGAGCTAGACAGGGGAATCCCTCCAAGCAGAAGACTGAGACGACACTACGCCGATTCTCGCTATAACGACTACGACACAGGATACTCGAGATACAGTCCTCGCCCGAGCAACGGATGCAACATGATCTTACGACTCCGAAAAGCTGGCATCGGGTTCCATACGCAACCCTTAAATCAGCAACCGGGAAAGTTTAACGTGAAAACCGATTCAGAATTCGTCGAGCCAGGTTTCATTAGTGTTTACGCCTACGGCTGCGAGAAGTACATCAACAGAAATTCTGTCAGAAACAAGGACAATCTTCCTCTCAGAAGACGAAGGCGATCTGATGAATTCACGTTTGATCCTCGATTGGAGGCTCCTTATTCTGACAACCTAGAGAGCCGGGGTACGGACAGCTGGGATGTCGTTTACGAACCACAATCCAGATCGAATTACGAACGAAGCAGACACTTCAGACCAGAAGACGATTTGGACGAAGTTGAAGACATATCAAGGGAAATGGAAGACATCTTTACTAAAGGAATACGGACGCTTCTCACGACGTATATGAAGAAGGAATTGCAACCTGCGATAAAAGATACTCTGATGCGAAATATGGGTTATGTGATATCTTATGGGTAGCTATTTGTATTGTAAGTAGGTATGTAGTGAGTATAACAGATGAGATGTTGACACTGGAACCTTCACCTGTTCTGGTTTGGTGCTGCAAACCTTGTGCTGTGGGCTGCATAAAAATGTATGGTGGAAAATGCTGTAAACAAAATAGTAGGTATTCCTATTCTATTCTGCAAATAGATGTAGGTTTGACTAGGTTATGGTTATTTGTATAAATGTGGGTCAAGTTTGTAAATCATAATAAGCCTTTTTATAAGTTCTGTGTATTATTTATAGGAGAAAGTTTTTTTGCTTAATTATAACATTTTTACTACTTTTTATTGTGAGTAAATGAAATACATAAATTGTTGTAATAAATAATAATATTAATAATACTTTATTAAAAGAAGCAAAAACTATTAAAATTAATCTTACATACTATAAAACAATACAGTCTAATATCACAGGAATTTTAGTAGTTAACCAATTTTCATAATTACAAAAAAGTGATGAAATTAAATATTGATGGAAAGATCTGTGAATCACTATAACAAGCATACAATATACACAGAGATTACATTTCAGATTAGGAAGATCTACTGAACATACTATACTCATACATAATAAACAAAAATTAAACTATCTTTGTGGTATTCTTAGTAGAAACCGTTTGATTTCATCATAGGCAGCAAAATGTAGAGCAGATACTAAAACAGCCTTCAATATACTGGGCCCATAGCCTTTATACAAAGCCAGGAAACCTTCCTCAACAATGGTCAATTTGACACAATGCATGATTCCATTACAATAGATTTGCCTACCGAACCCTAATCTGTGCTCTTGGAAACCTTGGATCTGAAGTCTTTTCTTGACTAGATCGAATGGGTATATGAAAGTTTTTGCTGCCAATCCTGCTATTGATCCAGCCAGAAGATTTGCTATCAAAGTTGTCTCTACTGTTGAACTAAGATTCAATGGTCTTTGGAAGAATTCAATCTGATTAAATATGCCATCTGTGAACAGCTTGTAGACTGCAAACTGGACACCAGCATGAGGTGCTATCTGCCCTAAAGTAGGTACAAGTCCTTTGAACAATGCAACAGGGCCTTCATACTTTACCATACTTGAGAAGGCATGAACAAAGCCTCTATAAACCTTTTTTGTCTTCTGTTCAGCTATAAGTCTTGTTCTAACTGTGTCAAACGGAAATGAGACGATTGTTGCAATCGTAGCCGCCGTCGCTCCGTTAGTGAAGTTCAACCAGTGCTTCTGAGTAACGTAGAATTGAGGATCCGATGTTTGGCATATTTGGGTTAATTTTTCAAATGTTGAGAATTGTAGGACACCATACGATACAGATAGTAGTTGCGCCGGTACATGACCACTCCAGAGCGCCGCTACACCTTCTTCTTTGATGATTGTTGATATGGCTTGTGTAATTGAACTGTATTTCGATCCTCTACCTATAGGCTCTAATTGTAACTGAAATCTTATCTTTAGCACGTCGAGTGGCTGCGCTACGGCTCTCGTGAACGCCCCTGCAGCTCCACCGGCGAATGCAGCCTGGTAAACAGACACTTTCGACTGATTTTGGATCGACAACTGCATCTTGTTGTTATCAACTTTGTTACATTCAGAAATTTTCACTTGTGACATATAATACAATTTAAATTTGTTGTGAAATGATGACAAACTGCGAAGTAGACAAGATCATGACAAATTATGACTAATATTCACACAGTTTTGAGAAAAATAATGTGATCAGAAATAATTGCAAAGTAACCTCAAAAAATCTATTGACTCGAATGCAGGGTGACCATCTCAAATATGGCGAACCTGCCAGAGACTCACACTGAAATCTGCCAAAACCTGCCAAACTCAATCCCTCCCCAAACCTGCCTAAACCTGCCAAGTTCCCTCACTAAATCTGCCAAAAACTGCCAAACTGAACCCAACTAAGCTCGACCCGAAAAAAAAACCAACATGACTTTTACCATGAAAAGTAAAAATTATGTAAAAAAGTCCAACTAGGTAGATCTCAGTGTTAGTACCTGATAATTAACAGATTTCTCTGAAAACATTTTATTTGTAGTTTTAAATTAAGATTTGCACTACAATTACATGATTTCCCTTGAAATTCTCGAAAACTGCCAAAACCTGCCACTTTTCTGATCCGTCAACATAATCTGCCACAGTCAAAATTTAAGAGTCAAAACTGCCCAAATGGCAGGATCCTGCCGCAAATGGTCACCCCTGCTCGAATGTCAAAAGGACGTGACCCCAGATTACTGCTTTTTAATACTGAAAAAAGCTAATCGTAAAACACTACACCAACACGTCTATCAATAAGACACTCAGCAAAAAAGTTCGAAGCTATTGGATCTGAAATACCTACGAAAAAAACGTGCCTACCTAATTTTGATGGTAATTTGTAATGGCGGATTGAACTAGGGATGTACTAGAGTATCAGAAGAAAATTATCGATATCGATATTATCAATGTATAGTCAAGCTGTAGGCAGCATGATTCTGTAAATTGAATATATTTAAGAAAAAATTATGGGGTGGTGAACAATAATCGAAATAGATTACCAAACATGTATTGGCGGATTGGTATGGTAGTAACTGAATAATATCCTGCTAATAATTTTAGATAACTGTTATCGGCGCTCGTGGATCTGGTCTGGAATACCTGGCGCTGAACACCAGTCTAATTGAACTTGAAATAGCTTGAAATTTTACTAGTGACCGCCAGCGAAAACCCAGAACCGGCTGGTTATTATGTGGTGTGTGTGCGACGCCTCTTTCCCCACTTAGGTTAGCAATAAGGAATAACTACTTTCCACTAGGAACATAGATCGAAAAAAAATAAATATCCTCCCGTACTAACTAAATCAGCTGAACGGCAATTTCGTACGGGAGATCCATTTTTTTTTAATTTTGATCCATGTCCCTTGTGGAAAGTTGTTGTTCGTTATCACCAGCCGGTTCTGGGTTTTCGCTATCGGTCACTAGTAAAATTACATGCTACATAAGAGGTATGGTTTTATGGCAATGATTGTTCAGCATAATGGTGAGTTTCTGTTGGCTATGCAGCTAAGGCACTCACAGAACTAGTTAGTTGATAAGACAACCTGACTACTAGGGCGTTATACCTGCGTTTGTATGCAAGCAGCTACCTACAAAATAGGTTGATTTAAAAAAAAAAGGGCCTAACCTATCAACCCACTAGGTAAGACAGTTTGTATAGCAACATGGCGATATCATAACATTATTTCAAAATAATAATTTTAAGAATGTTATGGAAGAAAACTAAATGACCAAACATAATTATATTATATTTATTTCATTTAACCAAAAGTATTTACAATTCAAAATATTTACAAATTTATTACAATATTTATAAATCACTTACAATTTGTTACAAAAATTCACAATATTTACAAATTATTTACAACAAATTGCAATTTTATTATTTTTTTTGCCAATAAAAAGTAAAAAATAACAGTTTTCATAGTAAAAAGTGAGAAAACCCAACTTATTTGAGAACAGACGAATTTTTGTATTTGAATCAGAAACAATAAATTTAATGAAAGCGGATTAATTAATAAATTGAAATATCATTTACCAATAAAGTATGGGCTCCATCTCGTAGTTTTACTATAATTATTCATTGTTCGGTTAAAACAGGAATTTTCAAAATGTTGTGAACATTCAAAGATATGCTTTCTTGCAGTGTCTATGTTCTCCACACAAAGTATTTTCAGCCATGCATTTCGCTTTTCTTTCATCTTACCTTAGGTAAACTGAAAAGAATAGGAATGTCTGTAAGTTGTGCCTGGTTCTTGTGGGTTGCAGAATTATGCGGGATTATTGCGAGATGCAATGTTACCGCAAGATTTCGGTATCAAGAGTTGTGGTGCATTTAGCGGCTACAGCAGTTATCAAAATTTCAAAATGTTCACTTTTAAACCTTCTCGGTTGGAGTGCAACTAGGGGCTCTACCTAGAAAAAAAAATCCTCTCTAGGGTTTCCAAGGATTTCTGTCTACAAAGTTTTGTCTGGGGGCCCTTGGCGGTCGGTTTTTATTCAGTTAAAGGGTCTGCGGGGCCCTTAAAGCTAACTTAAAGGCCCCAGACCAAAACTTTGTAATATAATAATAAAATATAAATAAATATCCCTGGACGAGACACACAGCGCCATCTAGCCCCAAACTAAGCAAAGCTTGTACTATGGGAACTAGACAACTGATATAATACATATATACTTTTTTTTATATACTCTACTCTTTCTACTTTTGACGGAACGTCGAAAAATCGGGAGGCCCATATTACCCCCAGAGGCCTCTGGGGCCTCCCATCGATTTTGGGGCCAACGAGAAAAGAAGCCTACTTTTGTACATCTCAACCATCGGAACACACTTAGAAAATTTAGTAAAAAGATCATTTGTATGGCAGCCCCCCTAAGTGCAGTCTAACCGAATCATCGATAGTCGATACGGGAACAAACCCTACATCACTAAATCCCATACAAAACATTGGTACAAATTTTAACCACTTTTCATCAAATCTAAATAAAAATATGGACTGTATTTGTATGAATAGTAAAGCAATAGGTCTATTTTCAGCAAGTGCACTTGAGAAAATGAAAAATACTGAGATATTTCAATGGAATACGCAGTACTTACTGGTGTAATGTTATATCCGGCGGCATTTTTCCACTATCGGTGCCGCAGCCAATTACGCTGCACCGGGGCATTTTATACACGTTTTTCTTCACTTTTGATTAGTAATTTTCACACAAATGATTACGTACTTATTTATATTCAACAACAAAAATTTATTTCAACGCTTGTTGACAGATGAGCTACCACAGACACGTGTTTTTTGTAATGACGGATTTGCCACGAAGAATGGTTACGGTGACGTCACAGAAAATAATTTCCGGAATGCGAATTGTCAAAATTTGTGTCGTCTCTTTCGGCTTACCAAGAAAACCATAAATAAGAAAGAAATCGCATTAGGTATATAAGTTTACCGTCAAAACGCAACATATATGTATAACATTTGGAAGTGTCTATATAGCGGGGCGCTCCGCTCGATAGTCATTTAGGCTATTCACCGGGGCGCCCTGCTGAATAGCGCTTTGTCTGTGGTTTGGCTATTGACCGGGGCGCCGCCGTTATTTCGACTTGTATGAAGGTATCATGGTAGATATAAGTACAGGGCAAGTGTCCTCATCACTCCCTCACACACACATCCTCATCAATCGCCCATCCTCATCACTTCCTCACTCATCCTCAACCATTCTCGTCACTTCCTCACTCATCCTCATCACGTCCTCACCTATCCTCATCACTTCCTCACCCATCCTTATCATTTCCTAACCCATCCTCATCACTTCCTCACACACACACATCCTCATCAATTCATCGCCCATCCTCATCACTTCCTCACTCATCCTCTTCACGTCCTTACCCATCCTCATCACTTCCTGACCAATTCTAATCACTTTCTGACCAATCCTCATCACATCCTCACCCATTCTCATCAATTCCTCACCCACCCTCATCACTTCCTCACCTATACTCGCCTATCCTCATCACTTGCTCGCCCATCCTCACCCATTATAGAATAAACTCTGAAACAACCAATTTCAAAAATGCTGAGAAATGTGATGAGGAAATGTGATGAGGATGGGTGAGAGTGGGTGAGGAAGTGTTGAGCATGGGTGAGGAAGTGATGAGAATGGGTGAGGTTGGGTGAGGATGGGCGAGGTTGGGTGAGGAAGTGATGAGGATGGGTGAGGAAGTTATGAGAATGGGGAGGTTGGGTGAGGAAGTGATGAGGATGGGTGAGGAAATGATGAGGATGAATGAGGAAGTGATGAGGATGGGCAAGGATGGGTGAGGAAGTGATGAGGATGGGTGAGGAAATGATGAGGATGAATGAGGAAGTGATGAGGATCGGTGAGGATGAGTGAGGAAGTGACGAGGATGGGTGAGGAAGTATTGTGCATGGGTGAGGAAGTGATGAGAATGGGTGAGGAAGTGATGAGGATGGATGAGAAAGTGATGAGGATGGGTGAAGAAGTGATGAGGATAGATGAAGATGGGTGAGAAAGTGATGAGGATGGATGAGAAAGGATTAGTATGGACTAATGGCGTCTTTTTTTCTAGTTAGACAGTAGGTATATGCGAGCGAGGTCAAACAAACATAGATTTACTAAATCAAATCCAAGTGGGTACACTTGCCCCTGTACTTATATCTACCATGATACCTTCATACAAGTCGAAATAACGGCGGCGCCCCGGTCAATAGCCTATCCATAGACAAAGCGCTATTCAGCAGGGCGCCCCGGTGAATAGCCTAAATGACTATCGCGCGGGGCGCCCCGCTATATAGACACTTCCATAACATTTTTTCCTATAGACAACTATTTCAGATCCATAGGGTTTCTCGGAGGAAGCTATTTTCAAGTATCTCTTTGATTGTGCAAAAAAAACGCAAATTGGTTTTTTTTTCTGAATCGGTAACTAGTCTTTTTGTCTTTAGTATTGCCAGCTGATTATCAAAAATAACGTAAATTAACTAAATAATATAAAACAAAAGGAACCTAAGAAAGGAACGCATGTGACCTTGCCTTTGCTCTTGACAAAAAAGTCTGTTCTAAATTATGCCTAGCGAATATTGTTTCAGTCGTGTCTACTGCTTGTCTGTTTTCTAAACTACTGCTCGAGTGTTTTGTCTTTTGGTTGGAATGCACATTAGCTAACGAAATTACAGGCTACAATTCTAGAGGTGAAATTCGATGTACATTGCGTAGTCGGTTAGCCATTATTATCCCATTACTAAACCGGCTACGCAATGTACACCGAATTTCACCTGTAGAATAAGTAGCCTATAGTTACGTAAAATCGACGAAACTCTTGGATTCGGGTCCTGTAGGGCATGCGCTGCGTGACGCGTATTGTCCGCGCGGAACCGTAATGCGAGGACTCGTGCGAAGTTTACTCACTTTATTTATCTGTAACGCATAGAGTATATGTATATCGCACGCGGCATGACCTTAAAATTAATAAAAACTCTGCCCAAAAACGCTTCATCTGGTATCACCAACCATTCTATTCTCTCTCAAAATCCTCGTTTCCATTTCCGGAACTGTCAAAACATTAAAAAAATACCTTTGTGTGATTTGTTGTGCTTGGGAGCTGTTTTCTCTATTTTCTTTGAAATTAGCAATGTCTTCGCCTCTAGAAAACCTTGAAACCCAACTGGAAATGTTCATCGAAAATGTGAGGCAGATACGAATCATCGTCAGTGACTTCCAGCCCCAGGGACAAAGTGTTTTGAACCAGAAAATGTTCGTATCTCATCTGCGCAAATTTTGAGTGGCAGAAAACCAAGTAAATATTGAAGATTCTAATGTTTTATTTGGTTGCAGACAATCTTTGGTCACTGGCCTGCAAGAGGTGGACAAACTGAAATCACAAGTGCATGATATCCATGTACCTACAGAGGTTTTTGAGTGAGTACCTATTACCTACCACTGTATTACCCAATAATAATAACCAATCACTTTCATCTGCTCATATCATCATTGTTCTCAGTATGATGGTTAAAAATATTGAAACCAATACCACACTTTTAAGGTAAAAACTGTCCAACTACCATTAATAATGCATGTAACACAAATATTGTGAAACATTGAGGTACCTATTGTTCAGTTGACCCATTTTTACTGTGAAACGAGAATATGTCTTCACATCACGGTTCATGTAAAATACCCACAGCAACTATATAAAACATTTATTCTTTTTTTTTCAGTTACATCGACCAAGGCCGCAACCCCCAGCTCTACACTAAAGACTGCATTGACAAAGCACTGGCCAAAAATGAAGAGGTGAAAGGAAAGATCGACTCCTACAAGCGATTCAAGACACATTTACTATCAGAGCTTTCGAAAACCTTCCCCAATGAGATAGCCAAATACAAGGCCATCCGTGGGGGAGAGTAATACTGTCTGATATAGACTAAGTAGATATTTAAGATTTCATATTTATGTGTAAGATAATGGACATTTCATAATCTATTGAAACAATGGCCAACTATGCAGAAAAAATTGTTACCCATAGTTTTTGTACTGTTCATTCATCCAAGTAAACTAATCAAGAAAATAAATGCAATTTCAATTAAAATTTTATAACAAACAAACAAATAACTGAAAAATAAAAAGAGATTCTTGGCTATAATATTTTTTATTTTTTATTACTTTTTTCAATTATTCAAAAATATTTACTAAAGGTACAGTTGTGTTGAAATTACAATATTGTTCAACCTATATAGAAATTTGTAAACAAAAGAATGGAATGAATGGTACAGTTGTGTTGAAAATATGTAAAACAATTTTGTATTTTTAGCACAATGAAAAGAAAGAAATTGTTTTAGAGCATAACAATAAAAATAAAGAACAGAGTGTAAAGAAATTGTAAATGAAAAACATTTAGAAAATAAATAGTATGAAGAAATACTTTTCTTCTAAAAAGTAATTTCATAAATTGAAATAAAATGCGCAGAAATTAGATTACACAGTTTGATGAGGAATATAAAAAACATTGTTCAATGAAATATTACTTTAGCCTATTTTTGGATATTATTAATAATTTGATAGAATACATTTATTAAATTAGTCTTTTTTATAAAATGGTAATGCATGTTTTAAAAATAGAAAAAAACATTTGTGAATTGATAATTTAAAATTGCTTGATTAAAAAAAATTACATTATGCAAACCTCAGGAATAGGTTGAGATTCTAAAAGTAAAGGTCCTTGGAATTGGCTCTCAATTGAAATATCTGCCGTAGCAAGAGTGTCATCATCCTCGTGAGGTTGGATCTCTGCTGTATCATCTTCACTGTCAGAGATATTGTACGTAAATTTAAAAGCTTCTTTCAGATCAATATCGACGCTCCACATCTGATTAAATTCCTTTATTACAGGCTCAACAAGTTGGGGTTTGTTGGTGACATAAACGTAGTTCCAGTTATCACACGAACGGTCGTCACCCCAATTCAAAGTGCCTGTCATCAGAACCTTGTCGTCGATTAAACAAAACTTATGCTGCATATTGTATGGCTCCCTTACTCTGCATTTGATCTCCGCACCTGAAACAGTAATGTGAACGTTATGTTTACTCTTGGACGGTGTTTTACATAGGGCTTAATTAGAAATCACTCATTATGCAGTGAACTTACCAGCTTCAATTAGTTCTCTCAACAAGAAATCGGTTGAATCTTTGTATCCTTTACTGTCGATAATGATACGAACTTTGATGTCTGTTTCTTCCAACAATTTTACGAGTCTGGCTTGAATAGCTGGATTGTGGATGCTTGGCATGCAAACGCTTACACTGGTCTTAGCTGCTTCAATGTAACTAATTAATTTATCGAAACAGCTCCAAGGGTTGTAGTGGAGCTTGCAGAATACCATTACATCGTTGATTCCTTTACTACGACTTTTGTAATAGTATGCCGCCGCTGACGCAACACAACTTAATGTAACCGCCGCAGCCGTACACAAAATAAACGGATTTAATCTCATTGTATGCGATTTCGAACATGAATGGAGATTATCTTGGTGAGCACTGCGACCTGTCTTATAATTTTATACTTGAAAATAAAATAAAGAGGTCAAACCGTGCAAATACCGCATGCTCTAGAAAAAATATTTTATTTTATACTACCTTCAAATTATTTTTAGTCATATGTTCAAATATGGAAAGTAATTTTTATTATTGCATATTTTTTTATTTATCACCCATATAATTTTTATTATTTATTTTCTATATCACAAATACTTTTGTTCAGAACTGTACTTCTATTTAGGGAGAGTGCTACATACTCCAATATGAGATTGAATTTTATTATGGCTAGATATTTTTTAGTTCATACCTCACTGAATAAATTAAATTAGGCAATAAAACAGCTTTGAATAATATAACTTTGAATGTATTTTCTGGTTATAGGAGTACGAGAAGCAAGCACATTACAAAAATGATTTTATAGATTAACTAGGAATAATACCAATCTCCGTAAATGCTTCTTGAGTTGGCGCGAATATTGACGTTTCGTTTCGTTTTGTTGACATTTTTCGTTTTCGTTTTCGTCCGCTCATATGGTTCATTTATGCGTGAATTTGCTTACTTGGGGAATTATTTGACTGAAAAATCATGCCCTGAAAGTTAGACGCAAGGAATCCGCGACTATTTCATTCAATCATGGGTATTACGGGTCTGATACCGTTCTTGGACAAGGCCTCCAGGCGGATCAATGTTGAGGAGTTTTCTGGCTGCACCGTGGCTATTGACTCCTATTGCTGGCTGCACAAGGGTGCCTTCGCGTGTGCTGACAAGCTGGTCAGAGGAGAAGAGACTGATGTGTAATTTTTCACTGTTTCTAACCTATGTTGAAACTTAAAATGATTGTGCTAACTGTGGTGCAGAAACAAACTTAGTTTGATTGTGTTTTGTTTTTGTTGAGTTAAATTTGGCTTTTGTTATGGTTCTGTGAGCTAAATAACTATCACTTCATGTTTATTTGAGTGGAAATTATAACTTTCTTGGTAACAATAAACTATATTGTTTCAGGCACATAAGATATTGTCTCAAATATGTGACAATGCTGCTGGCAAAGAACATCAAACCGATCTTGGTGTTCGACGGGCGACACCTGCCTGCGAAGGCGCAGACTGAGGCCAAGAGAAGAGAGTAAGTACACATCTGAGGAGCCTAGAAACACAAGGTGCCATATTACTTTTTGCAACATTGTGAAATGTCTAGATTGAAATGTACCAGATGGTTTTCTTGGTATAGGGAGAAAGTTTTCACCTTTTGTTTCTAATCTCTCATTTATGTACAGAACACTTGGTTGGAATGCACTTCTTATTGACATTTTAAATATCTGGTCCTAGTGTTATATCTGTTCAAAATATCTAAACAGTACACCTAAATTATCCAGTTCAATTCTATATAAGGCAAGTATTCATTGGGGACAAAATCCCCATTCATTGGAACACACCTGCATTGGGAACTTTGTTCTGAAACATTGTAGAAATGTGTTTTCATTGGGAACATTTATTGGGAAATGTTTGTTTTTATGCAATGTTGCAAGATCGTCCCCGAAATGTTGCCAATGAATGCCTTTATAGTTCTGGCAATATTATAATGAGAACCAAATTAGACTGTGTGAGTGAGCAATAAGGCAAACTACATTACATTCATATTGATATCCATTTTGTAGACCCTTGATAACAGTATTTATTCTCTCTTTTAGGTCTAGACAAACTTCAAAGAAAAGGGCAGCTGAGTTGTTGAGCCTTGGAAAGGTACACATTTTTATTATGTTTGAAACCTAATTACTCCAGGTTTTGTTTCTCTATTTTGTAAGTTGGTAACATTTGTCAGGGCTTAAAAAAGTCGTCATCGCACTGTCTATCTTATCTTATCTTATAGAGTCTGGCCAGCGAGTCTTTGGACACGGAAATGACACATAAAACATGGGTCGACATATGAAAAAAATATTTGGACCTCCAATACAAATTTTCATATTTCGTCCCATGTTCCATGGGGAAAGTTGTTCAGTTTCATGAGTACCTTGACCTCCTTTCGGCTTGTTATACCCTTTCTGTTACTCCCGGTAGATACATCATACATACATACCGGTAGGCAAGGTAAACACAAACTAAAGAGCAGAAAACAAAAAAATAGTAAGTATCAAAATTGTTTTATTGTAGTTTTTCAGTGTTAATATGTTGCCATTTGAAATATTTGAATTATTTGACGTCCAAAGACTCGCTAGCCAGACTCTACCTTTAAATGAGTAAGAATTGTATAATATTATGTAATTGTGAACTTGGAAACAGCTTCAATGGTTTTCATATAATTTCATTAATAAGCAGTTTTAGGGGATGGTAAATCGATCTTCATAATTAATTTTAATTCTCCAAAAATCTATGTGTCACCCCTTTTTTGAGTTTTTTAGGGTTTCGTAGTCTACTAGAAACCCTTATAGTTTCGTCATGTCTGTCTGTATGCCGCGCCCTCATATCTTCGTCAGTTTTAGAGCTATCGAAATTGAAATTTGGTGAGAAGATAGATCGTGTTGACCCAAATATAGAAACGTTAAGAAAAAAATATTTTAAATATTTTTTGGACCCCCTCCCATACAAGTGAAAGGGGGGCAAAATTTTTTTTTTCTTATGTAGTATTAAGTAGGGTATCGTTGAATAGGTCTTTTAAAACTAAGGTGAAGTTTTTTTGAAACAAAGTCACTAAAATGTTTCTGTCACGAGATATTTGCTTTCAAAAAGGGCGTTTTGACCCATAATTTGTTCCAGCTGTAACTTCTGAAGTATAAACGCTAAAAATTTTAAATAAATATGGAATATAGCTTACAATCAGAAGTTACAATGAAAACTATAACGAATATTGTACCCTAAAAGGTTTCAGAAAAAACTGAGTTTTTCTATTTGCGGTTGGTCATCATACTGCTGCTAACAAACCAGCAACAAAATTAAGTTTGTAATGCTGAAAAACCTGATATTTAAACGTTGACTACGAAACCCTATTTGTGGGCGTGTCTTACACGCTCTTGGCCGGTTTTTTTATAAACTAACAACACCATTTGTTGAAAAACTGAGGAATCTCAGTCAACCAAGTACTCGAAAATAAAACAAGGATGTTCCGTAAATAATTTCTTTTTATTGTATCAATTTTCAGGTAGAAGAAGCCAGGTCCTACATGAGACGCAGTGTAGACATCACTCACTCTATGGCTTTGAGCCTTATCAAAGAATGCCGCAAGAGGAATGTAGATTGCATTGTTGCACCGTATGAGGCTGATGCGCAGCTTGCATATTTAAATATCAAGAATATTGCGCATCTGGTTATTACAGAGGATTCAGACCTCATCTTGTTTGGCTGCAATAGGGTAAAGTAAAAGCAGTTTTTTATATTTAAAAGAGTTGTTATAGAAAATATCATATACAGGATGTAAAAAAATTAACTGCAAATATTTTAAGGGGTGAATCAGCCCATGAAACTGAACAACTTTCCCCAAGGAACATAAGTCGAAATATGAAAAAAAAATTGCACCTCCCATACAAATTGACTAGGCCGGCTGGTACATTTTGTATGGGATGTCCAAATTTTTTTTTGGGGAAAGTTGTTCAGTTTCATGGGCTGGTTCACCCCTTAAAATATATGCAGTTGATTTTTTTACACCTTATATATCAAAGGAATAGAAAAAATATGGTATTCCTGAGACAATATTTAAAGAACTTGCTAATTATTTTATTGTTGAGACTATTTGAAGCTTATTATATAATTTTTTATTAAATGTAGTTTCATAAATCATTTATTAATTTTCAGGTGCTCTTCAAAATGGACCTGGACGGCGTAGGAACATTAGTCGAAACCGCCAAACTGCCGCTAGTGATGAAATGCCCGATAGAGCACTACACCTTTGACAAGTTTCGGCAGATGTGCATCATGTCTGGTTGTGACTACCTGCCTTCGTTGCCGGGAATCGGACTGGCCAAGGCCAGGCAGTTTATTACTGCCACTCAGGACCCTAATATTGCTAATGTGAGTACATATATAGTTAACAGCTTGATGTTGAAATTGTCTGAATCTTTGCTGTATGCAGGTACTTTGTAGGTCAGTGGTCCTAAACCTTTTAAATGTTGTTACTTCCCCATATTATAATCAAATTAGGCTTGTGTAGGTAGGTATTATAAATTTATTGTCAACAGAACAATTAAAAAAAAACAATGACACTCGGAACCATCTCGGAACCATACGTATATCGCGAGCGAAGCAAACAAGTCCTACAAAAACACAGAATAATTAAAAGTGTCGCGAAGCGAGCAAGTCGCATAGAGTTTCTTGTTTTGTGTCACAGGTTTAAATTTTTTTGATTTTGACCATCTTGCTGCCCTCACAGATTCTGGAAAAATGATAAACAAAATGTAATTGATATTAATGTAGCTTAGTAAACAAAAAACCGCATTATAATAAAAGGAAAAATTATTATACTACCCGTTTCACAGAAGAAAGGGAATAAAATGGCTGCTGGAGGGAGACCATGCTTTCTTACTCGCACTAAGGCTCTTACCAACGCTCTTACCTTACATACACCAGGCATTCATGCTTTCTCCCTCCCACTTATGGAACCGCCGGCTTATATATTCCCTTTCTTAATATTTCACGACTATGCGTGTTCTAAATTTCAGGCGCTGCGTAAACTGCCAAGCTACTTCAACAAAGCCTCAATCACTGTCACTGATGAGTACCGGGAGAACTTCCTGAAAGCTGAAGCGACATTCAAACATCAATATGTCTACGATCCTATTGAGAGGAAGATGGTGCGGCTTACTGAACCTGATGATGATGGTAAATATATTATCCTAATATTTTTTTAATCAGGGAAAGTGAAAGTTATAGATCAGATTTATCTAATTCTAGAAATTCTAAGGGAAAGTTATATTCTAATCTACAAAAGAGCTTTTGCCTAACAATAGACTCCCTGAAACAAAAAGGGAATATAACAAGCAGAAGGGAAGTCAAGGTATTCATTTTCAAATTTGTATGGATTACTAGCTGCCCGTCAGCGGTTTCACCCGCTGCAACCTATTATTCCGCGGGAAGAAAGCATTACTCGCCAAGAGATGTCGCTGTTAGTTTTCGGCGAAAACGTTTAAAACGCGAATCGGCTCAGTCACGCCACCTTTGCAAAAATATTGGAATATGCGTGATCCACCCAACGGATCCAGCCGTTTCAGCGTGATGTCGTAACAAACACACACACAAACATCCGCCTTTATAATATTAGTAGGATTAGTAGGATTCCTTCACGCTAATTTGAAAATATACTCACGTTCTTAAAGTTTCATAAAGCTGTTGGTCACTTTCTACGCAGGTGTAAAGAAATAAATTCAGTATCCAAATGTATTCCAGACATCGAGACAGCGCTATGCGGTAACGCGGGCGAGCTACTGGACGAGAGGACAGCGTTCCAACTCGCGCTCGGGAATATCGACCCCTTCACACTCAAGAAGATGGACGACTGGCATCCGGACGACAGGAATAATGTGAGTTATTGTCCGAAAAGTAAGATGGTTCCGTGCTTCGGCACATTAAGCCGTCGGTCCCGGTTGCTGTCAATATTGGGATGGCGGTCGGTCATCACACAACCATGTCAGAGGCTTGCTACTTGCAGTAGGTGGTTGAAAAACTCTGACACCAGGGTTAATCGGGTCGTTGAACGACTTGGTGTCCCAGACGAAGAGAGAGAGACAGAGATAGGACTTGATTCTACAGAGTAGTTTTAAACTCGTCTGCATCATCACTTACCAACAGGTGAGATAGCTACTATTGGACGAGAAGATAGCCTTCCAACTCGCTCTCGGGAATATCGACCCCTTCACACTGAAGAAGATGGACGACTGGCATCCTGACGACAGGAATCATGTGAGTCATACTTGATTCCACAAAGTAGTTTCAAACTCGTCTGTATCATCACTTACCAACAGGTGAGATAGCTGCTACTGGACGAGAAGACAGCCTTCCAACTCGCGCTCGGGAACATCGACCCCTTCACACTTAAAAAAATGGACGACTGGCATCCCGACGACAGGAATCATGTGAGTCATTCATACGACTTGATTCCACAGAGTAGTTTCAAACTCGTCTGTATCATCAGTTACCAACAGGTGAGATAGCTGTTATTGGACGAGAAGATAGCCTTCCAACTCGCGCTCGGGAACATCGATCCGTTCACACTCAAGAAGATGGACGACTGACATCCCGATGATAGAAATAATGTGAGTTACTCATACGACTCCCAAAGATATTTCAAACTCATCTGTATTGTCTGCATCATCAGTTACAAACAGGTGAGATAGCTGCTATTGACGAGAAGACTGCGTTCCAACTCGCGCTCGGGAATATCGACCCCTTCACACTTAAGAAGATGGACGACTGGCATCCGGACGATAGGAATCATGTGAGTTATTCATACGAGTTGATTCCACAGAGTAGTTTACTCGTCTGTATCGTCTGCATCATCACTTAGTGCTATTGGACGAGAAGACAGCCTTCCAACTCGCGCTCGGGAATATCAACCCCTTCACACTCAAGAAGATGGATGGACGACTGGCATCCGGACGACAGGAATCGTGTGAGTTACTCATATGACTTGATTCCACAGAGTAGTTTCAAACTCGTCTGTATCATCACTTGAGACTCACCAACAGGTGAGATAGCTGCTACTGGACGAGAAGACAGCGTTCCAACTCGCGCTCGGGAACATCGACCCCTTCACACTTAAAAAAATGGACGACTGGCATCTTGACGACAGGAATCAAGTGAGTTATTCATACGACTTGATTCCACAGAGTAGTTTTAGACACATCTGTATTGTCTGCATCATCACTTACCAACAGGTGAGATAGCTGCTATTGGACGAGAACTTAGAGTATATATAGAGTGCGCATATCGCCCTGCGCCGTACTGTCAAAGCGTAAGCAGTTGCTCCCTAGATACACACGTCAAATGTATGAGAAGTTATAGAGGTTCAATAGTGTGGTCACTGGCATTTTGCTACTGATGGACATAGAGGTTGTGTTCTAAGGACTGCCAACAGTTCTAACTTTTTAGGCGCACTCTATAGCTTACTTATATATACTCTAAAGACGAAAAGACAGCCTTCCAATTAGCGCTCGGGAACCTTGATCCGTTCACGCTCAAGAAGATGGACGACTATCATCCGGATGACAAAAACAACATAAGATCATCTGAATTTGCCGTGTGAAGCCGGCTTAGAATAGCATCAACCCAATTCGCCCGTGAGCGTCGTAAAAGGCGACTATAATCATCAAGGAATGGGCAGCAGCGTTCCCTATTAATGTAACATTTTGCACTGAGCTCGCTAATTTGCCTACCAAGTGTGGGGAGTATGGACTGTTGTGGCTGTTATGATTATGGTTATTTTTGGCCGCATTTCGCCGTTTTAATTACATATATTTGTTAAGAAAATGTAACACATTTATTTTTCTTTCTGATCTGTTGCATCACTTTACTTTCCAAATCTGAAAAAATACTATCAATCATATGTAGTTTGACTATCATCGTCTGCATCGTCACTTAACATCAGGTGAGATTGCGGACAAATGCTTACCCATTGTTTATAAAAAAAAAAATGTTTTGTGAATTATCAATATACAGTTTAAAATGAAGTCGCTTTTTTCGTTTCTCTGTTGTAGAATTCGCTAACTCCTCCTAAGCCACGGAACGGATCTTGATGCGTCTTTTTTGAAATAGTTAGTGTGATTCAAAAGGAAGTTTTATATTTATAACACATTCCGGGAAAACGCCTTCTTCCCGCGGGAAAACGACCTTCAGTGGGTGAAACCGCTAACGGGCTGTTAGTCTTAACATGTTTCCTATTTGGATGTCATTTTTCCAGAATGACAAAATAAAAACGGACAGCTGGGCAGAAGTAGCGAAACACCCCACCATCTGGAGCGCCGACTTCACCAAACACTTGACCGACCCCGCGCCCTGGCAGAAGAAGGTTAGGAAACTGGAGCCTATCATACAAGCGCCCAGCACGAGGGCCAGGAAAAAGGTGGTAAACTTGGTGCCGAAGTATGTGGCTGAAACACAGGACCAAGACGAAAGGTGATATTTTATTATAAGTTTTCCAAGTTGATAATAATCACTTTGTGAATTTGTTCCCAGTCTGGTTAGGATAATGCAGACTGGTATTTTTTTACTCACGACCTTCTCACGACGGATCGGCATTTTATGCGTTTGGGGTGAAACAATGTTTGTGTTGTTTGTTCTAACCTACGTTGCCAATTATATCCAAAACGACTGTTCGTATTTTGATGCGGTTTTTCATCATCGTCATCATCATCATCATATCAGCCCACATCTACCCACTGCTGAGTATAGGCCTCTTCTTTTTCTCGCCATCTACGCCGGTCCTGTGCCTCCCGCAACTACTGTTTGCCTACAATGGCCATTATATCGTCTGTCCATCTGGCGGGTGGTCTGCCTACTGGACGCTTTGCTGTTCTCGGCCGCCACTCGGTTTCTGCCTTGGTCCACCGTCCATCATCCCGACGAGCCAAATGTCCTGCCCACCCCCACTTCAGTCTCGTGATTCGTTTCACGACATCGACGACTCTTGTTCGGCTTCTTATCTCCTCGTTGCGAACACGATCCTGAAGCTTGATACCTAGCATGGAACGCTCCATGGCTCTTTGTGCAACCTTGATTTTGTGCAAGCTCTCCCTTGTAAGCGTCCATGTTTCGGTACCATATGTGAGCGTGGGCAAGACACATTGATTGAAAACTGTGGTCTTCAAGTTTTGTGGTTTTTAGAGATGGATTATTCCTTTGGTGCATGTTTGTTTGCGCAAACCAATGTTACCAACTATCTTCAAAACCACTGGTCTGATTTTGTTGTAGTCTTCAGTGATAGATAAATATTTGATTGGTGAAAGTTATTATCTAGGTGTAACTTTTTTGTTTTCTTTTTCAGTTTGACGATAGAAAGCTTGAGCTCAATGTACTGCCTAGAACCGGCTTCAAAACGGGCCAAAACCGTCTGTGATATAAAAGAATTGTCCAAGTACGAATATGACCCAAACCATCATAACGTAGCGCTTACAGAAACCGAAATAGTCAAAGAATTGGATCATCACAAGGAAAGATCACCGATACTAGAAAACAAACTTAGGTCCTTCAAGAAATGCCTGAAAAACGGCAACATCATGAAAAGACTGAGCAAATTCACCAGAACTGTCTTAGATGAAGATAATGTGGTAGAAAGCAAATTCTTTAGTCCAACTTCTAGTGTAGATTTGACTGAAGATAAAAATACCTCAAGAAATAATATTACGATAGAAGAATCGCCTGATAAGACTGAGAAAATCAGCAGGAATCCTTTTAAAGTCAAAACCGTTGAAGATATCAACAATACTGTACAAAACTCAAAATTAAATAATGCAATAATAGATACTCAAGATACAGAAGTTATGGATACTGAACTCAGCAATTCACAGAAAGAAAATTGTGATATAATAAATACTAATAATATTAGTCCGATATTGGAATCAAAGAATTCATTGAAATTGAAACTAAGCAATGGAAATGACGAAGCTATGAGCGAAGATTACATTGAGAATACTTATCCGTTGGAAGTTATTATTACTCCTGTGGATTCTCAGGTTTGTACTTTTATTTTTATCTATTTACTTCAGGTCCATCCGCTTTCATTTTGTCATGACCAGCTTAATTGGGAGTTCAAATTGCGCTGGTCGCTATATTTGATACTACGGGACACTAGCATAACTTGGCCTCCCGCTTAGGCTGGTCACTATTATCTATTAGTCTCATTTAGACGTCGATAGGTACTTTTATTATATATGTTCTACATCTAGCTAATGATTGCATATAATCGAATAATGATATACTACTTCGATTCTATAATTCTAATTCCTATGTAACTTTCTTTGCAGGTGTCGTTCGGCGCATCCCGCCCAGCCAGTCCCATAATTCCTGTAAAATCCAATAGCCCTACACCATTTTACTCCAATCCTACTACTAAACTCAATAGCCTACCATCTAGCCAGTACATAAACCCTATGACAAAACCTAGTAATCAGCAAGCCAGTCAAACTAGCAATAATAGTCAGTCTATGACTAATAGTCAGTCTATGGCTAATAGTCAGTCTATGACTAATAGTCAGCCTACAAGACTGAGTGGTCCGTTGAAAAAGCCGACGTGTCGGGTGCCAGGGTTGAAGCGGACCAACTCGTTGCCTAGCAACCAGTCGCTGCTTAGCAAGTTCGGCTTTCAGAAAAAGTGAGTATTTACTATTTACCTATTTGTTTTTCGTACAAACCATTCTTTACCTGCGCAAGTAATAATTTTAGCTAGATCTGTAATAGGCGCGTCCACACTAAACGAGGTTGCTCGCTGCCTCGCGAGGCAAACGACCAAAAGATTACGTGTCGCACGCGAGGCAACGCATGCTCGAGCTCGGGCGTGCCGAGCCAAACGCGCCTCAGAAGTTTGCCTACAATTTTTTTAGGTGTGAAAATTGGACCAAACTTGGCTCGCCTGCGCAGTGAGGCAGCGAGCAACCTCGGGCAGTGTGGACGCACCTAACGAAGCCATCTGGACGACCTCATAGTAACATAATAATTTATCGCCGGTATTCATCGCTTTGGCTACATCCAATCTGTAAAGAATGGATTAGTCGCTGGAAATTACTTGCAAAAACTATCCCAGTAGATGGAGCCCTACCACGCGTTAGTGGTCAAGATACAGTTGCTTAATTCGCGGGCTTGGAGTGAGCCGCTGTAGCCTAGTTGGTAGAGGCGTCGCCCGCCAGTACAGATGGCGAAGGTAGCTGGTTCAAAACCAGCCCACGGTGGAAAATATTGCAAATTTTAAAAATACATAATCGTAATTATGAGTGCAATCTTTTCAACCAAAAATAACTGTAGATTGAATTTAATGCAATTTGCACATTATCTTTTGTATTTTTTTACTAATTACTTGTTTTCATTTCAGGGCAGTATTAAAGAAATAATCGTCTGGATCAAGTACAACTATAATTAGTAAGATACTTAGTTTTATAAGCGTTATAATTTGTTTTTAGTTTAAACATTGCAAGATGAATATTGCATTTGGAGTTGCATTTTATTTGTTGATTTTTGTATTGCAGACATAATTTTTGTATCCAAAACATTTGATATGTGAAGAATCGTGTTATAAATAATTGTTTTAATGTTCCATGTTTCGTTATATTAAACTTAGACGGCACTTAAAAACCGCGAAGTAGAGATTACCTCAAATAAAGGTACTTCGCAATTCCAGACAAAACATAGACAAGCCGTTTCTTTTTGTTCTATGGTTTAAACGTGAATATTTCCATTTATGTGCTAATGATGTCCGCGTGTGCGAATTAGTTCTTTGTGCAACAAGAGAGCAAAGTTTTTTTTCGCTACATGTGCTTAATTTAAATCCAGAGTAGCGAAGGTTGCCAAAACTAGTATCCTGAGCTCAGTGAGGGATTCAAAAGCACGAGTTGTAAAGAATTTGCTATCATGTGTTTTTATCTCTACCAGTCAGAAATGACGTGCGAATGTGCGTTCACCTTTTTTGTTTTTATGGCACTTGTATACTTTGTGCCAATGTCAGTAAAAAGGTAGAGAAGCTAAACGCGTTCAAATTATAATAATCAATTAAAAAGAAACTTTTCGAAATTTAAATTACTTTGACTCATAGAGTGAGCAAAAGCGACTTTTCTACACTGATTTTACGCGAGAAACCTGTTCTTTTCTAGCTGGAGAGGTGTATAATAGATTCAAATACGTAAAAAGATGTCTTTTCGCTACCAATGCTATTCATTCGAAAAATAATGACTACAAAAATGTCTTGTGTTTACTGTCTATGTGATTAAGCCCTGAGGGTGATTGATTATTATGTAAGATTTGATTATTCTATTAATTGTGATACTAATTATTTTCATAAGTACAGAATTGATTTTCTATAAAACTTCTTTCATTTATTTATCTTGATTCCTACACTTAGGATATCGTCAAGATTATAGGTTATGTCTCCGAAGTTAAGTGGGCTAAGCTTCGGTCACAATATCAGTAGGTGCTGGCTTTTTCAAAGGCACTTGGTTAGTGTAGTGTACGTATACATACGTATACGGTATATGGTAAAATACGGTAAAACAAGTATTTGAGTATACGGTAAAACAGGTATTTGAGTATACGGTAAAACAAGTATTTGAGTATATACGGTTACATTTAATTAAGTAAGTACAAATCTCTTCACTAAAACTCACAAAACTGAACAACTTTTGTTAGAAACTTTTCTTCGAAATATGAAAAAAAAATTGGTCCTCCCATACTAAGTGACACACTTTTTCAGCATTTTTGTATAGGAGGTCCAAATATTTTTTTCATATTTCGAAGAAAAGTTTCAAACAAAAGTTGTTCAGTTTTGTGAGTAGATCACACCCTCAAGAGATTTGTACTCAATTAAATGTAACCGTATATACTTGTTTTACCAGGGATCATGTTCTAAGGCGCAAGCTCCGCAGAGTAGACGTGAGCGTGAGACGTATGGTGGCATCTGTCAAACAAGTGATCGTCAGAGGCGTCTTCTTCTTTTCGTGTGGGACACCGAGTCGTGCGACGTCGCGCGCGACCCTTGAATCCGTTTCCATGTACAATTAATGAAACAAGAAACAAAGGTACCCGGCACGTGAGACACGCGTCGCATCTATAAAGGCAGAAAATCGATTGTCTGCCAGATAATAATAAGGTAAAACCATAGATACTCTAAGCAAGGGAGATTTAAAATGAAGTCGTGACCGGTGCAACAATGGTTTGGTCAATTTGCGCAAATTTCGTTTCCGGAGGTGATTACTAAAACCGTAGCATAATCGTAGAAAGATCGCTACGTCGTAACCGTTACATTGATTTGGCTGTTATCAAAACAATACTGTATTTGGTCTTAGCAGTTAGAGTTAGTTGCCATCTTTGCACGCTAATTTCACGCACACTTCGCACATTGTAAATCTTAGTTTTACCTGGCCTTCATGTGGTATAAAAAGCCCCATCTTGTAGACTTGTAGTTATTTCGTACACATCGCTACGCCGCGGCAGTTACAATTATCTTTATTTTTTCTAAATATTTGTCAGCCGTACCTACGGTTATTTAGAATAGCCAGTCTGTAGAATCACTTTAATTATTAACTTTTTAACTACAATATGCCTTCTTATCTAATAATTATACTATACTTTAATTTATTGTAAGTATGAATACGAATCGCGCAAACGTTACGTTCCGTTAAATCGCATTAAAACTGCAAAATAAACACAAAACTCCGAACCGCACTGGCCGCAAAGCTTCGATGTTTCTTTTCCCGCGTCGGCAAGTGCCAACAGTTTGCTGTTTATAGCAGGATTAATTAAAGGGCGTCACATACGGTGAACATACTACTGTTAGGATCATCGCGCAGCGTCATCCGTATTACGTCACTACCGACGTGGGTTAGGCGCGCAGTCGTTTTAATAAAAGAGGTGCCACCTCGGTGCCACCGGCCATACCACCGGCTATTTGCTCGTGTCGCTTGAAGTGTACGGTCGACGTGACTTGTTCGGTTTGCTTTTTGCACATTTTTCCATAATTAATTGGTGTTTTGTTATTTATGTAATTTAAGTTGAGCCCTATTGTAATTTTGGTAGGAAATATACCAAGAATTTGTGACTTTATTACTTTTTATTTCAAAATCCGTAGCTGATACCTAATATCAGAAGCGGGGATGTCTCAAGCCCATCAGGCCTCGTGTTGCTTTGTCATCTTTTATTTCATTGCTAAGGTTCAAAACACCAGTTTCTTTTCGTTGCCATTTTGTCTATCGAGTGATCTTTTTGTGATTTAAATGTGTTGCGAAAATGGCGGGTGGTCTAACCGAACCCGGTCTACCATGAACATTGGACAACAAGTCGCGTCGACACGATCGTCAGCGCATGTCGCATGCTCGCAGTGGGTCGCGAGTATGTGACGGTGGTTATTGAGTCACGTTTCTATAAGTGCCGAATACGTGATCTTTCACGTATCCGTGTATCATTTGTTTTGTGATATTCTGGTCTTACCGTCGCGAACGTTTATCTTTTATCGATGAAAATGAAAAAGCGCGCGTCGGGTTGTGCCGAATGAATTTGCTCCATTCACTGCCATGGTGTGTTTTGGAGAGCACGGTGGCAAGGTATACCAAAACCGAGTGAGTGTTTCTGGCACAGTCCGATCGCGAGACGTTACGCGGATTTCATGACCCATCTAAAATACCGAATTTGGAAGCTTGTGCAATGGGTCTTCACACTTGTTTATTTTTCTGTCGCATGGTCGAGCGGAGATGCTGAGGTGTGAGAGTCTAGCGGTTAAGCTACCTGGTCAGCGGGCGCTGCAGCCCGTCTGGTCTGCAGGCGCCGACGCCGCTGCCAGCACTGCGGGTGCTGCAGCCCGTCTGGTCTGCAGGCGCCGACGCCGCTGCCAGCACTGCGGGTGCTGCAGCCCGTCTGGTCTGCAGGCGCCGACGCCGCTGCCAGCACTGCGGGCGCTGCAGCCCGTCTGGTCTGCAGGCGCCGACGCCGCTGCCAGCACTGCGGGCGCTGCAGCCCGTCTGGTCTGCAGGCGCCGACGCCGCTGCCAGCACTGCGGGTGCTGCAGCCCGTCTGGTCTGCAGGCGCCGACGCCGCTGCCAGCACTGCGGGTGCTGCAGCCCGTCTGGTCTGCAGGCGCCGACGCCGCTGCCAGCACTGCGGGTGCTGCAGCCCGTCTGGTCTGCAGGCGCCGACGCCGCTGCCAGCACTGCGGGTGCTGCAGCCCGTCTGGTCTGCAGGCGCCGACGCCGCTGCCAGCACTGCGGGTGCTGCAGCCCGTCTGGTCTGCAGGCGCCGACGCCGCTGCCAGCACTGCGGGCGCTGCAGCCCGTCTGGTCTGCAGGCGCCGACGCCGCTGCCAGCACTGCGGGCGCTGCAGCCCGTCTGGTCTGCAGGCGCCGACGCCGCTGCCAGCACTGCGGGCGCTGCAGCCCGTCTGGTCTGCAGGCGCCGACGCCGCTGCCAGCACTGCGGGCGCTGCAGCCCGTCTGGTCTGCAGGCGCCGACGCCGCTGCCAGCACTGCGGGCGCTGCAGCCCGTCTGGTCTGCAGGCGCCGACGCCGCTGCCAGCACTGCGGGCGCTGCAGCCCGTCTGGTCTGCAGGCGCCGACGCCGCTGCCAGCACTGCGGGCGCTGCAGCCCGTCTGGTCTGCAGGCGCCGACGCCGCTGCCAGCACTGCGGGCGCTGCAGCCCGTCTGGTCTGCAGGCGCCGACGCCGCTGCCAGCACTGCGGGCGCTGCAGCCCGTCTGGTCTGCAGGCGCCGACGCCGCTGCCAGCACTGCGGGCGCTGCAGCCCGTCTGGTCTGCAGGCGCCGACGCCGCTGCCAGCACTGCGGGCGCTGCAGCCCGTCTGGTCTGCAGGCGCCGACGCCGCTGCCAGCACTGCGGGCGCTGCAGCCCGTCTGGTCTGCAGGCGCCGACGCCGCTGCCAGCACTGCGGGCGCTGCAGCCCGTCTGGTCTGCAGGCGCCGACGCCGCTGCCAGCACTGCGGGCGCTGCAGCCCGTCTGGTCTGCAGGCGCCGACGCCGCTGCCAGCACTGCGGGCGCTGCAGCCCGTCTGGTCTGCAGGCGCCGACGCCGCTGCCAGCACTGCGGGCGCTGCAGCCCGTCTGGTCTGGTCTGCAGGCGTCACCCTTGTCTGGCCTGCAGGCGTCGCTGCTGCCTGTCTGCGGGCGCTGCAGCCCGTCTGGTCTGCAGGCGCCGCTTCTGCCTGTCTGCGGGCGTTGCAGCCCGTCTGGTCTGGTCTGCAGGCGCCACCCTTGCCTGGTCTGCAGGCACCGCCCTTGTCTGTTGTGTGGACGCCACAGTCTGCCTAGTCCGGAAGCATGAGATGGTGTTAATCTGGTGAGATCCAACCAAAATACCTACCTACTTTGTTCTGTTCACTTTTGTGGCTAATGGGTGTTTCATATTTCCCGAATAGGTATTTCGTTTCGTTTACCTAAACATTATAAACCGATCTTTATTTGTTTTTGGGGATTGTTTAGTGTTTTATGTTGATCGGAGCCTAAAGCGACTAAAGGATTTGAGAGTTGATGTGTATTGCAATTTTAAGCGACATACTAACAACCTGTCACTGTGGTGATGCAGTCTCATGAATGACTCTCAAACTCGTCGATTGTGGTGTAACTGGCAGTGATATAGCCGTCTATACTCTGCCTACCCCGCAAGAGATATAGGCGTGATATAAGTGTATGTTTGTGCCGAAGGTTGAGGTGTGCTCGTACATAAGATGTTTACCTGGAGAGAGGAGCAGCAGTCTGTTGTTTTTGGTTATTTTGTTTAAAATGTAGGTAGTTTACACAAAGATGGAATATTTTGTACTTTGTACTGGTTGCACCCATCCACTCAAAATTGGATATGCATCGTTAAAGGTGTTTTCATTTGTACATAGTAACTTCATCATTCAATTAGATGCAAATGTTGTATTCGCAGTTTCTTTTTTGTTTGAATTCGCGAAGATGAGGTGATGTTGTATATGGTTGCGCTGTGTGTTCGTGCCTACCTACAAAGATGGATACAGATAGATCTGTGTTTTGAGTTCCGATTGTTGCCTACGCAATGATGTCGATCTGATATCAAGTTTGTGGTTTCCAGCATGTTCTGTAATTTTGTTTCCTGCAAGACGAGGGAAAGAGTAGAAAGTGACGAGTGTAAGTGGAAGTTTTCTTTTCGGATGGAAAGATCATTGAGGTTATGTGTACCAGATTGATCTAGTGACCTTGTGAAAGTACGTGCTTTAATTATTGGTGATCTAGCTAAATTATGCGCTTATTGTGGTTGTTTATCGTTGGAAAGATTCAATTTTGTACCCGGAATTCAGATACCCAGCAAGTTTTTAGAAGGTCGTCAAGCGTGCAAGTTTAGGACACGCGAGGCAGTACTGGAAGTGTCGTTGGACGACTTAATGTCCCACTTGAAAACAGGGGTGTGTCGGAGATGTTGTCAAATTCACATACCCAAGTATTTTATTGAGGTTACGGTGTGTCTTCGTTGAGTCAGATTGTTTTGATAATGATTTTCGATGATAAGCAGCGAATGCGGTAGGTATTTAACTGAAGTTGTTAGTCATTATAAACTTTTTATTGAGGTTTAGGGGAGACTGGGGACACTTGATCCCCCACTTTGATTTTGTGATCTCATGAATACATTTTTTAACATATCTAAACCGTATTTACACTAAACGATGCATAATTTAATCAACCACCATTTGTGTATGTGTAGTTAGGATTATACCATAGTTATAAAAGTTATTTAAAGAAAACTGGTAAAACAGGTTTGCACCATGTGTCCCGTATATAAGGGAGAAATGATCCACCTAGTTGGATGACTTGATCCGCCCCGGATCAAGTCTCCCATAGTATGGGAGACATGGTTTTGTTTATTAAATAGGTGAGGATCATGTGTTCCATAGTCAGGGACACGTGGGACATTACGTAAAATTAAATGACTATTTTATCAAGTTTAGTTTTGTTTTATCTCCCAAATGCAGTCTAAAAATTTACAAGTACACTTATTGTAATGAATAACCGTTTATAATCGATAATATAACGAAAAAAAATTGAACTTTTATAGCAGTCTAGGATCATGTCTCCCATAGGAAAAATACATTAGTGATAAAATGCTATCAGATTAAAATATTATTTAAAAATGGTCCATACAGCCTGAATAAACACGAAATTTAATCAATCAGTCCTGATTACAATTTTCTTACTAACTGTTTCCCATAAGGGACACTTGATCCTAGGATCAAGTCTCCTTTAAAAAAATGTACCAAGTCTCCCTTATAGTATGTGGCCAGGAATAATAACAAAAGTTTTTTTTTTACTTTTACATAAACGTTATTCTTTAATAAAAACTCACTGCTAATGAAATATCCCTAATAATGAAACGGTTTCTCTTGCTAATTTTCACTTTTTTGTAATAAATAAAAGCCTGCAAATACTCGCCAAAATGATCTTGCGCCGCTAATGAATATATAAAGACCTGTCATTTTGAAACATGAAATAGTTGACACATATGACTGCGAAAAAAAGTTTGCCCGTACAGTAGACAAAAAGTTTTGCTAGCATTAATACACATAGCTCTGGTAGATTTTCTGGAAATTAAAAGTACCATGTCTCCCACAGGGATCAAGTGTCCCCAGTTTCCCCTATGCGGGGTCTTCGCAAATTCATACGCTTGTAGTTCCTGTAGTACCTACCTACCTGCCTACTCATAAACTTGCTGTGTTATCTTGTTTACCTACTTATTAGGTATGTGACGTGCCTACTTTTATATATTCGTAATGTAATGAGTCACAGATTCAGTTGGAAATCTGTGCTGGTAGGAGTAATAAATAGTTAACTCGCTTCTTGGTTCCCGAACTCGCTGTTTGGCATGACTAGTGAGTTAGAAGGAAGATATTACCTACGTTGATTTAGTGTGGTATAGTGAAAAGTGCCTAGATGTATTTCAATAGAGGATTGGTTCATGAACCTACATACCTACTTGTTTGTTGAAAGTTCCAGTTGAAAGTATCGATCGTAGTTTCATAGTGAAACTTGTTACGTTGTATCTACACAGTGTCGTACACTATGTACTTGGTCATAGGTATTTGTAGAAGTTGGAGTTGGTAACAGTGAACTGATGGATGGTTGAGAAGGTTTAAACTTAGTAGCCACTACTATGGTTCCGAGTGCAAGAGTTGACTCGTTTTCTTTATTTTACATTTTTCGGTTGTGCAGATAAGGTCTGTTCTTATGTCCAGTTTCTCGTTTCAAAGATACTTTCACTATCTAATGAGTGACACTCGTGTCACACTGGCTCGATAATTCGCTCAACTATATCTGAGCAGCAATCTATAATGAAGTGATGTTGTTTCTGTTTTGTAAGTTTACCATGAGGTGTCTCATAGTTATGCTCATGATTTCTGAAGACAATTTTGGTGCGTCTTATCTTGTCTTGGTTTTGGGAGAAAACTGACAGTCAAAATGTTTTGCAATTTTGAAATTGCGTACGGTCAGAATGGACGAGCGTCCAAGAACTTGTTTTGAGTTTTTGCTTATAATTCTATGAGATTTACTGAGCTGTTGTGTAGGTAATTGCGTGATTTCTAGTAACCAAACGCCCTTGCGTTCGAGTCCAACACTCGAAGTTACTTGTTGTTAGGTATGTTGTTAGTGGCACAAATTTGGGAAACGGCGCGCGGGGCGCCTGTGCAGATGGCTCACTTGGTACTAGCGACGATTTTGACAGTTACTGATTTTAACTGGAAATAACTGGAATCTGAGGAAGTCAAGGTGGCTAAGAAGATGGTTGACACAAACGTCATATTTCTGAGATTTAAAATTGGCTCTGAATCATACGACTTTCTTTGTCAGATTTTGCTGTTTTGATATTTTTGTACTTTGAAATTTTTGACGGTATCAACCCTGGCTATGTAACATGTGCCAATCGCGAGAATTCAAAATGGGGATGTGTGAACTTTTCGTAATCTCTCTATTTTGTGATACTGGTTTCAGTGCCTTCTTCGGTACCTTTTGTTACAAATTTGACGCAATTGTAGAAAGCTGCCGTATCAATATTGGTAACGTACCTAGTAGAAGTTATCAAATTGTTTATAGAAAAGTGATTACTTTGATTGATAAGGTTGAAAAGTTGTCTACAACTTGTCGATAGTGAGTATTATCGCTGAAGGTTGTCAGCATTTTGTCGATTGTGATCTCTGCAGTTAGATGTAGGCACTCAGTTATTTTGCGAAAGTGCCTAAATGAAGTTTGGTTTGTATGTTGATGACGATAATCTAGCAGTGGTACGAGAGAGCAGATGGTGAGCTGGCTCTCAACATGAGTAAGCGGAAGACAACTGTGTGGTCAATTCTTGGTGTAAAGTGAGTACCTACTGCAGATGCCACAAAGTCTGGTCTATGAAGATGACATCATTGATGTTCATATTTTGTGATACTGATGTGGCAGTTGATGTTTCCCATCCCAGGGGAGATGTGTGGGTGTCGCGAGTTTTACTGAACTCATGCAGGTAATTTGTTAAGAAAGATCAGTCGCAGCGTTACGCTAGCAACATGTAAGATCATCAGCCGCAGCAGGATGCCTCTGTTGACCAGCAGCGCGAGTGAACTCGATAATTTGGTAATGTTGATAACGTTTTATATAGGCATTTTGGTTTTCGTAATGAAATGTTCTTAGTGAACATGAAAATAGATCGCGAGATGATCCAAGGATGCGGAGCCTATGCAGAGTGGTCGAGATCCTGTCAAGCGACTGCTGAGAACTGAAGAGACTAGTTTGGTCTTATGACAAGCAAGACAATGGAAGTTGCAGTCCAGTACAAGGTTTCATAGCATTGAGAATAGCGGCCTGAAAAAGTGCCTCATTGTTTGAATGTGAGTTGATTTGATATTGGAGTGTAGTTACGTTTGTCGTGTGTTGAAAGAACTTTATCTCTTAAACTCTGACAATGTCCATTTTTTTTTATTTACGCAACTAACTGACTGACTTATCTCTTTCCCTTACCAGTGTCAAATAAAGTACGTTCCTTTCATAATGATCAGCTGGCATGACAAACTAACTATTTTTCTTATATCTTTTGCTGTTGCCAAGAGAAAAGTGACGAAGTGGTGCTTTCGTCTAAGTGGTTTGGTAGAGATACTTTCTGATAGAAGGGGTTCTCTTGTTGTATAGTGGAAGTGCAAATAAGACATAAGGATATCAAGTTACAAATCTTTTTCACTTCCAGATACCGATGATGATGACGAAAACATCCACGATGTGGTGCCATCTCACCAGGAAGCTGATGATGGTCCAGTGGCTGTCCCAAGCAGAGCGGGTGCGGCGTTGTCCATGGCCCTGCTAGAAGATGATGGCGGTTTTGCTGCCGGTCTGCATGTGTCAGACGTTGGGACGCAAGAGATGCTTTCGTCTACATGTAGTGGGCTCTCTGGTTGGATGTAGCCCACTATGCAGATGGGCGATTCAGGGATGCCTACATCTGGGATCAGACGTGCAATTCAGGGATGCCTCCGTCTGAGATCAGACGTGCGATTCAGGGATGCCTCCGTCTGATGCAGACAGTTGGGACGCCTTCTGTCTGTTGTTTACAGGTTCCGTTGCGTGGCTGATCGTCGAAGCTTTATCCTCTTCCTCAATGCTAGCCAACGTTTAATTTGATTGAGTAAGAAACTGGGCCCAGACAATTAAATTTCGCTTCCACTATTTATTGTTTTCTGTTTTTGTTTTGAACAGCCACCTTTACATCAAATTGCTTTCAAAATAAAATTAAGCAAAGAAGTAAGTAATTGGGGTTCGGTTTGATGTTCAGATGGCTGGATTGAAAAATAATAGGTGAAGCGCCTATGAACATTGCTTCAAGCTTGTTCGTTCTGCTTTTAGTTGATCGACCCGATGATGACCTAGCACAGTCACCGATGCCAGGTGTCGAGGGTCATCGCAGCCATCGGCTTCAGGGTCTTCGCAGTCGCCGGCGCGGCTTCAGCTTCCGTCAGAGGTCGTCGAGGACGACTCCAGTCAGGAGAGGCCGTGTTAGGATCATCGCGCAGCGTCATCCGTATTACGTCACTACCGGCGTGGGTTAGGCGCGCAGTCGTTTTAATAAAAGAGGTGCCACCTCGGTGCCACCGGCCATACCACCGGCTATTTGCTCGTGTCGCTTGAAGTGTACGGTCGACGTGACTTGTTCGGTTTGCTTTTTGCACATTTTTCCATAATTAATTGGTGTTTTGTTATTTAAGTAATTTAAGTTGAGCCCTATTGTAATTTTGGTAGGAAATATACCAAGAATTTGTGACTTTATTACTTTTTATTTCAAAATCCGTAGCTGATACCTAATACTACTATAATATTTTCTCATAACCTGAAAATATTAGGTAGGTATATTATAGTATCTTAAGGTATCACCGAGAGTATCACTTACGGTAATGGCTAAAATACCTACGATAATATATCTGTTTTAAATAGTATTGTTATGATTATGTATTTATTTACGCTCGATCGCTCGATATCTTTTAAGATATTGTAAGCAACCTAGAACCTACATATAATATCATTGATTGTAAAATGAATTTCCTATTATCGTCGCCATGACGACGGTTCATACAAATTGTATGGTGGGTGAGCGATATTTTACCTAAAGATAATAATAATTTATGCAACTGCCTTATAATGAGAGGCTTTAGGATGTGAGTGTCTGAGTCTGTTTGTAAGTGTCGTCCCGCCCGGGTGACATTTGTTTTTTTTTATTTGACTTACTTTTGGCTCAGGAAATAAAAAAGTGGCATATTCGTTTAGTTTTTCTTTAAATACTAGACATTACGTTCCATTACGATTCAAATTTTAGTAAGGATTTTATTTTTTAGCTGCACATTTCTTAATGCAGTAGTCAGTTCTACTTACTTTCGATTCTGTAAAACGAATATTACGAGATGAGTGTAGATAAAATATCCTAATATCTTCACAGAGTTTGTGAGTTGACAAAACAAAACCTCTGAACCGCACTGGCCGCAAAGCCGCGATGTTTCTTTTCCCGGTTTCCCGCGTAGGCAAGTGCCAACAATTTATGGCGGGATTAAAAGCGCGGGAACCGAGGTGGCCAATATGGCGGCCGGCTAAGCCTATGATTTAAACACCCATCGATTTGGGGAAACGGCGGTGATTAATCATATTTTTAGGCTTTTAGCCGCTCTATTGAATAAATTTTTCGCCATTTGGAAGCGTTGATAGGATTAACCTTCGGTTTAAACTTGGGGTTTTACTTTAATTTATAGAGAAAATCTAACTTTTACTCTGTTAGCTGAAGATGTTGCCGATTATTTCATAATAGTGGTTCCGGCTTAGAATAGCATCACCCCATATCTTTCCCGTGGGTGTCGTAGGTAGCGACTAAGGGATTTTGAGAGTTGATGTGAATTTAAGGCGACATGTTGACAACCTGTCACTATATGAGGATACCAAACTTTCTGAATGACTCAAACATTTGCCAGATGAGGTGTAAATGACCGTTTTTCAGCCGTTTACGGTCTGCCTACCCCGCAACGGATATAGGCGTGATATATGTAGGTACCTATGTAAGTAGTAAATTATCGTAAATTAAGTACTTAGGTATGTATATTCATTCAGTTCACTGGATTCAGATTCAGATGACATGTAAGAATTTCGATGAAATCTAGGTTTTATAATTTAATGACAAGTGGCAGTTAATCCACTGCACATACCTACTGACATCAGCTTCCCTTGCTGGACTAATGCCATTGTCCAAATATTGTGTCGCCGGCAAATTGGTGCAATGAATACGTATGGCTGGACGTTAATTATAATATCTCACGGCGTGCCTCAGGAGATTGCCACCCATTGTGGGCTAGAGCCTGCTGTTAGAGTGAGATAAAGGACTGGAAGAGACTTGCCGAAAATACAATCTTTTCCGTTCTCTCCAACGACCTGAATCTTTCCCTTATATGGGGTGTAAGAAAAGGGCAATGCCGAAAATTTTGCAGCTATGATCAGACCATGAAACTTTTTCTATGCAGGCAGTTGCAATACGGGAAAAATATGTGGGGGAATGGGGAGCTCGTTTTGGAGGCCAAGATCCTCTTTGGGTCGCTGAATCAGCGGAGTTAGTTCATACAAAACTCCCGATCAGCTAACCGACTTTGTATGGAAACCTAAAAAACTATCGTCTTCTAACATAGGCTCCCTAGTCACCCCTAGTAAAAGTTGCTCAGGGCCCCAAGTCTGCTTAATAAAAATCGATTCACTTGGATGTCGATGGCATGTCAGTTGATTGGATGGTTTCAGTCATTTCATAGTCCGCTATCGAATAATTCGAATAATAATAAAACTCTATCTTACAGTTTTTAGTAGGTACTTACCATGGAAAATCACAGTGGCAATGGAATGCCAGTTGAGTGTCGCTGGCATTACAATGACTAAAAATAGAAGACTTGGGGCCCAGTTTGTGGCCTGATTGGGTAAGTTTTCGGTACCCACAGTATTAAAGCAAGATTTCAACCATTATGATAGTTGGCGTACAGAACCAAATATAGTTTAATTCATAGATGGTCTTGTGCTCGTTAATTTATTCGTAACTATGCTTAATGGGTTCACACACGGTGTTCACACGAGCGGAAAATTGCCACTTGCAAAGTTTTGCTCGTGTACAAATCTGACGTGAACTAAATTTAGATCAAGCAGTAATAATACCTTCCTAACTAATAGATCTTTCAATGGTCTAAAGTTTTACTTCTCTGCAATAAACCATTCATATCGTGTGGGGAGTGGGAGTCGACGAACCACCCGAGCGGCAGATTTTTTAAACCTACTACTACTGTACTACCTACCGAGGAAATGATGGTGAAGCTCTGACGTGGTTGTGTAACGGATGACCGCTGTTAGTAAGTACCTCATCCATCATACAACAATGGTGTAAAATAAATAGCTGTAGTTAAGTATTCTAAGGGGTGAAACTAGTTCTCTAAACTGAACAACTTTCTCCGAGTCACAATAAAATAAAATGTAATTGCAAGCAGATTTAATTTGTATAGGAAGGCCGAAATACATATTCCGACTTATGTTCCTCAAGGATAGTTTTTCAGTGTCATGGACTGTTTTACCCCTTTAAATACTTGTAACCACTATTTTTTTTCACTTATGTACATATGGGTATAGCAGCCTGGACTTGAAAGGAGGAAACTAAGAGTATACTTCATTTGAACCCCTTCCAGTAACTCTTGGTCTCCGCAACAGCCATTGTGAAGGAAGTGGAGACGTCTCAGGGAATTTGAATGGCAAGCTGAACATGCAACTTTCCGTGATAGGGTAAGTCGGGCCGGTTCTCAATATGAGCATTATGAGCCAGCAGAGGCGGATCTGAGGTAGCTAGCGCCCCTGGCTCGACTCAAACTTTGCGCCCCTCTTTGTAGGCGTGATCCAAGCCCTTGATTTCCAGGGAGTCATCGAGGCACCTTAGTGCTACCAGTTACTTTATCTATACAAAAATGAGTGCAGGTTCTGTAAGAGGCGATTTTAGATCAACATTTTCGTACTGCGAGAGGGGGCGTTACCGAGACACAAAACTTATTGCGAGCGAAGCGAGCCCGACTTTTCACGCTAAACCTGGTGTGGTGGTAGCAGCACTAATGGACTGCAAGGAGGCGTCTGCCTGACACATAAACATAACGTATAGCGAGCGAAGCGAGCTCGACTTTTTTCAACTTGTTTCAAGAGGGCGTCAAAGTTGTATTGGGTTCCTTTGCAGTTTCAGTCATTTCACCAGTGAGAATCATTTCACGATTTGCTACCCTTAAATATTTTGCTGCTCTACCCCCGGATTCAACTGGCCTTACAAAATTCAATGTCTCGAAATAAAAATACGATTTGTTACGGTAACAAACTCGTTTTTAACATAAGATAACTACTTAATTTTCATAAATTTAAAAAGGCTGGCACATTATTGCCCCTGGCTCCCGACCCTATAGCCACACCCTAGATGAGCCAGCCAGCTAGCTGTGTCAATCGATGACTGGTATTGTGTGATAGACTTATGTTAGGTGCTTGAATAAGGTATTTCGATTCGATTAAAGCTTTTAAATTGTGCATTTCTGTTTTAGATTCAATAAGTTACTTACCCTAAACCTTGTACAACTTAATTTAAATAGATTTCTTTATATAGGATGAAATTTTACTAGTGACCGATAGCGAAAACACAGAACTGGCTGGTGACGGTTTTGTGTTTTCGCTATCGGTCACTAGTAAAATTTCATCCTATATAAAATATAACAATAAATAATTTATTTGCAGCTTGTGGGTAAACTCCTTATATACCTGTGAACATGCTGATTGAAACATCACTGAAATTTCGGGAACTCAATATAGGTAAGTACCTATAAATATTACAGTAACAATATGTAAGTACAAACTCTAACGAAACCGTTAACAAATTAGAGTAGTAGAAAGTTTCATACGAGTGGGTGGTCAATGGTCATACAGTCGTTGCGGACTTCCGTGCGTGGGTTCAAAAATCACCGTTACAGAAATGGAGCTTTAGAGAGATTCAAAATATGATAAGTTACGCGTTGAAGGGAAGCGAACTTGCTCTTGGTAAATTGAAAAATTCAAAAAATACTACGTACCTAGGTACTCTAGACTCCATAAACTGTCCATATAAACGTCTTGTCAGAAAGCCGTAAAGCTAAAGATATGAAGGTAAGTATAATGGACGCCATTAATCTGCCTAGTACCAGATGATGAGCCAGCCACTTAATAAAGATCCCCCGCCGGATAAACTTTGCTAACTAATAAACTTAGAGCTGATAATACCTACGTAAGAGGGAACCCTTAGAAGAAACATGGTGAAGCCACAAAATCTAGTACCCAAGTACCCATGAATTGTGTGCAGGCATACATTAAATTATGGATGCCTACACCACATACATGCACGCACATATAATGATTTTAGGTACCAACCAATGGTGTAGGTACACAAACAAATTAATCAGTCTATTTTTCGTTACTTTGCCGAGAAAATAGCGCAATTTACCTTAGTTACAATATCATTTAATCAGTACCTAGGTCTAAGTCTAAGATCATATAAATACTTAGTCTTGATCTGTAATACAGGTAGATACGTAGATACCTAATTCCAGCACTCGCATAACGTGGGACGTATTACTTTTTCTGGTTTCAGTCTGTTTGCTCTTACAGTGCCCTCTAAACTTATTATTCGGTCTGAGCTAATAAATAATTTATAACGAAACCTCCCTCTGAGAGTACCTTGACCTCTGAGACCCTTACATCAAAGGATGACCAAAAAGTTTTGTTTTAGGCATAAAATTTTATTATTTTTCTTTACCGGCTGTAACGGCTGTGGTTTGTTGCCTTTCCTGAAAATCTGTTATATTTTTTCTTGTTTTCTGCTTGTATCAAAAATAGACCAACGAGACACACTTCATCAAGATGCCTAAGACAAGATAATTATTTTAAGTTGAAGTAATTTAATTACACAAACTATTTATTTTCTAGCAAAACAACTTCTGTAAGCCTACTAGTTGTCTTACACAAAGCCTGGCTTAGCATAAAAGAAAAAACTTTGCCCATAAAAGTCAGATCACCACCTATTAGAGTTCTTATTGTTAGCAGTCTAGGCCTTAAAGCAGCCATCGTTAAGGCTTAGATGTTGAAAGTACAGACAATTTGTGTAGCAGAAAAACCTAGACGCCTAAACATTAACCTCTGCTTAATCTAATTCGGGTTTCTGTGTTTTTATTTTGATGTTGATAGCGTGCTATTGTCTAGGTCGTACAGATCGAGACAAAGACGCTTGCGGAGCAAATGACCTCAGTATAGGTACCTACTCAAGGTTACGACTCAGAAGAGACAAGTGAAAAGTTGCAACATCGAGCTGCTCAATTTGAGGTTTTGGCAGCACAACAGCCAGAATAGCACGGTCTTGTAAGGAGGCGAATCCGCGACTTTGAGTAGCAGCGTATAGTAGACCTCGACGCTACGCGATGAATTGAAGGCACGTCCTCGCGTTGCCATTATTATTAACTATAATTATTTCACACCTGCAATGTCCTAACCACACTGGGAACAAATTCACAGAGCGATAAATGTGAACTTATCTTTTCATAGTTGGAATCGAACCCGGAACGTTTTCGAACCACTGTGCCACATCCGCTGTCCATACCATATGTCCATGAGCGGCTAATACCTGCCGCTGTATATCTTTATCCTATGTATATCGATGGGAGTTGGCCGTCACTTATTTTATGACTCAACGTCTAGTCTAGAAGCTGTTTGTACGTAATTGCCTTTCTTTATTTTGGCAATACAGATTTAGATGACCTTACTGGCTTGGTAGATTTTTGAAAGTATTGTAGGGCTAGGTATCTCTACGCCGTAGGCGTTAGCTACGCCAACTTTACACAACGCTACGACAGCGTAGCCAAAGCCTACGTGTTTGTTTCATCTTTTTATTTTGTTTCAGAAAGAAAATTTTTACGGGTAACAAACAAAACGGAATGGTAGCAACGTTTGTTACTTTGCCAAATTAAGCTTTATTTTGCGTGATCCCATTAACCAGGTGCCTTTTTTGTACGAAAATAAGTACCGCCTTTAATTATGGGCCCGCGACAAATTGCACACTTTTATAAAGTCAAAAGGTAAAACGAATAGGTAGGTATTCTTTATGGTGGGTACTGGGTACCTACTTGACTTGAGTAGGTACTTACTTTATTCTGCTAATGTATTGCTGGGTCAGAATGTAGGTACTTGCTCCCATTTTAATTCGCAACTGAAATGGGTTTTCCATGGGAAACTGAGTAGGTAATGAATGACAATACTTTATACCCTATTTTTGAAGTTTTATATAATAGACGAGAATGTGGAGTGATGCTGTTTTGACCGACGCCTTAGAATAGCATCCCCCCATTTCTTTCCCGCGGGTGTTCACAAAGAGACTCAAGGACTTCATGTGTATTTTTAAAGGACTCAAGTATTTCAATTTTAGATAGGTAAGCGTATGGCACCCCATACTAGGGGCAGGCCCATGTTCAGCAGTGGACTTTATTGTGGGTGTTATAGTAGTAGTTGTAGAAGTAGTATGGCACATACTCAAATAATTGTCAATCTTGGCGATAACTATAAACTACACCCTGTATTATATAGCCAGTAACGCTTTACCTACCTCACAGGGCGTATTAGTGTATGTACTTATTAGTTAAACACCAGTTCCAGTTTTCTATTTTACGAGCTGCATAAATATGTCGCGGGCAATAAACGCTAAATTGCCAGGTGAATAATAAAATGCCGGTTTGCAGTCACGTGAGTCTGGTTAACGTCAAATTAGAATAGGGTTTTAAATACATACATGGCAATTAGGCCTGCCTTTTGTACTTCGTGCAATAAAGTATAAAAAAACATATATCACGCCTATATTCCTTGTGGGGTAGGCAGAGAGCAAACAGCATTAAAAACAGAAATTTACACCACGTTTGACAAAAGTTTAAGAGTAAAGACTATGGTATCAACATAGTGACAGATTGTAAGCCTGTCACCTAAATGGTAATACATCTACTCTCAAATCCCATAGTCGCATCTTACGACACCCACGGGAAAGATGATGAAGCTATTCTAAGCCGGCACCACAAGGCAGCACGGCCGTATTTTATAGCTTTAACACTCTACCTACCTCACAGGGGATAAAGGCTTGATTAGTGTATGTATTTATTAGTTAAATACCAGTTCCAGTTTTCTATTTCACGAGCTGCATAAATACCTACCCTTTATTAAAAATAAAATTGCTACTGGTGTTACCATTGAAACTTAGTTCTTCCACAAAATAGAGAGTCTACAGAAGGTTCACTCGACCCTATATAGAATTATCGCGATTATCTCTCGTTATCGGGGTGTAAGATACAGGTCTCCGAATACTGATAGGTTGCATTCAGACCATGAAATTGAACAACTTCCCATAGAAATAAATTTCAGGAAACGAATAATGTTTTTCGCCTTCCCATACAAAATCACGATCAACTGATTGCATTTACTATGTTTTTTTTTACTTTTTCTGAAATTTATTTCCATGGGAAGTTGTTCATTCTCATGGTCTGAATGCACCCTTTCAGTATTCGGAGAGCTGTCCCTTACACCCTGTATAACCAGGGTTGCTAAATTCAATACGAGGACGAAATACAGTCAAATCTGATACAAGAATGTCATATGATTCAGTGCCGATTTCAATGCAAGAAATACCTTAACCGCCTGTCAGATGGAATGAAAAATAGGAAAACATGTTTGATTCAAAGATAAAAGATATTATAAAATATCTTGGAGTCTCCCAACTTTGCATCCTAGAACTACGTTGAAGTCATTTTGAATTATTTGTAGGTGTGTGATGTTTTAATGATAGGGTAGGCTACCAGTGGCGAAGGGTCGCATTTTAATAAAGGTAGGCTGGAGAGAAAAATTAACTAACTGAAAAAAGATTGATGTGTATGGATTTGTAAATTTTTTTAAAGGGTTGGAATCGGCATGTAAGTATGGACTCTTCGCCACTGGTACCTACTATCATCTGAGCTATCAACAGTACATCAATCTACCCATGTAAACATTATTAATTGGATCAACATAATTAATTGGTTTTTTATACAGTTGCTATGAATAACCATTAGGTATTGGTAGGTAAAAAATCGACGCTTCCACATAAGAACTCGTTTAACTAACTGTAGGTATGTTACAAAATAAAATACTTATTATGGTCTCACATAAATTTATTTCTTCATATACATATGTATAATTTGCGAATCCACTGTGTCCCGAGACGCAGCGCGGGAATTTTTACAAAAAAATCGTATTTCTACAAACTCCTACAAATACATTCATTCACACATCTCCCGCCAAAATGCATCCGCCATCTTTAATTGCACTAAATATTTTTAATTATCCACGCAAAGGGTAGCATAATAATGCCAACCTTTTTTTAATTGGCAATTTGCAAAAAAAAGTTACACGTATGCGGAATGGCAAGTAGATAGAGAAAATTGTTTGTACTAATATATAAATGCAATCAGTTACGGTTTGTTCATAAATTCCTATTATAATTTGGCTTATTATCGATATTAACTTGCTGTTTCAGTTACAAAACGTAATATAATTAGGCAAATTACACGTTCAATTTACGTATTAATTTATTTTCAGATTGCTGTCATTTAATTGCGGTTTCGTTCCAAACTAATTGAAAATTCACAAATCATTTCTAAAAACTAATAAAAATAATCACAATTTCAGTATGAACACATGACAAAAAACACAGAAAATTAGTAAATCAGTCTTCTGCGTACAATGGAACGCAAGTGATGTGATTGGTTAGAGACAACACAAAATTAAAACCAATTTTAACAGTGAGAACATATTTGTACTAAACTATGGGAATAACAGCACCTCACATGGCATGATTGTTAATTGCACGTATAACGAATTGCATTAAAAAACAATTAAATTACAAGATTAGCTATTGGAAACATTATACATAAATCACTGGTTAAAATAATACATTACATTGGTTACTTACACTCTAAAAAATAAAATAGATGCCTAAAAAAGGAAATGTGCGCATAAAACAAAATACAAAGTTCGTATAAAACAATAAACGGAATGAATAAAACATAAAGCTTGCTATTATTAAATATGCTGCCTAATAAAAGCTGCCAAAATTATAATAAAGCTCCCCATTCACATGTAACGTTTCAAAACTCGCTAAATACATTTTCATCAACGAGTATTAAATTTTCACTAAACCTCAATTAACAATATTCTCAATTAACTCTACATTATGTTTCGTATTTTATTGTTTTACATTTTAATTTTAGGACTAAGTGATACGCTTGGCATTGGCAGTAACAAACCGTTTGCTCGATAAGCCAACCGATTTAAACCGTACGTACTTAGTTATTCCTTTTTTAAGAAAACGTTACATTCAAAACTGTTCGCGTACCTACATATTTTTTTAAATATTATACCGCGCTGAACAGGGCATCCTAATATTAGGTTTAGTTTTTAGAAGCTCAACTTTAACTTATACGTAGACCGATACAAGTATTTATGTATTGTATAAAACGAGTGAAAAACCTAAAAACTTACACAATACTAGGCAAGGGGATTACTGTAAAGGATTAAACAATGTACTACACTTAAAGATAGCTTAAAATAGTGCATAGAGTCAATCAATAGGTTTTAGGACCTAGGAATTTCATCATGATCATGAATTTCAATGAAAGTTTAAATTAAATTTAGGATCTAAAAAGTGGCCTCGTAAACGACTTTTTGGTAAATATAGTCCATTCCAATTACACAATTTCATTTATACTACGAAACGACGTGTCACATTTCGCGTTTTTCTCTTTCGTAACACTTTCAACATTACCACACTGACAGAACATTTTTTTCTACCTAACAATAGATATGTCATCGAATCACGATCATCCTAAGAAGCAAGCGGTGATTATCAAAGAATAGCCTAAGATCTAATCTAATTACACGACGAACTGAAAATCGTGAAAAAGCTTTAAACTATTGTCTCGTAGCCTCATTACTTGAGCATGTTGTGTGGGAGTAAAAATATTCGAGTTATTGGTCCTTTATAAAGAACACTGGGTTAGGGGCAAGTGTTATTGTGGCAGATTTAGACGGCTAAATTACCTTTCAAGACACCATTCACGCTTTGACTGATTTTCCTATAGAATAGCTACGTAAATGATTTAGTAAATGTCATTTATTTAGCACAAAGGGTCTCTGTAGGACGCTCAGTAAGGCAGTGAATGGCGGGCTGAAAGTTAAGTTATTTTCTGAACTGCCATATATTGTAAAGGGCAACTAAACAGTATGATACCTATGTACATAACTCACTACTCACAGGACTGACACAAATTTTCCACGACACAGCCGATTCGTCTAAAAGTTTATAATATTGCAGTAATGAAACGTACCACCATTTACACTACTTAACATATTTAACACCCGATATGAAAAATAAACTTCTAAATTACAGTCGCAATAACTATTTATACATTTTACATTATTATGTTGTATAAGTGACGACCAGAATTGAATATTTTTTATATAATATCGCGTAATATTTAAGTCTCTAAGCGCACTGTTTCTAAAATTACGTTTATAATTTTAGCAAATTAATTTTCCATTGGCGAATTACATTGATAATCTTTAATATGTATCGAAACTCTGTTCTTTTAATATTTAAATGCATCTAAGTATACTTCAACTGTTTATATGGACTTTAACATTAACTGTTCCAAATTTAGAGACAAAAATAGCACGAACAGCTGTTATAATAAGGTCTATCATAAGTACCTATAGGATAATAATATAATTAGTTATAATTATTACCCTTCCGCCTCACAATCATGATTTTAGTAGTGGTCACTTCATAAATATACATCATAAGTTGCGTTCCTAGGCACTCATACACATTTAGCCTCGTAATATAACAATGAACTAGGTGAGTACAGTCAGTCAATTTCGCGAGAACATCACTACGATAGATTAATATAAGCGTTGTGGTACTCTGTATTTTGGTTGGTTAATCTAGGAGGAAGATTAATATAGGCGAAGAGTTTGGAGCGTTGATAGATGGCGATATAGCCGGGTTGTTGTTGCATATAAGTGTCTAAAAATCTACTAATACTGTATTGAAATATTCAAATTGGCAATACTGAATTCGACCAATCACAATACCCGATTAAATTTTTATTTAGAGATCTGGACTGGATGCGAGCGATGCGAGTTGTCTGGACTCAACGTTCGATTTTTAAGTTCAGTTTGTGTTGCCATTATTGAGAGATCAAAGTCTACCAAATGAGATCCATTTTCAAAACTTCATTTCACAATTTAAATTTAGAACCCATTTTTGCCATGCCAACTATCACCGCTACTAACTCTTTTAAACGGTTAAGTACATACGTAGTGTGTTAAGCGTTACTTGAGATACTATAAGTGTCTGTTCAGACGAGCTGGTCTCACGGTCAGTTGGTGTAGTGGTCGAAGTTGCCGAGGTATTCCAGCGCCGCCCGGTAGCAGAATTCGTACTGGTCCTGTAGGAAAAAAAATATTTTTGTTAAAGTATGTATAAGTACGTCCCTAACTTCGTCTTATTTTCTAATGTAAAGTACACCTTTACATTTTACTTAAATGTTTTTGATAACGGCTCGTGAAACTATCTCATTTGATATTTGATACCCCACATGAAAAGCTTCAGAAAATAAACGATTCGCCATCTTCGGTCCACTTAACAAAAAGGGTATAACAATCCGAAAGGAGGTCAAGGTCCTCATGAGACTGAAAAACTTTTCCCATGGAACATAGGTTGAAATATGCAAAAAAGTTGCCCCCCCAGCCCTTTGTTTTCTTCACATTTCGACCCATGTTCCAAGCAGAAAGTTGTTAAAATTCATGAGTAGGTAAGTGTGTACCTACTCCCTCCCAAAGAATAGGTAGACGATATATTTACCTCGGTTTGCACCATTGCGACGCGTTGCGTGCGGAGCGTGCGCACAGTCTGGAACACGTCGACTACTCCTTCATACTGCATACGTTCGAGTACCGTGGACAGCGTGATGAATACGCCCGTGCGACCAACGCCCGCACTGTAAAAAAAAAATTCTTAGAACAACAAGATAAAGGCAAGCAAGTAACTTTTTGAAGTTCGTCTATATGCGACGCTTACGTAAAGCTATAGAGATCAAATTGCGACTTCCCGGAACCTTGTACGGCGAGGCTCGATTTTCATTTTATTTTTGACGTATAGAGGCATGACTCGAATCATAAAGGTGAAAAGCATACTAGTTGATGTTAGAAAGTGTCTCTGGAAATATTACATCGATTTTCAATTTTGTTTCGAAGTAATTCAGATTTCTAGATCGCCTCGACAAGATAGACCGACCACTTTTCTGACTCTTGAATAAATTCTCACGACTATTTGCCTATTTCCTTAGTAATTAAAATTCTCGGTCAAAAAGGTACTCCTAGTCCAATTACGACGCGAAAATCAACTAGAAACAGTACCTACGTAAATTACTTTTGAAATGGCTCAAGTCAATAAGAGAGCTCGGTTCACTAAAAGTTTGGAAACCTCAATTCCTATTGGAACTCCTTGACGGTAGCTGTCTGTGGAACTAATTTAGTAAACGACTGGGGTCAGAAAACTGATTTAGTTTTGCCGTGTTTAGCGTCAGGAAAAATAGTCAGGTTGCCGGTCCAAGAGATTGAAAAGTTTATTCTGCGGAAGTAGAGATGAGATTCAACGATCTTACGAAATATTCGTTAAAGTTTTTCTCTAAATAAATAAGGAAGAGCCAACATAACGAACATACGTGATTGATTTGTATTGAGTACCTAAGCTTACATGCGAGTGAAAAAGCTGATAGGTACCTATTTCTATCGAAAGTCTAGTTAGACGCAACAATTACTTATTTTACTTTTATTTTATTCTTTTTATGACAACCAAAAGAGACGGTAGCCACCGGTTATTTATTAATTATATCCATAATAGGCTATGTACATAGTGCAAATCGTACCTATTTTTTATAAAGTGACTGATTTGGATAGAGCCACGTCAGCGTATAAAGGTACGTCTATATAATTCTTCTTTAACGCATGGCTCTCTCTCCGATATATGTTGAATGTCTAACACATATCGATGACATTAATTATCGCGTCTACTAATCTGCAATGCACAGTGATGGGCTCGTCTTGCCCGAAATGCTCGTTTATCTAATGCAAATGCCCCAGGAAGTCAATGAAGCCATCACCACTCGCTCAAGCCAGTCCATACTTCCATATGGACGACTTGCTTTGCCAACCCACCTGCAATGCACAGTGATGGGCCCGTCCTGTCCAAACTGCTCCTTCGTCTTGTGCACCTGTCCCAGGAAGTCAATGAAGCCTTCGCCACTCTTGGGCACACCCTGCTCCGGCCAGTCCGTAAACTGGAACTGGCGGACCGTTCTGGAGGCGCCGTCGCGGGCGTCCGTTACCTGTGGGGAAAAGGGAATTTAGTACTGGTCAAATCATCTTTAAATTTACCAGCAATAACAGTCCACTGCTCCACATTGGTCTCCCTATTTATGAGGATGTTTGTACTACGCGACAGGCGGATTAGTGAGCACAGTGCATGAGGTAACCACAGGAAAATCTATTCCCAATTCTGTTTTTCCCTTAATCGTTTTTTTACGATTATCTCGGTTAAAAATTCGTGAGATAATAATAGACACATGGCTGCTGGATGTTGCTGGATGATAAAATGTTTAATAGGATACAGAAATAAGCAAGTATTAGGTACATACATCATCGTATCATCTTTAACCCAATTTATTTAGGAATGATAATTTATTAGATCTTCGTTCTAAATATTCCCTCTGGGATTATATTATCTGTGTCTGGGATAATAGAAAATTTAGGCCATTTTCAGAAGGTTAATGCAATTTACCTTGAATTCTCTCAAGATGTACTGAGGCATGTTGTATTCAGCGATTGGGTCGACCACGAAGCACGTGTAGCGCACCGAGCGGTCAGAAGGCCAGTATTGGTGACACTTTTCCTGGAAACATAACGGACATTAGATAAAGTTCTGTCTGGGCTAAAGCATCCATTAAATTTGGGAAACGACACTTACCCTGCCCATCTCCTTTAGTTTGGTCAGCATAACGATAATGGTAGAGTTGTGCTCCCAAAGCATTCTCCAGAAATCATCCGTGGTGTCTGGCAGAGGGCCTTGAGTAGCAATGTAAGCAGACCGGTATCTGTATCCGTCCACAAACGATGCATTGATGTAGTCCGAACCATCTCGAGGTGTCAAGCATACGCGCGATGATTCATACGGCAAGATGTGCACCAGTCTATTCTTATGCTTATTACAAGGCAAACTAGCGGAAACAAATCGACTGGAATCGGCCTTCATGTTAGCAAGCTTCTTGAACTCCAATTCCATCCCAGTGATGTTCTCAATAGGGTCAATACGCATTAACTTCTGAATGTGTGCGTGCAGGTTACGGGCCGGAATCTCAGTGTCCCCGCACATGACGGCTTCGAGCAATGCGTCGTGGATGAAAATGTATTGGTCCTCAGTCTGCACCATGTAGTTGCGTTGAGCCCGCAGACACGTTACGTGTCCGTAGATGTCGACGGTGCGTTCGTGTCTGGCTCTTTCAAGCATGGAATCGATAACGATGAAGCAGCCAGTGCGGCCGACGCCTGCCGAACAGTGGACGACTAGAGGACCAGCATCGGGCGGGTTCATAGAGCGAACACGACGCAAGAATTGCAAGAAGGGCGCCGGGTGATCAGGCACGCCGTGGTCCGGCCACGCAGTAAACTGCAGCTGTTTAATCTCTCTCCGCTCAGCTCCACCATTCCTTGTCACGTTGAAAGTACGGATGGAATACGTGGCAAGCTCTTGAACTTCAGCGGTAGATACCGTCATCATGCCGTACGTTTCGGTTCCCCGGATCGGCCAGTATTGGTCGCATTTGATTCTTGTCCTTTCTTCTAGTTTGGTCATCATGACAATAGTGTTCGTTCGCAGCTCCCAGCACATGCGCCAGAAATCAGCAAACGTTTCTTGTAAAGGTCCTTGAGTTGCGACGTAGGCATTATGCTTCCTGTACCCATCACAGTAGTTAGCGTTTATGTAGTCACTTCCAAGTATTCCATCAATAGGTTGAAGAATAACTCTGCTGTGGTCGTAAGCAATTACGTTAGCATAGCGGTTCTTAGGCTTGTTGACTTCCATGTTAGAATGGTCCCAGGTAAATTGCTGCCCAGGTTCAATACTTTCATACTCTTGGGAGAATTTCAAGTTATCATTAGCTTTCAGCCGGTCGATGTGTTCAGCGAGTTCAGATATAGGAATGGGAGGGTGTGAGATCATGGCTGGTGTCTGGAAGTTCAGTCTTCTCATTTCCACTGGATCTGACGGAGCTCCGAAGCCAACATCAGCAGACATTAGCGGCCGAGTTACTGCAGCTTGGTCTGGTGTTTTACAAGGTTGCCTTCTCCTCTTTACGATGAACAAGAGAACTAACAATAAGGAAAGCATTAACGCAGCAATGATCGGTCCGATAACCCACACCATGCCAGCCTCTTTTCTGTTTTCTTCTATTCTGATTTCCGGGTTTTCATTCATGTCCTTAGGGTCAGGTCGGCTTGGTTCCTCGCCAGGAGGTGCCTCACGCATGTCCAAAGCCAAGTATTCCGAGAATGGACTTGAAGTGTACAAGTGTTTTTGAGGAGTATCTACAACAGCTCTTACGAATACTCGGTATCTCTTATTCGGATGTAATCTTCTGTTCAAGAAGCCTTCGTACATTTCATCGTTTCCTAAGTGGAACGTGTAGAGGATATTTCTTTGTAAGAATTTGGCAGCAATGTAAGGAGCGTTTTCGTCGTCTGTTCGAGCATTATTTTTAATAAGATCTTCGGTAAGGAACTGATCAGGATTCTTATGATTATGCGCTTTATCATCAGGCACTACAACTAGATAATAATGGGAAATAGGGCCGTATTCTTCGGAGGCTTGAGGTAGTATTACTAGTATTTCGTTTTCAACAACGCCGTAGAAGTCTGGTTTCACCATGGGTTTAGGTGCTGCCATTTGAGTAGTGACTGTTATTTTTGTCGGAGGTCTGTAAGATTCATCATTCGGTATACAACTCACGTTGACACTGTATGTTGTGAACGGAGAAAGATCGTTTATCGAGTACTGAGTCCGATCATGTTTTACAATTATTTCCCTCTTCGGAATTTCTTGGGTCTGCGTCATTCCAAGTGAGTCCACGAACTCTTTTATGGCGTTATATGAAATCTTATAACTAATGGGGTTTAAGCGTAATGGGGGAGACCATGATAAAGTCATGGAGTGGGTTGATACATCTTGAGCTCTAAGGTGTAAAGGCACTTCTTCAGGCCTTACTTTCACAGTAACCTTTTCTGATAATCTCCCTAATCCTTCACTGGTTTTCGCAGCTACAGCTACAGCGTATTCTGCGAATTTCTCTAAGTTCTCTAGATCAGCGGAATGCGTAACGTGAACAGTCTTTTGTTGCCATTCATCTAAATCTTCGACAGGCGTCATAGTGTAAAAGATAACGTAGCCGATGATTTTCCTTCTTGACGGGACGGTTTCCCACCAGACCTCTACACTGGATTCTGAAGTGGCAACGGCTTTAACTGACATGGGCGCTCTACCGATGTCCCTATCAGTGTGAGCCGAAATCTCTTTGCTATACGGTCCAGGACCTTGATCGGTAAATGCTCTTACTTTAAAAACATAATGAGCATCTTCTTCCAGCCCAGTGAATACTGCCTTTGTTAATTCAGTGGTTTTCTCAATAAGTGACGACTGATCGCCTTTCTTGTGAAATTGGACGTCGTATTTCTTAATTTGGCCACTTCGATCTGCTCTACTTGGTGGATCCCAATTGACACTGATGACGTCAGGAGTTTGGAAGTGGTAGGTGACATTCGCTGGCGGTCCTTTTGGTGCCCCTTCAGGAGTTAACCAGTACTTGATAGTTTCCTGTCCGATACCAATGTGATTTCTTCCAGCTACTCTGAATTCATACTGAACTCCTCGTTCTAAGTCTTTAATTTTAAAAGAGTTAGTCTTCGTTCCTGCAAAGTTTTCTTCTTCCAGAGGCTGGTCCTTAATACCGTATCGCAATCGGTATCCTAGCAAGTCCCCGTAGGTTTGAGTAGGTTTCGTCCATTCTAATTCGATTGAAACGTTTGGTTCTCTTTCCAAGACCCTGAAACAAGATCAAACATTAATTACTGCAGATGAATATGTAACTGGTTACCACTGAAGCGTATTAAGAGATTCTAATTATATAAATTGATGATTATCCCTGTTTGAATAGAAGTACGTGATATTAAGTTGCTTAGTTACACTACTAAGGTTTTGTCTCAAAACTTACTTCAAATTGACAGTAGGTCTATTCGGCACGCCTCCGGGCGTCTTCACCGAAACTGGTGGACTCCTGTCACCGTCACCCTTTCTGGTAAGAGCAGCTACTTGCACGTTGTACCGCGTGTCGGGTTGGAGTCCAGATATGTTGAGCTCCAAGTTTGTCTCGTCCATCACATTGAAACGCATTGGGTCATTGAGAAGGCCTTTACCCTAAGAAATAAGAAAAGATTGTTAAAGAATCATCCAGTTAAGTACCTGATAGTATATTCGAAATATTGAAATTTCTTATACCTCTTCTCTGACTTCCTGCACGTGAACATGATAGCCGCGAATGATGCCATTCTTCTCCTTCTCTTGGGGAGGTTTCCACGTCACTTGGATGGAGGTGGAGTTGATAGCGACGACCTTCACGTCTTGCGGCTCGCCCGGCACTAAAAACACACAAACTCAGCATTACACATTGAACCGTAACTGAATGCAACGACCTAATACCCTATCAGCATCTACGGGAGCGTGCTACGAGTAGAACACTACCTAAAGCGTTATCAAGGGCTAAACTTGGAATCAAAGCGTCCGCGTCAAAGGCTTTTCTGTGAAGCAAATTTTAATCATTTTTGGAGGACATCAAGTTGGAAGTGTGGTCGGCAAACCCCGTCTCAATGCTGATAGAGCACTTCGGTCGGCGGCGAGTGCTTCACGCGCCGCTCAGCATCTCGATCGGGCATTTGAATACCAACACACACTGAGACATTTTCATTTACGCCCTTTCACATCACCATAACCAATTAAAATCCATTACCTTCCAATCCACATCGTTTAGAACTATATTGTCAAGCTTTACAAAGAGTTCAACATTTAGTTAGTAATCTATTAGATCATTAAAAGCAGCGGTACTAATTCTATGGTCATATTTCACACACTGCAAGGGGTCATGCTTCGGGACGTCAAGACTTGGGGTCAAAAGGGTTAGGAAACACCAAGTCTCAATCAACGGCAGTTACGTCTACGAAGACATGCGTCTTGAAGAGGTCACCACTTGCAGTTTGTTTTTAGTCAGATTAGAACTAGGAAGAACTACATAAAGCGGAGGCACAAGCACAAACGCACACCGATACAAGCACTATAGTAACTTATACTCACTCCTTACGGCTGTACGGGTTACCAGGCGGCCCATACAAAGTCAGTGACGAGAGAAAAAAGAGAAAAACGCATTCAAATACATTTAAGACAAATTGTGCGAACATTGCAGGGCGAACGGAACTACTAAGTGAGAGATTACGAGTAGAACGCTTGTCGGCAAATGGGGGTACTCTTATTTTTACTTCCTCGTGTATTTGAGCTCTTTAGGAGGCGCATTTCGGGTAAGCCGCTTGGGACCGGCGGAGGCGGTCTAGGTTCGTGTGCAGTGCCTTTTTCTCTTCACGAACAAATGGGAACGTGAATTTTATTTCTCATACGGGACGGGAGCGTCTCTAATGCAATGTTTGTGGCATTTCCTCGTCATGCTGAGTCGTATTCCGTTTGCACAATTGAATTTTGAGTCCCGGTGAAATATTCGGATGGAATAATGCATTCATAATTCTTGAGTTTCAAGAATAGAAAAAGGCAGAGCACTTCATATGCGACCGGATTTATCCCTCGGAGTCACTCACGCACATGTATTGATTAACGCGACGGCGCCAGTCGTGTGTGTGTGCGTGTGCTTCTGTGTCTTGTAGGTAGATGTTGGAATCTGAGGTTGGAATCTTGTCACGCGCCCACTGTATTTCTTCTTTTTCTGTGTGTGTAATGCGTCGTACCTGTGTTCCTTCTGTGATGTTTGTGACAGTGTCAGAGTGTCTTTGTCCGTTTGCTGTGGTCCAATTTTAAATATCACTGAATACTGAAGTGCCGAATTATCTCGATGCGTTCTTTGGGTTCCGCCTGTTCGTACGCAATAGCGAACTGCATAAATAGTATTCTGTATAGGTATGTCACAATATCTAGTGTGCATGCACGACGATAGTCTGATAGAGAGTACAGAAGAAGGAAGAAAGGCGAGAAAGAAACGCTACTGCAAGAAGTTGTAGCTGAGAGCGAATGAGATAGATAGACAGAGAGATAGTTGTATAGATAGAGAGGTAGCGCGTAGACTAGACCGAGCCGAGCATATGGAGGAATACTGACGCAGAGCGCCCGGGTCTGTCCCTCGGATCCTAGGACCAATATTGTGTGCAGGCAAATTTTGAAGGATCCTCGGGAGCGGTTGTTAGGACCCGATGTATTCCCACTAATAGGTAGAGAGTATAGTCAGAGAGTAGTGAGTAGAGAAGTAGTTGTGAGTAGTAGCATGCGCGCGTGTCGTGTGGGGAGGGTATTGGTATTCAAATGCGGCGCTCGGGCCGTGGTGCGTGTCGAGCCGAACAACCGGCCAACCCATGGGCAAAGACCCGCCCGACTTCATGCTTGCTTGCCAAACGCAAGGCACAGAGTCGGGCGAGGTCGCGGGTGACCGAATTGTGTTTTCGCACTCGCTCTCTCACCTCGTGTCGTCGCTATTGTGCTGAGTGCTTCCTAAAAGTGCTGTCTGTACCTTGCGAAACTCACCAATTTGTAAAAAAAATATTAGCAGTTTTCGCAAGGCAAGACTTCAACCTATCGGTGCCCAGTGAAATCAATTGAACGAAAAAACGGTGCTGTGTCGGTAAAGAAATGCATGCAAAACTGTGTCCATCGCTAAATACTCAACAACTGTGCGCCAAAATCAATATAAACGGTGCCGTCGACACTATATCAGGTGCATAGAAACTGCATTTCAGTGAGTGCCATCATAAGACCAGACGAATCAGAAGAATCGTCAAGGAATCATTACATGTGACAGTGAGTGGAGAAACCACTGCGACAGTGGCCACGAACTCAAATGAACAACTGAGACATGATAATATACAAGAAATTCATTTGCAAGCAATACTTTTATGTACGAGAATTAACCTCCTTGTTTAGAATCCTGCTATAATGCTCTCAAAAAAGAAAAAAGAAAAGGAAAAATTACATTAGTAATTTGGTAATATTACAACGCAGAAAAGATTGTAAATATGTTATGAATGTTCCGTTACAGCATAATGTTAATAATTTTCGTTATACCCACCACCAACGATAAATTTAAAGAAAATTAGCATTTCAGAAATTGATAAAATGAAAACAATTTGAATAGTTTCATTGCAATAAAACTCAAAAGGCATTAACATAGGAAATTGTTTCCATTTTGACATTAAATTGATTGCGAGATAAAATCATCCATTAACTCCATAAATTGCACTATTAGGTACTTCGTATTTGAGTTAAACGTCATAAAATTTATTTGTAATTTATCTGGATGATTTTGTCTCTTACCTTTATACCAAATTCCATACCAATTCAGACTTAAATAGGTTAGTAATTTTATTAAATTTTCTTAAAATGTATAACATTGTTAGGTTAATTTATAATAGAAGATTGTTGAAGAATAAAATCAGAGGATTTGTACAAATAGATTTAGTCGAGAAAAATTTACTTTAAATATTTAAAGAACTTTAAAAGCTTCATCCTCTAATTTTACTATGAGCCGAAGAGTTTGTTATGATTAGATTAATATTGTAATAGATTTTTGCTGATATTTCGAATAAGACTTTAAATTCTCGGCTAAAAGCTCAATGTCACGATTAAATATTTATAACAATTTCTAGTTTAACAAATTCAGCTTTCTGTTGAAATTTTTACACTAAGAATGCTTTAGTGTTTTTAGAAATTATTGCAGCGTATTGTTGTTTTAAAATCATTTGAGAATATTTCTGTAAGGATCGTGAAATTGAGCTTCGAACATCGTTACAGAAAGTTAGACGTATGACTGAATAAGACACGTACCGTCTTCGTGCGTGCGGACAGTGACAGGATAGGAGGCGGGGCCATCGCCGACAGACGTGCCGGCCAGCACCCAGATACGGTACTCCGTCCAGCGGCGCAGCTCGTCCAGGACAAAGGTGGTCTGGTTCAGCTTGACAACGGTAGCCTCAGAGTCCCCTCTTCCAGATTCCACGCACAGCAGCTTGTAGTAGGCGATCCGCCCGTTCGCCCGCTCGGCCGGCGGCGGTTGCCAAGTCACGCGAATAGCCGTCGGTGACACCGCCGTCGCAGTCACATTCATCGGAGGCGCCCCGGGAACTAAAAAGCTTAAAACTTGAGCACAGAGCAATGACTCATCATCACTCTGACTCGTCCACCTGCAACTCAAACGGACGCTAGCGTCCCATTAAACCCAAAACCGCCCTAACCGATGCAATCACTGAATGCGATTGAAAATAAAATAAAATCTGTGCCCAGAACATAAATTGAAAGGTGACCGAGATCACAAAATAAAAGCATGCAATTTTGTTGTGTGTTATTTTATCAATGTGAGATCCGCTCGCCCATACATCTCTATTTTCCATCCGTCACTCTTTCTCCTGTTGAAGAGAAATTGTTATGTTTGTTCCACGACACGAAAAACAATGTTAAACCCAAATGTATGCAAATTAACATGAATGAAAAGCTTTCCCAAGAGGCCCATATGTGGACGACATGTCGTCTGTTCTTCGTGTCGATGTTTTTCCAAAAACAAAAATAAAATATAAAACTCACACGAGGTGTTACCCTCATAACTGACCTACGTACAACATAAAGCTACTACTCGGGCAACGTGCACGCACTTTTTAATCTAGCTGAGTGCCGCAAGGCAGTTTACTAGCGCCGTTATTACTTATATTGTGTTGTATGCGCACACATTGCCGTTTCGACAAAATTACAAATTACAAAACACATATCGTGATATATAAAACTTGGTGCTTGTGCTGTATTACTGGCAGCGTGCCGGGCAGGTGCTTTTATGTGAAATATTACAGTAGGAGTTACCTGGAAAACCCACAATAGGTTTCATACTTTACTTTCACACGTTTCTCTAAGCATCGATCTGTGGGAGAGACCTGGTGATTTGACAAGCTTATTTTTTTTTACATTGACGATGTTGTTCTAGTTTCTCAACCATTTCAAAGCTCAAATTTTCTTTTTTTTTCTCAAGTTTAGAATCACTAGACCCCTCACCAACCAAACCAACCTCACTTGACGTCACTCACACATCACCTCACCCCCACATACCGTATTGCTTCGTTCGCACAGCGATCGGCGGTGTCGTAGCTCCTTCCCCTCTCTGAGACCGCGCCGCTAGCCAGATGTAGTAAAGCGTGTTTGGGTACAACCCGTTTAGGGTATAAGTCTCTGTTATTGGAATCCGTCTGTAGAAAATAAAGTTATTATTTTTAGTAAAATTTCGGTAGCACACGAAGTTTAGTTTAGGCCACGAAGGCCTTAAACTTTTGAACACGTGTTGAACTGAAATTAGTTGGTTTCCAAATGTTTGGTTAGGGTTAACTTCAGAAAGTTTCAAAGAATTTCGAATGTATTTGATAAAACTGTTATATTAATTTCAAGTAACATTGAAAAAACGAATTCTTTTGAACTTTTTCGGTATTATTGGTTGACCAAAAATGTTTTAGTGAGATTTATAAAATAGGTACAAGTACCTAGGTATCTTCAAAATCGCAGTTGAATATTGAGGTAGGTGACTATTCAGTTCACAAAAATATTTCGAATAGCGCAAGGCTTTTGACACTCTCTATCAAAGATTCAGCTACCGAAGCGTATCGACTTACTTCCTATGGTGCTCCTTGGCGTAGGTGTCGTTCCAGTACAGTTCGTAAGACATGATGTTGTCGCCGGCATGGGCTGGTCGTCGCCATGACAACGTCACTGACGTCTCTCCGGCTTCGACTGCCACAAGGTTCGATGGTTGGGACGGTACTCCTGTTCATGTACACAGAAATATGTTTAGTTTTTAAACTGCAACGCATGTTATGAGATGGTCACACAGTGTCTTAAACTATATTTCAAGGTAAATGGAACAAAAAGAATTGAAATATGAAGAATTTATTTTAAAGCAAAATTAAATTAAATGAATACAGCGTGTTGGTGGAAATAGTTACGGCAAAAACAATGAGCTTTTCACAAGTCATAAGTGAGGATGTTGAGGAATATCAGCGACTGATGCCAGTACGCAACTTACGGTAACTTCAAGGTTGGCAATCTTAGGCGCCATAAGCGATTATCCTTACCTTGCTGTGTTTTGACCTGGACCGGTGGCGATATGGGTCCAGGGCCTACCGAGGTGAAGGCCTGCACTCGTATCGTGTACACAGTGTGAGGGGTCAGCTCACTGATCGTCGTCAGGTGGCTGTTGTCCATCTAAAACACCAAAGACAAACACTTAACTCATTTTTATGGTGGATCACGACAAAACCTAACTAAGTAACATGGAGCATTGTCAATAGATCATGAAAATATCTGCTTCATACGCCTCAGAAATATTTATAATCGTCTTAACCCATATGAACGATCCGTGTTCATACGGTCACCGTATTTTACGACCCCTACGGCAAAAAATAGAACATCATCTACATATAGGCAAACTGTTCACAGTCCAGAATAGTTCCTCGACGATCTTTAACCTTCTGTTTTTCGGCGCCAATGTGCTAAATCTTAAAAAGGTTCGCGCCTAAAATGTAGAAAATTTATAATTACTAAAATATCCTAAATTTTACTTACCATTTGGGAATGCCAGGAATTTAAAGACTGCGACGGGTCCGTAGTGTAATAAATTTTGTAACCCTGCGAAGAAAACATTCCAAGGTCAGGCAGGATGAAATTGCAAATAACTAGGTCCTAAGAAATTGTCACACTTTTCAGCTTTGAATTTAATATTATACGGGATAAGATCATCAAAGTACTTTAGAATAAAAACGTATCAAAGATAAATGTTTTCAAGTTCAAGCTAAAAACTGTACAAGTTTAAGAAACTTCGCGGAATTTCACGTATATAAAAAAAACATTCAGCATTGTCGCCATCGTCGTTTTAAGTAAACAATCTAAGTATTCGTCAATTATTATATGAACCAACCATGATACCGTGAAAAACATAATAAGACGCAATTAACCTTAAATTAGTATGAAAGTGTAACTTGAGTTAAGAAGAAAAGGCTTCTTTATTGATGTTTATGAATTATTTATAGAGCTCCTTACCGTGACTTGACCGTTGGGTGTCTCTGGCTCATCCCACTGGATGACCATGGTGCTGGAACTCAGTGGTCGAACCTGCACGTTCCGAGGGGCTGATCCCGGTTCTGAAATAAAAGGTGCAGTTTTGGAAAAAATATTCAAACAATGGCATGACATGCCTAATAGTAATCCTTAGAAAATTTCACACTAGAGTGATTTGAATCAATGATTTTTGGCATACCATGCGTGTAAATTATTCATGTGCTTTACGGGATCCTTTTGTCTCTTTACTCGCAATCGCAACTGATGCCGAATTTTTAGTCATTTCAGATTCAAGCTTTTTAGTAAAAGCTATAAACTTGGTTACACCCACTGCCTAGATAGGCAAATTATTTTACTTGTATTAAATTACACCGAAATATATCAAAACATGGTTATGCACAATTAAGTCCCAATTAGTGTTTGATGGATAAATTAGAATAATTAGGTACCTATCACTACCCAATTTTAATTTAATTAGTAGCATCAAATAACCATGTTTACCTACTCTTGGTAGGTATGGTTATCAAGATCAATTCGTGTTTTACATGTGTAATTAATTGAATTATAAACAAAAATGTATCTATACTTAGTAAGAATCAACCCCAAAACATGGCGTAAGTCGAAAATCATAATTAGAAAACAAAATTTTAGCCAACTTGTAAAATTACACCGCAGGCAAGATTCGAACCTGTGACCTCGCTTACAGTGCTAGTGACACTATTAGGTATCTACACCGTAAATCATCTGCCTTTGCAAATTATGCAAGTGTATCACACACAATGCCAATGGGATGGCTCCATCTACACACACTACGGCATAGTAGTAATGAGTAGGTCACGCGTCTCTACTTCGCTAGTCTTAATGATTTCGAAAGTCACGGGTTCGAGTCTTGTCTGCTGCATAATTTTGCAGGTCCCTTAAAAATGGCGTAAGTAAGTAATCCCCACGCTACAACACAAAACGGCAAAATTCAAAAAGGGGATATCATCGTGAAAGTAATAAAACGCAAACAAGGCAATATCAAATTAAGAAGCGGGATGTCTCCACTCAATTATGTACGAAATGGAAATAAAAACAGGACAATAAGCGCCATGGGCACAATACAACACTTAATAGGATTTGTAATCGCGCCTGGGGCCAGGTTGGGCACGAAAATTTTATAAGAAAGTTCCGGTTCGTCACGCTCAATAATTAAATTACATTGGAAAAGTAGTACCGAATGACCAACTGACCATAAAACTCTAAGCTCAATCCATAAAACTGAACCACTTTTCTCAAGGTCATAGAAATATGGGCCGAGATATTTAAAAAAATGACTTATCTCATATAGAAAATAGCTTAGTCTGCTGTTTTCTTCTGTATGGTAGGTTAATAAAACGCAAACAAGGCAGTATCAAATTAAGAAGTGGGATGTCTCCACTCAATTATCTACGAAATGGAAATAAAAACAGGACAATAAGCGCCATGGGCACAATACAACACTTAATAGGATTTGTAATCGCGCCTGGGGCCCGGTTGGGCACGAAAATTTTGTAAAAGAGTCCCGGTTCTTCACACTCAATAACAAAAATTACACAGGGTACCCACGCTCAATAATTAAACTACACAGGGTAGTTCCGAATGGCCGACTTTCCCGGAAACACTAAGCTCTATCCGTAAAAATGAACCACTTTCCCCATGCTCATAGAAACATGGGCCGAGATATTTAAAAAAATACTTAGGTTAGGTACCTCCTGTAGAAAATTGCTTGGTCAGCTGATTTTTTTACATGAGAGGTAATTTTTTTAATACTTGTGCCTTTGGTTATTAAGGAAAGTTGTTCAACATAACGGGTTGAGCTTCCCATATGCGGAAAGTCTGTCCTCCCGCTATTTCTATGTTACGGTGACTCTCAGCTTTATTTGTTTACGGATTGGTCTGACTATACTTTGGAAGGCTTAGGTAGAATACGAGGGAGGGAGACTAAAATTTAAGAAAAAAATTGCGCTGTGACGTACCGGGACAGTGGCAAAACGGACCTATCTCATAATCGCAGACCTTAACACGGAAAGGGGCGGCGCTCAATGAAAAATCTCCATTCTGTTTATAATATAATACTCGGAGAGGACGAAACAATAAAAGTTTTTGGGGACTTTGCGATATTAAAACGCTATAATCTCATTTAGAGCACAATCCGGGTCGCAGGCAACACAAAGTTTTCCTTTATTAGAAATGGAATGAAAATAAAAAATCTGTCAACAATTTCGGGGCAACATTTTCATTACTTACTAACTCATCCGAGTTTCCCTATTCTGTTCTTTACCCGACTGCCTCAGAGGAGGGTTATGTATGTATGTATGTAGACAAGTTAATAAGTTCTTTTTCACGGGCTACAGCCTAAATGGCTTGGCGGATGTTGAAATTATGAGGTAAAGTCAGTTTCGTAGCATCGGCAGCGTAAGTGCCACTGGCTATATTAAAATGTTGTAAATTCAAAATGGCAGATTTCAATCGCCGAATACCGAATAAGTAAGTTGAAAATTACCGCAGCCGGGTTTATGTTTTTTTTTAAATAATTGAGCTTGTTTGACATCGCGCCGCGTAATTTAAGCTCCGGGCGGAAGTCACATTTAATATTTTGAAACAGTAAATTAGATACAAAAGGGAGAATAAATAAAAAGGTCGAAGGTCGAAATGAAATAGGCTTAAGAGCATTCGGAGCTTCAATGCAGGGAAATGAGATGGAGCAAAAGTACTTTTTCCATGTAGGTACGTATATACGATAAACAAGCTTCGGTTATAATCAGTCCATATTACTATGATGGATAGGAAAGTGTGTTTGTTTGTCTGTCCTTCTTTTCCATCACAACGGAGCAATTTCATGTTATGTATGACAATTAATTTGTATGTAATTGTAATTAGTAAAATGCTGGTAATATTTCGTATACATAAAAAAGGTTTCTTTTCTTTATATTTGGTAAAATTTACCAGTGACCGGTAGCGAAAACTCAGAACCTGCTGGTGATAAGCGACAACTTTTCTCAAGAAACATAGGTGGAAATATGAAAAAAATAATTTAGACCTCCCATAGTAGCTGAAATCAGCTGATCAGAAATTTTGTATGGAAGGACCAAAAATGATTTTCAAGCTGGCCAGTTGGTTTTTGGCTGGTAAACCTGTTCTGAGTTTGCGCTATCAGTCAGTAGTAAAATTCCACCCTATATGTTCATTAAAAACTCGATAGAGAGTTTCAACTGGACTATTTATTGCCTCACTCTCACAGCGAAAACAGACGCGAAAAGAAAAATTCCCACAGTAAAAACAGTCCCAAGTAAAACCGCGGAACGGTAAGCTAGTTTCATAATAAAACGACATGCATCCATTGTAATCTGGGGAATTAATCATGAACGACAGCACACCCAAATTAAATTAATCATTAAAGGGGATAACACATATTTCATGCTGAAAATTAAACCCATAATGAAATCCGCTGTTAATCGCTATGATGTGTTTCATAAATGAAAATAAAGAATCGTAAAATGACTTGAACCCGGGACCGTCAAGAACAGTCCCACTGCTCTAACTACCAACTGAGCTATCGGAGTCACGACTGCTGTTGCGAAAATTTTAGACATCTTGAGGGCGCATTCAGATGTACAGTCTCTCAGGCTAACTCATGAACAAATCAGTTTTTAAGATTTCGATTTTCTTGTGATTGATATTTGATACCGAGAAGCCGGACAAAAACTATATCGTACGATTCAGTAAACGTTGCTGCATCTAGAAAAGTGACATATATGCTGTAAAATGTGACCGTCTGAAAAAAAAACCTTAATTATTGGATTGTTCTTGAAGTGTGCAGGAGATACTGTACGCGAACTCTACGCGTGTCGAACGCGTATTAGTACAAAGTCACACGCGCTGCCTACGCGTTGATCACGCGTTGCACACGCATTTCGTCTTGAAAGATGTAGTTTTTCCTTATTTTCATTTATGAAATTATTTTAGCACTATGGGTGCAAAAACCCTAAAGATATATTTCATACTTACTGGCGCCTCCATACAGAGAATCCACTGGAAGTGAGCATGGGAAAAAATACAACGTTAGTCAACAGGTATGAAGGAAATTACAACATGTAACACACAGTGCTTTAGCAGAAATAGGGAGGTGTGGCGTAAAGTTTAGTTGTCCTAGCATGTAACGTTTTCTTGGTCTTTGACGTCTTTTATATGAAAAAACAGACCTAGCTGGATCAGGCTGTTCTTTCGACAACCAATGTACTATTTGGCGAAAATGGTAAGATCTAAAAAATACAAATGAAACAAAAACGCATTTAGGCTCGTTTTTGTTCGACTATCGTTCGTTTACCACAATTTTGAATGGTACGTCTGCCATATTATTATGCTTACCTAGTATTAAGGATTTACCGTTTTCGCCAAATCATACTTTGGCTGTCGAAGACCAGCGTACCATCCTCGACAGTTTAACCTTCTATAAGATGGCACTAGTCATAGGAGATGCCCTTAAAAAAATGGTGCATGAATAAACCAAAATCGCGCGCTACAACTACTGCTACAGTAAAAAAAAATACGTGTGCAAATAAAATAAGTATAAAAAAGAAGATTTTATAATCAAAATGTCACTCAAAAGCGCACTTACATGAAGCGGCCGCGGTCATCGCAATGCGCGTGAGCATGAAAGAACGTCAAAACAACCTTAGACAACGAAACAGCGAAAAAAACCTATATCATAAAAAAATAATACTATTTACCAAAACCAAAATAATGTCTGAAAGCGAGTAAACGATATCAAGCGTATGAATGGATGCGGAGAAATGAAATCTGCGAAAATAACGACTTCTGTCCCAAAAAGTCTTGTCTTGTCTAAATCTACGATTGATCTTGGAGTCTTGCAGCTGGAATATTAAATAAGATAACGTACAATACAATTGCTATAATTTTATAGAAATTGCGGTACAGGGCTTTGACGGAATTGCCCTACATCGGAATAACCTATACTTAGGTTTATCAGATATGGGTTGAACGATCTTCGCTATTGGTTTTTTTACTCGGCCCGCAGACTATATTTTCGTTATTTTTGGTTCCCACTTCCCATGATTTCAGTAAGATAGGCCCGTGCGTGGCGCGGAATAACTAGTTAAGACATTTTGCTTTCAAGTCATTTCTCCTTATTCATAGAATTGACACATGCCCTTTCCCATGAAATAAAATTGCTATTTACGACGTACAACAATGAAAAGGATTTACGTGTACGGTATAATTTGAGTTTGTTGACCCCATTCTTAGGGTCTTCTTTCAGTAACGTAAGACATTATTAAAATACTTATTGTAATTCTTTCACCAGAGAATTCTTCTTTCAATAAAGTTTTAGCTGAGTTGCTAAGGTTTACTTAGATTTCGGGGACTCTACTGTTTTTTCTACGTCACGTAAAATTTGGACTATGTTAATGATATTCATCTCGGAAAGATTCGTCCTACCTATTCAACAAAGAGTTTTGGAAAACGAAAGAATGATGATGCGTCAGCCGTTTGCTTTGCTATGTTTGCTGGGCTTACACCAAATGTCGCAAGGTGTGCTGCAACCCTAACTCTGTTTCTACTGCATTCGACATATGCGGCGGGTTCGCCAGGGCATTCAGTCTTATGCTAAGTATTCTTTTCTCTTTTCTTACTGAAAACGGTGCGCACCAAATAGCCCAAGATGTGCATCGGCCGTAACAGATTTCCTGGTCGTTTGTCGACTAATCTACATTCTACACGACAAAAGACATGCCCCATACCTGTTTCTCCCGTGGTAATAACAGCGGGCGCGGACGGCGGCCCCCTGCCAATGTTGTTGACGGCAATCACGTACATCTCGTACTCAGTGTACGGAGATAGGTTCGTCACCGAGTAGTATTGGGTGATCACGCCTGATATCTCGCTGAATGCCTGTAGGAGGAATTAGATTTGATGAATTTGGTATTGAAATTTGACGGCTGATAGAGATGTTGAAGAAAAAGACATGTCGCTCCGACCGCAAATAAGTTGGGATAGGGACAGGCAGATGATGGTATTGAAAGTTTAGAGGATCAAGTTATACTGGTTTTTCATACAGTCAATTAGGAAAAACCAGTATCTGAGTAGTACTAGGTGATCACGCCTGAGATCTCGCTGAATGCCTGTAGGAGAAATGTTTTTTGATTAATTTTGGTATTGTAAGTTTAGGGAACAAGTTATACTGTTAACTTTTTAACAAACGATGCAAGTAGAAAAAATTCACGCCTCTGATGGGATTCGAAGTCACGTTTTCTGACAAGCCGAGTCAGACGTGTTACCGTTACACCACGGTGGCTCTAACCCAGGCGCCGAAATTGTGAACCACTTGCTTCGTTTATATATTTTTGTTACTTGACTACTTACGAGTAGCTTTAGCGCCAAGTTATACTGTTTTTTTTTTTAATACATCATCATCTGGCCATTATCCCAATTACTTGGCGTCGGCGCAACATGTTTTGTTTGAACACAAAATCATGTTGCAAAAGGCTTAACTTTACGACAGGCCGCCTGCCTGACGTCAACCCTCTTTAGGCTATCGTAGGTGTTAGTGCCGCCGCCATACGGTTGACTTTGGTCGGCAGATAGTGTAGCCGAGTTCAAAAACTCTACGTCGCCTTTTACGAAACACCCTGAGTAGAATAGGGGTGGCAGAATTCTTAGCAGTACCACTCTCTAATACAGTAAATAAGGAAAATACAGTATAGTTCGGCCCTGCTTGTAAATGATGCGGGGCTACTGCACTGCAGTATATTGCACATTGGACGCTTTGTTTAATCGAAAATCCTCTCTTTGTAATTAAATTATAGTCGAGAGTTCTGAGTATTTTCCTTTGTATTCGCTATTGGACGTCAAAATGTCACTGATACTTAAATATTCTGAAAGGTCTTATCGTAAAGGCTATTTTTAAATAGTCGTGCAGCCAGGCCTAAGTCAGAATGGCGGGCTATGATTGGTATTTTCAAACGCCTATGAATAAGTCCGCCTGAATGCACTCTTTAACAATTAAATTATACCTCTCTGGCGACCCAGCAGACTTCTTTGGATGACTGTCAGTTTAACAGTAGTTTATTTTATCTGGTTAGCGTATTTCGGCTTGTAGTGTATAACGGCAGTATTGCGGTTCTTCAGGCCCGCTGTAGGTCCAGACTAGCCGGACTATGCTCGCCGTTATTTCTGATGCCCTCACTTCCTAGTTTCCTACTTGTATTCCTTACCTGGTTAGCGTATTTGGGCTTGTACTGTATGACGTAGTACTGAGGTTCTTCAGGCCCGCTGTACGTCCAAGCCAAGCGGACTGTGGTGGCGGTAATTTCAGATGCTCTCACTTCTGTAGGAGGACCCGGCAACGCTGAAATAATAAAGATTATGTTTAGGATACTTAGCGAGCACAGGATATGACAACTAACCCGCTGCGTAAAATTTATGATATACGAGAACTCGTACTTAAAATCTTTCATGTCACATTTCAACAATCTGAACCTTTCGCGACTGACTTAAACTAAAACTAAAACAGTTTCAAGGGTAAACTTGATGGAATAGATAATCCGTAGTCCGTAGTTCATGAGCATCCTGAAATATGCCATCCCACACGCCAGGTACCTATCACTGCGAGTATGACAAGCAGGCGCATATTTCAGGATGGTCAGGAACTCGTTCGCTTACTGTACCTAGTTTTTAATTTAGAGAAAATTTAGCAGAATTTTTAGTAGAGCCAAAAATGCTTTTAAATGTCACACAAAAACGAGTCAGATTGAAAAACTGCAGCTTGCAACTTGTCGCAATACGTCATTCAGAATTCGGAACACAACCTCGCCCGAGTTTTAGTCGAAACTGTTCAACAAAGGAGAAACAAATATTAATATCAATTTAGCCTCAGCTACAGTAGCAAAAGAAAGCAGTTAGCCATCTCGTTTTTTTTTTTATGTAATCATAACAGACTTTGAAAGGCTTTATTTTGTAGCATATCCCACAGCATAATAGCGGAGCATAGTATAGCCTATATATAGTATGTAGGGAAATTGTAACGGTTTTGCTTTTAGGGACTCAATCCGAAAGAACGCACTTTATGGTCAGTTAATATCTAAGCGAGAGATGTCTGGGATCTAGATTGTAATTTTTTCCTTGATAGTAGCATCACCCTATTTCTACCCGTGAGTGTCGTAAAACCCGATTAAGGAATATTCATTCATTCATCCAGAGAACACCGTTCCCTGTGAATTACACATCTTGAACTGCTGCGTTCTCCAATCCGCCTCCCAAGCGTGGTGAGCATGGCAAGGCAATACCCCCGAAAGGGGGAGGCCCATGTCCAGCAGTGGATTGTTGTGGCTGTAGTAGCATTTATTTACGTTTTAAATATTGGCAAAGAATTTAATCACAAGAACAAGCGTAGTAATTTGTTTTGTTTTCCTAATTATATTCCAATTCGCCTTTTGCTGGTTTGCCTTACTCGAAATTTTACGTCTACTGTGTCGTGCCTCAACAAAGCTACCGATATTAATTACACAAATTTGCGGGCACCGAGTACTAGCCACGAATAACTCACACTTTATCCTATAATCTTGTCCGAATTAAACAAACGGAGCGAAGGACGAACAATAATTAATCATTCATCAAAATTATGTCTGTTTGTCTCTTGGGTGGGCAACTTCAGGGGGGCAACTTTGCAACCCCTTCAGGGCTCAATAATGAATTATACCAACACTAATTCATAATGGATGTCGCAATTTATCAAATTGATTTCAGAATTTCCGGGGGCTTCCGTTGACGGGGTTGTTTTAATTTTGGAGTAAAGTTACCGAGAGAAATTATAAACCTAATTTGTCTTGAAGGCTTCTTGGAGAGTTGAAGATATACGCGATGAAAACTGAAGAATATGAGCCTCCAGTGGTTTTCTTCTGAAGTTCAGTGTTGCAAGTAAATAATATCCACTAGGTACTTGGTTGTAACATCAAAATTAGTTACAAAGTTGGCAGTTTAAACTCCTAGAACATTGAGCGCATAGCCTCTATATTCCACACGGTGTCGATGAGTCGTTTTTTAGTCGAGATTTTGTCGATGACTGAAGATCGATGACTGAAGGCCAGCCAAACTGTTTTCATGTTGGCATAAGGCATTTTCCCGTACTAATAAGTAGACTGTGTTACTCAGGAATGTCATAGATTTATAATGACGAAAGAATTTTTGAAATCGGTTCAGCTATTTCAGAGTTTATCGATAACATACAAAAAAAACCGGTTAAATTAGTGTAGATAATTTACTTGAATAGGTTTTTCTTACCTTCAAACATAAAATACGTGGATAACTTTAATTGGCTATGCAAGTACATAAAATCTGTAATTATCTTAAGTAATACTGCTGTTGTTATCCCTAAATAAAGAAAATAAAATAAAAATAAAACATCAAACATCGGTCCGTTTTGCTGGTAAGATTGATGCAGCCTTCATTAGAAATCAGCGCAAAATCATCAGCCTTCTATTACCGAGGCCTTAAGTTCACACCACTAGTTATATCATGGGCTTATTTGAATTTTCAAGCAGCAAAGTTAGAGAAGTATGGGGAGTAATTTAGTTTGGTCGGCGAGTTTCAGAGTGAGTTTGGAGAAATAGATGGAGGATTAATTATGAAATACCGAACTCGTCACGGGTAAATTATTTGTGTAATAAAATATGAATGATGGTCGTAACTAGTAGGACTGTTCAATGATTTGGTTTCAGATTTAATTAACTGTACTGTAAGTAATTTATGCTAATCTGAAATACAGAGTTGTTTATTGGCCAAAAAATTATTATACTTGAAAAATAACGGCTAAAGTAGATTATGCAGCGATATAAGGGCATAAATCTCGGTCTTTGAAGACAGCGGATCGCAAAATATTGGAAGTACGCTTCCCCGAGGGTACGCCACACGGCTTGACTCTCATTTTGGCCATACGGTCACTACCAAACACCTATCCATCTGGCCGGAAGACGTCAAACTTTATGCTTGTCGAGGTGTGGCTTCCCGTCGTCGACTACCTTAAGCATAAGTATAGGGTGTTTTACAAGTGACCAATAGCGATAACTCAGAACCGGCTGTAAGGTATATGGAACAACTTTTCCTAAAGGACATAGGAAAAAATCGAAATAGGAAAAAATCATTTGGACCTCCCATCAGGTGAGCGTCAATTTTGTATGGGAGATCACATTTTTATTTTTTTATTTCGACATACGTTCCTTGGGAAAAGTTGTTCCTTATCACCAAGTTATCCGAGGTTTCGCTATCGACCACTAGTTAAATACCCTATACACCCAATATACTCTGAAGAAGAATATTGAATACTCACACTGCACTTTGACTTCTGAAGTGGCTTCGATGACGCCCAGGACACTAGCCGCTTCGCAAGTGTAGTTTGCTGATTCCCTGATGTCTTCCAACTTGAGGGTGTTGAGTCCGAGAGGAGGATTGTCTTCTGGCGTCAGCCATTTCGTTGAACCCGGCGAGGCTGTGAAAGAAACAGGAGCTTGAGATTTGAAGAAATATGAGTTGTCGACATCAATGATTTTAGAATTTGAGCAAGTATTTTTAGATTCATTGCAGTAAGAAGTCAGCTGTGAAATGAACAAGTACACACGTCACTTTCTCAGGACGAGGATTTTTAAATATTTCTAAGTAATCTACGACTATGAAATGCCTATCTACCTTGCATACGACCAACTTAGAATGCTTTATCACTACCATTTTTCTACGGATAAACGTCGCCAAAAGGTTAATGTCTAGCCATTGATTAGCCTGCCTTCTAGATTTCTGCGTAGGAGTGTGCCTGACGTATCAGGGTTGTGATCTACATCGTACAATGTCGAAGAAAATAGTGAGTTCTAAGACTATAGTCCGACAAGTTCGCGCGCGACCTTCCTTAGGGGTGACAGACGGTAGGGACTTCCTTGGCATCCAAGATGTCAGCGGGTAGCGGAATGTGAAGCGAGGATGCGACACGCGTGCATCCGCGCCGCACGTCATATTATAATGACCTCCATCACCGTCTGTACCCCGCAGGAAGTTCGCACACGAAGTTGACGAACTATAGACTCAGCTAGTGCCTTCGACAGTATGTTCTTACCTTTCCTCCACTTGACAGTAGGCATGGGGGACCCGAAGGCGACGCATTTGAGGGTCAGGTTGCCCCCCAGCATTACTTCTGTGCGAGGCGGAGGCGGGATCGAGAACTGTGGGGACACTCGGCGCACTGTGGACAAATATCACATCGTCAATTATTTACTAAATAAATATACAACATATACAATCATCATCATCTTCCTGCCCTTATCCCAATTACTTGGGGTAGCCGCAACACGTTTCGTTGAACACAAAATTACGGCCGGCCGCCTACCAGACGTCAATCCTCTTTGGGAATGCTATTGTGGTGGATTAACCGCCACCATACGGTTGGCCCTGGCTGTTTGGGTCGGGTTTATCCCTCGGTCGCCTCTTACAACCCCCACGGGAAGAGAGGGGGTGGTGCTATTCTACTTTGCCGGCACCACACGGCTAATACACAACAAGCTACATATACACTACATATACAATCGTATACTATAAGAGTACTAAGTCAAAAAGTCCGCCCAGAATGGTTCCTGGTGCAAAGGTGCCCATAACGCTGGCCGCGTTGGATTGCCAGCGATATGCGCTGCACCAGGAACTATTCAGCGCAGGGCTCTAATCCATTGTTTCTTAGGCTTAGAGTAAATTTAAGCAAGCTATAGAGTGCGCATATCGGCCCGCGCTGTACTGCCAAAGCGTAAGCAGTTGGTCCCTAGATACAGACGTCAAATGTATGACAAGTTATAGAGGTTCAATAGTTTTGTCTCTGGCGTTTTGCTACTGATGGGCAGAGAGGTTGTGTTCTAACATGGTTGTAACTACTGCCAACAGTTCTAACTTTTTAGGCGTACTCTACAGCTTGCATAAAATATAATATACTCAAAGGGCGCTGGCCTAACTCAGTACAAACACATAATACAGGTTGGCTTTCAGGAGAAGCAAAGATGACATACTTAATGTAGGATACATTACAAAAGTTGTCCGTATTTTGTATTTTTCTAGCATTTTCGAGTATCGTGGTCTGATTTGAACCCGAAGAAATGGTCAAAACTTTCTTCACAAAGATATCTTTGGCGTGTAGGATATATAGTTACCTATATAAATATGAGTAATTGTGTGTGTGGGAATATTCATTTTAGGTACCGTGCAAGCTATATCCAATTTCTTGCACAATATGATACCTCTTATACGAATAAGACGTGGTGTTTTAATACGATGACAAAGATGACAGTAGGGTGTAAAAGAAATTGGATAAATCACAACAAAATGTCAAACATATCGACTACGGAAATATGAATTAGCGTAAGGGACAAAATGCAATTTTTCAGGAGAGCCAAAAAACGATTGCAATTTTTTAAAATTCTTTATATCTTTTTTGTTTCTTGTCCGATTCAAATAACTTCTAGGGCAAAATTCCTTAGAATTTCAAGTTCTTTATGCTAAAGCTATCATCATCTGAGATATCCCTGTAGTTTAGGAATTGGCATGTCCCTTACGTTAATTTTTTCTGTTAAAATCTCCGAAAATTTTGAAAAAAATTAATGTAACGTACATTTCATCATCGACCACGAGGTAAATTTGCAGTGAAGGACACCGCGTCTATAGGTTTTTATGACTAGTTTGCCCCAAAACTTGATTACAACCAATTATTTTCAAAGGAAATACTCTTGAAAATGCGTCTCTGACACGATGTAGTATAACACACAACATAAACATCTTCTAATGTGATTCAAACTCTTAATCAATACTTTAATGTGAGAAATATTAGGATAAAAAGCATTAGAAAACTTTTTGAACGATAAAAAATAACGTCATTAGCAAAAAAAACCGAACAGGAACTTTTTATATCATATTTGACAGTAAAATAAATCTTCAAATTTAAACAACGTTGAAATTTTTGTTAACACAGGCCTGCAAATTTCAAGTCATAACTTCCCCTTTTCGATCTGATGACTGATTCTGAATAAATTTGACACGCTGATCACGAATATGTACTTAATTAGTTTTTCGCCATCACGTCCAGATTTTTCATAATCGACAAAGAAAGAAAATTGCAAAAAATAATGCCCTTATTTACAAAAAAAAAAAATTTATTTGAAAGTAATTAGTAAAAAAATAAATAAATATCAAAATATGTTTTATAAATAAGTGCTTATTTCGAAAACATGTTATTCAACTTTGTGAAATCTTGTCCTTTTTTCTGCGAAGCTTCTATTTTGCGATTTTCTCTTAAATTTTCGGTTTGGCTCATCTCGCTTCAGGAGCCAACAGTAGTCCGCCAACATGCTAGTATTCCGTCTTCCCTTATACCTTTTTTCCATGTCCTTCAAGTCCTGATGAAATCTTTCACCATGTTCTTCGCTAACGGCTTCTAAATTTTCTTGGAATTCAATGTCCTAAGTAGTCAATGTGCGAATTCAGAAAATGAAGTTTACTGCTCATAGAACAGCCCATCAAGCCGAAATTTGTAATCATTTTGGCCACTATGTGTTTATAGTCAGGGCTTTTTCTGTTTCCTAAGAAATTTTTCACAACCTTTAAAAGATTTCCATGCTGCAAGCTCAATGTGTGAAAGTTTTTCATCGAATTTTTCATTCTTCTTTAATTGCTGATGGTAAGATTAAAATACATGTAGTAAACTTTTTTTACGAAGTCTGTTATGCTTGCTCTTTGTTTTACCGCCATAAATTTACCACAAATATAACAAAAACTATCGGGAGAATTTTTACAATTTCGTGAAGACATTTTTAAGATTACGTTTTCTAGTGCAACTAAAGAAACTGTAATATTTTTAAAATGTTGTGGCTATTTATACTAAAAATCATTATAATCACCTTCATTTACCCTCTCCTAATCACAGATACAAAAAGGGTACATACCAATCTATTTATCTCTTAATAATAGGACCGTTAGTAAACGAGCCTAAAATTACCCATTTTTAGCGTAACAAAGACATATTTCTCATACTAATCATGTAGTGATTAACACATTATGAACTGAAATTATAATAATTATATTAATAGATTCATTAAATGTAGTAACATTTAGATTTAACTCGTTGATTTTTTTAAATTATTTTTTTTTACTTAACACTCCGGGCGATTTTAAGCAAAAGCTAAGTCTAGGAATTTAGAAAAAAACTGACGTGATGGATTTTTTTTACTATTTTTCCCATAATTAGTGTATCATACTCTATCAGAAACGGTATTTAGATATTAAAGGGGAAAACCATTGTAGGCCTGTGTAATCAAACAAAATTATACTAAGTTAATAAAAACAATTGAAGGTTTTGACTGAAATAATTAGAATTATATAACAAATTGAGTACTAGTGAACGCGCAAAATATGAAGGCGTAAAATATTTATGACAACAATTTGGTGACTACTCTTAAGAACAGCTTATAGACGTGGTTCAGAAGTAAAATCGACCTTTACTTTCTGGGGAACGTTTCTTACTGACAAACGTTTCGTCTCCTTTCGTGGAGTGGAGTAACCATGCCTCTGAGGTTTCGCCATTAGTTATTACCGAGTTCAACAGCCATTTCATGACACCAGCCTTAAGCAGCACAAGGGCCGCTCTTCTCTGAAGCCTTTGTATTCTTAAGCTGTCTAAGAGTAAGGTGGTGGAAGAGAAAAATGGAGTATCTCACGTCAGATAAAGGTCTGGTTGCATGCGACGCATGAGACTTTCATAGAAGTTTTCGACTACAGCAAGAATCTCTCGACCTGATGTGATGGTTTTACCATTTGAAGAATTTAGATGACTCTTTTTCAGTACCTTGCTGTGATCCGCGATTTGCTCGATCGTGTCATAATATAATTAGTCGAGTATACTATTTCAGCATCTCATCACTCACACCAATTTTTGTATTAATTTTTAAAGTATTCTAATAATTTATACTGTGTTTGAAATAAAATAAAACATTTTATCGAACAAAACGACAAATTCTAAAAAAACTATATCTTTGTGTTTTGCGCAATATTGTATTGTTATTAACATACTTTTCAATTATAATCCTAATATGTTCTAATCCTAATGTGTTCATTCAAACATGTTTTTAGTCACCCAAACATAGTGACACCGTATTCGATTAGCAATTTTTCAATGGTCACCGAACACTTCCAATACTATTCGAGATGTTAGCGATTTGCCTGTAAGCGGCGTGAAAATTTGTGCGTTTTCTTTTGGCGGACAATACATAATTTGTGTTCATTTTAGTAACGGTCAGAAATTTCAAATGTTCTTTGCTTTTGTATGGAACATGAAATATAGTTCAACAAAACGTGTTGCGCCGACCTTAAGAAATTCGGATAAGGGCAGAAAGATGATGATGATGGAAAAAAGGGCCTTTCATTAAATGAAAGCAATAAAAATGAGAGAGCATGGTTTCTATGTTACTAACCATTCATTTTGTTGTATATATTTATTTAATTGACATGACGCATGTCTTTGTACATTTTCATTGACAGAAATAAGTCTCTCTTTTCGTGTGGGACACCGAGTCGTTCAACGACCAGATGAACCCTGGTGTCAGAGTTTTTCAACCGCCTACTGCAAGTAACAGGCCAAGAAATAAGTAAAATAAACTATTTGAGTATTTAAGCCTTAAAACATTGAAAAAGCTATGTCTTTTGCTACAATTTTACCTCATTTTTGGTCAAGAAATGTACGTTACATTAATATTTTTCAACACATTTTATAGTGTCATGTACGTTACTTTAACTTCTTTCCTAAATTTTTGTTACTTTGTCCCTTACATTAATTTGTATTTTTTTGGTCGGTGTAAATATCTTACAAAATAAGTGCTCACAGAGATATTCTGAAGTTACATAAAAAAATATATGAGTGGAATTTGATTTGCGGGCAGTGTAAGATAATAGTGTAATGTTATTTTGGTTTTCTACCTCATTATTAAAGTTTGTTTGACTGCGTAAGGGTCAATGTTTATTTTGGAAATTAATGTAAGGTTCATATCGGACAGAAAAACTTGTATTTGTCATAGTGTAAGGAACATCAATTGGCCGATGTGATGAAAAATTCAACGTATGGGACATGCATCATTTTTTATGTCCTTAACAGCACTTTTTACTCCCGATTTTTAAACTTTTGCTAACTTTTTGTTTAAGGTAAGCGACATTTTTTTCAAGATATCAAAAAGTTATATATGTCGCAGTACGATGGCAGAATCAGGTTTTTGGCCAAAAACCTAGGTTTTTGGCCAAAAGCCGGCATATGGCAGAATCGTAGACTTCCTTCGGCCATCGTCCTAAGCTGATCCAGGTTTTTGGCCAAAAACCTAGGGTTTTGGCCAAAAGACTAGGATTTTGGCCGAAATCCTAGATTTGTTTAGTATTATGGCTTTTTTGCTTTTCGGGGGAACTTCTTCGTCTTCGAGTGGTACACCAAGTCGCCCAACGAGCCGATGGACCCTGGTACAAGTATCGCAACGGTTTATGAGCGCTGACCTTGAATGCGCAGTATTCATATTTTGGGTCTGTTTGGAGGGGGGACTGAGGCGCGACGCGGGAGGTAGCGCGCCAACGCAGTCTATTGGTTTGATCAGTCACGTGCTATTCCCGCGCTTCGGCTGACGTCTCGCGTCCCTGAAGTACACTTGCGCATAGTTACTTTTTTGTCGAATATTTATTTTGTTGATATTTGTTATCTGTTCATTTTTGTTTATTAAATCTTTTGTTTTTATTGTTGTTGTTTTGTTGTGCGATGTTGGTAAAAATGCCAAAGAAAAAAATATTGATCCGGCAGGCCAGAAAAATGGTGTATGATGTAAACAATCATATTAAAAAAGAAACAGAAGAACTTATATTATAATATAGTGATGATGAGGATGAGTTAGATGAAAATGATGATGAAGTGCCTTCTACGAGTACCGGCGGTTACACCTTACCACAAGCAATTGCTTCAGAAACTTTGTCAAGCGATGATGAGTTAATGGAAGGGGTATCACCATTATAATATGAATATAAATACCTACATTTGTTTTATTTGTTCTTCCCTTTATAATATATATTTACTAGATGCACGACAAACTTTCGCATTTATAATATTAGTAGGATCTTATAATTTAAGCTTTTAAACTAACCTAAGCGACTATTTTTAATACGCACTGATGTTCGTTGCGTATGGCTTTAATATTGTAAAAAATTTTCGTACCTATACACATTTTTGTGCGCGAGTGTACACCTGCGCAAACATCCCCTCCACTTTGGCCGAGCGCTCATAAACCGTTGCGACACTTGTATCAGAGTTTTCAACCGCCTACTGCAAGTAGCAGGTCTCTAACGTGGTTGTGTAACGACCGCCGTCTAAGTGATCATAGAGAGCAATCGGGACCGACGGCTTACCGTGCCCGTGTGGTTTGGGGGAACGAGGAATGGAGAGGTAATTAATGCACCTCCCTCTGATCTTTTGAGGGTAGACTTGGACACCGTAAATGGACACCCTGAAGGACGGGGGGTAACATCAGACAGTCTGAACAGCAGGATTGCCTCGGATTCCCTGAAGGGCAGGGGGGAGCATCAGACACCATAAGAGCAGGACGTACCACTGAACGCTCTAGAGGATTGGTGGTAGCGTTGGACGCCCTGGAGACCAGGAGGTAGCGTCGGACCCCCAGAAAATCCAACGCCCGTCATCTTATATCCTCCAGAGTGTCCGACGCTACCCACGCCCTCCAGAGCGTCTGACGCTACCTCCCACCCTCCAGAACGTCCAATGCTACCTCCTTCCTTTCGGGGAGTATGCCCGAACTACACGGGCACGTTAAGTCGTCGGTCCCGATTGCTCTTTATGATCACTTAGACGGCGGTCGTTACACAACCTTGTCAGAGGCCTGCTCCTTGCAGTAGGCGGTTTAAAAACTCTAACACCAGGGTTCATCGGGTCGTTGGGCGACTTGGTGTAACACTCGAAGACGAAGAAGTTCCCCCGAAATGCAAAAAAAGCTATAATACTAAACAAATCTAGGATTTCGGCCAAAATCCTAGTTTTTTGGCCAAAATCCTAGGTTTTTGGCCAAAATCCTAGGTTTTTGGCCAAAAACCTGGATCAGCTTAGGACGATGGCCGAAAGAAGTCTACGATTTTGCCATATGCCGGCTTTTGGCCAAAAACCTAGGTTTTTGGCCAAAAACCTGATTCTGCCATCGTACTGCGACATATATACCATTCGATAGAGCTCAAAATTCTGAATCCAGTGATATATATAACTCAAAATCGCCAAAATGTCCCTTACGCTAATTCATATTTCCGTAGTCGATATGTGCAATCAAATTACACGTATTTTATGATTTTTTCAAACTTCATTATAGGTACACTACAGCCACGACAGTCCACTGCCGGATAGAGGACATTTTAAAGTAAACTTATAAAATATGCCCTCAAATTAAAATCATCATAGTTTTCTGAAAATTTACGTCGTTAACCTTCAAATTAAAAAGCTTTATAAACAAAAGAAACGGCGGTAGAAAATAAACAACGTTACCGACAACGCAATATTCTGTAAAAGGTGAGAAAGAGGAGACTCGTTTCAGTTTTAATTTCGCTTCCGGGTGGCGCCAGCAGCGACCTGACATTTTAATGTTTGAGAGGCAAGCTCCGCCGACAAGTTGCAGGAGAGTAGGCTGAGGTGGTATGGACGAAAGAGAAGACCTTCTGAATATATAGGCAACAAAGTAGCCAATCTAGACCCCCGGGGGATCTGAAGAAGAGCAAGACAGCATCCGAAAGGACATGAGTTCTTGCGATGTGACTGAGAAAGATACGTCCAACAGAGCGAAGTGGAGAGAAAACCAGATAGGCAGACCCCACCATCAGATGGGAATAATCATTGCCAAGGAGAGAGAGAGAGAGAGAGAGGTAAGCTCTACAGAGTAGACGTGGGACGCGACGCGTAATATGACATCTATCAGACAAGCGATCGTTAGCCGTTATCGATGCGATGCGCGTCTCACGTGTCTTTGTTTCTTTTACGAATTAAATTACTTCATTGCATATGGAAACGGTTTCGAGCGTCACGCTGTTGCACGTGTCACGTCTCCGACTATCACTTGTTTGACAGACGGCGTCATGACTCGCGTCTCTTCTGTGGAGATTGCGCCTAACATCATAATCTTTGAGGGCCCACTTCTCGTGGCTCGCACAAACGACATTTAATTACACTTTTATTTCTGGTCCTATTTTTGCTTTAGTAAAGAAAACCGACTACAAAGATCGTAATACATCAGCATCTTGTTACCTTTTCAGAGATCCACCCAAGTAATATTTTATTTTTCATACAGACAGTTACTAAGAAATACTAGCTTCAGTGCTTGTTACAAATTGTACAATTAGAAGAAAAACTGGGTTCAAAAGAGCGTGAATTTCTAATAATATGTAGTTACTGTGATTTTCATCGTAATGGTGTCACAAACAACACTTGCTAAAAAACTTGATGACTCTCCTTACTTTCACAAAAAACGTAACCTTCCTTTCCTCGTACCGTCGGCTAAAGAGCAATTCCCTCGATAAACAAACGGTGGCCGCGTCCAAATCCCATTAACATTTAATATTATTCTTAATGCGGCGTAGCAGAGTGTCTACTTTGTACACGTCACAAAATAAGAGGTAGAAAAACATTTACTTCACTCCCATTATGCTAATTACACTTGAAGCGTGGCTCATTGTGCCTGCACCTTTGTGCTATAAAGGCCCGCGACAGGTCAAGGCGGAGTCGGGTTTACTTTTCATTTAAAGTGAAGTTTTTAATGAAGAAATAAAAGAGATTAAAGGAAAATATGTTCGTTCGGCGGTAGGAATTTTACTAAGCGTCGTTTCGTTATTTTGAAAAATCGATTGTATTTAAGTAGTTTTAGTATGAAGTTGTCTAGTGATAGTTGTTGCAGCGTACCTTTACAACTATGACTATTTTTTATGAAGTACGAATCCAGACTTATAAGTTTAGTAGTAATGTCAGGCAAGGAAAGACGGTTCCTTGCTTTGGTACCTATACATTTTTTGCAAAACACGTAAACTTTTCCACAGTAGGCTAGACTAGTAGGTTAGCGACTTTCGGAATCTGTACTGCCGACGCCTCTACCAAATGGGGTACCGCGGCCCAGTAGCCCAGTTCAAAAATAAAAAACCTTAATCCACTTCATTTCCGTGACAAGAAATATAAAGTAAATAATTCAGCATTTTCATTAAGAAGTGGAGAAATAGCAGTTTGCTCCAGGGAAGGGAAGGGAGCCCCATTTTAATTAACTAGTAAACAGAGTACCGGGACGAGTGGTACAACACTTTCTTTGTTGACTGTACCTGTTGGACATTTATTTGCCGAAGTAACGACGGCAGCAGGTTAATGTTCCCGTGTATATTTTATCTTAGTCTAAGCTCTCATTGACAAAGTCTATAGCCTATACTAATTTCAATGGGTAGCTAGATGAGGGAAGTGACACAAAGTAAGTATTGGCTAGCAAGTGAGTTCATTTTTTAGCCTGTAAAAAGAAACTGCCAGTGTTCGAGCTGCTAAAGCGGGTTCTCATCGCCAAAGGTGTCTCTTAAGATGGGAATACGTTTCGAACGGTAAGGCTGTGTGATGTTCATTTTGGAAATAAATAAGTTTTACAAGACGGATAATAAAATACATGCCAGGATTTCGGATGGCCACCCATACAATGTTATGATCGCTTATGTTTAAGCATACTATCGTTAATACTTTACTTTACATACTTTCAATCGGTAGACTTATAAGGTAAGACTTTGTCAATGGGAGCTAAGTCTATCTAGGTTATTCCAGAAAAAATGGCTCAGTTCGGGTTAATTAGTCACAATGGCTTATTAGCCAACTTTGATAGACTAGAGAGTTTCAGAGTTAAATCGTAACTTGTGCAGATAAAGAATAGATCCCTAATTGGCGACATTATTGTTTGTCTCTACAACACAATGATATTCTATGTTACTAGCGTCATATAGTTGCAGGAACAGAGATTCCTCTGCACTTTGTACTTCCTTCGTTGTAGCAGGGGTTTTGTTAAAAACTGCAGTACATTCTTGTAGACTGGAATTCTTCTCGAGGAGTTTGAGGAGTTCTTTTTTGCCTTTTTCTGGTAAAATGGCATCATTAGGCATACTTTACCCGTATTTAAATTGGTCGCTACAAGTTTACAAATTAAAGTTGTTGAATCCAAATGTTTCCTTAATTTTTTTTCTATAAATTCCCTCCATGTCTCACTAAATGTTGATCCTATAAGCATAGGTATGATCTCTTTCAATTCATTGCGAAATAATCCAAAAAACTCTGACATCAGAGTTCATCTGGTTTATGGACGGCTCGGTGTCCCGTACGAAGAAAGATTGCGAAAAAAGTTACATTAACGTTTCAAAAGCCACTTAGCAGTGTAATGCCTGATACCATAGCTCATCGGGCCGTTCGTTAGCTCATTGTCCCACACTACAGAAGCTGGTGGCAGACCATGTTACCTTTTTTTGCTATCGAGTCATTTTCTTACCTTATATAGCTGTCTTCCACATTAGGTACTCCAGATCCTCAATATTTTAGTACCAACCGAAGCGGCCGATCATACTGAACAACTTTTGCTATGGGACCACTTCTGTATCTCCTATAGTTTAGCCGGGCTCTTAGTGTTCCACTTCAGGTACCCTGGGAAGGAGTCAGTCGCCTTTTTTTTTTCTAGGACTCGGCAGATCCTTATTACTAGTGCCAAGATAAAGTTACAAAACACAGTTTAAACCGGGTACAAATTTTGCCGCCAAAATGGCATTTTTGGTACTACTTAACCTACAAAATAAAAGGTTTTCTTAGCATGTTTCAGATGAAAGGAAGCGTAACATTGTCTTGTTGGTGACATTGACACAGGTCCAGGTACGCCAATAACGGTAGGTAGGTACGTGAAAATAACAAATATTCGCAATTTTGGTAAAAAGACAGTTTGCATGAGCAGTGTTGCGACGATTAGGTAAGAAGATAAATACACTTAATACCTATTGATTTTGTTAGTGATTGAAGTATTCAAAGAACCTACTGGATAAGAATATCTACAATCTTAATAACAAATAAAAGTCTTACTTTGATTTTGATCCATATTTCATCATTTAATCTGATTTCATCCAGTCACTGAATTTTCCAGATCTACCTACTTATATCAATTTGTTGAACTTCATAATCCGTAGATCAGTAGATCCCGACTAAATATACATTGTGGTTCATCTTGAGTATATTGTAAAGCTATCTATAAAACAACCAGCAACGTACAGCAAACCGGGCCTGATAGATATAGATGTAAAGTCGCTGCCTTCAATACGCCCTACGCCTGCCTTATCGCACCGAACAGCGCCCAACTACCCCCAAAACCACAAGTATAACAACATTAGCGAACTGTCAAACAGTTCTCAAATTCAATAGTCATCAATAACTGCTATCAAAGCCTGCCTGTTTGTATAAGTACCTATCTGTTTAGTCATGTTTGGTATAATTGAGATGAAGTTTGTGATTAATAGCGTTTAAGTTGTCTGTATTATCTGTCACTAAAGGCGATAATTAATTCAACTTAAATAATGTTTATTAGCGTACCTAACCTAACTACCCAATGATTTCGAAAACACTGTCAAAGTAACATAAGCTAAGTTTTTTAGCGGATATTTTTTACTTTGTTTGACTTTATAGATAAGAAAAGTAGCCCTAAGTGTGGCATTGTCTGAATATAGCACTACGGCTCATTTGGCAGATTCCCGTTTCGAAAACTTTCTTTAACTGGCAATACTGGCATACTCCTGTTTCGGGAATGACCAGAGGACTTAATATAAAATTATAGCACTATGGTGTATCTGGCGGTATCTTGTTTCGAGAAGGCAAAAACTTCCTCAATCTGGCACATTCACAAATTAGAGAAACAGCGCGCGGGGCGCTTTTACAGATCTCGGCTCACTCAGTACTGGCGACGCTTTTGACGCTTACCTACTGGGTTTAACTGGGAGTCTCTTTTTTTAAGTCGTTTCTTCATTGCTGAAGGTCTGCATAGATTCCCTTTTTCCAGGTTCTTTATAATATTCCTACATGTGTCTCTGTCTTCGGCATGTTTTAAGGCTGTGTTGATAGACAGACCCATAAGTTTTTTTATTTGATCTGACCATTATTTTATTTCAACTAGTAGTAGGTAAGTAACTAGAGTTCTTAAGGAAAGTTAAGGTAACTAAGAAGATGATTGCCACGAACGTCTTATTTCTTTGATTAAAATTGGCTCCGAATCATATGAAGTTCTCGTATCAGATTTTGCTGTTTTGATACTCTTCTACTTTGAGATTTTTGCCAGTAGCAACCCTGGCCATGTAACAATTGAAAGTGGCGAAAATCCAAAACGGGGTCGAGTGAACCTTCTGTATACTCTATTTTGTGGCATATTCCCGTTTCCGTTATTTAGTACTTTAAAAGCGCCTATGGAGTTGTCATTTAAATATTATTGTAAATTGGCACGGACGCAATAAAGTTTACTCTTTAATAATTAAATGGTGGATCAAAGGGAGGGTTCATAAAAACAAAATTCCAACAAGTCGGGCCCTCAGAGGGAAATAATAGGAGTCCCTCTCGACGAGTTGCGAACTAATTCAATAAGACGGCAGCTCACGAGTGTTGCCAGCTCGGAAATGTATTTTTTACACAAATTATTACACATTTTAATATAACTGGACTGGTTTTTTTAATCGATGAAAAAACAAAAGAGGAGGAGCTTTTCAATTCGTCGCGAACTTTTATAATTATCTATCACACTTTAAAATATATGAGTGGCCGTTGATTTTTACCCACGTGTAAAGAATTTTTCAACGGCCAGTCATATGACACTAGCTATAATAATAAAGAAATTGCAGTAAGGAGCTTAGAGTTGGCACTATTTGTCTTGATTTCATTACTTTTAAGAGATAATTAAGCAACTTCATCGAGATCGTCATTTTTTACGGAATATTTTTGGTGGGATGTATTTTTTACACAATAATAATTTAAATATCATTGCTACAGCAAAGCTAGAGGTTATCAGAAGGAAGCAGATACTGCAAATCATACTGCCACGATATTTAACCAACCCTGAATAACAGCATTTTTACACGTGGAAAATAATTCTTAAAAGCAAATGTAATGTACATTACATTTTGACCTAGTAAGAATTTTTGCTTGTTTGTAAATACAAAGGTCAGGTCAGGAATCCTGATCTTAATACATCTACTCCAAATGTATTCTAAATGTGCTCCGATTCAATTTTATCAAGCAATGAGGAATTAACTTGTGCTCGAAGATAATAAACAATAAAGAAATCATATTCTCAAACCCAAGGGGATTGTGTGTGGAGTAAAAACTAGATAAAGACAGAAAAACAAATTAACATTAACTTTAAATACTTATAGACGATAAAACGGAAGTTAACTTCATATTAGAAGTAAGGCAGGCATGTATTCATATCACTACATAGGCATTGTAACAGTTCACAAGACAGCCAGTAGCAATCCTGACCTTATCTAGCGGGAACAAATTGTGAATATTATTCAGTTCCCTGTTACTGCGTTGAATGTACGGTCCGCAAAAAAGTGAAACACATTGTAACAAAATTACAAGATTCACTGAGCAACAAGAATAAACGTGTCATTCATAATAATTATTATCGATGTTGTATAAATAGATTCAGAACATTACGTAAGATAAGAGCTTACTCCCACACATCCGAATATCCAAGCTGACTACGTAGTGTAGCGGTTAGCTACGCTTCGTAGGCTATGCTACGATTCGAAGAACGAAAATTTATTTAAAGCACTCACTCTGTCTCTCTCTCTTGTTGTGTGGGACAACGATTCGTCACACGAATCGATGAACCTTGGTGTTCGAGATTTATAACTGTATTCCTTTGCCTTCTATGCGATATTTTCGATTGCTGCCATTTTCAAATTGTTTTATGTAGCTTGCTCTGTGTCCTCATTTTTTTAAATTTAATTTCTTCAAGAGAAGGTCAATTTTCTATAAAATGTGAATCATGGCCAACATCACCCTAAAACTTAAATCGATAGTTGCTTATGTTATGACAATATTAACTAGTATTGGAATCAGTTACGTAACATTTTTTCTGCGAACGGTACCTGACATTAGTTGCAGCGCATACGGAGATCGTTCGCGGTGCACCCAGCACCCACTGCCGAGGATATTATGAACACTCCCACCATTACAAACATACTCTTGTCTATTTCTACTCCCAATGCTGCTACGAGATCGCTACACTTTGTAGAGATTTGCTACGGACCTGCTACGAGGAACAGCATTCAAAGCATTCGCTACCAATCATAAGGTTCATCTTGATATTATGGTCAATGCAGCTGGAATTGCTACTAAAACTACATATTAGGAAAACGGCGCGGTGCTAAAACTATCACACATTAGTCAACCATACAACAAATTAGTTATTACACTCCCACCATTACAAACACACTCTTGTCTATTTCTACTCCCAATGCTGCTACGAGATCGCTACACTTTGTAGAGATTTGCTACGGACCTGCTACGAGGAACAGCATTCAAAGCATTCGCTACCAATCACAACTTAATCTTGATATGGTCAATGCAGCTGGAATTGCTACTAAAACTACAAATTAGGAAAACGGCGCGGTGCTAAAATTATCACACATTAGTCAACCATACAACAAATTAGTTATTACACTCCCACCATTACAAACACACTCTTGTCTATTTCTACTCCCAATGCTGCTACGAGATCGCTACACTTTGTAGAGATTTGCTACGGACCTGCGAGGAACAGCATTCAAAGCATTCGCTACCAATCACAACTTAATCTTGATATGGTCAATGCAGCTGGAATTGCTACTAAAACTACAAATTAGGAAAACGGCGCGGTGCTAAAATTATCACACATTAGTCAACCATACAACAAATTAGTTATTACACTCCCACCATTACAAACACACTCTTGTCTATTTCTTTGAGAAGCACGCTATAGTGATGTCGATTTTAATACAGTTGAAAAATGCACATTTGTGATGCGTTTTGAATTTGGGTAAAAGTTCATTCACCCCTCACCATGGCGTGAAAGATCAGTTCAGATCATTTTGTATGAGGGGTCAATCAACTTTTGTCCGAGTTTAAAATGCACTAACCATAGTTACAACGCAATCTATACGCTTCGTACGTAGCGCATTGCTACGCAAATGCTACGATTTGATGATAGCGAAAATTTTACTTCATTTGCCATATGAGTTGCTTTTAATCTTCGATATTAATTCGTTTTTGGAATCATTGTAGTACTTTTTTACTTGGACATTAGTTGCAGCGCATACGGAGATCGTTCGCGGTGCACCCAGCACCCACTGCCGGGAATATTATGAACACTCCCACCATTACAAACACACTCTAGTCTATTTCTACTCCCAATGCTGCTACGAGATCGCTACACTTTGTAGAGATTTGCTACGGACCTGCTACGAGGAACAGCATTCAAAGCATTCGCTACCAATCATAAGGTTCATCTTGATATTATGGTCAATGCAGCTGGAATTGCTACTAAAACTACAAATTAGGAAAACGGCGCGGTGCTAAAACTATCACACATTAGTCAACCATACAACAAATTAGTTATTACACTCCCACCATTACAAACACGGTCTTGTCTATTTCTATTCCCAATGCTGCTACGAGATCGCTACACTTTGTAGAGATTTGCTACGGACCTGCTACGAGGAACAGCATTCAAAGCATTCGCTACCAATCATAAGGTTCATCTTGATATTATGAATTGCTACTAAAACTACAAATTAGGAAAACGGCGCGGTGCTAAAACTATCACGCATTAGTCAACCATACAACAAATTAGTTATAACACTCCCACCATTACAAACACGCTCTTGTCTATATCTTTAGAAGCACGCTACAGTGATGTAGATTTTAATACAGTTGATGCACCTTTGTGGTTGACGCGTTTTGAACTCGGGCAAAAGTTCATTCACCCTTAGTTTAGATATTTTAGTATGAGGGGGTCAATCAACTTTTGTCCGAGTCAAAAATGCACGAACCATAGTTATACGCTTCGTACGTAGCGCATTGCTACGAAAATGCTACGATTTGATGATTGCGAAAATTTTACTTTATTTGCCATGTCAGAGCTTTTAATCTTCGAATGTGTTTCAATTTTGGAATCAGTTAAGTAACATTTCTTCTGCGAACGGTACCTGACAATAGTTGCAGCGCATACGGAGATCGTTCGCGGTGCACCCAGCACCCACTGCCGGGAATATTATGAACACTCCCACCATTACAAACACGGTCTTGTCTATTTCTTTGAGAAGCACGTTACAGTGATGTCTATTTGAATATAGTTGATGCACTTTTGTGGTTGGTGCGTATTAAAATCGAGGCAAAAGTTCATTCACCCCTCATAAAAACCAATGAAAATCTCATGGCGTGACCGATCAGTTTAGGTCAACTTTTGTCCGAGTTCAATGCACTAACCATAGTTACTACGCAATCTCTACGCTTCGTACGTAGCGCATTGCTACGACTTGATGATAGCATATTTCTTAGTTCATTCGCTATGTCACTGCATTTAATCTTCGTCTTTTTTTTAGTTTTTGGAATCATTTCTTTTGCGAACGGTACCTGACATTAGTTGCAGCGCATACGGAGATTGTTCGCGGTGCACCCAGCACCCACTGACGAGAATATTAGGAACACTCCCGCCATTACAAACACACTCTTGTCTATTTCTGCTTCCAATTTCTTAGGTATACACAGTTTCGTTCTACTGTTAAAGATGTATAACACAAACAATCCACCTAGTGTTTCGCAGATACTTGCTTATATGATAAAGCATTGAGAAACACACTACGTATAATGTCGATTTTGTAAAATAGAGTCGTTAGAGCAGAGTCGTAACGATTTGCTACGCACATGCTACGATGCAATGACAGTAATTTTTTTAAAGTAAGTATAAGCTACAATACATCATTTGTTTTGATGTGTCAGTTTATTTTTACTTCTATTGTTTATTGTCATATTTCTACATCCATGTTCGGCAGTGGACTGATGTAAAATATGTATAAAATATTCGAGTGTTTTTTTCTTTTTTCGAGTAGTATAGCAGCTTTGGTTTATAAGAACATCATGTTTTTCTTACTGGAGAAAATTGCCAGTAATTCCTAAACGTGGTGATAAAAAGGCAGGAATTTCCTTGAAAAATTGGCCTTAACGTCGTTTAGGCAATTCGAGAGCCAGGCTCGCTAAATTGACCACGGGCGCCCGAGATCCCAGGTATACCACAGACTAAAGAACCGGAGATGGCAGGACATTATTACATACTAGCACACATCTACATACATACATATATCACGTCTTTACCCCTTGTAGGGTAGGAAGAGCCTAAACGGCTGTAAAAATAGCCATTAACACCACGTCTTACAAAAGTTAAAGAGCCATTTAGAAGAATGTGTATCACTATAGTAACAGGTTGTCAGCCTGTCGCCTAATATGGCAATACACATCAACTCTCAAGTCCCTTAGTCGCTTCTTACAACACCCACGGGTAAGATATGGAGTAATGCTATTCTAAGCCGGCACCACATTTACTATTGAAATATGCCATAGTGGTCTAGTGATTAGATTCTTTTCGTGGAAGACAGTTCGAGAACTGTATCAGGAGGGATTCAGTGGCCTAGACGCCAAGAAAATGAACAGAAAATGAAGATAAATGTGGATTGCTGTAAACTTCTTCTTTGCGCGGGACACCGAGTCGTCTAAAGCTATAATGATGGTGCGGATGGCTCTTGGATTTGGTCATTGTAGCGTAGATAAGTATTATTTTACATGTAGAGTCTTTAACATTTTGGTCTGTGTCTCAGTTAGGTACGTACGCTATTGCCGACCTAAATCCTACCCGGGATTAAGAGATGGACTAAAATGTTACGTAGATAATAAATGAACACCTTTATATTTAAGGAACGACATTGATTTGTTTAAAAAAAAGGAGAAAACTGTAATTTTTCGTGAAAGCTGTTTCATTTGTGTTTCATGCACAGAATAAGCAGTTTTCCCATAGAGTTTTTACCAGGCCATTACAGACGTTCAGTAGTCCGCATGATATTGCGGTAGTTGACAGACAGACAGTCAAAAAACAACACCCGCGCGGCAGCGTAGTGTGTGCTTTTGAAAACGTCTCCTTTTGTCAGTATAACTGGTTCATCAGGTCGAATCGATGTCCTACACGTAATAAGAGTATCAATCAATGGAATAGTGTTGAATAGAAAGCTGTTATGAGGAAGAAGAAGCAGAAGAGGAAGTAACAAGCTGAAAGTTGGAGGTTGCGGATGATCAAGAGGAAGGCGAAGATGAAGTGGTCAAGGAAAACGAAAAATAGAGTAAGCAAATTATTATGTCAGATATTTTATAGGTACTCGAAATGTGCGATTATACTTACAAAATGTATGAGGAAGCGGAGTCGGAAGAGGAGTTTTAAACTTTCTTTTATATGGAACCTAAACAAATGCGGAACTTCCGCGTTATGAGGATACGGAAGAGGAATCCTCAATAGCACTACACTGGACCATCGACAAGACCACCGCCAGTAAGTAATCAGCCACACCCACAACGTGCTGTATACCTACATGCATGTTTCATGAAATTCATTATTGCCTGCAGCAAACACTGCACTTTAATCTCCATATTGAATGCACACAACGTCATCCTCACTGGTGCAGCGAAGCGATAGACTAACTACGAATGTGGTCTTTTCAAGGAGAGATAAGTAGAAAAAATACAGATAACTTTCTGTAGGTCTCTCTGTAGGTACAAGATGCTTTACAGATCGTTGGAGCTTCCCTACGGCATGACATTTTGATAGCTTGGAAATAAGAGTCAAGATCATTGGATACTAGTGGTTGCGCTTAATATCGTTGACTTCTAGTAAGTATATTTATCGGCATAGTGCCTATTTCTTTTGTAATGAAAAGGACAACGCTTTACACACATAGAAACGACCGTTTCGATATTATTTTTGCGCTGCATTATCGCAGAGTTAGGAAAACGTGAATTTCCACTTTAATCCCATATAAATACAACGGTGCGTTGACGGATGCGTCTGACAAATTAACTTGTCATTAAAATTGAAATTGAAAGCGATAGCGCAGTGCAAAAATAACGTCGAAACCATGGTCGAAATGGTCGTTGTGTGTGTAAAGCGCCTAAAGAATATATCATAAAACTGCTTTCTCTGTCTTTTGTACTTGAAAAACTTAGAAAGAGACGGGTTAGAAAACGAACTTACCTTTGACATACAACGAGGTTGGTTTGGAAAACTCTGTGCCGATGGAGTTTTCAGCGACACACTCGAACTTGCCCTGGTCTTCCTCTTCGCTCTTCACTATTTGAAGTGTACCTGGAAAGAGACAAAAGATTTTAGAAAGTTTGTATGAAAATGTATGAAGAAATAAATTTACGGTATTTAGACTTGAATTGCAGTGATGGAATCGCAAATTATGGAAAGCAGGCGTCTTTCATAGGTTTATTATCAAACGGTATGCGAACAATAAAACTCTAAAGTCGATATTCCTGAAAAAACCTCTTTAGTTTCGCCTAAAACTTTATAGAACAACACCCAAAAACTGAAATACCAATAAAACGCAAACTCGCGCGAGCTACTATTGGAATTTTTCACGAAAGCGCTCTCAACGAAATAAGTCGTCCGAATTTCCGGGAAACATTTTATTCACGGAGTAAATATAGGAGATTTATGAGCTAATAACATGGGGTGGAGGGCCATTATAGTAGCCAAAGGCCGCGGCGCACTGGGGGGCCTAACTGGGGCCTTATAGTGGCCTCATAGTACCTTATGTGGGCCTTATTTCGTCTCGACGGGGATCCTGGCTTTATTAAGTCGGTGCATGAACACCTGTTAACTGGTTAAGTAGAAGTTTGTAAAGTTTAAAGAGACTTCTACAGCGATTAGGCAAAAATTAAGGCGAGAAACACATGCAACATCCGTTTGTACGTCATTCATTCGAATCTTCACCCTGCTTTCATACGAATACGGTTTATGTCAAACGGCATCGCACAACGATGTGTCGACGTCGACGGGTGTGTCTGTCAAACCATTTGACTTAAACCGTACCTATTCGTATGAAAATAAGGTGAAAAATCGAACAAACGGACGGTACCGTGTATTCTCATGTCAAAATATTGCATAGGAAGGAGCACGCCACAGATTTCGTCAAAACTTATACAAAACCAAAAAGAAGAGAATGAATTTCTGCACTGCATATTACGTTTAAAAGCCACATTTTAAGCTGAGGAACGTGTAAAACTGCCGACAACAATTCGTGTCCAACGACTTTTTAAACTGTGGAATAGAAGCTGTAGGAATTTTTAATGGATGCCACCAACTTTTACTTCCCTGGGGTTAAAAGTGAAGAGAAAGGACCATATAAGAAAAAGCGTTTGTAAAGAGATGATGGGAAAAGAAGTACAGAATCCGGAAGAAGTACTTCCATGTTTCTAGAATTTCTAGGCCTATTGTTGGCACAGAAGGTCTTTCTGCTTGATTTTTTTTCAGTTTGTGTGATTTTGGTTGAGATTTTGTTTGTTGAAATTTTCTACGAGGATTTGCTTTATCCTTTGAATTCTGGAAGAATTGCTTTATTTTTGCGAAATTATAGTTATCAGTTCGGCTGCCTTTGTTCCATTGTTTTTTATTATTAAAGCAATCAAAAATTTTATTCATTAATATCAAAACATCGTATAAAATGAAGACGCTTTTTCTCTGTCTGTCTTGGAATTTGCCAACTCCTCCTGAACCACGCAACGGATTTTGATGCGATTTTTGTAATAGACAGAGCGATTCAAGACGACGGTTTATATGTATAGCACGTACCGGACAATGCCTTTTTCTTCTACAGCGGAACAAAAAAGTTGCAGCGGGTGAAATCGCTAACGGGCCGCTAGTCAGAAATAAATAATACTGTGTATTTTTCTACAAAAAGCGAACCTGCGTAAATTTCCCTAAATAAGAATTCGGGTCCAATTTACAACGTGTGAGTAGGTACTTCACATTTTATCACAAAAACCTATATCATTAGGATTCTGCTGTACGTCGAAAACGTGAATGGGGCTGCTCATATTCTAAAGTGGCGCTGGCATTAGCATTCAATGCTCCACCTTCGTAAGATGCTGAAGTATACAATATTACCACAGTAAAAGTGAAAAGTGCAGCATAACTACTAATATAGTAGAAAAATTGACACATGCTCCAAAAAAGGTTGGTTGCTTGAAGAGTATTGTGTGAAATGATACTTCCAAATGAAACCATTGCCATCGTCGAATACTTTTCATATATTTCTACAAAGTGGCTCTGGCATTAGCATTCAATACTCCACCTTCGTAAGATGCTGAAGTATACAATATTACCACAGTAACAGTGAAAAGAGTAGCATTACTAGTATTACTACTAGTATAGCAGAAGTAGCTGCAACTGTTCGACATTGTTTCTAAGCAGGTTGGTAAGTTGAAGAGCATTGTGTGACATGATACTTCCTAATGAAATCTTTGCTATCGTAAAACACTTTTCATATATTTGTATTAAGGCTAGGATACCTACAATACGGCACCCAGATTCAATAATTTTATGCAGGTTTGTGGTTTTCTCGCGCACATTGGGCTATTAAACTATATCTAAGTTATTTTAGAGGCCCCTTATCATGCGACTGCGCAACTCAGATTTTCTCTGTACCTTATGTAAAAAAAATCAAATCACTTGTTTATTGAAAATTCGCGTACGATTTGACAAATATGAAGTCCTCTTCGCGCGATATATGTCTCTAGAGTGCAAATGCTTGCCCGGCTGCAATACCTACATACTGCTTGTACTTTTACTTCCTGAGACTTTACTGTGAGACGAGTATAGTTAAAGAACCTGTTATGTTTACGATTCTTATGACGGGTGAAAAGAACTTTTCGTCTTATCTATGGAGAGGGTGAGAAAAGCATGAGATTTTGCTTTATAATGAGGAATATCTGAGGGAAAAACGGACAAAAGTTTCTGTTAACACAGATTTTATGTAAATACCTATGGTCTGTTAACAGCATAAGAAACGTAATGAAACTCACTGCCTTTACTTCCAAGCAAATATAGAATACACGAGACAAAAAGCAGAAAATGTCACCGCAGCACAGGCTGAAACAATTTCTGACTATCAATATCTTATCTAGGTCACAGTGATAAATTGGAATATAATGCGCGAATTATACGGCTCTATTTACACAAAGCGGCCTTTTCAGACGAATATTTCAACGTTCAAAGTAAATACTTACGAATAATAATACTATCTATTGTCTTATGAATGACATAAGACAACACGACGATGAAAAAGACAAACATTAATAAATAAGTGAGGTAACTTTTCTGACAGATAAAGCTATTTTCGTGACAAAGACATAAAGCTAACAAAATATTGGGTACAATGAGGTAACTATTGTCTTAAATTCAAAGGCAGACCTTCGTCAGAGGCTGACCTATCTGCTGTCAGGGGTTTGTGGGACCCGCCGCTAGTTTTATTTGATTACCGCCAAAAATCCCCGAGGCGCAGTGTCTTTTGGCGCCCAACCTGGGGCCTGATATATTTGAAGATATGGAATTTCTATTAAAGAAAAAATGTGCTAAAGGTACTTATTTTTAAAGGAAAATGTATATTAATCTATGGACTACTATAGAACTTGGCGATTGCTCAGAAAATTCGTTTTCGCCAAAGCATCGTTTTCATCAAAAACACTCCAATCGCTCTATTCCTCAAAGTAGTAGGTACACACTTATTTTATAGATTCAAAAATAAGTAAAGATTCGTACTGCCGCCAGCAAATCTCCTTTCTCTCCAAACAAAACTCATTTAAGGGACCGACTTTAGCTGCTTTTTCATACAAATACTAAGAAATCCAGTATAAGTTGGTGTCTTAAATGGAGAAAATTCGCTCGAAAGACTCTCGTTTATTTGTCAATGTATCCATTTTCTTTTAAATCAAAGAGTTTTGGGGATAACTAAAAGAAACATACGTAAACTAGGTTAAGAAAACATTAATTTAAAGATGAAATAAACCATAAAATATAGGGTGTTCTGCAGAACGTTGAACATACGGAAAAGGGTGTTAATACTCGTGATTCTGAACAACTTTTACTATGGCGCTACCTGCGAATGCGCAAAAAATTATTTGAATTTTCCATAGAAAAATTCATACCTAGTCGGCAAAGATGTATGGAACACCTAAAATTTTTTATGCTAATTCGCATGTGGCCTCATAGTAAAAGTTGTTCAGAATCATGATTAGAAACACTCTTTTTCGTATGTTCAACGTTCTGCCTAACACCCTGTATGTATGCCTACTAAAAAACTTTTCGATCCCATTTCTGATATCAAAGCGTCTACATTTTTTGCCTCCGAAAAGACCGAAACTAAAAAAGCCCACCCCATATTTCGCGCCCGAGGTGTGATATCAAAACGGAGGCATCAAATGCTATTTCCGCGCACGATACGCCCGATGGACAGAATCCTGTTAAGGGCGACCGTCGAGTCGGGCGCAATGAAATAAAAAAAGATCACACGGTGGCCACTGGGATCCTCGGCTTTCTGACTTATAGCGTCGCTGCCTGGTAAAGGTATAGTTATAGGTTAGGATAGGTAGGTATATCGCTACATTTACGTTCGCAGTAAATTAGGTAATCTGAAATATTGGCAACATTAGTTTCATAGATTCGAAAACTTTGTGAATACTTTTTGTCGTGTTTTGCTAATTACGCAACGTTTTTCCGATGTAGCAGCTTCGCAAATTCGCTATAAAACTTCTAGCTGTTTCATTTGCTGCTACCACTCTTTCATGATAATAAAGAGCCTCATTTCACGATTAGGCTTATTTGGGCGGAACGGCATATTATTTGAAGCAAATCTCAGCAAAGTATAGCTTATAAATTAAATTTCATTAAAACAAATACTTAAATTAACGATATGAAAGGATTCACTGAACTATAAACAATACCTTTTAAACTATTTCATTAAAACCGAATAATACCAGCACTTAACCTTAATTATTGGCCGTTCACCTACCAAAACTAAAGCCCGTGTAATTTAATAAATACAATAAGGTAAATAAGGTAAACAGCCCAATATTTCACTAGGATTTAGCCCACTTGTAATTCCCGGGGTATGCGGGACGACAACGACTTTTACCCTACTCATGATGACGTAACAATGCCTGGATTAAAATACTGGTTCAAATAAGTAAGGTATAAAATTGTTTATTATTGAATTTTTCTATATTCGAAGTAGGACTAGAGTCGAAGATGCAGGTAAGCGAATCACAAGATTAATAAGGTGAAGATGGGCAAGACACTTGGCAAAGAGGCTGGACGGACGGTGCACAAAAGCAATCACAGAGTGCCCAAGGCGAGCAACAAGATCAGTGGGTAAACCATCATCGCGGTGGTCAGATGTCATCGTCAAATCGAACGGATCTTAATGGATAAGATTGGTACAGGACGGTAAGGAGTGGCGCAAGGAGAAGAATCCAAAATCTTGCAGTGGGTGGATGTGGGCTGATGATGATGGTGACGAAATTTTTAGCATAGAAATCACATCAGCTGGCCTTCGGCCTAGATAAATACATATCGTCGAAGAGACATATCGAAGGTTTATAAGCAGTTATCTCAACAGAGAGACCCATCCTTAATGGCTTAATACGCCTGTTCAATATTCAGACCGCATTTTACAATGGAGCGCCCACACAATTTGTTGTTCCTAGATTTGTTTGTAATACTAGAATTCAACCTAAAAGTTACTATTATATTTGATTGTAACACTAAATTGTAACCTAAAAGTTACTGCATTAAATCAACCCACTATGCACTAGTTTAACTTGGGTCAAAGAACAATATTACGGTTGGCCGGAGTTTCAAGCGTGTATGCAAAAACTAAGTCAACTAGACCGTTTGTGGCCTTACATGCAATTGCAATAATAAGTTTATATTATGGTACGCCAAACCAACTAGACGACTGCCTCTGTGTGCAACTTCGCCGTAAAATAGTTTTTTTTAGGCACTATAGTTAACACTCATTGCTTTCGCGGAAGTACTTATGATACTCCTTTTCTCACTTGAGTTTACCACCAAATGGGTAAGAGACCGCTACTCGGCCTCGAATGCAGCAAGAGGTCTTCTGGGCTATAGTTATGATGTATGTGTGATTTATGTGACGTCAAATTTATATGACAAAAGCTCAGTTATAGGCTGAATTCTTTGTCCCTAATTTGTGGCTTAGCTCGACTGAGGATCTCTGATTTATGAATGTGTAGATCAGCCCAGTTTTCCGATATTCGCGAGCTGGTAAACCCATAATAGAAGATATGTCAGCCACGAAAAATGGACCTTATGTCATACCATTAACATGATTTTGACAGCTTTCAAATATGGCCCATTCATACGTCTGTACTGAAGATACCTACAGACTAAAGGCCAGACAAACTAGTCAAACTATTCAACGAAATAGTCGTTCAACCAAAGCAACCCTCTCATGCCTATGTATGACTGAGTTTATTCAGAACCATAGAGAACTTCTATCAAAAGCTTTGTTCCACCAAGACCGGAGCTTGGATCCAATCTGACCCGTGCCCCAGAGGCCCCGAACATGCACTCCAAAATGAATATGTAAATTAATATTCAATTCCATCTGAACAATATTTGAGGGTATTCGGATTCGAGGAAGAATTAATATGGTAATTGATTTTGAAGTTCAGTGTTTTCCGTACATGGTGTATTTTGATTATTCCTTCGAGTTCGGGCAGCCTCGAGTCTAGCGAAATTTGAGCGGTTGTCTAAAGGCCGTGAATTGAGAGAAAATGCAGAAAAGCGTTACGTTCGATTCAGTTTTTAAGCCTCCTGTGGTTACAGAGATCTCAAAAAATACACGACATACTCCAAGAAATTGCCTATATTTACCACTATTATTGTTTTACTTGGTTGGATTGATATATTTCGATAAAAATAAACTTAAATACACCAAAAACAAAAAAAAATCATACCAAGTCTTGTACCAATATTTCATCTAGTTTTTTTATAATAGTATATTCCTCACCCAAGAGTACATAGGTTTTAGTTGATAAAGTGAATTTATTTCAACAAATATATTTTTTCAACCTCCCGATGAAATCCTGCGCCGCCCGCTCCTTTGACCTTATACAACGTAAAATAGATAAAAAATGCTATGCTAACAACCCTATTTTCATTCAGGCTATTAATCAATATATTTATTGAATTAATTTATTAGCATAACAAAAGGCGTATTCTTGCGCAAAACGTTACATTTGATGCTAAGAATCGTAAAGTCGACACTCAGCCTAAAACAGGGACATAAAAATCTCTACCTCAATATCACTGACAGGTAAATTAAGTGGTGGAGAGGACTTTGTTTCACAGAGCTTCAAAGGGTGTAAGAATACTTAAAATTTCGTTAAAGAATTACCAATAAACCACTTTCATCACGAGATACTATCTTGTGAGTAAAGTTTGAAAATCACGGAAACTGACGCAGTCTTTTCAGGTCCCGCCCTCTTCATCGCCAGGTACACACAAAAGTCTACTACCAGATATTATTTAGTACTCATTGTATTGATAGGCAGTTGGCTGGTACAGGGTAAGAGGTTTGGACTTTATAATATAGCAGAAATGTATAATTGTAGTTACAAATATCGACAGTAGTTCCAATATTGTATTACCAACCTATATTTGTCTCTTTGAACACCGCTATCTAGCTAGGTAGTCATTGTCTATCGTACGTCTTAGTAGTCTTTTTCAGAATTCTATTTAAGTTACTTCAGAAAACTGGTTAATTTCATGAGGTGTCTGACACCTGCTATTATTTCCTAAACGGGGTCCTCAATCTTCATTATCAGTGCCTCCAACCAACTTTTATTACCCGAATATAAAACCACTCTCTTTATTTACGAATGATGTTTTATTTTTTATTATTACGACGGGTGTAAATTAGAAGGGGAAGGAGACAACAAGCCTTTACGACTCCAGCATCCCCAATTATTAAATACCTACCTTTTTAGTCGAGAGTAAACTTGGCAATGATATTTTTTTACGGTTTAAAAGGACTCCTTGGAGTTTCTTTTTTCTAATCTTCACAGATTATTAATTTTGATATTGGTTTAAATCGTTTTTAGTGTGAATTTGTTTAGGATAGTTAGAGCAAATGGTTAGAATCGAAAGCTTTCTAATTATTGCGAGTTATTTATTACTATAAGTAGGTACCTTTTGACAAACTTTTGACGATAGCTTGAAAAGCTCGATAACAAAAACCATATTTCCGATGACATTTCTACATAATATTTCCATAAAAGAAAATTTGATAAAAGAAATTGTTCGTGACTACTTTCTTGTTCAACTTTTAATAATAATTTCACTATTAATATATTATAAAATAGCGAATGTACAGTGGCGAAGGGTGACATTCTAAAGAAGTTAGGAAAAAAGATTACAAATTAAGGTGAAAAGTAGGTAATTTGAGAGTAAACTTTCGCAATTTTTTTAAAATCGCGAAATCGGTGTACACGGACCTTACCCCTCTGAAATGTAGTTAAAACCTAGTGTTTTAATAAACAATCAAACAACATTAAAGCATTAGGTCTTCGGACCCTAGAGTAAATCTTGCTTAACTTCCAGTCCTTAATCAAGAACGGTACGCCTACTACTGTTATTGTTGTTAGCATTAAGGCCGCTTTTTGCCGGTTTGTCCCACCCATAGCGACCCATTCAAACTTGGAAGGTCTGCATTTGTATGTAAATGAAACGTAATATTCGTAATCTCGGTGGGTAGCGCTAGGGTTGCCAGATGATAAAAGAGACGGGTTTAAAAAGGAGGATTTTCTGTTCATAAGAAGGACATTTGAAATTAAGCGAGTTTTAATATTCCGTGTAATGCCTTAGCTTAGAATAGGATCACCGCTGCCCTTGCGTGGGTGTCATAAAAGGCGACGAAGGGATAAGTTCTTCTAGAGGACTGGTGAATTTAATATCTTATAGGTACAGCACTCGCCAATCTGCCTGCCAAGCGTGGTCAGTATGGCAAAATTTCCAGGCAAATTACCCTTCAATACGGGGAGCCCCACGCCTGACAGTAGACTGTTGTAGTTTTTATGACATAATTATTTCATTCGAAAGTGGTTGTATGGATGGTAGTTGAAGTTGGCAGCCCTAGGTATCTAGCAATCACGCCCGTGTATCGCGCCCCTTAGGGTTATGGTACACGGATCGTAATGATACTTGATATTAACCGTTTTGCGTTCGGTGAATAGGAACGTAAATTTTAGTTCGGCAATAATTAAGCTGTGGGAAGGTAAGGGTTACGGGGGACGCGAGTGAAATTTATACCATTACTTACGTAGGTATAATTATATTCATTCAGTGGGACACACAGCCGACGAATAACCTGACGAACCCTGTAGGTTTATGATGTACACCGTAGAGAGACTTATTTTGCACTGGTATTTTGCGAACTGTTAAAAAAAAATAACAACTCCGTCTGTTAAAATACCAAGGAATCTCGGTCCATCGGGTTTTGCTAATTTAATTGAATGATGATATTCTAAGCCGGCAGCACACGGATAAGGGCCGCCGTCCATCACGTAATGTTTTTTTTGAAATTTTTTAATCCTAAGTCACGTTTATTTATTTTAGTACCTAGGTCTTCCTACAATTTTTTTACTAAAAAAACTAATAAAACTAAAAATACTAGTATAAAAGCCTGTTCTGCATTTTCGCTATTGGTCACTAGTAAATTTCATCTTACATAGACGAACTGTAGGTACGCGTATGAAAAAAAAGTGCAGGTGACGTCGCTGTTTCGGCTTAAATCGCGCGTTTGACGGAAAAATAAATAAACCTGATATAGGTATTATTTTTTTTCCCTCGTGATGTTTCGCAATTCTTGACGAACCCCCTTTCGAGCCTCACGTGATGAATGGACAGCCTCACAGGGTAACAACTTTGTTCTTTCTAATTTAGGTTCATGTGTACCCTTTTAACGCTTTACGATATAAGATCGCAATTAAAATGACCCTAACTGTTAAAGGCAGTTTCATAACACTATACGTCATCTTATAAGTGCTCTGCAATATAAGATGATGCTATATCACTTAATCAACCGTTGTGGGCGTAAAATACACCGCAATTGTCCCATCTAGTGTTGGCTTAAACTGTTCTAGTAACAGTTACGTAATAGCTATACCAGATAGTATTACAGCGAGTATTTTTTTGCCTATGTTAAACGTAAGAACTGTCTATTAAATAGCGGCCCGTCAACGGCGTGTTACAATCAGTAAATAATTTTCCCGCGGGAAGAAGACGTCTTTTGCATATAAACCTTCCTCTTGAATCACACTATATAGGGTGAAATTTTACTAGATATCATCACCCTATATATTACAAAACACCGTATAAAAATCAGCTGCGTGGTTTAGAAGGAGTTAGCGAATTCCACGACAGATAGAGAAACTCAAAAAGCGACTTCATTTTATACAATGTATTGATAATACTATTATAGTTATGATACGTTCTAAGTAAAAAAATATATTAGTGGTTTATTTATTATACACTAATTTCTAAGAAAAAATTGAATAATGTAATGTCCTGAAAGGGTTAAAAGACGCTATAGAAAATATTTCCATATAACTGGCGCAGATAAAGAACATGTCCCGAACTGGCAACATTATTGTTTGCCTCTCTATCATATTAAATATTATTTGAACAGGATGTCAACAATAATGTTGCCAATTGGGAATATTTTCCAGTTATACAAAAAGCTAAGAAATATGTAGATATGTGCCTTGGTTCTACTAATATTGTTTGTTTTTAAGTCCATTTCAGATGTCTAGCTGGATCCCCGAGATCCCACCACTAGCCCTGTCTTTCTTGCAAGGGCTAGATTAAACGGGCCTCCGTGATAAAACTCGCTCGGCCATCTTATCCTGACCTCTGCAAACGCAATAATGTCTTCTTGGACAGTCCTATTAATAAGACGCGGGCTTAGTACCGGGGGGAGGGGGAGACCAGCAAAGCCTGGTGTAATATAACGCCCTGCTATCCCGGCTGTTCATCCCGGTAGACATTTATGAATGTCGCTTATTTTTCTTTTAATTATTCCCTGCACTGTGTACGTTCTGTCGCAGTCGCTGGGCGTGACAGTTGTCAGATTAAGAAATGTATTTATTTGTATAAGCAGGAAGAAGGAAGGAAATAAGCGGAGATACGCTTTGCTTAATTTCTTACGGTCCGTCGGATGGAAAACGGCCACCGTACGTGCCCCTACCTTCAACCTTAACAGCCACAATAGTCTACTAATAGACATGGGCCTCCCCTTATCATGAAGTATTGCCATACTCACAACGCGTGGCAGGCGGATTGGCGAGCGCAAGATGTATGTGCATACAGGGAACGCTGTTGTCTTTTCCCTTGATAAATACCTTAGTCGCCTTTTACAGCACCCACTACGGGTAGAATTGGGGTTATGCTATTCTAAGTCAGCAGTACTGTGGCATATGAATTGCAACTGCAGACGAATTCTGCATTGCTGATCAGAAATTTAGTTACATTGTTGTACGATAATGTATTTGTTGTTCGGGTTTTGCTATAAGCGACGAATTGTTTTCTGAATGTTGTATTTTCAGTCAGCATTTCCACCAAAATTTATTAAAATCTCGTATCTAAAAAATCTTGCCTCAATCAGTGACCAAATACTTATCTACATGTAGAATGAAAATACACTTTTCATTTTAGCTTCCTACGGAGTAAAGAAATAATTGTGAACATGATCTCTCTTATAAACACAGGTATCTACCACACAATTTTGACTTAGGTATCTTTACTGCCTATTATAAAATAAGAATGCTAACTACATCAGTAAATTAAGCCTTAAAACTTTTCTCGACGGCAAGTACACAGCCCAGCAAGGTCGGCGTTTAAAATTTAATAAAGCACTTTATTTATTAACCATTAAAGCCTACCTTTCAATTAATTAAGAAAACGGTGGCATAAATTAAAGAACCGCCCAAAAAGGTGGCATAAGGCGAAAAACACACGAAACGTCCGTTTGAACGTATTTTTTTGCGCTACACAGATAAAGCACAGATTTACACAGATAGAGCCGTATGATGCGGACTTAGAATAGCATCACCCCAATTGTACCCGTGGGTGTCGTAAAAAGCGAGTAAGGGATATTCAGCCTGGGAATGGGCAGCAGCGTGTAAATGCAACATCTTGCACTGCGCTCGCCAAACCGCCTGCCAAGCGTGGTGAGTATGGCAATACCCCCCGATAGGGGGAGGCCCATGTCCAACAGTGAACTGTTGTGGCTGTTATGGTTATCGTAAGGTTAAAATCAGTATTGTCCTAACGCATGCGTCACGTTGACGTTGCGCAAAATTAACGCACAAACGGACGTTACGTGTGTTTCTCGGCTGAGGAATTAATTTGCAAATCTTAGGGAAAGTTGTCCGATGGGCGCGTACAACTTACTAACGGAGTGATAAGCTCCGAGGCGACGAAATGTTAATTATATCAGTTCGGGGTTGGGCAAACGGGCGGCAAGATGGGACAGAAGCACTTTAAATAGTAAAAATAATTGCGAGATATTTGAAGGGGCGATGCAGCCGATGAAAGCTGTGTAGTGGCGGCTAAGAATACTGCCACCCCTAGACCACTCAGGGTGTTTCGTAGGTAATAGGCGACGTAGAGTTTTTCACCTCGGCTGAATATCTGTCGACTATGTATGGTTTCGGTCGGTCATGGTTTGTTCTCTAACAAAACATCTTGCGCCGACCCCAACTGGTTTGAGATAAGGGCAGGAAGATGATGGATGATGCAGCCGATTAAACCCGAAGGAAGATAGGTCGAGAAATGTTTTTTTTATTGCATTTGACGCCCGCATAATGGGTAGGTAAACAGTAATCAACCAGATGGAACAGATATTTATACTGAAAAACTTTCTTCAACAATCACGGGACGAACGATAAAACAACTTGCATTTGTCTGTCATAGCACCCGAATGTTGTTTTCTCATGCTTCTAAGAAAATGCGGCATCTAACTTATCCAAAATGTGTATGTAGTTCTTCTTATTCTTTGCGAAACCATCTTCTGTTTAGTTTCACTTTTAATTCAGTGTCACAACTTTAAGCTGAAACTTAGCACTGTCGCCGGTCTATTAAGACGGGAATGTTAATAATTTCAATTTTAATGCCATTATGCACTTCATAAGAGGTGAGAAAGTAATTTAAATTCAGTTAGAGTAAGACCTCGGTCTTGCCGTGGGCTCTTTTGATCTCATTAATTTAAATTTATTCGTTAGGATTATTCCGCCCCGCCGCACGCTGTTTCGCAGCGGCAAGACTAGTTTGTGTAGTTCAGAATTATTGTTATGCTCCGTTGAAAAGCTTGTCTGCAAGAACGGGGCACGGTGGGAAAGTTGGCAGCTGGATTTTTTAAAGTTTTACAGGTGATTTTTGTAATAACTCAAGTTATACGAGTTAATGCAGTAAGGTGCTAAATCAACAGGCGAAACGCAAGACATATTAAGACGGAGGCGTGAAACGTGCGACATCGCGACGCTTAAAACCGTTATCATATTAAAATTAATAAAACAGAAGAAACGCCGTCTACAATCACTTGTCTGACAGATGTGATCGTACGTCTCGCGTCGCACGTCTCATTTATGAAGATAACCCCTTAGAATTCCGAAGATTTTGCGGTGATTTTTACCATAATTTGCCAGTAGTTAATTTTCGAACTCATTGACTATTATTGTACTTACATTTTGATGAGTAAGCGTGCCTACTAACCCAAATAGATCAGCCTATTCATTTGAATCCCCGGGCGATGGCGATGGGCAGCCTGATTAAGAAATTGAGATCGAAAATAGGACGAAAATGATTTCCGTTAACGCAGTAAATGGGGTCAAAATATACGCAAATTAGAGGCGAAATATCAGGGATGACATGATAATAACATTGTAATTAACTTTGGTAGCTATTCGACTTTGTGCAAGCGACCCAACCATACCTATATAGCTAACCAATTCCAGTCGTCCAACCGACCCAATCGATTTAAGTGACTCAACTAACCCAAGCGACTTGAATGACCCAACTCATCCACAGACCCAACTAATACAACTGACCTAACTGAACCAGCCGACCCAGCAGATTTAACATACCCAACCAACCCGACTGATCTAACACACCTAATCGACTCAACTCACCCAACCAATCCAACTGACCCAATCAACCCAACCGACTCAACTGACCCGACTGACTTAACTTACCCACCGACACAACTAATACAGCTAACCTAACTGATTAAAATGACCCAACCCACCGAACTAAGCCAGCTGACCCAACCGATTGAGCATACCCAACGGACTAATCATAAAACTGTTGAGAGAACTCTCTGTAACAGTCGTTATGAGCCCGAAATATTCGCAAATGATCCATTACACATCAGCAGCCGCATTGCATCAATTCTAACGATGTTTTGCCAATGGTTGGTAACATTAATGCATCCAAGCGATCCAACATATCCAAAGGAATCAATTCAACTAATCCAACTGGCCCAAAAGACCTAATCGACTCAACTCACCCAACTTGCCCAATCGACTCAATTAACCCAACCAACCCAACTAACTCAACTAAGCCAATCAACCCCATTGATCAAACCCACCTATCATAAAACTAGCAGCTCGCTCATTTGACTTTTAGCCTCCCAGAGATCAAAATTTTCAAATTTCAAAATGAAAATGTCGGGAGACCTCTCTGTAACAGTCGTAATGGGCCCGAAATATTCGCAAATGATCCATCGCATATCAGCAGCCGCATCGCGTCGATACTAACGATGTTATTAACTTTGCTTGGTAGCTATTCTACTTTTTGCAAGCCAACCAACCCATATATAGCAAACCAATTAAACTAATCCAACCGACTCAATCGATTTAAGTGACTTAACTAACCCATGCGACACAAATGACTCAACAATCTTAACTCACCCAACTTAGCAACCGACACAACTAATACAGTTGACCTAACTGACTCAAAAGACCCAACCCACCCAACTGATCCAGCCGACCCAACCAATTTTACATAGCCAACATTTTTACAAAAAATGAATCCAACTAACCCAACTGACCCAACAGAAATAATAGACTCAACTCACCCAAATTGTCTCAATTAATCCAACCAACCTTACTGACCCAACATACCCAATCGACTCAACTAACTCAAATAGCCAAACCGACTACCTATCATAAAACTAGCAGCTCGCTCATTTGCACCACTTCTGACTCCCTCCCTGTAATCAAAATTTTCAAATTTCAAAATGTCGGGAGACCTCTCTGTAACAGCCGTAATGAGCTCGAAATATTCGCAAATGATCCATCGCATATCAGCAGCCGCATCGCGTCGATACTAACGATGTTATTGATAGACTAAGAGCTAGCCACTCGAGTAGGATTGCGATGAAATATGCGCAAATGATCCATCGCATATCAGAAGCCGCATCGTATCGACACTAACGACCTTGTTGATAGGCTAAGAGCTAGCCACGCGAGGAGACTTGCGATTAAATACTCGCAAATGATCCATCGCATAAGGGAGAGTTGGACATATTGTACCAGTAGATTAATCGTACCACCAGCATATTTTCTACTTAACATGCGCTTTTATTTTCTTTGGCAACATTAAAAGATAGCTCACAACACCCAATATGCTATCACGGTTTGTGACGGCGCTGCACATGAGACTATATATTTAATAAAATATAACAGGTTTTAGTTGACCCTGACACTGTTTTTTAGGTGTGGAACATAAGGTTTTACGAACGAACGGCTGGCCATTAAAAATTGCTATTTAGTCATATTGGTTCTTGATTATTTTCCTTTTGACCTAACTATATTCGCAAATGATCCATCGCATATCAGCAGCCGCATCGCGTCGATATTAACGATGTTATTGATAGACTAAGAGCTAGCCACAACGAATAGATTTGCGGTTTAGCGATAAACAGTAGGAGAATGCTGATATGATATAACTGGCTGATCAAAGTGTTGATGCCTTTAAATGAGTAGACAAATGAGTTTCGGTATAGAATAACGGACGAGTTAATCATGCAAAATTTGCTGAAGCTACTGCTTCATATCACTGAGCAGAAAAAGCGGAAACAAACCTCTTGCCTTCTAAATCATCAGGCTGATACAAATTGCGACCTCTTATGAAGCCAAGATGTGTCAAATCGTATACCTTAACAGGTGGTTAGCTCTCTGACTATACGTGTACTACTCTAGTAAGGTATCTAGGTACTTAGTGCTGCTGCATTTGCCTGCTAAACTGATGGGCTTATCTTCATCGATTGAGGACCAATCCGTTTGGAGAGCTTGGATAGATAATACTATACTGAACTAGTACAAAGTTATTTGCTCGATAAACTGGGCACATTTTCGTCTCATCTTCTTCTCAGATAGCACCTTGCGGATTTTATAGTCGCATAATGACAAAATAGTTCCAAGTAATCATCTAGAATGTCTAACTAAGGCACCATTTTTTGTTCACTACGGGCAAAACCAATAATTCTTTTACAGTCAAGTTGTATAAGCAGTCATCGAAATAAGTGAGTTAATTCTATTGCCTTTCCTCTAAGCCGTTTCAAAAGGAACATCCAATACACTCCCTATTTACAACGTCAACTAAAACCCCAATACATTTACATCTGAAGAGACTAAAACCAATACTTAGAATCCTATTTAGCTAAAACTCGCGATTGCCTTTGAGTTGCCATCTTCATCAAGATTAGCGGTGTGTAGTGCGGATTAGAGTGTTGCCAGATAAGTGTTGTACAGGGATAAGTGTTGTAGAGAAATGAGTGTTGTAGAGAATTAAGTGTAGTGAAGTGGAAGATGAGTGTTTGTTCGCAAAGGAATCGATAGAAGGGATTACTTAGGCGGTAAACGAGAAATTTCTGGTTATTTCTGGATGTGTGGGAGTCTAAAAGGATTAGCGAGGGTAGGCGAGATGAGTGAGATGTTTTTGCTAGCGGGATTCAATTTAATTCGAAATAAGATAAGTGTCATTAGTAAAACACCTTTCGTTCTTTATGCAGTTGTAGAAATCTTGAAAGTTGGGGCGTAGTTCATTTTTGGCAATAAAGGCCTAAGCGAATGTACCTTCTTTTAACTAGGTTTTTGATATTTTAGATAACTTGCTAAATTACACCGTAGGCTAGTATATTTAAGTTGCACTGTTACATAGCTAGAAATGGCTCTTCCAAGCCAGTTAGAAAGTCGAAACTTGTAGTCCAACTAACATAACATAGTCGAACATAAGCCGACAATTTCCAGACCTTGTTATTCGCCAGATAGCTAAGCAGAGTTAAGCTGATATCCAAAGCTAACTTAAGTGTGGCTAATACCGTAATTACCGAGGTAAATCGAGTGGGGAGATTTTTATCTAACGATGCGTTAATGTAGCGGAAAAATTGGGAGTCGAGCTGGTTATTGCCAGTAGAAAAAAATTACCCTTCTTTTGAGGCAGTCGGGTAAAAATATTGGGAAAGATTGTGGCATTTGAAATGTTGAACGTGGTTTCTAATGGGATGAAAACCAGTTAGGAATGTCCTTAGGATAAGAGTTTGATGTTTCGATGACAAAAAGAAAGCAGTTTGAAACACTCTTTATACGGACCGGGCGATTTACTGTGGGAAGTCGATTTATTATGGGAAGTAAACTTTGTGCACCTCTTCGAAGGCAGGACTTTATTCACCACGCAGCTTCGGCTTGCAAGGACATTTGCGAATTCGGAATGCATAGCTTTGTGGGAATTACCTAATCAATCATCACAGATGAGACGTACGACGCGAGACGTAAGATGACGTCTGTCAGACAAGAGATCTTCAGCGCGCATCTCACGTGTGTAGACGGCGTCTCTTCTCGTTTCATAAAATTATAGAAACGGATTTTTTTATATTTTATAAAGAAACTGTTTCAAGCGTCGCGAACTCGCGATGTCGCACGTCTCACGTCTCTGTCTGACGTGTTACGTCTCGCCTGTGGATTCAACGCCTAAGAGTTCATTTTCCATTTGCTGGTTGTCCCTTTCTATTAGAGTGGAAGGTTTTCTCCAGAATTGAAAAAATCTAAAGTCACCATGCATCTTGTCATTGAGCAGCGCGTATCTAGGATTGGAAGCGACGTCCAGCGGCAAAGAGTTCCACAGCCACTTATTTTTATGTTATAAGTTGTATTGTAAGTTGTGTGGTATGTTGCGTATTGTGTTTTCATGGGATGAGTCGTTTGGTAACAACTTACCGTGCATTTTGTCATTGAGCAGCGCGTATCTGGGGTTCGAAGCGACGTCCAGCGGCAAGGAGTTCCACAGCCACTTGATCGTCGGCGTGGGGTTGCCAGAGGCCTGGCAGGGCAGCGGGACATGTTTCTCCAGAATTTAAAAAAAGGTCAACTCACCATGCATCTTGTCATTGAGCAGCGCGTATCTGGGATTGGAAGCGACGTCCAGCGGCAACGAGTTCCACAGCCACTTGATCCTCGGCGTGGGGTTGCCAGAGGCCTGGCAGGGCAGCGGGACATGTTTCTCCAGAATTTAAAAAAAGGTCAACTCACCATGCATCTTGTCATTGAGCAGCGCGTATCTGGGATTGGAAGCGACGTCCAGCGGCAGGGAGTTCCACAGCCACTTGATCCTCGGCGTGGGGTTGCCAGAGGCCTGGCAGGGCAGCGTGGCGGTGTGGCCCACTTCCACCACCATCGTGGTGGGGGGAGGTGCGATGGACGGGAACCCTGGTGGGACCTTGTCGGCTGGAAAGAAAGACGCAAGTTAGGCTAAGGAAATTGAGGTACTCAAATCTTAAATTTACTAGCACGCAGCTAGCGGAAAGAAGGTCAAAAGAATTGAAACTGTACAACTTTTCACATTAAAAACCTATAGGTCGAAATATACTCTATATGGGAAAATTGGTACTCAAATCTTAAGGGCCTTAAACCACAAAAAGTTAGACGCGCGTTGATTTAAACTCCATACGTAGAAACTCTAGACAAGCGTTCAACGCGTGTTTTAACGTTTTTGTGGCAAGGCCCTAAGGCGAGGAACACACGCAACGTCGGTTTGTGCGTCGTTTGTCGATTTTCCACCTTATTTTTATACGAATACGGTTTATGTCAAACGATTTGACAGACAACGCAGCGTTGTTGTGCGATGCCGTTTGACACAAACCGTACTCATATGCAGGTAGGGTGGAGAATCGAATGAACGACGCACAAACCGACGTTGCGTGTGTTCCTCGCCAGCACGTAACAAGCAGAAAAGAGGTCAAAGAATTAAAACTGAACAACTTTCCTCATCGAATATTGATCGATATAGGTCATACTCCATAGGTTACACGAGTAATAAGACTCTGTCCGCACAGCGAATTTTGTTTGCGTATCGCGATAATTTATTTTGTACTTAAAAACAATATTATTCCGTCAGTTCAAAAACTTATTAAAGATTCAATGAGTCTGCGAGAAAAATGCGCGCGAAATAAAATTGTAGTGCGGATATAGCCTTAGATATCGATTTGTCATGTTGCAAAAGTATGGATCACTTTTTGTAAGACGCTGAAAATACTAGCAAAACATACTATTTCCTAGCGTGCATCAAATAGGTAAGTAGACTTACAAGAATAATAATTTATCTTTGAAATTGAATGCAAAATACTGAGCTGGAGTTTCAATACAATTCAGACAGAGCCTCGAAAGATATCTCATGAAAACGTTAAAATTGTCCGTAAAACGGGGAATAGTGAATTTAATTTGGTAAATGAAATTCTCTGCTTTTCGAGTCTGAACGAGATTTGATTAACTGAAGACTGGCGTTACTACCCCATTCAAACTTTGCCAATTCCAACAATTCTTGTGCCTTTCGAGCTTTGAGCAACTTTTTGCATCAAATACTGATCAATGCTTTAGAAATATGTCGACTATGAAAAGAGTTGAAATTGTGGTATTCCCCAAAAATGTAAACTGAACGTGTCTAGTCTAATGTATACCGACTTGTAGATATTGTATCAGAGATGTGATAGGATAAAATATCTTTGACTGACCTGGTTTTACAATAACTTTAAAATGTAAAAAGAAAAGTGAATCCCACCAAAAACATTTACTTGTAAAAAGAACCAAGTCTCGCCTCTCAGTTCATCTACTGTAAAAAGTTGTGAGATCCATGTGATGCCAAGTCTGTTATTGATTTATTCAAGGACTACTTCAGGGAACTTTCATCTTAAGCTATTGCGTAATTAGGTAACAGACATCATCTTACAGTAACTATATCGATATTTAAAAACTTTTATTATATTTACAATAACTAGAATGACTTGGCAATCGCACACTATTTGCTTGTGAGATACGATGGTCTAGTGCGATGGCCAGGTCATTCTAGTTATTGTAAATATAAAAGTTTTTAAATATCGATATAGTTACTGTAAGATGATGTCTGTTACCTAATTACGCAATAGCTTAAGATGAAAGTTCCCTGAAGTAGTCCTTGAATAAATCAATAACAGACTTGGCATCACATGGATCTCACAACTTTTTACAGTAGATGAACTGAGAGGCGAGACTTGGTTCTTTTTACAAGTAAGTGTTTTTGGTGGGATCTCATTTCTTTTTGTAGATAGTCTTCCTCTTTCTTATCTGGAACTACTTCTTGAGCCTCAGCTACAGATTTCCTCAAAGCCCATCCGCAAAGTTAACTTTGTAATCCTATACATTTGTATGGAAATACAAAGTTAGTTATGTGGTTGCAACCGAATTTGCAGAATGTTATAGTTTTCCCTTTATTCATACACTAAATACAAGTTGTATTCTAAGTTTGAAGCTCCTCAGTCTGCTAGAAGTACCTTAGAATTTTGATGATCGGTCAGTCAGTCAGTCAGTCAGTCAGGCAGAAAATTAAGAAACTTTGACTAACTATAACTTCTAAACTACTGGTCCAAATGAAATGAAATTTGAAATGTATCGTGTCTATGCAGTGCTTAATAAGATATTTTAAAATGAGGGTTCTAAACTTATCGACAAGGGAGTTATAGGGGGGTCAAAAATGGCCTGAACTGGTTCGAGAAAAGGATGGTACGGCCGTGCCGCTTTCAGCTCGACTTGGTGGGGGCACTGCCGTGCCCCCAGATAAACGTGGAAGGTACTTTGACGTTTTTCATTGTATCTTAGACGCAAACTCCACCAAAAAGACGAAGGACATAGGACGTAAGAATGACAGTCGACAGACAAGTAATCGTCAAACATTCTTCTTAATTTTTGACGCTAGCTGTCATAGATGCGACGCTTTGGCGACGCTTGTGTGTGCCTTTGTCAATACGTTTTCATACATTTTATATGGAAACCGTTTGCAAGCGTCGCCAAAGCGTCGCGATATCAAACGTCAAGCGTCGTAGGGCATGTCCTATGTCCTCTCTGTGGAGCTTGGGGCTAACATTATTTGCTTTGTTCAAATCCCAAATTTGCAGAAATCTCAGAGATTGACTGTTTTTTTCTACGCAGCTAAAAGAAAAGTTCAAACTTTCCCGGAAAGCTGGTCGTTTGTATAAAAGGTAACAATTTAAATACCAACCTCCAGCAATTATTTACACAGGGACTTTTGTCAACTCGCAAAGTCCGTTATTGTTGGTTGTATTGTGAAAAGTTTGCAATTTGGAAATGTTTGGTAAGTCTCTAACGGTTCGAGACCGCCTGTTTATCTAATTAATCGGCCGAACAAGGCAATGAATTTCATTTGTCGCTGAAACTCCACAAAGTGCTTACGAAAAGGGGGGAGGGGGTCTCTTATATCTTTCTGTTCTTGTTTTCTTTGACGATTATTTAGGGACTTTATCCTTGTGCTGGCAAGCCAAATTTCCGAAAACGGTAAAAAATTTGGTAATTCCCAACTTTCTTTCGCAGGATAGTGCTCTAGTGCTTGATTCTGGCAATTGTTCAGATAGTTATATTTGGTTTTCGTTGCATCCATCGCTCTACCTTTTTCTCAGCTTGGTAATATGGGATGGTAATTACTAAAAAACCATTATGTTCCCAATCTATTGGGCCACAAGAGTCTACTGCTGGCTAAGGACCTCATCCTATAGGGGGAATTTCCATACTCACCACACTTCAAAAGCGAATTGGCAAACGCATTGTAAGATGTTGCAGTCAAAGAACGCTGCTGCCCATTATCATTATAAATTTTTTGAGTTTTATGACACTCACGGGTAGAATAAATTTGGCATCACATGGCAACCATAATCAAACCGCAAACAGCCACAAAAATCCACTGCTGGAGATGGGCCTTCCCCTATCAGTGTTATTGTCATACTCAACACGCTTGGCAGGCGGATTGGCGAGCGCAGTGCAAGATGTTGCATTTACAGGGAACGCTGCTGCCCATACCTTGGATGAATATCCCTTAGTCGCTTTTTACGACCTCCACAAGTAGAATTGGGGTGATGCTATCCTAAGCCGGCATCACACGGCAAAATTGGGCTTAATTTCGCAAATAGATAAGTAGCAGCATCATCGCCCGAAGTTGCAAATGAAATATGAAATGCAGCGAACAGTTCATTTCTACACGAGTCTAATTTGTTTTGTAAATAGTGGGTCGCCGGCCTGGCGGGCTTCCAAAGAGGATGTTTATCATAACGGGAGTGCGCGTGATGGCACTAGGTTTCCTTGGGTTGTTCATATCAGTAGTTAGTAGGTGAAAATGTACGAGCCGACCAAGTCAATTTGTATGGAAGGTCCATTATTTTTCATATTTCCTTGGAGAAAGTTGTTCAGTTTCATGAGATGATCCATCGCTTAAAAAATATCAGTTGATTTTATTACATCTTGTATATACTCTTGAAAAAAGTTACTTAACCCTTTCTGAGGTAGTTGGGTAAAAAAAGATAAGTTGTAGCACCATCTCAACAGTTCATTTCTACACGAGTCTAATTTGTTTTGTAAATAGTGGGTCGCCGGCCTGGCGGGCTTCCAAAGAGGATGTTTATCATAACGGGAGTGGGTATGATCGCCCAAAGTTGCAAATCTATCTATCTTTTACTACTATAACAGCCACAACAGTCCACTATCTATCTATATGATACATATATTTAAACGAGCAAGAATCGTATGTCCCGAATCGGGATCTCGAAAACGTCGTCAACGATTTCCACAAAATTTTGTATTTAGGGATTTCAGGGCGATAAATCGATCTACTATGGTTTCATTCTCCAAAAAATGATATTTCACCTGTTTTTTAAGAATTGTTTTAAAACTAACAACGACATCTATTGATTAACCGAGGAAACTCGGTCAGACAGGTACTGAAATATGAAATGCAGCGAACAGTTCATTTCTACACGAGTCTAATTTGTTTTGTAAATAGTGGGTCGCCGGCCTGGCGGGCTTCCAAAGAGGATGTTTATCATAACGGGAGTGGGTATCATCGCCCAAAGTTGCAAATCTATCTCATCATTGGCCTCATACATCTGTGTCAAACGATTTATTCAGTGTCTGAGGCAAGATTTTTCATGGCTGTATAAGCCGATGCGGGAGCGGCATGGCTTTTTACACACTCTCTACAGACAAATCTATCTATCTATTTAGTATTATAACAGCTACAACAGTGCACTATCTATCTATTTGATATTTATATAATTAAACGAGCAAGAATCGTATGTCTATAATAGGGATCTCGAAAACGTCTTCAACAATTTCCACTAAATTTCGTATGTAAGGCATTACAGGGGCGATAAATCGATCTAGCTAGGTTTAATTCTCCAAAAAATTCTATATCACCTGTTTTTTAAGAATTGTTTTATAACTAACAACATATATTGATAAACCGAGGAAGCTCGGTCAGTCAGTTACTGAAATATGAAATGCAGCGAACAGTTCATTTCTACACGAGTCTAATTTGTTTTGACTTCCAAAGAGGATGTTTATCATAACGGGAGTGCGCGTGATGGCACTAGGTTTCCTTGGGTTGTTCATATCAGTAGTTAGTAGGTGAAAATGTACGAGCCGACCAAGTCAATTTGTATGGAAGGTCCATTATTTTTCATATTTCCTTGGAGAAAGTTGTTCAGTTTCATGAGATGATCCATCGCTTAAAAAATATCAGTTGATTTTATTACATCTTGTATATACTCTTGAAAAAAGTTACTTAACCCTTTCTGAGGTAGTTGGGTAAAAAAAGATAAGTTGTAGCACCATCTCAACAGTTCATTTCTACACGAGTCTAATTTGTTTTGTAAATAGTGGGTCGCCGGCCTGGCGGGCTTCCAAAGAGGATGTTTATCATAACGGGAGTGGGTATGATCGCCCAAAGTTGCAAATCTATCTATCTTTTTACTACTATAACAGCCACAACAGTCCACTATCTATCTATATGATACATATATTTAAACGAGCAAGAATCGTATGTCCCGAATCGGGATCTCGAAAACGTCGTCAACGATTTCCACAAAATTTTGTATTTAGGGGATTTCAGGGGCGATAAATCGATCTACTATGGTTTCATTCTCCAAAAAATGATATTTCACCTGTTTTTTAAGAATTGTTTTAAAACTAACAACGACATCTATTGATTAACCGAGGAAACTCGGTCAGACAGGTACTGAAATATGAAATGCAGCGAACAGTTCATTTCTACACGAGTCTAATTTGTTTTGTAAATAGTGGGTCGCCGGCCTGGCGGGCTTCCAAAGAGGATGTTTATCATAACGGGAGTGGGTATCATCGCCCAAAGTTGCAAATCTATCTCATCATTGGCCTCATACATCTGTGTCAAACGATTTATTCAGTGTCTGAGGCAAGATTTTTCATGGCTGTATAAGCCGATGCGGGAGCGGCATGGCTTTTTACACACTCTCTACAGACAAATCTATCTATCTATTTAGTATTATAACAGCTACAACAGTGCACTATCTATCTATTTGATATTTATATAATTAAACGAGCAAGAATCGTATGTCTATAATAGGGATCTCGAAAACGTCTTCAACAATTTCCACTAAATTTCGTATGTAAGGCATTACAGGGGCGATAAATCGATCTAGCTAGGTTTAATTCTCCAAAAAATTCTATATCACCTGTTTTTTAAGAATTGTTTTATAACTAACAACATATATTGATAAACCGAGGAAGCTCGGTCAGTCAGTTACTGAAATATGAAATGCAGCGAACAGTTCATTTCTACACGAGTCTAATTTGTTTTGTAAATAGTGGGTCGCCGGCCTGGCGGGCTTCCAAAGAGGATGGTTTATCATAACGGGAGTGGGTGTGATGGCACTGGGTTGCTTAGGTTGTGCATATTATCACTTGCCTATTCATTTAAGTTTTAAGGTGTAAAGTCACTCGCGCTGCTAAGAGAAATCTAACGACATCAAATAATATGTCATCTCACGTGTTCCTCCAAGTTTTCAGATGTTGCAGTCACAAAGAACGCTGCTGCCCATTCTCATGATGAATATATCCCTTAGTAGAGTTTTACGACACTATTGGCATCACAGGGCAAAATTGTACCCAATTTAGGAAATAAGTAGCATCATCGCCCGTAGTTGCAAATGCAATATGAAATGCAGCGAACAGTTCATTTCTACACGAGTCTAATTTGTTTTGTAAATAGTGGGTCGCGGCCTGGCGGGCTTCCAAGGAGGATGTTTATCATAACGGGAGTGGGTATCATGGCACTGGGTTCCTTGGGTTATAGCACTTGACAACTTATTTCAACTAGTTGATTTACTTGCTCTTTTTTTAAACCGCAGTTGATGTCGTTGTTAGTTTTAAAACAACTTATAAAAGAGCTTGTTTCTTTTTTAAAGGATACCTACTTATCTAGATCGATTTATCGCCACCAAATCTACATACGAGATTACGAGAAAATCGTTCGGGCCGTTTCCGAGAGAGAGAGAGAGAGAGAGAGATTAAAGGTATTAAATAGACAGATAATATGTGTAAAGAATATATGTATCTGATAATATATCTATGTGTGAATCAGTCCAACAAATGACAAAGCACGATTCATTTTCAGGCCCTCTTTAAATCAGAGAAAAAAGCGTCATTTTGACACAATGTGATATCCTTAAGCACCAGTGGGGTACCCTAGGATATCAACAACAACTTTCACGATAACACCTAGGTACTTGCAGAGTAAAAACTCCTCAATAGGCAACTTTAGGTAGATTAAAAATACACTGAAGAAACCTAACAATTTCACATAACAAAAATACAAAAATTAAACTCCATTGTCGAACAATAAAGAAATAAAGGCTTCAAAGCGAGTAAACGAGAGCTGTACAAGTATCTACACTCGTACTATCGCTAAACATCAACGTACCCATTTAAGGGATCAACTAAAACTGGTTTATCTTAGTATTTGTATGAAAAACCAGTATAAGTTGATCCCTTAAACGGGTAGGATGACGTGCTTGCGATCGTAACCTATATTACAATTTGCGGGAAGCCAGCACCGAGCGTAATTAATATCAAGTTTGCGATAAATTATGGAGGCATGCCGCCGAACAAACTCTAGCGTATTGCCAACCCTATTCCAACAGCAGCAAATTCCAATTTCAAACGATAACCGTCAAACAGAGATTGCATTTTAGAGTCGTTCTTTTTAGACCTACAGCCGATAAGACCTAGTGGGCCTTAATAATGTCATTAGATAAGATCCAAAGGCTAAATTTTGCTGTAAGTCATCTTGTAGAGTCATTATGTACAAAGAATAATTTTAAGAATAATAATATTAATAAAATAAATATATTTTAACTCGTTTAGACTACCTACCCCTGTATAGCTTTCATAATCCGTCTGTACTTGAATTTATAATAAGTGGAACGAGTACAAGACGTTTCATTTACTAAAGCTACCACACTTGGCAGGTTGATAGGCGAACGTTGCTGCCCGTTCTTTGGATTCATGTCTGAGTCGGCTTTTACGACTCACTCGAGTAAAAATGGGGTAATGCTATCTAAGCCGGCACCATACGTCAAATATTACATACTAGCTGCCCGTCAGCGGTTTCACCCGCTGCAACCTATTATTCCGCGGGAAAAAAGCATTACTCGCCAAGAGATGTCGCTGTTAGTTTTCGGCGAAAACGTTTAAAACGCGAATCGGCTCGGTCACGCCACCTTTGCAAAAATATTGGAATATGCGTCATCCCGTAGGAATAAGATATTTTCCCGTGTTAAAAAGTAGCCTATGTGTTATTCTAGATACTCTTCTATATTTGTGCAAAATTTCATGTCAATCTATTCAGCCGTTTTAGCGTGATGTCGTAACAAACACACACACAAACATCCGCCTTTATAATATTAGTAGGATTAGTTTCAATCCACTATGATGAGGTGCGAACACAATATACCAAACGTTATGATAGGCTTAAGAGATAAAATACCATGTTATCAATAAGACCCAATAGGTCCAGTCAGTGATGGGTCTAATAAGTAAACGACCCTGCATTTAAAAGTTCGAAGCGAGGTGAGAATTTTTATTGTGCAAGTATGAACTCTAGCCCATTTTTAACGCTTTTCGGTGCCTGCTTTCTCGGATATTTTAATGCAATCCCAGGTCGGGTCTTTTTCAGATTTTAGTCGACAGAGCTGAACGTATTCAGAAGTCGAAAGAAGGTAATTTTAAACGTATCGTTCTAGGAAAAATTAATAAGTGAACAAGAAGGATACTTTCGGTGTTTAATTTTATTTAATAAGAGTTTTAAGATTTAGAAAATAAAATTCGATTACCTGCATACTTCACAATAACTTCATGTCTTACTGTTAATTGAACTACTGGCAATAGAAGTAGATAACACTAAATTATTTGACTGTCATCGACTTCATAGAAGTAGACGTTAAGATCTTATGATTGTTGGTTAATTATTGTCAAAGGTGATAATCAAATGCCCATACAAGGTTAGGCCCCTCGAAAATCGAAATGGCTAGTAATTAAACTCGTAGTAATGTATTTCTTACACTATCTAGATTATGGTGGCATATTTAGTTTTTAATTATCTAACCGTAAACTGATGAAACGACGCAAAATAATTCTTAACCTAAAATGGCATAGCCTAACTAATGATAAGAGTTATAAGGTGAAAGTATTTATACCCGCACACCCACAACGCACTCGCAGACTTTTGGATTCTTTGTATGAAAATCTGTGGAACCTCGAAAATATTGCCGAGCTGCATGCGCCTGACCGAACGGATTCCCCAGCCAGTGCTAATCATAGACTATAATGCTGATGACGTCATCAGTGCACGCGGACAGAGTAACCATTTAAAAAGATTTAGTTTTTGTCAATGCTGCCAGACTGTCCCATTAACATCACCTCCCAGTAAAGTCTGCTGTTCACCGTCCGTGTTCCAGTTTTTCTTTACAAAAGTTTCGAAGTTTTTGAAGTCTATGTCACTCTTAAAGAATAACCAAATGACATTTTCACATTTTTTTTATTTGTCATTTGCCACTTTAATTTTAAGCTTTTTGACATTTTAATATTTGAGATTCCGCCCTTTTAAATTCAATTGACATTCTGTCACCTTAACATTTAGACATTGGGACAAAATATTTTCTGCTTCTTCTTTACATTTTGTTACGTTTGCATTCTAGCAATTTTACATTTTGCTACTTTGACGTATTGGCATTTGGCTTTTCTGCACATTCTACTTCCTTGAACAATAATATTTTTTAAAAGTTGAAACAGCGGGACCTGTAATATGTTCAAAAGTTTTGTTCCACCGTAGAACATAGAACGTAGAAAATATTCCGACCTGTTCTATTGTAGAAGTAATCAGTTGGACATAGATGTGCGAGGCCATCCGCATTATTCAGCGCGTACGGCGAGTACGTTGCGGGTGTGCGGGTATACTTCCTTTTGCCAAATGACAACTTGATGACAATAGCAAAAGAGGAAATGCAGAAGTATGGCAGAAGTTTTATTCTCTATGAGAGTTTCAAAGAGTATGTAATACTTGCTGGGTAGATGGGGTAAAATGGTACCTACCCCTGATCAGAAGTTTAAAGACATTGTTGAAAGAAGTTTCCAAATACGAATTCGTATCACCCTATGCAGTTCCTGTGGCATGGTCTGTTATATTTTTGCCGTTGCAATGCCAGTGGCAGCTTGCCTATTAATATTATTTATTTAATAAAGTCATATAGATCATAAAAATGTGCAAGTATATAAATCATAAAAATGTCATTAATCATTAATCTATCATTAATGTTGTTGTAGTCGCTTTGTTGCTTGTCTTACGTACGAACCCGGCTATAACATAACATAACAGCCACAACAGTCCGCTGCTGGACACGGGCCTCCCCGTGTCGGGGGGTATTGCCATACTCACCACGCTTGGCAGGCGGATTGGCGAGCGCAGTGCATGATGGTGCATTAACAGGGAATGCTGTTGCCCATTCCCTGGATTAGTATCCCTTAGTCGCTTTTTACGACACCCACGGGTAGAATTGGAGTGATGCTATTCTAAGCCGGCATCACACGGCATACACAGGAGATTGTCTGCGCTGTAGTTGTCTTTACGCATCCTGGGTCCTAAAAACTGCTCCATTTTACCCTTATTTCCTCTTAGTACCTACTTTCTGTTTGTGTCACAGATGTCAGCAGAATTAAGGAACCGGAATAAAACACAAAAATATACTTTTTAACATAAATTGTGATTCCCGTTTCGTCTAAAGATGATTAATATAAGATTTTGATCCAAAAATCGTATCATCTTGTTTACATTTCATGAGATTCTTAGCCGTTACCGAAAGGGGGGCCTAGATTTGATTATTGCCTTTATGCGACCTACATTTTTGACAGACACTCAAACTATATTTTACAAAATATCCAGTAACTAAATGGATAAAAGGTGATAATCATATGCCCATACAAGGTTAGGCCCCTCGAAAATCGAAATGGCTAGTAATTAAACTCGTAGTAATGTATTTCTTACACTATCTAGATCATGGTGGCATACTTAGTTTTTAATTATCTAACCGTAAACTGATGGAACGACGCAAAATAATTCTTAACCTAAAATGGCATAACCTAACTAAGAATTTTGATACGAGTTATAAGGTGAAAGTAAGTAAAGTATTTATACCCGCACACCCACAACGCACTCGCCGAATTTTGGATTCTTTATATGAAAATCTGTGGAACCTCGAAAATATTGCCGAGCCGCACGCGCCTAACCGAACGGATTCCCCAGCCAGTGCTAATCATAGACTATAATGCTGATGACGTCATCAGCGCACGCGGACAGTGTAACCATTTAAAAAGATTCAGTTTTTGTCAATGCTGCCAGACTGTCCCATTAACATTACCTCCCAGTAAAGTCTGCTGTTCACCGTCCGTGTTCCAGTTTTTCTTTTCGAAAGTTTCGAAGTTTTTGGAGTCTATGTCACTCTTAAAGAATAACCAAATGACATTTTCACATTTTGCTTATTTGACATTTGCCACTTTAATTTTAAGCTTTTTTGACATTTTAATATTTGAGATTCCGTCCTTTTCAATTCAATTGACATTCTGTTACCTTTACATTTGGACATTGGGACAAAATGTTTTCTGCTTCTTCTTTGCATTTTATTACGTTTACATTCTAGCAATTTTACATTTTGCTACTTTGACGTATTGGTATTTTGCCTTTCTGCACATTCTACTTCCTTGAACAATAATATTTTTTAAAAGTTGAAACAGCGGGTCCTGTAATATGTTCAAAAGTTTTGTTCCACCGTAGAACAAAGAACGTAGAAAATATTACGACCTGTTCTATTGTAGAAGTGATCAGTTGGACATATGGGAACAAAGGGAAGCTGCGTGGTGCACGGAGAAAGTTCTGCAGTTAAGAAAGTTGGCTGCTTGAACGTGCCTCTGGCGTAAAATGACAGCAATTATTAGTTGAAATAAATTTCCGAAAAAAACGCACATACGGCAAAATTACCCATTAAATTGGGAGGAAAGTACTCTCTTGGCAACACCAATTCTATTCGATGCGGCTGTGCTTGCGGTTAGGTTTGCGAGGTCATCCGCATTATTCAGCGCGTACGGCGAGTACGTTGCGGGTGTGCGGGCATACTTCCTTTTGCCAAATGACAATTTGATGACAATACGAAAAGAGGAAATGAAGAAGTAAGCAGAAGTTTTATTCTCTATGAGAGTTCAAAGAGTATGTAATACTTGCAGGGTACATGGGGTAAAATGGTACCTACCCCTGATCAGATGATTAAAGACATTGCAAAAGAAGTTTCCTAATACGAATTCGTATCACCCTATGCAGTTCCTGTGGCATGGTCTGTTATATTTTTGCCGTTGTAATGCCAGTGGCAGCTTGCCTATTATTATTATTTATTTAATAAAGTCTGCAAGTATATAAATCATTAATCTATCAATATTGTTGCTGTAGTCGCTTTTGTTGCTTGTCTTACGTACGAACCCGGCTATAACATAACATAACATAACATAACGTAACGTGACGTGACGTGACGTGACGTGACGTGACGTGACGTGACGTGACGTGACGTGACGTAACATAACATAACATAACATAACATAACATAACATAACATAACATAACATAACATAACATAACATAACATAACATAACATAACATAACATAACATAACATAACATAACATAACATAACAGCCAAAACAGTCCACTGCTGGACATGGGCCTCCCCCTATCGGGGGGTATTGCCATGCTCACCACGCTTGGCAGGCGGATTGGCGAGCGCAGTGCATGATGGTGCATTAACAGGGAACGCTGCTGCCCATTACCTGGATGAGTATCCCTTAGTCGCTTTTTACGACACCCACGGGTAGATGATTGGGGTGATGCTATTCTAAGCCGGCATCACTCGGCATACACAGGAGATTGTCTGCGCTGTAGTTGTTTTTACGCATCCTGGGTTCTAAAAACTGCTCCATTTTACCCTTATTTCCTCTTAGTTGCTCTTAGTACCTACTTTATGTTTGTGTCATAGATGTCAGCAGAATCAAGGAACCAGAATTTTGACCGGAATAAAACACAAAAATATACTTTTTAACATAAATTGTGATTCCCGTTTCGTCTGAAGATGATTAATATAAGATTTTGATCCAAAAAACGTATCATCTTTTTACATTTCATGAGATTCTTAGCCGTTACCGAGAGGGGGGCCTAGATTTGATTATATCCTTTATCCTACTCTGCGAAAAAAATACGGCTTCCACAATTTGTAAAATATTTAACGCAAAATAAAGAGCAGCAGTAAAAAATAAACAAACAAGCAAATAACTTCTTCTTTTTGAAATATAAATTCCCGTGTAATGGTTCCCTGAGGCGTCGACACTACTATAGTTTAATTTTATGCACTGCAGTGGGAGGTATTCTACAAGTGAGAAATGCTATTTCATTCTGCCAGCCTTTATAGTACAGTGAGTATCTCTCTATAGATAGTAAAGCAATAGAGTGCGCCTAAAAAGTTAGAACGTTTTGCAGTAGTCTGCACACAACCTCTCTGTCTGTCAGTAGCCAAACGCCACTGACAGCACTATTGAACCTCTATAACTTCTCATACATTTGATTTCTGTATCTATATATACTAGGGAGCAATTGCTTACACTTTGACAGTACGCCGCAGGGCCTTACGCGCACTCTATAGCTTGCTTATATATACTCTAAAGTAGCACCTCAGGTTACTTATTAGACGGATTAACTTAGATTGATAATCCATGGAATTATCAACAAATGGGTTGGGTTACGGCCACCATTCAAATCATCACAGACTGCAACCGGGATTGAATGTCGACTACGTAGCACGGAAAACAAATAAAAATTGCGAAAATACTAGAAACACAGCTTTCAAAAGCATAACACGATACGTAAATAAAATATGAAACTATTTAGTTTCGCCTAGAGAAGTCAAACAAACTTAAGCAAAAATGAACAACTTTAAGTAAAATACTAGTCGAGCAGCCGAGCTAGCAAACTGAGTCTCAAAACGATCAAATATTTAAACTTCTAACTGGAAACTACAAAATAAACAATGTTTATAGTAAATGCAGACTATCCACATAATTAGTCCTTAATTAGTTGTTCAAACCACAACTAAAGTTATTTAATGGTACTGCGTAATTATTTTTGTTTTCAACGCTTTTCCATTTATTTACTTTCTGTTCTGTTACCGGAAACAGAATCACTGTTTTTCTATAATTAATCCACAAACAGCGAATCAAGTCGTCAGTCAGAAATATTTAACCAATCAGAACGCTCGTTTATCACGAGTCATTTCACCACAATCGCGCTATTGGTCGAGCTCGAGCTGATCTGACCAAAATTCGTACCCGCACTAGGGCATGTGAAATCGAAAAGTTCTTAAAACCGGTTTTCAGATTCCGATATTGAAGTTCAATCCCGGAATTATGTTCCCGTTTCCGAAGTTGGTCAACTTTAACAAACACGTAAAAACGGTCCTTTATTGATTTTAAGAAATTCGCCCATGAGTATACCTATACTTAGATAAAATTTACGAAATGAAATGCCTGCAAAGTAATCTAATTAATGGTTAAGTTCCGAAAAAGATAAAAAAATTAGAAACACACAAAAAAGAAAAAAAAACGAAACCGGTTTTAAGTTCTTTTTATTTCTCAAAACCGGAACCAAAATATCGGAAATATCGGTCCAAAATTTCGGTTCTTTAAATTTCCGGAATTCCGATATCCATCCCCTAATTCGCACCCGACCCTCAAAAACCCCAAACAATTGTTTACTTCTGGTTTACTCCATTAACCGAGTTAATTAAACCGACGAAATTGAAAACCATTTTTGTACATAAATAATAACAGTATTGTCGGAGGCGAAACAGCTGAAAATTGGAGTCGGTCGCTTTTGAAAATTTTAATTAAAGACGCACTCCTTTATAGGTGGCAGCAATTAAAGCGGCCTGTATAAATACCAAAGTTCAGCCTGTAGGTAAGCGCTCAAGTGGAAATTTTAACCACCTAGGGCTAGGAAATTGAATTCAGGGTCTGAAAGCTGGTCTAGAAACAATTAGTGCCAAAATACACCTACGGAAAGTTCACATGCACATTTTCGATTGTTTGATTTAAATATCATAAAACTCCGCAGCTGAAATAAACGAATATTAGGCAAAGTGGCAACCTATGTTGGGATCTAGAAGCGTAGCCCTATCTAATATCTGAAACAGGTACCTACATGGCAGAATTTCATATCAGTTTCTTTTACATGTAGTGTGAAATTTTACTAGTGACCGATAGCGAAAACTCAGAACCGGCTAGTGATAAGGAACAACTTTCCCCAAGGAACATAGGTCGAATCGAAATACGAAAAAATTTTTTGGAACTACCATACAAACTTGCAGCTGATTTCAGTTACTATGGGAGGTCCAAAATTTTTTTTCGTATTTCGATTTATGTTCCTTGGGGAAAGTTGTTCCTTATCACTGGCCGGTTCTGAGTTTTCGCTATCGGTCACTAGTAAAATTTCACGCTATATTTCTATGTAATTTGGTAAAACAACTTTTTACTTGCAATAAGAAACGGTAACCTAAGGCGCTGATTTAATTCCGCTAAAATGCCCTCCATAATCCTTGCTTCACAAGGTGGATTTAATACAAAATCTTCGGCGATTTGCACACATAACGTCCGTTTCGATTTCGACGTTATTTACCCGACTGCCTCAGAAGGAGGGTTATGTTTTTCGAGAGTATGTATGATGTATGTGGACAAGAAAATTCTTTTTCACGGGCTACAGCCCAAACGGATAGTTGGATTTTGACATATGAGGTGTCGTTAGATTTTTCTCAGCAGCGCGAGTGACACTGGCTATATTAAAAAAATATAGATTCAAGATGGCGGATTTTTACAGCAAAATACTATTTTTAAATTACCGTAGTCGGGTTTTTTGTTTTTTGACACATCTACTTGTTTTTGCGCTGTGCTATCACAGCGTTAGGATAATGCGCATTTCCGCTCCTAATCCCATATAAATACGACGACGCATGCCTAACGGTGCGTCTGTCAAACTAGTTCGACCAGAATAATCTGTTTGACAGACGCATCCGTCAACGCACCGTTGGACGTGCGTCGTCGTAATTTTTCAGGATTAAGGTGGAAATTCGCTTTTTTCTAACGCAACGATAGCGCAGCGCAAAAATAACGTCGGAAAAGTAATGCCAAAACAGACGTTATGTATGTAAAGCGCCTTAATACAAAATCTTCAATAAGGCGGAGGTTTCATCAGCGCGCTCCGTAAGCCGTAGTCAAGTTTCGCATTGTCATAAACGCATTACTGCGCCTCGAATTACTATACGCGCTCGGCATAGCTAAAGAAAAGCCTAAAGATTAGTTTCCAAAGCGGGGCTAACCGGCAACTAAAGATTAGTTTCCAAAGCGGGGCTAACCTGCAACTTAAGATTAGTTTCTAAAGCGGGGCTAACCTGCAACACGCGCGGGAACTCCCGAAGTTCATTTGTATGGCGATTCACACCTACTATTAACGGATGCGTCTGTCAAACCAAATTGACCAGAATAACCAGTTTGACAGACGCATCTGTCAGCGCACCGTTGGACATGCGTCGTTGTAATTATATGGGATTAAGGTGGAAATGCGCATTTTTGTAACGCAACGATAACGCAGCGTAAAAGTAACGCCAAAACAGACGTTATGAATGTAAAGCGCTTAAATACAAATAAGGCGGAGATTTCATCAGCGCGCTCCGTAAGCCGTAGTCAAGTTTCGCATTGTCATAAACGCATTACTGCGCCTCGAATTTCTCGTAAGCAGAGCTGCTTCTTTCGGGAAAGCTGACGCGGAAAGGAACGCGGAGTGGGTAGGCAGATGAGATTTTCGTTCTATTTTAGGGTTCCGTATTTACCTCAGGAACGGTGGCTTTATACACATCGTTGTCCGTCGTTGATTGTCTTTCGGTCTAGAAAGGGTTTCTTTTAGAAATAATTTTACCTTTGTGTAACAATCGGGGGATCACCCACTATTGACTGTTTGTGCCTGCAAGAATTATAAAATAATTCTTCCTCGTGAATCTCTTACGAAACCACAAAAACTGCATCCGTAAAAATCTAAGCAAACATAGGGACAAGGTTTGATACAATGTAGTAAGATAATTACTATACCAACTTACCATCTCATGTGCAACACAAAACTCTCTCAAAAAGCATAATTCCATAACCATAACAGTTACAACAGTCCACTGTTAGATATGGGCTTATCCCAACCGAAGGGTATTGCTATACTCACCACGCTTGGCAGGCAGATTGGAGAGCGCAGTACATGATGTTTCATTTATAAGGAGCGCTGCTGCCCGTTCCCTTAGACGCATTTACGATACCCACGGATAGAATTGGGGTGATGCTATCACACAATATCAGTATTTATCTCAACAGAGAGGTGTTCGCATTTCACATCATGTAAAACGGGCGAGCATTTTTAAAATTTAACGAGGAGGCACGAAGTAAAGTGTGCAAAATATCCGTATTCACAATGTACAAACGAAGGTGTTATGTGAAAAGAGGAAAACTTGACTTCTCGACAAAAGGCTTAGCGCTCATATACCCCTATTAGAGCGCATGAAAGAGCGACTACGAAAATAGCTTGACGCCTTGACACGTGTACATTGTTGAAATCCGGCCATTTGCTCACCTCGCTGTGCTGCGTTTGCATTTGACATAGTAGCATGACTGTGACTTTGCTGCCTACCGGGCTGTGCTGCGTTTGCATTTGACAGAGCTAAGTCAATTAGAAGGGCAGTAAAAGGACAGAGCGACCGCAAAAAATTAGCTTGACGCCTTGACTCGTGTACATTGTTGAAATCCGGCCATTTGCTCACCTGGCTGTGTGCATTTGAGCTAGTAACATGACAGAGACTTTGCTGCCTACCGGGCTGTGCTGCATTTGCATTTGACAGAGGCAGTGTACTAGGCATGAAAGTGGAAAGAAAGAAAGACTCTAGATACATGTACGTATTGCGTTAAATCCTGTACGTATTGCGTAAAATCCTGTACCTACGTATTGCTCCCGCCGTCGTTATATCATGTTCTGGCATTTTTCAGCCGCGGATTACACCAACGGTTTTTTTTCTGTGCTCTTGTATATCTGTCTGTGTGTCTACTGTCCTACATCTACTCGTTTGATGTAAACGATCCAGCTAGTATATCCCTCACAAAGGCGTCAAAATCTCAACAGGTCACAGAGTCATCGTAAAAAATAGTGCCTTATTGAACTCTCTCCTATCTGTCTTTCTACTGTCTTCCACCCACTTGCCCAATGCAAACGCTCCATCTGGTCTATCCCACAAAGGCGTCCAAATCTCAACAATAACCGTGAGACGTGAAGAGCAATTCCTGGACTTCACCACTTGACAGATACACACGCTTAACCGCTACCGCCGTCGTTATATCATGTCCTGGCATTGTTCAGCCGCGGATTACCCCAGGAGTAAACATTTTATGTGCTCTGTCTATCTGACTGTGTGTCTATTTTCCTACATCTACTCGCTTGATGTTAAAGCTGGTATAACCCTTACAAAGGCTTCCATATATCAACAGGTCGCAGTGTCATTGTAAAAAGTTGTGCCTTGTTCTTCTACTGTCTTCCAGCTACTTGCCCAATGCAAACGCTCCATCTGGTCTATCCCGCACAAAGGCGTCCAAATCTCAACAATAACCGTGAGACGTGAAGAGCAATTCCTGGACTTCACCACTTGACAGATACACACGCTTAACCACCCCCGCCTTCGTTATATCATGTCCTGGCATTTTTCAGCCACAGATTACACGAAAGGATATTTTTCTGTGCTCTGTCTATCTCTCTATGTGTCTATTGTCCTACATCTACTCGCTTGATGTTAAAGCTCCAGCTGGTATAACCCTCACAAAGGCGTCCATCAACAGGTGACAGTGTCATCGTAAAAATAGTGCCTTATTGGGCTCTCGTCTATCTGTTTTCTACTGTCTTCCAGCTACTTGCCCAATGCAAACGCTCCATCTGGTCTATCCCACAAAGGCGTCCAAATCTCAACAATAACCGTGAGACGTGAAGAGCAATTCCTGGACTTCACCACTTGACAGATACACACGCTTAACCGCGCCCGCCGTCGTTATATCATGTCCTGGCATTTTTCAGCCGCGGATTACTACAGGAAGTGTCCTCGTAAGAAATAAACCGGAGACTTTATGATGTTCCGTGATGGAGAAGGTTTTTGTGAGTCAAGTGGAGTGTGTTTGAGTACTTGTAGCTTTTCTTTGGAAGTTTTATAGTAGCAGGTTTTCAAGGTTGGGTGTGTAAAGAATTCAGTAACGGATTATGGTTTTGTACAAATAAGGTTACCTACCTATAAAGGGACAAAATACGAGTACTATCAGCAGCGTCTCTTGTTGTTTATTTCAGGGGTATATCTAATTCAGTTCAACTTCTCCAATTGATAGTAAATATACCGGATATTAAATAAATGAATAATTTTACTTCATGCTTGTTATAATACATTCCTATCGCTAACATAACAAAAGGCTGATATTTGTACAAGTATGAACAAAACGCCTCTTCATTTTAGACATTCGTACGTTCTAGATTAAACACACAAGGCAATCTCTTGCGGGCTGAAAACCAGCTTATTTCACGCATACGAAATGCATAATTAACTTTATATTAACATACAGTCGCGAATATATAGGGTTGCCCACTGTTGCCTAGCAGAGGAATGTGAAAAATTTGAAATACGCCCGACATGGGAAGCATTTGGGACTAATTATGCTGTAACATTTTTGGGATTTTAAAAGTTAGTTTCGCTTGTGAAAATGAAACATAGTTGAGTCCACGTGAATACGATAAATCGTAGCTAGAAATAGTGAATAGAAGTTTGTAGATAGATATAGGTGCTTACCATAAGCGCGAGTCATCTATTTACGGGTACTCCTGTAGAAATGGTGAAATACATTATTTGTTTAGTAATATTATGGCTTTTATTTCAGATTTTGGCCGAAGTCCTGGGCCTGGTTAGGACGATGGCCGAACAACGTCTACGACTTTGCTATATGCCGGCTATCTGCCAGCGTGCTGCGATGACAAAAAGAAAAAAAAACTACTTATATTTTAGGGACTGAAACTGGTGTGCGGAAAGTGATTTCGAATTTCGAGGATTTTGTAATAGTTTGCTCTATCTATCTGTAAGGCTAGGTAACATATACGTTACACGGACAAACCAAACAGAAGATCAAACCAATGGCAAGAAAATCACACCATTTTTAAATGAAGACTTCGATTCGTCAGGTAGCACCCCTAAGCTCTTACGTGGCGTAACAAGACGCCTGAGATTACATGAGATTCAACTGGGCTTTTTGTATGTCATCGTATAACGTTACCTTACATACTGTTCTTGTAACGCAACAATCTACATACAAAATGGCGGCCGCGAAGATTTCAGCATTAGCGAATTCAGGGGCACCACAGTAGACAAAATGCAGTAGGTAATATTTAGGTAAATATTCATAATTTACCTGTGTCCCGACGTTTCAGCACAGTAACACGATTCAGCGCAGCACAGTAACATGTAATGTGGTCGCGGGTTGACTTTAATATTATCGCGATAGACCCGGTTCAATACTTAAAATGTGTAAAAACAATCGCGAGTGCTTCAAAAGTTAAATTGCAGTAGGTAAACTGGTACAGCGATAGTATTTTTATTGCACGCGCATCCATACTTTCTATAACCACCATTATAAAGGCGGGTGCAAACGGCACTATGCGAGCTTAGATAATATCCTGAATTACTTTTTTAAAACCAAACCTATTATAATGAAAAATCATTGTTTGATTAAGTGGATGTTTTTTTGGTTTCGTCTGGAAATCATCAATATACAAGAAATTTTAAATATCCAAATTGTTTATGGATCTTTTAATCATCAATACCTATAAAAGTTCGGTTTGTTTCGGTTAATAGTCTCACATTCTTTTGATCTTATTTTCCGTCTAGGTTATTAGACGGTATTACAAAGTAAACGTTGCCCAGCAGTAGGACTTTCTACTAATATAATAATCCTACTTCCTACTAATATTATAAAGGCGGATGTTTGTGTGTGTGTTTGTTACGACATCACGCTAAAACGGCTGATTAGAATGACATGAAATTTTGCAAAAATATAGAAGAGTATCTAGAATAACACATAGGCTACTTTTTACCACGGGAAAATGTCTTATTCCTACGGGATCACGCATATTCCAATATTTTTGAAGTAGGTGGCGTGACTGAGCCGATTCACGTTTAGTGGGGAAGCACATCCGTTGATTCAACGGTCAGTCTTGAAGTTACTGTGGCGTGGTCGTAGTGCGCTTGCCTTCCAGGCAGGCGCCTGGCGTTCGAATCCGAATCGGAAACTTCTACTTTTTAGTTTTTATTTTTTCGAACTTTTATTTAATTTAAGTTTTGTTTTACGATATTGGCCAATGGTACACACTGGTCTTGCTATACTTCCTATTCCTACTTTTATTATAAAGGCGGATGTTAGTGTGTGTTTGTTACGACATCACACAAAAACGGCTGATTAGATTGACATGAAACTTTGCAGAAATATAAAAGGGCATCTGGAATGACATATAGATTTGATATAGGATACTTTTTACCACGGAAAAATGTCTCAATCCCACGGGATCACGCATTTTCCAATATTTATGAAAAAGGTGGCGCGACTGAGCCGATTCGCGTTTTAAAAACTAACAGCGACATCTCTTGGCGAGTAAGTAAGGCAAAATTAATATATATCTCACAACACATGCACGTACCAAAATTACAAGCCAATAAAAATGTTTTAACAAGATGTTGGATTGGATCCCACAAATACATACATCCGACGTTCAAAAATGGCAGTGCTGTGAAAATGTTTTAACAATGTATTGGATCCTACAAAATACATACCTACATTCGTTGACCTTACATACTACGTCTAAAGTAACGGGGCTGTAAAATTGTTTTACCAAGATTATTTGACCCCGAAATACATACATACTACATATAAAATGACTTGCCAGTAAAAAAATATTTGCCAAGCTATTGGATTCTTCAAAGTTTGTTTGGGAGTCGAGACCAGCTGCAAGCGCCGGCACGAGGGGTTGAGGGGGGCTTGCCCCCCTCAAAGAAAAAAGATAAGCAAAAGTTTATTTGGGAGACGAGACCAGCTGCAAGCGCCAGCACGGGGGGTTGAGGGGGGCTTGCCCCCCTCAAAGAAAAAAGATAAGCAAAAGTTTGTTTGGGAGACGAGACCAGCTGCAAGCATCAACACGGGGGTTAAGGGGCGAAACTTCAACTCCTCACAAAAATAACAAAATTTCTATTTGAGAAACGCGATACCTGGGACTAAAACAGTCGTGTTCTTTTTTATAGTATGTTTTTATGCTTAATATTAAATATTTCAATTCTTTAAAAAAATATCCCCTTGCGTGAAAATCTTGATATTTGCGTAAGTACTTAGTTTATCTACTTAGTTTATGTATCGCTTTTACTACGTGGGATAATTTATACCGTTTAAAAAAATGACATAAATGTCATAAATATTTGTCCAAGATATTGGAAAAACAGCGACATCCCCCATCGAGTAGCTGAATCGGGAAAATGACATGCGTCATGCATGTCAAAAATGTTTGACCAAGATACTGGAATACAACCATAAATACAACTGCATTTCCTATCGGGTAGCCCGTAGCTGTTCCAAGATTGTCTTATCTATGTGACAATATATTATTTGCGTAAATATTTTGTGTGGGATAATATATACCGCCTACAAAAATGACATGTATGAGCAGGATTGGGGTCGGGTTGCATAAAATTTTAAGTCATATTTTTATTAGGCATACGATCACTAGTCATAATGAATTCAAGTCATAACTTCAATACGCATAATCGTTTTGGCATAAATTACAGAGTCATAATGTCAATAAGCATAAAGATAAATAGGCATATTATTCATTGCCATAATTATAAAAACGCATAATAATCATACCGCATAATATTCAAAACAATTCCACGAAAAACAGGAATACCCTACAGCGTGCAGGCAAGCATATATGTCAAGCATACATGTCAACCTAACACAACCTAACCTACCGAAAATGGGTAATAGTTTTTTTTTACTGTGGGGGGCTGCGCGCTCTCTTCTCCGTCAGTTATTCAAGCAAGCAAGCAGCATGCAAGAAATAAAGCAGCAAGTATACACGCATGCAGGCAACAAGCACGAGCGAGCAGGCATGCATAAATGTCAACCTAACCCGCAGGCATGACGGCTCGCTACGCTCGCTGTGCTCGCTTCTGTCATAGCCTGCTGAACCTAACCTAACCGATTCGGGGTGCCCCGAACTCTTGTGCTCGCTTCGCTCGCACCCGCCCCTGTTTATGTACGCGTTACGCGTCTAATTTACAGCAAAATAAATGAACATTATTAATAAAAATGTGTTTGAATCTAATGTCTTCCATGAAAATATTATTCTCATTGATCAATATGACAGATAACAATTATGCGACTCAAAATTAGCCTAAAAGAAAATAGGACAAGCGAATAGTATGACTATAAATGCGTATGACATAAAAAAATTATGCCGAACAAATAGTATGACAAAGAATTTTATGCGAACCGTGTTATGCCAAACTATATTAGGAACTTCAACAATATGCAAAACGACGGTATCCCGTATGAGCATGTATGTCAAAAATATTGGACTAAGAAATTGGAAAACAGCGACATCCCCCATCCCCATCTGTACCGCCATGATTTTGGATGACATCGACATTTTCTATCGTGTAGATGAACCAAGATAGTCGTATCAGTAGGATACTACATTCTGTTCACAAAAATGAAATGCAAGATTGTCGTACAAATGGGATAATACATCGTACGGCTTACAGAAAATACATATAAGCTAAAGATGATCGTTCGACCAAAATCCTACTAATATTATAAAGGCGGATGTTTGTGTGTGTGTTTGTTACGACATCACGCTAAAACGGCTGATTAGATTGACATGAAATTTTGCACAAATATAGAAGAGTATCTAGAATAACACATAGGCTACTTTTTACCACGGGAAAATGTCTTATTCCTACGGGATCACGCATATTCCAATATTTTTGCAAAGGTGGCGTGACTGAGCCGATTCGCGTTTTAAACGTTTTCGCCAAAAACTAACAGCGACATCTCTTGGCGAGTAATGCTTTTTTCCCGCGGAATAATACGTTGCAGCGGGTGAAACCGCTGACGGGCAGCTAGTATTATTATAAACTAGAAAAGCGAGTGGTTAAAGTGGTTTCATGAAATCATTTTACCTGCCTTAGCCTGGCCAGCCCCGAGGCAGTGCCTTTATTATTATTTTTTCCGCCCGAGCCGCGTTTAGAGTAGGAACACAAATTGTTATAAAAAAGAGAAAATTTTGCATTAGAAACTTACTCTTTTTTAAATATTGAATAAATGTGACTTTCATAAAGAGAATCTTGTAATTCCTACTAAGAAATAAATTATTTGACTTTTGCTTTGACTTCCTACTGTTGCATCTTCCAACTGTGGCGACACACCGTTCATAAGCAGAAATACAGTGAACAAAGGAGAGCTTTGCCTTGGAATTGTTCATTATCTGTAAGTAGACGATGATTTAAGTAAACAGCTTTCGAGAATACCAACTCGGGTTGGTTTTATTTAAACAAGTAAGGTAAATATAGTTGCGAAATAACCTAGGTACAGTTGGCGTAGGAAACTTATGACAATACAGGTTTTTACTGTGTACAATTCCATTAAATTGACATAAAGATCTCTTCAAATTCAAGCGGTATTAGAATGGGTATCTAAGTAACGAAATTCAATTGCTTGATATTTTTTGATAATCAGGTTACAGCTAGAACGCTACCAACGTACCTATAGAGATAGGATACCGATCAGATTTCAATAGGTCTTAAATGAATATTTTAGTAATATCTAGTTTTCCTATATTGTCCCTTTTCATCATAAAATATCATAGATTATCTCACTATCTAACTACTGATTTTTGTACAGTACATTATAACTCAAGAAAGCATCATGTCTACATATTATGCCATTACTATTTCATAAATAGCTTCTACCTTTCCTTGAATAACTAAAACCACCCATTACGCGCAAAGAGCATTACCCTCTTTTTTCTTTCTGTTATTTAGATATATAGATATATATCTATCTTCTTTCCGTTATCCTAAAGACAACGTTATCCAATTTACGTCGCAAATGTACAGGGACATGATAACGTTATCGGTAGAATTGAGTTTTGCTTTGAGAAAACATCTTGTGTATTGTAAATGAATTTACTTGGCACAGGAAGAGGACACACGATGGCGGAAAATCGAGACGTCAAAAGTTTACAAATAGGGAAAAGTAAACGATAAGTTATATGAACTAAGTATTTTTAATACTATAATAATAAAGTTTATAATTATATTGATCCACTGTTTTTAACATTCGTGGTCACAAATAATAACTCAAACAAAAAAACAAAACATCCTGCTGCGATCTCGATTTTGTTAAAAGGTCCGATATTTCGACCAAGATTTACGTACAGCCCAACAAAATCGAGTATAGCAAGTAAGAACCTCGTTTTCAGTGGCTTGAATCATGAACACGACTTTGAAGTTAAAATTCATTAAAAGAACGGGAAACAGGGTGAATGCTTATGAGTTTTGTAAGAAAAATGTCTCAATGAATCGTAGCGCTTATCACCATCGTCGGTAAGCCAAAGCAGGAAAATCGTAGCAAAATTTCAAGAGAGGTCGCTGGATGACTGTACCTAAGTGCGTTTGCTGCCAATCCCGGGACTCAAACCCGTTTACCGGCGGTCATGCATCACTCCGGGACCAAAGGAAGGTTTTAACTCATTTTCGAACGGTATCCGGAATGCTCTTAATATTTTTTGTCAATGGCAAATCGTATTGGGTTCGAAAAGTACGCGTACTTCCGGAGTGTACAGACAGACTGCTGGGTACGTTCAGACCATGGAACTAAACAATTTCCAATCTTCTTCTTTTTCTTTTTCCAAAAAATTACTTCAAAATAGCTCGCTCATCCAAATTGAAGATAATTATTTTCATATAGTGGTTTTTCAGTGACTACCGATTACTTGAACAATAACGACCAAATCCTCTTCATTATAATTGTATGAAATACTACCTACCACCGTGTCCCACTCAGTAAGTCTTTTATGTTTTTCACACACATTAATATCACATTTGCCGGTGTCGGAATAAGCTAATGCCGAGCCTGTTTGTGTACATCCCAACGCTTTTAGAGAGCCACGCTTCCGTGCGGGTGTACCGCAGAGCAAAAATTGTATTACAGGAAGCAAAGTAAGGGGATAAAGTAGACCAGCGGCAAAAACGTAGCCGAAGCCAGAACCGCCATATTGGTTTAGCAAGAAGGCCTTAGATTAACCCCCCGCAGATCGACCATACGCGACGGAAACTCTTAATAATAGTAATAGAATTATTATCGAACTACATTCTTAATTTTTAGAAGATAATAATTATCATTAGTTTTTATAGTTTAAAAAAAACATTGGTCTTGTAAATCAAAAATAAGAAATTTCTTTAAAAACTTCAAAGAAAAAGAAAAATGCACATATTTTGCATTCATTTCACAGGTTACCGTTTGACAGATCGTTTGACACACGCATACCATGACGCATGCGACGCCTTATTTGTACGAAAATAAGGTGGAAATTGTCATTTACCTAACATACGTTACTGATGCGATAAAAAAGCGCAGCAACGGACGTCACGTGTGACCTTCATCATAGCTACATCAAAATAATAATCAGGAGTTGAATTTCTGATTTATTCAAGCTTTTATTCCATTTTCATGACATCCCTCTTTTCTGCAGTCGTTGTAGCATATTCATAATTCAAAATACCGATTAAGAGAATGCGCATGGAAAAAATCAATACTGTGAGCGGGAATAAAGAAACCATAGAATCAAAAATACGCCTCCCAACACTGTGTATAAAAGAAGCACATATAATACATTTCGCTTCAAAAGGGCGGTTTGTTTTCCCTGTACACACAAACAAACAAACACAGGGCTTATCGTGTTCGTTCATTTCCTAATCAAATACAGGTTTGTTGTTTTTATGGATACCTTTTTATTCTTTTTGTATCATCTCCTTGGATATTGCGCACGTTTTTGCATATCAAGGGGATGTTATTTTGACATTTTAACGTGAACAACCATAAATAAAGGCCTGTTCAGATTCGAGCGGTATGTTATCCCGATGGATTGTTAAATCGCTTGACAAAAAAAGTTCTCCTCCTCATAAATTACGACCTATGTTCCTTAGAAATAAAAACAGTTTCATAGACTGGTTTACCCCTAAAAATATACGAGGTGTCATAGACGGTGTACCGAAAACTTTGCAAGCCTGATCAGACCATGAAACTGAACAACATTTTCCGTCCTCCCATACAAAATTCGCGATCAGCTGACTAACTATGTATGGGAGGTAGGAAATTTTTTCTCGTTTCCCACCATTGACTCCATAGTAAAAGTTGTTCAGTTTCATGGTCTGATCACGCCTGCAAAGTTTTCGGTACACCGTCCCTTACACCCTGTATGCAGTTAATTTTTTACACCTTATATTTCAGCTTGGTATCACGTCCTGCATTACATAGGACAATCTATGGACGGATAGTATTGGGGTGATGCTATCACACAATATCAGTATTTATCTCAACAGAGAGGTGTTCGCATTTCACATCATGTAAAACGGGCGAGCATTTTTAAAATTTAACGAGGAGGCACGAAGTAAAGTGTGCAAAATATCCGTATTCACAATGTACAAGCGAAGGTGTTATGTGAAAAGAGGAAAACTTGACTTCTCGACAAAAGGCTTAGCGCTCATATACCCCTATTAGAGCGCATGAAAGAGCGACTACGAAAATAGCTTGACGCCTTGACACGTGTACATTGTTGAAATCCGGCCATTTGCTCACCTCGCTGTGCTGCGTTTGCATTTGACATAGTAGCATGACTGTGACTTTGCTGCCTACCGGGCTGTGCTGCGTTTGCATTTGACAGAGCTAAGTCAATTAGAAGGGCAGTAAAGGACAGAGCGACCGCAAAAAATTAGCTTGACGCCTTGACTCGTGTACATTGTTGAAATCCGGCCATTTGCTCACCTGGCTGTGTGCATTTGAGCTAGTAACATGACAGAGACTTTGCTGCCTACCGGGCTGTGCTGCATTTGCATTTGACAGAGGCAGTGTACTAGGCATGAAAGTGGAAAGAAAGAAAGACTCTAGATACATGTACGTATTGCGTTAAATCCTGTACGTATTGCGTAAAATCCTGTACCTACGTATTGCTCCCGCCGTCGTTATATCATGTTCTGGCATTTTTCAGCCGCGGATTACACCAACGGTTTTTTTTCTGTGCTCTTGTATATCTGTCTGTGTGTCTACTGTCCTACATCTACTCGTTTGATGTAAACGATCCAGCTAGTATATCCCTCACAAAGGCGTCAAAATCTCAACAGGTCACAGAGTCATCGTAAAAAATAGTGCCTTATTGAACTCTCTCCTATCTGTCTTTCTACTGTCTTCCACCCACTTGCCCAATGCAAACGCTCCATCTGGTCTATCCCGCACAAAGGCGTCCAAATCTCAACAATAACCGTGAGACGTGAAGAGCAATTCCTGGACTTCACCACTTGACAGATACACACGCTTAACCGCTACCGCCGTCGTTATATCATGTCCTGGCATTGTTCAGCCGCGGATTACCCCAGGAGTAAACATTTTATGTGCTCTGTCTATCTGACTGTGTGTCTATTTTCCTACATCTACTCGCTTGATGTTAAAGCTGGTATAACCCTTACAAAGGCTTCCATATATCAACAGGTCGCAGTGTCATTGTAAAAAGTTGTGCCTTGTTCTTCTACTGTCTTCCAGCTACTTGCCCAATGCAAACGCTCCATCTGGTCTATCCCGCACAAAGGCGTCCAAATCTCAACAATAACCGTGAGACGTGAAGAGCAATTCCTGGACTTCACCACTTGACAGATACACACGCTTAACCACCCCCGCCTTCGTTATATCATGTCCTGGCATTTTTCAGCCACAGATTACACGAAAGGATATTTTTCTGTGCTCTGTCTATCTCTCTATGTGTCTATTGTCCTACATCTACTCGCTTGATGTTAAAGCTCCAGCTGGTATAACCCTCACAAAGGCGTCCATCAACAGGTGACAGTGTCATCGTAAAAATAGTGCCTTATTGGGCTCTCGTCTATCTGTTTTTCTACTGTCTTCCAGCTACTTGCCCAATGCAAACGCTCCATCTGGTCTATCCCACACAAAGGCGTCCAAATCTCAACAATAACCGTGAGACGTGAAGAGCAATTCCTGGACTTCACCACTTGACAGATACACACGCTTAACCGCGCCCGCCGTCGTTATATCATGTCCTGGCATTTTTCAGCCGCGGATTACTACAGGAAGTGTCCTCGTAAGAAATAAACCGGAGACTTTATGATGTTCCGTGATGGAGAAGGTTTTTGTGAGTCAAGTGGAGTGTGTTTGAGTACTTGTAGCTTTTCTTTGGAAGTTTTATAGTAGCAGGTTTTCAAGGTTGGGTGTGTAAAGAATTCAGTAACGGATTATGGTTTTGTACAAATAAGGTTACCTACCTATAAAGGGACAAAATACGAGTACTATCAGCAGCGTCTCTTGTTGTTTATTTCAGGGGTATATCTAATTCAGTTCAACTTCTCCAATTGATAGTAAATATACCGGATATTAAATAAATGAATAATTTTACTTCATGCTTGTTATAATACATTCCTATCGCTAACATAACAAAAGGCTGATATTTGTACAAGTATGAACAAAACGCCTCTTCATTTTAGACATTCGTACGTTCTAGATTAAACACACAAGGCAATCTCTTGCGGGCTGAAAACCAGCTTATTTCACGCATACGAAATGCATAATTAACTTTATATTAACATACAGTCGCGAATATATAGGGTTGCCCACTGTTGCCTAGCAGAGGAATGTGAAAAATTTGAAATACGCCCGACATGGGAAGCATTTGGGACTAATTATGCTGTAACATTTTTGGGATTTTAAAAGTTAGTTTCGCTTGTGAAAATGAAACATAGTTGAGTCCACGTGAATACGATAAATCGTAGCTAGAAATAGTGAATAGAAGTTTGTAGATAGATATAGGTGCTTACCATAAGCGCGAGTCATCTATTTACGGGTACTCCTGTAGAAATGGTGAAATACATTATTTGTTTAGTAATATTATGGCTTTTATTTCAGATTTTGGCCGAAGTCCTGGGCCTGGTTAGGACGATGGCCGAACAACGTCTACGATTTTGCTATATGCCGGCTATCTGCCAGCGTGCTGCGATGACAAAAAGAAAAAAAAACTACTTATATTTTAGGGACTGAAACTGGTGTGCGGAAAGTGATTTCGAATTTCGAGGATTTTGTAATAGTTTGCTCTATCTATCTGTAAGGCTAGGTAACATATACGTTACACGGACAAACCAAACAGAAGATCAAACCAATGGCAAGAAAATCACACCATTTTTAAATGAAGACTTCGATTCGTCAGGTAGCACCCCTAAGCTCTTACGTGGCGTAACAAGACGCCTGAGATTACATGAGATTCAACTGGGCTTTTTGTATGTCATCGTATAACGTTACCTTACATACTGTTCTTGTAACGCAACAATCTACATACAAAATGGCGGGCCGCGAAGATTTCAGCATTAGCGAATTCAGGGCCAACACAGTAGACAAAATGCAGTAGGTAAACCGGTACAGCGATAGTATATTTTATTGCAAGCGCATCCGCACCATCGCAAAGGGGGCTTTAAGCATACGCGGGCACTATGCGATCCATCCCTTAGCCAATATCCTACATTGATTCTTTAAAAGCAAACCTATTGTAATATAAAATCTTTGAATGATTAAGTGGATGATTTTTGGTTGCATCTGGAAATCGATATTCTGCAAAAAATTTGCAATATCCAAATTGTTTATGAACCTTTTAATCATTAATATAAAATTTCGGTTTGTTTCGGTTAATAGTCTCACATTCTTCTTATTTCCCGTCTAGGTTATTAGTCCTTTGCCGAACTTTGCCCAGCAGTGGTATTTTCTAGATTTATATATAATAATAATTATTATTAAAAACTAGATAGCTACACAATGGATGCCATTGGATGGTCGCCGACGACGAGGCCGGCTTCGGAGAAGATGGCGAGATGACCTAGACGTATTTAGTGGTGACTGGGAGTCGGAAACTGAAGACCTAGATAAGTGGTGTAAAAGAGGGGAGGCCTTTGCCCAGCAGTGGGACACGGAGCAAGCTACATAAAAAAAAACTCGAAAAGCGAGTGGTTAAAGTGGTTTCATAATAACTTTTTACCTACTGTTCCATCTTACGACTGTGGCGACACACCGTTCATAAGCAGAAATACAGTGAACAAAGGAGAGCTTTGCCTTGGAATTGTTCATTATCTGTAAGTAGACGATGATTTAAGTAAACAGCTTTCGAGAATACCAACTCGGGTTTGTTTTATTTAAACAAGTAAGGTAAATATAGTTGCGAAATAACCTGGGTACAGTCGGCGTAGGAAATGCCGTGTGGTGCCGGCAGAGTAGAATAGCACCACCCCCTTTCTTCCCGTGGGGGTGATAAGAGGCGTCCGAGGGATAAACCCGACCCAAACAGCCAGGGCCAACCGTATGGTGGCGGTTAATTCACCACAAAAGCATTCCCAAGGAGGGTTGACGTCTGGTAGGCGGCCGGTTGTAAAATTCAGCCAAATCCTTTTGCAACACGATTTTGTGTTCAACGAAACGTGTTGTGCCGACCCCAAGTAATTGGGATAAGGGCAGGATGATGATTATGAGTTGGCGTAGGAAACTTACGATATGACAAATACGGGTTTTTCTGTAATTGCACTTAAATTTACATAAAGATCTCTTCAAATTCAAGCGGTATTCGAATAGGTATCTAAGTAACGGAACTCAATTCTTGATAAATTTTGAGAATCAGGACACCGCTAGAACGCTACCAACGTACCTATATGGATAGGATACCGATCAGATTTCAATAGGTCCTATAGGACTATTTTAGTATTAGGTATCTAGTTTTTCTATATTGTCCCTTTCTCATCATATATCATAGATTATCCCTCTATCTAACTACTGATTTTTGTACAGTTCATTCTAACTCAAGAAAACATCATGTCTACGTATTATGCCATTACTATTTCATAAATAAGCTTCTACCTTTCCTTGAATAACTAAAATCAGCCATTACGCGCAAAGAGCATTACCCTCTTTTCTTTTTCTGTTATTTAGATAGGTAGATATATCTATCTTCTTTCCGTTATCCTAAAGACAACGTTATCCAATTTACGTCACAAATGTACAAGGACATGATAACGTTATCGGTAGAATTGAGTTTTGCTTTGAGAAAACATCTTGTGTATTGTAAATGAATTTACTTGGCACAGGAAGAGGACACACGATGGCGGGAAAACGTGACGTTGAAGTTTACAAATAGAGAAAAGTAAAAAATAAGTAACATGTAGGTTTTGGTTCCGGTTTATAATAGTATTGAGCCACTGTTTTTAATTTTCGCGGTCACAAATAAAAACTCAAATAAAAAATACAAAACCGATTTTGTTAAAAGGTCCGATATTTTAATCAAGATTTACGTACAGCCCAACAAAATCAAGTATAGCAGTAAAAACCTCGTTTTTATAGTGGTTTGAGTCATGAACACAACTTTGAAGATAAAATACATTCAAAGAACGGGAAGCAGGTGAATACTTAGGTATTTTATAAGAAAAACATATCAATGAATCGTAGCGTTTTTATCACCATCGTCGGTAAGGCAAAGCAAAAAGGAAAATCGTAGCAAAATTTCAAGAGAGGTCGCTGGATGACTGTACCTAAGTGCGTTTGCTGCCAATCCCGGGACTCAAACCCGTTTACCGGCGGTCATGCATCACTCCGGGACCAAAGGAAGGTTTTAACTCATTTTCGAACGGTATCCGGAACGCTCTTAATATTTTTTGTCAATGGAAAATTGTATTGGGTTCGAAAAGTACCCGTACTTCCGGAGTGTACAGACAGACTGCTGGGTACGTTCAGACCATGAAACTAAACAAGTTCCCATCTTCTTCTTTTTCTTTTTCCAAGGAAAACTTTTCCAGCAAGCAACAAAAATTACTTCAAAATAGCTCGCTCATCCAAATTGAAAATTATTTTTAAATAGAGTTTTTTCGGTGTTTACCGATTACTTGAACAATAACGACGAAATCCTCTTCATTATAATTGTACGAAATACTACCTACCTAACCGTGTCCCACTCAGTAAGTCTTTTACTTTTTTCACACACATTAATATCACATTTGCCGGTGTCGGAATAAGCTAATGCCGAGCCTGTTTGTGTACATCCCAACGCTTTTAGAGAGCCACGTTTCCGTGCGGGTGTACCGCAGAGCAAAAATTGTATTACAGGAAGCAATGTAAGGGGATAAAGTAGACCAGCGGCGAAAAACGTAACCGAAGCCAGAACCGCTATATTCGTTTCGCAAGAAGCATCTGTTTTACCCCCTGATACGGGAAAGACCATATCACGACCTATGACTATTTGACGAACACTCTTAAAAATAGTAATAAAATGGGTATTTGACGAACACTCTTAAAAATAGTAATAAAATGGGTATCGAACTTCATTCTTAATTTTTAGAAGAAAATGCACAGATTTTTACCTTATCTATCCACGTTACTGTTTGACACACGCATTCCTATGGGATTAGGTGGAAATTGCCATTTTCCTTATAAATGCGATAAAAAAGCGCAGCCACGGACGCCACGTGTGCTCTTTACTATAGCTACCTCAAATCAAGAATTATATATATTTTTGATTCATTCAAGCTTTAATTACATTTTCATGAAATTCCTATTTTCTGCAGTCGTTGTAGCATATTCATAAATTCAAAATACCGAGCGCATGGGAAAAATCACTACTGTGAGCGGGAATAGAGAAACCATAGAATCAAAAATACGCCTCCCAACACTGTGTATAAAAGAAGCACATATAATACATTTCGCTTCAAAAGGGCGGTTTGTTTTCTTTGCACAAACAAACAAACACAGGGCTTATCGTGTACGTTCATTTCCTAATCAAATACAGGTTTGTTGTTTTTATGGATACCTTTTTATTCTTTTTGTATCATCTCCTTGGATATTGCGCACGTTTTTGCATATCAAGGGGATGTTATTTTGGACATTTTAACGTGAACAACCATAAATAAAGGCCTGTTCAGATTCGAGCGGTATGTTATCCCGATGGATTGTTAAATCGCTTGACAAAAAAAGTTCTCCTCCTCATAAATTACGACCTATGTTCCTTAGAAATAAAAACAGTTTCATAGACTGGTTTACTCCTAAAAATATACGAGGTGTCATAGACGGTGTACCGAAAACTTTGCAAGCCTGATCAGACCATGAAACTGAACAACATTTTCCGTCCTCCCATACAAAATTCGCGATCAGCTGACTAACTATGTATGGGAGGTAGGAAATTTTTTCTCGTTTCCCACCATTGACTCCATAGTAAAAGTTGTTCAGTTTCATGGTCTGATCACGCCTGCAAAGTTTTCGGTACACCGTCCCTTACACCCTGTATGCAGTTAATTTTTTACACCTTATATTTCAGCTTGGTATCACGTCCTGCATTACATAGGACAATCTACGTAAAAAATAACCCGAATTCCTGATCAAACCACTTCAGAGGTGTTCTTTGGTGTAATTTGAGCAAGATTTCCCAAACGTACTTGTTTAATTTTCACTCTTTTAACAGGCTGCAGGAAGGCAATACAAGTCTGCTGGTAAGAGACACTCTTCCTCATTCCCCTAGGGACGGTTTGGCATTGCACTGTATAGAAACTGTTGAGGACAGACATGAAGTTTTCTTTTGAAAAAACAAATGATGTTATTTTTACTAGACTTTAGTCCGAAATTGCAAACTTCTTGCTTCCTAGTCTTTCAGTCTGAGTTTGTCAGACTGAAAGACAAGTCAGTGTCAAGTGTCAAGAAGGAGGCACGAATTCCCGGATGGTCATGTCATGAACGTGCGCACGCTCTGTAGTTCCATTTTGGTGGATTCTGTGGTTCCAATACAATGTATCTAAAAGATAATTTAGCACTTCAACACAAAGACAAAATCCATAAATGTAGTCGTAGCCACTGGCTACGCCGTAGGTTTTTTGCAGACACTTATGCAAGATTTTCCATTTTTACAATTACAGGCTGATTAAGATTGTTCTTTGCTTTAAGGGGTACGACTGGCTGCCAGTCCCGTTGCTGTAATCTCACTGAAAAACTGAAACAGGTAGACCCTATACAGTTGTATTTTAAATAAAAACTTTTCAACACGACTGTACCACTTGTCTTCCGTGAGATAGTGTTAACTAGCGCGCGGCGGCGGCGGCCACTCGGAAAAACAATGCTCGCTCGCGACTGTACCTACGTCCGCACCGTCTCAGGGGTTAATTTAGAACGGGTTGTGCATCCCACAGCAACTTATTATTACACTAGCGCCATTATTATGTGTTGGGTGGCCACTCGACAAAAACAATACTCGCGAATGAACTAACGTCCGCACCGTCTCAGGTGTTAATTTAGTTCATCCTATAGCTACCACATGTACTAGCGCCATATGTGTGTAAAAACAATACTACACATGACTGTACATACGTACAAACCGTCTAAGGGGTTACTTTAGTTCATCCTACAGCTACCACTAGCGCCAAGATGATGAGCTAAAAAAACTACTGATATTTAGTTCATCCTACTGTAGGTACATGTAGGTACTAGCGGCATAATGAGCTAAAAGAAACTACTCGGTACTGTAAGTCACCGTATCAGGAGTTAATTTAGAACTGGTCGGTTATCCCACAACTGCAGACTACACTAGCACCACTCTTGTGTGTGGGGTGGCCACTCGGAAAAACAACACTCGCGACTTTACCTATGTCCGCAACGTCTCAGGGTTTAATTTAGAACTAGCTGGTAACCCAACAAACATTTAAAACACTGGCGCCATTGTATAACTACTAACTAAATATTAACTCAAATAATACTAAGATTTTTTTCCCAGACGTTTTCGCTCTGCCTATGCAAGGTATATAAGAGTGATATATATGTATTTATGTATACTAAACGAATTGCCACTGTAAATCCACCAAGGATACCATTCCCATAGAAGATTGTCAGGCTGGCGGCTGGTCGTAAAATTAAACAAAATCCATTACAACGTGATTTTCAGCGCAAATAATACTAAATTGTTTATCGATAGTCTATCGAGCACTATCGAGCGGCAACACTAATAAAAGATGCAAGTGTTAACGTTTCGTCAAAGCGGCGCTAGTGTAGCAGATGAATGCAGATAAAACCCTCTTAAGACTGCATTGTTTTCAGTTCCTGTTTTCATTTAAAACTGGAATCAATAGTAGTTTGAAGTGGAGTTTGCTGGATCGAATTAAAGCTGAAAGTGGAAGAAATCGTATTAGAATCGAAACTTCTCCCGTCGAGTTTTTCGATACCCATTGAATCAGCAACGTGGGACGGAAAACTACCTTAGAAATAACGAAACCAATCTTGCATACATCTGCTCTTTGACTGTTTTAAAAAATAAGGAATCCGTGTACTGACAAGCTTTTACGAATACACAAAAAGAAAATTCACAGAAAACAACACACTTCCCAAAAAAAATGTAAGAACATGGACTAAAATGGTTTAAAGTTTAAATATTAGCACGTAAGTTTGTAATTGTATATTAACACATCTAGTCGTTCTGTATATAAATAAAGATAAAAAAAGGTAGATTACTAAAATGGTGGTTATTAATATATTGATAAATAATTTACCTCGTATGTAACATTCTCAGAATTTTATTTAAGGTTATTTTTAATTAAGTCCGAATATTTTAAGGGCGTGTTCTACTCACAAAACTGAATGTTTTCTTTGACATATAAAAAAAAAATTGGATCTTCCATACAGACATGTTGAAAAAATTTAAAGAATGTGTGGCTTGGGCGGGCCAATATTTTTAATTATATGTCGATGAAAAATTGTTCAATTTTATGAATAGAACACGCCCCTAACACATTAGTACTTAATTCTTAATTTAATATAACCGCACTATGCGTTAATCCCTAGGTTTTCTGACTTGGTCGCCGAAATTTTGAATTCAGTCGAGTATTTATTTAGAAATATTAAGTTATTATTATGCCTCTAATTTATAACCCTGCCTTCGAAACGTGATATTTTCTATCTTTCCCTCCGCGGGTTGAATCCTTTCCACAGGTACCATCAACATTGAACCCTTTGAAACGAATTGCAATTCTGCGGAACTGAACTATTAAATTGCAATAGATTAAAAACCAACACACATTTTATTGATTTTACATGTGTAAAAGTATATAGAATAAGACGAATAATTCTAAGCCACATATAATCGCGACGCTTTTGCGAATACTGTGTTTTTACCCAACTGCCTCAGAAGAAGGTTTACGTATTACGAGAGTTTGTTATGTGGGTACCTATCTATCTATGTATGTAGACAAGAAATTCGGTTTACAGCCCAAACGGCTAGGCGGATCTAAATGTGTGAGATGTCGTTAGATTTGTCTCGGGAGCGCCAGTAATGCTGGCTGTATTAAAACCTGGCGGATTTTAATCGCAAAATATAACTTTGAAATTACCGCAGTCAGGTTTTTGTTTTTGAATCTGCTTGTTTGCATTGTGGCGAGCAACGCGGACGGAGCGCCTGTACGCGCTCAAAACGTATATGTTTGAATACGCCTTAGATTAGGGTCGAAAAACCCATTCATTTTAAAAATAGCCCACGCAATACTGTACATTCAGTTACCCTTATCAATCAGGCATAATACAGAAAAGCCTCCATCCAGATTTGTAGAAGCAATTTTCTTTTCAGCACCGACAACGGCCGAAGCCCAATGAGGGCTCGATAAATAAAGCTACAGGTACGTAATCAACGTGTAGCCATGACGATGTCAAAGATCGTTAATAAAGAAATGAACTGAAGGCTGCAGGGCTGTAGTAATCAATAGGGCCCGTATTAAAGAAGCCCTTTTCGGCGTAATTTCGATTTTGCCCTGTATATGTAGGGTTGCCAGACTCATAATTTTGACATAAATCTGTTTCAAGATAAAATCCACAAGAAAATTTTGTGATGCCTGACAAGCGTTTCGAAGGCTAGAAGATGGACCAAAAGTCCTATTAAGTCCTATCTAGTCCATGTATTAAGTCTACTTATCAGAACTAGAGGGGAGGGACTAACTGGTCATTTTTAATCGTAATCAATTTAATCTCATCGACCTAATATCTATCTGTCATTTAAGACGACATAGGATAAACGTTCTATATAAATATTAATCCTATACTGTGCTCGCTAACACGCGTACCAATCGTAGTGAGTCTCTCTCTCTTCGAGTGGGACACTAAGTCATCCAACGACCCGATGAACCCTGGAGTCAAAGTTTTTCAACCGCCTACTGCAAGTAGCAGGCCTCTGACATGGTTGTGTAACGACCGCCAATCATAAACAGCCAACCGGGACCGACGGTTTAACGTGCCCATCCTAAGCACGAAACCATCTTGCTTTTCGGACTATCAGGTGGTACAGCTTGTAATGTCCGAACCAGACTGTGAACAAATTCACAAAGTAATAAATATAAATTTTTGGAAAACTTCCAAAATTTTCACCGCAGGCAGGATTTGAACCTGCGACCTTCGGCATCAGTACTGCCGACGCCCTAACCAACTGGGCTACCGCAGTTCTAATCGAGGCCGCGAAATTATGGAAGTATATCTTGTCCACTATCGCGTGGATGGGCTCTGCAAAACTATCCCGGTAGATGGGGCCCATCCACGCGATAGTGGACAAGATATACTTCCATAATTTCGCGGGCTCGATTAGAACTGCGGTAGCCCAGTTGGTTAGGGCGTCGGCAGTACTGATGCCGAAGGTCGCAGGTTCAAATCCTGCCTGCGGTGATGGAAGTTTTCCAAAAATTGTTTACCTAACACGAGAAGTGTTTTAAAATTTGGTATTCAATAAATATCAACTTTGTAAAGTGACCCACCGAAACCTTCTGCGTCGCAGGCAGTCGTACTAACCAATACGCGACATCGGCTGTAGTGAGTAGATGTGTCAAATACAGTCTAGCAAAAAGAGTAGAAATTAAATAAAATGGAACTAAAAAAATTTCATACTAAATTGTAGCCACTCATAGTCAATGTTGCCATTTAATTTCGAAATTTCATACAACGGGCGCCCTCATTTTTTGTCTACTCTTTTTTGCTAGACTGTACATGTCCAGCAGTAGACTGTTGTGTCTGTTGATGATGATGATTTTATCTCTCTTTGACTCTCGGTATCAGACATTTACATATAGCGCACTACGTATCTCATAGTAGGTACAATACACTGTGTAGGCCGCTAAACTAACATAATCTATTGGCATGCTATTGTGGTATAACATCGTATCGTAATGGTTAACTTTATGGCTGTACTAAACTATCATGGGACTTGCCAAATAGGCCGCTATATTACAATATAACATGTTAGTTTACATGTCAATCACTGCAATGCGTATACTGTTTATGTACCTAGTTATGTACTATTAATAATTTAGTATCATAACAAAGGCATCGTTTAAAAGTATATACAAAAATGGTCTAGACTCCAGATCATGATTTAGTCAAAGTCAGGATTATACAATACAATTGACCTCGGCTTTGGAGTCATCCTGAAAAATCTTGTAGTAGAGCGAATCTCATTCAAAGTATTATTTTTTTGTGTAAAAGGATAATGTAGTGGACTGCAGTGTTTTTTGATAATATGACGAGTAAACTCTACCTAAAGATATCGAAGTATTTTTTGTCTGGTTATAGTAATAGCAATTTCACTATCATTACTCTACTAATACAATCAACGTATAGCCTTCATGGACCGAATTAAAAAATGGTTTGTATCTATTTCGTTACCTTTAAGACTTTACACGCCCCAGTTTTTTTTTACAAAGTGTCTCACATGTCCGCTAAGAATATGTTTTAGAATACAAGATTCTTCTTATTTGTAGCAAGTTAGCAACCCTAGCCCTGACCCGAATACGGTAAGAAACGAGCGTAACTCTCATAATATGCAGGTACAGAGTTACTTTACATACGAAATGAGAGACGAAATATAGCAAAAGACACACGGACGAAAATTGGCTCCGAAACCCACTTTTTCAGTTACGCACCCAAATAAGTTACGTCTGCGAAATAGGGTGTTTTGTTTGTTGTATGTGCAGAACCTTTTTTATTTGTAGCCCTATGTATCTTTAGTTAACGAAGAATAAGAATTTAATCTGGAATGAGTTCAGAGTTTAATCAGTAGAACTAATGGCGCCACTCTCAACAGTTTTTCTGTGATTGGTTGAAAATGTGTCAACGTCAAAGTTTAGTTACTTCATTGATTGTCATTCCATCATTTAGGGACAATTGCGCCTGCTGACATCTGCAATAAGCTTTGAGTTTTTAAAACTAGGTGCGGGGTAAGTAGTAGGCGAAGGGTAGATCGCGTCTTGCGTCGTTCATCGAAAGAAGAAGAAGTAAAACCAAATTCAAACAAATCTTTGCAATTATTAGTAGGTACATACACACCTATAAATGTACCTATCATACTTTACCACATTTAATATACAATCAGAATTAAAATCAAAGTTGTGGGTCAAAGATGTAACAACCTTTGATCATGACCTGCCAAAGTTACAGAGAGTTAGACGATTCATTAAATCTCTCAATCATTTAAGCCCAGACTTTGAACCAAGTCTACGTCTGCCAAGTTTTGTGAAGCTACTATGAAACAAAGTTAGCAAATTCTTGGAAACCAAATACCTAGTGACCAAAGGTATATGACCAATGACCATTCAAAATATAAGAAAGGTGGCGATTCGGATAATACTTTTATACATAATCGATCCCATACATTGGGTTGTCAGCTTTGGTTCTTGAATAAAGTAACCCATTCTCGTATTGAGAAAATATTGCAAATACTCACGTGGCTTCAGCCCATGAAAAAGATTAATATCAATTAGAAAATTGTATATATATAAAATAAGTTTGACATCAATTTTATTACTTACTGAATTTGACATCAAAGATTTTCCATGTCAGTTAACATCTGAAATGAACAATAAACTTAATACACTTGTTCAATTACAAATAAGGTAAGTTTGTATGTTACTCTTTTCGGCTCAAAACAACATGAAGAAACCAAGAAATGTTCTATTTTTTTTCACACAAATCTAAACCAGTAGGTATAGATAACTATACCTATGGATGTAGGTATCACGGTACATCCCGCGGGTGCGATTCGTCCCGCCTGCACTGACCTGCATCCGAATCCTGGCGGGCGAATTTGTCAATCGCACTCCGTCACGTCCCGAATAGCGAATAGCATAGATCCTGAATTACATAGCTAGGTATATGCCGTATTAAAAGGACCTCCCTTTTGAAGTCAGTTAAAAAACCTAACATTTATTCCGCAAAGCGAAATCAAGTATCTCCTATAAATATAATAGGATGTATCACGGCATGTCTGTCGTTGCATTGACGTGCATGCATCCAACTCCTGGCGGGCGAATTTGTCAATCGCACTCCGTCACGTCCCGAATAGCCTCCGAATCTGAATATCCTGAATAGTGAAGAGAGTTTAGATTGGGAGTAGTTTTTCTGGTTCAGATGTATGGGGTCTCTAAGCGTGTTGACCGCGTGTTAGGTCAAAGTCACACGCGCAGCCCACGCGCTCAATTGATCGAACCACCAAAAAGAATGAGTATTAGATTCCTATTTCAAGTCTAATTCTTATTCGCCTGTCTAAACAACGAAGTTATATAGAAGCAGAAATTACTCTTGCTTTCTTGAATTCACCAAGCTTTAGTAGACCGCAATGGCTGGAAACTGCCCAGGCTGGTTGCTATAGCGCTCGCCGAAATAGCGCCTCAAACTCAAACTCTGACCTAAGAATAGATTAGACGAAGCCTTGAGAATGAAGAGCAAAAGAGTAAGGGCCTCCGCTGTTTGACACGTATTGTCCGCGTGTACCCGCAATGCGAGGAATCGTGCGAAGTTCACTCACTTCATCTGCATCGCATGGAGTAAAGTGAACTTCGCACGCGGACCGGTACGCGCTTACTACGGTCTGCCTGACGCAGCGGAGAACTAATAAGGCTGTAGGATATAACCATCGATAGTACTGATAGCAAAACTCGCAGCTTCAAATAATGTCTGCCTCTTATACTGATCTTTGCTTGTTCCTGCGAGGTACAAAGTGATTTAGAAGCAGAAATTACTCTTGCTTTCTTGAATGCACCAAGCTTTAGTAGACCGCAATGGCTGGAAACTGCCCAGCCTGGTTGCTAGCGCTCGCCGAAATAGCGCCTCGCGCCGCGGAGCGTGTTAAATACCGACCTAGCAAATCTTTAACTGTCAACCTTGGAACTAAGAAGAAGGTAGACGTAGCATTTGATCTGGAATGACCGGTCAAAATTTATCTCATTCTTGACGTATGAGATATCGAGTCGCCATGCACAAATTTTCAGAAAACGACCAAGGTGGTTCGTAGCTCCGTGGGGTAGCTAAGCCATAATAACAAAATGTTCAAAATTCAAAACTCGACAACCATGCTGGGAAATTACAGTATTAAGCCCACCGACTTTGGTACGTCAAGTGTCACGACATCGTGTTAGTGTCGCCACTTGTGCCGAGTGCCCTTACGACACCGTCTCTCTTGTGGGATTAAGGGTGCGCCGACTGTCCACTGGCGCCCTCAACTGTTTTAATTTTTTTAATAATCTGGGACAAATATAGAAAATTAAGACGCAATAAATTGTTGTCCTGTAGGTATGTTATTTGATTTGAAAACTGTGACATCAGGGTTCATCGGGTCGTTGAAAGACTCGGTGTCCCACATGAAGAGAGAGATTTGATTGACTTTATAAGCGCTCGCGAGATATTTCCGTGTGGGGTCGGCTTTGAATTACATCATATCTTGTCGTAAGAAGCGACCGAGGGATTTGAGAATAGACGTGTATTGCAATTCTAGGAAACAGGTTGACAACCGGTCACTATAGGGATTCACAGTCTTCTGAATGACTATCACACTTTGGTCACACGTGGTGTAAATGGCCGTTTTTGCAGCCGTTTACGCTTTGCCTACGTAGCAATGGATATAGGCGTAATAAATGTATGTGGGTTGGTAATTTGGTATGTAGATGAAGGCGCCAATGGAGTGCCGGGGCACCCTCTTAAGTCGGATCAAATATGCTTGATTTTTTAATGAACACGGGAGGGTCGTTGAGTATTTCAATGGGAACCCGGCGCTTTGACTTGGGACCTCTCGCGCCATTCGGGTTGATTACGTCACAGAATATAGGGTGTAGCTATGGGTTGAATAAAATTAATCAGTCGGCCATATTAAAAAAATGTCCTAGTCATACTAAAAGATGTGTCAACAAACATGATCATGACCACCCGAAGAACCCTTACGACACTGGGCGTTCCGTGGGCCGCTGACATGGATGAGTAGGCAATTGCAGGCTGAACCACCTGATCAGCATATGGAACCTTTGCTGCATATGGAACCTTTCGTAGCAGGTGCGTAGCGGATTCGGATACGAATCATGCATTTCGCTATTATCCGGCTCTTCGCGAAGGGCCTAGGGATTTCGCGAATAACCGGATTTCGCTAGATTCCTGCGACATCTACAAATCTACAAAATCTGCTTTGAACATGCGGGATAACACTAAAAGGTTCCTAGATAACTCTAAACATAACCAAGTATAACCTACAAACTGAGTTTCTCATTAAATCTACAGACCGCGCAGACTGGTTAAATCGTAACCAAGTAGACACTTATTGTGATAGTAATAGGTACGAAATTACACCTAGTCTGCCGCTACAGCTGTAATCACGGACAATTTCAAACCTAGAAGATTGCTACGATTCACAGTATTGCGGGGATATGGCCTGAGTCACGAGGCTATGGCGTGAGAATTTATTGTTCTAGGTTAAAGGTTGTAGTGTGATGAGTGTGATTTATTGTGTAAAGGTAACAATTCTATAAAAATACATCTAATATGATGTGGATGTACTTTTGAATTTAGCTCTCTAGCGGCGTAATCATAGGTTTACCGCTGCTGTTTATGTGCTGCTATAACTGACGAAGATAAAGCACATATGCCGAATTGGCAACATTATTGTTGACATACTGCTCAAATGTCGTATAATATGATAGAGAGGCAAACAATAATGCAGCCAATTCGGGATATGTTCTTTATCTGCGATAGTTATAAGAGTACCCAATATTGTTAAGTCTTTAATAGGTTTTGAAATTAGATAGGTAGTAGTCATAAACACATGTAAGGTTGTAAGGTAAAATAACTGATAGATACACATGCTGTAACGGGTTAGATAAGAGGTTCGCATTTTCAGAAACTCATTACAAAATATAAATATGAAGTAACTTTTGTCATAAATAATTGCGAGTGGCAGCCTGCGAAATTAAGGTACAAAACTACCTATAAGAATACTTAAAATTATGAGCTTCCTGTATGGTTAGCATGCGCACTGTAGGTAGAGAGACTTATCTCGCGCATGAAAAGACAAAGATGTGTCATGTCAAATCTTATGGAAATTATCAAAACAAGTGAAGACTTTTGACATAATGGTGTAGAGAAAATCTATGCTAGCTATACTGCTCCTTATCCCAATTAATTTGGGTTTCTCGAAATTTACGCTATCCTGATTCAAATAAATTCAAGAAAGATTACGTTGTGTTGTGGTCTTCAAAGAAACGGTTGAAACTCGTAACTAGGTCGACTCGGCTTTTGTTTCGAAGATATTTGCTTTAATAACTATTGGAGGGAACAAACACTTGGCTTGATGCGTCTTTGCTGTAATCTTCGAAGCTGGAAGATTGCTGCAATTCACAATATTGTAAAAGCAACGGTCCAAGTTACAAGTTGTAAGCGATATTTGTAAGTAAGTAGATGTAAATCGGTAGCAGTTGAGGGTGGGAAATACTGGTCTTGCAATCAACTCAACAGAAAAAGGGATAACTTGTTCAATATTTTCTTAGCTTAGTTAGTCTAGGTATATCATTTTAGTGCCAGGCAAAGCTTCTTCTTCCCCTTTCATTTAGTTCGGTCCTAGGCTACTTAGTGTCATTGTTTAGATTACGTGTTTAGCAGATCATGGCACCGACAATATGTCGTCTTTTTTTGCGGATTCGCATAATTTGTATACTATAACCATGTTTTGCCTAATGCAAAATAATAGCATTTTTTTTCTTTAACCGCCAATGTGTATTGCAAAATCTCAAGAGACTATCATGAAACCGCTTACAGATCATGTCTTGCACCACATTTTTCCCAAGACGGCTTATGAGCAAAAGCGGGGATCTTTTAAGTGAAAACACAGATTGCGACTTGGCGATCTCCTGGAGCCTGGGAGCCCGGGAGGACCTGAGCGGTTACGTGGATACGTTCTTAATGCTCGCCTGAGCACCACTGCAGAACAAACAGGTTATATTTAATGAAAAACAAACGCTGCGATGTCGAGTTGGTGATACGTTTTCCGTGTGGGATGTCTTGTGAACTCAGAGATTATAATTTTGTTGTTGAACCGACAGATATTGAAGTGGATGACGCAAATTATATTTCGAATTATAGGTCGAGACGGTCGAGACGGCCTTTTAAATGTCTTTTCCTGAAAAAGGTTTAATAGTCGCAATAATAAGAAGAATATAAAATAAGACGAGTAGTAGTAGTAGTGGTTGGGCAAACGTAAGAAAATAATAGAAATAGAAAATAATAGAATAATAGATCAAAGGCATTCAAACACGCTCCGAATGCCGTGACCCTGATTTTGTGGTCTCACATCTACAAACCTTAAAACTATTCCTTTTGAATCACCGATGCGTAGTTATACATGTGCCGTATGGTGGCCTAGAATAGCATCAACACAATTCTAGAATAACATCTCCCCAATTATACCCGTAAGTAAAAAACGACTAAGGGATACTCATCCAGGGAATGGGCAGCAGCATTCCCTGTGAATAATGAAACCTCTTGCAACATCGCCAGTGGACTGTTATGGCTGTGGCAGAAGAAGTAGTAGTTATACACATACATCCTACATCCTAAATCAGATTTCTACTCACACAAACAAACGTACCTAACGGTAACGAGATGTGTGAAGGAACTAGGCAGTAGCATAGATGGTTATGGCTTGTAGAGTTTATGCCTATAGATAGGTAATATACACTGTAATAGGCAATAGTGGTGTGATATGCTCGTGTTATGCCTTGCCAGGAAGTATGTCGGTATGGATATGAGGAGAATGCAAACACCAGCAGAATCTCAGTGGAATTAGCAGGAAGCCCATCCTGTAGATACGTGTCTGCATAATGTGTCTCTCTCGATAATTATGTATACTAGACGTAGGAATAGATATTAAATACATACACACATCTTAAATTAAAGCCACAAAAAAGAATTGATGCGCGTTGAGCGCGCGTTTAAAAAATCTTTGTTGTGGTAAGGCCTTTAGAATTTTATTGGCAGTTAGGTCTATTGCACAACTAGTAACGTTATGCGGTTTGTGACAATTTTCAACATGTCATCAATTTAATCCGGCGACGTGTGCTATGTAGAAACCCGCCAAAAATCGGTTACGACAATAACTTGGCAGGACAGAGTCACAAACGAGCGAGTTCTAGAAATTGCACAGCTGCCTAGCTTTACCGCTTTGCTTAAGCAAAGACGATTGCGGTGGCTAGGGCATGTGTACCGCATGGAACCTTCGCGTCTACCGCGGCGTGTCCTGCTTGGCGCCGTAGCTAACGCCAAAAGAGGAGTTGGAAGACCGATGCTACGTTTCAAAGATTGCGCCAAACGGGACATGGCTGCGTTTGACATCGACCATCAAAACTGGGAGAAGCTTGCTGAGAATAGGGATGTATGGAGAAAGCGTGTGTTTGATGGGCGTAAAGCTCACGACGATGCCTGGTTCGCTGGTCTCGCAAACAAAAGGCAACAACGACATCTAAACATGCATGTGCCAGTCTCTAATTCCACCTTCGTTTGTAGAGCGTGCGGAAAGTCATGCCGCTCCCGTATCGGCTTATACAGCCATGAAAAATCTTGCCTCAGACACTGAATAAATCGTCTGTCACAGACGTATGAGGCCAATGATTGATATATCCGTAGGTAGGTACAGCTATTTATACCGAAGAGAATCTGTTGACAGAATGGAGACGAAACAAGCATCCCATCCCGTAGGCGTATTTCAGTTTGTACTTTGAAAATAATTCTCTTATTGTCTACTTCTACTTTGTCTACGTTTTGTGATCATAATCGTATTCAAGCCTATTAAATACAGATGTGTTGCTATCTATGTTCTTGTCTGACATGCATATTTTTATTTTTTGACAAATAAGCCAATGTGATTATCTAGCTACAAAATCAAGAATTGTGAAAAAACATACCTTGATCCATCGTACCCGGAAAAGACAATTTAAGTTAGTGGTTAGTAGTGGTACTAATAATTCGGGATCAACTTATCTTATTCGTAGCAACTGGATACTAGAGAACCAATATATGTCATGATATGACAAAATTGTATGATGGTTCCGTGCTTCGGAGGGCACGTTAAGCCGTCGGTTTTGGATGCTGTCCATTATTACTTAAACGGTGTCGTTACACAACAATGTCAGAAGCCAGCTATTTGTAGTAGGCGGTTGTAACACTCTGATACCAGGGTTAATCGGGTCATTGGATGGCTTAATATCCCACACGAAGAGAGAGAATGATATGATAACAGTTCGTACAGTTCTCATTTTAAAAACCAATAACATTCAATACACATCGCATTTGTTGTTGTTGCAAAATGAAATAACGCGACGAATGCGCTTCCAAAATAGTCTTGTCATGCGCATTTTATATTGAATTTTAAAGGCGTCTCGAAAACCTATGTCACTCGCGTTATTGTACCATTGACTTGCAAATTCTGTTGAAACTAGAATTTTAAGATACACTTTAGTCGCAATTTCGTCGGAAATATCATTTGTTACTTGTGTTGGGCATTCAGGAATTCAACTCTTTGTGTAAAATACCGGGTGTTGAATATTTGCGTTTGTTGGCCAGAAATTTGTGGCACCGGCTAACTTGCAGTCATATTTAAGGCTTAAAATAAACGAATGAAAAACAGGTGGAATATTTCGAAACAAGCGCAACTGGTCTCGGCTTTACTTTTCGTAAAATTCAATTGTTCATGGCTGGAACTAAAAAATGTTTTATGAGGAAGGCTCATGTCCAGCAGTGGACTGTTAAAGTACGGCCGCTCGAATAAGTCCTGCCGTATATATGTAAGACGTATCAGCAAAGAAAAATAGTCGTTAAGGCATAGCATTAACATGATTTTGACAGTTGTCAAATAAGACTTATTCGAGCGGACGTACTTTAATGAAACGTAATACAGCTTAGATGAAACGTACTTGCGTGTAATATATATTGTATGGCATGGGATACTATAGTTAATACAGCCACTCGCTGCTTTCGCCGCCGTATCATATGGTGGCTCCCTTTCTCACTTGAGTTTACCACTGAGTGTGAAAGCGAGTGCCATACGGCCGCAAATGCAGCGAGTGGTCTTCTTGAATATAGTGGGTAAGGTACGTGAAAAGCTTTTAAATCTTTCCTGAGCTTACAATAATATTATCCGTTCAGATGGAAATAAATATGAAGTAAACCACTTACTCATCACAAAGAGCCTTGTACAAAGGAACTTAGCACTCTTCAATCTACTAGAAGCGATGTAAACAAATACCGAACAACTGGCAAACAACTAAGTTTCAATATTTCTCCTTAAAAAAGATCGAAAACCGTTCAACTGTAGGGTTGCCTCTAGATAGAGCAATGAAAATAATAAAAGACAGTGTTATAAAAAATATTAGTTGGATGCCCTCTGGCCAGGTGGACTAGTGAATAATATGACTGAGTAGAAAAACAGGACACATTGCCTAATGTCATACCCTGGTGAAGACCAATGTACAGCAGTGGACTTTAACAGGCTGATGTGATAATATGCGATGTTTGAAAAAGTATCGCATGCATACCTAGGTAGGTGTGTCCTTTTTAGTGACGTAAGTATCAGCTTATGATACTGATGTGATGACCTTTCCCAAAGCAAAAAGTAGGTATAGATTAATGGGATTGTGATTATTTTCAACTGATTTTTCATCATATAGTGCGAAGCGGCACCGAACCAATCAAAAGAACAATTAGGTACCTACGGTCCTTTTGCACGCCGTAAAATATTTCATGTGAAAAAGCCTCGGCAACTAAATTTTCTGTGATTATGTGTGACACCCCTACAACAAGGGACGTCGCAAAATATGTTAAGAGGCAGGCCAAGTTTGTACAAGTTTGCGTTGGAGTGGGATCGATAACTCTGTCCGCTCAATGTGGTGCCTACACTTTACAAACACTGAGTACTATCGGCAGCAGCTTAAGTTACTCTGTTATAAGATCTAATCGAGCGATTAAAATAACGTACAGTTCATCGTCCAACATAGTCCAAACATTGACATCATCCATAAAATAAAGTCGCTTTTTTAGTTTCTATGTCTGCTTGTCTGTCTGTCATGGATATCTCTAACTCCTCCTAAGCTTTTGGATTTAGATGCGTTTTTAAAAATAGATTCAAGAGGAAAGTTTATATAGAAAACATATGCCTGGAAAAAGTTTTATTTCCATGGCAAAATGAGTTGTAGCGGGTGACACCGCTAACGAGCCACTAGTTTCGTTAAATAATATTATGTGAATGTGACATCCCTACAACAAGGGACGTGTCGCAAAATATGTTAAGAGGCAGGCCAAGTTGGAACAAGTTTGCGTTGGAGTGGGATCGATAACTCTGTCCGCTCAATGTGCCACCTACACTTTACAAACACCGAGTACGATAGGCAGCAGCTTATGATACCCTTCTAAGATCTAGTAAATGCAAGTTGTGACAGTAAGTCGACGGGGACCGGTCCCATACATCACTAATGACTACCGGTTCTTTTTGTCCCATTCGTCACTAGTGGCGAACCAAGTAGTGATCAATGGGAATAGAGGAATCGGGTGATTAAATTAACGTACAGTCCAAAACAGTTATCATCGTTTACACATTGTGTAAAATAAAGCCGCTTTTTGCGTTTTCCTGTCTGTTTGTTTGTAATTGACATCGCTAACTCCTCCTAAGCCACGTAATGGAATTTGATGCTTTTTTTTTCAAATATATAGCGTGAATCAAGAGGAAGGTTTCTAAGGAAAAAAGATGCCAAAAAAAGTCTTTTTCCCATGAGAAAAGTTTCGTTAAATAATATTCTATAAATATGACACCCCTACAACAAGGGACGTGTCGCAAAATATGTTAAGAGGCAGGCCAAGTTGGAACAAGTTTGCGTTCGAGAGGGATCGATAACTCTGTCCGCTCAATGTGCCACCTACACTTTACAAACACCGAGTACTATCGGCAGCAGTCCAAGATACCCGTTTGAGAAATTAACATAAACTACGGTAGTGCTGTTAAAAGACACAGACACTAAATTAACAGATTAGATGAATCTAAGCATGAAAAAGGCAAAAAGAGCGAAAACATTTTTGTTCATGTCAATAGGCCATAATAGAAAAATATTTCCCCTAAGCTAAAAGCGTACAAAAATTACAGATAGGTTTGTATTTTTTAACCAAAATTCACGCTAAACTGGACTAGAATAGAATCAACTTTCATTTTGTTAACGTGATTCTAAACAACAAAAACTAACTCAATTCGGGAGTTCAACATTGTTGGAAATAACGAATAAAACTAGCTTTACCTATCACTAGAACAATGTAAAAAACCTTAGGTAAAAACTAGTAAAACAAGTAAGTAAATAAATACAGGGACAACATGCAATTCAGAAACCTATTTAAATACAGATAACAGAATATACGTTTACTTAATATAACCTTCCTTCTAAGGCAGACAGATATTTTTAATGCCTATGGTATGGGGAATAAAGTCCGTTGACCCCTCATACCAACTGAAATGTCAATTTGTATGAGGGGTCAATAAACTATGCAAGTCAAAAATGATAATCAATATTGGCGACTGACGGCCACAGCTGTAGAAGCCACCACGCCAGTCTATACCTAGTTAGATAGAAAGATGTTTGTTATCACAGCTGCAATATCTTCTATCTGAAAATCCCGTATAAAATGGATACTACCATATAATCCAAGGGGGGATAGTAACACTATCCAAAAGTCGTTCGCGCTTGCCGCCTCGAATTTACCGCCACGGAAAAGCGCGGGAAAGCTTCCGTAAAAAATATGGCGCCCGTTTGATGTTATATCTAGTGCTATTATATATTCTGTGGCTATATTACAAGGGCTCACTGATATGAATGGGGTTAGGAACAAGCCATGGGCGGGACGCGGGCATAATTCTAAGAGTGGAATGCATATTTCAGCTGAGACTGCAGAGGTTAGGTCCAAAATGGGACGGTCGGAATAGTAATGAGAATTATGGGATTAGAAAATAAAAAATAAAGATTTTAAGTGCCCCGTTACGAAATAACTACAATACTTATTACCGAGCAATCGATCTAGATAGGTTTCATTTTCAACGAAATCTTTGCTTTACTGTTTTTTTTTTTGTGGGTTTTTGTATTCACACAATATCTCTTGACCTACGGTACTCCTCGTGGCTGTTTTCAAATTGGCTGGTTAAAAACAGTCACAGAAGTCTAATGCTGGTCAAAAACAGCCACAATAGCATTTGCCTTGAACCGAGGGCTAATTGTATTAACAGAGAACACGGCTGCCCATTCTCTAGTCACATTTTGCGACACCCATAGTCAGAAACGGGGTGATGCCACAAATTAGGGACACAGATGGCTCACTCGGTACTAGCGACTATCTTGACGCCTATTGACGTTAACTGGATTGAGCTGGAATCTCAGAGGAACTCAATGTAACTAAGAAGATGGTTGCTACCAACGTTTCTTACATTCAAATCGGCCCAGAATCATTTATGATGTTTTTGTATCAGATTTAGAGCTGTATTTTGTCCGCGTATTGAATCTAGCAACTAGCAACCCTGGCTATGCAAAAAGTGACAATCGCAAAAATCCTCAAAAAGGATCGAGTGAACCTTTTCTAAACTCATTATTTTGTGGTGATGCTGTTCCAAGCCAGCATCAGAAATGTTGACCAAACTTCACACAATATCTCTTGACCTAACTACCTACCATCTGTACCCCTAAGGAAGGTCGCGCACGAACTTGTCGGGATAGATATGGGGTGATGCTTTTCCAAGCCAGCATCACGAATGTAGGTTTATTGCTTCGACCACACTTCACACAGCAGCTCTTGACCTGCGGCACGCCCCGTGGCTTTGTTTCTTGCATTCAAATCGGTCCAGAATCATTTATGATGTTTTTGTATCAGATTTAGAGCTGTATTTCGTCCGCGTATTGAATCTAGCAACCCTGACTATGCAAAAAGCGACAATCGCAAAAATCCTCCATAGGGTCGAGTGTACATTTTGTAAACTCTTTATTTTGTGGTGATGTAAACTCAATTTTGTGGTGATGCTGTTCTAATCCAGCATCACAAATGTAGGTTTACTACTTCGACCACACTTCACACAGCAGCTCTTGACCTGCGGCACGTCCCGTGGCTTTGTTTCTTGCATTCAAATCGGTCCAGAATCATTTATATGATGTTTTTGTATCAGTTTTAGAACTGTATTTTGTCCGCGTATTGAAACTAGCAACCCTAGCTCTATGTAAAAAGTGACAATCACAAAAATCCTCCATAGGGTCGAGTGAACCTTCTGTAAACTCTCTATTTTGTGGTGATGCTGTTCTAATCCAGCATCACAAACGTAGGTTTATTGCTTCGACCACACTTCACACAGCAGCTCTTGACCTGCGGCACGCCCCGTGGCTTTGTTTCAAGTGGTCGCATTTATTCACCTCGTGTCCGAGTCCTCTTTAATTATGGATAATTTATATTCAGATTAGGGGCAGGTGGGCGTAGTCGAGGATTTCTATGGTCTAGCACAGCGGTGTCCAAAGTTTTGGATAGTGGCCCACAAACAAGTAGGTGGCAACTAGTGGCAAGTGCCTTTGGATTTACGCCCATCACTCAAAAATAGGTATAGTTGATTTATCTATTCTAATAGAACTTGGACTGTTTAAGTCCTAGATTTTGAGGATAAAGCGTTTTCACGACGACAATATGTCTTTACAGATAAGACGTACGTCGCAAGACGTAAGATGACAACTGTCAGATAAGTGAGCCGTCATCTAAACGATGTGTAGACGGAACTTCTTCTGTTTCATACATTTTATATGGTTTCAAACGTCGCGAAGTCCCACGTCTCACGTCTACATCTCATATTTTATTTCAATTCGATTGAATATCTATTCAGTGAAAGATATACATTACGTCTCGCCTTTGGATTTAGCGCCTAGCACACATCACACATTCATAAAAAATCTCACTTAACCAGTTTTATTTTTTTTTTTTTTTTTTTTTATTTATGATGGGCTTACTCTTGACCCCAATCTCACCCTACAGCAGAGATGGGATCTACGGTGGAGCGAGCTTGCCCAGAAGATGCCTATTCACTCTAGACTTAAAGAGATTCAGGTTATATGCACTCGGAAATACAGACGCAGGCAGGGAATTCCATTCTTTAGCCGTGCGCATAATGAAAGATGATTTGAAGCGCTTAGTGCGTAATGTGGGTATATCAACTAAGAACGGATGGTAGCCGGCCGTGCGTCTGGATGTCCGATAGAAGAAAGGAGACGGTGGTATGAGCTCATGCAGCTCACGCGCACACTCTCCGAAGTACAATCTGTAGAAGACCGATAGGCAAGCAACCTTGCGGCGGTGAGCCAGGCTGTGAAGCTTGGTCGCCACCAGTTTTTTATCGCCTATTAATCTCTTGGCTCTGCGTTCCACCGAATCCAGTGCAGCAAGTTGGTATTTAGCCGAGCCATCCCAAAGGTGACAGCAGTACTCCATGCAAGATCGGACTTGAGCTTTATAAAGAGTTAGAAGCTGTTCAGGCGTGAAGTACCGCTTGACTTTATTCAGGACGCCCAACTTTCTAGCTGCAATTTGAGCCTTGGACTCGATGGTGGTGCCGAAGTTGAGGTCAGAGGACAACTCCATGCCAAGGAGTTGAAGAGTGTTGGTCACTGGAACAGATGTACCCCGAAAAGTAGGAGAAAAGGTGAAAGGACTCCTTTTGCGGAGAAAAGACACGCCTGCGTTTTTGAAGCATTAAAGCTGACGAGATTGTCTTCGCCCCACTGGGAGACGTTACTTAACGTCAGGCTCGTACGCTCAATCATAGCCTTTCTCAATCTTTGGATTTCATCACCACTGGCTCCTGCGCCGGACAGATATTTCTCGGTGACAGTACTGTCATCTGCGTACCCAACAATTCCTGAAGATAGAAGGTCATTGATGTGCAGCAGGAAAAGCGTCGCGGAGTACAGACCCTGAGGAACTCCGGCGTCAATAGCCTTGAGGTCAGAGGAGCAGCCGTCTATGACCACTCGGATCGACCGTTCACTCAGAAAGTCAGCCACCCAGCTACAGAAGCCAGTGGGTATGCCGTACGCTGGAAGCTTGCTCAACAGACTCGCATGCCACACCCTATCGAAGGCCTTTGAAATGTCCAGCGAAACTGCTATTGCTTCGCCGTGGTTTTCAATGGCCTCGCCCCAGCAATGCGTTACGTACACTAGAAGATCTCCCGTGGAACGCCCTCGGCGGAAGCCATATTGACAATCACTGAGAAGATCATTGTCTTCGAGGTACGAAAGCAGTTTGCAGTTCAGAACTCTTTCCATAACCTTACAGAGTACGGAAGTGATGGCGATCGGTCGATAGTTGCTAGGGTCGGCACGGCTACCCTTCTTGGGCACAGGTTGCACATTGGCAAGCTTCCAAGATTTTGGTACAATTTTTGACACGAGAGAGAGGCGGTACAAGCGTGTCAGTACATAGCTGTACCTTCGAATTGTTATTGAACTTCTCTCATACCTGAATCAGCACTTTTTTACATTTATGCATATTTAGGAACCACAATAAACCACAGCCGCTAGTACGATCCAAACCCCTACGGATTTTAACCCGCAAAGTTTGGGAAGCACTGACCTGGCAACACCACGTGACTTTAATATGCAGGAGTTATAGTCCGATCGCGGATTAGCTTATTTCGGCCAGATTATTATAATGTTCCGGCTAAAGTTTGAATAGGAATTGTTATATGGGTAAGAAGATAAATAGTTTCTAGCGGAATATGGCTTCTAAATTCTACATAGTTTAAAACTTAAAATTTCAGCTATGAAGATTGTTCTTTTTTTTATCAGGCACAACTGTCTCTGGGGCTCCGAATTGGGGATATTTGTTATAATCACCATGCTTGGCAGGTAGAGTGGCGAGCGCATTGCAACTTTTCAAGCGGTGAGAGTTTGTTGATTTTGTGTAAGTTTGCTACTCCTTTACACTGAAATAGTTTAGTTTAGAATTAAATAAAGGCATATTTTTACTGCAGGTCAGACTGCTACTTGCAGTAGGCGGTTGGACAACTCTGACACCAGGGTTCATTTGGTCGTTGGACGACTTGGTGACCCACTCGAAGAAGAAGAAAAACTGCGGGTAAACAAACCGTTGCTACGGGAAAACCGAAAAACAGCTCTGCACAAAGTTCATTTCAGCTCTTGAATAAAATACTTGTTGTACCTATTTACCTGTGTAATTTGTTAAGCTAATACCAGACTAGCAGCTGGTTGGTATTTATGAAAATACATTGCAGCTTAGTTCAACCAGTTCGCCAGTTGGTTATACAGAAGTTTGCCATAGTGTGGTCAGCATAAATAGCTAATACGGGATAATAGTTTACAATGTTGAGTAGTTTATTAGCATTACGGGGATTTTCATTGAAATCAATGCATGTGATGAAATGCCTAAAAGCAAAATTTAAATATCTACCTTTTCGTTGTGATACAAAAGTTGTGAATGTTCGTAAAAATAATTCAAATTCCATTACCTTTTTCGACCTTCTCATCTTCAGTACATACTAAATCACAAAAAAAACTGTTTTATTTATTGGACAAATCTTCAGTACATAATAAAAACTGTTTTATTTATTGGCCAAATCAGCAGTAACCATTGAAAATTGTGTCCATAAATATATTGTAGTAATCAAAGTTACTTTTGCATTTATTAGCATTTGCATCATAAATGGTGTCCTTTTTCAACATTTTCATTGTTTATCTAAAAGCAAAAGATGGCATTCCAGTTTCAGCCTTCTACAAAAAAGACAGAAGTTATCAATTCCATCTTTTTCTATTGAATTGATTTGTTACCAATGGATGGTGTGAATTCCGGCAGTATTACGTCCCTCGGTCTGAGTTACAATAATACGCATTAGCGGTTTGGCTCCGGGGCTAAGCCTTATTGACTGGCGTTAGTTCGGGCGATATGCGGATTTCGGCCTAAGTTCAACATCGTATGTCCTTATTAAGTACCTCAGAATAAAGTTCTAGGTATAGTTAGAGCCTATTTGGAGACAAATGTTTAAGAGGCTACTATACCGAGCTGAAAGTTCGTGAGCTGTCAGTTGATAAAAATATTTCTATCTCATTTATACATCCCACCCTTCCCGCAGCCGTAAAAGAGACAGTGATAGCTTGCTACCGGAAAATTTGCGTTCTGGGTTTACCAGGTTCCCCGTTTGAAATCGCCACCAAATTTGTTGATAGTGGTATTATTTTGCTGCCAATAAAATATTCTATGCCCGTATTATTTGTTTTGCTGAAATTATTGTCATATTTAGAAGATACCAAGGCGTAAACTTGGTGATAATTTTAGAGCATTTTGTCACGGCCATATCTTTTTATAAATGCATTGTTATCACCAGAAAAAGAATATGGAGCATAGATCTAGTCCAGAAGAGTTACCATGCCAAAAATTGAGTCGATCGGTTGCGAAATGGCAGAGGGATACGTTGAAAGCGTTTGTATGAAAAATTATGACTATAGATCCCGTGATGATGCCGACTCAAAAACATTTAACTTGTCTGAGATTAAAGTAAGGAACATATATTCTTGTAACAGAATTGAGATGCATAGAATACAATTTCTACAGTGCCTACGCCTTAAACGCAAGCTCCACAGAAGAGACATGCGTCGCGACGTGTGGGATGACATTTACGTGAGACGTGCGACGTCCCGACGTTGAAACCTTTTCCATATAAAATGTATGAAACAGATAAGATAAGATAAGATCATTTATTTGCCATAAAACCATTAAATTTTACATTTCACAGGTATGCAAATCAATATAGAAATTAAAAAACATAAAAATTACAATAGACGGGTACAAAAACGTCAATTAAAAACATTTCTATTAAATACAAAACTCTATAAAAATAAAAATACAAATCGTCTAAATTTCTAAAATAAATATTCATAAATGTCAAGATAAATGTCAAAATTTCATTAAAACCTATAGTCACAATTATGCAATCAAAATAAATACCTAGTCAAAAGATTTTTGAGATAAATAAATTCCCTAAAGTAATTAATTAAATTAACATATTTTCTTACAAAGTACAAAGTATTCATTCAGATCATACAATGGATTGTCAATTAAAATAGAATTCACCTTTTTTGAAAAATCTGCTAAGTTAGGGCTATCCCGTATGCTGAGCGGTAAACAGTTAAACATCGTGTAACCTATACATGTAAAACTTCTTTTGAATACACTATATTTTGAAATTGGTTGAACTAATTTGCCTTTTTGTACTTGTCGACGTTTATTTTGATTAGGTTCCATAAGTTTATCTTTGTCTTTATAAATTTTCAACAGTATTAAATACACATATAAAGAAATAACGGTCAAAATCTTTAGTTTTTTAAATATTGGTTTGCAGTGTGCCAAGAAAGGCGCGTTAGCTACAATCCTAATAGCTTTTTTGCATAACCAGTACCGAAGATATCTCTGATGAATTTCCCCATACTTCTAAACCATATCGCATCACACTTTCGAAGTAAGAATAATACATAGTTTTTAGTGTGTTTATATCTACCAGATTTTTCAATGATTTCAGTGAGTAACAGGCACTAGCCAACTTCTTCTTTATAAGCTCAATGTGAGGAAACCATCTCAATTGACTGTCCAATTCAATGCCTAAAAATCTTACTGTTTCTTTTTTCTGTACTGGAAGACTGTAGTTATAATTAGAACTGTTGGTGTGACGCCTAAAACTAACATAATAACTTTTATTGCAGTTCATTTGTAGCCCATTTGCTTCAAACCATAAAGTCAAGGCTTTCCACGTGGTATTTACAGTTTCATTTAAAACATCAAAAGATTCTTCACTCAATAAGATGCTTGTGTCATCGGCATAGAGATACGCATTGCCGTTTGGCAGATTACAAGGAAGATCATTAATAAAAATGATAAATAGTAGGGGTCCTAGCACTGAGCCTTGTGGAACGCCATATTTAATCTCAAGATCATCAGACTTTATCGTGCGAGTTTCACCTGTAGTAGGATTAGGTTCAGAAAGCTGGACAAATTGTGTACGTTTATCCAAATAAGATTTTAACAGACAATGAACTGGACCACGAACTCCATAGTATTCTAGCTTTTCGAGTAGAATATCATGGTTGACGCTATCGAAAGCCTTTGTAAGGTCACAGAAAATACCCATACATTTTAAATTTGAATTAAGTTTGCAGAGAACTTCACTAACTAAGTCCCGTATTGCCATTATCGTATTGGATCCTTTTCTGAAACCATACTGCCTGTTCGTAAAATAACCATTCTCCGTAAAATATGTCTCCAGTCGATGCACGATTAAGCCTTCAAAATTTTTGATATAACTGAAAGTATAGAAATAGGTCTGTATTGTGACACCTCCTGAACATCTCCCTTTTTGTGCAAAGGTATTACTTTAGCTCGTTTCAGAACTTCTGGAAACGTTTGTTGTTCAATGCAAGAGTTAAATATGTTGCACAAAGGTGGTGATAAAATATCCGCATTGTTTTTAATGATCTTTGTGTTCAAATCATCGGGTCCACAGCTATTACTATTTTTCAGCAATTTTATACGTTTGGATACTTCAAGTTCAAAGATTGGCATGAAAAACATACTTTTTCCAGCATTAATTCTATGATTTTTTAAATAAACAGCGAAATCTTTATGTTTTGATACTGAGGATTTACCGACGTTTATGAAGAAATTATTAAATTCATTACTGACAATTTTTTGATCTGAAACAACCTTACCATCTATTTTTAATTCTATTTTCTTATTATTATTATTTGTAGATTTTCCTGAATATTCATTAATGATTTTCCATACTTCTTTAATTTTATTTTTAGCATTTTTAATTTTACGTCTAATGCTAAGCCTTTTAGCTGTTGTTAATGTTATTTTAAGAGTTTTTTTATATTTTCTGAAGTTATGGATTTTGTTTCTTGGTTTAGTTTTAGACGGGACTTTATTAAATGCTATATGTCTTTTTGTATTTGCTGATATACGTATTCCTTTTGTTATCCAGCTATTTGGTTTTTTATTTATTTTAATTCTTTTTATAGGGAAATGTTTGTCTATCAATGTATAGAGTATCTTGTAAAAGCAATTAATTTTATCATTGCAGTCAGTTAAGTTATACACTTTATTCCAGTCTACCATCTGCAAGTCCAACTTGAACAGTAAATTAGATTTCTCACTAAAACATCTTTTGGTAATGAAAGAGAACATAGTGGGTTTGTTGATTTCATTTGTCAGTATAATATGTTGTGCATCATGATCTGAAAAACAGCAAGGTATCACTGATGCAACATGGTAGCTCATATCGGTAGCAATGTTATCAACAGTTCTTCCGGAGCTAGGTCTAGTGGCATCAAATATTGTAATACTTAGGTTGTGTTCCATAAGAATCTGAATGAAATACTTTGTATCTTTAGCCGATGTATCGTTAGTGTTGATATTAAAATCACCAGTAAGCAAAATATTATGTTTTAGGCTAGCTAGGAAGGCTTCTAATTGTTTAAAGAACTCCTCTAAATCTGAACTTGGTGTTCTATATATATTTGCTACATAAAAAGTTATGTGAGGTAATTTGACTCTACACATACATATTTCAAATGAACTTTCTTTATAATATTTCTTTACATTGATGTTTGTACAATATTTTGCAAGATCATTTCTAACCAGAATTAATGTGCCACCACCCATGTTCTCGTGCCTACTATTTTCGGAGCAAACTGTATAATTTTCTATTGATATTGATTTATGCTCATCAGGTTCTAACCAAGTTTCACAAATGTTTACGAACGCTGGTCTGCCCTTAATATTTAACTCCAAAATGCCTCTAAAGAGTTATTTTTGATCGCAATCTATTTATGTTTAAATGAACTACTGTGATATTTTCCTTATTACCCTTATTTATGTCTAGCCTAAAAAATTATTTCCATTGTAATATTTCTCATTTATGTGTTTTAGTGACTTATTTATTGCGAGCGCTACTTTATATTTTCCACAATATTTTAGCTTGTATCCGTCCATTTTAAAGTCACGTGGTGTCAAATTATTATCAATACACTGGAATGTTATATGATCGATCCCAGATAATTCTTCACTCAATTTAGCATTGACGGCATTAACAAAGTCATTAAAGTCACCGCTGTTTTCATCTATACTACAAGGAATGTTGCAAATAACTACATTAGTGTTTGGTATTTGTGATGCCTTTTCTTTTATTATATTGACGGTTTCAGCGCTATCATAGTTGCCCTTATCAGACCCTCCGCATATTATAACGACACAATCTTTCTTGCTGAAATCCTTTGTCTTCAACGCCAGATCTTGCAGAACTCTATCTGATGTCCCGTTGAGTATGATATCAGATGTGCATTGGTAGTCATTTTTACGGATTTTATTTATCTTATGTATAAGGTCTGTGCCATGCAGGTCTGAAAGTAGAAGTAATCGTGGTCTTGTGTTTACGTTGTCATCGCCAGGGCTATCAGTAGTATTGTCCTTTTGCTGGTGTGCATTATCCATTTTGATAGATTCATTTGCGATTTCTTTCACTATGCAAGGTGTTGATAAGTTGGTGTTAATTTTTTGAAGTTCCAATGCCTTTCTCTGTAATACACGAGCAGTATGCTGCATTTTACTTATTGTTACATCTTTCGCATTGACGTACTGGATTCTATTCTGCAAATGTTTGTTTTCACCTGTGATTCGTTTTATTGTTTGACTAAGCCTTGTTATCTTGGCTTGTTGTTTTGAAATTGTATCTTCCAACCGCTTTAATTCTTTGTTGACTTTTTCATAATTAATTGTTGATGTCTTAGTTTGGTATTCTTTAGTTAGCTCAAGTAGCGCCATCTTTTCTGCTTCCAATTTATCGATTTTAAGTTTAAGTTTCATATTTTGCTTTCTATATGTGTCAATTTTACTTTCTTTAGTTGTTTCCGAGTGTGTCATATTGTGTTTGTCTGGGGGCGTTGAGGCTATTTGTTCCGTTAAATTGGTCATGTCAAGAAGAGAGGTCCGTTGTGGCGTCGAACATATGTGCATTAACTGTTGAATCTTGGTATCTTTTTTTCTTAGAATTTGTTCCAATTTTGAATTTTCTAATATTAGTTGAATCATGTCATTATTACTTCCTTCTAGTTGCCGTCTCAGATTTTCATTTTCTTGTTTAAGTTCCTCAATATCGTCATTAGAACAAGTGAAGTTTAAGAGGCTCTGATGTAATGTTTGGTTTGAAGTGATGAGTGCACTAAAGCTGTTATCATTGACAAACGTACATTGATTACTCAGCAAGCAAACTTTCTTTTTAGCGCATTTCTTTTGTCTTACTGTAACAAACTCATCCCTTTGAAGGTTGTCATTGGTTTGTAAGTGTGATTCCATCGAATTACCGATTTCCGAATCAAATATTTCCTCATGAAAAATAGTGCTGTCTTTAGAGAAACTTCCAAACAGATCAGATTTAGATGAAGTATTGGGAGGATGGTTTTCTACCACTGCACTTAACGAAGCTTCTACGTCATATTCAGTTTCTTCTGTAAATGTGTCTAGTTGCTCTCTGTCGGTGCTAATATTTGTTTGATGCATGTTTCTCAAAATTTGTTTTTGTTGTAATTCAGTTGATGTTGATAGAATGGGTGTGCTTGTGTGAGATTTTATTTCAGAAGGGAGGTTTATATTGTTTTTCTCTTTTGTAATATTGCATTTCGGACATATCCAAGACCGCTTCCGAGCTTCGTTACAAGCATAAAAAGAGTTGTAGCGCTTTATATTTATATTACTACATTTAAGGTCATAATTTTTCCTGCATAGAGAACATATCATTGCCTTTTTACTTTGTATCGTAGCATTACATGCAGAGCATTTATCCATGTTACGGTTCATGTTGTTCTCCAGTCGCAACAGCGTACCAAACAAAAAATATATTGAAATATAAAATGCAAAAAGACAGTCGCCTCGGGCCGGATTTGAACTCTTACTTATAGCCCGTTTGCTACCAATCTCGCCCTGCGGACCGCTAGACCAAAGTGACCGATAGAGTTGGGTGCGAAATTAGTGATCGGTATGCTGTCGATCGTTTTGCCCAGACGAGTTGGAGTAGGTAGCTAAGCGAGTCACCAGAGTCACGGTTGACCGCGAATTATTCCGAGCACTGCCGAGTCTTGTTTACACTTTAGTTATTCGTACGTTACAATCTTATTTTTGAAGTTATATCACTTTATCCCACAATATTGTTGTAAATCACTGTGTCCACAAAATTTTACGTAGTTGAATTTTATTTTCACTGGGTTGTTTCTTTTTAAACGTTTGTTTTAATGTGAAATCTGCTCACATATGTTTCATGTTTATAAGTCCGCGTATTTTAAGTATTGTATATCACAAACGATAATCCTTAGCATTTAGCATGTACGTAACACTTTTCGACACAAACTGTATTGAAATTCTTATTTAGTTAATAATTAACTCAACAAAATACGGAGCCTATGTTTATACAAAGCGAGATGAGACAAAGCTACACACGTTAGACGCGCGTCGCATCGATAACGGCTGACAATCACTTTTCTGACAGATGTCATGTTGCGCGTCGCGTCGCGTGTCTTCTCTGTGGAGCTTGCGCTTTAAGAGCGCATTCAATTTTTTCTAGCAAATTTGCAAATATTGGCTTTATAAACATGCGAGTTTCTCGAAAACCGTTATGTAAAATTAATATGTTACTTGTACATATAATCAAGCATATCTTCATCTAAAAAATGTACAATGTAAATATTAACATTTTGGTTTTAAACATGTTACAAACAGCGATATCTAAAGCGACAAAACCAAAATTCAGGAAAAGACCTCAAATCAAGCGTGAGTTTTAGAGTTTTGGTTCACTGTTAAAAAATATCAATTATACAAAAAAATAGAGTATTTATTTGAGAACAAAGTCTACAGTGAACATTTTACAATTTTATTCAGAAATATAGAATAATACCACGTTTTTATTTACGAATTTTTGCAAAATAATGCGCCATTATAACAGCTTCTATATGAATAAATAACAGTTGCAAAGATTTAAAAAACATATATGTTATTTAAGAAGATGTACTTAATCTAATTGCAGAAAAATATATTTATTTTTGTTCATAATATCACTGTAAAAAATATTCAAACATTCCCATGTTTTTCGCAAAACGACGCTCCGAGCGGTCTGGCAGGGAAAATTGTATGGGCTTCGTGAAAACCTCTATAGCGGCCTTAATATAACGTGAAGTTTTGCTTCTTCTACTAGTAGCACTTTCTGCTGCCAAAAATCAAATAAATGCTTAGAAATATTATAGCTGATATGATTTCTATGGGTATAAGTTACAATAATACGCATTAGCGGTTTGCCTCCAGGGCTAATCCTTATTGACTGGCGTTAGTTCAGGCGATATGCGGATTGCCAGCCTAAGTTCAACATCGTATGTCCTTATTAAACACCTAAAGTAAAGACGTGGGTTTAGCATATAAATAGGTATTTAAAATAATTATGTCTAAAATTATATTTACTCGTTTGCGTTTAAAGTAGTCTTAACTGTAGGTAACAGCAATTCAGAAGTTCCAAAAGAAGTTTTTTTTCCCTTTTGTATTATACTTCAACAAAGAAAAAACTACGCACACACGCTCACGCACAGAATAACTGCTGCTTTTCTTCTTCTACTACAATGCCTACGGCGTAGCCAAACACGTAGACTCGTAGCACTATGCCTACACCGTAGCATAGTACTACAAGAGTACCTATGCGTACACGTCATGAGAAGTCTCGCACAGATACACATTTTTCTGAACTATCCCGACTATCACTCAAGCTCTACGTATCCCGCAAAAATTACGTGAAAAAAAACAAATGTCAAAACACCAGCCTTTATAAGATTCACCCTCTATTTATTACTAAGCCGTGGAATCTCGGGCAAGTCACAGCCGGAGGTGCAACACAAGTTGAGATTGAAAAAAAAACATATTTAAAAACACAAAGAAAATGTCAATACACCAGCCTTTATAGGAATGATCCTCTATTGACTGCTAAGCCGTGGAATCACGGGCGCGTCATAGCCGGACGTGCAACACAAGTTTTGATTGAAAAAAATACCAAATGTCAAAACACAAGGAAAGTGTCAAAACACCATCATATAAGAATTATCCTCTATTTACTGCTAAACCGTGGAATCACGGGCGAGTCACAGCCGGAGGTGCAACACAAGTTTTGATTGGGTGTGATCGGTCGCCTTAAGCAGATTACCGGCCAAGTTATAATGACCACCTTATAATGATCACCTTAATTAATGATCACCTTTGGGATGGCTCGGCTAAATACCAACTTGCTGCACTGGATTCGGTGGAACGCAGAGCCAAGAGATTAATAGGCGATAAAAAACTGGTGGCGACCAAGCTTCACAGCCTGGCTCACCGCCGCAAGGTAGCTTGCCTATCGGTCTTCTACAGATTGTACTTCGGAGAGTGTGCGCGTGAGCTGCATGAGCTCATACCACCGTCTCCTTTCTTCCATCGGACATCCAGACGCACGGCCGGCTACCATCCGTTCTTAGTTGATATACCCACATTACGCACTAAGCGCTTCAAATCATCTTTCATTATGCGCACGGCTAAAGAATGGAATTCCCTGCCTGCGTCTGTATTTCCGAGTGCATATAACCTGAATCTCTTTAAGTCTAGAGTGAATAGGCATCTTCTGGGCAAGCTCGCTCCACCGTAGATCCCATCTCTGCTCTAGGGTAAGATTGGGGTCAAGAGTAAGCCCATCATAAATAAAAAAAAAAAAAAAAAAAAAATTGAGCTCTCCTCTCTCTCTCTCTCTCTCTCTATCTCTCCTCTCTCTCTCCCTCTCTCTCTATCTCTTTCTCTCTCCTCTCTCTCTCTCCTCTCATTCTATTTCTCTCCTCTCTTTCTAGCTCTCTCTCTCTCTCTCTTTTCTCACTCTCTCTCTCTCTCTCCCTCTCCCTAATGGAGTGGAATCACGGGCGAGTCACAGCCGGAGGTGCAACACAAGTTCTGATTGGGTGTGATCGGTCGCCTTAAGCGGATTACTGGCGGACAATCGGCTGAGCCCCGCCAATGGAGCGCCTTAAGGAGATTGACCAAGTACGCGAGCCTATAGTATCAGTAAGTATGAGATTTAATTCTCTCTCTCTCTCCTCTCTCCCTCTCTCTCTCCCCCTCTCTCTCTTTCTCTCTCTCTCCCTCCCTCCCCCACTCCCGCTCTCTCTCTCTCTCTCTCGTTCTCACTCCTCTCTCTCTCTCCCTCTCTCTCTCTCTCCCGCTCTCGCTCTCTCTCTCCCTCTCTCTATATCTCTCTCTCTCTCTCTCTCTCTCTCTCTCTCTCTCTCTCCCTCTCCCTAATGGGGTGGAATCACGTTCAAGTCACAGCCGGAGGTGCAACACAAGTTTTGATTGGGTGTGATCGGTCGCCTTAAGCGGATTACCGGCCAAGTTATAATGACAATCGGCTGAGCCCTGCCAATGGAGCGCCTTAAGGAGATTGTCCAAGTACCAGCGAGCCTATAGTATCAGCAAGTATATAAGGTTTGATTGAAATGTGATTGTCGTGTGATTCCGGATTAATGGCAGGGGCATGCCACGAAAAAGTCTAATTTGTCCGTTACGTGACGTACGGACAAAGCTTAAGTAGTACTTTAAGTAGGTGCTTCCATACACGTATGGAAGCACCTACTTAAAGTTACAGGAGTTATAGAACTTAATTATCATCATCATAGCGTCTCAGCAATTATGGTGTAGAACCTAACGCCCTTTAGTTACGTTCAATGTTAGTAATCGTATTTTAAATATCCATGTGTCTTACACGGAAACTTTAAAATCAGGGTGTCATGTACAGATATTTTCGTGGAAATCCAGCATCACTCCATTTCTTTCCCTTCCTTCCCTTCTCCTTGTATTATGATTTTACTCGACATGCTGATAACTTGTCTCTTTAGTGATACAATTATTCTGAAACGGTCCTTAAATCTTTGTCGGACGTGGCGAAAAAGTCCGTTAACGTTCTGTGTAACCCGTAAGGGATAAATGCGTGATATGTGTATGTAAATTTGCGGGATCGTTGTGAAAATATGACTTAAAATATGATTAAAAGATGTAATAATAGTACTCCATGAAATTGAATTTAATTACCTAAACAACTTTCCCAGAAGAAATTTGAATCAGAACAATTTTTTTCATATTTTACGTGACTTCAACCGCAATGCGACCTATTTATCTTTTTTTAAAGATAGTTCGGTGTCTTAGGCTTATCAACCTCCTTAAAATCCCCATACTAGAAGAACGAGTCTAAGTGGATTCCTTAAATGAGTATCCTGGGGTGTTCTTGATAATTCCCGCTTTTCCTGTATCTTTGTTTATATTCCACAAGTAAACAGCTAGTGTATAAGGCGTACCACACTTGTTTACTTTAGCAAGCTGGCAAACAAAACAAAACAAAACAAAACAAGGATCTTGAGAACGTTTTGTTGAATGCTCGAGTAAACCATTAAACTACTCTTGATTTTATATGAAAAATGTCTCTAGAACGAATTTTTACTTCATACATAATTAATCGCAAATAAAAGGTGGTTTGGTTGTAATGGAGAAGAAAGAAAATAATGTCAAATAACTATTAAAGCTACAGTTTTTTTTTTTATATATTTGAATATGACTTCAAAGTTCATTGCATATCTATCAGCACAGCAGACAGTCTTAAGTCTTGTTATATAAAAATTACCCCATAAGTATTAATCAAGTCTGCAAGTTGCAACGTGTGTAATAAATACGGTACCTACTATTAATAGTTGTTAAAAATATCTGGTACGTGTAGAATATATTCTTTACCTTAGATTAAATCACAAAAGTGACCAAGTGCTGTCATTTCACAACTTATGCGAGCATATCGTACATACCACGAGGCAGACAGAAGAGTGAAGCCTTTCAAATTCAAAAGCAGCAATAAAACCACTTCAATACGGACTCAATACCAAGGGTACAAAATGAATGACCCGCGTATCGATGAGTAATGATTCGGCGGCGGTCGCTAAACTTTATGACGGCAAAATTGAATACCATTCATCAAGCGGAGGATATATCGCGATCTATCAGGTCCGATTTGACATACATTGCTGGTTATCTTGAGCTGATTGTAATGCCATCCCCAATAACCAGAAATCTCTCTCTCGCTCTCTATGTGTGAAACACCGAGTCGTTCAACGATCTGATGAGTTTTACAGAACCTTACTTATAGTAGAGAGTATCAGAGTTTTACAACCGCCTACTATAAGTAAGGTTACGTAACGACCGCCGTCAGATAGTCAGTAACCGGGACCGACGGCTTAACGTGCCCCTCGAAGCATGGGACCATCTTGATTTCGGACGTTCAGCCTGCAACGTTCTAACTAGACTGGGGACAAATTCACAGAGAGATAAATGTCACCTTCGTGGGTGACCCACCGAGAATCTAACCCGGAACCTTCAGCGTCGCAGTCAGTCGCACTACCTCTGCGCCACATCGGCCGTTACTAAACCAGCAATGTATGCCGACTTGGGCAATAGATCGGGATGTGTAGTATGGCACAAACATGATGTGTTGGAGTAGGAGTCGCAGATTTTGCGACATGACATCTATGACACGGATGGACAAGCGAGTGGTGTTATCTGTTAGCAGTGTTCATGAAATGTTAGGCTCATTTTAGATACCGACGAGATGTTGATTCGTATTCTTTGTAAGATGGGAGGTTTCAAGATGCTCTGCGCTACTGCTACTGGTATCTTTGAAGGTCGTCACATTGCGTCAAGACAAAGCGTAGTGTGAATTGACTCTTAGACCCTGTCTACTTCTTCTTCTTCTTCATCGTGTCAACGGATCAATATTTATATTTTTGATTGCCAAAATATCTTACCCTGTACACACGGCGTACTTTTTTTCTCGCGGGATATTTAATAGGGAGGTAGTCGGTGCGTAAACTTGCATAAGATTCAGTGTGTTACAAAAAAGCGTGAAATAAACTCGCTGTGCGGATAGAGACTCTGTGAGAAATCAAGAAAGGGAGAGATTTACGATAGTTGAAAAAAAAAACATTTATAGTACCTAGCATCTTTTGACGATTCTGTGTCTTACACTATAAAATACAATATCATGCAAATAAAAAGAAAACAATAATTTCCTAAACCATTCAATAATATGAAAGCGCGTTTACTAAATCATATCAACATCTTTCGAATAAACTTGTCATCTTCATTCAAACCAATAAAATAAACCTCAAATATTAATATGAAATCGGAATCTCGTGCCGCCGATTTCTTTGATTGCGGCATTTCTATAAATAAATCGTTTTATCGGTCTTCTGTTTTTTCCAGTAAGCACAGTAAGAAATAATTGCAGTAGGTAAGCCAGCAAAAGGCGTATACTCCACCGACAAGAGGCAGGCTTTTAATTATAAAAACAGAGAAAGAGGCCCAAGGTGCGTTCAAAACGTCTGACACAATGATTCATTGCGTCGTTTGATAGTTATTGTAGAAAATTAAAGAGATCAGCCAGAGGTCGCCGGCACTGCATTTCATGCACCAGTTATAAACGCTTATCTCAAAGACAGCTAGATAAGGTAGTCGTTATTATTTCCGAAGAAAGTAAACTGCTCTTTTCGCTACTATGCAAAAAGCTATCCTTATTAAGTTAACATGCTATTGCCGTCGTATCCGATTCAAAAGTATTCCAAGTCCAATACAATACATGAGTAATGATATTGGAGTTTCACCTTCTGGCTTTGTATGGCCGTTTGTTTTGTACAATTGTTGCAATTGTTTCCGTTTTCTTTTGTGTTTTTCCATTCGATTCGCCGATCGAAATGAGTTTTTATGAACGATCGGTTAAAGCTTGCAGATTTTACGTTGAAATATTTATGGACTAAATAACACGTCCGGGTTCATTGTTGTATTAAGATTCTTTATATAGTACGTTTAACTTTATTGTGGTACCCTTACTGTTTAAAATAAAATCGGAAATTTGAAGTTACGGATTCGTTATAATATTGATAGTCTAATAGGGGTTAGAATTGAAATTGTTGAGTAGCCAGCATAAAAAAATATTGCCTTGTTATTTTTATGATAATAAACTTTGTTTGTATGATTGCAAAATGACGAACCAGGCTTTTCAACAACAGTAACGTATTTCAATTTCCTCTCGAAAACAAACAGACAAACACATGAACCAATACAATACATTTGGCTACAACCGTTGTTTGTGTATTGTTCGTTTCGGCTTGCGATGTTTTCAGTAGGTTTTGTTCTGACTGAGTTGGACGATTGAAAACTAAAGTCACAAAATAGAGTATAGAGAAGGATCACTCGACCCTATTTAGGATTTCCAAGATCGTCACTTATTACATAGCTAGGGTTGCTACTGTTAAAAATCTTAATGTGTAAGAATATCAAAACAGCAAAATCTGATACAAGAAAGAACGTCAAAATAAGATTCTGAGCTAATTTTAATCCAAGAAATATGACGTTCGTGAAAACCATCTTCTTAGTTACCTTGAGTTCCCCTGAGTTTCCAGTTAAAGTCAGTAAGCGTCACAATCGTCGCCAGTACTGATAGTCTAGTAACTAACGTCAATAGCTGGTTATAACTATTCGGATTGGCCCATGAAGCTGAAAATCGGCATGTAGGTACTTCTTGACCTTCTGATCAAAATTAGACATGGAGCCTAGCGGGCACCACCCCCCTTAACCTTTTACCGCCCCCCCTCCTTTACAAGGCGCAACTTTTGAAGTAATTGACTTGGAGGGTAGTTTTTATTTCATATTGTGCGTGACATCTCACTTGAATTTATTTATTTAACTGTTTATTGCACACAAGATAAAACACAGAACAATCACATTAAGAAAAACAACACAACAGGTACTACTTATTTCTAAAAAGAAATCTCTTCCAGCAGTCCTACGGTAGAGAGACAGCATAAAGTAAGGCTGATAGACCGTGCACAATTTAATGTATTAATTAAAATATTTATGTAAATAAGTACATATAAAATACTAAAATATATATTATAATACACATACAATATACTAAAATATATAATTTACCTACTTATATAATACAAAAATAATAATATAAAATAAACATACATAAATATGACAATATACAAACTAATTAGGCAATGAAAGATAATGCTCTTTTACTCTCTTCTTGAACACTGAGAGGGAAGGGCTGTCACGCACTGTGTGCGGGAGGGAGTTCCACAATCTGGCTGCATGAACAGTGAAAGAATAGCTGTAGAAGTCAGTGCGGTGTAAAGGAATAGAAAGAATTGATTTTACGTGGGAGCGACAAGGCTTATCCTGAGGACGTGAGAACTGAAAACGTTCTTTAAGGTAAGATGGAGAAGAAGGACTGTGAAGAATATTATAAAGACAAGAGAGCACATGGGCATTTCTGCGGAGACGAATAGGAAGCCACTTGAGCTGAGAGCGAAACTGCGAGACGTGGTCATACTTGCGTAAGCCGAAGATAAATCTAATGCAAAGGTTTTGAAGACGCTCGAGTTTGCTCAACAGCTCTTCAGTAGCATCCAGATAGCAAGTGTCCGCATAATCAAGAAGAGGAAAAAGAAGTGTCTGCGCGAGAGTGATTTTAGTTTTGAGAGGCAAAAAATTTTGGAGCTTATTGTGCCCTCAAAATTACTCTTTAGGCCCCCCGGGGCCCCCCAAAAAGCCCCAAAAGTGGGGTGTCCCTTCCTTGTATGAGATTTTCTTATTTTCAAGCTATCGATTCCCATGCGGTATCAAAAGTTGCGGAATTAGACACAGATTGCAAAAAACCTATAATACCTTTAAATAATATTTATCTTTAGGGCTTTGCCAAATATTAAAAAACAATAATATGTTGGTTTCGTAGTCACCACAACACTTTAACGTTTGATAGAGCCCTAAAGATAAATATTATTTAAAGATATATTAGGTTTTTTGCAATCTGTGTCTAATTACGCAACTTTTGATACCTCTTGGGATCTGATAGCTTGAAAATAAGAAAATCTCATATAAGAACGGGTTACCCCACTTTTCAGGCTTTTGGACCCCCGGGGAGCCTAAAGGGTAATTTTGAGGGCACAATAAGCTTCAAGTGTGATGTCACGCACGTTATGAAATAAAAAGTCAATTAAAAAGTTACGCCTTGTAAAGGAGGGGGGGTGGTAAAAGGTTAAGGGGGGTGGTGCCCGCTGGGCTCCATGTCTAATTTTGATCAGGAGGTCAAGAAGTACCTACATGCTGATTTTCAGCTTCATGGGTCAATCCGAATAGCTGTGACGTTAGTTACTAGACTATGAGTGAGCCATCTGTAAAGGCGCCCCGCGCGCCCTCTCTTTTTTTGTGCTAAAGTACCTCTATTTTGATTGTGTGTGAGAATGGTTTTTATAGACCACTGTGACTAGTTAGCCAACCATGATATTACTTTACATGAAAATAAATGCACATGATGTTTTAGTTCTACCACCGCGTGGGATCCGTCAGTCAAACTTAGGCAAGTCCCACGACTAGCGTCTGTTGCAGCACCTATCTTAGAGCTGCACTAACGCATACGATGGTCAAATGCATACTACATCTATCAGATACATTCTAAAAGTCTACGTTAAAATAAAGTTTCTGCGCTGCCCAGCTGCGCTGTTTCAACGCAAGTTTGTACGTTGCGTTATTCTAACGTCGATTTTTAGTATTCTCCTGACGTAAAAAGGGTTTGCTGGTAAAATAGCTATCTCTTGCACAGCAGCAGCTGTGCTGTATGGCAGATAATATTTTTACAAGTAAACCTGCGAGAAGTTGTATACACCTGACAGACGCAATGCGTTAGCTGTACAACGCTAAATGTGACACCAGTCTTATCTAGACGCAAGACTGTTGTCATTATTTTGAGAGTACAAAGAGTGTGAATAAATTAGTTCTACCGTCGCATAAAATAAAGACGGGACAAAAAAGTCCAATGCTTTAATTTGCATCAATCAAGTTGTCGTCGTATCACATTGTTATATGTACTACGTTAAAATTGCCGGGAAAATAAATGAGTGAATGAATAAAAATAACGACCGAACGAAAGTAATTTACCGACCCGCCAATATTACTTTTAACCAGCTTTTTGTAGCTTTATATTGTGTTTTAAATAACCGTTGAAGTGAATGATAAATTATGATAAATGCATTAAATTGTAGGATAATGAAATACGGAAAGTGGGCGAGGTAAACGAATCCATTGAAGATTAACTTCATTATGGCTACGTATTAACCTACAAACCAAAAATATATATTCTGTTTCGAATTAAAAAGTATTAACTAGCTTCACCCCATTTCTTAAGCGAAAGTGTCAAAAGAGGCGGCCAAAGGACTGGTCTCTAGTCCTAATATTGAAAATACTCTATTCAGTATACCTAGAGTTTCATATGAGTTTCAATGGTGGACTGACAGCCTGTTACTAAAGGTATAGTCATCAACCGCTTATATATTCTGGGCGACTTTAACGCTAGGGTCGGACAGGACAACATTGCTTGGCCAGATTGTATAGGTAACCACGGTATAGGGAAGCTTAATGAAAACGGCCAACGTTTATTAGAGCTATGCTCTAAACACCTACTGTGTGTTACCAATACCTACTTTAAAGGCAAATCAACTCGCAAAGTGTCCTGGAAACATCCTCGTTCTGGGCACTGGCATCAACTGGACCTTATCCTTACCAAAAAGAAAAATCTCCGCGAGACCCTGCACACGCGATCATTTCACAGCGCTGATTGTGACACAGATCACTCCTGGTGGCTTCACAAGTTGCTATAGCTCACATAAAGATACTCTCATCCAATTTGCCTGTTAGGAAGAAGCTCGATCTTCTAAAACCAGAGACGATGAGGTGGTCCAAAAGTACGAAGAGCTGGTACGCGACGAAGTTGCTACCTGGGATGTAGACGCTCCGATAGAGGAGGAATGGGGCAAAGTAAAGAAGCTACTTACAGAAGTAGCCGGTACGGCTTTCGGTCATCAGAAAGCCAAAACCAGGACTGGTTCGCTGAAAATCTCAAACACATTACACCTCTGCTCGAGTCCAAACGACAAGCTGCGCTAAAACATCGCCTTAACCCATCCGAAAAGACGCGTATCGACCTATCGAATGCAAAATCAGCTTTACAACGCACATCACGGTACTTCGCAAATGCATACTGGACCGAGCTTTGTCAAAGCATTCAATCATGCGCTGATATGGGAAACTTTGGTGGTGTTTACGCTGGGATTAAAAGGCCCTTGGTCCTTTTCCTAAAAAACAGCCCCTTTAAGAAGCGGACGGCACTGTTATTACAGATGCTCAACGCCAACTCGAACGATGGGTAGAACATTATGTTGGTCTCTACTCAGAACCAGTGAACATAATGCCAGAAGCTGCAGATTGCATGCCAAAACTAGCTACCTGGACTGAGTTAGATGATCTTCCTACCATAAGGAGTACCACAAGGCTGTTAAGCAGCTTAAAATTGGAAATCACCTGGAAACGATGGTACCCACGCCGAAATTATCAGGCTCAAGTGCATATTACCCATCCTGCACAATCTGTTGTGTAAATGTTGGGAAGCGGGATATATACCACAGGATATGCGCGATGCTAACATCATTACCCTATACAAAGGCAAAGGTGACCGCGGTGACTGTAACTGTTATCGTGGAATATCCCTTTAAGTATAGTAGGTAAATTATTTGCTCGGCTAGTCTTAATAAGACTCCAGAAACTTGCTGATCGTGTATATCCCGAATCGCAATGTGGATTCCGCGCCCAACGTTCCACAACAGATATGATCTTTACACTTCGCCAACTGCAGGAAAAGTGTAGAGAGCAGAAAACACCTCTGTTTGTGGCGTTCGTCGACCTTAACAAAGCCTTCGATACCGTCAGCAGAGAAGGACTCTATACTGCACTTTTAAACATCGGGTGCCCTCCGAAACTACTAAGCCTCATTAAATCCTTCCACGAGGACATGAAAGGATCTGTTGTATTTAACGGCAATACATCCGAGCCGTTCGAAATGCGTAGAGGTGTTCGCCAAGGCTGCGTGTTGGCTCCTACCCTGTTTGGTATTTTCTTCTCATTGCTTTTTAAAGTTGCTTTCGGCGATGACCAACAGGGTATACACCTGCACACTAGGGCTGACGGGAAGCTGTACAATATCTCGCTTCTTAAGTCAAAGCGTAACCGCGATGACTTATTCGTCGATAGCCTTTTGTTCGCTGACGATGCAGCCTTCGTTGCTAATTCTCAAAGTGAGCTTCAAGACATTGTTGATAAGTTTTCCCACGCGTGTTCTCTGTTCTCAATGTCCATTAATGCCAAAAACAGTAGTGCTAGCTCAAGGTGGAGAAACACCACGTATTTTGCTCGGTGGCGTTCCCTTGAACATAGTTGACAAGTTTTGCTACTTGGGGTCGACTGTGTCGAACAATCTCACCCTCGATGCTGAGATCAATACTCGTATCGGCAAAGCGGCGACCATGTTCGGCAGGCTCAGTACAAGAGTATGGAATAATAAACACCTGACCACAAAACCAAGATAATTGTTTACCAAACTTGCGTTCTAAGCATACTCTTGTATGGAGCTGAAACCTGGACTTCGTACGCAAAACAAGAACGTCGACTCAACACATTTCATATGCGCTGCGTAAGAAACATCTTGCATATAACTTGGCAGGACAGAGTCACAAACGAGCGAGTTCTAGAAATTGCACAGCTGCCTAGCTTTACCGCTTTGCTTAAGCAAAGACGATTGCGGTGGCTAGGGCATGTGTACCGCATGGAACCTTCGCGTCTACCGCGGCGTGTCCTGCTTGGCGCCGTAGCTAACGCCAAAAGAGGAGTTGGAAGACCGATGCTACGCTTCAAAGATTGCGCCAAACGGGACATGGCTGCGTTTGACATCGACCATCAAAGCTGGGAGAAGCTTGCTGAGAATAGGGATGTATGGAGAAAGCGTGTGTTTGATGGGCGTAAAGCTCACGATGATGCCTGGTTCGCTGGTCTCGCAAACAAAAGGCAAAAACGACATCTAAACATGCATGTGCCAGTCTCTAATTCCACCTTCGTTTGTAGAGCGTGCGGAAAGTCATGCCGCTCCCGTATCGGCTTATACAGCCATGAAAAATCTTGCCTCAGACACTGAATAAATCGTCTGTCACAGACGTATGAGGCCAATGATGATGAGTCATCAATCATCATCATCTGCCTGCCCTTATCCAAAATCTGTTAAGGTCGGCGCAACGTGTTTTGTGAGACCAAAAAAAACTGTTTATATAGTAATACGTAAAAAAAACTGATTTTACTCTAAAACAACGGATTACAGAACTCTTTAGCTGCTTACCCTACAAGCTTTAAATGCGTGATGTTTGTGTGCGTTCTAAAAATAGAATCTATTTATAGCTAGCTACCATTGCTTACATATATTATAGCCCAATGTCGGTAACTAATTATAATCTGTTGGTTAGATCAGATATCGCGACAAGCAAATCTATGTAGATCTGTTTGATTAATATGGCTTATATAGCCGCTTTGGCTCTAGCATAGCTGGCTATTACCATAAGCCGTATAATGTTAGACAATATATTAAACTGGAGCAAAGTATTACTTGCTACAGAATGAAGCAGAAGTCATATGTAGAGTCGCAGTAAAATAAGAATTTCAAGTACAATATCAATGCTTAAAAAAGATTCCTATCAGACATAATTTTTTGAGCCGTTTCAGCCTTAAAAATTAAGTCCTTTCATCATAAGTAGTCATACTATGCCTACACCGCAAGGGATATACCTAGGCGTGATATATGTATGTGTAAGTAGTCATTCAGCACTAGACCTTCATTGTCCTGACTGACCAGAAACAAACCACAACACAATGATTGTTCTGCATCAGAAATTGAACCTGAAACCTACGAATCATAAACCCCAGCCAGGCTTAGATCACTATACCATAGAGGCAGTTTCTCTATAGCTCTAGATAACCTCTCTATTGCAGAAGAAAACTCGTTCAAGTCTTCAAGACGCGCAACAAGAAAATAATGAAACATTAGACCGTAATAAAAATATGCTTTGCCCGCAAGGCATTCCTTCTCAACTTCCAGAAAACTCTAGAAACTTCTAGAAGATGTCGTCTAGACTACAGTACTGTTCGAAGATTTCATTATAAGTCGGTCGTGGATCGCAAATACAAATAGCGCGAAAATAATGCCGATTTTTATGACAACTCTTTAAAGTTTGCAGACAGAAATGTGTCTGGAATACCAAATGTTGAGGAGATGAAGACAGTATAAAAATATCTGTTTATCTGGGCAATGGCAGATTCGTAGAATGGAGGGTAACACGCAAATTTTCCATTGATACAAAGCACTTGTCACAGTTGTGGTTGAAATGAAAAAAAATATTATAAAACAAAGACTATAAATGAAACTAAAGTACCTCTACATCTACCTGCCCGTATCCCAAATCAGTTGGAGTCAGCGGAACATGTTTTATTAGAGCACACAATCATTTAGCAAAAGGATTTGGCAATGCTTGACTCTACTAGTAAACTTTATGTTTTCGATATTTTCGTCGTGCTAAGATCACGCAAATCATAAAAACCGGGTACAATTTCAAACACATTATTAACTTATTGCCTTTTGAAAAGTAATCCCTAACAAAATACCCACAAGAATATGCAAAATAAAACATAAATCTCGAGATACAAAGCCGACACGGGACAAACAGGAGCGGGGGCATAATTACACAATAATTTATGCATTAATACAAGTAATGATGCCAGTTGTGCGCAATAATTAGCCTCTTAAATTCTTGTTACAACTTTCCAAACGAAGATCCCACAAAGCAAGTCACAGTAGAGTGTGAAAAGTCAGTAACGTAATTGTACTTGAAATAATTTGAAAATATTTTGACAAATATTTGGTTTTGCTATGTGGATCAGAAATCCTTATTACGGGTCGCGGATCTTGACATTATGAGGTGCCGTCAGATTCGTCTCATCAGAGCGTGGACACTGGCTACATTTAAATTTCATATATTCAAAATGGTGGATTGCGCATTTAATTTGCGATTAAGCAAAATATAAAGAACTTTGATATTACTGCAGTCGGGTTTTTGTCTAGTTACAAACGTTTATCGACCATATTTTTCGATGGTTTTCAAAACATATCGCGTAAGAAATTTTGGCATCAGTATTTTATTTGTACTCGCACACTTGTTTTATATTAAGTTGCAATTACAACTTTTATAAGAGTGACTTTCCAGGCTCTAACTAAAAATCCCTATGCGTAGGTGTAATGGAGATTCAAAGCCCATACCTTGCAGATTATAGAACCCTTCAGTTTATTAGCCCTTCAGTTCACTTACTTCTTTGTTCGTATACTGTGACCAGGAACTTGTGAATGCTGAAGAGTTAAATGTGATGTTAAATGTGTTTGGCGGTTGAAATATGACATAATTATAACGATTTAGATGTCAATTACTTAGAAAGCGCCGCGTTCGCGAGGCCGTTATAAGCTACAGCTTAAGGCGTTCCGTTTTCCATACAAAAGTTCAATGGAGTTATGTCTGTAAAGGAGACAAGAGTCGTTTTAAAAAACTTGATGGGGAATCCCGTGGGTAAATGAGATTGTCGCAAAACACTAAAAAGAATTTTTAAATCATCAGATTTCCCCGTAAAAAGCGAGTCGCCACTTTACGAAAATAGATGGAGCTACTGCTGCAATAAATACGTTTAATTTTATTGTGCAGAAAATACTGATTATCTTTTAACTATAAGTAGTTTTGCGACAAATTTACGTGTGCCTTCATCATTCAGAATAAAGTTTCTTTAAAAAGAAACTCTACAGCTCATGTGTAACCCGACTGAAGTGCAGTTTTTCGTTTGTATGACGTAACGAACCACCTTAAGATGACAATTCAGTATTCGCGGTCGGAAGGCGATATTTTCATGGAAATTATCTTTTGGTTTTTATTTATTTTACTTTTATATGATAGTTACAGTAGTTTTTCGCTACCCTAGAAACAGAATCTGTCTCAAATAAGTAGCAATGTAGGTATCTATAATTAAAAGTATAAAGCCATTTAACGAAATTACCACTATAACACCCAATTTCAAGAATAACAAAAAATTCGGGATGAATTTAGGGTAAAACTGCGTTAAAAAGAATTAATGGTCAAATAATGAATTCTCGATACTCAAGCTGCTGGTTTAATATACCACTCTCGCATAATCTGGACATGGAAAATGTTCCTAATTTTATTGAATTTTTCTCAACACAATGGAGATGATTTCTCTGACCCTTTCTAAAATTACTTATCGTATCTAAGATAAAAAACATATAATAAAAACTATTACATATCATTACGCATAATTTCGCATTACCCAACTTTTGACCTTCCCGGGATACCCTTAAAATATTCCTTTGACTGGAGATTTTTCCTTAAGGCCCTGGCTGCTGCCCCCCGTATTATTTCGCCGGGAGACATCGTTAGTCGCAATTTAGAGGGGCCTCGTTATCGGGGCACTGTCTGTTTTAATGCTTATTTATTGAAAGGCCACTGTCTTCGCCCGGCCGAGTTATTTGCCGGGATCATGGCGTCAGCGGGTTGCTTTATGAGCTGCTGGACATGGTAGAAAGGATGAACAGTAGGCCATCACATCACAAGTCACACCAGCCCATAGCATGTCACTGCTGGGCAATAGCTTTATATCGCGCTGGTACACATTTGAAGTTTCTGCATTTTAAAAAGTGAAATCTGGACTATCTTTGCACACAAATGAAAACTGAAGATGTACATCTCGAATTCCGACTGCAATCACAGTGTTACATATCCCTGAATCTGAAAACTCGGGGACTACGTGTGCCTGTCTATAAATGTAAATATTTTCGGACTACTAAATTATTCCTAAGTCACAGGTCACTCACTGCCTTTAGACAGTCAGTCATCTATCTGGCCAGCCACATAAGGCAAACCTTACCAGTCATCTATCTGACCAGCCACATAAGGCAAACCCTACCTACTGCAACTTCGTTTTACTATAGCCTAGCTATTCTCGGGTCGAATGTTTTACTATCTTGTAGAATTTTTTTACAAATTTTTAATCAAACACTAGATATTGGTATTATTGTTAATACAAACGAAACAAGTGGAAAAAATTCACGCTACCGGCGGGATTTGAACCCACGTCTTCTGACAAGCCGGGTCAAACGTGCTAGCCACTACACCACGTTGGCTTCTACCCGAGGTGGCGAAATTGTGAACCACTTGCTTCGTACATATATATTTTTTATTACTTGACTACTTTCGAGTAGCTTTAGCACCATCTATGACTATTTAGTAGAACTAAACAGTCACTCAACTGACAACATTACGTATGTATCTACAAGTTGACGAGAGATGGAGCTTTTTCCGATTTGTGAATTTTTGTGGTGGCGTGAATTTTTTCCACTTGTACCGTTTGTATTAACAATAATATTCTCGGGTCGTTCACTAGATCCGCAAAACGGCCGACTCCCGAAAGATCTGCGCAAATACTCAATTTCAGTAGCTTATGCGTAGTGTCCCTACTGTTTCTTTCTTTTACTGTCGAGCTATTCTCGGGTCGTTCACAAGAGCCGCAAAACGACCGTCTTCCGAAAGGATTGCGAGTAGTCACTTCCAGTAACTTCTGCGTAGTGTCCCGTTAATTTGGTGTTATAACGGGGTGGATTCTACGGTCTACGTGTTTATGGTTTTCGTGCACTTGTGAATTGAGTCGTTTTGGAGATTGTTTGCGGTTATTTGAGGTTGGCAGACTTGATTGTGTACGAAAGAGTTTCTGATTTAAAATCCGAATATTCTAGTTCAAGTAGCAATTTGTACAAAAAAGTGTTTCAAACTCCAAATTAGTAGTGAAAGAAAAATTCATGAAAGTATCGCGCGGGTCGGTTCGTCTTGGTCTCCATGACGCATACATATGTCGCGTCTTCGTTGCGCTGCACATAAGGGCGCAATAAAACTTTCAGTACACCATTGCATTGGTAGCTTCCTTTTCTACAATACTTCCACTTACCTTCAAACACTGTGAGAGTAGCAACAGCAGTAACCGCGTCGCCGACCCCGTTTTCCGCGACGCACTCGTAAGTGGCATCGTCTCTCTGCGCCCGTACAGGTTCGATTCTCAGCACCGCGCCGTTGGCCGCTGGGCCTGCTGCCGAGTCCATTCCAGATACTTGGTAGCGAGATTGCATGCCTGAGGACAAAAACGCAATGGTTAGTTAAATGATAAAAAAAAGCCACAAAAGTTTCAAAAGTAAGTTACTTAAAATTAACATAACAGCTACAACAGTCCACTGATGGACATGGGTCTTCTCTTATCATACTATCCACGCATGGCAGGCGAAACGGCGAGCGCATTGCTATATGTATGCAGCATTTACAGGCAACGCTGCTACCCAATCTCTGGATAATTATCCTTTAGTCACTTTTTACAACACACTCGGGTTGAATTGGAGTGATGCCATTCGAAGCCATCACACGTCAAAATTAACACAATAAATGTATTAGTTTCTTTTTTATTTTGTGAACTCTTGATTCTAGTCTTTACTAGAAAAGGTTACGACGGAATGGACTGAATTCATCCCAGAAAGTGCAGACGGAAGACGTGGTTACCTCGTGACATGGCATGAATTTAAATACGCTTGAAAAGACACGGTGTTGAATCTTGTAGCACTACACCAGTCTTATTTTCCGGTCTTTGACTATTTTCACATTAAACATAGGTACCTAGTGGAAATATTTATCGATAATCTCCGTAACTATAAGATTAATCTTAATAATTCTTTTACCGTTAGAAAACTGCTTTGCTACGATTTAGCACGGTTGCACTACTTATGCTCATGGCAAAAAGCACAGGTAGGATAGCCGTTACTGCTAAGCAGGTAACAAATTAGTCAGAACTTTGAGTATATAGGAGCAAGCTATAGAGTGCGCGTATCTGTAAGCAGTTGCTCCATAGATACGGAATCAATACGGAATACTATAGAAGTTATAGAGGTTCAATAGTATTGTCCCTGGCGTTTTGCTACTTAAAGACATAGAGGTGGTGTGTAGACTACTCTGCCAACCGTCCTTACTTTTAGGCGCACTCTACAAATACCTATTACATTACTCAAAAAAATGTTTCATTGACCTTTTACCACAAGTAGGTTCGCTGGTCGCCAGGCATTTAAAACTAAGTGTGATCTCTCTTGTAACATTTGGACACTCGCCAGAAGTAGTTGAAGCGCAGTCATTGTATAAAGAGAGCTGTTTACTCTCGTATAAATGTGCTTTCGACCATTCCACGGAATGGTAAAAGCGGTTATGATTCATTGAGGATGTTGTGGGTATTACTGGGAAATGTAGTCTACACAGATCATTATTAAGATGAGTTCTATGGAAGCTGAAAAGCTTGAATCAACCGTTCGGAACGAAAGGACACAAACACGCCGATATCCTGCTTTACGACTCAATGTATTGGGGTGCCGTAGAAAACATGGAAATACGTACAAAGGGCACCCATACTGCCCCGCGCACAGTCTTTCTAATTGGTGCCAATACCGAAGAATACAAAAGCATATAGATCTCATACTTCTGTGGCTGCTGGAGTCATTTTGTGTGGAAGGTTGAAAGGTCCACAATATTTTTCGTATTTCGAATAAAAGTTAACATGAAAAGTTATTCAGTGGTCTTCTTTTTTACAGTCATGAAGTTTTCAAGAAAACCACACAGCCGAAACGGCCAATAACCCAAATCGTGGAAACAGTTCACTAAAAGGTATTACGAAGGTCTTAGAGTTCCCGAAGTAAAGCTTACACGAAGTGCGATAGTCGGATCCGATTAAACTTAGCTGCAGATAAGGGTGAAGCTGTGAACGAGACCGGTGTGGCCTGTGTGGCAGATCCTACAGTTTTGGTAGATTTTTAGGTTCTGGTATATTGACAGAAAATTTATGTGATACAGTTGAGAATTCTCTTCCCAAAGAAGAATTTTCACAAATTGCTACAGGAGAACCCGAAAACGGTGACGGTGTGAACGAGACCAGTGTGGCCTGTGTGGCAGATCCTATCATTTTGGTAGATTTTTTGCATACGGTAAATTGACAGAAAATAAATGTGATAGAGTTGAGAATTACTTTTCTAAAGAAGACTTTACATCAACAGCGATAGGACGATCCGATTAAAAAGGGAAAAGCTGCGTACGAGACTAGTGTGGCAATTGTGGCAGATTCTACCATTGTGGGAGTTTTGTACATCTTGCAGATTGTAGTTGGCAGGACATAAAATATTCCAATGATATTTTTTAATGAAAATAACTCAGCGCCAACCTACCAGTACCAATTTCCATCTTTAACGTAGGGCTAGACGTTTGTAGGTATTTTATCAAGAATCTTGTAACAATATTTTAATTTAAACGATGGTCACACTGAAAGAGACGTAGACAGAAGTCGGGCGTTTGGAAGTGCCGTCTTCGAGCGTCTCTTTTAGTGTAAGTTAGTGCTCAAGTTACAAGTACCAGCTCTGCTGACGGTACGTGCTTGTCGGGAGGGTGTAGCCAATTTGGGACTTAAATTTGGAGAGACTCAAAAGTACCAGCATCCTCATAAGGCGAGGAAGCTTCTAAATATACGAGAATATAAAGTTAAAACAAAAACATTCTAACTCAAAACACAGCGGAACGAAATGAAACGTAAAATCTTTAAAAGAGACACAATTTGCTAGTACTAGCTATTTATAAAAAAAATGTATAGAATCAAATAGAATGGGACTACTACATACTAGAAATGTCCGGTCGCCTGCATTCAAGGGTTGCCTCAATAGAAATAAATACTAAGCTAAAAGTACTTCATCATAAATAATTTGCAGAAATTCGAGAGCAAACGCCTGAAAACTAGAGATTCAACCACAGCAGACAACTTTCAATTATCTTTTGAATAAAAACCTGGGACCCATCGGATTAATGTTCCAGTTTTTGTTGAAGTATCTTGCCATTTGCATTTTGCTCGTCCAAGATTGCACCACAAAAGAACGACACCGGAATACATTCCGCATGATTCTTGCCACCTTGGGAATAGAGTTGGAATTGCATTGTGCAAACTGCATGTGGATGTTAGCGGAAGTTGTTTGAATGCATGGAGCTGAAAGTTTTTGGAGTAAGTATTGTTTGGGTTTCCGAGTTTTCTTTATAAAAGGAATATGCGGTAGTTCGATCGGAGGATCAGAGTGTTGGTGGTTATTTTAAACTTTCGCTAGGAAACTCTTGAAAGCTTTTCGAGTTTATTTTTTGTGTTGGGCCCGAATTAGAACTTCAGGAGAAATAGACAAAATGTGAAATAGGCCTTTTGAGTAGATTTCCCGAGAATATTTTATTTTCTTCTTACGTGACGAAGGCCTCCACTCTCTTTTCCCGCTTTTCATGGTACTGGTCAACTTTTACTTAGGAACTGAATAAAATAGAATCATAAGTAAGACTTCGACAACGTGTAACGTCTTACGCCTTCACGACTCGCAAAAGATTTGGCGTCATTTTCACCCTCAAATCGCAAACTACGGAATCCTCGTCACAGCTTCCTTATCCCAGCTTAGCTGTGGCTTGCTAGAGGACGACAGAGCTAAATCGCCGCCCGCAGTAAGTGCCAAGGAAATGTATTTCACAACAAGTGAGAATAATCGTTGTCTCCGCGAGATCGCCGGTTTTAAAACGATAATAGTTTTTGCCGGGTGTGCTCGCTCCTAAGTTTTGTTGGACGTTTTTTTCGCCTCCACGTCGGTGTAAAACATCCTGAACTAAAATGGAAGTTAATGGGTGGCGGTATTTTTCCCCCGCTTTGCATGTAGGAAGTTATAATGTGGCATTACTTAAGCTATCTTTGCATCTTTTCATTGTCTGGGTTATAAATTATTCTAAGCCGGTAAAGTCTGAATTACATTCTAATAAATCTAAGTTAAAATAGTCCATCTGGATTATACCTATCCTGAAAGGTTGTCGTATGGATACTTCTTTAGGTACCTGATGATCCAAATTGAAGGTGAACTGCTGACTAAGTGAATCTAAGTTATATCGTCACCACTTCACTACTCTCCTTAAAATACATACATACATATATATATCACGCCTTTATCCCTTGCGGGGTAGGCAGAGCGTCAACGGCCGTAAAACTTAAAATGAAGGAATGAAATTAAGGATTCAATCAATAGGTAAATCACAGTAAGAATCCTAGTTTCTGATAGGTATTGAATTTCTTGATATTTTCTCGACAGAGGTGGAAGAAAGAAGGGTTTACATTACACATATTTTCAGGGCATGTTCTACTCACAAAACTGAATAACTTGTACTAGAAAATTTTCTTTGCAAAATTAAAAAAATATTTAAACCTCCCATACAAAATGTTTAAAAGTGAGTCACATCGTATGGGAGACCCAATTGTTTTTCATATTTCGTAAAAAGTTTCTTATAAAAGTTTAGTCTTGTAAGCAGAAAAATATTTGTACTTAATCAAATGTACCTAAACTTATGTAGTCCTACAGTTACGTACCTATCTGTTTCTAACATTGAGTTTTCGACTCACGTCGCTTCAAAACTCGAGTTACCCTTAGCAGAACGTTCCTATTAAAACGGAAGACGCCATCAAACTTATGTCTACAAATGGTAATTATCATTATTAATTAATGATAAAACAAAACCGACGGTAAACCTATTAAGTGCCACCATAATTTATCACCATGGAATCCACATATATCTGGTAGAGATGATGTAATTTATGGTGTTTGTTATTGTAGTGGAAAAACAGGTATTCGTGATATAATGTTAGTAGAATTATTACTACCTCGTTATTACTACCCGAGCTTTAGCTGAAAGGAAATACTTTCTCCATTTTAGTTTTCTGTAAATATATCAACTTCTGCTCTGGTCTGACAGACTGTATTTGGTCTAAGAATCCGCAGGTTTTTCCTTCGAGAGAGACAGATTGTACGAAAATTAAAAGTTTCCCACTGTTCTTTAAGATTGCTTACGTCTCCTTTTTTCGAGTGGAACACTGAGTCGTCCAACGATCCGTTGAATCCTTTCAACACCTACAATTCAATGAAACAACTGAGACCTCAATTACTTATCTTACAGATCTGATATGAGGGCTAACTTCCCTTCGTCTCAATTAATGTCCGAGTATTTAATGACAAATTACCAAAATCAAGATTAAAGATTAGTTATTTTATTTTCCCCTGTAATACAGGGTAGTATTCAAACACTTCAAGGTCAGGAATATATGTTGCTAAATTGTGTAGGTTACGTTTGTATGTATGAAATCAGCGAATAAAACAATGGAAATAGAAATCAGTGTTACTGTGGCTTAACTTTTTCTTTCGTATTTCGACGTATGTTCCTTGGGGTAAATAGTTCCTTATCATTAGCCCGTCCTGGATAACTGCTATCAGCCACTAGTATTTCACCCAATACATGGCAAATAGTCATATTTACCTGCCTCGATACGGGCTGGTTTAGTAGGGAAATTGTAGATAGTTACAGGCTTTGAGCGATCAATTAACAGTAAATACGGGGTGTTAGGGACGGTGCAACGAAAACTTTGCAGGCGTGCTCAGACCATGAAACTGAACAACTTTTAGAATGGGGCCAATGGTGGGAAACGAAAAAAAATTTCCAACCTTCCATACAAAGTCAGTCAGCTGATCGTGAATTTTGTATGGGAGGTCGGAATTTTTTTTTCGTTTCCGATCATTGGCTCCATAGTAAAAGTTGTTCAGTTTGATGGTCTGATCATGCCTGCAAAGTTTTCGGTACACCGTCCCTAACACCCTGTATGTGATTGCCATGGTGGAAGTTAAACGTGGACTTTCAGCAGCACCTTGAGTTGAGTTTAAAGGATCAAAATATCGTTATTACAGTTATTAAGAATCGCCAGTTTCAGTGAATCCGTAAAATGAGTGACGTTATTGGCTGCTGATAGTACAAATTGGTACAAATGATCGATAAATGCTGATAAGGTAACTGTAGATAACCATAACAGCCACAACAGTACACTGCTGGACATGGGCCTCCCTCTGTCGGTATTGCCATACTCACCACGCTTGGCAGGCGGATTGGCAAGCGCAGTGTAAGATGTTGCATTTACAGGGAACGCTGCTGCCCATTCCTTGGATGATTATCCCTTAGTCGAATAGAGCTGTAGATAGAATAAACCTTACTTCATACGTTAACTCTTCTTTACTAGTACCTATATTTTTCCATAATAAATATATATCGCTAATAAATCGGTAGAGCTAGAATTAATAGTGTTTCATGTTGAAAAATATTATATACTCTCTGATATATGATGAAAGTCATGAAGATTAATAACTTCTCATATTAGGAACAATAGAAGAGTTTAAACAATATCCACGTGATAAATGGAAGTAGGTGCATTCGGTGTAAAATAGTAGGTAGCAGATGCGATTCTACCGTACACTTCTAGAATAAATTAAGCATCTTTTTGTTTTTGGAAAACTTGCAAAATTTTGCACGGCAGGCAGGATTTGAACCTGCGACCTTCGGCATCTGTACTGACACCTGGTCTACCGCGATTCTAAACCATCCTTATGCATGTACTGTACCTACAGAATAATTAAAGTATACTTTTTGTCATGAAAACTACATAACTAACCTGCGGCTGCTAGAATTGGCTCCAGTTTCCTATCGAGTAATGTAAAAGGAAGAAAATAGTCCAGGATAAGATGTCGGCGACACGGCCATCTATCTTGCGAGCAGCGAATCCCTGCTGTCAATCTCTGCAGTTGTTGGCACTTTTATTGTAACCTTATTAATCTCTAAGACGCCATTTGGGAAAATGGGATTATATTATTCTAGTCTGACACGACACGGGACTAGTCACACTTGTGCATACATAAATACAGCTTGGGCTTCGTTTCGCCCATGTTATTATTACACTAAATACTGTGTCCTTTAAGGACATTGGGCGTTACAAGGTTATATTTCCTGTCACTTTGCTTTTTCTTTATAAGTCACAAAACTACACTGCAGCTGCTAGAATTGGCCCCAGTTTCCTATCGAGTAATGCAAAAGGAAGAAAATAGTCCAGGATAAGATGTCGGCGACACGGCCATCTATCTTGCGAGCAGCGACTCCCTGCCGTCAATCTCTGCAGTTGTCGGCACTTTTATTGTTACCTTAGTCATCTTTAAGACGCCATTTTGGAAAATAGGGTTATACTATTCTAACCTTACACAACACGGGACTATAGCCACACTTGAGCATGCTTAAATACAGCTTGAGCCTCGTGACACCCAAGTTGTTACGCTAAATATTCTGTCCTTTAAGAAAAACATTTATTTTTTTATTTTATTTATTTAACTTTATGCAAAATATACATGGGCGGACTTAATGCCAAGGGCATTATCTACCAGTCTACCTTAGGGCATGTGGAAACGGACGAGGCAGGTGCTAAAATAAATGCAATACAGCACTTAGACCAGTTACATGAAAAATAATAAAAAAAAATCTACTACTAATGTCAATATTTATATAAATAACTATAAATATATAATATAATATATATATATATATTTAATATAATATAATAAGTATAAATACATTATACGGGGTGTTAGGGACGGTGTAACGAAAACTTTGCAGGCGTGCTCAGACCATTAAACTGAACAACTTTTACTATGGAGCCAATGGTGGGAAACAAAAAAAATTTTTCGACCTCCCATACAAAATTCACGAGCAGCTGACTGACTTTGTATGGGAGGTTGGAAAAAATTTTTCGTTTCCCACCGATGGCTCCATAGTAAAAGTTGTTCAGTTTGATGGTCTGATCATGCCTGCAAAGTTTTCGGTACACCGTCCCTAACACCCTGTATAAATATTAATTATACCTTAACAAGGAGCATAATGATCGGACAAACTAGGGTAACATTGGGTGTTGCGAGGTAAGATTTCCTGTTTCTTTGCTTTTCCATAAGTTACAAAACTAAACTGCGGCTTCTAGAATTGGCCCCAGTTTCCTATCGAGTAATGTAAAAGGAATAAAATAGTCCAGGATAAGATGTCGGCGACACGGCCATCTATCTTGCGAGCAGCGACTCCCCGCCGTCAATCTCTGCAGTTGTCGGCACTTTTATTGTTCAGTCTGTAGCTTTCAACGGTGGGAATTTCCGCGGAATAATATGTTTGAAGTAAGTGATGAGAGAAGTAAACATTAATTGGTACTACGAGGTAATATATATTTGCCGTGTGTTGCTGGCTTATAATAGCATCACCCCATATCTTTCCTGTGGGTGTCGTGGGAAGCGACTAAGGGATTTGAGAGCTGATGTGTATCGCAATTTTAGGCGACAAGCTTTCACTATGGTGATACTCAGTATTCTAAATGACTTTCAAACTTTTGCTAGATAGACGTAGTGTAAATGGCTGTTTTTTTTACAGCCTTACTCGCTCTGCCTACCCCGCAAGGGATATAAGCGTGATATAATACATTATGTACGTATGTATCTAATAGTTATCGATATAATGAAGCAATCAAGTAGAAGCGTTCCTTATATAAAAACACCGAAGGGCACACAGACCTCGGTTACCTAAACCTAAACCTGATCAAAACCTAACCACTAGGGAAAGGACAAGAACAAAAAGACTGCCTAGACGACCTACATTATAAGCATACCTACGTTAAGAAAACCTTATTGTAAACCTATGTTTTTGTTCTCAAAACTTAGTTTTGGGTACTGAACGAATTGAATCTAGGTCCCTACCTAAAATTATTTTAGCTCTATTTGTAACTTGTATTTTTACCAACACCCTACGTTTTCAGAACACGAGCTGTCCGATGTTCCGCTTTTTTCTGGTTCGGTCTAGTTTTTATAGTTTTTATTTCCGGCCAGTTCTAATCTCGGATGACAAAAGCGCATCGGCTGCGACCCCTCTGTGAATTTGGGCTACCAAGAATAGGTGTACCAAAGCTCCACTTGAAAGAGCCTCCGCAAAGGTTTTAAGTGGATTTCATTGACTTTTTGATCAATTCATACCGTGCTTTTTTGTGCAGTCGAGGAATTTTGGGTTGATTGCATGTGGCATCAAAGATTTTCCAAGAATATTGTCATAATATCTCCTCTCTCACGCACGATAAAACATCCAATACAGTGAACTTAAATAAACTACATATACATAGGTGAGATCGTCCTTTGAGAACAGACTTGGTGAGACCTCCTTTTTTGGCCCAGTCCTGCTTTAAATTTTTCAATCTAAGCTTCAAACAACTACAAAATCCAGCCACGCTTGCAACGGGTGAACAAACCTAAATACACTTGGTCGCTGTCTATAGGATAAAATTTTATTAGTGACCGGTAGCGAAAACTCAGTATCGGCTGGTGATAAGGAACAAATTTCCCCAAGGAAAATAGGTAAAAATGTGAAAAGTAAATTACATACACTAAGTAACATGCCTGCTTTTTGTAAAAGGCGGTTGAAAAACTCTGGCACCAGGTTTCATCGGGTCGTTGGACGTGTCAGTATCCTACTCGAAAAAGAAGACTTTTCTTGTGAATTTTGAATTTTCACTTTTTGCTTCTTTTCCCTTATAAACTATGAATTTTCAATACCCAAGCACCTGAACTCATGCGAAGCGCAATATCGGTCTATCGGATTTTAATTCAGATCAATTTAAACGGTTCACGTTCTTTTTTTAAAACGGTCACGGATCACGACTTCGCTTTTTGTTTTCTTTTTCTCGGTTTTACCAAAGTTTCTTATTTTAGTCACAAACTATTATACAGGTTGGCATAACTAACTACCTATTCTTCACACTTCACACAGACTACTACTTACCGGAACAAAGTTAGACAAGTATTGAACTTGTGTTTACCTAAAATTCTACGCTCGTCTAACTTTAGTGTGGTAAGGCTCTAGATTTTCTGTCCACTACTGGACGAAGGCCTCCACAAGAAGTGATCTGCCGTTTTGACCATCCGTGCTAGAACCATCTGGCCGGAGGGCGTCCAATGCTATGCTTTTCAAGCCGTTGCCTTCACTCGAGAACTCGCTTACTCCGCCGTATTTCTTATTATCGTGTTATAATTTAAATTACTCTTCGATTCGACATTTCTTGAAAGAGTAGAAATTCTCTAAGTACGGAACTACGGAACTCTCTTATAAGTTAATACTAGAAGTACTATCGCCAGACAATCTGGTCTTGGAACCCACGCGGCACGGTTTCGAGCCCCGGTCGATGCATGACAAATTTTTCTATTTTTTATTTTAATTTATGATTATTTATTTAGCACTGTGTGTGAGTGCATTAAAATACCAATAAAACCAGTATAAGTTGGTGCCCTAAATGGGTAGGTGGATTTGTTAGCGATAGGACCTACACTTGCAATCGCGTTTTCTTTACTTGTGTTTTTCCATTCTTCCCGTTGCAGTAAATAAATTGCTTCAACATAATTTTCTATTGCTCTTTGTTTTGTTAGACGTAAGAACTGTTCTTGGTAGATCAAATAATGGTCGAGTGGAAAAGAATCCCTAGGAAAATATTAACTTGAAAAAGCATAGTAAAACTGTGACATAGTTTTATTATTTCTTCTAGTCGATACATAAAATGAAACGCTTTTATTTCATTTAGGTGGTGATACACAGTCTTCTGAGTGACTCTCAAACTTTTGTCAGACGTCGTGTAAATACCCTTCTTTTACAGCTGTTAATGTTCTGCCTACCCCCCAATATAGGCGTGTTTTGTGTATGTATTACTATATATGGATTCTGTGAATTTTTGTGGCTGTGATTGGGACCGATCGGTAAATTCGGTTCACCAAGAATACGTTCTATTTGCATCGAAAACCGCCGCTGCCACAATTTTAGACGGCCTTAATAAAGCCAGTTTGAAACGCTCCATTTTGGAGTTTTGCGGTCCGGCATTGTTTATTTTAGTCTTATTTTTAAAACCTTTTTGTAGACGTCTGATGCCGGACTAGAATAACATCACCTCATTTCCTTGCACCGGGTATGAGAAGAGGCTATTTATAAATGAGATTCGACGGCTCCATTTACATGTATCAAATAGGTACGCAAGATGCTGACATCTTATCTGATTTCAGTATTCCATAATTTCCAGAAAGGCTCTTAAATATTGTCTCAAATGTGGCGATAAGAATTAAATGTTTACGGCGGCGATACACTCTGCCTAGAGGATTGATAAGTTTAATAATGTGTAACAATTCAACAAGAAAATTACCTTATCTTAATAGCCACAAAAGTCCACTGCTAGACATAGGCTTCCCCCTGTATGGAGGCATTGCCATACTCACCACGCTTTGCAGGCGGATTGGCTAGCGCAGTACAAGATGTTTATTTCACTGGGAACGTTGCTGCCCCATTCCCTGGATAAATTATCCCTTAGTGTCTTCTTACGACACCCACGGGTAGAATTGGGGTGATGCTATTCTAAGCCGGCATCACACGGAAAAACAGTACAAGGAACTAGAAAATTACTTGTACTCTAATCGCGCTATAAAAAGGGAACTCCAGCAGCTGCTCTCAAGTCCAGCCAGACTGAAAACAATTTCATCCAATTGGAAAAGGATTCCATGCAGAAACTAAACAGACGTAAAGAAATGGACTTGTCAGCGCGTGCTTTCCTACGAACGAATGCTCAGACTTAGCCCCATCTGGATGAGACAACTAAAAGACATAGAATTTCTTAGAATATACCTTAGCAAGCTAAAGAATCCGCTTTACTACCTACACTCTGACTCTGACTCACGAGTTAATAGAGCACAATCTCAAAAGCGTTTTTGCATGTGTATAAAAGGAACAAATAACGACAATCACATCGTTTTTGTGGCACAATTTGGTATTAGTTCGATGTAGCGGATATACCTATATAGAGCTGGAGTTAGAGATAGAGCATAGTTACTAGATAAAAATAGTTGTCAGTCTCTGTCCATCAGTTGCAAAACGACAGTGACACTATTGAACCTCTATCTTTCTCCTACATTTGACAAAAGTATCTATGGAACTTTGCTTACCTTGGACATAACGATCGAGACAGACCGATAGGTACAGGCATCAGGCACGCTATAGCTTGCCTCTGTATAGGTACTCTAAGCTTGCTATAAACAAGAATAACCATCTCATTGTGCCAGGTTAGTACCTATAAAGTAAGATAGGTTTGTCATTTCCCAACACAACAATACTATACCGAAGTAATATCCGCGAAATTGGGCACAGTCATAAATATATCATTTCTCCGATACTTTTGGCGAAACTCTCTCAATATCGTACCAAAAAAGTTGTATCGAAACTTATAAATTCTGAGGCCTGTTTGGAAACACACGCGACGTAGAAACTGTCAAACTATCGGTGGGTATATCTCTATGTCATAAATAATTCAAGAAAAATTGTGACAAAAGTTAATGCGAGCAGTCAATACTTTGAGATACTAGCGTGACAATACACATACGATCTTGATATTTGACGATATGAATAATATAGTCCATGAATGTAACCTATAAATGCCAAGTCGTAGAAACCTGTAAAATTCTATTAGGTATTTTTCGAATAGTTCATTTATGATAATGATATAGCACTGTGAGTGCATTAACAAAATCGTTCAGATATTTCAGTCTGTAAGAAATATGCACAATAGCGCGAAAATAATGTCATGTTATTAGGCAATCAAATTGAACTATAGGGTAGGTGTATCGACTAATTTATTTCTTTTCTATCACCTGTTTGATTACCTACCAATTATCAATTTTACCTAAATCTATCTACCTATTCATAATTTCATTTATTCCACCTTATTTTTCACACATTCCTTCACGCGACCATTCATTGCAATAGCCACTAGCCGTAAGCAAAGATAAATCTCCCATCATCTAGATGGAGACAAAATCCGTCCCTTACGCATTTATGAGTCAGCAGCGTCGTTTGATGGATGGCCACGGCCAGACACGGGGACAAATCGGATATGGAATATGGAATCAAAGGTGTGATGGTGGGTTACATTTTTCAAATTTACCCAGCTACTTTGGTACACAAAGTAAAATTTGCAAGGACTTTCCAAAAAACAAGTTCAGATGCGTGATTTAGATTTCTACGCAAAACAAAATCCGTCCCTTACGCATTTATGAGTCAGCAGCGTCGTTTGATGGATGGCCGGTCACGAGGACACGGGGACAAATCGGTTGCGTTGATGGAACACCCTGAATATAGAATCAAAGGTGTGTTACATTTTTCAAATTTACATAGCTTCTTTGGTACAAAAAGTCAAAATTTATAAGGACTTTCCAAAACAAGTTTAGAAGCGTGATTCAGTTTAAAGTAAGCCAAAATCTGTCCCTCACGAGTTTATGAGTCAGCAGCGTCGTTTGATGGATGGCTAGTCGCGGGGACACGGGGACAAATCGAGAACGTTGATGGAAAACTGCGAATATAGAATTAAAGGTGTGATGGTGGGTTACATTTTTCAAATTTACCTAACTTCTTTGGTATAAGTTTAGATACGTGATTTAGTCTTAGGTAAGACAAAATCCGTCCTTCACGCGATTATGAGTCAGCAACGTCGTTTGAAGGATGGCCAGTCACGGGGACACGGGGACAAATCGGGAACGTTGATGGAACACCCCGAATATAGAATCAAAGGTGTGATGGTGGGTTACATTTTTCAAATTTACCTAGCTGCTTTGGTACAAAAAGTAAAATTTATAAGGACTCGCCAAAAACAAGTTTAGATGCGTGATTTAGTCCAAGGTAAGACAAAATCCGTCCCTTACGCATTTATGAGTCAGCACCGTCGTTTGATGGATGGTCAGTCACGGGGACACGGGGACATTCGGGAACGTTGATGGAACACCCCGAATATGGAATCAAAGGTGTGATAGTAGGTTACATTTTCAAATTTACCTAGCTTCTTTGGTACACAAAGTAAAAATTTATAAAGGCTTTCCAAACAACAAGTTTAGATGCGTGATTTAGTCTAAGGTAAGACAAAATCCGTCCCTCACGCATTTATGAGTCAGCGCCGTCGTTTGATGAATGGCCAGTCACGGGGACACGGGGACAAATCTGGAACGTTGATGGAACACCCCGAATATAGAATCAAAGGTGTGATGGTGGGTTATATATTTCATATTTATCTAGCTTTTTTGGTAAACATTTGTAACAAAAACAAGTTTAGATGCGTGATTTAGTGTAAGGTAAGACAAAATCTGTCCCTCACGCGTTTATAAGTCAGCATCGGCGTTGGGACGACATGGGGAAAAATCGGCCGAGTTGATGGAACATCACGAATTTGGGAAAATGGGATTGGTGAAAGAAAAAATTGTAATGAAAGCTTTCTAAAAGGCATAGTTTAAGACTTGGTCACTTTGTTAAGTGAGATAAAATCCGTCCCTTACGTATTTGATGAATAGCCAGTCACGGGTACAAATCACGAACGTTGAATATGGTATCAATCATCAATGTGTGATAGCGTGTTATATTTACCTAGCTTTGGCGAAAAAGACGGTGTTGGAACTGTAATGAAAGTTACGCCAAGGGCATCATTTGTGCGCAAGGTTAGAGTTATAGGTGAGAAAAATCCATTCCTAACGGATCTATGAGTCAGCATCGTCATTTGATGGATGGCCAGTCGCGCCGGTTGGGATGTCACGGGGAAAAATCGGGAATAGGATCAAACATGATGGCGACCAATAGCAACTAAATTATTTCATTTTTAACTAGTTATGGAAAGAAAATATCTATAGATTCAATTAAAAGTTTGCCAGAAGGCATAATTTGTGCGCAAGGTTGGGGTTATAGTTAAGAAAAAATCCGTTCCTAACGCAGCCATGAGTCGTCACCGCCATTTGATGGATGACTAACTTACGAGAAACTGGAAAATCAGGAATAGTTTAGAAACATCGACGGAAAAAAAATCTTGACGAAATATTATCATAGTCTGCCTGTCAAATCGATCCAATAAAAACACATAAGCGTATAAAACACGATAATTTTATGACATATAGCGAGGAAAATGATAGAGCATACAGTTTACGGAATTACTTCAGCGATGCGATGGGAATCGTTCTATTTTATGGGGTTGTAGTATGATCGACGGAAGAGTATTTTTCGTAACCACCGTGAGACTATCTTGAAGGGAAAGTCGATAATAACTGATAAATGTGTTCCAGAAATCGAATTGTACAGTCTCTCACGCTAACTCTCACGATAAGATTATATAAAGCATTTTTTTTTTAATAAACTCATGTAAATTACATTTTTATATTTCGATTTTCTTGTGATTGATACCGACAAGCCGGACAAAAACTATGTAATACGATTCAATACATGTTACTGCATCTAAAACAGTAACAATCATTGCTGTAAAATTATTACAGTTTGAAGAAAATTAACACCTTACATTTTGGATTATTCATGAGTGAGCGGGAGAGAGAGAGACTAGATATTTAATTGTAAGGGAAGTACGCATCAAGATCAAGGCCTTATTTTTGTTTCAACCTTATTTCAACCTAGTATACATATAAACAAGGAGTAACGATAAACAAACTCTCTCTTGGCTTACATCGAATTCCCTAACGAATACGGACGATAAAATCAGTTTGACCGACTAACCCAAAATAACTAAAGCACTTCTGTAAAATCACGTGTTTGCAACTTTCTAGGGACTCGAGGGCTTTAAGTCAACTACGAACGAATTGAAGGGTCATGTTTAGGAATTACAATTTTAGAGAGCGGGCTGATAAGCTATATGTAGTAGTATAAAATATTTAGTGTTTCGATACATTACGATCAAAATTACGCGACGGAAATCGGCGCAATTACGTCAGAAATGTTATTTGCATTATGGATGACACACCTGAGCCGAAATTCCGTCGCCGAATTCGGTGCAGAGTAATTTAATTTCGACGTGATTTGGAAGTAATTTCGACGCTTAGGTATATTTAGTGACATCCTAACCGAAAACGCCGAAAACTGACGGAACGGAAATTGAGCCGCCGACTTTCGGTCGTAGTGTGTCTACACACTTACACTGGTTGTCATACGCGGCTAATTACCGGTTAACCTGCGATGACTAGGTACTGACTTTTTCGGTCGTTTACGCTCTGCCTGGTCCGAAATTGATAAAAGCGTGGTGTATTTGTGTTGCAGCTGTTTCCACATAGATCTACAGTTTAAGTATTCCCAACGGATATAATGCTCTTTTTAGCGCATTGCCCCGAGGCAGATTGTCATTACCAGACCAGACTATTATGGATGGAAACGGCGTACGCTTCATTCACAGACAAATGTTGTGCATGTTTAATATTGTATTGTATTTAAAGCGCAAAGTATTTAAAGCTGGTTTGTGGCTACATCTTGGTAGTAAGTAAATGGCGGCATAAGTGGCTTTAGGATACTTTGAGTAAAATTGTTGGCGGTTTTAAAACTCTGACATCTGATTACCAATGATATCGTGCTTTATTTCGTTCCTACCTCTTGGACCTGTCCTGTGCCCAAAAAACGTGTTACAACGTTCAGATTCAGTGAAAAAAGTACTTGACATGTTATGGTATTAAATTCACTCTGGTCGCTATTTCGTGCTACCTCTCATTTAAGGGGTTGCTGTGTAGAAGCGTAAAAGCAAGCTATCGAGATGTTACACTGCTTTTAACGTAGCGACACAAATTAGGGCAGGCGCCGCCCCGTCGCTTTACAGATGGCTCACTCAGTACTTTTAGCGACCTACTGACTTTATATAGAAAGAACCGGAATCTCAGGGGAAATCAAGGTACTAAGAAATTAGTTGCCCCGAAACGCCATATATTTCTTGAATTCAAACTGGCTCAGAATCATATGACGTTCTTGTATCAGATTTTGCTGTTTTGATATTCATCTACTTTAAGATTTTTGACAGCAGCAACCCTGGCTGTTACAATTGACAGTCGCAAAAATCCTAAATATTCGAGGGACCTTCTGTATACTTTCTATTTTGTGATTTCGTGCCGCCCTCATTTAAGGGGTTGCTGTGTAGAAGCTTGAAGCAAGCTATCGACATGCGACTCTTCTTTGAGCGTACCTCCACAAATTAGGGAAACGGCGCACGGGGCGCCTATATAGATGGCTCACTCAGTACTAGCAGCGATTTTAGCGCTTGCTGACTTTATATGGAAAGAAGAACCGGAATCTCAGGGGAAATCAAGGTACTAAGGAGTTAGTTGCCCCGAACGCCATATTTCTTGAATTCAAACTAGCTCAGAATCATATGACATTCTCGTATCAGATTTTGCTGTTTTGACATTTTTCTACTTTGAGATTTTTGACAGTAGCAACCCTGGCTATGTAACAATTGACAGTCGCGATAATCATTATATATATAATAAAACTAAGTTGATAAAATGTACGTGCCGATAAAACTTAAAAAGGATTCCCGGTACGATAAAGGGACTTATATAGTATGATAGCCCTTTATCCCCCCTCGAACAAGAAAGTTCCCGGTTTAATTTAAAGAGCGTACTTTTAAAGATACAAGGGCTTTTCCAATCCCTCAACAGTAGCGCCATCCGTTGTCGAGTAGTTGAACTCCATTCAGAGTGGCGCCATCTGTTGTCGACAAATTAATATGCTCACACTGACTGCGTAAAGGTGTGTGACCCCTTCAGCATTATTCGGCGCGTACGGCGCGTGCGGTGCGGCTGTACTGACAAATGTGCGTTCATCTTAAGGCATCGTTGTTTAGCATTTATTTTATTTTTTAAGATCCAAATGATTGAATGTGTTTTGAAGGAATTAAACTATAATTTGATTAAAAATAAGAACTTTTAAATTTCTTTGCTAAAATACTATTTTCCATGGAATTACCCATATGATAATAATAATTTACTACGTGTTTCAGTATTTCCTTATTTTAAGCCACTAAGGGTTGAGAAGATTTTAAGAAAATCGTGGATTTGAAATGCAATGTATTTCAAACTTTCTTATTAGACCAAACACCTAAATACCGCGAGTGAAACCGCGGGCGGAAAGCTACTCCTAAATAAGGTCGAGGGACCTTCTGTATACTTTCTAGGTATTTAGTGATTTCGTGCAGCCCTTCATTTAAAGGGTTGCTGTGTAGAAGCGTAGAAGCAAACTATCGACATGCGACACTGCTTTGAGCGTAGCGAGCACTCACCTCATTCTGTTTCAGCGGAAAATGTACCATGTCACCGCCCTGAGGTAGTTTTAATAGCATTTTGTGTTCGTTAACCTTTAACTACCGATGACATACAGTAGTTCGTAATTTGACAAAGGTGGTACATTTTTTGAAACTGTTTCCATATAGGTAAAATGTAGCAATGTATGAAACAGAAGAGACAAAGCTATACACGTGAGACGCGCGTCACATCGATGAAGGCTGTCGATAAAATTGTCTGACAGATGCGATCCCACGCGCCTCACAATCGCACTCCAGTTTGTCACTATTCTAGTTAGGTCGGTGTAGTAGTATGATCGCCAGGTAGGTTAGTATATTCCTTGAGTACCTATACAGGGTGTTAGGGACGGTGTACCGAAAACTTTGCAGGCATGATCAGACCATCAAACTGAACAACTTTTACTATGGAGCCAATGGTGGGAGACGAAAAAAATTTTCCGACTTCCCATACAAAATTCACGATCAGCTGACTGACTTTGTATGGGAGGCCGGAAATTTTTTGTCGTTTCCCACCATTGGCTCCATAGTAAAAGTTGTTCAGTTTCATGGTCTGAGCACGCCTGCAAAGTTTTCGTTACACCGTTCCTAACACCCCGTATATTGACATGGTTGACTTACTTGACACTCTCTTGCCGTTCTTCCGCCACTGTATGTTGGGAATTGGGTCGCCGCGCGCCGCGCAGTAGAAGGCTGCAATACCGTTGGCGCGCACTTGCAGGTTCCGAGGCCGGATCGTGATCTCAGGGGGGTCTGCGCACACAAACAAACAAACTCTTGTTAGTACATGACAATGAAAAAAGATGTTTCGGTTTCAACAATGAAAAACAATCAAAATAATCAAGCTAGATGAGGTGAGAGGGGGATATGAGATCAAAACAATAAAATTTCTCAGCCCCACCCAAACATCAACTGTTATTTGGATAAAAAAGTTTAAACCCAAAATATGACATGCATATGCAAAACGTGGTCCCTTTTTCCGTAGGTAGGTTGAGCCCGAACCGGCACACAAAGTTACCGTTATGAATTATGTATTTGAACCCCTATAGATGGACTTTTACAACCACTAGACCACTCGTTACGACGCACTCCGTCCATTCCGATCCAATTTTCGACTATGAATAAATTAAGGATGTCTTGAGGCCGCTCCCAACTGAATTATCCCGCTCTCGACGAGCCTAGCCTAACCTAAGCCTCGTATATTATAGCGACGAGCACCGCTCATAAGTGGATTCAATTTCTTACTTAGGAAGTCATATTGGGAAACTTCTGGCAACTCGAAGTTCTGTTGACGCGCGGTTTGGCGCGCATTAACGGAGATGTTCCGCTCTCACAGCCGCCGTACATTTTCATTACTCAGACGAGATTAATGGCATTATTTTGCGGAAAAATACGCGCTCAGGCACGAAACAATTATGGCTGCGGCGCGCAAGGAACGCTTCCCGCGCTACAGGCAACCCGAGCCAAACGAACCGGAACAAAAATAGGGACCTCTCAAAAAGAACATTGGACGAATGCCGCGGGGAGCGTTTGATTTCTGAACTAGAAAATGAAATCCCATTTAGTTCCTTATACGGGTCGTCCCACGGGTCGGATCGATGCGACATTAATAAACGAATGCGAGCTACGTATTTTCGGAGACTGTCACACGGCAGTTAAAATATTCATGGACCGGCCACCGCAGAGACCGAGCCCAGATTAGAGATATCTGAAAAAAGGTGGCTCGGGTGCGCGGAGCGTGAAACAATTCATATCGAGAGAGCTCCTGCTCGCCTCGCCCCGACCGACACGTGGATTTGAACAAATTATTGCCGAGCGCCCGGCTCCCTGACCGCGAATAAAAATGCCATCTAAATTCTCCTCTGCGCTATCGAGCCAACCTTAATGACCGCTTTCAACCGTTGCAGTTCATTGAAACTACTGAGAGCGCCTAGTTAACCGGTATTACTACCCGAATTTCGTGCGCGCTTGCTTTAAAATCACGTCAGGCGTTACGAAAAGCCTGTGTGACGGATATGTTTATTCCTCGACGGACGAGGCTGTGAATGGTCACGTTTTATATGTGCGCGGGATTGAAACGGGCGTCAGACGAGACGTGCCGTCGCACGCATTCAAATAAAAAAACAGCAATTTTTTCGCTGTCGCCATTCGCGCCCGCGAGCCCAGATTAAATTACGGAAAGCCTAGACGTCGCTCTGTATAACCTTAAATTGCTAAATTGAAACGATTTATCGCTTTGAATTTTGTCTCGTAAAAGGAAGACCGTGTAATTTGTAGATTGTTGTAGATTACGAGCGCCGAGGAAACATGATACAAAGTCTGAAATAGTGATTCGATTGCTTTGCTTGGATTTCAATTACGACGTTGGTTATTGGATTTGGCATTAATTTCGGTGCTACCATGCGTTTCTTCTATTTTTAAACGTTTGAATTTTCGAATATCCGTATCTTGTATTTTCGTTGCTCCAGTTTTAAAATGAAAACTACCTTCTGCTGTTTGTACATGAAAAGCAATAACGGCACATAATATTGTGACAAAGGGATTCCCATCAATTATCTGGGAGCATTCGTTATTCAGCCGCGCGGAATTGTTGCGTTATCGACTCGGCTATTACCGTTTCGGATACAAAATAACGGTCATGAAATAACCGTTTTAATATTCATACGACAGGAATTGGTTCTTGCTAAATAATTGTTACAGGTTTTTTTATGTTGAATTGTCAATCAGAAAGTGGTTACTAGTCATACACTTTTGATCACTTCATAGATAATTTAATACGAAAATACTTAAACGAAATATGAAAGCTAAAATATCAACTGATTTCATTGCATCAATTAACAATGAATTTACTGACAAATCAACAAATTAATTTTGAATTCAACTCTGTTGAATATAAATAGAAGGCATCACGAGTTGGCGATTTATTATTCCTACAGTTAACTGAGATTAGCCCTTCACATCCGAATTCTTCTTTAATTTTATAGTTCTCATAAGCTTCTGCTATCGTCAGGAAAACTCAAAGCTTATAGCAGATCGAGATATTGAATAAGAAGACGCTCAACTTTGATATTGACATCTTTTCGATCAATCACAGCTAACACGCACAGTCGAACGAAAGTGGCACCAGTTTTCGTCTTCATTGACTTTGCAGTTTGCTTCAATCGATCGCACCAAATCGCCTCGTCTGCCCAGTTCCCATAAAACAATGCGCTATAAAGCAACCAGGTAATAGTGCGGAGTTTGCATAGAGATTTCATTTCGTTTCGCTTGTTTTGCGTCATAACCCCGGCGCGGACGCTTTTTCATATATTGCTGATCCAATTGGTGTTATCATCGCTATTTTAAATTATTGCAAGGTTTTCTTCCTTGTTTTTAACAAGGATATAACGCATCTTATTCGAGCATTAATAATGTCCAATAGCCATACATTTGAAGAGTTTTTCGTCGTTCTACGTAGCTGACTTAATTTACCCGTTATTCGAAAAATTGTTTTCTTTTTTCGGTTCGGTGTTCCGAAGTCTTCCTACTTTAGATTTTACATACCATTTTTAAAAGTAACATCATCATGACAATGTCCAAACTCTATCTTTGTCACCTTTGAAATGATTTTGTTACCAACCGTTACATTTTGATAAGACGCAGATGGGCCAAATGTGAAAATAATAATTTACCTTTCAAGTACTAATTTCAGCCCATTTGAGCCAACCATTGCCATTGAAATAAACTGCATTCAGGTGGTCAAATATGCAGCTCTTAATACGGGCAAAGCGTGCTCATTTGCATGTTCATAAGCAGAAATAGGTAACGATTTCTGATTTAATCGTGGCTACCAGAAGGCATATTATCCTATTACAGGCAATACAGACTAATAGATCCACCCATACGTTGCGATCGACGCGATTTATGACAATAATCTGCAAGTATCCGCCCGAAACCGGTTTTCGGGGGCAAATGGAAGTGTATTGCGGTTTATCGTAATTTATCGGTTTTGCCGATTAAATGCGCATCGCATTTACATATTGCAGCAGGTGGGATTAAAACTTTAAATTCGGAATACTAATCAATCATTGATAATGGAAGGCTGTTTCGGGAAATACATTTGTCCGTTAAAACGAGCGATTTATCTCTAAAACTTGCAAATTGTCGACAGATTGCGAATGACGGTTTGTTTATTACTGCATTTAAATCGTAATGTATTTTAGGTGCGCTATTTCAAATACCTAGTTGCTACACGAAGAGAGAGCGCGAGCGACTAGAATGCGATATATAAAATTTTCGATTTATCGTGATTTGCTTAAAAAGAAAAAAGGACCACGTTTTACAAAATGCACGCAATGTAATTTGTTGCAAATAAAGTAAACGACATCCTATGAAAAATACACATCACATTTCTCCAGCCAGCATCTGAAACAGAAAACTTTTCACGGTTAGTAACGAGCGAAACTTACGTGTGAGGTATCTAATAAAAATGTTGCCAGTCTCGTTGACCGGTAAAACCGGTATGGCCGGGATGACCGGAATAACCGGTATCAGGTGTGGCGGGTGGTCGTCCGTCACTATTTCTGGCGCTGCAGTGTCCTCTAGCTCGTTTTCTTCGTCTGTGTGACAATTTTTTTTAAAGGTTTTAGACGCGAAGCGGTTGTCGTATATTTGCGCGGGTTTTTTAGTTTTTGTTTTGCGTTTTAGTTATGGAGTTGTTGTGATGGGTTTAAATACCTTATGCTAAATTAATACTAAAACTTACGTTTACGTTACGGATTCACGAATACGGAACTTGAAATTTTAGTGAAAAGTCTGGACTCTCTTAATAATTACATTACTATTTAGATTTTGTCGGCTACTTAGTTCCATTTTCGTGAATTTACAAAATAACTTAGTGAAATCTGAGCTTGTAATGTTAATTTTACTGAAATAAAAAAAGACGGACGTGACCATATAACAGCAAGATATTTAAAAAACAACATTTAAAATTTCAATACGGTACTTAAATGAGAACCAAACTTTTACTATCAAACCATACAACACGGTAGGGAATAAGGTGAATGAAAACGATAGAGTGAAACATACATAAATAAAGCGGAAGGTTCATCGGCAGTCGAAAACTCAGAAACCTCTATAAATCATCCCATTGTTATTATAGAGAAAAACTGCCGAGATCCCTATACTAGCACCGGGGATGGGATGAGGAAAGAAAAAAAGGAGCCAAGATAAGTATGCAGGTGTAAAAAAATGTGAATAATGTACACATACACACATCATGCCTTAGTCACACGTGGTTAGCAGAGTATTAACGGCCGTAAAATATGGTCGTTATCGCCACGTTCGACAAATATTTCAGAACCGTTTTAGAAAATCTTGTATCTATAGTGATAGGTTGTCTGACGCCTATGATTATGATAATGTGTAGGTATTTAAAAAGAATAAAAGCATATTTCAACGGATGACTTTACTCATACAATGGTCAACTGTCCCCATAATAATATTTATTGTTATCATAATGGTCGACATATGGACTGACGGACGCAAAATATATTCGAAAATTCATTTACAATGACTCTGGATTCGACACTTTTTGAAAGGGAGATCCAATTTTTATCGTTCACATTTCTCGACCTATGTTCTTTGAGGATATTTCACTTTCATTGAATAGTTTATGTCTTAAAATAGTTCCAGCTTTATGTTACCATCTGTAGGTACCTTTATTTCGATTCAATATAAACTAGTTCATCAGTTAACCCTACAGGATGTGTCGATGTACGCAGAATAAAGGGTTTCTAAAAATACTACGTCTCTAAAATAGCTTCAGGAAAATAAGACTTGATTATCATAAATCAACAACGAACTCTTTCAAACCACAATTTTATGTTATCATACAAATTGTACCTTATCGCTTCTAGAAAGTATTTTTAGCCTAAAATATTACACTTTCTTTCTAACTTTCCTGTTTATAATACTGAAAGAGGAAAGCACTTTATTACCGACCGTATCCAACTTTTACTAAAAGAGTTTTAAGAGAGCTGCTTTCAAATATTCAAAGCTTCTTCCTATAACAATTTTTCATGCCTCTCCTCCTCGACGCAATAAATAAACATCCAAGCAACATCGATTATTGAAAGATTTATATCTTAGTTCTGGCTGACATGCCTGCCGAACCATTATTCATATGGAAACTCCTTTTGTACATAAAGGTATGGAGCAACGATTACACTACCTACTAGACAGCACACTAAAAGCGAATACTTTTAAACTGGACATCAGCTAAATAGGACAGCATAGACTTATTACATACCTGTTGGCCAGTCAGAGGTAATTTGTGATATGGCACGGCCACTGGCCAATCAGCATGCCCTCATTACCCTACTCCATATCCGCGTACCTTAGCTAGTTGACATAATTCAAGTAAACAATTCTGGCAACAGACTAAGATGCGCGGGTCCGGGGCGGGGTAGGTAATGCGTGCGTGTTATTTGGCCATTGTCACGGTCACGAGATCATCTATCACTACTGACTGATCAATGCGTCTGATCGCGCATCAGAAATATAGAGCTGATATTTTACCAGCAACTATTCGGCCATTAGCGTGCCGTCTAGCAGGCTGAGTGGTCCTTGCGAAAGGGGTATGGGCTCCTTTAGAGAGATTTCTTTGCTCCAAGCTTTGTATGCAGATGCTTAAGGGAATAGAAGGCACTTGAAGAGATACAATGGATGTGCTTTGTAGTAAAAGGAACGCGAATTGCATAGTAAGAGATACTTTCTGTACTGCGAAAGTGGTCCGTTGATGTTCCAAAGACGTAAGCCTTGTAAAGAGCCCATCCATTAAGCTACAGCGGAATGTCTGCATTATCAACTTCATTATACATACAGTCAGATACACAGAAAACGGTTCACTTAGGGGCTATGTTCGCAGATGAGACGTGCGACGCGAGACGTAAGATGACATCTGTCAGACAAGTGATCGTCAGCCGTCATCGGTGCGATGCGCCTCTCACGTGTGTAGACAGCGTCTCTTCTGTTTTATATTTTTTTATGTAAAAGGTATCAGGCGAGGCAACGTTGCACGTCTCAAGTCTCCGACTCATGTCTTAGGTCTCGCCTGTGGAGTCAAGGGCCTAAGAACGTTTTTATTCTTACACGCACCTATCCACCGCATAATATTGCGACTTTTGACAGCTAGCAGGAAAATGTGACAGCTATACGGTGATAGGCGTCATAAAGTATGACATACGGCGTTTTTTAGTACTACTTGTTTTGTCAATAAAACCGTATAGTAGGTTAGAATTTCTATACAAAAAAAATTTGGGAGTTCCCGTGCGTGTTTCAGGTCGGTTCCGCTTTGGAAACGAATCTTTAGGCTATTCTTTAGCTATTCCGAGCCGGGGCCTTGCTAGCATACTTACAAAAAAAAAAATGGCAGCCATTTCAAACTTTTTTTATTGGCCAAAATTTTGTTATTTTGTAATAATTCAAAAATGGTAAGAGCTACAAATAACTATTGTATGGAAGATATGTTAAGCGTAAATTTCTGCATATGAATGTTATCAATAACTTTTTCATAATCCAATAGTTTGCGAGAAAAACGTAGCACACCATGGCAGTTTTTGCTGAAAACTCACAAATTCGAAAGTATAAAGTAAGTAGTAAAGTTGGGGATTAAGAGTCACTCGCTGTGTGGGTAGACCATGCTACAATATCCTGCCTGATATTTAGTAACAAGCTTTCCGCCCAGCGGTTTTACTCGCTGATATATTTTGAAGTAAACAAGTTAATTTTATACAAATTTTCGTCCTCTGTTTTACCACTTTAGGTGATGAATTTTTTGGAATTCTTTCTTGATATTAATTAAGATTATTCAAATAACCTCTGTGCAAAATTTCATGGTCCTAGGTCCAGTAGTATTGCCTGTGCGTGGTATACAATTTGTATGAAAAAAGTAGAGTTTGTTCGTTGTTGCCACATTTTGTACTTTTTTGCTATCCTAACAGGACCTTGGGTCAGAATTATTAAAGAACAGCCTCAAGGGATTGCAAAAAAATAAAAATTTGGCAACTACGAACAAATTTAATATTTTTTTTACAAATTGTAAATCTATGCACAGGCAATACCACTGGACCTAGGTTCTTAAAATTTTGCGCAGAGGTTATTTTGGTTGGGTGAAATAACACCAGGAAAGGAATTTAAGAAAATCATCTCATAAGGTGGTAAAACTCAGGGTGTAAATTGGCAAAAATTTGCTTGTTTACTTGAAAATATATTAGCGGGTAAAACCTCTGGACAGAAAGCTTGTTACTAAGTATCAGTCAGGATACCGTAGCAAGGTCTACCCACACAGTAAGTAATTCTTAATCCCCAACTTCACTACTTAATTCATATTTAAGATTTGGTGAGTTTTTAGAAAAAACTGCCATGTATTAAAGCGTTTTTTTCGCAAACTATTAGATTATCAAAAACGTTATTAGAGCAAGGTTGTGCAGAAATTTACGCGTAACATTTCTTCTATACAATGTTTATTTATAGCACTTACCAGTTTTGAGTTATTACAAAATAACTAAATTTTGGCCAATAAAAAAAGTTTGAAATGGCTGCCATTTTTTTTTTGTAAGTATGCTAGCAAGGCCCCGGCTCGGAATAGCTAAAGAATAGCCTAAAGATTCGTTTCCAAGGCGGGGCCAAACTTTTACACGCGCGGGAACTCTCACTTAAGCGATCTTGCGTACTAGTACCGGCAAAATAGGTACTGCAAAATCGTGCGGTGCCTATGTGAGAACTATTAAGTAAGGGAGGTCCGATTTATCTACTATGCAGTGTACCACGTACGTGCCTATATAGACCAAGTAGGCAATAAATATATCCATAAAAGCATTATCAACATATCGTGCAAAAGAAAACACGAAAGAAAGTAGCAAGAATGTTAGCAAGTACGTATAGGGAAGTTTGCTCACGTATGGGCCCGCTCTCGAACTTTCGATAACTCATTTTACATAATAAGAAAGTAACATCACTTTTCCACTCGCTGCAAGATATAAGGAACGGTTCCAAGAAATGTTTATTTTGCTGAGTGTGTGTTTTGGGAATTTTATGATTCTTTTCTTCCTTTTCAATAACCAATCTTATGATTGCAATCGGTTGTACCTACTCAAAAATTGAAGACTCTTTTAGGAAGATTCTCTAGTATGTATGTGTATTTTTTAGATTAACAAATGCAGCTAAGCTTTATGATAACCCGGAGCGAAACGTGAACTAAACGAAGATGTGTCTTTATGTAGAGTATTAAGTAGAGTTATACCACAGAATAGAAAATTTACCCGACCGCCTCAGAAGGAGGGTTATGTTTTTAATTCTAAAGCAAAGACACTACATATTATGCCATCAGATCAAGCGCAGAAACTATTTATGTATGAATGTAGGTAGGTATGTAGGTATGTGGTTTCTGCAGCTAATTTTTGCGGTATGGACTCTATATTGCATTTTCACGACGTGCCTCATCGTTCCGTAGTAGAAACTGACCCTAAGCCAAAGTTTGTATCAAGTTCGGGACATCGTAAAACCCCTCACAAACACCAACACGAAGACCTGAATGACCGAACACTTCAATCTTACTACGTCATACGGTCTTAGCTCACGGTGCACTAAACTTAGATAAATTACGTACAAAGTTTGGGCATACGAACGTGATAGAAACAGTGTCACACGAAATTTGATGCTTCGTAGATATTGTAAACATTATAGACACTTCTAAAACTTTACATAGGTACTCATCATCATCTGCCTGCCCTTATTCCAACCCAGTTGAGGTCGGCGTCACATGTTTTGTTAGAGCACAAAGTCGATTTGGCAATGTTTTATGACCGGCCACCTGCCTGACGTCAACCCTTCATAGGAATGATATTGAGGTGGTATCATCGCCATCATGAGATTGATCACAGTCGACAGATATTCAGCCGAGGTCAAAAACTCTACGTCGGCTTTTACGAAACACCCTGAGTGGATTAGGGGTGGCAGTATTCTTAGCCGCTAACACACGGCTACTCGTACTAGCCAACACATTTAGTTAGTTACCTTGACTGTTTATCTAATAAGCACAGTAGGTTGGTATTGTGTGCTTATGCTTTTTATTGTCCAATGAATAAATTGAATTTTCAATAGTCTGCTGTTAAGTACTTCCATGTAAGCCGCAAACATAAAAATATATGCACTCTATTGAGTTGGTTTCATAAAAATATGCCTCCTCAAATTCAAAAACTAAAGTTGCGTCAATATTCATGATTCTTTTAACGAAAACGCCCTCCTTTTCTATAACTTCGGCGTAAAGTTTCTCAAATCACCGTCGTCATGTACTTAATCAAAAATTCTTTACAATTTCGATCATCTCAGGAAATTGACTGAAGAAAGCTCATCGTCTGTGTTAAATGGCCCTTGAGGAGGGCTCTATTAGCCCTATCCGATGCTCCTGGATTTATGGACCAATCTCTCTTTATACAGAACACTTTTATGGTACTTGTATAAGGGTTAATAGTGTATAAGGGTTATTTGTAGGTAGTGACGGTATTGAGGAAAGTTGCTAATAAATAATAACGCTATTCACGTATTTCGTTTATCATAGAAAATGTAAAAAAGAATAGATGAAAACAAAGTAACTACTCGAAATTCGAACTAAAGTCCTACGGATACTGAGGCTGACCACTATACCACGGAGGCACCTAGTTACAAATTTATACATTTATCAAGTCTACATTTCTTTCAGGGCATGCAGAGCGTAAACGGCTGTGCAAAACGGCCATTTACACCACGTCTGACATAAGTTTCAGAGTCATTCAGAAAACTGTGTATTACTATAGTGACAGGTTGTCAGCATTACACGGCATATTACGCACGGCAGGTAGTTACAAAAAGGTATATCAAAAATCGTTTCAACTTCATACCTAAGTCAAGTAAACTTGACTTAAACATAGTATTGCAACTTTTAAGCAAATACTGCAAAAGCAGCTTGAAAACTTCAAAATATCAAAGTAGAAAGAAAATATGGACGTGACCGCAGTAAAAGTATTAACCAACTGGCGACCTCTACCGGGGTTTTTCCGCCCCGTCTTTGAGCTCGCCGCCATTGTTTTGTTCCATTGTTTCTTACTTGTGTTTTTTTTAACCTTTTTGTCTGCACCATTCATTAGCAGCGGAAGTGTTTGGAGTAAGTGGCGGAACCTTATGTTGGCATTACCGTAATGATGCTTTAATTTGACAGGGTTGCTTCTTGCTGGAACCCTTTCGACCGCTAATTTTCTATTAGTCATTCTGAAGTTGGGGTAAGCGTGTCGTTTTCTGGAAATGTGGGGCTATTTGAAGGTCTAAGTTAAATAAAGTGACTGTTTAGAGCTAACTTGAAAATGCACGTAGCTTTGCTATATGGTTGCGTAGCTGTAGCTATGCCTACTACGGCGTAGTACTAGCTACGATATACTGCTACGAATTTGGCATAAAAGACAAAGTCTAGTTTCTCTAATTTTTTACTCCGAACGTAGTCATGTACTTTTCTAAGAGTTCTTTACATAAAACGTATTTCATGTAGCCACCAATTGATAACTATAAAATGAGGATACATGATGGCGCCTAACCGTAATCTAATCTAGCTATCTCCCATACCACAATACCTCAAAAACTTTAACAATTAATTCTTCTTCTTTAAAATCGTCTTCATATTTCCGTATCCGGTGCAGCTGTCTGTTTGCCTGTCCGTCCGCCCCACTTGCCTAGATAACGCGTGCGCTTATTACAATGTACGGCCATAATAAACCTTTCAGTCTGGCTAGATTGCCCCGTGCTAACGCTGAAATATCAGGCGGTTTGCATGCGAGGCGATACTTGGAGGGAAACGACTAAACTGCCTACTAGACTCCTCCTCCAAAGGTGTTTAAAGAATATAGGGCGAAATTTTACTAATGACAGAGAGCGAAAAGTCAGAACCGGCTGATGATACCTAAGGAACTATTTCTATTTCAGCCTATTGCAGTCCACTGCTGGACGTAGGCCTCCCCCAGGGAACGCCATAAGGCACGATCTCCCGTTTTTGCCATCCAGTCGCTACCAGCCGCCTTTTTCAAGTCATCGGTCCATCTGGCGAAATTTTACTAGTGACAGAGAGCGAAAAGTCAGAACCGGCTGATGATACCTAAGGAACAACTTTCCCCAAAGAACATAGGTCGAAATATGGAAACAAAATTTAGACCTCCCATACAAATTTTGCGATTAGCTGATTTGAATTACTATGGGAGGTCCAATTTTTTATTATTATTTCAATCTGTGTTCCTTGGGGAAAGTTGTTCTTTATCACCAGCTGGTTCTTAGTTTTCGCTATCGGTCACTAGTAAAACATCCCGTATTTTGCCAAGACATCAGATCTAACGACGAACGACTATACAAACTTTGTTCCGAAAGTGATTGTAGTAACTAATTTTAAGTTGGAATAGAAAATATATTGCTTTCTCATCAATCTTCCACCAAACACATGTATATTGTGGTTGTGAAATCGCGCGCATTGGTCAGTCGAGTGATTTATGAGATAACGCGACCACTGGCTAATCAGCATGCTTGTATGACCCTACCCGTGACCCTCATAAGAACTATTTTGCTTGGAGAAACGGGCGCATAATGCGTCTAGCAGGCTTAGTCGTCTTTGTCGGAGGGTTTCACCGTCTTTCCACATTGCTGCACCTATATCAATCGATGTTTTGTCGTTTTATTGCTTGGTATGTCACGGAAGGCTGCCATAGACTTATTCATGAAGAAACTAGGTACTAAATTGAATGAAATTGGTTTCTTTATGGCATATGGCATAGTCGAATCAATCTGTTCCACATGGATGTTCCCAGCAGCTGTTTTGATGCAGTAAAAAATTCACTAAGCGCTAAAAAAGTGACAGCGCTATTTCAGTTCTCACATATTTTAGAAAGTAAGATGGTTCCGTGCTTCGGATGGGCAAGTTAAGCCGTCGGTCCCGGTTGCTGTCTATGGTGGCGGTCGATACACAACCATGTCAAAGGCCTGCTACTTGCAGTAGGCGATTGAAAAACTCTGACACCAGAGTTCATCAGGTTATTGGACGACTCGGTGTCCCACACGAAGAGAGAGAGAGAGAACTTTTACAATATGCAAACGTAAAGAACGCTAGGATCTGTAGGTGTTATTATTGCGAAAGGTGCTTATACATTTTATTAGAATATAGGTCATTTAACAAAACGCCCAATAACTTGGGCGATAGGAAGCCCATTTTGTTGGTACATGTCCGGGTGATGCATCGCGCCCGCCTGCACCCTCACCTTTCCGGGTTAATAACGCTGGTCCCGCTGGCACGTAAGAAATATGGTCGATAATATGTTCATAACTGAGAAATATTCTCTAGTTTACGGCAAAGATTTAAGTGGCTTCGCGAAAGATGAAGGGTACGTTTGGCGGAATATTTTTTGCATTGAGAAAATATTATTTAGGTAGATATCAATTGCCTAGGCCCTGTTCAAATCGCCTAACAATAAATATGAGATACGACTACGATACGAGCGCAAAAAATTGTTGCTACCATATTTAAATAATCCGATCACGACTGGACAGGATGTGATGAGCAATGAAGATTTTTCTATCTGATGCTGTCTATTTGTACATAGGCGCTATATTTCGGTCTGTTAATATTGAATAAGGCTAAACACGATTCGTGACCGCGCTACATGGAAGTCAAATGCACTATAACTACGTCTTTACCACTATTACTTCAAAATTTAAAGAGTACCAAAATCTTCACAAATGATTCGCAAGTCTGACGCCGTAAGACCCAGTTCTGTCGTGTTCAACACTTTACTGCAAATAAACATCATGAAAGTTGTTACTAGTGCATATGAGATTGTAGGTAATATGCGAAACATGCACCAGACCGCAACTTTGTAGGTTTTGAAGAGAAAATGCAAGATATAATCGTGTCTACGTGCGAAAGAGTAAATGAGAGTGAGGTTTGATGTCGTTTTACCTTGTGAGAAAAGTATTACATCGTTCTTATGACGAAACACATGTGGAATGAAAGTTTAATAAAGAACCATAGTTCATCAGGTCCTGTAGCAACTCGGTGTCCCACACGTAAGAAGAATAAAGTATAGCTTTTGTAACATCAAAATTATGAAGGATATTGAAGGAGGATTATTTTTGTTAGCAATTCCTTGAATAATAAAATTACCATTTAAGTACGTCTTGAAGGGTTCAAATTACACAACCTACTTTCCCAAAAGTACACGTAAAAACACAACAAAGTAACACATACACTAAAACATACACATAAAACCAAAGTGCAGGGCAGGATGGTAAATGTATGATGATATTAAAAATTTTACACCGACTTTAGGAGTCATATTGACGTTCGTACTACGAAGTGCATAGTTAAGTCGAATAATGACCTACATCAGCTAAAAGCATTACCTAAGTTTCAAACATGAGTAGTGGTCTATATGAAAACAGTAAGGGAAAGGAAGCCAAAAGCATCATAACCATGTTCATTAGTAGAAATTTACAGTTAAGTAAGTCAACGTGTTTGATTTTTCCAAGTTTAGTTTCAAAAGCAAGAACTTCATTGAATTTGCTTCGAGCGCAATTATTTTACTGCAAAAATGTTTGCATTAATGGCGCTAACATAGCACCTTAAGGTAGGTAAATAAAATATCTATCACAAATTTAGCCGACCAAATCAGGACCAAGGATTGTTCAGTAGTTAGCGCGCCGGCATGATAGGTCGAAAGTTGTGGGTTCAAGTCTCTCTCATGTCACATTTTTGAGTGTCTCAGGCAAAAAAATTCTAGTAGGTATGTCAGGTAATATTTTTCTTGTAACGTCTCAAACTGCATTACACAAGTTGCGTTTACAGATGTAATAAAAACAAAACACACCGACCTACCATGAAGACTGTCGTGCAAGTACTAGAGATAGCATCTAGATTTGCAAAGCGAGTTGATAAAGCACCTACATTAACATACCTAGTGGGAAAAATGTGCTAATGTATGAAAAGATTGCACAAATCTTTTTAAACGACCGCGGCGATGTATGACTTCAGCTATGAATATAATATTGTGATACAGTGTAAGGTTGAGTAAGGTCTTGGAAAACTTACTGCGGTAAAAAAGACTATCTGAGGATATTCATATAAAACCATCACGACTGGTATCCTAGCGTACCCTCTGAGGCAATGAACCTCTTTTTCTTACGAACAATGCACTATTAGTTTAGCTTGTAATGTCGTCACATCATTTCTCAATATTAAGTTTATCCCGAACTTGGATATAGGATATTGCCCATTTTGTTATTTTGCTACATTCACTAATTCATGCCATATGAATTTTGATTAAAATTTAACAATATATTTGGCTGAATTCTCAGTTCACTATAGCTAACACCAAAAGTGATAATATAAACGAATACCTGCAGAAGGCTAAATATGCAAGTTGGCATAGCCAGTTGACGAACAGTGTCGTTGGTTGCTTTAAAAAGCAAGAAGGCACTGCTCCTACACCCTATAAATGCGTATTATACCATAAGGTGTTATACTGCACTGAAGATGGGGTTGAGACAAGATTTCCTGCTTACCATAAACAATATTACTCGAAAGTCTGCTCGTGGTACTTATATGGGGAGCAGGGCTATAATACAGGACGTATTTTCTTAGACCTACTCACTCGTGTAAGTGTGTGTATTAGTTACATAAATACCTACAAATCATTCCTACGTCATCACATCAGCCTATTACAGTCCACTGCTGGACGTAGGCCTCCTCCAAGGTAGGTATTCCATAAGGCACGATTTCCTCTTTTCGCTGTCCAGCCGATACCAGCCGCCTTAGATCCTCGGTTTATATCTGGTCAAAAAACATCCATCCATCCATCTAACGTTACACTTGCCGAGGCGTAAAAAACTTAATTTTTACATCAATTCCAGGCTTCTTCACTGAATTATTCACATGAAAAAGTTACAGTAGGTAGCTAAAAATGTATTTCTAAGCAAAACTCCACTGAATTTTACTGGCGACGTAAAACTTTTAGCTAAATTAATGGATTTTTGTAGTACGCTTCGAGCCTAGTACTGACTCAAGTTAATATAAACTAACATAAATAATGTAAGCGTGAGAGGCACTACAGTAAAATTTTACAAGGATTTGGTATATTTTAATTTAAATAAAAATTATATGAAACCAAACTCTGACACTGAGGTTCATCGTGCCGTTGGTAGACTCGGTGTCCCAACTCGAAAATAAGAAGAAAGTAATCAAACAATGAAACGGATTATAGTTAGAAAAGGGGGTCCAAATCAAGACCCAAAAATATGACTAAAAAGAAATTGGTTCAATATAGCCTCGCCACGCCCATTTTTTAGAAAGTCAAAAAAGATTTATAAACAAACCAAACTATTTTCATATCAAGATACAAATATAGACGCCCCATTCCTCACCGCAAATATCGTATGCAATAGATAGTGAATAAAAATTGAATAGACAGAGGTATTTTCGCGAGCGAATGTATTTTTCCTGTACACTGTCAGTTTGCATTGTGTTTATAAATATCATCTGTCGAGGTTAGCGAATATCAATGTGTATTATATTACATCTACATATTCTTATGCATCGCAAGATTTGTGTATATCATCATCGCGAATATCAGATTGCTGAAATATGACATAAAAGTTTTTCAGTCGAGATTTCATATTTTAAAGGCGGTTTGAATATCTACAACTATAGTCCGACAACTTCGTGCGCGACCTTCCTGCGGGGTACAGACGGTAGGGGGGCGAGGAAGCACGTCATTTTAATATGACGTGCGGCGCGAATGCGCGCCTCTCCCTTCCCCGCTACACCTCCCGCTACCCGCTGACATCTCCCTCCCCAACGTTTGTCACCCCTCGGGAAGGTCGCGCACGAACTTGTCGGACTATAAATTAGACTTATGAATGTCATATCACTGTAGGACCAAGAATCGATACTTGTATCAAATATAGTAGGCGGTAGCCTAGTAGCTTAGATGGGACAAAAACAAAGATTTGAATCTGAGAAATCAATAAAACCGTTAAATCATGTCGTAGGAGTGGGATGATAAAAATAATATTAACAAAGACAAAAGTATACTTTTCTATCCAACCAATTTGGATCTATCAACAGAACCGGTATCCGCTAAAATAAAACAGAAAAGCACCTACGTATCAAAATCGGATATCGCACCTTTTTCGCCCGCCCGCAAACTTTTATTCCGGTGGCACACTTCTGAAGTATGAGACCTTCCCTCTTGATTTTCACCAATTACGGGGCGGGGAGAGGGGAGGGGGAAACTGTGTATACTCAGGGTGGTATTACCATGCATATTGCATGAGCGGCAATAAGGTGTCAAAGTTGAGCGCTACTGGAAAAATAACACGGAGCAAAGATTTCGCGCGCGCACCTGCTAGAGGCGAAAAGAAGTGACAATCCGATTAGCAACAGTAGATCAGTCTGCTGTTTTCGCTGGCGTATATTTCACACATTTGCTTATACAATGCGTAATGAAAGTTTTTATTAAACGAACAAGGATAACTCATATTTTATATAGCAACACGACTGACTCTATAAGCCTCGACATAAAACAACAAGGTCAGTCGTGTTACAATATAAAATATGAAAAATTTTATGTCAATGTAGATACAATTGCGGCAACACTAATGACACGACATATTGTCATCATTGGTGACTGCAATGGCCACGACACGACGCTTGCTTTGTGTGACTTTGTTTTGGCGTCTCTAGAAGAGGCGTGCTACATCTTTGCTCTGTGCAAAATTCCGAAGTATTGACGTCGATTTGAAAACACACCTCAGGGGAATGAGATTTCGATGGGGCGGATAGATATTTAAATTGGCTGGTTTGTTTTGTAATTGAGATTTTGTGATTCAACGGATTTGCAGAGATAGGATTATATTTCGTATATTTTTGTTTCCCGAGTGGTTTATTATCAACGTAATGGCGTTTTTATTGTCACCCGGTTTTGAATTAATTGTTTTTTATGTCAGTAAATGTAGGTACTTCGGGATATTTAATTTTTTGTACATACAGGACGGTTCCGAAAAATCAGTTTACCCGAAATCGCAGTGCTCGACTAGTAGAACTGAACAATTTTCTCAAAGAAACGTAAAAATAGAAAAAAACTCGTAGAGAAAATTTATCTGGCCACAACTTGGCCACACTATTTGAAACAACTTAAAAATATCGCTCTTCGAAATACTGCTTTCTGCTCTGAGAAAAACTAAACGAAGAACAAAAATATACGTTCAAATAGGTCAAACAGCTAAAATTATGCCATTATGCAAGAATAACGTCACACAACATTTTCCACAGTTCAAGGTCAAAATTTGAAACAACTCATTAACGTTTCATTTCACTAACACATAAAATGAAGCCAGCAATCGAGTAAACTACTCTGACCTGAAGAGCGGTACTCTTTTTGGACCCTCTGCCTGCTAGGCCTAGTGGGTCTAATTGGTGACTTTGCATTTTACATACTGAACCTAAATAGTGTCACTCTCAAACATATTAAGGGGGGTAACAAAATGGGTATAACTAGCCGAAGGAGATCAAGGTAATCATAAAACTGAACCACTTTCCCCATGAAAAATGGGCCGAAATATGAAAAAATTGGGCCTCCTATGCAAAATCGCCGAGCTGATTGATTTACTATGGGACGTCGCGTCATCTCATAAATCGCCACTGACTCAATGAGCGTGATTTTAAATCTATAGTTTTATCAGAAAGTGGGCGCCTTAAGTGTGCCATCTATTTGTTCTGTGGTCGTTGGGTCTTATTAAAGTCAGTTTCAGTAAGTAAAATGCAATGTCACTGATAAGACCCTCCGGGCCTAATCAGCAGTGGACCCAGTAAGTAAACTACTCTGACCTGGATACCAGCAAACGGAACGTATTTTCGGAACGAACAGCAATTTTCCAATTATTCGGCAGCATTTCTACATTTCATCAACAGTTCTTAGGAAAACTGTAAGTGTAGGTTTAATCACGCAATCCACTTCTGTAAATTGTTCTGTACTTATCGTGTTTTCGTAAATGGTTCTGAATAGATTAAGAGACTTTAAGTATTCGAATAAGCTTTGAATTTATTGACACCAGCAACGATACAATTCAGTTTTGCACGTAAATTGTTTTAAAAAGTATAAATAAGACATTTACATCCAAGTTCTCGCATTCAATGAGATTTGTATGTATGCCAATGCGGCTATATTTTACTTAATCCTACCAATGAACTTTCAAAGAAAGCTTAAGAGAAAAGTATTTTTTTAAACCTATGTCGAGTTTCTTTTTTAAACGACACTAAAAATTCGGAAAAGCATTGCTCATTTGCCAACATTTTTAGCTCATTACTTTCTTTAACAAAAATATTGAAAACAGTACCTAACCTAGTATGATGTAGGTACCAATATCTGCTAATTGCTCATGTTCTTGTACAAATTCCTTCCTTATGGGGATAAAAATAATGGAAGATTCTTCATCTGAGCGCCTGTGGAATGATGAAAGATGATTTATGGTCCCCACACGTTCACGACGTACGATAGTGATGTGCCAAATGCAGAGATTAATTAAAATGTAAGAAAAAGATGTACCTAATCGGTATCAAATTTCTAAATCTAAATCAAATCAGTAATAAATTTAAGTGATCATCATAAGAGGTCATCGTAATTTATGAAAGGCTAAGAAAAAAATGCTTGGCTTTGATCAGTATGTAACTCACGCATAACAGTCAACCTTCTTATATTTTAATACGATACTGTCTATAGGCAGTCTACCTACTGGTCAGCAAAATATACCTATGGAGCTAGTAAACAAACATTCTAAACTTTGCAGGAGCACGGTCAAGTGCAATAGGCGTAGATATTCGCTCCAAAACTAGCTTTATATCATAAAACAAGAATTATTAACATTAAAAAACAATTTAGTCAACTCACTGACTCAATACACGACAAGAACGATTCCCATCTCTATGCTCAGATATAATTAGATTCTGTGAGCGTCATGAGGAAGAGTAAACACCTTGCAGGCATCAGGTGGTTGGTTGGTTATAACCCCTCCCGCTGCCGCACGCTTAAACAACGCCAGAATATAATGTGAAATGATCAGCCACATAGGAATATTTTTGGCAGTGCGTAGAAAAATATGGGTTTAAAATATTTTACAGGGTACTTTTTTTAAACTACGTAAAATATCCAGATACTTAAAGATAGATTGGTAGCCAATGCCCTCGGCATTAAGTCCGCGCGTGTAAAACTTTGCGTGAAGTTAAATGAATAAAGATAAAGACCACTGGTAGACATATATAAATCTATTGGACAATTTTTGGTACTTAGTATTATTTTTTTATCCCGCCCAGATCACGTTGTACCTATAATTTGTTTCTCTTTTTTACAATGACTAATCCATTCATGTTAATTGACTATGTTAAGATTTGTTGTAATCCAATTTTGTAACAACATTTTCATTTTCAGTGCTAGTCGAGTTGGCAAACACAGCGTTTCTGAAATGTTACACCTACACACTTACAAGAACACTGCTGCTAATTAAATCTCTGAATTTAGAATTATGCTTCAAGATAATTTATTTGAGCGAAAATTTTGTAGGCACCGTACTATATTTAAAAAAGGCAGATTGTAGATCTAGGCTATTTAAAATTAATCAGCTCGTTTTCAACGAACAGTAGCATCCAATCTCCCTGACAACTCTTCGCTCACTATTCTTCCCGCTTTATTAAACACCCATGAAATCGGTGACAAAAGATGTTCATTGCCCCATTGTTTTCGGAGGCGCAAAAACCCCGGATTTATGCGAGCGAAGACATTTTAATATCACCTCACCGGACATAATGGAGAGAAATGAAATCAAATGGGCCTCTGAAATGTGCCACGGAAAAGGGGTGAGTAGGAGAAATAAATTTTGTTTTTACTGTTTTAGAAGCATTTTAGACTGAAGAAGTTGGAACGTGATTTTTCATAAGTATTTAAAGAAGTTGAAAAAGGTCATTAAACTGATACCTTGCCCAGAAGGTCTTGATGTAAGAATTCAAGAAGTAGGAACTCAAAACATTACACAAGCTAGCTTTATTCATACAAACGCTCACGTCTGATTTCATTGTTACCGATAGAAACATTTTTGCATACTCATTTGAACCATTAAAATCTAAGGTTCCAAAGGGCTCTCTACTCTTCTAGAGATATTTAAGCAAACGAAACGAAAGAACAAGAAGCGATTCACACTGCTTTCAACCTCTGCAATCGCTATTGGCTTTCTTCTTACGCCGTCTTTACAGAGTCTGGGGCAAAATTGAAACCGGTTCCTTCAATAAACCATTCGTATTCAAACAGCCGCCGACCGGCCGCATTTTAATTTACTTTGCTTGAATTAAAAGTGCGCGTGATACGAATCCAATCCGCTTTTTACTCCCTTTGTTTTATAGTTGACTAGCGGCCCGGTAGCGATTTCACCCGCTGCAACTCATTTTCCCGAGGAAAAAAGACATTTTCCCGGCATTTGTTATTAACTAACATATATTTAAACCTTTCGTAGTTTACGAGTTTACCAAAATAAATTTCGTAGTTTACGAGGAGTTAGCTAATTCCACGACAGACAGAAAGACAGACAGAGAAACGCCAAAAGCGACTTCATTTTATACTATGTATCGTTTTAAAAAGCTTTCTCTCTATTCCAGGGTGCGCAAAGAAGATTATTAAGTAGATATAGTAGAAAGTATTTAAATGCTACACAGAAAAAGTTCCCTAATGGTAAGAAATATTAATTAATTAATACACGTAATCCCGCTTTGAAAACTGCATGAAATATGGCAAATCTCGCAAAAGGACGGCAGAGCAGAAATTTTTTATTTTCAACCTATTGAAGCGATCGCCTTAAAGCTAACAAGCTGGAGTTTTAAGGTCAATCAATATATCATAACCTCTTTTTGTAAGTCAGTTAAAATATCTATATTTTCAACTAAAAACAACTCTACCAATTCAGAATTCAATGGGTTTCACAGATCATTTCCGGGAGCATATTTTTTAAATCGACTGCGAATTTCTCATAATTTTCTGCGTTATGAGAAAGTCGAGTCGAGAGAGTCGAGTTAAAAATTTGTTCGTTTGTTCCTAAAATATTAATTTGTACTTTGTTCTAAAAATTTGTTTATTTGTTCTTAAAATAATATTTATTTATGAGATCTACTGCTAAATAGACCAAGCAAATTAGACTATTTAGTGATCTTAAATTTACCTACGAAACCTGTCACCGATTAGTCACATTGACAAAATCAAGAGAAGTGTGATACAGTTAGCACGACAGTCTTTTATATGAGATGTAAAAAAACTGTAAATATTTTAAGGGGTGAACAAGTTCATCAAACTGAACAACTTTCCCTGAGAAAAATAGGTCGAAAATAATAATAATTGGACCTCTCATAAAAAATGTGTTGGCCGGCCGGATCTGTTTGTATGAGAGGGACAAAATTTTTGATGTAATGTTACAAATTGGATCCACTGGGTCTAATCAGCAGTGGGTCTGAAGAGTTAGCGACTCCAATTTGCTTATTGGACACTTGCTATGCGATTTCCAGCCTTAACCTAATAAAAAGTAAAGGTAACATTACCTACGGAAATTAGAAACTCTGAATAGGATAATAAAATATTATTTTTATTTCTAACGGCACTGGTTTCGTTCTCTTTGATGTATTTATATTGAATTCAATTGCTATTTATTGGTTTTGGTTTATAGGTAGGTAAAAATATTTTCTTACTTTTGGAAAAACTGGAGTTCAATGTTTCTTGTTTATCTATTTTTTATCGTCTAGTCTAGAACACCATAATAGATTTAGATCACAATCAAATTGAATAACTGTCAAACATTAAAGGTAAAACACAATGAAATATTAGCCAACTACAGCTTTCATAAAAACAAAAATAACTTCGACATCCATTACACAAAAAAATGTACCTTAAATAAACAAAACACTTATCAAAAGCAAAATGTGGAAAGCCAAAAGAAGTTAGAAACTGGAGCAAATTATACTTCTTTCAATAAAGCGGACGTCAATAAGGACGCGATTGTTCGTTCAGAAATTTGGCACATCAATCAAAATGGCGGAAAAAACGTCGACAACAAAACAAACTAATTAGCTGACAATCACGCGGCAGCTGGGCCGCGAACTAATGATAGTACAGGAGCCTTTTGAGGATACATTAAATACCTGCATACTTATTGCATGTATTTTCATATTAAAATTTATGAATTCGGGTTTGACGGTACCCACGAGAAAGAAAAACTCATACTTATCAGACAATAGGCGTACGCTGCCATAGATTAAAATGGAATAAGTGTCAAAATTTGACAGCTAATCTCATTAAGTCTATGGAGGCGTACAACGCCATCTTGCGGATTAGTTTCTCCAAAAAACACCCATGGTCTGATAGGTATGAGTTTATTTTCTTTTCCAGGGGTACCTACCTACTATTTTGCCAGCCTGATTCTAAACTAGGTAGAAGAATAAATAGAATTATGCAATACAATTAAGAAAAGAAAACGAGTTAATTATAAACTTACGTAAAGGAAATTACTTTTGACCTCACTTCATAGTTGAAAATGATAAACAATTAAAACTCACTATTATAACTTATCAAGCTGGGTATAAGAAGTCACATAGAACGATCTGTGTAGTCCTGACCGCACACTAGAGTGTTGTTTGACTAAAGTAATTTAATGTGTTGATTAATTTGCAGTCAGCTCCCGGCCTACACACGGACAGGAGCAAAAGTGGCTGCAAACTTGCAATTAATATTCAGCAAGCCAGAGAGCGCGTCTGACGGTATTACCGCAACAAAGCACTGGCAATGTGCAAACTACAACATATAATAGGTACTACGGTTTCATGGTTTGAATCAAATAAGTCTGGATAAAAGTTCATTGACCTCTGTCACAGATTAGATTGTAGCTACTGTACCTTCTACAGCTGTGCGGTCAAAAACTTTGTAGTCGAAATACTAGTAGAAATGCTGAGTACCTAGTTCTCTTTTTATCAACATTTGTACATTATAGGTATAAAGCTCATCTTTGTACGAGTTTTTGTTGTTTGTTAAATGAACTTTTATCGCAATTTATTCGGATTAGATCATATTACACCATGACAATAAATATAGGCAGGCAGGTACACATAAATTAAAACAAAGTGTTTTTTATATAAGTCACGTTTAAGGCATCTTTTTATTGTTTACCTCATTTAAAATCTTCCCTAAATTGAATTTGAACCGAGATTCAAAGTATACGATATTAATTGTTTGCATAGTTGCATAGTTGAATGGAAAATATAATTATAAGAAAAAAATTAAGGCAGCTACTTTCTTACCATAAAGAAAAATTTAAGAGGTTGAATTCTCCCAAGGAACGTATGTCAAAGAATGAAATAAGAATTTAGACCTCCTAGCACCTATTTAATTAAATACCTGATGAAATAATGTTTTGTATATGTTTAATGGTAAAAGTATTGTATATTTTGCGCTTCTATTTCACACTCTGTATAGGGTTCAAAATAAATTTTATTAAGTGCTGAGGCAGCTGTCAAATTAAGAGGCATTAATTCGTTTTGAAACGGTATTAAGGGGCTTTAATGAAGGAATGTTTACGACGCAAATTACATTTCATAACGTCTTTTTGAGCTTTCAAATATTTAACCATTATTTAAACGGTATCATTCCTGCACAAATAGATATATTAACTTTAATAATAATGTCTGGATTTGAGTGTCATGGACTCGTGTGATGAGATGATGTCAAGTCAAAGTCATTTCTCATGTGCGTATAATTAAAAATTACGATTGGCATGACATAAGGTGGAGATAACACTTACGGTCCGTCAAACGGTTTGACATAAATCATAATTGTATGGAAATTCGCATTTTCATTGCGCAGCAACGGACGTTATGTGTGGGCGCTTAAGATAATTTGTACGTGAAAAATTTCATGTCATATTAAAACAATCTGCAACATAATATGGCTTAGGCGCCCAGCGAGCCATCTTAGGTACACGGCCACCACAATACAAATAGCACAGCCGCAGCATTAGACACGGCGTATGCCATCCATGACATACAACTTTTGTTAAGGGTTTCGACTAAATGAGTTAGTGAAAAAACCGAATACAGAAAATGTTTAAAGCTGTGCGGAGCGTGTGAACATCAGCTAAGCACTATGCAGTGGGTTTAGCGTTAAATAAAGCTGAGGACCACTAATTTAGTCTCACTCTGATACATAGTCGCATGCTATGTCGTGTCGCAGGCCGTTAGCATGCGGCCGCTGGTTTACGTTAGTATTATTAGTTTTGTTTAAAAATTATAAACTCCATGTTTGTGAAACTATTTTATCCTATAATCATAATCTGTGTGACTTAGTAATATTAAATTACAACATAGTTCATTCAATCAATTCACAGGAAAAAACACATACTTACCGACTAAAGTTGTATACCCAGGAAATAACTGTATGGCTGGTAGATGCGTTAGAAATTTGATCTAAAGTTCATTGACCCTACAAACAAAGTGACCTAAACCACAAAATAGAGAGTTTACAGAAGGTTCATTCAGCCTATTTCAGATTTTCGCGATTGGCACTTGTTACATAGCCAGGGTTGCTCCTGTCAAAAATCTCAAAGTATAAAAACGTCAAAACAGCTAAATCTGACAAAGAATGTCGTATTCGGGCCAATTTTAAATCCAAGAAATATGACGTTCGTGGCAACAATCTTCTTACTAACCTTGAGTTCCTCTGAGATTCCAGTTATTACCATTTAAAGTCAGTAAGCGTTAAATCGTCACTTCTACTGAGTGAGCCATCTGTATAGGCGCCATTTCTCTCATTTGTGACTATGCAGTATAGCGGGTTTAGCGTTAAATAAAGCGGACGACCACTAATTTAGTCTCGCCCTGATACATAGTTGCATGCTATGTCGTGAATTCCAGTTTAAGTCAGTAAGCGGTCAAAATCATCGCTAGTACTGAGTGAGCCATCTGTAAAGACCCCGCGCGCCGCTTCTCTAATATGTGTCTATGCAGTAAAGCTGGTTTAGCGTTAAATAAACCTGACGACCACTAATTTAGTCTCACCCTGATACATAGTCGCATGCTATGTCGTGTCGCAGGCCGTTAGCATGCGCCCGCTAGTTTATGTTAGGTACTATTATTAGTTTTGTTTAAAAATTATAAACTCCATGTTTGTGAAACTATTTTTATCCTATAATTATAATCCATACGACATAGTACCTACTATAACATTACAACATGGTTCATTCAATTAATTGACAGTATAAAACACGTTTACTTCTCGAGTAAAGTTGTGTAAGTAGGAAATAACTCTAAGGAAAGCAAGTGTTGGAATGGAGACCGAGTGAGGGAAGACGAAACGTGGGTCGACAGCCGGCAAGATGGACAGACGACATTGTCGCAGTCACTGGGAAGAGCTGGAAGAGACTAGCCCTTGACCGTCGAAAGTGGAGATCGTTGGAGAAGACTTACACTCAGCATTTGGTGGCTACGGGTTGAAGAAGAAGAACTCTATGGTTAGGAGGTGCGTTTGAAATTCGGTCTAAAAATCATTGACACCTCAAACAAGGTGACCTAAACTACATTTGTCTTGTTTTCATTTGCGTCAGTTTGTATGAAAGGTCAATAATGCACTTCTATCCGAGTTTAAAAAGCACAAACCATAATTAATGAACTGTTGTTCGCAGTGTTAAAGTGTATTTGTTCAAACATTGATGTTTATCTTAACTGCGTCTGCATAAATAAGGAATTAACACTATCTAGAATGGAGTGCAAGTGTAAGCATAATGAATCATGTGCTCAATAAACACTTGCAATATTGTCTGTTAGTCGGTTCACATGTAAAGGGATAGTTTTATGTCTATAAAGAAACCGAACAGTCTATAAAGAACCGAAAATGTGTAAAACAGAAGAAAGCTACACACACACGTGAGAGGCGCGTCCCATCGATTAAGGCTGAAGATCTCTTGTCTGACTGATTGCGCGTATATTCTGTGGACCTTGCCCTTAATACCTAATTCTCAGTACTTTGATCGTCTGTCATATAACTGAGTTCAGTCGTTTGCCTAGTCGTAGAAAGATTTTAGCACAAGTTCGTTGAGGTCAAAGTAAAGACGTTAACGTGACTGCGTCGTTCATAGTATGGCTGGTTTGTATGGGGATGCCAGAAAGACCGGGCGGCACGCCGCGGCGCGCCCTCCATACTATGAACGACGCAGTCACGTTGACGGCGCACTACGACGTCGCTGCGCTCGATCTTTATGTTGACCTTTGTCCTATCTCAAACAAACTAATATTTAAGAGTTACAAATAATATTCATACGATTTCCGAAGATCTTTGATTAAAGACAATATTCTACAAGACCTGGTTATCTCACAAGCTCTAATTCTTATCTTAACGATGCGCACAGAATATTTCGTATCAAAGAAAAACACCGGATTTGGTCCGTGTAATCGTTATACCCCTGTTTTGGCAGGTCGGGTCGCGATCAAAGAAACCCCGTATGGTTCAAAGCTTCAAACACACGTGGGACGACATACGTAAAAAAAGAAAGGTAAAAGAAGGGTAAGAAGATATTTTTGTTCGGGATCTTGCGAGTAAAAGAAATGTTATTCGGTTGTCTTGAGTCTTTCATTAGTCATGCGTGTAATTGTACAAAGTAATGCCTAAAACGTATATATTGTGTTGTTTCTTAAGGAAATACATTGAATTGGTCACGTGAGAAACAACAAACTGAACAATTTTCGGAATTTAATCAGTGCTAAATAACGTGAATAAGAATCTCACACATAATTCCCAGACTATTATGTACGGTAAATACAATATTTTTGCTCTTTTCAACTAGTAATTTTCAATTTAATGCATTTCCTCCGAAACACGGTGTATAAAAAATATATCACAAGTTTTAGTAGTCTGTAATAACTTTTAAACGATCAAAAAAGAGCGCTTCAAATCAAACATCTGTGTGTAGTACTCCACCTACGTCGTAGCGATCGTGTAGCAAGTAGCTACGACATTGCTACGAATCTTATTGATCAGAAGAGCATCTACCAGATAAATACGCTCAAAATTCCCCAAAATATTTCAAAGCGCAAAAATATTGAATGTTTGAATGCCCAAGTTGTAATCTTCTAAAATGAACCTTATTCTCAAAGCGACGCTGCTCACAACAAACTTGAGTTTAATTTGTGTAATGGCGGAGGCAATAAGGGCGAAAATGCTTTACCGATCAACCGTTCATTCATTATAGGTCGTACCTCATTACCATTCATTAGTAGGAAGTAATTTATACACAGAGCCGGGTGGGTTAGCAAATAAAGAGCATTTATGATTTAAAAAATACAGGAATTTTAGGAATGATGCATTTTGTTTAACCTAAGATGAGAAACACACGGTTTGTGCGTAGTTTGTTCAATTTTCCACCTTATTTTGATACAATTACGCATCCGTCGACGCAGCGTTGTTCGATGCCGTTTGACATAAACCTATTCGTATGAAGGTAGGGTGGAGAATCGAATGAATAACGCACAATCGGACGTTGCGTATGTTTCTTACTCTAAAAATTTGATAATTCTTCTCGTTTACAGTACAAAGTCTAGAAACAATTGTTGAAATAATTTCAAGGGGTTAACTACCCAATGAAACTGACCAACTTTACGTAAAAATCTCGAAAATCAAAATATGAAAATCAATACCCACATGAATGTTTCTCAAACATTCATGTGGGTATTTGTTAGCAGGTTTTTAGTTTGTACAACTAATTCCCAGCCACTGAGTCATTCTTTGCAGATTTAATATTAATTTTTTAAACCACTTCACGTTAGGTATACAATTTTTGGCAGTAAAAATGCCGCAGGTCGCAGGTTCAAATCCTTCCTGCGGTGGAAAATTTTGCGTGTTTTCCAAAAACCGGAGTATGTCTACAACCAACTTGTTAGAAAAGGCGAACCGACAGCCAGTTGTCAACATTTACTTGTAAACTTCCAGAGTTACTTCACCGAAACTTTTTCCCCAACTCGGTGTGCTACTAATTAATTCCCTCCTTCGTTAATCGGGAACTTTTAATCCGGCACGGATCCGGTTTGAACCGCCTAAATCTGAATTCGAAACAGGTTCTTGAGGGATTATATTTTTGCTCCAGTTTATTTTTCTTTTGAAGAAAGGATGAGGTAACATTGGAAGTGAACTTTTGTTCAATTCTGAATAATTGATACTTGATTGTTTTAGGATTGATGAAACGATATTGATGTCATAGCCGATGATAGAAACTGCAAAAAAACTGCCCCGAAACAGTGACTTTGTTTTTGCATTTTTATCTGTTTTCCTAAGATCTAAGGCTGTGATAAAAAAATGCTTTATGACCGCAAAAAGTGTAAGAAAATGAAGCCTTCTTTTAACTTCGTTTATTTTTATTTCATCGTCAAAGCACCGCCAGTATCAAAAATATCAAAAAAAAAATATGCCAGAAAGTCTCTACCGCAATGCTAGCAAAGTGTAGTCCTCATGATTCGGCCATTCTTTTCAATTTAGAATCCCTTTTAATTTCTTCTTTATATTCCAAAATGGACGCTTAAAAGTCTTAAATGAATTGCTCACTCCATTCTGCGTTGACAATCCCTTGACATGTTTTATATCTTAGTCTTACTCAGGGATGCGACTTTAGTAAAAAAAAAAGATTTTATTATCAACAGCTTTTTACATCAGAAAAAAATCGACTGCAAATCAATCAATTTATAAAAAAACTACGATTTTTTAAATAGTCAGTAATATTTTAAATAGCCAGTTATTTTCTTTACATTTTACATGCTTTTACGCCAAACAATTATTTCGGTATAATTTTATACAGAGGTAAAATAATAAAATACAACCAAAACAACATATTATGAGATAAATAAATATTACAATGACATGAAATAAAATAAATAAGGACGTAATAAGGTGTCGTACATTTTTATAGTTGATAGATACGTTCAGCAAAAATTAACGATTTCTTTTTGTATTAATAGGTACATTAAAATTTATTGAATCTCTAAAAATCGATCTCCTTCGAAAGAACATTGATTATATTAATAATCGATTATTTATTCACATCTCTAGTCTAAATTGCCTTCGTGGCGCGGCCGTCCCGCGGTCCCGAAAACGCGACGGGACTAGAAATCCCGTTTTTCATTCGGGAATCGTCCCGCTTTTCGGTGTAATTGTTTTTGCGGCGGTAATTTTAAAGTGTTACATCGGATGTGATGGGATTTTTGGTGTTAGCGCGGCTTTGCATAACGAATAGACGATTCTAAAATGGAATTGTTTTATGTTAGCTATCCTGAGGATATCGTAAATTACACTCGAAAAAAGAAGTCAGAACTGAGTTTGAAGTTTTCCTGTTCGCATGATTCTAAAATTCGGTGTAGAAAAAGAGAAGACGAGAAAAAATAAATAGGTACTTCTAATAAATTTTGATTGCGTGCAAGACATGCATGTAATTAATAAAGCAAAAAGGATTTTCATATTATAACAAGTCAAATTAAGTGCTTCCCATTGTCTAACAAAACCATCTTTCTTTATGTAGATTCGACAATCAGGTGCAATTGACCAGACTAGGAACAAATTCACAAAATGATAAATATTAACTTTGTGAATGACCCGCCGAGAATCGAACCCGGAACCTTCTGCATCGCAGGCAGTCACACTACCACTGCGCCACATCGGCCGTCGGTATCACGTATCAATATTTGAGATATATTTTAAATATAAACATTGAACCTTCAAAAGACATAAGGCACGCCTGAAACGGAGCTACGAACGATTTGGTTATTTATTTATCCGTTGCAAATATTCTCCTTTGAAACCAACACACAGTGATGTCGAAAACAATTTAAACTTTTATCGATAAATAAAAAATATCGACACAGTGTCACGGCGTGATTTTAGTTTGATTACTGGCCCGATTTGCAATGCAATAATCTAAAAAAGTTTTATCGATAGCCTGACTGACTGGTTTTACAGCTGAAAAGACACTAAAATATAAATCACCAAATTCACAATCAGATGTCATGAGGTAGCTTATAGGCCACGCACACTAATACTGCACCAATGTGTCTAATTTCTAAACACGTGCATAACAAGTACAACAAAGCATATTTTATACTTCCGAAATTAGAAGCACACATTAAAAAATTAAAGTAGGTACTGCAGTCCTAAAATATCATTTCTTTTATACATTGATAGGTACTTTATAGACACAGACAGAAAATTGCAAATATTATGTAGAGATAACACAAATTATCGATACATCTTCCCCATCTCTTACCGCTAAGCAGGAAGAAACGTCGGTAGAAAGGCAACTCCAAAGAAAGCCGCCCGAGCGTGAACGCCAGTACTTCATTACAGTCCCGTGTGCCAAAACTCAAGCGAACAGTACACGCACCGGGGTAAATTGCGGTTTATGACGACCACCGAGAAACACACGGTAACGTCCGTTTGTGCGTCGTTTGTTCGATTTTCCGCCTTACTTTCATACGAATACGGTTAATTTTAAAAGATCCGACAGACGCATCCTTCGATGCAGCATTGTGCGATGACGTTTGACATAATGAATAACGCAGAAATGGACGTTGCGTGTGTTTGACGCCTATGACAGCCCGCGACAGCAGCTATTTTATGCGGTGACATGATAGTAGGTATGTGATACTTCATAATTGGGAGGCGTAATGTTTGGTCCTGTCATATACAGTTTTTGCATGGGATTTCTTAAACTTGGTCAGAAACCAGATCCGGGATAACACCGTATAATCCTGCGGTGTGTGTGTGATCATCTCCTTAGGATATACACTTGTGAAGCCGTCTGGTTACATTCACTGCATATTTGGACTGAAACGGAAGTTGGTAAATAAAAATATTTTTTAAATTAAAACTTTTAGTTTAAGTAGGTTACTACGGCCGTTTAAATAGGCTATATTTTATAGCTGTCATAATCATGTTTATGCAATCTATAGATACTATTACCCCTTGGCAGATTTGTCTCGAATGTTTAAATTTGTCTTTTGCCGCGCTTTCGAATCGAAACAAATTCGACTGCCAAACGAATATTTGTCATTTCCTCGGATGTCATTTCATTGCACCACAATTTGGCTATCCAATATTCAAACTTCGAACGCCGAAATAGAAAAATAAAAATTGACGTCGGCATTTGTTTTAGTCGGCGAGAGCAGAAGCACAAAATAGAGAGTATACAGAAGGTTATGATATGACCCTATTTAGGATTTTCGCGACTGTCAATTGTTACATAACCAGGGTTGCTCCTGTCAAAAATCTCAAAGTAGAAGAATATCATAAGAACAAAATCTGATACAAGAACGTCATATGATTCTGAGCTAATACAAGAAATATGACGTTCGTGGCAACCATTCTTTCAGTTACCTTGAGTTCCTCTGAGATTTCAGTTATTTATAGTTAGTTACAGTCGGTAAGCGTCAAAATCGTCGTCTTGTGCTGAGTGAGCCATCTGTAAAGGCGCCCCGCCCGCCGTTTTCCTATAGTGTATTTCACAGCCGATGGGTACTGTGACGTTTATAATTTGAAATAACTAGTGATGTAGTAGTGTTTAATCGAACGAAAAAATAATCGGTTTTTGTCTACCAAAATGATGAAACTGGAGGACTGGAGCAAAGTGGTTGAAAAAGACAAAGAAAATTGTGCTCCACGTTTGGGGGTCGGGGGATGGGGAGACATTATACAAATCAATAATCTTATTGACAACCAATTAGTCATATATTTAAGCGTGAATTAAAGCGACTCGTCTGCCTGAAGAATAACTATTTAAGTAGTATATAATATTAACACAATAAAATGCCTTTTTTAGGTTATTAGGGTAATAATACTCGATATAGGTAATCGTTTCTTTTTCGTTCGATTTTCTTTTCACCCTTCTACATCTCTAGTAAAGTTGCCGGCGCGGATCATTAGATGCGATTTCGGATATTTTTAAGTATGAGCGGATCCTAACGTGGCATCACAGAAGTGGTGGGTTAGCGCGTGCATTTACGCGCTTGCCACACCTGGCGTGTTGTAAACAATGGATGGGTATCCATGTGTAAAACATTATAAAAAACAACGAAAATCGTAAAAAAATATACAAGACAAGTGTAAGAAAGGAATGTGGTTAAAAAGTACCTAAGGGTACAATATAGTTAAATTTTAATCGACCCATCTGGGTAACATCGGATCCGATTGGAACCCGTCAGACTAGTTCTCAAATATTTTGTAGTCGAGTGCCGGCAACACTATGTCACAAAACGTCAGCCTACCCTTCTTATGTGAAATGCAGTATAGTTAGTGGTTTTATCCAATTGAAAATCATACGGAAAAAAATGTGAATTTTATTTAAAGTGAATAATATGTACGAACGAACATAGGAATTCTACTGCATTAGGTAAGACGATTCCATGAATAAATCCAGTGAATAAAAAGTACACGTGATAGCCAAAGTATTATGAAAAAGTAATAAGGCAACTTGTTATTTTTTTCTAAAGAACACTTCAACAAAAACGTTTACAAACTTTCTGTACAAATTTTGATTCCAAAATTTGTTTGCCATTTCACAAAGAACTTTTCTGCCCACACGCGTTTGAAATTAAAACATTTTTGGGGTTCCGTACACAAAGCGTCAAATCGAGACGTTATTACTAACACTCCGCTTTTCCGTATGTCTGTCTGTCTGTCTCCAGACTGCATAACATAGTCATCGTTAGATAGAAAGTTGTCTTTTTACAGATGAGATTGTTGCAGGTATAAACTGGAATAAAATATGTTTTTACATACAATAAACGTGTCTTTTGGCTCATTCTTTTCAGATAATGGGGCGGAATCTGTCGTGCGCGTGACCAACTCGCACTTGGCCAGTTTTTTTCCTAGCCGGAGGGAGGAGGAAAAATTTACATTGCTCTTAATTATTTCCAAAAGTAATCTCCAAGTAATTATTGGAATAATCGCGTGTATTTAAGAAGGTTGTTACTTTGTCATTAAAGTCAAGCTTCTCAACGCTAGAGGCGATGCCAGAATTATTATGGACAGAATTTGCGTCCAAGAGTAGCTAAAGTTTGTTTTGTTTGTTACCTACATCGAAAACTTTTTTTTTTCATCGTAGCGATTTACCAAGAAACATGACGTTTTGCTGAGTTGCAAGCGTCATGGTCGCGGGCAGACTCATCTACGAGTATTATTCGCTTATTAACTAAAATACTATCGCGATTAAACCCGTGTGTGAAAGTAATCGCGAGTGCTTAAAAAGTTACATATCCTAAAAGTACTTGTTGACGCATTTTCCTACTGTCTATTCCACAGATTTTTGATAAATATTATATCTGCAACTGGATCCGTCTAAGAAAAATCAAGCCACATGTTCAAAAGCACTTTTTAAGGCCCTAGAGGTTCCCAGTAGAAAGAGGTGTGTAAAACAAACTCGTTCATTTCATTTGTTTTGTACAGCGGCTAAGTGGAGACCGCCTGGGAGCACAATTAGCCTAATGAACAACTTCACTTAAGATTATACGTGGCACTAGTGGCGCCTACAAGTAGAAAAAAAACGCTTGGGTTAACACGCTGTGGAACCGAAAAATGCGTGAATCTTCATCATCTTCCTGCCCTTGTCCCAATCACTTGGGGTCGGCGCATCATATGCATGAATACGTGAATGTAACATGCATCGCAAAATGAGAATAGGTGACTAAACGAATAATAAAGATAAAACTAAAACCTATAAACTATGCAAACCAAAATAACCTACCAAAAGTATTAAGTTACAAACGTGTATTTTTTTTAAGATTCCAACTAGTTCTAAACAAACTATGACTTCAGTCTATTCAGTACATCAGATTCAGACCTTATTTCTGTTCGGCTCCACTGGTGTGAAGTTGCTCCTTAAGCACAGCTGTAATTGGAGTCAAAAACTTAAATTGTTGGTACTTGGGCACCCTAATTAAGGGCGACACAAGTTTATGCTTCCCACGTTTGTAACCACATCAAATTCAGGCCGAGTTTTTTTTCTGTTCGGAGGCGCTACTACTCTGAAGTTGCTCCGTAAGCACAGCTGTAATTGGAGTCAAAAACTTTAATTGTTGGTACTTGGGCACCCTAATTAGGGGCGCGGCAAGTTTCCTCTTCCCACATATGCCATCACATATCAGAGTGACCAACTTAAGTTTTTTTCTCTTCGGAGGCGCCACTACTCTGAAGGTGCTCCTTAAGCACAGCTGTAATTGGAGTCAAAAACTTAAATTGTTGGTACTTGGGCACCCTAATTAAGGGCGCGGCAAGTTTCCACTTCCCACGTTTGTGATCACATCAAATTCAGTCCGAGTTTTTTTTCTGTTCGAAGGCGCCACTAGTCCGAAGTTGCTTCTTAAGCACAGCTGTAATTGGAGTCAAAAACTTAAATTGTTGGTACTTGGGCACCCTAATTAGGGCGGCGCAAGTTTCCACTTCCCACGTTTGTGATCACATACCTATTAGCGATTCCAGCAAGAGATTTTTTTTCTGTTCGGCGGCGCCACTAGTCCGACGCTGCTCCGTAAGCACAGCTGTAATTGGAGTCAAAAACTTAAATTGTTGGTACTTGGGCACCCTAATTAGGGCGGCGCAAGTTTCCACTTCCCACGTTTGTGATCACATACCTATTAGCGATTCCAGCAAGAGATTTTTTTCTGTTCGGCGGCGCCACTAGTCCGACGCTGCTCCGTAAGCACAGCTGTAATTGGAGTCAAAAACTTAAATTGTTGGTACTTGGGCACCCTAATTAGGGTGACGCAAGTTTCCACTTCCCACGTTAGTGATCACATCAAATTCTAACCCAGTTTTTTTTCTGTTCGGAGGCTCCACTGGTGCGAAGTTGCTCCTTAAGCACAGCTGTAATTGGAGTCAAAACCTTAAATTGTTGGTACTTGGGCACCCTAATTAGGGGCGCGGTAAGTTTCTGCTTACTAAGCTTGTGATTTCATAAGAGTGTGTCCATCTAGGGTTTTTTTTTCTTTTGGTGGCGCCACTACTCTGAAGTTGCTTCCTAGGCACAGCTGTAATTGGAGTCAAAAACTTAAATTTTTGGTACTTGGTTGGGCACCCTAATTAGGAGCGCGGCAAGTTTCCACTTCCCACGTTTGTGATCACATATTCACCCAAAGATTTTCCTGTCACATCAGATTCAGTCCGTTTTTTTTTCTGTTCGGAGGCGCCATTACCCCGAAGTTGCTCCTTAGGCACAGCTATAATTGGAGTCAAAAACTAAAATTGTTGGTACTTGGGCACCCTAATTAAGGGCGCGGCAAGTTTCCACTTCCCATGTTTGTGACCACATCAAATTCAGCCCGAGTTTTTTTTCTGTTCGGCGGCGCCACTGGTGCGAAGTTGCTCCTTAAGCACAGCTGTAATTGGAGTCAAAAACTTAAATTGTTGGTACTTGGGCACCCTAATTAAGGGCGCGGCAAGTTTCCACTTCCCACGTTTGTGACCACATCAAATTCAGCCCGAGTATTTTTTCTGTTCGGAGGCGCCACTACTTTGAAGGTGCTCCTTAAGCACAGCTGTAATTGGAGTCAAAAACTTAAATTGTTGGTACTTGGGCACCCTAATTAGGGCGCGGCAAGTTTCCACTTCCCACGTTTGTGATCACATATTCATGAAGGAGACGTTTGCTTCCGCAGTGTTGATGGAAGATGGTTTCGGTTCCATTGCTGATTTTAGGTCCGATTTTTTCTTGTGAGCATTCACACCTTCTTGAATGGCGGACTGGAAAGTGTACATTTTATATCGTAGAAAAGTTTAACAGCTTTTTGCCGTGTTTTGCCGGTTTAGAATAACATAACCCCATATTTTTTCTGTGTGTGTCGTAAGAAGCGACTAAGAGATTTGAGAGCCATGCAAATTGCAAATTTAGGCGACAGGCTGATAATCTGTCGCTATAGTGATACAGTTTTCTGAATGAATCTCAAATTTCTGTCTGTTTCTTATAGCCGTTTAGGTTCTGACTTCCCCGCAAGAGATATAGGCGTGATATGTATATGTATGTAAGTTTAACTTGAGCTATCATTGTTATGAATTTTCGGTAAAAAAAGTTTAAACCACGTTGAAGCAATCGGTTTTCAAAATCCTTCATCGTCAATAACACAGACAAAGTAATTTTAATCGTGGAATGCCTATCTCCACGGATCAGTTTAGTCTTAACTGAGTATCTCTTACTTTCAACAAAATAATTTAAAAGACATAAAAAGATCTGGCAAAACGTCAAGTTACATTACCACAGGTATTGATTTTGTAGGATTTATTTATAACAGCATTGGATCATGTTATAATGCTTGTTACTATAATATCAGGTAATCATTAAATTTTACCTTGATAGCACCCCTTATGATTAGGTAAGAAGGTAGTTTCCCACAAAGTCGGATATAGGTATAGGTACCTAATTACTAACATTAAAACATATTCCCGGAAACATCACCAACTATTCATGTTTCGTAATTACATTATAAGAAAAATCAAGTATTTTATCTTCGTTACAAAAATGTGACGTAAAACACTTACATACATATAACACGCCTATATCCCTTGTGGCGCAGGGAGAGTGTAAACGGCTGTAAAAAAAGGTTATTTACACTACGTCTGACAAGAATTTGAGAGTCATTCAGATGACTGTGTATCGCCATAGTGACAGGTTGTCAGCCTGTCGCCTTAATTTTTTTTTTTTATAAATAATGGGTAAGCATTTGTCCGCAATCTCACCTGATGTTAAGTGACGATGCAGACGATGATGGAACATGCTCGCCCAGATAATGCCTATTCACTCTCGCCTTGAAAAGGCCCAGGTTATAACGTTCCGGAAACAGATCCGCAGGCAGGGAGTTCCACTCCTTAGTAGTTCGCATTAAAAATGTAGAAGCGAAGCGCTTTGTGCGAATTTGCGGGATGTCTACGATATAAGGGTGGAATCCCAACCGGCGTCTCGTGCACCGGAGATGGAATGGTGACGGAGGTATCAGGTCATGGAGAGACTGTGCACACTCCCCGAAATGTATCCTGTAGAATACCGACAATTACTAGTAGTAGTAGTAGTAGTAGTACTAGTTCTTTATTTTATGATTATTATATTTTTTCTTGACATGTAATTTATATTATGAATAAAGTTGATTATGATTATGATTATGATTATTACAATACACATTGTAAGATAGTGATTCTAATTCATGACATGAGCCACTGCCTTCATGCTACTACTCTCAGCAAGGGAAACGTAAACTATTTCACGGCTCCCAAACACGAGGCACACATAAAGTAATCAGGAGGGGTATGTAGTTTTACAATTGCGCTAAGAAATAGTTCCGTAGTATGGGTAACAATCCCACAAAGTAGTTGATTCATAAAGTCAGCAGCGTGACTTTTTGACAAGACAAGGGATAGGTGTACATCGAGTAAGCAGCGGAGGTATGTAGTTTTGCAATAAATAATGCCGGATCCCGACTTAAGCGGGCTCTATGCGTGTCGTGCGCGTGTTAGTACAAAGTCACCTTCACGCATTTACAACGCTTTCCCAACTAACAAGTTTTGGTCGTATAATGGTCGGGACAACGTTATCGTTACGTCTTAAAGTCGGATAGTTTTGGTCATATAGTGGTTATGTAAACGTTTATACGACGCGATTTGGGCACAAATTATATAACTTTTGTCCGTATAAAGACCGTATTAAGGTCGTATTAATGGGCTTAAGTCCGGTAAAAGTCATATACAAGTCTGTTTCGCGACGTATGGTCGAATAAGAGTCGTATAAGTGACTGTTATTCGACCATTTAGCCGTGTAGTGGTCGTATTATTGTCTTTAAACCGTTCAAAAGTCGTGTAGTGGTCGTATTACTGACATTTACACGACCTGAAATCATGTAGTGGTCATCGGCGTTACTTTATCGTGCACGGACTTCAGTGTGCTATCAAACGAGTGAAAGTGAGGTTAAAGACAAACAAATCATTCAAAATAATTAATGTCTGCCATGTTTGTTATCGAATATAATCTGAAAAGTTGTGAATGGTGTTAGGAACTGTTTAGTGTTGAGTTTTTCAAGTGGGAAATTGTTTTATCGACTATTTTGTGTTATTATTCAAACAAAATTTTAATGCCCCCTACAGATAATAACGATTTGAATTATTTTATTTATGTTATTAATTCATTATTTATTTATATAACGTTTATACAACTTTATGTCGTGATCGCGACTGTTAAAGGACTTTTTATGACTAAAGGTGGGGTTATATGACTAGAAACCATTTTCTGTCCGCCATTTTCAGGGTACCGTTTACAAAGTGAAACGTACTTGAAAGACATTGTATTGTATTGTACAGCATAATACTGGCCGACAGTATAATTTACACCACACCAGAGGAACACAATACAACATTATGGATGGAATCAAAACAATGTCGCCATCCTTCTTCACCCCGTACCAAAAATGTACGGGGGTGTAATGCACAACATTGTGATCGGAAACATCATGTGAGTAGTAGCGTAGTGATGTGACTTGATCGATAATTTTACAAAAATTCCTAACTAAATCGATATCGTTTTTATTTAAAATAATATAATTATATAATATTCTTTATTGAGCTTAGTCACTCAATTTGTTCGCTCCAACTCAACCTTATCTAACCTACTGTTTTGGAATTGTGTCAAAGGTTGTCTTTTATGGCTGCACCCCCCAAACCACCGTCCCGCCTCGCTGGGTTGCCTTGTATGTTAGGTTCGAATAATTAATCTACAGGGAGTTAGGAAAAGTAGTCTGTCCCATTGTACGGGGTTATTTTTTAGTCAGTGCGCAAACTTTGCAGGGTGTTTCTACTCGTGATTCTGAATAACTTTTACTACGGGGCCACCTGCGAATACGCAAAAAAAAATTTGGATGTTGCATAGAAAAATTCATACCTACTCGGCGAAAATGTATGGAACACCCAAAAAAAAAGATTTCGCAGGTGGCCCCATAGTAAAGGTTGTTCAGAATCACGAACAGAAACATCCTACAAAGTTTGCGCACTGACTAAAAAATAACCCTGTATAATAAAGTATGTTAAGGGTGTTCACATGATTTAAAAAAAATATTTGATGATAAAAATATTTTTAAATCTTTTAATCAAAAAGTTCAACTCTACAACACAGAACGCTTTACAGTGTATGTACTGTCCTTTACCACTCCAATAACTATGCATGCACTGTTCCTTCACAGCGCGTAATAAGATCTACAAAGGTGCAACCGCAGCTGAACGTTACAGTAACGATGTGCTCTATCACGCTCAGACCTAAGTAGGGTTGAACATTTCATTTTTTTTTTATTATGTTTTATATAAAATATTTTTAATTTATTTTTTAAACTTTGTTAAGCCACTATGTTGTACCTACGTAACAGAACTAGTAGTAGAAAGGAAATTACTACTTTTCTTAACACCCTGTATAAGTCGATTACAGCCAACACTGTCACTTCACTTCATCCGCTGTGACGTAACTTGGTTTGATCTATTTGCAGCACTGTACATTATTAGTCTGGGCCCGTATTTCAAGCCTATCCATAATGCCGTACATTATTCTGTTGTACAATACGTTGTCGGGCATTATTATTGTATGTACTCCACGGAGGAAACGTGGCGAGACGTAAGATAACATCTGTCAGACAAGTGATAGTCAGCCGTAATTGATGCGACGAGTCCCTATAATGTACGACATTGTATTGTACAGCATAACTATTTCTGACAGAGTAATGTACGACATAATGAAGTACGACATGATGAATAGAACAGAACCAACTATAGCCCCGTACAAAAAATGTACGGGGGTGTACTACACAACCTGATGAACTATTCTCAAGGCTGGCAGTAGTGATCTGATTTAATCGTTAATTTCACATACCTACTTATCAATGCCATCTTCCTGCTCTCATCCCAATTACCTGGGAAATCTTGTTAAACACAAAATCGTGTTGCAAAGGATTTCGCTTAATTTTACGACTGTTTGTCCATCTGTTTGTCCATTCGTCGATCCGTCCGTCCATCCATTCATTCATTCATCCATACATACATCCAGTCTGTCCGTCCGTCCGAACATATATTTCCTATTTTATTACCTACGGAACCATGGCCACTATAATTCACACCACAGCGAGGTCAAGTAGTTGTGAAGAAGTATTATGTACGACTACTAAACAATTAAAAGGTTTTAAAGAGTCATATAAGTAGCCTTTTTAGGACTTTTAGTCGTTTAATCGTTATGTTACACTACGTTTATACGACATTGCGTTGTGTTTCAGGTAATAATATGATCATAATATAACTAATGATCAAATTACAGTTCTAGGCTTGACTGAAAGTCACACAAAGGTCGCAATGACGATTTTTATAAGACTGTGCAGTTTATTAAAGGTAATAAGATGACCTTTACATTTCTAATGGTCAGGTAACAATCGGTGGCATGACTAAAAGTCATAAAGCTGTCGAAACAGCGACGTTTTTATGAGAATGCGGTAAGACCATTATACGACCGTTATATAACTAATGGTCTAATAACAGTCGCTAGCAGACTTCAAGTCGTATAAGAATCGCCATGGCGACCTTTATACAACTTTGTGGTTGATTAAAGGAAATAATAAGACTTTTATATACCTAATGGTCTGGTAACAGTCGGTGGCCTGACTAAGAATCATTTTACGGTCGCAATATCGATTTTTATATGACTTCGAGGTTTATTACTAGTAATACGACCTTTATATACCCAATGGTGTGGTAACAGTCGGTGGCATGACTAAAAGTCATATAACAGTCGCAAAGTCGACTTTTATGCGGCATTTAGACAGGAAATTTATTCGACTTTTATACGACCTTTATACAACTTATGGCCTGGTAACAGTCGCTGAACTGACTAAAAGTTATATAACGGACAAACTGGCGACTTGTATACGACTATACGGTTTATAAAAGATAATGATACGACCTTTATTTACCTTATGATCTAGTAACAGTCGCTGGCCTGACTGAAGGTTATATAATGGTCTCAACAACGACGATTAGTCCTATAATTTTATCGTATAGCGATCATTTATACGACCTTTATACGATGGTCGGATAATTAAGTCGTATAAACGTTTACTCGACCAAATTATACGACTTTAGACGTTTACGACTAAAAGGTCGAATAAGACACCACTACACACCTCTGTGAAATTCTGCTTACCACTATACGACCTTTATATAATCAAAAGTCGTTTAGTCTGTTTTTTATACGACCAAGTTGTTAGTTGGGTTCTTTCTATAATATGTGTGCTCTACACGTGCTCTTTGTTTTGTTAGCGGGTGACTTTTGTTTTGTACTAACACGCGCAAAACCCGCGTATCTCAACCCGGTCTAAAGTAAGTAAGACAAGAGGGACATAAAGTAATCAGGAGAGGTATGTAGTTTTACAATTCCGCTAAGAAATAGTGGCGCATTAAGGCGACAGGCGACGATCCCACATAACGTAAGTTAGACAAAGGACCACAACTATCCGATTTAATTAAACTCCAAGTAGAAGTGAACGCGCAGATTTGCAGGTTTGTTCCGCTTGGCGCTTTAAGCAAGACAAACGTACATCACGCTTATATCCCTTGCGGGGAAGGTAGAGCGGTTTGTGATATGTTAAACGGCTGTAAAAACGGCCATTACACCACTTCTGACAAAAGTTTGAGAGTTTTTCAGAAGATTGTGTATTACTGGTTGTCAGCCTTTCACCTAAAATGAAATACAAGTAAACTCTCACACTTAGAAAATATATGAGGTGATGCTATTGTAAGCTGGCACCACACGTCACCATCATACAAATCCCACCTTTATTGTAAAAACACGGACGCTATCGTTGCCTCTGACAAATATTTGAGGGCCATTTTAGAACAATTATGTATCACTATAGTGACAGGTTGTCATGTTTTCGTCTAAAAAATTTAAATACAAATGAAACTTTTAAGTCCTTTAGTTGCATCTTACGATACCCGAAGGAAAAAAATAGACTAATGCTATTCTATGCCGCCATCACAATTCTTCGTTTTTGATACTTTATGGAAACTAAACCGAATGAAAACTTACAACGGAATTGAGCAGAAGTTAACAAATGAATGACTTAGCAAAGCTATTTCTCACATTTACGACCTTGCACTAAAATTAGAAGCGTTTAGAGCTATTGCAGCTTAAGTTTATACCAATTCCCTTAGCCACAGATTACGATAAATGTTTTATAGCTATTGTAAAGTTTAGTAAAACTTGATTTATAGGTAACTAGGCATCAAAGTCATTTGCTTCAAAGTCTTTCTATACATTTAAGAGAACATTGGAGCTAAGTTAACAAATTCTGCTTATATTCTTTCCGAATGCTTGTGATGTATAGCTATTATATTAAGGCCTACTCTAGGCATGCTCTTATTTATATTGTTTTAAAAACGATTACGAGAAGAAAATATAAGTAATTTCATTATTTCATATAGGACATATTTAGGTACCTATCTAAAAGTCTATCAAAAAATTCGCACGGATAGTTAAAGCCTACAGCCTACCAAGCTACAAAATCTTAGTAACCCACTTTGGTTTACTCCTACTTCAACCAATCACCTGTAACCACGTTTTTTCACCTCTATATTCTCTGCAACACACTTTGGTTTACTCGCATTGCAACCAGTCTGCTATCTGAATAACAAACCGAAGGCAACTATATCGTTATCGAAACACCGGTCAAATGGAGTGGTCCCGAACTTTGAACCACACACCTACAATCGGTGGTTGCAATATTTCACCAAGATAGTGTGGATAGTTCCCAACGGGTGCTCCTAGTTCGATAGAGTAACCGGTTCAATGTATTTGTCGTTTTGTTCTAACGTGAATAGGTACAAAATAATATTCATAGATAAAATAGGTTTAAGCACAGTTCTAATGTAACAAACATGAGAAGTGAGATGTAAGATTACGTCCTATATAATATAGGTATGTTAGATGGCATCTTCTAAAATTTTTTTCGTCATTTGCAGAGGTTTGAGGCCACATTGAAACACTTTTATCAATACCACAAATAAATAATAAGAAAGGGACACCCAGAAAACACGTAAATAATATACTTTTATCCATCCTTGAATAAGATAACTTTCCTTTTTGCTATTGCCATCCGAAAAACTTTCATAGGACAATAGGAAAGAAATAAATAACATCGCCCTGAAAGTTGTTTCGCCCTTTTCAATATGGGCCTTTGTTTTACGAGTTTGACGCTTTTTCATAACACTCAAGTTTGTGTAAAAGTTTATACAATAGTTCTAATATTTTATTATATTCTATCTTCATATTGTGCCCTAAAAGACAGAACATTTTAATGAGTATTTGCAAAGATTATTGTCAAAATAAGGTATATAATCGATCTACTACTGGTGAGTCACCAACAAACAAGAACTCATATTTCAATGAACGTCGTGAATTGAACTCGGAAATTCCGACTAGCAGGCAGTTGCACTACCACTGTACCTACCAGGATGTTACCGAATAACCCACTTTTCCGAAAACGCTAAGATAAAAAGGCCAAACGCCAAACTAAACAGCTTTCCCTTAAGAAGCTCAAAATATTAAAAAAATTGGACATCCTATAGAAAATTGCTCGGGCAATCGATTTTTTTGTCCGTTGCGATGAGGGCAGGAAGATGATGATGATGACTTTGGCCCTTAGGGAAAGTTGTTCAGTTTCACCTGTTGAGCTTAGCGTTTACAGGGAAAGAAGGTAGTTCCATACCACCGTGTATACCGCATTATTCAACAAACAGCGTAAGGTCTTGCACAAATACCTACCAAGTCCTCATTTCAAACCAAACTCGACTTAACCTAAAATATAATTAATTACGTCGCATAAAATATTTTATTCGCATTTCTATTTGAAAATGGCGCATCTCGTGGGCTTCCTTTGGCGGAATTAGTTTACCTTTAATTTGGGTAAGCGCCGGTGACAATGCTCGGCGGACGAATAAAACCCAACTCCGCCAGATTAAATTCTATTTCAAGGTGTATGGCTGGAGCTCGGTAAATATATTTATGTAACGTCAAAAGTTGCCGTGTGATGCCGGCTTGGATAAGCATCACTCTATTTCTAACCGTGGGTGACGTAAAAAGTGACTAAGGGATAATTATTATCCAGGTAATGGGCAGCAGCGTTCCCTGTAAATGCAACATCTTGCACTGCGCTCGCTAATCCGCCTGCGAAGCGTGGTGAGTATGGCAATGCCCTTCGATAGGGGGAGGCCAATGTCCAGCAGTGGACTGTTGTGGCTGTTATGGTTATGGTAATATTATTTAGCTAGCACCTGTAATCTCAAGGTATCTAGGCAAGTAACTGAACGACTTTATGAATATTTTCAGGGACAGCCCTATTCTACGAAGACCAGTAGGTAGGATTTACGATCTCCTTCGGAAGTTTTTGGTTCAATATTCGTCAATTTATAAATAAGTGACACCGTTTTAAGTTTGGTTAGTTATTTACATGTTTAACCACCGAAGTGCTTACAAGAAAGATGTTTTCATGTATTGGGTTTTACAAAAAAGTTTGACGCACGTTTACACAGTGTTTAAATTAATTTTCCATACGATTTGACGTTGTCAAGCTAGTTAAACTATAACTAACTTTTTGTAATAACACGGTTATTATCGATTGATATTTTATGGTTGCTGTCGTTTCACAACCAATCGAAATCGAAATCGCCTAGTCCAGAAGGGCAGTTTTAGAACATTGACACCATGATTCATCAAGTCGTTTGTCATCACGACACACAAGCTGAAGGCCCTATTTAATTCATAAGTATCTGTTCCACTCGAAACATAATTACTCAAGTCATCTGCTCTTTGTATGTACATCTCATACATTCCTTACCGCGTCTTACATCAATACGAGCGCTTCCTAAACCCTTCTCTGTTTGCGCTACACTCGCGACGTCACTCGCGTCTGGCGAATATGACGTCACTTGACGGTAAATAGGACGGTTTGTTGTTATGTTTGTATGTGAGCAAATCTACAGTGTGTGTGTTGCGCTATGTGTGCTAGAGCCTAAAAGACAGTAATGTTACTAGAGACCGATACACACTCTCTCTCTTCATGTGGGAAACCGAGTCGTCCAACGACCCGATGAACCCTGGTGTCAGAGTTTTACAACCTCATATTACAAGAAGTAGATATTGATATGGTTGTGTAACGACCGCGGCGTATGAGTAATTATAGACAGCAACCGGGGCCGACGGCTAAACGTGTAATATGAATCACGGAACCATCTGTCTTTCCGGACAATCAGTTGGTTCGGCCTGCAATGTCATAACCAGACCTTTGTGAGTGATCCACCGAGAAACGTTCCCGGAACCTTCTGCGTCGCAGGCAGTCGCGCTACCACTGCCACGGCCGTCCGGCCGATACTGAAAACTAAGTGCTTCGGATGGGCACGTTAAGCCGTCGGTCCCGGTTGCTATCTATGATGGCGGTCGTTACACAACCATGTCAGAGGCCTGCTACTTATAGTAGGCGGTTGAAAAACTCTGACACCAGGGTTCATCGTCTCGTTGAACGACTCGATGGCCCACACGAAGACAGAGAGAGACTAAGGATCGGCTGCACAAAGGTTCATCATAACTGTTTTAAATATCATGCACTTACCAAGTTCAGAAGCACCGGATAAAGGCGGGATACCGCCGTGTTTGCTGTTCTCGTGTTTTCGAAGTGCACGGTGCACGGAACGAGCAAAAGTGCAAGTTATTACAAAGTTGGACCGCTCACGATACTCGATACTCGGCTGAACTGACGCTGGCGTTTCAACTTTCCAGCGGAGTCAGGTAAAGGAATCGGCAGGTAATTGAGCTCTTTTATGTAAAAACTAATTAAATGTAGGTAGATATTCACAGTATCTTTGAAATGGTCCTTAAATATTTGTGGGATATAGCGATAACGACTGTTTTTTTACCCTGGGGTATTTAATTTTACCCCCGATTTTCTTTTCTTATTTCCTTATCTTTTTGTTTAGTTTCATGGTCAAAGTGCACCTCGTATTAGTATTTGGAGAGCTATCCATTACACCCTAATAAAACGCTAGTAAAATATTCATCAACACAGTTTGAGCTGAATATTTCGTTAAATTACTTTGATGGTAAAAGAAAAATATCTATTCATCAGTGTTGCTTGATTGATTTCATGAATATTGTGCCTGGTGCCAGTTTCTCAGTATTACGACGATCAATTCGTGTGAAATTTCAGACATAGCGTATCGCTTTTGAGCCAGAATTTGATACGAAATACTGATAGGTGTTCTAGGTTCAAGTTTAGACTAAGATTGGCAAGCAATTAGATTCTCCGATCGATATTCAAACATAGCTTTGTACAGCATCCCTCTTTGTACCTATTTATTTATTTTACCGTTTATTGCACACAAGAACATTATACAAAAGACAAAACATAAAGATATATGACACAACAGGCACAGCTTATTTCTAGGTAGAAATTTCTTCCAGCCGACCTACGGAAGTGAGACATTTACAAAGAAAGGCAGAGAAGACGTGTACAACAGCTTAACTAAATTAACAAACAAAAGGAACCAGTAATATTTTATATACCCTAAATTATATGTAACTAATTAATATATGTGATTAATATAAATGAATATATACAATATAATACATATGTATAATAAATATAAATATATACCTAATATTAACAATCTAGAGATAGATAATATTATTATTATGTTCATACTGGCAAATCCTGCAACGTAAATTACAAAGTTTAAATGTTATTGACAAGAAACTTATCATTCTTAAATATAGTGATGACGACAACTGAGTAAATATTAGACCTCAGGTAAAATCAATCGGATAGTTCAGACTGCAATGTCCTAACCAGACTGAGAACAAATTCACGAAGTGATTAATACCAACTTTGTGAATACCCCACCTAGACTACCCTATTTATTGCGCCACATCAGCCGTCGAAAATAGATGAAGCCAACTTCTTTTAGTCGTGTGTGTGAGTGAGGCACAGAAACGAACTGATGAGCCCTAATGTCAGAGTATTGTAAGCCGTGGCCATGTTTTTTTGCTTTTACAATTTAGCGGGCCTTCCCCTGCAACCTTGTAACCGCGGTTATAACCTCAAGGGTCCAGGAAATTTACCGAATCTCTACCTCCCTAATTAAAAATGAATTATGCCCTCTTAATACTTGGAAACTGATACTATTTTACGTTATGTCTCCTTTAGAAACGAAATCCTAATCATTTTTATTTTAACAATGTGGTGAAATTGATAATTGGGGAGAGCCGTGTTTCTCATTACGTGTTTATACAGGGTGTAAAGAAATAGGACGCAAAATAGGGGTTGTTTATTTGCTCGATTGTTGATAAAGGAAAATGTCGGCTTGAAAAAAAGGTACAAAAGGACAAATACGGATTAAACTAAAAGATCTAACGGAAATCACTCTTCAATATTGTCATACGCTATACGATATTTTTCCGCCTCAAAAATTAAACGGATGAATTTGTCGATTCCATACTAAACAGGCTTTTCACAGCCTAGCAGAAAATAACATAAACAACCCCTCAGTGGAGAAGGGTGCATACAATCCGATTCCCACCCTTCCTTTTAGTTTACAAATCTTTACTCTCACATTAATCTACTTGCATTTTGTACATTTTTCTGTTCCGGCCCGCCTTCGCTAAAATGTCACCCTTCGTCACTGCAATGTCTAGCACTAATAGATAGCTTTATATTTTGTAAAATTATCTGAAGATATTCGTATTAGTTTTGAAAATCCATATCTAATCTAGAATCCGGAACTATTCGGCTCGTTAGCTAAAGATATCGGAACTATATTTGGAAACGGATGCCAAATATTGGAACGAGAAGCCAATTAAATTCAAATAGGTCGGAATACTAGGGAATATTGGTGAGGGTTGCCAGCTTGCAAACTTGAAAATCAGATATTATAACGTTTAGACCTTGTTCACCCGTCGGGACATGTTAGCCGATCAAGTCATTATTTATGATTTTTCAAGTTTCATTTTTTTATTTTTGGCAGCATTTGTATTAACTTATGTTCTATGGTTTATCCAGACAAACAAGACAGAAAAACAGAGAACGCCATTTTGAGGGTTCTGTACATCGACAGACAAAAGAGCCCATAGTAGTTAACTTTGTTGTCTGCCTTTGATACACATTCAGCAACACACTTTTTCACTAACACACAAAATTCAAATTTCACATCAAAGTAATGTTTTAAAACTTGCAACAGGTAAGGAAAATACCGGCGGCAGCCCTATCTATCTCTGTTCTGTTTGACGCGTCCGGCAGAGTCAGTAAAGGTAAAAGGTTTCCCAGATTAGATACACTCTAATGAAGATAAACAGTGCTGTAATGGGTTGCAAAAGAAAACTGTAAACTCGTAATGGAGCGAACTAATTGGCTGATGTTTCGGCAGATTTATTAGTTAATTATTCAGCCTGTACGTGCGGCGTGGCCGGCCGGAACTTGGGCGATTTCTCTGAATTTCGCCCGGACTGTAGTGTATTTTGTGTTTTGCAATATGTAAGGGAGACCGAGGGGTGTTGGATCATTTTTGACATTTTGCTTCGTAACACAAAATTCTATAAAGATAAATTCGTATTTGATTACACCAATCGATAGCAAATTTCATAAGCTTTAAAATGATATACACTTTAGAAGTGTAAGTGTAAAGTCTTTTATAAAAAATCTACTTTAGTTGAGCAAGACATTTTGATCCAACACCCCTGATACCGAGGACTGTTGGATCAGGTACAGAGGGGTGTTAGATCATTTTATGTTAATGTCATTTCAATAAAGGCTTATTTGAATTTTTTTATGTATGACCTCAAAGTTAACTAAATAATTCATTTTAAATAATTTACTGGGGGCACAGTAGTGCCCCCGCCAAGACGAGCCAAGCAAAGCGCCAGAGAACTACCTACCTTTTCTAGAAGTATTTCGTAGTTTTTTGAACTCTCATAACTCTAGTTTTCTATATACCATATTGATCAAATTCTCAGGATATCTTGTCGATAGTAACCTTATTAAACATGCAATAATTCAATTACATAGCTTTAATACTTTTTGATTTTATGTATATCTAAAAACACCGATTTCGTCACTCACTGACACACTCACTCGCTGATGATCAGCAAAATGTTCGGGAACTTCCTGAAGAGCTAGTAAGCTGAAATTTGGCGTGTAGACTAGATTAAGCATACAAAAAACGAATAGATTCAGAAACTTATGCCCCAATCCCCAAAATGGCGGGAAAAAGTTAGTATGAGAATTCTTCATTTTTTTAAATCGCATTTTAATTCACAGTGAAAAAGGAATAAATAATTAATAAGCGTTTCAAAATGAAAATGAAAATGAAAAAAGAAAATGAAAATGAAAATGAAAATGAAAATGAAAATGAAAATGAAAATGAAAATGAAAATGAAAATGAAAATGAAAATGAAAATGAAAATGAAAATGAAAATGAAAATGAAAATGAAAATGAAAATGAAAATGAAAATGAAAATGAAATGAAATGAAAATGAAAATGAAAATGAAATGAAAATGAAAATGAAAATGAAATGAAAATGAAAATGAAAATGAAAATGAAATGAAAATGAAAATGAAATGAAAATGAAAATGAAAATGAAAATGAAAATGAAATGAAAATGAAAATGAAATGAAAATGAAAATGAAATGAAAATGAAAATGAAAATGAAAATGAAAATGAAAATGAAAATGAAAATGAAAATGAAAATGAAAATGAAAATGAAAATGAAAATGAAAATGAAAATGAAAATGAAAATGAAAATGAAAATGAAAATGACAATGACAATGACAATGACAATGACAATGACAATGACAATGAAAGTGAAAGTGAAAGTGAAAATGAAAGTGAAAGTGAATGTGAATGTGAAAATGAAAATAAAAGTGACAGTGAAAGAGAAAATGATTATGAAAATTAAAATGAAATCGAAAAGTTTATTAATAATGTATTCGGTTATACGTACGTATAACAAACTTACACAAAAATCCTGCCAGTTTGACAAAAAAATTAAACTGAGATAAAACCACAGAGAACCCAGACGTCCCAGTGGTGCCATATGAATCCTTAATTTTGAAGGTTTCATATCGTATAAAACTTAAATAAAAATATAAAAGCACCTCCAAAATATTAGCCTGACAAATAAGAGCAGAAAACTTACTTTTGACGATTTTTTTTACGATGTTCCGATAAAAACAAAACGGCGCGCTATTTGTCAGGGACGCTAACTTAGGGGTCAACAAGAGGCAGAAAGAGGCACAATTGCATTATAGTCTGCTCGCTAGCGCTTCTACTTTTCGAGAAAACAAAGCTGATCCAACACCCCTTTGATCCAATACCCCTCGGTCTCCCCTACTGCAAAGTTTTCGGTTATTATTCTACTGAATAACCTTTGTAATCGTTGGCACTTGAAGAAACCGTTAGGGTCGATACGGAACGTCACTGCGGTCACTGCAGAAAATTCTGACGTCGAACGATAGTCGTCGATAGTTTTTGTCACATTTGCATAATATAAGTAAGATCTAATGAAACTGCCAGTCAGTGATAGAAAGATGAATCCATGTTTTAAAGATTTTAGTGACGTTTTTAAAACAATGTAGTAGAAAATATATACCTAAATATACTCACCGGCACAACTAATCGGCCACCAATCTGTAATGGTATATTTCATGTTGATTAGAAATATAAATATAAAAATATTTATTTATCTAATAAAATACGAAATGTAAATAGTAATAGATAATAATATAAATTAACTAATTTACAACTTATATTAACTGTAATTATCAATGTTATAAATATTAAAAAGTATTTCATGCTAATGCAGGTGGCCGATTAGTTGTGCCGGTGAGGTATTTTTACACACGTTAAAGAAGATAGGTGCAAAGATGTAATGCACTGCTGTAATGTTTTAAATTCTCTTTCTCCTGTGATATGCAAAAATCCACATCGCGCATCTTACCTGCGGTTATAAAAACATATCCCTGTATAAATACGCAAGTAAATATCTCATGAATTTTGCTTAGCGCGATACCATTTGACAAATATTAATCTTCGCGGTAAAATAAATACAAATATATTCATCCCCAAAGCGGCAAAGACATAAAAACGAATCACGTATGCAAGAAAATAAAAATAAATACCAGGGAAAAGCCTTGGGGACGTCTTGGCGACGTCACACATTAAGTCGGGGAAGACAAGTCACAATTTCATTTCAATTACATGCTGAATTTAAGTAGCTACGGTACTAAAATAAAATTTATTGCTTAGGGTCGGAACTCACCTACATAAAGTTTAGTCTGAGCATTTTAGATAGAGAGGAGCGAGGATAAAACAAAGAAAGGTAGCTTATTTGGGACACGTACTGAGTAATACCAGATACGATCTAGGTACAATAACTTGTTATGAAGGGAAAAGTTGCTGGAAAAAGAGAAAGAAATCATGGGTGCGAAACATACGGGAGTGGACAGGAATCGCGAGTGCTGCCATACTATTTCGCATCGCGAAAGATAGAAGGAAATAATGCGGAGCTGACTGCCAACCTTCTCTAGTTGGAGATATGCACTACCAGAAGAAGAAGAGGTTAACAAGCTCGATTTTTTTTGTTTTCGTAATGAAACGATTTTTCAGTTACATTAACTTTGGTTCGCGACGCTATCGTATATAAATGCAAGTTTGAGTTTTCTAAGGAAACACATAGGTATGGGGTAGAATTTTACTAGTGACCGATGGAAAAAATACAGGTCTATGTCTAGGTATATTATGTATTTTATGAACGTATGTTCTATAAATGGCCGACAAGGTCTTTGATGTGCCCATTTCCGTCATAAGAGATTTCTTTCTCGACAAAATCTGGGGATAATCCGTTTAGCAGAGATATTAGTATCAATAATTCAAATTCAATAATTGATAATTGATATAAAAGGCTGTAGTTTTGCGCATTTTTCGTTGTATTTATTGCACGTTTTCCAAATTGTTTATCTAACTCGCTCGTGAAACTAGAAATGGGGTTAAGGTTTTCGGCGGCCCAGATTAAACCAATACATCGCGGCGAATAACCCCCATAACCATGGAAAATTGCACAAAATTAGTATATTCAAAGCCGTCAGTAAGAATAAGCGGGGTATTTCCATAATTGAGCAAAGGCCGGCTGTTTGTTCCGTGTAAAACAAATTTATGATACCGATTTATGCCGGCTTGCCTCTCTTACCGTAATCGCACACAAACTCACTAAAATGCTTTTTGTTTGTACTTATCTTAAGATATATTTTTTCATAAATCTACCTTTCAACTGTGCTTTTTTGTCGAAACTATTAGGAACTACAATCAAAGAATTTAGATGGGCTGAGGTATTTACTTGAACGCTACCTTTATTTATATTTTTTTACCCCGCCCGAGCCGCGTTTAGATTAGGAACACAAATTATAATAAAAAGAGAAAATTTTGAATTACATATTTTCTCTTTTTTTATATTGAATTCGAATGTGAATTACTCAAGAGAATCTTGTGAATTCCTACTAAACAATAAATGTTTCGACTTTGACTTTGACTTTGCTGTTTCTATTTTCCTAAAATCCCAATCAAATACCTACAGCACTCAATCACAGCAGGCATTCGCAGATATAACAAAGTTTTTAACGTTCTCCTTCGCAACTGCCAATCGGATCGCGCGGTAAATAATTCATAACTCAAGACTCGAACTTCGATATCGGTAGTGAACTGTATTCGGATACATGCAGTACTACGATTCCCAAACTACTTAACTGCAGACAAAGATTTTAGCAATCGTAGCAGAAATTATGACAAGAAATGAACTCTCCTTGCAACATCATAAAAAAATATTCTTCTACAACAGCCAGTAGTTGGTACCTATAGGTATTTATTAGCCAAAAAATATTTCACGGTGATTGTTTAGTTAAAAAAACGTGTTGAGCCGACCCCAAGTAATTGGGATAAGGGCAGGAAGATGATGATGATGATGTTTAGTTAAAAAAAATAGGTGACTCCAGACTCAGCCCATGATTATCAATTTCAATCTTACTGCCGTCTTTCTTCCCAATTACTGAACAAACTTTCGTAATTACCAAGTAAATCAACAAATGTTTTTCTTTAAATTTAGTAGTTGTTGGTTTATAAACTAGGGGCACCGATTTGTTCATCGACTTTGTGTCCTACACGACAAGAGCACAAATTAGGGAGACGGCGCGCGAGGCGCCTTTACAGATGGCTCACTCAGTACTAGCGACGATTATGACGCTTGCATGGACGTACAAAAGGACGCTGGCTGACGTTTACTGGAATGAACTGGAACCTCAGAGGAAATCAAGGTAACTAACATGAAGCAACAAACCAATGGTATATTAACTAATGGTAACTAAAAAGTCGGTTGCCACAAAAGTCATTATTTTTTATACTGAAATCGTCTCAGAATCATATTAGGTTCTTGAATCAGACTTAACTGTATTTTGTCCTCGTAGTAAATCTAGCAACCCTGGCTATTTAACGAGTGACAATCGCAAAAATCCTAAATAGGGTCGAGTGATCCTTCTGTAAATGCTTTATTTTGCGACAAAAGATTGTTTTTTCAGACTTAATGGATTTAGAACCGACGAATCTCAAGCAATTCCTACGCGCGCACCCACTTTGGACTCGTCCCTGAATAATTTAGTTCACCTGGAAGGCACCTTAATGTGAGAACGTCGAGCCTAATGAATTAATATAGTCTTTCGCCTCATGAAGACTTATTGTCAGTTGGTGGGTGTTTTTATAAAGATTTATATTGTGGGTTTAAGCAGCCACATACGTTAGCACCTTGAGGTGCTTTTAGGTAACAACTAGTAGCCACCTACTAGTAAATCTAGAACTAGAAATCGCGTAGGTACAAATTTAAAGCCAAAGATAAAAAAATGACTAATACGTGGATTAGTTTGCCCTTTTTGCCTTCTTTAAAGAATGTGACAATCTTAAAATTGAAGAAAAATTCCTATCACATCCCAGCTCATAAACAAAGAAACATGATCTTACCGCATTAAGCATACCGAGCATAAACCAGGGAAGCAGGACTGTAAAGGTGTTTTGAAATTTGAACAAGCTTTTCCAAGGATGGTAGATCTACATACGAAAAAAAACCTTACAAAATGTGTCAAAGAAACTTGAAATGGAAGAAAAATTCCTATCACATCCCAGCTCATAAACAAAGAAACATGATCTAACCGCATTCAGCATACTGATCAGATCAGGTACCAGGGAAGCAGGACTGTAAAGGTGTTTTATAACAAATTTTATGTCACCGGTGCAGCGACGTCTTATTCGAATGCAGCGGGTGTAATATGGAGCCTTTCGACGTGGGGTGATACGAATGGGCAGGATATTATTTTACAAAAGAATAAGAAGAGATCTATCTATATCAAATAAGAGTTTTTAAGACGGAACGTAATACAAACTTGAGCATTTCGTAATCAATAAAAATATTAAATATACGTTGTAACTTCAAAGAATTGGTGGCAAAATAAATGACGGCGTAATAAGTCATTTTGGTACACGCCGCCGATTAAAATTCGTCAAAATCTGGGTCAGTTTTTGACATTTTGGGCTAAATTTAACTAAGTATGTACAATTTTTAATGGGTGTGTTTTAAATGACAGAAACAGAAGTGTGAACTGAGCTTTTTGAGCTTTACCCGACACCTACTCCATCATTCTTGATTCATTCACGTGTGCAATATTATTGGAATCCGTTTAAGTGCAAAATTCGAGATAGACGAAGATACATCGTTGTATTATCTTTCAATAAATAAATACAAGAGGTAACATGAAGGAACACCCGAAATATTACAACTCAATCTCGACAGTATCGCAAGGAGATAAGGCTGGTTTACCCAAAGCATAGTTTTGCTCATAAAGTTTGTTTTTTTCCTCACGCACCGTATCCAATATCAAAAGACACCATATTTCTCGTAACCCTTTTGTTTTGCCAAGTTCCGGTTATGAAGGTAGCAGTAAACGTGATCGCCTCACCACGAGGCTCTAGGAAGTAATTTTGGGTAAAATCGTACACCACGCTCATCTCTCTGGGAAGTAATTTCGGGTAAAATCAGGCACCACGTACGTACCCATCCTGGGAATTTCTTCAGTGCAATAAGTAGCATAAGATAACATAATATGATGAGATCTAAACAAAGGCTGACCTTTAAAAGAAATAATTTCTTACTGGGCTTATGAGTTTCAAGTTTTATGTAAGCTACAAAATAATTTACAATACAAATATAACATTACAAATCAATCTAAAAACTGCTCTTAGGTTAGACCATGGCAAAAGCGGCAGCAGAAGCGGAGAGTTTCAATACTAACAAATTTCTATGTACCTAAAAAGCTGTTGATGGAACTACCTCTATGCCTAGACTAGAGTCCAGTTCAGAGGGAAAAGCTCATGCAATTCGAAATCTAAATAAAAGAGTATGTGACCGCATTTTCTTCCGCTCGCGCGGTCGTGTAGTGCGTGGCCTGCAACTACCAAGCCTCAACAACACTGACATGCCAACATGTCCGCATCGCTGGTTCTTCCAACAACTACATTAGCATCTCTGAGCAAGGAAATTCAGAGGGAATCTCGAACAAGAAGAATGAAGCCGTGAAAAATTCGTCACGATCTCATTTCGCATGTGTCTATAACACAACTACATGGACACTAATACTTAGATCAAAAGTGTCAATTCAATCTGCACATAGAGTAAAGCGAGTCTATGTGATTAAAGTATCGTTTTAGCATGAAAAGAAGGTGCATGGATGAATTTGACGTAGGTAATCTGGTAAAACCTGACACTAGATCGACAGGCAAAAAAAAAGAAACAGTGAGACAACACACACAGCCCCTTAATAATAATAACATATGCCAAACAGCGACTAGTTTTTCATGGCTTCGTGCTTGTTCCACATACGGTTCTTTCCGAATAATTTTTCCGTCCTCTGGTCATTAGCATACAGTTGGCGGTTGTTTTTGAAAATCCCACAACTGTTGTTCAACCGAACACTAGAGTTACTGTGTGTTACTGTGAATTCGTTACACGCTTATGGCACGCTGAACGGCTTATTTTGATGATGCATTGTTTTGGTGGCTGGCTTGTAAAACAGGTACTAAGTCATACTGGAAGTTATTTTAAATTTTGATACTGAATAAGTACTGATTACATCTACCGGGAGTAACAGAAAGGGTATAACAAGCCGAAAGGAGGTCAAGGTACTCATGAAACTGAACAACTTTCCCCATGGAACATGGGTCGAAATATGAAAAAAAAATTTGGACCTCCCTTTCCGTTACTCCATGTATATGTTATCCCTATGTATTTTGATTATGAAAGATAGAATTTTTGGTTTGGTTTTGCTGTCTGAATTGTTTACGTCGTCGCTCAACAAGTAGTAGGTACTAACTACTAAGAGAAAACGTAAAGAGATTTCTTGTCTTTCATTTATATAACAACGAATAAAAAGTAGTTTTTATCCAAAGTTGATAACAACAAATTACCGCTTATTGATAGTCAATTAAAATGAATGGATGGAGTTATTGTAAAAAGAGAAATTTGCATGGCACAATTTTGAATTCCTCCCAAAAAAAAAAACTGGTATAAACGGGTTAAAAACATAAAAATAATGGCACTGCCTCGGGGCCGGCCAGGTAGGTAATGGCAGGTTGGTACTATCAGTATATCGAATCAACTTACCCCTCTAAGTGATCGACTTACACCGGTATTCATAGTATCTGTTTGAAAAACCAGTGTAAGTGTATCTCTTATAGGGATAGGCTGATATGCTGGTGATAGTACCTACATCAGTCCTCTAATGCAACTAATTACTTAGTATGTTATATCGTACAGTAGACAAACAAACGCTAGTTATATTTGGCGATGCAATAACATAAAGTGGACCTCACCTTATTTGTTCCCAAATAATACTACTGAGTTACTTTAATGTGTGTTTGGAGACGTATTCTCTTACTGAATTTGTGCTTCTGTGTTTTTTTAAGATCCTGGATTCGTGTTTCAGAGGGCACGCTCAGCCGTCGGTCTTGGTTGCTATCAGATAGCAACATAGATTCTATGAAAACATAGTCGGCGATCGTTGCACAGCAATATCAGAGGCCTAGTATACAATAGTCTAGAAGGCGTTCAATACATCTTAGATTTTATTCTCCTCAGAAGCCTGGGCAGCGCTTCTGAGGCGCTTCGCTATGAAACCAGTTCGTATAGGTAGGTACAGACAATAAAATTAAAGAGGTATACCTTCTTCTCTTCTACTTTTCGTGTGGGACGTCGAGAAGTAAGAGTTTTTCAACCGAGTTTTTTTGTTGCGTTGCGTACCTAGAGTCATTCGGGGTAAAATTGCGCACTTTTGGATATTTCACTTCATAACTCCCAAACTACTGCGATTTAAAACACATTGTATGTGCTGTCTTATATCTTGGTTAATGGACTCTCAAATACAAATAAACAACTTGCGATGTAATCTGCGGTTTTTCATATATTTAAAAAAACAGTGACTAAGTCAGAGTGCGCACTTCTTCCCCGTGATGCGGGTAAAACTACGCGGTGTGTAGGGTAAAATTGCGCACAAGGGTTTCACAATAATTAAGGTCTTATCGGATGTTTATATCTTATCATTACGAGGCATTTTATAGTCTAAAACAATAAAAAAAGAAAGATCTAATATAATATCGGTATTTCTGTACAGAAATGCGTTTTTAAATATCACTATAGTGGGGTAAAAATGCGCACATCTAGCCACATACGTCATATGCTCACTATTACCCCCGCAGTTTTACCCCATTCAATGAGTACTCAAAACAATTTATCGTAACTTTGACACTTTAGAGGCACGGTTGAAAAGTTGTTTCTGAAAAAGAAATTCAATATGTATAGAAAATAAAAAAGTAGAAGCAAGTTCTTCATGATCATAATCCGCACTCCCACAAACTTTTCCTTGCACTGAATAAAGTCCGAATTTAACCACGTTTTGGTATTTTTGGTTCTAATAGGTAGGAAATCGACCCGCACTGCACAGAGTGTCTGGACCTAAAATGGCGGTTCAGGTACACGTGTTCCCAGCAAATCAGCGTCCCTGTCCCTGCGCCCTATTCCGTAATATCGACGGTGCGCAGTTTTACCCGCTGCGCACTTTTACCCCGAATGACTCTATGCCTTAAGCTTTGTCCAATTGTAATATACTCTACATTGAAATATAATCATACTCATACATAAACAAGAATATATTATAAACAAACAAATTATTATTCCATGCAACCCTTATTTCTTAGCTTTTATGACAAGGCAAAGTCAATTCCCATAAGATCCGTATCAATAGCGAAACCTCAAGTTGGACTGGTCAGTCCGAACTTCCCTGGGCCCTCGCAGTTTGTCAATAAAAGTTTGCAAAGTACGGTGGATGGCACACACACTGGACGGCTATGCGGTTTTTGACCAAAGAATACTTATCATAGGCGCAATTTGATTCGGCGGCGCGCGCCATGATGTCAGGTTTTGTATAGAATTTCGTAAATCCTTTCGTCAAAAAACCAGATAATACATACGCTTTTGCGGGGTTAGCAGAGCATGAAGAATACGGTCACGAACTATGAACTATTCAGAAAAATTGTGTGTCATCCATCAACCATAGAGATAGTTTGTTATAGCCTGTCGCCTAAAATTGTAATACACATGAAACTCTTGAGTCTATTATTCGCCTCTTATGACACCCGCGGCGGAGAAATCAGGTGAAGCTTTTCTAAGCTGGCACATACGGATCCGGCAAAACACCGGACAAACATGGGGTATGTGTGAGAACTCAAAAGTTCGCAAAGTAATTCCACCCGGGGACCATCCTGTCTTTTTATAAACTCGAGGGGATCAGGAATTTTATTGCGACAGTTCCACGCAAAATGAAAAATAAGAGGGTACTCTGACAGATATGAACGATGGCGGGAAGCCACTTGGTGGAAACTTCAACAAGTTCATATTGTAGTTTCAGTTACCTATTTAAGGTATCAACTTATGCTAGTATTTCATACAATTTTTAAGGGTGTTAAGGGTGTTCAGAATTCGAAAGGCAGCCATGGTATGGTTTTACATAATATGTAATTCATATTATGAATGTATAAATTTACCTGTCTTGAAATAAAGGATCATATGTACAGCTATATCGGCAATTATATTGGTGGCTTTCATTAGAGGAAAAAAACGAGTGTCGTATTTATTTATACCTGGTTTCACGTAGGTGGGAATGGGGTGGAAATTAGCTACTTCAAGTACATATTTTATTTAAAAACCGTTGCGCCTCAATGATGTTAATAAAAGAGAAAATAAAACTAGTGATATTTTCCCGTAGATTAGCAAGACTGGGGTACAAGAAAAAAGCCACCAGCCCTAAGAATCGTAAGACACTGATGAGATATAACCGATTGCCCGAACTTCGTTCTAACTAAGGTTAGAACCTTCTAACGATAACAAACGCCGTCTAAATCCACTATGAAACTGCTGGGTTCGCCTGAAAAATATGCTGGAGTAATCCCGGAACTCGGAAACAAACTAAATCGGAATTTAGCACAGCCACCGCGGATTAGTCGGCGGAAACTTTTGCCAGCCCTGCGAAAGTTTTCATCTCTTGTTGATGTTGAAAAATAAAATAAAAAACCGGCTAAGAGCGAGCCCCGGCTTGTCAGGGTTCAGTGTACTCGAAAGTTTGGGTTTTGGCGCAGAACAAGCGGTTGGCAAGTCGAAGTGGTTGTGTCGGTGTCTTTGAAAATAAAACAATTTTAACATTGGCGCAATCTTTTGGCTACGTTACATTTTGTTTTTTTTTTGTGATGCAAGTTTTATTTTAATACCCATCATACCATAAGGCGTCGTCCTGCGGACGGGCGAGAAAGTGAAATGTCAATTTTGCGTCAAACACGACCGAGCATCGACGCACGACGACGTCGATTAATGACCTCTATTGTAATAGAGGTCAAAGCTACCATAAAAATGGACAACAATGACGTGTTTGGGATCACAATATTTTAAAGGACAAGCGCGTCAATCGGATGGCCGCCCGCGTCTCATTTCTCTGCAACCTCACCTGTTGGTAAGTATAATAATGCAGACGACGATTCAGTTCACACAATTTTACATTGTGAGATGCGACAACTCTCACACACAAGGAAGGTTCGTGCCATAGTACCCAAAGACATAGTCAAATCAATATCCCCGTGCCCAAGGATCTCTAAAAAACCTCCCCCGAGGTGGCAAGGGACGGGATTAGCGTAGAGCCGCGGGACGTGCCGCAATGAATAACCGACAGCGGCGACACTATTAAAACTAATACTTCCGAAGACAGCGATGTATCGAATGAGGATCACAGGGTTTTTACGCTGTGTATTGTTGTAAAGGTCAAAGCTACCATAAAAATTGACAACAATGACTTTTGGGATCACGTCCGACAAGTTTTTGAAGGACACGCACGTCAATAGAATGGCTGCCCGCGTCTCATTTCTCTGCTATCTTTCCTATTGGCACGTGATAACGCAGACGACGATTCAGTTCATACAATTTCACATTGTGAGATGCGACAACAAGGAAGGTATAGGTTGCAAAGTCTTATAGCCATCCTAAAGAAAACATAGTCAAATCAATATCCCTGTGGCCAATAGTCAATCTCAAATCAAATCAATATCCCTGCCCAAGGACAAGGGACGGGATTAGCGTAGAGCCGCGGGACGTGCCGCAATGAATAACCAACAGCGGCGACACTATTAGAACTAATACTTCCGAAGACAGCGATGTATCGAATGAGGATCACAGGGTTTTTTGTAACTGACAATGCACACGACGATTCAGTTCATACAATTTTACATTGTGGGACGCGACAACTCTCACAGACAAGGACGGTTCGTGCCATAGTTCCCAAAGACACAGTCAAATCAATATCCCCGTGCCCAAGGATCTCTAAAAAGCGTCCCCCGAGGTGGCAAGGGACGGGATTAGCGTAGAGCCGCGGGACGTGCCGCAATGAATAACCGACAGCGGCGACACTATTAAAACTAATACTTCCGAAGACAGCGATGTATCGAATGAGGATCACAGGGGTTTCACGCTGTTTATCTTAAGAAGTATCTCTGTAGAACTCTAATAATAAAATCAGAAAAAATGTTCTTTCATATACATTTTCATTTCGTAATGTTTAATCTGATCTCATAGAGTTAGTCGTATTTCTTCCCCTATAACTTTTCAACGAGGAAAACGCAATATGTAAAGACTAATAGTGATATAAAAAGTTGGTTTTTATCCTATGCTGTTTTTATGAGTATCGTGCAATTGGACAAAGTTTAAGGTATGTACAACAAAAAAACTAGGTTAAAAAACTCTGTCATCAGAGTTCATGTGATCGTTGAACGACTCAACGTCCCACACAAAAAGTAGAAGAAAATAAGGTCGTATTAATTTCATTGTCTGTAGAACATTTATTAAAAAAAACAGATAATAAAACGTAGGATCATGTTGTAAGCTTTATGATCATGCTGTAAGGTTTTTCTTCATACTGTACATTTCTGATACTGTTTCTAGCATGAGTCATATTTCTTGCCCTAAACTTTTGAACGCGGAAAACGCAACATCTAAAGGCAAATAGTGTTATAAAAAGTTTGTTTTTATCCTATGCTGTTTTTACGCGCGTTGCGATCCGTCGCTCGCGTGGCTCGTGTCTAGCGCACGTGCTGATGTGATTTATTATGTACCAACTGAATAAATAAGAATGCTGCTTTTGGATTTCTTCTTTATATGTTTACGCAGCTCAGTGTCGTATCTAAAAATAGGTACGGTACGATAGTGAACTGAAGTTACTTACCATCTACACATTCTACACCATCCACGTAAAATATTTATACAAGTATAGTATGAGAAATATAATTTTACCCGATTCGGCTTAACGTTTCAAATAAAAAGGGTCATACCTATATAGAAAAAGTTAATACAGCATTTTAACGACAATCCTGGAAGACAAAATTTAGGGCAAGAGAGGTAGAGGAAGAAGACGACTGACTGGGATTAATATAACCTCAAGCCATGGTCGAACATTAAAAACACAACAATATTGTGCAGAAGAACGGAAGATACGAAGATTTCCAGAGACATGATCGCCCACGGCCGTTAGGACATGGCACTCAATAAGAAAATCTAATTAGGTAGGCTTGGCCAGGTAGAGTCGCGAATGTTTTCTATATTTTGACATTAAACTAGTCGAAATAATAAAATAACACATTGGTATCACTATTATTTTTACCTAATTCTCGCGGGTTTTATTTTCAACTAAAAACGCATTTAACCGCATCAAAGAGGCGTGGAGTAAACGTTTAACCAAAGTTTTTACTTTGTGTAATTTGGTTCAAAATTTCGTGAAACTTTTTGTTCGTGGGTTTTGCTCATTTATATTATATTGAACGCTTAAATTTCACAGAATAGGAAATATAACTACTAATAAAATGATATTTAGTAAAATAATTAGTTTGACCGTGCGTTTATTCAAAATTACCTCATGACTAAAATATACGTAATTTCAACGTTTACTACTATTTATGCTTTTGAATCACAATTGTTTCGAATAAGGCGTGCAAAGCCGGAACGGGACGGAAATATCACATTACTTGAAGAGTGTAAGTGAAAGTATACCGTAAACTATGTAGGATTGTCGACATGATCTGACCATACTACAATTAAAAGTACAACAGCCTCTACTACTGCGCTACTACTGAATATGAGCCTCCCCCTATAGAGGAGTATTTTCCAAACCAATTTTTATATTTTTATACATTATTACACGTGGCATTCTCTACCGGCCAACCAGAGGGTAAACAGAAAAAAAACTATACGAGTGCACTCGGGTGTGAAACCACACTTGATAGGTAGATTTCAGAGCGCAGTGAAAGGTAACGCTGCTGCCCCTTCCCTGGACCCATCTCTTAGTTGCCTTTTACGACACCCACGGATAGAAATTCAGGTGATGCTATTGTAAACCGGTACTACACGAATAAAATTTTAAAACCCGTGTTGTTAGTATCGTGCCTGCGGTGGAAAATTTTGTAATTTTTCCATAAACATTTTAACATGGCCTACAAAATACACGTTCAGTAGGTATTAATTCTAAACATTTTTGCCGAATCATTTGCGAACCATATAATTTCGCCAACACCACACTCGCCAGCCATTAACTGAATCCGTATAATTAATTAATTCCGAGAGGTGGAGCTGTAATGAATTTGTGTTATAAACAAATTCGATTTAGCATTTAATTTGCTTTCGATTTGTTTGCGAGTTTCATCGACACTTGGGGATCAGTTGTTTAGAATCACATGTTACATTTGTCACGAACTTTTATGAAAAGTTATCTTAAGACTAAGTCGAAATATGTTAAATTAATTGCATAAGTACTATCGCCTAAAAACCAACCATTTACAACATTTTATAATTTACAACACCTCTAACAAAAGTTAAAGAGTCATTCAGAAGGCTATGTATCACTATAGTGTCAGGTTGTGAAATTGGAATAAGTACCAACTCACAAATTCCTTAGTAGCTTCTTACTACACCCACGGGAATTATATGGTGATGCTATTCTAAGTAGGCATTACAACACAAAACACTTGATCTAAAGATCTCCTATCTACACTCAGAGCGAATCCAACAAATCGTAAAACTGGAATCGTGTTATCAAGCTTTCAACTGCCCAAACCCCTCGAGGACTCGTCTACGTTTCTACATTCTAAGCTAGAACTGCACTGTTCTTTAACTATTTAGACAGTCTACTTCTTGGAGTTTCAAATTGACATCACACTGCTAAGAAACAAAGTCGAGTTTTGTGTGTGCCGGGAAGTTCTTTGTTGCTGGTCTCGTGTTGCATATTGAGAGGAACTGGGGAATGGCGTGACGTGGAGAAACAAACGCAAGTACGATATAGGGTGTTAGGGCCTATCTCTACACTTAAGACGTGAGACATGAGAACTCGCGACGCTCGAAACCGTTTCTATATAAAATGTATGAAACAGAAGAGACACCGTCGCATGCGCGTCGCATCGATGACGGACGACGATCACTTTAACAGACGTCTTGTTACGTCTGGCGTCACACGTCTAATGTGTGAAGAAGGCGCACACATGATCAGACCATAAAACTAAACATTTTCTTTCTATTGAGGTATGTTGGCACACTTGTAAAGCCCCCCACTTGTAAAGCTGGAACTGCAGTGTTCTTTAACTATTTAGACAGTCTACTTCTTGGAGTTTCAAATTGACATCACACTGCTAAGAAACAAAGTCGAGTTTTGTGTGTGCTGCGAAGTTCTTTGTTGCTGGTCTCGCGTTGCATATTGAGAGGAACTGGGGAATGGCGTGACGTGGAGAAACAAACGCAAGTACTATACCGGGTGTTAGGGTCTATCTCTACACGTGAGACGTAAGACGTGAGACATGAGAAATCGCGACGCTAGAAACCGTTTCCATATAAAAATGAAACAGAAGAGACGCCGCCTACACACGTGTGCCGCGCGTCACGACCGATGATCACTTGTATGACAGATGCGTCTCGCGTCGCACGTCTCATGTGTCAATAGCGCCTAAGAAACGGTGCACACATGATCAGACCATAAAACTAAATACTTTTTTTTTATTAATGGCATGTTGGTAGGTAAACGTTTAAAATCCGCCTCATCTTCCCATACCAGATTTCCCATCAGCAGACTTACTTTCTATAAGAAAGCGATTTCTTATCCTTTTCCTAACATCGACTCTATTCTATAGTAAAATACGTTCTTTTTCATTGTATTATCAACGACTACTTATTATAGCTACTTGGTATCTCATTAGAAAAGTAAAAGCTACTCGCTGTATTAGGCATGATCATCCTGAAATGTTTTCAGTGCACAATCCCTTACACCCGGTATAAGAAGTATGCGAAAACAGTTTAACTTACTTCTTATTCTTGTTTGTTTTATGTAGATAGTTTGTGTTTGGAAAATAACAGGATGTCAATAAATGACCCTAACCACCCTAACTAAAATCGAGCAAGTCTTACTTTAGAAAAAACATAACCCTCCTGACCTGAGGCAGGCGGGTAAAATAACCCTGCATCTAGAAAAGATTGTAAATGATATTGCTGTTTGAGTCAATTTGATTCTCAGGTACCGTTGTTATTTTCACAAAAATTATAACACAAATTAACAAACATGTAAATATATTATACCTCTAGTATTGTTTGAGTAAAATTCGTAACTTAAATGAAACAGTCCTCTCATATTTAAGCCGAAATATTTCCATCTGATTTCACCACCTCAAGTAAAACATTGAAAACTCTCATATAAACTATTAAATTTCAATTCGCGTATGGAGTGGGATATTAATTAGTTAGGGAACGATTACACGGAATTAATTGGGTAATCCAATATGAATTTAACGGGTAATCCAGTATAAATTCACCGGTGTTTTAACCGGTTTTAACCGATTGTTTGTAGGATACCGGTTCCGGTGGCAATTGTTTTTCTCCCGCTCATTACAGTTCTTATTAATTTAAATTTGATTGAATATAGGCTGCACCTTATTAACTTATTTTTACTTTGTAATCTTTATGGAGTAAAAGATGTAACTACAAATATTTTAAGGCGAGAACAAGTCCATGAAACCCCTTTCCCTAAGCAACATAGGTCGATATTATATGAAAAAAGAAATGGATTTTGCGTTGACTGCCACCATACAAATGACATCTTGTGTCAGCCGCAATTTTGCACGTGGTGTGCCATAGTCGGTTTGTGTCTGACTGAGCTATCGTTTTCTTTATCGGTTCCGGCAAAATATCGTAAAAACATAGGGTAGTACCGCCTAGAGGCCACCTTTTTCTCTGTGTACGTTTAAATTAATTAATCAGTATTCGCGATAGCGAGGGTTAATAATTATTTATTTGCATCTACGTGATTGCAATGTCTATGAAGCAAAAGCCGCGCCAGGACATGAATTGCTACAATTACCCTCCGTTAATTAAGAGTTCTCTGTTTGCCACTTTATTTTTATACAGGACGTCAATGTTTTATTACACATTTGTTTGTTATACCCTCAAGGTAGTAGTTTTTTTTTTTTAATGAACGGTTATAACCAATTAGCTCTTTGTAGACGTGAATAAATTGACCCGTTATATGGAAGTGTCGCCGGCTTGGTAATAAATACTAAGAATCTTCCCAACTGTTCGAAATATTCTGAAAATCAGAAATCTACCTTTCTATAGACACATTGTTTTTGCAAAGCTTTAAAAAAAATTCACTACAGGCAGGATTTGAACCAGCGAACTTCGGAATCTGACTGCCGACGCCACTACCAACTGAGCTACCGAGGGTTCTATCCTAGCCTACGAATTAAGCAGTCTATCTTGGCCAGTAACGCGTGGCAGGGTTTCATCTATCCATAAATTGTATTTCGTATCCATTTTTTTGAAAATAGCGGACTATGGAGCAAACTGTGCAATGTTTCATAACTCCTAATTAGCTGGTGAAAACAATCTGCTTCCGGAGAGATTGCCAACCGCAAAAAACAAGGAAATTAAAACACAGCTTAATTTATGGTATCACCGTTCCCGAGTCGGTTGTTAAGACTTCTGTCTTCTTGGATTTTTTATAAGAATCTAAAGCAGTGTTTTTTAAAGTCGTCTACGAGGAAAGGGTCTTCAATTGGCTTTTTTTTATAATTCATAATTAAGAAGTTAATTGTATAATGAAATGAGACTGTCTACTACAAAATAAACCAAATATCTTGTAAGGGTTTCGGGATGGGATGCAGTCGGCTAAAAGCGCCTGAGGGAGGCCTGTATCTTATACATTATATGACGCCTATATCCTAAGCAGGGTAACTGCTATTTACACCACGCCTGACAACAGTTAGAGAGTCATTCGGAAGACTGTGCGTCACCATAGCGACAGGTTGTCAGCCTTAGTCGCTTCTGCGATGATGCTATTCTAAACTAGCACTGCACGTAAACTATATTTTTACCAGTATGTAAGTAACATACTGGTAAAAATTTCTATCACACTGTGAAGAGCAGCGGATATCTAGTTACCACTTTACCAAAACGTTCCAACAAACAACCGTTGAAGTTGAACAAAATATATCCAAGCGAATATAAAATTTCGCGCCAAATTTATACTTCATGAATTCACATTCTGATCTCACGTAACATACACTCTTCGCGATCAAAATGGCGGGCTCATTTTTATACTCAACTTTGTAAAGTAACACCCTGTAGTAGTGTCGATTCTGCGGGACATTTAGCTTGGGGCTATTTAGGCATGTTTAAGAGAAATAATACGTAAGATGGCATTGTACGCCACCATAGGATTAGCTGTCAAATTTCGACAACTTACAGTGCCGTATTACACTTCACTTTTTACAAAACCCTCTCTTAATTACTAAAAAAGAAAAAAGAGGAAGGTCAGATTATCTAGGTGCTTTCGTTTTGAGTGCAAGAGAAAATGTTTGATTAACTAAAAGAGCCAAAACTTGTCTAATGACGCATTGTAAAATGTGTTAGTCCTTCAAAAACAGCCTATGCGACTGATTTCTTGCCTCTTTTATCCTTCTTATTAAAGAAAGTACTTACTAAGACTCATACACTAAAGTTGATACTACCGTTGCTACAAGAAATACCGCCATTTAGGTTTGCTTACAAACTGCGAACAGGCGTGTTTGCCCGCACGGGCGGCATGAGTACATGCCGTGACTCATGACCGCATATAAAAGACTCATGACAGCGTCATAAGTAGTGCGCCAGTACTCAACTGGGAGTAAACTCGGGAGATGGGAAAGGGTGGCACGAAGGAGAGATAAAGTGATGAGATGATGACAATTTTGACGCGTAATTTTTTTTTTAATCGACAGAGCATGTCTGTCTAAGACTTATCTTGCGCACAAAACGTGTCAAATTGTATTAATTTTAGTAAAGACTTTTGATATAAGGTGTAGAGAAAATCAAATTCGCGAAACAAATCGTGGCCCCACGAAAAGAACTTGTAGGGCCTTACCACAAAAAAGTTAGACCAGCGTTGAACGCGTGTCTAGCGTTTTTTTTGTATGAAGTTTTATTTTATTCGCGTTCGACACTGGTCTAACTTTTTTGTGGACGGGCTTCTGACTAATGTTTTAGACTGTCCTGATGGCGTAGCGGATAGTACACCTGCCTTCTACGCCGAGGGTCGTGGGTTCGATTCCCACTGGACACAAATATTTGTAAAGTCAATTTTCAAATGTTTGTGTTAAGTCTGGGTGTTTTCTATGTATAATATGTATTTATTTACAAAAAAAATTATATAAGTATTATATCAGTTGTTTAGTTCCCCATAGTACAAGCTTTGCTTAGTTTGGGGCTAGATGGCGCTGTGTGTTTCGTCCAGGAATATTTATTTATTTATTTAATGTTTCTGATAATATTTCCGATATACGTAGGAAGCTATTTTTATGAGTTGCTGATATTTCCTTAAAGATTGCCCTAATTTTTACGAAGCCAAACTCATACGCGCGTGTAAAGTATAATGACTAACCTACCTTGTAACTTTACGTACCGTCAAATTTCATTGGTCCAATCATCGTTTTTCCGAATAATAAGGTATCTCTGAAGCCAGTCAAGACCTAATTATTTTTCCAATAAATTGAAAATAACATTGAAATACTTTTTATAAAGGAGGTTATTAATACAGAAATACAGTTTCACGGAAAATAAACTTCCAAAACATTGTTTCAGGAATTGTATTAATACTAACGTTGTTGTAATAAATTTCATTTGCCATTGTGAACGTATGTTAATGAAATGTAGTCATTTATTTCTTCTTTCATAAAATTACAAAGTAGTCGCAGCGCATTCAGATTTCTGTATTGTTTCAGTTACCTATTTAAATTTTGTGAATGTTGTTTCAATTTTAATGTGGAGCTGAAATAGTTATGGAAACAAAAGATTTTCAAAAAAGTAGACAGCGCCGCAATATGACTTACTCGTAAATACATTTTCTTGTAGAGTCTTGGCTACAGACAGTTACACAATTTCCTTTTTGTTTTAAAAGCTAAACAAAATTAAGAAATGGAGCTTTAAAAACTTTTGAGTTTTAAAACATGATACAGGGTCTAAGAATTTTTCTAACTCAATTTAATACTCGCTCCTTTTATCTGCTTCCGGGATACTTCCCTGCTCGGCGCGCAGGCAGGAGTCGTATGTCAGAACGAGTTATGAATTCAGGAGTGGTGTGAAAAATAGCTCACAGCCCAGGCCGCATTCGTCTGTATTCCGCCGGCGCCGTGAAATGTGGACCCGCGATAACACCCGCTATACATTGAAAATTATTATTTTTATAGAGAAATGGCGGATATTTTTCTCCACCGAATCTATGGATCTGTGGAGATTTATTCGCACGCGGAAATCGGGATCGAAATAGTAAGTAATTCTGTTTATGTTACATATAAAACACTTACATTCTCTTACTTTGATATATTATGAAAACATGATAAGACGATAGATATGTAATCGTAAGAAATTTTGCTTATACCTCTACAAAATTAATAAAAAAGTATTAAACAAAATTCTGTAAAAATACCAGTAAAATAATACAGAACATAACTTGACGCGAGCGTCGAAAAGTTTATTCCAAAAACATTTTATACTCTCGAAGCTTATGCAAAAGGCCAATAAACGTTAAATATTACTCGAGCCGCAGTAAAAAGATGATGTACAACATTGACAAAAAAATGTGACAAATTATTGTACGCCTGACTCCATCAATAAAATATGCTAGGTAATACAATGATGAATCTACGTTGACCTTGTTGTAGATCTGCCGTGTGACGCGGAACTCGTGTATCTTAAAACTGCTCGACTTGAGAAAAACGCATTTGAATCTAAAATCTGTTTTTTCCTTTCTAAATGCAATGCGCACATTAAAATCACATATTTTTTTAACTAATCTTTTATTATTGTTATTAGTTTGAAGAACATACAAATATTTTTTCATAATATTTTGATACAGAATAAGTTATAGCTATTTGAAATTTGGACCAGTGAAAATCTCATACAAATCGTATTTCGCGAGGCCGTGTATCTCCGAGTTACATGCTTCCGCGATACAAGTTATGTACAACGTTTATTTTGCGACGCGCCGCGCCCAGTAGCAGTTACTGTAGTTAAATCGTGTAAGTGAGTTACACGCGCAGCGCGTAACAGTAACCGGCAAAGTTATGTCTTGCCAAATTCGTGTAACTCTGATTTTGTTGTAAAAAATTTCATACAAAATATTTTTTTATTCAAGCTCCCCTTATAAAGTAGACACCGAAACAACAATTAAGACATGTTAAGCGTAATTCGTGTAATTAGAGTTACACGAGTTCCGTGTCACACGGCAGAGATGTAGGAACCGAATAGGAAGTAGGACTCTTCATCATATTCAATTATGAAGTGCAGTCGAAAATAAACTGATTTTTCTTTTACATTTTTCCAGCCGCAGAAGCTTGTTTTTGTTTACGATTTTGTAAAAAAAAGCGTATGTTATTGGATACAGAAAATGTAAATAATTTACCTAACATCATCTTCCTGCTCTCATCCCAATTAGTTGGGGTCGGCACAACACAAAATCATGTTCCAATAGGATTTGACATAGGAAATCGAACACAAAATCATGTTGCAATAGGATTTGGCATAGGAAATCGAACACAAAATCATGTTGCAATAGGATTTGCCAGAACTAATTTTACGACCGGCCGCCTGCTTGACGTCAACCCTCTTTGGGAATGCTACCGTAGGTGGAATGACCACCACCTTACGATTGACCATGGTCGGCAGATACTGTAGCCAAGGTCAAAAACTCTACGTCACCTTTTACGTGTTTCGTAAATAGAATAGCAGGCAGAATTCTTAGCCACTACCACACGGCAATAATATTAATAATTTACCTAATTTCGTTTAAATTTTTTGGCGTCTTTGTTAACGCATTGCAATTCTTTCTTAAAGAAGATTGCAGTTTTTTCGAGCACCCAAAGATTTATTTTCGTTTGTTTGTTCTAATAAACGGTGTTTCTTCTGTACAATTACGTACACTCTGTGCTGTCGGCTAAACGTTCCTAATGTATTCGGTAAGTTATTTTATGAACCGCCTATAAAAATATAACGACGTCGTAAATGCAAAATTTCGGCTCCGTATCGATGCAAAGCTGAAACAAGATAAACCAAGCTAGATAAATGTCTGCCATCTGATACTTTATAGCACAAAATAACAAATAAAATATATCTATAGTTTGTTTATTTTAAGATTTTGTTTCAACACATTAGTAAAACGATATTATGTATAAAAAATATAGGGATAATATCTTTTACTGTGACCTTTTACGAAAAGTAGTTTTGAGGTCGCCTCAGAAATTCGATAGGTAAGGTATCTTTTAACTAATTGAAGCTTAAAAACTTAGTTTTAACAAAACGTAACGTTTTTTGATTGTAAAATGATTTTGACGTATAATCTAGACAAGATCTATATAGTAGTAGAAATCTCAAAACATAACCCATCCTACTACCGAAATACTTAGCAAAGTCAAAAGAAGCAAAGATTTTTACTTCTCATCGTACAACTGCGGCTTTCCATAGAATAAAATATTTGGACCTAAGGACTTCGTATAGCGCATTTGTAAGGTGTTTACGGTGGTAATTTTGTCTTCTCTGCGTTGAGTAAACCGTAATCTAACTTTACAGTGTCGTAAAAATATCTGTACAAGGGGAAACGCTATGAGTTGGCGTACCTACACCTAGTGATGATGGCATTTTCCCTTTAAAATTGAAGATTTTACTCTTCTATTAAAAAACTTAAGTTATTGTGCCATTTATCGGACCACACTGTTGAAACTTTTGACCTTTGAGTGACAACATGTAAGGCCCGCTACCATACAGTCATGACCAGCCTAAACGGGAGGCCAAGTTACGCTGGTTGCGTGGTACCTATCTAAGTATTGCGATCAGCATAACTTGGACTCCCGCTTAGGCTGGTCAAGACACTATGGTAGCGGAATGACCTTACTGTCTAAGACTGACTGACTGTCTACATTTATATAACAAAAGCCATTGTGGCTTATATCGTAAGTAAAAATTCAATTTTACGTTTCACAAACCCAGTTTCACTAACTATTACCAAGATTCGTTTCCCAGCCAGTCGTAAATCCGGACGTTCGCTTCTGATCCTCAGTTTCATAAAAAAAAAGGTATAAGTGGATGCCCACGCATTACTCGGCCCTAACTCTTTTATTTCAATATGCCGCTATAAAGTGGCTAGATTTTGTGATCTACTTGGCGATGAAATCGACAACTTCGTCGTACGGTTCGGCACTATGGCGAAAAACTAGTTGCGAAGGCGAGTCGACAAAGACCCGAGAAACCCTGGTGTCAGAGTCTAATCAACAAGTAAACATACATACTATATCACGCCTATATTCCTTGTGGAGTAGGCAGAGCGTCAACGGCTGCAGACACACGGTCGTTATCGCCACTTCTGACAAATATTCGAGGGCCATTTTAGCTATTGTCACTACGTACAGTTACAGGTTGTCACCCTGTCGCCTGAAATTGCACATAAAACCCTCGAGTCGTAGTCGCTTCTTACGACACCCACAGTAAAGATATGGGGTGATGCTATTCTACGCCGGAATCACACGGCATCAACAAGTGAAGCTAATTTGAAGTGACACAATTTTAAAATTGTACGTAGTTCTATCTAACTCATACTTTGGTTAGATCACCCTTTAGTCAACGCTTAAAGCATCCTCATTAAATTAGGACAGATATGTATTCAACTGATAAATCACACTATTAGGTAACAAATAAATTACACTATTACAAATAGTCGCAACTATTGTGCGGCTCATTAATCTTACTTTGAGGTTATCTGTGTAACCCACCGCCAAACATCGTCATTACTTCAAAGGTGGGGGTGATGCTATTCTAAACCGCCATCACACGGCATCAACAAGTGGAGCTACTTTGAAGTGAAACAATTTGCTAAAATTGTACGTAGTTCTTATTCTTAATAGTTCAGTCAACGCATAAAGCATCCTTACTAAGGACAGATATGTATTCCAACTGATAAATCACACTATTAGGCAACAAATAAATTACACTATTACAAATAGTCTCAACTATTGTGTGGCTCGTTAATCTTACTTTGAGGTTGTCGGTTTCAAACATCGTCATTACTTCAAAGGTGGGAGAATGGGCTTGCGGTCGCCCTGCGGCTTGAGGTAGGGTATTGCCTTATCTACGGGCCTGGATTCACTCACACAGGATTCCGAGGCAATAGGAGTTGCCTAGTAGTAGGTATTTATTATCATCGTCATTACTTCAAAGGCGGGAGAATGGGCTTGCGGTCGCCCTGCGGCTTGAGGTGGGGTATTGCCTTATCTACGGGCCTGGATTCACTCACACAGGATTCTGGGGAAATAGGAGTTGCCTAGTTAGTAGTAGGTATTTATTATCAGTGTCATTACTTCAAAGGTGAGAGAATGGACTTGCGGTCGCCCTGCGGCTTGAGGTAGGGTATTGCCTTATCTATGGGCTGGATTCACTCACACAGGATTCCGAGGAAATAGGAGTTGCCTAGTTAGTAGTAGGTTTTTATTATCAGTGTCATAAACCATAGCCAAAATGGTGTACCTATGTTATTTATTTATGAGTTGAGTAGTATTTGGCTAATAGTAGAATAGTGTTTATTAAATATAAATTAATAAATACAACTTGTCATGTATTTATTAATTTATTTTTTAATATCTAATCCATAACAACTTTAAAATAGCGTTAATTAACTTTGTTGTGTGTGTCATCCTATAAAACTAAGATTATGCATAAAACTATGAAACTAGAAATCAAGTGTACTTATGTGTTGATATTCGTATTCTACCCTTAATTTACTGTAAACTTGAGTTTATCGTTACTTAATATTTTAATTTTAAGATTTTTCTCTTTGTGTCGATCGCGCCTCATGCTGTGGTTTTGGCAGAATATCAGCGTTACAGCTTCCGCTGTGACACAAAGCTGAGTCGGAACCATTTCACTAGTAGGTGTAGTGCATAAGTTTGCCTATTTAAAAACTATTTTTTTCCTGTTTCTCTGTATACTCAGTTTAGATTAAGAGCTTGTTTATGTACTGCAATATTAGTGAATAAATAATATGTCTATGTCTATGTCTATTAGGTACGATAAAAACTATATGTATTTTGTTTCTCGATGTCAAGTTACATCGTCATTACTTCAAAGGTGGGAGAATGGGCTTGCGGTCGCCCTGCGGCTTGAGGTGGGGTATTGCCTTATCTACGAGCCTGGATTCACTCACACAGGATTCCGGGAAATAGGAGTTGCCTACTAGTAGGTATTTATTATCAGTGTCATTACTTCAAAGGTGGGAGAATGGGCTTGCGGTCGCCCTGCGGCTTGAGGTAGGGTATTGCCTTATCTACGGGCCTGGATTCACTCACACAGGATTCCGGGGAAATAGGAGTTGCCTACTAGTAGGTATTTATTATCAGTGTCATTACTTCAAAGGTGGGAGAATGGGCTTGCGGTCGCCCTGCGGCTTGAGGTAGGGTATTGCCTTATCTACGGGCCTGGATTCACTCACACAGGATTCCGGGGAAATAGGAGTTGCCTAGTTAGTAGTAGGTATTTATTATGTGTCATAAACCATAGCGAAAATGGTGTAGGTTATTTATTTATGAGTTGAGTAGTATTTGGCTAATAGTAGAATAGTGTTTATTAGGTACGATAAAAACTATATGTATTTTGTTTCTCGATGTCAAGTTACATCGTCATTACTTCAAAGGTGGGAGAATGGGCTTGCGGTCGCCCTGCGGCTTGAGGTAGGGTATTGCCTTATCTACAGGCCTGGATTCACTCACACAGGATTCCGGGGAAATAGGAGTTGCCTAGTTAGTAGTAGGACAGATATGTATTCAACTGATAAATCACACTATAAGGCAACAAATAAATTACACTATTACAAATAGTCGCAACTATTGTGCGGCTCATTAATCTTACTTTGAGGTTTCTGGTGTAACCCGCCGCCAACATCGTCATTACTTCAAAGGTGGGAGAATGGGCTTGCGGTCGCCCTGCGGCTTGAGGTAGTGTATTGCCTTATCTACGGGCCTGGATTCACTCACACAGGATTCCGAGGAAATAGGAGCTGCCTAGTTAGTAGTAGGTATATATTATCTGTTTCATAAAACATTGCCAAAATGGAGTAAGTTAGTTGCACTTGAAAAAGCTTGGAGCGCAAACGATAAAACGACTAGCTAATATTCGTAGCTTGATCGTAGCAAATGCAGCTACGCCGTAGACTTGTAACCAAGCATAGTTACTTACATCAAAAGTTTACCCCTTCATTAGAGGTAGGTATACCCCCAATAAAGGTAAAATTTTACTAGTGACTTAGGACCGGGTGGTGATAAGAAACAACTTACCCCAAAAAACAAAAATATTTTTTTTTCTTTTAACTTTCCCCGAAAAATAAATTTGGACCGAACATATAAAATAGTTGATCAACTAATTTGAGCTTTTATAGGAGTATAAATTTTTTTATATAGTAAGGATCGATTACATGAGAAATAATCAAGTAGCGGACTTTCCATGTGTGTTTTTATTATGCCAATATTATTAATTTACGAGCTTTTTTAACAAAAATGACTAGTTAAAAACAGTCGTGTATGCCACAGAAAATATAATTTTATTCACCCATTTTTCAAAGTCCGTATCCTGTATAATCTACGGCCGAAAAAACAAAAGCAGAGCATAAATATTGCTGTCAAAAAACCATTTCCAAACTGAATTATCGCTAAATGAGCTCGCATAACGTCAATTCATGTCACATCGGGCTTTATAACACGAATAAGCTAAGAGCTAGTGCCAAAATTTGTAGTCATTTTGTAAGGACGTTAATAACGACTGAGTACTAAGGTCAGTATTTTTACAAAAAAGACTGCAACTTGGCTACCCACTATCGCCCGCCAAATTTTGACCTAAGTAACCTTTATGAAGCTCTGATGAAAATATTATAAATTATTCTTCGAAAATATAAGGTCCTATTAAATTCACTGCAAATATTTTAAGGGCATGCGTAAATATGTATAAGAAAAACATTTCAGGCATTTTAAAAAAACTCTACACGCTAGTTTTTATTTTTCATTTTCAAACAAACTTTTTAATTAATTATGTGAACATCCTTTGACTGACCCGACTGACGTTCCGCCACGTAGACAGGATTCACTTACACGGCACGCACACTAACAACCAACCAATCACAGCACCTTTTTTTGCCGCGTAATTTAAATTCATCGAAGTGTGTGTTTCTAGGACAAACAGGGTGCACTTTTTTCGTTTTGTGTTTTTTTAGTTAAATGCAATTTTCTCGAAAACTAGCGTGTAGATTTCTTTAAAAATTTGCCTAGTACATGCTTATATTTCATTTGATCTGCCCCTAAAATATTTGCAGTGAATTTAATAGGACCTTATATATAGCTAGAGTTATAAAAACAAGATTATAAGTAGGACACCATTTTTTTTTGTATACAGAGTGATAAAATCTCGTCCACATGCGACAGATTAGATTCTCTTTAAAGTCAGCAAGCATTGAAATATCCAACCACAACAATTATCATAACAAAATGTTTTCGGAATTTTGACATGTCACTGCCGCGTAGTCCATTGGGCTTTATAAAACAAAGATGCGAATTAATGGGTCTCGTTCTGGGGGGTCTATTGTGAACGGCTGTCCCTAGGGCCTACCCTTCCATTTCGCAGAATTGGACGTGTACAAATACCAACTTTACTTGACCTCCCATGCTTGCTGGACGTTTACTGATACAGGATGATAAAAAAAATCAGTTCAACCATGTTGATTTCTTCTGTAAGAAATGCAGACCAAAATAATATACCAGTTTGACCAGAAAAAAACAGTTTGACAGACAAATCCGTCAACGCATCGTTGGGCATGCGTCGTCGTATTTATATGGGATTAATGTGGAAAATCTCATTTTACTAACACTGCGATAGCGCAGCTCAAAAGTAACGTCGAAATGATTGTTATGTGTGTAAAGAGCCTAGCATAAGTTTATCATTATTATACTATCTCTACTTCGCTGGTAGTGCTTAGATGCGTACATAAGTAAACACTGCTGTTTGTGTTCTAAACTATAAAGCTGCCAATCAAAGGCTTCGTGTATATAGGTATGTATAAGCAAGCTATACAGTGCGCCTAAAAAGTAAGAACCGGTGGCAGTAGTAAGCACACAACCTCTATTACTATCTATCAGTAGCAAAGCAGCACGCCGGTGACAACACTATCGAATCTCTATTACTTCTCATACATTTGACGACGGTATCTATGGAGCAATCGCTTACGTTTTGACAGTACGGCGCGGGGCGACACGCGCACTCCATCGCTTGTTTATAGTCATAGGCTTTAAGCTTCAGGGCTCGTGATTGGCTGGCTGTATCCGCACAAACGGAATGGATACCGAGCCCGTTTATTAGATTCGCTTTCGCTCTTCACCTTTGACTGGCGAGCATTGTCTTTTGAAGAAGCGCGACGCTTTTTTGTCGGATATGATGCCGACCCGGTATGCCACAGTTCCAGATCGACACAGAAAAAAAAACAATTTGTAAAAGTTGGTCACATAGTTACTTAGGATTTATATAGATGAAGGAGGTAGGAATGAAGAGGTAGAGGGGCTGGTATACTTGGTGTCGAAAACGAGATATCGTACCTTGTATCGCACTAGAAGAGTCCTGCGTTCAGCAGAGAACTGATTTTGGTCGATCTAACGTTAGTGAAGTTAAAAAAAATACTTGTCAGTGTATACTTGTGTGATGCAGCCATAGAGAAGCATCACCCCAACTCTAACCGCGGGTGTCGTTAAAAGTGACCATTGTTATTGTATAATTAATTATGCAGGAAATGGGCAGCAGCGTTCCCTGTGAGTTTAACATCTAGCAATACCCCCGGTAGAGCAAGGCTCATGTCCAGCAGTGGACTGTTGTGACTGTTAAGGTTAAGTTATTGTAACGAACAGGTACTAAGATGTATTGGATTTTTAATGCACTCACAGCGCTATACTATTCTCATAAATTGAAAATAAGAAAAATACACTACCGACCGCCGGGACTGTGGATTCAACAGTTTCAATTTATGAGGTACTAAGATTTTTGAAACACGTGTTCTGTGTCGAATCAGGACTAGTTTTTATTTATGGCGAACCGGGCGATGGCAAATCGACCCTAGCTCGACTGATTCTCGTTATCTTTTGAAGGAGCGCGACGCTTTTTTTGTCGGAAATCAAAGATGTGATCATCGGAAATCTCATATGACTTACCGAACCGAAGGCAACGGATCAGATCGCATCACATAAAAGGGAATGATAACGCGAAAAGATAATTCGATGTTATTCGAAATAACGCACCGGAAAAAAGGTAAAAATCTAATTTCATAGGAGAAGTATCAGATTTTGATAAGGAAACAATGTTTTTAAATAATGACGGCCGTTATAGCGGGTTCTCGAGTAAAACCCATGTCTCGACAAGTGCATAGTTTGTCGTGGCTGGTAGCGACTGGATGGCGAAAAAGGGAGCTCGTGCCTTGTGGCATCAGGCGTACCCTTGAGGAGGCCTACGTCCAGCAGTGGACTGCTCTTGGCTAATGTGATCTGATAATGGTGTTACACTATTAATACAATACCCACAAATACGGGGTGTTAGGGACGGTGTAACGAAAACTTTGCAGGCATGATCAGACCATCAAACTGAACCACTTTTACTATGGACTCAAAGGTGGGAAACAGAAAAAAATATATGACCTCGTATACAAAATTCACGGGCAGCTGACTGACTTTGTATGGGGGCTCGGAAATTTTTTTCGTTTCCCACCATTGGCTCCATAGTAAAAGTTGTTCAGTTTCATGGTTTAAGCACGCCTGCAGAGTTTTCGTTACACTGTCCCTAACACCTTGTATAAAATTATAAACGACCACACAGTTGCTACCAAGGCAAAACTGAGTATCTACCGCGTCCGTCCATACTTGTAGACATTTTGAAGTAAAATAAATAAAAAGCAGTAGGTAAGAATAACAAAACAAAGAATATATAGTAGTAAGGAGCCATTCAGGGTGAAGAAAGCAGCTCTCGTGTAGTTTTCATGCTAATATCGTTTTATTGCATCATAAAACGTGACAGCATGAAACAATGCACCCCAGGGAACGGAGTCACAGTTAAAATAAGAAAAGGAGACGTATTCTTCAATCTGTGAATTCTCAATTCATGCGCGAAGGTATACTTGCAATCCAAATATCGGATCGGTATTTTTGACACTTTCTGCAACGGCCCCAAGTCTGCTATTTTTAACCATTGTAATGCCAACGCAAGTGCCAACGACACTCAACTGTCATTTCATTGTCATTGTGATTATTACTGTGATATTTTTATTGTTGTCAGAAAACGAAACTACCAATACCATCCAATGACACACAACTAAGACGATTAACATTTAGCAGACTTCGGCTCCAGAAATATCACCATTTAACAAAAAAAAATTGCTAGTCAATCCATACTTTTGTTGCAGCATTATTTGAAAAATATTATGTGATGAGATAATTGTTTTGAAATTATTAATAAAATTGGTACTCAAAAAGTTTTAATGTCACCTCCTTCTTCTTCATTGTGATAGTGACTTAAATAAAAACGAACTTACCTACTGTTTCTCACTTCTGCTTAAAGAAACAAAGCAAAAGAATATTAGATTACCTATTACAAGTGACACAAACAGTTCTATATCATATTTCAGGTGGTTTTTATGATTTACCATAAAATATAACTGTCGATCGTAAAACTCTTAATATAAATTTTGACCGCAAACGTTTGTGTTTCAGCCTGAATAGCTTCAAATCGTTCCGATATTGACTCGGATTATAAAAAGTTTAATCTGCAGTAAAAATTTTTTGCTGCAAATCATAACGATTCAACGAACATTATTAACAACCATAAGACGTCCACTGTTGAATAAAGGCTTCTCTCCAACCAACAGTTAACCGCAACGCGTACAAGGTAGTTAATACCACTTTTTCTTCATCGATTAGGACACCAAGTCGTCCAACGACCCGATGAACCCTGGTGTCAGAGTTTTTTAACCGCCTTCTGCAAGTAACAGACCCCTGACATGGTTGTGTAACGTCTGATGTGTAAGTGATCAATTGATTATAGACAGCCATCGCGACCGGCGGCTTAGGGTGAGAATCCACCAGAGCTGTGCGAGGTAGCTAAGCGGTGTGCGAGGAAAAAATCTACCAATAGAATCACTTCATTTTCCTAGCCTCGCTTAGCTCAACTCTGGTTGAATAGGGTTGAGCGAAGCGAGGCCATTCTACATACAAAACAAGCAAGAAATGTGTGCGAAGGACGAATGTGTAGCGAGGAATGTGTTGCGAGAAATGTGCTGCTAGGAATATGTTGCGAGGTTTCCACTACATCGCATTCCCCCCCGCTCACACATTTCACAGCTTCGCAACGCATCCTCGCTCCGCCCATTAATGCGCATTCTGACAGCTCCGCTACGCATCCTCGTACGACACATTTTACTCGCACAGCGCTGGTGGAAACCCCTACACATTTCCACAGCACAGCTACACATCCTCGTACGACACATTTTACTCGCACAGCTCTGGTGGATTCTCACCCTTAACGTGCCCTACCAACCATCTTGCTTTTCGGACAATCAGGTGGTTTAGCCTGCAATGTCCTGACCAGACTGGGAACAAATTCACAAAGTAATAAATATCAACTTTGTGAGTGACCCCGCCGGGAGTTAAACCTGGGACCTTCCGTCGCAGGCAGTCGTACTAACTACTGCGGTCCCCCTGTGGAAGAAGATCGTCCCTCACTACGCTTTCCGACAAGTGGCCTTCATCTTAGAAACCAATAGTTATCGACAATTGCCCGCTTTTTACACAAAGCCTGTTAAGGTAGATCAAAAAAGGGTCTATGAAATACACCCTTTTACACGTCACTTTTCCCTATCCAAGCAATAAGTAATCCTATCAACCCTCTTCACGATTCGATTGTTAATATACATAGGTACCAGACTATTTCTCATATTTGGTTAAAATATCTTCAATAGAAATATTCGAATAGTACTTAGGCTAGGTGTCTGAAGATGGATTTTATTATTTTCTACTTTGCAATGAGGTTTTAAAAAGTAATTTGGCATAATAGGTATGTCATTTAAATTATTTGTTTGTAGGCTACAAAAGGCCAATTATTTGACACATACATGAGTAAGCCCGAATCAAGTTGGTAATATTTGTTAAAGCCCAGACTTTGTTTGTCGTACAAACTAACCACGGTGTGTTGTGTAGTGTGCCTATCTGTATGTACAAGTCCTAGATTGGCTTGCTTTGAATACCTATCAATTCAAAATCTCTTTTTGAGGCTATGTTTACGGGTCACCTACCTATAATATGAAAGATAATAGTGATTGGTACAATAACTTCGGAACATAACATACCTTGCAGGGTAGTCAGAGCGTAAACGTCATTTACACACGTCTGGCAAAAGTGTGAAAGTCATTCTGAAGACTGCGTATCACCATAATGACAGGTTGGCAGCCTGTGGCCGAAAACTGTAAAACACATCTTTCTAAATCGTCGCTTCTTACGACACCCAAGGCAAAGATATCGGGTGATGCTATTTAAGCCGGCACCACACGGCGTATATCAACCAATTAAATAAAAAAAATCACATTATATTTATTTATTTGCCGATAAACAATCAAACCGCCAATATTGCCGTATCGGGCAGCGGTTCTCAACATGCGTTAGTTAATGCTCGCGTTCGAGGACCAATTATGATAATGAATAGCGGTTGACGCGCGGTTTGCTTTGTCGCTACCAAACATTCAAGCGTATTTGATGGTAGTGCCGATAGGGGGCTATTTATATGTATTGGACGCCTATTTTTGATATAAAATGAAGGTTTAGCTGTGTGGTGCCGGCTTAGAATAGCATCACCCCATACATTTTCCATGGGTATCGTAAGAAGCAACTAAGGAATTTGAGAGTTGACGTATAGCAATTTAAGACAACAGGTTGATAACCAGTCTTCTAAATGACTCTCAAAACATTTTTAAGACGTGATGTAAATGGTCGTTTCATACAGCCGTTTACGCTCAGCCTACCCCGCAAGGCAGGCAAAACACTGTAGAATGAAAGCTACTACACAAAATAGAGAATTTACAGAAGGCCAGCTCGCCCCTTCTTTCGATCACTTATGCCTACTCTTTAGGGTTGCTACTTTTACTTTCTGATTTTTTTAATGAAGTTACCTATCGTTTGTAAGTATGAATTAGGCATATGCAATTAATAAACTCCTAAATTACCTGGCCGATATGAAATATTTTTTACCATATGGAAGTACGTACCTACCTGAGTAGAAAGTCATATTTCTAATAGGAAATAAGTGGTAGGTCCCCACCTAAATCGGTAAATAGGCAATGGGTTTGGGTCACGAGACTAGGTGGTGAGCGAAGCGACCCAATAGGTAGACAGGTAGGTAAGTAGGTAGAGGACCGGCCGGCGGCGACAAAGGTTCCTCACGTCGTTCGTCGGTGTTTCCCACGGAAAACAAGTGTATCTATCTAAAAGAAAGGCCTAAAAAAATACCTATCTCGCCGTCACGAGTACCTACCTATCATGACATGAACTTGACGACATGACAAACGCGGGGACGCACCCGGAAAAAATGCGGGCATGGAAGCTGTATCTGTAGCTGTAAGTTGGTAGGTAGGTTAGGTAGGTAGTTACGTACCTTAGTTTCGAAGTATACCTACTTACCTACTTTAGTTTCGAAGGGGAAAAATTAAAAAATATCCAGGATCGTAATAGTCCATTTGGACTACCATAGGTAGGTACCTACCTGATGATCGGAAATGAAGATGACATAACCTGGACCTTTTGCTATCGGTATTTCGGTACACATTGCATCACCTCAAATGCTGACTAAGTAGGTATCTATCTACTGTGGGTAGGTACCTACCTAAACCCATTTAACGTACCAAATCAAACTAAAACGCTAAAACACATATTACGAACGAAAAATAAGATTTTTAGAATGAAATCCGTTTATTTCTAGTGTTTTGAAGTAGGTATCTATTTATTTATCAAATAAACGAGTTCTACTTACTTTTCATTATTGCGTGGGAAACTGAAAAATGACAATGTACAATTTTCTGTGGTGTTATTACACCCAAACACATCACAAAAATATTTGTCTTTACTCGCCATTCCGTCCGCCCGCACCGAACGCGCCGTTCACACTCAACCAATACCGGTTCGACACGGTTCCACAGAGCGCGTAAACGACGCGTGTGGATGTCTGAGTGAGTTTAGCCGCGTTTGCTCGAAGCCGACTCTCTGGATTGCGCTAGCCAATACTTACTTTGTGGCTACTATTCGCCTGTCAATTTAACTAATGAATACCTATGCGGCTACGCGCAGCGACATACTTTGCTAGGACAAACATTATACTGTGTTTCCATATAGCAAACAGTACTGTACAGCTTAATGCGTTGGCTACAACTTTGTACTACGGGCGGCGTAGCTGCGCTACAACTTCGAATGTACTACGGCGCGGCGTAGCAGCTACGACAAAGCTACGCCAAAGCGTTTGTAGTACGGGCATTTATGCAATGTTGGCTTGATATTAAAATTGGAACTAGGTATAAATGTACGTAGCCGCATGGAGTGTATAAACATATGTGCAAAAAAATATTCTTTACATCTGACAGACACACGCGTTAGCGCTGCGCTAAAAATACACAACAACAGACCTCAAGGGTAGTTTTTATTTATTTAATCGTATGGCAATGGTATGGTACACAAGAAACATAGTAAATTAATGAAATCAACAAACAGCAATGTAATTATAAATCTAAAGCTAATTCTTTAAGCCATTTCAAGGCGTCGTCATTAAGGTTGATCAGGTCATCAGGTGGTCCAGGGTAACGAGTATTGGGGCATTCCGCAAGTATGTGCCACACTGTCTTATTGTCCGCGCCGCAGATGCATCGCGGTGAATCTACCCACCCACAGCGGTGTCTATAGGAAGCACTGCGTCCATGATTAGTTCGCAACCTATTGAGGTTGCACCAGTCTCGCCTGGGTAAATCAGACCCATTTATTTTTGTTCCTGGCACGATATTGCACCCAAATTTACCGCCCAGATTCAAATTCCACGATTTCTTCCACTCACCGCTGCTATTGAAGCCGTCTTTTAAAAGAGACTCCGCTATTTTGTAGGCGGGGTGTCGGGATTTGAGTCGATGTTTTGTGGCCTTCAGGAATTCTGGGCATATTGGAAGCCTTGGGTTGTGCTGGATCTTAGCAACTTCCCGAAGAAGCGAGTCCTTTCTTCTAAGGTCCGGCGGAGCAATTTGACACAGGACGGGCAGCCAATGGCAAGGAGTAGATCCCAGGGTTCCAGACACGCACCGCATCGCCTTGTTTAACTCTACGTCCACCATACTGGCGTGTGCGCTTCCAAGCCAAACACGAGCGCAGTATTCTGCCACTGAGTAGACTAGGGATAAGGCGGATGTTCGCAGTACGTCGTAGTTAGCTCCCCAACCAGTTCCTGCCAGCTTATGGATAATATTATTACGCGTCTGTAGTTTGCGTGCTGTTCCCGTGCAATGGGCTTTATAAGTTAAGGAGCGGTCGAGAGTAACACCAAGATATTTTGGATTAATGGTTGTTTTCAGTGTGGTGCCATTAAAAGTGACCTTCAACTCGCGTCCGGCCATCTGGTTATGAAGGTGGAAGCAACAGACCTCTGTTTTGCTGGCACTTGGGATCAAGCGCCAGGTAGTAAAATATTTTGCCAGGATTTCTAAGTCGGCAGACAATGAGCTCTCTAATGCAGAGAAGTCCTTCTGTTGATCAACTAAGCAGATGTCATCGGCGTATATAAATTGCCTGGATTCGGTTTTTGGGATGTCATGGATGTATAAGTTGAACAATGCAGGTGCAAGAACAGATCCCTGAGGAAGGCCGTTGCTCAAGACTCTGACGTCACTGCTCCCAGAACCCAAGTATACCTTAGTTATATCGGACAAATCGTTAAAAAGGTAATCTTTTTCGTCGGTGTCGTGAGAAGTGACTACGGGATTTGAGAGCTGATGTGCATTGCAATTTTAGGCAACAAGCTGAGAACCTGGCGATATACGGTCTTCTGAATGACTCTCAAACTTGTGTCAGATGTGGTGTAAAAGGCCGTTTTCCGCAGCTGTTTATCTACCCCACAGCTCTGCCTAGTGATACTTTCTTAAAATGCTACATGAACCCTTGGCAGGAAAAGTGTTGAAGATAATTAGCTGTTCCTACTGATGGTACGTAAATAATGTTAATTAACATACGAAGCAACAAAGTGGGGAAGCTAATTGTTCTTACAGCCGCCATTTTCTTTAAATAGCTGAATAATAATTCGTGTGAAATTGGTTCGGTCGCTGCTTCGACTTGTGCAAACACGCGAAATTTTATATAAACCTGGCTGTCATTTGTTTTATAAGTGTATTGTTACAAGAAACTAGGTTAGGCGCACGTTCCACAGAGTAGAAGTGAGACGTAAGATGGCACCTGTCAAACAAGTGATCGTCGGAGATGTGAGACGTGCGACATCACGACGCATGAAACCGTTTCCAGTATGAGTAGGGCATTACCCCCCGATAGGGGGAGGCCCATGTTCAGCAGTGGACTGTTAAGGCTTTCTAGTTAACTAAGACTAACTGCCACCTGCACAATTTAGGATGACAATATTTTCCTAGTAGGTATTTTGATGCAACAAGTAAGCTTTTTTTTATATAATACCTTTGACAAGAGTGCAGTTAATAATAACTTATTTTACTACGTCATAAATTAAATATCAGACGCAACGCAGATGTCAAATACAGATCGACAGAAAGTGAGTTTATCTTATTCCAAACCTTTTTATTCTTTCTCTCCAAATAAATCAAAAGCTCAAAAGTGGGCACCGCCCTATCACGTTGGTAATAGGAAGATCATAGTATTCCCAAGAGACCACATCTGCGCTCGAAATCCATTACGTTGAATATACTAAGTAGGTATCTATGTATCTTCTATTTTCGGACGTTATATTAAGTTTTATGCCCCTTCGATTGTTCCTTTTTGTTGTTTGATAGATCGTCCATTACATGGTAAAAGGTTTCTTTGAGACGCTTCTATCCCAAATGTTACCCGACCCTTTTTAATAAGGCTACTGAATCCTGCTACTTGCGCTAGTAGTGTATAAAAAGTAAGATGTAAGGTTTTTTGAGAAAATGGCTTGTGTTGTTTTTTCTTTGCGACACAGAGTTGTTCAACAAACCAATGAACCCTGGTATTAGAGTTATTCAAAGAACTGTGGCTTTTGTGAATATGACACTTTAAAAATCTTTTGCTTTACCTGCATTCAAGCTGACCTATTCCAAAGAAATAAATCCGATGTTGCCAGTTTTTCCACACAAAATCTATAGTAAATGTTCTGAACTGTTCAATACTGCGTAATATTTTAGTCTTCGTCTTTTAACATAAGGCATGTATATCTCAGTATTTTTTTCTTCGCGGGGCTCCTTTTATGACGCAGACCACAGACCAGTGACGTCATCAAACGAGTGTCATGAATTTTTATTCTCTATGGAGCAGAACCTCGTTTAATTATTTTACCAGAAAGCCTATTATATTGCTAACCCTAAATAGTGGTCATTAGGTCTTAATAATAAACTTTTTGCTGACGACATAATAACCTGAACCGATCGAGTTTACCTGGAACTAATAATTCTAGGTAGTTCTTGGAAAAAAGCGATTAACCGTGGAACGATAAAACGCCGGCATGTTATGGTACTTAGCTGGATTGTATGAGACGTAATGTTTTATTGACTGCAACAAAACTTGCAACTACAAGTGCAATAAACTTCTTCTTTTCAAGTGACCCCACAAACCCTGGTATCAGAGTTTATCCACCACCGACTACAACTAGAAACCCTCTTCAATGGTTGAGTAACGACCGCCATCTAAGTAATCATAGACAGCAACCGGGACCAAAGGCTTAACTTAACGTGCCCTCCGAAGCTCAGTGAAAAAGGAATAAGTAAGAAACCTACAATACGAAATTAGTGATATGTGCTGTTTTATGTCTGAGTATAAACAATTTCACATTTACAAAAGTTCTTGACTTTTCACATATTTTAAAACCATTATTTCAATTTAACATCCACTCCTTACAAACCCGAGCTAAGCGTCCGAACTAAACATTTAAAACTGAAATTTTCTCTGTTCATTTCGCCGACACGACATGTAGCGGCAAAAACGCGAAAGAGTTTTTCCGACAAACGTCCATGTGAGTTATAGTTCCCACACCCACCAGCTCTAGAGGTCTCGCGAGCAAAGGTTTCTAGAGGTTTCGCGAGCCGCGATTTCTAGAGGTTTCGCGAGCCATGTAAACGTGTGCTACTTCAACTAATGGTGTTCTTGCTTCAGTTTTTTAAACGGTCAGGCGGAAAGAACGTAAAACAAGTAATTTGCTTAAACACAACGCGTACTTAGAAAGAAGTCAGTAACTCAGTAGGTACTGTAAGCAGCGGTACGAGTGACCCGTTTAAAGGTTCTACCACAGTTCTACTTACATTGGTTATTCATAGAGTCAATAAGAATAACCAGGATAAATAGAACTTTAAAGCTAACTTGAAGCGCTGCTAAGGCCTAAATGTTTAAGTAGGAACAAATTAACATAAAAAGTTATCACATTAAAATGAAAACAACTAATGTAGCGAAGTAGGTTAATAAACTTAACGAAAAAAACTTTATTGGATTTCTAACTAAAAGCGTAGGTTGCTTTTTACTGTCATACATACATCACGCTTATACCTTTGTGGAGTAGGCAGAGCGTAAATTAATGTAAAAACGGTCATTTACACCACGTCTGACAAAGTATAAGAGTCATTTAGAGAAGACTGTGTTATAGCAACAGTTTGTCAGCCTGTCTCCTAAAATTGCAACACCCATCGACTCACAAATTCTTTAGTCGCTCCTTACGACACCCACAGGAAAGATATGGGGTGAAACTATTCTAAGCTGGCACCACATGGCAATAACTGTTATCCTACCAATATCATACATAACATAACTCCCTGGTATAGCATAGCACACGGCATCACATCAAAAATCTGATTTCTTAAACAGCTAAGACCATAATAGACTAAACACCACCTCAATACCACTGTTTTTAAACAAAATACCACCTACCACCTTATTTTATGGTAATATTATCACGGCTATTCTTTTAACGGCGAAACCCCGCCAATAATGGGTAAACCAAAGTCGGTAAGGTAAGTTTGTAATACCTACACTACCTTCCCAACATGTTTGATTCGACGTACATTGCTTTGCTGGTCATGTTATAACCAGGCGCGGATACAAGATTTGGCTCAGGGGGGGCCATTTTGAGAAAATCGTATATTTTTGCAACAAAAATAAAAAAATCTCGATTTAATTATATGAGAGCCAAGGGTTTAGGGGGGGGGGGGGGGCATTGCCCCTATGGCCCCCCCCTTGTATCCGCGCCTGGTTATAACTGCCATCGTAATTAATAAACTCGATCATCACATCAGCCATAACTGTCCAATACTGTAAGTGGCCTTCTCTAGCTAGGGAACGCCATAAGTATGGCACGATCTCTCACTTTTGCCATCTATTTGCGCTACCAGCCGTTCTCTTTAAGACATAATGTCTATCTGCGCAGTGAGCACTCAAAGCTACGCTTGCCGAGGCGTGGTTTCCACGAGAGAACCCGCTTACGCAATGAACCCAAGATAACCAGCAATGTATGCTAAACCAGAACCTGCTTGCTGGGTATTCTAATACCAGCTGTAACTCCAGCCATTTCAGTGCCCATTTCCGTAACTGCCACAGAAATGGTCAGTCGGAAAAAAGTAGATTCCGAACTGAAATGAATCGGAATGGGCGCTCGTATTGTTTAAAGAGGGCCGTAACTGACTCTTTTGATGGGCGAAATGGTGCAGTAGACTGCTTACGATGTAAAGGTTTCGAGTTCGATTCCCGACCGAAGGATTATTGAAGTGATGAATTTATAATCTGTTCTCTGCTGTTTCTTAGTTTCTCTGGGTAACCTTAGCACCCCGTCGTCGCAGGATACCCTAGTGATGTTTTGACTACGTTTTTGAGTGACTTCGTCGGTTCACGCAATCCAGAGGATTTAGCACAAATGAGGTAGAAAACTGGAGAACTAGGCGCCACTCTAGAGTGCGCCTTTTTTCTGTTATTGGTCAAGAAAATGACAATGTCAAAGTTTAGTTACTTCTTCTTGTTTGGCGTAAATGTGACTATTTAGGCACATTCGTACCTGCTGGCATCTGCAATTATCTTTGAATTTTCCTCCCTATTAGGGAGACGGCACGTGGTGGGTTCAAATCTCTCGAGACGCAAAGTTAATTTGTCAATTTAGGCACCTACCTATTCGTGTTTGATCCTTGTTTTATTAGGATAGAAAGATGATTTCTAATCAGATTCCGAACTTAACACAAGACATAAAATGTTGATCGCCTTGCCGCCCAATACGCCCTGACAATACCTATATAAGATAGGCATTTAGAACTAAACAAACAAGCAAAAACAAGTAAATGATAGAAATGCAACCCACCAGTGTTTAAATGTGACCTATTGGCAACTTGGCTTCTATTGTCAAAACTGCACTTGATATGAAACACCATGATCACGGCTAAACTATACGAGTTACAATGGCTCGATTGCAAAAGTTTTTTCTTCGGAACAAACCGAGCGTATGGAAAGAAGTGAATGCTAGAAATGCAACCCATGTAAGCGAATGTGGCCATCTATTGACCACTTCGCTTCTATTGACGATTGCAAATGGAAAAAAATCTTGCCATTGAATTTAAACGGCCACCGCTGGATTCATATAGGAATTGAACAAGCTTTTCTGGAATAGAAATCGGCATGTTTTTAATGAGACTGGAGGATTCCATCCATAAAAATATTCTACGTACAATAAACTATCCATCAAAAGGTGTCAAATAAAATTTAGACACCACTCAACACACAAAAAAGAAGCTTTCTATCGTCTAAACATATATTAATTTTCATCCATCCCTAACTAACCGCCTGGATCATAACGAAACAAAGTTAATAGCAAGTTTAAAAATATTCTTTAGCTGGATAAAGGACAACAAGATACAAACTTCATTATTTACCACCGCTATAATAAAAATATTCTTTAGCTGGATAAAGGACAACAAGATACAAACTTCATTATTTACCACCGCTATAATAAAAATCTAAGAATATCGGAAAGCTTTGACGACGCTGTTAATAAAGTTTAGCACCCATTTTCCTCCCTAGTAATATAATAAAATAACACGGCCAAAGGAAAGAGTTCTTTATTTCTACTAGTGTTGCCACTCGACGGACTATCCATAGTCTATCGATAAACAAAAGATAGTAAAAATCCAAAAATATTAACGATAGTATCGCTATAACTTTTTAAGCACTCGCGACTACTTTCACACACAAAAGTTACTTTGACGGGTCTTATCGCGATAGCTTTTTAGGCCTGCCCTTGACCATGACTGATGAAACTCAGGCGAAACGTCGGGTTTCCAGGTAAATTGCTTATTTACCTAAAAAAACTATCGCGATGATATCCGTTAAAGTAACTATTATGTGTGATAGTATTGTTTCTCAAGATTAAAAAACTATCGATGGTACCGATTCACTACAAAACAATCGATACTATCCATAGTATTGCACTTGTCGATAATATTGCTACAGTTTGAACTATCGATACTCTTGATTGTGTAGAGGGCTCGAATTAAAACTATCGATTGCAAAACTGTCGATAGAGTGGCAACACTAATTTCCACACACTTTGCCGCGGATAAGTTGGCTTTTTACTATAATACAGTGAAATTGAGGTGTCATAAAAGTCGTTATAGGCACTAAGGTGGAACTACCTCTGTTTATCAGCGTAGTAAAATTACAAATATCGCACGCTGTAGGAAATTGCATGGGAAGCTTATAAAATGGGTAAGCATCATGCGCTCGGTTTTCAGGGCTGCATCGGCATAAACTTATAATGAGAAAGGATAAAATAGTATGCCAATATTTCTAAGGTGAATATGATATCAAGCTGAGTAAAAAGCATTGATAGCAAATAGCATTGATAGCATTTCTAGCAAAAAGAAAAAACCTCATTGTGATAGCATAATTTACAGTTAATGTCATTGAGGATGATGAAAGGATAAAAATGAAATGAACACTCCTTTGAAAACAATATCTTGAAGTGCGCTCGCCAACACGCCTAGTAAATGCCATAAAAAAAGGGGAAACCCTTGTCCTGCAGAGGACTGTTGTGGATGCTTAATCTACCGCTTGAAGAACGAGACATCAATCTAAAGATTCTTTTTCATGTTATTCTCACCTTTTATCATCAAAAACCAAAACTTTTGGTTGTAAAGTAAGGTAAACAGCCCTACCGAGCCCGCCATTTGGCGTTATTGCGCCCGTGTAGTGCAGATTATAGTCTAGCCGCGTTACTGCAGTGCAAAAATAAACACCACCGGAAATTTTACATGATTTACTTCAGCGTAAGTGAAGCCTGGTTGGAACAAGGATTTGTAATTAACTTACTAAGACCAGCACCTCTACTAAAGCACAACATGAACTGGTCTCCCATACAGTTACTAAGAAAACGGCACGTCAAGCCGTCGATCCCGGTTGCTGTCTATGATGGATGGCGGTCGTTACACAACCATGTCTGCTACTTGCAGTAGGCGGTTGAAAAACTCTGACACCAGGGTTCATTGGGTCGTTGAACGACTCGGTGTCCCACACGAAAAAGAAAAGACTAAGAAAAGCCAATATAGATTGATTCATCAAAGTGCTTGAAGTGCTGCTGAATATACAATAGGTACCTATGAGTAAAATTTGAGCACAGAACTTTTCTAAGGTACAAACAAATAATAGGTATTGTTAAAGTCATATGTACCTAGCAATTTTTATATCTTTTTAAAACGCGTTTATTGTAGGTATCCTCTACATACTAACAGGAATTTTACAACCTATAACGAATTTCATGTGACTCTATTTAAAAACCTATCAACGATCTAAATGTCGTGAACGAGAACCTAAAATTACCAATCTACAAAACACAAAAGCTTGAATTTTACCCGAAAATTACCGAACGCTGAAACGGGGAACAATAGATAAAAGATAATAGAAGTGGCTATTTACAATGGCTCGGTAACTACACTAGCGTAAAAAGGCAAAGTTTCGAAGTGCCACAGAATAAAGAAAAGTACTAGAGAATAGTATCTATACGACAGAAATGACAAAAACGGACGATATCACGTCTGACAAAATTTTGAGAGTCATTCTGATGAGGATGAGGCTGTGTATCACCATAGAGACTGGTTGTCAGCCAGTCGCCTAAAATTTCAAAACACATTTAGGTACTCTACTAAATAAGTTTGGGAGGTCGATATTTTTCTCGTTTTTCAGCATTGGTCACCTAGGTAAAGTTGAGTGCGATGCCCAGACTTAAGACATTTTTTATTTTTATCTATGACCTGTATTAACCGAGTCTCTATGCTGTGGGATCAAGATCATGTCTGATGTAGACATTAGAAATGGTGACGAGGCAAGAGGACACATAACACACTCGAACACACACACGCACACTGAATAATGCGCCTATATCTACACTAATATTATAAAGACGAAATATTTTTTTTCTTCAATACCAATACATAGTACAAAATTAAGTCGCTTTTTGCGTTTCTCTGTCTGTCGCGGAATTCACTAACACCTCCTTAACTACGCAACGGATTTTGATGCGGTTTTTCTTACAGATAGAGTGATTCAAGAGTAAGGTTTGTAAGTATAACACATGCCGAGACAATGCCTTATTCAATGCGAATGCAAATATATGCGAAATGAGGTGCAGCGGGTGAAATTGCTAACGGGTCGCTACTTATTGATAAACTACGAAACTACTGGACAATTACGAAATCCCTGAGTGACATAGACAACTTTTTACAAGAGAAAAAATGCATTTTTTCCACGTTAAACCGGCAAGCAGTGGGTGAAACATCTAGGCTGGCCGCTTGTTATAAATTAAACAGACATTACAGACTGAACCACCTGATTGACCGAAAATGCTTCGGAGGTGCACTTTCTTTTTGTATATGATTACTTAGACTGCGGTCGTTACACAACCATCCATTCCTACTTGTAGTAGGTAGTTGTAAAACTCTGGCAACAGGGTTCATCGGGACGTTGGACGACTTGGTGTCCCACTCGAAGAAGAAAAATAAAACAGAATATAAGTAAAACAGTAATAAGCTCTCTACCATATCTACTACCTACTACTACTATGCTCGTGATTACAATCGCTTACATAAAAACAAACAGCGTCATTGTATGGCGATACAATAACGTCCAAATTACATACAAAACGAGCGTAAACGTGGAATAGTTAACAAACCTAATCGTTTATTGAAAATAGAATAAAAGTGCTGATAAGAAAATATCGAAATAAACAAGCATTTCTAACAGATATACAGAGTTGACGAAATAAAAGGTACACTACGAAACCCTACAAATGTGTAAATAAGTACTAATTTGTTGACATAATGTTGTTGCGTCCCTACATACATAGTTTATGTGGTGTTGTGTTGTGTTAATCATTTTTATGATTCGTTTTCTGTGACAAACCAGAATATATTGCAATACATCCAATATAGTAGTCTTCAAATTGATACACGTAATAAATGATAAAATATACATGAGTTTTTCTTATTAAATACGGATCACACAATTCACACATAAACTTGACAGTTTCATCATAAAAACATATTTGAGAATAAAATAAATATATTAGGCACCATTTATTATTCAAAGAAAAGTGGCATATTATATTCTGTCACGTCTTGCTCTCGTAAAATATAAAATTGACGTGTTATTTCATCGAACGATTCAATATTTTCATCATTAAATTATTTACATTTCTATAACAAAAGAATGAATACGTAAATTACGTAAGCCGTAACGTAAATACCCCCAATCGCGTTGGATTAGAGGCACGCCTGCCTAATCCACGATTGTTACTACAGATTATAAAGCCCAACCGTCGAGTATTGTTACCACATTGTTACCATTCCATTGTGTAACAAAACTGACGTGGAATTAAAAATAAACAATTCTGTGGCTATTCAGTTTTGATTGGCGCCGGCTTTGAGACTTTCATTGATAATGTTTATTTAGTATTTTGTTTAGTTTGATGCAGTTTTGATATACAAAACCCTACGCACGCCCTCATCTATCCGGGTTGTTATTTAAATATGGAGTGTTATATGGCGTGCAATTCCTCATCATTACATTAGCCTATAGCAGTCTACTGCTGGAAATATGCCTCTCCCAGGGTTTGCCGTAATGCATGACCTCCCGTTATCGCCATTCAGTCGCTACCAGCCGCTCTCCTTAAGATACCTACCAGCCGCTCTTTTCAAGCTACAAGTTCACATTATAAGGCCTTTGTTAAGCATGTTTTGGAAGCCCTCCACCTGGATGGGTCAATAAAGTAATTAAAGAAGGCAGCTGGTAGCGACTGGATGGCAAAAACAGGAGATCTCGCCTCGCCCTATGGCGTACCCTGAAAACTGCAATAAACCGTAATGTGTTGTGGTTAATACTTACATCTAGGTATAACTGGAAATACCTACCTACACTCACACATACAAAAACGAACAGTCCTATACCGTTACAAGTACATATTTACGTACAAAACAAGCCTCTTACTTAGGAATGTCGATACACTATTAAGAATACTTTTGCCCTGCCTCATTTGTAAGCACCCTGTGTCTCGACCCGTCGAACAACAAACAAACAAGTGGTAATCCCTGTCTAAATACAACACCCTGTGTGTAATCAGCGTCACATCAACCTAGCAATTTAGGGGATCAAATTATACTGGTTTTCCATACGTTTCTTTTTATTATAGAATGGAGTTATAAGCCCTAGACTCGTGGAACTACGCCAATTTCGTCCCACGCTCCGACTATACGCCGTGTGGCAGCAGCTAAGACTGCCACCCCTAGTCCACTCCGGGTGTATCGTAAAAGGCGACGTAGAGTTTTTGACCTCGGCTGAATATCTGTCGATTATGGTCAACCGCATGGTGGCGGTGATACCACGTACAATAGCATTCGCAAAGAGGGTTGACGTAAACCAGGCGGCCGGTCATAAAACAGAGCCAAATCCTTTTGCTACATGATTAAGTGTTCTAACAAAAAATGTTGCGCCGATCCCAACTGATTTGGGATAGGAAGATGATGACTAGGAATAACCAGTACCTATAAGATAATCTCTACACAACGTAGATACTAATTCAAGGGGTTATCTTGTGCTCGTTTTCCAAAGAGTTACTACGAGTATCCAGTATAAGTTGATCTCTTAAATAATAACATCATTGTATATTTTTGAATAGGAAACAAACTATTTCACTACCAATTTGGATTTTGTTAAAATATAAACAGAAATAAACAATCGTTTTACAAGTAGGTGCCAATACTAGTGTCATGTTTGATTGTTTAAATTTTAATTACCTAAATCAGATTTTAACATGGTATTAATTTAAACATAAAATTAATGAATTCGAGGTAAGTAGCTAGGCACTTAACACACCTATAGTTCAAAGTTCAATCTCAGAATATTGCATTGTATGACTAGATGGCTAAAAAAGGAGATCGTGCCTCGTGGCGAACCCTGGCCTACGTTCAGCAGTGGACTGTTATGGGCAGATTTGTTGTGAGATTTAAACAGTTCTTTAAAATCTCTGGGACTGGTGTAAAAACAATTGAAAAATCTATCATTACATCTTTATCCAGCAATTCAATAAAATATCCGCTCAATTTTAACACTCCAGCTTTAGTGGAAAGCCCGGTATTTCATACTATAGAGATGTACCGACTAGTCAGTCATTTTTAGTTTAGTCGATAACTAGCCAGCTGTAAAACCACCATTGAATTTTAATAACACTAATAACAAATTAAGGGGGATCGTTACATCATACAAACTAAAATCTGAACTTCAACCGAGTTACACATGAGCTAAACAACAATTTTATCAAAAAATCTTTATGTGAGATGAGGAAGGCACACGTAAATATGTCGCAAAACTGCTTAACGTAAAAAAATATCAAGTATTTTCTCCACAAAAAAATGAAACGTGTTTATTGCAGCAGTAGCTCCATCTATGTTCATTAAGTGGCGACACGGTTTTTACAGAGAAATCTGATGGTTAAAAAATTATTTGTTTTATTTTGCGAAAATGTTATAAAAGCACGGGACTTCCCATCAAGTTTTTTAATCATAATTTTGTCTCATTTAAAGACGTAACTCCATTTAAATTTTGTATGGAAAACGATCCACCTTAACGACGAAGCAGAAAATGACCTCCTGCATCTTCAGCAACCTGACGACCTAGCGAACGAAATTTTAAGACGTAGAGTAGAAAGATGACGACTTCTGGTGCTTGAGGCTGAAATCCTTTTCGACCCACCGCTATAAGTAGGTGTTCATAACAAAAACTAAAACAATTTATTTTAATGAGGCTCCAAAAACACTCGCTCGCTGCACTGCAACTCTATTTCATACTAGCTGGTGCCCGCGAACTTCGTTTCGCCAAGAGAAGTTTTTGAGCCGACAGAAGCGGCACATCATGCTAATCAAATTTTTCAATACAGACATTTTCGTATCTCTTAAGGGCGCCACACACAGGGCGCGTATGCTTGACGTGCACGTCATCACGCGCGTAGAGATGACGTTGTATCGTATGGGATTGTATGAGAGGCCTGCCTATGTATGCGTGCACGTAATCACGCGAGTAGCACGGTGTGCGGTGCCTCATACAATCCCAGACGATACAACGTCATCTCTATGCGCGTGATAACGTGCACGTCACGCATACGGGCCCGGTGTGTGGCGCCCTTTAATATTTTGCCGAGTTCATGGTGTTCCGTCACGTAGGTAGACAGAGAGTACCTCCAGTGCTGATAAAGGTTCTCACTAATCATAAAATATGATCAGAACTTTTATCTTCCACCATACCAAACATCTAAAAACATCGCTTAATTTTTGAGTGATTCATGTACAATTTTTACACATAATGGTACGTTTTCATTTTCGATGTTTGTCTCATGGTTATTATTTTATGCGTGATTTGTACGATTAGGGCATGCAAAGATAATGGTGATGATGACGATGATGATGGAATAACCTGGAGAAACCCCAGACTACCGCCGATGTGAGTTTGTTACTTGACTTTGAAGGGGAAAGCCCACTTCGATCTCTCCTGTTTCAAAGTCTGAGCGCCTGAGTTAGGTACATCTTGATGATATAGGTAGTTGGCTACAGTACCAACACCGGTGTTCTTTTATTATTTTTATGTGAAGGAGCAAATCCGAGTTGACCCATGTCGAAGGATGCTTGTTTCTGTCTATTTCTTCTACTTACTTATTTCACTTCTGTTTTTGTTTTCTTATTAAATAGTTGTGTAGGTAATAGGTATGTATACTTTTTATTTATTTAGGTACCTACCTACCAAAAGTGTTAGGCCTGCAGGAGCGGCCCATCAAGCTGTACCTACATATTTTTTTTGTAGCTGTTTCTAAGACACGCTATCGAAATGTTCTTTTGAAAACTATTGCAGTGGTACTTGACACCGACCTGTTACAGTTTTAATACATGTACATACAGATTTCTGTACTATCGCCAGCAAATCCACCTACCCATTTAAGACACAAACTAACTGTATGCCCCGCCCTCATAACTTCGTCATTTTCAATCGATCGACATCTTTGATGTGAAGATAGATCGTGTTGCTTGACACAAATTTAGAATGTTGGGAAAAAAATATTTTTATTTTTTGGCGTAGGTACATGTGAAAGGAGGATAAAAAAAACCATCTGCTATATTAAGTAGGGTATCGTTAAATAGATCTCTAAAAATTAAGGCGAGTTTTTTTTTTAAATCACAAAAGTGATTCTGCCTCGAAGTATTTGCTTTTATGGGGAGTTTTCTCTTCCTAGAACTAAATATTTGAAAAAAAAAAAATAGTTCTTAGTCTGAAGTTACCATAAAAACTATATCGGATACTGTATCCACGCAAGTTTTAAGAAAAATAAAAGTTTTTTAATTTGGACCTCCTATACAAAATGTTCTGGCCGGCCGGTTCAGTTTGAATGGGAGGGCCAAATTTTTATTCGTATTTCGACCTATGTTTCTTAGGAAAAGTTGTTCAGTTTCATGGACTGGTTTAGTCGTAAAATACGTGCAGTTATTTTTTTACCTACTGTAGGAAAAAATAATTAGACCTCCCATACAAAATGCTCCAGCCGTGTCGATAGCCGACCAAGTTAAATTTGTAGGGAAGGGAAGGAATTTTTTTTTTCATTATTCGACCTATGTTCCTTGGGGAAAGTTGTTCAGTTTCATGGACTGGTTCACCCCTTGGAATAGTTTGAGTAGTTTTTTTTACATCTTATAGTAACTTATTCCTCTACCGCACGCAACGCACGCAATATCGATTTACGTGCAAACTTATTTCAAGTATAGTGGCAACCCCCCCTTTTAGGGGTCGAATTTTTTTAGCCTATAACCTGGTCGGTAATTTTCCCGACATTTTGGTATAATTTGCATCAAAATCGGTTCAGTCGTTTTTGCGTGATGCTTTCACATACAAACAGATAAACAAATAAACAAATAAACAAATAAACAGATAAACAGAAAAAAAATCTAAAAATTGCTGAAACGTGTTCTGTTATCAATTTTAAGTATCACCAAACAGTTTTTTTTCGAAAATCTTTTATGTACAGACTTTCGACCCTCTACAACTTTATTATATGTATAGATTGCAACGCGGCTCGATAGTTTTATTCAACGAAGCCGTAGTATTTCGATGTTTATCTTGCTATACAGTGATGCCACTTATCAGAAACAATTTCGTTGAGTGCTGGGACGTCGCTATTATTAATCTGACCAATGTTTTTGCACGGGTCATTGACCTACCTCTATTGGGTGACTTGTCATGCTTGGTAAGTAGATTGGCGAGCGCAATGGCAGGTGCAAAGAACGCTGTTTCCTGTTTCTTGAAAGGATGACTCTTTGAGAGTAAATCCTGCACCAAACCACAAATTAGGGAAACGGCGCGCGGAGCGGCTTTAGAGATGGCTCACTCAGTACAATTTTGGCGCTTACTAGTTTTAACTGGAAATAACTGGAATCTCAGGGGAAGTCAAGGTAACTAAGAAGAAGGTTGCCGCGTATTTCTAGGATTCAAATTGGCTCAGAATCATATGACGTTCTTGTATCTAATTTTGCTGTTTTGATTTTCTTCTACATTGAGGTTTTTGGCAGTAGCAACCCTGGCCATGTAACAATTGACAGACGTGAAAATCCTGAATAGAGTCGAGTGAACCTTCTGTATTTTTTCTATTTTGAGACAAAACCATGTCGTATCATGCACTATTATTTTCAGTAAAAAGATATTATTTTTACCTCTGCGTTTCGGATCTTTGTCTGTATCACAATAGATCTTTCCTTGCGACTACAGAATGTGCTGTTGTCCGAACCGTAGAAGAAAATATTTTCGTGCACATAATAAAAACAAAACGTCAAACGTCGTAAACCCATTTCAGTTAGTAATAAAATATCCACTTCAAATTCAATTTACAACAAAATTCTTTTTTACCCTGTAGCCCGGTCAATATCGACATCAAACATTGCAAACGCGCATGTAACTACGATTTTGTTATATATTGTTAGGTCCCTTGAGAGTAGTTAACACCCAAGTTTGCAACACTGAAAACCCTGTGCTGCCAATGTCAACGCCAAATCAAAATTTGTTCAGAAGTTTTTGCGCGTGTTTCTCATGAATCGTGATAGCTAGAGAGTTGAAATTTTTACAGGTGATGTATGTTTATTGCTGCTATAACAACAAATACTAAAAACCAGAATACAATAAATATTAAGGGGGGCTCCCATACAAGAAACGTGATTTTTTTGCTCGTTTTTGTGGATAATGTTTCGAAGGCTGTTTCTCGTGAACCGTGATAGTTAGATGGTTGAAATTTTCACAGATGATGTATGTCTATTACCACTATTACAACAAATACCAAAAACTAGTCAAGTGCGAGTCGGGCAATAGATATGATATTTCTGTCATTTTTATAAATGATGGTACGGAATCCTTTGTGCGCGAGTACGACTCGCACTTGGCCAGTTTTTTTGTATTTGTTGTTATAGCGGCAATAAAAACATACATCATCTGTGAAAATTTAAAAGATCTAACTGTCACGGTTCATGAGAAACAGCCTCCGAAACATTATTTACAAAACCAACAAAAAAACACGTTTCTTGTATTGGAGCCCCCCTTACTATTTATTGTATTCTGGTTTTTAGTATTTTTTGTAATAGCGGCAACAGAAATACATCACCTATGAAAATTTCAACTCTCTTGCTATCACGGTTCATGAGATACACGCGAAAAAACTACTGAACGGATTTTGATATGCATCATCTGCGAAAATTTCAACTCTGTAGCTATCACGATTCATGAGATACAGCTTGGTGACAGACGGATGGACGAACAGACAGCGAAGTCTTAGTAATAGGGTCCCGTTTTTTACCCTATTGGGTACGGAACCCTAAAAACTGGCTAAGTGCAAGTCGGACAACATAATATGATTTTTTGAAAAAAATTATGTAACTAGAGCTGTTACATTGGAAATTCTTTCATTTCACAGCTTTCTTAGCACTGCGGAAGAATTGCCCATCTTTGACTTGCTGTATCTTTGCAACCAAAAGACATAGTGTGCTCAGGTTTCGCTGAAATTGTAGCAAATTTAGTTATCTTTAATAAAGTTCTATGAAACGTACTTGAATAAATCTTCGTTATGGTAGATTTTTATAAAAAACTGAAATATGGGCCAAATTTTCGCAGTTTATTGAGCACCGTGGAGGCAGCACAAGGTTTTCAGTGTTGCAAACTTGGGTATTAACTACTCTCAAGGGACCTTACAACATATTAAAAAATCGTAGTTACATGCGCGTTTGCAATGTTTATTTATTTTTATGTCGATATTGACGGGGCTACTGCCGCACAGAGTGATTCCACTTATCAGACACAATTTTGTTGAGTGCTCGCCGAATCGCCACTATATTTTATAAACTACCGCCACTATGTAAGTCTAGCTCCATTCCGCTGTATATTATACTGTTCAATGGGTCTCTAGTTCCAAACAGCAGTAAGTTAGGGGATATACTAAAGGGACTGGAAGCTTAGCGTTCGGTAAAATATTATGAGCTAGAAGATGTTCGGACGAAGAAGCGGTAAAATGTAGGATAACATTTTCGGAAACACATTTAGTACTACGGTTCGTTCTACAGTTTCGTTGCTACGATGCAGATTTCACATTGGCTACGCGTTTTCTACGCCATCGTAGTAAAATTTTACGAACAAAGCATAAAGGGCGCTACAAACCGGGCCCGATGCGTGACGTGCACGTAGTCACGGAGCCACTACGCGCGTAGTGATGACGTTGTATCGTATGGGATTGTATGAGAGGCTACACACCGCGCAATTACGCCGGGGTTACGCGTACGCATGCGTATTCGGTGTGCAGCCTCCCATACAATCCCATACGATACAACGTCAACTCTACTCGCGTGATGACGTGCACGTCACGCATACGCGCCCGGTTTGAGGCGTCCTTTAAACTTACATACAAATACAACTAACCTTGACTATGTTAAGGTACTCTAATGAAGTTGTTTTTATCTAAAACGTGACAGCATCTTGTGCGTTTTAAACTCGAGCAAAAATCCATTGACTCATACGATCTGACGCAAAAAAAGATCAATTTTATGAGGGGTGAATGAACTTTTTTCCAAGTTTAAAAACAGAACATTATAGTAATATTCCTAAAAAATAACTGTGATAGGAGGCTAAAATGTTCCGGTTATGGTCCTATCTCTACTAAGCTCTAACTAAACAATCCACTATGCTCTACATAGTTACTGAACAAACTGGCAACTTATTAAACCGGAACCATTACCTGGCTATATTTGGAACCACGTTTAAAACCAAAGGAGAAGTTTGACCGCCCACAGATTGTAGCTGACCTGGATTGAATTTTAGAAATTTTGTGGAATCATCTACCTTTGATAGTATTTGAACCTGTGACTTTTGCTATCAGTACAGCAATGCCTCTTACCAGCAGCGCTTCAGCGGCTTATCCATAACAGATCGCATGTAGCAGGCTTAAAGGTTTTAGCAGATTGGGGTTGAACTTAGTCAGTGTAGTTTACAAGAGTTAATCGGGTAAAAAGGTTCATCAAATCTACCTATACAGGGTGTTAATTTAAATGCGTGCCATATAGCTTCAGGGCTATTTTTTCAATATTTGGGGCTGGGATTTTTTTCAATATTTTTTACGTCATCCTTAATGGATACTTTCAACCTACCCTGAAGCAATGGCACGCATTTAAATTAACACCCTGTATAGCAGTGTAATATTGGACGTGACCGCAACCAAGGTACGCCATAAGGCATGATCTCCTGTTTTAGCCATCCAGTCACTACCAGCCGCTGTTCTTAAGTTTTTCAAGGTTCAGTTCTAAAACACTTGCCCTATATTGTTTCTTGCTAGTCCGCGATGTGAAATCTTGCTATACGAGTATAGAGTTGTTAAGGTAACACTGTCAATTTTTCTTCAGGAACATACTATGTATTTCCAACGCACAATAATATTGTAACCATTGTTACATCATACTACTATTCAGTTTCTAGCTACGTTCCTAGGCTTACCTAGGTACGGAATAACATCTAGCCTGTACGTCAGGTAACTTAAGTAAAGTTTTACTCAGTTGTAGTCCAAGCCAAGCATTTCATGTTTTGCCAACTTGATCTTCTGCTTGTCTGTTGTTCACTAATTGGACCCGTTGCCGATTAGACCTAATGGGTAGAGTGATAGAGAGAAAAGATAAAAAGGATAGAGTGATGAACGCTTTTTAAAAATGGAATTTCATTCAAAAAACGCTTGACACGTTTTCAACGCTCGTCTAACTTTTTGGTGGTAAGGCCCGGGTTCAACACACAGCTATATTTGTGGAAAGATCTAGGGATCTAATCAGTGACGTTGCATTTAACCTAGATGTAGTTACACCTGATTCTTATTAGACAAAAAGTAACAATTCATCATCATCATCTTCGTGCCCGTATCCCAATTACTTGGGGTCGGCGCAACATGTTTTGTTGAACACAAAATCGTGTTGCGTACAATTTACATCATCTGCCTGCCCTTATCCCAATTTATTTGGGGTCGGCGCAACATGTCTTTTTCTTCCATTCATCTCTATCACCAGTCAAATCCTCACTTATCTATCACCAGTCAAATCCTCACTTGCGTACAATTTACAGTTCGAATATAAATGGAATGTTTGCCGCGGTCCGCATGCCCAGCCTAATGTCCCTTATAAATGTCTATTTCTAATAGACTTTTTTTTATTTAGTTTAGGTTGGAAGACGATAATCTAAAATGAAATGTTTACTAATATTAAACTCTACACGCTGACTGTACCACACTCAACTTGGATTTTAGCGGATTTAATTAATGAAAGATTGAGTTGGTATAATGCAATTGCACCAATCAGGCCCACTGGGTCTAATCAGTAGTGGGACTAAAACGACTCCAGCTTGTCATAATAATATCTACAACAACTTACCTTATCCTGTTTCAAAGTTGTTCCACAACTTAGCGTCGGTGGAATGGACTAAAATTAATATGTTAGTAAAGTTCTGATCTAACCTTAGGAGTTGGGAACAGATAACCAAATTATGTTTGACCTGAAGCGATCTTCATTCGGTGTAACTTTGTAATGTATGGCCGAAAGAGCAGTTATAGGATATGTGATTTTGTTCTATGTACATACATACATATACATATATATCACGCCTATATCTCTTGCGGGGTAGGCAGTGCGTAAACGGCTGTTCAAAACAGCCATTTACACCACGTCTGACGACAAAAGTTTGAAAGTCATTCAGAAGTCAGAAGACTGTGTATCACCATAGTTACAGGTTGGCAGCCCGTCGCCTAAAATTCTCTATATGGGGTGATGCTATTTTAAGCCGGCACCACACACCAAATTAAAAGAGCTTAGAATAAAAGAGAAACTTAATTATTTTAAGTGAGTAACCAAACGTCTGTGTAGTGAAACTAGTGTAAAACTCATTTAGCGAATCTTCCACAGTTTTGCGCCACCGAAATTCGGGGACTCGACAAATTGGTAGATTCCGGGATCCCGGGATTCCGGGACGATTGTACCGTCCCGCCGATTACGGGACCCATTGTTTACGGGACAGCGACTGCGGCCGGGATTAAAATATAAGTCATCGTAACTCTTTTGTTTCTAGTCGTAATTTTGGTAAACATTGCGGTTTCTATGCAGAATACCTAATTTTTAGGGTTTGATTTATCATCATTTTAAAACCCGTGATACCGGATTAGAATGATTCGCTACCCGTGAGTGTCGTAGGCTAAGAAATGGACACTAACGTTCCCTGTGAACGCAACAACTTGCACTGCCTTTTCCAACCCCCCTGCTAACTAGGTGAGTATGTGTACTGTGTATCACCATAGTGACAGGTTATCACAGGTCGCCTAGTATTACAATACGCATTAACACTCAAATCGCTTAGTCGCTTCTCACGACACCTAAAAGATACGGGGTGACGCTATTCCAAGCCCGCACCACACGGCATAAAAAATATAAAATGTCATCAGTAATAAAAAACAACACATATTAAACACTTGAAAGCCCAAAAGTTGGTTTTAAACTCTTAAATACCTGATAGTACTGAAAGGACAGCCACATTTGTCTTCCGCGTTACAGACAACGACACCTACAATCAAGTTGCTGATCTAACTTTTCCACTAACGGAGAATTCACACCAATTATAGAGGTTCAGTTTCAGCTCAGAAGAAAAGAAACTAAGAATTGGTAGACACTCAAAGTGGCAGTCATAGCACAAAATAGAGAGTTTACAGAAGGTTCACTCGACCCTATACAGGATTTTTGCGTTTGTCACTTATTACATAGCCAGAGTTGCTACTGTCAACAATCTCAAAGTATAAGAATATCGAAACAGTAAAATCTGATACAAATTTTGTTTTGAATAAAAATGATGCAATAAAATTTGAGGAACCAAAAAGGGTACGTAACATCAGCACTATCATATTCTAAAATACTCTCAACTAATCGACAGTAAAATATTTATCTTATGCATTGATACGCAATCTATCGGCAACAATTATCGGTTCAGCTAATGCTTTAGCAAAAGATGTCGCTGTTACTTTTTATAATATTCTTTGCACGTTAAATATTAATGCAACCAATCAGAGCACGCTACGTCATCACTGTCATAATACTAATCTAATTCTCGACTGACAGTTCATTCTTTGTCTTATAAATTGATACGTCAAGGGAGGCGGCGCAATCTATCGGCAACATCTATCAGTTCAGCTAATGATTGATGAGATCGAGCTACTGCCCGGTTTCTGAGCGGATAGACATTTCGAATAATACGTTAAGCTAGTAGGTATAGAAATTGCTGAAGGAATAGGTTTATCAATTGACTGAACACTAAAAACATTGACGCAATAAGTTTGAAAACATGGAATACTAACTAGGTTAATAAAACCCTTTTTACACTAGTTCCAATAAAATGTAGTATAATTATTTAAAAAATTAAACTGAAATGTAACCGATTTCGTTCGCATCATCCGGCAATACTAAATATTTCGAATAACGTTGCAAATTAGGAACTAATAGCATGCCACTCCTGTACCATTTATTCTATGATTAGTTGTAAATGTATCAGTGTCAAAGTTTAGATACTTTTCATTGGATCGTTTAGGCACAGTCGCGATTGCTGTCATCTGCAATAAGCTTTGAATTTTCCTCTCAATTCCTTAACAGCAGCTTCACATAACTGTTTTTCACTTGGCAGTTGCAAAGGCTCTGTATTTTCCTTAAAAAATTGCAAATGAAAAAGCCAGCCGAGCCGGAGGAGTAAGTAAATCAAAATCTCCCCCAAATAGACAGTTTTTCCAACCAAATAATTAATCAATAGTCTTCTTCTTAAGCTATAGGTTTTCCGCAAAAAAGGCTTTGAATCGCGGATTGAACTCCTCAACGCAAATTAGGGGATTACAGACCGAGTAATCAGGCGGGATTGAATGAACTGAAATAAACGAAGGGATGATTTACAGAAGTAAACTTAGAACCTGAGGCGTGAGTACTCTGAATACCTACTTTTTATATACTGGGTTATTTTTTAGTCAGTGCGCAAACTTTGCAGGGTGTTTCTACTCGTGATTCTGAACAACTTTTATTATGGGACCACCTGCGAATTCGCAAAAAAAAAATTGGATGTTCCATAGAAAAATTCATACCTACTCGGCAAAAATGTATGGAACAACCAAAATTTTTTTTTTTATTTCGCAGGTGGCCCCATAGTAAAAGTTGTTCAGAATCACGAGTAGAAACATCCTGCAAAGTTTGCGCACTGACTAAAAAATAACCCTGTATTTTTTACATATAACCAAGGTTCTCGTCTTGTCTGTAGAATGGTTGGTTGTCAGCTGACAGCCGATGTGGCGCAGCGGTTAGTATGACTGCCTACCACGCAGAAGGTTCCGAGTTCAATTCCCGGTGGGGTCACTCACAAAGTTGATATGTATCGCTTTGTGAATTTGTTTCCAGTCTGGTTAGGACATTGCAGGCTGAATCACCTGATTGTCTGAAAAGCAAGATGGTTCCGTGCTTCGGATGGGCACGTTAAGCCGTCGGTCCCGGTTGCTGTCTATGATGGCGCTCGTTACATAACCATGTCAGAGGCCTGCTACTTGCAGTAGGCAGTTGGAAAACTCTGACACCAGGGTTTATCAGATCGTTGAACGACTCGGTGTCCCACACGAAGAGAGAGAGTAGAAGCGAATTTTGTGTGTACCCCTAAGATCTTGAATCACTCAAGAAATATATTTTGCATGATTTTGTTGTTGATTTGATGTTCCTAGAAAGCATGTTGACGACATTCGTCAACACTTGTCATAACCGCTGTCTAAATGACATGTTGCCGCTCGATACTGAACTATAGATAAACTATCTAGTATTACTACAATTTAAACTATATTTTATGTGTAGGGATTTGCGAATGAAAACTGTCGATAGTTAGGCAACACTAATATCATTATTATTCACCGACTTGAATCCAAATTGCTACTATCTCTTATTCCAGCTATCTCTTCATTGAGATTAGATACCTATTTACTCCATCCAAACTAATACCGAACCAAATTCTCCCTAAACTTACAATCCAGGGAAAATAAACACAAAGTAAAGGGGAATTTCCAAAAAGTCAACATCACGCGATAGCATATTTAAGGAATCAATTACGCCACGGTACTGGCACAATATTCGTATTTACATAAAGCAACCAACTTTCTGCCTATAAAATTTATGGAGGGAAAATTGATTCGGGCAAAACACCAATAGAGCGATAATTCAACTGGATTTTCACTACTTTACCAGTGTGTGTTGGTAGTGAAATGAAGTTTGTGAATTAGACAGAATTAGAAGCATTCTTAGACTTACATTTTTAATGCATTTTATTCCAATAGTTTCCTGGTTCGATTATAGATATCTATACCTATATCTCTACCGTCCATCGCACCTGTTTAGTCAAAAACTCTGCTTTCATATATGTTTAACGTCATAATATCAGTTTTGCGGCGAATTCGTTCAAAGATTTTTTCTTTGATCCTTAGGTCAAATTTTAAAATATTGCCGCTTAGTTCAATCTAATATATAATATTACCTATGAAAAGGATATATCTTTGAATATCCAAAAAATAAATAAACTTCCTGCATGACAAGGCGGTACTCGAATCACCCAAAACTTCCAAACAGCACCCAAAAGAGAAGGTAGGTAAATAGAAATATATTCTCCGTGTTTCGAGAGGCATGGCGTAGGGACGTGGCTGTCGTGGCTGTAGTAACAGAAATCGAATTTTCTATGATCGATTATATAGGTATGTAATATATTGACTATTGGACGATATGGTGCCCCAAACTCGAAGAAGAAGAAGAAGAAGAAGAAGACGATGAATTGACTACAATATAGTAAAAATAAATTGAGATTATAAAACAAATCTACGTTTGTTTATGCAAGATAGATGGCGCAAAAAACATAATATTTTGGTTGGAGAAAACTATGATCGATTTAAAATAATAGAACTCCCATTCTACAAACATAATCAATTATTCATAATCATAAATTTTCGAAAAGTTTGTCGATTTTTCGATAGGCGATCGATTATGTTCCACATCCCTAGCATGGAATATGATGGGACGTAGCGAGGGAAGGATTAGGATTACGGGATTCTCGGGACGGGACGAAATGTGCGAAAACAAACGAAAGAAAATAAAAACGTGACATTCGCTTCAAGCTTGCAATATAAATATGACAAACAGAAATATTTCCGACATCTAATGTCACGAATGAGTGCAAACATGGAAATCGTTTTATTGTATTTTATAATATTTGTAAGGTAGGACGTATTAAATTGCTTAATATGACAACCTTCAACAAACAACAAAAACTCTTATTTATCACATCATAAAATATCATATCATCATCGTATTAGCACACATCGTCATTATCCTTAAATCGAATCCGTTTTTATAGGTATTTGAATTTTAATTTCGTAAGATATGAGAGAAATAGGTGTGATCATGATCATACATATGAATCAGAAATATTTCAATAGAATGGCATTAATGGAAAAATATACGTATTCTAAAAGAAAAGGGAGAAGATATGCGACAGAAACAGGCGTCAAAGAACTCAGAGATGCGGAAAACGTCCTTCCGAGCGGATGCCCGCAAAAATCTGACGTTTCCAATAAGCTAATACGAAAAAAAATCAGCACTGCGATCTACCCATTCAAAGGTTCCTCTTACACTGGTGATCCTTATTGACTGTATGAAAAACCGATACAACTTGATCCCTTGAATGGAAGCTTGGAGTGTAGTGGGTAGTAGCTATCCTATTTCCAATACTGCGTTCCGCGTGATAAAAAATGAATGTACATTGCTGAATATCATTGTGCTCAGCGAACCGTGGCCCTAGTGGAGTATGGCGATGGAATAAAAACTATGGGAAAGCTATCAATATGTGATTTCCGTATCCAGTTTTGTGTGGTGTGGGACTGATATTGAATTCATTCTAGCAAATATAATTGGTGATAAATATCCATACTTTCAAAAAGCTACAATATTAGATATCCCATTTTTCCGAGGTATTCTACTCAGAAAAAATTGCATCCAGGTATCCAAAAACAATCATTGGAAACAACATAACAAAACTTTCGCAAAACAGGATAGTCAATGTGGCCGTTTGCTAACTTCATGAAGGATACAATAGCAAACGAAATCACCATAAAAAAATCAAGATGTTTTAGAATTTAACTTGCATTTTCAGATTTCAGTTTTCTAGTGGATATTTCGACTTGCACTCTATGACAGTACAAAGGAATTTTGAACTGAGCTTAGTTGCAGTGCTGAATCTGCTGAATTGTGGTTTAGCTTCGAATTTTCGGCAATCGAACGTTTTGGTACTATTTTGGCCATAAACTTACTAACGGGTTAGGTTTCTTTCGTATTCCAATTTTAAGGTTTCAAATTCGTTAACCGTATGAAAATGAACTTTTGCACGATTCTTTACAATCACTGCATCTGGTCATAGGTAGGTATAGTTATACATTTTCGAACTTCTGAAAAATTTGCGCGACGTCGCTAAAATGGCTCACTGCGCGGCAGCCCTAAATATACTACCTATATACTACTAAAGTAAAAAAAAACTGAATAATTCGAAGGTAAAAGTGTTTTTTTTTTATTGAAATACTTATTGATTTACAATGAATTTCCTGCACCAACTGTACTCTCTAGATTTCAATTCCATTGCATAACTCTTTTGTAAGAGAGAGCAGAGGAACCAAACTCGATTATTTCCAACTTCGTAAAGTAACTCAAGATTGTGCAGCGCAAGGAAATATGTATGGAAACCGTATTGAATCACGCTTACAATGTTAACTTTCTTGTAACTTTAACTTACAAAGAACAGACCCCGAAATGAAAGAGATCTTTGCAACTCTTTCCATTCCATTGCACTGTACTATTGCAACAGATCAACTTAGCAACTATTTGAGTATCGTTTTGTACATGTTTTTCATTAAATACTAGGAGTAACCAGTATAAATTAATCCTTTAAATGGATAAGCTGATGTGCGGCAAAAATGTCTGCAATTTCTTATATTTCTTCTACGAAAGGAAGAAAGCTTAGTTTGCGATGTACAAGTCTAAAACAAAATACTCTACCGACACATTAAATTTATCAACTTATACTGGATTTTCATGCTGTTGCTAGGAATAACCGCCAGAAGATGATCTCTTAAATGCGTAGGTGCTACCAAACAATGTTTTGCGACAACTTATTTTCTCTACGCTTGGTTTCAGAGCGTCGCGACTAAGTCGCGCGCGGCTCGAAGTTATATACCGTTTCATAGAGACGCGTTTTGACGCGCGTAAATAGTCTCATTCTTATGATCCTTATAAGTAGGAAAGTAGGTACAAAATAATTCTACACAGTACTGTAGGTATGCCGTTTCAGAGTGACTGCGCTGCCGAGACGCGCTACCAAGCCACGCGCACCTGAGTCGTGCGACTGACACGCTTCGCTCTGAAACCAGCCTTCGTAAATGCGGGAAGGGATGAAAGCCTAATCTCCAATGTAGGCCGAAAATAAAATACTCGCAGGAAGAATAAATTGCTAGTAAGGGCATTCAAGTAACCTTATCACGTTCTCTATGTAATAGCACCTCTACACGGAACATGAGACGAGCGCATTAGTTTCCTTCTCATTGACGGCCGATGTGGCGTAGTGGTAGTCTGACTGCCTGCGACGCAAAATGTTCCGGGTTCGATTGTCGGTGGATCTCACAAAATTAATAGTATTGTTACTTTGCGATTTTGTTCCAAGTCTGGTTAGGTCATTGCAGGCTTTACCACCTTATTATTGGAAAAGAAAGAAGGATCCGTGCTTAAGACGTCAGAATCGGTTGCTGCCTATGATTAAGTTCTTACACAACCATGTCAGAAGCTTGCTACTTGTAGTTTGCGGTTGAACAACTCTGACACCAGGAGTCATCGGGTCGGTGGACGACCGTAGGTCCCGCACGAAAATAAATTGGTGTTTTCCTTAGAAGCAGAATCGTTTCGATCGTGTCGACGCAGCAGTGTACGTTGTATGAATGCCAATGATCTGTGTGCGTACCGGATTGCGTGGGGACGAAATAAATAGGTTACCATACCATACCATAACTTAACAACCACAACAGTCCACTGCTGGACATGGGCCTCCCTCTATCGGGGGGTACTGCCATACTCACGCTTGGCAGGCGGATTTGCGAGCGCAATGCATGATGTTGCTTTGACAGGGAACGCTGCTGCCCATTCCCTGGATGAGTGAGTATCCCTTAGTCGCTTTTTATGACACCCACGGGATGAATTGGGGTGCTGCTATTCTAAGCTGGCATCACAAGGCACTCTAAGCCGGCATCACACGGCACTCTAAGCCGGCATCACACCGCATTACTTGTAGTATGCGGTAGAAAAACTGTGACACGAGGAATCATCGGGTCGGTAGACGACTCTAGGTCCCGCACGAAAAAAGAAATTGGTGTTTTTCTTAGAAGCTGAATCGACTCGGTCGTGTCGACAAAGCAGTGTACGCTGTATGAATGCCAATGATCTGTGTGCGTACCGGATTGCGTGGGGACGAAATAAATAGGTTACTAAAATCGATTTGGTCGACCTTGATGTCAAGCCGTGCGTCTAACGCATGCGGAGGTCATAACTTCAAGAACTGTTGATACTTTTAGGGATTAAGTTATACTGGTTATGCTATGGTAGCTGTATGGGTAACTGTTTAATGTTGATCTCTTAAACTCGGCTTGCTCCCTTTCAGCAGCATATCAACTTATCTATCCCGGGAGTAACAAAAATAGTATAACTAACCGAAAGGAGGTTAAAGTACTCATGAAACTGAACAACTTTTCTCCATGGAACATAGGCCGAAATATAACATTTGGATCAACCATTCAAAATTGCCGATCAGCTAATTGATTCACTACAGGAGGTCAAATTTTTTTACATTTCTACCCATGTTCCATGGGGATAGGTGTTCAGTTTCAAGAGTACCTTGACCTCCTTTCGGCTTGTTGTACCCTTTTTTTACTCCTGGTATAAAGTAACAATTCATAAAGATTTTTCACGCAGTTATTATATAAGAATGACCAGTGTAAGTAGATCCCTCTTAGTTTTATGTTGATTTACTGCTGATATGTCTTCCTTCATTATGTTTCTATGTAAATTGTATGATTTAGAAAATTAAGTCGACTTCTCATTTGTAGAGCAAAGTCTTAAGAGACGCCACTCCAATAAGGAAAAGCCTGGTTTTCTTTTCACTTAATTTAGATGGAATGGAAAGCCGCACTTTTGTTGGATATTTTCGAAGCTCTCTGGGGTTTTTCTTCTTTTTATTCTATACCGATAAAATCATATAAAAGCTTTTGGCTTTTTTAAGCGTCTTGTGAACACCGATTTGGATAGGTCAGATGTCGTTTGACCTTCAAGGATGGCGGTAGGCTTTTTTCTATGGAAAACAAATGAAAACGAATCGAAGACAGAATGTTTCGGTTGATTCGAATTTCATTGCTGCTATAATACTGCAAACATAAAGTAGCCGCTACAAAAAAGCATCATTAAATGGTTATTTGAACATTAGCGTGCACCATCGGGTGTCACATATTTTGCATTTCAAACTAAGCATTTCTGAATGCAAGAGGATTTTGGTTTTGCTGCTGGTACAAGCCAAACAACATAGATGTTAAAATGCTTTGTAGGTTCAGTAGTAAAAAGGTTTTATTGGCCAAGGTATAAAACCGAATTTTCTCTCTAAGGTCACAAAAACCTTTAGCACATACTAAAAGCGCTTAGCGTCTCCCCAGACAATAGACTGGCGAAGTAACTTAAACAACCGTCTTTTAAGCACCCCATTTTCAATGGCCCAAATTGGAACACGATTTTCAGTAGAAAAGGGGCTTAACCTGAATTTAAAGGAAAACTTTTTAACTGAAACTGCTTGAATTTAGAATTAAGAAAGTAACTTTTTAATTGGCCTATAGATGGCCGTTCTGTCATTAAATTGAATCTATTTGGTACAATTTTCTACTTTATCCATACCTAATTGTTGACGATTCAGAATGCCACGCCTTAAGTTTCAGTTTTCAATCAGGACATGAGGTCAGTCGGCATGAGGTCAATGAACTTTTGTCAGAGTTAAAAACTAAGTAACCTTCGACCGTTTCTTGAATCGAAAAAGGTTACTAGTATACACGAAATAACAGTCTTTAAATAGGCTACAATCTCGTATAAACCAGTATATACCCCTTCTTAATGGGAGTTTTAATCGTGGAAAACAGATTAAAGTCATTCCAATAAGAATAATTCCCAACATGATATTACAAAATCCGTGCAATATTTTGCAAATGAACCAAGTCGGCAAGAAAGTTAAATTGTATGAGAAGACGGAAAGCGTAAAGCAGGGAAATAAGAAACGAAACAAATAAGAAAACGAGAGAACCGGGAGAGTCGTTCACTTATTTAGCCCGACTTCCGACTAGACTGAGTGGGTCTAAAACGAAACTCAAAGCATGTTGCGATTGTGCCATACATAACGCACCAATAAGAAGTGATTAAACGTTGACGTTTGCAAATTTTTAGACCAATCACAGACAAAAGGCACATACAGGGTGGTACTATCATAACAGCAGTTTACTACGTCAATGGTGATATCCGCAAAGAGCTACTGACTAAAGAAGGTACATTTTGGTACATAATTTCTAACATATTGATTTCTTTTTTGTTGAGATGCGGACTGTATTTTGCAACTGATTGTATCAGTTGGTCCAATTAGTAAAAGTTTTCGATAGGTAAAATGCAATGTCACCCATTAGACCCGCTAGGCCTTATTGGTAGTGGGTCTAATAAGAAAACGTGGAGAACTGGGAGAAAAGGAGCTTGCAAATTCAATTGTGGATTGTCCAATCAATTTCACAATTTGATAAAGTAGATAGCATCAATTGTTTTTACGTGACGAGCCTTATCAAGGATGCAGCACCTACTTACTATCAGATTCAGATACCCATTTGGAGGATCAGCTTAGACTGGTTTTGCCATACATTACGTAAGAATGACCATTAAAGAGAGATCTCTTAATGATTAGGATTGTGCTAATAGGAATAACATTAATTTTGTGAACAAAATAAGCAGATGTATTATAAGATATAAGCCTCCTTTTGAGACAGGCGGGTAAAATTAATGAAATCGTTGACCTGGATTTGTATAGCATCAAAAATGCCAGACCATCCAATTAGGTCTTCCCTAGGGAGCTTCCTTCTTAAAATACCTTTTCTCATTACCTACTACAAGAAGGTCAAAATAATTGTAACATTCCTGTTAAAGTCAAGAAGAAGACCACTCGCTGCCTTTTATCACTTGAGTTTTCCATCAACTGGGAAAGGGAGTGCCATACAACATATGGCGGCGAATTCAGCGAGTCGCCTTCTCAATTCTAAATTGACTCTATTCCAGGCTGATAAAGTATAAATTTGAACCTGCGACATTGTCAAAAATTGGTTCCCGACTGAGAATCAAGTCGCGTAACATCGATCATACACAACCGACGAGATATGAAACCATCTGAAATATCCAAGACGATGGATGGGTGAAGATTGAAGATTGAACGCGTCGCAGGGAAGTGCCAAGTCATTCCTGTGATGACGCGTCATGGGCGACTTCTTATTGGCATTTCTTGAGCCTTCTGAACTATAAATATGAATTAGAATTGACTTTACTTTAGGCCCTTCACCTAGAAATTGCAGATTCCCGACTGAAAATCAAGTCGTGTAACATCGATCATACACAACCGACGAGATACGAAACCATGTGAAATATCCAAGACGATCGATGGGTGAAGATTGAACGCATCGCAGGGAAGTGCCAAGTCATTCCTGTGATGGCACGTCATGTGCCACTTCTTATTGGCATTTCTTGAGCCTTCTTAACTATAAAATATGAGTTAGAATTGACTTTATTTCAGGCCAGAATTTGAACCTGCTGCAGACTTCATCTAGAAATTGCAGGTTCCCGACAGAAAATCAAGTCACATTACATCAATCATATACGACCGACGAGATACGAAACCACGTGAAATATCCAAGACGATGGATGGGTGAAGATTGAACATTGAACGCGTCGCAGGGAAGTGCCAAGTCATTCCTGTGATGGCGCGTCATGTTGCGACTCCTTATTGGCATTTCTTGAGCCTTCTGAACTATAAATATGAGTTAGAGTTCACTACTTCAGCCCAGAATTCGAACCTGCTGCAGACTTTATCTAGAAATTGCAGGTTCCCGACTGAAAATCAAGTCGCGCAGTGTCAATCATACACAACCGACGAGATACGAAACCATGTGAAATATCCAAGACGATCGATGGGTGAAGATTGAAGATTGAAGATTGAACGCGTCGCAACGAAGTGCTAAGTCATTCCTGTGATGGCGCGTCATGTCCCACTTCTTATTGGCATTTCTTGAGCCTTCTGAACTATAAATATGAGTTAGAGTTGACTAAACTTCAGGCCAGAATTTGAACCTGTTTATCAAGAAATTTCAGGTTCCGACTGAAAATCAAGTCGCCTAACATCGATCATACACAACCGACGAGATATGAGACCATGTGAAATATCCAAGACGATGGATGGGTGAAGATTGAAGATTGAACGCGTCGCAGGGAAGTGCCAAGTCATTCCTGTGATGGCGCGTCATGTTCGACTTCTTATTGGCATTTCTTGAGCCTTCTGAACTATAAATATGAGTTAGAATTGACTTTACTTTTGGCCCAAATTTGAACCTGGTGTAGACTTCATCTAGAAATTGCAGGTTCCCGGCAGAAAATCAAGTCGCGAAACATCGATCATACACAACCGACGAGATACGAAACCATGTGAAATATCCAAGACGATGGATGGGTGAAGATTGAAGATTGAACGCGTCGCAGGGAAGTGCCAAGTCATTCCTGTGATGGCGCGTCATGTTCGACTTCTTATTGGCATTTCTTGAGCCTTCTGAACTATAAATATGAGTTAGAATTGACTTTACTTTTGGCCCAAATTTGAACCTGGTGTAGACTTCATCTAGAAATTGCAGGTTCCCGGCAGAAAATCAAGTCGCGAAACATCGATCATACACAACCGACGAGATACGAAACCATGTGAAATATCCAAGACGATCGATGGGTGAAGATTGAAGATTGAACGCGTCGCAGGGAAGTGCCAAGTCATTCCTGTGATGGCGTCATCTGCGACTTCTTATTGGCATTTCTTGAGTCTTCTGAACTATAAATATGAATTAGAATAGACTCAACTTCAGGCCAGAATTTGAACCTGTTTATCAAGAAATTTCAGGTCCCGACTGAAAATCAAGTCGCCTAACATCGATCATACACAACCGACGAGATATCAGACCATGTGAAATATCCAAGACGATGGATGGGTGAAGATTGAAGATTGAACGCGTCGCAGGGAAGTGCCAAGTCATTCCTGTGATGGCGCGTCATGTCCGACTTCTTATTGGCATTTCTCGAGCTCCTTGCTGGGAAGCGCACAGCGTAGCAGTTTTTATTTGATGACTTATTCATATATACTGGGTGAAATTTTACTAGTGACCGATAGCAAAAATGCTGGACGGAATAAGAAACAACTTTCCCCAAGGCGCATACGTCGAAATATGAAAGAAAAATTTGGACCTCCCACAGACCTAAAAAAAATTGGACCTCCCACAGTAACTCAATTATATCAGTCTCTAGTGAAATTCCAACCCATATATATCAACATACTGATCAACATACGGGTCACTGAGTAGACAAACGACCCGATGAACCCTGAACTAACTTTTAAACATCTCATTTCATTCTTCTAGACTATACTAAGATACCGACCTATTATTTCTATTTAGACAAGCCGATGCAAAGGGCGACGGGATCTGACAAGGGCACATGAGGGATTAGCGGTCGACCACTAAATAGGGGAGATCATACATCTACATCTCTATGTACACACGTGAAGCCAAGTGGAAGACACTAATGTATATCATGCAAGCACTAGATTGTTTTGCAATAGCTAAATACATCCTAAAGCTTTGATACGAAGACTAGATAATATTTACTTTCCCGGGTCTTATCGCGATAGGTTTTTAGGTAATGTTAGTTATTGATTTTTACACTGTTGATTGTACATTCAATTGTTGCACTTTTTAAATAACATGTTGAAAAGGAATGGTACTGTGTCTCGTCGCATGACGGACAAACATGATCAATCCCTTCGGTTTGTTTATTAACAAACAGAGATAGCACTACCAAGTTGAATACACAACCTTGTCCAAATATGAATCGAAATGCAGTACCAATCGAATACGCGGCGATGTAGAAAGTTTAATAATTGTCAAAGTTAAAAATGTAACGGTACCCTCTCATATTCTGTATTAGGACTTTGCAGAATAAAGACGTGTATGGTGTAAACTATTCCTGTGGTATCATTTCTAATAGTAAATAAGCAATTTACCTGGAAATGTTTCGACTGAGTTGCATCAGTCATGGTAGGCGGGCTTATTTACCTAAAAACTACCGCGATAAGACCAGTTAAAGTAACTATTGTGTATGAAAGTAATCGCGAGTGCTTAAAAAGTCGATGAACAGGGTTTCGAAGTGGCGTAGGTAACCCACACTTTTAAAAATAGGAACATATGAAACAATTCAATAGTAAAGGATAGCTTTAATCTTTAGCCAAAAAAAAACTCAATACAACAAACATGATTTGAATAGAGAAATTAGTACTTGCAGAATTGGAAACTACACACAAACATGCAGAAACTTATTCAAAGACCCTTTACCCACGTCTCTCTTGTATGTCTGTCTGTCTATATACTGAGTAATATCAAGTAATACTACGAACAGCTAATATCATAGACAGAGTCTGCACAGTAACAGTAAGAAACAGTATAACGTCTTAATCTTAGAGTATAAACCGTGAAACTGAACAACTTTCCTCATGGAACACATGGTGGTAAACGAAAAAGAATTTTTGACTTCCCGTACAAAATTCACGATCAGCTGACTGACTTTGTACGGGAAGTAAAATAAAAACAGTGATATAGAGTGCGCGTATCGGCCCGCGCCGTACTGTCAAAACGTAAGCAGTTGCTCCATAGATACAGATGTCAAATGTATGAGAAATTATAAAGTTTCAATAACTTGTGAGGTTTAACTGACGAGCACATGTAACCGCGTTATGAAGCTAAAAACATATGTACGTTGTGTTATTTTTCACGCCTCATGTACGTTGTGTTGTTCACAATAGTTATTTTCAAGGATCCTACAAAGCTTTATATGTCTCTTTCTAACATTCGACGACATATAAACTTCGTCGTCGCAACCCAGACCTTATAGAAACATTGATGACAATGACTGGCAAAAAGCAGTTCTATACCTACTGCCTGCAGTCACAAAGTAAGTATTGGCTAGCGCTTTGTGCTGCAGTGGTGAAGGGTGCCATTTTAATGAAGGCAGGTCGGAGCATGGATTTGTAAATTTATGAAAGGGAAGCCGTCAGGAATCGGCATGTATGGACCTTTCGCCACTGCTGCCCAGTGTGTTTCTACTGTGGCACAGGTGCCTCCACAAGATAAACCAGTTTCTCTTGATTATACAGCACTGTAAACTAGAGTTGCAATTAATAAACAATTCCTAATTAGTGGCGTGTAAAACAGAATTGTTGTACCACAAACAAGGACGGTGTTGCCAGCTTTGCCGTGTGTTGTGTAATTATAAACTGTGAGCTTGGGGGTAATGAGAAAGTATACCTACTTACTACATACCTACCTACCTACTACAGGTTTTTTCTCTGTGGGTGGGATCTTAATTAAGAACCTGTGTTATAAACAAATAAACACGGGGTAGCTCAACTATGGATCAAAGTTATAGATATTTATAGCAGTAAAAAAAGACTGACGTATTGTCAGCCCTGGCTACCTAAAAGCCTTTTAAAAAATACCTACTTGACCTTACCTCAATTCCATACTTTTATACCGTCCTGTTTTCGACAAGGTAGAAAACGCCTGAACCTTTCAGGTGGCTTACGAACTTTATATCTCTAAGTAGGTACCTACATTGGCTTATACATTAATTTAATACAACTAGGCTCGTATATGTCAACCTTTCAAAAAATCACCTTGTCATAGGTACCTAGATAACAATAGCAAGCAACAAAAGATGTGACAACTCGTAAAAGCTCTAATACAGGTAGTTCTATTACAAATTATGGAAACGGCGCGCGGGGTTCTATCAAGTTCTATCAGCGGTACATTAAGTATAAGTTTTTCTTAGTATTGTTTGTCAACCTTTCAATTTATTATGAGAAACCAGTATAAGTTGATCCCTCAAAGAAATTGGTTGTAATGCACATAGTTCCTACCTAACTACGTAAAATGCATACATTTTGAATGATATACAACGCAAGCAAACATTGCAGTGAATGAAAACACAACAAAAACAGTTGCGTTTGGCAATATACCTACAGTGGTAAAAATCAACAGATCATCTGCAGCTTTGTAAATGATATTTTGTTTTTTTGCACGCATTTCTGGTTTCCATAGTGTTTTTTTACGTAAAGGTGTTGAATTTTTGTACGAACGTGCATTTTTCGTAAAATATCCCTATTGGATATATGGTAATGTCTAACTAGAATTTAATATTCAATCTTATTAGGAGGAAAACTCAAAGCTTATTGCAAACGGCAGCACTATACCTATAAAATGGCCTTAGCTCGCCAATAAAAGCCAATTTCGGCCAGTCATTGAAAATAGGCACATTCCAGAGACGCGGTCTTAAGTACCCAGTTTTTTCTTAGTTCATCTTACTCCGTCTTTTTCTAAGATCAAAAATTCTGTCAGCTAACTATGATTAAACCTCTTTCCTCCAAAATTCAGCTAGCCCAGTAAAATATTCGCTATCCCTTGTGAATGATGGGTTGCCACCCTAAACAATGCCCGCGATATTTCAGATGGCAACACCTGTGTGTGTTTAGTTCACGGGTGATACATGTGCGCGGGAAAATAAACATTTGAGCGACAAAGTCGACGCTCAAACAGCATCTACCTAGCATACTACCTATACGAGTACATTTGGATTCGCAGAACAACATACATCCCTTTTTCGGGAAAACTTGCGAACTTATCATCGCAAGCAGGATTTGAATCTGTGACCTTCAGCATCTGTACCTACTGACGATGCCACTACCAACTGGGCTACCACGGTGCAATCTCAATCTGAGAGATAGTGCAAGCGTATCTTGGCCAACTTATTATATCTCATAAGATCAAATATTTTGCTTCAAATATAATAAATATCGAGATCAAAAACGATCTAACAAAGTTTGTTGTGCTCAGTTTTTAAACTCAAGCTTTGGTGGCACAGTTTTTGAACGGAACAGGAAAATCAAAAAGTTGAAGTAGGTTACGTATATACGTCTAAAATAAAAATTGTTACGAATTGTTAAAATCGTAATTCTACTCAATTTAATAATGTGTCTTTAGGAGGCGCCCGTCGCGCCGTTTTCCTAATTTGTGCCCTTGAGATTAGACCACACGCAGTGGCAAAAATTGAGAACCATTTTCCATCAGGAGTAACATGCATATAGCCTGTCTAACTTTACCGGTTTTGATGGTAGATAAACAGTCCCTAGTGCCATCAAAACACTTCTGAAACAGCCTTTAAAACATTAGAGTATTACTCTACATTACGACCCGTTTCAAGATAACGGTAGGTAATGTAGCTACAAAAAACATTTCATTTTTTAATTAATCCTATCACACCTGGTTCCTGCAAGGGTAGATATTATGTTAGACGCTCGTGCGGCCCAAAGGGTGGGTTTAGGGGACCTTCACACATTGCTAAACAAATAAGTCACATACGCTACAAAAGTTACGTTTGCCGTGTGGTACCACTTCACCCTAATTCTTGCCGTGGATGTCGTAAAAGGATAATCATTCAGAAAATGGATAGCAGCGTTCTCTGTAAATGCAACAGCTTGTACTGCGCTCGCCAATCCGCCTGCCAAGTGTGGTGAGTATGGCAACACCCTCCGATAGGGGGACGCCTATGTCAAGAGTGGACTGTTGTGGTTGTATCATATCAAAAAATTACCTTGTCCTATCATACGATTATTCAACATTTTGGGTAGCACATGGTTGATAAAGTAAAAAATAAGAAAGCATTACTTGAAAAAATCGTTGACTGGGTAAAACTATAGGAAAGTTATTTCAGTAAACAATCGTCGACGAACGTAAACACAAAGTACTCAGAATGAGAGAATACAAAATTTACGCTACACCGCGCCGTGAAACACCGTATTAAAAGTTTTAATAAACCTAGATTTTCATGCAAAACCACCTGGACCCGATATTAAAAACAACAGGGTATAAAATTACCGGCGATATTCGATGTAGGGAGGTTTTGTAACCGATTAGCCATTGGGACGCTTGGAATATTTACTGGCTACGCCATGAACATGAACTAAGAATTTCAGCTGAAGACTTGTATCCTGTAGTTTCTCTATATCGGATAAGCACGGTTCACGTAGTTCACAATCTACCCTTAGTGACGTCAGCGGGGAGTGGGGTATGTGAACGGGGTTGTATAGGAATCTGTCGTAAAAATAATAAAGCTTTATAATAAAGGGGGTGATAAGACCGCGCGAAGAAACGTGTTTGTGGTTACAATGGATTGGCTTTTAAGTGGTTTATTATAGGTAAGAAATAAACTTTCTAGACGAGAGTTCGGCACACTAAGATCAAAAGACCTAGATGGAATCTGAAATGTACGTGTTCTTGAACAAATAGGCCATCCTAACATGCGAAGATTTTATCCGCAAGTCTGATTGGTCTACCATTAAAGATATTGCTACGAATCGATTTTTATTGGCTCAAATTCTTATTAGAATAATATCAGTCAAGTTTGCGGCCAGCGTAGCCTCGGAACAGTAACGAAGCAATAGTACCTATACCTACTGTTTATATTGAGGTTTCTAGGCAAGCTTGTTCAATTGTGTATTAAAACCTTTTCTTTTGTGTAACCTGTTTGTGCAATACAGTACCTACATTCTTAAATTGTCCAGTATGCGTCGTCTTAGGCCAACCAATATCAGAGTGCAGAGTATAGCTATCAAAATCCCACCAGATTTTGTGCCTCTTCGAGGTGTTTTTATTGTTTCTCAAAAAACCTATGAAACCAGCATTGCCACATAACTGTGTGTAGACCAGAACACCAAAAGCACAACAATGTAAACAAAGGCATACAAAGGACAGACTAAACAGGTTCCCTCAATTGACAAACCAAAGTTAACCGACCCAGTGAAACTAAAGTGGCACTGCGTTTTAAACTAACTCTACGCGTCTCATAAACACGGCCAGTTTAAATCTAAACCGAGGCCCAACTTGAAGAGTACATTTTGTGTACGAAACATACAGGGTGGTAGTAGAGTTTGTAGGTCAACATTTTGGGTACGACCTTGTAAAAGTTGCGGGTAGAGATTGGATGTAGTCCGCTCAAATTTAGGTAGTTGGCGCAAACATAGTTGGCTCAAATGTATAGTCGGCTCAAATGTAGTCGGCGCAATATCACGATCTATTGAGGCGCTTGTTTCCAGAATGGACGTATCATGGCTGATGATGATGATTTGGATTGGAAATATTATGTAGACAACATGATTTTCGAGTTTAGTTTCTCAGTAAGCAGCAACTGTAAGGCTATTGTAGAAAAAACAATAGGGGATTCCACCCCAGGGTGTTCGGCGAACCATGCCGGCGTTCTATTTACTGTTGCTCAGAGACTAAGCTATCGTAGAAGTAGAATTATATGTATTCTTGACTATCAGTTTACAGTAACGGTGACTAGTGACTGGTGAAGGCACAGACCAAAGAAGTCATCATACGCGCGACCAACACGAGTAACTGCTTTTCTCTATCAGTTAAGGGCACTTTCAATTGCAGCTGCTTCATCCTATTTTGCAGCATGTAGGAGCTCGTAATATTTCCAAGTTCTAACCACTTAAGACCTCATATACCGTGTACATTAGCCGTGTTTGGGCCGCGCAGGTAACACGGCCCGTTCAGGGTAATAACTCGGCCCGTGCTCTCGGGCCCAAGTAATTATTTACGTCACACTGTACAATGTTTATGTACGGCTGAGGGACACTTTGTAAGAGCAAAGAAAGGTATCACAAGCCTTTTGTCAGGGCAGCGAAGCACGTGTATTTGATGCCAAACGTGGCATAACTTTAGCTTCCGGGACCAGTTATATAGGCATTATATTTCAGCAACTAGATGATTTGAAGTTCGAATTCAACAAAAAACAATTACGGCTAAGCTGAGCGTCATTTTGTGAATGCAAAGAAAGGCATTCTTCAACATTTAGTTTTAGTTAGGTTGCACTTTCCCTTACGCCCTCAAGTTGCCTGGCAAAGAATGCTTTCTAGCATTATGTCCGCCTTGTTGTACTATTTCTATTGTCCGTGTATTTCAATTAGCTAGCTTGTGTGCAAAAAAAGAATTTTGTTATGTGTTAGAGACTAGTTTTGTAAAACTATCTGTACCAAATCAGCACTAAGACACTTCATCATCGTCTCTCTTCCCCCGTGGAAATCAATTTGGGTCCGGCGCAACATGTATTAAACTGTGTTGCAAAAAGATGTAACTTGGTTTTAAGAATGCGTAGGCATAAGAATAAATAATAACACTACCGTGGCGTAGGTAGGATACACCGCCCCTATGCGGTTGACTATGCGAAGCAGATATTCAAGATCAGGGCCAAAAATGCTTCTTGAGTTCAGTGCGATCCGCTTTTAGGGGTTTATATCATTGTGTTTAGTTACCTATATACTAGCAGATAAACTATGTAAAACAGTCATCTATAGCCACCTAAATAGGTAGGTACGAAACTCCTTTGTAAGATCCCTAAAAGTCTTTCCAAACATGAAGAGGTCATTGGAAACTCGACATCGACCCTTCAATGGGCAGACCAAAGGGTTAACTTGTGAGGTTACTGGGTAAATAGGTACCTACTCTTATTCATTGGACCAGTATGTAGTATGTTAATGTACTATTTAGGTCCAGGTTATTTACAAATTGAGTGGTTAGTTTACAACAGATACCAAAGTAAAATCCACATTTTGAAACTTGCAGATTTTTTTCCTTTTGTACTACCTACCTCCGAGTGTTTTTATTTTGCGTATATTTTGATCACAATATAGATTTCAGGTCAATTAAATTATCAAAATATGTGAAAGTAATCGCAAGTGCTCAGGTTATATTTCAGTCAGTAACAGCTGATTATACCCATCTTTAAAGAAATGAAAAAATTCAATGGGATAGCACAATTTTTTCGTGAAATCAGTTAATTTGATAAAAATCCTGTTACCATCCAGTCAAAGGTCAACAACTGGCTTGACCTATATAAGTAGTATTAGTATTATATTTTAATTGCCTTTGCGTGTTTCCGCATTGTGAGGTGAATCGCCGGTGTACTCGTAACTCACCCCTCGCAAGTTTGAAGGGGAAGAAATTGTTTAAAAGATTTTTGTTATCTGGAGAACCTAGCATCAATCAAACTATCACTTTATACTGCTTACATTACATATATCATGCCTATATCCCTTGCGGGGTAGGCAGAGCGTAAATGGCTGTTAGAAACGGCCGGTTACACCGCGTCTGACAAATAGTTTGAGAGTGACTCAGAAGACTGTGTATCACTATAGTGACAGGTTGGTAGCCTGTCGCCTAAAATTGCAATACACTTCAGCTCTCAAATCCATTAGTCGCTTTTTACGACACTCACATAAAATACATGGGGTGATGCTATTCTAAGCCCGCACCGGCAATTCACTTCTACTTGTATAAAACAGTTCTTCAACTTTACGAAACCTTTTAAAGAGTAACGATCGGTCCCTAAACGGTCAAAGACTACTTTGTAACAATTCAGATGTGAAATTGTGGCAATTTCCAGTCAGACTCGGAATTCAATTCTAAAAGTCGAAAAGTAACTTACAAGGAACCCACATTAGAGCAATTTATAAACCGGTCAACGAAAACGGTGCACGATTCTTACTAGCTATTACTCTAAAAAATTTATTGAAAATACTTATTTAAAGTCATTTCAAGGGATATGCTTTTGATTTGAAATAATGACACTCGAATGTAGCGATAAGCGTTTTTCTAATAAGAATATTCTGACTAAAACTCAAACAACATACCTAGGAACTTTTATACTATATTTAGGATATATTTCATTGTGACGCTCTCTATGTAAACGACAACCTTATCATAGAAGGTTCATTCGACCATATTAAGAACTTTCACGACTCAATTGTTACATAGCCAGGAATGCTACTATCAAAAATCTCGAAGTAGAAGACAAGTAATCTAGTCTAGTAGTAAAATCTTATCAAAAACGTTATACGATTCTGAGCCAATTTTAATCCAAGAAATATGACCTTCATGTCTTAATTCTCGGCAACCGTCTTCTTAGTTACCAAAAACAAAAAACTTGGATAGAAGACATTAAAGTTAAGGATTAGTAAGGCAGTCTGCTAAAATTTTCTATTACTACCTAGATAATTATATTTCCTTACGTGCATAGGCCCTCCCTATTTTCGTTTCAAAATTACTTGGTTTAATAAGGCATTTTTATGAACCAGAGTGTATCCAATAAATGTGCAAACTTTGACAGTTAGCAACTCCTAAAAAGGCGGAATTTTCATAAACTCCGTCTGAGATTAAACAATATCATGTAACGTCTCAAGTTGCTTTCAAAATTCTTCCTTAATAGAGTATATGGATCATCGTGAAATATTGCAGGGATTACTCTTGCTACCCTTCTTGCTGAGAATTGCCCTTCGAAACAAGGGATGAGGTGCTAGTTACAGCGATTTCTTAAGCGAAGCGTTTGTCATTAAAGGAACGGGGTGATAGTTGATATTTATTTTGTTTCTGCCCTTTGAAAGTAGGGATCGAGTGCTAGTTAAGAGTTGGTTAACTTAAACATCTTCCACTTTACACGTCTAGAAAATGTTCAAAATCTACGAAACGTTATGCGATATTATGAAATGTTCTGCGCAATCAAGGATGTTCAGTTCATCGTAGATCGTTCCTACAAAGCACCACTATTCGTGTTTATTGGAAAGCTGCGTCACAATAAATCAACAATCTAATCGTGGCTAACAAAAAAAAAATAGGTGAAGTCTAACTAGTGACATAAACTCAGGATCGGATGGGCTGGTGTGGTGATAGGTAAGAACATAGGTCGAAATTGGGACCTTCCATATGAAGTGCACAAAAAATATCGCGTAAATTGGCACTCAACCCCAAAGAAACAGTAGATTACGCACTTAAGCGCGCGTCAGATGCGTAATTTAAGGCGAAACATCGTGCTCTTTTCGACGTCATCTTTAAAGTTTGCCACGCCAGTCACGCTTAAAGTTAAGTTGTAAAAGTAGGCCAAGTCCACCCTTCAAAGAAACGTAAGGAAAATCAAATTTTAATCTACTAATAATCAGTTTGAAATTTTTGGATGGACGTAGTACCTAACTGAAAATTTATTCAATACTAAGATTTAGATCTGCTTCATAAATCATTAATGTAATATAACTCTCCCTATTTCCAATTAAAAAATCCCCCGTATTACATACTCGTTAGGACTCCAAAATAAATCTCCCTATAATTTATTAACCTCTCAAACTCTCCTATAAAATAATTAAAAATCCATTCGAACATTCCGACCCCGACAGAAAAAAAATATATATTTGAAGTTCAACCCCTCGTATCGTTTGGACGCAGTTCCAATTTGCCACAGTACCGATTCGTCATCAAGGATTTCGTACTAGACGTGGGTAACTCACGAGCGAGTGAATGAAAAGAACGCGCTCCTTACAAAACAGTCGCTCGCTGATGCGCTCAGAGCGGTTTGCTTGCGATCTTTTCGCTCATTTCATTCTTTGCGTTCTTTGCCTTCGACCGTGGTCCGCGAGCTTCCGCGAGCGGTCAACTCTGAAGACTACAGATGCATACGTAACTTTCGCGTGAGAGAGTAGGACAGCTATATGTTTATTCATACATACAATGAGACCCGGTTCGTCGCACTCAATAATGATAGTATATAATTTAATTTTTATGACTCATTTAGCTCTCTGCTTAACATTTCCTTAAAACGTTTATATAAAATATTATTAATCTGTTTGTAGATAGCTACTTCAAAAGCCTTGGTTGTGGCGTAAAGAGAATTTAAAATTTAATAAAATAATAGTTCCATGACAACTTGGGAAACAGCTTTAAATGTGGCAAACCGGTACTGTGTCGAATCGGATTTAACCCCTCGTATGGACTTTTTATTAAGTCACAGATATAGGGTCTTTTTATTGCAGGGTCCGCAGTTACGGTCGACGATTTTGGGGTCAAATCGAAGTTTTCCTGACCGTAGTATATTTTATACGAATCGGCCAAGTTGTTATAAGTTATTTTGGTTACTATTGAAAAGCGAAAATATGCTGCAGCAGCTACTTACTGGTAAGTTATTTTTGCTTGAAAAATATTTCTTTACGGTAGGTAAGTTTTACTTAGCTTTCATTTTTACGTAAAGTTTAGTACCTTGTAGACAAAGTTTGATAATAAAAGTGGCAAGATTTTTTAAAGCTCTTATCGTCGTGCCAAAAATTTTCTTAACAATTTATGTTTAGAAAGCACTCGACCATCAACTACGGAGTTTTAAAAGTCACGATGTTTATTAACTTGGCCTTTGTAAGAAACCTTAAATTACGCCCAAATTTTATTACTTTTCAAAACTTTTTATTTTTCATACTTTTACCTAAGTATGATAAATGCAAAACCAAAATGAAAATAATAAATAAAAGAGAAAATACGTCTTTAGGCGGGATTTAAACTCAGACCTGTGGAATTCCATTAGAATGTTCTACCAACTGGCTATAGTGTTGTATCTCTTAATGCGATGTGTAGGGACATCTTGTAGAAGTAATTACAACTAAAGCAATAAAACTCATAACTGTACACCCACAGGTAAAACTGTCTTAATTTTACTACACACTCAAAACAAGTAGTTTCTTCAAACAACACTAGAATAAACAATTAAAAGAGCAATCCACATGCCTCTAGTAAGTACTTACTACGTAAAGTTTACTACTACTGTATCCTGACTTCAGGACATCGTAAAAAGCGACGTGCAAGAAGCATCCGAATCGTGGCAAGTTGGAACTAGAGCATGTAAAACCGGTTTTAGGTTTCCGATATAAAATTTTAATTCTGTGATTCCGGGTTTCGACAACTTTACTGAACATGTTAATATAAGATTTTTTTAACAATTTCGTTGATTTCAGTAAATTCGCGCGGGAGTCAGTACGGACTGCGTGAAATGTCTTTGATTTAAGTCTTAATTTAAATATAAATAAATTATAGGAAAACCAGTTTTTATCGTTTATAAAGGTCAAAAACCGGAATATAGGACAAATCGGTTGGATATTCCGGGTTCCAAAGTTCCTGAATTCCGTGTTACATCCCCAAAGTTGCAAGAACTTGGACCCTAACAGAACTTTGCTCTTAGTTTACGTTCTGTACGGAATTAGTTATTCTTCGAGATGTGCTTCAGTTTCAGTTTGGCTTACAGTTGAACTTATCCTATTGAGGAATTAGATGTCGCTAATGTAATGAGCCATTTAGACAGACAGTCAGTTCCACAGATATGCCGAAGTTTAAAAATGGACCTTATTTGTACTGAAATAGCACGATGTACTGTCAGAAAACTAGTTTCATATTGTTGCAAGTTTCAATCATATTAATGAGAAAAGTTCAGTACGGGCCAGAAAACAAAGAAAATTTGGTATCATTTGTAGAACTAATATTTACCTACCAACTATTTTATTTTATCTTTATTAGAAAACTTTGCTCTTGCTTACGTTTATAACAAAGTAATTATAATTTAGTATCGACAATGAAAGGTTTCTACATTAAATTAAGATAGAGTGGATACAGTGCTAAAACAAACTAACAGGTATTTATGCATCATTCAGGTACCTGTATCAAAGAAACTAATACGACAACCTAAAGCTACCCTATCCACAATTTCCTTTTATAAAAACCCTCTCACACAGGTTACTCTGCCGCTAAACGTCCAACGTACTCAAGATAAGACCCCTTTTAGAACTCCCATTAACTTTGGCAAAGCAAGCATCGTCTAAACTATGCAGTATCTTATGTACATCTCTTTTCATCTTGCGGAGATATCGTGTTTGCATCTCTTTCCAACGCTGGCCATGCTTCACACGGCGTATAAAGAGAAGCATCAAAGAGACGTTTGCTAGTGTTACACATGATCTTTTGAACTTTAGAATACCTTAATATTTGAAGAACACCCTTCTTTTGACGAAGTAGGTAAAATAATTTAAGCAAGCGTCTAAAATAATTTATTATTACTGCAATATTATGCGCAACATGTGATAAAAATATTTCAAGCGAAGAAAACATTTGTTTACCCGCTACCCTTATGATGAAACGAACTGAACGATGAAATTAAATTGTGTTGCACCAAAAATAATGTAATAGCTATCATTTTAAAATAAAACATACAAAAGGGTAGGTAAAGCAATTACAATCCAAAATCAAATAAAAAAATTGATCCCTATTTAATTCGATGTACGACCGACGCAATAAAACAAATTGGCCTGAGAATGGACCTAAAATTACAAGATCCCATATTACCATTACAAAGGTCCTCTAGTGAGGCGGATCGTTGAGCTAGGCCCGATTAGCCATAGAACCAGTTAGCCACAGTACACATAAAAAGTTGTCCCGTTTAGTCACAATTTAGTAGCGGCCACCCTGGTTCTCTGTGGCAACTAGATGTCGTCTGACCAGGCAAGTTAACGTATTAACAGTTTATTAACATTCTTCAGCACCGTGTCGTAATCAAACGGGCTTTTTATTTAATAGGGTACCTAAGGGTCCAAACTACAGTCAGACTGATAATTTAAACATAATAATGTTAAAGCTATGGCGAAGTTAAAATATTAATCACAATAACACTAATTTATGTTGTGTTTTAAATTGTTTATGATAAGAAGGTAGATGTAAATTTTGCAAAACAATAAAATATTAACCACTATTGTGTGTGACGGAAAGGGACTCAATTAAGGATGAAATCTTTCGTTTAGAACCAATTGATGCCGAACCGGAACTATGACCAACCGGCACCAAGTCGGGTCGTTCTGTAACCCTATCGTCGTCCATTAGTTAGTGGGGGTTAATAAGGTTCTTTGTTGGGCCCACGCTTTCACAATTTCGCCTTGAATGCAGCTTATCTCAGTTTGTTTACTCGCGGCAGCAGAAAGGCCTTGCGACCCTTTTGCATCACATTTTTGAGGTTAGCCGAGCCCTTTTGCATCGTATTTTTGAGGTTAGTGTAGCGCTGAGATACCCACCCCACCATATTTTTTTAAATAATTTTGATCGTTTTAGCTTAGCATGAGTTTTTATCTAATATTTATATAAATACGTACAGAGGGTTAAAAAAGTCTAATCTACTAGGTATGTATAAAACTGAAAATGGCAGTCGTTACATAACCATGTTAGAGGCCTGTTAATTGCGCAAAAACTCTGACACCAGTGTTCATCGGGTCGTTGGACGACTTCGACACTCGAACTCGAAGAAGAACTAAACGATAAACCAGATACTAACTTAACCCATCCTATAGAATGCGTGGAAATAAAATCCCGAGTTAATACTTTATTATTCGTGAGGTACATGTAAAAAGAAATATGCCATAAAAGAAAAAGAGTGACTAAATTTCAGGCCAATTTACCGACTCCGTATTCACGGTCTACAGATTTTTATGGCAAAAATGTCTATAAATGGCATAGCCTTATAATAAAAATGGCATAGCCTTATAAAGGCCTTATAATAAGTTATCTACGAGTCGTCGCTCAAAATCCTTCGGCTTAGCCTCTCAATAGCCGTTTTGGAGGGAAAATGGAAAATTAATGGCACGGAAGTAAAATTGTGAGGATAAAAGCGAGACAATGGACTTGGAACCGAAGGATTTGAAACAATATTGTGTTGGACTTTGTATTTTTCTTTCAATAACTACATTACATACCTACAAAAAGTATTAGTCTACACATACATACATTGAATCTCGAAATGCAGAAAATAATTTACTAATTTGTTTCTTCAACAGTCATATTATGGTTTGATAAACGAAATGTCATCCCATTAAAAGTTCGACCGCCGATGTGGCGCAGTGGTTAGTATGCCTGCCTGCCACGCAAATGTTCCGGGTTCAATTCCCGGTGGGGTCACTCACAAAGTTGATATTTATCACTTTGTGAATTTGTTTCCATTCTGGTTAGGACATTGCAGGCTGAACCACCAGATTGTCCGCAAGTAACATGGTCCGCAAATAAGATGGGCACCACGTTCAACCGTCGGTCCCGGTTGCTGTCTATGATGGCGGTCTGGCGTATGAGAGGCCTGCTACTTGCAGTAGGCGGTTGAAAAACTCTAACACCAGGGTTCATCGGGTCGTTGAACGACTCGTTTTTTTTTTCGTGTGGGACACCGAGTCGTTCAACGACCCGATGAACCCTGGTGTCAGAGTTTTTTCAACCGCCTACTGCAAGCAGCAGGCCTCTGACATGGTGTCCCACACGAAATGAAAAAATTAAATGTTCGCCATAGTATTATTTCTCGTACAAGTTTTAAAATTGACATCGCTACCTTCCTACATGTCATGACTAATTGACCTGTCGTGTTACGTTACGTTACAAGGTAGAAGGTTTGGGTAGGGTAAAGTGGGGTTCAAATTAGGCAGAGCCATAAACCTGGTTAGTTAGTGGTACCTTGTTGGCTTGTAAAGATGATGGGTGATAAGTTTTTCATTAGCTATCGCGGTGAGGGCGGTGGCGGTGCGTCATAATTCGGGGTTCCCTAAAAGTCATGATAAGTTTAATATCTGAGAATTTTTTCAATACATTTTCTGGCATAAGTGTACCTACATACACTGCCGTGTTACGCGAAACTCGTGTAACTCTAATTACACGGATTACGCTTAACATATCTTAATCGTATTTTTGCTGTCTACTTTATAAGGGGCATTTGAATAAAAAAATATTTTGTATGAAATTTTTTACAACAAAATCACAGTTACACGAATTTGGCAAGACATAACTTTGCCGGTTACTGTTACGCGCCGCGCGTGTTACTCACTTACACGATTTAACTACAGTAAAATGCTACTAGACGCGGCGCGTCGCGAAATAAACATTGAACATAACCTGTCTCGCGGAAAGCGTGTAACTCGGAGATACACGGCCTCGCGTAACACGATTTGTATGAGATTTTCACTGCTCCAAATTTCAAATGGCTATAACATATTCTGCATCAAATATTATGAAAAAAAAATTGTATGTTCTTCAAACTAAGAACAATAATAAAAGATTTGTTAAAAAATTATATGATTTTAATGTGCGCATAGCATTTAGGAAGGAAAACACAGATTTTAGATTCAAATGCATTTTTCTCAAGTCGAGCAGTTTTAAGATACACGAGTTCCGCGTCACATGGCAGTACAAACTTCAGTGGTACCTCTACAAAGTTTTCTCAAAGGCAATCTTCATTTCAAATCTTCGTGTAATAGGAGCTTAAAAAGTGAAAAACTGACTTTGTCTTTTAAAAAAATGGATCTGCCCAGTTCCCGATTGCGTTACGAATCAACAATCCCACATTGCGGTCACGTCCCCCCCCACCCCCCATTTCTTCAGGCAAAGCGTTATTAAACTTAAATAGCGCGGTCGATCATGCAGAAACTTTCCTATTACCCGGGACCGGATAAAACCGGATGAAACCGGTTATCACAAGCGATTATTGGCCAAGGATTAATATCTATCCATCCGTCCGGAGCCGCAAGATGGGATTTTTACGCGATAAAACCTTTGTGGTGAATACTCCTTTTGTTTTTCATTGTTGCCGGTAGAGGAAAGGATTTTAAATTCTATTGTTGATTTTTCGCTTCGATGCTTATGTTTCCGTAAAGGAGATGTTTTTTCGGTCTTAAATGTATTTTGTTTGAATACATTTAATTTAGTTTACATAAAAAAGGGGGTATAGTGACTTACACTTCTTAAAAGTTGGCCTAGATTTAAAAAATCTTAGGTACGTAAAACTATTATTCCAAACTCAAATTTCATCACTTTGATTGAACAGTCGAAATCTAATACATCGTCAGCATAATAACACGACGAACAATCGATAAAGTACCACTCCAGCATCCGAAATAACAAACAATAACACTTATCTTTGCGAATTCCAGTTATCCATATTCATAAGGCAATAGTGATGTACCACAGTTATTCACGGAACACGGAAACGAATATTTTCATCGATTATTCGAATACGCAAACAGAACAAAATAAATAAAACATTTTATACTACACCTGCATAGTAATTTACCTATAGCTTAACACTCTATAGGGGGGAACGTTAGTCATTGTTCAACGTACAAATTAGCGGGAGGGAATTAACCATACAAATCACTTTCCTCCCGTGGTAGTTTTTACAGAATTTAGTACAGTTGAACAGGTAGGTGACCACAAGTTGATCAGTTTTGAAGTTGTCATTAAAAAGTTGTCTAGTTTCATAAGTTTTACAGTTATTAAAGTTGTTCAGGTGTAAAAGTTGTTGTTTCAAAAGTTGATCAGTCTCAAAAGTTGTTCAGTTTTGAAAAGATGTTCAGTTTTTAAAATAGTTAAGTATTAAAAGTTGTTGAGTTTCATAAGTTGTTCAGTTTTGTAATTTGTTCAGTTTTGTAAGTTGTTCAGTTTTGTAAAGTAGTTCAGTTTTGTAAGTTGTTCAGTTTTGAAAAGTTGTTCAGTTTTGTAAGATGTTCAGTTTTGTAAGTTGTTCAGTTTTGTAAGTTGTTCAGTTTTGTAAGTTGTTCAGTTTTGTAAAGTTGTTCAGTTTTGTAAGTTGTTTAGTTTTGTAAGTTGTTCAGTTTTGTAAGTTGTTCAGTTTTGTAAGTTGTTCAGTTTTGTAAAGTTGTTCAGTTTTGTAAGTTGTTAAGTTTTGTAAGTTGTTCAGTTTTGTAAGTTGTTCAGTTTTGTAAAGTTGTTCAGTTTTGTAAGTTGTTAAGTTTTGTAAGTTGTTCAGTTTTGTCAGTTGTTCAGTTTTGAAAGTTGTTCAGTTTTGTATGTTGTAAAGTTTTGTAAGTTATTCAGTTGTTCAGTTTTGCACTGCCGTATGCATGTGAGAGTTTGGAAATGTGTAGGTACCTAGGTAGTTTATTTTTTTCCGGATGTTTCAATTCACCCTATGGCTGTTACAACTGACCCCGCAGGTGTAGTATAAAGCACTATGTATTACTCGGATGAAAGTCCGACTACAAACTCGGGTGTATTGAGGCCCTCAGCTGCGCTTCGGGCCTCAAACTACACCCTCGTTAGTAATCGGTTTCTTTCTCCCCGCGTATACAATGTACTATTATGCTGGCTGGCTAGCGCGTTCGTATTTCAAATATACGCGACTTGATGTTTGTTTGACAAGTTTTTGCATGCCTCTTTGTTTTTCGTCATAATAATATTTCGTTTGACGCAAAAATGGTACCTATGCTGCAAACTGGTATGACAGAAAAACATTATTAAAGTATGCTACTTAACAAAAACTCGCTTTCAGGACTTATTAAACACGTAAATATATGGCGTAACTAGAAGCACTTTTACTTTAGCGGCTGGATGGCAAAAACGGGAGATTGTGCTTTGTGGCGTACCCTGGGGAGGCCTATGTCCAGCAGTGGACTGCTATGGGCTGATGTGATACAAATACAAATATAAAATTCAATGTAGAATATAAAATATTACTTATTGATAGTCATTATTACACACAGAAATGAATTAGTCAAATTGTAAAAAAGTGAAATTTGCATTGCACAATTTTCTCTTCTTTATACCTAACATTTTTTTATCCCTAGTATATGATGTGATGTGATGTGATGACAAGTACTTTAAGAAGGAAAAAATATTCGAAGAAATATTTTGTAACGAATTAAAATAATAGGTGGTACATTTGGAAATATTCGCGAGATTAGAATCCCTATATCGTAATAAGCATTGCCGGAGGTGTTTCCAGTTTTGGCGATGGATTTATTTGAATTTGTATGAGAAATACGTTATCTATCTACCGAAGGATGAACAGTCTTTTGTATGAGAGTGACTGTTATGGTCTGTTGATACTTGAAACATTAATTTAGTCGAATATATAAAATAATATGTTGGTATTTTGAAAAATATATTTTCACGTTAAAAGCAAAACAAAAATACATTTTAGGAACGTTTTTTCGCTAGATAAGATACTTTTTAATATTAACTTAGAAACAGACCTAGGTCTATTACTTTTTTATGATATCTTTACCTACTTTACCTACATTTTCTTAATTCCCTATCAACAATTTCATCACGCACGAAGGAGCCGTAGCGAAAATGTTTTATAACCACCGCCATATTGGAATAAGTAAAAAAAACGTATTAGACGCCTTTACGACACCAAAGAAATATATTACAAACGTGACTATATGTCCCTGTCGATTACGGGGTTGTGAATCGGTCGAGTAAAAAATTGGCTAAGAACGAGTGGGTTGGTCTTATAAAGGGTTCCATAGTCTTTGATTTCACGGCCAAATCATAGAACCGAGTGGAGTGGTACAAAATCGCGGATAGGGTATCTCATTTGTTTCTACCCGCTTTTTTTATTATTCTTTGATCTTTTATGCACTGTTACAATAAGGTAAAGTCAAAATAAATTCAGAAAAGCATTTTTGTCCGAGATTGAGAAATCGATGAATGAATTTTGTAATGATTAACGCTCGAAACTGGTATTTCGTTTCTAATTTACCTGAACTTATCTACCTACATAGAGAGCTGAAAGCCAGTTTTAATCGGCATTTTACTAGGTTAGGTAGGTAGGTAGGTGCACTTAAAACAAGTTATGTAATTTCAAGCTGCTACGCCCAGAAAACGAATCTATTCATTACTAACGAAGCTTCTAGACAAAACAAAAAACGAAAACAGATCTACTTCCACTGAACCCTAAAAAAGATGTGGAAGAGAGCCAGCGTTTAATTTGCATTTTAATATGCACAAGAGGATAGTCTGCGAAGCTGTCATATCCCGGCGCGGCATTGTCACCGCAACTACTAGCGGTAGTAAAATGATAGGTACCTACACTTTAATAGGCGATTTTGTAGATACTATTCTGTCGCCACCATAAGTATTGCTAGATTATAGTACCGTCTTTCGAATAGGCCATATTTGACAGCTCAAACCCAAACTAAAAGACGTGTCTACGAAGAAAAGAAGACTTTATGTCATAGCATTAACATGATTTTGACAGCTGTCAAAAATGGCCTACTCGAATGGTCGTACTGTAGGAATCATTGCATTTTAATATGCACAAGGGGCTGCGAAGCTGTCATATCCCGGCGCGGCATTGTCACCGCAACTACTGGCGGTAGTTAAGTGACAGGTACATCTATTGTTTAGATTCTTACGTCAGTGATATACCTCTTTAATTTTCTTTACACACCACAGCAACGATATCGACGGAGTATAGTATACAGTTAACCTTTTTTTTCACCTACCTACCTAGGGGCAAGCTCCACAGAAAAGACGCGCGACGCGACGCGCAACATGACATCTGTCAGGCCACCAGTCATGCCAGTCATCGTCAGCCGTTATTGGTGCGACATGCGTCTCACGTGTGTAGTGTAGCTTTGTCACTTCTGTTTCTTACATTTAATATGGAAACGGTTTTAAGCGTCACGATATCGCACGTCTCACGTCTCCGACGATCACTTGTTTGACCGATGCCATTTTTCGTCTCACCTCACATATCTACTCTATAGAGACATCGTCTACCTAGATAGCCAGACGAAGAAGGCCCTGATATCCATCTAAGTAATCCTAATCATAAGCTGCGATCGGATTCGAGGCGAAAAACTTATTTACCAAGAAGATATTCAGAGCTATTGAAGCACTTTCATTAAACTGAAAATATTACTGCCGTATCCTTACGAAAAAGGAGCAAAGTGTTTCGGCGATTTGCGAAAAATCTGAGAAAAATCTGCAGAGCACAGCCAAGCCAGCTTTTGATTTACATTTTAATATTCACAAGGGGATATACTGAAAGCTGTCACGGCTCCGGCTTTGTTTTGCGACTGCTCCAGCCAGAGCGTATTCTCTGTGTAACTATAGAACTTTATTCTGGTACCTATATGGATGATGTAGGTAAGTAGATTAACGTTAATAGTGCAAAACTTCCTAAACCTACATAGCTTCTATAGAACAAAAGGCCCGTTAATTATAAAACAATCGCGACATTCAGGATGTACGTCACTCTGGCACCACCACATGTCTCGACGGAGATAATCTAAATGCTAATATATCTACGTCACGGCGGCGCGATTTTGACGCGACGGTTCGCACCCGTATCGACGGATCGACGGAGGGAGGTGATGTATGTAGGTAGGTATCTATAGGTATGTGTGTAGAGCTTGGCAGGAAACTTGAGATTTAGAACGGGACTACCTTGGCTAATAGTAAACTCGCGTTCAACGCTCGTCTAACTTTATTGTGGAAAGCTTTCGGCATAATCATCTTCAGATAAGTGGGTGGGTGTGTCGATAATGTCGTACTTTTGGATTAAATGCGTATTGATAATACTTATGTTCATACTTCTCTCCTTATTAAATACTTGTGTTTTCTTTTCATGGACATAAAAGAAGTTTACAAATAACTAAACACTTGTGCTTGTGTCCATTTATTCATTTTAAGGTAACAACGTTTCGTTTCCTTGTTAGTGCCAAAATAATGCTTTCATCTACTTTTGTGTTCTGCTGCCAGTTATTTACGCTTCCGCGGCGAAATATGCAGTAACTTTGAGAAAACAGACAAACTATCTCTAAATATTTGAAAATGGAATCCTCACTTCCTTGTTCCGCACCTCCGCTTACCGGTTGTAATATTTTTATTTTTCTTTTCCCCTTTTGTGTTTGCGGCCAGAGATATTAATCTGGGAGGCTTGTGTTTTACTTCTTAAATTGTTATAATGCCGACATTACTGGCAGGCGGCGCGAGTGATTAGCATAAGCGGCGGCTGGCGCGGCGATAAAACCGCGCATCTAGTGGCCTCAATTAATGTGGCCGGTGATACGGGCCTTTTATAAACCCTTTACATTATGCGAGCACAGGAGGGCGGAAAGAAAATATACGGGAAAAATGGCGGACTGAATGAGGTGGACAAACTGGCACGAACGAACGTATTTTATATGTTATCTATAGATATTTATATACATATACAAAATAATATATTACGCTTTTATTCACTGCAGCGTAAGTAGAGTGTAAAAATATGTGTTAACAATGCTAGCTAGTAAAAACAGTTAAGGCAGGTAACTACAAGAAAAGTATGATTTAACAACCAAAAATGAAAACCTTAAAATTGTAAAGGAAAATAAGCGAACACTTATTATTTCTCCGTATGGAAACGAGTTCCAGCAAAAACTGAAGAATTTATGCAAATTCACTTCACAAATCACATCCGAAATCGAGAGTCCAACATTAGCCATTTTTCCTTCGCATTTTCATAAAACAGTGGAAACATAATTATTCGGGTAGGGTCCGTTAGACCCTCAAGCGTGATTTTTGGCACAATTTTATGCTAATGGACGAACGCCATATGTTAATGAGCGAATATGAGAGAATTCGCACGGAAACCGCTGTTTAACCCTCACATGCCGGCGCGGACATAATTACATAGGCATCTAGACAATTAATTTTGCTCAAAATGTGGGCTGGCGTAAGTGGTGCACATTATGTGACTATCAACGGTGATTTCTTAAAATTCAGTTTTGTAAACTTCATGAGGTAGGTATTGTCACTTTTCATTGACTTGTCACTCGCTTTAGAGCGTATAAAAGTAGGTAGTTGGTTTAAGGTAGCAAAAGAAACAACGAGCACATAAAACGTGAAAAAGCCAAACGTCATGATTTCTTCAGCTAAGTCTGTATTTTTATGTTAAAGAAGCAGAAACTCCCTGCTAAGTGATTTATATCGCGTATTCGCGTACAAATATAGCTTTCTTTGCCCAAGTGACGTCACATCATATGGCACATTCCAATGACATAATTCACGGACAAAATGGAACTCCATTCAAGTTATTCGCTCTAGGACTTTTTCCTTTAGAGCAGTAGATTTCCCTACAAAATTCGGTTCGCTGTGTTGTGTAGGAGATAAGTGGTTCTATCGCCAGCACATTTAATCTACCCATTTTAGGTATACACTTATACTAGTTTTTCATACAAATACCTACTACGAAAATCAAGTATAAGGTGATCCGTCAAAAGTTAGGTTGATGTGCTGGGGATTTATATCCCTCAGCTATCTGTCCGGAAGGGTAGGTTTCCCCACAAAATAAGTCCTGACTTTTGTACTGTACATTATTGCGTACCCCAGCGAACGCAAATGTAACCCATTGCCTATAGATTTGGCATTAAATTGTGGTAGTGCTTACGTGGCCAACTGTAAGGTAGAGTAGAGGCAATACCCCAGCGAACGCAGGTTTACATAATAGCCTAGATTTTACACTAAAGTGAGGTAGCGTTCGCGTGGCTGACTGTAGAACAGTCCGCATAATTATCCGTATGCTAATTTCAGTTTTCGGAACGAGGTTTGACATGGCGGCCGTGATTGGAGCTATTAAATTGACCTTATAAATGAGGGCTGCATGTGAGCTGTGTAAATTCTACAATATTCATTCGAACTGAAATACGCTACGTACTTATTGTTCAAACATTCAATATTTGATATAAATTTTGATACATTTTGTAAAGAAACCTTATAAACTTCGTAACATATTATCGTAGTCGTAAATGTATAGAAAAATTCCTTTAAAAATCATAAATGGCACAATATATTTTGTCACGGGGTGGTATATTCGACTGACCTCTTTATTTTAAAGTTTCGATTTAATAAGATTCGTTTTGACTTGTAATTAGTAAAGAAAGCTTTAAATTGTCAGTGTGTAGAGAAACGTAGAGAGAGATTATTACGATAAGCCTAGGCATTAATAACAACAAAATAAATGCAGTTAAAAGATATCATCAGTACGTATTGGTAACTTGATATGAAAACTTGACTTTTAAGTGACCTCAGTAAGTTTGATGACTACCACAAAATAGAATTGTGATCAATTTTGGTAAGAAGCTTTTACATTGCCAAAAAAAAACATAACTTTCAATTAAAATAACATGACGGAACATAACCTCATAATTAGAAGGCATTGTAAAATAATTTGTCTGGCTAATGTCAGTAATTCCTCGCGTGCCGACAGAATGAGCGGTCACCTTTAATTATTCGTAGAGTCACGAATGTAACGCTATCGGGACATCTATCGGACTTCGTGGAAACTATGTTTCAATGACAAGGACGTTGCTTTGACTCACTTATTGTACGGGGTAGCTATAAAGATTAAACTAAGCAACTTTCCCCAGGAAAAGAATATGGCAGGAAACGACAAAACGTACTACCTATGTAATAAATAAGAAGATCAATTAATAAAAACGGTTTCTAAAAAGGTGTTTAGAGAGGAAAGTTCTTGAATATAACATAAAATAACGCGTGGGTTGTCATATCTTATACTAAGCTAAAGTTACGCGACATAATTTAGGATTATATTTTAATTGAGATGTGACAACTTATGGGGAAAATCTTTGATGTATCTCAAATTCTAACAATATGGAATATCGCAAATCAACTATAGTCCGTCAGGTTCGTGCGCGACCTTCCTGCGGGGTACAGACGGTTGGGGGGCGAGTAAGCACGTCATTTTAATATGACGTGCGGCGCGGATGCGCGCGTTTCCCTTCCCCGCTACACCTCCCGCTACCCGCTGACATCTCCCCTCCCAACGTCTGTCACCCCTAGGGAGGGTCGCGCACGAACTTGCAGGACTATACACGCAAATGTCTTTTGAAGTATGTATACCTAGAAAGGTACTAAATATGTTTTGAATGAATAAGACGCCTATCAAATTCAATAAAGACTAAACCATTTATTAGGTATATAACGAAATATATACCTACTTCTGGTTTAAAAATCGTGAACTGTAAAATCAATAATGCGGTAGAAGCCTTGGTAGGCGGTAATTCATTTATAAATGAGGGAATTATGGAATTATTCCCTGTTTCTTAATTATAATGCTGTTACATTGTCAGTCCATTTTTACAATTATATGTCTACCTATTTAATTACTAACATGCAAGTTATACTCTCATTCGTTTCTATTTAATTCTTTAATTACAATGTTTTATTAAAATGTCACAGTAATGTTGCGCCGACCCCAAGAAATTGGCATACAGAAAGATGACGACCACCACAGTAATGCTGAAGTTTTGTTTTTCAAGATCTCTAAATTCGAATATATTTTGATATTCTTCTTCGTCGTAGCCTCATGACTGAGGGACGTGACTACTCTGGACAATGTTCGTCACCAGTTTTCTCCAAACTCCTCTGTCTTGTGCCATGTGTATAGCTGCCTGTAGGGTGGTGTGTGTGGCGTCTCTTATTGTGTCACTCCAACGTGATGGTACTCGTCCTCTACTTCTCGTTCCTTCAACACTGCCAGTGATAAGGAGCCTCTCCAGACTATCTGGGTCTCGTCTTACAGTGTGTCCAAAGAATTTGAGGACCCGTTGTGTGCAGATGGTGGAAAGCCTGGTTTTTATATTAAGCTCTTTAAGAATAGATTCGTTGGTGCGGTGTTCCGTCCAGGATATTTGGAGCATCTTCCGCCAGCACCACATCTCAAACGAATCTATTTTCTTACGTACGCAGGCTTTCAACGTCCAGGTCTCTGAAGCATATAGATAAATAGAGAAGATGAGTGTTCTCATTAGCTTCACTTTGGTCTTTCGATTGATGCCACGGTTACGCCATATCCTCTCCAGCCTCTTTACAGCTGACTTAGCCATTTGACCTCTCCTGACTACTTCTTGCTCGCAGTCACCATCGTCGCTGATTTGCGAACCTAGGTACACAAATTTGTGCACAGTATTGAGGTCACTTAGCTCGTTGGTGCGTTGTGTCGTGCCTTGCCTATCAATAAACATCAGTTTGGTTTTGCTCCTGTTAATACTAATAATATTTTGATATAGGTAGATCTTATTGAAAACTTAAATAATAATATAGAAGATTTCTTCGTGTGCACCGCAAGCTTTTTCCATTCAATAGAACTGCAAGTTTTTGTTTGACCTGTTATAGCAACTGCTCAGTCTTTTCCGATTTCAGAATAATGTGAACTTTCCAAATAACTTCCACATACTGGAATACAGAAATATATTCTTCATATCCACTTCAGGCTTCTACGCGAGAGCCGAAATTTATGACTTTACAATGTTACCGTTTGGAGCCACGCCAATCGCCGTAAAAGACACCTTCTCCAGGCTCACAGAAAGCTTATTAAATATGAGCTTTTATGATGAAATTAGGAACCTATTTTATGAGCTTTTAGGTGGAATTTGTGGCCGCTTTCAGAAGTAATGACTGTCTTTAATAACGCTATCATACTGCGGTCTTTACTAGTCAACATTGGGCGGCCACTCTCAAAGATAGGTAATTTAGTTTAGTCTTTGACACACGCAAAGGAGATGTCAACATTACTGTGAGTTTGGCTGAGGTTTTGAATTTTAGGCAAACGAATGAGAGCATAAACTAAAAAAGTGTGCGACTTACCAGATGCGTCGACTTGAGAGGCGAGGAAGAGGAGGCAGGCGAACAGCAAAGCGGCGTTGCGGTGGAGCGCGCGGCGCCCCTCTCGCATCTTCCCGGCGCCGTGCGCCTGCGCCTGCGCCAAAACACACGTCACACGTCTGCGCGAACCTTGCCGACCCCGCGCCCACCATCACCCTCCGAGCGACCACAAAATGGCGCCGACACAAGATGGCGGCCCCTCCAATATGGCGCCCAAACGCCACGCTACTTACGTAATACCTTACACACTATTACACATCACAACCGAGTTTTGCCACTTTTTTATAGATTTAAACCTAGATAAAAATTAACTTTTATCACAAAAATACGACAACCGCTTCGATGATTAAAAATTTCGAAATATTTTATAATTATTTTAGCTAAAAACTGTAAAGATAACACGTAGACAACGACGAGGACTTTTAAACTATTATGTACAACTTTTATTTTATTTTATCTTTATTTAAGAGTGTTTTTTTCGTTGAGTTTTGCTACTATTTTTAAGCGTTGTTTATGCTGCGCGAGATTATTTTAGGAAGCACAGTTTGTCCCTCAACCATATTCCATTGTCGTTCACTGTTCCCGTCTTCTCAACTGGACATATTTGCACAACACTGACGGGTTCGTTTGGATATTACACTGACGCGTATTATCTCGATGAAACACATTTTTTATTGTTTGCAGCCAGAATTATCTGTCACTCTGCTAGCTGAGCACCTGTAAGCAGAACACGGAAAATGTTGTATGCTGGCATGATGTCAATCATGCTAACGAACAACTGGTTTTGCAGAAAACGGATTTGGAATGCGCATCATTTACCTATCTACTTACTGTACCATTAGGTACACAACCTACACAGCTATTTTTTGTATTATTTTCCTACAACGACATTGTCTGACACGATTGAAAATATTCTACTGCTCATCATCACAGTTTAAAAATACGAAAAATAAACTTCCTATGATACGTATTACGTACATAATATCATGAGTTCATATTTCCTAAACAAATATGAGCCCAACAATAGACGTCCCTCCTTAAACTTTGAAACCGGAACTTCAAAACGAAACTCTAGAACTGCTGCTTCGGAATTCAATAAACGGCGGATCTTGAAACGGATCGTGTGAAAGAGACAAGAGAATACGATGTGTATGTCAGTGTATTTCAATCTTTTCAGACAAATATCACCTGCCGACCCTTGCTGGGTTTTGGAGAAAAAAAATTGTGATGAATTATTAAAATATTTCGGTACCTAAAACTGTACAAAAAAGGAAGGGTCACAACGTTTAGTAATTTAGTTGAAAAATATGCTAGCCCATCTCTCATTCTCACTAAAGTTACGTTTTACTTGTGGCTTTATTGACATGTAGCAGACCGTCCACGAAAGGTTGGTTATATGCTGACTTTTTTAGCCGGCATATCGATTTTTACAGGGAAATCTGAGAACCCATTTTCTTTTTATTAGATTTCGAAAATGTTATATGACTGACTTATATATCTTTACAAACTAACTCCATTTAACTTTTGTATAGGAAACGTCCCACCTAAAGAACCCACAGTTTGAAAAACACTAGTCTATATGATATAGAGCAGGACAGTCGGCAGCAGTTTGCACAACTTATAACTTCAATAAGACCGGACCAGGTGTGACCGACCGATGGAGTCATTTGCATCGAACCTCTTCAGTTCGGTTCCAAATTCAAATATTATGAACTGGTATTGGACAGTCACTGGCCAAGATAATTAATACATCGATAGGGTCAAGGAAGTTTTAATTGGATCTATAAATGAAGAAGTGTTTCAAATTTAGAAGCTCATAACTTTACAAAATAACATATAACTTTTGTATGGAAAACTTCCCACCGTATGAAAAACACTGGCCTATATGATATAGAGTAGGACACTCGACGGCAGTTTGCACAACTTATAACTTCAATAAGACCGGACCAGGTTTTACCGACAGATGGAGTCATTTGCATCGAACCTCTTCTATTCGGTTCCAAATTCAAATATCATAACGGGTACTGGACAGTCACTGACCAGTTAATTAATAAGACCGGCCCAGGTGTGACCGCCCGATGGAGTCATTTGCATCGAACCTCTTCAGTTCGGTTCCAAATTCAAATATTATAACTCGTATTGGACAGTCACTGGCCAAGATAATTAACAGACCGATAGGGTCAAGTTTTAATTGGATCTATAAATACAGAAACGTTCCAAATTCAGAAGCTCAAAACTTTACAAACTAACATGCAACTGTTGCATGGGAAAAGTCCCACCTTAAGAACCCACAGTTTGAAAAACACTAGTCTACATGATATAGAGTAGGACAGTCGGCGGCAGTTTGCACAACTTATAACTCCAATAAGACCGGACCAGGTGTGACCGACCGAGATGGAGTCATTTGCATCGAACCTCTTCAGTTCGGTTCCAAATTCAAATATTATAACTCGTATTGGACACTTGGACAGTCACTGGCCAAGATAATTAAGACACCGATAGGGTCAAGAAAGTTTTGATTGGATCTAATTCCAAATTTAGAAGCTCGTAAACGTTCAATAAAGATGTTTATAGATATGCAGTAGCTATCAATATGAAGTCGTAAGTTGCTCACTAGATAAAGACGTCAAATGTATGAGAAGTGGTTCAATGGGTTCAATAGTGTTGTCACAGACGTTTTGCTACTGATTAACAGAGAGGTTGTGTTCTAACTACTGCCAACAGTTCTATTTTTTAGGCGCACTCTATAGCTTGCTCATATATACTCTAAGGTTCCACGATAAGGACTCACAGTTTGAAAAACACTGGTATATATGATATAGAGTAGGACAGTCGGCGGCAGTTTCCACAACTTATAACTTCAATAAGACCGGACCAGGTGTGGCCGACCGAGATGGAGTCATTTGCATCGAACCTCTTCAAAACGGTTCCAAATTCAAATATAATAACTGGCATTGGACACTTGGACAGTCACTGGGCAAGATAATTAAGACAACGATAGGGTCCAGTTTTAATTGATAATTATGACACCGATAGGGTCAAGGAAGCTTTAATTGGATCTATAAATACAGAAACGTTCCAAATTCAAGCTCATAACTTTACAAACTAACATGTAACTTTTTTATGGGAAACGTCCCACCTTAAGGACCCACAGTTTGAAAAACACTGGCCTATATGATATAGAGTAGGACAGTCGGCAGCAGTTTGCACAACTTATAACTTCAATAAGACCGGACCAGGTGTGGCCGACCGAGATGGAGTCATTTGCATCGAACCTCTTCTGTTCGGTTCCAAATTCAAATATTGTAACTGGTATTCTGGTACTGGTTGCCGTGTGATGCCGGCTTAGAATAGCATCACCCCAATTCAACCCGTGGGTGTCGTAAAAACCAACTAAGGGATATTCATCCAGGGAATGGGCAGCAGCGGTCTCTGTAAATGCATCATCTTCACTGCGCTCGCCAATCCGCCTGCCAAGCGTGGTGAGTATGGCAATACCCCCCGATAGGGGGAGGCCCATGTCCAGCAGTAGACTGTTGTGGCTGTTATAGTAGTAGTATAGTATTATAGTAACTGGTATATTGGACAGTCACTGACCAAAATAATTAATAAGGCGGGACCAGGTGTGACTGAACGAGATGGAGTCATTTGCATCGAACCTCTTCAGTTCGGTTCCAAATTCAAATATCAACTTTTGTATGAGAAAAGTCCCACCTTAAGGACCCACAGTTTGAAAAACACTGGTCTATATGATATAGAGCAGGACAGTCGGCGGCAGTTTGCACAACTTATAACTTCAATAAGACCGGACCAGGTGTGACCGACCGAGATGGAGTCATTTGCATCGAACCTCTTCTATTCGGTTCCAAATTCAAATATTATAACTGGTATTGGACAGTCACTGGCCAAGATAATTAAGACACCGATAGGGTCAAGGAAGTTTTCATTGGATCTATAGATAGAGAAAAGTTCCAAATTTAAAAGCTCATGACTTTACAAACTAACATGTAACTTTTGTATGGGAAACGTCCCAGCTTAAGGACCCACAGTTTGAAAAACACTGGTCTATATGATATAGAGTAGGACAGTCGGCGGCAGTTTGCACAACTTATAACTTCAATAAGACCGGACCAGGTGTGATCGACCGAGATGGAGTCATTTGCATCGAACCTCTTCCATTCGGTTCCAAATTCAAATATTATACCGGTATTGGACAGTCACTGGCCAAGATAATTAAGACAACGGTAGGGTCAAGGAAGTTTTCATTGGATGTATAAATACAGAAATATTAGAAATTTAGGAGATAGTAAACGGTCAATGATGACGATTAAAGATAACTTGTGGTGGACAATCCACCAAGGTTCTACGTTGACTTTTTTAGCCAGCGACTCCCTATGTAAGGCTCCTCGACTCCTTGAGGTGATACGAAGTGGCGAATTGGTTTTCACAGGAAAATCTGAGGTTCAAAAAATTACATTCGAAAACGTTATCTCACAGACTTATGTCACCTTCACAAACTAACTCTATTTAACCTTTTGTATGGGAAACGTCCCACCTTAAGGAGCCACAGTTTAAAAAACACTGGTCTATATGATATAGAGTAGGACAGTCGGCGGCAGTTTGCACAACTTATAACTTCAATAAGACCGGACCAGGTGTGGCCGACCGAGATGGAGTCATTTGCATCGAACCTCTTCAGTTCGGTTCCAAATTCAAATATTATAACTCGTACTGGACAGTCACTAGCCAAGTTAATTAAGACACCGATAGGGTCAAGGAAGTTTTAATTGGATCTATAAATAGAGTTCCAAATTTAGAAGCTCGTAAACGGTCAATAAAGATGATTATTGATATGCAGTAGGTATCAATATGCTGTATTACCTAGGCAATATTAAAATCCAGAATTGTAATCTTAGAAATACAGACAGACTAAATAAACTAGTGATAAAGTATCAACGGGTCAACAACTGAACAACTGTCTTTTTTATTATAAGAACACAGGCTGAAAAATTAAAAATCATTGGACTGCTGCGGTCGTATATGTCATACAAATACTAAGAAAGGCTAGTAGTAACTAGTAGTACTTCAACTGGCCAGGCTGGACAAAATTTTATATTTCAGTCTTTAAGAAAGTTGTCTCATGTCATGAGCCGGTTCAACCCTTTCAATTACTTTCAGTACTTTTCAACGTTATCAATATCCGTTCTTTAATTGAATAAAGAACTACAACAAGAGCAAATGCAACGACTGCGGACGAGTTTTAGCAAATCTCCCGCGAGCCGAGGAAAAAACCAATTAGGGTTCCGCTTTCAAATGCTTTGTGTAGGCGCGGGAATTTGCACGGCCTTGATCCGTACAGTCATTCACACTAGGATTTTCGAATACCCGACCAAATTAGATACCCGGGTATCGGGTACGATTTTTTCAAATACCCGGGTATACCCGGGTACCCGGGTATTACCACATAAAGTAAAAATGGTTACATAATTAAGAAACAAAGATCTATAAGTTAGCTTTATATTATAAAACGGCTACCTTTCAGATGAAAGATAGTAAAAGCATCTAACTTCCGGGTTCAAATCCGGGTTTTCATTGCTGTCAGTTTCATTTGTTTATAATAGTTTTCACGTGGGAATGAAATAATTCTTGGTGATAAAAAGTATCTACCCTTAGTAGTGTTAATTTAAATGCATGCCATAGCTTCAGGGTAGGTTAAGTATCAATTAAGGATGCCGTAAAAACATTTTAAAAAATCCCAGTTATTATTTTTTCGGATTTAGTCACAACTTCTTTTTTTGAAAAATTAATTTTTACACTGTTTTTTTTCGGATTTAGTCACAACTTCTTTTTTTGAAAAATTAATTTTTACACTGTTTTTGTTTAGAGAGTGCCCATACAAGTACTTTCGTCTAAACAACTTTGAGGTTGAACGAATTTCGGCAAATGTCAGCCAAGTAAAAAGAAAAAAAAACTGTGACTTGGATTTTTTCAATATTTTTTACGGCATCCTTTATCGATACGAAACCTACCCTGAAGCTATAGCATGCATTTAAATTAACACCCTGATAAGTAGATAACCTAACTTTCCAAAGGTGAAAGAATTCGTAATCGTGCACGTAATTTTTGAGCAAATTCCTTTTAGACCTGCAAAAATACCTATAGAAAATAATACAAATTTTTACATTATAATATTAATATGGAAGTCTAGATACACAAGCCTGCATGAGCTTACTGACGTATAAAATCAACTTGTTAAAACAATTAATATTCTTGAAAATTTAACAATATCCTTTAATCTTTTCTCTCTTTTGTTTGTATTAAATCAGTCCATCTATCTCTTTTTCTCGGGTACCCGGGTACGCCCGTCGTTTGTACCCGGGTATCAAAAGTCTGAAATACCCGGGTATACCCGGACCCGCGTACCCGGGTAGAAAACCCTAATTCACACACAGTGACAAAATCAAAGTCAATGTCAAAAATCTTATTTTTCCACTGGGAACCTGAAAATTTATAAATAGCGGCGTCGCGCTTATGTAATACCTACCGCTACTCAGATCGCCGTCAATCTGAATAGCGGTAGCAATTTCTTTGTGTCATTCCAGATTTGAACTGTTTTTAACCTTCCGCTATTCAGATCCTTGTAAGATATGAATTAGGATATTAACGAGTTTATTAACATTTGATGATCGAAAATAGCAGACACATAGAATTACCACGAATACAGAGTTTTTGTGACGATGTTGAAGACTTTTCCCATTAATGGCAGGTAGGTACCGAATGTTCATAAGGACTTGCGATTACTTTTACACAACCTAAGTATTAAACCGTGACTATCGCTCAATTGCCGTGATGCCGGCTTAGATTGCCGTCTGATGCCGGATAAGAATAGCATCACCCTATTTCTTTCCTGTGGGTTTCGTAGGAAGTAAAAAGCGACTAAGGGACTCAAGGGTTTCATGTATATTGCAATTATAGGCGACAGGTTGACAACCTGTCACTATAGTGATACACGAAAATAGCTAAAAGTAACCTCAACTATTTGTCAGAAGTGGTGATAATCAATCATATGGAATTACTGCGAACGAATCGATATAACCAATGACCGTATTTTCACGGCCGCTCACGACCTGCTTACCCCGCAAGGGATAAAAGCGTGATTTATGTATGTATGTATGTCGCTCTAATATTTAGATAGGGACATTATAAAAGCCGTGTGATGCCATAATAGAATAGCATTTAACAGCCTTTTTCTAAGTCTAAGTTACAGCTTGACTATAAGCTCAGGTCAGGTCTTCTTTTTCGTGTGGGACACCGAGTCGTTCAGGTAAAACACCATTATCTTACCCTATCTGAGCTTGACTGTAGATAGGTAGTGTAGGTATTATCTGCAGCACAATGATGATGATGTACGGTGTACCTTGACTATCAATACTTCAGCCGTTGTGGCACAGTTGTTAGTATGACTGCCTGCCACGCAGAAGGTTCCGGCTTCAATTTCCGCTGGGGGCACTCACAAAGTTGATATTTATCACTTTTTGAGTTTGTTCCAAGTCTGGTTAGGTCATTGCAGACTGAACCACCTGATTGTCCGAAAAGCAATATGGTTCCGTGCTTTCAGTCTATGATGGAGGTCGTTACACAACCATGTCAGAGGCCTTCTACTTGCAGTAGGCGGCGGTTGAAAAACTCTGATACCAGAGTTCACCGGGTCGTTGAACGACTCGGTGGTGTCCCATACGAAGAGAGGGACTACCAATACTGGGAACTTTAATACCTGTATGAAAAAGCCGTATTAGTAGTATTAGTAACATAGCAACATAAAAACTAGTACAAATTGATCCCTTAATAAGCAGGTTGATCTTCTGCTGATGGTACGCTACCAAATAAAAAAATCACATGCACAAAGTAAAAATATATTTGAACATGACTTTATCGTAGTTCTAGTATGCTGGATAAACTATGAATCTACGGGTTCTATCCAAGAGATTTCATACTATCTTTCATCTTTGAATCAAACTTCTTCTTCCTATTTGTCATTGTATAGATACACGATTATGTTTTATGTACCTACTTATTTGACACATTATGACTTTGAACAAGATATACTTGTAATTGAAATTGAAAGTAGTTTTGAAATTAGAATTTTCTTTGTCCTAGCGATGTGACATGGCGAATTCAAAATGGCGTCAATTTTCTGAATTCAGGTAGGTTTTCCGATGACATATTTCGCGTTTGGCTGCCGAATAAGCTACCTTATTTGAAATGTATGGAGGCTCTGAGTAGTGGTAGCTTTTCCATAAGCGCAGCGGCGTCAATTCGTCTTACTTTTTTTCTTATTCGTCATTCCTATTACTTAATTCATTAATGTTCAAAATTTTTACTCCAGGCACTCACTCGCCTCGAACGATTTAAGGGACTCTATAAATACTAGGTATCGCAAAAGACTGAATAGAAAACCAATGTATCTACTATGTTGATTCCTTAACTTGTACGGTAATTTGAAGTGGCACTGGTCATCAACGTTAAGGGATCAAATTAAACTGCTTTTTTGAACAATTTAAGAGAAAAACTTGTATAAGCTGATCCCTTAAAAAACTAGTTTGCAGTGCAGCTGATTGTACACTCGTAATAAAGCAGCGACATAGTAGCGTAGGGATTAGCCGCACGGTGACATCGCGCAACATTTGTTGCTGTGTGTAACAAATTCACTTGTGTACGGATGTGACGTCACGTCAAAGAGAAATGTAGAGAAAGAATCTAGGTTTTGAATGTAAGAGTTGTTTTTTGCGTAAGCTAGAAATGTTTTAAGCTTCTAAGTGGCTATGTTCACAGATGGGACGTGCGACGCGAGGCGTAAGATGAGTTGTGTCAGCCATCCGTCATCAATGCGATGCGTGTCTGACATGTCTCTCCTGGTTCATACATTTTATGAGGACACGGTTATAAGCGTCGCAATGTCGCACGTCTCACGTGTCACGTCTCCGTCTTATGTCTCACGTCTCTACTGTAGAGTCAGAGTTTCAGTTGGCATTTTGGATGGTACGGTAAGATAAAGCTTTCGTAGCTAATATTGTTACGACGTTTGTAGATATTGGTTACAACGCTTGTAGACTCTTGCTACGCTACGGTAGCTGAAGTTGATAGGTAAGTGATAAAACGTTTTTAGCGATTTTTCTGTGTAGTGAACATTTTTTGACAGGTTCATAGGGTCGTTGGAAGACTCGGTGTCCCTAACGAAAAGAGAAAGATTCTTAAATTTTTACATTCTTAAAAAAATACTTGTGGAAGTGCTACAGATACCTTTTGGCTTTTGAATGTCCAACCATTGGTCAAAATAATTGAGTACAGTTTGGTACAGTTTCAATTTGTGGTCCGTAATTGTCACATTTGGTGTGGATAAAGCGAATATTGATTAAAAGTTGTTGACTGACACTGCGTCGATCGTTTGCGGTTTATTTAATTATAAATTGTCCTTCCAACATCATCACAATATTATGAAAAGTAGTAAAATACCTAACCGTCTGTATAAAAATCTATATCAATAATAAACCGTCCCAATTATATATTCAAAAAACAATTAGAAAGCGCGTTTTAGGAAACCTGCAGCGACATCTATTATGTATTGTGTTTCTCAAAAAATATTTGAAGGGATCACTATAGTCATTACTGTATTATTAGCCATCACATTCTGTGCATCAACACATTTCGTAAGTATTTTTAATAGTGAATTCAAGATGAAGTTGTGTTTTTGTTTAGTTAATTTTGTAGTAAGAAATACAAACTAAATATACCATTGCGTGGTTTAAAAAGTAAAGCGTTTTGTAATTTTTCATAATTTGGATGGTCGCGCTCGATTTCACGCAAAACAGATTAGTTACAGATTAAAAGCTCAAAATGCTCAAATTTGATAATGCCTAAAAGCAGACCTAACCCGCTATGTTGGGTAATTTTCAAGTAATTTACCCCATTTATGCGTTAAAGTACACAAGCGTAGCGAGCTAATGTAGACCGTTAGATTTTATGCGCCATTACGAGAACAACATTTTCGATACTTTCGAATGTTAGAATTCCATTTTCGAACGAGAAAAATAACGTGTATTAAGTATTAAGAATTGCCTTACGCTACGTTCGACGCATTTAGCCGATGTGTTTTTATTAAATATTTAAAGGTTTGCTTATAGAAAAGGTTTGAGAACCATAGGTATAAAAAGCGTTCTTCTGTTAAGATGATTCGCCAATTAAAAATCTCCACCTGCCCATCATCATCTTCCTGTCCTTATCCCAATTAGGTACTTGGGGTCGGCGCAACACGTTTGTTGATCACAAAATCACAATCATAAGGAAATAGTTTGAGACTGATTGATACACCAAACATTATAAACACAAACACTGTACCGCAAAAATAACACACTGTTAGGCCTTAAATTCATTCTAAGGCGGCAACACTAAACCTGCGGAGCCAATCACAATCGCTCTCGCCAAATTCGCGCGTGATGATTCGCTGACGAATCACCGCGGTACAGAATCAATGAATCAACGCTTTATTTACGGCGGTCACTACTTCTACTCATAAAAAATATAAAGCAATAGCCGCAGTTCATAATAATACTACCTAAACCCTTGCTATTTCCACAGTGGCAACACTTAAACCATTGCAGCCAATCACGACCGCTCCCAGCAAATTCGCGCGTGATGATTCGCTGACGAGTCACCGCGGTGTCCGCGGTACAGAATCAATGAATCAACGCTTTATTTACGGCGGTCACTACTTCTACTCATAAAAAATATTATAAAGCAATAGCCGCAGTTCAAAATATTCCTACCTAAACCCTTGCAAATTAGTGTCCATAGTGGCAACACTGAAACCAGCGCAGCCAATCACGATCGCTCCCGCCAAATCCGCGCGCGATGATTCGCTGACACGACACCGCGGCGGTGCAGAGTCAACGAATCAACGCTTGATTTACGGCGCCATTTAGCGACTACGCGTTTTCCGGTAACAGAGTCTGATCGACATAAATTTTTTGCAAAGTGATGGAGGAGGGTAGTAGTTTGACACCGATGTAGTAAATTGACATCGTCTATCGTTCCATTAGGTAAAACTTGTGAAATCGTAGTTACCTTACAAAGAACTACCTACACGCAAATCTAATAATGTCAAAGAACTCTTGAAAAAAATATAATCTGATAGACCCAATTTCAAACTAAGTCGGTATTTACGAAGTATGTCATTTTTAAGGTTTATTTTCCTTTTTTCTTATGATTAAGTTAGGTAAGGAAATATCTCATTTATACTTTACTTTGACTAAATACAAACCTTCGTAACGAATTTTAGGTTGGTACGACGATTGGAAGATATTGATAATTTTTTTGTTTTAGTTCCTTAGGGGTATGAATTTACACCTTCATTATTTTTAAAACCGACTCACACTTGGCCATTTTCAGATTTTTTCCTTTACTTTGACTTAAAGACCTACCTCCATGCCAAATTTCAAGTCAATACGACCATTGGAAGTGGTCTAGGTTTTTGATGAGTGAGTGAGTGAGTCAGTGAGTGTATAGTTTTTAAGTTAGGTAAGGAAATATCTCATTTATACTTTACTTTGACTAAATACAAACCTTCGTAACGAATTTTAGGTTGGTACGACGATTGGAAGATATTGATAAATTTTTTGTTTTAGTTCCTTAGGGGTATGAATTTACACCTTCATTATTTTTAAAACTGACTCACACTTGGCCATTTTCAGATTTTTTCCTTTACCTTGACTTAAAGACCTACCTCCATGCCAAATTTCAAGTCAATACGACCATTGGAAGTGGTCTAGGTTTTTGATGAGTGAGTGAGTGAGTCAGTGAGTGTATAGTAAAAATAGCGATTTTCTGACGTCAATATCTCAAGACCTACAATAGGTACATTAATGAAATTTTGTATTGTAGATAAGTAAGTAGATCTCGACAGATACTAGAAATTTCATATGCGTAGATAAAATAGATTTTGAGTTATAGGTGGGTCGAACTTGGCCCGAAATGGTTCGTGTAATATAACCCACGGCCGGTGTGTCGCTTTTTTTGCTCGAACTTGGCGGACACACTGCCGTGTGTCTAGAACAAAGTAGGTAGTTGAATAATAAGGATATGGCACAAAATCTCACGCGTAATGTCGCTTGGCACACTGTTTCCTGGGGTTTTGCTATACGTTTGTGCTATATCCGGACATGGCACAACATTACGATTAGGTTTTGATTTACAGAGCGGATATAGCATAAAATCAAATAAATTATCTTGGTATCATACAGGTATTTTTAAATTTCGATCCGTGGTAAATATGTATTGTAAATTGTATTGTTGGATTTACTCATAATCGACTTTTCTTAAAAATGGATATGGCACAAACGTATTCTCAGCCGACGAAATCTAATAATTTCAAAGAACTCTTGAAAAAAATATAATCTGATAGACCCAATTTCAAACTAAGTCGGTATTTACGAAGTATGTAATTTTTAAAATCTAGTTAGTATTTCTTGTCACTCAAAATAAGTGCGACCTAATAGTGTTCTGTTCAGTTCTGTTCTGTTCAGTGGTGCATCTAAATTTCGTCCTCTATTTGCCTTTCAAAATGACAGATACGCAAATAGGGCCGCCACGCATCCACCGAAATGCAAATAGGGTTGTCACGCATCTACCGAAATCACAGTGTTTGAAAACTGTCAACGAGTCAGGGCATTTGGCGGCGCGCCGAGTCAGCGTTCCATCACGCATGCGAGTACATTTTGACTTACATAGACAAAAGTTTGAAGACTGCGTATTGTGAATCTGAGAGAAATTGGAATTCTTTTTTGTTTTTTTTTTTGCTCATTTTGCATGCTTTCGAAATATTTTTATTAACTTTTGTTATGGAGTAGCGGAGTCTTCCAACACACGTGTTTTTGACCCCAGAAACTATATTGTAAACATTTCCTTGTTAAGGTAAAATAAAGATATTTGTATTTTTTTTAAGTATTTGCCACCAGTTTATACCATGAAATGGAAACAAGAGAAAGACTTCGACATTACCTATAGAAATTAGAAATAATACAGATTATATTGTGAGTGTAAAAACGGTCTAAAACAAAGAAAGGAATGACAAACCCTATTTAAAAATAATACGCCATCATCAGAATACCTAAGTAATCTTAAAAGACTTCATTGCATTTTGACGCATACTTACCATAATACACTTATTCTACCTACCTATTGCCAAAATGTTTTATAGCATGCTACCATAGAAATTGTCATAGAACGAAATAATCGCGATAAGATACCTATATAATCTCATCTTCAGAAAGTCAAAGCATAAAATATTACCTACCTTCCAACAATTTCGCTCAGTATTTGGGCATATAGGTAAGCACAATGCATAGTCCATATAGGTTTAATAGTCAATGAATGTCCCCCGATCGTGGGCTTTTTGTCACGCATACTCGGATGTTTCGCATTTCAGTGCTTTTTGTAGGCATGTAATAAATGGATGTACGGAATAGCGCTTCTGTGATCTAACTTTTATAATTATAATTAAAATGTGTTGACGTCGAACCTTAAAATAAAACGGTTGAAGTGTTTCGTAATTAATATTGTGTTACTGAAAGGAATACGTAGTAGGTATAAAGCATTTTTTTTAAAGAATTGCTTATTTTTAAGCTTTCATTTGGTATTAATTTATTTTGGTTTGAAGGTAATTGAAATATATTTAAGTATAACATTATAGGGTCGAGGCTTTTGTGATATAATAGAGTCTATTTATTCTCAAAAGAAGAAGTGAATTGATTGACGAATAATACCAAAGAATACTAAATAATGTAAAACCGTGTGGTGCCGGCTTAGAATAGCACCACCCCGTGCCTTTCCCGTGGGTTTCGTATGAAGGTTGATGTATTGCAATTTTAAGGGACAGGCTGACAACCTGTTACTATGGTGATACACCGTCTTCTGAATGACACAAAACTTTCAAACGTGGTATAAATGACCGTTTCTCACAGCCGTTTGTTCTCTGCCTACCCCGCAAGGGATATAGACTTGATATTTGTATGTATACAACGTCGCTATTAGTCGCTTCTTATGAAACCCACGATAAATATATGGAGTGATGCTATTCTAAGGCGGCACCACAGGGTAAACAATATCTATAAGAAGAATAGTGATTATCCAAGTTATTTACACTTCCAATATTAAAATTACTGTTGCGCACAATTCAATATAGATGTCGCTTAAACGCAAATTGCGAATTGAATCAGGCAATGCATTAATTTCCTGTCTCGTCGAGTGGAACGATAAATAAAAATGGCGTCCAATAACAAACGATCTGTATGAAAATTCAATATCCGCCAAGAAGGATTGCAGCCGGGTTATAGTATTGAAACAATTGAGATTTATTTCATTTCAGAGTGGGGCAATATGCGGAGAAAGAGCAAAGAGTAAAAAATGTATAATATTATAGTATAGTCACAGAATATATAATAGTACTAGGGTACAGAAAATTCACTCCCTAACAAAAGCCACGGTTAGGTATAAAAAGATACCTACTCTCGGCTTAGCCGACCGCCCGCGAGCGAAATTGAAACTTATTACTGCGCGCGAACGGCTCAATCTCCACTGGACGCCGCCGGACAATGACCCAGCCGCGCGCGCTCTCATGGGGTTGTCACAATAATCGAGTAGGTATTTAATTTATCTGTTCAGTACAAAGGTATTCTAGGTAACTACAAGACAAGTATTGCAAGTGTTTTTAAATCGAATTTAAAATAAGCTAGCGTAACATTATACAATAGTAAGTACCTACCTACCTACTTATGAGATGATAGAAAGTGAAGCTTACACAAACTACCTCTACACCTATTACCTACCTATACTCTGACCAATGTTAGAAATAGCAATAAGTATTTAAAAATTATCAAAATACAATTTTAGAAGGAACTTACCTGTCCATCTCCTTCGGAATAACGAAAAAACTTATTTCCGGGTTCATTTTTATATTGTTCTTACATATATCTACACTGTAGTATTTGCGAGGTACATGGCTAGCCATTTATTAGTTTTTAATCCACTTTTGAAACACAAAACAAAACTTCCGTAGAAATAATCCGAATACCTACGTACATACGTGCGGGGAATCTCGCGCGCGGCAACCGAACGAGATTAGCCCCTTCAGGGAGCGGCCGGCCGGGTAATACCTAAACCGCGGAGTGAAACCCCCCTGGTATAGTGTGCGACACTGAGTCGACGTACAACTCGATGAATCCAAGCCCTTTAGGCATGCGAATACGCGACATAGATTTTCTCTACACCTGTACCTATGTCGAAATTCTTCATTTGTTTTGGTAATTTCTAATTTGACACGTCTAATCAAATTGTATGAAGTGGAATCTGAGAGGAACTCAAGTTAACTAAGAAGATGGTTGCCACGAATGTTATATTTCTTGTATTCAAATCGGCTCAGAATCATATGATGTTCTTGTATCATATTCAGAGTTTCGTCCTCATATTGAATCTAGAACCCTGGCTATCTGACAATCGCGAAAATGTCCTAAGCAAATAGAGAAAAATATTACAAACTGAGAAATTGGCAAACATTAGCTTCATAATTTACAATTTTACTACTCTACCTCAATAAACAGAAGGTATAAAAGTTATGTTCAATTTTGTTGCAGCTAACCTACGTATTTTATGATTTCACATATTTATGAAATGTGTTTCAAATCCGTAACGACGTCTAGACGCAACGAAACCGCAAATACAAGCTCGTATTTGAATGTCATAGATATTTTAATAGCAACTCATTCAAATAGTTTAAAATGACATGCGAGTATCTAGCTGGCACAACGAATACAAAGCAACAAAAATAAAATAAATACCTATATCGAAACTTCTCTTTTCTCTTCATCTCCATTTTTTATAAATTCCTCTTTATTGAAGTCTTCCGCGGCTTGTAGCTAAAAAGGTAGGTAAAACGTTTCTATATCAGCCCATTGCAATCCACTGCTGGACGTAGGCCTCCCCCAGGGAACGCCATAAGGCACGATCTCCCGTTTTTGCCACCCAGTAAAACGTGTAAAGTAAGTATGAGAGTGACGAACGAATGTTTAAACTGATCGTTTTCTTTGTCAGAAGGCATTAAGCTTTAATAAAAAAACAGTTCCCCAAATACACTAAACCAAGGTGCACACTGTGTCATTGTCGTGACTTCCTGCCTGTTTGAATGACGTCGCTACATGAGTATAACAAACAGCAATATGTCACAAGCGCCTCACGCTACGGTACCCCACTCAGTCACCGGAATCGCGCTCATTTACAATCAGACAAGTTGACTTCACAAGCTAAAAATTAATATGGAGTATGTATGCAGGGAATCCACTATATCTGAATTTACTTCTTTTATTGCGAAATATCCCCACATAAATTATAAATGAAACAATATTTTTTAAATCGTAAGTAGTGTCGGACGAAAGCCTGTTTTAGTTTAGATTATACCGGGAGTAACAGAAAGGGTATTACAAGCCGAAAGGAGGTGAAGATACTCATGAAACTGAACAACTTTCCCCATGGTACACTCGCGATCATAAGAGCATACCTACCGTAAGGTTCATAATCCTGTGAAGTAGCTCATGTTCCTCAACCGTGGTAGTTCGTAAAATGTAAATGAGATGGCATTAGTTCCATTAATACTGTCAGCAGCAACAAAATACAAATTCCATTTGTCAATCACTACAGGTTTTCTATCATTACTCTACTCACTATTTCACATGTCACTTCAATGACTGCGTGGTGTAACGGTTATACACAGTGCCTTCTGAGCGCGTATAACTGGGTTCAAATCCTTACACTGTATACAACTATTTTATGCTATTTAAAATAGAATTTTTATTTTAAATGGATAATTTAATATATTTTTATTAATAAATAAAAATAAGTAATATTTTATAAATGACTAATAAAACATAATGTCTACTTTCTTAAGAACTTTATTTTCTTATAATGAAAACAAAACAGAGATACTGATTTTATTTTTCTTATTATCCTTAGTAAATAATAACAAAATCCAGTTATAAATATATATTTTTCGATAGCAGGTTAACGCTTAAGTATTCGTTTTCAATAATATTTGAAAAGAGGATTGAAACGTAACCTGCTTTTCTTAGCAACAGCAAATTAAGGTTCCTACACACTGTGCTGACGGAAGATCCAAAGCATTTTTAATAACAATACGATACGAGTAACAAATAAGCGATAGACGGCAACACGGGCGCCTCGCGCAAAGGTGTTATGCGCTTTATAACTTGGCCGCCAGTATAGTGTGCAGGAAGCTTTATATTATAGAAATAAATAATTATACAAAATTTATCTTAGTATGCAATAAAGTAATATCTGTTTATAATAAATGCCCGAAAAACTTTAAAATTAATAAACCGTTGGGTAATTACGCCTTGCATTCATTGATAACCAGATAAACCAGTTATTTATTAATATTGAAATCACAAATATTTTCCTGTCTTCAATATTTCTTCTGTCTTCTTATTTCTCTTATAACATCTTGAGACCTTCAAGTTCCATAAGTTTTCGTTGTGATTTATAACCAGTGCTCAAAGCTACTAAATCATTTTCACGTCAACTCCTTGACGACCTATGATTGGTGAATATGACGCCTTCAGTGCAACTTGATATTATTAAAAGCACTAAATTCTCCCAGGCAATGATCACCAAAGCATACAGCGATATATTTTGTGGGTTTTTGGAACTTAGACTTATAGTTTCATAGTGTCGATCTAAAACAAAATGTTCGTTAAAATTTCACCGTTTGTTATACTATTTATTGATTCGAAACAAAAATTAAACAGTATTCACTTCACTTACCGTTATTCTTAGCATTTAGATATTTCCGAACAATGTTTATATTGGCTGTGAAATGCAACTATTTCTTATTGTCAAGAAGCACTGATATTGCACAAATAATTCGTTATTGTAAACAACTAACGTTGTTAGATTATAAACACAATCAAATGATTCTTACAATGTCTTTATACACCAAAATAATGAATAATAAATTTGAGCTCGAACCGTATGATAATTATACTATACTACCCTCTTTTGGCCTTATTACCTACAGTCACATTTTGCAAGACTTACGGCAATGATGACGATGAATCGGCTTATTATATTGACGTTTTTCAACATGAGTCACTAAGCAGTCATAGCCCAGCGGTTATAGGTTGACGCTTTTAATCTGGTGAGGTCTGGGTTCGTATCTTACCTGGACCACTGCTTTTTATGATTGGCAAAATCAAAACCATAACGAAAACGTGTTGTGTGAGATACCAAGTTGTTAACCGTACTAAAATTTGCCATATTAAGTATCTCCGGGTGAACGGTTAGAATAAATAAGAACTTATTTTTTTCAATTGGGAACTGATTGCAGCGCCATCTAGAGATATAATTAGTATCAAGATGTGTCTATGCAGTTACAGAGGTGATACTATTAATAACAGCAAGATGGCGTTAAATTTCTTGCCATAGAACTAAAAATCCCAACTAGGTATGCTCTTTTGGCCCCGACTGTACATGGGTCGAAACATAAAAAATATTTGGACCTCCCATAGAAAATCAGTCAGCTGATCGGCAATTTTGTATGGGAGGTCCAAATTTTTTTTTCATATTTCGATCCATGTACCATGGGGAAAGTTGTCACCTTCTTGTAATACCCTTTCTGTTACTCCCGGTACCTATAGTTATTATCGAGATATGACAAATCACGTACAAAGTCTTTGATATCATATTCAAAAGTCTAAAATTAAGCAACTGTTAATTTATATTCTTCTTTCTTCTTGGACACGGAATTACGAATGGCATGGAATACCTACTAGGTATCTACCTACAACAAAGTGGAAAATTCCTTCACGTTTAATGAAAGCTTGTCAAAATTTAGAAACGTGGGATTTCAATGCACTCAAGATGCAAAATAAGAACATTTTCATTAAGTAATCTGTTTAACAAGAGCGTATTGTCATCATACTACAGGTAGAATGCTTAGCACCCAGTCCTTTAAAGCTGTTTGCACATGAATGTCAGTTGCCTCATTAAAATGACAAAGATCCCGGTCTGCGGTTGACTTAATTAATCATTGTTTACTGGTTAGCATCGGAACTCGAGTTGGTCACTTAATAGACCCACTGCCGATTAGACCCGGATTAGCATAAGAATCCAGATCCCGGGAAAATCTTGCTTGTGAATCACTCTTTCGATTTAAAAAAACGCATCAAAATCCGTCACGTGGTTTAGGAGCAGTTAGCGGTGTCCATAACAAAGAAACAGAAAAAGCGACTTCATTTTACGTATGACACAAAAAAGTAGTTTCTTTTCTCAAAAAATATCAACTTTAATTAGATATATGTAATACGGATTACGCACTTACTTTTTTATGCAATGCGATTTCAGTGGTAGGAAAGACGCTAACGCGTAGAGACGTCACTCCGCCTAAAGAAAATCCACCAACTGGACCGAAAGGGTCGCAAAATCGCAATGCAATAAAAAGTAAGTGCGTAATCCACATTACATTATAATTAAAGTTGAAATGTCGCACTAAAGTTTAAACAATATCACCTAAAATAAAATAAAATTAAATAAAAGGCCCAGAGGATCCGATCGGCTGTGGGTCTGATTAGTGAACGACACCGGAACTCGGCAAAGGATTTGCATCCCCATGGCATAGTTATGTCAGATCCGCTGGAAGTTTTGCTGGGGTGACAAGATCATTACCATGGTGTATTAAGGTATGATGGATGAATTAGGATGTTTCGTCTGTGTACAGTAGGCTTGTAAAATCATAAGTACCTGGGTAGACGATAAGTATCGCATGCTTTAACTTTGATTACTTCATTTACAAAGGAGAAATAGTGAGTAATGGACATGCGAAACCGCAGAGAGAAAAAATTAGTGAAAAAAAATTTGTATCCAAAAAGCAGCCATTGTCCCATGACAGAAAAGTTTTCTGGAAGACGCCGAATCCGAATATACTTCGATCAGCTTTACCAGGAGCTCAGAAAGAGGTGGGGCTCCTCTTACGATGACATACGAGTGTGTTAACTTATACATTTCAGTTTACGCTACCTATATCACATCTAATGTCACGCCCTTCATGTTGCTTGCACACAAGAGGACCTTACCTATATAAAGCCAACCAAAACACCATTAATGTTGCCTCTTTTGGTGCCTAAAATTTGCAACCTATGGTTCTCGCCCATTGACCCGAAGAGAAACAATATTCTCACGTGAACGTGGAATAAAAAAATTACATCACTTGCACATAAACTCATTTCCGTTTAGTGGCATTCACCACAAAGTGTGCATTATTCCGGACATTCTCCTGTCTACGTTCTCACAGCGTGAATCATGGGACGCCGCGACAGACAGGTCACAGAAATTCAGCGTGCATAAATGAGGCTGGAGTTTGTCTGAGATTTAAGCAAACTGACATTTTTGAGTTCTGAAAAGAAGCTAATTCTGATAGAATAACAAATAAATGGATTTCACAAGAAAAATATTGAATAGCTGATTTGAAAGCCATAAAGACCAATAAACCAATTTCGATCAACCTTTCCCAAGAAAATATTTCAGCACTGAACTGAAAGTAATAATTTCTTTCACATTACCAGCCTCTTCTACCCACAAAGTGTGCATTATTCCGGACATCCGCTTGTCTACGTTCTCACAGCGTGAATCACGGGACGTCGCGCCGTGAGACACACGTCACGAGCCGCACAGAAATACAACGTGCATAAATGAGAATACTGTTTGTCTGAGAATTAACCGCTTTAAGCAAACTGTCACATTTTAGATCTGAAAAGAAGCTAATTTTGATAGAAATGAAAAATAAATGGATTTCAAAAGAAAAACATTGAATAGCAGATGTGAAAGCCATAAACCAATTATGATCAAATAGCTGCATCTTCAATGCCTCGCTTTCATTTATTAATTTATTTCATTTACATTAGCCGCCTCCTTTACCCACAAAGTGTGCATTATTCCGGACATCCTCTTGCCTACGTTCTCACAGCGTGAATCACGGGACGCTGCCGTGACAGACACGTCACAGAACTTTAGCGTGCATAATTGATATGAAAATTGAATAGCTGATTCGAAAGCCATAAAGCTGAATAAACCAATTTTGATCAAATTGCTGCTCTCTTTCCTCCGTAAAGACATCAGAACTCAAAAAAAAAAATAGTTTCATTTGTAACCTCTTTAAGCCACAAAGTGAGCATTATTCCGGACATCCCGTAGCCTTCGTTCTCACAACGTGAATCACGGAACGCCGTGACAGACACGTCACGAGCCGCACAGAAATACAACGTGCATAAATGAGGCCACTGTTTGTCTGAGAATCTGGAATTAACCGTATTATGAGATTGCAAGGTGTGAAAATATCTACGGGTTGGAATATCTCAAAGTCCGTAAAAAAAAGTTTAGGTAAGCCTAAAGCCTACGGAAGTTTTGTATGCAATGTCCATATAGATCAACATAGCCTCCGTCTTCATATCTCATCGCTCATAAATTATCAATCACAGATGCATAAAAGATACTCGCATTACGATAGCTTAAACCAAGCACTAGTAATCGTATAATGGAAGTATTTCTCTCTCAAATTTATAGTAGAGCAACAAGAAAAAGCACAGGTAATTCAATGATTTACCTTTCCTTAACCGTAATAGCCACAACAATCTACTGCTTTTGCTTGCTGCCATACTTGCTGCTGATGTGATGACGTCAAAGTCAAAGTCAAACCATTTATTTCTTAGTAGGAATTTACAAGATTCTCTATAAGAAAGTCACATTCTAATTCAATCTAATATAATTAATGGATAAGTCATTTTAAAAAAAGAGAAATACATAAGACACAATTTTCACTTTTTTATAACAATTTTTTACTCGGGCGGGATAAAAAAATAAAAATAGTAACCCAATATAGTTCTTTAATAACCCAAAATATAAGCATCATATCAAAGTAGCTAGGTGTCCCTTTGATTAATATGTGGCTTACGTATAATTTCTGTTCAATGCATTAACAGCCCTTATACCCACAAAGTGTGCATTATTCCGGACATCCGCTTGTCTACGTTCTCACAGCGTGAATCACGGGACGCCGCGCCGTGACAGACACGTTACGAGCCGCACAGAAATACAACGTGCATAAATGAGGCTACTGTTTGTCTGAGAACTTGGAATTAACCGTATTATGAGATTGCAAGGCGTGAAAATAACTTCAGCTTGGAATATCTAAAAGAGGGTAACAAAATTAAAATTTTAGTTTAGGTAAGTGTAAAGCCTACGGAAGTTTAGTAAGCAATGTCCATTCTCATCACATCACTCATATTATCAATCATAGATGCACATAGGAGGCTCTCATTACAATAGCTGCAGTCAAGCACTAGTAATCGTATGATGGAAGTATTCCTCTCTCAAATCGTTATTAGAGCAATAATAAAAAGCACAGGTAACTCCATGATTTACATTACCTACCTTAACCTTATTGGCCACAAAAATCTACTGCTTATTATATTTTGCTGCTGCTATGATGATGTCAAAATTAAAATCAAACGATTTTTTTCTTTGTAGGAATTTACAAGATTCTCTTTAAGAAAGTCATATTCTAATTCTATCTAATGTAATGAATGGATAAGTCTTTTAAAAATAAGATAAAATTATAAGGCACAATTTTACTTTCTTATAACAATTTTGTGTTCCTAGTTTAAACGCAGCTCGGGCGGGATGAAAAAGTTAAAATAGATAGATTTAGTAACTCAATATAGTTATTTCATAACCCAAAATATAAGCATCATATCAGTGTAGCTAGGTGTCCCTTTGATTAATATGTGGCCGGCTATATGATTTCCCACCTAAAGATATTACGAAACATTTGAAACCCACTCGCTCAATTATCATGCCTATCAAATTATACGAGTGTCAACATAACCGACTGTATAATACTGATCTGCACACCCCTATTATCATATCCAAATACGACATATCTCGGCACATAGCCAAGACAAATATTCCAGTGCACGGCGTATTCTATCTCTGTTATAGGGATGTGAAAAATTCATCGATTATTTTAATAAACGATGTTTTTGGAGAAATACTGATTTTTGTTAATCTATTATGGAATTTTAACAAATTGATAAAAATTTTCAATTTTTCGATTTATATAGTACAAAATTATTTCGGGTGTTAGGTTGTGTCAATTAAATTCACGGCACCTTATTTTAGGTGTCATCATCATCATCTTTCTGCCCTAATCCAAAATTCCGAAATTATTTGGGATGCCTGATGCTTTATTAAGACACAAAATCCTTATTTGGGTGTCAATCATGATATGTGTGTTTAAAAAACAATTAAAAAAGTAAAATAAAGTAATGAAACATAAATGCAAAGTTTGATAATTTTCAAAATCGTTGCTTTTATGCACAAAATCGATATACTCTTGGCCAAAAATAATCGATTATTAACAGATCGATTATCATTACTTTAGTCGCATCCCTGCCCCGTTATATCGTATTCCCCCCGGGGTTAGCGAGCACTAAGCACACTTGAAAGCGCACTTAATGGATAAAAATGCGCTGGGACCATCTGGAGGCTCCTAGAATATTCTATGCCATAAAAGCTGGTTATGATGGAGACACGTTAAAGATAGGTTTATAGTTTAAGAGGTGAGCAATGCACTCAGAGACTAAGGGATGGGGATAAATAAGAAATGTTATAAATTCTGACAGTATAGTTTCGACACGAAATAGTGAAAATGGCTAGTAATGGATAGGAAAGAAAATTTGTTATGAAGCAATCACGGGAGAAATGTTTGAAGCAGGAAGTTCTATGTATGAAAAATATTTAGACCCTCTATACAAAATAGACGAGACTTACTATGATCAGGCCTGGCGCACTCCGCGGCGTAGGTATAGAGTTGCAAGTACATGCGGCGACACCCGCGGGAAGGTTAGTCAGTTGGTTGCCGCGCGCCGCACGTTACGCGCGCGCTCCGTTGCCGTTCGCATTTCTTCACGAGATTTATTTTATTTTATCAATTCTGTATTAAGTAACTCAGCTTCCTACCTCATTCGTTTATTTTTGTATGATAATGCAATATTCATATTTTTTCTAATATTTGTGCTTTGATTTTCTTTCAATATCCTTTCAATATCCAAGTAAAACAAAACATTTTATTTTTGTTTTACTTGGGTGTAGAAATGTACTCCAGTACACTTTTCGTAGGTACCTATTTTCATATAAATCTCGAAATTCGCATCCCTACAAAGCGTGCCGGCTGTGACCTTCAGAGGTGGTCTGCGGCAAATGAACTTTCGCGCGCAGCAATTCGGCTCATTTTTGCTTGCGCGCGCGATCAGTAGGCTAATATAAAAGTAGGTATTCTAAGCCGGCGCGAAGGAAATTGTACCTTATTATCGCGCATAAAGATTTATATTTGTTGAATTGATATGGCGGAGTGCGTCTTCTGTACCTGTACTATTATGTATTCTGTGCTATGATACTATGAGAAGAATGTACCTATTAGGTAAAATTTTCTCAAAATAACATAGGTCGAACATAAAATATTAGGTACCTCAGGTTGTTTAGAAATTACGTAAAGTGTTTTTAAAGTAGGTCGCTTTTTGTCGCGCGAAAAATTATTTCCCTTAGGTAGGCGGGAATTTGTAGAAGATGACAAGAATTTGTTCTTTGTAAAAATTTACTTCCACTTCATAGAGAATTTAAATATACCTCTAGTTACGTAACAAATAAATGTAACCATTTTGTTCCTTGCTTTGTAATCACAGATCATGCATGAGCAAGTAAGTAATTATAATACGACAACCTCACACAGCATATCAATACCTAATATCTTTTTATCTCAATGGGACTGCTTCATCCCTTCTGGGCAGAGGCATTTAGAAAGTCAAAAGGTGGTCAAAAATTTGTATGAAACAACCAAAATGTGTGTTGCGTTAGAGGTCGAGATATACCTTGCTTTATTCGCAGGGAGTGAATCGCGGTAGCCCAGTTGGTTGTGGCAGAGGTTCTAATCCTGCCTGCAGTGGAAAATTTTGTAAGCTTTCCAAAAATACTGTAAGTGTTTTAAAATTTGCAATTCAACCAAACTTTCTATTTACCTAGTAAATTAACAATTTTAACTACAAAATATGTTTAAGTACCTGGTGGTTCAACTCACCAGGATAAAACACAACAAACAACCAGGTGAGGGAAGTAAAACGAACAGTGAGTTAGCATAGCCAACTTGACTACCGACTGATGTGACCAGGCTTTTGGATATAGGTGGACAATTGGACATGACACTTTAGACTATCTGGCCAAGAATGTCTTAAAAACTCACAATTGTTCATACTTAATTACCCAAAAACATTTACACAAAATTTGAGATTTTTGACAGCCCTGACTATGTAACAAGTGACAATAGCGAAAATCCAAAATAGGGTCAAGTCATCTTTCTGTATTTCGTGCCAAACAACCAAACTATCTCATTACCTAGTGGAAAAATAAATCAGCTACAAAATATGTTTAAGTACCAACTGGTTCAACTCACCAGGATAAAACAAAACAAACAACCAGGTGAGGGAAGTAAAACGAACATTGAGCTTGACTACCGACTAATGTGACCAGGCTTTTGGATAAAGGTGGACATGACACTTTAGAATTAACTGTAGCTCATACACAGGTTCCGTGTGGTGCCACCTTAAAAAAGCATCACCCCATGGCATAGCCAACTTGACTACCGACTAATGTGGCCAGGCTTTTGGATAAAGGTAGACATGACACTTTAGAATTATCCGGCCCAGAATGTCTTAAATAACTCACGATTACTATACTTAATACCCAAAAACATTTACACAAAATTTGAGATTTTTGATAGTAGCAACCCTGACTATGTAACAAGTGACAATCGCAAAAATCCAAAATAGGGTCAAGTGATCCTTCTGAATTTTGTGCCAAACAACCAAACTTTCTATTTACCTAGTCGAAAATAAACCATAATTTCAACTTCAAAATATGTTTAAGTACCTGCTGGTTCAACTCGGCAGGATAAAACACAACAAACAACCAGGTGGGGGAAGAAAAACGAACAGTGAGCTGGCATAGCCAACTTGACTACCGAATAATGTGACAAGGCTTTTGGATAAAGGTGGACATGACACTTTAGAATTATCTGGCCAAGAATGTTTAAAATAACTCCAGCATTCCTGTGCAAAGGTTCAGTTTGATGCCGGCATAGAATAGCATCGCCCCGCATATTTCCCGTGAGTGTCGTAAAAAGTGGCTTTGCTATTTTGGCTGACCACCTGTCACTATGGTGATGCACAGTCTTCTAAATTACTCTCAAATTTTTGTCAGACGAGCCGTTTACCATCTGTCTACCCCACATGGGATAATTGATAAAGGCGTGATTTAAGTATGTATGTATGTAAAGGTACAGATTCCTCAACTTTCGGAAACTTACAAAGGGGCAAGACAGGTTTTTCGAACATCACCCAGACAAGGGGCTCGATCTGTTCAAAGCCAGTATCAAAACTCACAGAAAACAGAAAGACGTCTTTCTGTTTTCTGTGATCAAAACTACACAATTAGGGTCATTTGCGGGCTTTCAAAACTGTTCTATAATAAAAAGAAACGATCGTTTCATTAATATAGCTAGTCATAAATTATTTGACAACTAGCGATGCGTCAGCGGTTTCATCCGCCGCAACGCAACTCATTTCCCCGTAGGAAAAAGGCGTTTTCCTGGCGTGTATTATACCTACATAGCAACCACCCTCTTGAATCATTCTATTAAACCGTATCAATATCCTTTGCGTGGTTAAGGAGGAGTTACCAGTGTACATGGCAGAGAAAAATAAAAGCGACTTTATTTTAAACTATAGACACTAAAAAAATCTTTCCTTTTAGCCTATCAGCCAGCCATCTGCAAGTCCTGTATTTTCACCAACACCTGGCTACCCTACCTCCAGGCTGCCCCTATAAATCGGAGAGTTACCAACTCCTGCCGCAACTTCGGTTGAAACAAAACACTGCCGATAAAATAGGGACGAGTTATCTTGTACAGGCAGTTTTATTGAAATGGATACAAAGGTGCTCCCACACTGTTGGGAACGTAAGTTTACATACTTATATCACGCCTGTATCCCTTACGGGTAAGGCACAGTGAAAACGGCTGCAAAAAAGTGTCATTTACACCACGTATGATACAAGTTTGGAAGTCATACAAAAGACTGTGTATCACATAGTGATAGGCTGACAGCCTGTCGAATTGCAATATACATCAAGTCTTAAATCCCTCAGTTGCTACTTATAACACCTAGGGGAAAGATATGGGATGATGCTATTCTAATTTTGGCACCATTCGACAAAGAAACACTATCTAAGCCATTCTCTAGATTCATCAGGACCCTGAGCTAAGTTGAGATAAAGTTTCTTTACATGGGAAGTCTGTACCACTATATAAATTATTTTTTATTTGTGTTTATTCAAATAGTTTCAAATCTCTTATTGATTTTCTGTTTTGAACATAAATTATGAAACTTAATATAATAGAAAAACGACTTTATTTCGTAAGAAATCAATCGATAAGTAATTAATTAGTAATGAACAGAACGTGACAAAAGCGTGGTTGCCGCCAGCCGTAATGAATTTAGCTGATTGGTTGGTATAACGTAAAATTTTCTGGACTTTGCACTACGCTCTCTGGTGTGACATTTAGGCGCTGACTCAGAACTGTCAATAGTAAGTTTTCTATTCCAACCATATGTCAAAGTGTTAGGTAAGGGTATAGTAGAACTAGTAGTACCTACCTACCTACCAAAAGGTCAGTTTGCGCTTATTTCGGCTGTGATACATCTGACCTGATCGCACCAATTTAAAAAATCAATTTTCGCTGATGTCGATTCCAAGTACACTACAAGAGCCTAAAACACGTTCAAAAAGAACGCTTCGGTATTAAATTCAGCGCAGTACCTGTGCTCATTACCGGTACGTCTGTTCCCTGCAAAACACATCAAACTACCCAAGAGACCAACTTACACTGGTCATTCCCAACAACTGTATAGAGAACCAGAACATGCTGGTCCCTCAAACGGGTAGGTTGATAGAGCGTCTGTAGCATAGAGCACCGCGGGCGATGGAAGTATGGAACCGAGCCAAATTCGGATGCGGACCATTATACCACCTACAACGTTCAAAAATTCACCCAACTATTACGGTTCACTGCGATTGATATTTAGAGCTCCTTTTCTCGTACAAATAGGTTCCTATTTCAATTTACTTTGGTTGCAATCAATGTCCATTCTTCAGTGCTAAACTTTGGAGTTTTGTTATGCATGGGATGCTAGTTTGTAGAAGGCTATACTAGCCTGTACTGGCTATACTTAGGAGTAGCAGAGGTCACCATGGTCGATATCGGTCGGAGAGATCATCTTCATCAGAATCTCAAAATGGATAATCAAAATAAGGCCAGAACAATTTGACAGCCGATGTGGTGTCTTCTTAGAAGCTATAGAGTGCGCGTAAAAAGTAGGAACTGGTGGCAGTAGTCTGGGCGCACCCTCTCTGTCTGTCAGTAGCAAAACGACAGTGACAGCACTAATTAACCGCTATAACTTCTCATACATTTGATGTGTGCAACTGCTTACGCTTTGACAGTACGTCGCAGGGTCTAATGCGCACTCTGGTGTCTCATTAGATTAGATATTGTTCCACTCGAACAAAAATATTAATCAGACGACGTTGCGCGTGAACCCCGCCACAAACTGTCATAAACTTTCGCTGTCAAAATTGAGTGTCTCAGTAAGAATCCTGTTTTCGGTCCCTAAAGTCAGGATGTAACATAAAACTAGAGATATTGGGTTTTTAAAAATGGAAATTCTCTTTTAATTGGATGTTTTTTCTCATATTGGAAGTAAAACGTGTGGATGGTATAATAGTCGGAGCGTGGGACGAAATTGGCGGAGTTCCACGAGTGTAAGGCTTATAGCTTCATTCTATAATGAAAAGAAAAGTAGCTACTTCTTAATTTTCTGTAGGTACCTAAGCATTTTATTTTTGACTAGCTCTTTACTGTAGCAACCTACCAATCTTCTATGATTTGCGTTTTATAGTGTCTTTAATATTCTATTTCTATCAATATTATGTTGGTTTCTGGTGTGCATTTTACAAGGCCTTCTCAAATCTTCTAAAGCTGCTATCGGTATTTATCTTCTCTGGGCGGACAGACGATCAACCACATGTATGTGGATGATATTATGTACTTCGCCTGTCCAAAAAACTTTACCTCTGAAACATAATTCCTAAACTTCGTGGATTGCCTTCCCCAACGCATTTTCAGCGCCATTAACTTTAAACTTAATTTACAAAACTTGTTCATATATTACGAACTGTTCGCACCTCTGGTCTGAATGTACCGTTCCGCGCGAAGTTAGCGCATCTGAATGCGCCAAAAAGCGTTTTACCGCCTTCCTTGGGCGATTCGACTAGCAAGGGAGTTGAAACAGGATTTCGAAAAACCGGAATATTGCACAGACTTTTCCGTTATTACAATTCCAAAATCGCTTGAGCCGGTTTTGGAAAAAAAATCGTGCTTTTGTAGATTTTCTGTATTTTCTAAAATTACCTACCGGTTTTGAATATACGGAAATATTTTGTGAATTCTCTTTAGTACCACATTACCTCAGAAAGAGGGTTATGTGTTTCGAAATATGTGTGTATGTAAAAATAAGAAATAGAAAAGATGACGTACATCGACCGGGGATCGAACCCGGGCCGCATGGGTAAACGCCCCACCGCTCTGCCACTGAGCTATCGATGCACGGCCGATGGACGCCAAATTTTCTATCTCTTGATGCTCGTCTCCAAGCGACGATCCAGCGACATCTATAGTAAGTATTTAGAACTTACTACATGGTTAGTCCACATTATGAGTGGAATTCAAATCATATGATGAAGCTTGCTTTATCAATCTATTGGGATTGTAATGCACTCACAGTGCTATATTATTCTCACAAGTGAAAATAAGAAATAGAAAAGATGACGTACATCGACCGGGGATCGAACCCGGGCCGCATGGGTAAACGCCCCACCGCTCTGCCACTGAGCTATCGATGCACGGCCGATGGACGCCAAATTTTCTATCTCTTGATGCTCGTCTCCAAGCGACGATCCAGCGACATCTATAGTAAGTATTTAGAACTTACTACATGGTTAGTCCACATTATGAGTGGAATTCAAATCATATGATGAAGCTTGCTTTATCAATCTATTGGGATTGTAATGCACTCACAGTGCTATATTATTCTCACAAGTGAAAATAAGAAATAGAACCGGACCGGGACCGGGTTCGATCCCCGGTCGATGTACGTCATCTTTTCTATTTCTTATTTTCACTTGTGAGAATAATATAGCACTGTGAGTGCATTACAATCCCAATAGATGTGTGTATGTAGGCTGTACCTACTTCGGTTCTTAAGAGGACAAGCAAATTATTTTTCAGGGGCTCAACGCCTAAACGGCTTGACGGATGTTGACATTATGAGGTACCCTCCCAACTGGGGGAGGCCCATTTCCAGGAGTGAACTGATGAGACTGTAGTAGTGGGATACTAAAAACCGGGTTTAAAAACCTTCCGATTTTACACGCCCTAAATCCGCCTAGGTTCAACTGCCGTGAAACAAAGTTTTTGGAAGTTTTCGAAGTTTTAATACGGTCTCGCATTCCGCCCCTATTCTGTTTGTGGCCGAAGTTATTATCCAGTGTTCGGGAATGTAGTTTCTTTCTGCAGTTAGTGTTGCGCTTGGTAATGGCGGCTTTTGCTCACTTGTGGCCATTTGCGTTTAAACACTCGGTTTGTTGGCGTCTTGGTTTTTGGGACCTAGAATATGAAGAATAAGCCGCATTTGCTTGCACCCAGCAATTTTGCTTTAATTAATATTTTGCGCGTCTCTGTGCCACATTGCAATTATCTATAGGTAATACATTGTTGCAGATTATATTTGTTTGGACTCAAGTTTGGACTGTACACAGTCATCCCTATTCTCATCATAATTTTAAGTTTCTTGTATCGGGGAACAAAAGATAGATTATCAAAAGTGAATCTTAATCTCCCACAATTTTGTTGATTTGTTCGTTGTTCTTGTTTATGTAAAACAGCGTAGAAAACATAATACAACTACATACTTGCAAAAAGACTCTTATCTACTTAATCCTACTTCATAATATCCCAAAAACAAATCCACTTACGGATATTTTCTATGTTTAAATCAAGTAACTGCGATTACAGTGAACGTATGGCTTCGCTTGCGCTCAGCAGTGAGGAAACTTTATACAAACGCTCGAAACAGACGCACGACGACGCTTATAAGGAAACTGAGCCAGTCTCACCAGAGTGAAAGGTAAATCCCCGAATGCTCGTCGAAAAGGAATAAGGTGTATTCCCATAAAAATAAGTAGCCTTTGTTACTCACAGAGATAATGTAGTTTGTATAAATCATGAAAGATTTTTATTTCAATTGTGTATTACTTAAATCCAATGTGACAAGGTTTGCATTTCTACAAAATAAAGAGATTGTGCAATGCAGAATTTTCTCTTTTTTACAATGACTAATCTATTTCTGTGTAATGACTATAAGTGATAATTTATATACTACATTGAATAAAGAATTTTAAATTTTAAAAAGAAACGGGTCGAGCTTCTTTACTGCTACATCTATATACTGTGCCCCGAGCCACTGGACCCACTGGTCCAGAATGACACCGCGTCCCGGCGGTTGATTTGTTTGAAGTTTACTTTACACCATTGCGCTTACTCGGCGGCACCCTTTGATCTGAAGAGGGATCGTGATGAAGATTATGACGCTTCCACTGGAGACAGGTCATGTTCGATAATTCTTGAAAATGGTTTCCCAGAATTCTGAGTCTTGGCGCTAGTTCTATACAGGGTTATTTTTTAGTCAGTGCGCAAACTTTGCAGGATTTTTTAGTTTCTACTCGTGATTCTGAACGAATAAAATATTTTGGGTGTTACTGTTGGATTTGCCGAGTAGGTATGAATTTTTCTATGGAACATCCAAATTTTTTATGCGAATTCGCCGGTGGCCCCATAGTAAAAGTTGTTCAGAATCACGAGTAGAAACATCCTGCAAAGTTTGCGCACTGACTAAAAAATAACCCTGTATACTATGCCCCGAGCTACTGGACCCACTGGTCCAGAATGACACCGCGTCCCGGCGGTTAATTTGTTTGAAGTTTACTTTACACCAGTGCGCTTACCCGGCGGCACCCTTTGATCTGAAGAGGGATCGTGATGAAGATTATGACGCCTTCACTGGCGACAGGTCATGTTCGATAATTCTTGAAAATGGTTTCCCAGAATTCTGAGTATTGGCGCAAGCTGTAAGTAGACGTGAGACGTACCTAAGATGACATCTATCAAAGAAGTGATCGTCTGCCGTCATTGATGCGAGGCGCGTCTCGCGTTTCAACAGAAACGGGTCGAGTTTCTTTACTGTTACATCTATATACTGTACCCCGAGCCACTGGACCCACTGGTCCAGAATGACACCGCGTCCCGGCGGTTAATTTGTTTGAAGTTTACTTTACACCAGTGCGCTTACCCGGCGGCACTCTTTGATCTGAAGAGGGATCGTGATGAAGATTATGACGCCTTCACTGGCGACAGGTCATGTTCGATAATTCTTGAAAATGGTTTCCAAGAATTCGGAGTCTTGGCGCAAGCTGTAGGTATACAGGGTTATTTTTAAGTCAGTGCGCAAACTTTGCAGGATGTTTCTGCTCGTGATTCTGAACAACTTTTACTATGGGGATAGGTATGAATTTTTCTATGGAAATCCAAATTTTCCCAGTCCCATAGTAAAAATTTATCATAATCACGAATAGAAACACCCTGCAAAGTTTGCGCACTGACTAAAAAATAACCCTGTATAGAGTAGACCTGAGACGTACTTAAGATGACATCTATCAGACAAGTGATCGTCAGCCGTCATCGATGCGACGCGCGTCTCACGTGTGTAGCTTTGGCTCTTCTGTTTCATACATTTTATATGGAAAAGGTGGTTTAAAAGGTGAAAGTTTTTCTTATTTTGAAAAAATGTATTGATAATTTTAAAATTGGAACTAAACCATCTATGTTACTTGAGTCTTCTTCTACAATGTAAACACAAAATATGTTCGTTTTCTTCTATAACCTATAAAGTGTTATACTACTGTACAGCCATCGAATTAAAATCTATATAGAGCAGATATCACCAACTTCTATCAGTGCCCGAGGGCTTAACCGTGCGCGGTAAAGTTCCACAATTAATGGTAAAAGCCATACGTGGCGCGACTCAGAATTGGTCTATTGGCGAAAATGGAAGTGCACGGTGCATGTTATTCTACATACATACATACATACATACATCACGCCTTTATCCCTTGCGGGGTAGGCAGAGCGTCAACGACCAAAAAAGTACGGTCGTTATCGCCACGTCTGACACATATTTGAGGGTCGTTTTAGCTATTGTCGTGTATCGCTATAGTGACAGGTTGTCAGCCTGTCGCCTAAAATTGCAATACACATGATACCCTCGAGTCCTTTAGTCGCTTCTTACGACACCCACAGGAAAGAAATGGGGTGATGCTATTCTAAGCCGGCATCACACGGCATTATTATATTATTTATTAGTGGTGTTGTAAATTCTTTACATCTCGGTTTTTACGCCGGTTATTATTATATTTATTATATTATATTTATTATATATATATTATATTTATTTATTATATTATATTATGTTATTCTAGCTCTTCCTAATTTAAGAATACTTTGAAATTGTAATTGGAATAATAAATTGTATTTGTAGTAAAGTAGTAAAAAAGCTTACTACAGATGTCGCTGGATCGTCGCTTGGAGACGAGCATCAAGAGATAGAAAAATTGGCGTTCATCGACCGGTGCATTGGTAGCTCAATGGCAGAGGGGCGATCCCCGGTCGATGCATGTAATTTTTTCTATTTCTTATTTTCAATAAATTGTAACTGCAATACTAAAGTTTGAATTTGGCTGTGTAGTGCTGGCTTATAATAGCATCACCCCATATCTTTACCGTGGGTGTCGTAAGATGTCGTCTAAGCGATTTAAGGGTTGATGTGTGCTGCATTTTTTTCACAAACTTTCGTCAGACGTGGTGTATATGGCCGGCCGTTTACTCTCTGCCTGCCCTACAAGGAATATGGGCGCGTTATATGTATGTATACCGATTCAATTCTGCAATAACTCTAAAAACCTAATCCAAACAGAAGATGTAAATTAAAACCGACCTGAACCACGGGAAATAATGGAAAAAACCAATTAGTATTACAAACGAGCCCAACCTTATTCAACGGAGCGCGGTTAACAATGAAACAACTATAATTGACTTACAGGTGAAAGTTTTTGTTGCAACCACTCCGTTCATTATGGAGGGGAAGAATGTAATACGGATTTTGTTTTGGGGGGGCTTCATTTTCCCCTTGAAGTAGCAACCGCAACAGACTTGCGTCACAAAAGAAAACGGCGCGCGGGGCGCCTTTACAGATGGCTCACTCAGTACTAGCGATGATTTTGACGCTTACTGGCTTTCAGTGGAAATAACTGGAATATAAGGGTAAGTCAAGGTAACTATATAGGAAGATGGTTGCCACGAACGTCATATTTCTTTGATTAGAATTGGCTCAGAGTCACATAGCGTTCTTGTATTAGATTTTGCTGTTTAGATTTTTGAAAGGAGGAACCCTGGCTAAATAGGATCGAGTGAACCTTTTGTATACTCTTTATTTTGTGCTTGCGTATAGTTACCGGAACATAAGATAGTATAGGATATGACGAATTGGGCGAAAATCTTATATGTGTTCACTGAATTACATTCCGTTTTATTCTAAAAAAATGTCTAAAATACCGAGGCTATTACGAAACAGGCTTGGAATAAAGTTTAGATACTTATTTTTAAACCTTTAATATCTTAAATCTAGTTCTTATGCCCAACAAATATTTACGAAGAAATTCAGTCACATTTCATACAAATATTTCCACAGAAAAATAAACTAGAAAATTATCAAGAAAAGTGGATAGGACCAACAACCAACATCTTAGCCACAGACCATCTAATAGATTAAATGGAGGCTAGAGCCACCATAATTTTATCCCTTTTGCGGACAGGCCCAACATAAACCACACGTCTGGTGATTTTTCGGACCAAACCCTTTTTGTAGAAGGTCTGCAAAAGATGGCGCCTTTGTTTCTAATTAGGTGTCTAGTGCAATAAGCTGCAGAAATCAGATTAGGTGAAGGGTTCTTATTGTTTCCTTTTCTATTAAAAGATCGACAGTACTTAGCTAGTAGTAGTAGGTATCGTTTTTATTACGAAGGAGGGGGGAAATTGGATACAGAAAATTATTCCACTCAAGAAACTATTGTCTTGAAAGTACTTGTCGCATAAATATGACATCAGTACCTATAATAGCACTTGCTGTCGTCGTTTTTTGTGTGAATTAATATTTTAACACTTAATATTAAGGTTCCGTGGTTATTATCACTAAATCTATAAGACATCCGTCATTGAAACTAAAAAAGTCAGAACATTTGTCAGAACATTCATTCGCAGAGTAGAGAGCGAAGATTTTGTACGGAAGGATTAAGGACAGATTAGTACAAATCTATGGATATCGGTTTCTAACTGACACATCCAAACAGCCATAAAGATACCCATATCGTTATTGTCGGCACAACTCGCGACAGATCACGACGATAAATAATAAACTTCGGCAATTTACGTCTCTAGAGTGAGCCTGAAGCGAAAATTATAAACGCACCCCTTAATTAAATTAAAACTTAACTTTAAGTTATAGCGAAAGAAATTACGATTCCGGTTGAGATGGGACTGTCACCGAACTTGACGGGGAATTTAATCAGACTTGCCCTTAGATAGGTACTTGCTTTTTGTCGCCAAGTCAGTCTCGGTGCACATGCTTTTATCGGCTTGTAATGTTAGCATAAACCACAGCGAACACATAGCTTCGCTTGGTATGTATTTCAAAATGAGGCCGAGTCTTTTTATAAAGTATACTTGGATTAAATTAAAATTCCTGTCATGGTCACTCAGATGATTGACGAAGTTTTACGTGTTTTCTTCAATCTTACTTGCTTTCAGCTAGAAAAAGTGACGTAAACCTAAAGGTAGTTCGGACTTGTCTTTCTTTTAGTGTGTAGACAAATGTAATGGTCAGTGGATGAATTTAAAAAAGGTCGAAGTCTTCATTAGCCTAAATTCGCCTAAAGATGTTAAAATTCCAAATAAAGTCTAATTGTGCTTTGAGTTTATTTTTATTTCTTTCCAGTCTTCATTATTTGATTCTTATAAAAAACATACCAAATTTAAAATACACTCCCATTCGAACAGAACTTTATTTCGAAACGTGAATTAATCAAAATTTAATAGGAGTTTAAAGAGAAAGAACTAACAAGCCGGGTCGTAGGATTTTATTAATCCAATTTCGGAGTGTTTAATAATGGGTTGAATTATTCAGTATCAGGAAAGCTTTTAGGCCAGTTTGGCGGGAACCACACTAATCTCCATTGGTGCGTTATTAAAGCGCTGCGTAACGCCTGAGATAGTATTATACGAATTTGCACCTTATTACCATACCTACAAACAAGGGCTCTTTACTACCTGGTGCGGCTACTTTAGCAATAAGGCAGCCACCAACTTGTACTTTTGTGTATTTCGAAGATGTGTATTTTCACAGTCATACAAATACGGTTTAATTATGTCAAACGGTATGACAGACGCATCCGCTGGTGCTGCCTATCGTTCAACGCTGCGTCGACGGATGCTACCGGAATGATATCCGTATCATATCTATCAAATCAAATCAAATACTGCACAACAAAAATCATACAAACGAGATACACAAAAGAACAAATTGTAACAATTAGCGGCAATATCTGCCAGGCAACCATATAGAAAGGAGACCCTGTTTGGTAATAAGGTGGAAATTGCAAACGCATGCATTACGCAGCGCTAAAATATCGCATTAAACGTCATTACGTGTGATCTCCGCCTTATGCGAAGTTTGTATGGCGACGGTAATGAAACGACTGATGGCGGATGGCGAATGGCGGATGGCTAATGTTTTTCGAATAGGGTTGGGCTGGGGCTAGATGGGTTAATAGAAGTGTACTTTACTTGATCTGGGATGCAAATTGGATGACTAGAATTCTTAGTAAGGTAAAGACGACATTATAATGTGTTATTTTTTTAAGTAACACATACCTATCGAAAGCATTAGATAGAAATAATCATGAGATGCAACAAAAATTGAAGTATTAGGGGGAAATGTTCTATTTGATGGTAATGATAAAAAACATGAGATCTATGTATTAAGAAACTGTAATAAAATATTCAAGTGACTTTGAGTGTAATGCAAGATAAGTTGGTTTACCTCAAGGGTGTACGCTAGGTCAGTTTTTATTTTTGGTGTACATCTACGGTTAGGCTTTCACAGAACATGCAGAACCTAATTCATAACAGGCAGATACCTAGTGAATGATGGTGAACTGTTTACCTAATGAATGCAAATGTTCTTCGGCCGGGTTACTCTCAAAATAGAATTGGAACAGAAAGTCTGTTCGTCTAAATGATTTTTATTTACGTGGTATCGACCAATCCATTCAAGGGCCTCACTTACCTTTACTGCTTTTTCATACAAACACCAAGGAAATCAAGTAAAAGTGGATCTATTAAACGGACAGGTTGATGTGTTGCTGATTCAACGACCTTTAGGTAGGTACCTACTTAAATTTTACCCTTCCACCTCGTCTCTAATCTCCTATCTCCGGATCTTCAAAGTTATTCATATTAGATTCAGTCGGAGGTCAGGCGGACCTTCAATTAGCATTATTTATTAACAAAAAGCTGCTGAATAGGTTCGCTCGTCAAAACTTCCAAATCACGATTCATTAAATTTGCTGTATAATTAATGATACCGAAGAAGAATCGTAAATAAATTATTAAAACGTTTATTTTCGACTACAAAACAAGTAACAAGGTTTAACGTGTTGGTAGGCTGACGGAATTCAGTATAGTTCAAAGATGTTCTAATTCTAACATATAAATAATATCGGAAAATCTGATTCTAGACCTGTACAAAAAAATGGCGTTTGTCTGCCATATACATTCCTATATTTAATAGAATGTAGTGTGCCTATCAAAAATCGTAGTTCTAATGTTCTACAACCGGGCTAGTAGCCTACGTACAATCGCCAGCACATCAACAAGCCATGGTACTAACTTATACTGCTTTTCATACAAATACTAAGAAAGACAGATACAAATAGGCGATGACTTACTAGACCTAATAGCACTTACTTTTTACAAATTAAGGAGAAAGTCAATGTCGTATCAAATCAGGAGGTCAAAACACTGGCGAAGCGAAAAGCAGGGAAGATTGGAAATTACTTCACCGACAAGACTGCAAATCCTAAAGAAAAAAGATGCGATGAACTAACTAAGGCAGAGTTCAAACAAAGAAGAAAATATGGAACACAAAACGAATGAAAAGCTCCATGCTAACCTCGGGCTGAATGCAGCCGTGTTAAATAAAGTAAAATTGATATTTGAACCAGTTTCGAACCTTTAGGCTACTGAAACGGTTTCTTAAAACAAATACTGCCATAAAATTCAGTAACACACACCTTCCTCTGCTGACCGGAATGCTAATAGCTTAGAGTTTCCGATATAGAGTTGAGGATTGATTTAAAATACAAGTGAATGAAAGCATAATAGCAGCTACTAGGTGGATTAGATAGTTGCATGGATAACCTAAGTTTTTCATACCAAACTGCAACTTTGCTTTATAAAACTGTTACCTACACTTAATACTAGTAAAATTTAAAGCAACCGTATGCTCAAGCATGTGTGCTCTGTAAAATAATACACAAACTAAAAAACATCTTTACGCTTTACTGATGAGGTATAGCATTCAAGGCGACGACGGGTTGCTGCATTGCCTGGTAAACCTCACGGTAAGTATTAGTAGAAGTATTTTTTATCCCTAAAGACAAATTACATACCCCAAACTGCTTAGGTACCATAAACCTGCCAACCAACAAGATAGGAAAATTATTCAAAAGTCGTCGTGAAAAGACTGATGAATGTGGAGGAGTGAAAGAGATGTGTCAGGATCGTAGCAAGTGGAAGATTGTCGCCTCTGCCTACTCCTCCGGCAGAAGCGTGATTTTATGTATGTCGTCACATCGTGTATGTATGTCGTCACATGAAATACGAATATGTGTTGTTCCCCTGTTAACCAAGCCGCCTGCTATTCCTATCCGAGTAACTGCTACTGTTACCCAGGTAAGTATACGAGGTCAGCTCTATCCTACTTTCTTATTCTATCGGCTTTTCACTGTTCGGCCGATAGCGGCGTAGGTTATATTTTCCACATACGACCACTTTCTGACACTCAATGATATTGCTGTTAAGATAACGATAGAAAAGTTGCGCTATTTTTGTTTTTTTATGTGTGAGGGTGGCCAGTTGAATATTTCAGTCGAATTTTATTAAATAGTTCGACGTTTTTGTCGCATTATGATACTAGCCGCGGATTTCGGATAATATTTTTTATGTAGGAATAGTTGCCTACCTGAAGGCGGCCAGATTCTACAACCCAAAAACTTTTCCATAGCACACACATCAAAGTGAGGTAGTTCTATGAGCGACAAATTAATCGGAAATAAACAAATTTTATTAAAACACCTATCCAGCTCACGTTTTAAATACGGGGCAATCCTTAATTACGTAAGCAAATACGTGTAGAATAAGTGTCCTGTTAAACGGAGACGTCAACACCGTACGTAAGATATACACTAAAAGTCAAACGTCAAACCGAACACGACTTTGAAATGGACCATCAGTACCATACGATAGAGACGAATTGTATTGATAGTTTTGACTCTAATTACATAGGTATGCAAATACGTTTAAAATCCGCGTCGCTCGAAGTTTCATCCGTAAGAAGATACTGACAAAATCATCGCTATATACCACCGGTCAACCCTAGTCCCTCCGACCACAACTTGAATTCAAATGGCAAATCTGGGGGCACGGCAGTGCCCCCACCAAGTCGAGCTGAAAGCGGCACGGCCGTACCATCCTTTTCTCGAACCAGTTCAGGCCATTTTTGACCCCCCATAACTCCCTTGTCAATAAGTTTAGAACCCTCATTTTAAAATATCTTATCAAGCACTGCATAGACACGATACATTTCAAATTTCATTTAATTTGGACCAGTAGTTTAGAAGTTATAGTTAGTCAAAGTTTCTTAATTTTCTGCCTGACTGACTGACCGATCATCAAAATTCTAAGGTACTTCTAGCAGACTGAGGAGCTTGAAACTTAGAATACACCTTGTATTTAGTGTATGAATAAAGGGAAAACTATAACATTCTGCAAATTCGGTTGCAACCTCATAACTAACTTTGTATTTCCATATAAATGTATGGGATTACAAAGTTAACTTTGCGGATGGGCTTTGAGGAAATCTGTAGCTGAGGCTCAAGAAGTAGTTCCAGATAACGAGAAGAAAGAGGAAGACTATCTACAAAAAGAAATGAGATCCCACCAAAAACATTTACTTGTCAAAAGAATTACCAAGTCATTCTAGTTATTGTAAATACAAAAGTTTTTAAATATCGATATAGTTACTGTAAGATGATGTCTGTTACCTAATTACGCAATAACCGACTTGGCATCACATGGATCTCACAACTTTTTACAGTAGATGAACTGAGAGGCGAGACTTGGTTCTTTTGACAAGTAAATGTTTTTGGTGGGATATCAATATCGTACAGCCACTCAGCCAAAAGGCAGTTTTTGAGATACGCTTTGTACTCTTAGTTTTACGTGAGGAGAAGTGTTTTTGTGCAGGCATCATGATACTACTTAGCTGTCAAAATTATATCGATACAATCACATTCCTATAACCACCAGTCAACCCTAGCCCCTCTCACCATAGTCCCCGGGGCCTGCAGCCGAAACACAGCTTGAATTCAAATGGCAAATATCAATTATTGGACGTATATCGTACAGCCAAGAGGCATTTCTGAGATACATTTTTTGCTTAGTTTTAGAGCGAATGAGTGCGAGCAGAGTTTTATAGTGAGAATTCAAGTTTCTAGTTGCTACCTCCCTCTAGTGGTTGGCATGGAGCTTTTCTTCCGTTTTGTGTTTCATATTTTCTTTTAATGATTGTATTTTGTACTGAAACTGTTAAACACGGTCAAGAGGATGAACTCTTGCAAAAGAACATTGAGTAAACAGCTTGAAATCAAATGGAAATTATCAATTATTGGCATTGTTATTGTTACACATATTTCGCACAGCCACGACTTTTTGCTGTTAGTTTTTGAGCGAAAGAGTGCGAGCAGAGATTTAGACTGAGAATTCAAGTTTCTAGTTTCTACCTCCCTCTAGTGGTTGGCATGGAGCTTTTCTTTCGTTTTGTGATCAATATTTTGTTTTAATGATTGTATTTGGTACTGAGAATGTTAAACACGGTCAAGAGGATGAACTCTTGCAAAAGAACTTTGAGTAAACAGCTTGAAATCAAATGGAAATTATCAATTATTGGCATTGTTATTGTTACACATATTTCGCACAGCCACGAAGCAGTTTTTGAGTAACACATTTTGTTCTTAGTTTTTCATCCCCGAAAGAGTGCGAGTAGTATTCGAATTTCTACCTCTAGTTGAGTAGCTTTGACAAAGGGGTCGTCACGAGTTTTTTTTTATGCTGTTTCTATTTCAATCACGATAAAATCTTGACTCGTACTGCAAATGTTCGACGGCTGGGGTACACTCTTTTAGATGAGTGATGAGGAAAACTGATTTTCATCAAGAGACATTTATCTACAATCTGAAAAAAGATGACTGGTATGGTATTTAGGAGAAGTCACTGAGCCAGTGTAGTTATAAGTTAGTTAAATTCTCCTTTTTCTGTCTAGTAGGACACCCAGTAGAAACACAACCCGACAAACCCTGATGCCAGTGTTTGAGTACCCGCCCTAGATAAAGTTTCCTAATTGGGACTACAAATGTATTTGAAACCTTGTCCAACATACTCTAATAAGGCACTTTACACACATAGCGTCCGTTAGTTTTGCGTTGCGTAACGCATGCATTGGGACATAACGAATTTCAACCTTATTCTCATACAAATATAGTTTATATCATATTATTTGACAAATGCTTCCGTCGACGCAGCGTTGTGCAATTTTTTTTGCGCTAATGGACTTATGTCCGTCAAACCGTTTCACAGAAACCGCTTGTCGCCTAAAATTACAATACACGAAGTGTCAAATCCCTTAGCCGCTTCTTTTGACACCCACGGTAAAGGTATGGGGTAATGCTATTTTCAGCCGGTACCACACGTGATATGATGAAAGCCAACTCAAAGTCTCAAATCGCTTCTTTTGACACCCACGGCAGAGATATGGGATAATGCTATTTTCAGCCGGCACCACACGTGATATGTGGAAAGCCAGTACTAACCACTAAACCACGGAGGCTGTTTAAACACTGCACTGGCACGTATCAGTGTAATCTACTAATGCAGTGCAGCGGACAAGCCGGCGACTTTACGACCGCCCGTCGGATTTCCACTGTCGCATTGTCAATTGTCGAGAGATGGGCTCCGAAACTCAGCCGGATTGTGTTTACATACACTTGCATGGGCTTATAGTACCGCCATTCGAAAAGGCCATATTTGACAGCTCATGTTAATGCTATGACATAAGGTCTATTTCTCTTTGTTAACATGTTTGCTAGTATGGGTTTGACAGCTGTCAAATATAGCCTATTCGAATTATTTTATCATATAACGTCCGTTTGTATGTTATTTTTGCGCAACGCTATCCGTTGCGTTTGAAAAATGCGATTTTCCACGTTATTTTCATACTACCTAATACGCATTCGTATGAAGGTAGGTTGGAGAATAAATGACGCACAAGACGTTGCATGTGTTTCTCTCGGTAGATATGGCTAAAACCCGAGGGTGTCTAAAATAAACCATTACTGAACCGATTTAAGGCCTTGTAAATAAATAATTGATTCATAAAATTTAATAAAAGTATGTACATTCTTCGAAAGAGGCCCAGAAGTTATAACTTTCTTCTTAGAAAGACGTATTACGCTATAAAATAAACAATCTTAGGCTTCCGCCAAATAACTGACGAAAGTTAACAATTCAGACCTCATAGGGCAATAATTTAAGGGCCTGATGCCTACTAACTCAAAATTTCATGAAAGTAGATAATTTTGAAAAATTTTGAGACTTCAGAGAAAATTCTTGGCTTAGGCGTACTCACACATAGCACATAATTTTCCGGTGTTTTGCCGGTTCCGGTTTTTCAATGAAAGAGTTTACCATTACAAAGACGGATAAAGTAGTTACTACGGCGTAGTAGATGTCGCTGCGGCTGTCACAAATACGGCCCAGAAGTATCTGTGGTAACCTGTGATACAGTATATTCTACTAGTATTGTGCTTTGTTTTTATAGGGGGTCGTCCACAAATTACGTAACGCACTTAGGGGGGAGGGGGGGTACTGACCGGGCGTTACGGTCCCGTTACTATGGGGGAGGGGGGGGTCAGAGTCAAGCGTAACGTAACGCTTTTTTAAAGATTTTTTTCAAGTATTTTTTATACCTAATTCAGATATTACCAGATTAATTGTATTATTAACTTTTAAAATACTTTTGGTGTCAGTGTCAGGAGTGCAATTCCTTATAAATTATTTAAAAAAAACTGCCAAAGGCAGGATCTGAACGTACGACTATCGAAAGTAGTACTGACAATGATGCCTCTTCCATCTAGGCTACTGTGGCTTAATCGTGCGTGAGTAAATTTTGTATCCTATTTGTAGCAGGTTTTCATCGTTTTGGCTACACAACACAAACTGGAACCAAAAAATAATTGCTGGGAACTAGTTACAAAACTCTCCCTGTAAATAGATCCATTGCCACGCGTTATTATAGTCCGGCAATTTCGTGCGCGACCCTCCCTAGGGGTGACAGACGTTGGGGGGAGAGATGTCAGCGGGTAGCGGGAGGTGTAGCGTGGAAGGGAGACGCGCGCACCCGCGCCGCACGTCATACTAAAATGACGTGCTTCCTCGCCCCCCGACCGTCTGTACCCCGCAGGAAGGTCGCGCACGAACTTGCCGGACTATAGTCTACATACAATATAATTTCGCAGACAATGATTGAGCCGCAGTAGTTCAGAAGGAAGAGGCGTCGCCAGTACTAGTGCCGAGATTTGCAGCTTCAAATTCAGTCTAATTGTAGAAAAAATTGCAAGCTTTCTAAAAATGTTTCATTGCTTTATCACAAAAAATAAACTGAAAAATATTACAAAATAAGCGTTACGTAACGGAAAGGGGAGGGGGGGAGGGGTCTTAACCAAGCGTTACGGTCCCGTTACGTGGGGGGAGGGGGGGTCAAAAATTTGTGATTTTTGCGTTACGTAATTTGTGGACGACCCCTAGGTCATGTAAACATATACTGCAACTAAAGCTAACCTTGCAAACGAACAAAATAATATGCACCCGATATTCAGCAATATTTAATGTGCATCCAACATGAATGTGGTTTGTCTTCACGCGTCGCTAAGCTCTAAGTGGAGGAATCAACAATTTAAGCCGGTCAGCAGAACCAAGCTTGACGCTGATTGGCCGATACTTGCTGAAGTTGCGTGCGGCCCACTCGTGATTGGCCGAAACAACTCTGCGTTGCGTGAGCTCGGCTCGTGATTGGCTGATCCGTGTTTGAGTTGCGTTCGGCGTATCGACAATTAGGCGGAATGCAAACAGCGAAATAGGATCGGGCACCTGCACTCAATAGGCATAAATTATGTCAGTACTGAGTTGGTCTCCTGAGGTTTAGACAGCAGATTTATATGCAAAGCGTTTTCACGAATGTAAAGCTTGCCGTGTGGTGTATCGTTTACTCTAAATGTCGCCAAGTACATACATACATATATCACGCCTATAGCCCTTGCGGGGTAGGCACAGCGTACACTGCTGTAAAAACATTCATATAAGCCACGTCTGACAAAAGTTTTAAAAATAAAGTTGGCCATAAAAGTAAAATCAGTTATTCCAAAATAGCTAACCGAGTAACCTTTAATTACCATTTCCAAACAATATTTTTAATTAAAAGGTTAAATGAAGAAAATTATCATGTTAAAACAAAACCGATCTTTTCAGCTCGGAACCACACCGTAAACAAAGAACCAACAAGAAAATAATCGAGTTTAATTACCATATTCATACCCTTCCTTTTTAAGTCGGGTAAGAAAAACTTTGTGTACGATACAAAAGAATACTAATAGGATTCATAAGGGCATTATTATTCATGATGCAACTAGATACGGCTTATTAATGTGAAAGGACTTTGTAATAGGACGGTGATACATGTACCGTAACAGTTGTTTGTGATTGTTACAGGTGTGTAGCAAGCAAGTACTTAGTAGGTCAGAAGTCAACCTAACAATTAGGAGGGCCAACGTATGTATACTGGTTATTTTAAATTACTTGATGTGTAACCAGCTTATTATTATGTCCCTGACTTTACCTAAATTCATTTGAGGTAGGCGCAACGAAACGCAAGGCGTATGTTTTAAGTCGAGAAGAACACTCACTGTATTTGCAGCTGATAATGGAATAGGGATAAAAGCTTTAGGTCGACTTTGTACATTTTCAGAACAATCAATACTTGGTATAAAATAAAGTCACTTATTGCGTTTCTCTGTCTGTCTATCTGTGTGTTAGTCTGTCGTGGAATTTTTTAAATCCTCCTCAACCACGGAACGGATTTTGATGTGTTTTTTAAATAATATCTATATTATTTAAAGAAGGATTTTGATGTGTTTTTTAAATAATATAGGTATTATTTAAAAAACACATCAAGATATAGATAGTGTGATTTAAGAAGGTTATTATGACTAACACATGCCGGGAAAACGCATTTGTCTCGCGGGAAAAGGACTTGCAGTGGGTGAAACGTATACCCTTTCTACCCAGGCAACACAGAACCGAAAAATCTCTAATCAGGACCATCTGAATCCGCTTTTTCCCCGCTCCATAAATTTCGTTGACGCATGACAAGATAGGCGAGCGGCACTTTGACCTACGCCGATATTATTCAAACGATATGTCGTACGTATTGACGGGGGATCCCGCTAATTGATAAACGGCTTTCACAGCTGTACCTTTGTGAGGTAGGATTTTTTATTGGAAAGTATTGTTGGACGAACATTTTGCTTTATTGACTATGGCTGAAAAGCGTAAAAGAGTAGGCAAGCTACTCGTAAGCTACGTGTCTTATTAATTTCTACTTCTTTATTTCTAAAACTAAACATCATACATAGCGACATTATTCAAGCGATATGTCCATATAGATATTTGAAAAGTATGCCATACACAAAACATATAATTTTGTGGACTTTGTTTATAATAATAGTACCTACGTAATATCATTCTTATCTTATCTTATCTAGTCTATGTCATCCCACTGTTGGGCAAAGAGCCTCCCCCTTCTCTCTCCATAAATTTTTTCTTGAGCCTCGGTGTGCTAGTTTCTCAAGAATGTGTCAAGCTCGACGCACCGCCTATGACGAGGTAATATAAATGAACAATATAATAATATACCTAAGGCAGAAACTAAGCCACAACACAGCTAATTTACCCCGCTCACGATGATATACGAGTCTAAGTAGGGAGCTTTGTCACTATCTGCTGGAACACATCAAAAGACGCCGCAATCATCCAAAATTGGGAATCATGTTCCTCGGCGCCGCAATATTAATTCCTCTACGGATATCCGCCTTATGGTGGGGGGGGGATATACACCCTCTGACACCCCCCAAGACTAATAATTAATGCAAGCCAGTCCAACTTGTCGTATCGTAAGAGCACTTCCCGAGTAAAGTTAGATTAAACGTTGTACATCGGCGCGTATAAACGGTCCGTTTTCGAGGCGACCGAACCGCCACCGCATTGTATTGCAGATTAGTTTTCGTGTACCTACTTTTTAACGTACTTTTGTCTTCTGTTCAAGACTGGGCAAAAACACAACAGATGTTAATTAAATATTGAATGACTAGGGCTTCTTACACAAACCGTAATGGCATATTGTCATGGTGTATCTGATTAACTCAGCTGTCGTTACTATTGCATAAATACCTAGTTTTGCGGACGAGCTATTCCGAAAGCAACATAAACCATGTTTTTTCCTAATTTGACCCTTTCACGGTTTACAACTTAACGAAATTGTTTCAAAATGTAAAATAAATTGCATATTCATCCATTCATGCAATAAAAACTGCACCAAGAAATGAGAAAGCTGGAACACGGTACCTACAGCGAAAAAAGTAAAAAGGAACTAAAACTTTAAAGTTTAAATTTTAATCTCAGAAACACGTTTTCACGGTAGAACAGAATGGGAATGTTTTTTAATTAATTCTTAATTTGTAAAAGTTTGCAGTAAACGTTTTGTTGAGGACTAATTATCTAGTTGGTGCTGGTTGGGTGAGGGATGACAGTTAAACCCTAACCTCCATCCATCACAGCCTACGCCCAAGGTGCAAGTTCGTCAGGTGCTGCTGATCGTATGGTAGTACCTATGAACAGACAGCCGATGTGGCGCAGTGGTTAGTATGCCTGCCTGCCACGCAAAGGTTCCGGGTTCAATTCCCGGTGGGGTCAGTCACAAAGTTGATATTTATCACTTTGTGAATTTGTTCCCAGTCTGGTTAGGATATTGCAGGCTGAACCACCTGATTGTCCGCAAGTAAGATGGTTCCGTGCTTCGGATGGGCACGTTAAGCCGTCGGTCCCGGTTGCTGTCTATGATGGCGGTCGTTACACAACCATGTCAGAGGCCTGCTACTTGCAGTAGGCGGTTGAATAACTCTGACACCAGGGTTCATCGAGTCGTTGAACGACTCGGTGTCCCACACGAAAAGAAGAAGAAGAAGAACCTATGAAATTGCATGGCCGCACGCGTTTCGAACGCAGCGTCATAGACTTTCATAAAACGACTATAGCCGTATCGGCCGCAGCCGCACCCGGCTGCAATCAGTCGCACATGACGCCCTTGAGATGCATGAGGACCTCCTACCAAGCAAAAACCGACGAAAAGAACGTTGTGTAGTTAGACCATTCATCGTTGAACGACGCCTGCAACATCCCTGATTCAAAAATACGCCTAGTTTAAGAAAAGAATTCGTGCATAAGTAACGGCCTCTACACAACCCTACAATACAAGTACAAAGTCCTGGAATACCTACAAATGTAAGACAAGTTGAGTTACAACCTAGGAATCCGAGCTAGCACGTCTCGCGAACTGGAGTTCTGGAGAAACACTCATTATGCAGACTATTTGTAAGGTGTCCGACTGAACGCTTCAACAATTCAACGCCATCTAATTTGGCTTTAATTATGAAGCTCGCTTCCAGAGTGTATTTTTAAGACGCCCGAAGTAATGAGGAAGCTACATGACTGACGAAATGTGAGCTGCATCCAAACTTTACTTAAAGAATAATTCGATTGATTGAGAAATGCGAAATTCATAAATAGATACACTAGTTACGATCGGCAGCCTCTCAATATCAAGTTAAGGGATCAATTTTATACAATTGCAACGTAATGTAACCAGTGCGGTCTAACGCGAGTGTGAAATAAAAAAAATCTAAGCTCACTGCTTCAAAAATGAGTACGACTCGTAAAAATACAGCTCATATAAAATTAAAGTATGCATTCAGTACCAGCTAACAGCAAGTCAAAATCAGGGCAACTTCGTGTTTTCTTTTATATAAAAAAAGAAACAAAAATAAACTCCGCCGGGTCCTCGCGCGTGCATAGCCCACCGTAATCAAAATTTACTTGAAAACTCGCTTCAACTTTTTTAGATCCTCATGAATAAGTTACAGGGCACGACACGCCTCACTTGTTATGTTCCAAACTTTTTTATTTTCTTCTCCATTAAATGGCAAGCCCGCTGACGATTTAGCAACGGCCCGATGAATAATTACAAAGTATTTCTTGCCTGTCACGTCGCTAATGAATATTAGAACAGACTTAGGAAAAAAAATGTAGAAGAAAAAATTTGGACAAAATCTGCGGTGAAGAATCGCGTTAATTACGGGCTTGAGGGATAAATAAGTCAGTGAGCACAAATTTGTCCATCCATCGTGTTTTTGCTGCGTGTTTTAGTCGAGTTACTTAGTTTGTAGTGATGGGAGTAGTTGAGTCAGTGAGTTGAGTCAGTTGGAAAATTGTCTCGGCGAAATGGTGATTGCGGAACGCCGAGTGACATATTACTTTGTTTCGTCTATCAGGATCGGGGGGAAAGTTTTAGATATTGGTGAGGATGTAACTTTGTAGTTAAAATATTTAGCTAATAGAATAGAAGTCAGATAGCTTGATAGAGGTTCCCCAGACGCCGAGAGATTGTGCCTTGCTCGCAGCGTAGCGTACTTCAGGGGTGGCCAACGTTCAGTAGTGGACTGCTATAGGCTGATGTGAGGTGTTGATCATCCCGAGACGCTATCATATTCCGTCTTTTCGCATGCGTCTTTTAAAAAAATTAAGCGCCATCTTCGTTTTGCGATGTGTGATCGCCTATCTATAATTTAAAGCAAAAAATTAAACTACGCAAATTTTATAACGCTAAAAACTAGCACAAGGTAAGCTCTTGGTAGGGTTTCTGACTTCTCGAGCTTTTTCATTTCCCGGGAATCGAGAATTCTCGAGCGTCACTTCTCGGGTCTTCTCGGGTCTTTCGAGAAATTTTAATATACGTATATTTTTCCATATAAATCACGAAAATTTTCACAAATATACACTCGATACGTTTAAATAAAAGTCATTGTTTACAAGATAATTATGCATTCACGGAGATTATCTTATATTTTGCCGTGTGGTGCCAGCAGAGTAGAATAGCACCACCCTCTCTCTTCCCGTGGGGCTCGTAAGAGGCGACCCAGGGATAAACCCAACCCAAACAGCCAGGGCCAACCATATGGTGGCAGTTAATCCACCACAAAAGCATTCCCAAGGAGGGTTGACGTCTGGTAGGCGGCCGGTCGTAAAATTCAGCCAAATCCTTTTGCAACACGATTTTGTGTTCATCGAAACATGTCGCGCCGACCCCAAGTAATTGGGATAAGGGCAGGAAGATGATGATATCTTATATTTTGTGAGACGGATGATAATCTCCAGACGAAATCGAGGCGGTTCTCAGGCCTCTGAGCTACTTAAAGCTGGTAAAAAATACGCTATTGAAGGGCTAAAAAGCTATTGAACTCCTTGATAGCCTATAGGTCAACCTTGAAGAATATACAACCTAATGGAGCAGCAGTGGTGTCGCTTTATTTATCAAGAAAAGAGACACAACGCTTTTCAAAAATTAGTGCTCTCCAGTTTAGATATGGCCTCGAAGCGTATTGGACTTGGGATAAATTTGGAAAAGACCAAGGTCATGTTCAATCTACGTGCAATCCCTGAGCCAGTGTCGGTCGACGGCGTGAATTTCGAGAACATGAATTTGTCCATTCGTCGAACCGAACAGTAAAACTGGCCCACTGAGCTGTGCAGAGGGCTATAGAAAGCGTTATGCTGGTAATCTTGCAAATGATAAAGTTTCGAACATGATTGAATTGATTTTATGACCCACTTTAGCAGTAGGTTGGTCACATCTGTTGAAAAACTGGTGGACGGTGGAGTAAGAGCGTAGCGTTGGGCGTCCTCCGACCAGATGGACCAATTACTTGAAGAGAGCGACTGCAAGGCAAAAACGGAAGATAGTGCCTTGTGGCGTACCCTGGGAGACGCCTACGTCCAGCAGTGGTCTGCTATCAAAGAACAACGCCACTTGTTTATAGGTGTAACGGCAAAAATTCTAGTTAATAGTAGTGAGGTAAGCGAAATTATCTCATTTAAAAATGTAGATGCCTTGTTATGATTTCTCGACTTCTCGATTTTTCTCGACACAAATTTCCCGGGAACGAAACCTAAAAAGTTCCCGGGAATTCTCGCCTCGAGAATTCCCGGGCAGAAACCCTAGCTCTTGGGGAGCACACTAGTTGCAAAATAATGGTAAAAAGTACTTCGTTGTTTGCCCATTGACTCGACTCGATGAAGAAGAACAAGTAAGTCTCACTCGCAGCTTATTCAAAACACCCCCAACCCTCACTATTGTTGATTCCCTGACCCTAATAGTTATTGGGTAATTTTTTCCTACCCGGATGAATTACTCCGGCCGTCTCGTGCGTGGATACCGACGAAATGGGCTATTTATGCCCTTTGTGGCCCTACCTTGTCGAATAAACAATACCTTTTATATATTGTTCTGCCTTTACTGGCGATTGAGAGAACAATGTAGTGCGTTGGGGCCCGTGAGTGGTTTCTTTAGGAGACTAGAAGTTGGTGTTACTTTTTTAGCTTTGGTGGAATTAATTGATGTACCTAGTGATACAACTAGTGCCAAGCTGCAGTGCAGTGAAAGAGATAGACAATTTATGTATTTTCTATCCTGGTGTCTACGTTTATCTAGTTTTGGCTATTCAATTTTAGTCTTCTTGTTTACGTGTGTTTTTATTGTGTCAACGGCCGGTGCCATGTTTTTTTTGGGTCAAGAACGCACCTACTAAAGTGTGTTTTTCTTGATTCATTATGATTTTTTGTTTCAACGTTGTCCATATTAAAATATCTAAACTAAAGCCTGACATATCTTCCTAAGTAAAAGCAACGTAAGCTCAGACAGAAGAGGTGGTCGAAAGGTTAAACTCGAAGTACTTAGGTATCGACTTTACATTTCAGAGAAACGTTCCCCAGATCTAAAGTAATATGTTTACAAGACTAAGTTATACAACTTCAAGTTGAGAAGTTTCCAGAACATACTTAGTTCTATTTAACACATGCTTCATTAGAAATCTTCAACTTAGTAACAAAATCTATGTACCTATGTTTGCTACATTTTTACAAGAAGTTTGGTGAATTTAGGCTTTGAGTCATTATAAAAACTTGTCCTTCTCCTAAAGTCAACCCATCACACACGACACTGTATGTAACAGAGTTCACCTGCCAAGTGCCCTTCCATTAAAAAACCGGCCAAGTGCGAGTTGGACTCGCCCACCGAACATTCTGTACTAAGGTTTGTAGGTTGGTAAACTATATTTCAACTAGCCTAATTTTTTTTTTCGGCCTCCATAATTCTATAAGGGTTCCATTTTTTACCTTTTGAGGTACGGAACCCTAAAAAAAGCTTTTCTAACCCCAAAAATACCAACACGCATGAGACTGCAACAGAGTGCACCTGCCGAGTGCCCTTACATTCGAAAACGTCCCATGTATAAAAGTCTTAGCAAAGTAAATGTATCAAACAATCAGCTCCAATATTTTACTGACTTTTGATCCCCATTCTAACCCCAAAACTCAACATGCGTAACACTGCACCAGCATGCACCAGCCTTTATACCTCGCATTCCAAAACCACCCCTGTACCACGAAATAGAAAATCTACAGAAGGACAACTCGCCCCTATTCTCGACCATTTATACCTACAGTGTCCTACACTCTAGGGTTGCTATTTAATATATCAGAATTTTTGAAATGCGGTACCTGGGTTAAACATACTTAGGTACATAACTTACATTATATCAAACTTACACTATATCACACTATACAAAAATATTTGCACTTTCGAGTAATTTTGTTGTCCGCCCGCGCCGAACGCTGTGGAAACACGATGCTAGAAACTGTTCGAAATCGCGCGTAAACGACGGCGTGTAGCTGTGTGTGTGAGCGTAGTGACATTTCCTTGCAGCCGTCTCTCTGTATTGGGCGGCCGCCAATACTTACCTTGTGCTTGTATTGCCAACTGCCCCCAAACAAACAGGGGCGTCCCAAGGGTGGGTCACACAAAGAGGGTCCGTTAACAAAAGGTGGCCATTGATACCGTGGACAATGGCCAGCAAATACTACAGGGGTTACTACCGTATTGAGATGTCGAGACAAGTTTTACATACATTGCTGTTCGTCGTAGTTCATCTGGATAAACCTTTCTTGATCATCAGCTGCCTTTATTCCAAATCAGTTAGGGCATGTTTTGTGAGAGCACAAAATCATGTTGCAAAGGGATTTGGTAATGTTTTATGACCGGCCGCCTGCCTGACGTCAACCCTCTATGGGAATGCTATGGGAATGTAGGTGGTATCACCGCCGCCATGCGGTTGACCATAGTCGACACATATTCAGCCGAGGCCATAAATCTTTCTCAATTAAGGGGCAGACAATATTACTCCAAAGGGGAAATTATGAGAATCTGACATTGGCACCAAAACCGCATTTCGGAAAAGAGACATTGTGCGATGGTGTCGTTTTGCAATAAGCTGACATTTAGCGCTCGAAAACTAGCGCCATGCGACTTTATGTGTTGCGTCCGACGGCGTCGTGTAGAAAAGCCAGTACCATCCTATAATTTTAAGCTATCTTTCACTCTTTTTTACTCGTATTTTTCCCATACTTCGTCTAGATGTCAAGAAAAAGCCATTAAAAGTTAAATAAATAAAACGAAAGTATAATATATTAATAAAATACTCAAACATAACTGGCAATGTATACTGAATTTAGCCGAATATTAAGAGTAGTATAATAAATCTCTACGGCACGGGACGACACCCGCACTCAATAAATACAGGATTATAAAAGACAGTTTGTGTTTATTTTGGATTTCAGCAAATATTGTAAGTAAATAAACCGAGAAAATAACTACAATCAATTTTCGATAGGCGTTCGGCAAGTGTTGAAAAAAATGTAAGCGATTTTTGGAATGCTACAATTTGGAGCTCAAATAAAATACTGTGTATTTTTTTTTAATACGCTACAATTTGTGCTGTGGTTGTGTTTTCTTTTTACATCAGCCACCCTTGGGCGGGCCTGTTATGTTTCCATATACCAATAGATAGTATTCTTTTTATCTATCCATTTATAGTCTTGCGTATCGAGATTTCACCTGCAAACATTTTATTTTCGCTGTCCAACCTATCGACCTACTACAGCAATAAAACAATCCTAATTTTCAACAGCCCTTTGAAATATGAACCTCTCTATACATATTCTGTCATTTGTTAACGCAAAACCACGGTCAAAACGGGTGCAAGTTTACAAAGAGATTTTTGGTCGGAATTCTTTCCCAAATTGAGAGGGTTGGAAACTCAAATAAACTCCTATTTATCACTCATCACCCTTGAAATTAGAAACTTGGATAGAAGGGATAAGATGGGTTCGAGGAATTTGACCTCAGTATCTCACTTGTGAATCCTTTGTCTCTTTTTGACCCATACACAACCCCATTTCTGAATGTTTTGTCTCGTTTACTCTTTGGGACTGAAGTGGGTTGAATTTCGGGGTGAAAATTGAGTGTTCAAAGCTACTCTACTTATAAGCTTTGGTATGGAGACTACAGAGGCTTTAGAAATTCGAACGGGTTGATTTAGAAATAGAATATTTCACTTGCAATAATGTATGGAGCTACCATAAATATTAGTCTACTATTTTAGGCAGAAAATTATCTAAATATCGATCTATTAACAAGACAGGAAATTTTTCCTATCTAGCTCTGTAAGTTTACCCCACTTTATATTGTGTAAAGCAAATACTTTTTATGCATTATCAGCAATAATAAAATGACTAGTTATTCAAATATTTTAGCCTACACTTCTTAGCCTAAGGTTCGTACATAAACCGAACTGTTTCCGTTGCCGTACATTAATATAGGGTAAAAGAGCCGATCAGTGCCTACAAATTGAACGGCGGGTCGAAAGCGAAGGATTGCTTACATTATTCTTTTGCGGGACAACCCATGGGTCCAAAGACCACACAGTCCACTAGACGCCCAATGTGCCAAATTGTTATAAAAAGGAGAAATTTATGCTTTAGAAATTTTCTCTTTTTTAAGATTGAATTAGAATGTGACTTTCTTAAAGAGAATCTTGTAAATTCCTACTAAGAAATAAATGATTGTATTTTGAATTGTTTTTGACAATTTTTCCAAGAACACAATTTAGTGAAGAAGCTAACGTCAGGAGCATTGTGTGTGCGTGCTGTTTGGCCAGTAGTTACGTCATCTCAAAAATCAAAATTACAACCACCACAACAACAACAGTCCATTTCATTCAACAGTCTATTTAAATGAGCCATCACTAAGTTACTAAAAAAGTAAATAGCATCACATCATTTCTAGTAGTACGTAAAATGCGGCTAAAAGATAAGTCTAGCTAGGGAATGGGCAGCACCGTTCCCCGTGAATAAAACATCTAACACTGCACATCCACAGCGTGGCCAGTATGGCACTACCTATTATATGGGGAATTAGGAAAGCTAATGTCCAGTAGTGGACTGTCTTGGCTATAAATGTAACTGACCAATACACACGTCTGATGTCTCACTTGAGAACATTCACCTTTAGTCTGCTGTCTAGTTGTCTGAGAGATCGTAGCCAAGGGCCCAAATCGAAAGACCGCTTGAAATATACGAAGGGGTTAGCAGTGTCTAATTTAAAAAAGTGACACGGAGAAGGTTCAGTTAAAGGATGGGGTGCGAGAACCACTGGAAAGACGGATAGAGTCAGTAAGGTGGAACAAGCGGAGATTTTTTTTTTTCGTTTTTTTGTTAAGGTCGTGGTAACTATTCAGTTTTCTACAATTACAACTAAAACTAAAGAAAAAGTGAGTATCTGATAAGGAAAACAGAATTTGTACTATGCGAGAGTAAAAAATGGACATTTATTTTTCACAGAATATAAAGAATTATGTGTATTCCTTCGGTCCAGCAAAAGCGATCTAATCCAAGTGTTTCTCTTGGTTCGTCTTTAGATGTTAGTTTCGAGGTTCGTCATTCGATGTTAGTTAAGTATCATACTTAAGTTCGAGTGATGTTGCTCCATAATACGGCTTTATCCTTAACCCTACTTGGGTATTTACAGAAACGGTGATTATATGCAGGAGAAGCAATTGCGCACAGAGTCTACGATATCCCGACTATTCCCGGTTGTTCCAGGCTATTCTCGGGAATTCGCCGTTAAAAATCTACCAACGAGTCGGAACATCATTTGGGATTGGCTTACCTCGATTCGACTTGCGCTATGCGGGCATTTCAAAAAGGTCATCTACCAATATTCTGGAGCTAAAATCTTTCGTAACGAACTTAAGCTCGTGTCTAAAAGTGACCGCAAAAATGATGGATGATGAAGAAAGCTCATCGATAAACATACCTAATAACCACTACGAATTTTTAAATTCACAGGCATTTCAACTCATCATATTTGATTTTTCGACTGATCTACATTTAATATAGGGGCAAATCTAATTATGTAGTCTGTAACAAAATAAATTGTGCGAAATGAATATCAGGTAGATGTGAAGGCATTATGAAGTTTGACGTAGATATGAAATGAACATGGAAATTATAAAACATATTTGACAATACCACAGCTATTAAAATATATCTGTGCAATTTCTTATCAGAGTTATCAGCTAAAAAAACGTTTACCTTTGGTATATAATAATAATTATTTCTATCGTTTACTTTGCATTACTTCAACCGTCCGTTTAAGGGGTCATGATTTGACTCATACCACTCATACACTACCACTCATACATGACTGACATCGTCCTTTAATGTCTCTGAAAAATTTGTGCAATTTATAATGCATGACTTTGTTGCAACAAATCATCTACGTCGCCATTTAAGGGGTAAACTTAAACTAGTTCTTCATATATTTTATAAAAGTAACCATTATAGGTAAGTTGATGCCTCAGAGGTTAGGATATGTGCCACTGAATGCTGATAGATTCTGTAACAGCTTATTGACCGACCATTATTTGATCTTCTTTCTTTTTCGTGTGGGACACCGAGTCGTTCAACGACCCGATGAACCCTGGTGTCAGAGTTTTTCAACCGCCTACTGCAAGTAGCAGACCTCTGACATGGTTGTGTAACGACCGCCATCATAGACAGCAACCGGGACCGACGGCTTAACGTGCCCATCCAAAGCACGGAACCATCTTACTTGCGGACAATCAGGTGGTTCAGCCTGCAATGTCCTAACCAGACTGGGAACAAATTCACAAAGTGATAAATATCAACTTTGTGAGTGACCCCACCGGGAATTGAACCCGGAACCTTTGCGTGGCAGGCAGGCATACTAACCACTGCGCCACATCGGCTGTCATCATTATTTGATGAGATGACTACTGAATCAGACAAGCGGACAGTGTGTTAACATTGTGTCAACAATTACCACAAGCTGATTAGTTAGGTCATTCATTATCATTATTGCAATTAGCAAACAATAATGGTTTAAGAGTCAATCGTTTACCAAATATTTTACAATCTTCTTCTTTATTTCGAATAGGTTACCGAACCGAACCGAACGGGTCTACGAACGACCTGATGAACCCTGGTGATTTACAATAAAGTTCTAGAATTTGATATTTGCGTATGAAATAAATCCTCCTGAGTCCATTTATGCAGTTTAGTGTTATTTCTTCTCGTGTCACTGTCTCCACATCACTTTACAACGGCCACGTTATCCAAAAGAAAATATATATGGCGCGCTGGACGGTCATTTGGACTTAGGCCTCTGCCTCGAATTTTGCGGGCAGCGGAGCGGCAGCGGCGGCGGCGCGGCAGCGGCAGAATGTTTTGCATGTATTCAACAAATGGACCGGTTTTCGAACACAGCGGCGCGGCAGCGGCGCGGGGGCGGGCAACGAGCGGTGCGCTCCAGTCAAGCGGTGACCGCCCGCGCTGCGCGTCCGTAGTGTTGTACCTACTTTCCTTGTGACGTGTCAAAATAAATTTGAATCAAAAAGGTGTTGTCGTCGTTGTTCAGCCATTTTCCCCTTACAAATAAAAACAACAATCGACACTACGCGCCGCCGACACTAAATAACACAACACTACGCCGCTGTACTGCCGCGCGATCTGCCCGCTGGTTTCGAGAACGGGTCAGCGTTGCCCGCCCCGCTGCCGCGCCGCCGCCGCCGCCGCCCCGCTGCCCGCAAAATTCGAGGCAGAGGCCTTAAGTAAGTTACCTGAACGCGTCCTCAATATTTCCTATAACGTAATAAACATAATATCCATGGACAGTTCCTTATTCCAACTGCTTTTACCCAAGAACTAAATAAACATGTATATTCTGGTGTTCCGTCAGAAAATAGTTTAGATATCTTCACAAAATTATATTTAATTTTGACTGACAGAAAGAACCTACATTCTGTACCTGGATGTGATCAAAGGCAGCGTCGGCAAAGGTAATGGGATGTTTTCCACCCGTGTTTTCCGCACACCGAAAATGAACGGGGCCACCCTTAATTTGGAGTTTAAACCAGTTTTAACGGGTTCAAACTAGTTCGTTTGGAAGTAGGTGACTGAGTAGTTCACCAGGGGTGACTGTTGTGACATGGTTTGTTTAATTAGTATTGATTTTACGAATGAACACAAATGTTTCAATGGCATTTAATATATATTACATCAATTTCGTTATGATTTAGTTTTGGGGATTCAAAAACATTCCAATTGCCGTTATTGTTAAGTGATAAGTTTTCAATTCTGTGTTTATCCGCAACGAAATGCTATGCGAATTGAAAACAGATAAAATAGGAACATCAATAGGTAGGTAAAGTAAAATTTAAATTTAAAACCATTTTAATAACATATGTGAAGGACTGAGGAGGGTGGACGCTTAAGAGTGTTAGTGTTAGTAAAATAGAAGTCCTTTTTGGAAATAGACAGATAGGTACTATAGTTATTTGATTAAAGTACTACCCACGTACCAGCCTATGAAAGTATGAACATAGGTATAATAAGCTTAGTTTACTTTACTTATGATAATTAAAACTTCACGGAATGGTGGAACTAATAACTATGGCAACTAAAGGCCTAAGTCATTAAAATGTCTATGAAATTTGTAACAGCACGGAAATTTTCAGGTTCATTACAAAATCATACATAGGCAAATGTGAAAAATTCCATCAAAGTACTTACAATTTGCCAAACACCAAAGAGTTTCCTCGTTTTTGAAAAAGGAACGTTGTACAGAAAGGTTGAAAAGAAACAAATTAGATCCGTCAGAGGCCTTTGAGTCGGCGAGCACGATGTTACTAATGAAGGGTTAGGCAATACGGGCATTCAGACACCGAGAATGTACTTGTAATCATAGGGCAGATGACTGAGCTCACAGATGAATGAAATAACGCAAGCAACGGGCTGTTTCTTTGAATATCCGGGAGGGAGTTCATTAAGGAAGTTTATTTTTACCAATATATTTCACTGTGTATATTTTATAGTTTTAAGTTTATATTGTGTTTCTTGTTGATGTCTTGTCTAAGATATTTTATTTTATTGTCTTGTTCATTCAAGGAACTTTTAACAACTGTAAAGGAAAAATAATCACTGATATGAAATACGGAACAGTACGATAGAAAAATCTTGAAACCAAATAAAAACATTCATCACCCAGCATTCCGATGAAAACGTGGAAGCTTTCAAATAATTTTCTCGATAAGCAGAACGTATTTATCGGGAACGTGTCTGACTATCGTCGGTGAGTCTTTGGAAAGATTTCACGTTCTGACACAGTAGATGTTGCAATAGCAGTAGGTATTATAGCTAGTCAAACATACACTTGTTACTTCGTAGAGAGAGACACTGACAAACTCCGAGTCATGGATTATGGCCGTGTTCAAACGAACAGGTCCCAGAAGTGGCAAGGCAAGGGAGTGTCGATAGTAGGTAGAACCACATTAGACAAATTTATACAAAGTAGGAGTAGGAAAAAGTTTGCGTTCCTTTTGAGTCATCCTGTTATTTTGACCATCTTTCCCTAAGGCACATAAATAAATAAATAGATAAATAAATAAATAAAATGTTTATTTCCACACCACAAGGCATTTTCATGTTACAGACATTGGTTACAAAAAATTATGTTAACATTTTGTGGAGGGCTGATGCCTAAACTAGGTCATCAGGCCTTCCCCCAGGAAGCGGGAAAAATGACTGTTTTTCAAAGTCATGCTTGCACTCTTTCCGCTACTGTGTCGAGTCTTTGAAAATATTTCAAGCCCCGATACGTCGTCAGCGTTCGGCTATATCCGTATCTAGTACCAGTTTATTATCCGCGGATTCACTATGTGGTATTTCGTTTGGAGTGAAACGTATACGGCAAATTGCTTTGAAAGAACCTATTACCTACTAGGACAGTAACAAGGAAAATTACAGGTAATGGAAGATTCATTTGTTATTCAAGTCGCCACGTTTTTAGAGTGACAAAAGTCCAATTATAAAAATCCAGTCATGTTGCAAAGTGGTAGCAGTTTCTATCACCCAAATTCTACCCGTGGGTGTCGTAAAAAGCAACCAAAGGATCAATCAGCGAATGGGCAGCAATTTTCCCTGTAAATGCAACATCTTGCACTGCGCTCGTCAATCCAACATGCGTGGTGATTATGGCAATACATTTCGATAAGGGGAGGTCCATGACCAGCAGTGGCTGTTAAGGTTAAGCAGCTGCAAAATTTTAAGGGAATTTTTCGAAGGTTTGCTCAAGCTTATCACTTGACAATTCAGCGCTTACAGACAGCGCTATAACCATTTAGTCGTCTAACAAAGCGCTGTTCCAACTTTCGAAAGACAATTCGCGATGTTTTCGCTGTAATTCCATTAGCACCCGGGGCGCTGTTGAAACCTCATTAAAAAGGCAAAGCGGCTTTATTGCTTTGCTATTCTGTATGTAACATCTAGTGTACTTCCCCGCATATGAAGAGCCACAGTGTAAATTTACACAAACAAGTCCAATGATGCGGCTTCCAGCTTATCAAAACGTATACCTACCCAATTAATGCTAAGGTACTATCGCCACGTTGGACGTTTCCTGCATTCCTTACAAGATGCACCGATTGCTTAAAGAGAGCGGCTTGTAGCGACTGGATGGTAAAAATGTGATGTAGGTACCTATAGTGACGCACCCTGTTGGAGGCGAAGGCCTAAGTCTAGCAGTGGACTGCTATAGGCTGATGTGTGTGTAAGAAAATATTTAACGGAAAGGCAAAATATAGTTCTTGTGAACTGCGAACCGTTTTGCGCTATCAGTATACCTACTACTAATACAATAGGTAAGTAGATATTACATAATACATCACAACCTACCAAAGTCTTTCAATAAGTTATCAAGGTCGGCATCGATTTCGACAATGAAATGAAAATGATACATGAATTACAGACATTTCCTTCCAACACAGACACGATAAGTTAATAATTGTGATATTTTCAACCAGGCACTTATTATAACAACATGCTTGTCTTTTCTGTGGAGAAAAGTTACTTATTATACTTAGATTGTATTTAATTTCGAAAATTGTTAGAAAAATATGTATAAGACGTAGGTACTTGGCTTGGAATCGAACTATTCTCTACGCCATTTTTTTCTTTTACAAAACAAGCTTCATTTGATCATGTTCAAGTGCAAATTACGAGTATACTTGTAAGTCTTGTAACTACACTACAGTACGGCCTTTCGAATAGGTCATATATGACAGCTATCAAAAAATAAGTAACATAAGGTCTAATTTGTATGTGATGGATGACATGTCTTCTAGTATGGGTTTAACAGCTGTCAAATATGGCCGTACTTTAACTTGCGATTACGTACAATCAACATCTTTACCTAAATAGAAGACTTACAATGAAATTCAAAATAAATGTTTGAAATTCAATTTTCGCTCGGACCGTAAGTGGTATTGCAGAGTTCTATTGCAATACCTAGCAGAACCAGGCCTGGCGCACTCCGCGGCGTAGGTATAGAGTTGCAAGTACGTGCGGCGACACCCCCGGGAAGGTTAGTCAGTTGGTTGCCGCGCGCCGCACGTTACGCGCGCTCCGATGCCGTTCGCATTTCTTCACGAGATTTATTTTATTTTATCAATTCTGTATTAAGTAACTCAGCTTCCTACCTCATTCGTTAATTTTGTATGATAATGCAATTTTCATATTTTTTCTAATATTTGTGCTTTGATTTTCTTTCAATATCCTACGTTTAACAAAACATTTTATTTTTGTTTTACTTGGGTGTAGAAAATGTACTCCAGTACACTTTTCTTAGGTACCTATTTTCATATAAATTTGAAATTCGCATCCCTACAAAGCGTGCCGGCTGTGACCTTCAGAGGCGGTCTGCGGCAAATGAACTTTCGCGCGCAGCAATTCGGCTCATTTTTGCTTGCGCGCGCGATCAGTAGGCTAATATAAAAGTAGGTATTCAAAGCCGGCGCGAAGGAAATTGTACTTTATTATCGCGCATAAAGATTTATATTTGTTGAATTGCTATGGCGGAGTGCGTCTTCTGTACCTGTACTATTATGTATTCTGTGGCAGAACCTGCTATGCTGTTATATATTTTTCTCCAATTTGCTCGGAAATAGCTTCATTACTTTAAAAAAAGAATACGTCAATGGGCTCATTTATGTTGTCAAGGCGCAGAGGACTGTAATAGAAATTGCCGGACTAGGCCGGTAATAAAAGGGTTCTTAAACTTCACACTTTCGTGATTAGGTGTTTTATGGAACACAATTTGTTTGAAGTTTGAAGGCTGAATGTGAATTTCCCGCGCATTCTTTATGAAACGGAACGTAAGCAAAATCAGCGCCAACGCTTTGCGAACTTTAAAAGTTACAAAGTGTCAATTTTATCACGATTTAAATATTTGTTTCCTTGCAAATTGGAGAAAAGCACTATACAAACCCCGGCCGAAATAACAATTTCTGGTCTCGTTTACTTTAGAAGGCCTCGACTTCGTCTCGGCCTTCCAATGCCACTCGACCAGAAATTGCTATATACTCGGCCTGTGACGTAATGTACTATTGTGGCTACACTGGTTGTAATTTTGCGTTTATATTTTCGAAGCAGCACTTTTGGAATATGAGTCCGAAGATGGGGTCAATAAAAGTAAATATTCCATTTTTTACGCGACTTCTTATATGAAATCATGCATGTGACAGTGAGAAACATGTCAAATATATTAATTGATTTTTAAACCCAACTAAATTATAGATAAGAAACTAAAAATTTTAAGCAGTTTCGTAGGGTTTTCATGCACAAAAGAGGGGAGGCCTTGGCCCAGCAGTGGGACACAGAATAAAAAAGCATTTAAAATTAAAGCCCCAACACAGTTATAGCTGATTATCTAATATACGCAAATGAAACATACTTCCAGACCACAGGATTTGTCGAGAGTGACTCTAACAAAAACAATTGAGATCTTAGATAAGCAAGTTAGGTATAAAGTGCGCCTTATTGGGAACGAACGGTTGGCACGAGTACGAAGACAACCTCTCTGACCATCAGTAGCAAAATGACAGAGACAACACTATTATACCTACATGTATATTTCTCCAACATTTTGAAGTCAGCATCTATCGCATCTATGGGTGTAACGAAAACTTTGCAGGCGTGCTCAGACCATGAAACTGAACAACTTTTCCCATGGAACATATGGTGGTAAAAGAAAAGAAAATCCGTCCTCCCATACAAAATTCACTATCGGCTGACTGACTTTGTACGGGAAGGCAATTTTTTTTTCGTTTGCCTTCATTATGTTCCATAGGGAAAGTTGTTCAGTTTCATGGTCTAAGCACGCCTGCAAAGTTTTCGTTACACCGTCGCTTACACCCCGTAGAACTTTTTCTACGCTCGACACAATGGTCCGGGGAGCGATATGCGTACTCTATAGCTTGCTTACGTACACTCTAAGATTGAGTCACATGAAGGGAAAGTGTAGCGATAGACGTAAACCTTTATGGTGGCAATAACAGCACTTTACGCTCTCCGCCGGTGCTTGAGACAGAGACGCGTGCTTTTGTGATGTTTGGTCTTTTGTACGTACTTGAAGGGAAAGTTTATTTCTATCATCGAATTGGAGGTTTTTGTATTGTAACCCAAAAATTTGGACCCGCAGGTAGCTTACACGCGCAGATTTACAACGCAGACAGGCCCTAAGCTGCCAGGCTGCTCCATCAATTTTAATATTAGAACAACGAGATGGGCTAATCAGCGCTTATACCGACTAAGTTCATAATAGTTCACATGCCGATACAGGTTAAGAATATTATCATCATGTTCAACTGCCTGCCCTTATGTCACATCAGTTGAGGTCGGTGGAACATGTTTTGTTAGAGCAAATACTATTTCGCGGGTAACGTATGGAGCGACTAAGGGACTTGAAGAAAGAATCGGCTCAGAGTCATATGACGTTCTTGTATCAGATTAAGAGCTGTATTTCGTCGTCGTACTGAATATAGACTGAATATAGCAAGTAGCTACTCTTTCTATGTAATTTTGAACAAGTGATTCTTCTGTAAACTCTCTATTTCGCGATTCAACAGACTAAAAAAACTAAAAATAAATTCACACTTCGTCGCTTTCAAGCTTATCAATCTGAAATAAAAGCACTTCAGTCTTTTTAATGGAATGTCACTCAACACAAAATGCCAGGCTAAAATTAGGCTACTGTGAAATTTTCGCGGTCTTAGGCATTGAAGGAATGAAAAAGTAAAACGTTCTGGCAGGTAAAGAATAAAAAATAATACAAATACATACAAATATCACGCCTATATCCCTCGCGGGGTAGGCAGAGCAAAAACGGCCTACGTCTGACAAAAGTTTCAGAGTCATTCAGATAACTATGTATCACCAGATTTGACAGGTTGTCGCCTCAAATTACAACTCAACACTCAATTTAATCCCTTAGTCGCTTCTTACGACACCCACGGGAAAGATATGGGGTGATACTATTCTAAGCAGGCACAACACATCATAAAAAATATGTGAAATCATTTCATACCTACTGATCGTCATCATTATGGGATACATGTGCCATCTTTAAATTGATGTTTAGCATGTAGAAACCCTCGTGATCTTGTCGCCGACTGATGACGAGCAAGTGAAAAGAATATGTAGGTAAATACCTAGTACCTACTATCAATAAGTAATAGTAACCATAGGAGCTCATGTATGAGGTTTCGATTTCAAAAAAATGAAAACAGTGATTTTCAGGTATGTAAAACAATCAAGTCTTAAATTTAGATAATCCTCATGAAGAGTAAACTTAAAGAATACTAGTAAACTTAGCCCTTATTTTCCACCGGCTTAAATAAAGCGAGCATCAACCTTGCCCCGCCTTAACAGCTCACTATTAGCTGGATGTTCAGCTGGAGTAGTTAAAAAGTAAAATTACTGCGCCTCACGCGACATCTAAGTAACGGTGGGGTGGGCGAGCGCTTCAAGTGTCCTCGCGAAGGCAATTATGTTGTCTACCACCTAAGTACTTGAGTGTATTCGCAGAAGTACTCACACACATACGTAAGTGCCAGGTATGGTGCTTGTGTGCATGTTTTTCTTCAGATTTGGATGTCATTTTCTTATTGTGGAGGCTATACCGTACCTACGTAAAATAGAGATGCCTCCTGAAGTCCTGAGTTGCCGCGTACGCTTTTTATACCCTGTTTAAGTGGTCCACAGAAAAATATTCTGTACCTTGTTGGATCACTTAAACAGGGATAGCCTCGCGGCCCAAACTTTCAGCCTTTCACGACAGCCTTTCTGATTTATTTGAATAAACAACAAACTTGTACAAATCTTCCAAAATACTTCGCCGTTCAATATAACTCTTCAAGGTTCTCTAGGGAGGAAAGTAAGCAACCCCGAATTCCTTACTAATTAGTTGGCAGCTAGTTTCGAGTTCCGAACAAGTGGTGTTAGTGGCATAATGGTAGCGCCATCTAAGCTGTGAGCACGGAAGTTTAGCTATTTGTATTGGCCCAAGGATGGGTCAGTCAGTAGGTAGGTACCTGCAGAAAACATAAAATCCAACCAAAAACACAAATGTGAAAATTGGTAGCCAAGTTCAAGATTTTAGTAAAAAAGAAATTTTATATGTGAGTAGGTGCCAAGTTCAATCGACAGCCCTGAGATTTATTTACCCGTAAAATCTTATAACATGTTATAGTAAACTGACAAACAACTTAAAAGCTAAAGCATCTCAAAGTTAGTCTTGGCTAGTTTTCTACCCCCCGTGTCTAGATTTCTGAAAGATTGGCTCTGAGTTTTCTTCTATCTTTAAATGCCATTTACTAGGCCTGGCCTTAATGAGATTTAGCTTCACACAAGAAACGGAAGAGACGCCATCTATACACGTGAGACACACATCGCATCGATGACGGCCGGCGATCGCTTGTCTGACAGATGTCATCTTCCATCTTATGTGTGAAGATAGCACCTTTGTATGGGTGTGGGTATAATTCTTAAGTAACAACTTTGGGGCCATGTCGAAACGTATATTCATTGAAAGTTCTAATTTCTAGCTAGCTCCCCGTAGGCTCAGTTTGGAACAAATTTACTAAGTTATGCAAATATCCAGAGAGTTATCCAAGAATTATGGGAAGTATTTGTTAGGAAATTGATAGTTGGGTATAATTCTTAGGCAGTTTTATTTAAGTGCAACAAAATTAATTCTCGTGAAAAGTTTTCAGCAAAATCATAATAAAAACATTGTCATTCGTCTATTCTTGCAAGTTATTTTATTACTTGTTTGCTTTACAAATAAAAAATTACTTCATTTTGTGACATTCCTCAATAAAATAGAATACATGTTGTAGTGATAGAAAAGTATTAAACCGTGGCAATATTGTTGCAGTAGTATAGGTACCGATATATAAAAGAAACTGACGTCAACACTTGATTAACAAAACATGCTTAGCTACAATATAAAATAAACCATGTTAAAATGTAGGAATTGATTTTGTAGTAATTTATTCATGAAGATTCCGCGACGTAGAAGCCAAGAAGAATTCATTCCTTTTCCATTCAAAGAAATACTTTTTGAAGAGTTAGCTAATAAGCTTCCCGTTCTTAACCAAACCCCGTTGAAAAGAAGTCCACAGAAAAGAAAACAGGGATTTTTAAATAAAAATAAAGCATCTTGAAATCAATGAAAAACTGCAACCCGACTACAATAAAATCATTCAAAAGTGGAAGTAAAATGTAATGAAGAAAAAAATGGTTTCCAATGATTGAAAAGTTTTTCTTCTATGCAGTTATTTTCGAAAGCTAATAAAAGATACGTCAAACTTATTTTATTTCTACTCGTAGAACATGATAACACTTTTTAAAGACCAACACGCACCACACAAAATACATAAGTACCAAACCATCCAACTTGACTCAAATCAAAACCCTTCCTTTTCAGTTTTTTCGCGATCGGGTAGAAAAAAGCTTAGATATTCGCAGACCGGAAGGCACCGCCGGATCTTGGGAAGGCTTAATTTATTTTTCAACGAATCCATTACCGATCGACCTTTTTGCATTGGGTTTCAGTGGTTATTTCACAATCCTGCCAACAGGACCTGATTTGGCATACACTGCTGGTTATGCTATGTATGGGCATCATGACCTCTAATTAGGGAGACGACACGCGGGGCTCACTCAATACTAGCGACCATTTGACGCTTACTGACTTCAACCGGATATAACTGGAATCTCAGAGAAACTCAAGGTAACTACATAAATCGTAGCCACGAACGTCATATTTCTTGACTTAAAATTGGCTCAGAATCATAGGACGTACGTGTATAATTTAATTATGCTGTTTTGATATTATTATACTTTGAGAATTTTACGGCCGTTGCTGCTTTGCCTACCCCGAAAGGGATAGAGACGTGATTTATGTATGTAACCAGCGATGTATACCAAACCGGGCGTCAGGTCACTTTGAATTAGCTGGATTATTCACGATATACTTTGTTACTCTTTAACTCCGGGTTAATAATGTAAAAGATACTTTAATTTGTCTACTTTGAATCCTCATTTGCGTTTGTGAATGTTTCTTGGAAAAGTAAAATGTAGTTCGTGGAAATTTAGGTGTTTACCCCCTACATTGTTTTTTACCCAAGAAACTTAATACATAGGTAGGTGAACAGCGTGAAATTGAAAAAGAAAATTATATATCTATCAAGTTTAAAGAGTTTATACTATAAGTGAAAGGTGTAACAATCAGATTTATTAAAAAAACAAAAACCCGACTGCGGTAATTTCAAAGTTGTCTTTTGCGATAAAACAGGCCTAGGTCCATCAGATATTGACATCTTTTGCAGGTCAGTTTCTTACTCCAATATTTTTGTCAGTTTTCAGATTTGCTTTGGACACGCGTTTTACCCCTTTTAATTACTGTCGGACCTTTTGACCCACCCTGTATAGGCACACATAATCAGTTGCGCACACACATAAATTGTTCAGTCGAGGGCTTGTGTGTACAGGCTAATTGATTTCAGCTCGCACTTGCCCGTGATAATGGTCTGATCGGCGTGTGTGTAAACCTACCCTTGATAATCGATGGAGTGACGTGTGTGGAAGGGTACCTAATGGACGTTGTCCAAAGTTTTTATATTTATACAAAGAATTTAAATTAAAAAGAGCGATATTTTGAATAGATTGGCATTAATTATTGTCTATTTTTGTATTTTGGTAGTAAAGATATGTACCACCATCACTACCGACTGTAGGTACTACGAAAACAAGCATACAAAAATTCAAAACAAATGCGACCATTTTTATCACAAACCCTTACATGAAAAGTAGGTCAATGCATATTTCTTTACCTTAAAAGCCATTACGTAATGAATAAACAGAGTTGGAAGTTTTTTTACAGTCTTTCCTCAATTTGTTCAAAACCTTTGATGGATGTGGCCGCGTTTCTTAAGTTTTCATTTTGTTGTTTAATAGTAGAGTTGGACGACTTGGTGTCCCACTTAAAGAAGAAGAAGTAGAGTTAATAATTCATTCATCTGCACTTATCCCAAATAAGTTGGGAACGGCGCAACATGTATTGGTAGAGCACAAAATCATGCAGCAAAAAGATTGGCAATGTTTTATGACCGGACGCCTGGCTGACGCTAACCCTCTTTGAGACTACTATTGTAAGTGGTATCACCGCCACCACGCGGTCGACCATAGCCGACAGATATTCAGCTAAGATCAGAATCTCTAAGTCGCCTAGCTTTTACGAAATACCTTGATTGGACTTGGGGTGGCAGTACCTACTCTTAGCCAATACCATACGGCAAAGAGTTAAGAATTCGTAAGCATTTTTATGTTTATTTTAAAGGCTTGCTCGTATCAGGTAGTTAGGTATACCCTATTTAAATCTTGACAGGTCGTGTCTCGTTTTATTTGAGTAAAATAGTTACGGTTTCTATATCATGTACCTACTTAAGTACCTAGGTAGCTACGATCTGCTGCAGATGCTGTTTCATTCATGAATCAGACAGAATTCCTTGGGTCAATTCCCACAGAAGGCGACGAGACGAGACGCGACGCGACGCTGCAATGTCATTTTCAAGCGGCATCAAGATGCAACGCGCGGCGCCGCTCGATGCATCTTGAAGCCGCTTCAAACCCAGACGAGACGAGACGCGACGCGACGCGACGATGCAATGTCAGTTCAGGTGACGTCACTTTCGGCCGCCTGTCAGTCAGATTCCCACGCTCAGTGTTGCCGCGATGGGAAAAAAATCCTACAACTTTTGGAAACTCGATACGAAAAAAAAGCAAAGTAACTTGGTTCTACTTGGTACCTATGAAGGGTAGGTAGTTGTTATTGAACTAAAAAAAGACCAATCATTCGCAGTAGTTCAATTGAGTATAGTTTCATGGAACTACTGCGTAGTTTTTTCGCACTAGTTCCATTGGGCTAGGTCAGACAATGGAACTATCGCAAATCTTAGTTTACGATCATTCGCAGTAGTTCCGTTGAGTAGTTGTCAGTGATCTACCTTCTCACGAAATAGTGTATGCTAGACTATCAGATTGTTTGAGAAAATGGTAGGTCTTGAAGTGATCTTTCAGATGACAGCTGTCGAAAATAAGATCCGTTTATCTCGGAAACCATAAATCTTAGACTATCAATTTCTTTAAGGAAATGGTAAGCCTTGACGAGTTTTATCAAACGACAGCTGTCAAACTAAAATCACATTTATCTCGGCAATCATTCATGCCAGTCTATCAGTTCGTTTGGGAAAGTTGTAGGCCTTGAAGAGACCTTTATTTTATAAGACAGCTGTCAACCTAAAAACTAGTTTATCTGAAGAAACTAGTAGTGTAGCATGCACAGTTAACGAGATAAACGAGTTTGAAGTTTGACAGCTGTCACTTAAAATGTAGATCTCGTCCAGATCTACAACTTTTCTGAAGAAACTAGTAGTGTAGCATGCATAGTTAATGAGATAAACGAGTTTGAAGATTGACAGCTGTCACTAAAAATAAAGGTCTCATGAAAACCAACGACTTTCCCAAACAAACTGATAGTCTAGCATGAACGATTGCTGAGATAAACTAGTTTTTAGGTTGACAGCTGTCACATAAAATAAAGGTCTCTTCAAGGCCTACAACTTTCCCAAACGAACTGATAGACTGGCATGAATGATTGCCGAGATAAATGTGATTTTAGTTTGACAGCTGTCGTTTGATAAAACTCGTCAAGGCTTACCATTTCCTTAAAGAAATTGATAGTCTAAGATTTATGGTTTCCGAGATAAACGGATCTTATTTTCGACAGCTGTCATCTGAAAGATCACTTCAAGACCTACTATTTTCTCAAACAATCTGATAGTCTATCATACACTATTTCCGAGAAAACTAGTCTTAAGATTGACAGCTTTCACCTGTAAGGTCAAAATAAAGACCGAGCGCGGCGACCTCGTAGTGCGCCGTCAAGGTGACAGCGTCGTTCATAGTATTGAGGGCGCGACGCGGCGTGTCACCCTTTTTTCTGGCATCCCCATATAAACCCATACAAACCAGTCATACTATGAACGACGCTGTCACGTTGACGGCGCACTATGAGCCGCCGCGCTTGGTCTTTTTTTTGACCTGAAATGTAGATTTTAACCAAAATAAACAAAAAATAATTAAATACTATATAGAAAGGAAAGATCAGAGGATTTTACACACAATTCTGTAATAATAAGCTAAAACGGCAACACTCTTCTTTGCAATTTACCAAGACTGAAAGCTGCTTCGCGCGGCGTTGCGCGGCGTCGCGCTACACCAAGCTGCAACGAGCGACGTAGAGCGGCCTTGTGCTCGGCAATTGAGCAAAAATGCCGCGTCGCGTCGCTCGATGTAGCGCGGCGTAGCGCTACGCCGCGCGCTGCATCTTGTTGTAGCGCGACGTCGCGAGGCGTCAAGCGGCATCGGGATGCATTGGGATACAACGAGCTGCAATGTCAAGAGGCCGCATGATGATGACTGACATTGTCCATCAAATACCTGTCACTTTATGGTCTACGAGCCTGAAGTTGGGAAAGTCTTGAAACATTATAGCATATTATGGTGGCCTAGTAGCCCCATACAATAAATCGACATTTATATCTACGCTTCAACACTATCTACATCTACACTTATATTATTATCTAGACTTCTACATTATCTACACTAATCTACACTAATATAATAAAGAGGAAAGATTTGTTTATTTGTATGTATGTCTAGGTAAGGTACACTATCTACACTGATATACATATTAAAGAGGAAACCTTTGTTTGTTTTTTTTTGTTTGTTTCTTTGTATGTAATCGATAAACTCCGAAACTACTGGGCCGATTTCCAAAATTCTTTCACCATTAGGGTGAGAATCCACCAGAGCTGTGCGAGGTAGCTAAGCGGTGTGCGAGGAAAAAATCCACCAATAGAATCACTTCATTTTCCTAGCCTCGCTTAGCTCAGCTCTGGTGGAATAGGGTTGAGCGAAGCGAGGCCATTCTACATACAAAACAAGCGAGAAATGTGTGCGAAGGATGCGTTGCGACGAATGTGTAGCGAGGAATGTGTTGCGAGAAATGTGCTGCTAGGAATATGTTGCGAGGTTTCCACTACATCGCATTCCCCCCCGCTCACACATTTCACGGCTTCGCAACGCATCCTCGCTCCGCACATTAATGCGCATTTTGACAGCTCCGCTACGCATCCTCGTACGACACATTTTACTCGCACAGCTCTGGTGGAAACCCCTACACATTTCCACAGCACAGCTACACATCCTCGTACGACACATTTTACTCGCACAGCTCTGGTGGATTCTCACCCTTAGAAAGCTACAACATTCATGAGTAACATAGGCTACTTTTTATCACGGGAAAACGGTTAACAGCAGAAAAAGCGGGAAACAAGCGGACATTACACAAATTAGCCAAACCGCTTGACCGATCTTCGCGAATTTTCGCGAATGCTGCTTTTCTTTGTTTTATTCACAGTAAAATTTTTTAAGTAATTAAATAGCGCATTAACAGCTGATCGGGAATTGTACGTGAGGACAAAATTAACATACACGAAAAATTTTTCGGTTTTATTCTCTAATCATGCCAGCAAAGTTTTCGGTCACCACGTTGTGCGGCTATAGCCGTAGTATAAAAGTATACGGCGCTGCATTCAAGGAGTGCGACAGACGTGTTCGACTTTCATATGACTATAGCCACACCTGACGAACTTACACCTTTACACCCTGTCTGTAACCTACGCCTACCTTGCTCTACAAATGCTACTTTCAACCATTTAAACTTAACTTATTTAGTCGTCAGGATCCCACTGCTGGACAAAGGCCTCCCTCCCCTTCATCACTGGTACCGGTACTGGGGCTCCATTCAGTGATGGTTTTAGCCCATAGTTTCGCTTGGCATATGGTAGACATGACCAGCCCAATCCCATTCGAGCTTCGCGGCTGCACGTGCCACATCTGCAATTTGCGTTTTGGGACGCAGTGTAGTATTTCTGACCTAATCTACGAGTTTCAGTTTCCGAGTCAGAATTTTCTAGTATACTGCGCCCCATTGCTCGCTGAGATATTAAAGCTGGTCTTCTGAGCTTTTGTCAAAGGCCACGTCTGTGCCCCATAAGTGAGTATCGGGAGAATGCACATGATTTTGCGATTTCGCCTTTCATTTGTTCCCCCGCTCCTCCAGGCTTTTTCGGTGCATCTCGTAACTTGTTTGTCTTCTCGTGCCTGGAAGGAGACTATTTGGCTCAGATATATGTATTCATGGACATATGTCATTCTTCCGCCCGCCACGTACAAAGGCTCATATGTTATGAATTATATGATAATTGATAAATTAACATGCGCTAATTCGTCGGTCCCGGTTGCTGTGTTACTTAGACGGCGCGGCGGTCGTTAACATGGACGTATAAAAGTCCATCGCCGTTAACTCTGGCACCAGAGATCATATGTATAGTCGTTGGACGTCTCGGTGTCCTAGACGAAGAGAAAGATGTAGATAACGCTACACTATCTATCTATCTGACAGCATTTTTACTTTAAATTTAGAAACTTAACAGCCACAACAGTACACTGTTTGGACATGAGCTATTTTCTGGCAAACAAGCATATTGGCGAGCGTAGTGCAAGGTGTTGTACACACAGAAAACTGTTGCTTATTTCCAGAAATTTAAAGAATACTTAATTTATTTGACTCACAAGCAAACCACAGGTCAAAAAACGACTAAACTACATATGTTGGCTTGCACTAAATGGCTTTTAAAAGTAGTTATCTAAAATATTTTGTATCGTAAATGTAGCTGTTAACTAAAATATACCTATTAAAATAAAATAAAAGAATTTTGGGCTCTAAGAGAAACACAGTCTTCCGTTTCGTTCCGATCGAAGCTCATACAAAGCTATCATAGCACATAACCTGCACATACATCAAGCTCTTGAACTACTAAAGTGAATTGACAAGCTGACAAGCAGCACCGAGCGGCCGGAAGCGACATGAAGATGCATCGAGCGGCGCCGCGCGTTGCATCTTGATGCCGCTTGAAAATGACATTGCATCGTCGCGTCGCGTCTCGTCTCGTCGCCTTCTGTGGGAACTGACCCTATTGTTCTGGCACGTCTACCTACATATAGGTACCCATAAACATACATGCAACACTAGGAAATCGCAACTCTCTATTCATACAATAATTATGTCTATCACTTGTCTAGATTTCCATTTATGATATTGTGTAACTTTGTAGAAATATTATCTTTTCGAGAGTCCTTCTAATTTGTTTGATAATAATTAAGTGACACCTAGGTTTTTAAAACAATAAATACCTAACAGCGAAACCAAAGACAGGTCATTCCCCTCTAAGCCAAATAGAGGCTAAGTAAAATGTACAATCGCCAGCAAAGCCACCTACCCGTTTAAGAGATCAACTAATACTGCTTTTTCTTAGTATTTGTATGAAAAACCAGTATTATTAAATAGGTAAATGGATTTGCTGGCTGGATAGTACAAGTCTCTTAAGTAAAATGGCCACCGTTGTCTTTTCCTTACAACATAAATACAGATTTGTATCTCTTTTTATGTACAGTCGTATATTGAAATGTATTGCTGGCTTTAATAAATAACTATCCTGTCCTTTTGTTTGCGTCGAAAAAGCTTAAAGCTGTGTGAATTCTGAGCCGATAGTGTGGTAGGTACAGATTATTTCGTTTCATATATCACAGCGTAAGTGAGGATACTCCCAATGCGTTTTAGGTTACCTTTCCTTAACAGCCACAACAGTCCACTGCTGGACATGGGCCTCCCCCGTATTGAGGGGTATTGCCATACTCACCACGCTTGGCAGGCGGATTGGCGAGCGCAGTGCAAGATGTTTAATTCACAGGGAACGCTGCTGCCTATTCCCTGGGTAATTATCCCTTAGTCGCTTTTTACGACACCCACGGGTAGAATTGGGGTGATGCTATTCTAGGCCAGCATCACACGGGGTTTTAGGCATAGAGTTTTAGGTCATGGTATGGTCATTAGAATAGGCCATATTTGACAGCTGTCATAATCAAGTTAATGCTGTGACATAAGGTCTATTTTTCTTTGTTGACAGTCTTCAAGTATGGGTTTGACAGCTGTCAAATATGGCCTATTCGAATGCAGTTACTATAAGGCTGGGAGAACGTAAACGCGGTATACAAGGCCATGCATCGTTGTGCCGGCAATCTGCGCTGAATCTAAATTGGAGCACGGCGGGTATTGGTTCCGATGCTCCGATGCAATACGTTACCTGCACAGAGTTTGATTTGACCTGTTCACTTGGATTCTCGATTCCGCAGCTTGTTTGTGGCAATAGCTCGAACTTTGTGAATAACGAAATCGGGGTTTGTGTACGAGCGATTGTGCGTTAGCTTAGAAACAACAAAAATCTCTAAAATGATGGTGTCGCAATCAGTGGTAAAATGCATACTTTTTTCTTGTTCTTTTCGAGTGGGACACTGAGTCGTCCAACGACCCGGTGGTCGACTCGGTACATCCTGAAAGTCTCGAAGAGAGATGGCTAGGTATACAAGGATGTACAATTTCATAAACGTTAAAACGTTCCGTTTTCCATACAAAAGTTCAATGGAGTTATGTCTCATATCATAAAGGACGCAACAGGAAAATGGGTTGAAGCTAGTAAAACCGCTAACGGCCGCTAGATGACTATACAGGGTTATTTTTTAGTCAGTGCGCAAACTTTGCAGGATGTTTCTACTCGTGATTCTGAACAACTTTTACTATGGGGCCACCTGCGAAATCTAAAAAAAAATTTTGGTTGTTCCATACATTTTTGCCGAGTAGGTATGAATTTTTCTATGGAACACCCAAATTTTTTATTGCGAATTCGCAGGTGGTCCCATAATAAAAGTTGTTCAGAATCACGAGTAGAAACACCCTGCAAAGTTTGCGCACTGACTAAAAAATAACCCAGTAGGTATACGGGTCCATAGGCGCTGACATGACTACTTATGAGTCGAAGTGGTCGCTATGGCATAAATCGATCGGAGAGATTGAATACCTACCTTAAAACACTTCTCGAGTTAGGTATACAATTTTTGGAAATCTTGCAAAATTTTCCACCGCAGGATTTGAACCTGCGACCTTCGGCATCTGTACTGCCGACGCCACTACCAACTGGGCTACCGCAATTCTAATCGAGCCTGCGAATTTAGCAATCGGAGAGCTCACCATGCGCTCTATGGCAGATGAATTAGCTTCAACAAGCAACGAAAGCCTTCAGTTTTCCTTCGACCATTCTTTATTCAACCTCAAATTAATACGAGTATATCAAAGGACTATCGACATGTTTCAAATTTAAGGCATATTGCTTCCAAACCTGATGTATGGCCAGAGCTAGTTACATAGGAACTGGAGTTTCTAAGGGACCGTGATGAATGAGATGCGGCTTCGTAAAGGAGACTGTGCAATGCTTGGTATTGATTGGTTCCCATCCCATCTCTGGCAGAAATAAATGAACTATCTATTGCAGAATATAGCAACGCGTGTTTCCAATGAGAACCAGAAATGTACCAGTACAGATCGCTGCCACAAAAAATCATTTATTTATTTTGCTGCTGATATTTCGTAGTGTCCTGAAGTGATGTGACTATATTGCTTACTTTTCTTACATTTATGGCAACACTAAGCCAGAGGCTGTTGCATGCAGCACGTGATCCTGGGAAAAGACATTACTCTTCCAAGCCATTGCACAAGCCAAAGCTCGAATTGCCGAGATAAATCTCGGTGGGAGAATAATCTCACACAGCTTGGCTCGCACGAGGTAATGCTTTTAAAACTATAGTAAAAACTTTAGTATGAAGTAGTTGAGAATGGTGAATAATTTCAACAGCACAATTCTTCTTTTGACTGCCACTGTGGTGAAATAGGTGTCTCATTTTAAAACGATAGAGTAAGGAAAGATTAAGGTGAATCGGATGAAAATATTGCGGTTCACGACAACTCGTCATATTCGCATTTCGATAATGTGTGATATGATATTTCGTTTTTAACAGACTGCCTCAGTAAAGTCCATTCGCAATCATAGAGTCATAAAATTATATGACCTGTCGTGGCGGGAGGCAAAGTTACGCTGGTCGCAATAGTTAAAGATACTACGCGATCAGCGTAACTTGGCCTCCCGCTTAGGCTGGTCATGACACTATGATTTTGAATGGACTTTACAGTAATTATGTCATCGACATAATAATTATATGAATTGTTACAATTTTCTAGAGCTGTATGTAAGTAGATTACATAGGTACCTATATGTAGGTAGACGTGCCAGAACAATGGAAGGAACGCTTTCTGATTCATGAATGAAACAGCAACTGCAGCAGATCGTAGCTACTTACCTCGTTACCTACATGATATAGAAACTGTATTAGGTAGGTACTTAGCCATACAAAACTGTAAGATACCTACGTAATTTTACTAAAGTGAAACTTGCCTGGTTCATCAATTTGATAGCAGAAGAAAAGTCATGGTGTAGAAAAATAAACTTTCGCTTTAAATCCAGAGTTAATTGTGTAGACATAAGAATTAAATTGCTTATGGTCAGTATAATAAAATTGAATCAGACAAGCATTGAAAAGCATGATTCGTAGCAAAAAAAAACAGGGTTTTAAAATGTGTCAGTTCTTAAACAAACCACATGTTTAGCTGAGCCGTAGGCAAATGCGTTTATTTTATAAAGCATGGGGTTACACGTTACACGCTCTACCGCCTTGTGTAACTACATTGGGGTAACTTCCAAGTGTGACTTTTACCGCTCGAGTGAGTACACGACACAGACCACACAAATACAAGATGACGCATATTTAATAATGCGTTTATTTTATAAAGCATGGGGTTACACGCTCTATTGACTTGTGCAACTACAGTGGGGTACCTTTCACGTGCGCCTTTTACTGTTTGAGAGCGTACAGAAAACAGACCATAGAACTGCAAAATATCGCATACATCTGTATTTATGCCTTCGTATTACAAGTACAAGTAACTTATCAAACGAATGATTTAGTCTCAATAGTTATAGAATGAAAATCTGCGATCCAGATTTGCACCCAAACATGGCGTAATAATATAAAGATCACATATAGTTAAACTATTTCAACTATCTGATCAATGTCGTAATTTTTGTCTCGTTGATCGTGTCGTTAGTTTCTTACAAGAAGTAGAAACCTCATGATGTGCAAAATAAAGAAAATACCTAACAGCAGTCTTCAGGATAACAAGTCTATGGTGCCCACACCATGACGCATGAAATTCAAGACGAATAGTTCCAATGATACGGTTCGTAGGTGCAATGATGGAGCTTTTATCAACCACGTATCAGTAACATACGACATAGAATATAATTTCTATTGGTTGGTATCGTATAAATATAACATCAACTGAAGTATTTACCTATTCGCATAGAGAATATAAAGGCAAGCTATAGAGTGCGCCTAAGAAGTTAGAACGGTTTGCAGTAGTCTGCACACAACCTATCTGTCTGTCAGTAGCAAAAGACCAGTGACAGCACTATTAAACCTGTTTAGCTTCTCATACATTTGACGTCTATTGATTTGTATCTATGGAGCAACTGGTTACGCTTTGACAGTACACGGCGGGGCTTTACGCGCACTCTATAGCTTGCATTATACATACCCATACTCCAAGCTTTTTCGTCATTCATATTCTTTTAGTTCGATACTGCTAACTTACGGAAATACAGTCTGTGTGAAAAAAGCAAGCAACACACATAACGTCCGTTTGTGCGTTATTTTTGTACGTTACGTGTGTTTGATTTAGAATGTGACTTTCTTAAAGTGAATTTTGTAATTCCTACTGAGAAATAAATGCTTTGAGTTTGAGTTTGAGTTTCTCGCCTAAGACACCAACACTTTAAACAAAAGTTGTCATAATTTTCTAAAATTCTACGACTGAATGCTACTATTTACGTTCTGCAACTTACTTTACCAAGCTTTATTGGTAAAGCTCAGTGGTAAACGACAATCATAAGTCAAATAATATGTTTGTTGCCACTTCGGAATCCATTCTTTATCTGCGCAAGTATTCCAATTTTATTTCTCTTCGCTTCAGTTTTAACAAGAAATACTAATTGTTAGTAGGTACTGTATTGTTTTCGAGTGCCTCGACTAGACTAAACAATAACTATGAAATTCCCAGGAAAGCGTGTTCAAGGATTCGAATAATCAGTTAATTCTACGAATACCTTTTATAACAAGTAAAATAGTGTGAATATTGAAGGTAAGATAGCAAAATACTACTGCTCGTCAGTCGGAATTACAGATTAAAACAAAACGCTATAAAAAAAAATAGAAAAATTAAATTTTATTTTATTTTTATATTTTACTTTATCTTTAACATTTTTTTTATAACACGGTGGGATATCAAAACTGATATACCTAGGTAATAATAATAAATCTTTGACGACATATTCAAATAATCCAAAATCCTGCGACTATAAATTAAGTGTAGGCCACGGCTCGACAATCGCTTGTATGACAGATGTCAAGTTGCGCGTCGCGTCGCGCGTCTATTCTATGAAGCTTTCCCCTTAGATATGTATACCCGGTATACCTACCTTATTATGACATTATTTCCTTAATACCATCAACCTTTCTGAGTAAAATACAGATATACACACTAGTTCATTCAGGTACAAAGGCACTGTAGGATACTAGGAAAACACTTTTCAGTTCCTCGGCAGAACATGAAAACTTTGTTGGCGAGAGAGACTCTCTAATTGCTTATTTTTATTTGAGCATTCTTAATTATCAAAACGCCTTCTATTTATGATTGTATTGAACTGTATTTTTACCAGTCTTAATAAATAAAAAACAGAGGCTGATAAACGCCTTCCCGTTATTTACACCTAGGTTTGAAATAAAACTAGTTCTTTCGAATTAAATATCTCTTTTTTTTGTCTGGTAAAAAGTGCATCACACGATATTGCGTTTCTTGAATGCTACCATACAAATGACAACCTGATAGACGTAATTTGATGGGCAACGTGTGCCATGCATGGCCCATGATAGATATGCGATATTTATGCGATTTACTACACGGCGACAAAAAACCGTACCGGCAAAACACCGCTAAATCATTAGGTGTGTGTACCTCAAAAGCGTTTTTATAATTGGGCGTGTTTAATCTGGGTGTTTTCTATTTATGATATGTATTTATTTACAAAAAAAGTAGGTTTATATGTATTATATCATTTGTCTTGTTCCCATAGTACAAGCTTTGCTTAGTTTAGGGCTAGATGGTGCTGTGTGTCTCGTCCAGGGATATTTATTTATCCTAATATCCATTTGATTCGTATTAATGTTGACTCTTAAAACGTTTTGACAACACATAAAAAACAACAATAGGTAAGACCCTACAAACGAGGTAAAGACCCTAAATTCGAGAGGTGGTGTCTCGCATGTCACATCTGAGTGTATTATCGCCAGCAAGCCCATCTACCTATTTGAGGAATCAGCTTATACTGGTTTTATATATAAATCCAAAAAAAAAACAATAAATGGGTAGGTGGATTTGCTGGCGTTAGTATCACACCTGATTGTCCGAAAAATAAGATGGTTTCGTGCTTCGGATGGGAGTTATAATGGGCACGTTACACAACCATGTCAGAGGCCTGCTAGTTGCAGTAGACGGTTAAAAAACTCTGACACCAGGGTTCACCGGGTCGTTGAACGACTCGGTGTCCCACACGAAGGGAGAGAGAGAGACGGCACTCTATGCCGGCATCACATCCGGCTCTTACTCGATACACATCTTACAAAAACGGTTTGAGGAACCATTTTTAGATGATCCCTTTAACCTTGTAACGCCCAATGTACATTGTATTGTACAAAATAGTTAGCGTTAAAATAACTTGGGCGTTACGAGGTTAAGAGATAACTTGATGTTCAGCACAGGGCACGGACAGGGTAATAGTAAGTAATACCGTCCGAGAAGGTTAGCTTTGCCGCTCGTCTCGCTTGTGCCGCTTTTGTCGCTTTTGCCGCTTGCCCCAACCTTTGTCGGTTACGGGTGATCGCACGTGACTGGCGTACGGACCCTGTCTGTTTTCAGACCGAAGGTATGTTTCAGAGGGAATCTTGTGGTTGGCCAAAGTGAAGCTATGAAAATATTGTCTCATGCAGATTTGATAAAAATTCAAGCGCAAATACCTAACTAATTTTAAAATTTACTTAGGACTTACTTACTGTACACTTTTTGTCTCGGTGCTGCACCAAAGATAAGCATAGCATGCGTTAGTCCTGTATGAGACCAGCTTAACATGCCTCACTCTTCTTTTATAGAACCAACCAACCCAAACAGCCACAACAGTCCACTGCTAGACATGGGCATCCCCATCACACGGCTTTTATAGAGTAACCTCTGAACTCTTTTATTTTCTCTGAACACAGGCCGACTTCGCCCCACGACGGGTTTGCTTTGTACAGCCTTTGATTGACACAGATATTCAGGAGGTTTTGTTTCAAAGGCCGAGTACGGTAGCGTAGGGAAAAAATATCTAACCGTAGACGATGTGAGGCGAAATGTGAATATACTTCGATGGACGTTCTTTATTTAATTTTATTCTGGTAAAGTATTAGACTTGCAATTTGTAGTAGGCGGTTGAAAAAACTCTGACTCCTGGATTTATTGAATCATTGGATAGCTGCGAATATTATCCTTTCGCATATTTATGTGTGTGTGGGTGCTCATCGTCCTTTCTTTATAGTCTAACATAATTTTACGCCATTTTATCATACTTTCGAAAATATAGTCTCTAAAATTGCTTGAAATTCATAAAACAGGATGACGTTCTACTTAGGCAGCCCCCTTGGCGGCCACTCAGTGAGTTTATCAATATCATTTGAATTCGATTTTAACCACTACTTTAGGAATAAAAAAACAAAATTTAATTAAAAGCTTTTACGAGTGAGACTGATCGTAATCGCATGAACAAAACAAGGAACCATTTTGCAGAAAAACTACTGAACCCTTGTTTTTATTGTTGCTTGCTGTGCATCCCGACTCACCCCACGCTGTTAGCATCGAGGCACCTGTCAGTCTTCGTAATCGCCCCCTTTCCTGCTTATGGTGCAACCGCAACGAAACTAGCGCCCCGGTCAGTTTGAAATGTAGAGAGAAACTAGTTGCCGAAATTTGACAGCAGATTTCTTTAGGAACACAAGTTAAAGAATAAAAAACTTATGTTTATAGCTTACGAAAATCATCTTCTACCCATAAGTTTATTTGAGCTGAGGATTTGAGTGGACAAAATATTCCTTTCGTACTGCCTATATTCGTTGCCCAGCAGTGGGATCCTAGCTAGATAAGAAGATATTCGTTATAAATTGTTTTATCATATCAACAACCCATTTTGAGGTTTAGTGTTGCATCACAAAATACGATCTAAAATATTTCGAGCCGTAGACAGTGACTGAACATGTAACTGATCTGCAATAGGAAAGTATTGAATGGTGACCACAACAATCTATAAAATTATTGAGAACCAGTGGTGTCTTCATAAAACTGTTCTATTTAGTACTCTGGAAGTAGGTAGCGGGCATTTATCCAAGATGTTTTCACTCGTTTGGCGGCGCCACTGGCCTAACGTTGCACTTTAATTGACGACCTCACGAGACCTGCTTCCGATTGCTATCACTACGAGTATTCTTCCTTGTTAGACCGTTTACCCCTTAAGTAGATAAGGGCTGTTAACTAGTTGTACGTGATAGGGGTCTATATTACTGTTGTAGGACTAGGAAGTGACTGTCTAAATTGTTTTACTTTTTAAGTTATCATTATCAACGCGATACGGTAAAAAAAAATATCACAATTTTAGGGCAATCATTATCATTATCAAGGGCAATTTTAAGTTGGTTCTGTAAGATATGGGGAACCAGCAAACTCAATCAATAGTTACATAAACCAATGTATACAGGGTGTTAATATAAATGCGTGTCAAAGCTTAAGGGTAGGTTACGAGTAAGTACCGTAGTAACAGGCAAATTTTTGTTTACACATAGCCGTAATTTCATTCAAATACATTTTTATTTCTCATCCAAGATGCGTTTAAACTTAAAGTTGATTACACGAAAGTAGGTGTTACTCTCTGAACGACAAAATTGTCGAAAAATATTTTAACCAAATTGAAAAAACACGGCTAATATTTTTTTACGGCATCCTTAATCGATACTAAACCTACAAATAAATTAACACCCTGTATTATAATTGTAATGTATGCCTGACCTAAGGACTTTAATATTAATAGTTGTTCTCAAGTCTTAACACTTCCCTTGGGATGACATTAAGACAATGTAGACATTAGTACATGCCATCAGTGTAATAGAGAATTGTTAATTAGCGGATTAGCTTAAGCTATACCTACATAGGTAACCGACATAACTAAGAGAGTCGGTAAGCTAAAGTGGCAATGGGCAGGCCAAGACTTACCCATATTTTTATATCTGAATTTTGTAGATGAGAAAACTTGTGGTACTTTTTTAGCTAATTTTCAAATGCACCAACCAATTTTGGTTCGTATTCAACCCAGTGGGCATATATGGGCTAAGGACGGATAATCGGTAGTGCAGGAGAGTTCTCGAGTGGAGACCACGTACCGGCAGACGCAGCGTAGGACGGCCCCCCGCGAGATGGACAGACGATCTGGTCAAGTCCGCGGGGAAATGCTGGATGCAGGCCGCTTCTAATCGGACAAGGTGGAAATATTTAGGGGACCCCTATGTTCAGCAGTGGACGTAGTTTGGCTGATATGATGATGATGATACCTACATCGCACTAGCCTGCCAAGCGTTATTGGGCAAGATACACTTGCACTATTTCGCAGGCTTCGATCGAGCCGCGGTAACCCTGTTGGTACAGGCGTCTGAAGTCTAAATCGCAGGTTCAAATTACGTATATCGCGCCTATATCCCGTGCGGCAGGCAGGCAGAGCGTAAACGACTAAATGGCTATTTACATCACGTCTGACAAGAATCATTTAGAATATTACCATAGTAAGCGGTAGCCACTCTGTCGTCTAAATGGCAATACTAATCATAACCACAAATTAGGGAAACAGCGCGCGGGGCGCCTACACAGATCGGTCAGTGTTTAGTATGCCTGCCTGCCACGCAAAGGTCGACAGCCGATGTGGCGCAGTGGTTAGTATGCCTGCCTGCCACGCAAAGGTTCCTGGTTCAATTCCCGGTGGGATCTCTCACAAAATTGATATTTATCACTTTGTGAATTTGTTCCCAGTCTGGTTAGGACATTGCAGGCTGAACCACCTGATTGTCCGCAAGTAAGATGGTTCCGTGCTTCGGATGGGCACGTTAAGCCGTCGGTCCCGGTTGCTGTCTATGATGGCGGTCGTTACACAACCATGTCAGAGGCCTGCTACTTGTAGTAGGCGGTTGAAAAACTCTGACACCAGGGTTCATCGGGTCGTTGAACGACTCGGTGTCCCACACGAAAAAAAAAAAAAAGGTAACTAAGAAGGTGGTTGACACGAACGTCATATTTCTTGGATTTTAAATTGGCTCAGAATCATATGACGTTCTTTGACAGATTTTGCTGCATTGATATTTTTATATTTTAAGATTTTTGACAGTAGCAACCCTGTAACAAGTAACAATTGCATAAATCCGAAATAGGGCCGAGTGAACCTTCTGTAAACTCTCTATTTTGTGTCATTACCCTCAAATCAATCCAGGCCTAGGTTTAGATAATCACAGGGGATGCTAAAAACCGCAACTGATTGGTCTGATCACAGACATGAGTGGTTACAGGTGGTCTAATTAGGGCTCTGATATATCATTCTAATGTCGTGTGGGATACACAGTCAACGGACTATCCAATCAACCAAACTACGCTATAATGACATAGGTATTTTGCACGCTAGAAGCACAAATTCGGGAGGGAGGGAGCCTTTACAGCCATTTACACATCTGACAAAAATTTGAGTCATTCAGAAGACTGTCTATCACCATAGTTATCATTATCAGCCTATCGCTTAAAATTGCAAAACACATACGGTGTGATTACAAAAAAAGTTAAGCGCGCGTTTGGACAGTGTTTAAATAATTTTTCCATACGATTTGACGTTATGAAGCGGCTTATACCATGTCTAACTTTTTATGTAATAACACGGATAAACTCTCAAATCCCTTAGTCGCTTTCTGCGGGAAGATGTGAGGTGATGCTAATCTAAGCCGACACCACGCCGCTTAGTATCGGCATTGTAAAAAAATGTACAACTACCTACCTACCTACCCACCTACCTACATTCTAGATATTTATCATGTAGGTACGTATATCATAACCACCATAGGTGAATGTACTCTACAAAATGAAACATTACTAGCTTGATTTACAGTTGATTTTGTTATGTAAACTATAAATGATACCCTTTGAACACTGTCCCTCCATTTATACGGTCATTTGAATATGATAATAATGTTATTGTTAAATTAACCCGTATTTATACTGTCATGAAACCGGTAGAATAATATTTGATTGCCCGTATGAGTATCTATAATTACTCTTTAATAACCTCTTCTGTTCCTTTTCGTCGATTAAAAGGTTTACCTACATTTAAGGGTAGTGTAGCGGCAAGACTAGAGTACCCTACACTACACATAAGAACGAACGAGCGAAAGAAATGATATCTCTTTATGCAGACAGTAAATAAGAATGTCCTTTGCTCGAGTTTTTAGAGTTGTAAATTGAAAACCTGCAATTACAATAAAATATTTTGTGTGATTAAAGTTATGTATAAAAGTTTTTAGAATAAACTATCTATGCAAATCTATGCCATTTTCCTACATTCTGCTATGTTCAAATTTATCCTTAAAAAAATTATATATTTGAACTGTAAATGGACCAAAGGTTTAGAATAGCCTTAAAAATTACAAAGTAACACGCACCAGACCGTTCTGACACGCTCCAGGCTTTAAATCACATAAAAAAAAGTTCCTATTTCAGTTAAAGCTTCGAAAAAAAGCTTTAAAAGAGAGAACCGTCTAGCTTGTTACTATGCAACCGAAAAATAAGAAATCACGAAAGGAGTTGAATAAATTATTTGTAAGTGTGTTTCTTTTCAGTCAAAAGCCCTTTTTGAGCCGAAAATGGTGCCTACAAAAATAGAACTACCATACAGTTCCAAATTGTTTACTTCTATATTATCTAGCAATAGGTCTTCGTAGTAGCAACCAAAACTTTCTCCCGTTTCAGCTTCTCCCACGCTTGGAGCCGTAAAAAACCTCCCAAGATTTTTCACAAAATCGTAATAGAGGCAAGCAAATTGAAAACAGTCAAGTCGGACTCGTTATAGAGCCGACTACCCCATTTATCTTCATTCTGCCTTTCAATAGAATTGCCAGGGACGTTTTCCGCAACTCAAACGCGGCTGGTTACTAGGGCTGTCTGTACCACAAAATAGAGAATGTACAGAAGGACAGCTTGCTCTTCTTCCAATCATTTGTACTAACATTCTAGGGTTGCTACTTTCTTTTTCTGAATTTTTAGTATGTCAAACATACTTAGGTACATCATTAACATTATATCAAACACACAATGACATACTATACGAAAATATTGGCACTTGCGAGTCGAAATTTTGCCGCCCGCCCGCACCGAACGCTGGTGAAACTCGCTACTATCCGGTTCGAACCGGTTCGAGATTGCGCGTAAACGAAGGCGTGTAGATGTCTGTGTGAGTATAGCGACGTTTCCTTGAAGCCGGCTCTCTGGATTAGCGCAAGCCACTACTTACTTTATTTTATGTCTGTACTTCGTAACGCAACGAGTAAGTTATACCTACCTTAAGGCTATATCTGTTCGTAAACTGGATCTTATCTTTTTCTATATCCGTTACGATGAAGGTCGCGAAAAATTCTCGAGAGCCGACCGGAAATCCGCCTAAAGGAGCGTTTTGGGATTGTTCCTGTGCTACTCCGTTTTTTTTTTCATTGTTTAATGAGAATATTTCCTACGGTAATAAATAAGTAGGTACGTAACGAAACTGAGACATTTGTTTTTGTATAGTCGACGTCCCTATCTTCCTCGAACGGTGGACCTACTTATTATTTCAAGCAGTTTAGCTAACGATTTGGCGGTGCACGGTGCACCTGTCCCTCCCAGCATGTGTCTGTTATAGCCACGTAAACGTACAAAAAGTACGCCACCTAAACGTAGAAAATGTACGTGGCTTTGTAATTTTACAATCTATGGGTGGGTTGGAACTTGGAACGTTCAAAAGTGGCACGCACAGGTCGGAAAAAGCAACATGGGACGACCTCTACAATCAAAAGTGACTTCTGTCTAATAACCTTCGTTTCACTGTCCAAGAACCGTAAGTCATAACATATACTAACAAATTTTTGTTTAGTTTTTATTTTTTGTTTCTTGTGTGGTTGACGTCCCTACTTCCCTAAACGGTGGACCTACTTATTATTTCAAGCAGTTTAGCTAACGATTTGGCGGTGCACAGCGCACCTGTCCCTCCCAGCATGTGTCTGTTATAGCCACGTAAACGTACAAAACGTACGCGGCTTTGTAATTCACGATCTATGGGTGGGTTGGAACTTGGAACGTTCAAAAGTGGCACGCACAGGTCAGAAAAAGCAGCATGGGACGACATATAAATCACAAGTGACTTCTCTCTACATAACTTTCGTTTCACTCTCCAAGAACCATAAGTCATTAAACCTTATTTTTGTATCTAATTATTTTTGTTTTCGTGTGGTAGACGTCCCTACCTCCCTCAAACGGTGGACCTACTTATTATTTCAAGCAGCTTAGCTAACGATTTGGCGGTGCACAGCGCACCTGTCCCTTCCAGCATGTGTCTGTTATAGCCACGTAAACGTACAAAACGTAGGCCACCTAAACGTAGAAAATGTACGTGGCCTTGTAATTTTACTGAGAATCCTTGGATAGGAATCGGCCGGTTCTCGAGTGGCTTCTGTAATTTTATTTAGAAGTTCTAAATTTGAAATACTTAGGAATACACGGTAGAAAGGTCAGCATAAGTTGGAAAGCGCAGCGTGAGACGGATTCAAGCAATTTTGCTAACTATTTATGTGTCCGTAATAGCCACGTAAACGTACAAAACGTACGCAACCTAAACGTAGGAAACGTACGTGGGTTTGTAATTTTACGTAAACTTGGGTCGGGAGGTTCTAAAGTGGCAGGCACAGGTAGAACGACACTTAAATAGTTTTAACAGCATAAATAACGGTGAGATAAATAATTGTTATTATATCTACCAAGAAAGTAAGGCATAAACAATATTATAAGTACGTCATTGATACTACTCGTCCCTAAACATGTAAAGTTATTTGTATGTTATTATTGTAATACAAAGAGATCTAATCGATAGTTCAAACATAGCCTAGTATGTAAACTACGAAAAGACAAACTTAGAACTACAAATTAAGACTATTCAAATACTAGGCTTTCCTAAGGTAGAAACTTTGACTAACTTATCAAATCAACCAAGCAATTTGTGTTTTATTGAGTACTACTAAACTATGAGTCACGTACAAGTTCACGTATTATCAGCAACATGTCAAAATTTACATAAGTTATATGTACCTATGATGGTTATTTTATATTTTATACCATCAAACACTACAGTATGGTAGCGGCTAAAAACACTGCCACCTCTAGTCCACCTTAGGTGTTTCGTAAAAGGCGACGCAGAATTTTAGACCTCAGCTGATTGTCTGTCAACTATGGTCAATCAACCACATGGTGGCGAATACACTAGCATTCGGACGCTAGGCAGACGGCCGGTCATAAAACGTCAGCCAAAATCGTATTTCTGCATGATTTAGTGTTTTTGCAAAACATGTTGCGTCCACCCCAACTGATTTGGGATAAAGGAATATGATGATGGCACTAGTTTTTGAAAGTTTTTATCTTTTGAAAAGTTAAAACTAATTCTCGCGATTACTTTCACACGTATTATTATGTCTCCCAACGTCTTATGACAATAACTCGCTGCTTCCTCAGTCCGCCCGCGACCATGACTGATGCAACTCAATCGAAACGCCGGGTTTCCAGGTAAATCGCTTATTTACCAAGAAAACTATCGCGATAAACCCGGTAAAGTAACTATTACGCCCAAACTGACTAACACAGCCTGAGCTAGACTGTACCTTAGTCTGTAAAGATAGCCAAGTTCAAGTGGAATAATCGATACTGTACAGAATCACTCATTATTCCAGAGCACTTGATACTGACTGCGGAACTCGCTAACGAGATCTTTTTAATCCTCCTTTTCTATTAACCGTCGGTTAAGGCAAGGGGCATGTAAAGTCGAGAAGAAAATGGCTTTAAGAGGATCCTCATACTACAGGAGGTTTAAAATGAGTTGTTGTGAAACAGGCCAAAAAGAGAAGTAGAAATAGCTGGGTATGGTTTAGGAAATAATAATAAGACCCCATTTGACTTAGCGAGTCGAACAAAAAACTGGTTAATCTTCCCAAAATGCGAAATTGAATTTCACAGAAGTAGACATATTAGGCCTAAGGTTTAAATGCTTTAGACCACATTCTTAACGGCTGTGATTTTATCAATATTGGGTAAAATTTTGCTAGTGACCAAAATAGTAATCTCAACCGGCTGGTGTTATGGAAAATCTTTCCCCAAAAAACATAGGTAAGTCGAAATTTAAAAAAATTACGGTTCCTCATTTTTCATTTTGCAAAGCATGCCAATAGTAGGCCATAATGTAATAAAAAACATAGCTCTACATAAATTATTCGAAAAGACAACATGGGAATACGTTTGTACCAAAACTCTCTCTAGGGATTGCTCTTTATGAATGTTACAACAACTACAAACGCTTTTCTTTTTACCAGTACCACTGCAACAGTCGTAATCATAAGTTCATTCAGAGGAATGTTCTGGAACTCCCAACTACGGAGTTCACCTCACTTACAATATCTCTGCCGGGGAACCGTGTAACTATATAAAATTGTTTGTAAGTATTCAGGATTTAATACTAACGAAGTAACTTGCCGTGAGATAGCGGTTAAGATAACTGCCACCCCAGTCACTCAAGGTGTTTCATAAAAGGCGACGCAGAGTTTTTGGCATCGGCTGAAAATCTGTTGACTTTGGTCAACCACATTGTGGCGGACGGTTGATACCATACCACCAACAAACAATAGCATTCCCAAAGAGGTTGACGTCAGCCAGGCGGCTGGTAATGAAACATAGCCAATTCTATTTTCTGCATGATTTTGAGCTCTAACAAAACATTGCACTGACCCCTACAAATTTGAGATAAAGGCAGGCAGATGACTTACTTATTTGGTACAATGATTGTCACTGGGACATACTTACATAGGTTAGATATTCCGTACCTGGTCTATAAAATAAGTTTATGTAAGTATCTTATTTGGACTTCAATCTGACTCAGCAAGATTTCAATATATTTTTTTTCTGCTACGAATTTTATGTCGACAATGGCACTATATATGTACAGGAAGCCTACTAAATGGGTACGTTGATGTGCTGTTGATAGAACTATGTAATGTAGATTCTACATATATGTTTATTTGGCAACAAACACGACCCGTCAATTATGCAGTTCCATGGAGCATATTACTACGGTTCCCATTGCTGTGCTCTGACGTTAATAAATCATATCGCCGCTGTGGCTCAGTCGTGTGAGCCATGGGCTCTCAAAAAACTGTTGTGATATCACAAATGATGATTGGAAGGAATCTAGGAGTTATAAGTTTTTTGGCTAGTACTACATGACACGATTTTTTATGGTATTAGTGGGTGCATTGAGGAATTAACTGCTGATAGAGATGAATAAAAGAAAAAGACATGTTGCGCCGACCCTAAAAAAATTGGGATAAGGGCAGGCAGATGACGATGGTAGCTAGGTATGTCAAGTACTTCTTCAAGCTATATTTCGCGACTAAATATTCCATAACAAACAGAGAATTCTAAGATGTACGTATGGCCCGATTCTAAAGGCTATAGCAAACAAAATTAAGAGGCCTGGTTAAAAATATTAAAGTATGACAAGTCAAGTTATCTGCTTCTAAACGTGTTTTCAGTTATTTGCAAGATCGGATCTTTATTTTCTTCATTGACACATAATTCGACCTATGTTCTGTAGAGATAGTTGTTCCTTATCACCAGCCGGTTCTGCATTTTCGGTATCGGTCACTAGTAAACTTCCTTTATAATCTACCTACTACCTTATGTACACACATAGACATATAGATAGGTAGATTGGTTACACGCGAAGACACTTCTGTCCCAAGTTCCCAACAGATCTATGTTTGATAATAACTTTGATCTCAAACTTATTAATAAATCACAGAGCGAGGTGGCTTCCTGCGGGAGTGCGTATTACGTACTAACCCCACAAATTAGGGTAACGGCGCGCGGGGCGCCTTTGCAGATGGCTCACTCAGTACTTGCGACGGTTTAGACGCTTAGACGCCTACTGGCTACTGGCTACTCCTCACACTCACTCATTTATCGAGTGCATCTGGACCGTACCCGCTTAGACTAGAATCTCAGGGGAAGTCAATGTAACTAAGAAGATGGTTGCCACGAACGTCACATTTCTGGGATTAAAATTGGCTCAGATTCATATGATTCGTTCTTGTATCAGATTTTGCTGTATTGATATTCTTATATTTCGATATTTTTGACAGTAGCAACCCTGGCTATGTAACTATTGGCAGTCGAGAAAATCCTAACTAGTGTCGAGTGAACCTTCTCATCATCATCATCATATCAGCCATAGGACGACATAGGCCTCCCCTAAATATTTCCACCTTGTCCGATTAGAAGCTGCCTGCATCCAGCATTTCCCCGCGGACTTGACCAGATCGTCTGTCCATCTCGCGGGGGGTCGTCTTACGCTGCGCCTGCCGGTACGTGGTCTCCACTCGAGAACTCTCCTGCTCCACCGATTATCAGTCCTTCGAGCAATGTGAACCTTCTGTATACTCTTTATTACATACTAACCGCCTATCAACCGTCATTACGTGATAAATTATTAAAGCTCACGACTAATTCCGGAGGCGACGACACGTAAAATGAAAAGCCAAGTTCAAATTATGTATAATTCCCAATCGGTTTGTTTGAAATAAAGTGGAATTTTCACTGGACTCGGACTTCAGGATTTTATGACGTTTAAGAAAATGAACAAGAAAATGCAACCCGAGTTTAAAATGATTTTATTTCTACTTTTAAAATAAGTTTTCGTAGTTTTGCACATTCGTTTCAAGTTTTGTGACTATTAATTTTATTAAGCAAAAAATATCAGTGTTTTAAAGTCTCGAAAGAAATATGACACAACGTATCTTATTTATTATCCAAAGAATTTTGTATTTGTGGCACCTCTGCTGTAGACACCGTCACGGACACGGATAACCTTAAATGTCATATTTATACAATCCGAAATTCGTAAATGAACTAGGTACTACACAGGGTCTTCTGTTTTGACATTTTTAGTTTTTATGGATTTTATTTACACAAATGAAAAAAAAACCCCCGTTAACTGATTGATTCACTATGGGAGGCCCAATTTTTTTTATATATTATGTTCTAAAGTTGTTCAGTTTCATGAGTACCCTGACCTACTTTCGGCTTCATAAAGCCTTTTTGTTACTCCCAGCACATGCTTTTGACCTGACATCACGGAAGACTTTATCAAGCTTGTCTGTATAATATAAATGTATTATTAATGTAACTAACAATAATAATATGCAGGAGTCCTAACGATATCCAGTTTGAGGTCTATTTACGTCCGCTATGATTTCGCCAAAGGGTCCAATCTGCCGAATTAATGAGGTGTAAAACGGCCCCGTTGAATTGACTCATTTTTCCTCCAAATCTCTCTCAGACTTTTTTTATAAATCTGAATAAGTAAATGTCTGCGATCAGTTACAAGATAGGCCCCTCATTTAAGTTTTGGTTCGCTGAATATTTATCTAAAACTCTATCACGACACTTCTAAGAATAGAAGAATATTCATAGATAAGTTTTAAGATTAGGTTTTCTGTGTGGTAGCGGCTAAGAATACTGCAACCCCTATAGTCCGACAAGTTCGTGCGCGACCCTCCTGCGGAGTACTGACGGTGGGGGGGCGAGGAAGCACGTCATTTTAATATGACGTGCGGCGCGGATGCGCGCGTCTCCCTTCCCCGCTACACCTCCCGCTACCCGCTGACATCTCCCCTCCCAACGTCTGTCACCCCTAGGGAGGGTCGCGCGCGAAATTGTCGGACTATAAAAGGCGGCGTTGAGTTTTTGACCTCGGCATAATATCTGTCGATTGGTCAGCCACCTATAATGGCATTCCCAAAGAGAGTTGACGTCAGGCAGACGGCCGGTCATAAAACATAGCCAAACCCTTTAGCTACATGATTTTGTGTTTTAACAAAACATGTTGCGACCAGCTCCAACTGATTGGATCACAAGCAGGAAGGTGATGATTTTTTAATATGAACAGTGATGCTACCTAATAACATTTTGTAAATTTTCCTAACCACCCACCATCCTAAACTTTCTGAATTTTACACTGAAGGCGCTGCAAAAGTTACACAATCTTTCACAGTTTCAGCGGAAATTCCTATCGTAATTGGAAAACTAAGTTTATTGAACTCTCGTTGTATCTTGACATTCTTCTACTGCCGGGACCTTCTAAGCACTTCCTACCGCTGTTTTGTTTCGTCTGTAGTATGTACTTCTATCCTTTAGGCATAAGAAAACTTGCAGAAAACATACAAGTGGTCATCATAGCACACGTTTCGCATGAGGTAAAATGCGAATATCGAGACCGTACTTTTTACAAAACAGTTGCACAGCAATGAGCGGCAAAAAAGAACTTTCTCCACTCAGCGAGTCAGAAATGAAATGCAATTTCGAACGATATATTTCTTTCCTTATATGCTCTTTAGGTCGTTAAGTCTCTAATACGACAATCCTCTTCGATTATCTACACATGTTCTAAGCTATAAGACGTATTTTCTACGTCTTCTTATTTTTGTGGAGTCAATGGAGAAAAGTACATCTTCAAAGTTTTCCATCCTTAGGTACATGTATTTCCTACTTCCTATAGCGCCCTCTGTCATCCTATGCAGTATTACCACAAAATAGAAAATTCACAGAAGGACAGCTCACCCCTTTTTGCGAACATTTATATCTACACTCTAGGGTTGCTACTAAATGAGGTTACCTAGTATCTGCGGTACCTATTGTTAGGCAAATTACTTTTTGTTTTAATTAGATAGGCCTGCATCTGTCTGCTATCTCACCTGTTGGTAAGTGACGATGCAGACGATGTTGGAACATGCTTGCATAAGTACTGCTAAATAGGTAACACAATACAAAAATATATGCACTAGCTAGTAGTCATTTTGCCGTCCACCGAACGCTGTTGACTCTCTACTAGCCGGTTTGAAACGATTCGAATTCGCGCGTAAACGACGGCTTGTAGATAGATGTGTGTGTGAGTGTAGTGAATACTTACTTTGTGGTATTACCTTGTTTGTTCGTCACGCTCGCGTGTTAGTGTGTGTTTAGTGATGTTTCCTTCTAGCCGTCCTTTTGTATAGGGCGCCCAATACCTACTTTGTGGTATTACCTTGTTTGCTCGTCCCGCTCGTCCTAACCAAACAGGCTCAAGTTGTGGACTTCGGGGACTGCTAAAGGGGGTGTTACTTTGTTACCGTCTTAGTTACGGCACACCTTTTGTCCAAACTCGCTTTTGTTTACTGTAGTTCATTTCATTCACTACGACCTCAACAGCCGCAACAGTCCACTGTAGGACATGGGCCTTTGTTGGCGGTTTAAAAACTGAGCTTTTAGGTCGTTCGTTGACTTGGTGTCCCGCATAACAGGATTTTGACATCTACATAGTATTCACTTCAACTTTTAGAGCAAGATTGTACTTACCTACTTATATTTTTTTACAATTTTATCAAGGCTTCTAAATAACACTGTAACGTCTTTATTAAGTCGTAAACTAAAAGCGATAATAATATTCCTAATTACGATAGTCATAAAATAAAAATATTATAACAGGCTTCGAAATAGCACCCTCTTACAATAATAAAAACTTGGCCGGCGGTGGGTGCAGTTATAAAAAACTTGGTGGCTGGGAAATTAAAGTCAGGACTTGGTGCACAATTTTTACATGGAAAACTCGGACGAGCGGGTTTTTTGCACTTATTTAAAGTTGGAAGGATCTTTTGAGGTTCTAAACACATTTACGGCGCGGAATATTAAAAACCGTTATATGAGAAAAGTTTAGTAAAATACCTAAATATAGCATAACTTTACTATACAGAAAGGTGAAGGTAAAACCTCAAAGGTAGACCACAGGCGCAACACATAAACCACCCATACAAAAAAAAACGATGACCGAGCAATGTTGAATGTAAAAAAATATACCTATGTTCATTGTGAAAAGTAAGTTGTTACCTTAGGATATAAGGTATAAGTTTTTTAAATAAACATAACTACGCAAATTGAATGTACGACTGGCATTTAAGCGAACTTCCATTCTCTGGGGCACCTAAGTTATATGATGCTTTTTTTAAAGTGTTCTAGTCGTTGGACGACTCAATGACTCGAAAAGAAAAAATAAAAAGAAACGATTATAACACATACATACATACATACAAACATCACGCCTGTATCCCTTACGGGGTAGGCAGAGCGTCAATGGCCGTATAAGTACGGTCGTTATCGCCACGTCTGACACATATTTGAGGGCCGTTTTAGCTATTGTCGTGTATCGCTATAGTGACAGGTTGTCAGCCTGTCGCCTAAAATTGCAATACACATGATACCCTCGAGTCCTTTAGTCGCTTCTTACGACACCCACAGGAAAGAAATGGGGTGATCTATTCTAAGCCGGCATCACACGGCAATATGAGATTATAACACAAGCACAGCTAAAGGCATCAACCTATAAAGTAGCAGTTTATTTCACACAAAAACAAGACTCTACACACCTACACATAGAAGTCTACGCAATTCCCATTCATAGAGTTCCAATGTCACCAAACACTATTGCGTGTACCGGTACCAAACCAACGTCCCAGTTTTGACGGAGCTTGTTCAGATCAAATAAATAAGTATAGATGGAACCCAACGTAAGTCCAACAAAGTCGAGTCAGCACATGCTCTCTGCTATAACAAAGTACTTAACGCGACGCCTTATTAGCTGTCGAAAATATTTCTTTTTTCATAGGATGTTATTGGGTATAGAAATAGCTTTGGTTGTGATATTACCTATTGAACCTTGGGTAATTGGCGTAATCTACAAAATAAATTCATTATGAAAAGTGATAGCAAGAGTAAAAAATAAAAATATAAACACAGACGTTATTTTGTTACATATAAAACTAGGACGAAAAACGTTGATGTCATATACATTTTATTTTAGAATTCCGCGACTGTAACTTTCAATGAATTTTAGCACGTATGTAGCGAAAAACATTGATGTCATATACATTTTATTCGGAATTCCGCGACTGTAACTTCCAATGAATTTCAGTACGTAGGTATTTAGTATCTAAACAGTTAAATTTCAAGGTTCCATCTTCCCTGTTTATTTGGTCTGGGGTCGCGTGTGAAACTACCCTTTGGCCCTCCAGACTGCTCCCGTCATTTTTACGATAACACTGGCCGGCTACACAAATTATGTTTATTATGAGTTGTAGTTTGTGCTAGAACTGTTGTTCTATTCGTTGTTTTTGAAAATAGAAACCGGGACTGGCTGTTTCTAACTAATAGAAAAACTTGACACTGGCGTAAAGTCTAGCGCAGTCTAGCGAGACAAAAAAGATATTTCGTAAATACAACTAGTTATCTGTGGCTATTCGTAGATAGGTCACAGATTTAGGAATAAATTGACTCGTACGGAACTCTGAATCAATACAGAAAATCACATTTATACTATTTTTTTAATTACATAAAACAGTGTTCACTATCGTTTGCAGCTTGCAAAAATAATACCATACGTTTAGGATATACAGGGTTAAATTTTTAGTCAGTACGCAAACTTTGCAGGATGTTTCTACTCGTGATTCTGAACAACTTTTACCATGGGGCCACCTGCGAAATCTAAAAAAAAAATTTTGGGTGTTCCATACATTTTTGCCGAGTAGGTATGAATTTTTCTATGGAACATCCAAATTTTTTTTAGCGAATTCGAGGTGGCCCCATAGTAAAAGTTGTTCAGAATCACGAGTAGAAACACCCTGCAAAGTTTGCGCACTGACAAAAAAATAATACTGTATAGTAGGTAGGTATAGGAAGACTTTCGCCCATAGTTATGCGGCGTTACAAGACGGTAACGAGGTCTCAAAGTACCGTAACAGTATTTACTGAATATAACCCGCACCTGGTAAGTGCACTAAATGCATGAGACTGCCGCGGGTTGATAAACTGCGCCAGTGGTTCTCAAGTTCGCACTTGACGGGGGGTTATCTCTAGTTAAAAATTAAAGAGATTTACAGAAAGCGCCGTAACAGTATTTACTTAATATAACCCGCACCTGGTAAGTGCACTAAATGCATGAGACTGCCGCGAGTTGATAAACTGCGCCAGTGGTTCTCAAGTTCACACTTGACGGGGGGGTAATCTCAAGTTAAATATTAAAGAGATTTACAGACTTGAATTGCAAGCAACACTCAACGACAGAACTGTCATTCGATTGCCATTGTAATTTTCCATACTAAAAACTGTTAGCAGAATATGAAATTACTAAAACCAACCAACTGATGTGCCATTCGTTGATAGATCACAGAAAGGTCACAGATTTATAAATTGACTCGTACGGAAATCTAAATCAATACAGAAAATTACAATTTCACTATTTTTTATTTACAAAAAACGCTCACTATCGTTTTTAGCTTGCAAAAAAAACACCGTACGTTTAGAATATAAAGGAATCCTTTCGCCCATAGTTATGCGGCGTTACAAGACGGTAACGAGGTCTCAAAGTACCGTAACAGTATTTACTGAATATAACCCGCACCTGGTAAGTGCACTAAATGCATGAGACTGCCGCGAGTTGATAAACTGCGCCAGTGGTTCTCAAGTTCGCACCGGGGGTAATCTCAAGTAAACAATCAAAGAGATTTGCAGAAAGCCCACTCTTTTTGTTTCTTTAGTTACTGCTATATCCTAATACGATCAAAAATTCATTTATTCGAGAGCGAAACACTCTCGAAGCCTACAGCCTTTTAACTGGGCCCCAAACTTACAATTTTTTGCCATTATATTGTAAGCGACACTCAACTGTCATTCTATTGCCACTGTGATTTTCCATACTAAAAACTGTTAGCAGAATACGAAATTACTAAAACCATCCAACTGATTTGCCATTGACTTGACACGCAATTGAAACGATTTTTATTTAGCAGTCTTCGATCCCGGAACTCAACACATTTCGGACTGGGACTGCACCCACGCTTACCGCGGCATTAATCCCCGTGCCACTTCTTCTCAGAGTTAAAAAAAAAATCTTGCTGACTGCTCAGACTTCTAGCTAGATCATGGAACCCCATGATCCTAATATTTGCGGTCGATGAAAAATAATAGTCCTAGGAAGCATTGCCTCTTACGAATACTGCGACGACCCGAAAAGTCCGTCAAACGTGGGGGCCGTAGGTAGCTAAAGTTTGGGAACATCGGGTCGGCAAGTTCGCGCGTGCTACTGCTTCGTACTACTTTTTTTTTTTTTTTTTTTTTATGTAAGATGGGCTTACTCTTGACCCCAATCTTACCCTAGAGCAGAGATGGGATCTACGGTGGAGCGAGCTTGCCCAGAAGATGCCTATTCACTCTAGACTTAAAGAAATTCAGGTTATATGCACTCGGAAATACAGACGCAGGCAGGGAATTCCATTCTTTAGCCGTGCGCATAATGAAAGATGATTTGAAGCGCTTAGTGCGTAATGTGGGTATATCAACTAAGAACGGATGGTAGCCGGCCGTGCGTCTGGATGTCCGATGGAAGAAAGGAGACGGTGGTATGAGCTCATGCAGCTCACGCGCACACTCTCCGAAGTACAATCTGTAGAAGACCGATAGGCAAGCAACCTTGCGGCGGTGAGCCAGGCTGCGAAGCTTGGTCGCCACCAGTTTTTTATCACCTATTAATCTCTTGGCTCTGCGTTCCACCGAATCCAGTGCAGCAAGTTGGTATTTAGCCGAGCCATCCCAAAGGTGACAGCAGTACTCCATGCAAGATCGGACTTTGTGACGTTCCCTCAAGAGAACGTTAACGACGTCGGTAAAACAACCGGCATATTGTTCAAGTGTTTGAAGTTTATTATCTTACTTATTTAAAAGCTTTCAGTTGCTTTTAGTCTCCTTCTGTGACACAGAGTCGACGAACGGCCCAATGTTAGTTACACTGAGAGTAAAAAATTCTCATGACTGCTTTTGGCCAAGTGTACGTAAAACTTGTGATGCTTTGCTTGTGCTAGCTTTACACAACGGTTAACTTTTCACGGAAGATTTTACGGCCAGATGACATTGCCTTGATGACGTTTTCCCGCCGACAAGAGAAACACGTCAAAGGGGGTCGTTGGCTAAAGTTTGGGAACATCGGGTCGGCAAGTTCGCGCGTGCGAGCGCTTCGTACTACGTTGTGACATTCGATTGCATTTGTTGCAGCGCAAACGTGGGGTCTATGAAATCGTCTAAAAAAAATAAGTATGCGGAAGTGGACGACTTAATAATGGACGTTATGGTGATGCATTTATTGAAACTCTACAAACATGAAGGGGTCGTCGGCTAAAGTTTGGGAACATCGGGTCGGCAAGTTCGCGCGTGCGAGCGCTTCGTACTACTTTGTGACGTTCCGTTGCATTTTGTTGAAGCGCCTGGGGAGGAAGTTCAATATGAATCAGTAGATGTCTTACTGTCAGTGTCGTGTTTTGTTGAAACTCTACACTTCATATAAAGAGGGGGTCGTTGGCTAAAGTTTGGGAACATCGGGTCGGCAAGTTCGCGCGTGCTAGCGCTTCGTACTACTTTGTGACGTTCCCTCAAGAGAACGTTAACGACGTCGGTAAAACAACCGGCTGCATATTGTTCAAGTGTTTCAAGTCTATCATCTAACTTTTTTATTGCTTTAGCAGCTATTTTTACTTGCTATTATTGCTTGCTAAAATCTTTCTTGTAATGCCGGCTTAGAATAGCATCACCCAATTTTACCCGTGAGCGTCGTAAAGCGACTAAGGGTTAATTATCCAGGGAATGGGCAGCATCAAACATCTTGCACTGCGCTCGCCAATCCACCTGCCAAGCGTGGCGAGTATGGCAATACCCCTCGAGAAGGCGATGCCCTTGTCCAACAGTGGACTACTCTGGATTGTGGATTGTAATAAAGGTAAGATAAAGGTAAGCCAAAACTACGCGTTTACCTTGATATTTCTAACTCGAAGATCAAAATAAGTTGTTATGTGGATTATCTTATAACACGAATCGTTATGTAGGTAGGAATACAGATAGATTAGGTTTATTTATAGCTGATTAATGATCATGAATGTGGTACGCAAATTATATTTATATGTATTTGTAAGATATGGCTTAGTTGCTCGGTCGGTACCTACATCTCTTGTTACATAAAATTTTCAGTTTCTCAGCTAAAACATTACTTTACATTTGCTGAAAAAGATTTTTATGCTAACGTCATGTAGTAGTTGCACTATATTACATACTATTTAATTAATAAAATACCAGCATTTATAATTTAGCCTTACTGTTTTTTAAGTCACCGAGGTGACCTACTCTTTCGTAGGTCACCTAAAGGGTAAAAACATGTTTGACATTGTTGTCGATTATTTCAATGTTAGTAAAGTAATGTCTGACATTATTCGTCCCTTTGATAAGTAATACCTACACATGGTAATTAAAAAACTTAATAACTATGTAATACTAATAACTTTCTTAATTATGTGGTTCGTAGCTTTTTGGCATCCCCCATATAATTTCTTTACGAAACGTAACGTTTGAATTCTTGAATTAGCTAAATACAGGATAGGTTACTACATTACTTATAGTATTAGGCCTATTTATTTAGCTACTTGTAGGTGGCCATGCAAAAATTCAACATCAATAAGAAATTTCACACGGAAAGTCATCCAAATCAGATAGATAAAACGGAGCTTAGATATCGTAGTTAAGCATGTAGTTCTTTGCAAAAATAAGTACCCAACAGCCCATCTTCATTTTCAGTATTGGTCATTGATCAAAAGTAAAAAAAATACTGTGCCTACCTACTGAAGGGTACTGCTAACAATTTTATACCTTTTACCTACTACCGCTTTTATACCTTCTACCGCTTTTATACCTACTACCGCTTTTATACCTACTACCTGCCCGAAACATAACATAAACAGGGCCTAAAACACAAATCCTTTTAGAGGTCGATATAAAAGTCATAAAATCTTCGAGGGCCTTTAGGACAGACAGTATCTTGCATTTTACACGACTTGTAAAGTTGTTGACAACTTTTTTTATAGTTGTATCGTAAGTAGGCTCTTAAGTGATTTTAAATCGCCCATAAAAACCGTGGCTTTTTTATGCATTCTGGCACGTGGATTGGTCACAAAGCTTATTTTAGAATCAATTAAATTTCTAAATTAGTGATAGGATTAGATAAAAAAAAGATTACATTTATTTTCTAAAGTAGGTAGACGGGTGACGCGAATATTGAATCTATCATTGCTACATTGGTAATGGTACTAAAATTAAATAGATACCAATTTGAAATTTTAAAAGTAACAAAGATATTGCTTTTGCTGACATAGTGATAGGATTCTGTGAGAACGCAGCCATCTTACGGCACAAAACGTAGAAGATAAATTCTCAAAATGCAAAAAAATGCAACGAATATGAAGTCAGAAACAAGGATCAATCACACATCATTTCAGACAGGTAATAGGATACATGATAGCTTGTGCTTAGAATCTTTGACGTCACATTTAAACACTCCGAAAGCTCCGAAATCCCAACGACTATATAGTCAAGGCGTAGATGTCAGTGACATTTTAACGAAGTTAGGCAAGAGCCAAAAACACAGTAAATGATAGTAGATTCATGTGCGAGTATGGATTCATAAATTTCTGAAAGGGAAGCCATCCCGTTGGTTCGGCATCGGCATGTATGGACCTTTTGCCACTAGTAGATGTTTTCATATACCTCATCATTATCAAAGGATCACAACAGCCCACTGCTGGGCATAGACTTCTTCTTTCTCACGCCTGTTTTTACGGTCTTGTGCCTAAATCATCCTAGTTTTTCGTAATTTCACAAGTTAATCGGACGCAAACGATCCAATTTACTTTTTCATTTCCTGAGTGTTTTTTTAACAACCCGTATTTACCTTGTCAGAATATTGGTAGCTAGTTTGACAGGTTCCTATTTCTACAAAACTTGTCAAAAATATACAAAATTATCCTCTATATCCTCAAGATATGGAGATACTTTAGGGCCAGCCTCTTTCAAGAGCCTGGCACCTCATCTTTTCCGAATTTAAATTATTTTCTATGTGGGAGCCAGAATTATACCTGCGTAATAAATAGGTAGGTAGTAACCTAATTTGTATTAAAATTATTTTACTCAAGTAAAGTGGAATAAAAAAAATTAAGAACATATTTTATCTGTGAAAATTGGTATTTTCTAAAAGTATAGTTAAAGAAGAATAAAGCACCTAAAAGACTTCTTCTTACCTAAAGACGAGATAAACACAAGAAATTCATGCCAGCCACCTGAATAAAGAGAAAAGAGATTTCACCGAAATTTCTCCAAATATGTACTTTTGATGTACACCGTACCAACACTCCGCCATCCATAAATAAAAATAAATAACAAACAAAACGCTCCCTGGGAAAATCTAAAAATAATTCTACTGTGTTACCGCTGGCAGATGCGCATTCCAAATCCGTGAAAAATATAAATTCACAAAAAACACAGCACACAAAAAAATTGCTCACAAAAAATTACACTGAAAAAACACTCGGCGCACAGAACACTGTCGTAGTCCGTAGCCGCGCTACGGGTGGTCTACGAGACGCGCGACGCAGCACTGCCGCGCGGAACGCCTCTACGACGCTGACGGCTGACGGCTACGAAACTCACGCTAAAGCCAGCTCACGCTCTCTCACTGTTTCAATTAACTGCTTTGTTGCCTTCCTGTCACAAAGAGCGCGATTTTGTGTATATTACACACTTCATAGAAGCCGGGGCTTCAAGAGGTTCGTGTGTGTAACAGTGTAGTGTACTTTTAGCTTAAGATAATACAATTCGAATTGAATTTGTCTCAACTGCGCTGCTGAGTAAACATTTTGTTGTTTTTACGACTTAATCAGGAATTACTGAAAGCTACCAGTTCTCAACGCAAACAGGACTTATATATTTAACAAATAGGATTTTAACTAAAGTCTCACGCTTAGGTACTGCATGCTTTTCAGGTAATTTGCCAGATCCGGTTGTCAGATAAAAGGAATTCACGAAATCGCATACGAAAACCTCATGATGTCTGGGTCTAAGATTCGGCACACGTCACCGCATCAAATCACGGCTGCCACTGGTTGTCATTTGTATTTTGACAGTTACAAAGTGCAATAACTTCCTTTGCGTGTGCCACCTTATTTACTTGCATTTTATTCTAAAACTATACAGAAAGTTCCCACGATAACCATACCGCTGTCACCCTGCCACATCCCTAAGGAACTAGCGTGAATCAAGATTAATCGCTGTGATACTTGAAGTATTTAAAACTCGCGTGCCTCGAGACACGTGTTATAATCAACTCGGAAACTTCCAGCGGTTTAAATGCAATTTACAGACGAGTACAGGTTAAATACAGTTAAAGAAGTACGGACTGACACCAGGGTTCATCGGGTCGTTGGGCGACTCAGTGTCCCACTCTAAAAGAAGAAGAAGAGTACAGACGAAGGATTTTTCAAAAATCCCCCGACGACGGTTTACTGCAGCCCTCCGATTTAAAAAACTACAGGCTACAATTTTATAGGCGAAATTCGATGTTCATTGCGTAGCCAGTTTAATAATCGAATCATCGAATTTCACCAGCAGAATTGTAGTAATTGTGACCAGGGAAATCCTAATTCATAACCCAAAACCGCATTAAAATCGGACTTGTGATTTTGGAGAAAATTGGTAACAGTCCATGTCCAGTCCGTCAGATCTGTTTTGGTCAGTTTGTAGGGTGTAATGAACTTTTGCCTGAGTTTGAAACGCACCAACCATAGTTGTAGTAATTTAATTGGGTCGTTGGATGACTCGGTGTCCCACACGTAGAGAGAGGGAGAGAGAGAGCGAAAGAAGTGCTATGATATGATTCAGCTGACTTTTTCCCTTGAAACAATGTACTCATTCAGCTCTTGGCTTTAAACTGTCTTAAATGAAATATAGCAGCAGTGACAGGTTAAGATTGGGCAAAAGAAACGAGATCCCCGAGCAATAAATTAAAAACCCAATTTAAATCCGAGTCTCTCAACGGCACAGAACAAAAAACAAAACGGGCGACATTTTCTTTTATTTCGATATACCTATTTTACAAGACATGTGGCACAGTGGCAGTTTGATTGCTTGCGACGCAGAAGGTTCCGGGATCGATTCTCGGCGGGTCACTTACAAAGTTGATATTTATCACTTTGTGAATTTGTCCTAATTAGGTTATCACATTACAGGCTGAACCGCCCGATTGCCCGAAAAGAAAGATGGTTCCGTGCTTGGGAGGGCACGTTAAGCCGTCGTTCCTGGTTGCTGTCTATGACCACTTAGATGGCGATCGTTTCACAACCATGTCAGAGGACTGATACTTATAGTGCCTTAGCGGTTGAAAATCTCTTGATACCAGTGTTTATCGGGTCGTTGGAGGACTTAGTGTCACGAGGAGAATGAGAGACACATTTCTTTTATCATAAATACAGAGATTCCAAGACACGCGCAACCGAATTGTGACATAGAAGATTTTCTGTGGAAACAGTCATCTTATCACTTTGGATATTAGAGGAAAGACGTGTTATTATGCTACAAAAGACATCCAAAGATTAACATAATGTATATTTTTGTAAAAATTTAATACAATAAAGGGTACAGTCGAACAAAGATCAGGTTTCATGCTTAGGACTTTGTAATCAATATGAGAGAGATATAAAAGTTTAAATAAAATCCTCTTTTTCCTCCACTTCATTTTTGTTAACTTTTCATGTTCTATGCTCGATAGGACTCGATTACTAGGCATAATCTAATTGTCAATTATAAAGGGATTTTGTTGAACTAAGACCTTTTTTTGGCTCTCAAGCCGAGTTTTAAATCCGATTTAAACAAGATTATGAGATTTATTAATAACTAATAGACAGCAGGGGAAAATATCAAAAGTTAATGAAATACCCCCAGATACCACAACGTAAAGCTGGTTTCACTGCGAAAGTCGTACAAATTGTTGAAAAAAATTGGTTGCTGAATTAAGTTTATCAACGAAAACCTATTAGTGCTAGCCCTTGGGTATTTAAAGAGGAATATCCTACCTACTATAAAAAACTAAAGAAGTATATTAGTACGAATCACACAAAACATGTTATGAATATGATTTTTTATATTGCCTTTAAAAAAAACTAATCTTCAATCCATCCAAGTAAATCAATAGTGGTAACTATAGACACTTTCTTTGATTACATCGTACATTTTCTGAGGTCTGGGTAACCACAGCAAGAGGCTTAAAAACTGAATCGAACGTCGTAACTCTTTTCTGCATTGTCTCTTCATGGCCCTAATTATCCCTAATCAATTCCAGTTGGTCGTAAGCTAAACAGTTTCATGGCCTTAAAAGCGAAATTAAACAACTAAAGACGAATAAATTAGACAATATTATTACCCATTTCGTCCGGTCTCCGCGAATAAACAGGTCCGTCTACGAATAACAATATCAAACACAATTTAATTCCCTCTCAAAGACAATACAAAGTACTGACACAGTAATGGAGAAAAAGGAACAGTAACGCGTCTTGGTAGTTCTTCAAAATACTTAATCCTGTACGCCACTTCCATCCTGCAACACCTTACTGCGTAGCTTAGTCGAATTATGACCATTACTTCTAGGTATATTTTGTTTGCATTTAGGTCTCAACCACTGTAGAACACTTTGTTTTCAATTGTATGTATAACTGTGTATTTAATGGTGAACAATAAAGAATTTAATAAGATAGACGTAGGAATTATACCAGTGATTTGCAAGTAGATGGCACAGTGTATAATAGCGAGTTCTTTGAGGACGCCGACAAAACGTTATTAGCGGACGACGACATGAATGAACCAATTATCAAAATAGCAGTTTGTTCTGCAAACATGATTTTTATTTCACTTCCGGTGACATTTCTGCTTTATTTCAACTATTTAAAATTTTCTGATACGTATGTATGTTCCAGTTGAAGGCTCAAAGAAATTTATGCTGTTCTTCCTCTGGGTAGGACGCCTGCTGAGCTCGCAGACGGGTGATCAGCTCCATTTGTTGAAACTATTTCACCCAAAGAGGTTTAAAGAAGTTATGCTGTTTCTTACATCTACTGTGGCCCTACTGGGCAACATCCCCAACATAGTACCGATTTCGCCCTTAATGCCATTAAGAGGCCTTTGTAAATGAAAACGGCCGATTTAATTTTTATGTGGATTTGCCGGGGAAAAATTTCGCGGTTGGCCTGTCGCATTCCTCTTGTTGTTTTATCTTTTTCAGGAAAGCTACGTAAAGTGAAATATTTTTTGTGTGCACTGTTTTGTCGTAAGTAGAATAAGGAAAACGATAGACTTAATTTCAATTCAAAGCTGCAACTTCATACGATATAATCGTGGCTAAGGTAAATCGCAGAATTTTGCGGTATTTTGCAAGATATGACTGACGATATGATTTTACGATTTTTTACGTGCAGACAAAAAAGGCTTTTTGAAAGTTCAGTCAAGTTTGGTTATTTACTTCACTAAATCGTTTGGACACCCGCGTTACAGACTTAACCTAGTGCGGGGTACGCTAGTAATTGTAAATTATGATAAGCAATTTATTTTCAATAAACTTATTTGTATTTAAAACATAATGAGTTGAATACCAAATTTTAAAGAGTTCTCGTCTTAGGTATAAATTTTTGCACCGCAGGCAGGATTTGAACCTGCGACCTTCGGCATCTGTACTGCCAACGCCACTACAAACTGGGCTACCGCGGTTCTAATAGGCGGTAATTCTGTAGTGGCGTCGCCAGTACAGATGCCGAAGGTCGCAGGTTCAAATCCTGCCTGCGGTGCAAAATTTTGCAAGTTTTCCAAAATCATAATGAGTCCGTAAACGCCACGTCTGTTTTACCAATATAGGTCTTCCCTGTTTCCTTATATCTGTTTCGCTAAGCTCTCCCCTTAAGCCGCGGCTGACAGCCGGAAAAATCCTTGACGGCGCCGCTTATAAATCATTATAAACAGCTACACAAACGAAACGTTTTAAGACGCGTGTATTTCGGAATTATATTTTTGTTTCATATTATTTTGCTCGTTTTTGATGAAAGCCATTTTTTAGTTCATTCATTTCATTTACTAGTTCAGTCGGGAAATTTAAGTGTATATGTTGCAAAATAAATAAGACCTATATGTTTCTTAGGGAAAGTTGTTCAGTTCATGGAGACCCTTAAAATACACTTCTCATCTAAAAAATTGAGACACTTCGCAAGTTAACGTTTTGTTCCGATCGTATTATCTCAGAAATATGTTCATTTAGGAATAAATGTTAAATGTCGTTGAATAGTGTCTCTAAATCCTAACGTCAGTGTTCTAAATTCAACTTTTGATTTCATAGATTTCATATTTTATTAATCTATGAAAACGAAATTGTCTCATGGTCGTATTATTGTCTCATATGTATACATAGTCGTGAAGCCTACAAATATTTACTGGAACAATGACACTATGCATGCCTCAAACAGTTTCAATTTGTTTAATAATTCACCATAGTATTGTTTACCTTTAATAAACGACGGCCAGATAACATCAACATTATTTACTAACACGTCAGGATTAAAGTTCATCCAAAATCATAGTGTCATGACCACCCAAAGTGGGAGGCCAGGTTACGCTGGTCACGTAGTATCTAAGTATTCCGACCAGCATAACTTGGCCTTCGACTAAGGCTGGACAAGTCATTCCATTACACTACGATTGCGAATGGACTCTACAGTTTAATTTCAATACAAGGAAATGCTACGTAGTGTAGCTGTGAAATTGTTATAGATTGATGCTTACTTATTTAGAAGGGTTGTAGTTTTTTTGTTTGATATTTTGCCACATAAGGCGAGAAACATAAGCAATATCCGTCTGTGCGTTATTTATTGGATTTTACACCCTACCTTCATACGATTAAGGTTTATGTCAAACGGCATCGAATAACGCTGCGTCGACGAATGCGTTCTGTCAAACCGTTTGACATAAACCATATTCGTAAGAAAATAAGGTGGAAAATCGAACAAACGACGCACAAACGGACGTAACCATATGTTTCACGCTTTTGTTTCAATTTATTACTTATTTTAGTGCGAATTTTATTAAGTACGCTGATCGCAAATATCGGTTGTGATGTGTAAAATAAAATTAAAGGTATTGAACTTAATAATTTCATTACTTAAATATTATTTTATTTTCTTATAAATGTAGGTACTTACGGGTGTGGTGTTGACGGACATCTTTCTGGATCCGTCACTGCAACTAAAGATCTGAAACAATATCAAAAAATACTTTAGTATGGGCAGTAAAGATGTAGAATAAGAATAAGAAAAGGTATAGGTTTGTAAGGGATAAGACAAAGGCAACTTGCTAAAAGACCCAGCTCTCTTACGTATCTACATGAAGTTCAGTCACCAATACTCAGATAGTTTGGAATTTAGCAACTCGCGCCGAAAATCATATTTTACAAAACTTAAATCCGCGACGAGCAAGCTACAGAATGCTTATTGCTCTAGGCCACTGCTCAAAGCGTAAGTAAAAAATCGAATGTCCAATGTATGAGAAACATCTATTGTTTTGACGCAAAACTTTTGAATGACCTACAAAAACACTGTCAAGTCAGCTCTCCCAAACCTTTCACATCGACGACTCTATGAAGAAGATTCCTAATTCATATTTAATAAGAAAAATGAAATTGAGTAATTCATCAAGATGGCGGAAGTTTAAAACATGATGGATCCGGAGCAAATCCTATGATAACCAAGTTGCTATTTGTCAGTCTCTTTTCATCAGAACGCCATAATAGTACCAACAAAATAGGAGCCTCGTTCACACTAATGTTAGTTAGAAGATAAAATAAACCTTTCCACCATTCATAATGGAGTAATGCAGAGTAGAAGTGGTATGCCACTGGCTCGCTTTATCAACCGATGCGGTTCGCCAACTGGTTCTCAATACTTATTGAGCTTAAATAGCTAATAACACTTTTGCTAGGTACAGTCTGTCTAAAAAGTCCTTACATGAAATAAAATTGAACTAAAACATATACATACAAAATTGTTGCATTTCTAGTCAATGTCGCCAATACGCAATTTCATACAAAGGGCCGCCCTCATTTTTTGCCAAGACTTTTTAGAATGACTATATTTCACAGGTTAAAACATGAACATTTTTATTAAATTTAACCAACGGTATGTCTCCATGCAGAAACGCAAGTATTGTACCTAAGTAAAAGTTAGGTATATTAACTTTATATCATTCAAAATTATAATAAAAATAGTAATAAGGCCGCCTATTTGTACATTTCTCTGTAATTGTGTATTCCTCTTCTGTATGTAACTTTCTGTGCAATAAAGTATATTCTTATCTTATCTTATCTTAATATTTCATCTTCTGCTAATCTCAATACATCTACATTCCTATCACACCTTCTGTCCTATCGTCTCAATTTACTTGCCCACCGACACCTCACTCGCCCTAAGCAAACGAGGCATCGTGGGTAAATTACAAATTACCGAAATTTGTTAAGCATACAATATATTACCACAATTTATAATTAGCCGGACCCGGTACACTAATTAATATTGTTCAGGTGTTTGCTTATCCGAACAAATGGAGGGATCAGATACGCTGATGACTGAATGTGGGAATGACGAGACTAAAATGTTTTGCTACATTTTGTTAGTTGCAACAATTGTGTTGCACTGGTTTAGAAAAGCATCACCCCATTTCTACTAGGCTTTCGTAAAAAGCGACTAAGGAATAAACTCTCCTATGGAATGGGCACCAGCGTTCCCTATGGAAAACGCAAATCTTCACTGTGCTTTATAACCTGCTTGCCAATCGTGTTGAGTAAACGCAAAGTTTGACAAATACCATACTCAACACGCACGCGAGGAGAAACCTATGTCCAAAAGTGGACTGTTGTGGTTATTATATTAATGTTAATACTTACGAAAATTTTAGTACCTACACTTTGATTTCAGTTTAGAAAAATTTAACACAATCCCTTCTCGCATAGGTAGATATCTCAATTTACAAATCGAGTAGATAAATATTAAAAACAAGTAAACAAAAACATTAAGTCTTGGTACTAAACGCATAGGTGCTGTTTTACAATTAACTACAATAAATATATTTTCTAGATATTGCTTTTACAAACATACAACCATCACGCCTATATGCCTTGCGGGGTAGACAAAGCGTAAGTGACCGTAAAACGGTCATCTACACCACGTCAGACAAAAGTTTCTCTGTCATTCAGAAGACTGTGTATCACAATAGAGACAGGTTGTCAACCGGTCGCCTAAAATTGCAATATACAATAACTCTTAAATCCCTTAGGCGCTTCTAAAGTATTACAAATTACAGGTCTAAAGATAGAGGTTGCTAACCTCTGAAAATAAAGTAAATAACTAGTGAATTTCAACATCTGGCATCTAGATTCTAGAAAATCATTTGATTAAATTTAATGTGTCTGGGTGTGGTAAAATTTGTGTGGTTATAACAATTTATTACTGCTACAATAAAACTGTAAATTCGTCGGTAGAATATAAGGTATTAAGTAAATGTATTGAGGTGAGGGCAAATTTGAGTAAAATTGAAAATGTCTGTGAAAAATTATTATGGTTTTTATATTTAGGCCAAGAGGAATCAAACAACCAAAAGGGTCCGACTCCAACAACTGTGTAAAACCACGATTTAACTAAAATGATTATAGTGGTATGTTTTTTACTCATAAAATGTAACTTTCGATTGTATAATCCAAAATTCTGTGAAAAAAATATCTATGAGAATGCTTTGTATAGCAATATAAGCCTCCGAGGAAATAAAAATATTAAAGCCTGCAGCAATGCAGCGAATAACGTGACACAAACATAATCAAACTGCAGAATTATAATTAGTTGGTGCACGTGAAGGCGTATCGGGGTGAATATCTGAATTGCGTGTACGGCCCTTGTTTGCCCATCGAGCTGTGGTTATTAGAGGCCGAATCGAATAGCCGTGGCTCACAAAAGCTGGGTATTGCAATGCTTCTGAGGTCAAAACATCGTCCATGCATCTCTAAATGAAATCGAGAACTAACAAGCAGCAGTATCGATCTAGATGTCGCAAAAAAACTTCGATACCGCGTTTTAGGACTTGAGCTTCTTCTTGAGACTAATAGATGGCATTGCACGTGAAGTATCGGGCTGAATATCTGAATGGCGTATACGGCCCTTGTTTGCCCATCGAGCTGTGGTTATTAGAGGCCGAATCGAATAGCCGTGGCTCACAAAAGCTTCTGCGGTCAATAAAATCATCCATGTAAAGAACTAACCACAGCAGTTTCGATAAGCTTACAGTCGTATCATATCTCGATGCCGCAAAAACTTCGATACCGCGTTTTAGGACTTGAGCTTCTTCTTGTGGCTAATAAATGGCGTTATACGTTTAGATGTAGATATCGAATCGAGATGAATATCTGAATGGCGTGTACAGCCCTTGTTTGCCCATCGAGCTGTGGTTATTAGAAGCCGAATCGAATAGCCGTGGCTCACAAAAGCTGGATATTGCAACGCTTCTGAGGTCAAAACAACATTCATGCATCTCTGAATGAAATCTAGAACTAGTCAGTAGAAGTATTTTATCGCAACGTCGCAAAAAACTTCGCTACCGCGTTTTAGGATTTGAGCTTCTTCTCGTGGCTAAAAGATGGCGTTTCACGTGAGGGCGTATCGGGCTGAATATCTGAATGGCGTGTGCGGCCCTTGTTTGCCCATCGAGCTGTGGTTATTAGAGGCCGAATCGAATAGCCCTGGCTCACAAAAGCGGGCTTCTGAGGTCAAAATATCGTCCATGGATGCATCTCTATATGGGGTGAAATTTTACTAGTGACCGATAGCGAAAACTCAGAACCGGCTGGTAATAAGGAACAACTTTCCCCACGGAACATAGGTCGAAATACGAAAAAAAAATTTTGGACCTCCCATACAAAATTGCCGGTCAGCTGATTTGAGTTGCTGAACTCTTAAGTAGAACTAACAGACAGCAATATTGCTCTCGATGTCGCAAAAAACTCCGATACCGCGTTTTAGGACTTAAGATTCTTCTTGTGACTTATAGATGGCGTTGCCCGTGAAGTATCGGGCTGAATATCTGAATGGTGTGTACGGCCCTTGTTTGCCCATCGAGCTGTGGTTATTAGAGGCCGAATCGAATGGCTCACAAAGGCTGGATATTGGAAGGCTTCTGAGGTCAAAACGTCGTCCATGCATCTCTGAATGAAATCTAGAACTAACTAGCAGCAGCATCAAAGTCGATGTCGCAAAAACTTTGATACCGCGTTTTAGGACTTGAGCTTCTTTTTATGGCTAATAGATGGCGTTATACCTTTCGGTATAGATATCGAATCGAGCTGAATATCTGTACAGCGTGTACAATGTATATCCCTTGTTTAACCATTAAGCTGTGGTTATTACAAGCCGAATCGAATGACAATCGCTCCTTTGCTGACAAAGGATGGATATTAGTGGTGCGGTCAAAAGATCGCATCAAGACACGTATGCCTTTGAAAACAAGGGAACTGGGACTTAAAGTGTGTACCCAGAAGCAGGGTCTTTAGGATCTTCACGGACATTAGGCTAGATAGATCTATAAAATACTATCTTAACCAAACAGGAAACAATCACTACGATCTATATTCTCAAAATTCAACTCTGTGATCCACCCCTGAATACCAAAGAACCAGGTACCTCCGAATACTGAAACTGTGCTCTCACAACTATACTGCTGAGGCAGCTAACCATAACCACAAGTGGGAACCAATAAGTCAAAGTCGTGCATTCAAAAAGGAATAAACCAGACAGCCCACTGTGAAATCCGCACAGAACAGGGTCTGTATTTTTGAATGGGTAGGTGTGGTTGATAAGAATTCAGCTAGAGACAAAGGGTGAGGAATTTCCGGTGAACAGAGGAGTGCGCCAAGGCGACCCTTTATCCCCTAATCTCTTCTCCGCGATACTGGAAGAGATCTTCAGAAAAATAAACTGGAATGAAATAGGACTAAAGATCAACGGTCAAAAGCTAAACCACCTAAGGTTTGCTGACGACATAGCACTATTTTCTGAAAACTCGGAGACATTGCAAAGCATGCTACAACAACTCGCTGAAGAAAGCAAAACAGTCGGTTTAACGATGAACAAAAATAAAACAAAGATAATGACAAATAAGATAAAGTCCGCCATAATGGTTGAAGAAGAACCAATAGACTATGTCGAATCCTACATATACCTCGGGCAACTCATAACTTTTGAGAACCAAATGGACCAAGAAATAGAAAGGAGAATAACCGCCGCATGGAACAGATATTGGTCCTTAAAGGAAATATTTAAGAGCAAAGAATACCCTATGTCCATAAAACGGAAAGTTTTTAACACATGCGTCTTGCCGTGCCTAACATACGGATGCCAAACATGGCCTTTATCTCAACAACATCTAGAAAGTCTAAGAGTGTGCCAGAGAGGCATGGAAAGAAGTATGCTTCATGTGACACGGAAAGATAGAATAAGAAACTCAAAAATAAGAAAACTGACCAAACTGGATGATGTGGCTGCAAAAATTGCAAAACTGAAATGGCAATGGACTGGTCATACGATCAGAGATAAAATCGAAAAATGGTCAGTAGATATAACAACATGGCAACCCAGAGATGGAAAACGCAAAAAAGGGAGACCTACAAAACGATGGGTAGACGATATTGTAGCAACTGCAGGACCTTTATGGACAAGAAAAGCTAGAACATTTCAAACATGGAAAAACCTGGAGGAGGCCTACGTGTCTAAATGGACACGCTGATACCGAGCCGATGCTAATGGAAATGAAAAATTGTTATTTATTTTATTTTATTAAATGAGATTATAATTTAGATATTAAGAAATGTAATTTAATGAAATGAAATGTAATCTAATGAATTTTTTAATGAAGTGCAATGTAATATTTTAAGTATCAGCAATAAAGGCTTATAAACATAAAAAAAGGTGTGGTTGATATTGCTATTTCGCATACTGCGGCAAATGGTGTAATACACTTTGAATTTCACCATTATTATTATCCTTGACAGCCGCTAGATGTCCAATGTAGGACATAATGCCTTCCCTAGGCGCATAGAAAGCCATTTTGGGCCGATTGCATCCAAAAGCTACACCTAGTTACTCACTTTACGAGGAGTCAATCTGGAAGGAGACTTTTTTAGAAAACTTGCTATATAATCCTACCGCAAAAGACAAGAAAGAAGATAATAATTAATAAGGCTTCTAAAATTGTAAACCTAACATGTTCTAAAAATTAGGTAGGAGACAGTCGGAAGCTGCATTATACAAAACGCATGGTCGCCATTTCAGAACCTTCCGATCCGAGCGATCGTCTATGTTCTCCATAACTCAAGGAATTTTCGCAGTCTGACGCATGCGAAAGCAGATTTCTACTGATCCAAAAATACCTCCCCAGTAATACGTTTCGTGCCGCGAACAATGCATTATTGAAGGCAATCATGAGTCGGCCAGGTGGCCGTTTGCCTCAATTTGCTGATCAATTATTGCGCGGACGGTACCGCCGACCGCTCCACATGCTTCTTTGCTGACGGTACGCCGGCCGCTCCATATGTTTCTTTCAGACTTTCAACTTTTGCAGCCTAAGCAGTTAGGATCACCAATTTAAGGGGGTTTTTGAAGACACTTGAAATAAGTCGTGTAGTTCCGGCTTGGAACACATTTTTTCTACCCGAATAAAAGACGACTAAGAGATGATTGCAAGCTTTGGGCAGCAGCGTTCTCAGTGAATGGCAAATCTTGCACTGCGCTCGCCAATCTTTTACTAAGCGTGCGGTGACAAAGCCCACAAGGGGTATAAACGGGATGCCCATGTTTATTAAGTGACTGTTGTAGCTAGTATGTAGGAATCGAAAATGTGAAAGACAGTAAAATTCCTTCAGAGTACGTAGTTGGGGAATTTTCGGAAATCAATGTACAGACGGCGGCTATTAAAAATATATATAACATATTTTCTTTTTGTGTTAAGATACCACAAGATTTTTTACAAAGAATTCAAACTTCACTTTAAAACCTTTTATGGCTACCCAAAACGAAGCTACCACTCCATATTTCTTTCATAATTTTCGAACGGTTGAAAAGCACACGTGGGCCGCGAAAGCCAACCACCTGACAAAGAGAAATAGTTTCGTAATTCTAGTGGAACACACACGTACCAGCACTATACTGCGGTTTGCGATAGCCAACATGCGAATGAAAGCCAGTGGCAGCCGCAATTTTGATGCAGCAACGTGTACCAAGTTCGGAATCCGATTTTTGTATGGGATACAAAAGTATTCAGCTTAAAACTTAATATAACGTTTTTCCAAATTGTGGATTTCAAAATCATACAGAAAAATAATACAATTAAGCGAACTTTGACGCTTTTCTAAACAGTAAAATGTGACGTTATATTCCATTCCTGCGACAATTTAATATTTTCATTCAAAATGCCGTTTCACAACGTTTTAGAAAGTATTTCATTTGACATGTCAGTCAAGTTGCATTTTTTTTGTCTGACAACTGACAACCGGATAGTAAAAACACCGAAAAAATATTTTAATATTACTATCGTTATACCTACGTTCAATATGTAAAGAAAGAATTAGTTGCAAAACTATCCCCAAGATACACTTGCCTAATACGTAGGCTAAGATCGCGCCGCGGTGAGCCGCAGTAGTCCATTCGGTAAAAGCGTCGGTAGTACAGATTACGAAAATCGCAAGGTTCAAATCCTGCCTGCCTGCCACCGGAAAATAAGGAAATAAGGTAGTAGATGTGCGAACCGCCTCCGATGCGCGATTACGCCGGACGAAACAGTTTTTCAATGTTTGCGGTGAACAGGTAATTTCGAAACGAGGCCGACACAATAGTCATAGTGAATTTTTCGTAATAGGCAATCTTTACGTAACTTTTATTTTTTGTAAAAATATTATCAGGAACAGGCTTTATTTATACAACAAGTTATACAATCAATTTTAAAGCTTTCATTTTTACAAAATATTCGATAAATGTTTGTGAAAAGTGACTCAATCATAAAAACGTTGCAAGTTTGTTAATGTTATATTGCATCAATCTTTTGTGTTTCCTCTAAAATCTTTTATTATTTCGAATAAACGACAACGAATTAAACGATATAAACCATTCTACATAAAGTGTTCATCTGTGTTTATCGTATGTTTTTATAATTAGGGACGTTTGATCCAGGCAGGGATTGCCATACGATATGATGTGATTATGATGATATTAGGAACTATCGCAAGCTCATCAACTTACTAATTCAAGGAAGCCACATATACTGGCTTTTCACAGCTTTGTAGACTATAGGAGTAAATGCTACAACTCACGCTACAACACACAAGACCAAATCGTAGCAAAGGTCTACACCGTAGCAAAACACTACGCTCGTAACAATCTTGAGATATCAAATGGCTAGTTGTTTATTTTGGTACAGATTGTATTAAACAAGTTTATTGAACACAAGTAACATCATAAATACAAAGCAAAAACAAAGATACAACAGTAATTGCTTACTATTATTTAATCCATTTTATTTATTTTCATCTCCCATCAGACACACATAACATAAAGCCTATTGTAGTCTTCTGCTGAAAGCCTTCCTCTGGGTACGCCACAAGGTGCAATATTATGTCGTTTCGCCATCCAGTCAGTACCATCCGCCCTATTCAAGCCACCGGTCCTTCTGGCCGGAAGGAGTCCAACTATCAATGAAAAACCAACAATTTTATTTTTCAATTCCTCCGCTAACTTGAAATTCAAGTAGCGTAGTATCTGATTACATCTATTAACTGTTTTAACCATACAACGTTTTCGTAATGGCCTCCTATAAGTTGGGCGGCATATTATGTGCTACAATTTAAATATTAACTATAGTCCGTCCAGTTCGTGCGCGACCCTCCCTAGGGGTGACAGACGTTGGGAGGGGAGATGTCAGCGGGTAGCGGGAGGTGTAGCGGGGAAGGGTGAAGCGCGCATCCGCGCTGCACGTCATATTAAAATGACGTGCTTTTTCGCCCCCCGACCGTCTGTACCCCGCAGGAAGGTCGTGCACGAAGTTGACGGACTATAGTTTCTACTTTTCCAAAGTTTTAGCAAATGAGTGACTTGTATGTTTCAGTTTTCAATTCCTCTCTATCCAACTTAAAATTCAAGTAGCGTAGTATTTGATTACATCTATTAACTGTTTTGACCATACAACGTTATCGTAATGGCCTCCTATAAGTTGGACGGCACATTCATGTAAGAACAGAAAACCTCTTTAAAAAAATCATAGTCAAAATAGGAATTGATTAGGTATTTCTACCACAAATTATGTGGTTCTACCGAGTTTCTAGTTTCTACATTTTTAAAGTTTAGTCATAGAGTAAGTTGCATGTTCTAGTTTTCAATTCCTTTTTCAACTTAAAATTCGTAGTATCTGAATAAAGTATGGCCAATTTGTATGACTCGGTGACAGTTAATACAATTTGTCCTTATCTGTCATATGGTATAATGTCAACTGTCTCTTTCAGATTTGTTTACACTTTTTATCTCGTCTGGTTGGCCTTACTTTACATCTATTAACTGTTTTAACCATAAAAGTATACAACGTTTTCGTAATAGCCTCCTATAAGTTGGATGGCACATTCATGTGATATAAATTATATGCTAGCAAGATTAAAAAACCTCTTTAAAAAAATAAAGTCAAATTAGAAATTGCTTAGGTATTCCTACCGAGATTCTAGTTTTTACTTTTTCAAAGTTTAGTTTAGTTTCGTTTTCAATTCCTCTCTCTCCAACTTCAAATTCAAGTAGCGTAGTATCTGATTACATCTATTAACTGTTTTAACCATACAACGTTTTCGTAATGGCCTCCTATGAGTTGGATGATACATTCATGTGACATAAATTTTAAACTAGTAAGAACAAAAAAACCTCTTTAAAAAAATCAAATACAAATTAGGAATTGAGTAGGTATTTTACCGAGTTTCTAGTTTCGACTTTTTCAAAGTTTAGTCATAGAGTTGCATGTTTCAGTTTTCAATTCCTCTCTCCAACTTAAAATTTAAGTAGCGTAGTATCTGATTACATCTATTAACTGTTTTTACCATACAACGTTATCGTAATGGCCTCCTATAAGTTGGATGGCATATTCATGTGCTATAAATTATATACTAACAAGAACAAAAAACCTCTTTCAAAAAATTAAGACACTTTTGGAATTGATTAGATATTTCTACCGAGTTTCTAGTATCTACTTTTTCAAAGTTTTATACTCAAATTTGTTACAGTTTTCAATTCCTCGCAACTTGAAATTCAAGTAGCGTAGTATCTGATTACATCTATTAACTGTTTTAACCATACAACGTTTTCGTAATGGCCTCCTATAAGTTGGGCGGCACATGGTCTGAATGAAGGCCTGGTTGGCTCGCGGCCCTCGTATCCACTATAATTCTCTACACCACCGACTATATACTATGAAGACACAGCTTAAAAGAAAACCCTAACACAACGTTCGTATACACTATAATTCTCTACAAGTGAACCGTACCATAGACTATTTAGTGCGAAGATACAGCTTAAAAAAACCCTAACGAACCTACAACGTTCATATCCACTATAATTCTCTGCATGTGAACCGTACATCGATTATTTAGTGTGAAGACATAGCTAAAAAAAAGGCAAATTATAATGAACCTACAATGTTCGTATCCGCTATAATTCTCTACATGTAAACGATACATCGACTTGGTAGTATGAAGACACAGCTTACAAAAGAAAAACTAAACATAAGGTAGCCGTAACGATTGAAGACGCCCATAATATGATGCTACGTATTTTGCTACGGACTACTATGACGGCTATAATAATTTATAGATAACTAACTATTGTTTCCTCCAGCGAATTCACCCGTTTTTAGGCATATTCTGAATGAAGGTTGGTTGGCTCGCGGCCCTCGTATCCACTATAATTCTCTACATGTGAACGAAACAACGACAGTTTAGTGCGAAGACACAGCTTAAAGAAACTTCAACTAGAACGACCCTACAACGTTCGTATCCGCTATAATTCTCCACATGTGAACCGCACCATCGACTATTTAGTGCGAAGACACAGCTTAAAAAAACCCTAACTATGACGAACCTACAACGTCCGTATCCACTATAATTCTCTGCATGTGAACGATTCGTCGACTAGTTAGTATGAAGACACAGCATAAAAAATAAAAACTAAACATACCTAAGGAAATCGTAACGATTCAAGACATCCATAATATGATGCTACGTATTTCACTAAGGACAATAATAATGAATAGATAACTAACTATTGTCTCAACCAGCGATTTCACCCGTTTTCCCGTTATAATGAGGCATATTCTGAATGAAGGCTGCTTGGCTCGCGGCCCTCGTATCCACTATAATTCTCTACATGTGAACCATACCATCGGCTGGTTTGTAAGAAGACTCTGCTTTGAAATACGAATAAAAATACGTAGTTATATGATGTAGAAAAATGGCGCATACTATTACAGAAAAAATAATAATACCTAATACTATGAACAAGGGGCGAACGAGCTTATGAAACTAAAAAAAAAATCTTCAAGAAAAATAAATAACTAAGCCGAAATTAGTTTTATATTTTAAAACTAATTTCGGTTAACAGTGTTAACATTTGTATCTGTCATACAAATGTTAAAAGTGACAAAGTCGTTTTGTTTTTAGCGTTTTCCATATTTCATTTACCTAGGTAGGTACTTATAATGTATTTTGGATGCAAAATGATTCAGCTTTTTAGTTACTAAAGTGAGTTTTCAAAGCAGATTCTTTGTACATAACTAGGTTATGTAGTCTTTGTCAAAATTCCACCTCTATAAAGATGGAATTGCCACTGAAAATACTAAACGTGTAATTTCACGTGGCGGTGTAAAACTGTACTTATAGGTTCTCATTGTCTGAATGAAGACTACACGGGAAAGCTTCTTAAATAGACGCAGATTTCATAATAATTTAACAGGAATATGTAAATCAGATTATTATATATACACTGTGGTTACAAGGACTTCGTGTCTGTGAATTTCATAAATGAAAATATTTTTTTTCTTAAAAATAGCGCAACAGACGTTATACGTGTAAACCTCGCCTTAGGATCTGATCAGTACTTACAGGTTGCTTAAAGGAGTTTCTAACGGAGTCCTATTTCGACCTCTATTTATGCCGTGTGGTAGCAGCTAAGACTACTGCCACCCCTAGCCCACCCAGGGAGTTTCATAAAAAACGACATAGAGTTTTTGACCTCGAAAAAGTACCTATCGCTGCAACACACAACAGGCGATGCACCGGGCGCAGGATAGGGTGGCCTGGAGACAAACCATCTCTGGAGCTGCTTTTGGTGGTTACGACCCTCAGCCTTGAGGAAACGACGCAGAAGAAGAAGAAGAAATACCTATCGACTATGGTCAACCGCATGTGGCGGTGATACGACCTACAATAGCACTTCCGAAGAGAGTTGACGTCAGGAAAGCGGCCGATCAGAAAACATTGCCAAATCCTTTTGCTACATGATTTTGTTTGGGATAAGAGCAGGAAGATGATGATATTTCTTGGAATGAGTTGTTCTGTTTCAAAAGCTGGTACCTGAAATTTTATTGAAGAATTATACATTCAATACTACTGCTAAAATGCTCCATTCTCTAAGCTCATGAGTGGAACTAAAATCTCAAATGCCCTCTATATAAAACAAGCAAACCGGAAACCCACAAGTGTTTTAATCCTACAGCAAAAATCTCCCTTTTAAACACACAAAGAGGGCAGCAATATTTAATCAGGGCCCAATACGTGGACCATTCATCATTGTCCGTGGAATTGGACACAGTATCTGAAATTAAACAGTAGGAAGTTTCGTTAATCTATCGAAACCGGACCAAGCACAAATCAATTCATAGAGTCGTTTGTTGAGTTGATGTTCCAATCGGCAGGATAAAGAAAAGGTGCAGTAAAAAGCAACTAGTAATATTGCTGCCAAATTAATTATTAATTTTCTTCTACTTACTACCTACAGATAGCAGATAGGTTCATCGCACACATGTAAACTTTTTAGGAACACTGTCTACTGCAAGACGTTCATAATATGATACAACTTTAATTTCGTTTGTTGTGACTATAACAAATCGTGGATGATTTTAGGGATTGCACGCGCTCATTTACGTGGTAGAAATTAATAAGAGTAGTTATGTTTCTGATTCTCGTTTCCGTAAATGGTCGTTGTTAACCAACTGCCCCTCTTATTTACTGTGACCAGGGCTTTTCTATACAAAAGAAAGATTATGATCTCCCTGTAATAAGCCTCCGAATGGAACTCCCAAATCTTAATTAGCTTTAGGGGCGTATTATTACAATACAAATGTACCGAAAATTAGACGTTTTCATAAAGAGGGACGAAAGAAAGATTTGCGATGTTTGTTCAGGAAGGATGAATTGTTATGAAAAAGGATTGAAAGGATAAAAAAAGCGTAAAAGGAATCCCTGAAACTCCAAAACTTTTGCAATCCTAGGCTGAAGCGGATATAATTCGGACCTTGAACTCATGAAACTCTGCATTTTTTCCATACGTCGATCGAGATAAGCTGTACCTGCCATATCAACATTTGTCAAAGCCAGAGTCATTTGTATTTTACATGGTATTTTTATGATGATTTTGATGGTCGAATGGAAAGAACTAAATATGCAACAAATATCTACTGAACAATACCTACCTATTGAAGTATAACTATTCACTGTCACAAATAAACACAATGTACATACCTACATATTTCACGGCTATATACTGCTGTAAAAACGGCCACTTACACCATGTCTAACAAAAGTTTGAGAGTCATCCAGAAGACTGTGTATCACCATAGGGACAGGTTATCAGCTAATCGCTTCTTATGACACCCACGGGAAAGATATGGGTTAATGCAATTTTAAACCGGCACCACACGGTAAAGAACAGTGAATACAACAACTTAAAAAAATATCAGTAACTACTTATAAAATTTTTTTGTGCAAAGACCGTAGAGTCCATTCAGAATCATAGTGTCATGACAAGCCTAAGAGGGTATTTAGTTAGATACTACGCGTCCAGCGTAACTTGGGCTTCCGCTTAGACTGGTCATATCATTTCATGACACTATGATTGCGAATGGACAGTACCGTATTCAAATAATTTAAACTGTCTTACCCCATGCCGAAAATTTGCCTAAACCAACGTCGACTACAATTGAAGCGGGCTAATATTCCGAATTCTATTATAGCCGCTCAACCACCATTTATACATCAGTAAATTCAGTAGCAGACGGTAGCAAGGCGCAAGTTCGCCCCAGACTTGAATCTGCAATTGGGGAGTTTCTTACTATTGTAACTTCAATTATGGATACGAAAATAAAATACGTAGAGTAATTTATATCGTGAATTTTTGAAGCATCGGAATTTGATGTGTCCTTTATAAAATAGAATTATTACATAAAAAGCTTTAAAATTACGCTACCCAAGTATGTCATATATAAGGTGTAAAAAAATCAACTGCAAATATTTTAAGGGGTGAACCAGCCCGTGAAACTGAACAACTTTCCCCAAGGAACATAGGTCGAAATCTGAAAAAAAAATTTGGACCTCCCATACAAACTGACTCGGCCGGCTGATAATTACATTTTGTATGGGAGGTCCAAATTTTTTTTTCACATTTCGACCTATGTTCCTTGGGGAAAGTTGTTAAGTTTCACGGGCTGGTTAACCCCTTAAAATATTTGCAGTTGATTGTTTTTACATCCTGTAGAGTGGTAGATATTAGGGTTTATTTAGGGTGTTTATAAGGGTATATAGTTGGAAAATCCTGAACTATGAAATTTGACGCTGTTACTTTGTTCGCCCTTCTAGGGAGATTTTCATTGCAACTATCTAACCCCACGCCGAAAATCTTTCTAAACCAACGTCGACTACAATTCAAGCGGGCTAATATTCCGAATTCTATTATGGCCGCACAACCACCATTTATACATCAGTAACTTCAGTAGCAGACGGTAGCAAGGCGCAAGTTCGCCCCAGACTTGAATCTGCAATTGGGGAGTTTCTTACTATTGTAACTTTTATTGCAAATGGATACGAAAATAAAATACATAGAGTAATTTATATCGTGGAACGATTGAGGCATTTGAATTGTCTGATGTCCCCTTCATAAAATAGTATTTTTACATAAAACGCTTTAAAACCACTTATCGCTTCCAAAAAGACATATAGAGTGGTAAATGAGTGCTTATTAGGGTTTATACTTTTGTTTGCGGTATTAGGAAGATTTTCATTGCAATTGTCTAACAAAGTCCGTGGCAAAAATTTGACTACTACAATTCAAGCGGGCTAATATTCCGAATTCTATTATAGCCGCTCAACCACCATTTATACATCAGTAACTTCAGTAGCAGACGGTAGCAAGGCGCAAGTTCGCCCCAGACTTGAATCTGCAATTGAGGAGTTTCTTACTATTGTAACTTCTATTGTAAATGGATACGAAAATAAAATACGTAGAGTAATTTATATCGTGGAATTTTTGAGGCATTTGAATTGCCTGATGTGACCTTCATAAAATGGTATTTTGACATAAAAAGCTTTAAAATTACGTTACCCAAGTATGTCATAAAGAGTGGTAGGTATTAGGGTTTATTTAGGGTGTTTAAGGGTTTATAGTTGGGAAAGCCTGAACTATGAAATTTGGCGCTGTTACTTTGTTCGCGCTTCTAGGAAGATTTTCATTGAAATTGTCTTACCCCACGCCGAAAATTTGCCTAAACCAACGTCGACTACAATTCAAGCGGGCTAATATTCCGAATTCTATTATAGCCGCTCAACCACCATTTATACATCAGCAATTTCAGTAGCAGACGGTAGCAAGGCACAAGTTCGCCCCAGACTTGAATCTGCAATTGGGGAGTTTCTTACTATTGTAACTTCAATTGCAAATGAGTATCAAAATATCTCAAATAGATTTGTATTGTTGACAAATTAGTGTGGATTTTCTACTTCATGAAAGTTTATTTATCACATGAAAAAGCTTTGAAATCCTATTAATCTTTACGCGTTGGCACATAGATATTTCGCAAACTCTTATATGATGCTGGCGGAATAGCATCACCACCCCATTCAACAAAAATAGGAAGTGTATTTCCTTTCCAATTATGCAACCCCGGCGGAAGTGTCGGCTTATCCCTTCGAACTATCGCGAAAGACAATTATTGCCAACTATACTCCGATACGCTCTTTAGCCGTATTGATTCTGCCGTATGATGCTGGTGGAATAGCATCACCCCATCAAAAAAGAGTAAGTTTTTCTCCCAGTACCTACTATCTCCAATTATGCAGCCCCGGCGGAAGTGTCGGCTTCACTCCGCGCTGCTATCGTGAAAGATAATTATCGACAACGAATACTACGATACTCCGATATGCTCTTTAACTGTATTGATTCTCCAGTTCCAATTATATCGATTAGCAGGTCAGAATCAGGACCTATAAATTCCCAAGAGGGTTGGATTCCTAAACCGGTCTTAAAATATTGCCGGTCTTTCAATATAAACTTATTAGAAAATGTTGCTTTTAGAAGTCGTTTTATCAGTTTGTTTAAGTCGTTTAATCTAGACAACATATTTAAAGAACCTACTCGAATAACTGCAACCACAGCTTCTTGTTTAGACAATATCTACTGTGATTGTGTCTATTCAGACCAGGAAATCGTAAATTGTTGTAAATCAGACCACAATGGGCAATCCGTGCTCTTTCCATGTCGTCCTAAAGATGAAAAGATTGTCATTAGTAAAAGAATTATAAGCTCCAACCAAGTAGACAAATTCCATACTGCACTATCAGAAAAACTACCGGTTCTAGACTATGATACTAATAATCCAAATAACTTTTATTCAAAGCTTTTTATAACGATACGTGATGAATTTGAAGCCAAATTCAAGGTAAAGAAATTAACAATTAATCCTAAATTTAAATTCAGTGACTGGGCGACTGTAGGTATTCGAACAAGTAGGAAAAAGTTATTTGAGCTCTATGATGAAAAGTCTTATAATCATAGTGAAACATTCGTTGAACGTGTTAAAATTATTCAAAAATATTCAAAAATGTTTGTATACAAGCTAAAGCAATTTTCACCAAAAATAAAATATACTCTGCTGAAAATGTTATTAAAACTGTTTGGAAAGTTGTTAATTCAGAGACTGGTCGAACTAAACCTATTGAAAAATCTCATTCGTTAAAGACTGCTCAGGGAATTGTTACTGCAGACGCTGATGTAGCTAATGAGTTTGAAAGTTTTTCAGTAACATCCCATTTAAAACTACTGAGTCACTTAACTCTTCGCCTATCATCGCGTCAAATCTTCTTAAAACTAATGTTCAGACTTGTAATAATGTATTTGAGTTTAGGTACATTAATGCAAATGTAATATTAAAAACTTTTAAAGAAATAAAAATAAAAACTACAGAGGATTTATGGGGCATGTCAGTAAGACTATGTAGTTCCTTAATAGATACATTAGCACCATACTTAGCCTGTATATTTAATGCTTGCATTGATCATGGCGTATTTCCTGATCTCATGAAGCACAGTAAAATTATACCTCTTTTTAAAGCTGGCGATAAAACCGATCCCAGTAACTTTAGGCCAGTATCTGTACTACCAGTTTTGAGCAAAGTTTTTGATTAAATTATACTTAATCAAATGCTCCTACATTTCAATCTCAATAAATTACTACATGATCAACAATTCGGTTTTACGAAAGGGCGCTCGACAACCGACGCTGCTGTTAAGCTCCTGCAACATATTTATGGTGCTTGGGAGGAGTCGCAGGATGTCATAGGGGTGTTCTGCGATTTGTCCAAGGCGTTTGATTGCGTTGATCATGAGACACTATTGTTGAAACTGGACCATTACGGTATAAGAGGAAAAGCACTTGATTTGGTTCAATCTTATCTCGGAGGTAGGACGCAGAGAGTGCAGATAAATGGTGTGAAGTCACTGGGTTCTACTGTCAAAATTGGTGTACCGCAAGGATCAATTTTAGGACCGTTCCTATTTTTAGTGTACATAAACGACTTGCCCTTCATGGTACAGAATCAAGCCAAGATAGTGCTTTTTGCTGATGATACTTCTTTAATATTTAAAGTGGATAGAAAGGCTGTAAATATTGACGAAGTAAACGGCGCACTAGATCAGGTTAATAAATGGTTTACGTCAAACAATTTAGTACTGAATTCTAAAAAAACTAAATGTATTAAATTCTCTTTGCCTAATGTAAAAAGTATTAAACACGATGTTGTTCTTAAGAATGAAAAGCTTGATTATGTTACTGAAACAGTTTTCTTGGGGATTACACTCGACGCAACAGTTCAATGGGATCCACATATACTAGCACTGGCTAGTAATCGGCTTACGCTGTTCGAAAAATTCGACAATTGACCGATGTTGCTACGGCCAGGCTTGTATATTTTAGTTACTTTCACAGCATAATGTCCTACGGACTTTTGTTATGGGGTCAAGCCGCTAACATAGAAACTATGTTTGTGTTACAGAAAAGGGCAATAAGAGCAATATATAAACTGCGAAGTCATGAATCCCTAAGAGAATTGTTTAAAGAAATTGGCATTATTACGCTTCCCTCGCAGTACATATTTGATAATATAATGTATGTGCGCAAGAATTCCAGTTCTTATTTAAGAAACTCAGATATTCATTGTCGTAATACGAGAAATAAAAATAAAATTGTACCGCCACAAACCAGATTAAGTAAGATCAGTAAATCATATATGGGTAACTGTATACGCTACTATAATAAAATTCCAGAGGAAATTCTAAAGTTAAATGAGAGGCAATTTAAACTTAAAATAAAGAATACTTTATGTTCGAAAGCGTATTATAAGACAGAACATTATTTGAAAGATAAAGATGTGTGGTCAGTAGCAACAGTTGCTCCAACGCAATGCAAGAGATAGGCATTATTTAAGAATAAACATGACATATATTTTAGTGGATATACCTTTACTTTTATGATATGTAAATTGACATGTATAGTGGTTAAAGACATTTTCATATTATTCTTTAATTTTTTTTTTGACATGTATTTTTTACATTTACTGTAAATCTACTATTTTATCTTTTTTTTGCTATGTTATTTAATTGCTCAAATGTTTAAAGTATATTTTAAAGACAAAACAGTTAGAATAATCTACTGTAATTTTTATTTCTATTTTGTGAGCCGTTTTTGGCTATTCTATTAATTTATTTTCTAAGTTAGCTAGGGTAGCTTAGGGCCTAAGAATATTGTAGATTTTAGAATAGGTGCACTTCTGGGCAGGTTTTTGGGCGGTTTTCCTGTCCAGGGGGTCCGGCTAACCATACAAATGTAACTCGTTTTTAAAATTTTGACAGAATGTTACTCCATTTAATTGTCATTCATTGAGGCATAAAGTTGCATGCTGTGTGGTTAGCCTGGCCAGCCCCGAGGCAGTGCCTTTATTTTTATTTTTTTATCCCGCCTGAGCCGCGTTTAGAGTAGGAACTCAAATTGTTATAAAAAAGAGAAAATTTTGCATTAGAAATTTTCTCTTTTTTAAGATTGTATTAGAATATGACTTTCTTTAAGAGAATCTTGTACATTCCTACAAAGAAATAAATAATTGAATTGAATTTTTTTGAAAATATTGCCAAATCCTTTAGCTACATGATTTTGTGTTCATACAAAACATGTTGCGCCGACCCAAACTGATTCGAGATACGGGCAGAAAGACCCAAACTGATTTAGTAGGTATAAGGGCAGGAAGATGGTGACTCAGCACCTACAATCTGCAGAATGTGCATTCACGAAATTTAAATAAATTGTTTGGTGTCATATAATATTTTGACCCAAAATTCATAACTACCTATTTGCAAGTGTTTTTCGTTCAACACAATAATAAGAACAAAGTTTATATGAAACTTTTTCGTAACGTTGATTTGTTTTGGAACAGCTGGACGGAATTGCGGGAACCCATAAATCATAAAAGTAAGAAAATATTTTCGATTCCAATCTGATTGACAACCTGAAAATCTGAAAAGTAAACAAGATGTGAAACTAGAGCAGAAACACAGCTGTCGTACGCAGGTCGTAGGCCGCCGTGTGAAAATATGCCGAGTCACCGATATGGCGTTTTTATAAGCGTGTAGGTAGGTCAGTCACTATTCCCAAGGAGGGTTGACGATTCCCAAGGAGGGTTGACGTCTGGTAGGCGGCCGGTCGTAAAATTCAGCCAGATCCTTTTGCAACACGATTTTGTGTTCAACGAAACGTGTTGCGCCGACCCCAAGTAATTGGGATAAGGACAGGAAGATGATGTAGGTAGTCCAGTCACTGTAGGTACAGTCAGATTTGGACATTAATTCGAGGATTTTTGTACTAAAATCGTAGCAATAAGACGTAAAAAGTTCATAGTCGGGGATGCATAAATGGTGCTTCTGGTACAAAGTAGACATTTTGGTTTTTCTGGTGCAGGCCTAAGTTGATCATGGACCACGCTAAGAATCCCTATAGAACCAAGGTTATCTAATCAATCAAAACTTTTGTTTTGTATTGCATCGTCTTCCAGGCACAGCAATCAACTTCTACTTTCACAAAAACAACCTTTTATAAAAGAAAACGGCAAAAAAATCAAACCAAACGACCACAGATTGCATAAATGAAAAGCCCTGCGCCGTTCGAACACTACGAAACAGATATTATAAGCTGTCTGGATGCTATTCCATTACACCTCATTACGTATTAACCTCTCGACGGCTGAATCCAGGTACGGATTTAGACGCCGCAGTGTCCACAACGCGGCAGCCATGACTGGGACTTTCTGGTTCGGCTCTGGAGCTAGAAATAACTTGGTCGACTACCGCAGGCCGCAGCTATTCTGACTGGAAATTTCAATTTGATCCAGTTCCGAAAGTATTTTTGAAAATAGGATGATGATAGTTTTAGTATCAATAATATTCGGGATGAATATTTAACTTCAACTTGTTACAAATAATAAAACGCTTTCGAATCACACGAATTACCTTGTTATCCCTAAAAGTTTAAAAACAGTAAACTAGTTCGAAACATATAATTTATTTTTAGTCTATTGGATTTTTAATGCACTCACAGCGCTATATTATTCCCAAAAATTAAAATATAAAATTGAAAAAATGTCATGCATCCACCGGGGTTTGAACCCAGGCCGCATAGAGAACCCTATTCCACCGTTCCACCGCTCAGCCATCCATACCAGCCATCAGCTATCTACGCCTGTCATATATGAATCTCTTGATGCTCGTCTTCATTTATGCATTTTAAAATTCTAGTTCTAAGCCCATCTCTGTACAATGTCTAAGACATCCGCAGACTTAAGCATATAGCGCTCTGGTGGTAATCACATCTCCTAGTTACCTCGATACTACACCACAGCCGTTGGTTAGTCTGGGAAAATGCGCACTACCGTAAGAGGTGCCCCATGCTGGTAGCGACTGGTTGGCGAAAACGAGAGATCGTGCCCTGGGGAAGGTCTAGGTACACCTGCAGCTGATATGATGAAAAGGTGCTACTCTATACTTCGACTTACGTGACATGTTAAGTATCCAGTTGTTCAGTTTCATGGACATCATCATCTTCCTGCCCTTATCCCAATTACTTGGGGTCGGCGCAACACGTTTTGTTGTGTTGCATAACACAAAATCGTGTTGCAAAGGATTTGGCTTAATTTTACGATCGGCCGCCTACCAGACGTCAACCCTCCTTGTGAATGCTTTTGTGGTGGATTAACCGCCACCATGCGGTTGGGCCTGGCTGTTTGGGTCGGGTTTATCCCTCGGCCGCCTCTTACGACCCCCACGAGAAGAGAGGGGTCGGTGCTATTCTACTCTGCCGGCACCACACGGCTAAATGTTCAGTTTCATGGACATTCTCTCTAAACACATAAGCACTCATATCTTTTTCCCCTCTGTTTTTAAAAATTTCGTAAGCTTATAACGCCTCATCACATACTATAATTCGAGCTCGGCTGGTTCGGGTTAACGTTAACCCTTGGGTTAACTGGTTATTGGGTTATTAACTGCCGTGACTTGGCATGTTGCCGTGAAAAATTATAAGCACAGTTTAAAGCCTAGCTCTCGATTGTTCAAAGAGGATAAATTACGCTACAAATGGTTGTCGATCGACTACAAAAAAAGGAGAAGGTTTTGTATTAGTCGGAATCATTGATGTAATTTTTTTTTCTGTTCACCGATTATTCAAAGAAACCTTGACTGAACCCAAAAAAGAAGTTAGAAAGGGTAAATATACCTTCAGTGATACAAGTTAGGTCAAGAAATGGCGAAGGCATCCTAAAGAAATCCAGGCAACTCTTCAAAGTCCATAGACACAATCGAAGTTTACACCAAAAATGTCTATTACGTTTTCATTCGTTCGGATAAAATGATAAACTTTGTCAGACATAAAAAAACATGAAAGTAAGTATTTGCAAACAGTCTGAAAACCGGTGTAGAAAATAATCTGATCCGTCTCGAATGAATAGGTTCATTATCGCAGACGGTCATCCATTATGGATGGGCACGGCCCGGATCCGAACTTCGGACTCTCCGTAACTAAGTTCGCCGTCAATTAAACGCCGACTTACATCCGGTCAAAACATCGAATCGCGAAGATTATTGGAGGGTCTGCCGATTGGAAAGGAAACATACATAAATGAGTCACGCTTTTATCCCTAGCGGGGTAGGCAGAGCTGTCAAGAGCCATTGGAGAGGAAAACTCGAAGATTATTAGACTACAGATTGCAGCAAGCAGGACTGTGATCTGACCTTACAATACAGCCTAACAACAAGCAACTAACAAGCCATAGAGTGCGTGGAGCCGCGAAAATACCATCCTAGAACGTGAATTGGGCAAACTGCATTGAACTCACAAGTGTCACAGTACACAGATGTGACCTGAACGCAAGCGAAGCTATTTTTTGGTGTGACCGAGTAGCTATAGTCCGCGTGCGATGTGATGGATCATGTCGCTGCCTTCGAATCGCGCGGACGAAGGTAGTCCCATCCATCGTAGTGTGATTCTTCGGCTTACCTCTTTCTCAAAAGCTATTAGAACTACCTACTTACTAATAAAGATATAAACTATCGATATCAAACTAACGATATCAACCCGCAAAGACATGAGTAGGTACCTAAGTACGGTACGTTTGCCTGTGGAACTGCGGCTGATTTCCACGTAGTTACCTCTTTCTCAATAGGTACTAGAACTACCAACTCACAAATAAAGATATAAACTATCGATATCGAACTAACGATATCAACTCGCAAAGACATGAGTAGGTACCTAAGTACGGTACGTTTGCCTGTGGAACTGCGGCTGATTTCCAAGACTCGTTTCCCGTCCATTCATCGCATTGATTCCGCAACCGCTGCGGGCTCTTAGCAGTGGAGCCACGAAAAGCATGGTCGCGGCGATTGAATAAAAATATGCCAAGTTTCTTGACCTCCCATAGCTCCCATAGAAGACTGAGCTTGACGCGACATGGTGCGCCGTCAAAATGACTGGTTTGTATGTAGGGGATGCCAGAAAGACACGGCAGCATGCTTCATTCTATTAACGACGCTGCTGTCCCGTTGACGGCGTACTACGACGCCGCCACGCTCGGTCTTTATTTTGATCTTCAGCGAAGAGCGTTTTCGTGGATTTTATAAGACTGGAACATGTGCTGTAATAGGAAGGCCACCGTGAACCAACAATCAGGCAAAGATTACCCTGATCGGGTGTTGTGTCAGGAAACTGAGGTTTGATTTGGAAGTTCGTTTTGCTTGCGTATTTAAATGATTTGTCCTGAGGCAATTTGGTTTATTTTATTTTTATTTATTTATTTAATCGTATGGCTTACAGTCTAGTAATAATCTAAAGAAAGACATTTAGGTTTTTAAGCTAGTTGGCAGCGTCAGAGGGAAGGTCAAACAGATCTCTGGGGGATCCCTTGTAGGATGACAATGGACAGCGCTGGATGATGTGGTCCACGGTTTGAATTTCCTCACCATATTCGCACATAGCACTATCTTTCCAGCCCCACTTGTGGCGGAAGTAGTTACAACGGCCGTGTCCAGTCCGTAGGCGGTTCAGGCGACACCATTGGTTACGTGGTAGTTCGAAACCCGGTAACTTGGCCGTAGGGTCAAGGTCGTGCGCGGTTGTCCCGACTGTTGCTCTACTCCACTCCGATTTCCAGTTTTCTGCTAGGCTGAACTCAGGTGAGTTTTTGGCTGAGCAATATGGTGGATTTCGGGACTTGAGCCGATGGGGCGGTGGCCTGCAAAAGTGGTCGTGTGCCGGGAGATTGGGAAACGATTTGATCTTATCAGCTTCTCTTTGTAAAGCATATCTTCTACGGAGGTCTGCGGGGGCGATGTGACTGAGGACGGGAAGCCAATGAGTAGGAGTCGATTTGATAGTTCCCGTAATGCACCGCATGGTATCGTTAAGCTTTACATCCAGTTTCTCGACGTGGGCGCTGTTAAGCCAGACTGGGGCGCCGTACTCGGCAGCAGAGTAGACCAAGGATATACTGGACGTACGCAGGCAATTGGCAGTAGCGCCCCAAGTAGTACCGCAGATTACAGGTGCTCCTTGTAAGTCAGAGATCTATCGAGAGTGACTCCAAGGTACCTTGGGCAGGGGTTATATTTTAGAATCTGGCCATGAAAAGGTATCTGTGGCTGGTAGTTTGCCAACTTATTGTTTAGGTGAAAGCATGTCACTTCCGTCTTGCTCGCACTGGGAATCAGACGCCAGTTCAGCAGGTATTCACCTATGATTTCCAGGTCAGCAGCCAAGATTGACTCTCCTGTACTGAAATCACGGCTCTGTGTGACAAGCGCGATGTCGTCGGCGTACATAAACTTGATACCCTTCGTTTGGGGGATGTCGTGAATATACAGGTTGATCGGGTGTTGTGTCAGGAAACTGAGGTTATGATTTGGAAGTTCGCTTTGCTTGCGTATTTAAATGATTTGTCCTGAGGCAATTTGGTATTGAACGCGCAATCATGCGCTCGAATCACATTTCTCAACAAAAGAACATCGCAAGTAGAGTCTTCGAGTGAAAGAAAGTGTTCAGTTGGAAGGCAACCGTGAACCAACAATCAGGCAAAGATTACCCTGATCGGGTGTTGTGTCAGGAAACTGAGGTTTGATTTGGAAGTTCGCTTTGCTTGCGTATTTAAATGATTTGTCCTGAGGCAATTTGGTATTGAACGCGCAATCATGCGCTCGAATCACATTTCTCAACAAAAGAAAATCGCAAGTAGAGTCTTCGATTGAAAGAAAGTGTTCAGTTAGGTAGATTTTGTATCCGCGCTTTTAATGCCTCTATGCAAAGAATAGTCGGGTGTCTGAAACTAACTCAATTACAGGGCCTGGTAGCGTCATGAGGATCGATTCAACAAGGTTTTTCTGAGGATCCAACATTCATACCAATGGCTAACGAAAACAAGAAGTTTAGTGGTTTGCTTCTGCTTGTCGGGTCATTTTGATGGAGTTCGTTGCTAGTTTGAGATGTTTCATATCTTAAGATGTCACCTTGCTCATCAAGTGGCGTAAAGATTAAAGAAACAAACCAATGAACCCGAATATTACCTAACTGCCATTCAATTAAGCATTTAGTCCTGGTGCAAACTATGGAGTGGACATTGTAGCGAAAACTTTGCAGTCGTGCTCAGACCATGAAACTGAATAACTGTCTCCATGGGAAATATGGTGGTAAACGAAAAGAAATTTGTGACTTCCCATACAAAGTCAGTCAGCTGATAGTGAATTTTGTATGGGAGACAGGAATTTATTTTTCGATTACCAGCATATGCTCCTCGGGAAAAGTTGTTCAGCGCCATGACCCTGTATAAGAATACCTATAGTCTATAGTCAGTCAGTGACCCTATAGTCAGACATATACTATAAATACCACCCGCCCTATTCTACGAACTCGAGTTAGTAACATCATAATTACCCTAACCACTTTTAATTCCCCTAATGGCTGTCAATGGTCGTCTGGCCCTGAAGTTTAGGTAACTATAGTTATTATGAAAAAAGTTTGGTACTTATTCGATTTCTTTAGTGAAACTTCTCAATAAACTTCTACGTCGAAGATGACTACGCCCAGAACAAATATTAAAAAGAAAGCTTGGCTTCGCCAAAAAGCTTGAATTCTGGACAAGCCTTACTATAAAAACAAAAAACCCGACTACAGTAATTTTCAAGTTATAATTTACGTTTAAAATCAGCCATTTTGAATTTATGTTTTAGTACCTAACGACACGTCATTCATAAGTCAAAATCCGTCAAGCGTGTAGGCTGTAGAACAAGATTTTTTTATCCACAAATACATACATACATACTCGCTAAAAACAGAACCCTCCTGAGGTATTCGGGCAAAAAGTTAATATTAGTAAACAAACGCGTACCGCTAGCAATACCTAAGCTCGGACTAGGAACTTTTGTTAAAATCACAACTTAGCCAGACAATCTTTAATATCATATTGATAAGTTTCGATTGATAATTTGGTGGGACGGATATTTTTCGCCGATGAAGTTCTACTGTAGGATGATCCGAAATTATTCTTGCTCTGAAAACCTGAGTGAAAGTCGATCAAAAATAGTAAACACAAAGCTCAAAATCACCATCGAATCTCCGTGCTCAGCCGAAAGCTCATTACGACCAAACCATCCGGGCAAGGGACGGTGCTCTAGTATGGATGTGAAAAAATAATCGATTATTAAAAGAAATCGATGATTTTTACAACAAAATTGTTTTATTTTTACAATCGATTCTGATATTTCAATTTTAGCATGAACAAACAGGTATTCTATATTTTTTTGCCTGGTTTTCGCAAATTATTTTGGGTCTTGCGTAACGTCAATACCTATTAAAATAGTAGAAGCATTCTTTTAGTTATGATGTTTATTTTAGCTGTGTTGGTAACTATTTGCCGTGTGATACCTGCTACCCCAATTCTACCTGTGCTTCTCGTAACCAGCGACTAAGGCATAATCATCCAGAAAATGGGTAGCAGCGTTCCCTGTAAACGCAAGATCTGTGCTCGCCAATCCACCTGCCGAGCGTGGTGTGTATGGAAATGCATAATACTTTCCCTTATAGTGGCCCATGTCTAGCAATTGACTTTATTACAAGTAACTATTAAAAATATATATTGCGTAAAATCAAGTTAAACATTTTTTATTTTTAAACGAAATGTTTTTATTGTATAAAATCGATTTATTTTAATAGATATGGTCTTGACTAGAAATAATCATACATACACACATATATCACGCCAATACCTCTTGCGAGGTAGACAGAGCGTAAACAGCTGTACGAAACGGCCATTTACACCACGTCTGACATAAGTTTGAGAGTCACTCAGAAGACTGTGTATCACCAATCACCTTAGTGACAGTTTGTCCGCCTGTTGCCTAAAATTGTAATAAACATCAACTCTCAAAATCCTTATTCGCTTCTTACGACAACCACGGGCAAGATGGGGGTGATTATATTCTATGCCGGCACCACACGGCACATGAGTACTATATTTACGGTTATTAATAGTTCATACCATTAAAATCATATCAGTCTTTTAAAAAATAAATACATAATATAAAATGAAGTCGTTTTTAGCGTTTCTCTGTCTATCTGCCTGTCGTGGAATTCGACAAAATAATCGATTGTTAATAAAACGATTTTCCGTTACAAAAGTTGCATCCCTAGCTAAGATTATAGCCGTTGAGCAAAAAAGAGAATAGAAACCGTTGAAAAAATTGCAATACACATCAACTCCCAAAGTCCCTTATCATCCCTTAGTCGCTTGCTATGACACCAACGGGGAAGACATGGGGTGATGCTATCCTAAGCCGGCACCACACGGCACCACCAGAAACAACTAGAAATAAGATAATCGATTTTCCGTTACCAAAGTCGCATCTTTAGCTACGTACGAGTATAGCCGTCGCGCAAACAACTGCAAAAGAGACTCGCGGGATTCGATTTGAATAAGAAAGCGCTCGTGTCGGCTGGTAGAGATCGTCGGCCGGAGACAATGTGAGGTATGAATAGCACACGAAAGAAGAATGATTAGCTCTATACATACATCACGCCTACATCCCTTACTTAGCCAGAGCGTGAACGGTTGTAAAAAAATAACCAATTACACCACATAAATACATAGTACAAGTTGCAGTCGCTTTTTGCGTTTCTCAATCTTGAATTTCACGAAATAATCGATTAATTAAAAAATCGATTTTCCGTTACTAAATTCGCATCTCTAGCTACGAGTATAGCGGTCGCGCAAACAACTGCAAAAGAGACTCGCGGGATTCGATTTGAATAGGAAAGCGCTCGCGTCGGCTGGTAGAGATCGTCGGCCGTAAGAGCTGACTTGATTTATCCTTTGAATGGTATGAATAGCACACGGAAGAATGATGAGTACTAGATTTACTGTTATTTATAGTTCATACCAATATAATCGTATCAGTGTTAGTAGATTTTTATATAAACATTTTTAGTCGTAACAAAGAAAGTAATGAAAATGAATGTGGATGGACGCAGGAGAGGAAGGCCTAAAAAAGTTTGGATGGATTGTATAAAAGACGACATGAAAAATAAAGGCGTAAGTGAGTATTTGATTGGTGATAGAGATAAATGTAAGAAAAAGACATGTTGCACCGACGCTAAATAAATTGGGATAAGGACAGGCAGATGATGATGAGTGAGATTATGACTGCAAAAGAGACTCGCGGGATTCGATTTGAAAAGGAAAGCGCTCGCGTCGGCTGGTAGAGATCGTCGGCCGGTAAGAGCTGACTTGATTTATCCTTTGAATGGTATGAATAGCACACGGAAGAAGAATGATGAGTACTAGATTTACTGTTATTCAAAGTTCATACCATTATATTCATAACAGTCTTAGTAGATTTTAAAAACATTTTAAGTCATATGAGGAGGGATGAAGATCATGTAACAAAGAAAATAATGAACATGAATGTGGATGGACGCAGGAGAGGAAGGCCTAAAAAGTTTTAATGGATTGTATAAAAGACGACATAAAAATAAAGGCGTAAGTGAAGAATTGCGGCAATATTCATTGGTTAAATGGACAGGGATTAACTTTTAACTTGTCAAGGCTTTACTGTACACAATTCTTCAACAAAACAAAAAGGGTTTCATAATAACAAAAAAACAGCTTCGCCGTATAGAACTGCCATAGCAGACGCGCCAACAACTGCAAGGAGACTTGCGGGATTTGATTTGCATAGGACAATGCTCGCGTCTTCCACCAGAGAGCGCTGATCGCCGTATCCATAGCACTGAACGAACATAGTTTATATAGAAATGTCACAACAAAAATCGAGATTAGCATCATAAAGCCAATTTCTCTCCATAATATAGATAATGGCACAAAAAACATTTCTATAATAACAAAAAACAGCTTCGCCGCATGGAACTGCCATAGCAGACGCGCCAACAACTGCAAGGAGACTTGCGGGATTTGATTTGCATAGGACAATGCTCGCGTCCGCCGCCAGAGAGCGCCACTAGCCGTATCCATAACACTGAACTTGAAGGAACGTCATTGAAATAGAAATGACACAACTAAAATCGAGAAAATGATTAACATTTATAAGGCCTCCTCTCCATCCATAGTTTACGAGAGGTACTTACAGCCTGGTGACGGACGGACAGACAGACAGTTCCCTTTCACCCTTTATTTACGGCATCCTAAAAACAGGTTACCATAGCAGACAAGCAAACAACTGCAAGGGGATTTGATTTGCATAGGAGAATGCTCGCTTCCGCCGCCAGAGGGCGCTGCTCGCCGTATCCATAGCACTGAATGAATAGAATTTCAACAGAAATTGAGATTACCTTCACAAAGTTAATCATTGATTATCATTTAAAATGCCTTCTCTCCATAAAATAGTTTTATAATAACAAAAAAACAGCTTTGCCGTGTGGAACTGCCATAGCAGACGCGCAAACAACTGCAAGGAGAGTTGCGGGATTTGATTTGCATGGAAAAATGCTCATTAAAGCTCGCGTCGGCCGCCAGAGAGCGCTGCCCGTCGTAGCACTGAATATGACAGATGATTCTAGAAATGTCACTTAAAAATAAACCCCTAATTTCAATACCTTTTAAGTAAATAGCGCGTCATGTCACATTTGCAAAATGTCTTGGTCGAGGTCGGTTACTGACTATAGAGGTATATATTTTTTTACAATTTCTTCTATCTATTTAGGCAAAATCTGAAGCAGAGAAAGTTCAACCCGTAAAAATATGTGGGTAGGAGATTTATTCTCCGTAACTTCTACTGTACCTGCTTCTGTGAATATCCCGTGCCCCCCGAAACACGATCTTATTTAAAAGTCACACCCGGCGCGATTTTATAAAGGAATAATGTCTACGTGAAAACTTTCAAGTTTTCAGCTGAAAAGGAAAAAACGTGACGTACGGCGGTCTTTGTCTGCGGTATTGTATTCACCTTTTTATATTCGTACTTTTAGTTTTGCAACTTTGTATTATGAGACGTGTGGAATTTTTTAAGACATGCATGTTACATATATGTTGGATTTAAAATTAAAAGTTCGTTACTGTCTATGTAAGTAAATTGGGGTGTTTTGTTCACTCTTGTCTGTTTAATTTGAATTTAAGTAAGTATTTAAAAGACGCATCAAAACACGATGCGTTTCTTAGAAAAAGCTAGCGGTGTTCATGACAGAGAAACGCAAAAACTACTTCATTTTATACTATGTATCTGTTGAGTAAACATTGTTAGAAGCCTAGACTTCAAAATATTGTACACGTTCAAAACGTGACTGGCGTTTCGTATCTTTAAAAAGCAATTTCCTCCACTAAAACCTCATTCCGTTTCATATTTCGAAGGCCTTAAGAGGCGTCATGATGTTTTAATCCACGATAAATATCCCTCTATCATAGCGAGGATCCGCAGACATTAAGAGGACGAGCTGGTGCTTAAGTTGTCATTTCTCGGCGCCCGTATAACGCCTAATCCACCTAATGCTTGACGAGGTACTATTGGTTTTTGTGGAAATCGTGATAGGTGACTTGAGAGCGAGAATGGAGTGAGTTCAGTCAGCGTCTTCCATGTTAAAGTCATAAAATAGAGAGTTTACAGAAGGTTAAATCGGGCTTATTTAGGATTTTCGCGATTGGCATTTGTTACATAGGCAGGGTTGATACTGTCAAAAATCTCAAAGCAAAACAGCATATTCTGATAAAAACTTCATAGGATTCTGAGCCAATTTAAACGCAAAAGGCTATATAAAATTATGTACATAATTTTATACTATTTATCTACTTTAGTTCGAAGCCTAGACTTCAAAAGATTGTACACGTTCAAAACGTGACTGGCGTTTCGTAGCTTTAAAAAGCAATTTCCCCCACTAAAACCTCATTCCGTTTCGTATTTCGAAGGCCTTAAGAGGCGTCATGATGTTTTAATCCACGATAAATATCCCTCTATCATAGCGAGGATCCGCAGACATTAAGAGGACGAGCTGGTGCTTAAGTTGTCATTTCTCGGCGCGCGTATAACGCCTAATCCACCTAATGCCTGACGAGGTACTATAGGTTTCTGTGGAAATCCTGATAGGAGACTTGAGAGCGAGAATGGAGTGAGTTCAGTCAGTGTTTTCCATGTTAAAGTCATAAAATAGAGAGTTTACAGAAGGTTAAATCGGGCTTATTTAGGATTTTCGCGATTGGCATTTGTTACATAGGCAGGGTTGCTACTGTCAAAAATCTCAAAGCAAAACAGCATAATCTGATAAAAACTTCATAGGATTCTGAGCCAATTTAAACGCAAAATGCTATATAAAATTATGTACATAATTTTATACTATTTATCTACTTTAGTTCGAAGCCTAGACTTCAAAAGATTGTACACGTTCAAAACGTGACTGGCGTTTCGTATCTTTAAAAAGCAATTTCCCCCACTAAAACCTCATTCCGTTTCGTATTTCAAAGGCCTTAAGAGGCGTCATGATGTTTTAATCCACGATAAATATCCCTCTATCATAGCAAGGATCCGCAGACATTAAGAGGACGAGCTGGTGCTTAAGTTGTCATTTCTCGGCGCGCGTATAACGCCTAATCCACCTAATGCTTGACGAGGTACTATAGGTTTCTGTGGAAATCGTAATAGGTGACGTGGGGCGAGAATCGAGTGAGTTCAGTCAGCGTTTTGATATGTATCACTTCCTACACAAATTAGTTTCCAGTCTGGTTAGGACATAGCAGGTCTGACCGTTTGGAAAATAAAAGTTCCATGCTTTGAAGAACACGTTAAAGCCGTCGCTTCCGGTTACTGTCTATGATTTCTTAGACGGCGGTCGAGGCACAACCATATCAGAGGCCTGCTACTTGTGGTAGGTGGTTGTAAAACCAGAAGGTTCACTCGGCCCTATTTCAGATTTTTGCGATTGGCACTTGTTACATAGCCAGGGTTGTTTTGTTACTGTCAAAAATATCAAAGTATAAAAATATCAGAACTGCAAAATCTGATACAAGAATGTCATATAAATCTGAGCAAATTTTGATTTTGGCAATGTTTTATGGCCGGTCGCCTGCCTGACGTCAACCCTCTTTGGGAATGCTATTTTATGTCGTAAGTATGACCGCCACCATGCGGTTGACCATAGTCGACAGATATTCAGCCGAGATCAAAACCTCTACATCGCCTTTTACTATATTTCTCTTCGTGTCATTCAACGACCCGATGAACCCTGGTGTCAGAGTTTTTCAACCGCTTACTGAAGTGGCAGGCCTCTGACATGGTTGTGTAACGAACGCCATCATAGATAGCAACCGGGACCGACGGCTTAACGTGCCCATCCGAAACACGGAACCATCTTACTTTTCAGACAATCAGGTGGTTCAGCCTGCAATATCCTAACCAGACTGGGAACAAATTCACAAAGTGATAAATATCAACTTTGTGAGTGACCCCACCGGGAGTTGAACCCGGAAACTTCTGCGTGGCAGGCAGTCATACTATAGTCCGACAGCTTCGTGCGCGACCCTCCCTAGGGGTGACAGACGTTGGGGGGGGGCGATGTCAGCGGGTAGCGGGAGGTGTAGCGGGGAAGGGAGACGCGCGCACCCGCGCCGCACGTCATATTAAAATGACGTGCTTCCTCGCTCCCCCACCGTCTGTACCCCGCAGGAAGGTCGCGCACGAAGTTGTCGGACTATAACCACTGTGCCACATCGGCTGTCACTATGAAACACTTGTCTTTTACTATGAAACACCCTGAGTGGACTAGGGGAGGCAGCACGCTCAGCCGCTACCACATTGATACCTGCGCTCAAAAAATCCGATTTAACCTAAACCAATAGTAGCGCTCGCACTTAGAAAGTGTAAGGCTAGGTGCACACGAACGAAGTCTCCCGTCTCCGGCGTAATGCGGTGTGCGGCGGCGGGTTTAAAACAACGTGTGTTTATAGCCTTACCCAGTAATTGAGAAAACGAGTGTGGAGCTCGCTAAGAGTTTGTTGCTCTGAGTGTGGGCTCGTAATCTTTGTACGACCTAGTTGACAGAATTCTGGAAGCGTAGATTTTTTCGTATGTTTGATCTAGAATGGCCGTGTGATGCCGGCTTAGAATAGCATCACCCCAATTAAAAAGCGACTAAGAGATACTCATCAAGGGAACGGGCAGCAGCGTTCCTTGTAAATGCAACACTTGCAACAGCTCTCGCCACTCCGCCTGCCAAGCGTGGTGAGTATAGCAATACCCTCCGATAGGGGGAGGCCTATGTCCAGAAGTGGATTTTGTGGCTGTTATGGTAGCTAGCTAGGGAGGAAGTGTCGCTCTTTTTCGTATTTTTGGTCAGGGTCTGGTTAATATTTCGTAATTTTCGGTGCTTTCAGATACGGACGCTAAGGAATTTTGTACTGGATCTTACTTATCATCATAGCAACACTTACGCTGTGCCTACCCCGCAAGGGATGTAGGCGTGATATACTATAAAAGTATGTATAAAAAATTAGCATAATACACATAGGGTCTTATCGTGATAGTTTTTTAGGTAAGATAATAAGCAAAATAGGCTGACTAGTACATTCCTTGTGCCTATAGGGAAGCATTTAGACTAAGAATAGACGGACAGTCTGAAATCTGCATGGAGTCAGCTTCCCGCCGTATCGATCCAGCTATTTTAGGATCCAAACGAACGTAATGGAGGGAAAGTTGAATACGAGTTATTAGCATATGGGCTTCGTTGTAGCACTTGCAGCCTCTGTGATATAAATGGTAAATATACTTGAAATAATGGCGATTGCGTCAAAAGTTTAGGTAAGGGACGGAAAACCGCGTTGCTTGAAGGGCATTTTGACGTTTACCGTTCACTTCTCGATGTGACCATTGTAACTATGACACCAGGGTTCATCGGGTCTATTGACGACTCGGTATCTCACATACATAAGAGAGAGAGATATAAATATGACGACTTCTGCGGTACGTCAGATGCAGTCGGAAAAACAGTGTTACCGCTACCGCTAGCTGATGATCATTCCTAAGACAGCAAAGGGCGCAAGAAAAGAAGCTCAGAAAGACAAAATTGCAGGCATTATTCTTTACTTCCAAGTGCGTATTCAAGTGGAAGTGGGCGAGTCATATAGCCAGAAAATCTAAGTCGTGGTGGAATAGGGACTCTGGGACCAGAAGTGACCTGGAGGAAGGCCACAGATGAGGTGGCAAAATTACATCGAAAAGGTGGCGGGTAGCACTGGAATTTTACCGCCCAAAACAGAAGGAAGTGAATAAGTTTGAAGGAGGCCTACACCAAGTCTTTGGTTGATGATAGCTAGAAAATAATAAGAAAAGCGTTTCCTTTAAAAAAACAGCCGTCTCAAATAATTCCTTATCAAACCCGACCGTTACCAAAACAGAACGCAATAACGGCATTGGAGCGCAACGTTCCGATCATGAAACAGAAATACGAGCAGTTTTAAAACAATAAATGTTAGCAGTCGGGCCGAAACGATAGTTCCGCCGCACTGTTCCACGAAACTGCGAAATGCACAGACAATTAGAGAACCTAGAAATGGCATCTAATATGAAATCCTTCAAGTAATTATGCATTGGGAAGCGCGTGCACGGAAATATTTCAAACAGAAGTACGAGCAGTTTTAAAACAATAACTGTTAGCAGTCGGGCCGAAACGATAGTTCCGCCGCACTGTTCCACGAAACTGCGGAACGCACAGAAAATAAGAGAACCTAGAAATGGCATCTGATAATAATAAATAATCTGTCCGAGTCGAGACCCCCTGAGTACATCGGCAATAAAACACTCAACATCAGAAGATGGCTGAGTGTTGTTAAGAACGATATGGCGAGCTGCGAATTAGTAGATCAGGACGTCCAGGACAAAGCGAAGTGGAAACGGAAAAGCAGGAAAGCGGACCAACGCTAGGAAGAATAAGAAGAAGAATCTGTCCGAGTCGATTTCGATTAAAGCGACTGCTGGACAGGCTCTCAGCAGCTGGCGTCTCGTTGGTCCGTGCGATCGTGTGCTCGTATGTGGCTGCAGTTGCCAATTTTGGCCTTCAAAATCATTCGTAAGCCCACTAATTATGCATTACATTGGTTGCACTTTTTTATATCGACTGTCTCGTTGAAACCACCATACATACATACATCACGCCTTTATCCCTTGCGGGGTAGGCAGAGCGTCAACAGACCATAGACCTACAAAATTATATATTTTGTGTTATCCTTGTCCTGCATCATATCATGCCACGTGTATTAAAAATGAATCCAAAGAGCCTTGAAAAATCCCTAACGGTTTTCCTTCTTCACCACCACAGAAAGAAGTACTTACAATACTTTCCGAAGGCGGTTATCAGTTTCGTCATTTCAAAATATACCAATCTAGTAATCATTTTATTTTACTTCTGTGGATGAATCTATAAACGTAGACAACTATCGAGTTTTACTTCTATAGCAAAGACATAAAACAAACACGAGTGTTAGCTCTAGCTAAGCAGCAAATCAAAGTTATGGATCAAGTTATTGTTGATGATGAAATAAAAACTAGGGTGCAATATTTTCGGTTTATATTTTTGTTTACTACCGAATAGCACACGTTTTATTCATCTCATATTAAGTTTTTTTTTTCGCGAGCTGTCCGTATATCAGCCTTCCTTCATGCTAAAATATCCCATGCTGTATATGGCTGAATATATTTTATTGAGAGCAACTTTCCCCGAGTTTTATTTGTCAAAACCTCTGCCTCGGCTGAAAAACTAGGCGCGAAAATGCGTGCTGTATTGTATGTGCGCGATCAATTTAAGAACTACTTTTCTTATAGCAATATTTCCCTAAAATAGGTACTCTTACTTAATACAATTCTTAAACCAATATTTCCTTAACCAGTCTTACTTGATACATAAAGCAAAACACGCAAATAGCCGGGCTAAGTCCCTGCAAACTTCTCCCTATATTTTTACACTGGAAGACGCGGGCTGCAGTGGAGTTCATACAAAATGCAGAGGCTGGAATAGCATCAATTCGGCTCGTGGCGAGACGCGAATAGCTCGGTCGATAGCTGCTGGATACCGGTTCAGACCAGATTGTTCATTTGTAATGCACTTCTGATGAATTCGTGGAGTAAGTATGAGCTGGAGCGAGCCAGTGACAAATCATCACATAGGGAGGTTAGGTAGTCATAGTTGCTTAAAGATGTTGTTACAACTTTAGTCAACTCGGATTGTTGAAGCATTTCAAGAGCAAATATATGAGTTAGCAAGTCAAAAATTTCGACGACTGTGCGTGTCAGCAATGTCAGTAATAAAATGCAACTATCCCTTCGGTACCCTAAGCGCAACTCAAGACGGAGACGTGAGATATTTAGACGAAACCGCGTAAAAAATCACATTTCTCCAGTTCATCTGTACAGTATGGACATCGTTATATTCGATTGAATTCCACCAGTACGGTTCTAAAATCTCGATATACGCCCCGAGCGGACTCTGCATCGCGACGCCGCGCATTGGAGTGACGGCCAATTTTGTGAGCCCCCTGTGAACCTACTGCGGTCTACGCTGGATAGCGAAAAAAGTAGGTACCAATAGGGTGAAATTTTCCTACTGACCGAAAGCGAAAACCCAGAACCGGCTGGTGATAAGGAATAACTTTCGCCAAGGAACATAGGTCGTAATATGAAAAAAAATATGACCTCCCATACCAAAGTGCCGATCAGTTGATTAGAGTTACTATGGGAGGTCCATATTACGTCCGAAGTGGACTCTGCGGCGCGACGCTGCGCATTGGAGTGAAGGCCAATTTTGTGAGCCCCCTGTACGTACTGCGGTCTACGTCGGATAGCGAAAAAAGTAGGTACCTATAGAGTGAAATTTTCCTAGTGACCGATAGCGAAAACCCAGAACCGGTTGGTGATAAGGAATAACTGTCTCCAAGGAACATAGGTCGAAATATGAAAAAAATGTGACCCATACAAAAGTGCCGATCAGCTGATTTGAGACTTTGGGCGGTGTATACGCCTAGCGACTGGATGGAAAAAACGGGAGATCGTACCTTATGGCGTTCCCTGGGGGAGGCCTACGTCCAGCAGTGGACTGCAATAGGCTGAAATAGAATAGAATACGCCTGAAGCGAACTCCGCGTCGCGACGCCGCGCATTGGAGTGACGGCCAATTTTGTGAGCCCCCTGTACGTACTGCGGTCTACGTCGGATAGCGAAAAAAGTAGGTACCTAAAGAGTGAAATTTTACTAGTGACCGATTGCGAAAACCCAGAACCGGCTGGTGATAGGAGGATCTTTCCCCAAGGAACGTAGGTGGAAAAGTGAAAAAAAAGTGACCTCAAACACAAAAGTGCCGATCAGCTGATTTGAGTTACTACGAGCGGTCCATACGCCTGAAGCGAACTCCGCATCGCGACGCCGCGCATTGGAGTGACGGCTAATTTTGTGAGCCTACTGTACGTACTGCGGTCTACGTCGGATAGCGAAAACCCAGAACCGGCTGGTGATAAGGAATAACTTTCGCCAAAGAACGTAGGTCGAAATATGGAACAAAAATGTGGCCTCCTATACAAAAGTGCCGATCAGCTGATTTGAGTGAAAATGGGCGGTCTATACGCTCGGAGAGAGCGCTGCGTATTGGAGTGACGGCCAATTTTATGAGCCCCCTGTACGTACTGCAGTCTACGTTGGATAGCGAAAAAAGTATACCTGTCTGCCACATAAGCCTAGGTATGAAACGTATAGGAAGCCAAATATCACACACTTATCTAGTTCATCTGTACAGTATGCATGCATAGACATCGTTATACTCGATTGAATTCCACCAGTGCGGTTCTAAAATCTCGATATACGCCCGAAGCGGACTCCGCATCGCGACGCCGCGCATTGGAGTGACGGCCAATTTTGTGAGCCCCCTGTACGTACTGCAGTCTACGTTGAATAGCGAAAAAAGCATACCTGACTGCTACAAAGCCTACGTATGAAAATACATACATATCACGCCTATTTTCCTTGCGGGGTAGGCAGAGCGTAAAAGTCTCGACGCTGCGCATTGGAGTGACGGCCAATTTTGTGAGCCCCCTGTACGTACTGCGGTCTACGCTGGATAGCAAAAAACGTATAGGGGGAAAATTTACATGTGACCGATAGCGAAAACCCAGAACCAGCTGGTGATAAGGAATAACTTTCCCTAAGGAACATAGGTCGAAGTATGAAAAAAAAGTGACCTCCCACACAAAAGTGCCGATCAGCTGATTTGAGTTACTACGTGCGGTCCATACGCCCGAAGCGGACTCCGCATCGCGACGCTGCGATTAGGAGTGACGGCCAATTTTGTGAGCCCCCTGTACGTACTGCGGTCTACTTTGGATGGCGAAAAAAGTATACCTGACTGCCACAAAAGTATGAAACCATAGGAACTCAAATATCACACATTTCACCAAATCATCTGTACAGTATGCATGCATAGACATCGTTATATTCGATTGAATTCCACCAGTGCGGTTCTAAAATCTCGATATACGCCCCGAGCGGACTCCGCATCGCGACGCCGCGCATTTGAGTGACGGCCAATTTTGTGAGCCCCCTGTACGTACTGCGGTCTACGTAGGATAGCGAAAAAAGTAGGTACCAATAAGGTGAAATTTTCCTATTGACCGGCAATGAAAACCCGTGATAAGGAATAACTTTCCCCAAGGAACATAGGACGAAATATGAAAAAAAAGTGACTTCCCTTCCTATTCAAAAGTGCCCATCAGCTGATTTGAGTTACTATGGGGGGTCCATATTATGTCCGAAGTGGACTCTGCGTCGCGAAGCTGCGCATTGGAGTGACGTCCAATTTTGTGAACCCCCTGTACGTACTGCGGTCTACGTTAGATAGCGAAAAAAGTATACCTGACTGCCACAAAAGTATGAAAACATGGGAACCCAAGTATTCATACATTTTACACCGTCGGTCTATCTGGCTGGAGAACGTTCAACGATACGTTTGCTGAGGCGTGACCTCTACTCGGAAACGGTCTAAAGTATGGCCGTTCAAATAGACTATATTTGACAGCAGTCAAGCCCATACTATAAAAAATTTCAATAAAGAAAATTAAACTTGATATAAAAGCATTAAGATGATTTTGACCGTACTGTAAGAGGTAAAGAATACCAACAGTGGTATATAACTCCAGACACTACTGGTAATTTCCATCCCCAAACAAGACAATACCTTTTCATAGAACGGGTAGCTAGCTATAGTTAGTATTCTTAGCCTATAGCCAAATGCATAAAGTCAATACTTCCTACGCTAAAACGCCGAACTTTGGTCAAAACAAACTCCCTCCGTGTTATTCTGAACTCGACCAAATGCCTAACGCAACAAAATGGAGCATCGCATTTAAACAGCCATCAAAGTTTGAGGACTTTATTTTAAACACCCAAAATTTGTTAAAAACAAGCACCCATATGTATTAAAACAAAACCCCGACGATAATTTCAAAGTTGTATTTTGTGATAAAAATCCGCCATCTTGAATTTACGATCTTTTAATACAGCCAGTGTTACTTGCGCTCCTGAGACGAATCTAACCACACCTCACATGTCAAGATCCGCCTACGGTAAGTCTGAATACGGTTTTTAGTGGACTTGGTGTCCTACAAAACAGAAGACGAATAATTTGACACCTGCTACCAAAGTACTCAAGAAGATGTAGATATTTTATGTACCCATCTACGATAATAATTGCCAGGTATATTAAGGTCTTTATCAGAAAACTTCTCTACCAACTGGGCTACCACGTCACAATCGTAGCCTGCGAAATAGTGCAAGAGAAAGAGTAGGTATTTAGACAGCGAAATAAATTCATCTAGCGGAATAAACTTTTAACCAATTTTACATTTAATTAAGCCAATAGAAGTTGTCCCATAATCAACACTGATCAGTCTTGTATGTAAATTTGTTGCAGATTTTAAATACATACCTACAGTACCTACAAAAGTACCTACCTACTTGGACTCTTCAACCTTTCGAATAAAAGGCTAAGTTTCGCCCTCGAGAACTGTAAATGCGTGAACTTCTTAGACACTTTACTAAGTAATGAAAGTGTTTATCCGTTTAACCAACTTGAGAACAAGCGTAGTTTTGGTGCAAAAAAATCTCTTGAATGGACCTAAACTAAGGGTCGTAAAAAGCAATGGTCGTTCTAGGGAAGTTCGCGGAAAGAATAGAATCTCCAACGGGCTATATAGATTTGCATATCGGGTTTAAAACGGTTTAAAGCGCTTCGACGAGTTTGTTGTTGTGTCATCACAACACTTTTATTGTAGTTATGATGATCTTTCTATCGAAGCATTTATTTGCTTTTTTGGCAACGGTTAGGTTAGGTCAACAATATTCCTATATTGCGCCCTGCAGTCATCAAAAACCTAATAAACGCTCGGAAATACAACATCTTGTAAGCTATTTGCACCCAGGTATTCTCTTTAACTTTCACGCAACTTCTAAAAAATATATATCAATTTCTTGAGTCATTAACAATTTTCGTTTTGTTGTTATCAAGCAATTTAAATCACCTAATGTACAGAAAACGCCAAAATCATTTTGATTTCCAGTAAATTCGGAAAGAATAACTTATTTCTGAAAATACACTATATTTCTGGACTTACCCAGTGTTGCCAGAACGAAACCAGTTGTTCAACTTTACCAGCTTTTAAAATATTGAACAAGTCAAGCGAGAACTTCTGAAAATTTTGTCGAGAGATGCATATATTTTCTATTTTAGTAAAGCAACAGAGGTTGTTGCTACTACAAATAGTTCGATTTATCTCAGCAGCAAAGCCAACTTAACCGAAACGCTGTGAAAGTTAACAAACTACTTTTATCAGACCTGCAACGTTTCTGATTGTCTGTTCAGACTAACCGCAAAACGATGGCCAGACTGCAGTCGAGATTTATGAGATCAAAGTAAAGATTAATGCATTCGTGCAAAATTGGCGTCATCAAAAAGCAAGATTCTGAAAATTCTAATTTTTTATGGTGTTCTAACTCTGAAAGATCGGAGGGCTTTCTAAATCTGTGTCTTTTGTACACTATCAACTTTAAAATAACAAAATGTGAAGTTGGCGTGAAAAGAACGCAACAATTTGCATAATACTCCTGCAAAAGTTCACGGTTCACTTCTGAGTGGGCGATGGAGGTTTATCAACAGGGACATGAAGATTAATTAGCAATCTGCTTACCTACTACTGCCGAATTTGTCAGGATGCAGTCGATCTGCACAGACGTGAAGTTGACGCAGCAACCTGCATACTTTTTTTTTAAACTTGCTAAATTTTCCACCGCAGGCAGGATATAGATGGAGCCTATCCACGCGTTAGTGGACAAGATATACTTGCTTAATTCGCAGGCTCGATTAGAACCGCGGTAGTTGGTAGTGGCGTCGGCAGTACAGATGCCGAAGGTCGCAGGTTCAAAATCCTGCCTGCGGTGGAAAATTTTGCAAGTTTTCCAAAAATTGTATACTTAACACGAGAAGTGTTTTAAAAATTTGGTATTCAATCTGCATACTACCGCTACAATTGTTCACACTGGGATACCTCTGAATGAGCGATGGGGGTTTTACCGTCCACTATTGCAGTCACGATGCAGTCGGTCTGCACGGACATGAAGTTGACGCAGCAATCTGCATACTACGGCTGCAATTGTTCACGCCGGGATACCTCTGAATGAGCGATGGGGGTTTACCGACCACTATTGCAGTCACGATGCAGTCGGTCTGTACAGACATGAAGTTGACGCAGCAATCTGCATACTACGGCTGCAATTGTTCACGCCGGGATACCACTGAATGAGCGATGGTGGTTTATCGACCACTATTGCAGTCATGATGCAGTCAGTCTACACGGACATGAAGTTGACGCAGCAATCTGCATACTACGACTGCAATTGTTCACGCCGGGATACCTCTGAATGAGCGATGGGTGTTTATCGATCACTATTACAAATACAAATACAAAATTCTTTATTCAATATAGAATATAAAATATTACTTATTGATAGTCAATATTACACAGAAATGGATTAGTCATTGTAAAAAGGAGAAATTTGCAAGGCACAATTTTCTACTTTTTATAACAATATTTTATTCCTAGTATAAACGCGGCTCGGGCGGGATAAAAAAATAAAAATAAAGGCACTGCCTCGGGGCTGGCCAGGCTAACCACACGGCATGTAACTTTATGCCTCAACGACCAGTAAGTGAAAACAAAATTCGGTCAAGATTTTAAAAAGGCATTACATGCGTATTGTTAGTCGGACCTCCTGGACAGGAAAACCCCCCAAAAACCTGCCCAGAAGTGCTCCTATTCTAAAATTTACAATTTTTGTAATCCCTAAACTACCCTAGCTAAGTTTGAGAAAAAAAAAACATTAATGGTAATAGCCGAAAAACGGCTCGACGTTAAATTAAAAGTGAAAAAAAAAAATTACAGTAGAATATTCTAACTGCTTCGTCTTAAAAAAAAAAAAATCTTTATATAAACATATAAAACTACTCCCATGAAGATTTATCTTGCATATAATCAGATATTTCATAATAGCCTTTCTTGTACATTTTTTGTTTTATTACTACTTTAAATTTATTTAAGGGTAAATCTTGGATATTTTTTGGAAGCTTATTATAAAAGCGTATACAATTTCCCTTAAAGGATTTACTTACTTTACTAAGCCTGCTTGTATGTGCTACAAGTTTGTCCTTATTTCTAGTGTTAAAGTTATGTCTATCACAATTTTTCTCAAACGCAATAATATTTGATATAACGTACACTAAGTTTTCATATATATATTGAGACACAAATGTTAATATATTGATCTCTTTAAATTTTTCCCTTAAGGAGACTAGAGGCCCTAATTTATAAATTGCACGAACAGCCCGTTTCTGCAGTACAAAAATGTTTTTCACATCCGCAGCATGACCCCATAATAATAAACCATAAGACATTAAGCTGTGGAAGTAACTAAAGTAAACTAGTCTGGCAGTATCTACATCAGTGAGATATCTTATCTTTTTAATTGCGTACAGTCAAGATGCAGTCGGTCTGCACGGTCCTGAAGTTGACGCAGCAATCTGCATACTACGACTGCAATTGTTCACGCCGGGATACCTCTGAATGAGCGATGGGGGTTTATCGACCACTACTGCAGTTGAGATGCAGTCGGTCTGCACGGACATGAAGTTGACGCAGCAATCTGCATACTACGGCTGCAATTGTTCACGCCGGGATACCTCTGAATGAGCGATGGGGGTTTATCGACCACTACTGCAGACACGGTGCGGTCGGTCTGTGCAGACATGAAGTTGACGCAGCAATCTGCATACTACGGCTGCAATTGTTCACGCCGGGGATACCTCTGAATGAGCGATGAGGGTTTATCGACCACTTTTGCAGTCACGATGCGGTCGGTCTACACGGACATGAAGTTGACGCAGCAATCTGCATACTACGGCTGCAATTGTTCACGCCGGGATACCTCTGAATGAGCGATGGGGGTTTATCGACCACTATTGCAGTCACGATGCTGCCCGTCTGTACAGACATGAAGTTGACGCAGCAATCTGCATACTACGGCTGCAATTGTTCACGCCGGGATACCTCTGAATGAGCGATGGGGGTTTATCGACCACTATTGCAGTCACGATGCAGTCGGTCTGCACAGACATGAAGTTGACGCAGCAATCTGCATACTACGGCTGCAATTGTTCACGCCGGGATACCTCTGAATGAGCGATGGGGGTTTACGAAACAGAACTCCGGATTTGTCTGCTTTGCAGTCACAATGCTGCCCGTCTGCACAGACATGAAGTTGACGCAGCAATCTGCATACTACGGCTGCAATTGTACACGCCGGGATACCTCTGAATGAGCGATGGGGGTTTACGAAACAGAACTCCAGATTTGTCTGCTCTGGTTAAACTATGTTGGTCTTTGCGAAACGTTTGCGTTCTGGGATTTATATTATGTGGAGGTCCCTGGTTCTGCTTGGACGGTGCAAGTAAAATAAATATAGATACTAGATATTATAGAAAATATGTATTTGACATGAAAAAATCTTAGCTCAAGTTGTCATTTATTGTACCGACGTTCTTTCAAGAGATTTGACGTGTGATGATAATTATACTTAATGATTTTATTTGGTTTCAGTCTCTTGTTTCACGAGCATTTTACCTGTATTTGTCGCCCGATGTAAAACTACCTACCTACAAAATCGGAACAAAACACCGTATAGTACCCAATAAACAGCTACATACGTAAAAACATTAGCCACTAAGCTTACCTTGTATCTAAGTTATAGCAGCCAGTTGAGTAACTCTGTGATATTATTCCTCACAGACCTCATTATTATTCATTTCTATTCATAAAGCTTGTGAATCCATATGGAAGTGTTGGTAGCATAAGTGTATTTACGTTTCTGTTATAATATAAAAACTTTGTATCAGTCATAGTTTTCCGATCCAGATAGATAGATGTTTTAAGCCCCAAATCTTTTGCAACACGATTTTGTGTTCAACAAAACGTGTTGCGCCGACCCCAAGTAATTGGGATAAGGGCAGGAAGATGATGATGCGACTAGATCTAGATGGCAAAAACTAGAGATCGAGCCTTGTTGCGTACTCTGGAGGAGGCGTACGTCCTGCAGAGACTTGCTAAACCCTGGCGTGCTGTGATGTGATTTAGTTTTCAACACTACATCATACTTTGGAGCTATCTTCACAGATGAGACGTGCAACACAGACGTAATATGACATCTATCAGACAAGTGATCGTCAGTCATCAATGCGAGGCGCGCCCACGTTTGAAGACGGCATGTTCTGTTTTATACAGAAACAGTCTCAAGCGTCACAATGTCAAAAGTCTCACTTCTCCGTCTCATATCTTACGTCTCGCCTGTAGAGATAGCGCCTACAAGCACTTCTACAATGCGAATTAATTTAAGACAGTCTATAACGATTTCAAAAGTAAGATCACCGCCATACAAAATTCATCTGACATTGTCGAGTCGACTCCACTGAAAATATCTTATTTGAATATCCCCCTGCGGAAGGAAATGGATCGGATGAGCGCGGAACTTTTAACTGAAATAATATTGTCGTTATTCTAGAGGTCGGTGGTGGTGAGTACTTGTTCGAGAGCAGAGGAAAATGCAGAGGTAACGAGCGGACAAACGCATTGAAGCTTAATAAACTCTACTTCACAACCCTGCGTGGTTCGTGGCTCATTCACGTCACACAAATTACTCAGAGCACTAGATTCTCATTCATGAGTAGGAACATTACGCCTTATGCCTATTACCTCTCGACACCCGCCGACGCTATTCGCCAAAACACTCGAGTATTTTTTTGTAAGTAGTAGGTATACCAACCAGGTTTTGGATGTGCATGTGAAACAAGAACTCTTATTTTAAAAGGCCTTCTTCGTCACCACATTGGTAGGGCAAGCCCTTCGCTTATCCATCCTTTCGACTTGTTGCGCTTTGAGCACATCTTATTTTTTAGGCGCACAATCTGCTACTTTTTTCAGCTTCATATTGTCGGACACACTCTCTACTTGGTCTCTCTATTATATTCTTTGCTCTTAGGTACCTACTTATGTGGATCTGTTATGCTTACGCTTTATTGAATAAAAATGTATGCTGGATCCTCCCGTTTTTGGGCGTGTGTAGGCAAAAGTTGAACGTGCCCGTTTAAAAAAACATTTCCAAAAAGCCATTTAAAACGTTTCTGGTGAAATTTTGAATGCATGAATGTTTCCTGCCTGTGGAATTAATGTTTTTACACGCACGTACAAGTTTTCGGATCGAAAACAATAGTTTTACGATTTACAAATGTATCAATAGTCGTTACCCAGCTAGTGAGCATACAACTTCTCAGGAGTAAAGCAACTAAAAAAACAAGTTTATAGAATAGAATAGAATAGAATAGAAAAAGTTTATTTCAATGTACAAAACATACTAGCCACATAAATATACAAGGTAGTTATTATACAATTAAATCTTAAATACTAGAAGTTGTACAATGAAAAAGGAAACCACTCAGCAGTATGCTGTAATACGTAGTAGGTATTACAGCGCTGGTATTCTGTGGTACCCATTTGTGCTTTTGCACTGATCGAGACAATTTATGTTATGTAAAGGAGGTATGCTCTTATTAGAAAACACAAACAATTCGATAGTAGACTCTCATAAAACAAAAACACAAATAATCTGATAATAGACTCTTATCATAAAACAAAAGTAGTTAAGTACTCATTTTAGGTAGTTAAGATAATACAGTTAAGTAGGTTAATACAATATAATGCTGTTTATGTGCAAATTATGTAAGGTATGAAATTACTATTAATAATTAAATTTAAAATATAAACTGTTATTTATTATGTAAGCTATAGAACGACTATTTTTGATTTTCTAAAAGATATAATTTTAAATGTTTCTTAAAGGTACATAACGATGTTTCACGAAGTACTACTTTTTTATTTTTTAGGCTGAGTGAGAGCCTTGTTTTAAGCTATCGCGCCATTTATAAATACAAGGTAACCCTTCAACCATAACCGCAATAAGTAGGCAAACACAAGATTCTCAGAAAGGGGTAATAAACGCAGTAAGAAATGGTTACAAAATTTGGCAAGCATCAGCCAGACGCCAGTAGCTCAGTGGCAGAGCAGTAAAGCTATTGATAGCCTCGTCCATGTGTCCCGGGTTCAAGCCCCGTCCGACGCTAATATGTTTCCACTATCAACATTTCTGTTGAACCTATCAAAGGTCCTAAGGTCAATGAGCAAGAACGCATAGCGCCGCAGCCACGCGTCACTTCGAAGGAAGCGGCCACTTGCTGAAAATTTGACAAGTATTAGTCAGACGCCAGAAGCTCAGTGGCAGAGCTGTAGAACAGTACCTCGTCCATATGTCCCAGCTTCAAGCCCCGTCCGTTGCTAACATTGTTTCAATTTCTTCATTAATATTGCACCTGTCAAAGGTCCTAAGGTCAATGAGCAAGAACGCATAGCGCCGCAGCCATGCGTCACTTCTATCTGAAGGAAGCGGCCACTTGCTGGAAACTTGGCAAGCATCAGTTAAGACACCAGTGGCTCAGAGGCAGAGCAATGGAACGGTATCTCGTGCATGTGTCCCGGGATCAAGCCATGTCCGATGCTAGCATTCTTTTAATTTCTTAATTCATGTAGCCCCTGTCAAAGGTCCTAAGGTCAATAAGCAAGAACGCATAGCGCCGCAGCCGTGCTGGTTTCTTTGTAGCGCGGACGTCGTAAGGTAATTCCGTTTCCTTCCTGCTGGCCTGGTCACCATACATTTCACCGATTTCATCAGTCAGTGAAGTCCGTGGCATTAAGCGTTCAAGCCTATTTGTGCGTATGTATTGAGCTTATTTCATGGTTAGCCCTTCAAGGAATTGTAGGTTAAGGTCAGTGAGCAAGAACGCATAGCGCCGCAGCCATGCGTCACTTCTATCTGAAGGAAGCGGCCACTTGCTGGTTTCTTTGTTGCGCGGACGTCGTATGGTAATTCCGCTTCCTTCCTGCTGGCCTGGTCGCCATACTCTTCACCGATAGTTTATCAGCCAGTGAAGTCCATGGCATCAAGTGTTTAAGTTGTTTTGAACGCGTGACCTGTATTTGTGATTCTAGGTGTATTTATTGAGCTTCTTTTAAAGCGAGCTCTTCAAGTGACTCGTAAAGACTTGTAAGTAAAGGTCAGTGAAGAAGAACACATCATAGCCATGTGTTTCCAGTTGTCTCTCTCTCTCTCTCACTAAAGTCAATGAGCAAAGGTCCTATGGTCAATGAGCAAGAACGCATAGCGCCGCAGCCATGCGTCACTTCTATCTGAAGGAAGCGGCCACTTGCTGGTTTCTTTGTTGCGCGGACGTCGTATGGTAATTCTGCTTCCTTCCTGCTGGCCTGGCCACAATTCCCTTCACCGAAAGTTCATCAGCCAGTGAAGTCCGTGGCATTAAGTGTTCAAGTTACATGGCACGTATTTGTACCCCTAGGTGTATGTATTGAGCTTCTTTTACAGCTAGCCCATCAACCAACTCATATAGACTTGTAGGTTAGGGTCAGTGAGCAAGAACGCATAGCACCGCAGCCATCGTCACTTCTATCTGGAGGAAGCGGCCACTTGCTGGTTTCTTTGTTGCGCGGACGTCGTATGGTAATTCCCCTTCCTTTCTTCTGTCCTGGCCACCATACTCTTCACCGATGTTTATCAGCCAGTGAAGTACATGGCATTAAGTGTTCAAGTTCTTTTGAGCGCGTGACATGTATTTGATTCTGTAGGTGTATGTATTGAGCTTCTTTTAAAGCTAGCTCTTCAAGCGACTCGTAAGGACTTGTAAGTAAAGGTCAGTGATGAAGAACACATCACAGATATATGTGTTACCAGTTGTCTCTCTCTCTCTCTCTCTTTCTCTCTCTCTCTCTCTCTCTCTCTAAGGTCAATGAGCAAATGTCCTAAGGTCAGTGAGCAAGAACGCATAGCGCCGCAGCCATGCGTCACTTCTATCTGAAGAAAGCGGCCACTTGCTGGTTTCTTTGTTGCGCGGACGTCGTATGGTAATTCCGCTTCCTTCCTTCTGTTCTAGCCACCATACCCTTCACCGATATACAGTGGGTTAAATACTTAGCGACATAGATGGCCCAGCTAGTATTTTACTGAGTTCTCAAATAAGTTTATTGCCAAAGGTCTTGAGGTTAGGGTCAATGAGCAAGAACGCCTAGCCCGCAGCCATGCGTCACTTCTATCTGAAGGAAGCGGCCACTTGCTGGTTTCTTTGTTGCGCGGACGTCGTATGGTAATTCCGCTTCCTTCCTGCTGGCCTGGCCGCCATAAATTAGGTGCCAACGCCCGACCCCCGCTGCTGAAAAATTACTAAGTTCAACATGTATGAGGAGGTTGGGGTGCTGGATGAGGTAGTTTTGGGTGCGATCTCAAAATTGAAATAAAATAATTTTTGTAAATGAATGCAATACAGAAGGCCGTTGAAAAACTCTGACACCAAGGTACATCGCGTCATTGGACGACTTGGTGTCCCACTCGAAGAAAAATAATGCAATCATAATCGTGTAAACCTGCTGAATGGGCTTTTAATTATTATTATCAATGATAAGAAAATTATGTCCCGTTTTGTTTGATATTTACCTAAATTTTTAATTAATTTTGTGGGTCAGTAACGTTTTCTCGCTACAAGTCGTTTTGAATGTTTTAACTTTTCTTATTTTCATTTATGAGAATAATATAACACTGTGAGTGCTTTAAAACTTCCGAATACATTGATTTTAATAGTAGCTGCATCTTTTAATAATGAGAAAACTGTATACTCAAACAGGTTATCGTACTTAATCATGGGCTAGTGGCCATCGAGTCACTGACTCTGTGTCCCACAAGACAAAAAGCAGGTTTGTGGATGTTCGTAGAACTTCTAGCCACTTCCATATTCTCTATATCCTCAACGTACCAATATACAGAGTAATGTGAGTTTTCGGAGCAGGTTTACGGATCGTTTAGTCAATAACGCGAGATGGGACGACTAGTCTCAACATTACTCTGTACCGGAGGAAACGTGAAAATGTACCAACTACCCACATTTTCCCTTCCTAAGAAAACTTGTTTTAGTTTTACTTTCCCGAAAAATCTTGCTTTTCCGTGTAGGTAAGAGTTCCTTTTAGGATTAAGAGACAGGATAAAAATAATCTGTACCTGCAAAAAATACGAAGATTTTGGCTTTTCAGGAGTAATACATTCTGAAGCGAGAGTCCAGAATCGAGTGCTTTTAGAATTTTATCTCCTATTTCTGTAATAAAAAAGTATGGCTTTGCTCTCTATTCTCTCTCATTGTCGGGAATAAACCTACGTAATCCTACAGCTAGGGAATGTTACTAGAAGGAGATTCAAGCTAAAATAATAAAGCCCCAGGCGGTTCAGTAGTAGGTACATAGTTTGGAAACTGATAACATGTTTATAACTGAATTCATTATAAAGTGCTAAAACTTGAACAACGCCGAACAAAATCCATACTTTTGCAACATAAACTTGTGTTGGGGAGCTCGATAAGTTTCAGATTTAAATTTAGTGCTACAAGTTGCTTCAGTCGACTTAGTGCCGGCTTGCCTCAGTCCCACCTCGACATCATATTATCCAATTCCATGAATCCAACTTTATTTAATCAACGCTTTTTGTTTTTTTTTTCTATCTGTCTGTCTGTCATGGACACCGCCAACTCCTCCTAAACTACGCAAACGAATTCATTTCTTATTATTACTAAGCGCATTGGGTATCCTCCAACCAAACGGACTGATGTCTTAAAGAAGTCGGCTGGTAGTGATTGGATGGTGAATACGGAAGATCGTGCCTCATGGCGAGGAAGACCTGCGTCCAGCAGCAGTCTGCAGCTATAGGCTGTTGTGATTGGAGCTTTATGACGAATCGACACTATCTTTTTTGTGACGAACCAACACTGTGACAAACTGGGCCCAACTCCTTCAGACCCAGTTTGGGCGCCAAATTTAAACGTCTTACGTGCGCCAAAGTTACATAGGTGAACTTTGACAATAATTCGCTTGTTTGTCTGTTTGTTTCTGTTATTGGCTTCGAATATGGTTGGAGGACGTGCCTAAAGTGCGTTCAGGTGCAAGATTTAGGTACCTTTATAATTTGTAGGAACTTATTTTTGAGGGTATCTTACGAATGTAGATCTGTAGCTTGACTCGTGAGCTTACCTGTAACAAATATGATGGATTAAAAATAGGTGTACAATGTGCATGCAATATTGTCCAAGAAATCTTATTAACTGAAGAATAATGAATTGTATGAATATGACAACAAATAAAAAAAACTGAAAATATGAAAAACTGGCCCACCGGCTACATGTCACTCAGAGAGCTATGGAAAGGTCTATGCTTGGTATCTCTATAATGGATAAAGTCCGGAATGAGGCCATCCGAAAAAAGACCAAAGTGACGGACATAGTCTGGAAGTGTAGCAAGCTGAAGTGGCAGTGGGCTGGCCACATCTGTCGTAGAACCGACGGACGGTGGAGTAAGCGGGTTCTCGAGTGGAGGCCACGCCTCGGCAAGCGTAGCGTTGGACGCCCTCCGGCCAGATGGACCGATGACTTGAAAAAGGCGGCTGGTAGCGACTGGATGGCAAAAACGGGAGATCGTGCCTTATGGCGTATAATTTGTTGTCCTCGACACGATACGATAATGTTGTGTCACACAGTCACCTAAAAATAAATGTTTCTAATGAATTGAGAACTGCCTCCGTTTTTTTTCGTTGGCAAAAAATAAGGACAATAACAGTGAAATGATAAAATGTGAGTATAGTGTTTTCATCCGGGTGCGTTTTTCATCAGGATTTTTGCGGAATCTCTAGTTTTAATTAAAAGTTAGCGGTGCCCAGGCGAATGATGCTCAGTGAAAAGTGGCCCAACGGCTCCCCCAAGGCACATTGGGCCGTTTTTGCCGTAAGCACTAGTTATATGCTTTGTGAACATTGCCTGTTGAAGTGAGTTAGAATTTTTTTCCGTTCTGAATCCAATGTCCACTAGCAAAAGAAATATAGTCTAATTCCCTTATCCATCCTTTGCTAAGATATCGGGTATGCCTTGCCGGCGAGATACCTAGCCGGCCATTAATAGCCACAAGTCCAAAATCTCTTTAGTTTAAGTAGGTATTATAATATTTTATTAAAACTAAGTCCTCGGATCTCATTCTTACTGCAATAAAATGAGAGCATGCATCAATCATTTTCACAAAAAAACGGCCAAGAGCGTGTCAGATACGCCCACAAATAGGGTTTCGTAGTCAACGTTTAAATATCAGGTTTTTCAGCATAACAAACTTAATTTTGTTGCTGGTTTGTTAGCAGCAGTATGATGACCAACCGCAAATAGAAAAACTCAATTTTTTTTAAACCTTTTAGGGTACAATATCCGTTATAGTTTTCATTGTAACTTCAGATTGTAAGCTATATTCCATATTTATTTCAAATTTTTAGCGTTTATACTTTAGAAGTTACAGCTGGAACAAATTATGGGTCAAAAACGCCCTTTTTAAAAGCAAATATCTCGTGACAGAAATATTTTAGTGACTTTGTTTGAAAGAAACCTCTCCTTAGTTTTAAAAGACCTATTCAACGACACCCTACTCAATATTACAGAAGAAAAAAAAATTTTTTGCCCCCCTTTCACTTGTATCCCATACATGGGGGTCCAAAAAACATGTAATATAATTTTTTCTTAACATTTCTATATTTGGGTCAACACGATCTATCTTCTCACCAAATTTTATGTCGATAGCTCTAAAACTGACGAAGATATGAGGGCGCGGCATACAGACAGACAGACAGACAGACTTGACGAAACTATAAGGGTTTCTAGTAGACTACGAAACCCTAAAAATTATATCTAAAGAAAAAAATAATCATTTAAATACGAATGTTAAACAAAAATGAACAAAATTATGTCTAGATTGGTCTAGAACTTTAGACGTCTTTCACTTGTAGGTTAACGGCGTCGAATTATCAGACAATCAATCAATTTTCTTTTTTAATATTAGAGGTATTAATTTCTTGAAAGGTCTTTGGGACGAGCTTTATTTGAAAATGATTGCTTCAGCAAAATCATGATTGAAGCCCGAGAATATTTTTAATAAAGATCTATTGAGCCAATGAGCCTAGAGTAGGTGTTTCAATAGGTACCTACGTACATAGTATAAAATGAAGTCGTTTTTTACGTCTCTCTGTCTGTCTGTCTGATATGGAATTCAATAACTTCTCCTAAACCACGGAACGGATTTTGTTGCAGTTTCTTTAATAGATAGAGTGATTAAAGAGGAGGCTTTATATGTACGACAACTGCTGAAAAAACGGGCCGCTAGTTTGAAATAAATTTTTGTAGGTGTTCCTTTAAGACTGCGAAACTAAGCTGTATCAGACTATAATTTAAAGTCGATTATGTTGTTACGATGAGAGAGACAGTGAGAGAGAGAAAGCTTAGCAAATAGCAATTCACGAAGACCTTCCAATCGCACACATCAAGATTTCAAATCAAATTCAAATCACCGGGCCGGGATCTTTAAAGCCACGTATTCTCTTTACGTAGTCAAATGTCTGGCGCCGGGGTGACGCGGGCATTATTGCCTTCCGGGCAAACAGTGCCAGCGGCTTACTCGGCTTAGCCAGCTCCCCTTGTCCGTAAACTATATGCACTGCAAACATGGAAAGAGAAAGAAAGCGAAAGAGACAGAGATATCTAAAAAGAGAGGGAGCGGGAGACCGAGAAAGAAAGAAAAGCGTATTGCTTTTCGGGCAAACAGTGCCAGTGGCTTACCGACTTAGCCAGAGCCCCTTTTGTCCGTAAACTATATGGGGTGCAAATATAGTCAGAGAAACAGATAGAAAAAGAGAGCTTTAACAAAAAAACAAATTTATGAAGACTATCCAATTGCACACATCAAGAACTCCTATCCAATCGAACCGCACATATCAAGGACTGAAATCAAATTCAAATCACCGGGCCGGGATCTTTAAAGCCACGTATTCTCTTTACGTAGTCAAATGTCTGGCGCCGGGGTGACACGGGCATTATTGCCTTCCGGGCAAACAGTGCCAGTGGCTTACCCGGCTTAGCCAGAGCCCCTTTTGTCAGTGAACGGTATGGAATACAAATACAGACAGAAATACAGAGAGAGAGACAGAATCAGATAGATAGAGAAAGAGAGAGAGAAAGAGTGAGAGGGAGAGAGAGAGGGAAAAGAGGGAAGGGTGAGAGATAGCTTTGCAAATAACAATTTACGAAGACCATCCAATTGCACACATCAAGAACTAATATCCAATCGAACCGCACGTATCAAGAACTGAAATCAAATTCAAATCACCGGGCCGGGATCTTTAAAGCCACGTATTCTCTTTACGTAGTCAAATGTCTGGCGCCGGGGTGACACGGGCATTATTGCCTTCCGGGCAAACAGTGCCAGTGGCTTACCCAGCTTAGCCAAAGCCCCTTTTGTCCGTGAACGATATAGGAGGCAAATATGGGGGACATTCTTGGCAGAGGAAAATTGTTTTATTTCAGCGTTTAATGAGGTGAAATCTAAACTTTATGCTTGCATTAAAAGAAAGTTTGTACATACTGGTGCGTAATAAAAGAAATTTGTTAACTGATTGAGGCTTAGTTTAAAAGAAATTATCACGCTTATATCCACTGCAATGTAGGCATAGCATAAACGATAGTTATCCCCACGTCGTCTGAGATATATTTGCGAAGCCGCGTTTCCACCATCAAAGTATAAACAAACGTTTTCAATATTTTTTACCCCTAAGCACGAAAATCACTTTAGCCCAGTCTCTTCTGTTACCTATTCTCGATTACGCCGACTCTTGTTATTTGGACGTCACTGAGGAGCTATTAAATAAACTTGAGCGACTTCAAAATCTGTGCATTCGATTTATCTTTGGATTGCGTAAATACGATCATGTATCTCAATTTCGGTCACAACTCAAGTGGCTCCCAATTCGACTTCGCAGGAACACTCATATTCTTTCTACTCTCTACAATGTAATAAACAACCCCAACTCTCCCTCTTATCTTCGTGAGCATTTCGTGTTCTCACGACCACAAGATAAACCCTGTCGTCCTAACGTTAGGACTCTTCTCTCTATGACTCCTCATAAGACTGACTTTTTTTCCTATTCGTTCAGGATTCATGCGGTCAGACTATGGAATTCTCTCCCGTACACTGTTAGGGAAAGTTCCTCTATCACTATCTTTAAAAAGCGAGTGAAAGAACACTACCTTTCTCTTGTTAAGTAATCCATATTATTTATATATACATATATTATATATAATATATTATGCATGTTTTAAGTATTTTATATTGGATATAAGTATTTATTTAGTATATTTATGTCTTGCTCTCTTATGTATTATTAAGTTATAGGTATTTAAGTAATTAAGTAATATTGTGCACGTCTTATCCGCGTATCGTTAATGCTATCTCACTTCTGTAGGCCTGCTGTAAGAAATTTCTTATTAGAAATAAGTAGTGCCTGTTGTGTCATTTTTATTTTTGTACTTGTCCTGTATTTGTTTTTGTGTACAATAAATTGTTAAATAATAAAATAAATATAATTGGATGGACCGAGTAACTTAGACGGCCTACTTTGATATGTCCGTTACTTTGGTCTTTTGGCGGATAATCTCTTTCCGACAAAAAACCTTGTCCAAGCATAAGTTGACCAAAGTTACTTGGTCCAAGTATATAGGGTGTAAGGGACGGTGTACCGAAAACTTTGCAGGCATGATCAGACCATCAAACTGAACAACTTTTACTATGGAGCCAATGGTGGGAAACAAAAAAAAAAATTCCGATCTCTTATACAAAATTCACGATCAGCTGACTGACTTTAATGGGAGGTTGGAATTTCTTATTCCCTTACACTCCGTATTTTGATAGTAGCAGCTGAGATACCTGTGTTCTGCAGTAATATTTAATCATGGCAAGGTTATGATCGCAGGTCCCGTTTATAGCTAAGCCCTGTCGCTTTCTGCCCATTTCCAGCCAGGAATGAAACCGGTACACCCGGGTTACTTTCATAGCCTTTTGTTGCCTTACTTATAAGGATCCTTACGAGATTAAGGTGAGAATCACTCGTAACGTCCGCTTGTGCGTTATTTTAGATCTGCGTAAGATGTGTAACGCATGCGTTAGGACGATAAGAATTTCGACCGTAGTCCCATACAAACTAGGTTTACGGCAAACGTTTTGACAGACGCAACCGCCGACGCAGTGATGTGCGATGCGCAGCGCTAGCGGATGCGTCTGTCAAACCGTTAGCCATAAACCGTATTTGTAAGAAGAGAAGGTTGAAAATCGCATTCCCCTAACGAATGCGATAGCGCTATGCAAAAATAACGCACAATCGCTAGGTGTGTTTGAATTTTAGCCCCCACCGTATAGTTAAGTATTGATTTAGATGTATCATAAACAGAAATTACAGTAGTTCTTCTAAAAAGCGAACTATTTCACCGTCTATAAACTATTAAGTGACTTTTTTAAGATGCTCCAAACTACCCTAAATACCTAAAACTTTGTCAGCCATCTTTTCTTTCATTTCAAACTACAACAACATGACCAATCGAATTTCATAAACGAAATGCTTTTATTCTTCACAGCATAATCGTTTTATGGAATATTCGAACGCTTGTTTTATTTTTATTGGAGCCACCCCGTCTGCAGTGGAAAATTGGAATAAAACTGGAATACCTTTCAGAGTATGACAAATGGAATTTGCTTATTTGCTCCTAGAAAATGTACTAGAAACATATTAAGAGACCCACCTATACTGGCTTTACTTATAAACAATATTAGAAACCAGTTCAAGCTGGCCTCTTATAGAAGTACCTAATATGTTTTTATGTGCTTTTGCTAATACCTACGTCTTCGTAGCACTAAGTATTAAGTTTTATAAAAGAGGTGTTCTGTTCTCATTTTGCAACTCATATTAGGTACTACTTCCAATAACATTAAATGAATATCATAATATCATATGACGTACCTGTCTAAGTAATAGACATAATTTAGTTTTATAAGTCAAATAAATTGAATATAAAAGATATTGGATATCAGAAATAATTCATCATAGTTTATTCCCAAGTCTTTTAGATACTATTTATCATTACCAAATATGAACTTTTCAATACCTACATAGTATAAAATGGTGGAGAGACGAATTACATGTCTACGCACAAAACTGGATGGAGGCGGCCCAAGATAGGGAAAAGTGGAAGAAGGAGATGAGGCCTTAGCCCTGCAGTGGGACATGTCTGGCTCAAAAAAAAAAGTATTAAATGGAGTTGCATTTTGCGTTTTTCTGTCTGTCTGTCTGTCGTGAAATTCGCTTACTCCTCCTTAAAATGCCTTTTTCCCACGGGAAAATGAGTTGCAGCGGGTGAAACCGTTAAGTTAACGGGCTGCTAGTATATTTGGTTTTGGACATTGCAGGTTGAACCACCTGATTTTCCGAAACAGCTAGATTCCGTGCTTTGAAGGGCACGTTAAGCAGTCGGTCCCGGTAACTGTCTATGATTACTTAGACGGTGGTCGTTACACAACCACGTCAGAGGCTTGCTACTTGCAGTAGGCGGTGGAAAAACTCTTACACTAGGGTTCATCGGGTCGTTGAACGACTCGGTGTCCCACACGAAGAGAGAGTAGGCGGTTAAAAAACGCTGACACCACGGTTTATGGGGTCGTTGGACGACTCAGTGTCCCACTCGAAAAGAAGACGACTTTTATTGGGTGTAGATTTTTCAAGGTTCCAGGGTTGGAAAACTCCAGTCGTTGATCGACCCAACAATAAAATTGTGACTGTTCTAATAATACTGATATTGTCCATCCTAAAATAAACCAAAATCACACCGGCAAAATATCACGTTTGTCCGATAAACTGGTTGAATTCCTAACACTATCGTAGAATACCAATAGCGACGCCTTTAGTATACATTCCAAAATAACAATAAAGGAATTGTACGACCGTCCGTTTGTCTAAGGGCCCCTAACAATGAGAGGTTGGTGTGCAAATGAAGGGACCCGGGATGTGGAGCCAGGGAGACTAATAGGAGCTACCATAAATACACTAAAAGCACTCATCGAAAAGGAAAGTTCAGCAACGATTACCAACATCTAACCCGTACATTTAAACAAGCTATAGGTAGAGTGTGCCTAAAAAGTTACTATGGTTTGCAGTAGTCTTCCCACAGCCTGTCTGTCTATCAGTAGCAAAACGTCAGTGACAGTACTATTGAACATCTAAAAATTCTCATACATTGATGCTGTATCTAGGGAGCAACTGCATACGCTTTGACAGTACAGCGAGGGGCCTTACGCGCACTTTATAGCTTGCTCATTTAATTTTATTAATACTCTAAGGTTGGATTTTAACAGAAACAAAAATTGGCTTTTCTTGTCACCAAGTTTTTATTGAGATTCATTCATCACATTTATTTTGCCTGACTCAATGGTTATAGGTCCGCGACATCAAAACCTTTATGGCTACACTTGATTGGACTTCGGATTTGGTGCGGAACTAGAGCTTAAACGGAGTTTTGTGAGGAACTGGGGCTCAGGACTTTGGCAGGGAATAGGATTCCCCCGGGTTTTGTTGGGGGAATGTCACTTGTAGTTAGGTGTGTAATTAGACGCATCTTGATATTTCCTTAATGCTGACCTGTGCAGCAGATCAGAAAAAATCACTCCAATAAATGTATTCTCGCTCCTTCAGCTTTCCCTTACCCTGGTGAAAATCGTCGGGTCTATACCAACTAATTTATTGTGGTCCAATTGAATCTTCATTTGACAACAATTGGGCGGTGGCGGGACAAACCTGCCCGGCTTCGGCTTGGAGGCCGCCATTTGCTTCATTATACGACTACAAGTTGAGATTATTGGATATTTGGAACTTTTGTCTTTGCTATTCTGACACCATCATTGGCAGTGTGGTGCCGGCGCAGAGTAGAAATGGCCGTGTGGTGCCGGCAGAGTAGAATAGCACCACCCCCTCTCTTCTCGTGGGGGTCGTAAGAGGCGACCGAGGGATAAACCCGACCCAAACAGCTAGGGCAACCATATGGTGGCGGTTAATCCACCGCAAAAGCATTCCCAAGGAGGGTTGACGTCTGGTAGGCGGCCGGTCATAAAATTGCAACACGATTTCGTGTTAAACAAAACGTGTTGCGCCGACCCCAAGTAATTGGGATAAGGGCAGGAAGATGATGATTCTGACACCATCATACGAAGCATGCGCACCGTGGAGAGACTTATCTTGCGCTCGAGTGGACTTGAAACGCGTCAAATCGTATGGATTTTATAAAAACACTAGGGGCCCGTTAGTAGTTTTACCGGCTGCAACAATTTTTCCCGCAGAAAAAGGTTTTTTCCGGCATTTGTTATACAGATAAATAATAGGAGAAGGCATATACGTTGTGTGGTTTAGGAAGAGTCAGAGAAGTCCACGACAGACAGACAGACAGAAACGAAAAAAGCGACTTCACTTGTATGTATTGATTTGGAACTCTTTGTGTTTTTGCTTTTCTGACGCCAGTAGTAGTACATAGGTATACGAAGCATGCGTACCGTGAAGACTTAAGGTGCATGTTCGTGATTCGTAGTACGAAGAATCCAATGAAAAGGAAATTAATATTGGGAGCTCCAATTCTTTTTCTTCGAATAGGTATTAAAAAACGATATTCCAGGTTGGTAGCTAAGGACGTCCAGACCCTAGATTTTTTCTTTTGATCACATAGGAAACACCCTGTAGGTATATGACAACGCTAACACTTTTCCCCAAAAATACTTTCGCTAAAAGTACACTTATCTCGAAAAAGGTTATCCGATCACTAATGTCACCATATTTCGGGGGCAAAACGTGAACCGTAAAAGTCACGCAAAAGTATTCAAGTTACAAATATCAATTTCAGATATTATATTGATGTGAAGGGTAAAGTATCTATACGTAAAAATTATCATGGAAAACGGGCATAATATATGTATCAATTTCAGAATTCTAGGCAAAGTTTTATAAACACAAGCTATAGAGTGCGCCTAAAAAGTTAGAACTGTTGGTAGTAGTCTGCACACAACCTCTCTGTCTATCAGTAGCAAAACGCCAATGGCAATACTATTGAACCTGTATAATTTCTCTTAAGTACATTTTGACGTCTGTATCTATAGAGCAACTGCTTACGTTTTGACAGTACGGCATGCTCTAAGCTGCTACCCATTCCCTAGACGAATTTATCCCTTAGTCGAGTTCTTAAAGTCACTTCTTACCTACTTAAACTCGTTTTTTACCGTCGCACATAAACCAGTCGACAAACGAGCTACCGGCCATCTTTCCCGGATTAGCCGGCCGGTCATTTGTCCGGCCAACTCATCTGGCCATCTGGCCATCTGGCCACTTTAGTTAACTGCTCACGTGCTGTTGTGCCTTAAACGGTGCATCGGACACCTGCGCCCGATCTATAGTCCGGACATGACCGTAATGTATTGGCCCGGTTTTAGTGTAATACTACACACCAACCTGTACTTCAAAGAGACCAACTTATACTGGTTTTCATTCAAGTACTTAACAGCCGATGTGACGCAGTGGTTAGTATGACTGCCTGCCACGCAGTAGGTTCGGAGTTCAATTCCCGGTGGGGTCACTCACAAAGTCGATATTTATCAATTTGCGAATTTGTTCCCTATCTGGATCTGGTTAGGACCTTGCAGGCTGAACCACCTGATTGTCCGAAAAGCAAGATGGTTCCGTGCTTCGGATGGGCACATTAAACCGTCGGTCCCGGTTACTGTCTATGATGGCGGTCGTTACACAACCATGTCAGAGCCCTGCTACTTGCAGTAGGCGGTTAAAAAACTCTGACACTAGGGTTCATCGGGTCTTTGAACGACTCGGTGTCCCACCCGAAAAGAGAGAGAGATTCAAGTACTAAGAATAACCAGTATAAGTTGATCCCTTAAATAGACAACTTGAGGATCTGCTGATACGTACAAGTGAAGGAGTTAAGGGGGTATCGGATATTTAGCATAGATCTACTAAAACTGGTATCAGTCATTATCATTATCATTAGATAATTGTCTATCTATTTAAGTAACTATTTAAACGAAGCTCCAAACCCTCAAAGCTTATTTCGTCCACTTCAATTCTAGTTCAAAAATTCTAGTTCGATTTCATCAGCAAAAATAAACTATTTAAGCTGGTTAATTGAAACTGACTGAGTTATAAAGCGATTAGCCTGGAAACTGAGATATAAACAAAGGATATTTTATAAAATTCTGGTTCAGTAGGTACCTAATGACTTTTAACTTTTATTTATTTTATTTGGTGGACAAAAGCGGTTACAGAGTGGTAGCCAAGAGGAGCGAAAATGTCAGTGGGCAGACCACTTGCTCGATGGTCTGATGATATTGTCAAGCTGACAGGACCTCACTGGACCAGGCTGGCACAGGACCGTGAGGATTCGCGCTGTAGAGAAGAGGCCTAAGCCCTGCAGTAGGTGGATGTGGGCTGAGAATGATGATGATATTTTATTCAAAACACATTTAGTTACGTGGGCATGACGGTATGACAAAAGACAAAAAAACTTTTATACACCGTATTTCTGAGGAAGTGAATAAACTATGGACACGTTGTTTGGGCCATCGTAATTTCCACTAAGGGAATGCTGAAAAACAAAAAAAAAAACGACCTCCCAAAATGAATCAACTGATTTTTAATTTTGTATGTGAGATTTTTTTCTCGTTTTCTAGGATTGATCCCGTAGTGAAAATTGTTCAGTACGATGCGCTGAACAACGTTTCCAATTTAATCCATTTCCACCCAAACACGGTGTACATAAATAAAATAAACATACGAAAAAAGCCGCTTAAATAACATGACAATGCCATAATGTCACCAGCATAACGTACTTATGCGAACATGAGACAAAGACAGAAACTTAATTGTAGTTTCCCGCCACACAGCTATACGTACAGTCACCGATAAGAGGGAAGTATGTCGTAGTGGCTTTCACATACATACATATTATATCCCATTCGGGGTATGAGGAGCGTAAAAGGCTGTAAAAAACGGCCATTACAACACGTCTGACAAAAGTTTGAGAGTAATTTAGAAGACTGTGTATCATCATAGTGACAGGTTACCAGCCTGCCGCCTAAAATTGCAATACACATCAATTCTCAAATCCCTTAGTCGCTTTTTACGACACCCAATGGAAAAATATGGGGTATCGCTTTGCTATTCTAAGCCGGCGCCACACGGTAAAATAAACTAGTAATATAAACATAGGTAGGTATGAAAAAAGAGTCTTAAATTCGGCACCCGGTACCTCCTTAAATAACATGACAATGACATAATGTCACCAGCATAACGTACTTATGCGAACATGAGACAAAGACAGAAACTTAATTGTAGTTTCCCGCCACACAGCTACGTACAGTCACCGATAAAAGTGGTTTATATCGTGGTGGCTCTCACTTACATACATATATCATGCCTTGTGGGATAGGCACAGCGTAAACGGCTGTAAAAAAACGGCTATTTAAACCACGTCTGACAAAAGTTTGAGAGTCATTAAGAAGACTGTGTATCATCATAGTGACAGGTTGCCAGCCTGCCGCCTAAAATTGCAATACACATCAATTTTCAAATCCCTTAGTCGCTTTTTACGACACCCACGGGATAGATATGGGGTATGCTATTCTAAGCCGGCACCACACGGTAAAATAAACTAGTAATATAAACATAGGTAGGTATGAAAAAAGCCTCTTAAATTCGGCACTCGCTCCCCTCCTTAAATAACATGACAATGCCATAATGTCACCAGCATAACGTACTTATGCGAACATGAGACAAAGACAGAAACTTAATTGTAGTTTCCCGCCACACAGCTACGTACAGTCACCGATAAAAGGGGAGTATATCGTAGTTGCTTTCACACATTTATAAATATATCACACCTATATCCTATTCGGGGTAGGCATAGCGTAAAAGCCATTTACAACACGTCTGACAAAAGTTTGAGAGTCATTTAGAGGACTGTGTATCACCATAGTGACAGGTTGTCAACCTGTTGCCTAAAAATATTGCAATACACATCAAATCTCAAATCCCTTAGTTGCTTTTTACGACACCCAATGGAAAGATATGGGGTATCGCTTTGCTATTCGAAGCCGGCACCACACGGTAAAATAAACAAGTAAAATAAAACAGAAAAAAGCGTCTTAAATTCGGTACTAGCTCCCCTCCTTAAATAACATGACAATGCCATAATGTCACCAGCATAACGTACTTATGCGAACATGAGACAAAGACAGAAACTTCATTGTAGTTTCCCGCCACACAGCTACGTACAGTCACCGATAGAAGTGGAGTTAATCGTAGTGGCTTTCATAAAATACATACATGGTGTAAAAAAAATTACTGCAAATATTTTAAGGGGTCAACCAGTCCATGAAACTGAACAACTTTCCCCTAGGAAGATAGGTCGAAATACGAAAAAAGTTTTTGGTCCTCCCATACTTAGTGTGTTGGCCGGCCGGGTCAATTAGTATGAGAGGGCAAAAAAAAACTCATGTATGTATATCACGCTTATAACCCTTGCGGGGTAGGCAGAGCGTACACGGCCATTTACAACACGTCTGACAAAATTTTGAGAGTCATTTAGAAGACTGTGCATCATCATAGTGACAGTTTGTCAGTTGTCAGGTGTCAGTTGTCAGCTTGTCGCCTAAAATTGCAATACTATACATCAACTTTTAAATTCCTCAGTCGCTTTTTACGACACCCACAGGAAAGATATGGGGTATGCTATTCTAAGCTGTTGGAGGTTGCATGTATTAGCGCTGGCTGACTACCATAGCAAACCTAATCTGTCGCATGTAAATGAGACGTTGTCACTTTATCAACAGGAGAATAAAATGGTGTGCTACTTATAATCCACTGTGTTTATATAACTCCACGGACCTATTTAACCAATAGGTTATGTGCTTTATTACGTGAAAAGTAGCATAAAAAGCTTATACCATTTTTTGAAATCTATATTTTATTTTGTGAGTGTCTTTTAATGCTATAGTGTAAAATGTCAGATGACAATTCTCCGAGCGTGTGCGGAATCAAAAAACTCAAAGGGTCGAGCGATTATGCAATATGGAAATTCGCGACCCGAAACTACCTTGAATCTAAAGATTGGTATAAGGCAGTTGAGTATGAAGGTACGGAACTTCCGGCCACCTTAAAAGATACCGACAGAAAAGCAAGGACTACACTATGCCTCCTCATCGAGCCAGAATGCTATGCCCATGTCTTCAACGCGACAACCGCAAAACAAGTATGGCAAAGTTTAAAAACTGCATATGAAGATAAAGGATGGGGGAGGCGCATTGAACTACAAAGAGAACTATGGGACTGCAGACTAGTAAACTTCCCAAGTATGGAAAAGTATATTACTAAAGTGATCTTCCTCACTCAGCAGTTATCAGATATAGACGCGAAAGTTGATGATCATTGGATTATATCCATCCTACTCAGTGGGCTAACAGAGGTATACAATCCGCTAATCATGGCTGTTGACAACAGCGGAACGAAGGTAAGCCTAGAGCAAATAAAAACTAAATTGCTACAAGAAGGTAACCGGCAAGCTACGTCGAACGACGATAAAGAGCTCGCAGCGTTTAAAGCTAGCAAGGTTTACAAAAACAAGCCTAACAGTGCTAAGCCAGATCGAAAGTCGAAATGCTATAAGTGCCACAAGTGGCACAAGCCGTCGGAAGAATGTACAAAGAGCACCAAGCACGTCGCAGGAGCCGCAGGAGTGTGCTCTGTCTGCATGTGTTCCAGGAAACTGCCGATCCCGACAGTTGGTATTTGGACAGTGGCTGCTCTAACCATATGACTAAAGATTCCGAAAAGTTAAACGACTACAAGATTGAAAAGCGCAAAATAAATATAAAAGTAGCGAACGGCTCGCTAATTCCAGTAAAAGGCACAGGAAATGCCGCGCCAAAAGTAAGTTTTGACGACACTTTTTCAAAACTTTCATTGCCTAACGTGTTACATGCTCCAGATTTGTCCATGAATTTAATTTCTATAAGCAATCTTCTAAAGCAAGAATATTCAGTACATTTTCACAGAAAAGGTTCTTATATAGAAAACGGTGATGACCAAAAAGTTGCGAACCTGAAAGAAATAGACGGAATTTTCGAACTCGTTGAAAATGACAACTGCATCGCCCACCTGACACTGTCAAATGAACTGACAAATTTATGGCACCGAAGATTGGCACATTTAGGACAAAATTACATAAACATGTTGACAAAAATGGTCACTGGAATAAATATCAATAAAACTGATAAAACCGAGCCATGCGTGCCTTGCATTCAGGGTAAAACGTCGAGATCTCCATTTAAAAACAGTGGTACTAGAGCAACAGAAGCATTACAAATTGTTCATAGTGATTTATGTGGCCCGATGGAAGAACCATCATTTGCTGGCTCAAAATATATGCTTCTTTTCATCGACGACTACACGCGCAAAACGCACGTATACTTTTTACAAAATAAAAGTCAAACCCTCGACAAATTTCGAGAATATAAGGCAGAAGTTGAGAATCAGACTGGTAAGTCAATAAAAATCTTCAGGTCTGACAACGGCAAAGAGTTTTGCAATCGACAATTCGATAATATTCTCAAATCGGCTGGTATACAACACCAGAAAACAGTGCCCTACACACCAGAGCAGAATGGCGTAGTTGAGAGGGCGAATAGAACGATTATTGAGAAAGCAAGAACCCTGCTCTGTGAAGCAAATCTAAGCAAGAAGTTCTGGGCTGAGGCGGTACTCACCGTGGTTTATTTGAAAAATCGTAGCCCAACAAAAGCAGTCGCTAACAAAGTACCGGAGGAACTTTGGTCTGGTAAGAAAGTGGACTTGAGTCATTTAAGAATATTTGGCTGCCAAGCCTATGGGCTTTTACCAAAACAGAAGCGCCAAAAGCTTGATATGAAAACCGAAGCGCTCATCTTCATTGGCTATTGTGAAACCACAAAAGGCTACAGACTAATGGACCCTAAAACAGGCAAAGTAACACTTTACAGAGACGTCAAGTTTTTAGAGAATGTTTTTCCTGGTGACGGTACGCAAGTGACGAAGAACACAGTCGTTCCTGTTGATTTCGAGGAGGAACGAATAGAACCTGTGAATTTAAATGAACCTTGCGACTCTTCACAAAACAATACAGAAATCGAAGAAGCGGGGACATCAAACATGAATCCCCAAGCAACACAACAGGAAGTACTCACTGAAACGAGTAACGTGGAACCTCAAACTGACTCTGAGGCACCGCAACGGAGATATAACCTTCGAGAGCGTAAACCTGTTGACTACTCACGAACCTGCACCATTGCTAATGCCATTGCAGAAATTGACGGCGATCCAATGACGGTTGAAGAAGCACTAGGTAGACCTGACAGTGCACTATGGCAAAAGGCTATGGAAGCTGAACTACAATCGTTAAAGGAAAATAAAACGTGGTCACTAGTGGACTTACCATGTGACAAGAAGCCGATACAATGCAAATGGGTATTTAAAATAAAAAGAGACAGTGATGGTAAAGTATCAAAATATAAGGCTAGACTCGTAGCTAAAGGCTTTACACAGGTACGTGGTGTAGACTATAATGAGACATACTCACCTGTAGTTAGGAGCTCGACTCTGCGGCTATTATTCTCACTAGCTGCTGAATACGATTGGCTCATTGACCAATGGGACGTGACTACCGCTTTCTTATACGGCAAGCTGTAGGAAGACATTTACATGCATCAGCCTAAGGGAGCAATCGTCAAGGGTCAAGAGACCAAGGTATGTAAACTGCAGATATCGTTGTATGGACTCAAGCAAGCGTCCAATGCTTGGTTCCATGAGCTAGACAGGGAGATGCTCAATCTAGGTTTCGCGCAGTCTAAGATAGAACCGTGCCTATACCAGAAGGTGCTGAGCGATGGCAACAGAATAGTTGTAGTAATATATGTAGATGACATTTTTGTATTCTGTGGCAAAAATAACGTGAACGAGAAGCAAAAACTAAAAACTGGATTATTGCAAAAGTTCAAAGTGAAAGATTTAGGTCCAGCTAGGCACGTACTAGGCATGCGACTTAGGCGGGATGATAAAACCATCTACCTTGACCAAGAACAATATGTTCACAATATTCTGAAAGAATTCGGTATGACGGACTGCAAACCAGTCGTCACCCCATGGAAGTAGGTCTCAAATTAGACAAAGCTTCAGAATCCGGTTGTAGGTTGCCATATCAAAACCTAGTAGGATGTTTGAACTACTTAGCTCAAAACAGCAGACCAGACATCGCGCACGCAGTTAGCTTTTTATCTCAATTCAACTCGTGCTTTGATGAGACGCATTACAATTGTGCAAAGCGTGTACTTAGGTATTTGAAAGGCACTTCCGACTATGCACTCACTTTCCAAAAATCACGTAACTTAGAACTACATGGCTACGTGGACGCGGATTATGGTGGGTCATTCGATCGAAAATCTTTCACGGGCTTAATTTTCAAATTAGGCGAAAATTTAATTACATGGGAAAGTCGTAAGCAGAGATGCGTGACTTTATCCTCGACTGAGGCTGAATACTTAGGTCTTAGTATTGCATCGAAAGAAGCTATTTATTTAAAAAGCTTGCTACAGAGTTTGATTAACGATAGCTATAACAAACCGGTAGCAATCTACAACGACAACCAGTCGTCACACACAATAGCTAAAAACAAAATGAATAGCAATAAGACTAAACACATTGACATTAGATATCATTTTGTCCGCGAGGCGATTCAAAACGAAGCTGTAGAGCTTAGGTACTTGCCTTCGCAAGAAATGTGTGCGGACATGCTAACTAAAGCCTTATCAGGTCCTAAGCTAAAACTACTCTTAAAGAAATTACCCATTAAGAGGGCGATATTTGAGGAGAAAGGATAATTAGGCTAACGTAAACTAAACTGTGTTAGTTATTATTATTTATGTTGTGTTTTGTAATGACTAATTTCTTTTGTTTTCGTTTTGTTTTATGCTGTTACTGTATAATGACAAATGGTCATTCATGATCAACACTGTAGTTGTACGTAGGCTCATAAAGCTACATGCTTAAACTATTAGGGTGTATGCACACTGAATATTGTAAAGGTGCATGCACATGAGTTTTAAGATGTGTACACATGCCACAGATTAAGGGGGCGTGCATGCATGTGTTAGCGCTGGCTGACTACCATAGCAAACCTAATCTGTCGCATGTAAATGAGACGTTGTCACTTTATCAACAGGAGAATAAAATGGTGTGCTACTTATAATCCACTGTGTTTATATAACTCCACGGACCTATTTAATCAATATAAGCCGGCACCACACGGTAAAATAAACTAGTAATATAAACATAGGTATGAAAAAAACCTCTTAAATTCGACACTCGCTCCAATCCTTAAATAACATGACAATGCCATAATGTCACCAGCATAACGTACTTATGCGAACATGAGACAAAGACAGAAACTTAATTGTAGTTTCCCGCCACGCAGCTACGTACAGTCACCGATAAAAGTAGTGTATATCGTAGTGGCTTTCACATACATACATATATTATCACGCCCATTGATCACGCCTATTTCCCGTGCGGGGTAGGCAGAGCGTAAACGGCTGTAATAAACGGCTATTTACGAGTGACAAACGTTTGAGAGTCATTCAGAAGACTGTGTATCACCATAGTAGGCACAGCGTGAACGGCTGTAAAAAACGGCCATTTACGCCACGTGTGACAAAAGTTTGAGAGTAATTTAGAAGACTGTGTATCACCATAGTGACAGGTTGTCAGCCTGTCGCCTAAAATTGCAATAAACATCAACTCTCAAATCCCTCAGTCGCTTCTTACGACACCCAATGGAAAGATCTGGGGTATTGCTTTGCCATTCTAAGCCGGCACCACACGGTAAAATAAACTAGTAATATAAACATAGGTAGGTATGAAAAAAGCCTCTTAAATTCGGCACTCGCTCCCCTCCTTAAATAACATGACAATGCCATAATGTCTCCAGCATAACGTACTTATGCGAACATGAGACAAAGACAGAAACTTAATTGTAGTTTCCCGCCACACAGCTACGTACAGTCACCGATAAAAGGGGAGTATATCGTAGTGGCTTTCACATACATATATAAGGTGCAAAAAAATCAACAGCAAATATTTTAAGGTATGAACCAGCCCATGAAACTGAACAACTTTCCCCAAGAAAGATAGGTCGTCACGCTTATATCCTTTGCGGGGTAGGCAGGGCGTAAACGGCCACTTACAACACGTCTGACAAAATTTTGAGAGTCATTTAGAAGACTGTGCGTGCATCATCATAGTGACAGGTTGTCAGTTATCAAGTGTCAGCTTGTCGCCTAAAATTGCAATACTATATATCAACTTTTAAATTCCTTAGTCGTTTCTTACGACACCCACGGGAAAGATATGGGGCATGTTATTCTAAGTCGGCACCACACGGTAAAATAAACTAATAATATAAACATAGGTAGGTATGAAAAAAGAGTCTTAAATTCGGCACTCGCTCCCTTCCTTAAATAACATGACAATGCCATAATGTCACCAGCATAACGTACTTATGCGAACATGAGACAAAGACAGAAACTTAATTGTAGTTTCCCGCCACACAGCTACGTACAGTCACCGATAAAAGTGGTGTATATGTATAAGAAAAACATCTAAGGTATTTAAAAAAAATCTACACGCTAGTTTTTTATTTTTGATTTCAACAAACTTTTTAATTAATTATGTGAACATCCTTTGACTGACCCGACTGACGTTCCGCCACGTAGACAGGATTCACTTACACGGTACGCACGCTAACAACCAACAAATCACAGCACCTTTTTGGCGCGTAATTTAAATTCATTGAAGTGTGTGTTTCTAGGACAAACCGGGTGCACTTTTTTCGTTTTGTGTATTTTTAGTTAAATGCAATTTTCTCGAAAACTCGCTTGTAGATTTCTTTAAAAATTTGCCTAGTACATGCCACGTACATATTTTATTTGATCTTATATATTAAGATAAGCATACAAAAAGCCTCTTAAATTCGGCACTCGCTCCCCTCCTTAAATAACAAGACAATGCCATAATGTCACCAGCATAACGTACTTATGCGAACATGAGACAAAGACAGAAACTTAATTGTAGTTTCCCGCCACACAGCTAAGTTCAGTCACCGATAGAAGTAAAGTATATCGTAGTGGCTTTCACATACATACATACATGGTGTAAAAAAACTGCAAATATTTTAAGGGGTGAACCAGTCCATGAAACTGAACAACTTTCCCCAAGGAAGATAGGTCGAAATACGAAAAAAGATTTTGGTCCTCCCATACTAAGTGTGTTGGCCGGCCGGGTCAATTTGTATGAGAGAGCAAAAAAAATTTCATGTATGTATATCACGATTATATCCCTTGCGGGGTAGGCAGAGTGTAAACGGCCATTTACAATACGCCTGACAAAATTTTGAGAGTCATTCAGAAGACTGTGTATCATCATAGTGACAGGTTGCTAGCCTGCCGCCTAAAATTGCAATACAAATCAAATCTCAAATCCCTTAGTCGCTTTTTACGACACCCAATGGAAATATATGGGGTATTGCTTTGCTATTCTATGCCGGCACCACACGGTAAAAGAAACTAGTAATATAAACATAGGTAGGTATGGAAAAAGCCTCTTAAATTCGGCACTCGCTCCCCTCCTTAAATAACATGACAATGCCATAATGTCACCAGCATAACGTACTTATGCGAACATGAGACAAAGACAGAAACTTAATTGTAGTTTCCCGCCACACAGCTACGTACAGTCACCGATAAAAGTGGAGTATATCGTTGTGGCTTTCACGTACATACATATTATATCCCGTTTGGGGTAGGCGGAGCGTAAAAGTCTGTAAAAACGGCCATTTACACCACGTCTGACAAAAGTTTGAGAGTCATTTAGAAGACTGTGTATCATCATAGTGACAGGTTGCCAGCCTGTGGCTTAAAATTGCAATACACATCAATTTTCAAATCCCTTAGTCGCTTTTTACGGCACCCAATGGAAAGATATGGGGTATGCTATTCTAAGCCGGCACCACACGGTAAAATAAACAAGTAAAATAAACCATATCTTCTAGGTACGAAAAAAGCCTCTTAGATAAAGATAAAGATATGGGCTATCGCTTTGCTATTCTAAGCCGGCACCACACGGTAAAATAAACTAGTAATATAAACATAGGTAGGTATGAAAAAAGCCTCGTAAATTCGGCACTAGTTCCCCTCCTTAAATAACATGACAATGCCATAATGTCACCAGCATAACGTACTTATGCGAACATGAGACAAAAACAGAAACTTAATTGTAGTTTCCCGCCACACTGCTACGTACAGTCACCGATAAAAGGGGTAAAGAGTATATCGTAGCCACTCTCACACACAAACATCGCGCCTTTATCTCATTAGGGGTAGGCAGAGCGTAAACGGCTTTAAAAACGGCCATTTACACCACGTCTGGCAAAAGTTTGAGAGTCATTTAGAAGACTGTGTATCATCATAGTGACAGGTTGCCAGCCTGTCGCCTAAAATTGCAATACAAATCAATTCTCAAATCCCTTAATCGCTTTTTACGACACCCAATGGAAATATATGGGGTATTGCTTTGCTATTCTAAGCCGGCACCACACGGTAAAATAAACTAGTAAAATAAAACATAGGTACGAAAAAAGCCTCTTAAATGCGGTACTAGCTCCCCTCCTTAAATAACATGACAATGCCATAATGTCACCAGCATAACGTACTTATGCGAACATGAGACAAAGACAGAAACTTAATTGTAGTTTCCCGCCACACAGCTACGTACAGTCACCGATAAAAGTGATGTATATGTATAAGAAAAACATCTAAGGCATTTAAAAAAAATTCTACACGCTAGATATTTTTATTTTCAAACAAACTTTTTAATTAATTATGTGAACATCCTTTGACTGACCCGACTGACGTTCCGCCACGTAGACAGGATTCACTTACATGGCTGGCACGTACACTAACAACCAACCAATCACAGCACCTTTTTTGGCGCGTAATTTAAATTCATTGAAGTGTGTGTTTGTAGGACAAACAGGGTGCACTTTTTTCGTAGTTAAATGCAATTTACTCAAAAATTTGCGTGTAGATTTCTTTAAAATTTACCTAGTACATGCCACGTACATATTTTATTTGATCTGCCCCTAAAATATTTGCAGTGAATTTTATAGGACCTTATATATTAAGATAAGCATACGAAAAAAGCCTCTCAAATTCGGCACTCGCTCCCCTCCTTAAATAACATGACAATGCCATAATGTCACCAGCATAACGTACTTATGCGAACATGAGACAAAGACAGAAACTTAATTGTAGTTTCCCGCCACACAGCTACGTACAGTCACCGATAAAAGGGGAGTATATCGTAGTTGCTTTCACACATTTATAAATATATCACACCTATATCCTATTCGGGGTAGGCATAGCGTAAAAGCCATTTACAACACGTCTGACAAAAGTTTGAGAGTCATTTAGAGGACTGTGTATCACCATAGTGACAGGTTGTCAACCTGTTGCCTAAAAATATTGCAATACACATCAAATCTCAAATCCCTTAGTTGCTTTTTACGACACCCAATGGAAAGATATGGGGTATCGCTTTGCTATTCGAAGCCGGCACCACACGGTAAAATAAACAAGTAAAATAAAACAGAAAAAAGCGTCTTTAATTCGGTACTAGCTCCCCTCCTTAAATAACATGACAATGCCATAATGTCACCAGCATAACGTACTTATGCGAACATGAGACAAAGACAGAAACTTCATTGTAGTTTCCCGCCACACAGCTACGTACAGTCACCGATAGAAGTGGAGTTAATCGTAGTGGCTTTCATAAAATACATACATGGTGTAAAAAAAATTACTGCAAATATTTTAAGGGGTCAACCAGTCCATGAAACTGAACAACTTTCCCCTAGGAAGATAGGTCGAAATACGAAAAAAGTTTTTGGTCCTCCCATACTTAGTGTGTTGGCCGGCCGGGTCAATTAGTATGAGAGGGCAAAAAAAAACTCATGTATGTATATCACGCTTATAACCCTTGCGGGGTAGGCAGAGCGTACACGGCCATTTACAACACGTCTGACAAAATTTTGAGAGTCATTTAGAAGACTGTGCATCATCATAGTGACAGTTTGTCAGTTGTCAGGTGTCAGTTGTCAGCTTGTCGCCTAAAATTGCAATACTATACATCAACTTTTAAATTCCTCAGTCGCTTTTTACGACACCCACAGGAAAGATATGGGGTATGCTATTCTAAGCTGTTGGAGGTTGCATGTATTAGCGCTGGCTGACTACCATAGCAAACCTAATCTGTCGCATGTAAATGAGACGTTGTCACTTTATCAACAGGAGAATAAAATGGTGTGCTACTTATAATCCACTGTGTTTATATAACTCCACGGACCTATTTAACCAATAGGTTATGTGCTTTATTACGTGAAAAGTAGCATAAAAAGCTTATACCATTTTTTGAAATCTATATTTTATTTTGTGAGTGTCTTTTAATGCTATAGTGTAAAATGTCAGATGACAATTCTCCGAGCGTGTGCGGAATCAAAAAACTCAAAGGGTCGAGCGATTATGCAATATGGAAATTCGCGACCCGAAACTACCTTGAATCTAAAGATTGGTATAAGGCAGTTGAGTATGAAGGTACGGAACTTCCGGCCACCTTAAAAGATACCGACAGAAAAGCAAGGACTACACTATGCCTCCTCATCGAGCCAGAATGCTATGCCCATGTCTTCAACGCGACAACCGCAAAACAAGTATGGCAAAGTTTAAAACTGCATATGAAGATAAAGGATGGGGGAGGCGCATTGAACTACAAAGAGAACTATGGGACTGCAGACTAGTAAACTTCCCAAGTATGGAAAAGTATATTACTAAAGTGATCTTCCTCACTCAGCAGTTATCAGATATAGACGCGAAAGTTGATGATCATTGGATTATATCCATCCTACTCAGTGGGCTAACAGAGGTATACAATCCGCTAATCATGGCTGTTGACAACAGCGGAACGAAGGTAAGCCTAGAGCAAATAAAAACTAAATTGCTACAAGAAGGTAACCGGCAAGCTACGTCGAACGACGATAAAGAGCTCGCAGCGTTTAAAGCTAGCAAGGTTTACAAAAACAAGCCTAACAGTGCTAAGCCAGATCGAAAGTCGAAATGCTATAAGTGCCACAAGTGGCACAAGCCGTCGGAAGAATGTACAAAGAGCACCAAGCACGTCGCAGGAGCCGCAGGAGTGTGCTCTGTCTGCATGTGTTCCAAGGAAACTGCCGATCCCGACAGTTGGTATTTGGACAGTGGCTGCTCTAACCATATGACTAAAGATTCCGAAAAGTTAAACGACTACAAGATTGAAAAGCGCAAAATAAATATAAAAGTAGCGAACGGCTCGCTAATTCCAGTAAAAGGCACAGGAAATGCCGCGCCAAAAGTAAGTTTTGACGACACTTTTTCAAAACTTTCATTGCCTAACGTGTTACATGCTCCAGATTTGTCCATGAATTTAATTTCTATAAGCAATCTTCTAAAGCAAGAATATTCAGTACATTTTCACAGAAAAGGTTCTTATATAGAAAACGGTGATGACCAAAAAGTTGCGAACCTGAAAGAAATAGACGGAATTTTCGAACTCGTTGAAAATGACAACTGCATCGCCCACCTGACACTGTCAAATGAACTGACAAATTTATGGCACCGAAGATTGGCACATTTAGGACAAAATTACATAAACATGTTGACAAAAATGGTCACTGGAATAAATATCAATAAAACTGATAAAACCGAGCCATGCGTGCCTTGCATTCAGGGTAAAACGTCGAGATCTCCATTTAAAAACAGTGGTACTAGAGCAACAGAAGCATTACAAATTGTTCATAGTGATTTATGTGGCCCGATGGAAGAACCATCATTTGCTGGCTCAAAATATATGCTTCTTTTCATCGACGACTACACGCGCAAAACGCACGTATACTTTTTACAAAATAAAAGTCAAACCCTCGACAAATTTCGAGAATATAAGGCAGAAGTTGAGAATCAGACTGGTAAGTCAATAAAAATCTTCAGGTCTGACAACGGCAAAGAGTTTTGCAATCGACAATTCGATAATATTCTCAAATCGGCTGGTATACAACACCAGAAAACAGTGCCCTACACACCAGAGCAGAATGGCGTAGTTGAGAGGGCGAATAGAACGATTATTGAGAAAGCAAGAACCCTGCTCTGTGAAGCAAATCTAAGCAAGAAGTTCTGGGCTGAGGCGGTACTCACCGTGGTTTATTTGAAAAATCGTAGCCCAACAAAAGCAGTCGCTAACAAAGTACCGGAGGAACTTTGGTCTGGTAAGAAAGTGGACTTGAGTCATTTAAGAATATTTGGCTGCCAAGCCTATGGGCTTTTACCAAAACAGAAGCGCCAAAAGCTTGATATGAAAACCGAAGCGCTCATCTTCATTGGCTATTGTGAAACCACAAAAGGCTACAGACTAATGGACCCTAAAACAGGCAAAGTAACACTTTACAGAGACGTCAAGTTTTTAGAGAATGTTTTTCCTGGTGACGGTACGCAAGTGACGAAGAACACAGTCGTTCCTGTTGATTTCGAGGAGGAACGAATAGAACCTGTGAATTTAAATGAACCTTGCGACTCTTCACAAAACAATACAGAAATCGAAGAAGCGGGGACATCAAACATGAATCCCCAAGCAACACAACAGGAAGTACTCACTGAAACGAGTAACGTGGAACCTCAAACTGACTCTGAGGCACCGCAACGGAGATATAACCTTCGAGAGCGTAAACCTGTTGACTACTCACGAACCTGCACCATTGCTAATGCCATTGCAGAAATTGACGGCGATCCAATGACGGTTGAAGAAGCACTAGGTAGACCTGACAGTGCACTATGGCAAAAGGCTATGGAAGCTGAACTACAATCGTTAAAGGAAAATAAAACGTGGTCACTAGTGGACTTACCATGTGACAAGAAGCCGATACAATGCAAATGGGTATTTAAAATAAAAAGAGACAGTGATGGTAAAGTATCAAAATATAAGGCTAGACTCGTAGCTAAAGGCTTTACACAGGTACGTGGTGTAGACTATAATGAGACATACTCACCTGTAGTTAGGAGCTCGACTCTGCGGCTATTATTCTCACTAGCTGCTGAATACGATTGGCTCATTGACCAATGGGACGTGACTACCGCTTTCTTATACGGCAAGCTGTAGGAAGACATTTACATGCATCAGCCTAAGGGAGCAATCGTCAAGGGTCAAGAGACCAAGGTATGTAAACTGCAGATATCGTTGTATGGACTCAAGCAAGCGTCCAATGCTTGGTTCCATGAGCTAGACAGGGAGATGCTCAATCTAGGTTTCGCGCAGTCTAAGATAGAACCGTGCCTATACCAGAAGGTGCTGAGCGATGGCAACAGAATAGTTGTAGTAATATATGTAGATGACATTTTTGTATTCTGTGGCAAAAATAACGTGAACGAGAAGCAAAAACTAAAAACTGGATTATTGCAAAAGTTCAAAGTGAAAGATTTAGGTCCAGCTAGGCACGTACTAGGCATGCGACTTAGGCGGGATGATAAAACCATCTACCTTGACCAAGAACAATATGTTCACAATATTCTGAAAGAATTCGGTATGACGGACTGCAAACCAGTCGTCACCCCCATGGAAGTAGGTCTCAAATTAGACAAAGCTTCAGAATCCGGTTGTAGGTTGCCATATCAAAACCTAGTAGGATGTTTGAACTACTTAGCTCAAAACAGCAGACCAGACATCGCGCACGCAGTTAGCTTTTTATCTCAATTCAACTCGTGCTTTGATGAGACGCATTACAATTGTGCAAAGCGTGTACTTAGGTATTTGAAAGGCACTTCCGACTATGCACTCACTTTCCAAAATCACGTAACTTAGAACTACATGGCTACGTGGACGCGGATTATGGTGGGTCATTCGATCGAAAATCTTTCACGGGCTTAATTTTCAAATTAGGCGAAAATTTAATTACATGGGAAAGTCGTAAGCAGAGATGCGTGACTTTATCCTCGACTGAGGCTGAATACTTAGGTCTTAGTATTGCATCGAAAGAAGCTATTTATTTAAAAAGCTTGCTACAGAGTTTGATTAACGATAGCTATAACAAACCGGTAGCAATCTACAACGACAACCAGTCGTCACACACAATAGCTAAAAACAAAATGAATAGCAATAGGACTAAACACATTGACATTAGATATCATTTTGTCCGCGAGGCGATTCAAAACGAAGCTGTAGAGCTTAGGTACTTGCCTTCGCAAGAAATGTGTGCGGACATGCTAACTAAAGCCTTATCAGGTCCTAAGCTAAAACTACTCTTAAAGAAATTACCCATTAAGAGGGCGATATTTGAGGAGAAAGGATAATTAGGCTAACGTAAACTAAACTGTGTTAGTTATTATTATTTATGTTGTGTTTTGTAATGACTAATTTCTTTTGTTTTCGTTTTGTTTTATGCTGTTACTGTATAATGACAAATGGTCATTCATGATCAACACTGTAGTTGTACGTAGGCTCATAAAGCTACATGCTTAAACTATTAGGTGTATGCACACTGAATATTGTAAAGGTGCATGCACATGAGTTTTAAGATGTGTACACATGCCACAGATTAAGGGGGCGTGCATGCATGTGTTAGCGCTGGCTGACTACCATAGCAAACCTAATCTGTCGCATGTAAATGAGACGTTGTCACTTTATCAACAGGAGAATAAAATGGTGTGCTACTTATAATCCACTGTGTTTATATAACTCCACGGACCTATTTAATCAATATAAGCCGGCACCACACGGTAAAATAAACTAGTAATATAAACATAGGTATGAAAAAAACCTCTTAAATTCGACACTCGCTCCAATCCTTAAATAACATGACAATGCCATAATGTCACCAGCATAACGTACTTATGCGAACATGAGACAAAGACAGAAACTTAATTGTAGTTTCCCGCCACGCAGCTACGTACAGTCACCGATAAAAGTAGTGTATATCGTAGTGGCTTTCACATACATACATATATTATCACGCCCATTGATCACGCCTATTTCCCGTGCGGGGTAAGCAGAGCGTAAACGGCTGTAATAAACGGCTATTTACGAGTGACAAACGTTTGAGAGTCATTCAGAAGACTGTGTATCACCATAGTAGGCACAGCGTGAACGGCTGTAAAAAACGGCCATTTACGCCACGTGTGACAAAAGTTTGAGAGTAATTTAGAAGACTGTGTATCACCATAGTGACAGGTTGTCAGCCTGTCGCCTAAAATTGCAATAAACATCAACTCTCAAATCCCTCAGTCGCTTCTTACGACACCCAATGGAAAGATCTGGGGTATTGCTTTGCCATTCTAAGCCGGCACCACACGGTAAAATAAACTAGTAATATAAACATAGGTTGGTATGAAAAAAGCCTCTTAAATTCGGTACTCGCTCCCCTCCTTAAATAACATGACAATGCCATAATGTCACCAGCATAACGTACTTATGCGAACATGAGACAAAGACAGAAACTTAATTGTAGTTTTCCGCCACGCAGCTACGTACAGTCGCCGATAAAAGGGGAGTATATCGTAGTGGCTTTCACATACATATATATTATATCATCCCATTCGGGGTAGTCGGAGCGTAAAAGTCTGTAAAAACGGCCATTTACACCACGTCTGACAAAAGTTTGAGAGTCATTTAGAAGACTGTATCATCATAGTGACAGGTTGTCAGTTGTCAGGTGTCAGCTTGCCACCTAAAATTGCAATACTATACATCAACTTTTAAATTCCTTAGTCGCTTCTTATGACATCCACGGGAAAATAATATGTGGTATGCTATTCTAAGCCGGCACCACACGGTAAAATAAACAAGTAAAATAAAACATAGGTACGAAAAAAGCCTGTTAAATTCGGTACTCGCCCCCTCCTTAAATAACATGACAATGCCATATTGTCACCAGCATAACGTACTTATGCGAACATGAGACAAAGACAGAAACTTAATTGTAGTTTCCCGCCACACAGCTACGTACAGTCACCGATAGAAGGGAAATATGTCGTAGTGGCTCTCACTTACATACATACGTATATATCACGTCTATATCCCATTCGATGAAGGCGGAGCGTAAAAGGCTGTAAAATCAACACGTCTGACAAAAGTTTGAGAGTCATTCAGAAGACTGTGTATCATTATAGCGACAGGCCTGTCGCCTAAAATTGCAATACAAATCAATTCTCAAATCCCTTTTTCGATTCTCAAGTCGCTTTTAACGACAGCCAATGGAAAGATACGGGGTATCGCTTTGCTATTCTAAGCCGGCACCACACGGTAAAATAAACTAGTAATATAAACATAGGTAGGTATGAAAAAAGCCTCTCAAATTCGGCACTCGCTCCCCTCCTTAAATAACATGACAATGCCATAATGTCACCAGCATAACGTACTTATGCGAACATGAGACAAAGACAGAAACTTAATTGTAGTTTCCCGCCACGCAGCTACGTACAGTCACCGATAAAAGGGGAGTATATCGTAGTGGCTTTCACATACATTATATATAAGGAGTAAAAAAATCAACTGCAAATATTTTAAGGCACGAACCAGCCCATGAAACTGAACAACTTTCCCCAAGGAAGATAGGTCGTCACGCTTATATCCTTTGCGGGGTAGGCAGAGCGTAAACGGCCATTTACAACACGTCTGACAAAATTTTGTGAGTCATTTAGAAGACTGTGTATCATCATAGTGACAGGGTGCCAGCCTTGCAATTGCAATACAAATCAATTCTCAAATCCCTTAGTCGCTTCTTACGACACTCACGGGAAAGATATAGGTGTATTATGCTATTCTAAGCCGGCACCACACGGTAAAATAAACTAGTAATATCAACATAGGTAGGTATGAAAAAAGCTTCTTAAATTCGGCACTCGCTCCCCTCCTTAAATAACATGACAATGCCATGATGTCACCAGCATAACGTACTTATGCGAACATGAGACAAAGACAGAAACTTAATTGTAGTTTCCCGCCACACAGCTACGTACAGTCACCGATAAAAGGGGAGTGTATCGTAGTGGCTGTCACATAATCAACTGCAAATATTTTAAGGGGTGAACCAGCCCGTGAAACTGAACAACTTTCCCCAAGGAACATAGGTCTAACTATGAAAAAAAAATTTGGTCCTCTCATACAAAATGTACCAGCCGGCCGAGTCAATTTGTATGGCAGATCCAAATTTTTTTTTCATATTTCGACCTATGTTCCTTGGGGAAATTTGTCCAGTTTCATGGGCTGATTCACCCCTTAAAATATTTGCAGTTGATTTTTTTACATCCTGTATAAATATATCACGCCTATATCCTATTCGGGGTAGGCATAGCGTAAAAGCCATTTACAAGACGTCTGACAAAAGTTTGAGAGTCATTTAGAGGACTGTGCAACATCATAGCGACAGGTTGTCAGTTGTCAGGTGTCAGCTTGTCACCTAAAATTGCAATACTATACATCAACTTTTAAATTCCTTAGTCGTTTCTTACGACACCCACGGGAAAGATATGGGGCATGTTATTCTAAGTCGGCACCACACGGTAAAATAAACTAATAATATAAACATAGGTAGGTATGAAAAAAGAGTCTTAAATTCGGCACTCGCTCCCTTCCTTAAATAACATGACAATGCCATAATGTCACCAGCATAACGTACTTATGCGAACATGAGACAAAGACAGAAACTTAATTGTAGTTTCCCGCCACACAGCTACGTACAGTCACCGATAAAAGTGGTGTATATGTATAAGAAAAACATCTAAGGTATTTAAAAAAAATCTACACGCTAGTTTTTTATTTTTGATTTCAACAAACTTTTTAATTAATTATGTGAACATCCTTTGACTGACCCGACTGACGTTCCGCCACGTAGACAGGATTCACTTACACGGTACGCACGCTAACAACCAACAAATCACAGCACCTTTTTGGCGCGTAATTTAAATTCATTGAAGTGTGTGTTTCTAGGACAAACCGGGTGCACTTTTTTCGTTTTGTGTATTTTTAGTTAAATGCAATTTTCTCGAAAACTCGCTTGTAGATTTCTTTAAAAATTTGCCTAGTACATGCCACGTACATATTTTATTTGATCTTATATATTAAGATAAGCATACAAAAAGCCTCTTAAATTCGGCACTCGCTCCCCTCCTTAAATAACAAGACAATGCCATAATGTCACCAGCATAACGTACTTATGCGAACATGAGACAAAGACAGAAACTTAATTGTAGTTTCCCGCCACACAGCTACGTACAGTCACCGACAAAAGGGAAGTGTATCGTAGTGGCTTTCACATACATACATACATTCGGGATGTAAGAGCGGTGTACTGCAAACTTTGCACGCGTGATGAGACCATGAAACTGACCAACTTTTACTATGAGGCTAATTTACGAGAATTTTATTCCGACCTTTCATTTAAAGTCAGTCAGCTGATCGCGAATTTTGTATTTGAGGTAAAAAAAAAATCTCGTTTTCCATCATTGGCTCCATAGTAAAAGTTGTTCAGTTTCATGGTCTGATCACGACTGCAAAGTTTTCGGTACACCATCCCTCACACCCTGAATATCACCCTATATCCCTTGCGGCGTAGGCAGAGCGTAAACGGCTGTATAAAAAATCGCCAATTTCCAATACAAAAGTTGGAGAGTCATTTATAAGACGTATAAAGTCTACAACGAGACTACCTAGTATATCTTTTAAAATATTTTGCAGATCGGTGATACTCCTCACATTTTTTAAATTGTTGCTAATATGATGCCTGCTGAAATCAGTTACGTCAGTTCCTGAAAACCAAGACGATACAAAATACCGTTCTTATGGAAAACTGTTGCCAAAGTAAAATCGAAAATCAGCCAAAGGAGTGTGAAGAGGATTTTAAATCGTTATAGCAGCAGATGAAAGCGCTGCAAATAACACTCGTCAGCTCATCATTATCATACTGATATGGCAATCTCTGACTTATTGGATCATACTTCAATATCAAAGTTTTTTAACCAAACAGTTCTCTACGTCAAGTGTTAATTTGTGCACCACAGCCCAAATTCCGCAATCTGAAAAGCGTCAGGTGTGTGTCGATATTCTGCTGGATTGTCTGGTCAGATTGTCTGTTTTGCGTCATATATCATAATGCATCTTTAGGATGGCAGTTAGGTGTTGCTGAAGTCACGACATTTATATAACCGCCAAATATTAAGTTAATATCTACTTTTGTGACTGACTGTACCCGTGACATCTTTTTGTGCTTCTGTCTGTTAATCCCTCGCTGTGCTTTCAAGACCCCCCTCCTTCCAGTATTAGATTACTGGAATTTATTCCCTGTACCACGGCCATATGCCACTGTAATGTGTGTCCCGGCTATAATTCAATGGTTCTTTGCTCCTATGTTTTGTGTTTTGTTGGGTCTAAGAATAGTCGTGAAATTATACTGGTTCATCCAGCTATATTATATGTAGGTTCTTTGGGTTCATAATATACATTTATTCAGTCCGACCGTATGATCCCTACATTTGGTTGGTTAGCGGAATAGATGAATTTCATAGTCCAGAATACCTATACAACAGTTTTAAGAGTTTAATCCTTTTTGGGCCAAATATACAGGGTGTAAGAGGCAGCTCTTCGAATACTGATATAAGAAAATATTTCAGGTAACGTACAAATAATTTTACTCCTCATAGTAAATGAAGTTAGCTGATCGTGATTTTTTATGGGAATCCAAATAATTTTTTACGTCTCCTGAAATATTTACTTAAGGGAAATTATTCAGTTTCATGGTCTGAATGCACCCTATCAGTATTCGGAGAGTTGTCCCTTAAACCACGTATTTTTAAAGTCGATTAAACATTATGACCTGAAAATCTGCCCAAACTGAACATTTATTTTGACTTAAAACGCAGTTCCTTACAAGTTGCGCAAATTAGTCAAAATACAATGCAGGAATTAGTGAGAGCGGAAGAAACTCCGGCGGCGGGACTCGCAAGTTCCGGCTAGGGTTGCCATCCCGACAAAACGAGGATTTGCTAGTAAAAACCTATAAAAACGGATTTATTTTCTTCGTGTGGGACACTGAGTCGTTCAACGACCCGATGTACCCTGGTGCCAGAGTTTTTAACCACCTACTGCAAGAAGCAGGCCTCTGACATGGCTGTGTAACGACCGCCTTTTAAATGATCATAGACAGCAACCGGGACCGACGGCTTCTTACTTTTCGGACAATCAGGTGGTTCAGCCTGCAATGTCCTAACCAGACTGGGAACAAATTGATAAAAGTGATAAATGTTATCAACTTTGTGAGTTACCCCCACCGGGAATTAAACCCGGAACCTTCTGCGTTGCAGGCAGTCATACTAACCACTGCGACTGTCAAGAGTCATACAATTGTACAGCAGATTACCGTTTTTATCAGTCATCGAGCAACGACGGGCCTACTATTCTGAGACAGAACGAGACGGAAAATTCGCGTTACTCAGAGTTGCCAGTAATCCATCTAAGTCTTCATCTAGTAGGCTAATGATTGTTTATGTCCAATAGTGAAAGACTAGTAAGGAGAAGCTGTAGGTATGTATTCTTCGCTTGAAATGCGTGATAACCTCACAGTGGTGCCACAAAAAAGTTTCTGCAGATGCAGCCATGGGACGCAAGGATCTCACTATACACTTCACGTACAGGATGATTTGTCTCCGTATGCCTCCATTCATGTCATAGACTACTCTTAATACCAATTTTGATGCGAATAGAGCTGGTAGCCCTGTTCCCGGCGGAAGGCGCGGACAATTTACCGTTTGTCGCTTTGTGCCGCCTCCCGGAAAGCCACGACCGCGCAAATATTGGGATTCATCAACTTAAACTAGTAAAGTTAAGGCTTCGATGGCATTGATAATTGTAAGCACTTATTTCTTGTTGAGTTGGACTTCCTCCGGCCAGATGCACCGATGATCTCAAGAGGACAGCTGGTGACTGGATGATGTAAACGGGACATCGTGCTTTATGTATGACATACCCTTGGGAAGGCCTACGTCCAGCAGTGGACTGCTGAGGCTGATGTAATGAAATGTAGGTAGTCGCGATATTTTGATGCAAAACGAGCTGGTAGCCCTGTTCCCGGCGGAAGGCGCGGACAATTTACCGTTTGTCGCTTTGTGCCGCCTCCCGGAAACCACGACCGCGCAAATATTGGGATTCATCAACTAAAACTATCGAACTCAAACTACCGTGGCATTGAAATGGACTGTTAGTATTTCATGTTGCTGCAGGTGGCACACTTTTATTTTACGTAGCACTGCAGGCCTAACATGCCAGGCACGATAAAATTTTATCACGCCCTTTTATCGTGATTCGACGACATATATCATTTATCGACTGTCGGTAACATGCGCGCACATATTTATCACGTCGCTTTGTCAAAAATCGACAATTTTAACATTTATCGACAAGTCGTAACATGCGCGCCATTCGTTATCGGATTTTATTTTTTTAATGAGTTAAATTACTCGAATTTTATCGTCCATCTTTCGAGTCGACGATAGCAAAGGATAAAATGGCGGTGCCGTATTTTATTGATTTAATTACGATTTAACCGGCTAAATTGAGTGTAGCGTCGGACACTACGGAGGCGTCGGACACTATAGAGGGTAAGCTGTAGTGTTGGACACTATGAAGGCGTCGGACGCTATGAGTGGTGGAGATAGTGAAGGACGCTGTGAAATTTGGGGGCTAGCTTCAGATACTATAAAGGGTGGGGATGGGTTTCACCCTGAAGGGTGTGGGGAAGCGTTGGACGCCCTGGGGAGCGGGGGATAGCGTCGGACACCCTGGAGAATGGGGGATAGACCCTGGATGGCGGCAGGTAACTTTGGTCACCCTGGTGGATGGGGGGTTGCCTCGGACGCCCTGAAAAGCAGGGGGTAGCGTCGGACGCAACGGAGGTGACGGATGCTATGGAAACGTCGGACTTTATGGCTGTAGATGATCGGGGGTTTTATCAGACGCTATAGAGGCTTTAGCCACTATGGAGGCGTCGGACGCTATGAAGGCGTTGGACGCTATGTGAGACAGGGTAAGTCGTGGGATGATTGTGTTCCGAATAAGGGACTGTTTTAGGTTTAAGATAATCAAACAAATAAGAGTACGAAAATAGAGCTATTTTTGCTCTACGACGCTCCGTTTTCGAGATAATTGCACTTTTAGTTTGCACTCGTTTTTCATATTAGAAATCGTTACTTTATTGAGATATGATGCTACGCAGGCATGGAAGCGTTGGAAGTTATGGACGTGTCGGACGATACGGAGGCGTCGGACGCTACGGAGGCGATGGACGCTATGGAAACGTCAGTCTTTATAGAGAGATTGAACTCTGTAGAGGATAGGGAGTATTGAACTCTGTAGAGACGCTATGGAGGCGTCAGGTGGTATAGAGTCGTCGAGCGCTATGGAGACATTAGAGGATATGGAGGCGTTCGACGCTATGTGAGACAGGGTAAGTCATGGGATGATTGTAAACCGAATATGGGCCTGATTTGTTTTTTAAGATTATCAAACAAACGATCATCTACAGCGTTCAATGTTTCCAAAAAGTCCGACGTTTCCATAGCGTCTGTCGCCTCCGTAGCGTCCGACGCCTCCGTATCGTCCGACACGTCCATAACGTCCAACACCTCCGTAGCGACCAACGCCTGCGTAGCATCATATCTCAACAAAGTAACGATTTCTAATATAAAAAAGAATGCAAACTAAAAGTGCAATTATCTCGAAAACGGAGCGTCGTAGAGCAAAACTAGCTCTATTTTCGTACTCTTATTGAAACTTTTTTGTTTGATTATCTTAAACCTAAAATCAGTCCCTTATTCGGAACACAATCATCCCACGACTTACCCTGTCTCACATAGCGTCCAACGCCTTCATAGCGTCCGACGCCTCCATAGTGCCTAAAGCCTCTATAGCGTCTGATAAAACCCCCGATCATCTACAGCGTTCAATGTTTTCATAAAGTCTGACGTTTCCATAGCGTCTGCCGCCTCCGTAGCGTCCGACGCCTCCGTATCGTCCGACACGTCCATAACGTCCAACACCTCCGTAGCGACCAACGCCTGCGTAGCATCATATCTCAACAAAGTAACGATTTCTAATATAAAAAAGAATGCAAACTAAAAGTGCAATTATCTCGAAAACGGAGCGTCGTAGAGCAAAACTAGCTCTATTTTCGTACTCTTATTGAAACTTTTTGTTTGATTATCTTAAACCTAAAATCAGTCCCTTATTCGGAACACAATCATCCCACGACTTACCCTGTCTCACATAGCGTCCAACGCCTTCATAGCGTCCGACGCCTCCATAGTGCCTAAAGCCTCTATAGCGTCTGATAAAACCCCCGATCATCTACAGCGTTCAATGTTTTCATAAAGTCTGACGTTTCCATAGCGTCTGTCGCCTCCGTAGCGTCCGACGCCTCCGTATCGTCCGACACGTGGATAACGTCCAACGCCTCCGTAGCGTCCTACGCCTCTGTAGCATCATATCTCAATAAAGCAACGATTTCTAATATAAAAAACGAATGCAAACTAAAAGTGCAATTATCTCGAAAACGGAGCGTTGTAGAGCAAAAATACCTGTTTTTTCGTACTCTTATTGAAAAATGAATGTTGATAAGCTTAAACCGAAAATCAGTCCCCTGTTTGATACACAATCCTCCCACGACTTACCTTGTCTTACGTAGCGTCCAACGCCTTCATAAAGTTCGACGTTACCAACCATTCTTGATAGCGTCCAACGCCTCCATAGTGCCTGAAGCATCAATGATGTTTGATAATACTCCCCATCCTTTAAAGCGTACGATGTTTTCATAGCGTCCGACGCCTCCATAGCATCCGTCACCTCCGTTGCGTCCGACGCTACCGCCTGCTTTTCAGGGCGTCCGAGGCAACCCCCCATCCTCCAAGGTGACCAACGTTACCTGCCGCCATCCAGGGTCTACCCCCCATTCTCCAGAGAGGCCGACGCTATCCCCCGCTCCCCAGGGCGTCCGCTACCCACCTCTTTCCAGGGCGTCCAACGCTTCCCCACTCCTTTCAGGGTGACCGACGCTACACCCCACTGTCTATGACGTCCGACGCCTCGGTAGCGTCCAACACTACCCCTCACCTTTCATAGCGTCCGACGCTACCTCCCCCCCTCACCATCCTTAGCGTCCGACGCCCCCGTAGTGCTTGCCGCTGACCCTTTTATTGTAGCTTGTTCCATATAGCGTCCGACGCCTTCATAGCGTCTGAGGCTACAGCCCACTCTGTATCTCGCCTGACGACTCCGTAGCCGAAGCTACATCCAATTTAACCAGTTTAATTATACATATTTAATTTTAGTTTGCCTTTGCCCTGCACTGGGACACTGAACAGGCTAAGTAAAAAAAAAAATTAATAAAAAGGCCCTTTGCAAAATAAAATACTTTGGCAATCTCTTTAAAAAGGAAAACAGTCTATCCCTTTCAATACTCATAGTTGTGAAAGAGAACGACTGTGTTTTTCATTCGTTCAATTTTTGTTTCATTCGTTCAATTTGTGTATGGGCGGTTTTTCAAAACTCATTTGACATATCGTCGTGATACGGACGAGAAACTGCGATAAAATTGTCTCTCGTGGCGCGCATGTTACAATCCACGATAAGTTTATCGAAATCGATAAATTTTATCATTCGATAAGTGATATTTTTTTTTTTTTTCGCTTGCGGGTAGCAAAGATAATGTTTGTTTACAATTTTCTGCTATATTAAATTTTGGAAATAAATTAGTTAAACAGTGAGTTTTTCAACAAACTTGTACTCATCGTGTTATTAAACAAGTGATTCACCTCGTCGAGTGTTATCTGCCTTCAACTCCTCGGACTAGTAGACAAAAAACTAAGTTCATTTTTGTCCTGCCAACACGTCACGTCAACAGCTGGGATTTCATAGGATCGCTGCGACGAAAGTTGTGTATTCCGAACAAAGGCTAATCAGTGCTCATACGACGAAAACAGTGAATTTTCTGTGAAAGTGACTGCCATAAATAATACAAAGCAATCCCGATTTTGATATTTATTATTTTATTACTATCAGCGCCATCTATTAGAACACTTCTGAACTATTGCGCCTGCTGACCATTCAGCGAACGTGTTAAAGGTGCGTCGGCGGCGGTCAAGTGGCCTTTCTTTTCGAACCTCGCCACTAGGGTTTGCTTGCGCTAGCGCCTGTTTCGCAGTAGTCAGGCTGCGGTTGTGATTTGAGCATCGAAGCATAGAGGGCGCTATTACTAAAAATGGTCAAATGTGGTATCTGCGATAAGACTACAAACAATGCAGAACGAAGAACTTGCTCGCAATGTTTAAAGGCGTACCATATTAAATGTCTGCCTGGTAGTGGCTCGCCTAAGGACAGCAAAACCAGCACTGATACTTGGAAATGTCCAAAATGCAGAGCCGGGGCTACTGGCAGCCAGGTTCAACAGCCGCCAGCAAAAGACCTCACAACTCAAATAAACGACTTAAAAAGTCACTTTAATAGCAAGCTGGATACTATTAAATCAGAATTACTGAAAGAGATCACGAATAAAATTACGGCGGTGGAAAATTCAGCTAAGACGCAGCACGACGCGTTGTTACAAAAAATAAATGCCCTAGAGACTTGCTTGACACAAGCAAAAACAAGTCAAAAAATGCAGACTAAAACCATTGAAGACCTTCAACTGAAAGTTTCTAATATGGAGCTAGAGATAACTTCCTTGAAAAGCAAAGTAAGTGACTGCGACTCCGTCAAACAAACTCTAAATGACGTCGAGCAGCGCGCAAGATTGAACAACTTAGAAATCTTCGGTGTTCCTGAGCGTAAGACAGAAGACTTGTTTACCATCATGCTTAGTGTTGGTCAAGCGGTGGGGGTGCCCATGGCTAAAGAGGATTTGGAGTTCGTCACGCGCGTCCCTCCCCGAGTAAAGTCACCCGGTCTGCCGAAGACGATAATTGCGAAATTTAAATCATCTCAACTCAAGGATACACTTCTTAGTGCAGCGCGTAAAAACCGTCACCTGACCTCTAATGATATAGGCGTTCCCGGCGAGTCCAAGCACATTTATGTCAACGAACACCTTACCTCTGTCAACAAGGCGTTGTTGAAAGCTGCCAGAACTAAATGCAAGGAGTTGGGGTTTTCACATATATGGACCAGAAACGCAAAGATCTACGTGAGAATGCACGAAAAGAGCAATGCCTTTCGTATCTTCAATATGGATCAAGTCAACAAATTACGTGTTCAAACCCCATCTTGAATATTTACTTAAAAGTTTTTGGTTTTAATTGTCTTTGTAGATTAATTGTGCTACCCTACCACAACCACACACTACACATTACACAGTCACACCACACACTATTGATGCTATATTTTATTTGTTATGGATGTAGACTAAGTATTATTAATAAGATAATTGTCGCAGCTACGGGCTTAAACTCTTATCTTAATAAAATTATACATATATTAAAATGACATTAAAAATATATCTACAAAACGCCCGTAGCATTCGCGGCAAACTTATTGGTTTCACTCAGGGACTTCTCCTGCATGACTATGACGTGGTTGCAATATGCGAAACATGGTTGCTAGATAGCGTGGGCGATGCCGAAGTCTGTGATAGTAGGTACGATGTTCATAGGAGCGATCGCACCGTCGTAGGTTCTCTCTATTGTCGCGGCGGGCGCGGTCGGGTGCGCGTGGTGGGCGGTGGCGTTATGTTGCTAACACGGCGCTGTCTGGGCGCTAGGCTACTTCCTACACCGTCTGATGCTCCATACGATATACTACACGTTCGTATAGAAGCGCGCTTTCTTCGTTCTAATCGTGACTTGAACATTATTTGTGTTTATCTTCCAGGCTCAGGAGGTTCACATGATGGGTTATTAGTACATCTGACTGACTATTTGAGCGATTACATAACTAGAGATCCGTCATCTGATTATCTTATTACAGGCGATTTCAATCTACCTGATATTGTGTGGATACCTAACCCCGATAAGCTATCATTAACTCCCACAAATGTTTCCAATGAGAAACAAGCAACTTTCATTGCAACATTAGGTGAACTAGGACTAGAACAATTTAATCGTGTTACTAATGGTAATAACCGGCAACTTGAACTGATTTTTTTGCTCATTTGATGTCGTTTGTAATAGAAGCTCAGCACCTTTGACCCGAGAGGATATGCCACACCACCCCGCTCTAGAATTAGAACTTCCAAATATAGGCCTAAAAATGCTTAAGGATCCTAAATACACAGTATATAATTTTAAGAAGGCTAATTATGACGCGATTCGTGGCAAATTGGCCTTAATAGACTGGGACCTTATCTTAAATGCCGGCAGTGTAGACGAAGCGGTCGTTAGATTTAATTCAGAGCTTAAAGTTCTCATAGAAGAGGAAGTACCAAGTTTTGTATGCAATGGTGATGGTTATCCCGTGTGGTTTTCAAAGCCTCTAATTAAAATCATAAAGGAAAAACAAAGTATCACGAGCGATGGAAAAGTTTGAAAATCCGTTAGACTACGATAGTTTTGTAATATTAAGGAACGACAGAAGCAAATTCAAGCCGAATGCTGGGATAGGTACACAGATAGCTGTGAAAGTTCAATTCGCGTACAGCCTAAACATTTTGGAAATATTGCAATTCATTGCGTAAAGATCGTGGCGTCCCTGTCTTTATTAAATATGGTTCCCATATCGCAAACGGTGGAGCAGATATTTGCAACACCTTCTTGGACTACTTTTTATCAGTCTACACTAATGGTCAGGCACCTAACAGCAGTTCTAAAACCACTGAGCCCACGAACTTTATTAACACCATTGGGTCTATAGATATCACGAGAGACATGATAGAGAAATATCTAAAGAACCTTGACAAATCTAAAGGCGCTGGTAGTGATGGTATACCGTCGATATTTGCCAAGAACTGTGCTAAAGAGCTTTCCTATCCACTTCTTATCATATACAAACGTTCAATCAACGAAGGAGTTTTTCCTGAAAAGTGGAAGGAGGCTTACGTAACACCTATACACAAAAGCGGCTCCAAACAGTGCGTCGAAAATTACAGACCAGTCTCCATTCTGTCGGTGTTCGGGAAGGTTTTCGAAAAGTTAGTGTTCGATCAGTTGTACCCTGTGGCTGCTGCATGTATACCTGCATCTCAACACGGTTTTATGCGTCAGCGTTCTACAGTAACAAACCTGTCGATTTTTACGGAATTCGTTGCTCGACATATGGAGAAGGGATTTCAGGTGGACGTCATGTACACTGATTACTCGAAGTGTTTCGATCGCATAAATCATGATATTTTAATATCCAAGCTCCTTCAGATCGGTGTGCATGGCGATCTCCTTCGATGGCTCGACTCTTATTTAAGAAATCGGCTTCAGGCCGTGAGGATCGGCACTTTTAAATCAAATTTTTCAATGATTCCGTCTGGAGTACCACAGGGATCCCATTTGGGGCCCTTATTATTTAATATTTATATGCATGATATTTTATCCTGTATACATTACTCCAATATACTCATGTACGCTGATGACAATAAAATTTTCATGCCAGTTCGCTGTGACCTGGACTGTATAAGACTACAAGAGGACCTAAACAGGATCGCAGAGTATTGTAGTCTAAATGCTTTGGATTTAAATGTAAAAAAATGTCAAATTATCACTTTTAGTAGAAAACAAAAGCCCATAATTTTTAACTATAAGTTAAACTCTGCGGAAGTACCCAGGATCTCTTTAGTAAGGGACCTTGGCGTTATGCTCGACAGCAAACTGCTTTTTACTGCGCATTTCGACTGCATTACCCAGCGTGCCCGTAAAATGTTAGGATTTATTTTCAGAATCGCCAAACCATTTAAAAATCCCAATTCATTAAAAACAATTTATTTCGCGTATGTTAGAAGCTTGCTGGAGTATGCCTCCGTCGTTTGGTCCCCAGCATATGTCACACACATTGCCCAAATCGAATCCGTTCAACGGTGTTTCATAAGAAGGCTCAGCTACTACTCAAAAAGGCAGCAAAGTTACAGCTATACTGAAAATTTGCATCAATTCAGGATACACTCACTGGAGGACAGAAGAACTATAGCTGATATGAAGCTTCTTTACGATATTGTCAACTCTAACCTAGACTGCCCTGAGCTGACTGCACAGATTGGAGTACGTGCTTGCGCTGTCCGAACAAGACATACGCGTTCTCTGTACACGGGTATCGCTCGAACTAACTATGTACAAAACTCAACCTTGCACAGAATAGTTAAGGAATACGAGACAACATTTAATAATAACGCTGATATATTTTTCTTAACCGCAACCAATTTATTAAACAAGTATTAAAGGAATTCCCTGATATTACCTACAGAAACACTACAAATCCATAACAAATTAATAATAACTGGATTAGATGCACTACACACAAACACTGCCATACATGACACACTCATACCTAAACAAACATAACACAATAACACACTCACACTCTTTGTAGCACTACACTATCATAGTAATTAGATATAATGTTACTAGCTTATTTATTTACATCAAAATTTGTTTTTTCATTTTCTAAATTCTAAATTAAATTAAAATTAAAATAGTCTACCTATTATGGTTTGTAATATGTTAAACTTCGTAATTGGCTGTTTTAGTTTTTAATTACAAAATGTTATTTAAGTTTTCATGCTGTGAAGTTTACAATAAAGTTAAATTAAATTAAATATATGTCTTGCCTGGCATGTTAGGCCTACTGGACCACCTTAAGCCGCATGGATCTGATGACACAAAGAATGCCGATGGGATGGAGAAAACGGGGGAATGATATGGAGTCCAGTCTACGTCCAGAAGTGGACTGCAATAGGCAAATGTGCTGTGATGATGATGTGTCTTCGTGTTACCAATTTTGATGCAAATAGAGCTGGTAGCCCTGTTCCCGGCGGAAGGCGCGGACAATCTACCGTTTGTCGCTTTGTGCCGCCTCCCGGACACCACGACCGCGCAAATATTGGGATTTATCAACTAATACTAGTAAATTTAAGACTACCGTGGCATTGAAATAGCGTGTTAGTATTTCTTGTTGCTGCAGGTGGCACACTCTCTTATTAGACGTAGCACTGGACCACCTTCAGCCGCATGGATCTGATGACTCAAAGAATGCCGATGAAATGAAGAAAACGGGGGATTGATATGGAGTCTAGTCTACGTCCAGAAGTGGGCTGCAATAGGCAAATGGGCTGTGATGATGATGATGGCTCTCGTATTAGCAATTTTGATGCAAATATAGCTGGCAGCCCTGTTACCGGCGGAAGGCGCGGACAATTTACCGTTTGTCGCTTTGTGCCGCCTCCCGGAAAGCCACGACCGTGCAAATATTGGGATTCATCAACTTAAACTAGTAAAGTTAAGACTACTATGGCATTAAAATGGCGTGTTAGTATTTCTTGTTGCTGCAGGTGGCATGCTCTCTTATTAAGCGTAGCACTGGATCACCTTTAGCCGCATGGATCTGATGCCTCCAGAAATGCGGACTGGATAGAGATAATGGAGGATGGAGGATATGGCATACCCTGGGGGAGGTCTACGTCCAGAAGTGGACTGCAATAGACTAATGCGATGTGATTGGGCTGTGATAATGATGATGATTTTCGTATTACCAATTTTGATGCAAATAGAGCTGGCAGCCCTGTTTCCGGCGGAAGGCGCGGACAATTTGCCGTTTGTCGCTTTGTGCCGCCGCCCGGTAACCACGACCGCGCAAATATTGGGATTCATCAACTTAAACTAGTGAACATATTAGACTATCATGGTATCAAACGCATTTATTTGTTGTTACGTTTGACTTCCTCCAGCCTGATGAACCGATGAATTCCAGAGACCGGCTGTTAGTGACTGGATGGCGTACACGGGAGAACGTGCTTATGTATGGCATACCCTTGGGGAGACCTACGCTTGGCAGCAAACTTATACTATCGTGGCAATGAAATGGCGTGTTAGTATTTCTTGTTGCTGCAAGTGGCCCACTTGACTCTCTTATTAGGCGTAGCGCTGGACCTCCTTCAGCCGCATGGATCCGATGCCTCCAGAAATGCGGACTGGATAGAGATAATGGAGGATGGATTTGGCATACCCTGGGGAGGTCTACGTCCAGAAGTGGACTGCAATAGGGAAATAGGCTGTGATGATGATGATGACTATCGTCTTCTGATGATGATGATGATCTCAAGAGGACATCTGGTGACTGGCTGATATAAACGGGAGATCGTGCTTTATGTATAGCATAACTTGAGGTAGGCCTACGTCCAGCAGTGGACTGCTAAGGCTGATGTATAATAAAATGTCGCGATTTTGATGCAAATAGAGCTGGTAGCCCTGTTCCCGGCGGAAGGCGCGGACAATTTACCGTTTGTCGCTTTGTGCCGCCCCCGGAAACCACGACCGCGCAAATATTGGGATTCATCAACTTAAACTAGCGAACTTAAGACTACCGTGGCATTGAAATGGCGTGTTAGTATTTTATTTATTTCTTGATGCTGCAGGTGGCATACTCTCTTATAAAGCGTAGCACTGGATCACCTTAAGCCGCATGGATCTGATGACTCAAAGAATGCCGATGGGATGAAGAAAACGGGGGTTGATATGGAGTCTAGTCTACGTCCAAAGTGGACTGCAATAGGCAAATGGGCTGTGATGATGATGATGTCTCTCGTATTAGCAATTTTGATGCAAATAGAGCTGGTAACCCTGTTCCCGGCGGAAGGCGCGGACAATTTACCGTTTGTCGCTTTGTGCCGCCTCCCGGAAACCACGACCGCGCAAATATTGGGATTCGTCAACTAAAACTAGTAAAGTGAAGACTACCGTAGCATTGATAATTGTAAGCAATTATTTCTTGCTGCGTTGGACTTCCTCCGGCCAGTTGCACCGATGATCTCAAGAGGACAGCTGGTGACTGGATGATGTAAATGGGAGATCGTGCGTATGTATGGCATACCCTTGGGGAGACCTACGCTTAGCAGCAAACTTATACTACCGTGTCATTGAAATGGACTGTTAGTATTTCATGTTGCTGCAAGTGGCACACTCTCTTATTAGGCGTAGCACTGGATCACCTTCAGCCGCATGGATCCGATGCATCTAGAAATTCGGACTGGGTAGAGATAATGGGGGATGGATATGGCATACCCTGGGGGAGGTCTACGTCCAGAAGTGGACTGCAATAGGCAAATGGGCTGTGCTGATGTGATGACTCTTGTATTAGCAATTTTGATGCAAATAGAGCTGGTAGCCCTGTTCCCGGCGGAAGGCGCTGACAATTTACCGTTTGTCGCTTTGTGCCGCCGCCCGCCTCCCGGACACCACGACCGCGCAAATATTGGGATTCATCAACTAGAACTAGTGAACTTATTAGACTATCATGGTATCAAAAGCATTTATTTCTTGTTGAGTTGGACTTCCTCCAGCCAGATGCACCGGTGATCTCAAGAGGACAGCTGGTGACTGGATGGTGTAAACGGGAGATCGTGCTTTATGTATGACATACTTTTGGGGAGGCATACGTCCAGCAGTGGACTGCTAAGGCTGATGTAATGAAATGTAGGTAGTCGCGATATTTTGATGCAAATAGCGCTGGTAGCCCTGTTCCCGGCGCGGAAGGCGCGGACAATTTACCGTTTGTCGCTTTGTGCCGCCTCCCGGAAACCACGACCGCGCAAATATTGGGATTCATCAACTTAAACTAGTGAATTTATACTACTATGACATTGAAATGAAATGGGGTGTTAGTATGTCTTGTTGCTGCAAGTGGCACACTCTTTTATTAAGCGTAGGTAGTACTGGACCTCCTGCAGCCGCATGGATCTGATGCCTCTAGAAATGCGGACTGGATTGAGATAATGGGGGATGGATATAGCATACCCTGGGGGAGGTCTACGTCCAGGAGTGGACTGCAATAGGCTAATGCGCTGTGATGATGATGATGACTAATCGCATTACCAATTTTGATGCAAATAGGGCTGGTAGCCCTGTTCCCGGCGGAAGGCGCGGACAATTTACCGTTTGTCGCTTTGTGCCGCCTCCCGGAAACCACGACCGCGCAAATATTGGGATTCATCAACTAAAACTAGCGAACTTGGACTACTGTGGCATCAAAACTTATGAATTCTGTGAAAATGCAAACAAAAATCATTTTTTTAATTTAAATAATAGGCATTTGCTGCTATCTCACCTGTTGATAAGTGATGATGCAGACGATGTTGGAGCATGCTTGCCTAGGTAGTGCCTTGTCACTCTTACCTTGAAAAGGCCCAAGTTACAACGTTCCGGAATCAGTAATGTTCTAAAACGGGACGACATGCGCCCTTAATACAGGGTAGTTCCGAACGACCCACTTTCCCGTAAACGCTAAGATCAACAAGCTAAACAACTTTCTTTGCAAAATAAATTTGGACCTCCCATAGAAAATTGCTCGGCCAGCAGATCTTTTTGTATGGGAGATCCAATTTTTTATTAGCTTTGTTAATTTGTCTTAAGGGAAAGTTATTCAGTTTGACCTGTTGATCTTAGAGTTTTCGGGAAAATGTGTCGTTCGGTACCTACCTCCCTGTATGTTTATGTATGATTATAATTAGCAATACGGTCATTACTGTTGCCGCATCTGCCAAACATTTGACAGCCGTATCAGAAAAATCGTGTATAGATAGAGACAAGTTGTGAGCCTCAGTTGTTGCCGTGTGATGCCGGCTTAGAATAGCATCACCCCAATTCTATCCGTGGGTGTCGTAAAAAGCGACTAAGGGATAATAATCCAGGGAATGGGCAGCAGCGTTCCCTGTGTCTTAAACATCTTGCACTGCGCTCGCCAATCCGCCTGCCAAGCGTGGTGAGTATGGTAAAACCCCCCAATACGGGGGAGGCCCATGTCCAGCAGTGGACTGTTGTGGCTGTAAAGGTAAAGGTGAGCCTGAAACCCTCAAGCCCTTAAGTCGCCTCTAGCGGTAGCTAGCGATAGAAAGTAGGTAAGTACATAAAACAAGCGAAGGGATACATCTCTAATGTAACGATTATTGGTGACCTTTCAAAGTAAAAAGGCTTGATGGCTACTTCGCGAGATCGTAACGAGATTACTGATCCTAAGTGATGAGATGGATGAGAGGCAGGGTCGACCAGTAGCTTTTTATCTTTTAGGTACAGCCCTTTTACACAAATGGTTTGCGAGCGGATATGGACCGAAGCGGAGACGCCAGGTGGATGCGCAGCGAATTTGCCACGGACACGCGGCGGATGCACAGCGGATTACTCGTGGACGCTCGGCGGCTTCGCAACGTTTTGGCACAGAATTAATAATGTTACCAGCTTTGTTTACCGTAGTACCGTACCGTGGTTTTGGTACAAATACCGTCGGTATCCGCCGCGCGTACGCAACAAATTCGCTGCGCATCCGCCAGTCGTCCGCGACACATTCGTTGCTTTAGCCACCGGGCGACCACTCCACTCGCAAACCATTTGTGTGATATAAGGCTCTTAGGTTTTCGAATAAAGAAAACTAAGGACAAATCCCGAAAGAAATAGTAACTATGATAAATATTTGATAATGCAATCAACTTTACGGTGCGCCAAAAAGAACATCATGAAAGGGTTTCCTTTATGAAAACTTCTTTCATAGTTAGATGCAAAAAAAAATTGTAATCACTTATAGTAAAAACCAGCAAAAAAAGAGCCAAACTTTGTTCAAAACACGGCCTCGATATGGCCTTATTGAATCCTCTAAACCTCCCCGTTAGTGTCTGGCGCAATAAAATGTGCAGCGTCGGTGCACTCTTTCCAACTATGCGCCTAATAGCGCCCGCCGATATTTACGGCCCGGGCCGTAATTGCAACTTATGATGATTTGTGGGCCCAGTTTTAAACTTCCCCTTTACTGAGCGTATATGGTGTAAAATGTAAATTTTACTTAAATAAAGGAGTTATCTTCTTAGTGTTGCAATTAAAATAAAGAGTTTTTCCTATAAACATTTCTATTTCGATGCGAAAACTAGGAATCCCTTATTATTAAAACCAGCAAAATAAGTCCCTAACTTCGTACAAAACACCCCTTTAATATGGCCATATTGAATCCTCTAAAACCTCGCTGTTAGTGTCTGGCGCAATAAAATGTGCAGCGTCGGTGCACTCTTTCCAACTATGCACCTAATAGGCCCGGGCCGTAATTGCAACTTATGATGATTTGTGGGCCCAGTTTTAAACTTCCCCTTTACTGAGCGTATATGGTGTAACACCGTAACACGTATATTTTACTTAAAGAAACAAGTTATCTTTTTAGTGTTGCAATTTAAATGAAGAGCTTTCCTATGAACATTTCTATTTCAATGCGAAAACTAGGAATCACATATTGTAAAAACCAGCAAAATAAGACCCTAACCTAGTTCAAAACACGCCCTCAATAAGGCCTTGTTGAATCCTCTAAAACCTGTTAGTGTCTGGCGCAATAAAATGTGCAGCGTCAGTGCACTCTTTCCAACTATGCACCTAATAGCGCCGGGCCGTAATTGCAACTTATGATGATTTGTGGGCCCAGTTTTAAACTTCCCCTTTACTGAGCGTATATGGTGTAACACGTAAATTTTACTTAAAGAAAGAAGTTATCTTCTTAGTGTTGCAATTAAATGAAGAGTTTTTCCTATGAACATTTCTATTCCGATGCGAAAACTAGGAATCACTTATAGAAAAACCAGCAAAATAAGACCCAAACTTCGTTCAAAATACGCCCTCAATATGGCCTTATTGAATCCTCTAAAACCTCCCCGTTAGTGTCTGGCGCAATAAAATGTGCAGCGTCGGTGCACTCTTTCCAACTATGCACCTAATAACGCCCGCCGATATTTACGGCCCGGGCCGTAATTGCAACTTATGATGATTTGTGGGCCCAGTTTTAAACTTCCCCTTTACTGAGCGTATATGGTGTAACATGTTAATTTTACTTAATTAAAGAGGTTATCATCTTCGTGTTGCACTTAAAATGAAGAGATTTTCCTATGAACATTTCTATTTCGAAGCGAAAACTAGGAATCACTTATAGTAAAAACCAGCAAAAAAAGAGCCAAACTTTGTACAAAATACGCCCTCAATATGGCCTTATTGAATCCTCTAAAACTCCCTGTTAGTGTCTGGCGCAATAAAATGTGCAGCGTCGGTGCACTCTTTCCAACTATGCACCTAATAGCGCCCGCCGATATTTACGGCCCGGGCCGTAATTGCAACTTATGATGATTTGTGGGCCCAGTTTTAAACTTCCCCCTTTACGGAGCGTGTAAGGTGTAACATGTAAATGTGTATGAAAGCATGGAACTAGTGCACCGGGAGAACAAGAAGAGTGTAACACGCCGAAAGGAGGGCAAGGTACTCATGAAACTGAACAACTTTCCCAATGGAACAAGAGCCAAAATATGAAAAAATACATATTTGGACCTCCCATAGTAAATCAATCAGCTGATCGGCGATTTTGTATGGTAGGTACTAGGTACATATTTTCTTGTTCATATGGCGACCCATGTTACAAAGTTATTCAATTTTATGAGTACCTTGACCTCCTTTTTGTAACTCCCGGTATAATATTATTTTAGGCATAACTTTGTTCTCAGTTTAGTTGGTAGCTTAATGCCTATTGTATGATCTATCATAAAAAAAAAGTTTGTGAATTTTGTGATATTAAAATCCCTACATAAAAAAGCTCCTTTTGTCATTAAAAAAAAAAAAAAGTTTTAACTTTTCACACGACGACAAAATAAAGCCAAACGATTCACCAGACTGAATAACAAGTTTTTGGAAACAAAATGATGATGATCTTTGATCTTTCCGGCCGGTTTCGGCCATGGCGACCACTTCTACTCCTAATCAAGTCGGCGCTGATGCGCTCGCATGTGGCTATTGTAGCCAATTTTGGCAGTAAACTCCCGTGCACAGTGTGGGCACGTGAGTTTGCCATTGGTATAATTGTAGTTAATGGCGGCGGGAGGACGGGCCTTCAGTTCATCGCGTTTAGCGTCAAGGTCTGCTTTACGTTGCTCCTCGAAGTCGCAGATTCGCCTCTTTACAAGACCGCGCCATTCTGGCCGTTGTGCTGCCAAAACCTCAAATTGAGAGGGTTCGATATTGCATCTTTTCATGTGTCTCTTCTGAACATCTTTAAATCGGAGGAGTTGACCGCCATGCTTTCGCTTGCCCTCCTCTAGCTCAGAATAGAAGATGCGCTTCGCCACTCGCTCATCCGCCATCCGGGATACGTGACCGCACCACCGAAGCTGTCGACGCATTAAGTAGGATTCAATGCCACCAACATTGGCTCGTCTTAGAACTTCGGTGTTTCGCACTCGGTCGGACCATCTGATCTTCATGATGGTGCGAAGGCATTTGAGGTGGAATCGATCCAAAGTGCGTATGTGGTGACGATACACACACCAGGTCTCGGAAGAGTACAGAAGGTTTGGCAGTACAATCGCCATATATACAGATATTTTGTGGCTAGTTTAAGGTCGTGCGAGCAGAAAACCTTGGAACGCAGCTTCCCAAATGCTGCAGCTGCAGCACTGATTCTGCTATTGATCTCAGCATCAAGGTCACACTTAGCTGTAATAGTGTTCCCCAGATATCGGAACTTGTCAACCTGTTTCAACATATCTTCACCAAGCTTAATTGTCAGTGTCTCACGACCTTGTGTATCCAGGGACATCACTTCCGTCTTTTTGACACTAATCTTAAGGCCGAATTTGCAGCATGCTTGGTGAAAAACGGTCATCAGTTGTTGTAGGCCTTCTGGGGATTCTGCAAGAAAGCACAAGTCATCGGCATACATAATTTCAGTAATAAGCGCATGCGAGACTTTGGTGCGCGCCTTAAGTCTAGCCAAATTGAAAAGACTGCCATCAGTGCGGAAGCGGATGCGGACTCCTTCGGAGACAGTATTTAGGACCTCCTTGACTACTACCGCAAAGTATAAGGCGAACAGTGTGGGCGCTAGAACGCACCCTTGTTTCACCCCACAGGTGACGGGGAAAAAATCAGACTGTTCACCGTCTACAGAGACACAGCACTGCATATTGTCATGCAGGAATCTCAGGAGGCGCACAAACTTCTCCGTGCACCCCAGTTTTCCTAGCACCATCCAGAGAGCTTCACGAGGCACACTGTCGAACGCTTTCTCCAGGTCAACAAAGCAGAGGTACAACTGACGACCTTGTTCTCTGCTTTTTTCCTGCAGTTGACGTACCGAGAAAATAGCTTCACATGTGCCTCGGTCAGGTCGGAAGCCAAACTGGGTTTCGGGGAGAATCTTTTCTGATAAGTCCTTCAAGCGGTTGAATAGGACTCTTGCAAAGGCCTTTCCGGGGACCGATAATAACGAAATACCGCGGTACGAGTTGCAGTCAGAACGGTCACCTTTGTTCTTGTAGAGGCACTAATGCGAGACACTTTAAAATCGTCCGGGACTCGCTCCTCCTCACATTCGAACAAAAGTTTCCATACCATCGAGTGCAGCTCCGCACCGCCATATTTAAGTATTTCGCCTGGTATAAGGTCAATGCCAACCGCCCGTTTATTATGCTGCTGTCTGATGGCAGTAACAACCTCATCACACGACAGGGCTCGTCCAGCTCGGTGGCTAGGGAGTTGAGGTAATAAACTGATGTGATGCAGGTTAGCTGATCGATCTACGTTAAGCAGATCGTTAAAATGTTCAGCCCACCGTTTGAGCACATCCTCTTTGCTGGTCAAGAGTTGCGAGCCATCCAGAGACCTCAAAGGCACTTTTGCTCTATGGGGCGTACCTGTCAGTTTACGCACCTCGCAGTAGAACTCCCCAAGCTGGTTTGTATCGGCAAGCCACTGCATCTGACAAGCTTTTTCCTGCCACCACTTGTCTTTTATTTGCCGAGACAGCCTACGTAATTCTTGGTCACTTTCTTTGACTGCCGCTACACTTCCACCTCTCCGATGATGCTGTCGCAGGAGCTCTCGATGTTTGTCGAATGCTGCCTTGAGAACTTCGTCATTGTCATCGAACCAATCTTCACTACGCCGGTCTTTTGTACCTAAAGTAGCGGTAGCGGCTTCTATGAGATGAGATGACAAATTTCGCCAAGCAGCATTGACATCAACTGTCTCATTTGTTGGCAACAGATTTTCGGTTAAGGTTTCAGCATACTGTTCTCTCATCTCGCGATCTTGCAGCCTATCCACGTTCAAAGACGCAGGCTTTTTTATCATGGATCTACGAGGTCGACGAAGGCGGAGTCGCAGTTTTGTGACAATAAGTCGGTGGTCAGTCCAGCAGTGAGCACCGCGCATGACGCGGGTGAAACAAAATAGTTTGGATATGAAAGAAAATATTAGTTTTAAATGCAAAACGTTCGCTCACATAGCCTCGAGGAAATGGCTTAATAACTTTATTTGCGAAAAATAATTGATCTTCCGTTATTCATTCATATCATGTATTGAGTCGACAGGAGACCCGAGGACCCGTCCATTGCAGAATATGTAGTAGATATTATTCTTCCTAGTCTTACCTCTATGTAACCCTACTGTTACTGTTGACCCCGTTAGGTGGCCTGGTGTTTGATTTGAGGTCCTTATAGGTATAGTAGTTGCTTACCTGCAAATAAAGAAAAATATTATTAGTACCTAAGTACATCGTAACGGAAGGCAGGTAAACGTGATTTCAATCACAAAAAAATCACACGGACCGTATCTTACACGCAACATTAACACATTCCTTAGTGATTTATTTGACTCTAGGTATTGCTGGTAGATCGATCTAGTAGCTTTGATGAAGATATCACCCAGCAAAAGCCAAGCTGTACGACAAGTCATCGTAATCATTTAAGGGACTTTAACTGGTTACTCTTAGTAACTGTATGACAAACCTGTCAATATTGAATCCCATACGGAATTCCAGATAGTCTGTCAGTAGCTTTGACGAAGATATCACCCAGCAGAAGTCAAAACTGACAGCTACATACGACATAAAGCACCGGAATCGACTCGCACGAGGCTTACTATAGTACCGTCATTCGAATAGGCCATATTTGACAGCTTTCAAACCCATACTGGGAAACATGTCAACAAAGAAAAATAGACCTTATGTCACAGCATAAACATGCATTTGACAACTGTCAAATATGGCCTATCCGAATGACGGTTCTATAGAGCGGCGTCCTGTTGTCTGTCTGTCCGACGAGACAGTCTCGGAATTAACTTCCACTGTTCACCATGAAAACAGTCTATGTAAGGGAAAATAAACCTTATTCCCAAAGCGTAAAGATTGAGCAAAGTGCACGACTTCAGCACGCAGCGAAATGAAAGTCGTAATCATACTAACCATTTAAGGGACCAACTTACACTGGTTGCTCTTAGTAACTGTATGAAAAACTTTATAATGTTGCATCCATAAGATTCAGGCACTGTTAGAAGACGTGAATGTGTATAAGCCCGTTAACTACAACCCGACAGCGAGAGTGTACAATCGCATACGTACTCTCATTAAAGATCACGAAGACCTATTCACTGAGGACGACTACGTAAACTTGCATAGACCAAGAACAGTACAACCACCGAAACTGTACGGCCTACCTAAAGTGCACAAGTCCAGCGTGCCCCTGCGTCCGATTGTGAGCCAAATCGGCTCACCTACTTATGACCTCGCGAAACATGTGGCGGGAGTATTACAAACCTTGGTAGGTCAGACGTCGTCTTATGTGAAGAACTCTCGGCATTTCATTGACATTATAAGTGACCTAAGACTGGAACCAGACGAGATGCTAGTGAGCTTTGATGTCGAATCGCTCTTTACCAATGTTCCAATAAAAGAATGTCTGAAGGTGATCGAAGGCAGACTAAGAGACAAGGGTATTCCGAAAGATACAACACTTTACTGGAGCAATGTCTGGAGGGAAACTATTTCCTTTACCATGAGCAGTATTACCTGCAGATCGATGGAGTGGCAATGGGCAGCCCTGTGGCACCGGTTATTGCTAACATCTGGATGGAATACTTTGAAGAGTTGGCGTTGAGTGCCGGTCCTTCAACTATCACGCTCTGGAAGAGATATGTTGACGACGTTTTTGGTGTCATCAAAGGGAACACAGACGCAGTAAAGCAGTATGTTGAATATCTTAACTCTATCCATCCAAAAGTCAGATTTACCTATGAGGTGGAAAGAGATAGAACTTTGGCCTTCCTTGATGTCAAGGTGATGGTGAGACCTGATGGGTCCCTTGCGCATTCTGTATACAGAAAGACAACACACACAGATCGGTACTTACACGCGACTTCTCATCATCATCCGCGTCACCTGCAATCTGTAGTTTCGACACTGACAAAGAGGGCCCACGACTTATGTGACTCAGAACATCTAGAGGCCGAGTTGAACCATGTACAAAAGTACTTGTTCAAAATGGTTACACAACGGGAGTTCAGCGTCGAATGAAAACCAGGAAAGAAAGACATCCGGAGGTAAGTAGACAGCCAGCGTACTTACCCTTTGTGAAAGGAGTAACAGACAAGATTGGGACAGTGTTGAGTAAAAATTCAGTTAAGACTGTTTTCACTCCATTGTCGAAGGTGTCACACTGTTTACGGACGCCGAAGGATGTCATTCCGTTTCAGAACGCAGGAGTCTATAAAGTACAATGCAGCTGCGGTAAATCATATATTGGCCAAACGAAGCGGACTGTCAGCGAACGGGTCAAAGAACACATCGCAGCTGTAAAAAACCGACAGATGCATAAATCAGCAATAGCAGAACACCTTCTAACATCCGGTCCGAATCATTGGATTGAACTTCATGCCCCAAAAATCCTCTCTGTGGAACGTCATTATTACCCAAGGATCGTCCGCGAGGCTATTGAAATTAAGAAAAACCCGAATAATTTCAACCGAGAGGACGGGTTTAAATTGTCATCCGCATGGAGTCCAGTGATTGACAAGTTGAAACCGCGCGATTTATCATCGGGGCAATCGTCGGATACTGTGAGTGTTGTGTGCCGGCCTAGTGCAGTGTTTACAAACAATTAATAAAATATCAAAATTATAAAGACATATGTGGGTAGCAGAAGAACTCGTCGCCCACCGCCTAGATGACATCTCGCTGGGACCTTAGTCAACCCGCGACCACAACACATGAAACTGTGTTGAAACGTCGGGACACAGGTAAATTATAAAGGTTTACCTAAATAATTATCGCGATAGACCCGGTTCAATACTTAAAATGTTGCATCCAATATAAAATTCCAGATAGTCCGATTCAGTTGCTTTGATAAAGATATCTCCCAGCAGAAGTCAAAACTGACAGCTACAAACGACATAAACCTTCGAAGTCGACACGCACGAGGCTCACTAGAGCGGTGTCCTGTTGCCTGTCTGTCCGACGAGACAAGCTCGGAATTAACTTCCACTGTTCACTATGAAAACAGTCTACGTGAGGGAAAATAAACCGTATTCCCAAGGCGCAAATATAAGTCAACCGAACGCAGAGAACTGAAAGACGTTATAATCACAATTGCTTGCTTTTGATACCCGTATGAAAAATCCAGTTATTGTTCAGTCCCATCATCAAACATTATCGAACTACTCATCATCATCTGCCTGCCCTTATCCCAATTTATTTGAGGTCGGCGCAACATGTCTTATTCTTCCATTCATCTCTATCAGCAGTTAAATCCTCACTTACGCCTTTACTTTTCATATCGTCTTTTATACAATCCATCCAAACTTTTTAAGGCCTTCCTCTTCTTCTGCGTCCATCCACATTCATGTTCATTACTTTCTTTGTTACATGCCCTTCATGTCTCCTCTTAATGCCCCTAGCCCCTACCAAGATAAACGATACCCTCTCATTTTTTCTGTCACTGGCGCTACTTTCAAACTACCTCTAATACACTCATTCCTTATTTTATCCATCCTTGTCACACCACACATCAATCGCAACATTCTCATCTCGGCTACAAGCACTTATTTTTCATCCGTCACCTTAGTTTAACACTCTGATCCATACATGAACTACTGTCCATCAAAATATCAAAAATAACGGTTTTTATTTATCGAAAACTGTAAAATGATAAATTCCATCGTTTACACTTTATTGAGACTTTACTGGGAGTGTTTTATCGGCAATAGTCAGTCGAACACTCAATGAATGTCAATAATATGGAGGAAAATATTATTGAATACCAGTAGTTTGCCGCGTACAGACAGAGTTATCCTACTAATATTATAAAGGCGGATGTTTGTGTGTGTGTTTGTTACGACATCACGCAAAAACGGCTGATTTGATTGACATGAAACTTTGCAGAAATGTAAAAGGGCATCTGGAATAACACATAGGATACTTTTTACCACGGAAAAATGTCTCATTCCCACGGGATCACGCATTTTCCAATATTTTTGAAATAGGTGGCGTGACTGAGCCGATTCGCGTTTTAAACGTTTTCGCCGAAAACTAACAGCGACATCTCTTGGCGAATAATGCTTTTTTCCCGCGGAATAATAGGTTGCAGCGGGTGCAACCGCTGACGGGCAGCTAGTTTATAATATCAGTGACTACTGGTAAAGGGGGTGTAAAGTATTGTGGAAGAAATCGTGAGAAGAAACTAAGAGAATATTTATCACATTACGTCACATCAGCCCAAAGCAGTCCACTGTTGGACATAGGCCTCCCCCAGGGTACATGGCACGATCTCCCGTGGCCTCCACTCAAGAACCCGCTTATTCCACCTTCCATCGGTTCTACGACAAATGTGACCAGCCCATCTGCCACTTCAGCTTGCTGTTGCTACACACTCAGAAAGGATTCTTATGTTTAAAAATGTCCTATAACATTTGGACACAGTTCCCACCACAGGCAAACCGGGACTCTGGGACAATTTAAAGTATCCTACGAAGCAGGTTTCGTAATTACGCCACCTGTATAGCAAGTAAGCAAGTGGCTTGCACCAAACGACGAGTAGCGTCGGTCAGGGCATTATGTAAATGCGCGTTCAAATTATGCGTCAATTATATATGCGCAGGCGGCACAGATTGATATTTTAGCGCGATCAACCGGAAAGCTCGTCATACGTATCATTATCATTTGGTACCTATTAGACATATAAGGGTAACTTCTACGTGAATCTAGAGGGTCTTACCACAAAATAGAAAGTATATAGAAGGTTTAATCGACCCTATTTAGGATTATCGCGACTGTCAAATTGTTACATTGCCAGGGTTGCTTTTGACAAAAAAAAATTAAATATGATATCAAAATAGGTTAATTTAATACCTAAATACAGGTAATTTTTTCGTGTGAACTCTTGCTCCCCACCAATTAGTTAGGCGTAGCTTTCAAGGCCTCGGGTGGCCTCGGGGCCATAAGTGTAGTGCACATCAAACAAAAAAAAGTTCGGTTTCGGAATGGGACGCAGGCCGACAGTAGTGGGTTCTAATCACGGTTCCGTGTGAAATTTCTTGGTAGATGCTATCGTTAGCAAATCCACTTACTTACCTATTAAAAAGATTAATTTATACTGGGTTTACTTAGTATTTGTATGAAAAACCTGTTTAAGTTGGTCCTTTAGTAGGTGGATTTGCTTGAAAAAGTACTTATATTTTCGTGAACAAACAAGTCCTAGCTAAATCAACCAGTGTTTACACGCACTATAAGGAGGGCGTTACATCGACAAAAGCCAAAACTTACCGCTTTAAGTAGCGAATCCAAGTTTGTTCTAGTGTGGAGCAAACGTTATTGAGCGACAATAGCACTAGACGTCGGAAATTCAAACCTTTACATTGCGTATTGTATTCTATATCGCCGATATGTGGAAATTCTTGATAAGCATTTGGATAGTGTCACTAGATCAACAACTATTTGGTCACTTTTAGCCAAAACTTTGAATCTCTGAGTATGGCTACACGCTGATATCACATCATTACTTTCCATTCTCCACTGAGTACCTACCTACATTATGAATAGGTATACCTACACAGCAGTGTAAACCAACCTCACCAACTAACGAAGACACTAGGTGCCGAATCAACCGCTCTGAGCGTAAGAGTTCGCAAATACGAGAACTATTCCGCTTAATTCCACTTCAAGAGTAACACAGTTTGCTGTTTGGTGACACAGGGACAGGGAGGAGTAGGTACGAGTTGAAGACATTCTTCATTATAGAAAAGGTATAACGCTGAAAATATGAAAAGATGTGAGGCCACGAAAGTAAACATCAGTCTCCAAGATTTACAAGACGAAATATGGAAAGATATTGGCGAACTCCAATACAATATGATTTGGTTAGCTAGTCTGTTACTGTGTGAAAGTTGTTCAAATTGATGGGCTCGTTCACCCCTCGAAACTACTTCCAGATTTTGAAATTTATTTGATTCAGATTCATTCATTTTTCACGCCTAATTTATCCGTGGCGTTATTAGTATCCAAACCGAAGGTTTCTTTTCAGTACCTTTGTAGATATAGTTGCTTACAAGTAGGTAGAACTAAATCTTAATAATAAAGCAATCACCTTTTTCTAATCATAGCACGAAACATTTTCGTAGTTCCCATTCAGCCTCTATATTCAGTCCTTTTATTACCACTCCGGCCGACTTGTATCCATTTTCTGGTGCTAAAAATACGTACTTTCGGAAATCATTGGTAGCTTGGAGTGGCAGTCGGAATGGACCATTTATCAGTTGGAACGAGTGGAGTAATTTCCAACGAGACGTCACGTCGGTTTTCCAGCCGTCTCTTGGATATATTGCGATGGCTAAATACTTGGTACCGCGGTCATGCGTTCGTGTGAGCTAGATATTTTCGGTGGTACACTGAGGGACAGTAAATTAAGTCTGGCAAGCTTGTGGATTTCGCTGTGTGTTGCCGGCTTAGAATAGCATCACGCCACGCCATCGATAGCAAAAATGCAGGACGGAATGGAGATAAAGAACAACTTTTCCCAAGGAACACAGCACAGGTGGACATATGAAAAAAAATTGGCCTGCCTTAGTAACTCGAATTAGCTGCTCGGCAGCTGCTGCTTAGGGAAATTTGTACCTTATCATCAGCCCGTCATTTTCGCTATCGGTCACTAGTAAAATTTTTCCCAGTATTGCGCATCAATGCAGGAAGATCTTTATCGATGATCGAAATCTTTAATATTTGAAAGAAGAAAAAAGGGCCATGACTGACTTAGTAAAACATTCGCAAAACGAAATATACCAGAAATAACGGAAAGGGTATAACAAACTGAAAGGAGGTTAAGGTACTCATAAAACTAAACAACTTTCCCTATAGAACATGGGTCGAATATGCCCTCTTTTCGGCTTGTTATACCCTTTCTGTTACTCCCTGCATAAATCTTCAAATAGCCTGAGAGTACAGTACAGACAGTTGTATTACTAAGGATAAGCCACACGAGTGCGGTTGATCTCAACAAGATTAGCTAAGATTAGACAACATAGTAAGCAACTTGTGGATAATGTCGGGGTTTACTATTCACACTTGTTCCAACATCTAGCCAGTTTTGTCGTACACTTGATGTAGATGTAATAGAATACGGACTACATTGTATAGATGGCTGAACTGCTTTATTTCTACTACTCTATGCAATACTGTACCTAAATGCTAAGAGGAGCATTGAAATTATTCTGTAGCTTGGCAATTTGTAGGTTACCTTTATAGTTTTAAAAAGCCACTTATTACGACGTGATCCTATTCTAAACTGGCATCACATCACGGCATCAACTTACTGGATAAGACTGGAACTGAAAGACGAAGGTTACTAAAGTAGGGCATAGAAGCTGGCAACTGGGTCTAAACGCGGCCAAACAACTTAGCCGCGATTATTATCAAAGTTCTAGCCCAACACCCGCTCACACGATCCACTTATAAATCTCGGCGGAAAATAACAGTCGGCGAGCTGGCTGGTAACACGTATCAGGCGAAAAAATGTTTCGCGCGTGGCGGTTCAGTAGACCACCACGTGCTTTTGAATTTGGAACAGTTGGATTTTTTTTTCTTATTCGAATGTACCTAAGTCAAGGAGTTTTTGAAAATCGAATCGTATGTGATCTGTTTCTTGCAATCGCTTTTGTTTTAAGTAAAAGCACCAGGGATATCTTTCCAGCCAGACACATACCTATACCAGTAGAGACTATAAAAGCATTGGCAACCATGACTGGCAACTTAGTTTATTCAATGGCAAATTTCGTAACATTCTGCGATGAGTATACGTTTTGCGAATCGTACATTATGCGTCTAAAGGACCTAAATGAAATACGACGAAAAATCGCTTCACGAAAGAGCTAATTTCTTCATTCCCAAAACCCTTTGAAATAAGGTAAGTGACTTTAAACCGAACTGCAATAAAACCACGCCTAGTCCATCAGTGTAAGCAACGTTATGACTTCATTAGGAATCATTAAGCTGTAAGCAGTACCCCGGCCACGAAGATTGAGCAATCACGTAAGTGTTGCGACTGGAACACCCCTAATACCGTTTATGGGGGCCGTAATCTCCGTGTTACATTGTACACCCTTTATGAATTGGGCTTTAAATTTATTGAATTCCGTGTACTTTTAACGCCAACGACATCGAGTTATATATAACGACGTATAGAGAAGACACCACTCACCCACAAAGTTTTCATTTGGAGAAACGCGTCTCCAACTCACTCAGTCCCTTGCTGGCTCTTGAGCGCGTAGGTATGTTTTGTATGTTTTGAAACAAAACCTCACGACATCTCAATAAAAATGCCGACGCCCATATAACGATATTGCACTTATCATTCAAGGAACACGACGAAAAGTAAATTAATAACTATTCAGCAATGAGCAACTAGTAAATTATTTCTTAACTTATTCAAGAATAATCAGTAGAGACGCCATGTTCTGTAATATGTCATAAACAGCTGCATCTATTACTAATCAGACCCCGTTGCCATAGTAACCGTCACAGGCCTAGAGCACAGATATTGTTCCTGTTGCCGACTCTGTAGTATATCATAATGCGATGGCCAACGAAGGATTTTTTCTTTGACTCTACAATACTTCACTGAACTAGTTCTGGGTGGACTTTCCGTTCATGCCTTCCCGTGCGCATTAAAGTCACGGGTCCATCAGAATGAAGGCGTTGAACACTACGCTTGCTGAGGCGTAGCATATAGATCTACTGGTTTAAATACAGACCACCAGTATAATATAGAATGTGCTTAAACTCAAATCAATTTTATTTTTATACAATAAAAAGCACACTCGTCATACCCATCCAAATCTACACGGAAGAATCCCGTTACCCCTGAAATTCGGTTCGCTCTTCACTCCCGCCCCCTATGTGAAAATATTGACCTGTTTCGTAATATGTGTACTTTATTAATGGAGCAACAAGAGCACTCCAACGCGAGCATTCGAATCGACGGAACAGCGGCCATAGAAGAAAAATATACTAGAAATGCCTGCTTGTTGAACACAAGCAAGCATTTCAGTTGCTTATTTTTTTAATTTTGAAATTAAATATAGTAAAAGGCGACGTTGAGACATATCTGACAAAAAACAAGAGAATCATTCAGAAGAGTGTGTATCGCCAGACAGGTTGTCAACCTGTCGTCTAAAACTGCAATACACGTCAACTCTCAAATACCTCGTACTGGTTTCTTGGTTTAGGAAAGAATTGAGGGTGATGCTATGCCGGCACCACACGGCAAATGTGTAAATAAGTAGGTAAGTACAAACATAAAACACAACTCACGTGAAGAAAACTAGTATCTACTATCTGGATCAATAAAGATTGGGATTGGCGTCGGTTTCGTAAGTGGGAAAAGCATGAGCTTCTGGTGTATGTAGGAGCCTTAGTGCAAGTGAGAAAGCACGACTTTCGGCCGCCATTTATAACACCAAAAACCTAATTCCAGGCCATGTCTAATAACGTTTTAATCCAATATCTGTGCGTCAGATCATTCGATTTCCGTTTTGTTTTTCATGTGCCCCCCGATTTTATTAGGTTAGGCGCGCGTCACACGATTCTGCATATTACGAAGGGTATTGGTAGTAGGGCTGTGATCATATAAGATGAATACCGGTTAATTAAACCGGTTTGTTTAAATACAGACTAGCAGAAACACTTCATCGCTACAAGACAAAGACAAACATTTAAAGAAATTAAAAAAAAAACGCACACTGTATGTAGCTGCAACACACAAAAATGAAATAAGTATACCTATTATTGCATCAGATTTTATTAGGTTAGGCGCACGTCACACGATTCTGCATATTACGAAGGGTGTAGGTAGGGCTAGGATGATATAAGAGAAAAACCGGTAATTAATCCATTTGTAATGTTTAAAAGTTAAAATAGGCTTTTACTATTAGCAAAGAATAATAACTATACCTACTCGTTATTGTTAATACAAACGAAACAAGTGGAAAAAATTCACGCCACCTATGGGATTCAAACCCACGTCTTCTGACAAGCCGGGTCATACGTGTTACCATTGCACCACGGCAGGTTCTACCCGAGGTGGCGAAATTGTGAACTACTTGGCTTCGTTCATTTAGATTTTCTTATTTTTTTTAGCTACTTGTTCTATTAGTAACTATTGCATACTGAGACTTGCAAAATATGAACTTAATGATTATGAAAACGGTCAAAGGGATAAATAAGTAGCATGAAACTGTAAGTATTTTTTTCTTTGAATAACTATTTTATACTCAGAGTCTGACACTAGGGTTCATCGGGTCGTTGTGACGACTTGGTGTCAATACAGTTCAATCGAAATTGCAAAAATCGCTACGAACCGTTTTGCAGTTCTTTTCAGCCCGCACCTACTACTTATAACCGGTTTAATAATTCACCGGTAAGCAAACCTTTTACTCCGGAGGGCGTAGGGCTCAGGAGGCAATTTAAAATACATTTTTTCGTTAAACAAAGGTGTTGTTTTGACTTAGCTGTTTTTATGTACGAATGGAGCTTGTTTTTATTCCATTACCTTTAAAATATTGGATAATTGTGTGTGGGAGATTTTCCGTATTTGCATAGGATTATTTTTCGGTTGCGGCTGAAATTCCGCAATCTTTGTTTTGATAGGCCGTTTTAGCAACAACAGCAATGTGGGGCGTTTTACATTTTTTGATGCTACATTCTGCAACTAAGCGAGGGGGATAGGTATTATTATTGATGGTGGCGAGAAAAATACCAACAAGTATTTTTTTGCTAAACGCACGACGATTTACTACAGCGCCCCCTGGTGAGTTTTCATGGTAACACCTATCCATGAACATGCACCAATTAATTCAAAAGCCATCATTGCAAATCGCATTAAAATCGGATTGGTTTCATTGGTTTGCTCAAAGAAAAACATTCTCTCACTAGCTTTTTAGTATCCGCTTCGCTACACCGTCTCCTTTCAGTCGTGATCAAAAATGGTCAAATTCAAAAGTGTCAATTTATCATTATGAAACATTAAACGCATTGTACCCTCCCTGTTTAGTCAGGAAATTGTAGGTAGGCGTATCTAACGTAACTCACCAGTTTTGTGCTTTGGAAGGCATGGAAAGGTCTTGAAAGCCATCGGTCCCGGTTGTTTTCCACGATTATTGATTAAGTATTTAGATAGCTGTCGTAACATTACGACATCAGAATCCTGCAGTTAACGGGCTTCGACCTTCGGCTTCGACTAAGTATCCCACACGAAATGAACAGATAAAGTTGACCTATTGACCGTGTGATGCTGGCTCAGAATAGCATCACCTCAATTCTACCCGTGGGTGTCGTAATATGCGACCAAGCGATAATCATCCAGGGAATGGACAGCAGCGTTCCCTGTAAATGCACCATCTTGCACCGCGGCGGTTGCCAATCCGCCTGCCAGGAAATAGCCTCCGATAGAGGGAGGCCCATCCTTATGCAACATGATTTTTAGGGTTTCGTAGTCTACTAGAAACCCTTATAGTTTCGTCATGTCTGTCTGTCTGTCTGTCTGTCTGTCTGTCTGTCTGTCTGTCTGTCTGTCTGTCTGTATGCCGCGCCCTCATATCTTCGTCAGTTTTAGAGCTATCGACATGAAATTTGGTGTCGACCCAAATATAGAAATGTTAAGAAAAAAATATTTTTAATGTTTTTTGGACCCCCTCCCATACAAGTGAAAGGGGGGGCAAAAAAAAATTTTTCTTCTGTAATATTGAGTAGGGTATCGTTGAATAGGTCTTTTAAAACTAAGGTGAGGTTTCTTTGAAAAAAATTCTCTAAAATGTTTCTGTCACGAGATATTTGCTTTTAAAAAGGGCGTTTTTGACCCATTATTTGTTCCAGCTGTAACTTCTAAAGTATAAACGCTAAAAATTTGAAATAAATATGGAATATAGCTTACAATCTGAAGCTACAATGAAAACTATAACGGATATTGTACCCTTAAAGGTTTCAGAAAAAATTGAGTTTTTCTATTTGCGGTTGGTCATCATACTGCTGCTAACAAACCAGCAACAAATTAAGTTTGTAATGCTGAAAAACCTGATATTTAAACGTTGACTACGAAACCCTATTCGTGGGCGTGTCTGACACGCTCTTGGCCGGTTTTTTTGTTCAACGAAACGTGTTGCGCCGTCCCCAAGTAATTGGGGTAGGGGCAGGAAATCTAGCTGTGGACTGTTGTTGTTGTTATGGTTATGCACATACGTACTTAAGTATACAATGTAGGTACTACAGCAGTATTTGGTCGATACCTATCTTGCCGGTAGTAAATATGTGCTCGTCTTTGTTTGCGCTGATACGAGCGCATTTTGTGCGCCCGGTTCATGCGGGAGGGTTTACACTACATTGTCTCTATGAAACACACGATGAAGCTATAATCAAGCTTTATTTACAGATGACCGTGTGATGCCGGCTCAGAATAGCATCACCTCAATTCTACCCTGAGTGTCTAAAAACACGACTAAGCGATAATCATCCAGGGAATGGGCAGCAGCGTTCCCCCTGTTAATGCAACATCTTGCACTGCGGTCGCCAATCCGCCTTCCAGGAAATACCCTCCGATAGAAGGAGGCCCATCCTTATGCAACATGATTTTTTGTTCAACGAAACGTGTTGCGCCGTCCCCGAGTAATTGGGATAAGGGCAGGGAGATGACAGGGAGGCCAGTGTCCAGCAGTGGACTGTTGTTGCTGTTATGGTTATGGCTAAGCAGCTACTTATATAAGTATACAATGTAGGTACTACAGCAATATTTGGTCGATACCTATCGCGCCGGTAGTAAATATGTGCTCGTCTTTGTTTGCGCTGATACGAGCGCATTTTGTGCGCCCGGTTTATGCGGGAGGGTTTACACTACATTGTCTCTACTGCACACACGGTGAAGCTACCTTAACCTTAACCTTAACAGCCACAACAGTCCACTGCTGGACATGGGCCTCCCCCGTATTGGGGGGTATTGCCATACTCACCACGCTTGGCAGGCGGATTGGCGAGCGCAGTGCAAGATGTTTAATTCACAGGGAACGCTGCTGCCCATTCCCTGAATAATTATATCCCTTAGTCGCTTTTTACGACACCCACGGGTAGAATTGGGGTGATGCTATTCTAGGCCGGCATCACACGGCTGATACGAGCGCATTTTGTGCGCCCGGTTTATGCGGGAGGGTTTACACTACATTGTCTCTACTGCACACACGATGAAGCTATAATCAAGCTTTATTTACAGATGGAACGATTGGGAAGTGATGTATCTAAAAATTTGCTGAAAAAATGGTAGGTATGTACGGTCACCTGCAAAGTTACCTGAACCTCTACAGAAGGACAGCTCGCCCCTTTTTCCGATCATTTATGCCTTATTTATGCCTACACTCTAGGGTTGCTACTTGCTACTTTCCTTTTCTGAATTTTTAATATGCCGTACCCGGGTCAAACATACTTAGGTAGAATACTTACATTATATCAAACCTACACTATAACATAAAGCAATACCCTCCGATAGATAGCCTATGTATTGTCCAGCAGTGGACTGTTGATGCTGTTATGGTAATGCACCTACTTAAACAAGTATACAATGTAGGTACTACAGCACTATATGGTCGATACCTATCGCGCCGGTAGTAAATATGTGCTCGTCTTTGTTTGCGCTGATACGAGCGCATTTTGTGCGCCCGGTTTATGCGGGAGGGTTTACACTACATTGTCTCTACTGCACACACGATGAAGCTATAATCAAGCTTTATTTACAGATGGAACGATTGGGAAGCGATGCACCTAAAGTTATGCTGAAAAAATGGTAGGTCACCTGTAGAGTTATCTGACCCCCCGCTGATTAAGGTTTTTTCTGAGCCCCCGCTGATTAGGATTAACGAAAATCACTTTGAATAATGTGAATCTCAACTATTGACAGTATGACCGTGTGATGCCAGCTTACAATAGCATCACCTTAATTCTACCTGTGGGTGTCGTAAAACGCGACTAAGCGATAATCATCTAGAGGACTGGCAGCAGTGTTCCCTGTAAATGGTCGCCAATCCGCCTGACAAGCGTGGTGAGTATGGCAACACTCTCCGATAGGTGGAGGCCCATGTCCAGCACTGGACTTTGTGTTGCTGTTATGGTTATGCACCTACTTAAACAAGTATACAATGTAGGTACTACAGCAGTATTTGGTCGATACCTATCGCGCCGGTAGTAAATATGTGCTTGTCTTTGTTTGCGCTGATACGAGCGCATTTTGTGCGCCCGGTTTATGCGGGAGGGTTACACTACATTGTCTCTACTGTACACACGATGAAGCTATAATCAAGCTTTATTTACCGATGGAACGATTGGAAAGTGATGTACATAAAGTTATACTGGAAAAAATTGTAGGTGGTAACTAAGCAACATTCTTCAAGGGGCAAAGGTCGAAGAACACTTCATAAGGCTTCCCATAAAAATAATATCAGATCCAAAGCAATTTTGTATGGTATGGAGGTCAACTTTCAAATTCCAACCTAAATTATTGAAGCAAGACGATCGTTATGCAAAGGAACACAGGTCGGAAAAACGAAATACACTATAGGCTTCCCATAAAATGAGTCAGAGCTAAAGCAATGTCGTATGGAGGTACACTTTACAGTACCCACTTAGGTAAATTATTCGAGCAAGACGATCGTTGTGCAAAGGAACAGAGGTCGAAAAAAGAAAAACACTCTAAAAATTGTGTCACAGCCAAAGCAATGTCATATGGAGGTGAAGTTTTAAGTTCCCATCATCTATAATTCGTTGGTTCCCATCTAGTAAGATTGTTCAAGCAAGACGATCGTTATGCAAAACTCATTCGGTCTGTGAGCCAAATGCGAGAATCATTCACTCATTCACTCAACACACGAGACGGAGGATGTGCAGTCGTGACGGGAATTTCATGCTGCGTTGGTAACAGGCGGTGGAGGTGTACTGTATTCGAAACCACAAATCTTGGTATTCGCAGAGAGAGAATAGGCATGCGTAAGGGACAGGAAACCCGACGAATAACTTTATAATTCGTAATACACGCCTGCTTTTGTGGAAAAACAATTGTCTTATACAAAACATAGCCTATGATAATCGGAATAATGTAAGGATTCTTCTCACACAATTCCCAATCGAATCTGTTCAGTGGTTAAAGAGTTACAACGCTTTGAAGAAACGCACATACATACATACATGAACCCTAAAACATAGTATAGTAACACAAAATAAAGTATAGAATAAAACACGAACTATTTTTATTTTCTTGTGGGCGATCGAGTCATCCAACTACCCGATCTTTTGCTCTCTTCGTGTGGGACACCGAGCCTTCGAACGACCCAATGAACCCTAGTGTCAGAGTTTTTCACACGAACTAATGGGATATTTTATATCGGAGTACTATGTACCTACATCATGACACGTACGTACAGGTTATGCCCTTATGCTCTGAGCAAAATTAAATAGGTATAAATTAAATTCTGCCGATGACAAAATTCAAACCTAGAACCTTTGTATAGAAGGCAGATAACAACCACAGCGCCAAAACAGTCTTTAGCAAGCAAATAAAACATGACCACAATATTTCAAAAAATTGCGAAATAATTTCCATTATTTTCCATCAACAAAAAAAGTTACCAGGCAAACAGAACGCTTCAGGAGGCGAACAATACAATTTGTATCAGATTTATCGTTAAGTATTACTTATTGCGAGGGGCCTGCGTTTTCGCGGCAAAATTGATAACGCACGGCCGCAATGCAGTATTGAAAATTTGGATCAGACAGTAGAAGCACAATCGTTTTTTAGAGACTCAAAAGTAGAAGACACAAACAAAAAAATGGTCTTGAGAAAGTGTGCAAAGTCATACAAATGTTTATCGATGCACATTCCAAAAAAAGACTAGACTGTCTTTGATGATTCCTCAAGTAGGTATCTTCTTTTGTATTCATTAAAGGAATCGTCTTACATACTTAGGAGACGCAAAAAATCATCAAAATACAAGCATAATGATTTACAAGCTCTTCAGTGGTTTCCCTCACAATTTAGTGTAAGGATTTTCGGTAAATTACGATTTATTTAATAACGGTACGTAAATTAAATATAAATTAAATATAAGACATTTACTCTTTTAGTCAAACTGTAGGCGACCTAGGTTCTAGAAGGTTTTATTTAGTAATAAACTTAAACAGTTAGCTATTGGCGATACTTTAGCCGTTTAGCCGCCATTAAATTTGAACATTAGTCGGGCGTGGACTCTCACAATCTCTTATTATGCCGTAATGGCGGAATTTCACCGGTAAATAACCGCTAAATCACCGTAACTATCGGAATTTACCGCAACACCGGTGATTCCAGCTCTATCTGCTGCTTACTTTTAATTTACGAAGTTTGCATTGCCTTAAAAACCGATTTTTTCCTATAATAGCCTACCGTGAAAATAATTTGGTATTCGACACTTTCGTATATATTTTCCGAATTTATTATGTTGATTCTGTAGATGTGATATATTTTGTTAGCTTTTAATTTCAATTTCCATAATTTTATTTCCTTTCGTAATGGACCCACCCGTCTTATAAATATCTAGGTAAGCATTTATTTACAAGTTTTAACGTATAATGAACTGTTTCGAGCCTGTAGTTTAGCCGACCCCAAAAAATAAGGTTTTCAATAAACACATTTTTCACAGATTGCTCAAAGACACCACAACAGATTATGAAAAGTTTCGTTGGTATCAACATAGTTTACGTCGCCACCAAAAGGTTTTTAACATTCAATATTGTTTTACACCCTGTATGCGTCAAAATGTCAACTCTCCGATCCAGTGTAGCGGCATAACCACATTTGTTTTTGGGATAAACCCGTTACAGCACTGACGAAGTATTGAAAATGTAATTTCCGTTATGTTTTTCATCGATACACGTTTTTGTCATTATGTTTTTGTTTTTTTGTCGGTGAATGGTTTTATTTGATTTATCTGGATTTATGGATTTATCCAAATGTCAATATAAAAACACGATACCTAGTAACCAGGCTTTGTGAGACCAAAGATTTTTTTGATGACGAAATATATATCCATATCTTTCGTTGTGCTTCGGACTTGCAAAAGTAGCTTTAGGCAGAGTTAAAGATGTAGGTAAGTATGTGAATAAGACAGAGTCTTGTGAACAAAGAAATTAATCTTATAAACAATATCGCTTTAGGGTATATCCCTATAAGGCATCTCGAACACACAAAGTTTGCTGCTTCACCTACCTTTGCGCCAAAAAGCTGTCATAACGTCTGACATACGTATACAAGTACGTACATCAGACGCAGTCAGCAAGATTATACAAGACAAACAGAAGATCTTTATACAAAGCCCCTTCACAGTGCTAAGTAAAAGGGCCTTTAAGGCCTTTTATCAGCAATGGCCCCCAGGCCGTTTGTCCCTTCAGATAAGCTTTGAACTACTCGACGGGCCAAATATTGAATATGAGACATCAAAAAACTGTGCTTGATATGTTTGCTCACTGGTTATGAACATACATGGATGACATGGTAGAGATGTTTTTGTGGGAAAATAAAAATACAATACGATATGTTTTATGCTTAAGATTTATCTTTGCAGTGTAATATGTTGAGAAGTAAAGAGGAATGATTTGTTCGTATGTATGTAATTGATAATCTCAAGAGCTACAGAACCGAATTCAAGAGCTGTTTACTTTTAAAAAGCTTAATTTATCCCTGAGTAATCTAGACTACTTTTTAATTCGAAAAATATTTCGACAACTCGAGAAATAGCAAAGCAGATTACTAATAATGGAATATCGCCGAAACTACTGAACCAATTTTGAAAAGTCTAGCTGAGGTGCTGCTGATAGTACAACATCCTAAGCTACCTGAACAAAATATGGCGTCTAATGAAGTCATCAATGATTCTGACAGTCGCCGGCGTTACTAGCGTGTAAAGGCAAAACACTGTAAGTGCCACATACAGTGTTTTAGCTCTATAAGGTTAATTACATTATTAACACTCTAATACATACCCTGAACTTAATATTTTATCATAAAAGTGAATACAGTTGAAGTTATTGACAAACAAAAAAAAACTGTATGTGCAAAAAACCATGTTTTGTAAAGCCATAACACTGTAAACGCACTTACAGTGTTTCTCCTTTACAATATTGCGCGTGCCCCGAACGTGAAATCGCGAATCATTCTATTTTTATGTAACCTTACTTAATGGTCGGGTTCTGTGGAAACGTTTTTAGGCTTCTGCCACCACGTCAGAGGACTCTGTTAGCATGTCAGAGGACTCTGCAACCATGTCAGAGGTCTCTGCCACCATGTCAGAGGGCTCTGCAACCATGTCAGTGGACTCTGCATTCATGTCAGAGGCCTCTTGAACTATGTCAGAGGACACTGCAACCATGTCAGAGGTCATTGTAACCATGTCAGAGGACTCTGCAACCACATCAGAAGTCTCTGGAACCATGTCAGAGGTCATTGTAACCATGTCAGAGGCCTCTGCAACCATGTCAGAGGTCATTGTTACCATGTCAGAGGACTCTGCAACCATGTCAAAGGTCTCTGGAACCATGTCAGAGGCCTCTGCCACCATGTCAGAGGCCTCTGTAACTATGTCAGAGGCCTCTGCAACCATGTGAGAAGACTCTGATTTCATGTCTGAGGCATCTGCAATATGTCAGAGGCCTCTGCCACCATGTCAGAGGACTCAGAAATTATGTCAGAGGACGCTGCAACCATGTCAGAGGACTCTGCAACCATGTCAGAGGACTCTGCAACCATGTAAGAGGACTCTGCCACAATGTCAGAGGACTCTTCCACCATGTCAGAGAACTCTGGAACCATGTCAGAGGACTCTGTAACTATGTCAGAGGCGTCTCTGATATCATGTCCGAGACCTCTGCAACTATGTCAGAGGCCTCTGCCACCATGTCAGAGGACTCAGCAATCATGTCAGAGAATGCTGCAACCATGTCAGAGGACTCTGCAATCATGTCAGAGTTCATTACAACCATGTCAGACGACTCTGCAACCATAACAGAGGTCATTGTAACCATGTCAGAGGACTCTGCAACCACGTCAGAGGTCTCTGGAATCATGTCAGAGGTCATTGTTACCATGTCAGAGGCCTCTGCAACCATGTCAGAGGTCATTATTACCATGTCAGAGGACTCTGCAACCATGTCAAAGGTCTCTGGAACCATGTCAGAGGCCTCTGCCACCATGTCAGAGGCCTCTGTAACTATGTCAGAGGCCTCTGTAACCATGTCAGAGGACTCTGCATTCACATCAGAGGCCTCTGCAACCATGTCAGTCATGTCAGAGGTCATTGTAACAATGTCAGAGTACTCTGCAACCACGCCAGAGGTCTCTGGAACCATGTCAGAGGTCATTGTAACCATGTCAGAGGCCTCTGCAACCATGTCAGAGGTCATTGTTACCATGTCAGAGGACTCTGCAACCATGTCAAAGGTCTCTGGAACCATGTCAGAGGCCTCTGCCATCATGTCAGAGGACTCAGCAATCATGTCAGAGGACGCTGCAACCATGTCAGAGGATTCTGCAACCATGTCAGAGGTCATTGCAACCATGTCAGAGGTCATTGCAACTATGCCAGAGGTCATTGCAACCATGTCAGAGGTATCTGCAACCATGTCATAAGACTCTGCAACCATATCAGAGGACGCTGCAACCATGTCAGAGGACTCTGCAATCATGTCAGAGGTCATTGCAACCATATCAGAGCACTCTGCTGCTGATAGGCTAACTCCATTCCCACTTTGCGCAACAGTAATATTGTAAAAGAAATACACTGTATGAACCAATACAGTGTTTTTGCTTTACAAAGTCACAATATTTATGCGGTATGTTCATCACGCAGCAGCAGATTACTGTATTTGCATTATATTTCTGTTTGTTTAATGTTTTTTTGTGTAAAATTGGAATGGCTAGTAAGGTATTACCAATATCCATTAGTTCAAGTCATAAAAAAGTTCAAATGTTTTAAGTTATTCATAAAAAAAGCAAATTTCAATAAAAAACGTTTTTGCTCATTTTCTCAAAACTTAGGTGCTCCAACATACAGTGTTTTTGCTTTACACGCTAGGTTAATGGATAACAGCTTTAAATTTGATCGACGGCTAAATTGAGGACACCCTAAACCTTCGGTGGGTTTGCAGACGGGAGGATTCTGTAGCGAAGGTTTGAATCATTGGTTCAGTCATTCTGAGATTGAATCGTGCGTCGCGTGATGCCATGTTTTCGTTGCTGTATAAAACTGAGTGAGATTGGAGTTTGAAATACGAGGGAAACTAGATTAGAATCCTGTAAGAAGTGGTGTTTGAAAAGGTACCGTGCAGCTGGTTTGAAATTCCAGCACACCTAATACCAGTTAAAAATAAAATACTAATGAGATGCCAGATAAATCCGCTGCGTACAGTTTGCACCGACTAATTCAAAATTGTAGGAATAGGTCATCTAGTTAAGTCAAAAATTACGGACGGCGCGTGAGGTGATAATTTTTGTACTGCTAAGATTATATTTTATTCATAAGCTATAATTTTCTTTCGGAACAAAACAACTAGGCACTTAATCAGAAACGGTTGTACTATCTCGTCTGTCTGCAAGAAAAATGAGGAAGAATAACTAATAAACGAATCGCCGTCAGCGACATCTGTTACCAGATCTGAGTAACGACGACTACAAATAACGCGATCGTTTATCCTTTTTCTAATTAAAAACGACGCCTCACTGTGAAATCGATGCCATAATGTACTGAAGGTTTCAGGGTAATGGAAAGTGACTTATTATTAACGGAACGTGGTGAATTTCAATGTAGATATTGTAAGAAAATACGTACACAGGGGAAGTACAGACAATTCTTTGCCGTGAAAGATCACAATGACAAAAGCATAGAAATTGCATCAGCAAGCCTTGGGCGGCGAGACGACTTCATATCAATGCTTCAAGTACAACAGTTTGTGTAGCCAGTGTGTTTGGCTGTGTGGTGCCGGCTTAGAATTGCATCCCCCATATCTACCTGTGGGTGTCGTGAAAACCGACTAAGGGATAGGGCCTCCCCCAATGGGGGGTACACGCTTGGCAGGCGGATTGGCGAGCGCAGTGTAAGGTGTTGTATTCACAGAGAACGCTGCTACCCATTTCCTGGATAGATCCAGTCCAGCAGTGGACTGATGTGGCTGTTATAGTAGTTTGTGTATGTGTAAGTAGGTAAAATGTATTGGAACCTGCATGCATAGTTTGTATTAGTCCTCTGCTGGTTCCAAAACTCTACATTTGCCACGCCTCTGATTACAATCCTCGGTTAGGCTCATCTAGTATTTTCCAGCTATACACCTCCACCTAGCTTGAGGTCGTCTAACACTACGTATGAACTTACTTAGTCTTATCACATCAGTTTATGGAAGTCCACTACTGATCGTAGGCTTCCCCAGTGTACGCCATAAGGCACGACCTCCCGTTTTCGCTATCCAATCGCTACCAGCCGCCCTTTTCAAGTTATTGGTCTATCTGCTGCGTCCAATGCTACACCAACGTACCTGCTTACTTTTGGGGGTACTCTAAACAGCATTATTTAGGTGGCACGTTTCTAAACGAATGATGAAGTCCTCCAGAAAGTAAACGAAAAGAGATGTTTGTTGAGAACCATAAACGACAGAAGAGGGAAGATGAAGGGGCACTTGTTGCGACACCTACGATATTTTTTGAAGAACATCGTGGAAGAAAAAGTAGAAGGCATAAGAGGTCGAAGCCGAAAAAGACGAAACTATTAATTAAAAGTCGTGTCACATCGGGAGGGTAAATAACTGACAGAGAGACGACCAGAATGACAATTACCTACTCCACCGACAAAATCTGAGCTCTTGAATATAAGCAGAAGATTTATACCTTATTTGTTTTTAGATCTAAAAGCCAATAGAAAGCGAGCACGCCAGTATTCAGGACTAACACATTCGGGGTTCACAAAATTATAATTTTAAATCACCCCACTTGCGGGTCGGAGTCGCATGCATGAGTATGAGTTTCAAACTCATATCATATTCCGAGGTATTTGGAAATCAACGTGCCTTCGGAAGCCGTGATGGTGTAACTTAGAGTTGGTAAGGGATCTGCTTTCGCAGGAATTGTGATAAATAGAATTTCGCCCGTTTCCCGTGATACATCAAAGAGTGATAGGTACACAATACACATACCTAGATGACATACTAGCTTGTCAAGAAATTCAGAAATTAGTAGTGGGGTAGATGGGACTGAACGATTGTACCTACCTAAAAGAAGATGGTTTCATATACGTAGATATTGAAGCCTTACATTACAACACATATTTGGGTCTTTTCAAGGCAAGAATAAATAGTTAGGCACTACCTAGGCAAGCAAGCATGTTCCGACATCGTCTTCATCATCGCTTATCAACAGGTGAGATAGGTGACAAATGCGGGCAAATAACTAACAATAAAAAACAACTTAAAGTACCTACTTACTTCATTTTCAACATTCCTAGACCTCTTTGACCAATCATGTGAAATGTTGTGAAGACAGCGTAGAATTTAGACAACTTCATACATAAACATGTTCGATATTCACCAAAGTTATGATCATATTTAACGTTTCTCAAAAGTTGCTTTCTGAGTTTCTATGAATAAATATAGACATAAATGGAACTTTTCGTTTGCTATGGAATAAAGCATTAATATTTAAATTACTAGCCGAGAAATAATAGCGTAAAAGCAAAAGTATTTCGTGAAGATATTTATGAAAATAACTGAAAGTCCCTGTGTATACAATAACCATAATTATAACACCATCAACTTCCTTAAAACCCTTAACTTTTTTGTTGGAAACAATTTTATAATTCGCCAAATCTGTCTCAGGAGTTTCTATCAAAAGTCTTGCCCCAATTCCAGGGATAAAATATAATAAGAGGGAGCCATTGGAATAAGCAAAGAGAAGTTATAAAAAGAAGCATACTTCGAATCCCTAAAACACATAAATTACAGTCGATGAGTACCTACTTTCATGGACTGTAGGTGTAGTTTTAGTTTTTTTTAATCTACATTTAGTTAAATATTATATTATGTTCCTATTTATAATAATGGTAGGCTTATAAGCCAAGCGTCGCGACAACGACGCCGTCAAATTTTAACGGCGTCGTTGTCGCTGCGGTCTTGTAGGAAAACCCGACCGCATCCCATACAAACCCTGAGCTTCTCAGCGCGCTGTCAATGTGACGGCGACGCGGCGGCGGCGTCGTTGACGCTGACGCCCAGTCTTTCTGGTATCTCCATACAAACCAGTCATTTGACAGCGACAACGACGCCGCGACGTCGCGACGCTTGGAAAATAAGGGTACCATAATAGGTAATTTATACTAATTAAAAATCTTCGGTGCTTATGGTATAGCAAAATCATTTTATTGAAACGTAGCTTATCTTAACGTAAATCTAATTTTAAAGACGACAACGCTCAACCTGCTTCAGCTTTATTCTTCACAGTGCGCCCTCTAGCTAATCTATAATCTAAGGGCGAGCAAATTCTTTCGCGAAGATTCTGAAAGGCAAAGTTGAGGGTCGTTATTTTGAGCGAGTCGATGGAAGTCGCATCAAACTCATAATGATGGTCGGGCCTCCTACTAATTGTCAACGGTGAACACAATTTGTATAGACGGTTTTTGGTATTCATTCTGAATGGGCGTTGGGTTAAAGCCATGGACAAATGTTTGAGTAAAAAACTTATAAAGAAGGTCAAATCACAAATTAGGGAGACGGCACGCAAGGCGCCTTTACAGATGGCTCACTCATTACTAGTGACGATTTTGGTGCTTTCTGGCGTTTACTGGAATAAACTGGAATCTCAGAGGAAATCAAGGGAACTAATAAGATGGTTGCGTCGAACATCATATTACGTTCTAGTAGGTATCAGGTTTTGCTTTTTGAGATTTTTGACAGTAGCCATCCAGGCTATGTAACAAGTGACAATCGCGAAAAGTGATCTTTCTGGAAACTCTCTATTTTGTTTCAAATAGATATTAGGCAGGAAGTTAGTCTTCTAGTCAAGTTCATGAATTTTTAAACAAAAAATACTAACAAGATAATAAGTCCTAGATCCAATAGGTCTAACTTTTGTGACAGATCTTTTAAAAATATGATAAACGGGTTAGAAAGTTGGGACGAAATCTCCTAGTCTGGTGTTTAATAAAAAGTTAGCTACCTACTATTGAAGTTAAAAATATTCATAGTAAAGCGTTTTGTGACTGATACTTTAGCCCATTATAAACAAGGTAGTAATATCAGTAACACACAAACTTCATCAAGGGACCAACTTAAACTAGTTATTCATACAATTTATAAAAACAACCAGAAAAGGTTGATCTCTTAAAACAAGTGCTTAGTAGTGAACTAGACAGACAGCCAAGTAATTTCCACGGACAATGCAACGTCAGATTGGCAGTTACTCCGGGCGCGTGTCAGAAAAGCATGTCACCTGCCAACTAGCCAATTGACAGCTCAGTGGTACTATATGTTGGTAACTCACTTAAAACTCGCATGAATATTGCAACACAAAATAGACAGTTTCCAGAAGGTTCACTCGGACTTGTGTCGGATTTTTAAAGTATAAAAATATCAAAACAGCAAGATCTGATAAAGAACGTCATATGATTCTGAGCCAATTTTAAATCCAAGAAATATATTATGACGTTCGTGTCAACCACCTTCTTAGTTACCATGACTCCCCTGTGATTCCGCTTATTTCTAGTTAAAATCAGTAAGCGTCAAAATCGTCGCTAGTACCGATTGAGCCATCTGTATAGGGGCCCTGCGCGCCGTTTCCCTAATTATTTGTGATTGCAACGTTAGATTGGTGGTGACGGGCGTGTGTCAGAAAAGCATGCCACCTGCCAACTAGCCAACTGACAACTCAGTAGTACTATTTGTTGGTAACTCACTTGAAACTCGCATGGATATTGCAACGCCAGATTGACAGTCACTCCGGGCGCGTGTCAGAAAAGCATGCCACCTGCCAACTGACAGCTTAGTGGTACAATTTGTTGGTAACTCACTTGAAACTCACACAGACAACGTTAGTTTCGCAGTTACTGCAAGCGTGTGTCAGAAAAGCATGCCACCTGCCAACTAGCCAACTGACAGCTCAGTGGTACTATTTAAAGGTAACTCACTTGAAACTCGCGTAGATATTGCAACGTTAGATTGGTGGTGACTTCGGGCGCGTGCACGCGCCCGAAGTCACCACCAACGTGTAAGAAAAGCATGCCACCTGCCAACTAGCCAACTGACAACTCAGCGGTACTATTTGTTGGTAACTCACTTGAAACTCGCATGGTGGTGACTACGGGAGAGTGACAGAAAAGCATGCCACCTGCCAACTAGCCAACTGACAGCTCAGAGGTACTATTTGTTAGTAACTCACTTGAAACTCACATGGATATTGCAACGTTAGATTGGTGGTGACTGCGGGCGCGTGTCAGAAAAGCATGCCACCTGCCAACTACCCAACTGACAGCGGAGCGGTACCATTTGTTAGTAACTCACTTAAAACTCGCATAAATATTGCAACGTTATGTTGGTGGTGACTGCGGGCGCGTGTCAGAAAAGCATGCCACCTGCCAACTACCCAACTGACAACTCAGTGGTACTATTTGTTGGTAACTCACTTGAAACTCGCATGGATATTGCAACGTTAGATTGGTGGTGACTGCAGGCAGGCGTGTGTCAGAAAATCATACCACCTACCAACTGCTGAATTGACAACTCAACGGTACTATTTGTTGGTAACTCACTCGAAACTCGAATGGATATTGCAACGTCAGATTGGCAATTACTGCGGGCCCGCGTGTGTCAGAACCCCAGATCACTTATATATATGTCCCTGTCAGAACATAACAGCAGCCCACCTTCGTCTATTACAAAAATGTTATATTTTTTACACACCAATGTAAGTCCAAATGACGGGCCAAACAGGTACGAATTCAGACTCTAAACAGGACAGAATAAATGCTTGCAATTTTCTACCGTTTAAAGAGTGCTCGGAAACAAAATAAGAGACAAGGATTGAAGAAAATAATCGCGCGACTGTTTCACTGCAATAAGACGGAAATAAGATATTACCAACCAGGGATAGCAATAGCAATTTCAGAGAATCTTGAGAGTTATTTTTTCTAGTCATTTAGTCTTGCCGGTCATCTCCATTACTCGAAGATTTTCTAATCAGATTCTGACATTTGTAATGACAAGTGGTAGGCCAAATTGACAATGAATGTAACTGCGAAACATAAAAAAAAAAGCGGCCAAGAGCGTGTTAGACACGCTCACAAATAGGGTTTCGTAGTCAACGTTTAAATATCAGGTTTTTCAGCATTACAAACTTAATTTTGTTGCTGGTTTGTTAGCAGCAGTATGATGACCAACCGCAAATAGAAAAACTCATTTTTTTCTGAAACCTTTAAGTTTTCATTGTAACTTCAGATTGTAAGCTATATTCCATATATATTTCAAATTTTTAGCGTTTATACTTTAGAAGTTACAGCTGGAACAAATTATGGGTCAAAAACGCCCTTTTTAAAAGCAAATATCTCGTGAGAGAAACATTTTAGAGAATTTGTTTCATAGAAACCTCACCTTAGTTTTAAAAGACCTATTCAACGATACCCTACTCAATATTACAGAAGAAAAAAAATTTTTTTGCTCCCCTTTCACTTGTATGGGAGGGGGTACAAAAAACATTTTAAATATTTTTTTCTTAACATTTATATATTTGGGTCAACACGATCTATCTTCTCACCAAATTTCATGTCGATAGCTCTAAAACTGACGAAGATATGAGGGCGCGGCATACAGACAGACAGACAGACAGACAGACAGACAGACAGACAGACAGACAGACAGACAGACAGACAGACAGACAGACATGACGAAACTATAAGGGTTTCTAGACTACGAAACCCTAAAAAACATGCGTTGTATTGAATGAGGTATTTAACTGGAGAACTAAAGGCGCCGATCTTGACTTTTCTGTGATTGAAATTTTTGATTGATCGAAGCTTCCCTCCGTTCCCTCCCCATTGTAACTCGTGCCATTTTTGTAGTCCATCAACTCTTTTAATACTGAAAAGAAATCTTAATCTTATTACAAACCCAAATCAATATTTCTCCAAGGTTCAAGGTTCAATGCCTTGTCAACTTTTTAACTCCACTGCGAGAGATGAGTTCAACTAATTTCATTTCGTCGACTGAAATTCACCAAGTCTCGAAGATGATTTAATCCTGAATGGGGTGACGAAGTTTCACAAAAGACTGTACAAGTTCAGCGGTATTTAAAACAAAGGTTTGATTTGATTTTGTTGTAATTGGCAAAAGCCTTGTTGGGTTGGTCGTTGGAAAACGAATTGTGGTAACCAAAAAACCATGATAAAGTAAGCAAGTGTTTGCGTCTCATTTTACAGCAATAAATCTAGTTCTTTTCTAGACGCAGCAACATTTACTTAACCGTACAATAAAAATTTTGTCCGGCTTGTTGGTAAGTATCAATTATACAAGAAAATCGTAACCTTAAAAATAGAATTGTTCATGCATGAGTTAGCATGAGAGACTGTACCTACACGCAATGGAAGAACAATTTATTTCTTACAGACAGCTGTACTTTTATTTGTCCTTAAATGAAAATTGTTTACTATCAAACCCAAAATATGCGATGCAATGCAATGCAAATGTAATGGTAACTAGACCTAGATAGAACTAGACATAGGTACCTAACCAGAGCTAGACCAATGGTAACTCTGCGAATATGCAAGCCCTTCTACTTACGCTGAAACTAGAGGTAGATGCAGGTAGACTTGGTGCACTGCTAAACGGACTTACCTGAAATAAAAACAGATGTTTATCAAAATCATGCTTATTTTAAAACATTCTACTATAATAAATAAAGGGTGCAATTTTACTAGTGAACGATAGCGAAAATGCAGGACTATATTTATTACCAGTCTTGAATTACTAAAGGATATTGTACATAACCGATCCTACTTACTTTACTTAGAATGAATTTTAACTAACGAACAAAAGTTAGCTAATTATGTTACAATTTTCAAATTATTCTCGGTTTTGATTATCATAAATGAAACAAAATCACAACCATGATTCATATCCCATTTTTAATCGGTGCCAGTTATAAAACTATGTATTTGATGATTTTAGAACGATGTAGATAGTATCAATCAAGGCACTATGATGGTTCTTTTTCAGCTTGTCACTCAATTGTCATTTTATGCCATAGACTAAAAATCTCATCACAATAAAACCGACCAATCACATAACGGCTTGCAACGTCGGTTAATATTTAACCAAAGCTTTTATGCGGAGGATACACTGACCTCTCCCTGGACATAAAGAAAAAAACTTATAACACTAACACGGAGTTGTATAGTTTCGAACAGAAACTAAACAACTTTCTAAAACGAAAAGATTTTTGTAGCTTCTACACAATTCCAAGCTTTTAATAGACCGTCATGTTCGTTGCGTAGGCAGGATCATTGTTTTTTTATGTTTTCTAGGGTTCGCTAAAGTTGTTTAGTTTGAACCTATTGAAGGGTCCTTTACGCCACGATAAAAAAACAGTTTCTTTTTTACTTAATACTAATAAATAGTATTTACCTAAAATACTAAATATAAATAGTATGGATTTAAATACACATTATTGGGTAATATCAGCACAAATTAGGGAAACGGCGCGTGGGTGACATGTCTTTATAGGTACTTGTAATAAGCGGAATTTTATTTTGATTAGAAATAGACAGTGCAGTGGAAACTGCATCTATGAGTGTAAACTCCCCTTAACTTCCCATCAACAAAGTGACGTACATGTCAATCTAATACTATACTCTACCTACACTCACTCTGCATAGTAATTTTAGTATTCCATAACAATTTTATGCGCACTTTCGTAACTATGTTCCGTAAATATGGTTCGTGGATAAAATTTTCAGATCAGTGCAAGTGCATCACATACTCGTAGGTAAGTCTTTGATGGAACAAAAAATACTCATATCATAATTAAAATTCATGTACGCATTAAGCATTACCTTTTACATATAATGTCCCATCCCAAAAAATATACAACAGCAAGACCAGTGCAAAACAGCCTGCTACTTGTACTTTTCGCTAACGCTGCTACTGACACCAGCGTTCATCGGGTCGTTGGACGACTTCATGTTCCACTCGAAGAAGAAGACTCGTAGTAGGCGGTTGTAAAACTCTGACACCAGGGTTTATCAGAGTTCGTTGAACTACTCGGCGTCCCGCACGAAGAGAGAAAGGGCAATCAAACAGCTTGGTATGATTTCTTGGACTTTTTCTAAAGCATCAGGTATTCGCTATTATGAAGTTATGGAACCAATATGTCTATGAAGTGCATTATTATTTTGTAATAATCACAAAATCTTTTGTGCAGGTGGTTGCAGGAACATAAACCTTTGTCTGTGAGGTCGGTTTATTAGGTACTCGTATCACAAATAGGTGATTTCATGAGACAAATACGGAGACGGTTAGACAATAAACATGACTGTAAACGTATGATATGCATTGCAATAAATGCTATGAGTATCTACACTGATCTACATCTACTAAAGTTACTTATACACTTGTGCATTGGTTCATTGGTTCTATGAGCCTAGAGATTGAAAATGTTACTTTTAAGGTCCTATACCTTTTTTATGACGAAAACGGCGGTAATTAAAGCAGTAAATTTTGACGGAAAAGCAAATTCGTGTTTTAGGAAGAATTTTATCATAAGTAATGGGTTTTTGATCAAAAGCCTAGGATTATATCGTAGTTTTCTTTCGCCATATGCCGGCTGATTTTATCAAAAGCCTGCGACATATACCTTTACAAAAGTATTATTTTTCTGAGAAATTACTATTACTATTTCCCAAGGATTGAATATCACAAGCGCTTTGTCAAGAGCGAGACGTCACACAGTCAATTATAGTATCGGCGTAATGAAATTAGCTGCGTGAGTCGCGTGTCAAAACAACCGTAATTCGGTCCGGACGTGACACGCGCGTAACTATGACGTCATGCAGCTTCTTGGGTTTCATCACAAAAATAGAGAGTATACAGAAGGTTCACTCGATCCTATTCAGGATTTTCACGACCGCCAATTGTTACATAGACAGGGTTGCTTCTGTCAAAAACCTCAAAGTAGAAGAATATCAAAACAGCAAAATCTGATACAAGAAAGCTGATTCTATAACAATTTTAATCCAAGAAATATGACGTTCGTGGCAACCATCTTCTTAGTTACCTGTAGTCCGAGCGACGGGTGGTCTCATCCATATCTCACAAAAGAATAGAATATTTTAGCTATGTACGGGTAGAGGAGCTCTAGTACTTCAGATTGGTCGTGGTCTGCCGCGGCGCAGCTTGGCACGTTTGGCGGAGTAGCTAAAAGTTTGCCCTCTGAAAAAAGTTAAAAATATCTCATCGAAGACTAGAATGAGACATGGCTGTAGCGATAGGAGCAGTTTAGTAAAGCGTATCCCACCCAAAACATAAATGTGAAAGGCTGCGGAAATAAGAATCTACTTTCCAAACTGCGGAAAATCAAGTGTGCATTCCTGTAACTATTTTTAACTGAGGTCTATGTATGGAACTTGGTACTTATTTAGATCTCACTTGTTTTATAGGCGAAGCATTCCAATATTATCGAACTTGGCAGCCTTTCACATTTATGTTTTGGGTGGGATTTCATTTATTTTCGTAAGGTTTATTTTATTTTTTTCTTATGATTAAACAAACCTTCGTAACGAATTTTAGGTCGGTACGACCATTGAAAGATATAGATAAATTTTTTGTTTTAGTTCGTTAGGGGTATGAATTTAAACCTTCATTATTTTTAAAACCGACTCACACTTGGCCATTTTCAGATTTTTTCCTTTATAAAGCGTATAAATCTTGGTCTGCCGGCTGCTATCTTGGCACGTTTGGCGGAGTAGCTAAAAGTATGCCCTCTTAAAAAAGTTAAAAATATCTCATCGAAGAATAGAATGAAAATATATCGTACCAATAGCTTGCTTGAGTCTGCCCACATATATCTGCCTGGCCACAGCCTGGCAGTTTTCCGGTCCGACCACTTTTACGTTTTTTAGTAAAAATTTTATCTCTTCGAATAATAGAATAAAAATATGTCGTACCGATAGCTTGCTTAAGTCTGCCTATAAAAATACTGGTCTGCCTGACCACAGCCTGGCAGTTTTCCAGATACCGCCACTTTTACTTTTTTTTTTGAGAAAATTTTATTTCATTGAATAACAGAATGAAACTAAGTTGTAATAATAGTTTATTTAAAGCTGATCACATATCCCTTGGTCTGCCTGAGCTCAGTCCGGTAGTTTCTCCGGTGCGATCGCTTTTCACTCTCAGTAAATTTCAATTTTAAAGGACCTTGATTTTGCTTATTAGGGAGTGGGCCCCGTCAATAAAATGAAAATTAGTCAGTGTACAGAAGTGAAATTTACAGATCTGTAATCTTTAAAATATCTAGATTAAGAATAAGTATGTTAATTTCAAGAATCTACAACTTTAGATGTATTTGTAGTAATTAATTCAAAAATATAATACTTGGGAAAACATATTCTTCATCTCTCTAGACATTGAGAGATTACAGCTCTGTAAATTTCACTTCTGTGCACTGACTAATTTTCATTTTATTGACGGGGCCCACTCCCTAATAAGCAAAATCAAGGTCCTTTAAAATTGAAATTTACTGAGTGTGAAAAGTGATCGCACCGGAGAAACTACCGGACTGAGCTCAGGCAGACCAAGGGATATGTGATCAGCTTCAAATAAACTATTATTACAACTTAGTTTCATTCCGTTATTCGATGAAATAAAATTTTCTCAAAAAAAAGTAAAAGTGGTCGTATCTGGAAAACTGCCAGGCTGTGCTCAGGCAGACCAGTATTTTTATAGGCAGACTTAAGCAAGCTATCGGTACGACATATTTTTATTCTAATAATCGAAGAGATAAAATTTTTACTAAAAAACGTAAAAGTGGTCGGACCGGGAAAACTGCCAGGCTGTGGCCAGGCAGACCAGTATATATGTAGGCAGACTCAAGCAAGCTATCGGTACGATATATTTTCATTCTATTCTTCGATGAGATATTTTTAACTTTTTTAAGAGGGCATACTTTTAGCTACTCCGCCAAACGTGCCAAGATAGCAGCCGGCAGACCAAGATTTATACGCTTTACTAAACTGCTCCTATCGCTACAGCCATGTCTCATTCTATTCTTCGATGAGATATTTTTAACTTTTTTCAGAGGGCAAACTTTTAGCTACTCCGCCAAACGTGCCAAGCTGCGCCGCGGCAGACCACGACCAATCTGAAGTACTAGAGCTCCTCTACCCGTACATAGCTAAAATATTCTATTCTTTTGTGAGATATGGATGAGACCACCCGTCGCTCGGACTACTGGACTTCCCCTGGGATTCTCGTTATTTCTAGTTAAAGCCAGTGAGCTTTAATATCGTCGCTAGTACTGAGTGAGCCATCTGTAAAGGCGCTCCGCGCGCCATTTCCCTAATTTGTGTCACAAGTGTGACATCACACAGTCAATTACAGTATCGGCGTAATGAAATTAGCCGCGTGAGTCGCGTGTCAAAACAACCGTAATTCGGTCCGGACGTGACACGCGCGTGGTTACCGAAACTATGACGTCATGGATCATTCTTGGGTTTTATTGAGAAGAGACAGAACAGAACTAAATACTGAATAAATATATCTAATTTAATATATTTTTCATGCTTTGAGTCAAAGTTTCTAAGGAGCAGCTGCGCAGCTGCGGCCGATGCGGTAATAGTCGTAGTATCAGGTATGAGTCGTAGTATAGGTAGTTGATACTACGAGGACTATAGCCGTATCGGCCTCAGTAGCCATTACTATACTACGGCGTAGGTGCTTAAGTGCGTAGGCGCGTAGGCTTTTGCTACAGTGATAGTATTTTGTGATTGCATTGTAATGGTAGGCCCGACAGTATATTGAAAAAATTTATACCTTAGTACGTTAGTTTACGTATTTAGCAATACCTTCTCATTTTAGTGCATGTATTATCTAAAAATTAATGAAAGGATTTCTTTATTATTACAAATAGTTGAAATGCATCGAGCTGGGACAAAAATCCGCAATGCTCTAATGACATGTCAAAAGGCGATCTCAAAAATACATGAACCGAGCTCGAACCCAGAGTCTGAATAAAATCATAACTGTGTTCACAATCAGTTGACTATCAGGTGGACCATCAAACACAATTATGTTGCGCAACACAGGAAGTTCTCAATTTCCCGAAAGCTATTCTCGGCTGGCGATAAGTGACGACACAGCCAGGCCTGTGTCACTCCGCGGGTAGGTATTAAAAACATACCTCCACGCGCCGGCCGTCCCGAGAGGGCCAATCTTGTCGGTTGCCGCAAGCGATACAAGACACACGCGCGCGTTATTTTTTCGACCACGTTCGTCATTCTCGAGTTTTTTTTGCAAGATGGACACACAAAAAAAAGCAAAAAGGTACTGTGCAGTATTTAATTGTTTAAATACTGATCGTGACCGAAATTTAACTTTTTTTCGGTTGCCTAAAGACGCTGAAAGGTAAGTTTATTGTACTTTTATTGGATTACATTATGTTCCTATTTGAAATGAAATTACCTAATTCAAACTACAAACCCTTTATTTTTTTGGTGAACAAAGTACTATTCCAAAACCCTAAAAGTATTTAAAAGTAAAATAATTTTAGTCGTTTCATTCGAGTTGCATTTCATTTGTCGTATTCATTCGCGAACAGTAACTTAGACTAAGAGCTTAACGCAGAATATTTATTTGTGATACGTCTATGGAATTCTTTTCGACTTAAAAGAAGTTCGCTAATCCATATTGCGAATTTCTTGCTTGGAAATAAATAATTAAATAATTTTAAACATAAAATAATATATTGCAATATTGCAGCTAAATTGCAGGTGCAAGATAAACTGAGCACTATTCACACTCAGCACATAGTTAGGTACTACCTGATACGCGGGTTTGCTCGCGTCTTAGTTTTTGATTTTTTTAACTGATATCGGTTTTTAACTGAAGAATAATTTTAATTGATTTAGAAATTTACACACAATTTTAAGATATGCAGCTAGCGCCAGTTATGACTTTGTGATTATAATTCATACGGTGTAACGAAAACTTTGCACACATAGTTATAATGCCGAATAACATATTTTTCCCATCGGAAAACCGATTGTTGTTTAGCAAGAGAATACATCCATACTGCATTTTGTTTTGGAGCTATAGGTTTACAACTCGAAGGATAGGTACCCACTTCTTTCTCTCATGTCTTCATAAGGCAATTTTTAGGTGTTTATTAGATGTTGCTTACTGTGCTACGCAACTCAGGGTGTACTGTTACGATGTATGGTTTAGAATACGCAAGTAATTGATAAATCCTTATGAGTACGTGGGCAAAGCAGTGGATAACAGCTAGTTTATAAATAAATAATATCACGGGACAATCCACACAGCGCCATCTAGCCCCAAACTAAGTAAAGCTTTTACTATGGGTGCTTTTAGATGACTGATATAATACGTAGATACATTTTTGTATTTTATTGCGTTGTGGGTTTCGTCCATTTAAAATGTTCTGTTTATTTATTTCAGGCGACGGACCTGGTTATTGGCAATAGGTAGAGAAGAATTACTATCTAAAGATAATTTGAAGCACTCAAGTTATTATGTATGTTCGTTACATTTTGAATAATCGGCAATCAAAATTGTACAAAAGCTCAATGAAGATGCAAACCCGACTATATCGTTATCTAATCTATCTCAAGAAGCAACATCTCAAATAAATGTTGACAAAACTTACGATGGCATTGCAAAACCTTCGTCAAAAGTAAAAATAATATCTGATGATGTAATTAAAAAAGCTACAACTAAGTCAGTTATGACTCAAACAGAATTATCTCAGATGTCGCATGAGGAAACACAAACATCAGTTTTGCTCAGTGCAAATACTCCACGTAAACGTAAACTAAAAGAAGACCTAAGGACGACCAGAACCAAAAATCGACGACTCGACATAGAAATAAAAAAAATTGAAAAAGAACTAGAAACGAAAAACTCACCAGTAATTGGAAACGGTGACCCTGACGACGAAATTGGCAGAAGATTCATGAAACTGATTGAGTGGCAAAATAAACTAAAAAATAAATTTAAGGGTAATAGATATGACGCAGAATATAAACTCTTTGCTTTAAGCTTGCATTACTCAAGTCCACAAACTTACCGATGTTTAGAAACTGTTTTAAAATTACCCAGCAAAAGCACCTTAAACAAGCTAAAAATAAGTATACCTCCGAAATTGGATGAACGAGTTCTAGAAAGTTTAGAATTAAAAGTAAAATCTTTTCCTGAAAAAGCCAAGTACTGTACGATTTGCATAGACGAAATGACTCTAAAACGAAACTTATACTACGATATTAAAACAGATGAAGTGATAGGTTTTCATAATATTAATGGAAAAGTGACTCCCGAAATTGCCAGCAATGCGTATGTGGTGATGCTTCAAGGAATTTACGTTAAATGGAAGCAACCATTAGCATACGCACTACTTGCCAGTGCACGTCATTACGAAGAATTAGATACATGGTTAGAAGAAGTTATCACAAAACTCTCCGGAATTGGAATCGACATAAAAGCTATAACCACTGACCAAGGCTCAAATTTCGACAAATTTGCCAAAGATGTGAAAGGAGTGTCGGTCGAAAAACCATTTTTTATGTATAATGAGAAGAAAATCTATTATATTTTTGACGTGCCACACCTAATCAAATGTTTACGGAATAATTTGTTAACAAGTGACTTCTATTGTGACGGTAAAAGAATATCTTGGGATTTTATAAAACAGCTTTACGACGACCAAAAAGAAAAAAACTTAAGACTTATACCAAAAATAACTGAGTGTCACATTGAACCCAACAATTTTAAAAAAATGCGAGTGAAGTATGCCGTTCAAATTTTAAGCCATACTGTGTCTGCAGCACTCCACACATACATCGATTTGGGAAAATTACCAGAAGAAGCTAGATCCACTGCCAACTTTATCGAGTCAATGAACAACCTTTTTGATGTTTTGAATTCTAGTCGGGTGAAAGTTAAAAATAAATTTAAAACTGCATTCAAACTCACTGACACTCAAGAAAAAGTTTTGGTAGAAGCTCAAAATATGTTTGCAACGATTAAAGCCTTAAATAAAAGAACAGGAAAAGATAACACAAAACATATGAAATCTTTCGTCAATTTTCAAATAAGTATACAGGCAATCAAAATGTTGTTCAGAGACCTAAAAGAAATCGGATTTGAATATATATTTACAAGAAGACTAAATCAAGATGTCTTGGAGAACTTCTTTGGGTTGATAAGACAGCAAGGTGGCTCTTGCACAGAACCAACGCCGATCCAGTTTCGAAGGGCCTTTTCAAAGTTGTTTTTTTGCAATATGTTAAAAAACTCGCCCGATGCTAATTGTGAACTTGATATATGCCAAATTCTGTTGAAAGCTGAAGACATGATGAAATTGAGAGTCATGAGCGAAAAAAACAATCTGACATTATGTAGGTCTGCAGTGCATTTGGAGGGTGAAACAGTCGACATAGATTTACCAGAAGAAAATGCATTGACCTATGTTTCGGGTTACCTTATGTTTAAATGTATAAATAAGCACAAGTGTGCAAATTTAAGCAAAACTTTGAAAACTGTTCCTGAGTTGGGGGAAACAAATTTGTTTACCCGTTATAAAGCCTTCAACAAGAATTCTTCATTCTACGGAAGTTTAAAAATGCCTCCAAAAGAATTTATAGACTATATACAAAACTTAGAATCAAGTTTCATCCAGAACTTTGAAAAAGTAATTCAAACAAATCCAGGAAAACAGCTTTATAATTTATTTGGAACTATTACTGCTCAAGTACCTTGTTCGTGTTTTCCAACTGAATATCTCTTGAAATTGTTTACCAGACTGCGTATATATGCCACATTGAAATTTAATAACCGTCATTTTAAAGACTCAAAGAAAGAAATTAAGAAATATGTAAAAGTTAGGCATCTATGATTAAAATCTACGATCGATTTAAATATTTTTTTATTCCTATTCCACCCAACTCCTACCCTACCCTACCCTACCCCTACCCAAAGTTTGATCAAAATCGGTTAAGAAACAGCCATATTAGAATTTCCTGCCTACCCCCTCAGTGAGGTGGCGTGATTTTATGCCTATGTGTTAATTAGTCATCAGCTACCTATGATACAATTAATATGTTTCTTCTGAAACAAGAATAATTTTAGATATATTATAAATCTATTCTTTGGTCTACTTTATAATGCACATTCTATTTTTCTATTTCAGCCTTTTGCAGTCCACTGCTGGACGTAGGCCTCCCTCAGGGAACGCCATAAGGCACGATCTCCCTTTTTTGCCACCAGTCGCTACCAGCCGCCTTTTTTAAGTCATCGGTCCATCTGGCCGGAGGGCGTCCAACGCTACGCTTGCCGAGGCGTGGCCTCCACTTGAGAACCCGCTTACTCCACCGTCCGTCGGTTCTACGACAAATGTGGCCAGCCCACTGCCACTTCAGCTTGCTACACTTCCAGACCATGTCCGTCACTTTGGTCTTTTTTCGGATGGCCTCATTCCGGACTTTATCCATTATAGAGATACCAAGCATAGACCTTTCCATAGCTCTCTGAGTGACATGTAGCCGGTGGGCCAGTTTTACTGTCAAGTTCCACGTCTCGGCTCCGTAGGTCATGACTGGTAGACACCACACGGCAAGGATGCACATTATTATTTCATTAAAATTAAATCTTCGGCAATAATCGTATAGCATACACAATTATGCAGCTAGCTCTTACACTACATGAAAGTACATGGCGCTGCCTACTGCGCTTTGCCCGCCAAAAGTAGGAGTAAACGCTCATGCTGTGCGCTAGATGGCGTAAGTAGTTTCTCGAAGTTAGCAACCCTGGTCCGCGGCTCTTTCAATACGTATAACCACGTCTAACTTATTATGAACCGTAGTCCAATGAATTAAGGCCCATATTCCATCAAAAAAAATTAATAGGTATGTAAATGAGCACGTGCTCGACTGGAACGCAAGCTAAATTAAATCATATTGTCTATCAGATTGAGCACATATTTCTTTGAAAACCATTGCGAAGAAAAGCTTCTGTAACGCTAGTTACTAGTTATTATTCTGTGACACAGCATATAGCATAGTTAGGTATTGAGGAACGTACGTTTCATTTAGTCACTTTGTGAAAGAATCTTTGCCGTGTGGTGCCGGCTAGAATAGCATCACGGATCTAAGCATATGGACTTTACCGCGAATTACATTCCGTTACATTACAATGTTACCTACTACATACATAATTATATCACGCGTATATCCCTTGCAGAGCAGGGGTAGGCAGAGAATAAACGGCCGTAAAAAAGAATCATCACCACAGTGACAGGTTGTCAGCCTGTCGCCTAAAATTGCAATATACATCAACTCTCAAATCCCTAACTACCTTCTTATGACACCCACCGGAAAGGTTTGGGGTGATGTTATTCTAAGCCCGCACCACACGGAAATCACACTCAATGTTACTTAGACAAGACAATGCACCCAAACAATACACAATTAAAAACTACTTACCTACCGTTCAAACGCCATCTCTAAATGGACCGCAGCAGATAAAACATATTTACGTTAGCAAAACACTTAGCATGTCTGTCTGTAAAGTGTAAGTGACATCGAGTCCAGTCCAAACAGCTTCTATAGTTAAGACACGTTAGACTAGTGACGCTACCAAACAAAAAAAAACCCTGGCTGAGCACGCTGGTCATTTAAAAGCCAAATATATTAGCGACAATAAATATCTGGCCACAGAGATTATATTAAAAGTTATATAATTGAAATTGGTATCCATGAGTCTATCATGAAATTGCTAGAAGTGACTACCCTAAATTGCTCTCTCTCTTCGTGTGGGACACCGAGTCGTTCAACGACCCGATGAACCCTGGTGTCAGAGTTTTTCAACCGCCTACTGCAAGTAGCAGGCCTCTGACATGGTTGTATAACGACCGCCATCATAGACAGCAACCGGGACCGACGGCTTGCGGACAATCAGGTGGTTCAGCCTGCAATGTCCTAACCAGACTGGGAACAAATTCACAAAGTGGTAAATATCAACTTTGTGAGTGATCCCACCGGGAATTGAACCCGGAACCTTTGCGTGGCAGGCAGGCATACTAACCACTGAGCCACATCGGCTGTCCTAAATTGCTTAAACGTACAGTTTCAACAAAGTTTTATTGATTGTTTACAAATCTTAGTTGCTAATGATTGTCGCTACTTCATAATTTGGTTTAAATATCTTTGTTGCTAGTGACTTGTTAAATAATAATTTGGTTTCCCAAACAATCGCGTAGTGTGTGATTTTTCCTCACTGAGCGGCGCTACTATCGCTAACGAGACTCCTTGAGAGCAATCGTCGAAAGAACAGACGGCAGCGACAAAAACTTTATTAGAAACGGGCGGGGCAGCGGAACGGGTGTCAGGCCAGCTGCATCGCAGCCTGAATGTAAAGAGCGTCGCACAATGTGAAGATAGGCAACACGCTTTAGTCTGCCGCCATTTTGAAACATTGTGTTCTAATTTTGAAATCATACCTAAGTACAAAGTTTTCTCACTGAACGGCGCTAGTGTCGCTGCCGTCGCACCTTAAGGTGGATCGTTTTCCATACAAAATTTAAATGGAGTTACGTCTTTAAATGAGACAAAATTATGATTAAAAAACTTGATGGGAAGTCCCGTGCTTTTATAACATTTTCGCAAAATAAAACAAATAATTTTTTAACCATCAGATTTCTCTGTAAAAACCGTGTCGCCACTTAATGAACATAGATGGAGCTACTGCTGCAATAAACACGTTTAATTTTTTTGTGGAGAAAATACTTGATATTTTTTTACGTTAAGCAGTTTTGCGACATATTTACGTGTGCCTTCCTCATCTCACATAAAGATTTTTTGATAAAATTGTTGTTTAGCTCATGTGTAACTCGGTTGAAGTTCAGATTTTAGTTTGTATGACGTAACGATCCCCCTTAAGAGCAATCGTCGAAAGAACAGACGGCAGCGACAAAAACTTTATTAGAAACGGGCGGGGCAGCGGAACGGGTGTCAGGCAAGCTGCATCGCAGCCTGGATGTAGCTTGGCTTTAAGAGCAAAGTGAAGATAGGCGTTAGGCGTGCTTTAGTCTGACACCATTTTGAATAGTTGTGTTCTAATTTTGAAATCGTACTAATTTACTAATACCAATTTGCAATCGCAGCCTGAATGTAGCTTGGCTTTAAGAGCGTCGCACAATGTGAAGATAGTCCTTCACGCTTTAGTCTGCCGCCATTTTGAATCTTTGTGTTCTAATTTTGTAATCATACTTACTATTTTTTTTCTCTGAGCGGCGCTTGAGAGCAATCGTCGAAAGAACAGGCGGCGGCAACAAAAACTTTATTAGAAACGGGCGGGGCAGCGGAACGGGTGTCAGGCAAGCATGGTGTCGGGGCAGCTGCATCGCAGCCTGAATGTAGCCTGGCTTTAAGAGTGTGAAGATAGTCCTTCAATAGGCGACGCGCTTTAGTCTGACGCCATTTTGAAACTTTGTGTTCTAATTTTGAAATCATACCTAAGAACATTTTTTTTTCTCACTGAGCGGCGCTACTGTCGCTGATGTTGCCCCTTGAGAGCAATCGTCGAAAGAACAGACGGCAGCGACAAAAACTTTATTAGAAACGGGCGGGGCAGCGGAACGGGTGTCAGGCAAGCATGGTGTCGGGCCAGCTGCATCGCAGCTTGAATGTAGCTTGGCTTTAAGAGCAAAGTGAAGATAGGCGACGCGGTTTAGTCTGACGCCATTTTGAAACTTTGTGTTCTAATTTTGAAATCATATCTTAATACGAAGATAGGCGACGCGCTTTACTCTGACGCCATTTTGAATTTTGTGTTCTAATTTTGAAATCATACCTAAGTACAAATATTTTTCACTGAGCGGCGCTAGTGTCGCTGACGTTGCCCCTTGAGAGCAATCGTCGAAAGAACAGAGACAAAAACTTTATTAGAAACGGGCGGGGCAGCGGAACGGGTGTCGGGCCAGCTGCATCGCAGCCTGAATGTAACTTGGCCTTAAGAGCATAGTGAAGATAAGCGACGCGCTTTAGTCTGCCGCCATTTTGAAACTTTGTGTTCTAATTTTGAAATCATACCTAAGTACTAACTTTTCTCTCTGAGCGGCGCTTGAGAGCAATCGTCGAAAGAACAGACGGCAGCGACAAAAACTTTATTAGAAACGGGCGGGGCAGCGGAACGGGTGTCAGGCTATATAGCTGCATCGCAGCCTGAATGTAGCTTGGCTTTAGAGCAAAGAGATAGGCGACGCGCTTTAGTTTGGCGCCATTTTGAAACATTCTAATTTTGAAATCATACTAATTTACCTTAGTTAAACGGATTGCCTTGCACTCGGTAGATTGAGTCCGCGTACTTGTAAATGCAGCAATCAAACATTGGAAGCGGCTCATCTTCATACATCTGGCAGTTACCTAATTATTTTAAAAATAACCTCGTGCTGTCAAAATTCGTAGTTTAAAGTAGGGGAGACCTAGGGGTATTGGATCAAAGGGGTGTTGGATCAGCTTTGTTTTCTCGAAAATTAGAAGAGTTAGCGAGCAGACTATAATGCAATTGTGCCACTTTCTGCCTCTTGTTGACCCCTAAGTAAGCGTCCCTGACAAATAGCGCGCCGTTTTGTTTTTATCGGAACATCGTAAAAAAAATCGTCAAAAGTAAGTTTTCTGCTCTTATTTGTCAGGTTAATATTTTGGAGGTGCTTTTATATTTTTATTTAAGTTTTATACGATATGAAACCTTCAAAATTAAGGATTCATATGGCACCACTGGGACGTCTGGGTTCTCTGTGGTTTTATCTCAGTTTAATGTTTTTGTCAAACTGGCAGGATTTTTCACACCGAGGGGTGTTGGATCAGCCTGACCCAACACCCCTCGGTAAAATTTTGTATGGTTAATTTCATAGAGTACACGAGTACCACGCGTGTTGTGCTGGCCGGGTGTAAGTTCGTTATACGTACGTATAACCGAATACATTATTAATAAACTTTTCGATTTCATTTTAATTTTCATAATCATTTTCTCTTTCACTGTCACTTTTATTTTCATTTTCACTTTCACTTTCACTTTAACTTTCACTTTCACTTTCATTTTCATTCTCATTCTCATTCTCATTCTCATTCTCATTCTCATTATTATTCTCATTTTCATTTTCATTTTCAAATGACTGACGCTTATTTATTATTTATTCCTTTTTCACCGTGAATTAAAATGCGATTAAAAAAAATGAAGAATTCTCATACTAACTTCTTCCCCCCATTTTGGGGATTGGGGCCTTTGGGGCATAAGTTTCTGAATCTTTTCGTTTTTTGTATGCTTAACCTAGTCTACACGCCAAATTTCAGCTTACTAGCTCTTCAGGAAGTTCCCGAACATTTTACTGATCATCAGCGAGTGAGTGTGTCAGTGAGTGACGAAATTGGTGTTTTTTAGATATACATAAAATCAAAAAGTATTAAAGGTATGTAATTGAATTATTGCATGTTTAATAAGGTTACTATCGACAAGATATCCTGAGAATTTGATCAATATGGTATATAGAAAACTAGAGTTATGAGAGTTCAAAAAACTACGAAATACTTCTAGAAAAGGTAGGTAGTTCTCTGGCGCTTTGCTTGGCTCGTCTTGGCGGGGGCACTACTGTGCCTCCAGTAAATTCTTTAAAATGAATTATTTAGTTAACTTTGAGGTCATACATAAAAAAATCAAATAAGCCTTTATTGAAATGACATTAACATAAAATGATCCAACACCCCTCTGTACCTGATCCAACAGTCCTCGGTATCAGGGGTGTTGGATCAAAATGTCTTGCTCAACTAAAGTTGATTTTTTATAAAAGACTTTACACTGACACTTCTAAAGTGTATATCATTTTAAAGCTTATGAAATTTGCTATCGATTGGTGTAATCAAATACGAATTATCTTTATAGAATTTTATGTTACGAAGCAAAATGTCAAAAATGATCCAACACCCCTCGGTCTCCCTTACATAAACGGATTATAGACGGAGCTTTTGGATAGTGTTCGATCTACCGAGCGCAGCAAAGCAATCATTTATCAAAGTGATTTACCAACCTAAAGACATTTTACTCATACAATTATGATTTACTACAAAGATGTTGTAGTAGAGTAGGTATTTATTTACCCACACGTTTTCAACTACAAAAGTAACTTCGAGTTTTCCAAACAGTATGATGCGTAGGTAGCTGCAAAAATGTTGAACCTTGTAGGTACTTTTATAAATACCCACACATTTTCAACTACAAAAGTAACTCAGAATTTTCCAAACAATATGATGCGTAGGTACTGTTCAAATATAACCATCAAAAAGTTCTTTATTAGAACCGATCCGGAATTAGAACAAACGGGGAGCCAGAAGCGAGCGGTTGCGCCGGCGGCCACATAACTGACCGCAGTGAAGAGGCGGGTTTCAACTTCCGACATTTTGAAATTCGAACACCGCTTTCTTAATTTTCGGACTCTACATACATACATGCATAGGTACATCAGTAGCGAAGGGTGACCTTTTAGCAAAGGTAGGCCCGTAGGCCGATTACAAAATGAAAGTAGATTGATGCGAGATTATGGATTTGCAAATTTCTGAAAGGGAAGCCGTTGGGAATCGGCATGTATAAACCCTTCGCCACTAATACATACATAGGTATATCACCCATATATCAATTGTGGGGTAGGCAGAGCGTAAACGACATTAAAAACGGCCATTTCCACCTGGAGTTTGAGAGTTTACAAGATTGAGGGTCATTCAGAAGACTGTGTATCACCATAGTGAAAGGGTTACGACACCTACGGGAAAGATAGATGATGCTATTCTAAGCCACACGGCAATTCTGACTCTATTCTGTCTCAATAGCGCAAATGATTGATTCGTACTCGACAAAAGCTTTATTTAAACATGTTTTGCCTGTTAATACCTACAACAACTGTTATACAACTACAAGTGTCAAGGACTAAAAAGTTAATCGTAAGCGTAATTTTTAAACAAACTTTCTTTATGAATTCCAAACAGTTATACAAGTTTCGATAAGCAAGCGTAGTTTTTAAAACAACAGCCTTCGTAGTAAGTTTCGAAGAGAAGTTTTTAAAACAACATGGTCTCCTTTCATATTTCAGCAACCTTCCTAAGTTACGTCTTGTGACACTGGCTGAATTGCTTGGTTGCAAAAGCCAACAAATTAAAAGAAAAAGAAAGAAGGTTTGTCTTGTAACCAGCCAGTCTCCCAAGCACACCCATGTCCGCACCAAAAACGCACGCACCGATTTTTGCACCGGTACCCTAAGACAATGACACCGCACCCGGCACGCCCCGTGGTCCCGCGACCATAAATCATAGTTGATTAATGAAGTAACCACGACAGAGGGCACTCGAGTAATCATATCACCGGGCAAGGTGTCCGATTCAAGGGGCTCTGAGGGACCAACAATCAAGTGAAGCGGGTGCAGCCGAGCGTGAAAACGGTTAATCTACGCTGGGATTATACAGGTTAAATACCGGTGTTTGTGCCGGTATTGTCATGCATTCTGTTTTTAATACACGTCTTTATAATTAAACATTTTAGGTGACTGAGTAAAGACCTAGATTCGAGCAAAATTCGTAGTACAAATAAACAACCAGACCTACTATTGTGATTATGTGCACAGTTAGCGATGATTAAGAGGGCCTTCTCACAAAACACCGCTCGGGTCAGATTCTAAATACGGTTTTATTCAGTCACCTACAACAAGTCTTTTTAGTCAAAATCGCTGATTTAGACGTTGCAACATCGTTTTTCTTGTTTCTATGTAAAAATACCCTAAAATCACGCGAAAAATTATTGGCTGTTTCTTTCTAGCGCATTGAATGGGACTTTCAGGAGTACGAGCCCTTAAGACGTATAAAACCAGTATTCCGATTGTGAATACTCGAGGTTACGGGGCTAGAGGGGTTAATAAACGATATCAAAGGTCAAAGGCGCTCGTAGGTCTTAGTCATAGAATTGAATGACCTGAATAGAATAATTAATTTTCTCGGAAATCAATAAAAAGTTTTGCCTGGAATATACCTAATCTTTTATATTGTGGTGAGTAGGTACCTACTAGTTTTATTACTAGAACCTACCTATCTATCAAACATTTCTTGGAATAGTGGTCAGTTAGGTAATTCATAGAAAATTAATTAATACAGGGTGTCAATTTAAATGCGTGGTATAGGACACCTACATAGCTTCAAAGTAGTAATTAATTAGCGTTTAAGAAAAGAAAAATATTTTCGTAGAGTTTGTTATTAACCTTCTTAATAAAATGAATCTTGGAACTTCTTTGATTGTTTTATTTTTATTACTTTTTTATTTTCCTGAGTTTCCTATCGATACTTCATCTGCTCTGAAGCTATGACACGCATTAAAATTAACACCCTGTATATATTTAATGGAATTTCTTTAAAGGAGTCGAGACAGCTGTTACTGTTGGGTTGATTGTTCGCTCATTTATATTTCACACGAGAAAATCGATAAATATCTACTTACTAACATTGTTTCATAAGTAAAATTTTTGTAAGGGAACAACTTATTCTGGTTTTCCTTACCTACCTATGTTCCTTGGGAAATGTTGTTCCTTATCACCAGCTGGTTTTGAGTTTTTAGTCACTAGTAAAATTTCACCCTATCTCATAAATGGAAGGCTCTTGTGCGTTCGATAGTGGTATGGAATGAAATATGTCCTACACCTTCATTATAATAATTACATCTTACGGACAGTCAAGGTAATACTTTTTCAACTTCATGTTCGTTAACAGCCACAACTGCCCACTGCTAAACATTGGCCTCTATCTATTGAAGGGTATTTAGTTACCGTAATATTTTTCCTCACGTTTGTCAGTCTGATTAGCGAGCGCAGTAACAGTGTGTACTCACAGAAAACTCGCCACAACAGCCCGCTGCTGGACATGGGCCTCTACCCACTCCCTCGAATACTCAATAAGCTTGGCAGGCGAATTGATCAGCGCAGTGCAAGGTATTGTATTCACCGGGAAAGATGCCCATTCCCTGTATATCCCTTATGGCCACATCTTTTGGCTTGCGTTTTGCCCTGCGTGCCCTACCATCTGCACAATGAAGGACCTGTACGATGCCACGGACGATGATGCCCGTATAGCGGCTTACTGTTCAAAATAAGTAATACGATAAGATTATTATAATTACCACAGTTATATGAGGGGTGATGCTAATCTAAGCCGGCACCACAAAACATAGAACACACGCCAAATCCCTCGGACTCTGTTTCCGTCTCTATATAACGAACGAGCAAAGTTGTAGCTCATTTACAATTTATTCTGTACGGAAAATGTATCCGAAATATAAAGTATGATGTACTGCAGCCTTCGGCAAACTTTTCGCTGGGTTTAGATAAGTGGGTGTACCTACTATACTTTTCGAGGTGAGTTTATTTTAGGATCAAACGGTTGAGTTCCTTTTCCTTGACTATGGTACTATCAGCAGTACAAAAAGTACCCAATCAAGGGGTCAATTTGACATTGGTTTTTCATAGACCTACTAAGAACACACAGTAGGTACCGATATGTTTATACCTACCTACTTACAAGTACAAAGCAAAGTTCATAGAACAATTGGAACAAATCATATATCATGGCACACATCGCCGCACTTTCGGCTGTCATTCGTACAGATTGACATTTGGAGGCTTTGATGAACCGAAACATCCCAGTCAGTGCGTGTATTATTCACCCTACACGACAAACACAATCACATACCCGACTTCCTACTTGCAAGAAAAACTTACCTACGCACACACAATGCGGAACAGTCGCATAAAAAGCTTAGCATAAAGAGTAGGAACATCTGAGGTTGACACAAAACGCGTCCCTTCACACCCATACGCAGGGCCCTACAACTTTATAGTTCCCTTTCCCTGGAAGTTTACCCGACTGAAGAACAATGGTCGCCTGGCGCATTGGGCCCGTTTGTTTTGAGTGGCCATTGTAATCTGGCAAGATAACGCGTGTTGGCAAGTTTTAGGTCAAGCTGTTTGTATGGAGTTTGAAGGCGTGGGAATAATTGAAGACCCCCAAAAACTGAGGACTTTGAATGGGTACTATAATACCACAGCCCGCGAGTCGTCTTTCTTTGTGACAATATTAATTGAAAGATTTTATTCATTTACTTCGAAGGTTTTAAGATAGGTTTCAGTTCAAATAAATACCCTTCATAAAAAGGCTGTTTAAAGCTCTTAAAATGCCATGTTATGAAGTGCAGCCAATTACATACTCGAGCTGTAGTAGGGGCTAGAGTGCCTTTGGGACGAAATATCTATAGAAAGATTTACATTTAAGTACTTCATTTGGAGTTGACGATTCTAGTAGGTAGGTATACTTAGTAAGTTCAAATATACCATGTAGGGGGTTTCACTTTATACTTACTAGTTTTCTAGATTTCGAGTTCTTGTTTGAACCACCCGAAATAAAAAAAAACTTAACAGTCTCCGTTAGTACGTGACCTGAAGGCCTGCAGGCGAAATGGAACTCTTTGAGGTCAAATTGAATGGTGATTGTTTGAGATTTTCAACAAAATCCATCAAGCCTAGCCTTAAGGTGGATCGTTATCCATACAAAAGTTAAATGGAGTTACGTCTTTAAATGAGACAAAAATATGATTAAAAAACTTGATGGGAAGTCCTGTGCTTCTATAACATTTTCGCAAAATAAAACAAATAATTTTTTAACCATCAGATTTCTTGGTAAGAACCGTTACGCCACTTTATGAACATAGATGGAGCTACTGCTGCAATAATCACGTTTAATTTTTTTGTGGAGAAAATACAGAATATTTTTTTACCATAAGCACTTTTGCGACAAATTTACGTGTGCCTTTATCATTCCACATAAAGTTTTTTTGATAAAATTGTTGTTTAGCTCATGTTTAACTCGGTTAGATTTTCGTTTGTATGACGTAACGATGCGCCTTAACGGACTTTTTTTTAGAATAAGATGAAAATAGTTCTTTCAGCTATAGTGCTAGCCTACAAATAAGTAGTCTTTCAGTCGGTCTGTGCGTGCTGTGACTAAAATTGTTTATAACTTGCGATAACATACAATTTCTAACTCGCAATATTAATACCGGGGTTCTTCAACTGTCTATTACTATAATGATCCATCCATCTTGGTGGGTCAAAATATCAGGCAAATTCAAGAAAAACGTGTCTCAAATGTATTTAAAATTTTGAGTCTTTCTCTGTCTAAGAATTTCATAAAATTACTCCTTTCTCACCAATTAAGCATGTATTCTCAGTGGTAAAACTCCAAACTTCACAGTCGCTTTATAACACCAACTCGCTAGGTGAGGGTAGTTGCAAAAGTGCCCGGAAGTTGGTTAAAGTGGGTTAATTATGTAAATCGCCGCGTGCTTGTTAGCTGCTCTTGAAATATGCGCTGGATTCGCCGAAGACAGGCCGCGCGGTGAAATATTGAGCCTACCCTCACTTTGTACTGGTAAACGCTCTACTATCAGGTGGGTGAAGTGTCGGAGTCTTTTTCATCGTGTCAGTGACTCAAATAGTTAGGTTAGGTATAATTATCAACAACTTCAGAACTTCGCTCTTGTCGGTGAAGTAATCTGCTCTCTTTTGAGACTTCTCTTTGACTTCCTTTTACGATTTATCATTGCCTTAATTTGATCCATACACGTTCTTCTATGTCACCCCTCCCTCTTCTTCCCTCAATCGTAATAAGTGTCCCAGCATGTTAGGTTGTATTTTGCCAGTAGGTATCTGAGGACGGCCACGGCATTCAACGACACCAATTCGGATTCCAACTTCCTAGAGGATTATCCCGGGTAGCGGCACCAAAGGTTCAAAGTGATTAGGTCCTAGCTCCTAGATTCTTGGTAAAAACCCTAGCATCGGAGAATATTTTAACGTGTTCCGTTATTGCGTGGAAGGGCCTTCGTTCTAGAGTAGGTATATAAGCAAGCTAACAATAGTTCCATGCATACCTATACGTCAAATGCTCGGGTCAAATGTATGAAAAGTACACCCGTTTTATAACAATTTAAACACTGTCTAAACGCGCGCCTAACTTTTTGTAATCACACCGTCGAGGTTAAAAAGTTTTGTCAGTATCACGTGCGTTTTGCTACTGATGGACAGAGGTTGTGTTCGTACGAGAGCCACCCGTTCATACACAGTAAAGCGCACTCTATAGCTTGCTTATATATACCCTAAATCTTAGCCCTTCAGAACTTCTATGTGAGCTCGCACTTTAGTCTCCATGTCAGTCTAATCTAGCTCCCAGATCTGCCTCACAATACCTACAATAAAACCAATCTTTTACAAAATTGTGGTCAGTTAATCAAAAATTCTACTCTTCTGAAAACCGCATAAAAACTGATTGATGCGGTAAGCGGGTGTGTAGTTTCAAATTCATTGCAAAAAAGCAAAAAGCACTAACTCCCTGAATGGTTTAAAGCTTCCATCCCTCAGCAATATTTAATCGATAGATTCCGTTAAAAGCTCTTCTCTAGTTTCAGAACTGAGTCGTTATTCTGAATTTTTAACGGGCACGAGAATATCGACACACTGAAGTTCCGACTTGAGTAAAATTGAAAATATTTTTTCAGCCTTATAAACGAGATTTGCTGAGATTAAATCAGGGGATTCTTCCATTTTAAAATAAGTAGTCGCTTTATCATAGTGCGTAAGGTGCTCAATTACATCTTTACCGAATTTTAAGAATGTTTCTAAAACGACCACAAACAATTTTAAACTCTAGAGGCGTAATTTTGTATCATTAGAAATTACTTCTACTACATTTTTCCGTAAACGCTAAGCTCAACAAGTCAAACTGAACAACTTTCTCTAAGGACCAAAGTTTAAAGCCCTATAAATATTGGATCTCCCATACAAGAGAGTCTGCAGTCCGAGCAATTTTCTATGGGAGGTCCAATCCTTTTTAGGCGTTGATCTTTTGTCCGTAGTGAAAGTTGTTCAGTTTGACTTGAGATTACTTTACTGTTTATGAGAAACTGGGTCGTTCAGTATCACCCTGTATATTTATTTTTTAGTTTACTTTCTGATTCTGACCCACTCGAAGGGAAGCACGCTGAATCGCCTCGTAGCGCGGCTATACGGAATAGCCTGCCAGTTCTTTATTTCGCTGGCCGTCGAGGCATGAATCTTGTTCCTGGAAACCGTAGGAAATTGCTTGCTAAAAGTTCCCCGATTTATAGTGTATTTGGTCGGCAAGCGCTGTTAGGGATTACACTGTATTGTACTATTTGTAACCTATGCTATTAGTGGGGAAACTGCGGTAGATTGAAGTTGAATTTCTGCCCTTTTTGTTGGTAGGGAATTTCTTTTAAGCGTTTTCGTAGTGAGAGATTGGTTTGCAATGAGATAGAGCGTTGCCGTTATTTTTTACAGCGGACTTATAGTAGTTGCGATTAGATATTGAAGGCAACGAAGGCTGGGTAAATATCAGGTAGGTAATATACGCAATACTAGATAAGTAAGTAGGTAGCTACAATGTTTTCCAATTCTATCATAAGGTGAATGAACTTTGCTAGCAGCGCCAGTGTTTACTACCAGATACTTTTGAATGCATAAAACCCTGATCTTTTCGAACATTTACTGTACGAAATCGAGCATGGTAAGTTTACATTGCTACCTACACAACAAAGTTTTCTTTGCTTATATGTATTTGTATCTCACTTACTGACATTATTTGCAATCGATGGTGGCCAAGGTTTACCTCAAGAACTTAGTAAAAAACCGGCCAAGAGCGTGTCAGACACGCCCACAAATAGGGTTTCGTAGTCAACGTTTAAATATCAGGTTTTTCAGCATTACAAACTTAATTTTGTTGCTGGTTTGTTAGCAGCAGTATGATGACCAACCGCAAATAGAAAAACTCAATTTTTTCTGAAACCTTTAAGGGTACAATATTCGTTATAGTTTTCATTATAACTTCAGATTGTAAGCTATATTCCATATTTATTTAAAATTTTTAGCGTTTATACTTTAGAAGTTACAGCTGGAACAAATTATGGGTCAAAAACGCACTTTTTAAAAGCAAATATCTCGTGACAGAAACATTTTAGTGACTTTGTTTCAAAGAAACCTCACCTTAGTTCTAAAAGACCTATTCAACGATACCCTACTCAATATTACAGAAGAAAAAAAAAATCTTGCCCCCCTTTCACTTGTATGGGAGGGGGTCCAAAAACATTTAAAATATTTTTTTCTTAACATTTCTATATTTGGGTCAACACGATCTATCTTCTCACCAAATTTTATGTCGATAGCTCTAAAACTGACGAAGATATGAGGGCGCGGCATACAGACAGACAGACAGACAGACAGACAGACAGACAGACAGACAGACATGACGAAACTATAAGGGTTTCTAGTAGACTACGAAACCCTAAAAAGCATGGTGTGGTTAGCTTCAATAGACCAAAATCCATTGTGTCATACTCAGAGGTAGTCGTATGGCAAGTCATTTCAAGAACATTCCAGAGCTGTTAATTCATCCCAAACTTTACTGCAACGTCGTAGAATGCTAAGTGCATTATACAATTACAGCGCCACCTGGGGTCTGGCGACGAATTCACTTTAGTGTAGCCATGTGTAGCTCTGTTTTCCCCAAAATGTTTTTGATGTGTTGCCATATAAAAACATTGCACAAAGCATTTTGTAAAGGCACTTGTGCTTTTATAAGGTCAACTCATCATCATTCTGCCCTTATCTATACATATAATAAAGTTGTAGAGGGTCGAAAGTCTGTACAGAGAAGATTTTCCAAAAAAAAGTGTTTTGTGATACTTAAAATTGATAACAGAACACGTTTCAGCAATTTTTAGATTTTTTTTCTGTTTGTCTGTTTATCTGTTTGTCTGTTTCTCTGTTTATCTGTTTATATGAGAAAGCATCACGCAAAAACGACTGAACCGATTTTGATGCAAATTATACCAAAATGTTGGGAAAGTTACCGACCAGGTTATAGGCTAAAAAAATCAACCCCTAAAAGGGGGGGTTGCCACTATACTTGAAATAAGTTTGCATGTAAATCGATATCGCGTTGCGTGCGGTAGAGGAATAATTATTAGATGTAAAAAAAACTACTTACTCAAATTATTTTAAGGGGTGAACCAGTCCATGAAACTGAACAACTTTCCCCAAGGAACATAGGTCGAATAATGAAAAAATAATTGACCTTCTCTACAAAAACGCGGTCGGCTATGAGCTGGAGCATTTTGTATGGGAGGTACAATATTTTTTTCCTACAGTGTGTAAAAAAAAACTGCAAATATTTTAACGAGTAAACCAGTCCATAAAACTGAACAACTTTTCCTAAGAAACAGGTCAAAATACGAAAAAAAAAATTTGGCCCTCCCATACAAACTGACCGGGCGGCCAGAACATTTTGTATAGAAATCCAAATTATTTCATATTTCTACCTATGTTCCCTGGGGAAAGTTGTTCAGTTTCATGGGCTGGTTCACTTCTTAAAATATTTGCAGTTAATTTTTTTACTCCATAAATTTTGAACTATGTTCCTTTGGGAAAGTTGTTTTCATCCTACCTATTCGAAAAGAACGCGCCGCAAAGTTCTTTTCAGTTCTTTTATTCGCACTTTTTAAATAAAGAACTCAACAAGTTCGAATAAAACTACTTTGAATTTAGAACATCTTGATGTTCAGTCAGCGCCAAAGAAATGGAACGCAAATATTGTTCGAATAAAGGATGTATGGGACGACGGCCCATAGTCGCGCCGCCCCGACAGGACTAAAAAAAAGATACCTACGCGCGAATTACTACAGTCCGTAATTTTCAGCAAGAAATTCACGATTGATAGAATTTTATTTATCTTTTTGATTAATCTTTTTGAAAATTAGATCATGTGACAGTGAAAGTATAAAATTGCAATAAAATATGAGGCGCCTTTTGTCTTCTCATAGAGGGTGATGAAAAGTAGAGTGAATTACTCGGGCGCAAAATATATTTTGGCTCGGGCGACGTACTTTGAATCCTTCGCTGCGTTCAGGATTCTACTCTAGAATCCCTCACTTCTCTCTGGATTAAATCTGTATCAAGTCGGTGTCAAGTACCCCTGCAATAGTTTTCAAAAGAACATTTCGATAGCGTGTCTTAGAAACCTGCAGCGACATCTATAGTAGGAACTAAGTGCAGAAACAGCTACAAAAAAAACTGAACAACTTGATGGGCCGCTTCTGCAGGCCTATCACTTTTTGCAGGTACATACATTTTAAAAAGTATAGTACCTACACAACTTTTTAATAAGAAAACAAAAACAGAAGTGATTATTTTACTAATTAGAAGAAACAGAAAGAAACAAGCATCCATCGACATGGGTTAAGCTGGGTTTGCTCCTTCACATAAAATTATAAAGAAACACCGGCGATGCGTTGGTACCTACTGTAGCCAACTACCTATAACAAGGTGTGACTCTTGCGCTCAGAGTTTGAAACAGGAGGGATCGAGTTGGGCTTTCCCCTTCAAAGACAAGTAACCAACACACATCGGCGGTAGTCTGGGGTTTCTCCAGGTTATTTCATCATCATCGTCATCACCATCATCATCTGCCTGCCCAAATCGTACCAATCACGCATAAAATACTAACTATGAGACAAACATCGAAAATGAGAACGTACCATTATGTGTAAAAATGGCATAAAAATCATGTTAGTTGTATGGGATCCGCAATTGCAACAGAAATACAACATCTGTAATTTAAATTTAAAAGTTTAACTATCTTACTATCACGGTTTATCTACACTAATCTACACTAATATAATAAAGAGGAAAACTTTGTTTGTTTGTTTGTTTGTTTGTTTGTTTTTTTGTATGTATGTAATCGATAAACTCCGAAACTACTGGACCGATTTCGAAAATTCTTTCACCATTAGAAAGCTACAACATTCCTGAGTAACATAGGCTACTTTTTACCACGGGAAAATTCCTCATTTCCACGGGAAAACGGTAAGCAGCAGGAAAAGCGGGAAATACAGCGGATATTACCCAAATAAGCCAGACCGCTTTACCGATCTTCGCGAAATTTGGCACTGATATTACTAACATAGTAAAGAAGGACATGGATTACTTTTTGTCAGCCCTCGAGGATCTGGAGTACCTGATGAGAACCACCAGCATCCCATCTAAACTATAAAAGATACGGTCATGGCTTCATAGAAAAAGTTGTTCACCATGACGGGCTGCTTCTGCTGGCACATGGTCATCGAGGATCTGGAGTACCTGATGAAGACCACCAGCATCCCATCTAAACTAGAAGAGATACAGCCATGGCTTCATAGAAAAAGTTGTGCATCATGACGGGCCGCTTCTGCTGGCACATGGGCATCGAGGATCTGGAGTACCTGATAAAGATCACCAGCATCCCATCTAAACTATAAGAGATACGGTAATGGTTTTCAAGTAAAAATTACTCAGCATGGCAGGCTGCTTCTGCATGCTGGCACATGGTCATCGAGGATCTGTAGCACCTGATGAAGACCACCAGCATCCCATATAAACTATAAGAGATACGGTAATGGCTTCAAAGTAAAAGTTATTCAGCATGACGGGCCGCTTCTGCGGGCAAATGGTCACGAGGGTCTGGAGTACTTTATGTAGACCACCAGCATCCCATATAAACTATAAGAGATACGGCAATGGCTTCATAGACAAAGTTGTTAACCATGACGGGCCGCTTTTGCTGACACATGATCATCGAGGATCTGGAGCACCTGATGAAGACCACCAGCATCCCAGTTGTTCACTATGACGGGCCGCTTCTTCTGGCACATGGTCATCGAGGATCTGGAGTACCTGATGAAGACCACCAGCATCCCATCTAAACTATAAGAGATACGGCCATGGCTTCAAAGTAAAAGTTATTCAGCATGACGGGCCGCTTCTGCTGGCACATTTACCTCTGCTGGATCGGAGTAATGGACTTTTTACTACGGGCAAAGATCCAATTTCTACGGGAAAACAGGTAAGTAGCAGCGGGTGAAACCGCTGGGCGGGCTGCTAGTGAGATATAAACCTGGTAATAGACAGACAGTGATGCGAAGTCTCAGTAGAGTACACTTTCGGTACGGAACCCTAATAATACCTAATGGGCGGGTAATGAAATGAGTAAACAATTAATATCAATATCGCACTACCTATTTTTGAAAATGTTGTCAGTTAGTTTGTATGTCCAGGCTCACAAAAAAAGACGACCTAACTGACTCGAGAACCGCAGAAAGAACGTTATGGCATCAAAAAAATAGGAGAGCCAGCACCACCCAAAGTGGGAAGGTGGCAAGGAAGAAGAGTTCAAACTGTCTGTGTGGTATAATTGTGGCACAATTATACCACACAGACAGTTGAATCACTCAAAATTAAGCGATGTTTTTAGATGTTTGGTATGGTGGAAGATAAACGTGCTGATCATATTTGATGATTAGTGAGAACCATTATCAGCACTGGGGGTACTATCTGTACCTACGTGACGGAACACCAGGAAGTCGGCATAGAGATGACGTTGTATCGTCCCTCTGGGATTGTATAAAGCACCGCATACCGCACTACTCGCGTGATTACGTGCACGCATACGCAGGCAGGCCTCTTATACAATACCATACGATACAACGTCATCTCTACGCGCGTGATGACGTGCACGTCACGCATACGCGCCCGGTGTGTGGCGCACTTATGAGATACAAAAATGTCTGTATTGAAAAAGTTGTTTAGCATGATGTGCAGCTTCTGTTGGCTCAAAAACTTCTTTGGCGAAACGAAGTTCGCGGGCACCAGCTAGTCCCAAATACTTGGGGTGGGCGCAGCACGTTTTGTTGGAACACAAAATCTTGTTGCAAAAGGATTTGGCTATGTTTTATGACCGGCCGCCTGCCTGACGTCAACCCTCTTTGGGAATGCTATTGTAGGTGGTATCACCGCCACCATGCGGTTGATCATAGAGTCGACAGATGTTCAGTTGAGGTCAAAACTCTACGTCGCTTTTTACGAAACACCCTGAGTGGACTAGGGGTGGCAGTATTCTTAGCCGCTACCACACGGTATTAGGTATAGAATAACTAATTTGGATAAAGGTCATTGACCCGTAATATATAATATTGTGACCGATTACGTCAAGATTTACACCAGTTCGTACGATGGGGCAATGAACTTTTGTCCGAGTTTCAACCATAGTTTCCAGTATCTGCTTCGATAGCGTAGAAATCATGATCACGTCCTTGCGGTCGCTGGCGAGAAATATCATCATTTTCGTTACATTTTTGATATTTCCTCCTCTATGACCGGTCCCCGACACCATTAAAGAGAGTGCGTCCGCGGCCCCCGTCCGGAATATGAATAAACGGGTGGGTGCCCTGCATTTATCATCTGCGATAGCGCTTGAAGTTAGCCATGGGCGTGAAATGATGGGAGAAATGGTAGGTAGGTAATGTTGCCGCCACAAAAAATGTTTGATAGAGTATTGATCCGTGAGTGCAGTTTCATTTCCTGGCTTTTCAAACAGAACGTTCCGGATCTGATAAATAAGCCAAATGGAAATGACAATTGATGCCGATGTGCCTCGGGCCGGAACGGGACGGAAGATGCTCGAAGCGATGTGCCATAGTCAACCACTACGCTCGAAAAGATGTCATTGTTCATCATTTCGTCACCAAGTATACAGTGTGTAAAAAAATTAACTGCAAATATTTTAAGAGGTGAACCAGCCCATGAAACTGAACAACTTTCCTTAAGGAATATAGGTCGAAATACGAAAAAAAATTTTGGTCCTCCCATACAAAATGTACCAGTCGACTGAGTCAATTTGTATCGGAGGTCCAAATTTTTTTTTCATATTTCGACCTAGGTATGTTTCTCGGGGAAAGTTGTTCAGTTTCATGGGCTGGTCCGCCCCTTAAAATATTTGCAGCTGATTTTTTTACACCTTATATAGAAATATGATGCAGAACGAACACTTTTTTGAACAATATATCTGGAATTCCAGAATCCGTCGAAGTCATCATTGCTTAGTACGACTCGCGACACTACGTCTCGGTGGCATAAACGTCAAAGTGACATAAACGTCACAAAGACATATGTCACGACGTTAACCGGCTGGATGATGCCTCGATTCGTATTTTCTCTGCTTATTTTGATAGTAATTTAATCAGTCAAGTGCCCAATGTAAACATGGAACAGAGAACTTGAAATTGAAGAACCTACTCTACATTTCCGGATGGCATCAAGAGGACGTCCCTGGTTCCAGCAGAAGACACTATCATCATTCTGCTGAAGCCACCAACCGTCCGGCGCAGCAGCGCTGGAATCTTATTATACTGACACTGGCAGAATTACCTTAATTGTGTAGAAGTCCATATTATTAAATAATAAATAAAAACGCACTTAGTTTACGACCTAGGTCAACAGTGGAATCACTGGAGGTAATCAAGTGTGCAGAGATAAGGTTAATAACAATTACGTAGGTATTTAGTTAGGTAAGTAGGTGTATTAGATATAGCCCAAGCATCAATAGGTAAGCTACGAAGATTTAATTTATTTCTCGACTACTTAATTACAGTAACTGGTACCACTATTACCATAAAGTGTCTTCAGTCTCCTATCTCTTTCTCTCTCTCTCTCTCTCTTCGAGTATTCTACAGACCCGAAGAACCCTAATGTCAAGAGTTAGTTACCCGCCGACTACAAGTTGCAGGTCTCTGACACGTTTGTACTTGTAATCAAATGATAGACAGCAACCGAGACCGACGGCCTAACGTGCCCTCCGAAGCAGTCTTTCTTTTCAGACATTAAGGTGGTTCAGCCTGCAATGTCCTAACCAACTTTGAACAAATTCACAAAGTGATAAATACTGGACCAACATTGTGAGTACCGGGAATCGAACCCGGAACCGTCTGCGTTGCAGGCAGTCGCACTACCCCTGCGCTACATTGGCAGTCACAAGTGTCTAAAATGATTCGTTGATAAAATGCCGTTATACCGTTTACCCGCTCTACTTACAAGACGTGACGAACATCGATTTGTATCATTAGTTGCGAAAGCGGTAACAAATCATTGGACACATGTCTTTCCTAGTCGATGTTGCTTGCAGAACTCTTGTCTTGTCTACAGATAAAACAAATGTTTCTTTGGACACACCTTAGCAGTACATAAAGATAGTCAAGCTCAATATCGGAATCCGGATGGGTAGGTACGTCTGTTGCTTGACAATTAGTACCAGAACAAATCTTCGTGGCTTTCACGAACTGATCTAACAGTATTTACTGTTTTAGTAATAATGGCGGCTATCGCGGCTTTACTTAGTTATTTTAATAGGAAAAATAAACATTCAAAATAATTAAGCATAGTCGTGACACTCCTCGCTATTCTTTTTTATCACCGCCAATCTACGACGCAGGGTGTAAGAACACCGAATAGGGCTTAAACATTGCATACAAGTGAATAATTACCTACCTGCTTGACTAAGTAGATCGATCCTCTTGCAAACCTAGCGGGCAGCCGTTAGGTTTTAGTCGATAGGTAATGTTGTTTTGGGTCCCTGAGATGAAAGTGTATTACTGCTTCTACTTCTACTGTAACATATCCGCACCATTCGTTACTAGAGGAAATGAAAGTGCGTAACATTGTTACCCACTAAGTAGTTACTTTGTTTTAGTTGCTGTCAAACTAGCTTACAAGTCGATAGGGTGCAAATAATTGTTGCAGATTATTTTCTTTTGCCACATCAAAATAATAGGTTCCGCGCGCCGTTTACCTAATGTGTGATATTAGCTTAAAATAAAGAGTAGATATACAGAAGGTTCACTCGACTGTCAAATTGTTACATAGCCAGGGTTTCTCGCTACTGTCTCAAACCTGAAAGTAGAAGAATATCAAAACAGCAAAATCTGATACAAGAACATCATATGATTCTGAGCCAATTTTAATCCAAAAAATATGACGTTTGTGACAACCATCTTCTTTGTAACCTTGAGTTCCCCTGAGATTCCAGTTATTTCAAGTTAAATCCAGTAAGCGTCAAAGTCGTGGCTAGTACTGTGTGAGCCATCTGTAAAGGCGCCCCACGCGCCGTTTTTCTAATTTGTGATTATAGTTAGTTGTTCCACTGAAAGTAATTTGAAAACAAAGAAAAGCAAAAACTACCGTTGACAAAAAAAGATACATAAAAAATGTCGCGTGCTTAAAAGCCGTTAGTCCATCCATACGCGACACTTACCGTCGATTGGCGAAAGAATAATTAAGAGCTATTTTTGTCTGCTTTTCCGGTTAGTTAAAGGGAATTGTTTTATTTAACCGAGTAAAAGATAGATTACTTATACATATAGGAAATAGATTAAATAGTTTCCGAAACAGATGCGCTACCTTAGGTACGACGCACTTATTCTATCTGCGGTAAAATTTAGGGTTAAACAAATTCATAAGGTATTCAAATTCATCATAAGACAGCCGATGTGGCGGAGTGGTTAGTATGACTGCCTGCCACGCAGAAGGTTCCGGGTTCAATTCCCGGTGAGGTCACTCAAAAAGTTGATATTTATCACTTTGTGAATTTGTTTCCAGTCTGGTTAGGACATTGCAGGCTGAACCACCTGATTGTCCGAAAAGCAAGATTGTTCCGTGCTTCGGATGGGCACGTTTAGCCGTCGGTCCCGGTTGCTGTCTATGATGGCAGTCGTTACACAACCATGTCAGAGGCCTGCTTCTTGCAGTAGGCGGTTAAAAAACTCTGACACCAGGGTTCATCGGGTCGTAGAACGACTTGGAGTCCCACACAAAGAGAAAGAAGAGATAAGATATTGTGTTTTGAGCCCAAATATTGTAACTGGCAACATTCTCCCAATTTGTAGATAAAGTAAATTGACAACTACCCCTTGAGAATCAAATCCAGTACCTCCACGAGACAGAAACATAGACTAAAGTCTTAAGTTTAGTCTAGTCTCCACATTTTCGCGGCAATATGAGCCGGGCGTCACATAAATATGTTAGTGGCGCCAGCTGGCCGGCTGGTCTCAAGTCGCCACTTTAATTCTCACGCCAGACTTGAGTGGAGTTGATACTTGCTTGAGTAACATGGTTAGGAATACAATGGTTTCTTTAGAATTACGAAAGGTACTTTTAGATAAGTTGTAAAAATATAGCTAAAAAGTCTTAGGATGGTGGAACAGTCCACGAAACTGAACAACTTTTAGAAATATGTATTGTGTTCAAAGTCCAAATATTTTAACCGATTTGTCAACCTCCCTATAAGAATCAAATCTGTAACCTCTGGACCTCCTCGAGAGCTTAAGGCAGACAGAAACATAGACTAAAGTCTTAAGTTTAGTCTAGTCTCCACATTTTCGCGGCAATATGAGCCGGGCGTCACATAAATATGTAAGTGGCGCCAGCTGGCCGGCCGGTCTCAAGTCGCCACTTTAATTCTCACGCCAGACTTTAGTGAAGTTGTTACTTGCTTGGGTAACATGGATGGGAACAGAAATATTTCCTTAGAACTACTATATAGATAAGTTGTAACAATATTGCTGAAAAGTCTGAGAGGGTGAATCAGCCTATGAAACTGAACAAGTTTTAAAAAGTTTGTGTTCAAAGTCCTAATTCAACCTTCCTGTGAGAATCAAATCCGGAACCTCTGGACCTCCTCGAGAGCTTAAGGCGGACAGAAACATAGACTAAAGTCTTATGTTGAGTCTAGTCTCCACATTTTCGCGGCAATATGAGCCGGGCGTCACATAAATATGTAAGTGGCGCCAGCTGGCCGGCTGGTCTCAAGTCGCCACTTTAATTCTCACACAAGACTTGAGTAGATTTGGTACTTGCTTGAGTAATATGGACAGAAGTAAAATGTTTCCTTTAGAATTACTACTGCTGAATAGTCTCAGAGGGCGAATCAGCCCATGAAACTGATCAACTTTTAGAAAGATCGTATTGAAAATCTGAACATTCTAACCAAATTGATAAGCTTCCTGTGAGCATCAAATCCGGAACCTCCTTGAGAGCTTAAGGCGGACAGAAACATAGACTAAAGTCTTAAGTTTAGTCTGGTCTCCACATTTTCGCGGCAATATGAGCCGGGCGTCACATAAATATGTAAGTGGCGCCATCTGGCCGGCTGGTCTCAAGTCGCCACTTTAATTCTCACGAGTAGAGCTGGTACTTGCTAGAGTAACATGGATAGAATACAATGTATTGTGTAGAATTCTAAAGATAAGTTGAAAATTATAAGTGAAAGTTTCAAAGGGCAAACCAGTCCATGAAACTGGCGAACTATTAGACAGATTGTGTTCAAAATCCGAATATTCTAACTGATTAGACAACCTTACTAAGAGAATCGTATCTGGAACCTCTGGACCTCCTCGAGAGCTCAAGGCGGACAGAAACATAGACTAAAGTCTTAAGTTTAGTCTAGTCTCCACATTTTCGCGGCAATATGAGCCGGGCGTCACATAAATATGTAAGGGGCGCCAGCTGGCCGGCTGGTCTCAAGTCGCCACTTTAATTCTCACGCTAGAAGTTGGTACATGGTTGGTTCTTTACTTGAGATTTACTATATACTTAGATAAGTAGTAAAAATATAGCTGAAAAGTCTTAGAGAGTAGAACAGTCCACGAAACTGAACAACTTTTAGAAAGATTGTGTTCAAAGTCCGAATATTTTAACTGATTTGACAAACTCCCTGTGAGAATTAAATACGGAACCTATGGACCTACTCGACAGCTTAAGGCAGACAGAAACATAGACTAAAGTCTTAAGTTGAGTCTAGTCTCCACATTTTCGCGGCAATATGAGCCGGGCGTCACATAAATATGTAAGGGGCGCCAGCTGGCCGGCTGGTCTCAAGTCGCCACTTTAATTCTAACGCAAGACTTGAGTAGAGCTGGTTCTTGCTTGAGTAACATGGATGGGGACAGAATGTTTGCCTTAGAATTACTATATAGATAAGTTGGAACAATATAGCTGAAAAATCTTAGAGTGTGAAACAGTCTATGAAACTGAACAACTTTTAGAAAGATAGTGTTGAAAATACAAACATTCTAACCAATTTGACAAGCTCCCTGTGAGAATCAAATCCAGGACCTCCTCAAGAGCTTAAGGCAGACAGAAACATAGACTAAAGTCTTAAGTTTAGTCTAGTCTCCACATTTCCGCGGCAATATGAGCCGGGCGTCACATAAATATGTAAGTGGCGCCAGCTGGCCGGCTGGTCTCAAGTCGCCACTTTAATTCTCACGCCAGACTTTAGTGGAGTAGGGTCTTACTTGAGTAACATGGATGTGATCAGAAATATTTCTTTAGAACTACTATATGGATAAGTTGTAACAATATTGCTGAGAAGTCTGAGAGGTTGAATGAGCCCATGAAACTAAAAACAACTTTTAGAAAGATTGTGTTCAAAGCCCGCATACAACCTTCCTGTGAGAATCAAATCTAGAACTTCTGGACCTCCTCGAGAGCTTAAGGCGGACAGAAACATAGACTAAAGTCTTAAGTTTAGTCTAGTCTCCACATTTCCGCGGCAATATGAGCCGGGCGTCACATAAATATGTAAGTGGCGCCAGCTGGCCGGCTGGTCTCAAGTCGCCACTTTAATTCTCACGACAGACTTGAGTGGAGTATGTTCTTGCTTGAGTAACATAGACAGAAATAAACTGTTTTCTTTAGAATTACGATAGGTACTTTTAGATAAGTTGTAAAAATATTTCTGAAAAGTCTTAGAAGGTGATTCAGTCGATAAAACTGAACAACTTTTAGAAAGATTGCGTTCAATGTCAGGGTATTCTAACTTATTTGACAGCCTCTCTGAATCAAAACCGGAACCTCCGGAAAAGCTATTTGAGAGCTTCAAGAGCTAAAGGCAGACAGAAACATAGACTAAAGTCTTAAGTTTAGTCTGGTCTCCACATTTCCGCGGCAATATGAGCCGGGCGTCACATAAATATGTAAGTGGCGCCAGCTGGCCGGCTGGTCTCAAGTCGCCACTTTAATTCTCAAGCCAGGAGTTGGTACTTTACTTGAGAATTACTACAATACTGAGCTTAGTTGTAAAATATTGCTAAAAACTCTGAGAGGGTGAAACAATCCATGAAACTGAACAACTTTTAGAAAGATTGAGTTAAAAGTCCGAATATTCTTCCTGATTCGACAGTCCATGAAATTTTAAAACAACTTTAAGAAAGATTGTGTTAAAAGGTATTCTAATTGTCTCGACAATCTCCCTATGAGAATCAAACTCGGAACCTCTGGCTGGAGTACTCTGGACCTCCTCGAGAGCTTAAAGCAGACAGAAACATAGACTAAAGTCTTAAGTTTAGTCTAGTCTCCACATTTTCGCGGCGATATGAGCCGGGCGTCACATAAATATGTAAGCGGCGCCAGCTGGCCGGCTGGTCTCAAGTCGCCACTTTAATTCTCACGCCAGACTTGAGTGGAGTATGTTCTTACTTGAGTAACATAGACAGAAATAAACTGTTTTCTTTAGAATTACGATAGGTACTTTTAGATAAGTTGTAAAAATATTTCTGAAAAGTCTTAGAAGGTGAATCAGTCGACGAATCTGAACAACTTTTTGAATGATTGTGTTCAATGTCAGGGTATTCTAACTAATTTGACAAACTCCCTGTGAGAATCAAAACCGGAAACCTCCGGTAAAGCTATTAGAAAGCTTCACGAGCTTAAGGTGGACAGAAACATAGACTAAAGTCTTAAGTTTAGTCTGGTCTCCACATTTTCGCGGCAATATGAGCCGGGCGTCACATAAATATGTAAGTGGCGCCAGCTGGCCGGCTGGTCTCAAGTCGCCACTTTAATTCTCACGCCAGACTTCAGTGGAGCTGGTACCATCGCCAGCAAAGCTTTCTATCTGTTTAAAAAACCATCATAAGTATACTGGTTATTCATGAGAATTGCTTTAAAGGCACTTTTCTTGAAAATTAGGTACTATATAGATGTAAAATATATCTCTGAAATGTATAAGAGGGTGAATCAGCCAATGAAACTGAACAACTTTTATAAAGATCGTGTGAAAATCCGAAAATTCAAACCAATTTGAAAAGCTCTCTATGAGAATCAAATCCGGAACCTCTGGACTTCCTCGAGAGCTTAAGGCATACAGAAACATAGACTAAAGTCTTAAGTTTAGTCTGGTCTCCACATTTTCGCGGCAATATGAGCCGGGCGTCACATAAATATGTGAGTGGCGCCAGCTGGCCGGCTGGTCTCAAGTCGCCACTTTAATTCTCACGACAGGAGTTGGTACCTAATTTCTTGAGTAACATGGATGTGAATAAAATGTTTCGCTGCAGGGCAAAGGCCTCCCTCCCCTTTTTCCATTCTTCCCTGTTTTGGGCCGCCTCCATCCCATTTCGGTAAATAGTTAGATAAGTTGTAAAAATATTGCTGAAAAGCCTTAGCAGGTGAATCAGAAGATGAAACTAAAAGTCCGAATATTCTTACCGATTCGAAAACCTCCCTGTGAGAATCAAATACGGATCCTCAAGATTTTAAGGAGGACAGAAACATAGACTAAAGTCTTAAGTTTAGTCTGGTCTCCACATTTTCGCGGCAATATGAGCCGGGCGTCACATAAATATGTAAGTGGCGCCAGCTGGCCGGCTGGTCTCAAGTCGCCACTTTAATTCTCACACAAGACTTGAGTAGATTTGGTACCTGCTTGAGTAATATGGATAGGAGTAAAATGTTTTCTTTAGAATTACTACTGCTGAATAGTCTCAGAGGTTGACCGTTGAATCAGCCCATGAAACTGATCAACTTTTAGAAAGATCGTGTTGAAAATCTGGACATTCTAACCAATTTGATAAGCTTTCTGTGAGCATTAAATCCGGAACCTCTGGACCTCCTCGAGAGCTTAAAGCAGACAGAAACATAGACTAAAGTCTTAAGTTTAGTCTGGTCTCCACATTTTCGCGGCAATATGAGCCGGGCGTCACATAAATATGTAAGTGGCGCCAGCTGGCCGGCTGGTCTCAAGTCGCCACTTTAATTCTCACGCTAGAATTGAGTGGAGCTGGTATTTGCTTGAGTAACATGGATGGGAATAAAATGTGTGGAATTACGATAAGTAATTTTAGATAAGTTGTAAAAATATTCCTAAAAAGTCTGAGAAGGTGAATCAGTCGACGAAACTGAACAATTTTTTGAAAGATTGTCAGGGTATTCAAACTAATTTGACAACCTCCCTGTGAGAATCAGAACCGAAACGTCCGGAAAAGCTATTCGAGAGCTTCAAGAGCTTAAAGCGGACAGAAACATAGACCAAAGTCTTAAGTTTAGTCTAGTCTCCACATTTTCGCGGTAATATGAGCCGGGCGTCACATAAATATGTAAGTGGCGCCAGCTGGCCGGCTGGTCTCAAGTCGCCACTTTAATTCTCACGACAGACTTTAGTGGAGCTGGTACCATCGCCAGCAAAGCTTTCTATCTATCCATTTAAGAGACCAACTTATACTGGTTTTTCATACAAATAGTAAGAAATCCCCATATAAGTTGATCCCTTAAATGGGTAGATGGATTTTCTCGCGATAGTACTTGCCTCAGTAACATGGATGTGAAACTGGGAACTGATGTTTTGTTTGGAATTGCTTCCGAGAATTGCTTAAATAAGTAAGTTGTCAACATATGGCTGAAAATATTTCAGACGAGAAGGCCACTGATCCGAAAAGGAAAATCAGGCAAACTGAACCACTTTCCCTACGAAAGACGGTTATGGTACATCATACATAACAAGGATCTTACCCACACAAAGCTGCTTAGGGAAGTAGGTGTAGTTACCTACTTTGTCATACTCGCTGTTTATTTTCTAAACTTCTCAATCAACAAGTCTGAAACATCAACACGTAGGTACCTACCTCCAAACATAGCTATAGCTAAGCTAGTATGTACCCCAACACACACATGCTACAACCCCACGTCCCAGCACTCTGCTTCAAAGTACCAACATAAACATAAGCGCACACATTTTTATGTTGTAACGTGAATGAGCGACTCATCACGATAATGGAGACTTTGGAGACTTCAATACACACACAGCCGGTTTCACCCGTGTTATCTTAAAGCTTTACACGACACGTCCAACAAATAGGCAGCAGACGGACTCAGAGCTGAATAAAAGTTAGAGCGAGTTCTGTGAACAGACAAAAAAGCTTCGAGAGAAATTTATGTATTTAAAGTTTAGACTCTACATAAAAACTTTACCTAAAATACAATTTTGCAACATTATACTACCAGTTTGTACCTATATAGTTTGTACACTACGGCTGTGGCCACAGAATCAAGTGCTGCAGAACGAAGTATGGCTTTTCAGAGCGGTCATCCAAAGGACAAAAAATTACATGAGGCAAAAGTGGGAGTAAATGAGCGCTTAAAAATATTCTCCAAGGATTTTTCCTGGAAGGCTCCTTTTGTGTGCGGAGGCCGGTGTAGGTAGAAATTTATTTTGCTTTAGATCTACGATAGGGCTTAAGTCTTACAATCCGAACAATCTTAGGTAAAATTTATCATACTCACTCTATATTTTATTGTTTGCTCTAAGACAGACATGTAGGAAATGCACCTGAAACTGAAATCCGTCGTGCACCGTCGTTATTAGGAAAACTGTTCAAAGGCGTGCTTAAAAAGACACGGATGCTCTGCTCCACGTATCTATTTGAAATTCACTGACAAAGATACTTCGAAACTGATACTCAAACACATCCAAACTTGGATTTCCAGAGTTTCCACCTTATTGGATGCAACGAAACTCAAATAAAAAGCAACGGACGTTAATTAATTAAAAACTTTAAAATACGACGCCAGAAATAAGTGAATGTTTCGCCAAGTTTCACCGTAACCGCGAAGTTAATCAGAATTCCTAACACTTGGGCTTTGAAAGTTTAAAATTAAAGTTGGCTGTGAAGAAAAGTTGTATAGTTATAAGAATATTTTAACAGGTGCTGAGCAAGCCGGAAAACAAAAAAAAAGAGATGAGCAAAAAGAGACGAGTAGGTAAAGTCAGGGTAAAGTCTAAGTTGGGGGAGATGGGGCACTAATGGACGAGCGAAATAATCGGCAAGGTTCGCAACTCACAGGGGGTGTGCCGAGGTTCCCAACTTGCGGGGGGTGTGGCGAGCTAAAAGCAGCGATCGTCTACAACATTGATTTAATGAACGCAGAAATTTTAGCTCATAATTAACTTGAGCAAAATGTTGTCAATTAGTTACTGTTGGCTTTCTGAGCCCTATTAGCGATGTTAATGTAGCTAAAAATAACCTTAATTTCGTTACATAACTTTGCGTTGGTTTTTCGTTTTCGCGGAATTCCTGCGTCTCCTGTCAATATTAATTTTACTTTTAGGCTACTCGCCCACGTCCGATAATCGGTGTCCGTTTTTTTGTAGGAGAAAAATGGAACGTATTGATTGCAACGGTGTAACGCCCACATCCTACAAATAGTAGGTCAGAAATAAAATCGGTGAATCTCGACCGATCCGATTGTCGGTGAAAAATGGAACACTCTGAAATGTATGCGTAAACGCACACTACTCAACGACAGTCGGCCGCATGAACTTGCTAGGGAAGGGCATATCTCGAGAGTCGCATTTCTCGTACACATCAATATGCAGCATCAACATATTTAAAATTATTATTTTCTAGTAAAGACTCTTTTGCAAATTCAGATTAGTTTCATAATAAAATCTTTTCAGTATCAAAACAGTAAACTTGACAAGAAGACATGAATAAAAAGAAGAAAGGATAGGCAAGTTGAAGTGGTTAAAAACAGTTACCCGACTTCGGTAGTTTCAAAATTGTATTTTGCAATGGAAATCCGCAAGTTGAATTAAATACCAAAATACATATGTCACCGTAAAATAACAAACAACGCTGAATTATAATCTATCTCGCTAAATTATAATATGTCGGAATATTGTAACCCATTCACCATTCACACGTATAATTTTTCAGTAGATTACAATATAACGAACCAAAACCGTAAAACTGTGATACGATACGCTGCTCGCGTTCTGATTGGTCAAGTCAAGTCTCAATTTGCCAGCGACGTCATGTTTGTTTAACAGCTAATTGCCGTCTCGTTGGTTCTCGAACGTAAACTAACAGTTTTTTCTTCTGTTTTTATAACTCCGTGTTGAAAATTGCTCATAAGAACTTATGAAATAAGAAAATAATCTCATAAGCACTGTTTGCTTAGGTTCGATACTTGTTAGATACCCATCGATATGGCGATCAGCTGTCAAATAAACATGGCTGCGCGATGTACATGACAATTTTACCGTTTTACTGCATAATATTATAACCTTTCGAAAATTGATACGTTAAATGGTGATCCGTGTGTATGTATGTCTTACAATATTTCGACAGATTGTAATTTAGCGGGAAATATGATAATCTAGCGGTGTTTGTAATTTCACGGTGACACATACATGCATACTTTCGAGGGACGGGATCTTCTTGGGGAAGTCAGGTAAAAGGAAGCGAGATGTAGTGTGGGCGATTTGAAAAATGTAAAAAAAAATGTGTATTTTTGTTTGAAAACAAAAAAAGGATGATTGGGGAAAAAGGGTTTTGAGGCAGTCATCGTGCAGCGGACCTGGTGAGTGCATCTCATATTTTTCAATTTTGATATGATAAGATAACTTATTTTCGTGTACGACACCGGGTCGTTCAACGACACGAGGAGCCCTGGTGTCAGAGTTTCGTAACTCTAGCGTCTAGATAACTGATAAGTTATAGAAAAATACTCTTAATCAAAGAATATTAATGGTTTTACGAGTATCACCCAGCCTGCGTCTCAAAGAACCACAAGTAAGAAATGCTCTTTCAGCTTCTATGCAAATAATTTAGAATGTTTTCATAGTTAGGACATATTCATATTAAATGAACGTCGAGTTTTCGCCATTCAGAAGCAAAAGTTATTATATTTTTTGGCGTGGGTTTTCAATGTGCCGGATCCGCGGATCCGCCTTTTGAAGGTGGGGGTCCTGCAAGGCTAAAAATAGCGCGAGATCCCGCGGGCTTGCGGATCCCGCATTGCGGGATTGCAATCCCTAGACGTGCTACTAACAACAGTCAAAAAGACGGACGTGTGCTTTGAGTCGGTCACAAAATCGGACATAAGAATCGGAGGAAAAATCTGAGCGATTATCGGTCCTACAAAAAGTCTGACGTGGGCGGCATTGATGAAATTTCGGGAAAGTGGCGGTGGTGTTTTGTTTATCAAAATCGTTTAATTAACACTGGCCACTCAACGGGCCGACGGCACGCAATGACGTCCTTCGATTTACAACTGCGCACACCAATTCGCTTTTTGAATTACTTATATTATTATTTTTGTAATTTAAAGGATTTTTGCATGACTATGTTTAATCGCCAACCAGTTTGTTTTGTCCTTCATAACTGATGAAAGAATGAACTTCCGACCGAAAAGCGCGAAAGAAAATGCGCAACAAAGTGGCGGAGATATTTCGTCAATTTTCCGGCGCGACATTTTATCTCAGGCCTGTCGGTAGCTAGCATCCATCACGGTGAAAACAATTTACCGCGAATTTTTGCAAGATTCCAGATTACATTGTCGACTACTCTCTGCTTTGTGCCGTTTATGACTAATTTCAGAATTGAAACTACTTAATACTTACTAACTTAAGTATAACTTCTTAGCTCTCTAACAATATCACATAGGCAAACGTCCAATTGGAAGCTTACTTCAAGGTTTTCCCTTGATTACCTTGTTGAAGTCTCAGCAATCAGCACTCTACTACCCAAAGTACCAGGATACGAAAAAACACAGGAGCCAATGTTGTGCTAACACCTTGAACGCAATTGTCACAGCTCGCGTGTCGGCCACCACTTGTATCCGCTGCATTTTAACTACCAAAATGTGAGCCTACATCCTCGTAAAGCCTCGGAAGCCCATCTAAAGTACCAGGATACGAGAAAACACAGGAGCCAACACAGTACTATTTTTTTATTTATTTTTTATAAACAATGGGTAAGCATTTGTCCGCAATCTCACCTGATGTTAAGTGACGATGCAGACGATGATGGAACATGATGATTATAACGTTCCGGAAACAGATCCGCAGGCAGGGAGTTCCACTCCTTAGCAGTTCGTATTAAAAATGTAGAAGCGAAGCGCTTTGTGCGAATTTGCGGGATATCTACGATATAAGGGTGGAATCCCAACCGGCGTCTCGTGCACCGGAGATGGAATGGTGACGGAGGTATAAGGTCATGGAGAGACTGTGCACACTCCCCGAAATGTATCCTGTAGAATACCGACAAGCAAGCTACTTTGCGACGGTGTTCGAGGCTCTGCAACTTTGCGTCAATAAGTGCCTTATCAGCGATGAGTCTCTTGGCGCGCTTCTCAATCGAGTCCAGGGCTGCCAGCTGGTATTTGGCAGATCCGTCCCATAGGTGACAGCAATACTCCATGCTGGAACGGACTTACTGTACCTTAAACGCAATTGTCACAGTTGGAGTGTCGGCCACCACTTAAAGCCGCTGCATTTTAAGTACCAAAATGTGAGCCTACATCCTCGTAAAGCTTCGGAAGCCCATCTAAAGTACCAGGATACCAGAAAACACAGAAGCCAACATTGTGCTAACACCTTGAATGCAATTGTCACAGCTCACGTGCATTTTAACTACCAAAATGTGAGCCTACATCCTCATAAAGCCTCAGAAGCTCATCTAAAGTACCAGGATACGAGAAAACACAGGAGCCAACATTGTGCTAACACCTTGAACGCAATTGTCACAGCTCGCGTGTCGGCCACCACTTGAAACTGCGGCATTCTGCCTAGCATAATAAAAGAAAATGTAAGAAGCTACATCCTCGTAAAGCCTTGGACGTCCTTCTAAAGTACCAGGATACGAGAAAACACAGGAGCCAACATTGTGCTAACACCTTGAACGCAATTGTCACAGCTCGCGTGTCGGCCACCACTTGAAACTGCGGCATTCTGCCTAGCATAATAAAAGAAAATGTAAGCTACATCCTCGTAAAGCCTTGGACGTCCTTCTAAAGTACCAGGATACGAGAAAACACAGGAGCCAACATTGTGCTAACACCTTGAACGCAATTGTCACAGCTCGCGTGTCAGCCACCATTTGGAAGCTGCAGCATTCTGCCTAGAATAGGTAATAGCAGAAAATATGAGCCCAGACCCTCGTAAAACCTTGGAGGTCCTTCTAAAGTACCAGGATACGAGAAACACAGGAGCAAACATTGTGCTAACACCTTGAACGCAATCGTCACAGTTGGAGTGTCGGCCACCACTTGAAGCTGCAGCATTCTACCTAGCTTATTAAAAGTTAATGTAAGAAGCTACATACTCGTAAAGCCTTGGACGTCCATCCTAAGTACCAGGATACGAGAAAACACAGAAGCCAACATTGTGCTAACACCTTGAACGCAATTGTCACAGTTGGAGTGTCGGTCACCACTTGAAGCCGCTGCATTTTAACTACCAAAATGTGAGCCTACATTGTCGTAAAACTAGACTTAGACGTACATCTAAAGTACCAGGATACGAGAAAACAGAGGAGCCAACGTTGTGCTAACACCTTGATTGTACGCAATTGTCACAGTTCGCGTGTCGGCCACCACTTGAAGCTGCAGCATTCTGCCCAGAATAATAAAAGAAAATGTAAGAAGCTACATCCTCGTAAAGCCTCGGAAGCCCATCTAAAGTACCAGGATACGAGAAAACACAGGAGCCAACATTGTGCTAACACCTTGAACGCAATTGTCACAGCTCGCGTGTCGGCCACCACTTGAAGCCGCAGCATTAATTAATTGGAGTCCCCCACGTTCCAACTTTCTGTGTTAATTGCGCTTTCGACGGCCGTTATTTTGTACATTTGTATCGCTTCCTCGATATGACGTTGTTAGGAAAATACTGTAGTTGATTTGGAGTTGGAGGTCTCTATTAACAATTTCGTGGAATTCAGAGCTTCTAGTACTTAATTTGTACCTATCGACAGCACATTAGCCTACCCATTTACGGTATGACATCATACCTCCTGTTTTTTTAGAATGTTTATGAAAAACCGGTGAGAGTTGATATTTGTAGACAACTTTCCCTTGCATTGCCAAAATTCGTCTGAAACCAAAGTTGCCACTCAGACTTTCACTCGCGCCCCTGGAACACTTTTCTCGTCTAAACATGGCGGCATGGTACGCATATATTATTCAGCCTCTCGTTAAGGGCATTTACTCATTAGCCAAGGTCCCCGAGGCGTAAATTTCAACAACAATTCCTTTATTGAATCGTAAGCTTCTGAACAATATCTTATTCCTCCCGATATTCTCGATTTCTCCGTCCCAAGCGTACCGGGCTGCCACATAATTTTATGCTGAACTTATTAAAGCCTCTTGAATTTCGTGAACTTTGTAATATTAATCGATGGAAGTTGGCAACTTTTGTATTAGCTGAACAATGTCTATAAAGTACGAGTTGATTTGTTATCAAATTCGGCACTGAATTTATGATTATGCTAACTGATGTTTTAAATAATCTAGGAGCGTGAGTTTGAAACAAAATTAGGCGAACAGAACAAAGAAATAAGACATGAATAGATGTCAAGGGTTTACGCTGCACTTTAAAGGAAAGTCAGACAGACGAGTTAGGGTCATAAATCCAAGTAGTTCCATTGTGCACAATACTTGGCGACAGTGCAAAGTGCATTCGTCATAAAAACCGAGCAAGAGCCGTAAAACTGACACTCAAACTTCCACACGTGGTCATTAGGGTTTATGGCTACAAAGTTCAGCCATTGTCAAGCAAAACACATCAGAGATACTAACATTGGTACCTACAAAATGTTGGTTTGACGCTGATTACTCGTGGAATAAGTTTTCAGTCGGTTGTCACCTTGGGACGAAGAGTGGAAACTCAACATTTTCAAGGGTTAGAGCCACGAATGCGAATGCATTCTACAGATGTTTGCCACAATACATCGAGTTCATCCCCAATATGTCTTCGTAGCTCATGCGTTTAAAAATGGAATATTTTGTGGTAGTTTCCCGACCGGAAGTCGAGAAAGGTTCAGGCCAGCCGTATATAAAACTCAAGAGTCGCACACGCCACTCGAAACTCACAACTCGCACAAGTTATCCCGCAAACCGCGTACAGTGCAGCTGGACGCAGTTTTTCCGCCAAAAATAATTTTAATTTTATTTATAGCCGTCGCGGGCTACAGCGCCTTCCAACTTTTTAATTAAATTGTCGTTGATAATCGCACGTTCGGGACTGATAGTTGGCTCAGCAATCTATTTTGTTGTGCGCGCGCTGAGGAGTGTAAACCACCATGTTGATTGCTTTTTTTGCAGGTTTATTCCAGCGGCGGAAAATTAGTTGTAAATTGGTTTCCCGCTTTTTGCTTTGCGGTGGGGTTTTAGGTAGTTTTGAGATGAGATTTAGGTCTACATCTATTAATGTCGATAGTGGTTTTAATACTTACCACTTTAAAGTTAATATTTGCGTATTGGTGGCACCTCGAGTTGTCAAACTATGAGACCAATTAACACTGGAAGAGAAGTTGATCCCTAAAATGGGTACGTAAAAAACTACCTACATACCTACTTACTTATGAACTTTTCATTGACTAAAAATCTCGATGCAGTTTATCTAAGTTACCCGTATCCCCGTACACCCTGATTTTGTTTGGCCTACTGTTTTTGAAAATGGAACACAATCAACTCGGTTGATGGGACAAAGGCTTTCATGAAACAGAATGTCGTTAGCGGAAATTCTTTTTAAGCTCAGCTTTTACAGAAAATGAAAGATATTTACGCGGAGATGTTACAAAATTGCATTCCATCGTTTTTCGCGTTTAATTTAGAGGAGTGAAGGTAAATGGATAGGTATATTTAATTTGAGTCAGTAGGTAGTAATTTACAGGTACAGATAAAGTTGAACAAAGATACAGTCAAGCTCTGTTTGGGTTATCTACTTTCATTTTCGTCTTAAACCGCAAGCAAGCTAGCGCTTGGAGAGTTCGACTAGAGATGAACTTGTTTGTAAATGTACCCAAAAAAACCTAAAAGGCCACCACCTAAATATTTATTTTGTTACATAATTTAAGGTTATATTATTTCTTCACAATTTCACAACGTAATTTGAAAAGAACTAAGTGTAATAAACACAATATAAATACACAATATAAACTAGAATAAGTTCTATGGAAGACGACATCGCCTAACAGGATTCTTAGAACTTATGTTCTTCGCAGGATTTGATCTAAAAATGTAAAATTCTCTCGTCTCTCAGTTTTCAGAGAGCAGCGGGAAATTTAGTACTTGTGAAATATTTAATAGCCCGCACCGGTGAAATTTTAAAAGCATTGCATTATGGCGTTTTATGCGGAGATAAAAATGGCTTTACCGATAACTGACAATAGGTATCTGTAGATACCTACCTACTAGCACATCATCAGACTACCCGCTAAGTCTCGGTTTTTCATGCGGTTTGTAACAAAAACCAGTTTGTACAAAAGGGATAGATAAGGTAGTACATAACATAGCTTATTTTAAAACAGAAAACCAGGGACGTGTACGATCTAAATATAAATTACCGTATGGATGGATAGATACTCGTTTTTGACTAGAGCGAGGCGGATCAAAACAATATCAATGGCCGAAATTTAATATAAAGTGATCCCCAGGCAATATCTATAATTCTCTCATAAATTACCGCTTTTCAATTTCAATTCAGTTTATCAATATCAAACGACAATAATTGTTACCTATATTTAAACGTTTCGACCACAAAATAATGAAAATCTACGAATAATGAAAACTGTCTAAAACGTTCAGCTGATACTATCCGTAGCACGTCAAGTTGCTGGTTTGAGTAATACAATAATAATCAACATGAACTGGTTTTAAAAACAGTTTTTAAAAAAAAGACGAAGGGCATAGGACGTAAGAATGACAGTTGACAGACAAGTGATCGTCAAATATTCTTCTTAGTTTTTGGCGCTAGCTGTCATAGATGCGACGCTTTGGCGACGCTTGTGCTTTAGTCAATACTTTTTCGTACATTTTGTATGGAAACGTCGCGATGTCAAACGTCAAGCGTCATGCCCTACGTCCTATGTCCTCTCCTTGTCCTCTCTGAGGAGTTTGGGGCTTATAGTCAACGTCCGTCTGTCTGCGGCCGCCCTAAATGGGTAGGTTGAAGTGCTGCTGTGCTGATACTACTCAAAGCTTAATCTAAAATGGAGCGTATTTTAATTATTGCCGAGCCGCACGATTCGCAGAAAATTAATGGCAATTGATTCCATACATTATCGACGTGCAGGTACCTATGACATGATTTATCCTGCATTAGGGAACTGTTATTTATTGTTCCTATCATAATAATCAAAAATAAATCACCCAGATGTTTCTTTGGTGTGAAACTAAGCTTTTGAGCATTTATCCTCAAAAAGATAGGTAGATAAGCGATGAACGCAAAACACGCAAGCAAGCTAAGCAAAACATGAAAGAACTATCTAGGTCCACAGAAATTCTTAAGTAAGTACCTATTTCAAAGTTTTTAGGTGGAGCTATTTAAGTAAATCACTAGAAACATTTTGAAGAAAATCACCAACGTTTCACAACAAAAGTTTCATATCGCAAAGAGGCATGACGCGTCATTTAATTTAACCATTTAGATTGCAGTCGTACCTATAAAAAATGTTTAGTTAGAATTGCGTGTCTATCATCATTCTGTTCTGAGCGGTCTTTACTTAGTCCATTACGGTATTACCTTTCATTATCCACCCACTAAATCAAACAGATAGTCATAAAACTTTTGTTTTGATGTAACTTTAGCATTATCGCACTTTGGCAAGTTTCCCCTTGTTTTGTTTTGAAGGTAGAATAACGCTACTTTGTCTGAAAGGCATCGTTTCTGTACTTGCTTAAATGATATTGACTTTCAAAGGTAGGTATGATAGAAGTATCGATTGGGTGTCGACAATCGACAACTGAAAATCCGGGTGAAGTAATATTACCTACCTACTACGTTGTGATTGTTTTTACCCGACTGCCTCAGGAAGGTTACCTATGTTTTTCCAGAGTATGTATGTAGACAAATTCGTTTTCATGGGTTACAGCCTGGGTGGTTTTTGACATGTGAGGTGTCGTTAGATTAGTCTCATCATCAACATCATATCAGCCATAATACGTCCACTGCTGAACATAGGCCTCCCCTAAATATTTCCACCTTGTCCGATTAGAAGCGGCCTGCATCCAGCATTTCCCCGCGGACTTGACCAGATCGTCTGTCCATCTCGCGGGGGGGCGTCCTACGCTGCGTTTGCCGGTACGTGGTCTCCACTCGAGAACTCTCCTGCTCCACCGATTATCAGTCCTTCGAGCAATGTGGCCTGCCCATTGCCACTTCAGCTTACTGACTCTCTTAGCTATATCGGTTACCTTGGTTCGTCTACGGATCTCCTCGTTTCTGATTCGATCACGTAGGGAAACACCGAGCATAGCTCTCTCCATAGCTCGCTGAGTGACTCCTAGTCTATTTAGGAGGCCGACAGTTAGAGACCACGTCTCGGCACCGTAGGTCATCACTGGCATGACACACTGTTAAAACACTTTCGTCTTGAAACACTGAGAAATTTTGGACGTGAAGACGCTGCGTAACTTCCCGAATGCTGCCCAGCCGAGCTGGATTCGCCGAGTGATATAGATTAATCTAAACAGCGCTATACATTAGGTATTATTAAAAATTCATTAATTCATGATGGCGGATTTTTATCGCAAAATACAACTTTAAAATTATTTCAGTCAGGTTTTGGTTTTTTATACATCTGCTTGTTAGGTACATGTGTTGCACGACGCTTGTTTTTACGCCAGTCATCAGCAGCAGACCAAGCAGTAAACTCCATTAGGTACATACCTAAATGTTTGCTAAAGGTCACCCCCGTTTTGTTAATTACACACGTTGGTAAAAAGCCCTTGCGTACCTCAGAGACTACTTGACAAGGGTCTCCCGTTTCGGCCATCATACGAGCAATTTGCGAAAATAAAATATAGATCGATCGTCACAGGTCCACAGCGATATTCCATTATCAGGGGGTGGTGGCCGAATATCAAATGAGAGTGACCCTCGCATCCTATCTCGGTCAGACGAGATGATTCGATAACATTATGGCGATTTACGGCCCAGGTCTAACCGGTCTTCGGGGATAGGATACCTTGCCTACATATGATGCGATCACGGCCACTTTTCGGTGAAATAAGCTGATAGAGATATAATTTTAATTTAAGTACATAAGGCAAGAGCAAAGTATAATATGGGTAAGATATTGGCAGATGTTGAAAGTTGACTGGGTTAGAGCCGTTTTAATCTCCGAAATTAGTTCTTTGACCGCCCCCCCACGATAACCCCTCCCTCTGTCGTGTCATGATTTTCGTATGTTTGTTTGAAGGTTTAAAGATCTTTTGTCCGAATTTAAAACGCACAAACCACAGTTTTTTCTACTTCGTCACGACTTCTTCGTTCAGAAAATTCTGCAGAATTTCTCAGCAATCCCAAACGATAATTACATCGGGCTCGTTGCGAGACGGGATAAACAATTTAGTTGGTGGGTTTGAGTAGGCGAGGCAGATCTGTTTCATATCTGACAGTACAAGTTTGGCTGATTTATGTAAATCAACCGGTTCAACAATTACCAACTCGACAACTCGGCTGAAACCGCTTTCTCTTGCCTTGCATAAATATTGGAATATACATCTTACAGGCTTAGCTACTTACTACAAATAATCTAGATATAACAACATTGCCGTGGAATGTGACCAGGTCTTTTACAAATTGCAACTAAGCCCCAAGCTCCACAGAGAGGACAAGGAAAGGACATAGGGCACAGACAAATGAAACCTTTTTCGCGCAGCGCTACTAGACACGCCTTTTGTCAAAATTTCATACAAGACAAGCCTGTCATTTTTGAACGAGTTTGTCATTTGAGGTGATAGCTTATTTAACCGTTCCGTACGCGTCATATTTTGAAATTTTGTATGAAATTCTATGCCACTTAGGGTGCTGTGCGTACGGTTCGGAACAGAGTGCGTTCACCCTAAAGTGTTGCCACAACCGTCTTTTCAAAATACACATATCCGTCGCCAAAACCTAAATTTGGAGTGTATGAGATTGAATAAAAAAAGGGAATGAATGAAAATGAATGAAAGGGAATGAATGAAAATGGCCCCTTCATCCCCGTGGTCCACCTCCTGGTCCACCTGGTGGACCACGGGTACGTTATTTTTTCCCTGTGGTCCAGGACAGGTGTCAGCTGTCATACTAAAAAGTCGTTTAAATCAGAAACTATGCGCGCTAAACTAATAGTTTCTTTGGAAAAGTTGTAGGCCTTAACGAGATCTACATGACAGGTGTCAGCTGTCACACTAAAAAGTCGTTTAAATCAGAAACTATGCGTGCTAGACTATTAGTTTCTTTGGGAAAGTTGTAGGCCTTAACGAGATCTACATGACAGGTGTCAGCTGTCACACTAAAAAGTCGTTTAAATCAGAAACAATGCGTGCTAGACTATTAGTTTCTTTGGGAAAGTTGTAGGCCTTAACGAGATCTACATGACAGGTGTCAGCTGTCACACTAAAAAGTGGTTAATATCGGAAACTAGGCGTGCTAGACTATTAGTTTCTTTGGGAGTTTTTTAGGCTATAACGAGATCTACAGTTGAATGAGACAACTTTTGTATGTCGTGTTTATTTTTTAGAATTAGGTACATAGATAGGTAGATAACAGCTACCAATCACAGTTTTTTCACCAAATCACAACGAAGATCCAGATAATAAATAGGTATATTGCCGAGTAATGTTGGCGTTGAATAGCATCACCCCATCTATCTACCCTTGAGTGTTAAAAACCAATTAAGTCATTCCAGAGAATGGGCAGCAAAATTCTCTGTGAATACATCACCTTGAACTGCGCTTGCCAATCCGCCTGCCAAGCGTAGTGAGTATGGCAAATACCCCCCTAATAAGGGAAGGCCTATGTCTAGCAGTGGACTGTTGCGGCTGTTATAGTACAGCATGTTTTATTGTATCATAAGTATTAGAGTAAGGGCGATTTACAAACAAAATGGTAAAATTACAAATAACACGTGGGAGTCAAAAAAGGACGTCAAGTTATATTAAGTTATAACGTAAGAAATATAAGCTGGTGGCAACACTGGGAATGGCAATTCGGTAAACCAAATGACACGCTATATTGCTCAAAGGGCGTCTCTATCGGGGACCGTGAATGTCGTTTTTTTGCTCTGTGGGCGTAGGGCATGACGCTTGACGTTTGACATCGCGACGTTTCCATACAAAATGTACGAAAAAGTATTGACAAAGGAACACACAAGCGTCGCCAAAGCGTCGCATCCCCTCGTATTTTTGGTGGAGTTTGCGCCTAAGTATTTGCAACGTCTTAGTGAGCTGACAATTAGAACTCTCAGGTAGGTAGGTACGCGAATACCTACCTAACTGGTTGTTAGTCTGCCTAAAATCCTGTAAATTTTGATATGGGTAAGTGTACTTTTTACCCCATAAGTAGGTATTGACAAAATAATTACAAAGTCGCAATAGGTATTCACTTTCAGAAAATATGTGGAATGGAATCGTATATACTGCTACGAGATGAGGCAATAATTCTGCAGCTACAAAATAGATTTAGGTGTCGGTGTAGTGGACAGAGGTATCAATTTAGTCCGAATTGTGATGTAGTGATTACTACAGCGTGTCATTCAGATTAGCCGGTGGATTACCTCTATTCATTTTGTCGTATTACCTCGCCAGGCTAATGGTGGTAGCCGGCGCAATCAACTAATATTGCAGCAAAGTGAGATATGTAGCAGCATTATAGATGCCGCTAGCCTAGATCCGAGAGAGCTACAGTGGTTTGTCCAGGCAAACCGTTAAAGCTAATGGAATATCGAGGAGACACGGAGAATACAAAATTGAAAGATTTAAAAAGCGCTAGATATGTAAGAGAGCGCTATTTAGCTAAAGTACCTAACATCACTATTTTGAGTTATTTATTTCAGTACCTGGTTGACCGAGATTCTTCAGTTTTTCAACAGATGGCTTTGTTACTTTTTAAAAAACTCCTAAAAAGGGGGTGAAGCAACGTTTTTTTTTTTAAAACGGATCCTATCTAGATCGATTTATCGCCTTCGAAAACCCCTAGATACGAAGTTATGATAAATTAGTTGCGAGCCGTTTTCAAGATCCCGATTACTAGCGAGAACTAGCGTAGCGAAACAAACTATGACACTGGCGAAATCACAATGAAAACGCCACAAAACAAGAAATTTAATTGAATTGATCCCGATTATAATACAATTTTTGCAGGTATAAAGGTACGTACCTGCAAGATATATTTAAATCAGTAACGTAGAACCGAGCCGAGACTGTGTGACTAAGAAATATTAGGCAGATATATTCGTGATTTTGCGAAAACCGCGTCCCTTCGTCACGCGTCAATGAGCAAAAGGGCGCGGCGTGTCGGGTTTGTACACTTCCTCTCCTCCCTTCTTAGCAGAGCTGACCATCTCTACACAGTAAGAGGAAACAGTAGGTATTGTATTTATTTTTCTCAGGTATTTATCTCTCTCACGCAGAAACCATAACCCGCTTTCAGTATTCAATTCCAAACGAGTGAAGTACGTCGTAAAGAAATTATCTAGATATTTCCATTCATCCACCTAGATAGAAAATAGTTGCGGTACCACTAAGAACCTAGATGAAGGTACCTGGATGACCGCTACACTATCATCATATCCCAATGTATGATCGCTACACCAGAGGCATCAAATAGCTTATTGAGAGACTTCAAGTTTGAGTAAGTAGGTGCTGTTGAAAAAGTCGTCGTAGATTTAATATAATAGCCTTTTCTACAAAGAATCGCTTGTTGATGGTCTACTTATGTTATTATAATCGATTGATTTTAGACATCCTACTGTTATTAATGTTACAAAATATTCCTGTACTGTGATATCGATTCGTCTCCCCGATGTCCCAGCGTCTTTACGATTCAATTCGGTCGAAGTGACCGCTGACAAGCGCTAGCGGATAAATCAGGCCGCGGCTCACTGCACACAATCGTGGACATTCGCCCGAATGTAATAACGTTGTTCATATTTCACGGGTTGCTTATTGTGGTTACGTGCGAACTTGATCGACTATTCGGTTAATCTTTGCGACAGGTTAGACCACATTTGCTTTTGCCAAGCAAACGATTCATTCATTCGTTATTATGTGTCTTTTTAAGGTTGCAGAGATCTTCAACCACTTTACTAGTATGCCTCCGACGGGGTTATGTAACGACTCTTGGACTTATACTGCTAGTCTTTTAACGAAGCACGGATCCGTATTTCTTATTTCAGGTGGGCAACCTGAAATATCCTAACAACCTACAGATCCTCATATTGCTAGACTACGGAAACAATGATGAACGCGTTAGGTATAACTTAAAACCAGCAGATTATAATTTCCATGTTGGAGAACAATCTGGAACGAGCACAAGCTCCTCTGCTAATGCTCTAATACCGAACTAAATGGCTAGCACTTTATCAGTATCGGTATCTTAGCATTTATCCGGAGAGTGGTCGGCGGCACGGTTCTAATCCCGGACATTTCCGGACTTTGCCGGATCAGGGCTCAGGTGGGCTGGGGCCCAACGGCTCGGAACCGATCATTTCGCTCTACACTTTATAGTTTGCCGGATCTCCCTTAAGGCTTGTAAGAAAGGTTGAGGGTTAACTTCCCAGCTCAACTTGCTCAAAGTTGCAAGTGCACTATCGATAAGGGTGTTAGATTACACTCAAACCGTTTTAATGTTCTGCTATCAATCGAATCCGCTCCACCGTTCCATTTCGGATTAGTCAGCGTTTGTACCGGCTGTTGCGAAGCCAATTTTTTTCCGCTCTCACGTCAAGCGTTTACACAAAACGGAACGCGAGGGCATCAATAAAAGCCAAGCACTCATTGCACTATAAATAGGTTATGCTCACAACAGGCTGCGAGGCAGACAGTTTTTAAATAAAACCCAACTCTTGCTCCCTCGCGAATCGCGTGAGCCATTAAATGTCGGATCGATGGTTGCACTGAAGTGACCGTTATAATAACGAACGCTTTTACGACCCACAATTCGGATCGCATTGCAAATGCTCTTTAAAAACCTTTAATAGTCATCGTTTCCTTTTTATACGGCTTTATTGTTGTATTGCCGAGCTAGGAGCCCGAGCCGTTTCTACCTGAGGAAGACAATAAAGGTTTCCCCATTTAAGTATGGCCGTTTTTGCTTTGATGTTCAAAATAAATAAACGATTATTTTCTTGTTTCCTACTTGTTGCATTTTGTTTGGCTCTTTGTAAACGCTGACTTTGCAAAATAATCCTGTTACGTGGACGACTTGATAGGAACAGAAGACGAGAGATTTTTGAACTTTGTTATGCGTTCAGGAGCGCACAGATCACAGAGTCGGAAGGGTTGGAATAAAAGACAATGGGCAAAAGCATTTTATTAGCGAAGTGGAGAGTGGCTCGGGCGAGGCGTTACCACAGCGCGGCCGCGGGTAGATTGATAAATGCGCGGAAGCACTCGGCGCCTAATGAATGGGGTGTGGCACGCACACTGCATACCATTGCAGTATCTGCAATCCTTGCTAACTGCACCGCCATACCATAACGTGGAGATATTTACGGGCTAAACGCTATGCAGCCAGCCGTGCTATTGGAGGAGCGGCCAAGAACAGCCTAAGCCACCTAGTATTAGTTGCTATCTGCAAACGGTAATTAAACTAGAGCCACACTAGAGCAATCCTATCATTTTGTATTTTGACTGAATTTGCCTTTTAGGTGTTTTAAGTGTGAGGTAAGCAATAAAGTAGTTTTGTGCCTTTGTTTTTATTATTTTACTTCACAAGCAAGAGGATAAATTCAACTAAATTAACTCAATACAATCTACATTTAATGAATATATAACCTGATGACGATTACAATTGTTTAACCATTGACAGGTACTAAGTTTACACAAACAGGAACAAAATGATGGAAAGGAAATGCTTCAAGGTTTCTTGAGGAAAGGACAGGACAGGAAGGATCTGAAAAACAACAAAGACGCGATTATTACGAGGGATTATTGCGTAAGGACAAGAGGATAGGCTTTTTAGCCGTCTTAGATGAGCAGGCAACTTTGATGTTTTAAAGGTTTATAACATCATGTCAAAAAATTCATTAAATTATGAGAAAATCTTTACTATTCGACATACTATCTTCCTTGCTCATCTTGGCAGGGCAATACCACTCAGTTTGAGTCAGCCACACGTAATTTAAAAGCGTCAAAAGTAAACTAAATATATCTTAGCGAATGTAGTACATCAAAAGTTAAATCGTGTTGGAAATGAATTTTGGCTTCGAGGATTCGTGGTGGAAAGGACAGGACAGGAAGGATCTGAAAACAACAAAAAATAAGGTTAATAAATAGGACGATTGTGCATGGATAAGGAAACAGGGATGCGGGGGCATGGTCGTGCCACTGCCAAGACGAGCCAAGAGTATTTTATCCGTTAACGCTCTGCCAACTCCACAAGGGATAAAAGCGTAATGTTTGTATGTGTAAAAAATGAACCTGCTTATACTGGTTATTCATACAATCACTAAGAAAAACCAGTTTAAGTTGATCCCTAAATGAGTAGGTGGATTTTCTGGCGATAGCACAACCAATTAGCGTGGAAATACTACATCCCCTGATACCGCGGCCATTTATGCGGAAAGCTGTTTTGCAGCAGACTTGTCTAGTGTAGTATTAGTTCAGCCAATAAATAAAAAACGAGAATACGAGTATATTTTGATTACCTAACTAATATCAGGTTCTGGATTCAAAAACGGCTGATGCAAATAATTCTAATTAAAAATACCAATATTGATCATTGGCTGTAGCGAATATTATTTTCATTTCCGTACTTTTGATTAACACCTTCTGGGTTAGGTACCTACTAAATTTTAATTTGTTGCAGTAAGCTGGCAACACTCTTGCCGTCATCCGATCAGACAGTACGCCGTTTCATTTCCTGATGGCCACCCACTGCGCCGGTCAAGATAGACGGATAACGAACTGGCAATTACACTTGGAACATGATGACAATCGAATACTTACAGAAACACTAATTGAAATAAGGGCATGGAAATATTTATTTGAAGAGCACCATTTTAAATGAAAGCTGCACTGATTGTTAATTTAATATGTATACCTCACCTAGATTTATTTTAGTCTGTACGAAAACCTTGAAGGAAGCATATACTAAATGAATACCAAATCATATTGTGACAAAAGATCATCAACATAGACCCATTTTTACTTAAGGTGTGTTCGTTATCGATTCTATTTGGAACCATAGTCTAAGCGGGTACGGTCAAATATCACCCGGAAGCTGTTTTGCCGGCACAGTTGATGCCACTTTGCTCAGTGATACTAGGGACCATTGTGAATGATTCCATCCGAGGAAATGAAAAATCCATCCACTGGATTTCAAGATGGCGGACCTTCGTTTTTTTGTATGGCACTAAAAAAATAATTCTTCTGGAACCCATCGTGCGGGGTACCTATCAAATGAAAGCGCTACACGAGACAATTTCAAAAATATATCGTTGTAATACATTTCAGTTACCCTTTTAGAAAAAAATCAAGTTACATTTTCAAAAGTAGTCAAAACATGCCAAGTTGAGGTCCAGTAGGTACGAAATGGCTGAAATAAAGTTTGTTAAAAGTATGAGAAATGATCCACCATATCCTCAAAACTAACGTCAAGAAAGGAATTTCGAAAATAATAAGATTTAATGCATTTTTTGCAATAGAAAGTAGTTCGATGGGAACTGCAGTAGGTTAGTAAGAACTGCTTGTGCGCCTCCAAAAATGTTTTAGATCCAATTCTTCTCATGATTGCTTTTATACTCAAAGCTAGATTATGATGTGTCGGATCATTTTGAATCTGCGGTTGCACGGTTGTGCCCCCGCCAAGTCGAGTAAAAAACGGGTTTGACATAGGTATCTACCTTGTTTTTCTCTACTCATGAATGCTATCTCACTTCTTACTTAAGCCGCTGTAACAAATTTCTTGTTATAAATAAGTAATGCGTGTTATGTTATTTTTTTTTGTATTTGTTCTGTGTTTGCATTTTGTAAAATAAATGGTTATTTATTGTTCTTAGATTGGTAAAACGTATCCCACCCAAAACATAAATGTGAAAGGCTGCCAAGTTCGATAATATTGGAATGCTTCGCCTATAAAAGAAGTGAGATCTAAATAAGTACCAAGTTCCATACACAGACCTCAGTTAAAAATAAATACAGGAATGCACACGTGATTTTTCGCAGTTTGGAAATAAGAATCTACTTTCCAAACTGCGGAAAATCAAGTGTGCATTCCTGTAACTATTTTTAACTGAGGTCTGTGTATGGAACTTGGTACTTATTTAGATCTCACTTCTTTTATAGGCGAAGCATTCCAATATTATCGAACTTGGCAGCCTTTCACATTTATGTTTTGGGTGGGATTTCATTTATTTTTGTAAGGTTTATTTTCTTTTTTTCTTATGATTAAGTTAGGTAAGGAAATATCTCATTTGTTTTTTTTTTATTTTATTTTTTATACTTTACTTTGACTAAATACAAACCTTCGTAACGAATTTTAGGTCGGTACGACGATTGGAAGATATAGATAATTTTTTTGTTTTAGTTCCTTAGAGGTATGAATTTACACCTTCATTATTTTTAAAACCGACTCACACTTGGCCATTTTCAGATTTTTTCCTTTACCTTGACCTAAAGACCTACCTCCATGCCAAATTTCAAGTCAATACGACCATTGGAAGTGGTCTAGGTTTTTGATGAGTGAGTGAGTCAGTCAGTCAGTGAGTGTATAGTAAAAATAGCGATTTTCTGACGTCAATATCTCAAGACCTACAATAGGTACATTAATGAAATTTTGTATTTTAGATAAGTAAGTAGATTTCGATAGATACTAGAAATTTCATATGCGTAGATAAAATAGATTTTGAGTTATAGGTGGGTCGAACTTGGCCCGAAATGGTTCGTGTAATATAACCCACGGCCGGTGTGTCGCTTTTTTTGCTCGAACTTGGCAGACACACTGCCGTGTGTCTAGATAGTCAAAAAAATTTGTTTTTGGAGAAGCGGGAGCAATGCAACATTGTATTTTAATTTGGACTATACGTTGTTATAGTTGCCTGGAAGAGATTACCTATTGGCGATAAGGCCGCCTGATTGTACACTTTTAGTTCTAGTTCATACTTAACAAATGTAAATTTCTTCTGTGTGCAAATAAAGTATTTTTATCTTATTTTATCTTATGGTTAACTTGAATAAAAATGTTTCTCTCGAAACAGTTCAGGCCAACTTCGACACCTATATAATGATATTTTGGATAACATTTGAGTCCTGAGGTTTGAAAACCCAAACAGTCATTAAATAAACATCACATATTTCATTTTCATTCAATTCCTTTGAAGCTTTTGCTCATTAGACCGCCCATCAAACTTCTAGAGCACTTTTAGAAGACACATATCTATATGAATGAAGTAATTTAAAAAAGCGACGTATGTTATACCATCAAAACATAACTTGAAACAAGTAGATGTGTTAAAACACAAAAACCCGACTGCGGTAATTTTAAAGTAGTATTTTGCTGTAAACTGTACATACATACTCTCGAAAAACATAACCCTCCTTCTGAGGCACTTGGGTAAAAAAAGTGTCGCCACTCACCTGTACCGTAAAAAAACTGAGATTTTCCTAAATAAAATATTGACCTAGAGTACTGTCGTTCCAATAGGCCAGATTTGAAAGCTTTCAAAGCCATACTAAAAGATTTTTAAAGCAAAATTTGTTACAGCAGGCCTACAGAAGTGAGATTTCACGATTTCACGAGTAGAGAAAAATATGGTAGATACCTATGGAAAATCCACTTTTTACTCGACTTGGCGGGGGCACAACCATGCCAGCAAATTCAAAATGATCCAGCACATCATTATCTAGCTTTGAGTATAAAAGCAATCATGGGAAGAATTGGTTCTAAAACATTTTTGGAGGCACACAAGCAGTTCTTACTAACTTACTGCAGTTTCTAATGATCTACTTTCCATTGCAAAATATACATTAAATCTTTTTATTTTCGAAATTCCTTTCGTGACGTTGGTTTTGAGGATATGGTGGATCATTTGGCATACTTTTAACAAACTTTATGTCAGCCATTTCGTACCTACTGGACCTCAAACTTGGCATGTTTTGACTACTTTTGAAAATGTAACTTGATTTTTTTCTAAAAGGGTAACTGAAATGTATTACAACGATATATTTTTGAAATCGTCTCGTGTAGCGCTTTCATTTGATACCCCACACGATGGGCTCCAGAAGAATTATTTTTTTAGTGCCATACAAAAAAACGAAGGTCCGCCATCTTGAAATCCAGTGGATGGATTTTTCATTTCCTCGGATGGAATCATTCACAATGGTCCCTAGTATCACTGAGCAAAGCGGCATCAACTGTGCCAGCAAAACAGTATTTTTTTGCTAAGGACCATGACTACCAGATCTGAGAGCCGAAGGTAGAGCCAAAGAAATTGCATGACAACAACTTTTTCCTGCTCTACAACTTCCTAATTGAAAAGCTAGGATCGATACATTTGAAGAGCACTATACGAAATGAAAGTCGCATTGGAGTGACGGGACCGTTGATATATTAACTCCATTGACTTTATGAGTCGAGGTGACGTTTATTAATCTAGCAGGTCACTCCGTACGTGAATACATTAATCGAATTGTTTATAGGCGACAACAACGCTTTGTCTAACGCGTCGGCCCTGATCGAAGATAAACAGGTATAATTCAAATAAGTACAAACGGATATAATGTGTAACGAATTCAACGAATTTTAGTGTTCATGGTTCCAAACCCACACGAACAAAAAAATGAGAACCTACTTTGATTCTTTCTAAGCGTTTCAAATATGATTCAACAGAGTATCAGTGGCATGAGAAAAACTACAATTTTCAAAAAAACAATTTCGGTTGTAATCCACGAAAAAATGCGTACCGGATGTAAAATTACAAAATTTGAACGATAATGCAAGAATTAGCTAGCTCGCGTCACTTGGCAAAGAATCCTAATCATAATAACTCAAGATCGTATCGCAGCAGTAGCGATGAACAAAAGGCGGCCGCGCTACAATGGCGCCCGACGTGGGGCCCCGGCTCTAACAAATTACCAACCCGCAGATAACTAAGCAATATTAAATCATAGTAATTTGTGGTTGCAAGACGCGGCCCCTTTCCTAACGAGTTATCTTGCCTGTATTATTGTTGCCTTTTCTTTCGGAATTTTGGCGATAAGCCGGGTAACGCGGAAATATTATCTGTTTGAATCTATAATGGTGTCTATGATGTGAGTAAGTTGTTTTAGAATTTACTTTTCCACCTTTTCCTTTTCGAAACCTAACCCGTAACCGAACGCAACGAAACCCGTTAAACACATAAGGTTCACTATAATTAAATGAAGACAATAAGCTTAATCATAACACTCATAACATCAATTCAACCAGACTCCGCAACAAAGCTTGAAACTGCAATTTCTCCGCTCATAAAACAGGGAAGCACACAGAGTTCTTGCAATCGCATCTTTTCACTCGCTCCTTGAGCGGCGCATTAGCAATTCTAACCACTGCTATAGTTGCTCGGAAATTGTAATATTTAGTCTTAATAAAGCCATTCGTAACGTTGAATATCCGGAACAGTGAGCCGCGCTGGCGAGACGCGCCCGAGGCGGGCCCGCTCCGCTGAATTTACAAAGCTTTATTCACGGCTACACCTACTACTTTTTACACCACATAATGCCGAGCAAGTTTCGTTAATTGAAACGTGAAATGAAGAAATTCCAAGCGAAATTTACATGGAAATAATTCTAACTGCAATAAATTTCGCACTCGAGCGGTTCGGGCTCTGCGGCTATTGTATTGCGAAGCGGCAACAGTGAGTTTATTAATGAACCGATACCGAGCAGTATGACCAGAGTGTTCAATAAATTGGGGAAATATTACCCCGCGGACAATGGATAGAGCCTCTCTGGCTCTCGGCATACGCAATCTTTTTAACATATTTTAAAAGCGGAATCCCGTGCCAAAATGTTTTAATTCGGCACTTATGTAACCGGCCCGGTATGTGCCCTCGTGAAATTGTGCGAAAAATGAAAAGCGCAGTCCGTATGGAGCATTAAATTAAGCCAACCAGGACGCCTCTTAAGTGACATGGATTAAAAAAAACAGGCGCTCTGTTACCCCTGCTTTATGCAGTATACGCTGTTGGCATTTTAACAAGGACAACAGTGGGTAATGGTCCTCACCTGTAATCCTAGCGCAGAACAGTGGAAAGAAAAAAGAAAATATACTTATTTTTCTCGTTAATGTTGCTTCTCTGAGCTAAGTAGAAACCCGCAGGGTGCTAAGCTTCTGTATTTTCCAGCTATAAATAAGTAATAGCAACAACTTTTCCTTCACTATCAGCATACGCTGCAACAACTTAGATGCTGGATATAAGCTTCCCGTAACTAAATAATAAAACCGTTAACCGAAAGTCCGTGCATGAATGTCATTAACTTTTTTAAAATGAAATCTTATCTATGGTTCTTACCATATTCGTAAAAAGCGATCGTATTTTTATTAAACGTGCATGGTAGCGACATCTAACGGACGGTTGACGAAGCAACAGATAACAAATTCAGGCTCGAACCACCATTTTCACCAACGGGAAAAGCGGAACCTCCGCGCGTCGCCATCTATGACGTAGCTCTGGAACTACGTCGTCATAAAAGGTTCCATCCAACGGGAACCACGCCAGCCGTGTGAACGCGTTGGTAACAACATGAGCAACCGTTAGATGGCGCTGTGATACAAAAACTCGAAAAGTTTCTATCCAATTATTGAATCTCGTCAGAATCTTTTATAATCTCATAGATATTACAGGTACCTAATCTTGAGAAGTGCCCTTTGAAGAGGGTGCTTCAAAAGGCTAATACGTTTACTGAATCGATTTGGCAAATGATGAAACATTCCAGATTAGAAGGAAATAAGGAAGAATGGTCCAAGTTCTTCCCTTATTTGATAAATTCGTTTTTTGTACAAGAACTTAAAAAGAGGTGGATTTTATTCAGTCAAATTGCTATTATCATGTTGATAATTTCTATGAAATGAATGAAATTCAAAATGCGTGATATCCAATAAACAAGCTATGAATCTGGTTTGCTTATAGAGCTTTTCCGTCGTTTTTCTAAAATAAATCTAAATACATCAGCACTTCGAAAATAATACTCTTTGTTTCTTTTTTAGCGAGATGAAAAAAGAATCTGTTCACAATTTTACGTAAATTTTACTTACAATAGTTATTATTTTATTTATTTTTGGCTAAGTATAACGACCAGAGATTTAGCTCCATTTGTCTAACCTGAGCCTCATCTTTCAGAAAGGCCTATTTGAATACCTACAGTTATAATACGCGCGCGATCGGATTGCAGCCACGTATCATATATTGTCTCCGCTTCCGAATTCAATCAGATTTCTTTTTTAATAACATAGGCCCACATTTGTCTGCTATCTCACCTGTAGGTAAGTGATGATGCAGACGAAGTTAGAGTATGCTTGTCTAAGTAAAGGTAGGAGAAAATCATACGTAATTACCTACCCAGATTTTTTTGGCGAAAACATCGTCTACATAAATAAAGACCATATGATAAAACTTACCGGTATTGTAGTGTCCGGCGTCATGTGGAACCTGACACTGGAACTAATAGTCTGAAACAAACGAAATTAAATTCAAATTCTTTGTAAAATAAATTAGGTATCTTTTCTAGGATCACGATTTTGTGTTGCGCCGACCCAAGTAATTGGGATAAGGGCAGGAAGATGATGATGATCTAGGTTCGTGTTTAATTCCTGATTTCTGTAGGACTAAACATTACAGTACTTGGAGTGTTGGAATTGTTTTCATAAGCTCAGTTTTCATTATTTCTGGAAAATTGCTAATGCTGCGTAATTCTTTTTTGTTATGTTTGATGTGGGCGTTTCATTATAACAATAATATTTCAAATGTTTTTCTTTACGACAATCATTCAGGACATTTAATTAAAAAGAGTTTTCGGATAAATACTTACATTATTTTTATATTATATTTTTTTCGTAATTAGCTAGCTTCTAACCTGGATCTTAACTATGTATCTTCTAATGACTTTAAAAATCGAAGTACTTTCAATAAGTTTGTCGAGTAAATTTTGGTCGTTTCTTCGAAAACTGATAATTAAACTAAATAAATTCTCACGAAGAAGAAAGAAACAATAAATATCAAAGTAATATGATCTCCCATACCAAATCACGATTAGCTTGCTGTATTTACTATGGAAAGTGAAAAAAAAAATGTCCACTGAAAATTTTCATAAGTTAAGTTGTTTAGTTTCATAGTCTGAATGCACTCTATCATTATTCCCAGAGCTGTCCTTTACCATAACCATTTTAGACTTCAGCTGTCAAATATGGTTAACCGCATGGTGGCGGTGATACCACCTCTAATATAATTCCCAAAGAGTCATTGCCAAATCCTTTTGCTACATGTAACAAAACATATTGCGTTTGTTCTCTAATAAAACATGTTGCGCCGACCCCAAGTGATTTGGGATAAGGATAGTCAGATAATGAAAATGAAGTCTCTACTTGCGTTTCACACAAAGATATTTTCAATAAGCAAAACGACACCACGAAACAACTGGTACAACATATTTTACAAGTATAATATATATAAAAACAGCATTATTTATCATTCCGTTTATCTCGCTGCCAGGTTTATTCTGAAACCCGGGGCTCTGAGATGGAACAGCCGCGGGGGACAGCAGGGAAGCACTTGATATAAATGAGGGACCTGTTTTTGTCGGAAACATTTGGTTGATGCCAGGTCAGACGTGAAGCTCTAGTACCTACTCTGAAGTAACTATTTGAATATAATTTTTGGAAACCTTGCAAACCAGACTCAATTAGAACCGCGGTAGCCCAGTTGGTAGTGGCGTCGGCAGTACAGATGCCGAAGGTCGCAGGTTTAAATCCTGCCTGCGGCGGAAAATTTTGCAAGTTTTCCAAAAATTTTATATCTAACACGAGAAGTGTTTTAAAATGTGGTATTCTATTTGAAAATACTTTGTTTTGAATTCAAAAGTTTATTCCTAAGAAAGCCAGGCCTGCAACAACGATAAGGGCAGCTGCATTCTGCAGTAATGTCTTCGAAGCAGAGCCGTAAATAGGATATAAGAAATTGCTAAACATTATTATGAGGGGCAACAAAATGAAGAACTTTTTCTCAAGAAATAGATATATGGGTAGAATGATGAAAAAGAATTTGGACATCCCAAGAAATACCTTAGTCGGATAACTCACTTTGAAACAGGCTGCTGCAACCAATAGTCATAACAATTAACAACAACACAAGACAACTGTTGGTAGGGTAAAACAGTATTTTTTTCGGGCATTAAATAAATGAGAAAATTTCATATAACAGCTGTTGCTATGAACGTCAACGTCTTGTAAGATTGGAGTACATTACGAAGTACAAACAAAATCCTATTCCTACTATTCCTACTAATATTATAAAGGCGGATGTTTGTGTGTGTGTTTGTTACGACATCACGCTAAAACGGCTGGTTAGATTGACATGAAATTTTTCACAAATATAGAAGAGTATCTAGAATAACACATAGGCTACTTTTTACCACGGGAAAATGTCTCATTCCTACGGGATCACGCATATTCTAATATTTTTGCATAGGTGGCGTGACTGAGCCGATTCGCGTTTTAAACGTTTTCGCCGAAAACTAACAGCGACATCTCTTGGCGAGTAATGCTTTCTTCCCGCGGAATAATAGGTTGCAGCGGGTGAAACCGCTGACGGGCAGCTAGTAAAATAATAAACCAAAGGGTTTGTTTACAGAATAAACCGAAGCCAGTCGAAGAGAAATTACTAAGAAAGAAGATCATTTCTCATCTAGCGGTTATTCCTGTATTAATTCCGTCTATTTATCATGGAATGAGTTCAACCGATATGAATACTTGTTCGCGGCCATGACACTGCTTTAGCAGATTCATGGTAATCGGGTAATATCTGAGTCGTTTAAGTAAGATGAAAGTTATATCACTGGAAGACTACCTACTTTAACGGTTTTGCGCTGTATTATCTTAAGATATAAATCGATTTTAATTTTTTTCTATTCTTAACTTGTTTAAGTCTCTGTTTTTCAAAATTTATTACTCACTTGTCTCTATCTTCTCGTGTGGAACACCGAATCGTCCAACGACCTGATGAAATCTGTTGTCAAAGTTTTACAACCGCCTACTACACGTAGCAGGCCTTGTCTAACGACCGCCATCTAAGTCATATTGTACAGCTGGGTCGGCTTAACGTGCCCTCCGAAGCACGGAAGCACTAACTTGTTATGGTATGTTAGGAAAGGTTGGTACAAAATAAGTAGCTCACGCCAAAGAAGTGGCTCTTTTTTCGTTTAAATCGATAAAAGCTCCGAAAATCAGCTGTTCTCAAACAACAGCATATCCTTTCTCCAAAGCTTAATCCGTTTCTAAATCTACACATAAACGGCTCAATTCATCCAGGCAGTCCAAATTACTGGCGCAGACAAATTGTAAAAACGCTTTCAAGTCGTGTCCCACATCAGTCAAGCGCCAGGAAGGAAATATCTCAGCAGTGGAATCACGGATTTCCGATCTTTTATTTATTTTAGATACTGGATTACTTTAGATAGAAATGAGACTGGATCTTTGGAATCCATTGCGTTTTAGTCGTTTCTGAATGATGATGATGAGCATTTTGTAATTTGCACTACTGGGGCCTTTTTACCTGGCTGTCTCAGAGACGTTAATGATTTTCGTGATTATGTATGTGACAAATTGTAAAAACGCTTTCAAGTCGTGTCCCACATCAGTCAAGCGCCAGGAAGGAAATATCTCAGCAGTGGAATCACGGATTCCGATCTTTTATTTATAAAAGGATAAGATAACCTATAGAGCTTGCTTTTAGATAGAAATGAGGCTAGTTAGAGATTTGTAGGATACATTGCGTCTTAAACATGTTCAGGTTTGAAGTGTATTGTGGTACCTATATTTGCATGTCCTTGCGGAATATTACATATTGTTGTTTTAATCCGATGATCTTATACTTTAATCGCGTAATTTTCTATCTTTTGGAAAGAGGACTGCAGTACTGGAGTTACTGGCGGTGATTCTTGAGATCATTCAATAAATACAAAATGCCTTGGTTGGCTATCGTTACGCTGGTTCATCGCTTGAAATATTAATTGTAACAAAACTAAATTTAAAAATTGTAAAAAAAAAATTATATTCCGCGGAATATGACTAAACTAAATACATCCTTTGAGATTGCACAGAGGCTAAGGCCATATGTTTGAGGTTAGAGCACTAGATGCTTATCAGGGGCAATTAGGGCAGCCAATATAACCCCAATCCTGCGACACGAGACAGAATTTGCAGTATGCGGGTAATTCCCGTCAGGACATGAGGATAATACTGGAGTATACCATCGCCAGCAAATCCACAAATATTAAGGGTCTAAGCTTATTCTGGTTGTTCATACAAATACTAAGAAAAACCAGTGTGAGTTGTTCCCTTAACTGCGTAGGTGGATTTCCTGGCGATAGTGCCTGCTTACTCTAGTACTAGATAGTACAAAGGGGTTTATGTAGTGCTGCTTTCTTCAAGAAATATTGTAGGATACTTACTAGAATAATGATCAAGAATCTTTCAAAGGCGCTTCGTGGAAAACAATATTGAAGAAAAGAAAATCCATAATCTAAGGTCTTTCTCATCCCCTTCACAGACAAAACTTGTTGAAGATTACTGAAATCATAATGAAGAGCTGTTATTGATTTTGCGTATCACTATTTCTAGGGCTTTGTAAGTAGTCCCGCGCGCCGTCTCTCTAAATTTGTAAGGTTAATTAAAAAAATGTGTGATAGCCGTTTATTCAATGCCAGAATACGATCCGACGTTTTTAGGTTACCGTGACAAATCTTAAGATCAGGACAGCGTATATAAACTATCTACCTGCCTAAAAACTTTCTTGTACCTAAATCTATTAGAGCCTAACATATTCAAAAGCGGTAATGTACTTGAAAGCATAAAAAGGCTGGAGATATGATAGTCCTGTCCTAGCCATGTAGATCGGTCGTTACACATTCCCGTCTAGTCCCGCATTTTCGCTAAAGGTCGACGACTGGATGGCACATCGTATATATTTACAGGAAGTAGGTTATTGTCGTCTTATGCCCATATAAGTATAAAGGGTGTTCAACATTTCTGTTTTGGTGGTATAATATTGATATTGTTTTGAGGTTTCTTGGTATGGGTTTTATAAGACATCGCTTTTGTTACCAAGCCAAGGTAACTGCTGTTATATGTACCAGCAAGGTAGCAGCAGCTTAGATGTTACGTTACTTACACCGAAATTGACACGACTTATTTCTTACAGCGGGAAAACCTAACTTTTCCTGCGGAGAAAAACTTATCAGCTAGCAGGGAAAAGCGCTGGACAGGCCTCTACCATCATACATCATGTAATAGCTGTCTACTATTAGGATCTCAAAGGATTGACACCCTGTATGCTATGTACAATATGGAAAATCCTTTATGGCGTAGAAAGGAGACAAAGTGTGTATATGTTCAAACTATGTATAAACGCTGATGTTTTCTGTCAAAAATTACGAAAATTCCATTGCCTTAGGGGTGACAATAAAAAAAAAAAACTTTACCTAGTGCTATTTTCCAAAATGTTTACTACAAGTTTGGAAGTTCATGATTCTTGAGAAAAACATTAAGCATCTTCTTAATTTTTTGTATTTTTTCTTACGATTGTGGGACAGAAATACTATAGTCATAAGTAATGGGTCATCATAGAATTTTTACTTCTTCAGTCAAATATGAAAGATGATTACATTTTAAAAATGATTTGTGTGGCTGGTTTATACTTTGTCATATTTTTATGTTTTATAGCTTGGTCATATAATAAATCAGGGGATAGAGTGCTTATAGTGCTGAATTCAAAATATAAAGGCATCTCGTGATTCTATTCAGGGACGCATCATTTAAATAGGGTGTCTTGACAGCGTTCTAAGTACGTTATTCATAAAATTAATTACTTCTTTGCATTGTAGGTACTTATACATAATGTATGACTATCAAAAAGTGTACCAAACGGTATCCCAATTTAAAAAATACAAGTCCAAAAACAAACATACATAGTATATTAAACTGCACTAAGTAATCACTTTCGCAAAATTTTCATCTTACTTCAATTGGGGCTGGCAGGCCAGCTGCGATCTTGCCACTGGTATACAAGATGGCTGAATTAGGCCACTTGACAACATCAAATAGACACTCGACAAACTCGAGAGTTGTTGTGAAAGTGCGAATTTCAGGATAAAAGACGTTATTTAAATCGATTAGGACAAAGTACTGATTTTAACTGGATGGCAGAAACAGAGATCGTGCCTTATGGCGGCCTACCTCCAGCCATGACTGCTATAGGCTCATATGATATTATGAGAGCCCGATAATAAGAAAGTTAAGCTGCAGAATCGTTGATAATCCTTAATCAGTTATAAGAAGTTACATATAACTCTGCAACTACAACTGCAAAATTAATTTTTGCATTTTTTAAAGTAGATTTTAATGTTTAAGTTTCACTAAAGAGACACATTTGAGTTTCGCAATACCGGCATAGAAATACTGAATACAGAAAGCTAAAACCGCAATTGAAAAAGCGCCCGATATTCAAGCCCTAGGCCGGGAGATCTTTTCATCCCCAGATTTCTGGAGCGGCAAGTTTTTACTGGAACTATAACCTACACGAGAAATGAATGTTTCTCTTTGGAAAAAGGTACACCAAAAGCGGAACTAGTAAATGCCATTTTTAAAACTCAATTTTATTGCGAATAGAATTTATGAGTGTAAGTTTGCATGTATATGTCACCGTGAAATTACAAACACCGCTAGATTATAGTATTATAGTATTTCTCGCTAAATTAAAATCTGTCGAAATATTGTAAGAAATACACACGGATCACAATTTAATGTACTTATCAATTTTCAAAATATTACAATATTATGAAGTAAAACAGTAAAACCGTCAACTCGTGTTCTGATTGGTCGAATGTCTGTATGTCATGTTTATTTGACAGCTGATCGCCATTTCGATGGGTATCGAACGTAAACAAACAGTGCATATGAGATTATTTTCTTATTTCATAAGTTTATATGAGCAATTTTCAACACGAAATTATAATAAAAGGGAACAAAAACGATTTGTTTACGCTCGAGAACCAACGAAGGCAATCAGCTGTGAAACAAAGATGGCGTCGTTGGCGACATGATGCTTGACTTGACCAATCAGAACGCGAGCTGCGTAATCGTATCACAGTTTCACGGTTTTAGTTCGTTATATTGTAATCTACTGAAAAATTATACGTTAAATTGTAATACGTGTGAATGTGTTACAATATTTCGACAGATTATAATTTAGCAAGATAGATTATAATCTAGCGTTATTTGCAATTTTACGGTGACATATATACTACACATTGCATGTACATTCCACGCGTTAGTGGACAAGATACACTTGCTTAATTCGCAGGCTTAAAATTTTTTTTAAGTTTTCCAAAATTTGTATACCTCACAGAGAAGTTTTTATCGCTTTGACTATATTCAATCTGCAAAGAATGAATTAGTCGCTCGGAATTAGTTGCAAAACTACCCCGGTAGATGGAGCCCTTCCACGCGTTAGTGGACAAGATATACTTGCTTAATTCGCAGGCTTGATTAGAACCGCGGTAGCCCAGTCGGTAGTGGCGTCGGCAGTACAGATGCCGAAGGTCGCAGGTTCAAATTCTGCCGGCGGTGGAAAATTTTGCAAGTTTAGAAAAAAATGTACATACTAGTCGTACATTCAGACTATAGTCCGTCAGCTTCGTGCGCGACCCTCCCTAGGGGTGACAGACGTTGAGGGTAGCGGGAGGTGTAGCGGGGAAGGGAGACACGCGCATCCGCGCCGCACGTCATATTATAATGAAGTGCTTCCTCGCTCCCCCACCGTCTGTACCCCGCAGGAGGGTCGCGCACGAAGTTGTCGGACTATAGTCGTACGTCTGCGAAGCTAGATCCAGCATAAAGCATTCAGATGATTCAGATTTATTGAGAAAGACGCCTTTTTTTAGCTACAGGCATAAAAAATATGGAAATGTTTTCCACACATAAGAGAACCACCCCATAAAATTTAAAAATTGTATCTTGGAAACCATAGGTCGAATCGCAAAAATGTTTTTAGAAGTCCTAAGAACACTCAAATAGCACTGACCCGTTTGGTTCCCTTGAGAAAGCTTGTTTACTTTCGTGGGTTGGGCTGCAAGCACCCCTTGAAACAATTTAGCCTTTATTGTGCTTTATGTCTTCGACCAGACAACCTTCAGGTTACCTGAAGACAAGCCACCCTCATAAAAAGGCCAAAGCCACCTATCCATCAAATCAGCAATCCCAAAATGGCTCTCATTAGGTCTTGAAAATGAAGTCTAACGACAAACGTACGTCAAAACAGTCATTAGGTTAGGTTATATTTTATAGCGTAACTGAAATGCTTTGCACATTTTACGTATAACGGCATATACTTACCTACTTACAGACAGAATCCAGTGGCTTTCAAATAATTAGCAAAAACATATCGTATCTTTTTCTTCTCAATGATATCATAGTTAAATTGGTGATGATGAGAACTCTAGATAAGTACTGGATGGACTCTCCAGGCCAACTATTATTCTTCTAGTTCTCTGCCAACCCTTAACACATGAGACGTGCGACATCGTGATGCCTTGCAACCGTTAACAAATAAAACGTTTGAAACAGAATCGACGCCGGTTACACACGTGAGACGCGCGTCGCATCGGTAACAGCCGAATATCCTGACAGATGCCATCTTACATCTCTTCCTACATAAACACGGTGCGCACGCACTGGCATACAATATTATTACAGCTCAGCGCGTTTGAAATGGCGTATGCCGGCCGACGTAATTTGCTCCTGGTTTTATAATTTGTGGTATCGTTGAATTTTCATGAGTTGACATTTTGTGGCCGCAAAAAAGCGTCATGAAAATAACAATTTTACGAAGCACGAAATCGTTAACATCCCCAAATATTTTCATTTTGTAATAGGTCAGCTGAAATTAGACGCTTGAAAAGATGAATTCGTAAATTGGTGCTTACTAAGTACTACTTAGGTTTTAGGCGTAAGCACTACAGAGTAGAAGTGAGACGTGAGACATAAGATGACATCTGTCTGACTCTGACGAGTGATCGTTAGTCATCATCGCGTCTTACGTGTGTAGCTTTTTCAATTCTGTTTCATACATTTTATATGGAAATGGTTTTAAGCGTCGCGATGTCTTTTCTATGGAGCTTACGCCTTAGTTAATCTAGGTACTTACAGGTGGTATAGGTGCAATAAAATATTGACACACGAACAACTTTTGGCACGTAATGCCGAAGGAAAGTCGTCATCATTCTATTTTGTATTTTTATTAATTTTCATTTATTTAATTTTTAACTCAAAAATATTCTCCCTCTTTTCAGAAAGTACAGCATAAAAACTCCCTTGAATACAACAATAATTAGCCCGTCTTCTTAGAACTCGCATTCCGCTTTTGCCGACCGTGATAATCTATTTATCTTTTCTGTTGATAGTACTAACTGGATTTAAATCTTCCCAGGGTTGTTTTGTAGCCCCGGGTTGATCTCGCCATCTTGAAGGCTTTTTCCTTGTACCGGATTATTCGGGACGGGGACCTGGGGACGTATTTTTGAAACAATTTTGCAAGCGAATGTTTGCAAGTGGTCTAACCTTGCGTTTTACACTTTCGTGTAGGTACTTGAATAAGTCAAATTTACTCATTGCAGGATTGATCAGCATCACCCCATATCTTTCCCGTGGGTGTCGTAAGAAGCGACTAATGGATTTGAGAGTTGACGTGTATTGCAATTTTAGGTGACAAGCTGATAACCTGTCACTATGGTAATAAAGTCTTTTGAATGATGCTCAAACTTTTGTAAGACGTGTTAATTGCTGTCTTCTTCTACTTCTTTTCGTGTGGGACACCGAGTCGTTCAACGACCCGATGAACCCTAGTGTCAGAGTTTTTCAACCGCCTACTGCAAGAAGCAGGCCTCTGACATGGTTGTGTAACGACCGCCATCATAGACAGCAACCGGGACCGACGGCTTAACGTGCCCATCCGAAGCACGGAACCATCTTAATTGCGGACAATCAGGTGGTTCAGCCTGCAATGTCCTAACCAGACTGGGAACAAATTCACAAAGTGATAAATATCAACTTTTAAGTGCTGTTTTAACAGTCGTCTACGGTCTGCCTACCTCGCAAGGGATATAGGCGTGATATAATGTATGTATGTAGGATTTTCAAGGCTACATGTGAATTGATTTGAGTAGTAGCAATGGTCAGATGATCCGTGGCATTTTCGCATGCAAAATTGTTTCAAAAATACCGCCTTCTGCCCGACCGAATGTTGCGTAACTGTTTATTTAGAAATGGTAAAACTTTTTTTATTATTCGCACCAATCTTGAATGTTACGCAAATGCTTTTAGAAAGGGTAAGAAATAATATTTAGCGCGGTATCCCACGGAAGTATCTATGCCTAAACTAACTCCTACCTACAGAAGCAAAGAAATTGAAAAAAAAAATAAGAAATAGATTTTTTTTTTAACGTTGGCCGGGGATTGAATCTGGGACCGTAGGAGGTACCCACGGGGGGGACGCTAGTCCCACTACTCTGCCAACTGAGCTTTTGAGGGGAATTTTCAACCTCTTAATGCTCACCTCGAAGCGACGTTTTTAGCGACATCTGGTATAGTAGTTTATGAGAATAATATACTACTGTAAGTGCATTAAAAACCCAATATATTTATTCACTCTAAAGTGTCTATATTTACTCTAAATGTATTTTTGCCATTGATAGTTTACTACTACTATAACAGCCACATAAAAGTCCACTGCTGAACATGGGCTTCCCCCTAGCTGGGGGGGTATTTGCCATACTTACAACGCTTGGCAGGTTGGTGAGCGCAATGCAAGATGTTGCAATGCGATTGCGAAATTCATCCAGGTATTGAACCCCTGGATGCATTTATCCCTTAGTCGCCTCCCACGACACCCACGGGAAAGATAATATGGGGTGACAACATTCTAAGCCAGCATCACACAGCGTAGTGTAGCGGCATTGATAGTTTACCTCACGACGAATGCGTTTTAGACCTTCTATGTAGGTAAGTAGGTAGAGCAGATTGCTAACTTCAGTTTTTTTTACACTACAGGTTACTTATCATTCTTCAATATTATGCAAATGGTTTCAGCAATCAAGCAATCTTGAATATTATGCAAATGGTTTCAGAAGATTTAGCGCGACACAGCACAGCCTACAGAGGTAAAGCCAAATTTTTATTATAATGGTAGGTATTTCTACTAGTTTATTTCACGGCACTTGCCAACTAATGCAGATTGGCGAGTGCTTAGCGATTGCAGTAAAAACTGTTTGTTGATAGAGCAATCTCCTGACTTCATAGGTTCATAGTAGGTTACGTATTACCAACACTACAATAAGACAGAAAAATAATTAATTTTGATAATTTTAAGACAAGCTACGTATTATATTTATTACCTCCACAAATGGCGTCGAAGAACTAATTTCAGTTCACTTAGTCTTAAAAAGTTGTAACTCATTTAGCCCGATCCGCTTCACTGAGCTTTATAAGTTAAACTCGCTTGATTAAGCAAGCAGCTAACTAGGTGTGCAAACTATTTATCAACTGGGATCGTGAATTCATAACAAAGGTAATGAGCGAGGTCTTATAAAAACTTGTTATCTGGTGTCGGTTTAGAATAGCATCACCATATACACTCACAGGCACAACTAATCGGCCACCAATCTGTAATGGTATATTTCATGTTGATTAGAAATATAAATATAAAAATATATATTTATCTAATAAAACACGAAATGTAAATAGTAATAGATAATAATATAAATTAACTAATTTACAACTTATATTAACTGTAATTATTATCAATGTTATAAATATTAAAAAGTATTTCATGCTAATGCAGGTGGCCGATTAGTTGTGCCGGTGAGTATATTTTTTTCCGTGGGTGTCGTAAAAAGCGACTAAGGGATTGTGTATTACAATTTTAGGCGACAGGCTGACAACCTGCCACTATGATGATATACAGAATGACTTTCAATCTTAAATATGTCAGACGTGGTGTAAATGGCATTTTTTAGCAGCCGTTTACGCTCTGCCTACCCTTTTATCCCTTGTAGCTAGTATTAAAGATACATACATAATACTAGCTACCTTTTATGTTTATTTTCTTCGCAAATGGCGTCGAAGAACTAATTTCAGTTCACTTAGTCTTAAAAAGTTGTAACTCATTTAGCCCGATCCGCTTCACTGAGCTTTATAAGTTAAACTCGCTTGATAAAGCAAGCAGCTATCTACGAGTATGCAAACTATTTATCAACTTCGATCGTGAATTCATAACAAAGGTAATCAGCGAGATCCTTTTTACTTTAATAGATGCAATAGTCCACTGCTGGACATGGGCCTCCTCCAAACTTCCCATACATTTGATTTCTTCGCGGCAATATTGAATATTATGCAAATGGTTTCGTCACAGCACAAACTACAGGTATTCTAATAATGGTTTTTCTGCTAGATCATCTCACGACACTTGCCAACTGAAGCAGATTAGCGATTACATAAAAACTGTTTGTTGATAGAGCAATCTTCTGACTTCATAGTAGGTTACGTATTATCTACACTACAATAAGACAGAAAGAAAAAGTTTTAATAATTCGTTTAGGCTAATTCACTGAGCTTTATGCAAACTATTTATCAACTATCATCGTGAATTCATAACAAAGGTAATGCCAATGAGATAAACTTCTTTATTTATTTTTACCCGACTGCCTCAGAGAGACGGTTATGTTTTCCTAGACAAGAAAAATATTTTTCACGGGCTACATTCCAAAAGGCTTGACGGATACTTAAAGGTTAAAAATGAGGTGTCGTTAGATTCGTCTCAGCAGCGCGAGTGACACTGGCTATAAATTCAAAATGGCGGTTTTTAAACGCAAAATGGAACATTGAAATTACCTAAGGCGGATTTTGTTTTCTAATAATTATGCTGGTTTAAATACTCCACCCACAGAAACAGTTTCCAATTTGCTGATTCAGTAGAGTCACCACAGTCAATAGACTCGTTTTTGCTATTCTAAATACATTAAGGTAAATATTTTAGTAGGTAAAATATTTTCAGACTTCTTTCAGTAGGTTAAGTACTTAGATAGACCTAGCTAAGACATACGTAAAACTAAGTAATGAAATATTAATTCTTGTTCAAAAACCAACTAACTCTCTCGGGAAACTAAGCAGCTCAGTACAAAGCTTGCTAGTACTAACTAGAGTAGAGAAGCACCGAATATTCGGCTACTTATTCGGCTTTCGAACAATTCGGGTTATTCGACTACAAATAATACCCGCCGACAGGCGAAGGCCCATGTCCAGTAGTGGACGGCAGTTATGGTATGGTTATGGCCCCAAATAATCTAAAAAATGACAGCCGATGTGGCGCAGTGGTTAGTATGACTGCCTGCCACGCAGAAGGTTCCGGGTTCAATTCCCGGTGGGGTCACTCACAAAATTGATATTTATCACTTTGTGAATTTATTCCCAGTCTGGTTAGGACATTGCAGGCTGAACCACCTGATTGTCTGAAAAGTAAGATGGTTCCGTGCTTCGGATGGGCACGTTAAGCTGTCGGTCCCATTTGCTATCTATGATGGCGGTCGTTACACAACCATGTCAGAGGCTTGTTACTTACAGTAAGCGGTTGAAAAACTCTGACACCAGGGATCATCGGGTCGTTGAACGACTCGGTGACCCAGACGAAGAGAGAGAGATCTAAAAAATATATATCAAAAATAACTCTTTTTCTATGCGTATGTCCTGAGCAAGCAAAATAGCAAGGTCCTTTGTTCAGCAGAGCTCTTCTAGAGTTTTAGAGATAGCTGGATCAGAAAGAAATGCTAGTAGCTCTTCGTTGCTATAGAGCAAATTACATGATATTTTTGTTGGAATGAACTGTGATTCTCAGAATCACCAATGTTCAAAGCCCTGCTAAATCGCATCGCTAAACATTTCACAAGTATTCGGAATTCGGCAAACTTCAGCACATTTCGGTGCATCTCTACTACTAACTATGCAGACTATCTACAAGGATCATGACAAGAGTTAATAAGCCGGCGGTAATTGGGTTAAAACGCATTGTAGCTCCGGCACAATGGATGAGGCACTGAGAGCCATAATTTTCGTCAGATTAAACGTATAGTGTTGCCGGTTTAGGGCAAAAATGGGTGTAGAAATGTAGAACCAGGCCATTGTAAAATACTTTATCACCAAACGAAGGAAGTAAAGTGGAATTCCCTGTCGGCGGATCTGTTTCCGGAACATTATAACTTGGGCCTTTTCAAGGCAAGAGTGAATAATAGGCACTACCTAGGCAAGCATGCTCTAACATCGTCTTCATCATCACTTACCAAAAGGTGAGATAGCAAAAAAACGCGGGCCGGGCCTATCTTATTTTATAAAAACGAAAAAATAACGAATAAGATTTAAATGCACGGAACATATACCAAAAGATTTAGGTCAGTTATTCTACATTCTGAATGGCGACAACGACACAACGTACCCTAGGGGAGGCAAACGTCCAGCTGTGGACTACCATAAACTGAAGTGATTTATTGTGTTCTTGCGGCTGATTTAGAACTATTTCCTACTAAATTAATTGACGTATCGACCGATGGAATATTTCAAAATAACGGAATAACTAGCCACAATAATTTTTGGTCTGGCTGTTGTAGGAACCCTTGTCAAAGAATACTAACAATAGCTACCCTACTTAGAAAGGTTCCAGGCTATATTCTAGCTAGGTTTAACAAGGTGGAAGAATAGTACTTAAGAGCCAAGAAAATGTCGGGAAATCCAACCTTCACTAGGTAATTATCGACTCCTATACCGAGAACTCGTCTTCAGAACATGACGGAAAGAAAAAAGTAGGAAAAGACACGGTAATTATTATTGGATCTAGAAAATAACTCTATAAATCAAGCTTATTCATGGACAATACTTTGTAAAGTCTATTAAGAGCAGATATTATACGGCTTTCAAAGGCCTAGGTATAGATAATATAAATTCATACTCATAAAACGCATGACTCATATTAATAACATACGCAACACGTGCATTGCATTAAAGGAAGAGGCCACATTTGTTCTTCTATCCTGTGGGACACTAAGTCGAACCATCCGATGAACCTTGATGTTAGAGTTTTTCAACCGCCTACTACTACTAGTAGCCCTCTTACATTGTGTCGTGTAAGTTATCCTTATGAATCATAGACGGAAACTGAGCCTGTCGGCTAAGCGTACCCTACGAAGCAAGGAACTATCTTTCTTTTCGGACAATCAGCTGATTCAGCTTGCAATGAGCCAACCAGACTAGGAACAAATTCACACAGTGATAAATATTATCAGCTTAATGAGTGAGCCATGGCGATTCGAACCCGGAACCTTTTGTCGCAGTCGCACTAGTACCACTGTGCCACATCGGCCGCCAATTTTCAACGAGAAACTAGGATTCTTCGATAGCTCTTGTGGTATTGGAATACAGCAATATACTAGTTTTCAACTTTTCAAGTCTTCAATAGAGCTCGTTAAAACGAAACGAGGTCAAGAGATAATGCCTATTGCTGCGTCTATTTCGCATCGAGATTTTGACGAAGTTTATTATACGAAAGTCACTGAGACATTCATTGCATGATTGCATATTAACGAGTAGATAGGAGTGAGTAAGTATGTGCACTCATTTCTGAATGGTCAGCAAAATTAAAATTAGGGCAGAGAAATAGTACGTATATAGGTTTTGTAAAATTCGTTGTAGAGTTTTTGGCCTTGGCTGAATATCTGTCGATTAACGGTGGCGGTGATACCACCTACAATAGCATTCCGAAAGAGGTTTGACGTTAGTCAGGCGGCTGGTCATAAAACGTAGCCAAAATATAGTTTAAATAAAGCATAAAACATAGCCTTTTGCTACGTGATTTTGTGTAATAAAACATGTTCCACGACCCCAAATGAATGGGATAAAGGCAGGAGGATGATAACTGGCACCAATTGTCAAGGCTATACACTAACCAAATATCATATCATGAAATGAAGCTTCATCAGGATGTCAAAAGACTTATCCTCAAAATATTTTTGTCTAAGCCACAAACTAAGTAAGTTGGTCCGTCCAGCTTTAGGGAAACATATCACCATTTACACCTCTCAAGCAGCCTTCGTACAAAATACACTTTTGGGAAACATTTGCGAAGTTACGAGCCCCTAAAGACCCTTAAACATGCACATAGCTACTTACATGCCAACGTTTATTATACCTACTACTACGTCATTATTGTGTTCTTAGATTTTACTACACACTTTTCTGTAATTCGCTACTTTCCATACTAGTCAAATGAGCTACTTTTTAAAACGATATTTTGTATGAGTATACCATGTCTGTCTTAGACATCACTGTAATCGTATAAAAATGGCGTCAAAATATGATCTTTTAAAAATACATTTCGGTTCAGTAGGTGACTGTAACTTTGCATATTTTGGAAAACATAGAATGAGAATTTTTACCCGACTGCATCTGAAGGAGGGTTATGTTTTCCTAGAGTATGCACGTATGTGGATGTGCCGAGTGGTTCTACTTACGAGGGTGTTTGTAAAAGGCAACGTAGAGTTTTTGACCTTGGCTACAATCTCTGCCAACCATGGTCAACAGTATGGCGGCGGTATCACCTACGATAGCATTCCCAAAGAGAGTTTACGTCAGGCAGGTCGTAAAATTGAGCAAAATTCTTTTGCAACGTAATTTTGTGTTTAAACAGAACATGTTGCGCCGACCCCAAGTAATTGGGATAAAGGCAGGAAGATGATGATGTAAGTATGTGGACAAGAAATTCTTTTGTCACGAGCTACATCCCAAACGGCTGGGCGGATCTGGACATGAGGTGTAATTAGATTCTTCTCAGCAGCGCGAATGACACTGGCAACAATAAAATTTCATAAATACGAAATTACGGATTTTTAACGCAAAGTATAATTTTGAAATTAGCGCAGTGGGGTTTTTGTTTTATAATACATCTGCTTGTTGGACAATAATTTTTAGTAACACGTGTCGCATTTTAAATGCAAGTACCGAATTTTTCAAGCGTTTACGTCGGAAAATGTACCTACTTGTGTATCTATCTACTACCTGCGTGATGCGAAAAAATCTCATTGCAAACGTGAAATACATTGTAAACATAGAAATAACATAGAAACATCCAAAATTGGAACAATTTGCGAATCCACCAACAATTTGAGAATTCAACTTGTAGGAATTCAAAATTTCGCAAAGTTAAAATTGTTATAAAATTTTGAATCTTCATCGGCTTTAACATTTTGAAAACTCTTAGAAATTCTACCGTTTGCTTAGTCCTAAGCAATCTTATCTCAAGGTTTGGTTTGAAAGTCAAATAACTTGCATATCATTGAATCAGAAAACTGAAAAGAAAGAATCAAAATATACAGCGTGTAAGGTTGTAGCTGTAGGTAATCTAAATACTCATAGGGTGCATTCAAGCCATGATATTAAACAAATTCTTTTACAAAAAGATTTCCGAAGACGGGATTTCAAATTTTCCTGATCTGATCGTAAAAAGGTTTGGTCTGATCGTGATTTTGCATCGGAGGATTCGGAGGTCCAAATTTTTTATACGTCTCTTGAAATATTTTCTTCTGGGAAGTTGTTCAGTTTCATGGCCTGATCACGCCTTTACAGTTTTCGGAGCACCGTCCCTTACATCCTGTATACCCTAAATTCGTATCTAAAATGTTTGTGACGGTATTCAGTCAGTCGAAATGCCCAGCGGTTTCATTTTCAGTCGAAAGTATTTGGCAATGTCTTAAGTTTGTTTTCGAGATCCGCACCATTATCATAAATTACAAACGAAAGGAGAAGTGAATCAGCATTTTATGTACTGATTACATTGTGGATTCATTGACCTGCCGATAGTTTTAGATGAAGGAGAAAAAACGATTATGATACAGCTTTTGATCCTTTAAAAGTTACTTTTATACATTGAGAGAGTCAGACAAAGAAATTGAGAGTGTTAAAATCACAATTTTATTTAATTTTTTCCATATTTCGACCAATATTTTCTAAAAATGATTTTTTTGGGGTAGCGCGTAGCGACTAAGAATACTACTACCCCTAGTCCACTCAGGGTGTTTCGTGTAAGGCCACGTAGTGTTTTTGACCTCGGCTAAATATCTGTAGACTATGGTCAATCGCATGGTGGCGTGGTGATACCACCTACAATAGCATTCCTAAAGAGGGTTGACGTCAGGCAGGCGGACGGTCATAAGACATTGCCAAAACCTTTTGCACATGTTGTGCCGACCCCAACTGATTTGAGATAAGGGCAAGCAGATGACGAGACAAATAGATTGAGAGTGTTAGAATCACCATTTTATTGTATTTTCTTTCTTATTTTGACTAATATTTTTTGAAAGTGTTGCTAGTCAGTATAGTTCGCATTTTAGGCTTGACAAAGTTTCGAAGATCCAAATTGTATCTACACCTACCTACATTTATTAAAACAACTTTTCACCAACTTTTTTCCTCATTTTCATATCAAATTTCACCGTCCAGTTCTCAGCGGAAATTTTCCTCGTTCCTCGTTTTATTTTCGTTATCTCCATCCGCAAGCATCCTTTGATCTCAAGATCGATGGAGGAGCTGAGTGTAATTTGCAGCACGCTGTCGGGGCGAAGTGCATTGTATTGTGTGAGTGTGGTCCTGGTCAGCTAGAAGTATTTTATGTATCTTTAGAGCTAGCGATATCAGAGAATCAAAAAATGACTGAAAATATTTCTAGGGTCAAATCTGTCTATGAATAAAGTCATAATCATAAGGTGTTCAGTGGACCAAATGTAATTTGCAGCACGCTGTCGGGCCGGAGTGCATTGTATTGTGTGAGTGTGGTCATTTCCGAGTATTATATATACCGGGAGTAACGGAAAGGGTATAACATGCCGAAAGGAGGTCAAGGAACTCATGAAACTGAACAACTTTTCCCATGGAACATGGGTCGAAATATGAAAAAAATATTTGGACCTCCCATAGTAAATCAATCAGCTGATCGGCGATTTTGTATGGGAGGTCCAAATTTTTTTCTCACATTTCGACCCATGTTCCATGGGGAAAGTTGTTCAGTTTTATGAGTACCTTGACATGCCTTGACCTCCTTTCGGCTTGTTATACCCTTTCCGTTACTCCCGGTATATCTTTAGAGCCAGCGATATTGCTGAGCTAAACAGAGTATCCGTGTTGATGAGAGAACTTCTTCTCTTCGTGATATTGTTGCTGGTGTGCCTCAGGGCGGTGTCCTGTCCCCTCTCCTCTTTTCCATCTTTATTAATTTTCTTACTCCTCTCCTTCAATGCCAACATCACCTTTATGCTGATGACCTGCAGATTTATACACAATGCTCTGTGAATGATGTTGTTTCTGGGATTAAGCAGATTAATGATGATCTGGTAACAATAATGAACTGGAGCAGCTCGCATGGACTCACAGTAAATCCCACAAAATCGCAGGTCATTATCATGGGTGGTTCAAAGCAGCTGGCGCGCTTAGACATGGATGATCTCCCTCCAATAATCTTTGATGGAACACGATTACCTCCCAGCAAATCTGTCAAAAATCTTGGTGTTATCCTTGACAGCACATTGTCCTGGACTCAGCAGGTTTCAGAGGTCAGTCGAAAAATCTTTGCTGCTGTTGGATCGCTAAAACGCTGGAAAAATCTATTGCCTATAAAGACCAAGATCGAACTTGCGCAAGCCTTGCTATTGCCGATACTTGATTACGCTGACACTTGCTACTTAGACCTCGACGAGGACCTGCTTGATAAGCTTCAGCGTCTTCAAAATGTATGCATTAGGTTTATCTTCTCGTTGCGCAAGTTTGATCATGTTTCCTCTTACCGTGCACAATTGGAATGGGTAACAATTAGACAGCGTCGAGACTCGCACGCAGCAGCGATTGTTTTTAACGTGCTGAATAGCCCCGTCATGCCCACTTACTTGACCGAACAGTTTAAATTCCTCGGTTTGGATCATGATAGACTGGTAAGGTCAAAGTCCGACAACATTTTAAAAGCGCCCTTTACGCGATCGGGTTACTATAAGGAATCGTTTCTTATTAAGTCTATTAATATATGGAATGCACTGCCGCGAGAGATTCGACACTGCAAGACATTAGACGCATTTAAAGCAAAAGTACATCAGCATTATCTTACAATGCCTAAGTCGATTGTCAAATGATATCCTTTAATTTCTATATATTTCTCTGTAAGATGTAACTATGTGTGTATATATGTCACCGTAAAATTGGAAATAACGCTGGATTATAATCTATCTTGCTAAATTATAATCTGTCGAAATATTGTAACACATTCACTCGTATTCCAATTTAACGTATAATTTTTCAGTAGATTACAATATAACGAACTAAATCTGTGAAACTGTGATACGATTACGCAGCTCGCGTTCTGATTGGTCAAGTCGAGCATCATGTCGCCAACGACGCCATCTTTGTTTCACAGCTGATTGCTTTCGTTGGTTCTCGAGCGTAAACAAACCGTTTTTTGTCCATTTTATTATAGTTTCGTGTTGAAAATTGCTCATATAAACTAATTAAATAAGAAAATAATCTCATATGCACTGTTTGTTTACGTTCGATACCCATCGAAATGACGATCAGCTGTCAAATAAACATGGCTGCGCGATATACATGAGGTCCGACCAATCAGAACGCGAGTTGACAGTTTTACTGTTTTACTTCATAATATTGTAATATTTTGAAAATTGGTACGTTAAATTGTGATCCGTGTGTATGTCTTACAATATTTCGACAGATTGTAATTTAGCGAGATATATTATAATCTAGCGTTGTTTGCAATTTCACGGTGACATATATATTATGTCTATGATATATATTAATATATGTATGTAAGTATGTATTGTATGTATTTATTTATATGTATATTGACCTATATGTATATATTTTTATTATTTATTTAGTAATAGTATGATGGAGTTCATAATTGTTCATATTTAATGCTTTTGCACTGCTCCGTTTTCTTTTCTGTTTTCCTCTACCCAAAGGTTGTCTGGAAGAGATCGCTCTTAGCGATAAGACCGCCTTTGCGCACTTTTAGTATAAGTTTTTCCTTTGTTATGTTATGTAATTGTGTGTAATAAAGAGTTTTTACTTACTAAACAACAACTCAGAGAGCAAACTGAACTTTATCTTACATGAAAATCAGTGTACTATAGTCGAACGAATTAAGCTATTTAGTGTGGGAGGTACAATATTTTTCAATATTAAATTTCCTCTACTTCCTTTGATCACAAGATCGATGGAGGAGCTGAGTGTTATTTGCAGCGCGTTGTCGGAGCGAAGTGCATTGTATTGTGTGAGTGTGGTCATCTTTGAGTATTATATGTATTTTTACTGCTAGCGACATCGTTTGCAGAATTTGCTATCAACTATCTTTACCTACTTATTTGATAGATCAACTGATGCTGGATTTTCACACAGTAATAGAAATGACAAAGATAAGCTGACCCCTTAAATCAGTAGGTTGAAAGAGCTGAGTGTAATTTGCAGCACGCTGTCGGGGCGGAGTGCATTGTAGTGTGTGAGTGTGGTCATCTCGAAGTATTATATGTATTTTTACAGCCAGCGACATCGTTTGCAGAATTTGCTATGAATAAGCTATGTTAACCTACTTATTTTATGGATAAACTGATGTTGGATTTTCACACAGTAATAGAAATGACAAAGATAAGCTGACCCCTTAAATCAGTAGGTTGAAAGAGCTGAGTGTAATTTGCAGCACGTTGTCGGGGCGGAGGGCATTGTATTGTGTGAGTGTGGTCCTGGTCATTTCCGAGTATTATGTGTATCTTTAGAGCCAGCGATATTGCTTAGCTTAACAACATCTCAGAGAGCGAATAATGAGTGAAAATATTTCTAGGGTCAAACCTGTCTATGTCACTATAGTCTGAACAAATGTAATTTGCTGCAAGTTGTCGGGGCAGACTGAATTGCATTGTATTGTGTGAGTGGTCATCTCGGAATATTCTATGTATTTTTACTGCCCACGATATCGTTAGCTAAATTCACTATCAACCCCACATTAACCTATTTATTTGATGGATCAACTTATACTGGTTTTCTACACGGTTACTAGGAATCACAAGTGTAAGCTGACCCCTTGAATCAGCAGGTTAAAAGAGCCGAGTGTAATTTGCAGCAGCGCGTTGTCGGGGCGAAGTGCATTGTATTGTGTGAGTGTGGTCATCTCGTGTTATTGTGAACCGGAACTACCAAAGGTTTTATAGCGCGCGATATATTATAGCTGAATGTACCTACACATATATCAGTGAGTTGAAGTTAGCAGCTGCCACAACAGTCCACCGCTGGACATTCGCTTTATTCTACACTTTAAAATGCTTAAATCGATCCGCCGGACACCTTGTAGATCCGAAATATGAACATCAGTGTACTTTAGTCGAACGATGAAGCTGTTTTGTATGGGAGGTACAATCTCTTTTCCATATAAAATTGCCCCATTTCCTTTGATCTGAAAATCGATGGAACAGCTGTGAGAAGGCTGAGTGTAATTTGCAGCACGTTGTCGGGTCGGAGTGCATTGTATTGTGTGAGTGTGGTCATCTCGTGTTATTGTGAACCGGAACGAGCAATGGGTTTTACAACAAGCGATATTTCATAACTAAATGTACCTGCAATATGTTTGCTAAAGCTGGCCATAAAAGTCACATTAAATGCCGCTACTGAACTCTCACTCTTTTCTATGAGAACTTCCTTAGATCTCAAGATCGATGGAAGAGCTGAGTGTAACTTTGCACAAAATATTAAAGCTTCAGTGCAGGAAATGACAGTCTCATCAACTGGCTCGACAGTCCATCTCTGAACATCACGTTTCTTCTATAAGAACTTTCTTTGATCTCAAGATGGATGCAAGAGCTGAGTGTAATTTGCAGCACGTTGTCGGGGCAGAGTGCATTGTATTGTGTGAGTGTGGTCATCTCGTGTTATTGTGAACCGGAACGACCAATGGGTTTTACAGCAAGCGACATTTCATAGCTGAATGTACTTAAAATACAACGGTGTATTTCATTTAGCTAATACATACATAGTCCATTTTGCGATGAGTACGTTTTGCGAAATGAACATTTTGCGAAGGGTACGTTTTGCGAAAAGTCCGTTTTGCGGTACGCCGGTTTATGCGCCGAAAGAAAACAAAATAGTAATAAATCAATCATACATTTACATAGTACCCATAAAATGAAGTAGCTTTCTACGTTCCTCTGTCTCTCTAGGTATCTGTCACTAACTCCTCCTCCTTTTGCGGGATTTTGTAATAGATAGAGTGATAAAAGAGGAAGCTTTATATGTATAACGAATGCCGGAAAAATCAGAGGAATATCAGGCCAAACCGAAATAGCATCGTATAGTGTGAAAACCCCCGATCCTTTGACCCGTATTGTGCTAGAAAGAGGACACTCGGTAACAGCGTGGGATAAACATTTATTGCTATGAAACTGTATTTTCTGCACTTTTGTCATAAAGATCGGATTTGTTATTCATTCGTACGAGAATTTATATCATAACTAGCAGCCCGCCCAGCGGTTTCACCCGCTGCTACTTACCTGTTTTCCCGTAGAAATTGGATCTTTGCCCGTAGTAAAAAGTCCATTACTCCGATCCAGCAGAGGTAAATGTGCGAGCAGAAGCGGCCCGTCATGCAGAATAACTTTTACTTTGAAGCCATTACCGTATCTCTTATTGTTTATATGGCATGCTGGTGGTCTACATCAGGTACTCCAGACCCTCGTGACCATGTGCCAGCAGAAGCGGCCCGTCATGCTAAATAACTTTTACTTTGACGCTTTTACCGTATCTCTTATAGTTTATATGGGATGCTGGTGGTCTACATCGGGTACTCCAGATCCTCGATGACCATGTGCCAGCAGAAGCGGCCCGTCATGATTCACAACTTTTTCTATGAAGCCATGGCCGTATCTCTTATAGTTTAGATGGGATGCTGGTGGTCTTCATCAGGTACTCCAGATCCTCGATGACCATGTGCCAGCAGAAGCGGCCCGTCATGGTGAACAACTTTTTCTATGAAGCCATGACCGTATCTTTTATAGTTTAGATGGGATGCTGGTGGTCTTCATCAGGTACGCGTACTCCAGATCCTCGAGGGCTGACAAAAAGTAGTTCATGTCCATCTTTACTATGCTAGTAATATCAGTGCCAAATTTCGCGAAGATCGGTAAAGCGGTTTGGCTTATTTGGGTAATATCCGCTGTATTTCCCGCTTTTCCTGCTGCTAACCGTTTTCCCGTGGAAATGAGGAATTTTCCCGTGGTAAAAAGTAGCCTATGTTACTCAGGAATGTTGTAGCTTTCTAATGGTGAAAGAATTTTCGAAATCGGTCCAGTAGTTTCGGAGTTTATCGATTATATACATACAAAAAAACAAACAAACAAACAAAAAAACAAACAAAGTTTTCCTCTTTATTATATTAGTGTAGATGATTGGAACCCCATTCAACCTAATTTATATTGTAGGTAATCGATAAACTTAGAAAGTGAATCTCAATATTTTACCATAGCAAAACGAAAAACTGGCGGTGGATTTCAGTCTAATAAACTCAACTGTTATCCTCCTCCTGTGCCGTGTAGTGCCGGCTTAGAATAGCATCACCCCATATCTTTTCCGTGAGTGTCATAGGAGGCGACTAAGGGATTTGAGAGTTGATGTGTATTGCGATTTTAAGCAACAGGCTGACAACTTGTCACTATGGTGACACATCCATTCTTCTGAGTGAATCTCGATAATTTGTCAGACGTGGTGTAAATGGCCGTATTTTGAAGCCGTTTACGCTCTGCCTACCCCGCTAGGGATATGGGCGTGATGTATGTATGTATTAACCTCGTTTTACCAAAGAATACTAACTTAGCTATTCGCTAGAGCTTTCCATTCCAGTAAAACAGACAGAATATAACTATGTCGCTTTGATTAAAGTAGAAGTTATCGCGAATAATAATTACTTTGTCAAATTCATTAATATTCACGTCTCCTACTTGACATGTCTAATTAGAGTGGATGATAAATAGCACTCTGCAGTCTGACTAAATAATAACATTTCAAATATTTTAGTAGTTAGTATTAGATGAATCAATACCAAAGACTAATAAAATAGTAGTTGGGTCATCATCATCTTCCTACCTTTATCCTGAGTAAATTAGGGTCGGCGCAACATGATTTGTTAGAACACAAAATCATTTAGCAAAAAGATTTGGCTAAGTTTTATGACCGGTCGCGTGCCTGACGTCAATCCTGTTTGGGAATACTGTTGAAGGTGGTATTACCGCCACCAATGGCCACCATGCGGTTGACAATAATCGACAGATATTCAGCCGAGTTCAAAAACTTTACGTCGCCGTTTACGAAACACCCTCAGTGGACTAGGGGTGGCAGTATTCTGAGCCGCTACTACGCGGCACTAAGGTACTAGGGTATCAACACCTAATATTTTATCACAGCAAAGTGGCTCTCCTATTAATTTCTCCTGCTGCTGCTCGTTTTACCGTCGGGTTCAAACGTTTTTCCGAGGTAGAGCGTAGATATGTTAAGATAGGATAATAAACAGTGCAAACAATTATAAGATGTACCAGACATCACCGGCAAAAACCTTGAAGAAGAAGAAAAGTATAGTACTGTATAAGAAGTTATACAAATAAATTCTAAACGTACCTAAACATACTTATCGTACCAAATCTCTAAATCATAGAACTATACTAAACACAAGCATCCAAAACACATTGGGCACAATGTGAATACAATACTAATTTCACGATGAGCTGAAGTTGAGTGGGTCTGTTCAAATATGGCGACAGAACTCAAACAAACGAAGCGACTGATATCAAGTTTACGGCAATACCGCGCTGTTTAAACAACTCTGTCATAGCCTGCGGAAGTATTCCTGCCTTCTAAATATCTAAATATGTACATAGTACACACATAGTATAAAATGATGCCACTTTTTGCGTTTCCCTGCCTGTCTGTCGTGGAATTCGCCAATTCCTCCGAAACTGAAAAATGACAATGCACAATTTTCTGCGGTGTTATTACACCCAAACACATCACAAAAATATTTTTCTTTACTCGCCATTCCGTCCGCCCGCACCGAACGCGCCGTTCACACTCAACCATTAGCCGGTTCGACACGGTTCCACAGAGCGCGTAAACGACGCGTGTGGATGTCTGCGTGAGTATAGCCGCGTTTGCTCGAAGCCGACTCTCTGGATTGCGCTAGCCAATACTTACTTTGTGACAATAACTAATTTCACGATGAGCTGAAGTTGAGTGGATCTGTTCAAATATGGCGACAGAACTCAAACAAGCCAAGCGACTGATATCAAGTTTACGGCAATACCGCGCTGTTTGAATAACTCTGTCATAGCCTGCGGAAGTATTCCTGCCTTCTAAATATCTAAATAATGTACACATAAAGTCAATCTCAGGAACTCATTCATATCTAGTAAATTTTTAGTCCTTCCTTGGTTGTGAAAATAACCATAAATTTACCTATGTGGCCCGGGTTCGATCCCTGGTCGATGCATGACATTTTTTCTATTTCTTATTTTTTATTGTGAGAATTATATGGCACTGCGAGTGCAATAAAATCCCAATAGATTCTTCCATCCTTGAATGCAGCTCTCATTATATTAGGTCTGCTCTAAGAAATTTCTTTCTAGAAATAAGCAGTGCCTGTTGTGTTCTTTTTCTTTTTGTATTTGTCCTGTGTCTGTTATTGTGTGCAATAAATGGTTAAATAAATAAATAATCTCATGTCCCATACATACGGGACACGCAGGATGTTGTCAAAAAACTGAACAATGCTTCTTCATTTGCTCTATCCAGATAACATTCAGTCGACAACAGAGCGAGCTCACTCCGAAGCCTGAAAAGCATTGGCTCACATTCTCACAAGACAGCAGCACTGCACTCTACTCAGCACTACTCATGATGAAGTTGCCGTGTGGTGCCGGCAGATAGCCGTGTGGTGCCGGCAGATTAGAATAGAACCACCCCTTCTCTTCCCGTGGAGGTCGTAAAATTCAGCCAATTCCTTTTGCAACACGATTTTGTGTTCAACGAAACGTGTTGCGCCGACCCCAAGTAATTAGGATGAGGGCAGGAAGATGATGATGATGATGAAGTTGCTCGTGATAAAATTCTGCCAGAAGCCTCGATTCTGACAGGAAATTTTTCCTCATCATCAACATAATGACAGAAATGGCAAAGCAAATTATGTGCTGCCAGGAACAGTCAAGGTTTGTGTAGTCTTAGCAGAAAATTAACCTTCAAAACACTCTTCTTTTTTATCTTTTTAGGTTAAGGACAATGATTGCCGGATTATAGTTATTATGATTATATATAGGGTGTTTGGAAGCTGGGTGCAAAGTCTTCAAGGGGTCAAGGTACTCATGAAACTGAACAACTATCCCCATGAAACATGGGTCGAAATATGAAAAAAAAATTTGGACCTCCTATAGTAAATCAATTAGCTGATCGGCGATTTTGTATAGGAGGTCCAATATTTTTTTCATATTTCGACCCATGTTCCATGGGGAAAGTTGTTCAGTTTCATGAGTACCTTGACCTCTTTTCGGCTTGTTATACCCTTTCCGTTACTCCCTGTATAAGGTGGCTATATCGACCGACAGCCCTTTTTTGTCTGTAACTGGTCCTCCTGTGTGCAGCAATGGTAGGACATGATATTACGTTTTGTAATGCGTCACACTCGCAACTTAGTGTAACTCATCTCATTATTTCCTTCCAGTCAAACATGGAGTCGCAGGCGTAACTTAAACAAGCGACTGATACGGAGTTTACGCCACATACAGCGAACTCTAAAATCTCGCTGTTTAAGTTTGCAACTAGGTCTTAGCAGCGCAGTAATATCAAAATGAATATCTTCGTAATGAGTTATTTCTGCCGTGGGATGCCGCCTTAGAATAGCAACAGTCCATATATTTCTTTAGTGTAACTCATCTCATTATTTCCTTCCAGTCAAACATGAGACGCAGGCGTAACTTAAACAAGCGACTGATACGGAGTTTACGCCACACACAGCGAACTCTAAAATTTCACTGTTTAAGTTTGCAACTAGGTCTTAAGCAGCGCATTAATATCTTCGTGATGCGTTATTTCTGCCGTGTGATGCTGCCTTAGAAAAGCATCACTCCATATCTTTCTTTAGTGTAACTCATCTCATTATTTCCTTCCAGTCAAACACGGAGACGCAGCCGTAACTTAAACAAGCGACTGATACGGAGTTTACGCCACACACAGCGAACTCTAAAATTTCACTGTTTAAGTTTGCAACTAGGTCTTAAGCAGCGCATTAATATCTTCGTGATGCGTTATTTCTGCCGTGTGATGCTGCCTTAGAAAAGCATCACTCCATATCTTTCTTTAGTGTAACTCATCTCATTATTTCCTTCCAGTCAAACACGAAGACGCAGGCGTAACTTAAACAAGCGACTGATACGGAGTTTACGCGACACACAGCGAACTCTAAAATCTCGCTGTTAAGTTTGCAACTAGGTCTTAGCAGCGCAGTAATATCAAAATTAATATCTTCGTAATGTGTTATTTCTGCCTTGTGATGCCGGCTTAGAATAGCATCACTCCATAATTATTATCTTTCTTTAGTGTAACTCATCTCATTATTTCCTTCCAGTCAAACACGAAGACGCAGGCGTAACTTAAACAAGCGACTGATACGGAGTTTACGCCACACACAGCGAACTCTAAAATCTCGCTGTTTAAGTTGGCAACTAGTGTACTAGTTTCTTAGAGTAGTATCAAAATTAATATCTTCGTAATGCTTTATTTCGCTGTATACTATCTCTCTACTATATCTTGAGAATGTCACTTTTGTAATTAAACTTTCACTTAAGATAAGGGAATCTAAACAAACCACTAATACTTAGGTACGGAGTTAGTCCCACTCGAAAAACCACACACACAACGAACTCTAAAATATCGCCGTTTTAGTTTGCGACTAGTGCTAGGTTCTTAGAGTTGTATCAAAATTAATATCTACGTAATGCTTCTTATGAAATGTGACTACAGACATGAAATTTTCACGCGAAATAAGGGATTGTAATTAAAGGGATATTGTTACCAGTTTGGTAAGGTTATGCTTACTTATTCTAAGATGCTATATTTGTCTGCCATCCAGGGAATGGGCAGCAGCATTCCAATGCACTATCTTGCACTGCGCTCGCCAATCCGCCTGCCAAGCTTAGTGAGTATTGCAATACCTCCCAATGGGCGGAGATTAAATCTGTGTTTCTAAGCGGACCTACAGGGAAAGCCTGAAATAGGGGTAGGCCTGAAATTAGGTTATTGAAGGTGTATACTAACCAAATGGGATAGCACTCCATTATTACTGTCACATGGTTTTCCGTATATCAGAAAATCGATACCCAAGAACAAGAAAATCTATTTTTAGCCCAGCTGAGTGCAGCAAGCGTGCGGGGGTATGTGCGTAACTCCTGTTTTTAATTAAATTATGTCACAATATCAGGTCGGCTCCAGTCTGTAATGTCATTTAGTCGAGAGCAATATCCTCTCTGATATAAAAGGCGTAGGTATTTTATACTGGTGGTGCTGACTTAGAATAGCATCAACCCATTTTCCCTTGGGTTATAAAGCTGACAATTGTAATTTACAATGACAATTTAATATACATTGCGTCGTCAGCGAGCCGATCGCTACCAAGAACTAAAACAAGCTTCGCAGTGTAAACTGAATTGTCATTGTAAATTACAATTGTCATTGTCAGCTTTATAAGACGGGCACTTGGTCACATTTGTCGTAAAACCGATGGACGGTTCTCAAGTGGAGGCATTTGTGGTAGTGTACTAGGTTCTTAGGGTAATATGAAGATTAATATCTACGTTATTGTGATTCTTATGAAATGTGACTTCCGAAATTAAATTTTCACGCATGATAATACCGTAGCCAGTTAGGTTAGGCTAGCGTAACTATTCTATTCTATATTTTGTATGACAAGTAATATAAATCTGTGTTTCAAAGAGGACCGATGATATTACACAGTTTTGACTTAGGACTTACTATATGTAGAGCATATTTGAGGCCTGAAATCAGGTTATTGAAAATGTACACTAACCAGAATATAGCATTCCATTATTATTGTCACTTAGTTTTCCGTATATCAGAAAATCGATACCCAAGAACAAGAAAATCTATTTTTAGCCCAGCTGAGTGCAGCAAGCGTGCGGGGGTGTGAGCGTAACTCCTGTTATCAATTAAATTATGTCACAATATCAGGTCGACTCCAGTCTGTAATGTCGTTTAGTCGAGAGCAATATCCTCTCTGATATAAAAGGCGTCGATCGATAGGGAATGGTATGCCGTGTGGTGCCGTCTTGGAATGGCATCACCCCTTTTTCATAACACGGGGTGTGTTATGTTTGACAAATAGTCCACCTTAGTCGCCTAAGGAATAAAGATTCAGGAAATGGGCATCAGCGTTCCCTGTAAATGCACCATCTTGCAGTGCGCGCGAATCCGCCTGCCAAGCGTAGTGAGCGTAGACTAAGAAATTAGATTAGATTAAATCTGTGTTTCTAAGCGGCCCTACCTACAGGGAAAGCATAATTTGAGGCCTAAAATTAGGTTATTGAAGGTGTACACTAACCAAATGGGATAGCATTCCATTATTACTGTCACATGGTATCCGTATATCAGAAAATCGATACCCAAGAACAAGATAATCTATTTTTAGCCCAGCTGAGTGCAGCAAGCGTGCGGGGGTGTGAGCGTAACTCCTGTTATCAATTAAATTATGTCACAATATCAGGTCGACTCCAGTCTGTAATGTCGTTTACTCGAGAGCAATATCCTTTCTGATATAAAAGGTGTCGGTAGGGAATGGTATGCCGGCAACACAGGGTGTGTTGTTAAAATGGGGCGATGCTATTCTAAGCCGGCACCTCACGAAACGACATCTAAACATGCATGCATGTGCCAGTCTCCAATTCCACCTTCATTTGTAGAGCGTGCGGAAAGTCATGCCGCTCCCGTATCGGCTTATACAGTCATGAAAAATCTTGCCTCAGACACTGAATAAATAGTCTGTCACAGACGTATAAGGCCAATGATGACACTAACCAAATGGTATGGCATTCCATTATTATTCTCACATGGATTTCCGTATTTCAGAAAATCTATACCCAAGAACAAGAAAATCTATTTTTAGCCCAGCTGAGTGCAGCAAGCGTGCGGGGGTATGAGCGTAACTCCTGTTATCAATTAAATTATGTCACAATATCAGGTCGACTCCAGTCTGTAATGTCGTTTAGTCGAGAGCAATATCCTCTCTGATATAAAAGGCGTCGGTAGGGAATGGTATACCGTGAGGTGCCGGCTTGGAATGGACGAAAATTTGTATGGAATTAACTTGTTTACTTCAAAATATATCAGCGGGTAAAACCGCTGGGCGGAAAGTTTGTTACTAAATATCAGGCAGGATACCGTAGCATGGTCTACCTACACAGCGAGTGATTCTTAATCCCCAACTTCACTACTTACTTTATACTTTCGAATTTGTGAGCTTTCAGCTTAATTTAATTTTACGACCGGCCGCTTACCAGACGTCAACCCTCCTTGGGAATGCTTTTTTGGTGGATTAACCGCCACCATACGGTTGGCCCTGGCTGTTTGAGTCGGGTTTACCCCCCAGTCGCCTCTTACGCCCCCACGGGAAGAGAGGGGGTGGTGCTATTCTACTCTGCCAGCATCACACGGCATATGAGATAGCATTCCATTATTATTGTCACATGTTTTTCCGTATATCAGAAAATCGATACCCAAGAACAAGAAAATCTATTTTTAGCCCAACCACAAAGTAAGTATTGGCTAGCGCAATCCAGAGAGTCGGCTTCGAGCAAACGCGGCTAAACTCACTCGGACATCCACACGCGTCGTTTACGCGCTCTGTGGAACCGTGTCGAACCGGTAATGGTTGAGTGTGAACGGCGCGTTCGGTGCGGGCGGACGGAAACATGGCGAGTAAATAAAAATATTTTTGTGATGTTATAACTTTTCAGGGTTTTTGGGTGTAATAACTTTTCAGTTTCCCACGTGAACTATTTTATTTGATAGATAAATACCTAGATACCTACCTGCTTTAAACACTAGAAATGGACGGATTTCTTTTTAAAAATCTTATTTTTCACTCGTAATATATGCTTAAGCGTTTTAGGTACGTACGTAGAAGAAGGTAGGTTGCGCTTTAGTTTGATTTGGTAGGTTAAATGGGATTAGGTAGGTACCTACCTACAGTAGATAGATACCTACCTAGTCAGCATTTAAGGTCAAGCGATGAGTACCGAAATACCGATAGCAAAATGTCCAGGTTATTTCATCTCCATTTCCGATCATCAGGTATCCTATGGTAGTACAAATGGACTATAACGATTCTGGATATTTTTTCACTTTGTCGTCACGGCAGCTGGTGACCTTCGAAACTATGGTAGGTAAGTATACTTCGAAACTAAGGTAGGTAAGTATAGTAAGTAGCTATACAGCGCATGGTTTTACCATAATAATGCGCATGGTTTACTAATCTTCAAGTAGGCAGGAACCTACCAACCTACCTACCTATCGTTTCAGCGCGCATCGCCCGCCCGCCAATACATTGGTAGGTAGGTAATCTGTGTGCGACTGACTAGTGACGGCAAGTTTGACTTACATGATGGCTTGACTTCCTGTTAAAAAATACCTACCTTCCAACCATTGGTACCTAACCTATTAAAGTTCGTGACGGCAAGATAGGTAGGTATTTTAGGCCTTTCTTTTATTTAGATGGACACTTGTTTTCCGTGGGAAACACCGACGTACGATGTGAGGAACCCTTTCAGTGTCGTGTCAGACATCACCGCCGGCGGGTCCTCTACCTACCTATTACCTACTTACCTACCTGCCTACCTATGGGTCGCTTCGCTCACCACCTAGTCTCGTGACCCAAACCCATTACAAACTACCGATTTAGGTGGGGACCTACTTATTTCCTATTAGAAATATGACTTTCTACTCAGGTAGGTACCTACTTCCATATGGTAAAAAATATAACTAATTCATACCTACTTACAAACGATGAAAACAGTAATAATGTAATGTAACTATGTCTAGGTGGGTAACTTAATTTAAAAAATTAGAAAGTAAAAGTAGCAACCCTAGAGAGTAGGCATAAGTGAACGAAAGAAGGGGCGAGCTGTCCTTCTGTAAATTCTCTATTTTGTGGCCCAACTGAGTGCAGCAAGCGTGCGGGGGTATGAGCGTAACTCCTGTTATCAATTAAATTATGTCACAATATCAGGTCGACTCCAGTCTGTAATGTCGTTTAGCCGAGAGCAATATCCTCTCTGATATAAAAGGCGTAGATATTTTATACTGGTGGTGCCGACTTAGAATAGCATCAACCCATTTTCCCGTGGGTATCGCAAAAGGCGACTAAGGGATGACTCCAGCGAATGGACAGCAGCGTTCCCTGCGAGTGAACACAACACTTTGAACTTGCCATTTCGTTTTCCAGACGTGGGCAAATACCCACCAATAGGGGGAGGTCTATGTCTAGCAGTGGACTTTTGCTGTGGAAGTGAAACTTAAAAACGAAAAACCTAGTAATCATAGTCTGCAAGAGGATCTATAGCATAGTGACAAAATTGGCAAATGATAAGGGGCCCGAAATTCAAACCCCTGGATCCTGCGACCAAACTCAAACCGCTACACCACTGAGGCAGTTGGTAATATTGTGTCAAGTCAATATTAAAAACATATCAAAGATGTAGTAAACCTCAGGCTCGTCGTAATTTTGAAACTCATTTACGTTTATTGCGCTCTAAACCAATATTTTATGGCTAATGCCAAGAGATTGCATTCCATAATTAATATTGTTTGTTCGTTAGTACTTAGAATTTACTCAATAACATATAATACACGATAATATCAAAGTATGGAGTAACGTACAGCGTACAGTCAAGCTCGCATCAGGTTACACACTCGAACCGCCAATGTAAGTTTTATGCGAGCGGCATAATAGCGGTCTAAAGTTTAATCTATGTAACTCAGCCTGAGCTTGACTGTACAATTAGCTTAGTTAAGAGGCTACTATACCTAGCTCAAAGTTCGTGAGCTGTCAGTTGATAAAAATATTTCTATCTCATTTATGCATCCCACCCGTCCCGCAGCCATAAAAGAGACAGTTATAGTTCGCTACCGGAAAATTTGCGTTCTGGGTTTACCAGGTTCCCCGTTCGAAATCGCCACCAAATTTGTTGATAGTGGCATTATTTTGTTGCCAATAAAATATTCTATGCCCGTATCATTTGCTTTGCTGAAATTCTTGTCATATTTAGAAGATACCGAGGCGTAAACTTGGTGATAATTTTAGAGCATTTTTCCACGGCAATATCTTTTTTTAAATGCATTATTACAACCAGTAAAAGAATATGGAGCATAGATCTAGTCCAGAAGAGTTACCGTGCCAAAAATTGAGTCGATCGGTTGCGAATTGGCAGAGGGATACGTTGAAAGCGTTTGTATGAAAAATAATGACTATAGATAAGACTGAGCGCGGCGGCGTTGTAGTGCGCCGTCAACGAGACAGCGTCGATCATATTATGGGAGGGCACGCCGCGGCGTGCCGCCCGGTCTTTCTGGCATGCCCATATGAACCAGACATGCTATGAACGATGCTGTCACGGTGACGGCGCACTACGACGCCACCACGGTCAGTCTTTATTTTTACCTTTACATAATTTTGAAGATAAAATAATAAGTGACCGTCACTTCCAGCTAACTATGATGAGATGGCTACTTATGCTGCGATCACGCCGAAGGCCTTTTACTAATTAGTAGTGGCGTTTAAAAACTCTGACGAGAGAGTTTATCGACTCTCTCATCGATTCGCCAAGCAATATTGTCAGACAGCCTCAACACCATAAAAGCAAGTAAATTATCAAGCAGCGTACGAATACCGCTGAAAAGGGTTAGACAGACCGCCAACTATACAAGTAAATATACAACAGGCTATTCCTCGCATAAATCTTGTACCGTCAGACATACATCCGGTATATGGTTCGCGTCTCGTATGGTGGAGACGATGACGTCACAGTTCAGCGCAGAGGTCAGGGCTGGAGGTATTAGGAGGGCAGCCCGAAAGAAATTGGATGGGGGAGATCGTGACTGGATTGTGAGGCCGCGGTCGTGTGTCTTCCAACGATAATGGCATCACGCCTGCTAAGGGTTGCAACTTTGACACGTAATTGATCTTGGCTGGTTGGCGAATGTAAAGTGACCATTTTATTAAAGCTACTTAAATTTCGTAATTTTTTCTTGCAAAAGAAACTGATTTTGCGGGCAAAATTATGTATGACATGTGTTTTGTTTTGAGGCTTGGTTCTATGCATCAAGCTCAAAACAAACAGTACAATATTTCAGATTCCTCTTCTTTGAGTGGGACACCTAGTCGTCCAACGACCCGATGAACCCTGGTGTCAGTCTTTCAACCGCCTTCTGCATATAGCAGGCCTCTGACATGGTTGTGTAACGACCGCTATCATAGACAGCAACCGGGACCGACGTATTATATTTCAGCAACATGCGTCGTCAAAAAAGACATCGCAGATGTATAATGTGTCTATCCTCAATGTTAATGGAATCAGCCGATAAGGGCTGCAAGGGATTTACACATAATTGCGCGATTTCTTCAGCTATTCTCTGAACATTTGGTAGATTATTTCCGTCCGTTTGAAGCCGGATATATACGACTTTTCGTTCGACTGCGCCAAAAGGGGATTCGCTTACATTTACATCGCCAATAATCGTTGCGATATTCGGGTAGGGTGGTGAAAATTATGTAAGAGTTGTAGTATGAAATTCTACGATACCCTGCCATCATTCATTCAAAAAACTCTGACACCAGGGCTCATCGGGTCATTGGACGACTTGGTGTCCCACTCGAAGAAGATTCATTCATATCTTGTGGTGTTGACCTCCGACTCGACGAGCGACACGAATGGACCCGATGAACACCTTAATTTTTTAAACCTTAGGCATACGGATTTGTCCAAGGGCATACGTGATCTTTCATTAAACCCTTTTTATATCAAACTTCTATCCTAAAGCGATGTCTACGTAGACATTGTGCACTACAAAGAGTTCAGACGTGGCTAAATTTGGCGAATTATGCGATACAGTATCTAAAGCAAGCAAGCCTTGTTAATGCAAGAATCATTACTCATACCTTTGCGCTTTGTCTCGGCTTTGGCTGTGTAATTGTTTTTATTATGGTAAGAAAGTAATGAGATAGGTTGCTCTTATTTAAATAGCTGTCTGCCCTTGAAACTAAAAGTGGAATGTAAAGGTGAAGTGAGCGTATCAAAAATAGCACAATAAGCTGGTAAATAAGGATACTTTCGCCGTGTGATGCCGGCTTAGAGTAGCATCACCCCAATTCTGCCCGTGGGGTCATAGGTATCCCCCAGGCTTCGCCACAAGGCACGATAATCCGTATTTGCCGTCCAGTCGCTACCAGTCTCTTTAAGTCATCGGACACAATCGTTGCGAATATCAACTATTATTATTCGCAGATATTCTATTTTTCCAATTCTTTATCCATTACGAGTTAGGCAGGGCTACAATGGCCGCAAAGGTAGTTTACGTTACGCCTCGTATACACCAGGGTCTTTTGTTGCAAGCATTGATCGGCTGATAGGTTTTCTTATTAAACCCAAAATACACTCAACCTCTTATTTACTATGTTTTAAAAAGCTACACAGCTTATTTTGCTTCACATATGAACGTTTCAGTATTAAATGAAAATTATTAAGTCAATTAATTAACAACGATGGAGTACACGGAGAAACAATTTAATGCTTTTCGAGAACATGAAAATTAAATTATTAATTTAACTTTTTAAATGCGTAACAGGCAGTTGATGATGAAATTTGGACATTTTATGGAGGGTTTACGGAATAAAATTATTTGTTTTCAAAGTATGAGCATAAAGTTAAATACTCATACATCCTTCTTTCTCGCGAGAGTCGGTAGAAATCGACTAAAGCTAGATGACCAACCTGTACTATGCTTGCCAAAATGCCAACCCATCTAAAAAGCGTGACGAATATGGCAAAACTATCTTCAGTATTGTTAGTAAAAGTAGTAGTTATGTTTTTTATTGGTTTCGATATAACTAGATTTCTTTTGGTATGGGTTAGGTTAGACTAACATTACTCCATTTCTATCTGTGGATGTGAAGGCGACTATGGATTATATTCATTCAAAGAATGGACAGCAACGTTCCCTGTAAATGCCACAATTTACACTGCACAATCCGCCCACTAAGCGTGGTAGGTATGGCAATACTCTCTAATAGGGGAAAAGCCAGTTCCAAGAATTTTATAATAACACGTTTGTATTGTCTTGTAAATTAATACCTTGTCTTGTACCAAGAAGAGGCCAATAAGACGTGGAGGAGCCACAAAGAGCTTACAAGAGAAGAGATGATATTAATGAAGGCGAAGGCAGCCATAGCAGCCATAATAAATTACCGCAAACATAGTAGAAGCAATGAACAGTACAAAGACTTCATACAATATAATCACGGAGGAAGGAAGGTACAGGCATCAGGCACCGATGTACTACGTCACAGAGCGACGCATAGACATAAGTACCTACCTATGTACCAAAAGAGAGGTCTAGGCGTGCTTTGAACGTGAACCTTAACTTAACTAATTTTGTCAGCAACTTTAGACGAAATGGAACCTGGATTTCATATGAAGTCGCATTAAAACATAGCAACATTAGAGGCATCATCATAGGTCAGATTATTAGGGGCTATTTTAGACGCTTGAAACACAATCATAATAGACTATAATTTATAATCATCTCTGATTACCAGTGAACACTTGTGATTACGAGATATCATAAGCGGTGAACAATTTGAACAGAAAGATTTTTTTCAACATAATGGATGGACAAGGGAAATATTTTTTTTATTTTTTACCATACTTACGAGTACATTGAAGGTTACATGCTTCGGAGCTATTTTATTTACTTTTTATCGCGGCATTTCTTTTGTGGCGCTGACTCTAGTGAAATTATTGCTGGCTGAGACATGTGAGATACTGTTCCTTCCCTATACTGTGGTAAAGGAGCAACATTCAAACAAAGTGCAGTGCACTTCACTTACACCAAGTTTAATGTGATAAGGTTGATGATAGAGCTGCAATGCAAGCAAGGAGTTTGTTTGTTTGTTTTAGAGATACTTGGGATTTTAATTAAAATCATAAGTTTGAATGTTAATTTAATGGTTAGAAAGGTAAGCCATTCTAAAATACTTACTATACAGAATAATCCATATCACTATAGATTAGGTACAATCTATAGTGATATAGATTTTTATGTATAGTATAGTCTCAAAAAATAATTAGCTTTCATGGTCATAAAGACTTTTGTTTGTTTAAGGGATACTTAATCCTTTTGCAACACGATTTTGTGTTCAACGAAACGTGTTGCGCCGACCCCAAGTAATTGGGATAAGGGCAGAAAGATCATGATGATAGTCATAATGACTTTCTTAGCCATAAACACTGTCCAACCTACAAGGTATTAAGCCATGATTTGAATCCTTTATCTGTTAAATGATGAAATGAATAATAACAGTAGGAAGTAAATCATAATAACTTAACAGTTTCAATACCTTGAGAAAGAAGTACCTATTTATAACTTTCAATATTTAAAGTGCAAAAGTCCACAGTCCACATACAAGAATAAGGTCAAGTAAAATGCGAACAAATGATTCAAGGCATTCCTTTATACGTATCTGACTTCGATTAGCTCGAGATGCGTGATTCATACGATCCTGCTCAATAAAACTATGGCACCACCCCACCGTGATATTGTTTTGTTTTGTATCCCTCTCTAATGAAATGACCCTCTAAATCAAGAAACCAACTGGGTGGTTCCTAGCATAGTTCAAATTTTGTCAAAGGGTCCCCCAAGACAAAAAGGTTTAAAACCACTGCTTTATACGTATTTGCTCAGATTCCCTCAAGATACGTGATTCATACGATTCTGCTCCATCAAAGTATGTGGAAACACCAAGGGCGTGATTGGGCTGGTTGTTTGAACAGCCACAAAACTACTGCCAGGTAATCCTTAGCTCCCTACTAAATAGTTAAATGAGGCATATTCTTTTATATACGTATCTGCTTCGATTCGCTAAAGATGAGTGATTAATACGGTCCTGCCCAATCAACGTACATATCACCACACCACCCCAAGGGCGTGATTGGGCAACCACAGTACTGCTTCCAGGTTTTCCCTAGCTCCCTAATAAATAGTCAAATGAGTCCTTTATACGTTTCTGCTTCGATTCGCTCAAGATGCGCGATTCATATGGTCCTGCTAAGTCAACGTATGGCGCAATCCCAAGGGCGTGATTGGGCTGGTTGTTTGAACAACCACAAAACTACTTCTGGGTTATCCCTAGCCTTTTACTTAATAGTTAAAATGAGGCATTTCTGAATACATGTCTGCTCCGATTCGCTAAATATGTATGTTTCATATGGCCCTGCTTAGTCAACGTATGGCGCTACCCCAAGGGCGTGATAGGGCTGGTTGTTTGAACAACCACAAGACTGCTTCTGGGTTATCCCTAGCTTTCTACTTAATAGTTAAAATGAGGCATTCCTGAATACATGTCTGCTCCGATTCGCTAAAGATGTGTGTTTCATATGGCTCTGCTTAGTCAACGTATGGCGCTACCCCAAGGGCGTGATTGGGCTGGTTGTTTGAACAACCACAAAACTGCTTCTGGGTTATCCCTAGCATTCTACTTAATAGTTAAAAAGAGGCATTCGTGAATACATTTCTGATCCGATTCGCTAAAGATGTGAGTTTCATATGGTCCTGCTTAGTCAACGTATGGCGCTATCCCATGGGTGTGATTAGGCTGGTTGTTTGAACAACCATAAAACTGCTTCTGGGTTATCCCTAGCTTTCTACTTAATAGTTAAAATGAGGCATTCCTGAATACATGTCTGCTCCGATTCGCTAAAGATGTGTGTTTCATATGGTCCTGCTCAGTCAACGTATGGCGCTACCCCAAGGGCGTGATTGGGCTGGTTGTTTGAACAACCACATACTCCTGAGTAATCCCTATAGCTTTAAGCTAACTAAATAGTAGAGAGTAGTAAGATATCTATACCAAAATTTTCGTTTAAAAAAGGTTAAATTTGTGGGTAAAATAAAAATCTATATTTTATAACATTTTAAAATTTGGGTAAACACGATCAAAACTGACGAAGTTATGATGGCGCGGCATACAGACAGACAGACATACAGAAAGACTTGACGAAATGATAAGGGTTCGTAGCAGACTATGAAACCCTAAAAAGGAGAGAACATAATAATAATGTGAGTTTTTTATTTCAATCTTGTCTGATTACAGTAGATAATTAATTATAATGCTCTCTTATTACAAGTGCAGCAGTAAGTACCTAAGCACGTGTGGTTATGAGAAATTAATTTGAGTGGTGAGTGATTTAAACTGAAAGAATCTAATTGAGTAAAATGGATGCACAAGTGAAAAATATTTAGATGCTTTACATACGGGAAAACTCATTTTAAATGTAATGGCTCTAACAAATGTAAGTACCAACTAAGAATTGATTGACATTAATTACCTACTTACTATTAAATGTAAAAATCTTGAGGTATACTCAGTTTTTTGTTCATCTATTTTCTGCTTACAACATTCAAATTTAAAGTTAAACTATTAAATTTAAGTTATTAAAGTACTGTAAATATATTTTTCATGTTATGCATGCTCATTTATTACCTACCTAATAAAAAATCAGAAGAACAGGAGAAGAAACAAAAAGAAAAGAAAATTGTAATTTAATTTTCTCCAATTTGCTCGGAAATAGCTTCATTACTTTAAAAAAAGAATACGTCAATGGGCTCATTTATGTTGTCAAGGCGCAGAGGACTGTAATAGAAATTGCCGGACTAGGCCGGTAATAAAGGGTTCTTAAACTTCACACTTTCGTGATTAGGTGTTTTATGGAACACAATTTGTTTGAAGTTTGAAGGCTGAATGTGAATTTCCCGCGCATTCTTTATGAAACGGAACGTAAGCAAAACCAGCGCCAACGCTTTGCGAACTTTAAAAGTTACAAAGTGTCAATTTTATCACGATTTAACTATTTGTTTCCTTGCAAATTGGAGAAAAGCACTATACAAACCTCGGCCGAAATAACAATTTCTGGTCTCGTTTACTTTAGAAGGCCTCGACTTCGTCTCGGCCTTCCAATGCCACTCGACCAGAAATTGCTATATACTCGGCCTGTGATGTAATGTACTATTTATTATTACTAGAAAGAAAAAAATGTTAGTATGTTTAAGTTAAAGCATATAAAACATCAATAAAGGCTTATTATTATTAATAAAAAAACGAAAAGTAATAAGTATATAAATAACAAATAACTATGACCAATGTTTTTATTCTTTTTTTATCATCTGGAGAATGAATGAGTCTCTAAAATAGGTCAAAAGAATTCATAATCACTTCCGATTTTAATCTATTTCGGGAGATGTGTCATTCATAATCAGACGGAAATCAGAATAAAATTCTATATTGTGAATGAAAAAGGAACATCTGGTATAACTTTGGATACTATTCTGCACATATGAGCCCAATTAAAGACCTAAAATCATGGTAGTCAGGTCGCTTATTATTACTTTTAAATTATTAAGAACCAAAATACTTTCCTGGTAGGAGGTCAAATATAAACTCACATAATAAAATTCCCTTCAATATTAACAGTATTAAAGTAATCTCCAGGCAAATTATGTTCTAGAAAATATGTGAAATTCACACTATGTGCAGAATGTAGTTCATTCATATCAACGGAATTTGAATAAAAATTATGTGGAATTATTTATATTATTATCTTGTTCACTATTTTTTGCTTAGGGCACCTCTAAACTAGAAGCAATTTATATTTTTCACTATTTTTTAAATGCTTTGCTTAGGACTCCTCTGAACTCGAAGGATTTCGGACTTATTAGATTTCAAGTTTCAAGGTATAAAATGTAGCAAAACCAATACTATACTATCAGCATACATACTAATGTTTATTAATTGAGTGTCTAAAACACAACTGAGTATAGGAGACGAAGCCCATATGGCTTATGAATCATCTTCAGACATCAGACGCACATGTGTGCCGTATAAACATCCAAACATTCCCACTTAGACTAAGGATGTTCAATGTTCATGATAATATTGATCAGTCTTTTTGCATTAGCTATAAGAGGTATGTTACTTCCTTAGCACTAGTAAAATAAAGGAATGTCTGTCCTCTGTATACCTAGTTAGGTATGCAATTCATATGTAAAGGGTCTATAACTATGATTACTAAAGCCAAACAATTTTTTCTTCTAAACTTTATGTGCAGTTTTAGAAGATGATTTACATGAACACAGTAGTAATCACTTACTTATTTTATACCTTAATTTGTATGAATACCTAAGATTCGGACAGTGATTTATCAATGGTTTATCATACAATCCAGGAATTCACAGAATGTGGAGTAGAAAATCTTGAGTATAGAACACATGTTGTAAGTATAAACATCTAAACACTCCCATAGTGACTGTTATGTAAATAAAAATATGGCTTTGTTTATTTTTATTGCCATGAGAGATTTATAACAGTAATAATTCAAAGTGCATTTTTGAAGAAATTTGAATTCTAAATAGGTTGTAATATTATGGAAAGGTTCAATGTGCTACACGTTTTAGTAAGTAAACTAGATAGTGATAGAGGTTGATTTGTGTGCAGGTAATATTTTTTGCAAAATCCCAATCCTTATCTTGAGAAGAGATAAGGTTTTTGCTTAGTTTATCAGATTTATGCATCAATTTACGCCGAGTTCGTGTTGTAATGGTGGTTTTGGTTATGGTTACTTTGGAAACGTGAGGGATAATTAAATTGTTTGCAACAGAATGCGAGTGAATGGTGTGAGCTTTCAAGTTCAGAACTTGGAGACAGAAAAGTGTTCTAAATTGAACTTTGCAAAGAAAAAACCACACCAGAGTCATAGCATGGCTTGATATCTACATATGGAATGGATTTTAGAAGGGAATTGATGGAATAAAACAATAAATCTTAGAAAGTTATCGCTCGACGATAACCTAACGCTAGGCTGTCAAGACGATTTCGCTCAGCTTAGAACAAAAACAACACGTGTTTTAGGGAATTACTGGTGTTCTATGCCTAGATATCTAGTTACTAGGGCCTAGCATCCCTAAACACCTGAAGAAACCCTAAAATATCAGCAAGAAACACACGAAATACATACCCTTATAAATACACGGTAGATATCGAACAGTCCGACTGTCCACTGCAAAAATCCATTGTCACAGAAAAACAACACAATTCACAGGTTCCACAAACACAACACCATTTATAATATTGTAAATCCACACCCGCGTAAATGATAAAAATCAGTTTCTTATTGACATAAACACAAACTGAGCGTCCGCCATATGCGGTGCGTTCCGCACATACGATGCTCGTGGATTCGTGTTTCCGCTTACACCATAGCCGGTAGAAGCCGATACAGAATTTAAAAAAACTACGACTTATTTTTAGGCTACAATAGGCCAATTCAACTTGAATCACTTGAATAGACATACAATAATTTGTCATAAAAAGAAATACACAACCAAATGAAATTGACTGAATTTAATAAAATTTTGTTTATTGTGTAAATTATTCCATTCTAGTGACGAAATATTCAGAACGCGCCACAACTTGCGGCTGACTTCGCGCCAATGCGGCGAGCGCGCGAACTTCAATTCGCTTCAATCTCGACGAGCTTTGATTTCGATTTACGGAAGAGTGTGGCTGCACGCGCAAAAGAGATGGCATACGTTGTACTTTTCAAGTCAACGGCCTCCTGTGTACTAACTGCATGAAATTGACCAATATTCGCTAGGCTGTGGCATTTTCTCCGAGATTCCTGTAGGCGTTAGAAAAATAGCTTTACATTATACGTATTATGAATTTGCCTGATAAAGTTACAACCATACTCTTGTGACTCTTCTGGACTCTACCCAGTAAGTAAAATATACTTACTGTAAAAGTAAAAGTTAGCTACGGTTCGTAGCCTACGAGCTACGAAAACTTTTCAATGATAGAAAAGTTTTGAAGTTATAGATGTTAGTTACATTTTTATGTAGGTCCGTCCGTACGTCCCCGTATCTGGAAAATTGCTTACACCTAACAGATAGGTAGGTAAGGTAAATACCTAAGTTACCTACCCAACTTAGCAGAACATGAAGCGGCTTGCTTCGTAGAGCATGACAGCTGTTTTCTTCGGTCGTTGTACCAAACCTATAGGTACATAAACTATGCTACATAATTGGTAGGTATCTATGCAGAACAGTCTTTATTCGGATTTGGAAGACCCATGCCACCAAGAGCCTGGAACCAGATCGTTTTGTACCTAGTGTAACCTCTGTGTACCTACTTACTGTGTACTTATTATTAGTGTAAGGTACTGTACATCATCATCATCTTCCTACCCTTAAGATCCCAAATCAGTTGGGATCGGCGTAACAATGTTTTGTTAGAGCACAAAATCATTTTGCAAAAAGATTATGGCGATATTTCTTGACCAGCCTGACGTCAACCCTCTAAAGTAGAGCTGAAACATGCGTAGCGGACTAGAGGTGGCGGGGTGGCGGTATTCTTAGCCGCTATCACACGGTTGTTCGTACATCCTACCTATATTACGCTACAGTGTAACTAGGAAGATAGTTCACTAATTGAATTGCCTAGGTAGGTATGCTGTTACTAGACTCGCTCCCTGTGCAACTAGTGACTTGAACTTCATTTTCTAAGTGCAATATACCTACTTTAGAATATTGAGTCACATTGATAATGAATAAGAATTTATACCTACCTACTTACTTAAGTACCTACTTACTTAAGTAGGTATTGAAATCAAGTTTTTTATAGGTAGTGACCCAAATGACCAGTGCAGTGCCCGATTTCATCAGACTACAGGCTTCAATTTTACTAGCGACAATCGAGGTACATTGTGTAGCCGGTTTAATAATGGGATCATTATGGCTATGCCGGCTACGCAGTGTACATCGAATTTCGTCTGTAGAATTGTAGCCCGTATTTTGATAAATTAGGGCACAGAAGATGAAGGGGGATCAAATCAAGAATTTCTTTGCATTAGCGTAACTAATTTCTTACGTAAAGTAAACTAACCTGTCACATACCAGATCATCTCTAGCTCTACATTCGCACGCATGAAAGTGCATCAGCAGTGTTGAACAGTGTTTTAAGTGCCATGGAAAATATGTCTGTGCACCATGGGTCTATTAGATAGGTACCTGTAAATTTGAACCTCTACTTTACCATAGGTAATGCATAGGTAAGTATTGGTCGCTGTAAAATTCGTACTTAATTTTCTGTCAAAGCTAAAAAATCCTAGATGCTATAAACATATCATTTTGTAAACTGACCTATCTCAAGCCAGATAATACAGAGTGCATCAGCCTCGTTGGACAGTGTTACAAGTCCCATGGGAAATGTATTGGGAACATCATGGGCCTGACTGTAGTACGAATGTTCTTTGTACCACGCACCAGAGTGCATCAGCCCCGTTCTACAGTGTTACAAGCCCGATGGGAAATATGCTGGGGACATCATAGGCCTTCTATGGATACGTAGGTATCTCTACCATGAGTAGGTATCCAAGGCTGCAACTGAAAACTGTCAAAGTATCATCCTATTTTGGGCAGAGTAGGTATAGAAAACTGACCTATCTCGAACCAGACAATATAGTAGGTACATTCGTACGCACCAGAGTGCATCACATCAGCCCCGTTCCACAGTGTTACAAGCCCCAAGGGAAATATGCTGGGGACATCATACCTATTAGACTGTAGTATGTATACGTACGAGTAGGTATCTCTACCGTAAGTATCGATGGCTGTAACTGAAGCTGTCAAAAGTGTCATCCTATTTTGGGCAGAGTATAGAAAACTGATTTCTTTCAAGTCAGACATGACAACACATTTCGAGCTCTACCATGCTCTTAGCATTTATAGAGTGCATCAGCCCCGTTCTATAGTGTTACATTACATACCCCACGCGAAATATGTCTGCACACCATTGGTCAATTAGTTATAGAATTTTGTATTGGTCGCATGCAAAGCTCGTACAACCTGTGAAATGAAAGTGAAGTGAAGTGAAATGAAGCTAAAAAATGCTTTACAATATTATTTTAAAACCTGACCTATCTTAAGTCAGACAATACAATATGCCTATCTTAAGATAGACAATTTAGTTCATTCGTACGCACCAGAGTGCATCAGCCCCGTTCTACAGTGTTACAAGCCCCATGGGAAATATGCGGGGGCGCCATGGAGCTAGGCTTCTATAGTAGGTATTTATTGTATTGTTGTCTATAATCGCATCACGCCGTGTGGTGCCGGTTTAGAAATAGTATCACCCCATTTCTACCAGTGGGTGTCAAAAGGCAACTAAGAAATGGATCCAAGGAATGGGCAGCAGCGTTCCTTATAGGTACCTACAACACCTTGCACTGCACCCGATTTGGGGGTGGGCCTTGTTCATCAGTGGATTGTTGTGGCTGTTGAGCTGTTGTAGTCGTAGCAATCATTTTCATACTCCTAGTAAATAACAGTCGTATCGTGTCTAGGTACAATGTACATAAGATTTTTGTCTGTATCTACCAATGTAGAGTACCTAAGAAAATAGACTTAAAGACAATTGCACAAAGTAAGTATTGGCTAGTGACAATGGCCTATGTTAATCTTCTTGAAAGTCTTGCACCTGCACCGCACGTTTGTAAGCAGGAGCATGTTATGCTGGCCACCGAGTTGCCATATAGGTGCAAACTTCACAGAAGAGACGTAAGACATAAGATGACACTTGTCAAACAGTAATCGTCGGTCGGAGACGTGAGACGTGTGACATCGCGACGCTTGCAACCATTTCCATATAAATTGATGAAACTGAAGCGACAAAGCTCCTCACGTGAGACGCGCATCGCATCGATAACGGCTGACGGTCGTTTGTCTGAAAGATGTCATGTTGCGCGTCGCGTCGCAGGTCTATTCTGTGGAGCTTGCCCCATGAACCCACCCAGCATCTTTGCACCCAGCTTATTTTACAAAATAACATTTTCAAAAGATGGTAGAGCTTCAGCAGCATAAAATACACGACACGTCATCGTTTCCACCTCGAAATTTTCTCGCCGATATTTTCGTGGCATATTTCGATGCGCGCCGCGCCCAAACTAAATGTGCTAAAGTACGGCCACTAGAAGAAGTCATATTTGACAGCTCTCAAATTCACGGTAATGCTATGACATAAGGTCTATTTTTCTTTGTTTTCGTGTGTTCTAGTACGGGGTTGACATCTGTCAAATATGACTTATTCGAGCGGCCGTACTTTAGTCTAGTTTCTGAAACTTGTGCAACGTACCATATTGAACAGTAAGTACAGTGACAGTGCCCGCGAACTAAAACTTACTACTGTACTGATAGACAGTAGGTACTTAGTAAGTAGGTAGTTCGGAAAACTTGTGGTAGACGTTCGAATTTTCTCTTGAGTCTGTAAAGTTGTTATGGCATCATAATCGTTTTGATAGCAGGATAAAAAAATATATCTACGTAGCAGCTACGTAGCTGGGTAGATGACTATTTTACCAACGAAAAAAAAAACTGACCAAGAGCGTGTCAGACACGCCCACGAATAGGTTTACGTTAACGTAGTCAAAGTTTAAATATCAGGTTTTTCAGCGTTACAAAGTTAATTTTGTTGCTGGTTTGTTTTCAGCTGTATGGTTACCAACCGTAAATTAAAAATATTTTATTTATCTGAAATCTTTAGTGGTAAAGTATCTGATATAGTTTTCATGGTAACTGCAGGTTGAGAACTACATTCCATATTACTTTAAGTTTTTTTGAGAATTTTTTTGATAATATTATGTTTTTATTATCTTACTTATTCAACAAAAATATGGCACACCGGCATTCTACCAGCATCCAGCATGGCAGGCCCGTCTCGTTTCGAAATGTGAATTGTTTGTGTGATTGTTTGTGTACTTGTTTGTGTACTTGTTAGATTACTATCCCTGTAAGTATTTAAAAAAATGATAGAGTAGGCAATAAATAACTAACTTGTACTAGACTTGAGACAGTTTATCCTCTTACTGAGCTTCAAGAAATGATGATACCTACTAGGTACTTACCACTTACTTATTTAGTACTTTGCGGTGTTGGAATTGGCGTTTGATAGTTAACCAATAAGGTAGGTAGGTACACAAGAAAGTACCATAACTTTAACAAAATAACTAATTTTGTGAGCACGTTCCATGTAGACATGATCCATTAAGGCCGTGCCGTGATGCAAAAAGGGTTTTTTCAATTCAAAATACTTCCACTTGGAGACGACACCTGACTGTGGTTATTTTATATATGATTTTTGATAATATTTGCTAGATTCTCAACGTTCGCAAAACACGATTCGATTAAATTTTCTCGATAGATTTTTTTTCCAAAGATGACTCCATTTTTTTACATTTTTTAACTTTATGCCGAAACGGTGCCGAGCTAATCAATGATTTTTCGTAAGCATAAGCACATTATACTTATCTAGTTCGTCAACGTTTGTTTTTTTATTTAAACCTTTTATTGCTGAGAAATCAATAATTTTAGATTTTCAACAATGGCTTGGTTTCAGCCATTTTGCGGACGGGTCGCTCTGTCCCTCTCTAACGCGTACGCGCGAATTGCAAACAGGCCACACCCAGCTCCGCTCTCATTCCACCGTGGCCACTGCCAGAGAGAGGTCATGTCGCACGCTACGCCGAAACTGACAGCTTTTGTCGTAATTTCAGTTATTTGTTTATTTGAAGATTGTGTAAATTTTCAGGCTTCTAAATATTTGGTAGTCAACTCTGAATAAGATACGTAACTAGAATAAGTGTATCTAGTTTTTTTTACGCCAGTTTACGGTCTTGTGCCTCCATCATCCAGTGTAACCATAATGTAAATTTGAAAAATGGGCAACATATCAAAAACAATTACATCGAGGAAGCGCAAAAAAGATTTTTTCAACGCGAAAATAGCAAAATGCAAAAAAATAAGGAAATAGGTACATTTAGCATTACGTGAACGTTTTTTTGTTCATATTTATCAAGTACTATCTATTTATATGAAAAATTAAATTATATTTATGTTAGTGAAGAAGAATAGTTAGCTTTTTTTACCAATGTAACGCGTACACATTATGTAGACACCTTATTGGTAGAGAGAAGTGTTGATGCATGGAATCTCCTCTAATCAATCGCATTACTTTGAACGAGTTTGCCGATACCTACTCTAAATTTTGATACCTCTCTTGGATGTGACATTGGCTTAGTGGCTAGAGTGAGTGAATTCTTTTGCATACTAATAAACTTTGGGTCCTCGGATCAAATCCCCGAGATATAGTTTTTTTTGTATTTATTTTGTTGGATATTTTTAGGTTTTCTTTTTTTACACTCTTACTTTAATCATAAATTCTTAATACTTATTACTTATTCTTTCATGTTTTTTTTTAACTTGATGAAAGATTATTGGATTATTATTTATTGCTTATTATCAATGAAAACCATCATAATTACATGAACATATTCACAAAATAATTTTTATGTTTACCTATAGATTAGATTAGATATTTACAGATTTTTAAATTGCGAAAATATCTGCCACAGACGTCACAGAGACTTTGGCACAGAGTACATAGAGTCGCCAATACATTATTTAAATTTGATGACAATGATGACCAAACAATGTACGTACCTATCAAAAATTTTTTTTTGCTTGGTATTATTAGTAATGGCTTACACAGATAGTCAATTTTTAAATATATTTATAGGTACTAAAATTTATACCAATGAAATTTGACTAGTGACCGACACCTCAGGACGGGCTGGTGATAAGGTTCAAATTTCCTCAAGGAACAAAGGTCGAAATATGAAAAAAAAATATGATCTCCACTAGTAACTCAAAATATCAGCTGATTGGCAACTTTGTTTGTATGGGAGGTACATTTTTTTCATATTTCGACCCATGTTCGCTGGACAAAGTTGATTCTTATACCAGCCCGATCTGAGATTTCACTATCAGCCTCTAGTAAAATTTCACCTAATATAATTTGGCATTGAATTCTAACACTACTTCCAGTACCTAGATACTTACATATTTTTTTAGCAATATTGGAAACCCGACCTTCAGTTGAGAAATGTCAATTATTACAAAAAGGGACAATGATTATGACATAAGTGTGAATACACAGCAGTGCAGATGCCGAAGGTCGCATGTTCAAATCCTGTCAGCGGTGGAAATTTTATTGTCTATCTGGGGGCACGGCAGTGCCCCCGCCGAGTCGAGCGCAAAGCAAACACTACCATACCATCCTTTACTGGAACAATTTCGCCGCATTTTCAGGCCCCGCTATCTCGTTGTAAGCTATAATCACATACTAAAAGCCAAAATTTCAAGTCCGTAGGTCATTTAGTTTCGAAGTTAAGCAAAGGCAAAGTTTCAGATTTTAGACGGACACTCACTCACTCATGATCATCAAAATAGAACTAGTGCTTCCCATAAACTCAGAGAGCTGAAATTTAGTACGGAGTTAGATTTTAATGACCACATAAAGGAAAACTTAAAAAACTAGGATAATCGAAGGTTAGGCCAGGCACACCTCTAGGAGCCCAGCTACACCATAGGAGATACAGATATGACTTCAAAGCAAAAGTTGTTCACCTTGATGGGATTCTTCTATAAAATAAGTGAAATCCCACCAAAACATTCTGTAAAAAGTAGCCAAGTCTCGATGAAGCTGCTTGTTTATCTCTAAAAGTAATCAAATCTAGGCAAAGTCATGCCAAGTCTAAGGTTCCTTGATACTATATCTTTAATACGACTGGCCGTTGAACGTTACGTTTACATACGATTTGTGGATACAATTTAACGGCCAGTCGTATAAATTTAACTATATGAATAAAGAAATAGCATCAAGGAACCTTAGACCTGGCATGACTTTGCCTAGATTTGACTTTGGCTAATATCTCATCAAATATATTTTTCTTATTAATAATAAATCAACTAGCCTGATGAGGTACAGAGCAGACTGGAAAAATGGCGGGAAAAGCTGGAGAGTGTTGGCCTGCGAAACGGCAGAACGGAGACTGAATATAAGAAATGTTTTGTGATTTCGGCGGTCTCTCCGGCTATGCTCCGGTAGCGCTAAATGGCGTTACCTTACCAGTCTGCTCCGACTTCAGGTACCTCGGTTCACTTTTACAAGGCGATGGTGAGATAGACCGGACTATCAAGCACAGAATAAATGCAGGATGGATGAAATGGCGACAGGTCACGGGCACAGTGTGTGACCCCCGAATGCCCCTCAAACTGAAGGGCAAGATTTACAAGACGGTGGTCAGACCTGTCGTCATGTATGGATCTGAGTCTTGGCCTACAAAAGTGACGGATGAAAGACGATTACATGTATCTGAAATGAGAATGTTAAGATGGATGTGTGGTGTGACAAGAATGGATAAAAAAAGGAATGAGTATATTAGAGGAAGTTTAAAAGTTGCACCTGTGACAGAAAAGTTAAGAGCTAGCCGTGAGGAGGGATGGAAATCATGTGACGAAAAAGGTAATGAATATGAATGTGGATGGACGCAGAAGGAGAGGAAGGCCTAAAAAAGTTTGGATGGATTGTGTAAAAGATGATATGAACCACAAAGGTGTAAACGAAGATTTGACGGCTGATGAATGGAACAGAAAGACATGTTGCGGCAACCCCAAATAAATTGGGATAAGGGCAGGCAGATGATGAGTAGAAACCCTACAAAACCCTAAAAATGGCTATGCCAGTCGGTATCTTTTCAATAAGACTACTTTAAAATATATATTTTTATAACTCGGACATTAATGCCTAGTCCTCTGATATGATTGCCTGGGCATTTATGACGTTGTGGCGTAGACATCTGACATCGTTGCGTAGGTTTCCGTCTCATTGATTTATGTCTAGTGACGTCACACATGCGAGCCCGGTCGAGCGTTGCTAGCCTATTTAAAAAAAATATATCCTCCTGAGTCCCTGCGTCCTATACAAAGAACAAATTCCTGTACTGTGTTGACGCTTTTGCAACTTTACATCATGCTAGTTTTTAATTTTGTAAATATAGGAAAAATTAAACAAAAAATATAACATTTTACCTCTGATTATGTTTTTACACAAAATGAATAATCAAAACTATTAAATAATAATGTGTTACTAATTTGAAAAATAATTGTAATTAGTACTCAAAAAAAATTCACTCCCTCTTAATTTGTTCTATATAAAGTACACTAGGCCTTAATGACTACATTCTATTAGAAAGCTCAGGACTCAGGAGGATATAGGAACTAATAAACGTATACAAGTAAATTTATTTCAGTGAATTTTAACTTATTTTAAAAACTATACGACAAAAACCTACACCTACTGAAATTTAGTGCAGGTTTTGAGTGTTGATCACTAGCGAAATATCATTTTACAATAAAAAAAATCTACTCCGTTCCATAACCCCATTCAGATAATTTTAAACGCAAGTTCTAGGTTTTTAGTATTGTTCACTAGCAAAATTAAATGTTACAAGTAAAAGAAAATATCGACTCCATTCCATCTCAATTCTCACTTTTTGTTACATGAATTCAGAGTTGCAAAGCTGTTTATAGTTAAAAGTACCTACTTATACCCGCACACCCGAAACGCACTCACCGAATTTTGGATGCTTTGTATGGAACCTATGGAACCTCGAAAATATTGCCGAACCGCACGCGCCGAATCGAACGGATTCCCCAGCCAGTGCTGATCATAGACTATAAATGATGATGACTATGACGTTGTCGATGCACAAAATTATATACAAGTTTAACTTGAAATTATAACTTTCCGCATGTAATAGTTGAGTGTAAACACTGTAATCGGGGTTTGGTTGATATTTAAGATCCATTTCATGAAGAATCTAATGCTATATAAGGAAATAAAACGAAAAAGAAAACACGGACGTATAAACTAAACTTTGTATGCTGACTGTAGCAGCGCTGTCAGCTGTCAAGTGCCGCCATTTATATTCCCCTTCTTTAGTGGAACGGATTATACTTTATATTCTCGTTACAATTTGCCAGCAAAAACACCTGAACAATTTTTACTTTGAAGCCATTACAATAACTACATGAACAATAGTAAAATTCAATTACTTGACATTCTGTTACCTTAACATTTACACATTTGGACAAAATGTTTTCTGCTTCTTCTTTACATTTTATCACGTTTACATTCTAGCAATTTGCTATTTGACGATTCTGCTACTTTGACGTTTTGTCTTTTTGCCTTTCTGCACATTCTACTTCCTTGAATAATAATATTTTTAAAACGTTGAACTAGTGGCACCTATGATATGCTCACAAGTTTTGTTCCACTGTAGAACCAGTGGGCAAAAATATTTCCACCTATTGTTGCCTGCCGCATGCAACTTTCCGAAAAGTACACATACATGGCAAAATTATCCATTAAACTGGGAGGAAAGTACTTATTTGGCAACACCGATTCGATTCGATGCAGCTGTGCTTGCTGCTAAGTGTGCTAAGCCATCCGCATTATTCGGCGCGTACGGTGAGTGCGTTGCCTTGCGGGTGTTCGGGTATATTTACTTTCACCTGTTTTAGAAGTGTATTTGTTCAAAGCTTTTCCCCTAGGTGGCATTGCACTAATTTGTTCCACAATTGATCAACAGATGGCTAATTATTGTAAATTTACTTGGAAAGAAAAGTTTTGACATCTTGACCCCCGCAAAGGGAGCACCCCCTGGGGGCGTGGCTAAAACGGTGCTGGCGGCTTCGATGCAGCACCTTAAAGGATGGGGTGTCTCTATAAGTATTCAAGTAAATACCACCCCTGACATTCCTTTCTCCACATTCAGGTAGCTAAACATCGTCCCCTGCAAACTTATACACTAACCTCCCCTACTCTACGCCTCGAGAATCATAAAAATCCCGACATAGAGGGGTCCCAAGTCCCAGTAGTCCCTCGGGGGCACTACACACTGTTCTGTAATTGCATCTGCACCGCGCCCTCCCGATATTGCAAGCACTAGTATGCACTTCTCTATACATACCTACTCTTACAATTTTAAGCCATATTAAACTGGCTGCATGCGAAGAAAGTCTTTTGCATGTAACTTGTTCGATACTGGCTGAAAAGTCAATTTTTTTTTACATAAAGCCATTTACAAGCAAAAAACAAACTTTTATTTTACTTTTCACATTTTTGACATCTTTCTTTTGAGTAAATCAGCCAGTAGGTAATATTCTTGTAAGTATTCGAAAATGTATAACCTCCGTGGTCAAATCTTTTTACGTATATTAGAGTATACCGTACAGAGTAAAGATATTCAGTAGCTAAGTACCTACTTTATTTGCTTTACCTATATAGATAGAGCCAAGATAGAGCAAATTTTGCGTTCGTTTCTTTATGTCAAAGTATCAAACTTTCTAGACTTTCAAAATTGTGAGAGTAAAATTACATGACAGGCTCTTTAATTAAATTCTGATATGATAGACAATCTGGTATTTAATTTTCATTGCCCGTCTAGTCTACCTACCTCATCCATCTTAATTTATGACATCGCAAAATATAACTTTTTACATTTGGTACATACTACTGAAAAAACAGCAGCATAAGTTAGCAGTGCCTATGCCGTATCTACCCGTACAGTTTACTGTAAGCAAAGGAACCATTTTGTTTTAAATTGTTAGGGCTTTTAAATAAAAAATATCTACCTAATAAGTAAGTATTTAGCCATGTCTTGATCCAAGACAATCCTTCTTGCTCAACAGCCAAACTACGACTGGATTAAGTTGTAACTTGTGGCACTATAACCACTAACCTCTCTAAACTTCTTAATCCGAGCCATGCCGGTTACGGCTACCGGCCGACGCTTACCAGCACGCTAATCCTGATACCAATTAGTTTGCTAAATAAACCACTTAACATAAAGACGATTTATACAAATCTATTCGTTTGGCAGCCGCCCTGTGGTTTTCAAAGTTTCAGGCAAAGAGGGCTGTGTTTTTGTTGTTCTGCCTGTAGGGTAGGGTAAAAGGATTCAAAACTCCTTGGATTATTAAGGCTTTGTCCAACCTTGACATTGGCAGAATTGGCTCTGTTGACAAAAGCCACATTTATGAATAGAATTTATTTTGTAAGTATATCAATCCCCCATCAATCCCGAGTCTTGTGCAAGGTTATGCAGTGTGTAATTTCCTGTAAAACAGTTCAACCACACAAATAAAGTTCGCTCATTTGCAAAACCCAATACATCCGCCGCGAAACGCCACGGCCGGACCGCGGCAAATCGCGCCAAACCGCACACGAAACAAAATGGCGGCATGACATCAGCTGTAACCGCCGCGCGCGCTTTCCACATTTCCCGCCAAATGGGGGCATTACGCGGGCGCTCATGTCACGGCAGAATGTGTCTCACTGCAACAGCAACCTAGCATCACTTGATTTCCATTGCTGGTTGTCTTCTTTGACACGGTTGACTCCTAAAGCTAGCTCAGCAATGTAAGTCAAAGTGTACCGTTTCCGTCGCCGCCTCATTTCATGCGAAAGGGTTATTGTCATTTGGAAACGAAGCCCCGGACTTGGCCGGAATTGATTCACGGCGCGTTGCGATGATGGAACAATGCGGATGCGTTTAACTGAAGTGCTCTTCCGTATCTGCACACGGCGTAAACTGTTAGGTGGGCTGTGATATTCGATTTTATGGGTGAGAGTCGGTAAGCTGAAAGCTCAGGCTGAAAGCTCGTAAATAGGCTGGTATCATCCATAATGTACTTATACGAACAACAGTACCGAAAGGCACTTTGGAAAATCCTGTCTTCCTTTTCTCTTCGTGCGCGGTTCACCCAATCATCCATCCCGATGAACTCTGGTGAAAGCGAGGGTGAAAGAGTTTTACCTTGAAGAAAGAGTTTTACTTTAACCTACCTGCCTGTTTGTAGACTAGAAATAACAGTAGGAGCCAAGCCTCTGACCTATCTCACCTCACCTGATTTTCGTTAGCTCTAGACATCGGTTTTATTCCGTAGGTAGGTACCTACACTGAAAAATAACTGCCTGCATTGATATTTTAAGATTTTCAGGAAATAGTTAGCGCGATGGCAACGTCGTTTTGTAATCTTTTTGTATACAAAACGATGTCGCCATCTTTAGGGGTAGTAAATTGCCGATAATTTAAGTAGATCGTCATCTTCTTCCAAGTATTTCCTTCTGAGCAAACATCAATAGGTATCACGCTATACTTACCTAACATAAGACGACATAAAGCTTTTACTACCTTATACTGATTGTAATTACCTAAAACATACGTACTCTCAAGACACTACGATGCTCCAAACAAACTTACTCTACGTACATACCATCATGTCATCTATGTATAGGATCGTCAATCACTACACAATATACAGGGTGTCAGGCTCGAGTAGTTCGCTTCGCGTTTAGTTGTCGCGGTGACGTGACATGTCTCGACAGAGTAGGATGTCGCGCCTCGGGCGTGTGTCATGTTGTCACACGCCACGTCATGGAGGGCAAGGAACAGGATATTGTACTACCAGCAACGCTTTAAGTTCAAGGGATTGACATACATTGAAATCGGGGTCTTCATAAAACGCTTGGAAAAGGTTCAGGACCCCAAGTCTGCAAATTTTTAGCCATTGTAATGCCAGCGACAATCAACTGTCATTCTGTTGCCACTGCCACTGCCACATACTAAAAACTGTAAGCAGAATACAAAACTACCAAAACTATTCAATTGACTTGCCATCGACACGCGACTGAGGCGATTTTTATTTAGCAGACTTCGGCCCCTGCTGGGATGCCTTTTCGCTGGTGGTGATCTCTTTCTTTCAGGCAGGCCGTTAGCTCAGCTTCACTTCCTTTCAAAACTAAATACTTACCTAAGGGAAAACTTAAAAACATGAGCCGCGTTTGAAACAACGAACAACATAGACTAACAAGTAGTTGAATTTTCAGTACCTACCAATTTGTCAGCAAACACTACATGTAGCGCGGTACAAATTCTTCACTTTACACGAGTCGCAGCCCTTTTAAGGAGTGCCCTTACGTTCAGACAACTCACCATGTAACTAGATAGCTACTAGCGTAATGGATGGACCCAGCTTATAATGCAATCTTCAAGCTCTTTAAGCCCCATTAACGACAACATTTGTCAAGATTTAGTCTTAAACCATTTATTTAATGAAAAAGAAGCCGACCCAAATTCCTCCCTCAAAATCCTCTTATCGGTAAAACATTCAAATTAAATATCCACAAGTAATGACGTTCGCTTTCCATCTTAACCGAAGGAAAATGGCCGCGAAGTCCTAATAACGTTAAATCGTCAGACAATAACACCCTTGAATCATTTCGGAGAGTAAATTACATGTCAAATGGTTGGAAATCCAGAAATATTCCTCGATAATTTTGCCGGCAACGTCCCCCTAAAGAGGGGGTGGGGGACCCCTTCATCCCGATGACAAGGATATCTAAATGTCATTATAAGTTTGAACAGAGCGCGGGAATTCCTGGCTGAGGGCTGTTTTCAACGGTTTTCCGGCAAACAGCGTTCGAATCAGTTCGAATTGCTAGTAGTTTGCGTCCAATGTTCCCGTTTAAGTACCAACTTATGTACGTAGGTGTTGAAAACCTAAGAAAAAAATTACCATACAAATCGTAGAAGGTATTGTTGGTATTATATTTCCAGCTAAAAATCATCATTCCCATCATGAAAAACTGCTTTTGGCTTCGGAAGCGAAAGTCTTACAGAAAAATATTTGGTCAGGGTTGTTTTATTCTTTGAAGGGAATATCATTGTAGTAGGTAAAGAAATATAATGACTGAAATTCTGGGAATGAGACTTGAAAACCCAGTCAGTGATCCAAATAAACCATTCAAAGAATCTAAGTAGACCTACCTATCTATCATTTAGCAGAATATCATATTTTGTTTTTCACAATAAACGGAAAACTCATGAAAATTATATATTAGCAGCGAGAGATTAGGTGTATAAACGACATCATTAAATGTTTCCAATAAAATGTAACATGTTTATGTTTACGTGTTTACGCTTTGTAGGACGTAAACGTTAAGTTCGTAAGTAGGTAAAAGTTGGGATGATACGCACGTCATAAGTACTTAGGTATAAACATGTAACTGTGATTATGAACATGAAGCAGGTAGGAGCTTTTCTCGTTAAATGGGCTTTTAGACCTTTTCTAAAACAACATTCTGTGGGAGATCTAAATGGATCGCATCGCATGTCGTCTACGTATAATTTTGTTACGGAATCTTAGATTGTAAGTGATACGACAACCGTGAACAAACCGAAACTTCGTGTGTTGTCTTGTCTTGGTCATCCTGTGTCTTGCGTCTGCTCCTGCTATGAAAAACCATACCATACCATAACAGCCACAACAGTCCACTGCTGGACATGGGCCTCCCCCTATCGGGGGGTATTTCCATACTCACCACGCTTGGCAGGCGGATTGGCGAGCGCAGTGCCAAGATGTTACATTTACAGGGAACGCTGCTGCCCATTCCCTGGATGAATATCCCTTAGTCGCTTTTTACGACACCCACGGGTAGAATTGGGGTGATGCTATTCTAAGCCGGCATCACACGGCTATGAAAAACACGTTTTATTAATGTAGAACAGTTTACAGCACCATAAATCTAAAAAGTGTTTCGCTAAAGTAAAACACAGCTAGCTTGACAAATACGCGCACTCACAAACTTCACACATTTTAAAAGACTTCCTTCCCTCACTCCATTCGGGCTTGTGTATGATCTCTGTTATGAAAAATGCAGGGTGTCCTAACAAAGCTTGCACCCGGGGAAGCTGTCATTTATTCAAATTTATACGGCGGCGCTCCATCGACCGCTCCTGGCAATTTGTTGAAAGAAAGAACATGCAGGGTTTGGAAACTGGGTCTGAGTCTATATTTTTAGTCCTCGAAAGCAGACTAAGTGATGAAATTACTAAAATCTGGGATGGTACTCAGACGTTTGCATAAGTTATGGCTTCTGAGAATTAGGTGGGTACTACGTAGATGATCTTGCGCTGCTACGAACTGTCTACGAAACGCTACGAATCGAAAATGTGGTGGAAAAATCCACTCGTATACACTGTTGCTCTTGCTACAAACTGTCGAGTTTACTTTTATGTTTTTTTTTTGGGCTGAACATCTTTTCTCCAAAAGGACAGTGTCGTCTAAATAAAGGCACTTGTAGAGCGGAGTGATATGTGTAGACTCAGTCGCTTTCGCACGTTAGGTGTATTGTATAGGTACTTAAGAAGATATGTCTACTATGATTCACCACACTATGACGGGTGCTTACTGGAGCTAAGTGTGATAAACGGAGAAAAAAGAAAACTTTGACGACATTTCATGCTCTTGTGTGTGTTGTATTATTATGCAATAAACGTTTTATCTATCTATCTTGATATTTTCGCTATTATGTATGGGGGTTGTTTTAAACTTTTTGCTATGTGTTGTGATAGAATCCTGTTAGAATGATAATAGAATGACCAAGCATATGACTGCCTGTTTCTGTTGCTCAACTCAAGAATAAATCTAGAGAAAGCGTAGTACTTGAATACCAGAATGGGTGTAGGTAGTTACTAGATAGAGTTTTACTCTATTACAATTTTAAAATGTCAGAGATATTTATATGGCTTGGGTTTTACACTAGTTCAGAAAGACTCGTTGAATCTTTCCTCAAATTCAAGAGCCAACCCAATAACCGCCAGGATAACACTAGTAAACCCGCTCAACTGAAGGCTAGTTAGCTATAAAACATCCGGTCCTCAGTGCAAAAGCAATTATGTTCGCAGCTTGCGGCCGCACCGGCCTGTGTGTGATGAAGTGCTGCAGGAATTTATGAGAGCCAGTTATGAGCAAAGGGGATGATTAGGCACTTTATTAAAAATATAAGTGCTTCACGCGTACCTAGGCTTTCAAAAGTGGAACTGTTACGCGTTGTTGCTTGTTTATTAGCGCCAGTTATACAGTAATTTACTCTTTGCAGATACCCGCCACCGCCATCATCATAACAGCACAGCCACAACAGTCCACTGATGGAAATAGGCCTCCCTTATCGAAGCCATTGCCATACTCACCACGCTTGACAGTGTTGCACGGCAGAGCGCTGGGCAAGATGTTGATTGAATGCTGCTGCCCATTTCCAGGATGATTATCCATTACTCGCTCTTGCGACACCTACGGGTAGGATTGGGGTGATGCTATTCAAAGCCTGTATCACAAGCCACACCCGCTACATTTCACTTTGCCTACTGCTTCATATTCATCGCGTTTTGATGGTTTCTTGGTGAATGCCGTATGTTTGAATGTAGCGCACAATATGTACCTGCCTACACTCCCTACATAGATAGGCACCTAAATAAACATCGCTTTGTAGTTTACCAATAACAATTCGATACCTATCGTTAGTAGGTCACAAGGACAAGGATGAGCTCCGTTCGGCATTTCAAAGAACCTCGCTACCACAAGAGATACGATAAATAGAGGGTAGATATTGCGTACTACTGTGTAGTTGTATAAACGTTACAATAGGCGAGCATTTTATTTGGTGCCGTGTGGTGGGATGACTAGTTTTGGGTGTGTAAAATGCGAGTACTTGTTAAAATCATACAGGGAATAGGCAGCAGCGTTCCTTGTGAATGCGTTGTATTAATTTTCACCAACAAATATTGATGATGAAGATGATCTCTCCGGCCGGTTTCGGCCATGGCGACCACTTCTACTCCAACAAATAAGCCCGACTGCCAAGCGGTGAGTAGGTATAGCAATAATACTCTAATAGGTGAAGGCCCATGTCCAGCAATGGATAGTTATGATTGTAATGAATAGGTAGTGAATATAGTAGGTATACACATCGCACAATAATACGTCACAGTCATAATAAAAATAAAACATCCCCGCCCCGTGTTCGTTCGACATTAAAGATTGAGAACCATTCGACATGAGGTTTACGCTTGACCAAATAGTAGAGAGAAGCTTTACAATATATTGAATTAACGAATTAAGGAACACGCATTGTACGCCCTATAAAACAGGCGTAATACTCTCGCAAACCACAAGTGAGAAGCGACACCTATGTCGGACTACTCACTTCGTCAGAATAGTAAAAAAAACTAGTTTATTTTCCGTTATTTTAGTTTAAAATCACAGCAAATGCTTTATAGTGCAAACTAAGTTTATTTTCTGCCCGCCATTTTGTTGAGTGTTTTACAAAATGGCGTCAAATTATACATCTGGAATAGGACCTATGGCCTACCCTCTCAAAATGTAAGTACTTACCGTTTTATTCTATTTGAAGTGTCAAGTTATACCGCGAAACTGCTTGAATCAAAGTTGCTTCGAGCAGAAACGAGGCTACGTGATGGTCGCGTCGCTACTAGAAAATCCAAAAATCTTTACGGTCTTATTTGACCCTGATGTTTGATTATGTTTCGGTTTCGGCAGACCCTAAAATTATTTCATAACTTTTCCTATTTTGCAAACTAACTAGACCGCAAAGAAAATGTATCCGCGAGTTACAAAACTTTCTGCATTAGGTATAGTTCGATATTACTTATCTAGATGATTTTTTACAATATCATCTAGGTAAGAACCTATTCATAATTCATAATTTGTTTATTCATCAATTCATAACATAACAGTAACAACCAAAGCGTTATAAAGACAGTCTTATTATGAAATAATACATACAATTCGTTAAGTACAATAGTACATACAGTGTCAAGTTTATCATATAGATAATTTAATAACGAGAAAATTATATTCTTACATTAGGTACATATCATGTCATATTTATCATCATTAAAATAAATTCCATTAAATACAAATTCCATTAAATACATTTTATATTCTTATAACATTTAATACTGGTACCCCTCGCATTCATCTCGACCTAATATCAAACTAGAGGTAATATGAAATTGTTTCTAGTGGAATCTCTGAACAAAATGTTTCTTCTCACTAAGACTAAACCCACCTTCCATTCCAGGGTATCACAAGAAGTGGTGGACCATATGCTAGGATGGAACATTCCAGAAGAGCACCAGGACATGGTCCACGAGCACTGGAGGAACTTCCCGGCTGTCAACAAGTACTGGCACTACTGCTTGGCCCTGATCTACACGATGCTGATGGTCACATCTGTCACTGGCAATGGGATAGTCATATGGATATTTAGCACGTGAGTACCTAGGCTGACTGGCCATAAGAGGCGTTTTTAACATCATGGGGTGCCAATAAAACGTCAAAGCCCAGGCAATCTTGGGCCACTTTCAGGTTCAGAGATAAGCATAGACTACCCTGTTATCATAAAAACAGGAAGCACAAATCAGCCCACTCTTTATACGATGCGCCCCTTATCGAAAAATGACCCGTAAAGACCACGATGTCCTTTGACCTTCTTTCAGGCTGTTTGCCTACTGAATATTTTCTGCGCTTCATGGTTTTAAGAAGCAATACTTTTACTTTTTTGTGCCCAAAAGAACTTGTTGACTTACTTCCTGTTCTTATTTACCGCAGGGTACTTGATGTTGTCCCTCTTTATCATGTTTCGTTATTTTGAATATCTACTTGGCCCGAACTCGAGTATAAGACGACATTCCATCACCGCTGCGAAAAATTTCTTCACGCTTTTTCCCGGTTTTTCCAAAGAAAGCTCTTTAAAGTTGCGAATTGCTCCAAAAATGATTCTCACGGTCGAGCGGAGCGGATTCCTGCCGAGATTCGGAATCGGAAACAAAAGGAAGATAAATATCGGTATAAAATGCGGTCAAGTTGGAGCCCAGTTTGATTGATGGGTTCAATTTGCGTTTTTTTTTTAACCGACTGCCTCAGAAGAAGGGTTATGTTTTTTGAGAGTATGTGGACAAGAAACTCTTTTTCACGGGCTACAGCCCAAACGGTTGGGCGGATCTTGAATCATGAGGTGAATTCGTCTCAGCAGCGCGAGTAACACTTTCTATGATATTGAAATCTCCAAAATTCAAGATGGCGGACTTTAATCGCAAAATAGATCTTTGAAATAAATGCTTATCCCACCAGAAAACTGGTGGGATAAGCATTTGTAGAAATAACTACATACTTAACTAATCTATTGGGATTTTATTGCACTCTTAGTGAAAACATATTCTTATAAATGAAAATAAGAAGTTGAAAAAATGTCATGCATCGACCGGGGTTCGATCCCGGGCCGCATGGGTCAACGCGCCTCCGCTCTGCCACTCAGATATCGTTACACCATCATCATCATCATTGGCCTCATACGTCTCAGTGTCTGTATTATATCTGTATCAGTGTCTGAGATTTATTCAGTGTCTGAGATTTTTCATGGCTGTATCCGATTCGGGAGCGGCATGGCTTTTTGCTCGCTCTTCACAGACACTGCGTTGCTTGGGACGCAATTATGGAAAACGCAGGGCTGTTACACCATACACCATCATATTTAACCAATGTCTCTATCAAAGATTTGGTTTACCATTTCCGCGTACAGAACCCCAAACAAGGCGGCGCGGCGCGCGGGCGAACATCGAAAACGTTTTGCAACCTCGCGAACTGGGGGTTTACAACTTTGGCGGTGACACTCGTTCCGTTTGAGACGCGACAGTGATGTAGGTAGAACCCATTGTAGATGAGGCAGATTTACTTAGGGAAAGTTACTCGGGGAAATGGTCCTGAGTGTGGTAGCTTTAGTAAGATAAACACTTACGTACGGCACAATATCAAAAGGTGTGCTAGTGACCGATGTTGAGAACGGTGGTAAGGAATATATGGAAGGAACATAGAAATCTCGTCAGCGGTCCTGGGCCTTTAGCTACCCACGTAGTTACTTAGGTAACTAAATGTCTCTTTCAAAGATTTGGTTTACCATTGCCATGTACAGAACCCCAAACAAGGCGGCGCGGCGCGCGGGCGAACATCGAAAACGTTTTGCGAACTCGCGAACTGGGGGTTTACAACTTTGGCGGTGACACTCGTTCCGTTTGAGAAGCGACAGTGATGTAGGTAGAACCTATTGTAGATGAGGCAGATTTACTTAGGGAAATTTACTGAAGGAAATGGTCCAAAGTGTGGTAGCTTTAGTTAGATAAACACTTACGTACGGCACATTATCAAAAGGTGTACTAGTGACCTATTTTCCGTAAAGCACCATACACAGTCATACCTACTAATGTCTCTATCAAAGATTTGGTTTACCATTGATGTGTACAGAACCCCAAACAAGGCGGCGCGGCGCGCGGGCGAACATCGAAAACGTTTTGCGAACTCGCGAACTGGGGGTTTACAACTTTGGCGGTGACACTCGTTCCGTTTGAGACGCGACAGTGATGTAGGTGCGGAGCCTATTGTAGATGAGGCAGATTTACTTAGGTAAATTTACTTAGGGAAATGGTCCTGAGTGTGGTAGCTTTAGTTAGATAAACACTTTCGCGACACAATATCAAAAGGCGTACTAGTGACCGATATTGAGAACGGTGGTAAGGAATATGTAAGAAACATAGAAATCGCATCAGCAGGCCTGGGCAGAGACGGCAATATACACCTGTATATTAAAACTGTCCCAAGAAACACATTAAAAAATGATTGAAATTCTCTACATTTAAAAATGTTGACCTGACCTGAAACTGACCTCAGTGGTAATGGTAAGGCACAACAATTCAGATGGAAAATCGCTCGATTTCCAAAAACAGACAATGACTTTACAATAACATTTTTAAATGTAGAGAATGCCAATCATATTTCAATGTGTTTCTTGGAAAAGTTTTTCCTTTTTCCGTAGCCCATTTCAGTATCAATGTTTATAAAGAATCTACTTAGCTTCCCTACATACTTAAAGGGTTTTTGACTCCTCCAGAGGAAAACCGCTACAACCATCCGTCAACACCTTTTTATTTTCGGGTAAATGGGTAAAATAAATCCCTCTTTCGATACAAGAAAACCCTTCTCAACAAGAACTAGACTTGTGTCGTTGTATTTGGGGTTGTCGTGGCTCTTTTACTAACGCTGCGCAAGTTAGCATACATTGCTGGTTAGCTTGAGTGTAGTGAAGTGACGGGTATGAAAAAGCTAGCAATGTTGGCCAAATCGAACCCTGTTGATAGGGCAGTAAAAAGCTACTTTCATATCGAAGTATACAGGGTGTTAGGGATAGTGTAGCGGAAACTTTGCAGGCGTGCTCAGAACATAACCGAACAACTTTCCTCATGGAACATATACGGTTGTGAAAAAAACATTGACTTCTTATACAAAGTCAGTCAGCTCAGTCAGTCTTTTGTATGGGAGGGCGGTGGCTTTTTGTTTATCACCATAAGTTGCTTGGGGAAAGTTGTTCAGTGTCATGATCTGAGCACACCTGCAAAGTTTTCGGTACATCGCCTTTACACCCTGTGTGTATTTCGTTTCGTGACATTTCCTTGCGTAGTAATTCCTTCGTGGCTCCCTGTCGGCACTCAGGCCGTCGGGCTGGTGCGTTCACAAACTTAATTAAATCACTTGCTGTGACGGCGACTCGATCCTATCAAATTGTTCCGCATTATTAGCTTTATCGCCTCATATTTTAGCCAAATTGTAGATGCTTGAGTGTATTGTGAAGACGCCTATAAAAAGGTACCAATGTTTGCGAAATCGAACCCTGTCGATAAGGCTGTGAAATAGGCTACTTTCGTCTCGTAGTATACAGGTGTAAGGGAGTACCGAAAACTTTGCACGCGTGCTCAGACCATACCTTTCGCCATGAAACAAAAAGATGGTGGTAAACCAAAAAATAAAATGACTTCCCATACAAAGTCAGCTGATTGCCAATTTTATATGGGCGGCAATTTTTCTGGTTTGCCACCATTGGATCTGTAATTAAATTACAGTCGATCAATTCCATGGCTTGATCATGTCAGCAAAGTCCTTGGTACGCCACACTCTGTATGTATTTCCTTTCGTGGCATTTCCTAGCGTAGCAATTCCTTCGTGGCTCCCTGTCGGCACTCAGGCCGACGGGATGGTACGTTCACAAACTTAATTAAATCACTTGCTGTGACGGCGACTCGATCCTATCAAATTGTTCCACATTATTAGCTTCATCGCCTCATATTTTAGGCAAATTGTAGATGCTTGAGTGTATTGTGAAGACGCCTATAAAAAAGCTACCAATGTTTCCGAAATCGAACCCTGTCGATAAGGCTGTGAAATAGGCTACTTTCGTCTCGTAGTATACAGGTGTACCGAAAACTTTGCAGGCGTGCTCAGACTATACCTTTCCCTATGAAACATATGGTGGTAAACAAAAAAATAAAATGACTTCCCATTCAAAGTCAGCTGATTGTAAATTTTATATGGGAGGTCGGGCAATTTTTCTGGTTTGCCACTATTGGATCTGTAATTAATTACAGTCGATCAATTCCATGGCTTGATCATGTCAGCAATGTTCTTGGTACGCCACACCCTGTATGTATTTCCTTTCGTGGCATTTCCTTGCGTAGTAATTCCTTCGTGGCTCCCGGTCGGCACTCAGGCCGACGGGCTGGTACGTTCACAAACTTAATTAAATCACTTGCTGTGACGGCGACTCGATCCTATCAAATTGTTCCACATTATTAGCTTCATCGCCTCATATTTTAGGCAAATTGTAGATGCCCGTATCAGAATGGCAAAGGATGGAATTTAGGCAGCAGCATTCCCTGTAAAAGCAACATTTACGACTGTAGACGCGACATTTCGTCTCGCGAAAATGCCCGCGAAACATCGTCTGATTTCCCAAAGAAGGAATGGATTACAGAAGATACTTGGAACGCTATAAGAGAAAGAAAGGCACTACTCGAGGGTGATATCGACTGTAGTGATGACCGATACCGGGAACTATCAGCGAAAATACAAAGACTGTGTCGCTGGGATAAAAATGCCTTTTTTTCCACTTTATGTAAGGACATTGAGCGACATAGTCAGAACATGCATCCTAAAGATTTCTTTATGAAAGTCAAAAGCATTACGCGAGAATTCAGAGCAAAGACTTGGGCAATTGCAGACGAAGATGGAACTCTGCTTACAGAGATTGATCAAGTGACAGAAAGGTGGCGATCCTATAGCGAAAGCTTATACAAAAATACTGACACTCCATCTGCAGTTCCACACACTGAAAACGCGTTCACAGAGCCTGATATTCTTGAATCTGAACTAAGGTATGCCATTCGGAAACTCAAAAACAATAAATCAGCTGGTAAAGACACAATCTATTCTGAGGAAATAAAACATCTAGGAGAGAAGGGGATACAAATGTTGCTGAATATCTGTAACCGGGTATGGAGAACGGGCAAGTGGGTCAACGACTGGAAGGAATCCTTGCTAATACCTCTGCACAAAAAGGGATCAACTCGTGAATGTGGCAATTATCGAACTGTCGCTCTAATATCCCATGCCAGCAAGGTCCTCCTATATATAATCAATGAAAGGCTAAAATACTATCTTCAGTGGCAGATTCCAAAAGAGCAAGCTGGATTCGTAAGAGGGCGAGGCACACGCGAACATATTGTGAACGTCAGACTCTTAATCGAGAAGGCAAGAGAATTCAACGTACCAATGCTGATGTGTTTCATTGATTATTCGAAGGCGTTTGACTGTGTGCAATGGGACCACCTGTGGAATAAATATCCTTAGAGAAATGGGTGTACCGGAGCATCTAATAATACTTACCTCAAACCTATATCTCGACGGTGAAACAGCTGTAAGAGTAAATGACGTCATATCTGGTTCATTTCGGCCTGAAAAAGGTGTCCGCCAGGGCTGCATATTGTCTCCTCTGTTGTTTAATATATACGGGGAGTACATTATGAGAAAAGCCCTCGAAGACTGGGAAGGCGGTATGACACTGGGAGGAAGAAAGATTAGCAACCTTCGGTATGCAGATGACACCACACTTTTTGCGTCTTCAGAAAGCGAACTTGCTGAACTAATCAGAAAGGTTGAACGAGAAAGTGAGAAGGTTGGCCTTAAAATCAATAAGTCCAAGACAAAAGTTTTGATTGTGGATAGAGCTGATCAACTCACTTTGACAGGCGAACTTGCAGACCTTGAAATTGTAAAAGAGTTTGTGTACCTCGGATCCATGTTAAGCAATGAGGGAGGAACCGAAAAAGAAATCAAAAGGAGAACACAGATGGCAAAAGACGCAATGAGCAAGCTTAAGAAGATCTGGCAAGACAGAAACATTTCAAATGAGACCAAAATGAAACTAGTGCGTACTCTGGTGTTCCCTATTTTTCTGTACGGTTCCGAATCATGGATAATCCGGGCGTGCGATCGCCAAAAGATTGACGCTTTCGAAATGTGGTGTTGGCGACGCATGCTTCGAATACCATGGACTGCAAAAAGAACGAACGTGTCAATTCTTGATCAACTTAAAATATCAACAAGATTGTCCACTACCTGTTTCCAAAGGATTCTAAGCTATTTCGGTCATGTTGCTAGAAGAGAGCCAGACAACTTAGAAAAGCTGATCATCCTGGGAAAAGTAGAGGGCAAAAGATCGCGTGGCCGAGCACCCTACCGGTGGACTGATCAGATTAGGATAGTTCTTGACATGCCAATCGCCACAGCTATCCGGCGAGCGGAGGACAGGAGTGAATGGAGGAACCTAGTTGCAACCTCTACTAAAGCGTTCCAGAATAAGGAGTTGTAATCGGACACGACCTTCAGTAATTGAAGACTACGACAACGAAGAGACGACTGTAGACTGCGATTGCTTACCTGCCTGCCAAGCGTGGCAAGTAGATTTGTGTACCTATGGTAAATACCCCTAAAATGTTAACTGATTAAGTTTGGCTATGGCTAGGCACGTCAATTTCAATTTGTGGGATCTGCTTCCTTGCCTACCGATTAAATAGAAAACCCTCAGGCTATATTCGAGATTCAAAGGAGTAGGTTGTGTTTTCGATATGTATAGTGAATAGTGACACGATAGTAGGAAGTTATCCTTTTGTTCTAGTATTTTGCACCTGTCATACTCATGTAAGTAGGTCAATCTATGTAGGTAGTTGGGTACCTCTGCCGTGTGGTGCCGGGTTAGAATAGCATCACCTCTTATCTTTTCCGTGGATGGGCATTTCTACAGAAACAGTATTTTTTTGTCTGGCTTCATAAATCGCCTTTCAAGACTAGATAAAAAATCCAAAAAAATACACATACTCCCTTATGTATATACTTGTTGGAGAACATACATTTTTTTCCGTAGTTATATTCGTTTTTACAAAAATAATTTTTGAAGTCAAGAAATTGGGGAAATTTTGTTAGTTTACCCCTGTCCCGTTGCCAAAATTGAATGAATATTGTTTTGTAAAATAATAAATCGCACAGTTTTCTTTAATGTTTTGCTGTTCACGTATGGAGAGATATATATATAGTGAAGAGGTGTAGCTCATGAAAATTTCATTAAATGTATATTTGGATATCCTTTCAGATATTCAAAAATGTGTCCCACACGTTAGCTTTTTTCAGTGTTTCTAATATAACTTTGAATATTTCATGAAATATTTACAATTTGCATGTTGTCAATAGATTCACGTAAACTAAGCATTGTTCCAATGAGGACTAATTGAGTAAAATTTTGTAAATTTTCAGATTTTTACGATTTTCAATAGATTGAATATGGTGCCGAATTTTGGTGCAGGGTGTTTTCTCAACTCCGGATCGTCAATATTTTCTAAACTATTTATGTTTATGAGTTTATTCTTTGCCTAAATATAGTCGCGCCTGACGAGAGTACAGAGTCTTAATACGTTTGAAACTCAAGTTTTTCCGAGTTTACAGACAACGTTCTACAATTCCGTAAACTCCTTGTGTTTTGTATAGAAAAAGGATTATACTTTTAAATTTGAAATTTATAGTAGTTTTATTATGTAGGAATAATAACAACCGCAAATAGTTAAATTTAATTAACAATCTTACTTTAAATTAAACAAATAAAGTTTAAAAATTTAAAAAATGAAAAATTCCTTGAAAATATTTTTTTAAATTTCTGTGAAAATGAAACTTCCAAAATTCTCAAAACCAATTACTCGTGACCATAAAATTCTAAATCTGATTCTCGTAAAGCAATTAGTGGCAAATAAGCACCATTTCATCAAACACATTTTTGGCAATTCAAAGGAATAAGAAAATTGTTCAAAGTGAGAGAGGCACCATAGCTGTAGAAGTGCCCGGATGTCTTAAGAAGCGACTAAGGGATTTGAGAGTTGAGGTGTATTGCAATTTTAGACAGGCTGACAAACAGTCAATATGGTGATACACAGTCATCTGAATGACTCTCAAACTTTTGTTTGATGTAGTGTAAATGGCCGTTTTTTACAGCCGTTTACGCTCTGCCTACCCAGCAAGGGATATAGGCGTGATATATGTATAAAGTTAGGTATCTACTTGAAATTCCACTGAGAAAGCGAAGATCAGTCCTACAACAAAACCAGGGCGACAGAACTCGCAGAAAGTGCAAACCTCGTGCAAACTTAAACAAGCCGCGACAAACTTTGAATTTGAACTTCGAATTTGATACGCGAGCGAAGTGAAGTAAGTCACGGTTCGCAAACGAATTCCGCGCGTTCGCGGGTTGGCGGTTAACAACTGTTTCCCGCGCAATAAAACTTGAATGCCGCTCCGACTCTGCTGATTGTGAGCAGAGGAACATAGCGATAGAACGGCAGACAATATTCAGGTCCAAATCATATATGCCTAGGTATAATATGAAGAATAAGTAGGTACTTAAACTGACTAAGTCATCTAGGTACGTATCGAAAGCCCAATGCGTATCGAAACTTACCTAGATGATTTTGTCAGTTTCTAAGAGACTTTGCAAATAGTCAATCCGACAAGGAAGGTGATTCCATGTAGATTATAGGTAGTTGTAGCGAGGGTTGATCAGTTCCAACCACTTTACCTATGGTAATAAATAATAGTGGTCATTCTCACCCAACTATTTCGATAATCTGAATTAAGATTTCTAAGGTCCATACAACTTAAAGAGATAAAGTTTCAAAGAATTCTCCTTCCCGTTTTAAATCCTTGGCTGCGGTTGTGCCTTGGTGGCCTGGCTGCTAGGAAGAACTTAGAATAAATTTCCATACAACTTAGTTGTGACTTAGTTGATCTTGAAGTAGGGCGACTTTGAATGTACTAAGTAAGTCGCTGGGGTGTATTTGCCCATCTGGAGTTTAACTTTGTAACTACATCAGCTGTGGCCTGAGAATCATTTAGTGCTTTTGCAGTCGTGGACAGTTTGCGGTTTCAACTTGGATCAGTTTGCCATACGAAAATAAAAACACAACTAATCCGAATATCTATCGTGTGTGTCTCGGAAAAAGTGACTGAGTGATGAATTCATCCAGAGTATGGGCAGCAACGTTCCCCAACATTTAGCTTAGTCCATCGAGCCGATCTATCTTCTAAGCCTTGAGTAGGGCAAGTTTCCCCAACGACATGAACACGACATGTTTCACAGATGAATTTTATGTCTGTTGATGTAAATAGGCCACAGTTTACTAGCAGAATCGTTGAACTTTCCGCCGTATGCAGAAATTGACTGCATCCCGGAAATTAGGATGCCGCGTCAACCAGTCAAATAAAAGTCAACCGGCTGAATTTATTCGCGTTCAGCCGTAGAGACGCGGGAATTTCGAACACTTTTATGTGCTCCAGTGAATTGAATGTGCGGTAGTTGCTGACCTAGTTAGCTATACTTTCATTTAAATTACTGGTCTCCTCTGGGGTTTCATTCATTCGGTAGCTAAAGCAAATGAAATACTTCAATCAACTTCATATTTTCATGTCTCAATAAACATCGCGAACGAAAATGTTCAGCTAACCCCTTTCGTCTAGGTATTTTCGAAATTAGGTACCTACCTACTCCTTCTTTTGCAATGGGCCTAGGTTTGAATTGAAACTCAGTGGGTTGAGTCAATCCGTCTTTGTTTCTGTTGGCTGGTTAAGGTAACTTATCTAAAAAAACATATGTGAAAGTTAGTGTCACATCACATTGCAGACCATTGCTGGAATTAAGCCTTACACGGTCTACCGTTTTTGCGATCCAGTCACTACATCACGGCTCAGAATTCATAATAGTACTAACCACAGTAAAGCGTATGGTGCGCCTAAATTCTATAATATAATCAATCATTTTATTATTGCAGATCGAAATCCCTCCGAAGCCCAAGCAACATGTTCGTGGTGAACCTGGCAATCTTCGACCTGATGATGATGATCGAGATGCCGCTCCTCATCATCAACTCCTTCTACCAGCGCATGGTCGGCTACCAGCTCGGCTGTGACATCTACGCCATTCTAGGAAGCCTGTCCGGCATTGGGGGCGCTATCACCAATGCTGTCATTGCATTTGATAGATATAAGTAAGTAAATTATTTATAGTTTACTTAGGACATTGCAGTGACTATCTACTCCTCATTCTAAAATCCCTTTCTTGAAAAGACCTGTTTATTTTCAAAGTCCCCACTTCAAATACCTGTCCAAAAATTCCCCTTTCCAATGTGTCTCTTCCTTAGATATTTCTGTCCTAAAATATCCCGGACTCAATATCTTATCCAAAAAGTCGCCTAGCTGAAACGACTGTCTCAATATGTCCGCACCCGAAATGTCCAAGACAATTACTCTTCCTCTGATGATGATGGAGATGCCGCTCCTCATCATCAACTCCTTCTACCAGCGCATGGTCGGCTACCAGCTCGGCTGTGACATCTACGCCATCCTAGGAAGCCTGTCCGGCATTGGGGGTGCCATCACCAATGCTGTCATTGCATTTGATAGATATAAGTAAGTAGCTTCTAGGATTGTCTCCATTTTGTTTAAGTCACTGCAGCCAAAAATTCTCCCCTTCCTAAAATTTCTTCCTGAAAGGTCCTGTTCACTTACTTTTACGGAATGGAACCAAAAATGCCCTTTTCCAATCGTGGGTATGTCTCTTTCTAAGATCTTTTTGTTCCCGACTCAAAATTCCTTCACCAAAATAACGCTTATCTGAAGAAATAACCATAGAAATCGCATCAGCATCTATATGGAAATGGAAATATTTCTATCCCAAAATATTCCTTCCCAAAATGTCCATGATAGTTACTCTTCGCCCTGATGATGATGATCGAGATGCCGCTCCTCATCATCAACTCCTTCTACCAGCGCATGGTCGGCTACCAGCTCGGCTGCGACATCTACGCCATCCTAGGAAGCCTGTCTGGCATTGGGGGCGCTTTCACCAATGCTGTCATTGCATTTGATAGATATAAGTAAGTAAATTGTTCTCGTTTACTTTGGATATTGCAGTGAATACTTTTGTTCCTAAAATACCCTAATTGAAAAGCCCTGTTCATTTGTAAAGTCCCTTCTTCAAATGCCTCTCCAAAAATAGCCCTTTCCAATGTATGTCTCTTCCTTACATATTTCAAAATGTCCCGAACTTAAAATTACTTCCCCAAAAACTTGCCTAAATGAAACGACTATCACAATATGTCCCTACCCGTAATGTCCATGATAGTTACTCTTCGACCTGATGATGATGATCGAGACGCCGCTCCTCATCATCAACTCCTTCTACCAGCGCATGGTCGGCTACCAGCTCGGCTGCGATATCTACGCCATCCTAGGAAGCCTGTCCGGCATTGGGGGCGCTATCACTAATGCTGTCATTGCATTTGATAGATATAAGTGAGTAGAGTAGCTTCAAGAAGGTAGATCATACCTAGTTAACTTGGGGCATTACTGCCAAAAATGCTCGTCTTCCTAAAATTCCTCTTGGAACCCTTCAGAAGAGCCACGTTTGTTATCACATATAAAATGGTTCACCTAAAAAAAATCAGAAATATCCATTCTTTAGATGGTCCTATTGGTCCTCTGTGAATTCAGCCCATAGAAATCGCAATCGGCTAGGGTTTGGCAATTGGCGAGCCAGCGAATATGTTACGTTTCTTGGAAGACCACATTCGTGGTACAATGCTCTACCAAGAACCACACCTTACCGACTGATGTATTCTTCATTAAACCGCCTTCTTTCCTTTTAGGACGATATCCTGCCCGCTGGACGGCCGGATAAACAAAGTTCAAGCATCGCTGCTCATCCTGTTCACGTGGTTCTGGGCAACGCCTTTCACTGTCCTCCCAGCTTTGAGGGTGTGGGGCAGGTTTGTGCCAGGTTAGTAGGTATTACCATATAAATCATATCATCTGACCATGTCGATGAGGTATACTCCTTGTGATATTATGTAGTAGAATGAGTTTGATCACTTCAATCAACTGGTAATCTAAGCGTTCTCTGAGAACTTTCTCAACATCATCGTCATCAGCTACTTCTTCTATCGGGACTAATGGTGCTTTCACAGGCAACGCAGTTGCCCATTCTCAAATTAATCCACCTAGAGCAAAGATACAATCTAGCTGGATTCATTTCAACTGCTAGATTGCATACCAAATTTTAAAACATTTTCGTGTTAGGTATACAATTTTTGCCGACTTGCCTGCGGTGGAAAATTTGACTGACAACCTATCCTTGTGGTGATGTACAGTCTTCTGAGTGACTCGCAAACTTTTGACAAATGTGGTGGAAATGGCCGTTATGTACATACAGCCTACCCCTCAGGGAAAAACGCGTGATATATGTATGTAGGTAGAACCATGTCCTGTGTTTTGCCGTTGTGGTTACTAATCCACCATCGATCAGCTCTTCAATAACCTGTTTATGTAAATTAGCCTAGTCCAGACTATCCACCTACTCGAACTACAAATTGCACCCAAGTTTTAACCGCAAACTTCATCTTTCTTCCAGACGCTCGAATCCTTTTAACTCTTTAAACTTTTAACTCCTTAAGCTCTAGAACAAAAAATAGATAAGTTGCAGTAAGTTTTATTAATAGCTTATTAGAAGTTATAAGCTATCGGTTTAAAGGCTTGGTGTGAAGAGGTAAAGAAAGATATGCTAAGATAGTTTTGCTTTTTACCTACCTAGTTATGTTTTTGCGCGCTAAGTCTGATTACGAAGTGTCTGAGAGCACGTCAAGATTTATTCTGATTTTTCATAGAGTAGTAATCTTTCTCAAAGATTTCCGATCTGAAATAAATAAGTAGTTAAAATAATACGTGCAGTGCACACATCACTATGTAACCCTTGCAGAGACAAAAATTGATATCTCGACGACATAATGTTTTATGATGACAGCTTATGACCGGTAAACGGCTGGTAAACGATGAAACAAGATCGGCTTGATCGACCGATTACGATTACTCATCCATCCGTCTTCTCATTACGGAGACAATTTGCGTCCTTGCCAACGATTTATCATCTTTAGGGACGTCTATTTCGCATTGACTTTCAGTTGACGCAGGTCTAAGAGATTTCTTGGGACTAATTTATCTGGAAAGAATTTAACGGGGGCAATTTTGCCGTATGATGCCAGCTAAGAACAACATCGACCCATTTATTTTTCGAGTCCCGGTCACGAGTGTTTCATGTAAATTGTTTCTTAAGTGTTTGTCAAATGTAATAACAATGAGCGTATTTTGAGGCCGTTGCCTTTCTGCCTACCTTGCAAGAGATATACGCATTAGGCGTGTTGTTTGCAAGTGTGCCTATAAATGAGAGTATGTTTTTACCTTTGCTTGCATAATAGCATAATAACTTATCTAAGAGCTAGAGAAGAAAAATCTATAAGCGTCCAAGTTCGTTAATCTTTGAACCGAGAGACGGGACTTTAGCATTTTTAGTGGTCCCGCGCGGGTGATCCACGGAAAGTGCTCTCCTGCTTGTAGCTCCTATCTAATCTTATTCACTTGCAAATTGACTTGAATACATTTTTGTTTGCGTATCTACTCAGTTGAAACTTGTCTTCTCGATACGCTTTCTCCTAGTTTGTTGAGACTTCATGATACCTAAGCTAATCAACACGATCAAATTGAAAAACCAAATTGATTGAAAAAAGAAGATCAAATTGAAAAACCGATATGATAAGTTGAAAACGTTTTTGTTTGCGTATCTTCTCAGTAGAAACTTGTCTTCTCGATACGCGTTCTCCTAGTTTGTTACGACTCGATGATAAGCTAATCTACTGGATCAAATTGAAAAACCAAATTGAAAAGAAGATCAAATTGAAAAACCGACATGATAAGTTTCTTCTTTTCGACACCGTATCGTCCAACAACCCGATGATAAGCATAAAGCACGCACAGATTCCTATAGCCCGTAGAACCGAAGATCTATGATGGTGAGGCGTGGGACGACTGGTTTCCCTATCAGGTACACCGACAATCTTAGAAAGCTGCCGATTTGACTGTCGTCGACCAAAAATCGCCTGGTCAGGAGGGCTTTACAGCCAACTTACAGCTGACCTGCCTACTGCCTAGGAACCACACGACAAAATAGTACCTATTTCTGTCGACTGTAAAATTTATCATCAATTTTTCGCATGTATGAAAGGTATTGCAACAAAGAACTACCTAATGCACCAAATGGTAGAATATGGCGCTAATAACCTCTGTCATTATGGAAACAATGGTCCCGGACGCGGTCGATTTGTCACTCAATTGGTCAGGTTCGTCACTCGTCACGTCACATCAGTCAGATTAACCATCAGACCGGAGAAATGTGAGTGCAAATCGCTTTAGGGGTCATTAACTTGTCTGGTCTGCACGCTCATATTTTTAGATTGAAACTTTTCTATCTCTTACCGAGTGAGATAATATAGGTATTCGATTTAAGATATTTGAATTTATGGATACGAATTGGAGGCAGCCGAGGAGGCAGCAGATAACCTGACATCAGTGACAGCTCAATTCCCATCATCTCCGTCACCTGAGAACGTTATCTATCATTATCTTTTTTTCATTATCATCAGCTATCAGAATTACAACCAAGCTCATTTTTCCATTTCCTCATACTTTTTAAAAGATTTTTGTAAAGTGTTTTCTTTTTTTCCCAGAGGGCTTCCTAACAACGTGCTCGTTCGACTACTTCACCGACGACCAGGACACGAAGGTCTTCGTGGCGGCCATCTTTGCGTGGAGCTACGCGATCCCCATGTCACTGATATGCTTCTTCTACTCGCAGCTGTTCAGTGCCGTAAGTACCTATGGATCAACTCATGCTGGTCTTCTATACAGTTATTAAGGATAACCAGTATAGGTTGAGACTACTTCACCGACGACCAGGACACGAAGGTCTTCGTGGCGGCCATCTTTGCGTGGAGCTACGCGATCCCCATGTCACTGATATGCTTCTTCTACTCGCAGCTGTTCAGTGCTGTAAGTAACAAATAATAACATAACATAACCCAACACGAAGGTCTTCGTGGCGGCCATCTTTGCGTGTAGCTATGCGATTCCCATGTCGCTGATGTGCTTCTTCTACTCCCAGCTGTTCAGTGCCGTATGTAACTAGGGATCAACATATTATTGGTTGAGACTTCAACGACGACCAGGACACGAAGGTCTTCGTACGCGATACCCATCTTATTCATTTGCTTCTTCTACTCGCAGCTGTTCAGTGCTGTAAATATCTAACACTGAATGGTTTTTTGGCTCACGTCATTCACGCCACGTGTCTTGGTCTTGGCCCTCCGAATGCCAGTTTTGGAATAGAATAGAATAGAATAGAATCATTTATTTGCAAGAATACAGTTACAAAAGTTCTTAAAATTAATAGAAGACCGTGTATTCAACCTGCATGCAGGCGCGCAAATTTTACAAATGCCAAAATCAAAAGTTAAAATAGTTGATAATTTAAATATTACAAATGTCAAGAAAAATATTAATGAAATCTTGAATGAAATGATTAGATTGCCAGATAATAAGTAAATGTCAAAAAGCTTTATAAAATAAATGTCAATATTATGTCAATTACATTTAAATAAAAATTAAATTAAATTTTACATTATAAATAATTTACGTTTTGAAGCCCATGTATTCTTCTATACTATAAAAACAGTGTTCAAGTAACCACTTAGTGATTTTATTTTTGAATCCGGATTTATTTAAATTTTTGAAGTCGTCTGGGAGGTGGTTATATAATAAAATTCACATATTATATACATTTTTCCGATACATAGTTTTGTAGCAAGGAGGTTGATACAATAAATCCATCTGTCGTTTACGTGTCTGTCGCTGAAACATCACAGAACGCTTTGTCCAGAAATAAGAATGCGAATGTACAAACACACAAACATCCTTTATGTACATAGAATGGAGGATCCATAGTGGGCCTCGGAAGTTTTAAAATATAACTTATTCATACTTTTTCAGCGATCTCCGTATTTTCGACGGTGTGGTCGGTCTTGCTGTCATAATGAAGTTCCTCCTTCTGAGGCAGTAGGATAAAAAGAAAATAGAAATTGAGTTGTATTGTGATCTTCAGCGACAAGCCATTTAGAATCACACTGAACTTTTAAAACAAAGCTTTTCTCTATTCTGTGTAAAACCTATTTACAAACTGGATGGAAAAACCATATGATTACTTTCACAGCGATCAAAGCGTCGGCGTCCTCATATATGTAAATCCGGGAGATATTCACGCTTGACAAACTGCGCGCCTACTTTAATACAACGTTTGCCTTATAAAAGCCTTATAAAAGGTTGGGTCGAAAGCGTTTCTCTGTAAAAAATACGCCTTTATTCGAGCTTTATCCGAAAATATACTAAACAGCTCAGAGATAATACAAAGAAAGACCGAGCTATTTTCCTGATGCTGTAGCCATATTGACGCTTGTCTAACTGCACGCCTACTTTAATACAACATTTGCTTTATAAAAGCGGTTTGGTCGAAAGCGCTTCTCTGCAAAAAATACGCCTTTATTCGCTTTATCCGAAAATATACTAAACAGTTTAGAGAAAATACATTGGTAGACTAAGTCTCTTTCTGATGCTGTAGCCATATTGACGCTTGTTAAACTGCGTGCCTACTTTAATACAACGTTTACCTACTTATAAACGCCTTATAAAAGGTGCCTGTATTCGATTTTTATCCTAAAACATACTTGAACATCTGTGAAAATACATTGGTAGTCGGTTCTTCCTATTTATTATACAAATTGTTGCATTACGAACATTTGAGCACTGGGCAAAGTAGGCCACTTTTTTAACCTGACTGATTAGGAGGGTTATGTTTTTCCCGAGTATGTATGTATTTTTTGTGCCATATAAAATTCATAATACAACTTTGTTATTCCCGAAGTAGGGTTTGTGTTTTTTGATACGCCAGCTTTTTAAATAAAAGCAACTTCCCTCTGCCGGTATCTACCCGAAATGGGGATGTTTCCCTTGTATGTCGCAGAACTTGCTCTACTTTATACTTTTCTCCGAGCAATACTATTTCATCGGTTTTAAAAGACCTGAAAAGCCTTTTCAATTCAATAAGTAGGTTACCTACCTACTTACTTACTTTTCTCGTTGCCCATGATCATATCAAACACATTTTTCTATTCGGACTTTGGTAGCTCTTGTTTTGCAAACCTATCTATCTAAGTAGTTCCATTCCATACAAACATACATACATATATCACGCCTATACCTGCGGGGTAGGCAGAGCGTAAATGGCTGTAGGTAAAAAATAGCCATTTACACCACATCTGACAAAAGTTTAAGGGTCATTCAGAAGTAGAAGGTTACGGACCAAAGAAATATACTTACTTTAGTTTTCCTAGCTCAAAAATTTGCAAAATCTGCCTACATCGTACTTTAAATGCTTCAACACAAAAAAACCTAAGTAATATAAGAAGGTACTCTCTATCAAGCGAGTTTACTATCAAAATAAATCTTTTCCTCTGCCGCCGTGTCGCATTTTGGAACGTTTGACGTTTGACGATGAAACACAAAATTAAAACAGGACCACAAAATTTACGGTTTGTCTATCTCGTCCGCAAAAAAATATTGCTAATCCACAGAGGAGAGACACGTACGTGAGATGACATCTGTCAGACAAGAATCGTCATGCGTCAATGCGACTTGCGTCTCATGTGCACAGCTTTGTCTCTTCTGTTTCATACATTTTATATGTAAACGGTTTCAAGCGTCGCGATGTTTTACGTCTAGCGTCTCATGTCTTTACATCTCGTCTGTGGAGCTTGCCCCTTACTGGCTGCCCATGACATTATCAAGATCGTAGGTAGAGCTCGCTTGCGTCTGTCTTTTGTTCAGTTTAATTAAGCAAATGAACAAGCAGATGTATTAAAACACAAAAAAACCGACTGCGGTACTTTCAAAATCCGGCACTTTGAATTTATTAACTTTTAAGACACCTCACATGTTAAGATCCGCCCAATCGTTTGGGCTGCCCATGAAAACGGATTTCTTGTCTACATGTAGGTACACATACATACTCTCGAAAAACATAAACCTTGAGAGTCATTCAGAAGACTGTAAATTACCATAGTGACAGGTTGTCAGCCTGTCGCCCGAAATTGCAATACACATAATCCTTTAGTCACTTCGTACGATAACCACAGGTGAGGTGGTGCTATTCTAAGCCGGTACCACACGGCAAAAAAGAAGAACAGTTTAGAAATCTCTTACTAGGGCCACTATACAGGGTTATTTTTTAATCAGTGCGCAAACTTTGCAGGATGTTTCTACTCGTGATTCTGAAGAACTTTTAGTATGGGGCCACCAGCGAAATCTAAAAAAAAAATTTGGGTGTTCCATACATTTTTGCCGAGTAGGTACTTATAAATTTTTCTATGGTACATCCAATTTTTTTTTTGCGAATTCGCAGATGGCCCCATAGTAAGAGTTGCTCAGAATCACGAGTAGAAACACCCTGCAAAGTTTGCGCACTGACTAAAAAATAACCCCGTATTTAGTCTAATCTGCCTTTTTGTATAAATCGGCGGTAATAATTCAAATCGATACTGTGGTAGGTAGGATTTGCAGAGCAACCGGCTCAGGGGATTTGTCGCCGGTTTACTCTCGTAACGACCATCTAATAAGTTACAGTCCAGCAAAAAAGAGTAGAAAAAAAATGAGGGCGCCACTTTGTATGAACTTTCAAAATTAATTGGCAACATTGACTGTGAATGGCAACAATTTAGTATGAATTTTTTTAGTTCCATTTTATTTAATCTCTACTCTTTTTTGCTGGACTGTACTAAGGCATAGTAAATAAAATAATACGTAGGTATAATGACTATGACGATACTTAGTGCTTATAGTTCGAGAGCCCAGGGGGTAAGTGGCTATCTCATAAGGTACTACGATAGGCTAGGTTTGGATCGTTAACCAAGACTTAAACAAGTCGTATGACCCAGGTCTGCCAGAGCCAATCCTGCCGAAACATAAAAATAATCGATATTTTTCAGAGTCATTTTTTCGTAAAAAATATGTCATAAGGTACCACAATGAAAGTGCTGGCATCAGTTAACCATTGAAAAATTATGTAAAAAAAGCTTGGTCTGCCACTGCGCACCCTGCCGGAAGTGCTTGCCAGACCTCTCCAAAGATGCCCTTCCGACACCCCTAAACTATCTCATCGGGTACCACGACGCGACCACCACAACATAATAGCCAAGATCACTCTGACAATAGATCACAAGGTCTGCCAGGCCTAAACTTGCCGCATCCTAGTGTTTCAGACAATTGAAGTTGTAGGTCCAGTGTATGAAAAATGACCTATATCTTTTTCCCCCCGTGTTTGATTTTGATAGTGCCTTTATACGAAATGCTCTCCATAATATGGAGCTTCGAGTCATATAGGACAGTTGGGTGGAGGGTTTCAGTATTGAACGCAATCCTGTCAAAAAGTTTGAAATGGAGGTTTGGTCTATGAAAACTGGCCTATATCTTATTCCCCCCGGGTTTGATTTTGATGGCGCCTTAATATGAAATGCTCTCCATAACTAGGAGCTTTGAGTCATATAGGTCAGTGAGGACAAGGGTCTCTGTATTGTACACAATCCTGTCAAAAAGTGTGAAATTGTAGGTAAAGTGTATGAAAACTGGCCTATATCTTTTCCCCCACTGGTTTGATTTTGATGGTGCCTTGGTATGAAATGCTCGTAATGATTAGGAGATTCGATTTGTATAGGTCAATTGGATAGAAGGTCTCTGTTCTGTGCACAATCCTCCTAAATATGAAAATATTCGATAACTTCTGCAGATTTTATCAGTTAAAATTGTCATATCATAAGGAACTCGAATAAAAGTGCTTGCATCAGCTTTCCATTGACAAATTATGTTAAAAAAACTTGGTCTGCCACTGCGCACTCAGCCGGAAGTCCTTAGATGAGATAGGTTAGGGGTGTCGGAAGGGTATATTTGGAGGGGTCTCCCAAGGACTTCTGGCAGAGTGCGCAATGGCAGACCAAGTTTTCTTAACTCATTTTATCAATGGTAAGCTGATGCTGGCACTGTCATTCGGGTACCTTATGAAATTACAATGTTAACGGAAAAAATCTCAATCCTGCTAAACATGAAAATATTGGATATGTTCTGCAGATTTTTACCGTTAACATTGTCATTTCATAAGGTACCCGAATGACAGAGCCAGCATCAGCTTACCATTGATAAATTTAGTTAAGAAAACTTGGTCTGCCATTGCGCACTCTGCCAGAAGTCCTTGGGAGACCCCTCCAAATATACCCTTCCGACACCCCTAACCTATCTCATCTAAGGACTTCCGGCAGAGTGCGCAGTGGCAGACCAAGTTTTTTTAACATAATTTGTCAATGGTAAGCTGATGCAAGCACTTTTATTCGAGTTCCTTATGATATGACAATTTTAACTGATAAAATCTACAGAAGTTATCGAATATTTTCATATTTAGGAGGATTGTGCACAGAACAGAGACCTTCTATCCAATTGACCTATACAAATCGAATCTCCTAATCATTACGAGCATTTCATACCAAGGCACCATCAAAATCAAACCAGTGGGGGAAAAGATATAGGCCAGTTTTCATACACTTTACCTACAATTTCACACTTTTTGACAGGATTGTGTACAATACAGAGACCCTCCTCCTCACTGACCTATATGACTCAAAGCTCCTAGTTATGGAGAGCATTTCATATTAAGGCGCCATCGAAATCAAACCCGGGGGGAATAAGATATAGGCCAGTTTTCATAGACCAAACCTCCATTTCAAACTTTTTGACAGGATTGTGTTCAATACTGAAACCCTCCACCCAACTGTCCTATATGACTCGAAGCTCCTCATTATGGAGAGCATTTCGTATTAAGGCACCATCAAAATCAAACACGGGGTAAAAAGATATAGGTCATTTTTCATACACTGGACCTACAACTTCAAATGTCTGAAACACTAGGATGCGGCAAGTTTAGGCCTGGCAGACCTTGTGATCTATTGTCAGAGTGATCTTGGCTATTATGTTGTGGTGGTCGCGTCGTGGTACCCGATGAGATAGTTTAGGGGTGTCGGAAGGGCATCTTTGAAGAGGTCTGGCAAGCACTTCCGGCAGGGTGCGCAGTGGCAGACCAAGCATTTTTTACATAATTTTTCAATGGTTAACTGATGCCAGCACTTTGATTGTGGTACCTTATGACATATTTTTTACGAAAAAATGACTCTGAAAAATATCGATTATTTTTATGTTTCGGCAGGATTGGCTCTGGCAGACCTGGGTCATACGACTTGTTTAAGTCTTGGTTAACGATCCAAACCTAGCCTATCGTGGTACCTTATGAGATAGCCACTTACCCCCTGGGCTCTCGAGCTATTAGGTATACGTATAATTTTTCGATATAATAATTTGCCGTGTGCTGCCGGCTCAGAATAGCATCATTCCCGTGGGTGTGGTAAAAGCGACTAAGGGATAATCATTCAGGGAATGGGCAGCAGCGGTCCTTGTCAATTCAACATCTTGCACTGCGCTCGCCAATTCTCCTGCCAAGCGTGGTGAGTATATCAATGCCCCCTGATAGGGGGAAGCCCATGTCCAGCAGTGGACTGTTGTGGCTGTTATGGTATAATAATTATAGTTGAGACGGCTACACTCTCTGCATTCGCCGCCGTATGACAGTATGCCATACAACTGTTGTATGGCGCTTACCCATTTGTCACTTAAAACTGACATAGCAGCGTCGCGTCTCGTCGCGTTTCAGTCGGAACTGACCTCGGTTAAATAGAACTTTATGCTGTATCATAGTCTGCGGCAAACCCTTATCAATTCGTCAAGTCTGTCTGTATGTATGTACGCGCCCTCATATCTACGTCAGATTTAAACCGATCGACATCCTTGGTGTGAAGATAGATCGTATTGACCCTTTTAGAAACCATTTCTTTTAGTTTTTAGGGCCTCCTTATAATCAATACTGAACACGCATTTAAATTAGCGCTCTGGATATTTAAGTCGCAACGGGAGTATACCTTAAGGAACGTGGTCTCTGCCGTATTTTAGCCACTGCCTCACATAAAGCTGCCTAAACTGAGCTTACGGTAAACCTGTGCTTATTTGTCACTACTTACTTTCAAATAGAAGGCGCATAAAAACGTAGGTAATAATAAACTTTAGTACAGTACTGTGTCATGCCGGCTTAGAATAGCATTACCCCATATCTTCCCCGTGGGTGTCGTAAGAAGCGATTAAGGGATTGAGAGTTGTTGTGTATTGCAATTTTAGGCAACAGGCTGACAACCTGTAACTATGGTGATGCACAGTCTTCTGAATAATTCTCAAACTTTTGTCAGATGTCGCTTATTGGCCGTTTTTCACAATCATTTACGCTCTGCCTACCTCCGAAGGGTTATGTATGTAAGTTTGTTTGGGTTGTTCGTCAACTCGGTAACGAAACACGGTGGTCTCAAATACTCGGTGGGTCAATAAAACGGTTTTGTCTGGTTTTCCCAGTATAAATCAGTCCCAACATTTTCCCGCGCACCCTATAAGGTCGTAGATACTGTTGCGCTAGCCAATACTTACTTTGTGTCTAAACGGACCTTTCCGTTATAAAATAGACGATGATCACGTAATAATAACCAATTTTCCCATCCATTACAAAACTAGATGTCATAACATCTAGAGATGTCGCGTCCACGGGTGCTTTATTGCAGAAATAGAATTGTGAAATAGCTGGGTATTTCCGTTTCCTTCCAATAAGCTTCGAACACCTGTGACCAGGCTGGGCGTAAAATAACTGTATCCACGCAAATAAAAACTAATAGTTTGTATATAAGTAGGTAGGTAGAAAAAAACTTTGGTATTTGATGACTTTCTAAACGATCAAAAATAATCTACTTTCAAGCGCAAGTACCAAGTGTAAGGAGGTGTAGGTATTGTATCGAAAACACTGTAGTGGTACTTAAAGCATGAAACTGAATTCTGTTTTCTGAAAATTATTCTGTACACGTTGCTGCTATGTTCAAAAACGAAAAAAAAAACATGTACCAAAATTCGATCAGCTGAGCCGGATAACAATAGTAAACACACCAAAAAGTTTCTAAACTTACCGCGTGGACTGGCCACATAACATGAAAAAACTTTGGAAAAGGTAAAGCCATTTGTTATGAAAAGTATAAAACACTTTTGTTTTTATTTAATGACGTCGTCTGTCAAAAATATTCAAAAATGCTTGCCAGTTTTATGATTAAAACACGTTTGGGTGCAATTCGCTACTTGACAGGGTCGTAAATAAAATGCAACAGTCTAATGATTAAAACAATTGTCCAAATATACTACAGACTGCATTCATCGTTTGCCAAAATATTAAAAGTTAGAATTTATAAACACCAAAATTATATAAAAGTTATTGTTTTGACTCCATCCAAAATATTGAATTAGAGTCTGGCTAGCGAGTCTTTGGACGTCAAATAATTCAAATATTTCAAATGGCAACATGTTAACACTGAAAAACTACAATAAAACAATTTTGATACTTACTATTTTTTTGTTTTCTGCTCTTTAGTTTGTGTTTGCCTTGCCTACTATGTATGTATGATGTATCTACCGAGAGTAACAGAAAGGGTATAACAAGCCGAAAGGAGGTCAAGGTACTCATGAAACTGAACAACTTTCCCCATGAAACATGGGTCGAAATATGAAAAAAATATTTGGACCTCCCATTCAAAATCGCCGATCAGCTGATTGATTTACTCTGAGAGGTCCAAATTTTTTTTCATATTTCGTCCCATGTTCCATGGGGAAAGTTGTTCAGTTTCATGAGTACCTTGACCTCCTTTCGGCTTGTTATACCCTTTCTGTTACTCTCGGTAGATACATCATACATACATAGTAGGCAAGGCAAACACAAACTAAAGAGCAGAAAACAAAAAAATAGTAAGTATCAAAATTGTTTTATTGTAGTTTTTCAGTGTTAACATGTAAAAGATTTTTAAAATTGGCGCCATTTCCGTGTCCAAAGACTCGCTGGCCAGACTCTATGACGTCATATTTCTATAATTTCATACGAAATATCGTTTTCGGTCGTCTTAAAAAGTGGCTCATTTGACCTGTCAGTCAAGTAGCGGATAGAAACCTTTTTGAGTCTTCACCTACATTTTTATCGAGCCTCTTACGGGTTGCCTCGCGGGTTGCTTTGCTATGAGCTACGGCGCAGCTAGCGTTGTATTATTTGCTACGAATAATTTTCATAGCTTCTATCAAAGAGGATTATAAAATAAAACTAACAGATTCATTTTATCTTAATCTAATCGCTAATGTTCAACTACTAAAATGTCTATCAACTTTACAATGTTCTGAGTCGGCACCTGACTTAGCACCTACCTAAGTGGAATGTTGGTGGTACATTTAATACTTTTTGGTGTAATTTTTTTATGTTGGTTGCCAGAAAAGTTGCCAGTCTACATCCAACTGCAGGGCAAAGGTTTCCCCTCTTTCGCGCCACTTGTCATTATCGCCAAAGAATATTTCTCCGCAAAAAAACAGAATGAATTCCATGATATCCCCCGTAATATTCTCGGTTCGAGTCCTACCTCAATTCCAACGACCACACAGGGTACTAGACGGCACACTATACGCCTTTGCGAATACTTTTGGGCAAGAATCTGCTCGCACACGTAAGGCCCTATTCAAGTCAGAATTGTATCCGGGCGGTATGTGGATAACGGAACTGTACCGCTTAGAATGCTACCCACGTATCGCGTGGCCACCGCCCCGCTCTTGTTTGAATAATGAGTTTTAATAGTGCTTTACAAAGATAGCTCGCTTCAGTCAGTCAGTTAGTGGGAACGTGGTGTCGGTCGGTGGTGATTTGTGAGATGACGAGACCACACTGCGATCAGTTTACTTACACGCATTACGCGTTACCCTCGACCTGCGCAACTCAGCTTCTTGACAGAATTGTTTGCTTGGAAAAATTGCAACACAAGGCGGCTACTAGGCTGTGTGGTCGAGTTATTCCCACTCTCTACCTTCACTAGGTGACTCGGTGCTTTAAATCAGCACTTCATAAATTGGAGTTCTTTGTGGAGGCACAAAGAAAAGAAATAGACTTTTGTTTGAGAGTTTACGGTCGAGCTGCAGAGTTTTTAGCGCTCAGAGTATTTCAAATGAATCAAAACTAAAGCAGTTCTTAAACTTATAGTTCTTTCTATGTTTGTAATGGTAATAAATCATTAGGCATGATCATGATGAATTTTTTCGCCCAATGCTGAAAATATTGCAGCTTTTGATTCTAATTAAAGAATAGACAAAATTAGACAAGTAAATAATTTCTCAGGGCACGATTTGTTCTGCTGAATCTTTTCAAGATACATAGACATCTGGACGCACGGCAGTGCCTCTTCCAAGTCGAGCGCGAAGCAAACAAACACTGCCGTACCATCCTTTACTGGAACCAATCCGCATTTTAGGACCCTGTTCGTGAACCTCTGGATGACCAGAACGCAGAAGTTATTCAGTTTGACTCGTAGATCTTAAAGTTTTGGGAAAAGTGAGTCGTTCAGTCGGTCGGTACTACCTTGTATGTCGAAATCATAATCTATGGAGTGATATTTTACTAGTGACCGACAGCGAAAACTCAGAATCGGCTGGTGTTAAGGAACAACTTTCCCCAAGGAAGATACCTAGGTCGAAATATGAAAAAAATTAGTACCACCCATAGAAACTTAAATCAGCTGATCGGCAATTTTGTATGGGAGGTCAATTTTTTTTTTCATATTTCGACCTATATTCCTTGGGAAAAGTTGTTCCTTATTACCAGCCGATTCTAAGTTTTTGCTATCGGTCACTAGTAAAATTTCATCCTATAATAGACTAGGTAGGTACTAGGTTTGTCTGAGTGCGAGTGTCCTCCGTCCGGGTACACTTCCGGGCTATTTGAGTGTTTGACGACCCATCCGACAAATTATTACCCATTCGCGATGAGTATTAATGGCACTTAATGCTCCCATTGAGACAAAGGGGTCTGTTAAGCTGGCGCTTAGGTGAATTGTTTTTCCTTTTCCCTTTTTAATTTTCCATTCGCAGCTGGGTGAATATTTGAGAGGTCAAAATTTGCGGTCACACGTTAATTGTTTCAAAGTTATAAGACTTACAGAGTTTAACTAATTTTCATATGAAAGAATGTTTAATTGGCTATCTGGAAAATTAAATTTCATCCACAATATATAAAATATATTTAACTAAAACTCGATTTGAAACCTGAAATCGGGGGTAAAATACGCGTTCTTCGCGTGTCACACTTAGCTGTTCCAAAATTCAAACACGTGTAGAATTTTATCTAGCTGGACATGGTGGAATATTTTACCTATGAAAATAATCCTTATATAATGTAGATTTGTAATAAATTATAAATAGTACAATATTTAACTGTGTTCATCGATAAAACTGTCGTTTTATGTTGGTCACACGTTTTTGTGTTTTCTGAACGCGTGGTCTTAATCGACTCGTATGTTGCAACTAAGAGAACTATTAGCTAGGTCTTGTTCCCTCCTTCTGCCAGGAACTCTTCGTCATCTCAGGAGAGGAAACAGGTGGCTCCTTGGCACTCCCAAAATAAAATAGGAGGTTTTCAGTTTTCGGGTCATATTTTTATACTTGCGTCAGGTCCTTTTCCTGGGCAAGTTTTCTAAGTGAAAGAGTTATTACAAAGAAATTATTCTTTGAACATAATGTCACATATTTCATTGAGATTTAAGATTTGTTTAAAAATTTTGATCATATTTAATGGTTTACGAATAAGTCACAAAAAACATAAAATTCGGTCCTTTGACTGGCGCCATTTGACTGGCATTTTCTCCAGTCAATGGACATTTCTTACCAGTCAAAGGACACATGTTATTTAATTGATTGGTTTTGTACTCTTTGTGCATACTTTTATGTTTTGTGGCGTGTCTACAGAGATGAATAGCACCACCCCATGTCAGCCCAGTTTCTGTGGATATTGCTGGTGCCCAATGGTCGTGGATATTAAGGGTTTCTAGAAGGTGAGCAGCACCGTTTGCCGTGTTTATAGGCTGAGTCACTCATCAACTCTCATGTGTTTGGTAAGTTGCTTAAGCTGGCTGCGTTATGTCTCAGGCTGATTGAATTGTCTCTTAGGGTGAATGTTTTTTTTTTTTATTATTTTTTATAAACAATGGGTAAGCATTTGTCCGCAATCTCACCTGATGTTAAGTGACGATGCAGACGATGATGGAACATGCTCGCCCAGATAATACCTATTCACTCTCGCCTTGAAAAGGCCCAGGTTATAACGTTCCGGAAACAGATCCGCAGGCAGGGAGTTCCACTCCTTAGCAGTTCGTATTAAAAATGTAGAAGCGAAGCGCTTTGTGCGAATTTGCGGGATGTCTACGATATAAGGGTGGAATCCCAACCGGCGTCTCGTGCACCGGAGATGGAATGGTGACGGAGGTATAAGGTCATGGAGAGACTGTGCACACTCCCCGAAATGCATCCTGTAGAATACCGACAAGCAAGCTACTTTGCGACGGTGTTCGAGGCTCTGCAACTTTGCGTCAATAAGTGCCTTATCAGCGATGAGTCTCTTGGCGCGCTTCTCAATCGAGTCCAGGGCTGCCAGCCGGTATTAGGCAGACCCGTCCCATAGGTGACAGCAATACTCCATGCAGGAACGGACTTGAGCTTGGTATAGTTGTAAAAGCTGTACTGGTGTGAAGTATCTCCTGACCTTTGAGAGAACTCCGAGTCTTTTTGCTGCAGTCGTGGCCAAAGAATAAGAATAAGAATAAGAATAAATTTATTTACCAGAACAAACAAATTATAAACATTAGGTTTCAATTGGATTTCACACTAGGCAACACCTGTGTTGTGATAATCCAGTCAACGTTACATAATAATTTTAACAATTGCATTTGTTGTGGTGTGTAATGTAGTGTATTACACGAAAAATTATATAAATGCCTTTTTAATGACTAAAATTAAATATTCATAAAATATTAATCGTGAATTGTTATTTAATAACAATAACAATAGGAACGTAACATAAAATCCAAAGAAATAAATGTCACAATATATAAAGATAGATGATAAAAGAAGTAGATATGTACTTTGTATGCAGGTATATTATATTATGTGTTATATAAATATATGTATATATGTTTATACCTATCATGAAACAATAAACAGGATAGATTCAGTGTCCTCGTAGTCAAGTGATCTTAGCCAGGATTCAAGTTTTCTTTTTGCAGTGAATACAGTTACGTTTTTAATCAGACAAAATTTGTTTACTATTGAATATATGTGTGGGAAGGCAAAAAATTTAAAGCGCTGAGCGAATTTGGTGTTTACACGAGGAGGTTGTATTATATATACGCGTCTATTGCATAAATCGTCATAAACAGTTGAGTTAAGGGTAATTTTGTGATGAAGAAGACTAGCCTTTAGTATATAAAGTTGACGCACAGTTAACATCTCTGCTTCTTTGTAGAGAGCTTTAGTAGGGAATCTAAAAGGTTTACAGAGCATGACCTTTAGCACAGATCTTTGTGCCCTTTCTAGTTTGATCAGAAACGATTTACCGGCGCTCCCCCATGATCCGATACAATATGTTAACAACGACTGACACAAAGCAATGTAAACTAGACGGAGAACATCTGGGTCAGCGCACCTTCTTAACAACTTAAAAACGCCTACTAATCTTCTAACCCTGCCAGCCATTGCAAATATCTGCTGTTGGAAGTTTAAGTTTTCGTCAAGAACCACACCAAGGTATTTTAATTTATCTGATCTCTGTATTACAGGGCACTCACAAGATGAGTTGGATGAAACTGGAGTTTGTAGGGTATTTGGTTGACAAGAGTGGACTTTTATGGAAGAACTGGATACTAATCTAGGAGCTGAAACTATGGTTTTGTGAAAACATAGGAACTTAGTTTTTTCTGTATTTAAAGTAAGAAGGTTGTTATTTAACCACTTCGCGACTGAAAACATCGCGATTTCGGCGGTTTCGAAAACGTTTTGCCATGAAGAACCTTGAATGATTAGAGCCGTATCGTCCGCGTAGCAAATGACCTTAATGTTGTCATTTCCAATAAAATAGTTGGCCATATCATTAATATAAATGATAAAAAGGGTAGGTCCCAGAATGCTACCTTGAGGTACGCCGTAATCAATGTTCATGGAGTCACTAAACTGTTCATTTACTCTAGTGCATTGAGAACGGTTCTGCAAGTAACTTCTGAACCAGTTCAAGGCTATACCTCTTATGCCTATAGACTCTAATTTATGTATTAGTATGGCCGAAGAGACCGTGTCAAAGGCCTTGGCGAGATCAAGAAAAACCCCCAAGCATGGTTTTCGCCCATCGAGGGCCTTTGACACAGAATCGAGTAACAAATCAACTGCGTCCTCTGTCGATTTACCACTTTGGAATCCAAACTGACTTGGAGAGATGATATTATGTTTATTTAAATAGTTAGTTAGCCTGCGGTTTACAATTTTTTCGAGTATTTTTGAAAGTACACTTAATAATGAAATTGGCCTGTAGTTAGAAGGATTTACTTTGGGGCCAGCTTTATGAATTGGCACTACAACTGCCCGCTTCCAACATTCAGGAAAGATACCACTAGACAAACTGAGATTAAAAATATATGTAAGAGGTTGAATAATGACTGGTAGAATGGATTTAATGAAACTGCAATTTATTTGATCAAAACCTGGGGCACTGTTGTTATTTAGAGACATTACTATAGACCTAACTTCGCCTTCATCAGTAGGAAACATGTAAAATGAGTGAGGCAAAACTGGTAATTTCATTGCGTTAATAAGTTCTTGCTCGGTTTGTTTTAACTTTGACTTAATGTTAGCCGCGAGATTTTGTCCTACGTTAGCGAAAAAAGAATTACAAATATTGAGGGAGTCTCGAGGGCTGGCTGAAGTACCACAAACAAGAGCAGAAGAACTATCATTTTTATTTTTACCACTGAGACAGCAAATATCATCAATAGTATGCCACAGTTTTCTTGGGGACTTTTTGTTTTCGCGTAATCTGTTATTATCATGTTCGGATTTAAGTTTTTTACGTAGTTCGTTAAAGAAATTGCGATAACGCTTATAAACTACTTTTTTAAACTCATTTTGAGGGTCCTTTCTTACCTCTAAATGCAATTTGTCTCTATGAATCATGCAACGAATTACATGCAAAGACTCAATATAATGTCCAAAGTTCAGGTCAGATGAAAGGTTCATGCCAAGAAGCTCAAGATGGTCGGAAATCGGTACGGATACACCTCGGAAAGTCGGAGTCAGGTCGAAGGGACTCCGTTTAGTGGAGAATAGACATGCTTGTGTTTTAGATGCATTAAACTTGACAAGATTTGCGTCACCCCATTCGGATATTGCTTCAAGATTCAAGTTTAGGCGACTCACTAGGGCCTCTCGACAAGACTGAGTAGATTCATTGCTGGCCTTTGCACTGGACAGGTACCTATCAACTACCGTGCTGTCATCTGCATACCCAAAGGTGTCGGGCGTGAGCATATCGTTGATGTGCAGCAGAAATAGGGTTGCGGAAAGTACAGACCCTTGAGGGACGCCGGCATCGATAGCCTGTTCATCTGAAGAGCGTCCTTCCAGGACCACTCGTATTGACCGTCTTCTCAAGAAATCTGCGATCCAGTTGCAAAGTCCAGCAGGTAGCCCGTAGGCGGGAAGCTTGTTAATAAGACTTGCGTGCCAGACCCTGTCAAATGCCTTTGAGACATCCAGAGATACGGCAAGGGCTTCGCCGTGCCTCTCGATAGCCTCGCTACATGAGTGGGTGGCATGCATGAGGAGGTCCCCTGTCGACCGCCCACGGCGGAAGCCGTATTGACGGTCGTTAAGGAGATCATTGCTCTCAAGGTAAGCCAGGAGCCGATTGTTTAGTACACGCTCCATAGTCTTGCAGAGTATAGAGGTGACCGATATGGGTCTATAATTGGCAGGGTCAGCACGGCTGCCTTTTTTGGGCACAGGTTGCACGTTTGCAAGCTTCCACGATTGGGGAACTACACCAGTCTCCAGTGAGAGGCGGAACAGGCGTGTCAATATCGGAGACAACTCAGGCGCACAGTTACGCAGAACAATTGCAGGGATACCATCAGGGCCGCTCGCCTTATTTACGTCTAGGTTTCGCAGGATTTTAAGTACCTCTTTCTGGCGAATACAGACGGCTGGCATGTTGCAGCAGACTTTAGGTAACGTTGGTGGCGTTTTACCTGCGATATCTACACGCGAGTTTTCCGCAAAAAGGGAAGCAAACAGGTTCGCTTTTTCTTCCGGAGGTGTGGTCGAGCGACCCATCAGGTTTCTGCAATGGCGGCAAAGAAAGCTGACAGAAATTGGTCTCAACTGCCTTTGCTAGAGATCAGAATGCCTTACTGCCAGCAGGATGGGAGGCAAGTTTGGCGCCTACAGTGCCGATGTGCTTGAAACGTGTTCTGCGTAATTCCTTTTTGCATGACTTAGAGGCCTTATTGTAGGTTTTCTTCAAGTCCCGAGTATTCGGAGCTTTGTGCGATCGAGCGTCAGCCCAGGCTAGGTAAGCCGTCTGTTTTATGTGTCATCTTTTAAGCTGACATCGTCGTATCTCAGGCGGGCTGTGTTGTGTTACAGGCTCATTGCATCGTCTTTCAGACTGACTACGCTGTGTCTCAGGTTTATTGTGTCATGTCTCAGGCTGCCTAGTGTTGTCTTGGACTGGCTGCATCATATCTTAATCTGATTACATCGCCTCTTAGGCTGACCACGTCGTATCTTTAGATTAGACTGACTGCGTCGTGTCTCAGGCTCATTGCGTCATGTCTCAGGCTGACCGGGCTATGTCTCGGGCTGATTGCATCGTCTCTTAAGCTGTGTGTGTCGTCTTTCAAGCTGACTTTTCCGTGTCTCAGGCTGGCCGCGTCGTGTCTTAGGCTGATTGCATCGTCTCTCAGACTGACTACGTCGTGTCTCAGACAACCTAGTAGTCACTTGGGCTGGCTTCATTGTGGTGCTCGTTGTTCCTACTAATGTATGGTTTTTACCTGTGTAGAGCTGCACAACTTTAGTCAAATCACCATAGTTACAGAATTACACGTGTGCTTGCTAGCAAGACGTTTCTTCATGTATAATTGACTGACTATACACTGCATTATTACGATGAAATTTCTGCATTTGATTGCTCTAGTTTTGCACAAAACCTACAGCCATTATACGCTTCATTGTGTTTCAGCTGTCTCCTTCATGTCTCAGGCTGGCCTCGTTATGTCTCACTGACTGCGCTGTGTCACAGGATGCCTAGTAGTCACTCAAAATGGCTGCTTCTTATCACAAGCGCACTTTACTGTGTTTTAGGCTGGCTGCATCGTTTCTCAAGCTGTTCGCATCTTACCTCAGGCTGGCCGCTTCGTGTCTCAGACTGACCGCGTCGTATCTCAGGCTGACCGTGTCATGACTCATTCAGACTGACTTCGTTGCATTACAGGTACAGGCCACTCGGGCTGGCGTCTTGTCTCAGACTGATGGCTTCGTGGATGTGGCTGTCTGCGTGATTTCTAAGGCTGTCCACATCGTATCTCGGGCTGGCCGTGTCATGTAGCAGGCTAGCCGTGTCATATCTCAGGATGATTACATCGTCTCTCTGGCTCACTGCTTTGCCTCTCAGGCTGCCTATTGGTCTCTTAGGCTGGCTGCGCCATATCTCAAGCTGGCTTGTCATGTTTCAGGTATTCCGTGGTGTCTCTGTTGTGTGCCTGATTGGCAGCGGCGTCTTTTATTTCAATTCTAGTTAATTAAAAGCAAATTTTAAGAGTTTCAGCTCATTTTGTCCTTTGACTGGCGCAAAATGACCCGTTGACTGGCACCTCAAATTTCAAAATTGAATTTTGACGAAACGTGTGGTTCGATTTAAGTGATTTTTCACTAATAACTTCGAATTAAGGTCTTAATAATTATGCAATATGAAAATAACCATAAAACGAAAATAAAAAAATCGCCAGTCAAGGGACCCGAAGAACGGTTTTCAAATATTGACCCAGCTTTTTAAACCTTTTCTGGCTTATTCGATGTTAGACGAATACTTTTAAAATGGGACAGATTTTTTACCAGATCTTTCGAGATCGTCAATTATTAAATACAAAAAACAAAAACTTTGTTGGAACTCCAAAGTGCGCGGGGCGACTCTCTATTTTGTGTCCAATATTGTCCAAAGGCTGCGCATTCGACCGAATCCAAAGGCGCGCGAAACCTTGAAAGAAAACTGTAAAATCATAAATAAGTAAAACCTAACCAAAGCTTTGGATAAATTGTGAAACCCTACCTACCAATATTCAAAGAATGTAACCTGCCAAAGTATCCATCTCAAGTTTTTGCCAGCCGCGAGCCGCCAGCCGCCCACATAGTGCGAATTCCTCATAATAAAACCCGAGGTAAACTTATTATCACGGCAAAATAGAATCCCGCGTGTTTAGGATTTCGATGTGTTAGACTAGAAAAAATGTGTACATGGAGCCTCATCTCATCATAATAAATAAAGCAGATACCTACCTAATACCTAAAAAATTAGGTTATTTTTTGTGTTTCTCTGTCTCTCTGTCATGGACCTTTCCTAAACCACGCAATAGATTTTGGCCCACATAGCGCGAATTCCTCTTATTAAAACCGAGGTAAACTTATTATCACGGCAAAATAGAATCCCGCGTGTTTAGGATTTCGATGTGCTAGACTAGAAAAAATGTGTACACGGAGCCTCATCTCAAGATAATAAATAAAGCACACCTACCTTATATAAAACGAGGTTATTTTTTGCGTTTCTCTGTCTGTCTGTCATGTACCTGCTAACTCCTCCTAAACCACGCAATAGATTTTGGCCCACATAGCGCGAATTCCTCTAAACGGAAGTAAACTTATTATCACGGCAGAATAGAATCCCGCGTGTTTAGGATTTCGATGAGTTAGACTAGAAGAAATTTGTAGACGGGATGGAGCAAGTTTGTTAAAAAAAGTTGTCAACAGTCCGCGATGCTAAAGAAGTTCTTTATGGAGCGCAAATATTAAGAAAAAGACATAGGTATGAAGTGCAAGTACGTAACAGGTATTTTCTTTGGAAACAGAGCTGCTATTATAGTACAGTACACACGCAATTAAGTTCATAACCATCCTGAAATGTGCCTCCTTGTCATATTTGCCAGTATCACATTAAGTGCATGGTCATGAACTCACGCGCGTGCTATAGGTAGGTATGTACTGTATTCGGTTTAAAGCGGTATGGTATAGATAGTCTGCGCCAATCCGCCTACCGAGCGTGGTGATTATGGCAATACCCTCCGTTACGGGGACGGGGCATGTCCAGCAGCGGACTCTTGTGGCTGTAAAGGTACGGTAAGGTAAGATAGTCTGAAATCAATGAATCTTTACCTTTACCATATGCCTCACCTTTCGAAACTGCGTGGCTTTTCTATGCTTTTATTTAATCTGAGAATCTCAGTGAATTCCCAATATTTGTGAAGTTTCGGAAGTTTGAAACACGGTCGAACCGCCCAGTCCGAGACGAACCAGCGACTTTCGCCTTTGCAATCGAAGCAAACATGAAATTACTTATTAATTTATTCAGATCATAATAAATACATTAACGTACTAACACTATGCATAGCATTTTCGAAAGAACCCATCGTTCGTTACCTGCCTGTAGGGTAGGAAACACTTTTGATTTTGATAGCTGTCAGATTTTATTCTGTTGTTGTTTTATACGTTGTGGTTTCATTTAACACAGCGCTACCTGCTATCAAAACTGTAGCATCCTATTACTGGATAGCGTGTGGACAGCGGGGGAGCTCAGTAGGACCCCTCCTATGATGTTTCGGAATCCTCGTAATAAGTACTACATACATACGAGTACATAGATATATCACGCCTATATCCCTTGCACGGTAGGTAGAGCGTAAACGGCTGTAAAAACGGCCATTTACACCGTCTGGCAAAAGTTAAGGAGTCATACAAAAGACCATAGTAACAGGTCAGCCTGTCTTCTAAAACTGCAATACAAATCAACTCTCAAATCTTGTTCAAATCCCACGGGAAAGATATGGGGTGATGCTAGGGCATGCCATATAAGTATAAATCTCTAGAGGGTTTTATCTACTCACAAAACTGAACAACTGTTTTTAGAAACTTTTTTTAGAAAAGTTGTTCAGTTTTGTGAGTAGATCACACCCTCAAGAGATTTGTACTTAATTAAATGTAACCCTATATTTTATCGTAATTTCCATAAATCTGCCCTGACCTTAATACCGACCTACTAAGGATTCTGAAATAATAAAGCCTCGTCTAGACCTGTAGACCTATTTCAGGAGATATTTACTAGTTCAAGATCACTTACTAATATTCTACAGTACTAAAATGAGTTTATTGTAAAATTAAAATCTAAGTAAGTAACTAGTTCTAATAAGTACTTAGTATCCCAGCAACCGTCAAGGCGCAAACTCCACAGAGTAGACGTGAGACGAAAGATGGCGTCTGTCAAATAAGTGATCTACGGACATGTTAAGTCGTGCGACTCCTCTTGGCTCCCACCTAATTTATTTCTCTTTGACGTGATGATCTAATTTCACTGACACTGGCTGGATTGCTTATTGGCAAAAGCCATAATCAAAAGAAGAAGAAGTCGTGCGACATCGCGAATCTTGAAACCGTTTCCATATAAAATGCATGAAACAGAAGAAACAGAGATACACCCGTCAGACGCGTGTATCTCTGTCTTCTTCGTCGTCTTATCGATAACAGCTGACGATCGCTTGTCTGACAGATATCTAGTCTGTGGAGCTTGCCCCTGAAAGCTGAGCTCTTATTTGTGAAACCTGTGTTAATTACCTTAATGAGGGAATGTTCGCAAAAAACAACTTGTACGTCTTCAAATATGGCCGACATTTGCGAACTTTTTTCTCTGAAGGAGGAAAAGTTAGTAAAAAACCCAAGAAAAGTATTAAGTCCTTAATTAAATTTAGAGCTTGTTTCCGAGGTAAAAAATAAGTTTTGAAAGTTAATTTCATAATTCACATGTTGTTAAGCAACATGAATATTACTGCAGTACAATTAACCACCTCAGAAGGTCAAACTAGTTTTTGCGTAGTTTATGTACATACATACCTAAATACATATATTACTTCTCTAGACACTTATCTCTTGAGCGTGAACAGCTGTAAAAAACGACCAAGTTATGCCAGGATAGGAATAAGACTGCGGTACCCCTGTTGTCAGCAGAACAGATGCCGAAGGTCGCTGATTCAAATCCGGCCTGTAGTAAATATTGTTGCAAGTTTTCCGAAAAATATACCTTAAGCTTATTTCGCTGGTTGTTATAACAATGTACTTACCAGTTACACGTGATCTGCACTTGATAATATGACGAAGTATTCAACTCGATAGCTTTATGAAATCAGCTTTAATAGTACCTACAACAAAACCACCGAAGGCGGATCTGAAAATAATCCTTTGAAAATTTGCGTTTAATTGGCTCTCGAAGGCACGTTTCGAAATAAAATAAGAAAACAACATGGCCGAAGGAAAATTAATTCTCTCGGCTTCCTCCGTCGCGCAAATAATGGTCTCGATTCATGCAAACTTAGTCTTTAGAAACTAAATTGTAAATACTGTCACCTTTGTAAATGGAAATACTTTGAAGAAGAAGTTTGGTTATCAACTCTATTTGTAAATGTATTTATCTACACACACTTAAATAACACACATTATTACACAATCGTACAAAAAATAAGCGACGATAGGTTTTTTGTAAATTATGCCTCTAAAAATTATTACATGGACTATTAAACATTCTACTCGCATTCTACATTGTTTGGTACCTAATCATTGCAGCTATCAGTGCCCGATGTTACGAAACTACAGGCTACAATTCTACAGGTGAAATTCGAAGTACATTGCGTAACCGGTTTAAATGTGGGATAATAATGGCTAACCATCTACGCAATGTACATCTAATTTCGCCTGTAGAATTGTAGCCTGTAGCTTTGTTGCATAGGCCACTGCTGTCAGCTATCATTTTGCTGACATAAATATTTATTTTTGAAAGTGAGGCTGAGGCGGTCCCGAAGTTGTGGCATCTAGAATTTTCTAAAGAAATCGCTTGCCGGAATCGAGGGAATAAATAATAAGAAGTCGGTCGTGGGTAAATCAGAGTCTTCAGTAAACAGCACACAGCGGCCAAGATGTGCTGTTGGCAAATAGGTTTTATTAGCCAGATACTAAACTATCCAGCACGCGCTTTTGCCGCAGTTTTATTTAATGTCAGATAAAGACCGAGCGTGGCGGCGTTGTAAGTAGTGCGCTCTCAACATGACAGCGTCGTTCGTTTTATGGAGGTCCGATCTTTCTGGCGTCCCCATACTGACCCATAAAAGCCAGTCATTTTGACGGCGCACCGCGTCGCGTCAAGCTCAGTCTTTAAGGACACTTTACGCATCTAGAATTTAAAAACTATATCGTAGAATTTTCTAATGAAATTGTTTGCCGGAATCGAGGGAAATAAACAAGTAGAAGTCGGTCGAGGGTAAATCAGAGTCTTCAGTAAACAGCACACAGCGGTAAGGATGTGCTGTCGGCAAATAGGTTTTATTAGCCAGATACTAAACTATCCAGCACGTGCTTTTATCGCAGTTTTAAGGTTAAAATAAAGACCTAGTGTGGCGTTGTAGTGCGCCGTCAACGTGACAGTGTCGTACGTGTGCGTTTCATCTTTTAGTTCCTATGGCGTCATGTTGGCAGCATTGGGAATTTGTATGTAATGTTATTGCCGCCTTAAAATTTACATACAAATTTCCAATGCTGCCAACATGACGCTATAGGAACTATAAAGTGAAACGCAGTATATTATAGTCTTTCTGGCATCCTCATACAAACCAGTCATTTTGACGGCGCATGACATCGCGTCAAGCTCAGTCTTTAAGGACACTTTTACGCATCTAGAATTTAAAAGTTATATCGTAGTAATCGTTTGCCGGAATCGAGGGAAATAAACAAGAAGAAGTCGGTCGAGGGTAAATCAGAGTCGTCAGTAAACAGCACACAGTAGTCAGGATGTGCTGTTGGCAAATAGGTTTTATTAGCCAGATACTAAACTATCCAGCACGTGTTTTTGCCGCAGTTTTAAATCGTTTGCCGGAATCGAGGGAAATAAACAAGTAGAAGTCGGTCGAGGGTAAATCAGAGTCGTCAGTAAACAGCACACAGCGGTCAGGATGTGCTGTTGGCAAATAGGTTTTATTAGCCAGATACTAAACTATACAGCACGCGCATGCTTTTTACGCACTGTTTTAAATGGAAAACATTAGAACAGTGGGATTTTGAATACTGAATTTTAAAATACTTCCGTCTTAAAAGACGAGCATATCTTAGCGTTCACATTTTCTAGAAAATTGTGCATATAAACAAGCGAGTTTTTCGAAAACTGTTACTTACTTTTAAAAAACTTGTAGGTACCTAGTTACTAGTTATTATTCTGTGGTACAGTCTAAAACATATGTTAAAAAGTGAAATCTTAAACAGCAAACTCAAAATTCAGGAGTGAGTTTGGTACGTCCCACGTTTTCGACAAAAAAAAGTTTTTTATTTCATTCACATTTTTTTAAATTAATTAAATGGAGTAGTGTAGTAAAAGAGAAGTATAGCTCTGCATGCATTTATACAGGAAGTAAACAGGGGAATACGTTTGTATGAGCCTTGTCGGTACCAAATTGAATAGGACTAATTCAAAAGTTTTCTGTAAGCATTGAGAAATAAAACTTAAAAGCGACTTTCCTTTAAATCTTACAACCAATAGTCCTCCAACTCCAAATTTCACAATGTTACGTGGAATTGGACTTTGAGACTGTATAAAGTCATGAATCCAATTTAACTTTATTGCGAATACTTCACTGAGTTGGGTCGTAATAATACTCTGTGACAGGACTTGTTCTAATCTACGTCTCTAATGTTTCTTGAACGATCGACTTCTTTATGTTGGAATTTCAAAATCCAATCTCGGGTTTTAATCCTTAGGGCTTTGATATACCTAAGTAAGTAGGATGTTGTAAATCTTACTTGTCGAATAACTCTAGAGGATGATCAGTATTTCCAACATACTTACCTACTTTGTTTCGTACGTATGGTACCTACTGCACAAGATGGGGTCAGCTTGGTCAGCATATTTTGCGCACTTCCATCCGTAAAAAATAAAAAATCTGCCATTATGAATATGAAGGCATAAGAATTTCGTTTGTTGTGTGTTTATTCTGCTTATAAGTATTTTTTGTTACATCAACAACAACAACAACACGACAACTGTCTGATTATCACGATTAATGAGATACAGCCTGGTGACCATAGAGTAACAGGCATTTTCTGTCGTGCTCGTGACAGACTTGCAGATAGGCAGCAAAGTCTCAGTAATATCTGGTTGATCCTTCACAACTTTACGTTGTCCACAGGTTCGTATCCACGAGCGGATGCTGTCCGACCAAGCCAAGAAGATGAACGTGAAATCCTTGGCAGCCAACAAAGACGACGCCAGCAAAAGCGTGGAGATAAGGATAGCCAAAGTGGCGTTCACCATCTTCTTCCTATTCGTGTGCGGTTGGACGCCGTACGCGTTCGTCGCGATGACTGGCGCTTTTGGAGATAGGTATGTCCTATGGTATGCTGTTGTGGGGCAACACAGGCGATGAGCAGCTTAATTATTACATTCTCATTAATTATTGCATTTTAAAGTATTAAAGATTGCCAATGCCAAACTTTTAATTTTAATACCAATACCCTTGCTGAGACAGACTTCCATGTAAAAATTAACCCTTTTGTTTTACGTTAGTTTTTTCTTCAAATAAAATTGCGTTTTTACAGATCTCTACTGACGCCTGTGGCGACGATGATTCCCGCTGTTTGCTGTAAAATTGTTTCCTGCATAGATCCTTGGGTGTATGCCATCAATCACCCGAGATACAGGTCAGTTATCTTCTCATCATACTACTGCTTAGAGAAAGGAATTAAGTCTTGGGAGACATGACGGGGGCGGGTATATGACGTTACTGGTCTGTGTTCTACTGCTATTACGGTCATTCGAATAGGCCATATTTGACAGCTGTTAAACCGATGCTAGAAGACATGTCAACAAAGAAAAGTAGGTATACCTTACTTTATAGTATTTTGACAACAGTCAAATATGGCCTATTCGAACGGCCGTACTGTAACTTCAGTGTCTACTGCAATCTCAGCTTGCAGATTTCAGATTAATTATGTTTTCAACGTGTTAAGATTTTTTGAGTGATGGATGAGAGCAGCAACTAGCCTCGGGAGGAATCATCAGGCCGCCAACGTCTAACTCTTAAAACTAATGGTTGCTTCCTTTTCGTATCAGGGCGGAGCTGCAGAAGCGTCTCCCGTGGATGGGAGTCCGCGAGGCTGACCCGGATGCCGTCTCCAACACCACCAGCGTCGCTACCGCCGCACAGTCGCAACAGGCAGACGCTTAAACAACATTGAACAACACGATTTTACGCAGAGGCAACCCTAGGAAAGAACGCTTGAAACACCAGGGCTGTAACATTATTTTGTAAACATTATTTCCACATTCGCCTCAATTATATTAAGGACGGAACTCCAGAAGCGTTTCCCATAGATGGGAGTCCGCGAGGCTGACCCAGACGCCGTCTCCAACACCACCAGCGTCGCTACCGCTGCGCAATCGCAGCAGGCTGACGCTTAAACAGGAGTGAACAACATATATATGAACAACACGATTTTACGCAGAGGCCACCCTAGGAACAAATAGGACGCTTGAAACACCAGGGTTGTAACGTTTTGTAAACATTTTTTGAACATATCTCATCCATCAAGTATGATGAGATGACCGTTGTTAAGTCAGTGTTGACCATACACTAAGGGCAGAACTCCAGAAGTCACTATTAGCCTTGCCACTACAGCGCAGTCGCAGCAGGCCGAGACGCTTGAAGAAGAGAAGCCCATAATATTACGCAGAGGCAACCCTTGATGCAAGCAGGGCGTTTTATAAGCAGTGGGTGTAAACAGGGTAGGGTGTAACACATTATTATCAAAAAAGATTCTCACTTAAGGTGGTTCGTTACGTCATACAAACGAAAAACTGCACTTCAGTCGGGTTACACATGAGCTGTAGAGTTTCTTTTTAAAGAAACTTTATTCTGAATGATGAAGGCACACGCAAATTTGTCGCAAAACTACTTATAGTTAAAAGATAATCAGTATTTTCTGCACAATAAATTCACGGGACTCCCCATCTAGTTTTTTAAACCGACTCTTGTCTCCTTTACATACATAACTCCATTGAACTTTTGTATGGAAAACGGAACGCCTTAAATCGATCTTTGTAGAAAGAGTTATTTTTTTCTCTTTACGTCCTTAGTATGAAATGCGACTTCTTGGATAAAGTAAAAACTCTACTTCAAGGAATCATATGAACCAAAAGTGTCCTTTTAAAAAGTCTCAAATCTTGTAGGCTACCTCACATTTTTTCTAGGGTTACCACTGCTGATTAGGTAGATTTGAACTGATGCAGTTAAAATTGATTGAGTAATGAAACAAAAAAAATTGGACAATATAAATTTTCATCTACGCCGTAGACATATCGTAGCAATTGCTACGAAAATATTACGATAAAATTATAATGGATACCTTACCTAGTTGACTGAGTTAATCAAAATTAGAGTTCATTTTTTGATCGAAAGACTCCTCATTAATAGTACTTTACTGAATCTTAGGTTATCCTCTCCTCTGTGGCGCCATTTTTTATAGGTAGGCCTTGTCTGTGGCAAAGTCCCATATGGGCGATTATAGGCAACATTAATATAAATTCCACTATCGAAAGACCGTTCTATATTAATGGTTTCATCTATCGTTTAATAATCTTTAGAGCCTGCTGCAATATTAGGAGTCATGGTTGGAATACGTAATAAATTCGTCTGTCACAAGGTTGAAAGCAAAGTAACATTCTGAACGACCCAGACAACTAACTAGAGATGGGCCGAACATAGCTTTCACCGAATACAAATATTCGGTAAAATGTTAGCCGAACCAAATATTCGGCTGAATAATTCGGCAGGAATTAATATCCAATTAGGAGCCTTACTTGTTTTCGAAAATATCGCTGATTCGCACCGGACCTTTCCACTCGCTACCCCTCTCACTTTTCACAATCGATAGTTGATAACTTATTAAAAAACCGCTTGACATATCAATTTACAAGAAAACATTATACAAAAAGGAAAAGTTATTCGGCCATTTATATTCGGTAAGTTCAACGAATATTTGTCTGAAACCGAATATTCTGTAAATCTACCGAAAATGCCAAATACTAAGCAAAGACCGAATGATATTTGGCCCATCTCTACAAAATACTAACAAAAGTCTAAGCAACACAACAACTGAATACCCTACCTACCTGAATATTTTACTGCAATCTGAGATTACGATCAATCTCATACAGTCAACATACTGAGAAAGAGGGCTTTTTTTGAGTTAAACTTTTGATACAGTAGTGGTCATTTTGGGATACTTATTATTAAAGATTTTGATATTGTCGTCATACTGCTACTAAAGGTACTGTTAGGTTATGAGTGCTGTTTGATTCGAAATATACCTTGATGATTTTCTTACCATATTTCCTTATGTACCTCTTGACGCATAATGTCCAGGAGTCATCTCTAGTTCAATATACCTTGTCTGAATTGTTTATTTGTTACCTAATCATCAGTGATCACAAATTATCAGCAGTATATTAAAGTAACCCTTTAAGAGATCAGTATGAACTGGATTTCATACAGTTTATAAGAACGGCCAGTATACGTTGATCCCTTTAAGGAGTACCCTAGATGTGCTGCTAACAGTTACAGCTTTCTTTATTGCATCAGTTTCAAATCTACACAATGAGTGCCTTTTGAATTAAAATAAAAGACTAACCGCAAGCTTGTATAACGGACTCTGATATTAAATATTATTTTATTCATTTTTATATAAGAAGCAAATATTAAAAAAGTAATAAAAAGAATTTATATTTATATCAAAAGGACTGATCCCGACGACTTTGGCATAGTTATTAAAGTGATGAAGCAAGTATAAAGTTGTTTTTGATTTCCTAAATCCTATTGTATATGCAATATTCCTCTGATGACGTAAATATTTCAGATGGAACTCTCTGAACAACCGGAATGAAGCTATGAAAATCTCGTCGCTATTGTATTTGGCGCCCTACAAGATCTTAATTATTTAAGGTTCTATTAAATTCAATGCAAATATTTACAGGGTGTGTTCTACTCGTGAAACCGAACAAGCTCTTCAAAATATAAAAAATAATTTCTAACCTCCCATACAAACTCACACGTGTCTTAGACATTTTTGTACGGGAGGTCCAAAATATTTTTTCAGATTTCGAAAAAAATGACATTGGGACCTTTAGTATGGACAAAATACCCACCACTGCGGACATAAATGAATTATGCCTCATTTTAAAGCCCAAGTCGCCTAGTTATAGCAGGTAAAGGTGCATTGTTGGGAGGGATGGGAATATGAAGATATTTAATAATAAATATATCTTAACACTGTACTCCAGATTAGCCGCCTAGTCGCTAACAGCTTCGAAAATGCCCTTCAAGGGCCACCAGCGCCCCGCAAATGGGTCGCGAATGTTAACCCGCACGAACCCGCAAGCCACCTTGTAGTGCGTTATGGACGAACTCGCGGCTTCGTGCCATCCCTCGACGCCATCCACGCTGGGATCAATGGACCCCCGCTAGTCTCTTCGCCGCCGCGCGCCTATTACCGCCGCTGTCTGCTTCTCCCTCGCCGTCTCCGCTGTCCCAGCGTGAGCCTAGGGACAAAAATCACCTCGACCTGCTCGCCCTACAGCGCGCCTGAACGCTCTCAGGGAGAGTGCTATAGCCGTACAGGTGGGAGCGCAGACCGCGCATCGCGCCGAGTGCCGAGAAGCGCGCAACATGGATCAACCTCACCGACACCGCCGAGGACCCGCACGGTTCCGGCTACGACGGTCACACCGCCGCTGTCCAGGACCCTGCTGAACAGCTCGGGTACTGGAGACAGCCCAGCGACGACATCACAAATATCCTATGCATCCACGCTAACGACGCCGAAGCCTGCGCCCAGCAAGCCCAGGAAAGACGCCATCTAGACGCCGCCACCTACACCCAAGACATCCATGAAGATGATTGGGTGCATAAAGAAGCCGCCGCCTATAGGAGTCGACCTGCTCCCGAACTGGAGCCACCACTTCGCCGAGGTAAAAAAGAAGCTTTGTCATGCGGTAAACGTGCGGCCCTATGGGCTCACAGGGTTCTGATTCCTGGCGCAAGGCGAACAGGAATTTCGCGTATAGAAGCGCTACCTAATCGCGCTGGAGGGCTCCGGTACCGAAATGTCCTGGTCCGCCTATGCACCCCCGAAGGAGCGGCCAGCCAAGGTCGCGATCAGAAGCCTCCCCGTGGACACGGACACGGACACGGACACGGACACGGACACGGACACGGACACGGACACGGACACGGACACGGTCACGGACACGGACGCGGACGCGGACGCGGACGCGGACGCGGACGCGGACACGGACACGGACACGGACACGGACACGGACACGGACACGGACACGGACACGGACACGGACACGGACACGGACACGGACACGGACACGGACACGGACACGGACACGGACACGGACACGGACACGGACACGGACACGGACACGGACACGGACACGGACACGGAGGTAATCAAGAAGGAGCTGACCACCCTGGGCTACGAGGTGGACTACACGCGCCCCATCAAGGCTCGCGGAGAACGCCCAGTGTGTATCTACTTAGCCCAGCTTATTCGCACGCCAAACCTCACCCCGGCGGGGCATCTACAACTCACAGAGCTAATGTGAATGCTCGGCGTGAAGATCGAGGGATGGCGTGGAAAAACAGGGCACTCCACAATGCCATCGATGCTAGCTATTCCGGCACAGCAGTAGGCACTGTTACCGTAAGCTGCCATGCGAGATCTGGGGCGGCAAACATCCCGCCCGAAATTGCAGAAGACCCCGAAAAAAACCGGCCGCATGTACCAACCTGTGGAGGATCGCACCCGGCTAACAGCCTCGATTGCCCCGTACTGCACCGTGAAGTACGGAACAAGAGCACAGCGCCTCTACGAAGACGGAGACCGCAGGGGGAAACCAACGCAGCTGGATCCCTTATGGCGGCTGACAAACGGCCCCTCCGAAACTTCGACGACAAAGAAGCGGAAGCCAAGGAGGCGTAGGAGGCGAGCAACGCCCCCGCCGCCCCCAGGACGGGAAAGCACCGGGCCAGACACGCCAAGAGTCACTCACGGGTCCGTTGGATGTGGTAGGGAGCACCTCAGGGGGAGAAGCAGAAGCCCCAACCGGCCCCAAGACAAGAGAGCGCACGAGCAGCTGTCCTAGAAGAGGACAGAAAGATCCTGATCACGGGGGCGGACGCGACTTTTATCTTCGAAAAGAGCCTCCAGCGACTCGAGCCATAAGGCAGGGTCATGGCTGCCAGGGATAAACCGGAGGCTCTGGGACCCAGATAGGCTGCTCTGGGTGGTGATGTCGAGCACAGTCTGACGTGGACATCACCTGTCCACATCCATATAGTGTCATAGCTGTATTTTTATTTAAAAAGTATAGTACAAAGAGGATTTTATTGAAAGTAGCGTTGTATACCAAGAAAATCTTAAAATAGAAAAATATATAATTATTTAGACTTTCCCATGGAATTTTAGAAAAAAAAAACTTAAATAGGAAATACCTAGATAAATCTAATAATTTACGTATGTTTCATCAATGTTCGCTAGGTGGGTCAGAAAGGTCCCAATATCAGAACATGAGCAGAACATACCCTGAAAACATTTGCATTGAATTTAATAGGACCCTATATATCATAAATAACATAACACGTGCCTACTAACCAATGCTCTAATAAAATAACAGATTATACTGTTAGAAAATCAAAAATACTATAACAGGACACATACAGGTAATTGATTTTTACTTATATCTCTCTTGTTCTTATATCTCTACTTGTTCTTATATCTTCACTTGATATTTTTGCATGAACTCGCCAGCCTTTTTCTACTCGGTAGATTATCTCAAAAGCAACGAAATATAAAATCGTAAAACATCTCTCAACTCGCCTAATTATCAGCCTATCTACACTACCGAAGCAAATCTTCTTTAAAAAAGCTGAAAAGAGGCTAGGGGTCCTATTCTGCTGATGAATTTGACGTACACTCGTATATTTCGCTTACGCAGTGCCTACTTAAAAACATTAAGGTACTAATAGTGATAGAGAAATCGAATAGAAAGTAAATTAAAGTATAAAAAATGTAAGGCCGTGCGATGCCAGCTTAGAATAGCATCATCCCAATTCTACCTGCGGGTGTCGTAAAAAGCAACTCTAAGGTAGGTGGGTATAATCCGTTAATCATCCAGGGAATGGGCAGCAGCGTTCCCTGTAAATGCAATATTTTCCTCGCCAATCCGCCTGCCAAGCGTGGTGAGTGTGGCAATACCCTCCGATAGGGGGAGGCCCATGTCATGGCCCAGACATGGAAACTACAGGAACAATAAAAGATACTGTGACAAATCGGTTAGTGATGGTTGAGCATCTGACATGAAACCAAAGTAGTAAGGAGACGTTTGAGCAGAGAGAATACCGAAAATCGTGCAACATTACAAAAAATATTTGCACTTGCGAGTCGTAATTTTCGCACCAGACGCTGTCAACACTCGCTACTAGCCGGTTCGAAATCGTTAGAGACCGCATGCAACCGACTGTGAGTAGATTTCTGTGTGAGAAGCGTGTGAGTGACGTTTCATTCAAGTCGTCTTTCTGTATTAGCACAGAATACCTAGGTATATAATTAGGCAGCCGCCAATTCTTTTTGTGGTCCAAAAGCATCAATGCGAAGAAGAAGGAACTCCCAATCATTAATTTCAAATTTTGACGCACTCGCAAAATGTTGAGGTAAAACTACGAAGAAGTTCATTAATAAACGCAAATGATGAAGAAATTGGCGTTTGTCCACTCACTAACGTGTTAACAGGCCTGTTTGCTCACTCGACCCTCAACAAAACCCTTTAAAAAAACAAAAGTCTTTGCCGGATCTCCATTCCTTGCACAGACTTATCATTTAAGGACTCGGCTTGGCTTATCCTTTAGAATCATTTTGCTGCAGTATAATTTCTTCACCCGATTTACCTATTCCAGTGGCTAGGTATGTAATAAATCGCCCTGACCCAGCAGTGGCTGTTGCTGATATACAGGGTGTAATGGACGGTGTACCGAAAACTCTAGGGCAAATAATGGAAAACGAGAAAAAAATTCCAACCTTCCACACAAATCACAAAATTTAATTTCTATGGAAAGTAAAAAAGTTCTTTACCACCATAATGTGCCAATAAGAAAGTTGTTAAGTTTCATGGTCTGATCATGCTTGCAAAGTTTTCAGTACACCGTCCCTTACACCGCGTATACAGAACGGAGAGCATTGGATCATTCTGCAGCAGTCCACTGCTGGACGTAGGCCTCCCCCACGTCACGACACAAGGCACGACCTCCCATTTTCGCCATCCAGTCGCTACTAGTCGCTCTGTGACTGATAGCGCTGTCCTTAAATGAAATGTCTGTGTGTATGAATTTCCATTTCCCCGAACAGAGGTAATCTCTGGAGTTATTGGCCGTCCATCGGGCTCTCATAAACCAGCTATCTCGCTCTTCACTGTTCATTAGAGTCTGCCAACAGCCCGATAAATGTTCCCGGCTTCTATTCTACTAAGCAGTTGAAAAAATATGGATTTGTGTATTTTTGCACGATTTTCGGTATTCTCTCTGCTCAAATGTCTCCTTACTACTTTGGTTTCATGTCAGATGCTCAACCGTCTGCTCCAGCAATAGAGTAACCGATTTGTCCCAGTATCTTTTATTGTTCCTGTAGTTTCCATGTCTGGGCCATGACATGGGCGTCCCCCTATCGGAGGGTATTGCCACACTCACCACGCTTGGCAGGCGGATTCGCGAGCAAAGTGCAATATATTGCATTTACAGGGAACGCTGCTGCCCATTCCCTGGATGCTTAACGGATTATACCTACCTTAGAGTTGCTTTTTACGACACCCGCAGGTAGAATTAGGATGATGCTATTATAAGCTGGCATCGCACGGCCTTACATTACACTTTAATTAACTTACTATTTGATTTCTCTATGACTAGTAGTACCTTAATGATGTTTTTAATAAAAACTTATGATACCATCTAACAGTTTTGACAGAGTAGGCACTACGTAAGCGAAATGTATAGTGCGTTTCATCTTATAGTTCCTATGGCGTCATGTTGGCAGCATTGGAAATTTGTATGTAATATTATGCCCGCCGTGTCAAATTTATTCATTTTATAGTTCCTCTGCCTCTGGCGTCATGTTGGCAGCATTGGAAATTTGTAGATATGTAATATTATTGTCGCCTTAATATTTACATACAAATTTCCAATGCTGCCAACATGACGCCAGAGGAACTAAAAGATGAAACGCATAGTCTAATAAAACATGGTCTTTCCTTCCCAGACAAACACAAGACAACGTCACTTAGTATTGCCACTTTATTTCAATAAAATACGTTATGGGGTAAATTCAATCTCAGAAAAGTGACCTAAAATATTTCTTAATAATTTTATAATTTAGATTTACGTGTGTATTAACTTGAACTTTACAACAACACTTCAATTGTATTTATTAGTTAACAGTATCATAAATGATTTACAAAAATCATCTTAAGAGTGGGTAGTTCTGGTAACCCACAAGCATGATGACGTAGACTTGTGTTGGTCACGTGGTCCACGAGTCTCGGAACGGAATACCAGGCGGAGTATCTTATTATACCATGATGAAACGCACTTTAAGTACTAGTTGACGTCAAATTCATCAGCAGAATAGGACCCCTAGCCTCTTTTCAGCTTTTTTAAAGAAGATTTGCTTCGGTAGTGTAGATAGGCTGATAATTAGGCGAGTCGAGAGATGTTTTACGATTTTATGTTTCGTTGCTTTTGAAATAATCTAACGGGTAGAAAAAGGCTGGCGACTTTATGCTAAAAAATCAGGTGAAGATATTTAGTAGAGATATTTATAAGGAGTGTGTTATAGTGTAAGTTTGCTATAATGAAAGTAATGTATCTACGCAACCTAGAACCTACATTATACTTAATATCACTGTATCTACGTATGTTTAACCTAGGAACCGGCTTTCAAAAACTCAGAATTAAAGGTAAAGTAAGGTAAGGCAACCCTAGAATGTATAAGTAGGTATAAATGGTCGGGAATAGGGGTGAGCTGTCCTTCTGTCAATTCTTTATTTTGTGGTTGGACTTCCACTTCCCTTCCGTTTTGTCCATTTTACTTACCTGCTTGCCACATTTTTGCAACGGGCTGCGACGTAAAGTTTTTCGTAGCAACTGCTACAAGTAGTACGTAGAAAAAATCTTCATGTAAGAACAAACGCCGGCCAATTTAAATCGTTTTACAAACACCAGCAACTTCCAATTTAAATTTTATAACTATTTTTCCCAAGTCCAATACGCCAATTCATGATGAGAAATCGTTGTAATTTCGACCTGAACTCGGCGGCAGGGGTGATCAATTCGCGGCCGCGCCAATCTTTCAACGAGTCACCCCTCCTGCCTGTTCGCACTTTGTTGATAGTTTGGTACGTAGGTAGGTAAATGAAAAGATCAAGAAAATAAATTTTATGGTGCAATAATATAAAACTAAAAGTTACAAAACTGTTATTACAAACTTGTTGAAGTGTAAAACGACTTTTTCCGAAGAAAACATGTCCAAATACAGAAAAATACGGCAAGTAAGTAAATACCTTATTACGTCCTCCCATACAAATTATGAAAACTTTGAACGGTTCAACTCTTGAAATATCTTCTTCAACTAAGTAGTGATGTGATTATTTCATCGTTTGAGGATAGTGAAATAAAGAAAAAAAACTGTAAAACGCTGTCACTTCCGGCCATATCTTCAGGGTAGGTTTAGTATCGATAAAGGATGCCGCAAAAATGTTGAAATAATTCATTACAACCCTGTATGGTAGCTAAATGTTGATCGGAATATTGGGCGAAAATCGCAGCAGTCTTCTGGGACAATCAATTATTGAATTACATTGGCAATTCGTCACTCGCAGTCCGACCCCTTTCGCACTTCCGCAGCTGATTAAATTTCTATAAGACACTGGAAATATTACGCAGCTATATATGAATAGATTCAAGTGGGTTGTGGAGTCTACAAATGACCCGATTAACGTTGATGGCAGGGTAAAAAGGACTGTACGTCTGAGCCGACCCATACCTCCTACTACTTACAATAAATAGGTACGTTTGTTTAGCCCTTTGTTCCTGGATGCCCTAATTACTCAGACAAAATTAAAATTTCTGCCCTTATTTATAATAACAAAATGAATAAGATTATGTAAACGGCTGCGATTTGTTAACAGCACAACATAACCGTAAAATCTTACTAATCTCCTGAAAGAGCGTAAATGAAAACAATGAAAACTCAAGGCAGTTGTAGACGGGCTGCATTTGTTTGTCAAGTAAAGTCTGTGCAGTTCTTTTGTATGGTGCTTTACAAACATAACGTCCGTTTCGACGTTATTTTTGCGCTGCGTAACGCATGCGTTGGAACAATATGCATTTGTATGAAAATAAGATGGAGAGTCGTATTTTTCAAACGCAACGGATAGCGCTGCGCAAAAATAACGCACCAACGGACGTTATCTATATGTGTAAAGAGAGTACAACAAGAACTGACTGTCAATGCAGTTTGCATGCTGTTGATTGCAGTTCAACCATACTGCATACTATAGTACTTCGACCGACAGCAGTAAAACTACACCTATTCCTGTCTGTTCTTGACCTTAACAACAGAAATCTAGACAGATTGAGACAAAAAGTGAACAACAGTGGAAAGCAGCAAATTGCATGGGATTGAAGTTAGCATGCCGTTCAAAATCAGTTCAGCAACCGCCCCTGTAGATTCCAATCCAACACGTTCTACAAACCGCATGTGAATCTACCGTGCAGTTCAAATGCAGTCCGTCTGCGTACACCCTGATTCAACACCTCTAAAAACAAATGAGCTTAAACAACATAAATTCTACCGCCGAAAAACAAAGTTGCCGTGTAATCTCCTTGCAGAACAGAATCTCTCCCAACTTTTTGAGTCGGGTAAAAACATGTTAGCGGTTATGTCTACATTCAACACGAGTGTATGAGACGAGGCTCGAGTGTGCAAAATGTTTTGAATAAAGAGATTAGGGACACACATAGAACGCCTGTTTTTAGACACGGCATATTATAAAAAAAAATATTAGGTAGTTTCCGTGTGGTGCCGGCTTAAAATTCCATTACTACCTACCCGTGGGTGTCGTAGAAGGTGGATCTAGGGAATAATAGTTTCAATAAATTGAAAATGGAAAAGTTATAAAAATGCACTAGCGACCGCCGGGACTTGAACCGCTCTGCTAACTGAGCTACGGGCGCCTGGTGAGAGAGGTTGAGAAATTCACCAGGATCCGCCAGGTGCCCGTAACTCAGTTGAACGAGCGGTGGAACGGTACCCCACGGTTCCGGGTTCAAGCCCCAACGGTCGATAGTAAATTTTGCAATTTATGAGAATAATATAGCACTGTGAGTGCATTAAAAATCCCAATACAATACAATAGTTTCAATAGTTTAAATTACACCCAATCATCTCAAAAGCGGGGTCTACAAATGTTCTAGATTTGTAAGTTACCTACAGAGCGAGAAAGTCTGCTGCCTGATGCCAGTCGCCTGATGTATAGAGATTAGCTTCATTTAGAGCGCCTCTGTCTATATAAGGTAGGCCCGCGTGACGCTACGGACTACGCTTGCTACACTACTAAGTGCTACGTACGCTACGCAATCATTTAGGGGTGTGTGATCATAGGAGGCAAGCCATCACTTTAAAATATTGTACGGAAAAATCTTATACTAGCTATCTACCACCAGGACCGTACCAGGACATAAAAACGTTAATGAGTTTCTGCAACCCGGGAACTTATCAAATCGATCAAAGCGGGTCGAGCTACGCACCGCAAAAAACCAGCCACCAACCGCAACCGTAAAATAGGCCTTCACCGCAGAAATGGGAACTTCTCAAAACTCATTAGAGGTAAAACGACTATTACGTAACCTACCTACATTGCTATATTCACCATACATTTCTGGTTAACTTGAGTCGGTTGTAAAGACGCCCATATTTAACCAGCAATCTATGCCAATTCAGTACCTGTTGGTAAGGTTGTGTAATAGCTGTTTTAGTATTTGCCTGAGGCGCGGTACTGTGTTAGGCTAGCTAAAACAGACCTCTAGAAGTAGGTCAGGTTTAGGACGCCTGTTGCTTTGGTGGTAATGGATCTTTAATCACGAGTTCGATGTAGGTATAACTTGCGTAAATAAAGATGTAGGTATTCTGATTTGCAAAATTATGGTTGACATCCTGCTCAATGGCATACAGGGTGTAAGGGACAGCTCTCCGAATACTGATAGAGTGCACTCAGACCACGAAACGGAACAACTTTCCTATAAGAAATATTTCAGGATACGTAAAAAAAGTTTTGATTTCCCATAGTAAATGCAGCCAGCTGATCGTGATTTTGTTTAGGAGATGAAATTGTTACGTCGCAGATCTGTCCCTTACACCCTGTATTATGTGATAGAGAGATAGATAAACAATAATGTTGCTAATTCGGAATCTATGCTAGTACAGTCGTCACTGAAATTGGGATTACAATTTTTTTTCGTGTGCATTGTTTGGTTTCTTTGCATGTATTTTCATGTAGGTAGATCACGACTCTATATTAAAAAAGAAACATCAATTCGTACTAAATGAGATGAGCCCTGGTTGAATGAAACTCATCAACACAGAACTGTATCAAGTGTATTCGGGGTTGACTCCAACACACTACTGAAGACACATTTAGCAGGCGAAACGAGAACAGAATCCTAAGAAAAGCCAAATAAAATAAAACTAGACTACAATTCTACAAGGGACTACGATACGAGCCAAAAATATGCTTTATTTAATACCTTAGCAAATATCTTTAGATAAAGCAGAGGTAACGTCTTTACATAAAAGCTTATCTTTTTTTACATCTACCTATTTTTAAACCTCCCATTTTAAATTAAAATAAAATAGGTAATTAAACCGTGCCAAGTCATGCTTAAACTCAGTAGCGGAGTATGATTACTATGTAGTGGGTACCTACTACAGAAACGTAACCACCACAAGCATGAAGTTACGCATAAAACTCTCCATAGATGTCGTTGTACAAACCGCGACGTTTTCTAAAACGCGGTGTTGAGATGTCTTCCTATTTTGTATAAGTAGCCAAAATTAGTTCATGTGGTTAACTCTGGTTTCCCTTCAAAACGTATAAATCTTTCGCCTTTTACTAAAGATTTCCGTGGAGGGGAACACTCAAATGAGTCTTACGTATTTTTAAATAGCTCTGCTCAGCAGGGCTTATAAAGACTTAAATTAAATATCCAGGAGGGTCGTCCGTCGACTCGTTAACCTAATTAGTCAAATGCACGCGCAGTTTCCCGAATTTGTGAATCTTAGTGTCTTTCGATAAACCAAAAAGTTATACGATCCCACAAAGTCAGTGTAGCAACAGTAATTTTACCATCTAGTCTTGAAAACACAATACTAAGGTACATTAAAACAACAAAGTTATAGTAAAAATGTTTTTATTCAAATCCATAAACTGGCAGCACTGCATCACTTCAAAACTTATTTACAATAGTTTCAAATGCTCTAAGTACAGGCGATTTGGAATGTATCGGATTACAGTATCTTATTGAGTAATAGGCGTGTCTGATTTTGTTCATACACAATACAGTATTTTTTAGTCAATAAGCATACTCTGCAGAATGATACAGCTCATAAAAACGAACAACTATGGGACCGTCTTTGACATTGCGATTTTTTAGTTCAATCACTCCAACTTACTCGGCCAAAACATATAGATCAGTGGTTTTGGAGATACAGGTGGTCCCATAGTAAAAGTTGTTCATAAAGGACCCCGCACGATTTGTTCGACAAGGGCCGTCCGGTCAAATTGGCTGAAATTTTGGGGAAAGGTAGTACGTAATGCTCTTACTAAAATGTAAAAAAATCTGCGAGCGGAAATGACCAGTTTTTGAGATATAGCTATTTTAATGTTGAAGTCACTAAACATACTTTGATGTAAAAATGTTACTCATTAAGGCAAATGTCATGTTCTTACTTATTTTTTACGTTCATCTGTATAAAACCAACCCACGAGGTAATCATTTCATTTAGAAAAGTGTCAGTTTCGGGTATATTACTCATAATATATATCAGATATACGAGATACAGCAATGGCTCCAAAGCAAAAGTTGTTTAGCATGATAGGCCGCTTCTGCTGGCACATGGACACCAGGAGTCTGGAGTAGACCACCAGGACCCCATCTAGACTATAAAATATACAGAAATGCCTCTATAGCAAAAGCTGTTCAGCATTATGAACCGCTTCTGCTGTCAGACTGACGTCGAGGTTCTGGAGTACCTGATGTAGACCGCCAGAAACTCATCTTAACTATAAAAGATACGGAAATGCTTCTATTTCAAAGGTTATGTTAACACTTTGGCTAATTCAACTGGGTGAATAAGGCATTCAAATCACAGCTGGCTCCTTATTCAACCATAAATGTAATTCTTTAGTTGGGCATGTCATGGAATGGAATGAATTGTAAAACGTTATGTTCAACCACTTAGGTAACGAACGTTTAGCGGTGTGGTTGAATGGCGCCGCTTGATTAAAGAGTCTGCTACTTGTAGTAGGCGGTTGAAAAACTCTGACACCAGGGTTCACACAACGGTGTCCCACACAAAGAGAGAGAGAGAGAGAGAGAGAGAGAAAGAGATTACAGAGCAATCTGTGCATTTGAGCAGCGTTTTTAACTAGTTTGCCGCAACATATTCATAACTAGAACTGTTACTTACACGCTTTCCCGTAGGAATAGGACACGTTCTACAACAGGATCTCCAGACTCTAGATATCAAAGTACCAGCAAAAACGACTTAACATATTGAACAACTTTTGCTATGAAAGCATTTCCGTATCTTTTATAGTTAAGATGAGGTCCTGGTGTTCTACATCAGGTACTCCAGAACCTCGACGTCAGTCTGTTAGCAGAAGCGGTCCATCATGCTGCTATAGATACATTTCTGTATATTTTATGGTTTAGATGGGGTCCTGGTGGTCTACTCCAGACTCCTGGTGTCCATGTGCCAGCAGAAGCGGCCTATCATGCTAAACAACTTTTGCTTTGGAGCCATTGCTGTATCTCGTATAGCTTAGGCGATCTGGTTTGCTTTGCTGATATATTATGTGTAATATCCCCGAAACAGACACTTTTCCAATTGAAATAATTACTTGAAATAATTAATTAAGGTTGGTTTTATACAGATGAACGTAAAAAATAAGTAAGAACATAACATTTGCCTTAATGAGTAACGTTTTTACATCAAAGTATGTTTAGTGACTTCAACATTAAAATAGCTATATCTCAAAAACTGGTCATTTCCGCTCGCAGATTTTTTTACATTTTGGTAAGAGCATTACGTACTACCTTTCCCTAAAATTTCAGCCAATTTGACCGGACGGCCCTTGTCGAACAAATCGTGCGGGGTCCTTTAGAAGTAGAAATTATTGTGCAAAGTGTTCGTACTGACTGAAAATAACTGTAAGATGCAAACCTATTTTGGAATTTTAAAAAGGCAATTGTAAGAAATGCCTTATTTTTTTAAACTACATTTGCAGACACAATCAAATAATGAGGAAATTAAAAAATTACGGTTCATACTTACATAAGAAATTGCTTTTAGTTTTTCAAAAGAGTAGAACTTTGTAAAGAATTTTTAATCTTATTTCTTGAACAAGTATCAAACACGCCATTCTGAAACACAAATCATGATTTAAGGTCTAATATGGTTAAAAAAACACAATTCCTAGCTGATTCTATATAAGGTCGACATAAAACATAATCCACTTACAAATTATAAATAAAAAATAAAATTCATACTAACTTATTTACAAAGCGATGATAATTCTCGGAAAAACTTTTTTCTATAATCTTTCGTCTTGGGTAAATGGTCTCAAAACTGCGACGAATTTTCTAACGAATTCTTACATATTTCTGTCATATTCTTACAATTGTAAAAGAAAAGAATCAGTCACAATTTAGGAAGCCAGTCATAGCTGAAGATTTTCTATCTCTTTTCTTTTACATATAAAGGAATGTGACAGGAATATCTAAGAATTGTCTAAAAATGCGTACTCCAGAGGCAAGGCCAACATGTACTGTCTTAAATTTGCATAAATCGTTAATAGGTTAGATTGGAAGATTTACAGACATACCACATGATGGTACAATGTAATGTGGCAAATAAAATATATAGGATGTAACTGCATATGTGAACGAACATGCATTAAAGCACAGTCTGACCTCGGGATTAATCACCTGTCCCAAAGGAGAATTTCAAAAATTGTGCACTCTCAGTTAAAATATCTTAAGGCCGCTATAGAGCTTTTCACGAAGCCCATACAATTTTCCCTGCCAGACCTCTCGGAGCGTCATTTTGCGAAAAACATGGGGATGTTTGAATATTTTTTACAGTGATATTATGAATAAAAATAAATATATTTTTCTGCAATTAGATTAAGTACATCTTCTTAAATAACATATATTTTATTTAAATCTTTACTACTGTTATTTTTTCATACAGAAGCCGTTATAATGGCGCATTATTTTGCAAAAAATCGTATATAAAAACGTGGTATTATTCTATATTTCTGAATAAAATTGTAAAATGTTCACTGTAGACTTTGTTCTCAAATATATACTCAATTTTTTTGTATAATTGATATTTTTTTACAGTGAACCAAAACTCTAAAACTCACGCTTGATTTGAGGTCTTTTCCTGAATTTCGGTTTTGTCGCTTTAGATATCGCTGTTTGTAACAGGTTTAAAACTAAAATGTTAATATTTACATTGTACATTTTTTAGATGAAGATATGCTTGATTAAATGTTCAAGTAACATATTATTTTTACATAACGGTTTTCGAGAAACTCGCTTGTTTATAAAGCCAATATTTGCAAATTTGCTAGAAAAAATTGAATGCGCTCTTAAAATTTTCTATGGAATATTAAACCAATACCCTTAATAAATAATAATAATAAGGCAATACCCCCGATAGGGGGAGGCTCATGTCCAGAAGTGGAATGTTGTGGCTGTTATAGAAGGTTATGGATGGATGGATGGTTATTCCGAAATGTATAGTTAAGTTAGTCAATTTCAGTCCTTACAAATTCGGAATTACCAGCTTCCTTCCTTCACAGATAGATTAATTTTTGGTGTCCATATTACATTGAGCTATAATGTGGTAGTCTGAAATCTTCGTGCCGTTTTACATAAAATTATTTTATCACAATCTCAACAACTAATGTCAATGTACTTTTCTCGGTAGTATAAACTGCTATTGAGAATAATTTCAGGTATTGTCAGGACAAACATAATTAAAACTGTTTATTTTCATTGGTACGACAATAGCCCACCTATGCACCATTTCATTGGTTCTCGGATTGTTTTGTTAATTTTGTCAATAATTATAAAAATGCAGAATAGAAGATGGACAAATCGTTAATAAGTATTGTTCATAAAATCTGTTTTAACATGAAGGTAATAGCGTTTTTATTATATTGACATCTAAATAAAATATGTAGACATTGTAGCCCTTGTATGCAAAAATACGACGATTTAATCAAATCTTTTCACAGGTGGAACTACTTTCGTAGCAATGAAGACAAACTTTCGAAGACAAACCTTGGAAATCAAATATTATGTTACGGTAAAAATAATACAATTTTTACAGAATATTCGGGAAAAATTATCAATGTAGGAAAACTTACAGTCAAACGAGAGAAACCATTATCAAATACATTTTCTTTGTAGTTCATGTCTTATTGTAGAGAACTTTTGTTGGTATTCTGAAATTACGAAAATAAGGCTTTGCCCAATACTCTACTGTTTTATCAACACTGTTTAACAGTAGTCGATGAAACTGGAAGAATCGTCAATAAATAAAATAGAAGAGGTTTTGCAATGATTGGGTTATTGAAGAACAATCACATACTGTTGTAAATTGTTCCCTCAAATACTATTAAAAAAAATTGCAACATACAAATAACTGACAGCCATACATTAGTAGAACAGAATGTTGGCAATTATTTGTTGCATATTCATTTCTGAACAATATTTTGTTGCACATAAGAGTCGCCATCTTTCATTGGCAGTAAATGCGTATTAATTCGCTTTATTTCACAATATCGTTTCGCAACAATTTCAAGAGTGATTCTCATATCGCGAATCACTTGTAAAGTTGTTGCTAAACAACATCACCAAACAAATGTTCCATACAAAAGTTCCCTACAACAAGACGCATACCGTTTCCTTTTTCTTCTTCTCTTTGTGTGGTCACGAGGCAACTAGGACCGGTGTTTGTTGCGGTTTATGCTCTGCAGCAGGCGCCTCGCCCACCACTCCTCGAGGTTGAACGGTCTGAAGTTAGCCAGCTGTCGTGGAGCTACTACTTCTTGGAAATATTTTGTCTCTTCGCTGCCCCGTTCTAGTTCTCGTGTGACCTGGAATTTTGGAGAAATTGCTTTGAAAATGATGTGTTTAAATTAGAATTTATTTAAACTCAACATGAAGTGGTGAGCCCCCACCCTTCACGCAAAATTGGCGCATGTAGACCAGACGTCGAGTTGCGGAAAACAGCCCGTAGAACCATTACCAACTCAAGATCCCTAATGGCGTCTAATTCACGTATATGTTGGCGCGAATGTATGTTAAACATAAGTTCCCTTCTATGCGCAAAACATGCGCGTGGCTATAACAGATATGTTGGATGCAAACCCTAAAACATTAACATATCCTACTAAGTCTTTCCTCTATAATAAAATAACATAAGGTTAGCTTTACTCGCCTTGATCTAGCGTGACGAGTACAAACGTAAATAAGACGCATTTCTTATTCGTCTTCTCTATATATAAAAAAGATAAACCTACCAACTAAACTACATACATATGGCTGTTTGTCTGAGACCTAAATCTTCCAATGCCATCTGAATTAACAAACTAGCAGCTGCACTGCAACCTAATTTGACATTGTTATACTAATGAGACCATAGCCTTGTCATGTCCAATATTGTTTAAGAAGAATTATAATAAATGGCTATAGCATGCGAAACTCAAGACTATGTAGGCATGTGGTAAGAAGAATACACACAGATTTCCTATACAATTTATTGAATAAACATTCAATAGAATTATACAATTTATTGAATAAACATTCAATAGAATTGTTAATTTGAGTATGATCCTGTGTAAACAATAAAAAAAATGTTCTTTTTTTTGTTTTGCTTTAACAAAATTGTGCACAGATGGTAGAAACAAGAAAGGTTGATAGAAATACCGGCAGTTCTTTTACAATAACAGAAAAGGTAGATAGAAAAATGCTAGTTTAGGGAGGAAAGAATATCTCCAGAGGAACACCATTATAATGAGGGGTTTTGAAACCCCCAAATTCTTCTTCTTCACCTTCAAGTGGGACACCCAAGTTGTCTAATGGTATTGGTGATTAAAATTGATGCATCCATTGTGGACATATTTTTATGCCTTTATTGACATACCATATCTACAACAAGGGAGTGAAAGAAAGGAGACCTTTGGCCTACACTAAGGCTTATACAGTTTTTTTTTAATAAATGATGTTTACCTTATTCCAAGATTCATATACGTAATTGATGATGTCATCCTGCTGGTTGCTGCCGTTGTTATGTCCCGGCGGTGTCTGTGCAGGGGGACTGAGCCGCGCACTGTGACCATTCCCGTTGTGACGTTTGCTGCTACCCATGTGTGGGAGGGACCGAGGCCCACTGCTCACGTATCTGGAATTGATGCATTATTATTATTCTTGATACACTAGTGTGCTGATGCATGTATGCTTAAGTGGCACAGTTGAAAGTATGTTAGCCAAGTTTTACCAGTTTACAGTTGATCCTCATCTGCCTACCCTTATTCCAAATCAGTTGGGTTTGGCACAACATGTTTTGTTACAGCAGAAAATCATGCAGTTGACCATAGTGGACAGATATTCAGCTGAGGTCAAAACTCTATGTCGCCTTTTACAAAAGACAGTGAGTGGACTAGGGGTGGCAGTATTCTTACCCTCTATTACACAGCTATACACCATACCAGTTTATAGATACAGTTACCTTTTCCATTCTAGTATCTACTCAATATTATATTCATACTACCTATATGCTAGATTCGAACGCACTTATTAACATAGTTAGGTAAGTGAAAAGTATTGCAAAACATTTTACAAGTCCTTTGAGAGGAGAGAAGCAATCTTATGACTTAACTTACCTAGATTTTTATCAAATCTTATCACAGCCTGTGTCTTCGAAATAGCCTGAAATATGTTTGTTAACCTAACTAATATAAATACATATTTAAAAAATATACATTACAATTATTTACAGTTATGTATTCTATTGGCCATGCAGTCATGATACAAAGAACAGCCAAAGCGTGACAAAGATAAGGCATTTATAGATAACAACATAAATAAATCGATTTACCGTTGTGTAAACATTTCGTGGGAGGACGCGCCATTCAGAACAAAAACATTGACTCGCTCGCCACGCGTATTCGAGCATACGACCGTAATCTATTAACATTGTAACGGGAAAGTACAGGCTACAATTTAAGCAAATCATGTACATAAACTCTCATAATTTCACAGCATGCGGACAGCCAATACCATGTTTTCTATCCCCAGCGCGCTCTAGCCACGAAACAAACGTGAAAGTAAGCGAGAGAATAAAGCAAACTCACCTCATATTGTTTCTGTCCATTCTTCAATCCTACGACTCCAACTTCCACTCTAACACTTCAAACGATTACTTAGGCGTACAATCTAACTTATAATAACTAAAATACCTTATTTCATTTCCATTAAATTACATAAAATCCTATAAAACAAAGATAAATACACAGGACGCCACAAAGCACAATAGATAGACAGCTGTCAAATTGCCAGCTGCACGACTTCCGATTTCCTCTCATTGAACTGTGCTGTGATTGGAAAGAGACTTTTTAGAATTAGCTGCTAACCAATGGAAATCGTCTCTTATGCTTACGCAATGCAATTTTACAATGAACAGCCAATGAAATCGCTTTAGAAACAGAAATATCGGACCTCTCGCTCGCATGCGCACGCATGCACGTTGTGACGGTCATTTATAAAGAATGTTACAAAAATAAATTATACAAATCAGTTGCAGCGCAACTTTCATCACGATTTTTTCCATTCAAAATAACTTAGACATGACAAAAAAGAAGGCAGAAGAACTTCGAGCAACTCGATCTTCCGTCCCGTTCCGGCCCGGCAGAAGAAGAAGTAAAGTACAAATAATGATTTTTTCAAATGGATTTCGTGTTTGTAACATAATTTGTGAACGTTAGCTGTAGTGTCTTACAATGCGTTTTATTTACATAATTTTTGATCGATTCGTAATGTAAGAAAGAGTTAAAGAGTTCGTATTATTATAGCAGTTGTCTTGCTCAGTACTATTAGTGGCGTTCTAACGAACTACTAAAAAGCGTCTCGTCCAGGCAGGGTTGCCAACCGTACGAGATTTCTCGTACAAATACGAGATTTATGGTCTCCCGTACGAGGTACGAGGACACTGTCATTCTCGTACAATTTTGTACGAGATTTTCACATGTTACATAATTTTAATTGCTGGCAATCATTTTTTGCCCCTCAAGTAATCATAGTCTATGAAAAGTCATCGATTGCGTATGAAAGAAATTCCCGAGCGAGACCGAAACAGTTCCCGTTCGTTCGCTCTCTGGTTCATTCGTTTGTTTCTTGCACTATCTGTCTTTGTCGTACATACTGAAATATTTATATTCTTATCTTTTCTTACATGTAGATAGGAGTTTTGTACTTTTGTTTGTCTTTGCAGAAGTGAGCGTTGAGGGATTGTTTTCAAACAAACTTTATAGAAGAAAAACTTTACGTTATAACCTATAAATGGTGTATGAACTTTAGCCTGAATTCACTAAAATCAGTATGAGTGATAGCAACTATGATGCTGATCGCTCGCCAACCCTAATTTTATTGGTTTTACCACAAGTCGAAAGTTGTACGAGGTTCGAAACGTAAAATACGAGATTTTTAGGAGCCTGTGTACGAGAAAATAAATTTTAAGGTTGGCAACCCTGCGTCCAGGTCTTACGGCGTCTATCTAGTTTTCGTTTCAACATAAATTTCTTTGATAATTCGGCAAAAGGAAATGTTTTAGACTAAGGAGTACTCTCAGAAAATTCCTGCAAAATGACTGAGAAACTTGGGTTTGAAGAACTACGCGCCAAATACAAGGTACGTATTTCATAACCTTACATCTCGCAATTTCGTAAACAAAACCCATGATTTCGTAAATAAACTCACCCTCACCTTACCTCATGTTACCAGCTTATAAATTCTTTTAAATGCCCTTTCAGGATGTGCTATCGAAAGCCTTCGCTACGAACAACATAGATCTTCTGGACTCGTTTTCAAAGACCGCCAATGAAGCCGACAGAAAAGCGGCTATGGACCAAGCCTTTCGGGACAAACTCCTCGATCTACTGGTCGAAGATCCCGACACACTCGAAAACTACGTCTGTTTCTGCATAGAGTCGTGTAGACGGCAGATGGTGACTCCTACAATGCCAGTTGTATTACTCGGCGATATTTTTGACGCTCTTACACTGAACAAATGCGAGAAAATGTTCACCTACGTAGAAAACGGCGTCAACATTTGGAAAGAGGAGTTATTCTTTGGTGCTTGTAAAAATAACTTGCTCCGGATGTGCAATGATTTGCTGAGGCGTCTCTCAAGGTCACAGAATACTGTTTTCTGTGGACGTATTCTCCTATTTTTGGCGAAGTTTTTCCCGTTTTCTGAGCGATCTGGTCTGAACATTGTATCAGAGTTCAACTTGGAGAATGTCACAGAGTTTGGTGGAGATAGTTCGAGTACACTAAAAGATTCTTTAGATGAAGAAATGGTGGTTGACAATGAAAAGGGAAAACTGACGATTGATTACAATTTGTACTGCAAGTTCTGGAGCCTCCAGGACTTCTTTAGGAACCCAAATACTTGCTACAACAAATTGCAGTGGAAGACTTTTGTTGCAGTAAGTAAATACTATTCTTTTTCTTTTCATTGTTTAGAGAGTTAACAGAGATTTAGCTGCCATATGACTTCTCTAAAGTAAAAGCATTTAGAGATTCTGCCCAGAATAAAATTTATTAGAAAAAAGGAGGTATCCCTATTTTTTTCCATAAAAAAAAATGTTTGATGTAATCTAAAATGCTTATTTACTTTTCCTTTTTTATTTTATGATCTCACCTTAACTATGTTTTTCAGCATTCCGGAAATGTCCTGTCAGCGTTCTCCTCATACAAGCTGGAAGCTGTCGAACTACAGAAGTCTAAGCTGAACAGACTGAAGGCCGTCAGCACCGACATTGAAATGAAAGACTCCGAGTCCAAAGAGCAGCACTACTTCGCCAAGTTCCTCACTAATCAGAAGCTGTTGGAGCTGCAGCTTTCCGACTCCAATTTCAGAAGATGTGTCCTTATTCAGTTCCTGATATTGTTCCAGTATTTGACGTCTACTGTTAAGTTTAAGATGTAAGTACCAGTATCAAAGTCTACTAATATTGGAGTAATTCTAAGCTAGTTAAAGATGTAATTATTATGATCGAGATAATAACTACAATCACTGATTCTGTGCTGTGGTTATAGTAGTTAACATAAGTTCGACAAAGCTTCAGAAAAGATTTGGTTTTGCATTATGATTACCAGAGGTCCAAAAACCACAGCAAATTAAGTATTTTCAGATATTCTTAGTATCAATTTAAATTATTTCCCCCAATTATTATTTTTAAAGCCAATGAGAATGTCAGTATTTCAAAAAGTGTGCCTCTTTATTCATTTGAGTTTTTCATTCCCAGGGAATCTCAAGAGCTCAAATCTGACCAAATAGAGTGGCTGAACCAAACCACACAGCTGATCTACCGTCTGCTGGGTGAGACACCTCCAGATGGGAAGAGGTTCGCGGAGTGTGTCAAGCACATCCTCAAGAGGGAGGAGCATTGGAACAGCTGGAAGAATGATGGCTGCCCAGGTGAAGTTTTAATGATTGAAATTTTTTGAATAATTATGCTAACTCGACATTTGACATTAAAAAGCAAAAGGGAACCACAGCACTATAGCATCATTACGCATATAGAGAGTTTAGAGAGTGAAGCAAGCTCGAAATTTCTTATTAGGTGCGTCCACAACAGCCGAGGCTGCTCGCTGCCTCACTGCCTCGCGCGGCACACGTTCGTGCGCAGGCGAGGCAAGTTTAGCCCAATTTGGATTTTGCCTCGGCCCGCGCGAGCACGAGCATGCGTTGCCTCGGGTGAGGCTCGTAATTTTTTGGTTGTTTGCCTCGCGAGCCAGCGAGGTAGCGAGGCTGCTCGCGTATTGTGGACGCGCCCATTGACAAACAAGAGGGGAGCCACAGCGCAATAGCATCACTACATGTATTGCGAGCGAAGCGAGCTCGAAATTTCACATTAAAGTTGAAGGTTCAGGCGTGCGTGTACGTACGCGTGAGGGTGAATGTTAGTTGTCTACTCTGACACTGATTTTTTGGTAAAGCTCGCGGACCACTGCCCTATCAGATAGTAGCCTCACCAGCCATACTCTTTGTGAGTGAGTGAGTAGAACACAGTACAAGATATTGTATTTAGATGTAACACTGTTGCTTATCATTCACTAGAGGGATTTATCGGGTTAACTTTAAAGATAGCTGTACATAAAAATGTAGCGATGCTATCACAGGACAGCTTTTGAATCTACTTAGAAACGAATAGATTTTAATTTCTTAAACTTTACAGAATTCCAGAAGCCGAAACCCCCGCCAGTAACGGACAGCGAAGAGGGCAGTAGACGGCGCAAGCGCCGGCGCCCAGTCGGTGATATCATAAAGGAGTATGAAGCACAAGGCAAAGTGTACATGGGCAAGTGAGTATAGTATTACACTTTACAGAGTTCCAGAAGCCGAAACCCCCGCCAGTCACAGACAGTGAAGAAGGTAGTAGACGCCGCAAGCGCCGGCGCCCAGTCGGTGATATCATAAAAGAGTATGAAGCGCAAGGCAAAGTTTACTTGGGCAAGTGAGTATAGTATTAGGCTTACACTTTACAGAGTTCCAGAAGCCGAAACCTCCGCCTGTCACAGACAGTGAAGAAGGTAGTAGACGCCGCAAGCGCCGGCGCCCAGTCGGTGATATCATAAAAGAGTATGAAGCGCAAGGCAAAGTGTACATGGGAAAGTGAGTATACACTTTACAGAGTTCCAGAAGCCGAAACCCCCGCCTGTCACAGACAGTGAAGAAGGTAGTAGACGCCGCAAGCGCCGGCGCCCAGTTGGTGATATCATAAAGGAGTATGAAGCACAAGGCAAAGTGTACATGGGCAAGTGAGTATAGTATTAGGCTTACACTTTACAGAGTTCCAGAAGCCGAAACCCCCGCCAGTAACGGACAGCGAGGAGGGCAGTAGACGCCGCAAGCGCCGGCGCCCCGTCGGCGATATCATAAAGGAGTATGAAGCACAAGGCAAAGTGTACATGGGCAAGTGAGTATTGTATTAGACTTCTAAATGCTTTGGTTTATTTTTATCCGAATGTATTATATTCATGCCATGTGATGCCGGCTCAGAATTTCATCACCCCATATCTTTCCCGTGGGTGTCGTAAGAGGCGACTAAGGGATAAATTTATCCAGAGGTTCAATCTCTAGATGAATTTCGCAATAGCATTGCAACATCTTGCATTGCACTCACCAACCCGCCTGCCAAGCGTAGTGAGTATGGCAAATACTTGATGGAGGCCCATGTTCAGCAGTGGACTTTATAGTAGTAATATTATATTTATCCTCACTGAGTTAAGGATACTAGTAAGCGTGGCGAGTTTTTCATTGCCTTGGGATTCAAATTAGCACTTGTAGCAAAAATAACTATTAAAGAATCATGCCCACTCTAGTATGGATGTTCGTCTATTGCTTGCCTCACTACTTGCAGGCCTTGCATCAAAGCCAAAGTTAAATTATTATAAAGTCTAATTATTGCTTAACATTTTGTAACTGAAAATAATTTAATTATGACAGGAGTTCCGAAGTTATTGAATGTTAAAGTTGGGTATCGGAAGAGACAAAAGTTCTGAAGTTTGGCTGTATATCGAGTATTTCGTTCTTAAATCGTTGTCGTTAGCTATACCGAAGTAAACAGTGCAAAAAAGGTTTACACCCCAGTAAAATCTTTTGGAAAAATACCTACCGGTAAAAAGACCTTTAACAGTTAAGTTAGTTTCCCTGTTTTGTAAAACAATTGGCATAGCTATTCTTCATTAGAATGAGGGATATTACATATTGCTTTAATTTTCGTTTTGAGGCGAGACCATTTCTTAGACCAGAAATGGGCAATCTCCTTTGGTTCAATAGTTTTTGAGATTATTAGTCGGGGAATTCTGGAAATTCAATGTATGGCGCCAGATGAAGCACGCCTTTACAGCAATTACTTTTTGCGTTTAGATACCTTTAAGCATGTTGTTTGAAACCTTAAAAGCGGAGACCCTCCGCCCGTCCGCATCACCCCCATTTTCTTTGAAATGTGTCAAAAATTATAAACTTTCCGGATTTATGAGTTAACTATAATAGTTACAAAAAAAGTTTCAAAGGACAAAATATTCCGTATTAAATTTGCTACTTAAATGTAATATATTTTTTTATTGTAACTCTTACGGTTTTCAAGATAAAACGATTTATACTAAAAAAACCTCTTCCTGGAAAATCTATGAATGGCGCCAGTTGAAGCACGCCTTTACAGCAATTTTTTTTGCGATTAGGTACCTATAAGCCTGTTGTTTGAAACGTTGAAAGCGGAGACCTTCCGACTGTCCGCATCACCCCCATTTTCTATGAAATGTGTAAAAAATTATAAACTTTACGGATTTATGAGTTAACTATAATAGTTACAATAAAAGTGTCAAAAGACAAAATATTCCGTATTAAATTTGCTACATAAATGTAATACATTTTTTAATTGTAACTATTATAGTTAACTCATAAATCCGTAAAGTTTATAATTTTTGACACATTTCATAGAAAATGGGGTGATGTGACAGTCGGAGGGTCTCCGCTTTAAGGTTTCAAACAACAGGCTTATAGGTACCTAATCGCAAAAAAATGTAAAGGCGTGCTTCAACTGGCGCCATTCATAGATTTTCCAGGAAAAGGTATTTTATTAAAAAAAATCGTTTTATATAGAAAACCGTAAGAGTTACAATAAAAAAATAAATTACATTTAAGTAGAAATTTAAATACGGAATATTTTGTCCTTTGACACTTTTTTTGTAACTATTATAGTTAACTCATAAATCCGGAAAGTTTATAATTTTTGACACATTTCAAAGAAATTGGGGGTGATGCGGACGGGCGGAGGGTCTCCGCTTTTAAGGTTTCAAACAACATGCTTAAACGTATCTAATAGCAAAAAAAAATTGCTGTAAAGGCGTGCTTCAACTGGCGCCATACATTGGATTTCCAGAATTCCCCGACTATATCGATTTCAAACAAAGATAGGTTTTGTTATTGCCACAGAATATATAATAGTACTAGGGTACAGAAAATTCACTCCCTAACAAAAGCCATGGTTAGGTATAAAAAGATACCTACTCTCGGCTTAGCCGACCACCCGCGAGCAAAATTGAAACTTATTACTGCGCGCGAACGGCTCAATCTCCACTGGACGCCGCCGGACAATGACCAGGCCGCGCGCGCTCTCAAAGGGTTGTCACAATAATCGAGTACGTAGGTATTTAATTTATCTGTTCAGTACATAGGTATTCTAAGTAACTATAAGACAAGTATTGCAAGTGTTTTAAAATCGAATTTGAAATAAGCTAGCGTAACATTAACAACAGTAAGTAGCTACCTACCTACCTACTTACTTACTACTTATCTTATGAGACGAAAGTGAAGCTCACACAAATCTTCCTATTTCTCATCATTAAATTTTGTTCAAATTCTGGTTAGGTTAGGACTCGAACGACCTGAAGCAAAATGGTTCCGTACTTTGGAAGGCACGTTAAGCTGTCGCTCCCAGTTGTTGTCTATAGTACAATTACCTACCTACCTACTTAGACACAAACAACCAACTCGCAATGCGGGGGCGCGGCGGCGGCGGGCGGCGATGCGCGAGCGCGAGCGCGCTGCTTATTTCCATCGCACTCGCACGTGAGCGCAGCATCAAGGGTTAGAATGAGACACCGCTGTTGTTGGTGTGAAATATCTTCGCAACAAATGTATGCGTATTTCGGCTGTAATGTATTTACCTTTGTGAAGGCCTCGGTGTAGGCACAGAATAATAACAGTACTAGAGTAGTGTTTCTTACTTATTTCTTACTTACCTAAGTTTTGTAAACAGTGCCTAAGTAAGTAGGTAGGTACCTACTAAGAATGTAGGTACATCATCATGGCATCTACGTTATTTGTTTAAATAGAACCCAGAAGAAGGTACCTATACTCTGACCAAATTTTATAAATAGCAACAAGTAGGTGAAAATTACCGAAATACAATTTTAGAAAAATTTCTCCTTTGGAATAACTAACGAAAAACTTATTTCCGGCTTATTGTTCATATACATATCTACATTGCAGTATTTGCGAGGTCCATGGCCAGCCATTTTTTAGTTTTTAATCCACTTTCGAAACACAAAACAACACTTCCGAAAATTTTGAAATATCTTATACGAACAAACGCGCGGTGAATCTCGCGCGCGGCAGCCCGCTGAGATTAGCCCCTTCAAGGGGCACCCGGGCGGGTAATACCTAATCTGCGGAGTGAAACCCCCCTGTTATTGCCCTAAAAAGTTGCGCTCGCTTGACTTACTATAAAATGAGAATTTTATAACATTTAACATCAGGTGAGATTGCGGACAAATGCTTACCCATTGTTAATGTAAAAAAAAATTATGCCATCTATTAATGAATGCTTTAATTTCCAGCAATGAGCTGACCAAGCTGTGGAACCTGTGTCCAGACAACCTGGCTGCGTGCAGGACTAAGGAGAGAGATTTCATGCCATCTTTAGGTAAATCATAAACAAGCAAAAGTAATAAATTCTGTTGAGTTAAGTATGTGAAAGTAAGACACACTTTTTGAAATGATATTCAACTTTTCTTTATTCCTTGCCCATCGATCTCTAGGGTCTATGCCCGTTGCATATTTAGTAGTTTTCATGACAAGGGAATAAAGTGATATATTTAGGGCGAGGGCGCTATTTTGAATCATGAGCGGAACGAGGGATTCTAGAGTAAAATCCCGAGCGTAGCGAGGGATTTTAAAGTAGAATCGTGAGTGAAGCGAGGGATTCAATGTAAGTCGCCCGAGAATAAATAACTTTATACCCGAGTGATACATACTACTTTATACTACACCTGCACAGTAATTTACCTATAGCTTAACACTCCATAGGGGGGAAAATTAGTCATTGTTCAACGTACAAATTAGCGGGAGGGAATTAACCATACAAATCACTTTCCTCCCGTGGGAATTTTTACAGAATTTAGTACAGTTGAACAGGTAGGTGACCACAAGTTGATCAGTTTTGAAGTTGTCATTAAAAAGTTATCCAGTTTCATAAGTTTTACAGTTATTAAAGTTGTCCAGGTGTAAAAGTTGTTCAGTTTCAAAAGATGTTCAGTTTTGAAAAGATGTTCAGTTTTTAAAATAGTTCAGTATTAAAAAGTTGTTGAGTTTCATAAGTTGTTCAGTTTTGTAAGTGGTCAGTTTCATAAGTTGTTCAGTTTTGTAAGTTGTTCAGTTTTGTAAGTTGTTCAGTTTTGTAAAGTTATTCAGTTTTGTAAAGTTGTTCAGTTTTGTAAAGTTGTTCAGTTTTGTAAGTTGTTCAGTTTTGTAAGGTTGTTTAGTTTTGTAAGTTGTTCAGTTTTTAAGTTGTTCAGTTTTGTAGGTTGTTCAGTTTTGTAAAGTTGTTCAGTTTTGTAAGTTGTTCAGTTTTGAAAAGTTGTTCAGTTTTGTAAAGTTGTTCAGTTTTGTAACTTTGTTCAGTTTTGTAAGTTGTTCAGTTTGTAAAGTTGTTCAGTTTTGTAAGTTGTTCAGTTTTGAAAAGGTGTTCAGTTTTGTAAGATGTTCAGTTTTGTAAGTTGTTCAGTTTTGTAAGTTGTTCAGTTTTGTAAGTTGTTCAGTTTTGTAAGTTGTTCAGTTTTGTAAGTTGTTCAGATTTGTAAGTTGTTCAGTTTTGTAAAGTTGTTCAGTTTTGTAAGTTGTTCAGTTTTGTAAAGTTGTTCAGTTTTGTAAGTTGTTCAGTTTTGTAAGTTGTTCAGTTTTGTAATTTGTTCAGTTTTGTAAGTTGTTGAGTTATGTAAGTTGTTCAGTTTTGTAAAGTTCTTTAATTTTGTAAGTTGTTCAGTTTTGTAAGTTGTTAAGTTTTGTAAGTTGTTCAGTTTTGTCAGTTGTTCAGTTTTGTATGTTGTGAAGTTTTGTAAGTTATTCAGTTGTTTAGTTTTGCACTGCCGTATGCATGTGAGAGTTTGGAAATGTGTACCTAGGTAGTTTTTTTTTTCCGCATGTTTCAATTCACCCCATGGCTGTTACAACTGACCCCGCAGGTGTAGTATAAAGCACTATGTATTACTCGGATGAAAGTCCGACTACAAACTCGGGTGTATTGAGGCCCTCAGCTGCGCTTCGGGCCTCAAACTACACCCTCGTTAGTAATCGGTTTCTTTCTCCCCGCGTATACAATGTACTATTATTTTAATGGATATTCTTTTGGATTGTCATTCTTCAGAGTTCCTGTGTTGAGAATATGGTCGAGTCGAGACATGTTGAGAGTGTTGATCTGTTTGGGGAACCCACAAAATAAATGGTCTTTTTCCTTTACCATATCTTTTTAGGGTTCCATACCCCAAAAGACCTTTAGCCCAGAAATAGACACAAGTTGAACGATCCGTAATTTAGATTTTTTTTCTCCAGGCAGACCAGTTGATTTTCAATGTTACGTCATGTAACTAACATAATTTTATTCTTATTATAAATTTTATTTTATTTTGTGTTTATTACAGAAACCTACATGCTAACCGGCGCCGACGGCAACAAGCGTACTTCAGATGGCGGTTGGGGATGGCGGGCTTTACGTTTGTTGGCTCGAAGATCACCACACTTCTTCGTACACACCAATAATCCTATAGGGAAGCTGCCTGACTATTTGGATGACATGGTAAGCAATATGCTTATAATTTTATTTGACTACTAGTGTGCCGTTCAGTGCTTGCACTCTCAGCTAATCGTTTTACCGTGGGACTAACATTTTCCTGACATAATACATATAAACTTTCTTCTTTATTACATCTATTAAAAAATCGCACTAAAATTCGTTGCACGGACTCCACGACAACAGACGGACAGAGAAACGCAAAACGCAACTTTATTTTATACTATAGATTGACCTGCGGAAGTAAGATATCAATTACAATAACGAAAAAGGCATGCACGATATTAATTACAACATCAATAATTCATTAATTTCAAAACATTTCTTTTAGGTGGAAAGTTATTCAGTTTTAGGAATAAATCATTTATGGAAAGTTTTCAGTATATTTGTATTTCAGGAGATACATAGTCATGCTTTACCTTTAAATTTAGTTCGATTCCGATTCAGGCAAGCTGAAAAAAAAATATATTAGAAAAGGATGCATAATAAATGAAATTAAAAACAGAAATTATATTTCAAGTGTATTTATTATGAATTTCAGGTGAAGCGCGTGAGTCGCGAGGTGGCCGTGAAGCAAGAGGCCAACAATACTAATGGAGACGCTTCTAACAATGCCACGGACAAACTTCCTAAACAGGTGCGTATGCTATAGCAGTCCACTGTCCACTGCTGGACATAGCCAACGTGAAGCAAGAGGCCAACAATACTAATGGAGACGCTTCTAACAATGCCACGGACAAACTTCCTAAACAGGTGCGTATGCTATAGCAGTCCACTGTCCACTGCTGGACATAGCCAACGTGAAGCAAGAGGCCAACAATACTAATGGAGACGCTTCTAACAATGCCACGGACAAACTTCCTAAACAGGTGCGTATGCTATAGCAGTCCACTGTCCACTGCTGGACATAGCCAACGTGAAGCAAGAGGCCAACAATACCAATGGAGACGCTTCTAACAATGCCACGGACAAACTTCCTAAACAGGTATGCTATAGCAGTCCACTGTCCACTGCTGGACATAGCCAACGTGAAGCAAGAGGCGAACAATACCAATGGAGACGCTTCTAACAATGCCACGGACAAACTTCCTAAACAGGTGCGTATGCTATAGCAGTCCACTGTCCACTGCTGGACATAGCCAACGTGAAGCAAGAGGCGAACAATACCAATGGAGACGCTTCTAACAATGCCACGGACAAACTTCCTAAACAGGTGCGTATGCTATAGCAGTCCACTGTCCACTGCTGGACATAGCCAACGTGAAGCAAGAGGCGAACAATACCAATGGAGACGCTTCTAACAATGCCACGGACAAACTTCCTAAACAGGTATGCTATAGCAGTCCACTGTCCACTGCTGGACATAGCCAACGTGAAGCAAGAAGCGAACAATACCAATGGAGACGCTTCTAACAATGCCACGGACAAACTTCCTAAACAGGTATGCTATAGCAGTCCACTGTCCACTGCTGGACATAGCCAACGTGAAGCAAGAGGCCAACAATACCAATGGAGACGCTTCTAACAATGCCACGGACAAACTTCCTAAACAGGTGCGAAAGGTAAAAACATTAACTTTTGAAATCAGCTGTTCTTGATTTTGCATAATCGTGGTCGAGATTTTTTTGTCGTTTCATGTCATATTTCCTCGGGGAAAGTTGTTCTGTTTCATGGTGTGCATGAACCATATCAGTATTCGGGGAGCTGTCCCTTACACCCTGGTATCGAGATAAATTAATATATTTAGCTTGAAAAAGATATTTACCTATGTATTTCTCTTAATTTTAATAATTCTCGTATTTGATTTGCGATAAGGTTCATTTACGTTTTTGCAAATTATAAAGAATTAGTCTTCAAAATTGAATATGTTGATTATCTGTTTTAAGGAGCCGGGCGATGAGGAAATGTCTGAAGAACAGATGGAAGCCGACCTGATAAAGGAGGGAGACACCGCGGATATTGAACAGGTAACTTTATCAGCCGTGTGATGCCGGCTTAGAATAGCATCACCCCATTTCTTTCCTGTGGGTGTCGTAAGAAGCGACTAAAGGACTCGAGGGTATCATGTGTATTGCAATTTTAGGCGACAGGCTGACAACCTGTCACTATAGCGATACACGACAATAGCTAAAACGGCCCTCAAATATGTGTCAGACGTGGCGATGACGACCGTACTTTTACGGCCGTTGACGCTCTGCCTACCCCGCAAGGGATAAAGGCGTGATATATGTATGTATGTATGTAACTTTATCAAAGTATACCGCAGGAAATTATAAGTTGCTCTCAAGTCTGAGTTCGATTTTGTGAGCGAATTTCTCGTTAGTATTGCTGACATTTGTCAATGTCATCTCAGAGTTGACTAGACCGCACTTTCCGCTGAAAACAATCATCTTATTTATTTTTTGCTAACATTTATTTTTAGGAATCAATGCGATTTGTCTTCACACAATGTTTACTTAACCTATTTATTGAAATTGTTCCAGGTGCCGGACTCGACACACGCGGGCGAAGACGATTACGACAAATCGTCTCGCGCGCGCGTCACGGCGCTTACACCAGCGCAGATTGAAGCGGTCGCTGGGAAACTCGAAGACTGGAAGAAACTCGCTGCTAAACTAGGTAATATAGGGCAACATAGTCACTAAGATTACGACAAATCATCTCGCGCGCGCGTCACTGCGCTTACACCAGCGCAGATTGAAGCGGTCGCTGGGAAACTCGAAGACTGGAAGAAACTCGCTGCTAAACTAGGTAACAATACATATTAATAAAAAGAAATAGGTATGGATATTTCTCTGCGAAGTGTGTAACTATGAAGTCATGCTCGCTTCGCTCGCGATACATCTGTTTCGCCTTCTGCGACCTATAATGTCGAACTCACATAGCTAGCTATGATTTACAATAGTAGTTTATTAGAGCATTTGGAAAGGGTAAAGCAAAAAACAAATTATCGTATGATTCGCGAATTTTAACTTAATATCCGTTTGTACAGCTCTATTTTCTTTGCTATGAGTTGCAAATGAAAAAAACACTTCTCTAATTTAAAATCATTCTTCGTATATTTCATACTAACTCAATATTTCCCTTCCCAGGCTACAAACCGGACGAAATCCAATACTTCGAGACAGAAAACGCGACCGACGCGCTCCGAGCCAAGAACATGCTGCAACTATGGTGCGATGACGACGAAGACGCTTCAGTGGAGAACCTCCTGTACATTCTCGAAGGATTAAAGATGGCCGACGCCTGTGAAGTGCTCAAAACCGGCAAATGACATAGGATTAGACGTAAAAAACTTGTGACTGAATAAACGCTTTCGGTAAGATAACTTTTAATTTTGTTTTATTGGGTACAACATCACTTTTAAACGTAGTTCTTGGTTGTGGAAAATGTACTGCACCTTTTGGAATTTTTAAAGTACCGTTAATAACAGATACCGTTATTGGGATTGGGATAAAGGCAGGCAGATGATGATGAAGACGTATTTCTTAATCTAGTCTAGTTTCAGACATAAGTATTTCGGAATCTGGTGTAGTTTCAGACTTAAGTATTTCCGAATCTAGTTTAGTTTCAGACGTAAGTATTTCTGAATCTGGTCTAGTTTCAGACGTAAGTATTTCTGAATCTAGTTTAGTTTGGGACGTAAAAATTTCTGAATCTAGTTTCAAACGTAAGTATTTCAGAATCTGGTGTAGTTTCAGACGTAAGTATTTCTGAATCTGGTGTAGTTTTAGACGTAAGTATTTCTGAATCTGGTCTAGTTTCAGACGTAAGTATTTCTGAATCTGGTGTAGTTTGAGACATTAGTATTTCTGAATCTGGTGTAGTTTTACACGTAAATATTTCTGAATCTGGTGTAGTTTTACACGTAAATATTTCTGAATCTGGTGTAGTTTCAGACGTAAGTATTTCTGAATCTGGTGTAGTTTCAGACGTAAGTATTTCTGGATCTGGTGTAGTTTCAGACGTAAGTATTTCTGAATCTGGTCTAGTTTCAGACGTAAGTATTTCTGAATCTGGTGTAGTTACATAAGTAAGTATTTCTGAATCTGGTGTAGTTTAGTAAGTATTTCTGAATCTGGTGTAGTTTCATAAGTAAGTATATCTGAATCTAGTGTAGTTTCATAAGTAAGTATTTCTGAATCTGGGGTAGTTTCAGACGTAAGTATTTCTGAATCTAGTATAGTTTCAGACGTAAGTATTTCTGAATCTGCTGTAGTTTGATACGTAAGTATTTATGAATCTGGTGTAGTTTGAGATGTAAGTATTTCTGAATCTGGTGTAGTTTTATTCGTAAGTATTTCAGAGTCTGGTGTAGTTTGAGACGTAAGTATTTCTGAATCTGGTGTAGTTTGAGACGTAAGTATTTCAGAGTCTGGTGTAGTTTGAGACGTAAGTATTTCTGAATCTGGTGTAGTTTGAGACGTAAGTATTTCTGAATCTGGTGTAGTTTGAGACGTAAGTATTTCTGAATCTGGTGTAGTTTGAGACGTAAGTATTTCTGAATCTGGTGTAGTTTCAGACGTAAGTATTTCTGAATCTGGTGTAGTTTCAGACGTAAGTATTTCTGAATCTGGTCTAGTTTCAGACGTAAGTATTTCTGAATCTAATCTAGTTTCAGACGTAAGTATTTCTGAATCTGGTGTAGTTTCATACGTAAGTATTTCTGAATCTGGTGTAGTTTCAAACGTAAGTATTTCTGAATCTGGTGTAGTTTCAGACGTAAGTATTTCTGAATCTGGTGTAGTTTCAAACGTAAGTATTTCTGAATCTGGTTTCAGACGTAAGTATTTCTGAATCTGGTGTAGTTTCAGACGTAAGTATTTCTGAATCTGGTGTAGTTTCAAACGTAAGTATATCTGAATCTGGTGTAGTTTCAAACGTAAGTATTTCTGAATCTGGTGTAGTTTCAGACGTAAGTATTTCTGAATCTGGTGTAGTTTCAAACGTAAGTATTTCTGAATCTGGTGTAGTTTCGGACGTAAGTATTTCTGAATCTGGTTTCAGACGTAAGTATTTCTGAATCTGGTGTAGTTTCAGACGTAAGTATTTCTGAATCTGGTGTAGTTTCAGACGTAAGTATTTCTGAATCTGGTGTAGTTTCAAACGTAAGTATTTCTGAATCTGGTTTCAGACGTAAGTATTTCTGAATCTGGTGTAGTTTCAGACGTAAGTATTTCTGAATCTGGTGTAGTTTCAGACGTAAGTATTTCTGAATCTGGTGTAGTTTCATAAGTAAGTATTTCTGAATCTGGTTTAGTTTAGTAAGTATTTCTGAATCTGGTGTAGTTTCATAAGTAAGTATTTCTGAATCTAGTGTAGTTTCATAAGTAAGTATTTCTGAATCTGGGGTAGTTTCAGACGTAAGTATTTCTGAATCTAGTATAGTTTCAGACGTAAGTATTTCTGAATCTGCTGTAGTTTGATACGTAAGTATTTATGAATCTGGTGTAGTTTGAGACGTAAGTATTTCTGAATCTGGTGTAGTTTCAGACGTAAGTATTTCTGAATCTGGTGTAGTTTCAGACGTAAGTATTTCTGAATCTGGTCTAGTTTCAGACGTAAGTATTTCTGAATCTAATCTAGTTTCAGACGTAAGTATTTCTGAATCTGGTGTAGTTTCATACGTAAGTATTTCTGAATCTGGTGTAGTTTCAAACGTAAGTATTTCTGAATCTGGTGTAGTTTCAGACGTAAGTATTTCTGAATCTGGTGTAGTTTCAAACGTAAGTATTTCTGAATCTGGTTTCAGACGTAAGTATTTCTGAATCTGGTGTAGTTTCAGACGTAAGTATTTCTGAATCTGGTGTAGTTTCAAACGTAAGTATTTCTGAATCTGGTGTAGTTTCAAACGTAAGTATTTCTGAATCTGGTGTAGTTTCAGACGTAAGTATTTCTGAATCTGGTGTAGTTTCAAACGTAAGTATTTCTGAATCTGGTGTAGTTTCGGACGTAAGTATTTCTGAATCTATTAGTTTCAGACGTAAGTATTTCTGAATCTGGTGTAGTTTCAGACGTAAGTATTTCTGAATCTGGTGTAGTTTCAAACGTAAGTATTTCTGAATCTGGTGTAGTTTCAGACGTAAGTATTTCTGAATCTGGTGTAGTTTAAGACGTAAGTATTTCTGAATCTGGTGTAGTTTCAGACGTAAGTATTTCTGAATCTGGTGTAGTTTCAAACGTAAGTATTTCTGAATCTGGTGTAGTTTGTAAGTATTTCTGAACCTAGTATAGTTTCAGACGTAAGTTTTTCTGAATCTGGTGTAGTTTGTAAGTATTTCTGGATCTGGTGTAGTTTCAGACGTTAGTATTCCTGAATCTGGTCTAGTTTCAGACGTAAGTATTTCTTTGTATAGTTTCAGACGTAAGTATTTCACAATCTGGTGTAGTTTGAGACGTAAGTATTTCTGAATCTGGTTTAGTTTCAGACGTAAGTATTTCTGAATCTGGTGTAATTCAGACGTAAGTATTTCTGAATCAGGTGTAATTCAGACGTAAGTATTTCTGAATCTGGTGTAATTCAGACGTAAATATTTCTGAATCTGGTGTAATTCAGACGTAAGTATTTCGGAAGCTGGTGTAGTTTCAGACATAAGCTTTCCCGTACTTAACTAGTTTCAGAATAAATATCTCCACATCTAAATTAGATTTGAACTTATTTCGGTATCTAAGCAGAAAGTTTATGTTTATTATTCATGCAGATGTATTAAAAAACAAAAACCCTATTCCGGGCGGTCATTTCATAATTGTATTTAGCGATAAAAATCCGCCTTCTTGAATTTATGATTTTTTAATATAGCCAGTGTCACTCACCTGCTGAGACCAAACTAACGACACCTCACGTGTCAAGATCCGCCCAGCCATTTCGTTTGTAGCCCGTGAAAACGAATTTTTGTATACAATACATACATACTCTCGAAAAACATAACCATCCTGGCAGGCAGGCAGGAGGCAGTCGGGTAAAAAACGTCACAGAATAATAAAAAAAAAAAAAAAAAAAAAAAGCTACCTACTTACACTACATCTTTGTCTAGGAACGTAATATACATATCTAAGAACGACTATACCTACATAAAACAGGCGAAGTGCCTACATCATATTTTAGCAAAAATTTATTTGAGTATAATACTAAAATATACACCACTGTCCAACAGAGTTTACGTGGTTTTAATATAATTTATCTTTGTATTAACCACATTACATCTCGACAAACCTTTGTTCTAGTGTGTTCTGAAAAGTTTCATACAAAACAATGTTTTGTTAGGCGAGTTATAAAAAGATTTATTTGACACGAAGCCGTTGAAATAATCTCAGGAATGCGATACACTCCGTCTTCACCGACGAAGCGAGAATAAATTACGAGTGTGAAAATTTTCAACAGATTAGGTTGATTGACCTGCATCTCTGAGAATCGATTTATTTTTAACAATTTTTTCAGCGCCAGTTGCATTGCTAAGTTTGCTAACCGAAAAATCAGCCAAGTGCGAGCCGGTATCGCGCATGAAGGGTGCTGTACCGTAATTCATAAAATGGTATGCAAATTACCTACGTTTGTTGTATGGGAGTTGGGAGACTGGGAGCCCCCCTTCATGTGAACTATATTCTACTTTTTAGTATTTGTTGTTACAGCGGCAAGATTAATACATAGTCTGTAAAATTTTTGACTTTGTTACCGTAATGGTTCGAACCATTATTAATTTAATCGAGCAAAAATACGTTTTTTGTATGGAAGCCTCTTTTAATTCTTAGTATTTTTTGTTATAGCGGGAACCAAAATGTGCAATCTCATGGTTAATGAGACACAACCTGGTGACAGACAGCGTAGTCTGAGTAATAGGGTTCCCATTTTTACCCTATAGGTACGGAACGCGAATTTACAAAGGCTATACTATTTGAGTCACGAGTCAAACTCTAATAGATGAGATTTTGTTTACGAATATTACTCGACAATACCTAATCTATCTCAGTAAAAGAATTGACTGAAATGGATTAGCTTTTTGCTTTAACAGTTTCTAAGCAAATGCATGGACAAAACCTAGTACAGTATTGTACATGTACCTACAGTACGCGCGTGAGTTCTTGGCCATCGGGGAATGAGGAGGCGCGCGGGGGCGGTGCGCCCCGCGGTTACCCAACTACCCGCATTCGCCCGCAGTCGAGTGATGGGAAAAAAGTGTGTCACGAAGTTGTCGATATTTTGTCGTTGTGTTGTGTTTTGTGTAGAAACCATATATACTTCTTTAATATTATTCACAAACAGTGAAGTTACAGTTCGAACAAACTATGGCTAAAAAGGCCCCTTTAATAAGCAAATGTCTCGAGACATATACATTTTAGTTACTTTGTTTTAAAGAAACCTGCCCTTAGTTTATAAAGACCTATTCAACGATACCCTACCTACTCAATATTGTAGGAAAAACAACCCATTAACTAATAACTATGAGTAGTCTGAACTGAACTGTTCGGCAACAATTCTCGATATCGACATCAACATGAATTAGTCACAGCACTACCGCATTCCTCAACATGGTCATGAACTCATTCGCGTACTGTAACTCAAATATAGCTTATGACGAGACATATTCGCACACTAAGTTACTCGGTGTCGATTTATTCGTTCGTTCTTTACTAGATTAGCTGATATTTTAGAAACTGTCATGTGAAGAAGAAGAAGATCACAAACTTTTATACAAACCTTTAACCCTTTATTTACCCCTTTAAGGCGAAATCAGTCAATCTGCGTTAGAGAGAAACAGACGATGACGCTTCAAACAAGAAATCTGGACATTTTTTGTAATATAAAATGATACATAGAGATCTTTGAAAATGAAAGCCCATAGTTTCATTATAAATTCAAAAAGGAGGAATAGGACACAAAATAAAATAATTAATATTGATTATCAATGAAATCGTTCAGGTTTTCAGACAGAAAAACGGAAAATTCAAACTTACCTACTTTGCGATTATTTTCTATCGAGGCAACTTTATCAAATCGTGTTTTGGGTCCCATAGTTTTGTAGAATATCTTGAAATAAACATAAATTATTTTTACTTACTATTTTATGGATATTTCAAGAAATGGCATTGAAAATTCCAAACGCTTTCGCGGACGTTTCTGAGCTGATTTCGCCTTAAATGTATAAAATGCTGAAACACGTATTTATTAACTTTAGCTTTTCTATCCTACCACATTTTTTTATCACCTTAAAGACCACGACGTTTCACATAAAAGTATAACCCTCTTTTTACCCTTTTAGGGTTTAAAATCTAAAAACCCTTTTACGTGGTAATATGGACCTACAGTCCAAATTTCATAATAAATGATGCGCGGATAAATCAACTACTTAATGCAATCAATTCAAACATTCATTAATGCGAGGACAACTCAAGAAATTCTGCAAATTTCACCAAAAATTCGTTTTTGGTGAAATCAACAACAAATGCCACGTCGAGATTTGAAAAGTCTTGTCATAAGAGTGTCATTGTCACAGATCAACTAATTCCGACAATATTGTTTTTCATTCCAAATTTAAATTCCGCCGCCACAGTCAAATGAAGTGATAGCAGCGACACCAAGGACTATTCAGTCTACATATTTAAGTTCATCTGTGGACTTCGAGCATCTTCCGTCCCGTTCCGGCCCCGGGGGAGTTCGTATAGTTACTTTACTCTATACAAATATTTCTGTCGTTTTTTGCGGGGGGAGAGGTAAAGCTGTCAAATCAAGCTAGTGTTGGAATCGACAATATCGATACTTGACCTTTCGATTAATTACAACAGTCTACTCAAAATTGTGTCATATTATTGCATTTTCAAAAGCAACTTAGTTCACAAGAATAAGATTTTTAGTAAATAGAAATATTGGCGCAATAACATCATTTTAAATATTGCATAAGGTACCCTAAATTAACCAAAATATTACATGCCAGCCGATGTGGCGCAGTGGTTAGTATGACTGCCTGCCACGCAAAGGTTCCGGGTTCAATTCCCGGTGGGGTCACTCACAAAGTTGATTTTTACCACTTTGTGAATTTGTTCCCAGTCTGGTTGGGACATTGCAGGCTAAACCACCTGATTGTCCGCAAGTAAGATTGTTCCGTGCTTCGGATGGGCACGTTAAGCCGTCGGTCCCGGTTGCTGTGTATGATGGCGGTCGTTACACAACCATGTCAGAGGCCTGCTACTTGCAGTAGGCGGTTGAAAAACTCTTAACACCAGGGTTCATCGGGTCGTTGAACGACTCGGTGTCCCACACGAAGAGAGAGAGAGAGACCAAAATATTAATTTCTTTCTCCAAAGACCAGATAATACAATTATGTAGGTACAATCAATGCAATACCTAGGTACTATTTACTGATAATTAAGTATCATAGGATATTATGTAAGGGAATTTACTAAAAAATCACCTATACAACAAATCATATCCCGATGACGTAGTGGTTAGAACCCCTGTCTTATACGCTGAGGCTCGAGGGTGGAAATCGATTCCACCGGACACAAATATTTGTAAAGTTAATTTTCAAATATTCGTGTTTTGTCTGAGCACTCTGCCTGATAAAGGACCACCGACTGGACCGAAACGGTCGTGAAATCACGATGTAATAAGAAGAAGGTAAGTGCGAAATCCTTTTTATATTACTAATAATGAAAGTTAAAATGTCGCACTTAAGTTTAACCAATTTATAGCACACCAAGTCGTCCAACGACCTGACGAACCCTGGTGCCAGAGTTTGTCAACCACCTACTGCAGGCCTCTGACATGGTTGTGTAACGACAGCCGTCTAAGTGACCATAGACAGCAACCGGGAGCGACGGCTGAACATGGCTCCAAAGCACGGAACCATCTTGCTTCTCGGACAATAAGGTGGTTTAGCCTGTGTGGTGTTCTGACCAGTCTAGGAACATATTCACAAAGTGATAAATATCAACTTTGTGAGCGAAAGGAATTGAACCCGGAACTTTCTGCGTCGCAGGCAGTCGGACTAGCCACTGCGACACATCGGCTGATAGCCGATGTCACCCGATCAGCTGAGACTGATATTAATTTTCAATGAAACTCGAACAAAATCAGGTTTTCCCAAAATTCATTGTAAAAGTTGTTCAATTTCATAATCTGATCATGCCTGCAAAGTTTTCGGTACAGACCGTCTTTACATTATATAGGTTTGAAACTATGGCGATAGAAAAGTATCGACGTTTTGTATTAGTTGACTCACTGCACTAGCTTGGGTTCAGTGTGGCTCGATACTTCAAGTTAAAATTATCGTTTTTTCATTAAATATCGACTGGAAATGAACATCATTGAATAAGTAGAACAATCTCAAACTAACATTCTAATCTTACTTAGCAAGCTATTTACTGTTAATAAAGGCATCGGTAAACTAAGATCGTTAATTGTTACCCATTTTATGGTGGAATATTATAATCTTCGTTTGAAAAATAAACGTTACTATGATGAACACTATTGTTCGACACAAAATAATAACAAAAGGAACAAAATACAATTATTTTATTATAGATCCACCTAAAAAAAACTCCAAATCAGTCATTTTGTACGACTTACTGGCAACACTTATGTACAATTTTCAATCGCTTATTTTATATATTATTTAGTGATATTGTACTGGAGGAATGCTTTCAGATGAAAAGTGATATTGTTCTGTTGTAAATTGGTATTTTTACATATTTTTTTAGGCATTATTAGCTCTACAATTCCGCTTTTTATCGGAGCTCATTTGACATGCGCGACTGGAATCGTTCTAGGAAACAATCTGACAGCAACTGGTTTTTGTAGTAAGGTAAGCCCCCGTGGGCAAAGGCCGTGACAGAGGGGAAGTGCTTCGTATAGCGTCTCCCTACCCCAGCTTTCCTCCAAGTCTGTGGACTATTCGGAGCAACGGCTGACACCCCCCTGATTTCGGTAAATTTCTGTACTAAAATAGATTAGGGTTTTGTCAAGTTTTTGTCAAACAAAAGCTAAGCCAGTTCAGTTTGTACTTTCACTGTAATGGTATAGCTTTTGTAAATTCGCGTACGGAACCGTCAAAAGTGAAATGGTCTTGCATTTAATTGACACATGTTCTCAGTCTTTACTCATAGGCGGGCATGGGATGTTACTCTTGAAGAAATGTTGTGTTAAAGACCACTTGTAGCAAGCACCTACCTACTGCTTAACTTAGCTGCTGCATTGCATCACAAGATGTGAAATCAAGAACGTGCTTGCCAGAAAAGCTAAGGTGACTGGTCTCATACGTGTCGGTCGACTGTTAAGCTTGTGCGGCAAATAGTACTAGAGTACTAAAGTAGCCATCTCTTCAAACGAAAGTTAAATGATTAGGCTTAAAAATATAACAGTGTACTTACCGTCTCTGAACTTTATTACTGAGTTTCACCAGTGATCTAAAATTATTCAGCAGTAGTTTAACCATTTAACTCTGCTCTAATTTCTAGTGATTCAGTAGGTAATTTCCTTCCTTGGTAACACCTTACAAAATCTCTGAAATTATACGTGCAGGCATTTCCTCATAGTCCTGAGTCACGGCGGCGCGCCTAAAACAGAACTTGTTACGTACAACCCTTAAGCACGCCCCAGTGCCACACAACAATCGCCTTTAATGTAGGGCGATACGGTACATTTCATTTGCCTGCAAAATGTAGCTAAATCTTACGACGACCACTGTAGAAAGAGCCCTAACATCTTTATGTAGAGAAGAGTCACGTATGTTTTGGTAAAGCGTTATTTCAGTGTACAGGTCTTTAAATTATTGTTACTGACATTTTATGTTACAGTACCTACCTATGTGATATGATAATAACACGGTAGGTTTGGTCCTATGTGGTATGATCAAGCGATAGACTGTACCGTGGTAGAGCCAGAATCGCATTTTAATGTTCAACCCCAACCAAACTTCTGCAATGTTGGCCTTTCGGTGACGGGCCTCCAAAAACCGAATAAAAACTAAATTCGAAAATGGAAATCCTGAAAAGTAACGGTCTATTAAAAGCGGAAGGCGCTGACTCGGCGATGGGCGGGACCAGTTTTCAGTAGCCGGCCTGCGCGCGCGCCGCATGTTTACAGAATCGCGGAATAGCCGCTGCACCGAAATTAGTTTGAAACGAATGCGTCAATGGTAGTCGGGGCGGGACTGGCAGAGCCGGGCAGTCCTCTCCTGTATATTCTTACGATTCGATACGCGCGAGAAATTTTATTTATATTAAAAATATAACGGGTGACGTGCGCTGCGTACGCGCGCGGAAGCTGTGGAAGTTTTGGTAATGATTTAGTGGTTTTCGAGGATTTTCTGTGTGCGTAAGTAAGTTTGTGTCGTGTTCTGTGTGCCAAATGTTTCAGCGTCCAAGTTTCATGCCAAGTAAAGTATTCTTCTGAAAAAATACCTTTTTCAATAAGATGTCAGTACAGAATCTAGACATAATGTTAAAAAAAAATCCATGAATACCTGCGTCCCTATTTCGTAGTCCTTATCCCAAGTTTACATCTTCCCGCCATTGAAAGATTGAAAATTTTCCCTTTCAAAATTATGAAAAATTCGGACCTCGTTAAATAAGTTTTCAGCATAATCCAGTAGGAAGTTTCCATTCCAGTAAGAACAGCAATGAAGTCTAGTTATTTTTACGCATTTCGGAATGCCCAGGCGGCTTATAAACTTTTACGACGGTGCGATTCTCTGCTTTACTTGCATTTTACCAGGAACATATGATTTACACTCCTCTGGATGTCCTAATGAATATTATGTTAATGTCCTTAAGCTAAAAACGTTTGTTCGCGCTCAGTATGAAATGAAACAACAACGTTTATTATGTTTTGGCTCATTAACATTACCTCGAAACAAATGTCTGCCTCTTTTAGTGTTAACGAGAGCAGTAAAAGTGTTCAAAAAGAAGATAATGGACTAAAATCTATGTATTGTGCTTGTTTTCTATGTATTGTGAAGAAAAACTGGCTTCAAAAACTGCATAAAATTCATGCAGAATGTAGAGTCGGCTCAACATAACTTTTCTATACAATCTATGGAGTTTGTTTGGTTCTAACATAAGTTGCAAAAAATAGGTAGGACTCACAAAATCTTTTACTGAATAGAAGCAGAGATTTGACTGCCAAACATTGATGATGATCTATTGGAATTTTTATGCACGCACGTCGCACAATGCTATTTATTCTCGTAAATGAAAATGCTGCCCGGGTTCGATGGGGGTCGATGCATGACATTTTTTATCAATTTATTATTATCATTTATTGATGATGATGTAATTGATTGTAGGTACCACGCTACGACTCTACCAAATTGTTGTATTTAATTTTCGCTGTGTTATTCTTCTTCGTCGAGTCGATGGCAACAGTTACATTTTATTTGACCAATATTTGGCAACTGAAATGCCCCTGGGGCTCGCTTCCAGTAGGTCCTGAAGAGTGCAAGGGTTTGGGCAATTGGTGACTGACCAGTAGGTGCTCCATTGTCTGGGCGGCGCCGCAGTCACATCTACCGCCAGCCGAAAAGCCCCACTTTTTCATGTTTTCGTTAACACCTTTTAAGTTACAAGATAATCCTACTAATATTATAAAGGCGGATGTTTGTGTGTGTGTTTGTTACGACATCACGCTAAAACCGCTGATTAGATTGACATGAAATTTTGCACAAATATAGAAGAGTATCTAGAATAACACATAGGCTATTTTTTACCACGGGAAAACGTCTTATTCCTACGGGATCACGCATATTCCAATATTTTTGCAAAGGTGGCGTGACTGAGCCGATTCGCGTTTTAAACGTTTTCGCCGAAAACTGACAGCGACATCTCTTTGGGAGTAATGCTTTTTTCCCGCGGAATTATAGGTTGCAGCGGGTGAAACCGCTGACGGGCAGCTAGTGTAATATACTTTTCAAAGCTAGTGGAGTAGGTAAATTATTAGAAACGATAACTATCGATCCTTCACGAGTGCATTTTGGTGAGCAAGTCTGTTTGGAACGTTGAAAATATCCATCATCACCTTACCCACCTGCGTCAGAACGTAGTGGTACCTATAGGTAGCTACCATCTACCCACATTTTTAAACGATTGCCTCAGAAGGAGAGTTATGTTCTTCGAGAGTAGGTATGTATGTAGACAAAAAATACGTTTTCACGGGCTACAGCCTAAATGGCAGGGTGGACCTTGACAGTGTGGTGTCTTTAAATTAGTCTCAGCAGCGCGAGTGACACTTGCTAGATATATTAAAAAATCATAAATTTAAAATGGTCGATTTTTATCGCAAAATACAACTTTGAAATTACCGCAGTCGGGTTTTTGTTTTTTAATAAGTACATCTGCTTGTAGAATTTATAGCGATCTCACGATTTCGTTGTAAAGATAGGAGTGTCGATAAGTAAATAGGTACCTATATTTAACTGACTATAGGTAACTGACTCGTATGTGGAATTGTAGAGCAAGGATTAGTCATGAGTTCATGACATGACTACAATAAGATTTTACTTCTTTACCGAAGAAGCAATCGTTAAAGTTTATGGCTACTTTAAATTTTGTGTTCAAGGATTCATATGGTTTTATGTAGCAAAGGTCGACGTACCTAGTAGTTCTAAATCAGCTTGTTCTAATGCCAAACCTTTTTCAATTTAATAAAAAATAATAACAGTTTGAAATATTAAATACCTACTGTTCAAGCATAGTCTTCAAAGGTACTTTCAGGCGAAAAAAATACTTACTCCAAGCTGGCCCTTGGTATTGTAGAAGCTCGCAATGTGTTGTAGCTATTCACAGGGAACGCTGCTACTCGTTCCCTAGAGCCATCCCAGTCGGCTTTTACGACACCAACGGGTAGAAAAGGGGCGATGCTATTCTAAGCCGGTACCATACGACTGCTCATTAAAATTGTAATATTTATTTTGCTCATCATCATTCATTTAAGCTTCTGCCGAAATTGAGCCTCTTATGTTTGTGCATCTGTCTGAGCCTTAGGTACCTACTATATACGGGGTGTTAGGGACGGTGTAACGAAAACTTTGCAGGCATGACCAGACCATCAAACTGAACAACTTTTACTATGGAGCCAATGGTGGGAGACGAAAAAAAATTTCCGACCTCCCATACAAAATTCTCGATCAGCTGACTGACTTTGTATGGGAGACCGGATTTTTTTTTTCGTTTCCCACTATTGGCTCCATAGTAAAAGTTGTTTAGTTTAATGGTCTGAGCACGCCAGCAAAGTTTTCGTTACACCGTCCCTAACACCCTGTATAAGAGATAAGAGACGGAGTACCGAAAACTTTGCAGGCGTGATCAGACCATGAAATTGAACAACTTTTACTATGGAGCCAATTGTGCGAAAGAAGAAATTTCCGACCTACCATACAAAATTCGCGATCATCAGACTGACTTTCGGTACACCGTCCCTTACACCCCCCGTACCTATGTAGTATGGTTTGATGGAATGAATCGAACTTTATTTAACCTTTAGAGCAGTAGATAATGGTTTGAATTGTGATGTATGTGATTGATGATAGTTACTTAGTCTTCTCAAGCAACGAAATTATACCTACTTATTCACGTAAACGTTAAAAAACAGTCAGTTTGTGTACAGGGTCGACGAAAGACCCAATGAATGCAGCTGTCTGAATTATTCTCTAACATTTCCATGACATTTCTGTTGTGGATGGAGGAGGAAGTTAAGAAAGCTTCGTACCGTCTTCATGCTGAAATGTTAATCTTATAATCGTGTCTTAAAAATACCTACTACCTACTTCTTAATACTTGCGAGCGCAGCCACAAAATTGAAATGTAGAGTTTTGTGTTAAACAAAACAGGGAGGTACTTACCTACTTAAACCTACAAAGATAAGTCAAAATAAGTTTACTTTACTCACCATACGTATCTACAGTTATTTCATATGGATTAAGCTTTCGAACATTCTATTTTTAATCCAGAAACAACTTCTAAAAATCTTTGATAGGTTACCTACGAATTGCATAAAACTTTTCGTCCGATTTCCCGCGCATTTGGTTAATATTTTTCTTCAGCCGCGCGCAAACATCCGTCGGGCATGCAGCCTGGTTTTCAGCAGCCCATTTTTCAGACGAATTTGAATTGAGAATTCCAAACGAGTATTTTGGTAAAGTGGGGCGGTGTGGTTGTAAACATTTCTGAACGTTATGTTATTATGAAGCACGGTGGTCCGGGTGTTGCTATGAACAGTGTGAATATTCTTGCTAATTTTCGCCTTGTTGCTAGCACGGAAGGATAAGTCAAGTCAGTCAAGCTCAGGCTCGGTTAGACAGTTGGGACTTTGGATTTTTCCTTCGGGCAACTCATCTTCCGTCCCGTTCCGGCCCCGTGATTTTTCTTATGCTGGCGCATAAGACTTACTTTGGCGGTTCGAGTGTCTAACCGGACGTGAGCTTAACAGTAAAGAATACCAAACTAAAAAAAAACATCTCTACGTAAAAGCTCCATAATAAGGCTGAAACAAGTTTAGCAGTCTACATCTTGCACTACACCAGTCTGCCATGCCAAGCTTGCTGATTGATTATGGAAAACAACTCCCTTTTCGACAGAGGGAGGCCCATGATTTGTGGTGTAACGCTTGACTTGGGGGGGGCTATCTGTACCTACAGATGAGACATTCGACGCGAGACGTGAGATAAGATAACAACTGTCAGACAAGTGATCGTCAGCCGTCATCGATGCGACGCACGGCTCACGTGTGTACCGGCGTCTCATTCGTTTCATATATTTTACAAGGAAATGGTTTCAAGTGTCGCGATGTTGCACGTCTCACTTCACTTCGTCTCAACTCACGTCTCCATTTCATATCTTCGTCTCACCTGTGGAATTAGCGTCTTGCGCATCTATGAACAAGAGAACCACATAGTATCTATCTACATTAGTATTCAGAACCTTGAGCTCTAGTTTATTACCTAGGTACCTACCGCAGACTATACGACCCGCGAAAAACGCGAATAAATATTTAAAATTAGAATGTAGCCAGTCTGATTGGCCAGTGCGCACATTAAAAACGTTCGGCATGGCTCATCCATCATAGATTTTCATCGCTGGATTTTAATGCTTGCGTACCTATTGCGTTTAATCTAGGTAGGCACCATATCTTGGTACGTCTACATCGACCGTATTTTAGTGTTTCCTATACAGGGTGTAAGGGACGGTGTACCGAAAACTTTGCAAGCCTAATCAGACCATGCAACTGAACAACTTTTACTACGGAGCCAATGGTGGGAAACGAGAAAAATTTTCCTACCTCCCATACAAAATTTGGGATCAGCTGGTTGACTTTGTAAGTGAAGTGAAAAAAAAATTTTCGTTTCCCGCCATTGGCTCTATAGTAAAAGTTGTTCAGTTTCATGGTCTGATCGATCACGCCTGCAAAGTTTTCAGTACACCGTCCCTTACCTACACCCCTTATGTGGGAACTTAATTATTGATTTAATTTACTACATCAAAAACTACAAATAGACGGTTATAATTTTACTATAAGTACCTACTTAAGTTTAGTCTGACATTGTATTTGCGTTTCAGTTTCATATCAGCTACACTCATAACGAAAACTTTGCAGGCGTGTTCAGACCATGAAACTGAACAACTTTTCCCATGGAACTTATAGTGGTAAACGAAAAAAATAACTTTGACTTCCCATACAAAGCAGCTGATCGTGAATTTTGTGTGGGAGGTCGGAAATTTTTTCTCGTTTCCCACCATAGGCTCCATAGTAAAAATTGTTAATTTTCATGGTCTGATCATGCCTGCAAAGTTTTCGGTACACCTTCACTTACACTCTGTAGGTATACGGACAGACGGTATAGGTAGGATCAAAACACTCAAGGCGGCTGCACCCAGCCCCACTCTGTTTTGTGGTAGAGTATGATTAACATTTGACAGTTACCTACGAAGGATTCTTCTTATTATTTTAAGTAGGTATACAACGAAAAGCTCGCATCCGCTCTGCTTTGGCTGGCTTTTCGAACGTTCGGGGTTGTCTATCTTATTCAAAGAATAATATGTACCTATTACGTAACGTAGGTTCCAGTTTTTCATTCCAACGGCGACATATTCACACAAATCCATACCTTACCTTAACCTTAACAGCCACAACAGTCCACTGCTGGACATGGGCCTCCCCCGTATTGGGGGTATTGCCATACTCACCACGCTTGGCAGGCGGATTGGCGAGCGCAGTGCAAGATGGTTAATTCACAGGGAACGCTGCTGCCCATTCCCTGGATAATTATCCCTTAGTCGCTTTTTACGACACCCACGGGTAGAATTGGGGTGATGCTATTCTAGGCCGGCATCACACGGCACAATCCATACGCTTTCCTTCATTCACGTAAAGCTGGCGACACACTTGAACTGAGTCTCGTACATAACTCATGTTGTACACTGCTAATTAGGTGTTCAGAGAGATTTGTGGCCGCCTCATGCGCATCCAGCCTAATGCGGTTCACACACTAGAGTACCGTCATCCGAATAGGCCATATTTGACGTCTGTCAAAATCATATTAATGCTATGACATAAGGTCTATTTTTCTTTGTTGACATGTTTCCTAGTATGGGTTTGACAGACGTCAAATATGGCCTATTCGGATGACGGCACTCTAGTTGGCCGTTGCAGCGCACTTTTAGCGCATCCGAGACGCAGGCGTCTATCAGACATACTTACATTTTGTCGCAGTAAGATGGCAGAATTAGGATTTTGGCCAGAAACCGACATAGGTATGGCAAAATCGTAGAAGTTGTTCGGCCATCGTTCTAGGATTTCGTCAAAAATCATAGGACTTTGGCCAAAAGCCGGCAAATGATAAACTTTCATCAGCCATCCTAATTCTGCCATCGTACCTTACTTACATCACGCCTTACTTATTCCCTTGTAGGGTAAGTCAGAATGATGCAAGGAAAATTTGAATTCCCCATACTAAACACCAACGTTGATGCAGAAGCAACGCAAAATCTGTCTCTGTTATGGTAGATACAATATTCCTGTCTCTTTTGCACCGACGAACGTCAGATGTGGGTTTCGCCTAAACCTAATCCTGACGAATTAAGTGTCGCCGTGCTGTGCGGTGACGCCGACATGGATATTTTTACGTTTGTTTAAGAAGGGACGTCATTTAAAAGACGAGGTGTATGTATACCTAGTGGTTACCGAAGTGGGTTTAAGCATTCCGTCACTATGAATCATCTGGCTAGAGTAGAGTCATGTACCTAGTACCTACCGCGGCGAACGCGGGATATTACATTGACAAAGAACACTGCTGCCTATTCCCTGAACAAAAACTTTTGAATACCAAATTTTTTTAAAACTTTCAGTGTTAAGTATACAATTTTGGAAAACTTGCAAAATTTGCACCGCTGGCTGGATTTGAACCAGCGACCTTCGTCATCTGTACCTACTGGCGGCGATGCAAAGTTCAAAAGTTTTGCTAATTTTACTAAAATTTAACTTTTTTTCTGCATTTCTTGCCTACCACGGGTACAACTAATCTAAACCGCTACGCAACGCAACGCTACGTAGAGTAAAAATCATTGGGCTTTAAAAACAAGTCGAACATTTTGAATTCGTACGAAATGTTGTAAGCGGCATGCCTGTATGGAAGAATGCCAAGCTAAGCCAAGGAGCAAAAGTACAAAAATGGTTCGCCAACAATAGTTTTACGGTTCGCAACCCCGACAAATAACAAAAAAAACATGACTGCGGTTATTTTAAAGTAGTAATTTGTCATCTTGAATCCGCCATCTTGGATCTATATTTTTTTTATATAGCTAGTGTCACTCGCGCTGCTGAGACGAATCTAAGGACACCTCATATGTCAAAATCCAACTATCCGTTTGAGCTGTAGCCCGTGAAAAAGAATTTTCCTGTCCACATACATACATACATACATACTCTCGAAAAACATAACCCTCCTTCTGAGGCAGTCGGGTAAAAATCTCTTAATTCTGGTTAGCCCGCAATACCTATCAGATCATACAAGCTATCATTGTTCATTGAAAAGTGCCATTTGTTCTTATAGAATTTTTAAACCCATCACTGTCACATCACACCTACCCAAACCGTCCCATCACTCCACTTGCGAAATGTTTTCATAATCCCCTGTCCGCGGTATAAAGAACGACGTGATACCGTCACACTATATCGCCTATTAATGTCACATCTATAGTGAAATAGTAAAAATACTAGTAGCACGGTGGACAAAAAGCGGTCGGTTCTTGTGTGGAGGATACAAGTCGTTGAGAAGCTTTTAGAATTTCGTGTTTGGTTGAGTAAATCATGCGTGTTCTTGGGTGGCATTGTGGCAAGGACAATTGGCGTCGAAAATACGAGTTTTTATGAATATGTTTATAATATTTCGTAGAGAGCGGTACGAGGAGCTTTTGCTAACTAGTAGATAAATGATAATACAAGTATGTATGTATACTCTAGCCTCAAGTACAACCTGCCTTGCACGAGGAATGAAAATCATAAACTGCCGACCTAACATAACTGCCCCAAACCAGTCGCAGGTCCGTAGCACTGTCGTAGCTTGTAGCTCTACGTTTGCGTAGAGCTACGCTCCGTAGCGAATACCCGAAAAGTTTATTAGCAAAAGCTTCAATGAGGATCTTTTTTATGCTTACGTGCTTGTTGTAATTTTGAACTAGCGAGAAACAAGTGTAACAGAAGAGAATCCCTTCCCCTCCTCGACTACTGGCAAGCATATTTCAACTGTCTCATAAAAATATGACACGTTGAAAATATCCGAGCTTGAGTTGTCTTCGACCACTCCCCGGTTATTATCGGCGACTCTGCTGACTGGGATTTCAACTCGAGATCTCAAATTAACTGAGAAAGCCGCCGCGTGTCATTCGAGATCGACTTTGATCATGAAAACTGGCTGAAAGAGCGTTAGAGCAATTTTAGTAAAAAGATTCATAAAATTAGTAGTGAAAAAATCGTTCGGTCTTTTCATTGAGCAACAATTTACCTAAGTATACTGTTTTCTACATGTTATGCCTATGACCATTAGAAACCTAGGTGTTTTTGTTGTTTTGGGCGTTTTTAAAGAAAGTAATCCGAATATTTTTTTACAGTTATTCCGGCTTAGTTTATGCGGCGAAAAAACGCCATCTTGCGAAATGAGAGAATGTTAGATCAATGTTTAATTTGCTTCAGCCAGTCCGGAAAAAAAATAATAGGTCGGTAGTTGGCGTTTGTTGGATGGAACATTAAATTGTGGATAAAATATATCCGCAGTAACCACAATAACAAATAACACAATGGACCATTTCTCAAAGCTACACGCGCGATCTGCCCACAGTTTTCACTTCATCACATCCCACTCAGTATGCCGACTATACTCATCCCGACACGCTCTTAAGCCCATTCATTCCAGTGACACATAGTAACATTCCGATCCTTGGGGTGCGTACTCAAAATACAGCGAGGCGGACGCGGGCCTTCTACTAGCTGAGAGGAGTCCTCAACTTAACAAATCGATCTAGAAAGATAGATATCTGTCCACAGTTTTCACTTCATCACATCCCACTCAGTATGCCGGCCATACTCATCCCGACACGCTCTTAAGCCCATTCATTGCAGTGACACATAGTAACATTCCGATCCTTGGGGCGCGTAGGTACACGAAATACAGCGAGGCGGACGCGGGCCTTCTACTAGCTGGGAGGAGCCCTCAACTTAACAAATCGATCTAGAAAGATAGATATCTTTCCACTAGTTTTCACTTCATCACATCTCACTCAGTATGCCGGACATACCTACTCATCCCGACACGCTCTTAAGCCCATTCATTCCAGTGACACATAGTAACATTCCGATCCTTGGGGCGCGTACTCGAAATAGAGCGAGGCGGACGCGGGCCTTCTACTAGCTGAGAGGAGCCCTCAACTTAACAAATCGATCTAGAAAGATACAGTCCAGCAAAAAAGAGTAGAAATTAAATAAAATGGAACTAAAAAAACTTCATACTAAATTGTTGCCATTCATAGTCAATGTTGCTATTTAATTTTGAAATTTCATACAAAGTGGCGCCCTCATTTTTAGTCTTCTTTTTTTTGCTGCACTGTAGATATCTGCCCACAGTTTTCACTTCATCACACTTCCACTCAGTATGCGCACTATACTCATCCCGACACGCTCTTAAGCAGATTCATTCCAGTGACACATAGTAACATTCCGATCCTTGGGGCGCGTACACAAAATACAGCGAGGCGGACGCGGGCCTTCTACTAGCTGAGAGGAGCCCTCAACTTAACAAATCGATCTAGAAAGATAGATATCTGCCCACAGTTTTCGCTTCATCACATCCCACTCAGTATGCCGTATACTCATCCCGACACGCTCTTAAGCCCATTCATTCCATGACACATAGTAACATTCCGATCCTTGGGGCGCGTACACGAAATACAGCTAGGCGGACGCGGAAGCGCGGACTTTCTATTAGCTGGGAGGAGCCAAATCGATTTAGAAAGATAGACATCAGTTTGAACTTTTAATTAAAGGTAGGAACTTCTTGAACCACTAATCAAAACTGAAGGTGGTGGCAGCCAAGTGAAGACGGGTAATGCTAATGCGGGTAATACGTTCGATTATGAGCAGTAGTAGCACTGACCTGTGAGGGCACCCAGGCCTGCTGATGCGATATCAAAAGTACCTACCGTCGTCATGCCGATTTTCTTATCGCGCTATCTGCCCATAGTTTTCACTTCATCACACTCCCACTCAGTATGCCCAGGCCATAGTGGGCCTCATCCCGACACGCTCTTAAGCCCATTCATTCCAGTGACACATAATAACATTCCGATACTTGGCCATACCAGACCTGGCGCACTCCGCGGCGTAGGTATAGAGTTGCAAGTACATGCGGCGACCCCCGCGCGGTGGATAATCAGTTGGTTGCCGCGTTTTATTTTATCAATTTTGTATTAAATAACGTATTTTCTTGCCTCATACGTAAATTTTGTATAATAATGCAATTTTAATATCTTTTCTAATATTTATGCTTTGATTTTCGTTAAATATCCTACGTTTAACAAAACATTTTATTTATGTTTTACTTGGGTGTAGAAGTGTACCCCAGTACACTTTTCGTAGGTACTTACATTCATATAAATCTCGAAATTCGCATCCCTACAAAGCGCGCCGGCTGTGACCTTCAAAGGTGGTCTGCGGCAGATGAACTTTCGCGCGCAGCAATTCGGCTTGCGCGCGCGATCAGTAGGCTAACATAAAAGTAGGTATCCAAAGCCGGCGCGAAGGAAATTGTACTTTATTATCGCGCATAAGGATTTATATTTGTTGATTTGATATGGCGGAGTGCGTCTTCTGTACTTGTACTATTATGTATTCTGTGGCCATACTCCGCCGCCCCGCTTGATTTCGTGTACGCGCCCTCACACCAAGTGGGATTCGAAAATAAGGGCGTTACCCCACCAAGCCGAAATTAGACCAGCGCACCACGTGACCGAGATCACCGTAAATAGCTCATACAGCTTCCTCTTCCGCTTATGTTTCGATCCAGCGTTTATTGGGTTATGAAAAGCTTTGATTCCGTTTGTTTTTCCTATAGAAAGAACATGAAAAGAAACACGCGCAGGGTAATTTTATAGGGTGCTACCGGAGCGGAGCCAGTGGTGTCGATGTTCGAATAATATTTACGCGATGAGCTGGGTAAGTAAATTGTTTGTCTATTTAAAGTTCGTAAATCAATCGAAAAAACCGCCCATTTCCGTTTAGAAAATTCAGTTATCTTTAACCCAACCAAGAGTATAAACTTTAACGAAAGTTAAAAAAGTTTCGTTTAGTTTAAAAGATTAAAGTTGAAACTCTTGGTTGGTTTAAACGACGCCCAAATAAATTTCAAGAATTCTATAAGTAGAGATTCGAAAAAATACTAGTTTATCATTCTTTAACGCAGCGTCTCGCCTACTTCATAAAAACTTCTCGTGTCCATGTCTTCAGAATATTAACCTATCAACACACCCGATAGAAAAACAAGATATAATTAGCAGTCACAATGAAAATACAAAAAGCGGTTATTTCTGCCATCAGTCTCGCACGATTGGCAAAAAGTTGGCACCCGCTGGAAGATGGGCGTCTATCGTTTGTCTGGCTGGAGGCTGAAAAAGTGTCAAAAAAGATTTTCATTGATAAAAGTAAGGGGGATCAATGAACGATAGGTAAAAACTTACATACTTAGCTAACTGAAACCTGAGAAAGGAAAATATGTAGGTACGTAGCTAGCTCTGCTTCGTGTAAAAGTGAAAGAAAATGAAACAACCTGCAAAAGCAAAGAAAGTGAGTGAGGTACAGCCAAGCTCAGGCTAGGTTAGACAGCCTGAGACTGGAACAGTTCTTTCTTAGGCTACGAATAGCTATAATCATACAAGCCGTTTGCAAGAGAATGCGGAGCGGACGCTCGGTGAATGCGCAGTGAATTCGTCGCAGACGCGCAGCGGTATTTTTACCAAAACGTTGCAAATCCGCTCGCAAACCGTTTTTGTGTGATATGATAAGAAATAGCCCGCCAATACTTACTTCAACTTTGGCGGTTTGACTGTCTAACTGTGTGACTGTTCACTGTGCCTACTTACCTTCCAGACCGTGTACCGTACAAGAAGATTGATATACCTACTCTACAGTATGTTGCGTTGCGACCAAGATAGTTTTGTCTTAAAAACTTCCAAAGACGTTTCTTCCAAAGAACGGATACAAGGTTTTCACAATATTCGAGAACTTAAATCTCGACAAATTCTAAGTATAACGTGTATCAGGTTCGATGCCTCCTTAGCGTGTTTACAAAAATATCAGTAGGTGCCTTTATATTCCTTCCTTCCTTTCCTTTACAGCCATAACAGTCCGCTGCCTTATACTATTTAAAGAAGAAAATACAGGTTTCTATCTAAACGGTTCACGTAGGACTATCAGGAGCGCATCCACCGACCCATTTAAGAGACCAATTTATACTGGTTATTTTTAGTGGCTGTAGATATGAAATAAATGAGTAGGTTGATGGGCTGCTGATAGTACCTACCTAGCTACCTACCTACTTACGTCTATGCGTTTCCTTCGTCCGTTGCACCGCTGCCAAAACTCACTCAGGATATTCGCCAATTAAACTATTAGTTTAATTTGTTCAAATGTAATGAATCAACAAGCTTTGTTGCGAACAGATGAAGGACTTGGAACTGGGTCGGAATTAATAGATTGTTGATGTTACAGTTCAACTGAATGATGGTAAGCAGGTACCAATGTTGGCACATGGTTGGTAAGCTTAGGCTGTGGCCTAGGGCACGTTTATACTGTTTCTCCTAGTGGGAATTTCTTCCGATGATAGTTCATAAAACCGCGTTTTAGCTTAGTATGCCTGTCAGTAGATGTACCACATATCATCAATACATAGTATAAAAGTCGCTTTTTGCGTTTCTCTGTCTGTCTGTCGTGTAATTCGCTAACTCCTCCTATACCTCGCAACGGATTTTGATGTGGTTTTTGTTATAGATAGAGCGATTCAAGAAATGTTAAGGTATAGGTATGTATAATACCTCTACATGCCAGGAAAATGAGTTGCAGCGGAGGAAACCGCTAACAGGCCGCTAAGAAAGCATAAAAGAGCAACGAAAGAGCTACGAAAGACGGCTGCTTGAACGTGTCCCTGTGGGGTAGGCAGAAAAAATAAAATTGTAGAGGATATGAGATGAATAATAAACCTAAATAACACCAACTTTATCTAATTTTATTGCGCCAAAGTAAAAACAACTCGCGCGTGTCTACCTACTTTACTTTTTAACATTGTAGGTCGTCGTAGTGGGTGGCACTACTGGTAACCACGTGTAACATTAATAGGTTTTACCTACATACACACGTTTAAAACGTTGACAAATTGCTATTTACAGTTTTGGAGTGACCCAAGGGAATGCGAATACGAAAATGTGCAAAATTTTCCACCGCAAGCTGGATTTGAACCAGCACCTTCGCCATCTGTACTGGCGACGTCTCTACCAACTGGGCTACAGCGGCTCACTCTCAGCCTGCAATTAAGCAAGTGTATCTTGACCACTAATGCGTGGTACCTAAGGCTCCATCTACCCGGATAGTTTTGTATGTAACTAATTCCCAGCGACTAATCCATTCTTACAGCGGTTCAAATCCAGCCTGCGGTGGTGAATTTTCCAAGTTTTCCAAAAACTTTATACTTACGGGAATTGTTTTAAAAATTTGGTTTTCGATACGAAAATGTATCAACGTACTTGGTCAGCTTTTAACTCGAACCTTCGAGCATCTTCCGTCCCGTTCCGGCACTCGAACCGATGAGCACTGATGGTTTGATGTAGGTACGAGCCCCGCCAAGACGAGCCAAGTGAAGTCAAAGTGCTTCTTCGACATTTTGAACCCTTATACTCATAGACTTTGGTTTCCAACCTACCCACCTTAGCCGATAAGTTTAGTTTGGTTTCGCCTTCCTTTTGAGGCAAAGTCCGTTCGTAATTCAACGTCGATTATACCTTTCGGTCCATGGCATCCACCGAAGCCTGATGGCTGATGGACCGGGGTAGGTACATCTCATCCCGCAAAATAGTCTAGTAACTAACGTCAATAGCTGGTTATAACTATTCGGATTGACTCATGAAGCTGAAAATCGGCATGTAGGTACTTCTTGACCTCCTGATCAAAATTAGACATGGAGCCCAGCGGGCACCACCCCCCTTAACCTTTTACCACCCCCCCTCCTTTACAAGGCGTAACTTTTGAAGTAATAGACTTGGAGGGTAGTTTTAAATTTCATATCGTGCGTGACATCTCACTTGAAGCTTATTGTGCCCTCAAAATTACCCTTTAGGCCCCCTGGGGGGCCCAAAAGACCCAAAAGTGGGGTGTCCCGTCCTTGTATGAGATTTTCTTATTTTCAAGCTATTGACTCCCAAGCGGTATCAAAAGTTGCAGAATTAGACACAGATTGCAAAAAACCTTAAATATTTTTAAATAGTATTTATTTATATTTAGGGCTTTGCCAAACATTAAAAAACAATAATATGTTGGTTTCGTAGTCACAAGACTTTAACAATCGTTGGAGCCCTAAAGATAACTATTAATTAAAGATATATTAGGTTTTTTGCAATCTGTGTCTAATTACGCAACTTTCAATACCTCTTGGGAGTCGATAGCTTGAAAATAAGAAAATCTCATATAAGAACGGGACACCCCACTTTTCGGGATTTTGGGTCTCCCGGGGGGCCTAAAGGGTAATTTTGGGGGGCACAATAAGCTTCATGTGAGATGTCACGCACGATATGAAATAAAAAACTACCCTCCAAGTCAATTATTTCAAAAGTTACGCCTTGTAAAGGAGGGGGGGTGGTAAAAAGTTAAGGGGGGTGGTGCCCGCTGGGCTCCATGTCTAATTTTGATCAGGAGGTCAAGAAGTACCTACATGCCGATTTTCAGCTTCATGGGTCAATCCGAATAGCTGTGACGTTAGTTACTAGACTAAAACCATGCTGAAGTAAAGTTGTAGAGATGTGCCTTTATTTGTCACCTTGGTACTAAGAATACGGCACGAAGAGTGATTAGATTATTAGACAGTACCTTTGGAGTTACTGAACTGTCGTCAGTCTTCTAACAGCCGGATGTGCTTCTGTATCTGTGTCACTATTAAAATACATTATAGTAATTTATCAATCCAACAGCTTTTTGATGAGCGGTGCCGAGCCGACCTCGTCGCGATTGACGTAGTTTTTACTTTTGGCCGCAGAGCGCCATGTCTTCCTCTTGGCAACGGCTTTGATCCACGTCCAGCCAATTACTCAAAACCAGAGACAGAACACTAAGTGGCTACAATGTACGGAGATTTCAACGAAACGTGGAGAAACTGGCTGCCAACACGGGTGGCCCTTTATCAATCAGCTGTGGTGAAGGGCAAGCATAAAGTCGGAATGGTGCTAAAGTCGTTGGTTTTAGTGCAAAGAGCTGAAAGAATAATGCAGCAGAGTAAACATGTCAGATCCATCTTACATTCAATAGGTACATACCTACCTATAATTGCTTCACCTGTTGCGTATATTTTGTTTCTACATTCATGGTACTTACAATCTGCAACATTGTTCTCTTATGGATTGCCAAGGATGCAGAATAAAACTTATATGTATAGGCACTTGATTGATTTGACGTAGGTACCAGTTTAGTACTGACAAATACGGTGGAGGTGGTAGCCTAAGCTCCTGTTTATTGGGGTGAGGTTTCTAAATTCTATTAAGGTGGATTACAATATCAGTCACAACGTTTTCTAACGCTAACAAAGCACCTGGATCTGGGATGCTTGTTTGCACGGCTTGTCGTGCGTGTGGGCACCAAGTCATCGACCCGAAGAACCCTGATGTCAGAGCTTTCACCCACCTACTCCCACTGGCATGGCAACCCACTGACGTGATCTCGGAGTACTTATCATCGTGTTTTCCGAAACACTTCAATCCTACGCTTTCCTTCTGCAACCGATTATTATTTTCAGATTGGCCTTGTGCTATTTCAGCTTTCAGAGTGGTGTGGGTAAAAATAAATACGATTTTTAAATGTACGGATGAAATAAAATAGTCGAAATTGGTTTAGCGCACCTGTAACGTAATGTTGGATCGTTGGAGGCAAGCCAGATTTAATATGTAGAGAGGAATTTTATGAAGTAACAGTCCGCTGTAACTTTTAGTTTTAGTCAAACCAGTTTACCTAATTCCATACCAACCTTTGATTTGTAAGTAAAAGCCATCGAATCTATACCTACGTAGCCGTCTCGTTCTCTTCAGCTGATGCAATTTGCTGCTATCAAGCAAAAGAATCATCAGATATTTCAATTTGTTTGTGACATTAATTTGCCAAAGGTTCAGCCGCAGAATTTTCCATTTGTTTTAGGATAGCCTGTCTAGTCTAATGCGCTTTTGGTTCTAAAACAGGGCACTACTAACAGGATGTTTCTACATTTCTGAGCCCATCACTCGTCGCCAGTCCGAGCTATGAATGGGGACGAAAGCGAATAAATAGAGACTCTGAATGCGCTGTCAATTATGCGTCTCAAATCGCGCAAATCGAATCGATTACGAAGAAAAATAAACTGACACTCTCTTCGAGCTTCTAGGCTATTACTTAAGACTAATTACCTAGTCTGTTGCCAGCAATAACTTGCTTGCTTTGCCAATGGTTTAATCTCATGGGATTCCAAGAATTTCTAAATGTTTGAAAACGTAAGAAGATTTAATCGGGGTTTCTTTAAATAACCATGTAAATCTAACCATAGGTAGGTATTTTCAGAATTTCAGGTAGATAACAATAAGTACATCTTTAAATTTTTAGAATCAGCCCCATTTGAACTCGTAGGTGTCGGAAGAGGGTATAATTTATATATTTTTTTTATTAAAATACACGGTTCTTGATCGCAATACTATAAAAGACACACATTATTTTATCAAAGTTTTAGGTCAAAACTGGAGTTTCAGCAAATAATTGGTTAAGCAAGCAGGTATTCTAAGCTGCTTTTTCTTGTTTACTTCTATGAATGAATCGGACAAAAATTCAAGTATGAGTACATGACAGTGGGTGGCGGAAAAACAGATATTTCATGTCATCACACCACGACGGTTGAACCGGCACGAACCGAGGAACTCCAATGAACCCAACACGTGTATTGTTTTGTTTTGACCGCGTAGGTTTTGACAAGTGTTTAGTCTACTCTACTCTATCCTACTCTACGTTAACCTGAAATTGTAGCACGCGATACAAATAACATTCACATTTCAGTATTTTCCGAACATTCTAAATCATACTTTACCTTTTACCCGACTGCCTCAAAAGAATTATGTTTTTCGAGTGTATGTATGTATGTATTAAGGTTTCTATCTATTGTGGCTACAGCCCTACAGCCCAAACGGCTGGGCGGATCTTCACATGTGATGAGGTGTCGTTAGATAGTACGTCTTTGGATTCGTCTCGGTAGCGTGATAGACCATTCTGTGGGGAACCTATAGCAAACATTGATTCGCAAAAGGTGGGGCGGATTATGTTTTTGCATAATCTTGTAAAGGTATCAAGGACAAATAAAACCCCAAGTTTTCGACCTCGAGACTCCCAGGCTCCAGCCGCCATCTTGAATTGAAAGTTCTAAAAACAGGTTTTTTGCGAATAACTTGTTAACAATTGATTATATGACAAAAGTAAGTATGAAAAGAATAAAGAAAATATTATTTCCCAAATTTCATTCATACATGTATACTAGCTAAGTCTAACAGGTAAAAAGATATAGTCAAAAACAAACATATTTTTATTAAAAAGTTAAGTACACCGCACAAAATGGGGGTTGAAAAAAATATGCGTAAATTTTTCTTTTTTTTTATACCTTAGAGGTATGTTCTTTCTCCCGCCACTGTACAGAAGATCTCCCGGACGTAGATATAGACGAAATCGGGGCGGCTCTCAGACAACTTAAGAATGGAAAGGCTCCCGGGGAAGACGGAGTGGCCTCTGAGCTACTTAAGGCCGGTGGAAAACCTGTCCTCGAGGAGCTGAAAAGGCTTTTCAACTCTGTAATAGCCAATGGGACAATCCCGAAGGCGTGGAGCAGAGGTGCAGTGGCATTGTTTTTCAAAAAAGGAGACAAAACGCTTCTCAAAAACTATAGGCCGATCACACTTCTGAGCCACGTCTATAAGCTGTTCTCAAGAGTCGTCACAAATCGTCTGGCATCAAGATTTGACGCCTTTCAGCCACCGGAACAGGTCGGATATCGTAAGGGCTTCAGTACCGTGGACCACATCCATACTGTAAGGCAAGTTATACAGAAGACAGAGGGGTATAACCAACCACTGTGTATGGCTTTTGTGGACTACGAAAAAGGCTTCGACAATATCGAAACCTGGGCTGTTTTGGAGTCCTTGCAGCGGTGTCAAGTCGACTGGCGGTATGTGGAGGTGCTGAGAAGCCTTTATCAAATGGCTACGATGTCCGTTCAAGTACAAAACCATAATACAAGACCCATCCAACTGCTCCGTGGTGTAAGACAGGGTGACGTTATATCCCCAAAACTCTTCACCAACGCATTGGAAGATGTCTTCAAAACGCTACAGTGGGATGGACTGGGCATCAACGTCAACGGAAAAAATCTCACGCACCTCTGCTTTGCCGACGACATAGTCATAATGGCCGAATCGCTGCAGGACCTGCAAAAAATGCTATCTAGTCTCAACTCTGCCTCGAGACGTGTTGGACTTGGGATGAACTTGGATAAGACGAAGGTCATGTTCAACCAACACATAATCCCCGAGCCCGTCTCCGTCGAAGGTCCAGAAATATGTGTACCTTGAGCAAACTTTGCAGATGGAAAGAGACAACTTTGAGGCTAAAATCACCAGAAGAGTGCAGCTTGGCTGGGTAGCATTTGGAAAGCTGCGTCACATCCTCGAATCATCTTTGCCACAACGCCTCAAGACCAAGGTGTTCGATCAATGCATCCTACCAGTCATGACCTACGGAGCCGAGACGTGGAACTTGACAGTAAAACTGGCCCACCGGCTACATGTCACTCAGAGAGCTATGGAAAGGTCTATGCTTGGTATCTCTATAAAGGATAAAGTCCGGAATGAGGCCATCCAAAAGAAGACCAAAGTGACGGACATATTCTGGAAGTGTAGCAAGCTAAAGTGGCAGTGGGCTGGCCACATTTGTCGTAGAACCGACGGACGGTGGAGTAAGCGAGTTCTCGAGTGGAAGCCACGCCTCGGCAAGCGTAGCATTGGACGCCCTCCGGCCAGATGGACCGATGACTTAAAAAAAGGCGGCTGGTAGCGACTGGATGGCATAAACGGGAGATCTTGCCTTATGGAGTTCCCTGGGGGAGGCCTACGTCCAGCAGTGAACTGCAATAGGCTGAAATAGAATAGATAGAATAGTTACGTATTATTCACTCATTTCAAACATAACTCAGGTTAACCTATTTTTTCCCCCAAAAATATTAACGTTGTGCGAAATATCATAGAAACCATAAGCCAGCCAGGATCTCTTTGTATAGAAAAAATGTCGCGAAACAATCTGTTAATAAATTTCAAAAGTAAAATATAACAGTTTTTATTGTGAGAAAATCGACTTATTTGAAAACTGGCGAATTTTACCATTTGTATGATGGGAAGTCGTCCACATAAACGCCAATCTCCGCAAATCTCCGAAACCAGATAAATAGAAAGTGTTCGCCCGTCACACATTTTTTTAAATACACCATAATACGTATAGTAACATATAAAAAAAATAGAAAAATTCACGCATATTTTTTTCTACCCCCATTTCGTGCGGTGTACTTAACTTTTTAATAAAAATATGTTTGTTTTTGCCTATATCTTTTTATCTGTTAGACTTAGCTAGTATACATGTATGAATGAAATTTGGGAAATAAAATTTTCTTTATTCTTTTCATACATACTTTTGCCATAAAATCAATTGTTAACAAGTTATTCGCAAAAAACCTGTTTTTAGAACTTTCAATTCAAGATGGCGGCTGGAGCCTGGGAGTCTCGAGGTCGAAAACTTGGGGTTTTATTTGTCCTTGATACCTTTACAAGATTATGCAAAAACATAATCCGCCCCACCTTTTGTAGGCGAAATATCCCTACAGATTGTACTATGAGGGACACTGGCTATATTAAAAACTTATAAATTCATGATGTCGAATTTTTATCGCAACATACAACTTTGAAATTACTGCAGTCGGGTTTTTGTTTATTAATAAATACATCTGCTTGTTCAGTTCCAATTACAATAAGCATAACCTCTTCGATTAAAAGGCTATTTAACTTTCCTTTTTCCTTCGTCTTCTTCTTTTAGAATGTCTCAAAAAGTTACACACACACGCCTAACTAATATGCTTTTAGCCTCGAAGACGAATAGCGACCATAATTCGTTGGACAGTCGTGAAACTGCCATCGGTCTTGGTATAACCAAACCGCGGACTTCCGCCCCATTTCAGATTTTTCGAGAAAGTATTTAACTTTCCTTTTTCCTTCGTCGTCATCTTCTTTTAGAATGTCTCAAAAGTTACACACACACGCCTAACTACTATGCTTTTAGCCTCGAAGACGAATAGCGACTATAATTCGTTGGACAGTCGTGAAACTGCCATCGGTCTTGGTATAACCAAACCGCGGACTTCCGACCCATTTCGGATTTTTCGAGAATTATAATTTGATTTTAGTGCCTCGTTAAACTGTCTCGGGATGAACCTGCAGATTCGAATAATGGAGACGTTGGTGATAAAATATGTATAGTTTAGAGACAGAAACTCTACATTAATTTACCTAAGAAATATCTCATTCCTTCCTACTAAAATACGCAATTTGTCTACTTACACTACGTCGCCTTCCCAAAAGAAGGAGGCAGCTGTTTCGACTACCTAAGAATATCATAAAAACGTGCATGAAAATAAGAAGATTATGGTTGATTCAAAGGAAATATACTCCATAAAATGAATAATAAATATTAGCGTACACCTATTTCCGCAAAATATTTCTCACAATGAAATGCCCGCCTATCAAATCTTTAAGTCAATCTTCGTCCATAGTACTTAGCTGTATTTAGTACCTATTCTTTGATTTGATAGTAGTTTCTACCGACACTTGACTACCCTATTTTCTATGTAGCCGACTACAGTGCGGTCGCTTTCTGATCTGACACCCCGTTTCATGTTTTTATGTCTCTACGACAATAATATTATCATCTCTATAACATTTACGACTCGCTGTGTTTACTCTATCTTGTCTTTATTAGTTGGTAGTCGAGTTGGCGTAATTTGTCAGGAAAATGCTGTAAATTTTGTGGGATTACTAACCTAATTCTGTTTGGATTAAAATCAAAGAGATAGAGGTAAAGGAACATACTTAGTAGTTTCATTAGAATATTTGAAGTTTCATTAGAATAAGTATTAGAGTTCGTAAATATTTTAGGCTTTGATACTTTGCCGTGTGATGCCGGGTTAGAACATCCCATTTCTTTACCAGGTTGTCGTAAAAAGCGAATAAGGGACTTGAGAGTTTCATGACTGTGTATTACAATTTTAGGCGACTACCGGACAACCTATCACAATACACATTTTTTTTTCTGAAATGACCCTCAAATAATAACATTAGTATTTTCTCACGCCTGTATTGATTCAGGCGTTCGAATTCTTGACTTATTAAGGACGAGATTTGGCTGGTTTTTAAGAAATTGATAACTTTGAATAACCCCATAACTTATTACGAGCTTCTTCTTCTTGATTCCCGGTACTTCACCCATTAAAACTTAGTTATTACAAAAAGAAATAGGCAACTAACTACCGCTATTCGTTTGCTACATTTCACTAGATCGGCCTCCATCCATCGTTTTACCTAAACACTGAAACTGTTTACATTTAGCATTCCCCATATTGCACATAGTTACAGTTTTAGCAAGGTGGTGCCAAGAGCTATTTCCTGTTTAATTTATGCTTAAGTATATTTTTGTTGTTTTATTTCTATTCGTAGTACTTCGTGTGGTGCCGGCTTACAAAATCATCGCCCCATTTCTTTCCCGCGGATGTCGTAAAAGACGACTGAAGGACTCTGGCTTTCTGTGTATATCTTAGGCGACAGGATGACAACCTGCCACTTACACCTTAGTGATTCACGATTTTCTGAAACGGCCCTCAGAATTTTTTCGACTGTGGTGATAACGACCTTAATTTTACGGCCACTCTGCCTGCCTAACCTGCAAGGGAATGACGTGTCTGTTTGTGTGTGTAACTAAACTAGGTCTGCAATACTACAGATGCAGGGTTAAGTAATTCATCTAAATCATTTAACCTACCTAATGCGCCTTTGTCTTTTCTAAAGAAAGATCCTTTAGTTAAAATTCTTAGCGATTACCTTTTTGATTTTGACTTAAATATTTTCTGTTACTGATTCTTCTATGAACTAGATGGAAATCGGAAGACCCCCAATCAGGATAAATCGAGAAAGAAGAGTACAAAAGATAACAGGAAGAGCTCCAGTCAAAACAGAGCAAGAACGAAGAAAGAAGAGTACCTAAAGAAGAAAGAAGAAGCTAAAGTTCTCCATAAATTTGTCTTTTTCCGCTTTGCTGCTGATCATATTCACCAGTCAACAGCAAAGTGAAAAGGTCTCCTTTATGAGAACGTTCTCCGGTCTGCCGCGTCTGCTGCACCAAGAAAGAAGACTAAAGAAGATGAAGAGGATATCTATGGACCTTAGTCAAAGCCAAGAAGAATAAGAAGAAAAGTAATGATCGAATATAAATAGTAGTTATAAGCAAAACTTGCTTGCAATGTCGATAATATGTGATGTGTAATGTCAAAATGTTTGAAAAAAATAGCGAGTGCTTAAAAATTTATAGAGATATCCCATAACCCAGTACTTATTTATCTGCCTAATGTACCTTTATCATAACCCACGTCCATTCACTGCGCTAAGTTACGCGTCTTCCCTCTATCTCTTTTTAATACGGCACTTAATCGTGTACCGAACGATCCACTTTCGTGAGAACGCTACTAACCTCAACAGGAAAAACTGAACAACTTTCCCTAAGGACTAAAGTTCAAAGCTTAAAAAAATTGGACCACGCACACAAAAAAACTGCTGTCCGAGCAATTTTCTAATATTTCTAGCTTTATCGAGAAAGTTGATCGTTCAGTACCATTCTGTATAGATCCCCTAGTCAGTCAAAAAAGAAATGAATGCTTTGCATCAATGCACGCCGAAAGAGGATGGTTCTCCTGTCCTAGTTTTGTTATTTTCAGACCAAAAAGTATGCATATTTTTAAAATTTAGTGGGACGTGATTGGGTGGGATGAAATTATTATTCGAAATTTTTTCCACGTCCCACGTAGGGCAACCGTCGTCAATCATATCGAATCGAGATCAGAAAACGTATTTTTGATTCGGTAGAATTTCTAGTTCGCATGCACGCCAATTTGAAAGGGGTGATACAATCACTTATATCACATACCTACTCGAAATTACTGAGGTTCCCAATCATGCATAGTGCATTTTCTTTTGTAATTATTACAGCTGATACTCCTGTGTCCTGCTAAATAGATTCGAATAAATAGTAATTAGATCAAGTGATACAAATCAAAGTGGATAGAACTCATGAAAAACTTGCACAATAATAGCTGCTCAATACCGCAGCGCAAGCAGGATTCGAATCGAATAAAACCTTCAGTACGTTAGGTACTACGGTACCAGTAATGGATATTTATCATAAGGGCAACCAAGACGAGTGATTCGACCACTTGCAGACTGGCGAGCGGAATTGTCTTTCTACTGATTCGAAAATAGATCTCCAGATTGCAAATCAATGCTGAAACTCGCCACTTACTCGCTGATTTACTAGACAAGTATTTACATTACTATGACGTCAGTATGACTAACCATATGCCCACGGAATTCAGAAAACGTTACTTTTGATGTGTTTTTTCTTAATATAATCGCTCAACACGCTATTTGTTTGTCCATTACACGGCTCTAGAGTGATTTAGAGTTGCAAATATGAAAATAAACTGGCTGTCGGATGGATGTTTAAAATTGAATCTTTAAAAGTAGGGCATCAGGGGCCGTGGATATGGATTTTTAGATTAAAATGACGGATCTATTTTTCAGACTTGGCTAGTCTCCGGGCGAAATGAAGAGCAGAATGCACACACAGCTCTATGTAGACTACACATACAGCTGACAATGGCCAACTTTTCCGAAATCCCTGAGCACGATGAGGGTTAACTGTTTTAACTGCCCAACCCAATCTATACCTTTTCTGAAGCGTAGCTGAGTATGGTATGAAGCAGGTAGTCAGTTCTGCGCGGTATAACTCGGCACTCATCCCAAATTAGCACGCGCATAAACGTTACGCCATGAATCTTGCACACTATACAGGGTGTTTGCCAGGTCGGAATAGCATCACCCCATTTTAGCCTGTATGTTTAGTCAAAGGCGATAAAGCGTTCTCAAGTTTTAAGAATATGGACAGCAGCGTTCCCTGTGCCAAGCGTTGAGAGTATGAAATACCACTAAATAGAGGAAGGGCCATTTTCAGAATAAGAATGTGATGATGATTATGTTCCCGTTTGTGATACAGAGTGTGAGAGTCTGCCATTGACTCGCATTAGTAGCCACAATTTTACGGTTTTGAAAGCTGTCCTTCTAATCGGGAAAAAACTCTTTGGAAAGGAAAGTTTCATAAATCATTGAAGAAACCAAAAGTGTTCTACGTTGCCTTATTGAGCGATTTGTTTTTTTTTTTCTTATTGTCTTATCTATTTTGATACCTTTCCTGTGGGTGTCATAAGAAGCGACTTGAGATTTGATTTGAGAGTTGACGTGTATTGCAATTTTAGGCGACAGGCTGACAACCTGTTACAATGACGATACACAGATGACTCTAATCTTACTTTTGTCAGACGTGGTGTTAATGGCCGATATTTTACAGCCGTCCATGCTCTGCCTACCCCGCAAGGTATATATATAGGCGTGATATATAAATGTATGTATGCTTATCTATTCTAGTATCCGGATACAAACTTACATGTCTATTAAATAACGCAATCTGATGGTGCGTCTGTGATCCATCCTGTTCTAGATATTTTTATAATCCGAATATAAGCAAAAGAAATGTTTGTGTTTTATTTTATTATCTGTTTGTTTGTATTGGGCGGAAATATTTATTGCTCGGAATGTTATTTATCGACGACCTCCCAAACGTTGTGTTATAGTAGATTAATAAAATAATAAATTATATTTGAGGAAATATTTAAACTAGATGCTGATAGAGATATGGCCTAATTTCGCAACTTCTTCTGGCAATACTTTACCTTCCTTTTAGTGTACCAACTTTTTTTGAACTGGATAGCTTTTTGTGGCTGAAAATATTGTCTTAATAGGAATACATATGGGATCCTTTAATACCTTACGAAGACTGATATTTGGACCCAGTTGCATGGGTTACGAATGATTATGAATAAATAGGTATTATATATAATACTCAAAAATTGTCTATACCTAGTGGAGGGAATGCCGTATTGATTTATTTAATGCATTTTTAATCTTTATTGTTTTTTTAGTTTAACCATTAAATTTATAACACTTGATCTAAAATTATCCAAAAAATGTGCAAGAAACTTCAGTTAGCAGGTAATTTGGAAAGAAAAGTAACGATTTAGCCGAAACATTTATTGTGATTTAAATACACATTCTTACTTTAGCGCCAGCACGTTTCCGTCCATCGACGCGAGTCTTAAAATAAGTATTTATACTCTTTAGGTCTTAAAATATCGAATTTTTGTCTCTTTTGCATTTGAAGACAAAATGCAATGGTTATATCTTTACTCGTTCACTTATAAGGAACAGTATTCTTTTCGTTACGATAAAATACAATAATCAAATACAGATTCAATTGATTGAAAGTTGTAGCGGCACAAGTAAGGATATAATCATTATCATACATACTATACTGACTATACATAACTGAAAAAGTAATTCCTTTTAATTATAAAACTCTTATAGGAAGCTTTGAGAGTTTTGTACATTATTGTAGTAACATAATGAGAATTCAAAACATGAGTCCAGTTTTCATAACCGTAGGGGACTAATAATGTTCATCTAAGTGTGCGTAGACCTTTCTGAGCTTTTTCATTATAAAAATATTTTTTGATACAATATCGCACCGTCAAAAATCTAAAATATAAACCCACCTTCCAAATCAATACGATCTTCTATACTTGAGGAACTAAAGGTGACTAATGTTCATCCAAATGTGCGTACACTCTCCTTAGCTTTTCTCTCTTGTTCTTGTTGGCATGTTTCTTCTCCTGCTTCCATGGTTTGGACATCGGAGCGCTGGTGGTAGCAGGCTGGGCATTAGATGCACTGTAACAATATACGTGTATTAAAAACATGTTTTGTCTTTTACAGTTTAGGCAGAGGGTCGGAGAGGCGTGAAACGTCTCATCTGTCGCCATCGACCATTTTAATATTGATTAAGTAATTACGTTTAATTGTGTTATATGTTGTGTGCAATAAATAGTTATTAAATAAATAAATACTTTACTATAATATGTTCGAATCAACGTGGAGGAGTCTCTGCGTGTTAACGATTTTGTTCTGATCTAAAAAAGCAGTCTTTTTTGGCGGGCGCGCCTAATAATTCTCTAATTATTTATTTGTGAGATTTTGTGCATATCATCATATTTTATGTCTTATGTGTAGGTAGAAAAGTGTAGGACGTAGTTAACTGTGTAATCTACTATAATAAAATGACTTAATTATGTAACACACAAGTCAGCTTTAAAAGCGAAAAGCTGCACCCATTATGGCAGGGTGACTATAATTACAAGTAACAGCACCAGTAATTATAAACATCAGTGAAACTAGCAGCAGCAGTCCCAACATAATGGAGGCACAACGTCGTACCCAGAGCTAATTATAAAGGTAATAATGTTCTAAATGCTGTTTTAACAAGATTTCGTAGGAAGACGTGCACTGAACTGTGCAATTTGGGACAGAACTAAAATTTACACCTTTGGCCAGGCGTAGTGTAGCTTCTGAGAGTGGCGATGCGAATAGAGTTGTCCATTCCGCGCTGAACATTACTAGCTAGTTCTTTCGGCTACAAAGTACCTATCTTTAAATAAACTGTATTGATGTTATGCTTCCTACGAGTTATTCTTCTTTCTAAATAGATCACCCATGGAAGACAAACAGTAATTTTGTCTTCCTCTTGTCTTCCTTCTTTCTAATTAATTTCCTCAGTGCTTGCTTGCACATCGTGCATGACCTGTTGAACCTTGGTGTTACTTAGTGTTTGTCTTAGGGGTATTAGGGATAGAGTAAGTAAAAAATAAATGATTCTATGAGGAAAAACTCGAAATCGAAAATTATAAAATACATACTAAAATACCCCACCCCTCCATGAAAAAGTCCTCCGCATTAAAAGCACAAAAAACCGTTTTTACTGATCTGCTTTATGTCTAGAAAACGATACGCTAACATCTCGAGTAACACATCCATTTTACAAGAGCGGAACCGCTGATATGTTTATGTCGCAGTACGATGGCAGAATCAGGTTTTTGGCCAAAAACCTAGGTTTTTGGCCAAAAGCCGGCATATGGCAAAATCGTTGACTTCTTTCGGCCATCGTCCTGAGTTGATCCAGGTTTTTGGCCAAAAACCTAGGATTTTGGCCAAAAAACTAGGATCTTGGCCGAAATCCTAGATTTGTTTAGTATTATGGCTTTTTTTGCATTTCGGAGGAACTTCTTCTTCTTCGAGTGGAACACCAAGTCACCCAACGACCCGATGAACCCTGGTGTTAGAGTTTTTAAACAGCTTACTGCAAGGAACAGGCCTCTGACATGGTTGTGTAACGACTGCCGTCTAAGTGATCATAAAGAGCAATCGGGACCGATGGCTTAACGTGCCCGTGTAGTTCGGGCATTTACCTCGAAAGGCAGGAGGTAGCATTGGACGTTCTGGAGGGTGGGAGGTAGCGTCAGACGCTCTGGAGGGCGTGGGTAGCGTTGGAGACTTTGGAGGATGTAAGATGACGGGCGTTGGATTTTCTGGGGGTCCGACGCTACCTCCTGGTCTCCAGGGCGTCCAACGCTACCACCAATCCTCTAGAGCGTTCAGTGGTACGTCCTGCTCTTATGGTGTCTGATGCTCCCCCCTGCCCTTCAGGGAATCCGAGGCAATCCTGCTGTTCAGACTGTTTAATGTTACCCCCCGTCCTTCAAGGTGTCCAATGCCTTCACGGTGTCCAAGTCTACCCTCAAAAGATCAGAAGGAGGTGCATAAAGTACCTCTCCACTCCTCGTTCCCCCGAACCACACGGGCACGGTAAGCCGTCGGTCCCGATTGCTCTCTATGATCATTTAGACGGCGGTCGTTACACAACCATGTTAGATGCCTGCTACTTGCAGTAGGCGGATGAAAACTCTCATACCAGGGTCCATCGGCTCGTCGGGCGACTTGGTGTACCACTCGAAGACGAAGAATTTCCCCCGAAATGCAAAAAAAGCCATAATACTAAACAAATCTAGGATTTCGGCCAAAATCCTAGTTTTTTGGCCAAAATCCTAGGTTTTTTGCCAAAAACCTGGATCGGCTTAGGACGATGGCCGGAGGCAGTCTACGATTCTGCCATATGCCGGCTTTTGGCCAAAAACCTAGGTTTTTGGCCAAAAACCTAATTCTGACATCGTACTGCGACATTTATAAAAGATCAGCCCATTCTAAAAGTGATTTGAAAAGAGAATTCCCAGTATAGCCGGCCAGCAATGTACACGCCTATTCGCAGTGGATGTTTGTAGCAGATCGAGCTCTCAGTATTTCCTGCGTCATAAACCCAACTTTGTAGCTCTCAATCCGCGGCGTAATCAATGCGGCTGTAACTTACTCTGAGCTAATTCAGGTCCGAAATGGGGCTGCTGATATTGTAGCGTTTCCTGGTAAATTGCAGACAGGAAACTAAGCTGGAGTCTACTTTTTCGACCACGTAATTTTTTTTTTAATTCTTAGGTACATACTTTTCTATCTTCTTCTTCTTTTCGTGTGGGACACCGAGTCGTTCAACGACCCGATAAACCCTGGTGTCTGAGTTTTTCAACCGCCTACTGCAAGTAGCAGCTAGGCCTCTGACATGGTTGTGTAACGACCGCCATCATAGACAGCAACCGGGACCGACGGCTTAACGTGCCCATCCGAAGCACGGAACCATCTTACTTGCGGACAATCAGGTGGTTCAGCCTGCAATGTCCTTACCAGACTGGGAACAAATTCACAAAGTGATAAATATCAACTTTGTGAGTGACCCCACCGGGAATTGAACCCGGAACCTTTGCATGTCAGGCAGGCATACTAACCACTGCGCCACATCGGCTGTCTATTATACCACATTACACGCGTGTTACATATGGCCAGGAAACTCCACACGCGGACCATACTTTCGTATACCGCAACCGCTCGTGACGGAAAAAGGACCCGAACAAAAAAATCTTCTTTAGGAAAACTTGTAGATAATTCATTTCCATGTATGTATATCTTTACAAAAGTTTTTAAAAAAATAGTATAAGTATTCAATATATAGCCAAGGAATATTAAATACAGCTGTTTACACACATCTCTTCCTGTGAGAGCGTATCGCGCTTCGTGTACTAGACGACTATTCGTTTCGCGCTTCGTGTACTAGACGACTATTCGTTTCGCGCTTCGTGTACTAAACGACTATTCGTTTCGCGCTTCGTGTACTAGACGACTATTCGTTTCGTGCTTCGTGTACTAGACGACTATTCGTTTCGTACGAGCAAGCCTGCCAAGCGTCTTTGGTAAGTATCATCCTATAACGGAATAAACCCAACTTTGTAGCTCTCGATTAGCGGCGTAATCAATGCGGCTGTAACTTACTCTGAGCTAATTTAGGTCCGAAATGGGGTTGCTGATATTGTAGCGTTTCCTGGTAAATTGCGGACAGGAAACCAAGCTGGAATCTACTTTTTAGCCCGCAGCCAAATCTTTTAATACTTAGGTACTTACATACTTTTCCTATTTTACCACATTAAACACGCGTGTTTTATGTGGCCAGGAAACTCCACACGCGGACCATACTTTCGAATACCGCAACCGCTCGTGGGCGCAAATGCGGTTGACAGAAAGAGGACCCGATCAACAAATTCTACTTATTAATAAAATTTCGATGTTAGGAAAACATAAAAATAATTCCATCGCATGCGGAAGCATTTTTATCTCTTTAGTTAGAGGCGTCAGCAGTAGGTACAGAAATTTTCAAAAGCATGCTATAAGTAAGTATTCTATGAATACTTCTTCTTCTTCCTCACCGAGTCGATAGTAACAATTTAAATAACTTTTGACCAGTGTTTGGCCACGGAAAAGCCTTTAGTGTTTGATTCTTGCAGGTCTTGAAGCGTACATGAGTTTGGGCACTAAAGAATAGTAAATATAGCTGTTTACACACATATCTTCTTGTGAGAACATATAGCGCTTCGTTTACATTTAAGACTATTTGTTTCATTCGAGCAAGTCTGCCAAGCATTGGTAAGTATCATCCTATAATGGACAGTGTATAGGATCTTTCCCTTTGAAATTCCACGTCCAGCGGTGGACCGTAGCTAGCCGGGATGATGTAGATGTTATTTCAGCATATAACTGGTAATTTTCACGATCGTTAACCCGCGCCCGGCCGTAAAGTGCCTAAACTTTATGAATTAACACTTGGCTACCCTCCAGTGAGGTCGCTCCAGCTCTACTAAGGGGTCTATTCTGGCGTAAGCATTCCTTAATCAATGTATACTCTTCTTTGAGTGGGTCACCGAGTCGTGCAACGACCTGAAGAACCCTGGTGTCAGAGTTCTTCAACCGCCTACTACAAGCAGCAGGCCTCTGATATGGTTGTGTAACGACCGCCGTCACCCAAACGCCATCCTTCCAGGTTGGAATAAAAATCTTATTACTACCAGAACAAAGTAATTTGGATTATGAGTTTTTAAAGACGAAAATGCCTCTCATTTAAAAACTGCCTGGAATATCCTAGAACCAGTTAATAAACGCCAGGCAGAATCGACACCAGTTTATTTACATTTGCCTTAACTCTAATTGATAATATGAGATCGCTTTCATCTCATCTCTTGGGCGTGAGTGTATTTTTGTATGCACATTTTTGGGCTTTCGTTGTTGGGTGTTAGTTGTAGGTAGGTACTTATTTTTAGACGGTCGACGAAGTTTTTATAATTATTATTGTGGTTTGGTATGCTTGTGAGATGAGTTTGTGCGCATTTTGTGGATGGCATGATTTCAGGAATAAGTTAAATATCTAAAGTTAAATACTGCGAAGTAGATGGAAACAAAGCCCTGAAGCGTCATCGTAAACACAGAATACGCTCAAGTTATTATTAAAGAAAGGTTCACCATGTAAGTTTGGCAACTGTTTACGAAACACCAATGAATTTTCTGCTGTCCAGAAATATAATTCGTGTTAAATGAAATAGATGGCAGCTTTTGACATGTCTAATAATTCATATCCAGCTCCAGACGACTTAACGAGATATAAAAACAATATTTTTCTTCAAAATTTATCTTTTACAAGAATGCGGTTGAGGGTAATTGGCTAAAATATATGTGGCAAATTAGGAGAATTAGCAGCATAACACAAACATCGTTAGAATTTTTGACATCAATTTAAGCATTTTTCTAGGTCACACACAATAGTCCGAGAAATTGCTTTATTTTTTATCTCTATCAATGTAAAAGAACACCCAACCGTGTGCAAAATTATAGGTGGTTGGAAAGTGGCACACTTACCCTATCAGCTGTTTTCCTTTGACGTGCGCCGAACTCTTCTGCATCGCGAAGAATGCCTTGTCGATCTCAGATGATTTGTTCAGCCAGCCCTGCACACAGAATAATTCATTTAAAATGTTACGGGTATGAGCAGAAAACACCGACCTAACATGTATTTACAAAATATGCAGGAAAGAATATATCAATACATAGTATAAAACGAAGTCGCTGCGTTTCTCTGTCTGTCGTGGAATTTACTAACTATCGCAAACCACGCAACGGATTTTCATGCGGTTTATTGTTATAGAGTGATTTAAGAGGAAGTTTTAAATACATGGCGAGAAAAAACCCTTTTCCCGTGAGAAAAGGGGGAAAATGAGTTGCAGCGGGTGAAAACGCTAACGCAAGCATAACTAGATGTCATATGGCATAAGGCATTCTACAAGAACTGAAAATAGAGAAAAGTGGAAAAAGCTCCATCATCATCTGCCTGCCGGCGCAACATGTCTTTCTATTCCATTCTATTCTTTATTCGTGGAAAAAGCAAAAGTGGAAAAAGATCCATAAACGCTTTTAATTATGAATACCTAGATAGGGCTACAGAAAAAATATATCTACTAAAGTATGTGGTCCAACGTTAAGGTTGCGTTCAAGAAATACTTAAGGTATATTTAAAAATCTCTTCTCCGAGCGTCTCTCAGCCAACATATCCTCAAGAGGAGCAGGCTCGCAGCCAGGAATTAACTGCTCCCATTGTAAAGTCCCACTGCCTGACCATTACCATTGCATATTCTTACAGTTGCCCCAGAGTGCAATATCATAGCATACCTATAAGTTACAAGCACCCGGCTTATTTATCGTGTAACTGACCTCTACAGCTCTGGCTTCTCTCGGTGTGGGTTTCCTCTTCTCCGAGCGTCTCTCTGCCAGCATATCCTCGAGAGGAGCAAGCTCGAAGCCAGGAGGCAGCTGCTTCTATTGTAGACGACCACTGCCTTACTGTTACTAATGCCTATCCATATTCATACAGTTACAGTTACCCCAGAGTACAATACCATAGCATCCTTATATGTTACAAGCACCCGCCTTACCTCTACAGCTCTAGCCTCCCTCGGCGTGGGTTTCCTCTTCTCCGAGCGTCTCTTAGCCAGCATATTCTCGAGAGGAGCAGGCTCGCAGCCAGGAGGTAGTTGTTCCCATCGTAGACGATCGCTGGCTTACCGTTAGTAATGCTTATCAATATTCTTACACTTACCCCAGAGTACAATACCATAGCACACCTATATGTTACAAGCACCCGCCTTAACCTATATGTTACAAACACCCGCCTTACCTCTACAGCTCTCGCTTCCCTCGGCGTCGGTTTCCTCTTCTCCGAGCGCCTCTCCGCCAGCATATCCTCAAGAGCTGCAGGTTCGCAGCCAGAAGGTAGTTGCTTCCATTGTTGAAGACCACTGCCTTACAGTTACTATTGCACATCCATATTCTTACAGTTACCCCAGAGTACAATACCATAGCACCCTTATATGTTACAAGCACCCGCCTTACCTCTACAGCTCTTGCTTCTCTCGGCGTGGGTTTCCTCTTCTCCGAGCGTCTCTCCGCCAGCATATCCTCAAGAGGAGCAGGCTCGCAGCCTGGAGGCAGTTGCTCCCACTGTAGACGACCGCTGGCTGCGTCCTTGAGGAGTAATCGGGCGGAGCGGGACTGGTCGGGCTGGCCGGCCGCCGTCATGAAGCCTCGGTTGACTGGGGGTAAGAAAAGTGGTCAGTATATTCGTTCTTAGACTAAGGATGTATTTGGAATTTTACGATTGAATTGAACCAGAAAAGAAAAGAATCCTAGTATAACCCCGAATTAAAAAGATGTGATTATGTTAAAACTTCAACAAAAGTTAAAAATAGCAACTCTTCAGATTTTATTATTTTTAAACTAAATAAGCACCTCAAGTCCTCAAGACCACCTGAAGATGCCAAGAACTTGAGGCATTAGTAGTGCTTCAGACGAAAAAAGTGGACAATAAAACTCATAAGATTCGAAAGAACTTTTAATAGGTACACATGTAGACATCATAGCAACGTAACGTAATACGTATAATGCTTATATTGTATACTTACATGCGTGCGCAGTAAGAACTTGTTTGTAGTCCAAGTCCCCCTGGTCCTGAGGCATCAGCAGTCCATATTTCTGCTCGAAAACATGCTTGCTGACCAGCTTACACAGAGACTACCTAGCAATGTGATGTATAATGCTTGTATTGTATACTTACATGCGTGCGCAGTAAGAACTTGTTTGTAGTCCAAGTCCCCCTGGTCCTGAGGCATGAGCAGTCCATATTTCTGCTCAAATACATGCTTGCTGACAAGTTGGCAGAGACGCGCCATTGCGCCGTCGTGCGCTCGCATCTGTGGGGAAGAATTCTGGTTTGAATCTTGAATCATTGTGAAAATATAAAAGCAGAAAGTATGTGTGTCGTTTCATTTAGCTCCTTTTTGTTGTCCTTTCTTTTATTCACCATCATCATATCAGATTACAGCAGTCCACTGGATTAAATAAAACCAATCAGTATGATTTTCTGCAAAATTTAATAATGTGAAGTTCATGTCCAGTAGTGGACTGCTGTTAAGTGTTATCCATTGGTTGAAAACATTGCTTCGATTGCAATAGGAGATAACAAGAAGATTGCAGGTGTGTAGGTACGCAAGATTACAAGTGTTTTACCTGATCAATAGGCAGCACAGCAGTCAGCAGTAGATCTGGAGCGACAGCATAAGCTGGCAACACTAGTCCTGGACAGTCCAGCAGATATCTTCGTCCAATATCAGGGACTGGATGTGGCAACATTACCTGATCTATAGGCAGCACAGCAGTGAGCAGTAGATCTGGAGCGACAGCATAAGCTGGCAACACTAGTCCTGGACAGTCCAACAGTACAATGTCTTCATTATCAGGGACTGGATGTGGCAACATTACCTGATCAATAGGCAGCACAGCAGTAAGCAGTAGGTCTGGAGCGACAGCATAAGCTGGCAACACTAGTCCTGGACAGTCCAACAGTTCAGGGACTGGATGTGGCAACATTACCTGATCTATAGGCAGCACAGCAGTAAGCAGTAGGTCTGGAGCGACAGCATAAGCTGGCAACACTAGTCCTGGACAGTCCAGCAGTTAACAGGGACTGGATGTGGCAACATTACCTGATCTATAGGCAGCACAGCAGTAAGCAGAAGATCTGGAGCGACAGCATAAGCTGGCAACACTAATCCTGGACAGTCCAGCAGTTATCAGGGACTGGATGTGGCAACATTACCTGATCTATAGGCAGCACAGCAGTCAGCAGTAGGTCTGGAGCGACAGCATAAGCTGGCAACACTAGTCCTGGACAGTCCAGCAGTTCGATGTCTTCGTCCAGTATCAGGGACTGGATGTGGCAACATTACCTGATCTATAGGCAACACAGCAGTCAGCAGTAGATCTGGAGCGACAGCATAAGCTGGCAGCACTAGTCCTGGACAGTCCAGCAGTTCGATGTCTTCGTCCAATATCAGGGACTGGATGTGGCGCGTGTGGCCCGGCATTGAGCTTACACTCACCTGAAAGAAGGATGTATCTTAGTTCTCGAATTAATTTTTAATATCTGGTTGACCGAGATTCTACGGTTTTTCAACGGATGGCGTTGTGAATCTATAAAAAATCTCCCAAAAAGGGGTGAGGCAATGATTTTTGGAAAATGAAACATATCGCCCCTACCCGATAAACCACGCTTTACGAAATTTCGTGTAAATCGATGGATTTCGTACATGATTTTTTATAATGTCCGGTGTTTTGGGGGCACTCACTGCCTTGTGATACAAGACAATTTAGAATCAGAAATATCGACAACAACTCGTAAAATGTGTCAAAAACTTGTTATAGGTATAAGCTAAAGACACCGAGAGCTTCCGTGTTTTCACAATTATTTACATAGCAAAATTATGACGAAAAACATTTGAAAGAAAGTATTTAAAAAAACTAAATCTGTAAGCAAATGAATGTGCACTAATGAGAGTTTACTTACTTTCTTTGTCTGCATAATAACATTGACTGAACTAGATTTGCCCACATTGGGATACCCAATCATCCCCACTGTCAATCTTGGAGGGTTTTTCTTATTTACAATCAGTTGTTGTTTCAATACTGCTACTAACTGATCTCTGTCAAATATTTCATGAGAATTATTCACTTCTGGTTTGTTTTCTGTACTACTTTCTGAAATTCGCTCTTGAATTTCTTCTGTATTTGACTCTTCATTTTCCAAAGGTTCTATAGGCTTACCAAGTCTGAAGTTCTTTAGAACCTTATCTAATTTCTGTTGAATACTTTCTATTGTATTGGAAGTTGTAGATACAGCATCATTTAGACCAGCTAATTGCCTTTTGAACAATTCTATGTCTTCTTCTGTTTCTTTCAAAGCCTCTTGTTCTATGCCACTGTCTTCATCAGAATTTGAACTTTCGGATTCTAAGTCAGACTCATTTTCTTCAGGGATATCTTTATTTGAACTTTTCTCACTTTGCTCTGATATTTTTCTTTGTTTTGTACTCTCTTTTGCTGCTGAGAAGAATATTATTGGTACTTTCTGTAAGATAAAGAATAAGATTATTTATTTTGTCTGACTAAAAAGTATCAAAATAAGTGAATAAATAGGGTGTGAAGGTACCTCCTTGTTGAAATATTCCGCCCAACTTTTCCTTTGATACTCTGTGGTCAAATCTGCTTTATTTAATAACAATATGACTTTGCACTTTTGTTCTGCAGCATATTTTTCTAGATCAGCACACCTAAAAAGATGAAAAAATACCATTAGGGTAACCATGTATGCACAGCAATTTTTGCACATTATTCTGTAACACATTGAATTATATGCAAGTATCAACACAGGTAATAAAAAAGTTTAAAGATAGGCTTAAAAACCAAGCGACGCGACAACGACGCGCGTCGTTGTCGCGTCGTTGTCGCGACGCTTGGAAAATATAGGTGGGCTAAAAAACCAAGCGACAGCGAAAAGTCAAATTTTGACGGCGTCGTTGTCGCTGCGGTCTTGTAGAAAAACCCAACCGCATCCCATACAAACTCTAAGCTTCTCAGCGCGCTGTCGACGTCACGGCGTCGTGGCGCGCCGCAACGACGCCGTCGCTCGGTTTTTCTGGTTCCCCATACAAACCCATACAAACCAGTCATTTGACAGCGGCAACGACGCGCGTCGTTGTCGCTGTCGCTTGGTTTTTAAGCCCACCTTAATGCAAAAAGTTGCAAGAACAACTTAAGCAAATACCTAAATCAAGAAATCTCGAAAAAGATTGGGCATTACAATAATAAGTCTTTTAAATACTTGCCTAAACAACAAAGGATTCCTAGCATCCAGCAGCAGCAGCACTACATCAGATTTCTCCAGGGTCCTCCACAACTGCTTCCAAAGCTCCAGATTCCTTTCATATGGAGTCAGCGCCGCACCAAGTTTAGCTTGTAACTCATTGAGGTGACGACGCCATTCAAGGAATGCTTCTCTCTCACGGTTTATCTGCTCTTCTGCATTTATACCTGGGTGCCAGGGTGGTCTGGAATTATTGAACAAAGTAAGTATCAGAACAGAAACTAAAATGAGATTATACTTTTTTGCACTCAAACAAGCTCTGAAATATTTATGATCTAGAGACCTGCCCAGTAATTTCACCAGTTTCTTTCCCATGAAAATAAAACATTTTTTGCAGTAAAGAGTTATTCTATTAGATACAAAAATAGCACCAGCATCATTAAAAAAAAAAACAAATTCTTTTAACACAATATAAAGTGCAAGTGTGTCATAAATTGTGATCTTAAAATCTAACATGAGTTGTCTTTATAAATTAATAAAAGAAAATTTATAAAATTTACCTTCTTGGCACTGTCAAAGGCTCATCAAAGTTAGGCTGCGAAGTCACAGCCTCCACTTCCACAGGCACTGACGTCACATACTTGTAGTTCATTTTCTCAGCGGTAAACTCCCTTTGGGCCAGTTCAGCCGTGTTAAGGAACTCTTGGAGGGACGATTCTGCTGTCACCGATTGCAGATTGAGGCGGCCCCAATCGTAACCATCGTTAACTTCTGTTGTGTGGAGCTGAAAGTCAAATATATGTTAGCCTAGTCATGAAAATAATAAAATGTAGAATAATGTTGCACAATATTTATTGTTTAATTTATAATAATTATAGATGGTAGGACTCCAAATAAACAATGTGTTGCTCAGTGGTCCACAACGAAAGGAGCTCATATAATTTATATGGTAAGTCCTAGAAGGGCTGCAAAACCAATAATACTGAGGGATTAGTAGGGTAACAGTAAAAACCGACTAGGCCAGCTCTTGAATAAAATACCTTCAAACTATCTTCTCCGAAAAGTGCTCACGGGGCTTTGTTCAGGTCTTATGAACAGGCTGGTGACTCTGACTGCATTTTCATATCTGAATTTGGAGTAATTTCGTAATATAATAAGAAAATCAAACAAAAACAAGGTTATTTACCATGGTGTTATCTTCGACATGTTTTCGGTGGCGATTCTTGGAAAACCGGTCCTTGATAAGAGCCCGACCTAGGGCATTTTTATCCTTCTTTCCCATCGTATTATTCACTTATTTTAAGGGCTTTTTCTGTAAAAATTAGCAAATCTTCCCAAATATTTCCATACACGCGCTTTTGTCAAAAACACATGTTTTTACAAACTGTCAAAATATATACTTTTTTCTCATTCGGATACACATGAAAAGGATCTTAGCCTTTTATCAAAGCTGGACAACATGTGTATCCGAACGCAAAAAATCGATGTGCGATTCATCTTACGCAGAAAATATTTCAAACATTTGCAAAATATGTATGGGGGTTTACAGTAATGATTTTTTGTGATGTCATCCAGTTACATGTATTGGAACGAAATCTCCAAAAGCGAGGCGAGGTGAGAAATCGTATTTTTGTGAAAAAAACTGTGTATTTATCATCTTGTGTAGTGCCATTGGATAAATTCAAGCTCCTTGTGGTTTCAGAAGTCATCAGGAGGATGGTTCTGATGAGTTTCAGTGATAATGTCTGAATACTATGATCACTACCATCGTTGGGAGCCCCTTGCTGAATTCCATTTCAGCATAGATGATGTTGGAGACATTTACGAGGACGAGAATTACGTCTACTGCCTCTGCAGCAGGGCTATCATAAGGTACGTCAGACTTTATGGAAAAATCAATAATGCTGGCAAACTACTTTGTGATACAAAGTTGCATGGTAACTTTTGAACATAGGTTGCTTTATTACTTTTTCAGCAGTAACATAAACTCATGAACTAAGGCAAACTGAATAAGACGTAAATTTTGGATTAAAATTGTGTAAAATTAAGCTTATTATCTGCATTTTTACTAAATAACCTTGTTCTATTCTGTTTTTCAGAGATGGTGTAAAATACTACTACGCCGAGAAACAAGAAGCGAGCGAGAGTGATGTAGAGGTAGTCAAAGATAAGGAGCTGCAGACCCAGGAGCTTGAAGATCATTCCCATGTACACTTCTCTGTCGACACCTCATACAAGGTCAAGTGTGAGGTAAGATCATATTAAACTCATCATCAACTGGGGCATTCCATGATTATGCCATGTATAGCACACTCTGCAATCTAACTTTTTCAATTTCGCATATCGTCGCTTATATAACAACACTGCGCAAGTCGATTTTTGACGGTTTTTATATTTTGAAGTCATTCGATAGAGCTTTACCGCCCGCTTCAATCTACCAATGGGCAATCTATGATATCCACCAATAAGAGCACGTTATTCCAATAATTGTAACACCGCCCAATGCGACTTACGCGGTGTTGGGCCATTGACACCGCCCAAGTCTTCATTTCGCCATACTATTTTGAAAAAGACACTTTTTATGCTGTAGAAATTCAACTATTTCAGAATATTCCTAATAGAAAATTTAGTAAAAATTGTTTTATAGTTATAACAAATAATTAAATATTTGAATTTAAAAAATAAATGGTCATTATGTATTCCGTAACGCACTGAAAATCGGCCTTTTTATTGCTATTTTACTTGAGCGGTGTTTACATTTTAATACTCACTTGTCCTAAGAACGCGTTTTCGACACTCCTGAAAAGTTTATAAAATCGACTCGCGCGGTGTTGTTATACAACCTGTTACATAACTAACCAAAAAAAAGAATATTTTTCATTATCATCAGTCGATGAAATAATCACATCACTAGTCTAGGTCAGGTGCTACACTACCTGGCGAACAAAGTCCCCTTCGGCATACATTGCTGGTTGACTTTGTTTTTTGCATTGATGTCATACATGTAATAGCCAGCAATGTAGGCCGAACTGCGTTTCGCCGCGTCAGTAACTTCATTTGAACTTTGAGCTGTCAAAATTAGTGATGCGATGCCACGATTAAAAATAAGTGTAATTTAATAAAAAAATATTTTTTTCGTAGTTTTCAAAAACGATACTACGGCTCTAATTTTTTATTAATTGACTCTTTGCAACGGACCTTTCCTTCCCCTTTCAGCTTTATTGGTTGTTTTGTAACACGTTGTATAAGCGACGATATATGGTATTGGAAGTAACTAAAAAGCATTTAATTCTATAAGTCTCATAGCTTTGTATTTGCGAAACTTTATATCTTACATGGAAATATTAGAAATCAGAGTGTGCTGTGCAGGACATTTCTATGGAATGCCCCAACTGTCACGGCAGCCCAATTCAGGATTTTGTATTGCCAAGGTTTCTGCATACTCACCACACTTGGCAGGTTAGGCCAGGGCTGTCCAGGGTATGTTGTTGCCTCTTTTCTGGATTCTTCTTTTAGTCAAACTTTACCCCATTTTTCTTCTTCAAGTCTATGTGAACAAACTTTAAATTTTATTTGGCCCATATTTAGCAATTAGGTTTTAAATAAAACATGTTTTTAATAAACAAATTGTATTCGAAATTACAGAAAGATGAAGGTGCAAGCTGCTATTGCAGTGCATCCCACACTGAAAACTACTGCTCAACTGATGAGCATGATCCAGCACAAAACCATGGCATTATCCCTAATACCCTCCAGCCCAGTGACAGTGGGGCTGACCTTACTTACCCAGATTACCACTCAGACAACACAAACCTGGACAAACTGGAGAAAATGGACCAAGACTTACCAGCCTGTGATCCTGGCTACCTAGACTCTGATGAAGATTATCTTGCTGAAGATACATGGGAAAAGTTCTGGGCAATCAATGGTGAGAGGATCATCTGGGCGTCATGGATAAAGAGGTACAGTGATTACATCAACCCTACATACTTAGATGACAAGCCTGCTGATGAAAATAATTTACCTAAACAGAAATCTGCTGATCAGATATTTAATCAAGTAAATGTTTCAATAAATGAGGCAGATGAAAGCATTAGGGAAAGGAAGTTTTCCTATGATTCTAAAGTCAATCCTTACAAGAAAAATCGCATACAAGAAACTGACACAAAAACTGATAAAAATAATGAGCCAAGTGCTGTTAAAGATGACACCTTTACTCCTATCGGAAGGAGGCGTTCTTGTTCAGAACATGACAGAATGCTTAGTCCCAGGACTATTGGTGGGACTGATTCAATGACCAATGTCACTAAACTGACCTTTTCAAGCTATGATATGAGCTCTAGTCATGTTACTTCAGAATCATCACCAACAGAGGATTACAGTGTTTCCTCATCAACTTCCGACGAACAAAATGATCAGACAAGAATAGCAAATGTTGATGAGAATGCAGAGGCACCATCAGGTGAATTAGATAATGATCAATATTGGCAACTCTTATGGAAGAAACATTTTGGAGAGCTCTATGCTTTGCATTACGCTAATTACATCGAAAAACACGACGAAAATAGTAAAGTATTACCTTCTATTAACATTGAAGTTGTCCCTGAAAGCAAAACAGAAGAAAAAGTTGGCGAAATTGAGTGTGAAAACAGTGATGGTAATTCTCAAGAACTGCCTTCAGTTATTGAAGTTCAAGCTTCTGTTGAAGAAATGAATATTGAAGATAAGAAAGAAGAACCAGTTCTCGAAGAACAAAAAGAAATGGATGTCGAAGAGCAGAAAAAAGAAAAGTCAAAACCAAGAAAAAGAAATAAAAATACAAGCAGGTACCTAGGTTCTGTAGGAGTGCTGCTTCAGAGCTTACTCAAAGAAGAGCAAAATAAGAATGAAAATGATGAAAAAAATGAAGTTTCTGAAAATAATGAACCTAATGAAGCAGCAGATGACAAAAACGATAAACAGGAACCAGTATCACAAGATAATAATAGTGAGAATGTTAGCACTAGTAATATTAACCACACTGAAAGCTATAGTAATTTTAGCACATACAGTTCTAATAACCGTGATGATGATGATGAACCACCAGGGAATAAATCAGTCAGCTTGAAGAGAAGGTATGTTTTTATTTTTCAATTGATACTTATATGCAAATATTTTGTAAATACCTATTATTAAAAAAAAGTTTGGTTGGATTGTATAAAAGACGATATGAAAAATAAAGGCGTAAGCGAAGATTTGACTGATGATAGAGATGAATGGAAGAAAAAGACATGTTGCGCCGACCCCAAATAAATTGGGATAAGGGTAGGCAGATGATGATGATGACCTATTATTAAATTAAATAACAATTTATGTTTTTCAGCCATGAGTATGATTCTGAAGAAGAAATTGCTGAGAAAATTAAAGCGACATTTGAAACGATGGGCTTCTATGTTAATCCAGACAAGATGCCAAAAGGTCTCATTGTATACAGAGGACGCAGACTTCGGCCACCACATTCGAAGAAATTTGGTGTACCAAAAAAGACTTATTTTGATGATGATGGGAACCCATACCAAAAAGACGAGGTTGATATATTTATGTACCTTAATTATATTCAATTTTCCTTTGAAATTTAAATTATCTAATAAACTTCTTTATCCAACAGGCTCTAGAATCTCAAGACGAAAAGGAAATGCAGACAGATGATGATACTCCAGAAGTAAAATTAGAATCCGAAAAACCTGAAACAATAACTGACTGTACTAGTATAGACGCATTGAATGCTAATACAACTGACTACGATGTTCAAAACAGAAGTTCCGAAGATGACAATAATGTTACTAAGAATGTCGCCCAAGAAGCTTCTGAAGTTCCATTCCCTGATTTGGATACATCATTCAGTGATGTACAAGAAAATGACGATACAGAACAAAAATTCGAAGAAACAAATACTGTAACAACGACTACAAAACGTAAAAGGCGCCCAAAACGCTATAAAGTTGATGACCAAGGCGTTGATATTTCGAACATGCCAGCCGAATTGATTGGAGAACCGAAGATGGTTAAATATTGGAAGAAACGACACTCCTTATTCCATAGGTAGGTGTTTGAATTATCCTAATGCCTTTGACTTGGTTTGCCTTCTTATTTTCTTTTATGTTACTAACAAATACTAGATTTTGTGATGGATTTTAATCAATACTGAGTAAAACTAGAAACTTCCAGGCGCTAGGAATTTTCAGAGCAAGATTAAATGATTCGGATTTTTTATTCAGTTTTATGTTGTGCTGCAGGGGAGTATCCTAGGTCCTGCTTCTTTTATAATGTATGTCTTTTTCCCATTTGTAGATTCGACGAGGGAATAAAATTGGACAAAGAAAGTTGGTTCAGCGTAACACCGGAAAACGTAGCGCGGCATATAGCAACCAAATGCACTTACGATGTAGTATTGGACGCATTTTGTGGCGCGGGTGGAAATACTATACAATTTGCTAAAACTTCAGAAAAGGGTGAGTTTCAAATTACAAATTCCGTAGTAGGAACCATTACTAAGTCTAGTCTATGTGTGTGCACAACTTTTTACTAACGTTTTAATGTATTTCCCAGTGATAGCAATCGACATAGACCCAGTGAAGATTGAAATGGCGCGCCACAACGCAACAGTATATGGTGTGGCGGATCGTATTGAGTTCATAGTTGGAGATTTCTTCGAGTTAGCACCTAAGTTGAAGGCAGACATGGTGTTTTTGAGCCCTCCTTGGGGTGGACCTAAGTATTCAGAGGTTAGTTGCAAATACTCTTATCCATTTGTTTGTTGTGAATGAAGGGGATATAGGCTGGCTGGATCATGATGATAATTTATTTATTTTCATACATCTGAATATCTGTTTTTTAACAGGGCAGGTCTTTGAAGTCTTGCTTTGCTGTCCTGTTAGATACTAAAATGTTTGGGAAATAAGTCTGAAGCACTTTGTAAAACTAATAATGTCTCTTACTTCGCCATTGGACTGCTTGTAGCCTTGAGATTAATAAAAATCATGATATCTTTTGCAGAGTTACCAGTACGACATAGAAGCGATGTTGGAACCAAAACCGGCTTCCGAACTGATGCGGGTGGCGCGCGAGATCAACAGCAACGTGGCGCTCTACCTGCCGAGGAATACTAAGACTGATCAGGTATGCCGGCTAGATAGCATCACCCCACTATGGACTGATGCGAGTGGCGCGCGAGATCAACAGCAACGTGGCGCTCTACCTGCCGAGGAATACTAAGACTGATCAGGTAATTTATTTCGTAGAATATATTATTATGTTCAAGATCTCCATTTTTAAAACAATTTTATAACTAACTACTCGTAACGGTATGTGTGAATCGGTTGCGAAAATCTGAAAATAGAGCTTCAGGGCCAATCGTTTCCCGGTAGCGAGGGGGTGCTTAGGCTCGTAATCTTCAGATTATGGGCGAACTTCCAAAGCGTCCATATAGATTTTTGTTTGTTTCTCTCGGACATTTGGAGAATTGGGCATTGTGCAGTGAGAGGGTAACCTTCTCATATGGAGTCCAGCCTTTCATTCTGCAGTGCCCATCAGCTATCATACGGTATGCCAACCACCATGGCATACCCAACAATTATACATACGCGCGCACGGTCTAAGGAGGGAGAGACGACTGGCGAGCGGGGCGCGCCACCGCCGCAACTCTGAACTGCTGACAATACATAACGTGACTACAGTTTATATATATAAGTCTATGGTGACTACACAGCTAGTAGTTACCGTGCAAAGTAAATAAGACTAGATACCCATACCAAAGTAGGTGCTGCCATGTGGCTTAAACTTTCGAGCAGATAAGCATCATAAATGTGGTAAAATTGTATATTACTTCTAAATAGTAAATAAAATAAAATTGAAAATAAATATATCATAACAAAATCAATCTTTCCGAAGTTCATATTTGTCTTCGTGAATACCGTTCGCTGTAATAATTAAAATGTAAATACTATCCCCGGTATACATATCTCGTTCCGCTGCACCTATGAACGAATCTTTCAATAGTGACACTGCCCTTTCTTGTGATATTGGAATCGCAGTGGCATTCTGCTGGTTGCTCATAGCTATCTGGTTATCGAGTAGAGGTTGCAGTTGTGCGCCCGAGGAGCCAGTCGCGCAGAACTTTGCGCTTTCGCAGTGACCGATAGAGTCGTAGCTGTATACACAGCCCTTGCCTTCGTCGTCGAGACCGGATAGGACACAGTTGACTGCGTAGGGGAAGAAGCGCTTGTAGTATAGGACCGTGGTTAGCATTTGAGCGGCGGCCGGCGTGGACATAGTCTTGTTATGCTCGTATTCGTACATTTGCATGCGTCCTGTTAGCAACTTTGTAAGCGCGATCGCGTCGCACCAACATCCCGTCACTCCTAAGACCGTTCGTTCCGAGAGTCGGAACAGCCGCTTCTGTCCGCGAGTGAAGATGGAGTAGCCGGTGCTGAGGCGTGTATCAGCTCCTATGACTGCGAAGTCTTCCCCAGCTATCGCTACCACGCTGCCCCCGTTTTCGTTGTATGGTATAAACATGCGACCCGGCTGCGGCGCCGGCGGCGGCTCCAGATACATCATTTTGTTTTACGTACTTTAGTTTATTTATGAAAAAGAAAATACAAACCCCGAATAGATGAGAAAGTAAAAGAAATAATAAAGCAAATAAAAAAAATGTAAAATAAACAATCACATCACAGCAAACAATGAAACATTGACAGTTTCCCGGTTTCCCGCGCGCATCTTCTGTCGCGTTCCGGGAGAAGAACGCCATCTGTGAACAACGAAGGTGGACCCTTCATTTATACTACTAGCGCCACCGTATTTTCGAAGTGAATTATGAGCGAACTAAAAATTGGCGGGGTTTCGTAGCAAATTGAAATAATTATATTAAGTTTTTTTTTTACTTTACTGAACTAATCAAGTCAGTATGCACATGTTTTTAATATAAAATGTTTGAAATACTGTTTCATAACTCGATTAATTCAGTAAAGATTTTAGATATTCGTAAGTCGTGTTCAAGAAAATAAAATAATTAAATCAAGTTGAATGTATTTATTACAAATTTTCAGTTTTTATTATACATATTATCTTGTCATGGTTGGAAATCACATGTTCCTGGAACTTCATCTTTACTCAGTTTTTTCCTGGCTCTAACAAGGCAGCAAGAATCTTGGAAATGTCTGCCACACAAAAGTTTACAACTTCTTTATAGAGCAATAAGGAGTCCACTGAAGACCAATCCTCATCTTCTGGGTTATAAAATGTTGCCCAAGCTGTTGCTCTACAAATAGATAATAAATACAAAATGCATTAGATTAAATTGTTCTATAATAAAGTAAAATGTTTCCGAAATGATATTACAAGGTTTTCAGATATCTGAGTCAATCGGCTTGTCGACTTTTCTTCGAAGTTTGATGATTAAGTATGTAAAATACCACCCATGAGTGGTTTATGTCCAGCTGTGGACTGCTAGGACTGTTGATAAACATAAATACATTACCTACCTCAAAATATGGAGCCTGGTTTCGGAAACCGGTGAAAGGCTACCGACTTATCACTCATCTGATTTTGCCCACATATCACACATTTTTGTAGACGTACGAAGACATTTCCATTCGGTTACTCAGCCTGGTGCAGGAGCAGGGATCACTCCCCGTTTCAAGAAAAAATCTACAGTTTTCTTCAAAAATCTTTGAGAATAATTTGTTTTATTGTTTTACTTCAAAATCAAACTTTCAAAGTCAGTCACACAGACAGCTATATGACAGTAAGTTTGATAGTGTTGCCAATATAAATAAAACGATCAGTGATTATGTGGCAATACTAATACTTTCTAAACACCGACATAGATTTTTGTAAGGAAACCTTGTTTGTGAGAAAAGAGAACAGGCGTCTTTGCGTTCCGGGCCCGTCATAGATCCCTCTTCTTCTCAGAACAGAACGAGTACAGAACCAAAGAGTATATATATAATGTAGGGGAGTACAGAACCCAACACAAACCCACAAACCCAACATGCTCACAATTTCATACTCAGACCTCAGAAATTAAGATTACGGATTCCACCACAAGCAGACCAATGCAGGCTATTTTAATGTATAACAACATTCTCTGCTAATTTGTTGACAAATCCCTTTGGTTTCAGATACTGGCACTGGCGCAAGAGGCCGGCGGTTCCGTGGAGATAGAACAGAGCTACCTGGACAGGCGATTCGTCGCGATCACTGCGTATTTCTACTAACTATTATAAACTCGATTAGGAGTAGTAGTGGGCGCCATGGTCGAAATCGTAAGAGATCATCATGATCTATCATTATAAACTACGGGTACGCTATATCTGGCAGGCAATTCGTAGCCATCACTGCGTATTTGTATTCTAAACTTTACGGGTGCGCGACAAATATTGTGCAAAGAAAATGTTTAAGTCGAGAATGTGCCACATGCAATCGGCGAGAACAAAAAACACCACTGCTGGACATAGGCCTCCCCCTTGTGGAAGGTATACTCATCGGTTTATTTATATACCTACACACCTTAATCGGATTGACGAGCGTAGTGCAAGATGTTGCATCCACATATGCAACACTACTGCCCATTCCCTTTATGAGTTTATCCAGTTTTTAGTCGCTCGCTTTTTACAACACGTGTGATGCTAGATAAAATGCATCACACAGCGGGGGAACAAAATGTATGGTGTTGTGCGGCGATTGCTTATTGTAAATTCTCGAAGTGCACTTCTTTTGAACGATATTTGTTGCGAAAAATGCTCACCTCACTTTATAATAACATGGTGTTGTCATGTCGCTATTTTATGCGTAAACCAGTATAAACGTAGAACTTGAAGCAATCTAAACATTTCCATCGTATTTGATATAAAAGTATTCATACATATTTTGTGATGTTGTATCTAGCTAGCACAACACAGACTTCTCACAAAGAATTTATTATTTTAATCAAGTTAGTTAGCTTCAACAGTGAAATATTTGATTTGAACCTAATTTTGTTATTTTGATATAAGAAACAATTCAATTTACTGTGAAGTGTATACTTTTACGTTTAAGCTAATTATTTAGTTAGTTAATTATCTTCCTTCTCAATAGTGCCAAGCCAACTCTAATTTATTTTAATTTTATATCTCCCTCAATGACCATGTATACTGTACTGCCTCAGAAAGAAAGGAGGGTTATGTTTTTACTAAGAATAGCATTTTTATTTTTGGACAAATAACTGTTTAGGATATACATTAGAACAGCATTCACTATCTTAGCCTTTACCCACCTAATAAAGAGCGCACATATTCACGATATGCTCAAGTTTTTGATATGAAATACTTTGCTTGATTCACTCCATATTTATAACTTTCTTCCAAGAGTAAAAGTGTATGTATTCACATATTTGGCTAGTATGTGATTTAGGCCTTGTATTGTGTGATTGTATGTTGTGATTCTGTAAATATCTGTTCATAAGAATAAAAATGATACATGATTACCTACTTCATTGGTTTTTCATTAACTCTGATGTTTACTTATTCTGATGAGGATGCAAAATTACTTTCAGGAGTTGACTATCTTTTTACAGAACAATGAAAGTTAGAAATGATTACTTACTTTATTGGTTTTTCATTAAACTTGATGTTTCCTTATTTTTATGAGGGTGCAAAATTACTTTCAGGAGTTGACTATCTTTGTACAGAACAATGAAAGTTAGAAATGATTACCTACTTTATTGGTTTTTCATTAAACTTGATGTTTCCTTATTCTTATGAGGGTGCAAAATTACTTTCAGGAGTTGACTATCTTTGGGGTCCATATTCGAATGCATAAAATTTTCTGTCCTAACGTACTTTTGCATACCTGTTTTTGGCATACTCATCTTTTCGCATAATCTTAATCAAGCATAACTTTTTTGCCATACATTTCTTTGGCATACGATCGATACGCATAACGAAGTAAACGCATAAAAGGCAGTAGGAATAAAAGTACAATCGCAATATGACACAATTTTTATCTGATAAAATCTGAAAAAAAAAATGGTTAAACTACGCTGAAATTGCCTACATACTGCCTTAATTGTAACAAAAATAGCATTCTTCATGTGGTAGGTAATTTGATTGTATATTTGCCACGATTGGCAAGAGGATTGACTAGTGCAGTGCAAGATGTTGCATTTACAGGGAACACCGCTGCCCATTCATCTTAAATTTAATCTTTAACTTGTTTTTTGCGACACCCACGACTAGTATTGGGGTGATGATTTTCATGATGGGCATGACACGGCAACTAAATACTATAAAAAACTATAGTTTAAAAAAAGATATGCGTTATATATTTGCATGTTTATTATATCCAAATTTATTTTTTTGTCAATACTCCACTGAGGAATACGGTAAAGTACCTACCTACATTGTGCCATTCGTGCCCAAGTGTATTTTCTGAATAAGTATTTACTAATTATCCATTCCATGATTTTTATGACGTTTTAAGTTTATGGTTATAATCGTTATGATAAACAAAATTATGGATATTTATTGTTATGCCAAAATATCCATTATGCATTTAAAAAAATATGCCAATTTACAATTATGCGAAATGACAACTACGCCGAAAGTGTTATGCGTAATGCAAATAGGTGTAAAAATGTTATGCGTTCGAAGGGGCACCCCTATCTTTGTACAGAACAATGAAAGTTAGAAATATTGGAACCTAAAAATGCTCTCCTTTGCTACTTACTGGATTTGGCTTAGCTTAGAGTGCACCTTAATTTGTCAGACTAGGTATAGGGATTGCATTTACAACTAAAATAATAAAAAAACTGTTGGAGTACTTTTTAGCTTATAATTAAGAATCACATTACAAGAATGTAGGTATGTTACTGGTCACAGGACTGCAAGAAGATTACTCTTGCTATGAAAAAACAATGACTTAAAACTAACTTATTACTATGAATTAAACCTATTCCTTCATTTCTCCTTCTTCATCTTCTTCCTCTGCCCCTCTTACATACATGACATTGTTGCATCTGATCAGGACTTCTCCAAGATTTCCTGAAACGACAAAAAAGGGTATTAATTAGTGAACTCTGACGCCATCAGGTCGTTGGACAACTTGGTGTCCCACTCAAAGAAGTGAACTTATTCCTCACAAAAATTGTTTATGAGTTGCAGTGGCTGTTGGCCAGTTTCACCCACACTCATTTAATATCATTTATTGATTATTGTGTGTGAGACGAGACTACAAATGGCCCAATGAACCCCGGTTTCAGTTAGTGGTGAAGAACTTGCTAGTATGCAGTATAGCAATGTTTAAAAATTCTTTAAATCTACGGACAACGAGGACTGCTGGCACTGATGGCTTAACGTGCCCTCCGAAGCAAGCATGGGAGTTTACAGTACTATGATCCTACCTGTGCAATTTCCATCAACGATTTCTTCAGTGTTGGCTAGTTGCAGGTTCATGTAACCATCAGCTGAGACTAGAATGCCTTTGTACTCGTGCTTCCACTTCAACTTGACGAGCACCGCTTTGCCAGTGAGGTTGTTGAGGAAGGGCTTGGGGTTGATTGGCATAGCCGCCGCCATTGTCGAGTTTTTATCTGAAAATAGGATACAAACGTATGTAAATCTGGTAAATAGAAATCGCAGAAATGAAAAGGAAATGTTTTTACCTTGTTATTCTACGAGAAACAAAGAAATAAACCAGATTTTCTGGTAATTATCGAAGATAACCTCAAAAATAACTACCGCCGCCGTATACGTTTTTTTTAAAGATTATTGTTGTGCGTTGCGTTGCGATTGCGAAGTAGAAAAACCGGTAATTTAACGAATCGATTCTACAAATCGATTCCGATCTATTATATTTTTTAAAGTAGCAACACTACTGATACAAATGTCAAAAGACCATTGACTTGCGATTCTTTGGCGGGAATTTGAATCAAGAGGGTGAAATTTTTCAAAGAAAATTATAAAATTGCTTTTTGCAGAATAAATTGATAATTTCTTAGTAAATTTAATTACTAGTAACTTATATTCTAATAGTGCAATAAAAAAGCAACACAGCTTTGCTGCCCAGCCATGGGTCGCAAAAGCAAACGTAAAAAGGGAAACGAGAGGTAAGCGAAGGAGAGGACCCCGCTATGAGCGATGATGCGGGCGACGACGATGTAGACAAATACAAACCTTATAAAACTGAAAACTACATTCGTCAGTATCCGGAGGATGGCGGTGAGTTCGAATATATAGTAATTTACGAGAGCGCGGACGACAAGACGCCGATAGGTGAGAGAGACTTGATGGGCTTGGGAAGCGCATTGAAGCTTAGTAACAAAGGTATCAAGCAATTGAAAAGAATCAATCGTTACAAAATAGCGGTTATATTTGAGCGACCAGGGTTAGCAAATGCAGCTCTTAATAATGTCAAGTCTCAAAAAGAGCTAAAGTTGAGGGCGACTATTCCAGCAAGATTAACGGAAGTGACAGGGGTAATAACAAATGTTCCAACATACATGAGCAACAAAAAAATATATGATGGAATTTCTAGTTGCAGAAATGTTGTATCTGTACGCCGATTCATGCGTCGTTCCAAAGACGACGAAGGTAACTCCTGCTTGGTACCAACACAAGCGGTATCGATAACTTTCGCTAGTGCAGTACTTCCTGATTATGTGGATATTAACAGCTGGTATTTCGAAGTAAGGCCATACACGCCTCCTGTGAGCCAATGCCTGCGATGCCTGCGCTTTGGGCACATTGGTAAATTCTGTAAAAACGCCCAGAGGTGCTCAATCTGCGGTGATTCCCATAATTATAAAGATTGCGTAAAACGGCCAGAAGAAGCAGTCTGTGTTCACTGCAAAGGAAAACATGTTGCAATTGCCAAATCATGCCCAGTGAAAATTCAAAAGCAGAGGAGATAAAAGTTCAGATGCGCAGGGCCTCGTATTCTGAAGTTTTTAATAACAAAACTTCCCCACTAAAAAGTAAAGTAGACCCAGTTCAACAATTGTTTAAATCGGAACAATTCATGAATCTTCTGATTTCTTCAATTATAAAAATTATTTCCGCTAGTAAAGATGCTGAAAATCCCATCCCAATCTCTACTCAAAGTATAAAAGCGCTTTACTTGATTCATTCAGTATCAATAAAACTACAGACCATAAAACTAAGTAAATTCTAATTTATGGATCAGTTTAATATTGTTCAATGGAATGCTCAAAGTTTGTCTAGTAATTTACATGCTTTTACTTATTTTTATATAATAATAATATTCATGTAGCACTTATTTCTGAAACCTGGTTAAAACCAGGAAAAAATTAAAATTAAAGGTTTTAACATCGAAAGATTAGATATAGGTACTAAACACAATGGTGTTGCTATATTAATACAAAATAATTTGCGTTACAATTTGTTAAACACATATTCTGATAACTCATTACAAAATTTGGCAGTTCAGTTACATTTCAACAATGAAATTATTACAATAATTAGTTTCTATAGTCCCACGTTGGCTTCTCCTTCCAACTTTACTTATTCCCGTCTTGATAGTTTGATTAAATCTGTACCGGGCCTCTTATTATGGCTGGGGATTTCAATGCACACAGTACTTCGTGGGGTTGCACGTCAACTGATGCGCGTGGTATAATTTTGCAAGATGTGATTGATGATAATAATTTATGCCTCCTTAATGACGGCCAAGCAACTACTGTGGGTTCACATGTGTGGAAACCAAATGCATTGGATCTTACTCTCGTTTCTTCCTCATTATCATTACGTTGTAGCTGGTCAGTTCATGATGATCCAATGGGAGTTATCATCTTCCCACTGTTACTAGTATCCTTGGTTCTGTAAACAGAATTAACAATTCCAATTTAAATCAAGGAAATTACATCCGTCCAAATTTTTCAAATGTCGATTGGAAAAAATATCAAGAAATAGTTAGTGACAAATTAACTACTTTTAACTTTGACTTTGAACGACCCCAGGAATCCTATTCTAATCTCTGCTCTTTACTACTAAATTGTGCATTTGAGGCTAATCCCACAACCAGAAATAATTCAGTGCAGCCAAATTTAACACGTAGGAAAAGACCATGTTTGCCTTGGTGGAATAATGCCTGCACTTTAGCAGTAAATAATTCTAAAGCTGCTTACATTCAATTTAAAATGATCCAACATTAGAAAATTATATCTATTTTAAAAACAACAAGCTATTAAAAACTTACCATTAAAAGGAAAGAGAAGCTTCATGGATGGCTTTGTGTGAAACATTTAACCGGCAAACACCTCTGTCTGTAATATGGAAAACAATGCGCATGTTTAATAAATCTTTTCTGAATGTAATGTGATACGGTCTTCTAACACAGATTGGATACCAGCATTTTTAAATAAGTACACAACCGTTTCTCCAAATATTGTCACTACTACTGTTAACTCTCCAGTCACTAGTAGTAATGATTATTTAATTACACCTTTTACTTTAAATGAATTTATTAGTGCACTTAGCTCTAGAAGAGATACTGTTTTTAGTTTAGATCATATTCCATATAAGTTATTAAAAAATCTTTCATTGTCAAGTAAAAATGATTTTGGACATATTTAACTTTCTTTGGTCTAATGACATAATTCCCACTGAATGGAAGGTTGATTGTTTAATTCCAGTTTTGAAACCTGGTAAAGATGCGGATAATTGTAATTCTTATCGACCTATAGCATTAACATCCTGTATAGGTAAAGTTTTTGAACAAATACTAAAACAAAGACTGGAATTTTTTATAGAATCTAATAAGTTATTACCTCCAAATCAGTTTGGTTTTAGACGTGGTCACTCTGCAATCGAAAGTTTGAATAATCTCTTTCTTGACATTCATCATTCCTTCTCATTTAATAAATTTGTTGTTTGTGTCTTCTTTGATATTGTTGGAGCCTTCAATAATGTTAATCACCATGTGCTTGCTGCGGAGTTACAGTTGTTAGGTTTACCTGGAAAATTAATTAGTTGGATATTCAACTTTTTAAATGGTAGGCAAGTATATGTCAAGTTTAAAAATAATTTATATGGACCACAATCGTCATATTTAGGTGTTTGTCAAGGTGGAATTTTAAGTCCTTTGCTGTTCATCTTGTATATTAATAAATTAAATAGTATACTGGGTACCGAAGTAAGAAATTTACAATTTGCTGATGATTTAGCTATATATTGTATTGGGTCTAACATGCAAGCAACAGAAATCAAATTAAATTTAGCATTAAAAAAATTAAAAACATACTTTGATTATTTACATTTAAGTGTTAGTCTAGAGAAAACTAAAGTTGTGATCTTTAGTAGATCTAGACTTTTAATATCTCATATATATTATGATGGTAGCTTATTGCCAGTAGAAGATGAAGCAAAATTTCTTGGAGTAATTTTTACTAGAAATTTATCATGGAATAAGCATGTAAGTTATGTGTCAGATAGAGCTTCTAGAGCTTTTAATATTCTTAAATCCCTCGCTAGAACATCATGGGGGGCTGATCCTAAAGTTTTACTTATGTTATATAAGTCTGTGGTACGTTCCCACTTTGAATATAGTTTTCTTTGTTATGCTTCCAATCCTATTTTGGTTAAATAGTTAGAAACTTTACAGAATAAAAATTTACGTTTAATAACAGGTGCAATGAAAACAACACCTATTGTTTCTATGCAAGTTGAATGCAATATACCTCCATTGATGTTAAGATTTAAATATCTCAAATTTAGATTTCTACTGAAATTATTTTCTTTTACTCACCATTCCTTATTAGAGAAAATCGCTGAAAATCAAACTTTGGCCTCTGCATCTACTTCAATTAAATTCCCTTTATTCTGCTTGATTATTCTGAAATAAAAGTTTATAATGAAAGGCATAACATTCACAAATCTGACAAGTTGGCATGTTACGAAGGAGCTTTTGAAAGCAAATTTTGCAATATGAATATAGTTATAGATAACTCCATTAGAACTAGAGAAGAGCTATATGAGAAACTATCATTATGGCCACAATACCAGCATATTTACACTGATGGCTCAAAACTGATACAGGTGTCTCTCTTGCATACTATCACAGTGCCTTGAAGACAGGAAATGGATATAAACTACCAAAACCTGCAGTATATTTACGGCAGAAGCTGCAGCAATTCAAGCCGCTTTAGAGTATATAAACAATTTAAATCACTCTTTCCTAAATGGCTTATTATTAGTGACAGTATGTCAGTTTTATCAGCTTTAAAGAATAACACTCTGAGTACAAATTATATTATTTATCAAATTAAACAGCTGTGGCAAACACTATACAACGCCAATGTTTCAATTGAATTTTTATGGTCTCCAGCACATAAAGGTGTGTCAGGTAATGAAACAGCTGACTACCTTGCCAGAACAATAAACAATAGCTTAATTGGACAACCCAGAAGAATGTCAGTTCCCTGGAGAGATTTAATCCCATTGATTCAAGAGGAAATTAGACAAAGCTGGATAAATCAACGTCAAATTATAATACAAGAAAAAGGTGCATGGTATGCTGCAATCAATAAGAATCTTGGAGAGAAACCCTGGTTCGCTAAGATTAATACCTTTATAAAAGAAGATTCTTCACACAAATATGCAGGTTACGATTTGGTCATTGTAAATTTAAAGCTCATCTACACCGCATGAAAATTATTAACTCACCTTTATGTACAGATTGCTCTCTAAATGAAAATCAAACGCTGGAACATATATTTTTCAACTGTCCCGCTTTAAATATTAACCGAATTTTATTAATTGACAAGCTGCAAGATATTTACAAAGACAGTATCCCGCCTTCGCTTCAAGAACTTCTATCGAACCCTGCCACTTTTAATCCAATATTTGACTTTATTATCTCCACGGTTGGAGAGCTTTGACATGGATTAACCCGGACATGGAATTTTATGAACCTGAAAATTACACAAGAATTTATAGAAGAAATGGCATTTTTGCCTTGTTTTTATTGGAAATAAGAAATGAACTATAGAAGAATTGGCATTTAATGCCTTATTTTTGAAAAGATAACAGAAAGAACTAATAAAAGACTAGGCTGTATGGCCAGTACCATTGCCTATCCTGATGGATGAATTTTTAAAACAACAACTTGCCATTGACCGATGTCACGTCAACAACACGATTTGTTGTTACAGATTTGTTGGCAAATTTTCGATTTCCTAAAACAAATCTTTATTAATTTGCACATGTTGAAAGAGAAATGGCAGTAATTCGTGTGAAATAAGAGCTCAACTTTTCACCATGTCGTCGACGTTCACGGGTTTCAGTGAGGAAGACTTGAAGCGGATAAAGTCTGTAGAATCTGGCTCAAACAGCGGTAAATATAATTTATCTAATTATCGCGTCCTCTGAACAAGCAGTTCTGAATCCTTAAGACTTGAGTTATAGGCTTTAACGCTTTAACTATAGGTAGCATGAATAACCTAGGTACTTTATAATCTCAGTTTCTGCCTTACCTTTCTATAGTAATTTGTGGAACGTGGGAACCTCGTAACTGCGATGCTTGTTCTAATCTATAGGTACGATAAGGAAATCAATTAATTAACCAATTATCATTGGCACCTGCATACATGCTAATAAAGAAAATAAGTTATAGATCTTCTTTTGGAAACTAACAAAAATATATAACCTAAAACAAATATCTATATTATTATACATGTATGCTAAGCTATTAACCTATTTAGGAACATACATGCATTTAATTTAATAACACTTGTGATTTATTTGCATGCTTTTCAATTCATGGCAATCTAACAGGAATGGTGAGTAACATTCAAACATATATAATGTATGTATATTTAGGTATTTTTAGTGATATGAGTAAGTTTCTATGATGTCATAGTTGGTCGGTTGGTGTAGCTTATCAATCAAACAATGATTGCTGTAATACACAGTGCCTAAATGATTAAATAAATAAAATGGCATAGGAAGCAACATGATTTCCATTAAACAGTGCATAGAGTTACCTATTCTGTTAGAAAAATGTTTTATACTTAAAAGTGCTTTAAAGATCTATTGGAATATTTTTTATAAAGTGAAGCAAATTATAAAGCAGTATAAGTGCTATGCTATTAGCATTTAGGCACAAACTGTTCATTGGTAATATTTTTCCTCAAATATTATTTATGCAACTTTAACATAGGCAATTCACATCTGATACAACAATAGCCACACACACACAATATGATAATGTGTGACTTACCAGATATAATGTACATATTAACTGGCCTGCTTTGCAAATTTTTACAGTTTTAAGTGTTCTGTTATCACTGGTCACCACTGTGTGTGACTCACGATTGCATGGATTAATGTGGCCTTGAAATTAACATTTATGTTTGCAAAAATAGTTAAACCATTGTGTATTCATTGTTTTCAGTTGTAACATTTTTTATTGGAAATATTATTCCGGCATAAGTATTTATTAATTTGAAATTAGATATAGTAATTTTATGGTACTTTTTCCCAATATCAAATCACACAAAACTGATATAAGTATTCAATTTGTGTTTCCAGCTCCTCACATAAACACACCAAATGCAAGGAAAATAGACAAACTAGGTGCTAGACCAAAGAGACAAACAAATCCATACAAATTGCCTGTTTTACAAAAGCAGGACTCTGATGACAACATTGAAAGTTTGTTTGATAAATGCAAACTTAGCATCAAAACTCCGACGTCGCCAGCAGCAGCTGAATCTGATGACTTGAGCAATAATAACTATACTGAAAGCAACAAAAATGAAAATGGTAATGATAATAAGGATTCTGTAGTTAGTAATGCTGATAATATCAATAAAAATGAAGATGAAACTCTTGCTACAGCAGAACAACACAATGAAATTGAAAGAAAAGACAGCACAATCAGTTCCACTTCAGAGGATTTCAGAAGACCCAGTTCAGATTCAGCACCAGACCTGGTGAGATGTGTAGACGGGTATACAGAAGGAGAGATAGCTGCCCACAAAGCCAAGCTTGAGGAGTTACAGCTACAACAGAGGATCATGGAAGAACAGAATAAGAAGAGAAAGGAGATGTTAGCTAAAGCTTTAGCAGATAGGTGAGAAAAATCACTTTGCCATAGCACACACTCTTAATGTTACTAGATTAAACAACCATTTATCTATCTATGTGATAGTATTATTTCTTTTCTTATCTTATCTTATTGTGTGTATAGTATGGATGCTGCTGTGGTATTTATCAGTTTTATCGATGTATCCATTCTTATCACTATCAGTTCGATTTCCCACAGTTTCTAGTTCGTTGTTTGTCAGATGTAGGTTTGCAATGATTCTCGTAAAAAGATGATGATTAAACAAAAGTTTTTTAACTTAATTAACAACCCAATATGGTGAGATTCTTTAAGATGACCACCATATCAGTTTAAAACATCTTGTACTAATTAAACATTTCCTTTAAAAAAATGTTTTTATGTTTTAGGACAAAACAAACTACGGAAGAAGTGCAAAGACTGGAGAAAATAAAAAAGGAGTTACAAATTTTGGATGGACAATTCTCCCAAGACGTCGCCGTGCTAAGAAAAAAGATAGATCAAGCATGCCTAACTTTTGCTGAAGCTGAGTATGTATTAATTTGTGACTTGACTGAATGTAAATATAACACAATGACCATATTCATGATTCACATGATTGAGCAATGGACACTAAATTAAAAGATGCTATGACATTTTGATTTTAAAATAATTACAAATTCATTCTCTCCTGTTACAGGAAACATTACTTGAAAGTAGAGAAAGAGTTCCTGCAAGCAAAGATCCAGCTACAAAAGGAAAAGGAAAAGAAGGAATTACTGACAGAACATCTTTGTGCACTAATAACACACAACGAAACCAGGAAAGCGCAGAAACTAGAGACACTTATGCTAGAACTAGCTAATGATAAAGTGAACGTGAAGAGTGATAAAAATATTAAAAACATTTCAAATGATGATGATGATGATGAAAATCCTGTCATAATAGATGGTGTCGATCAAAAGACTGGTAAGATTGTTGAATTTACTTCTAGTTAATGGTGTTGAAGAGATTCATTTATAAGTGCTACTAAAAATAGGTAATATAAATATGTATGTATAAAATAATAATAAGTAATGAATAATTAACTCATTCATAATTTTATACATGACAAGTAAAACTTGCTCAATATGCAACAAATTAAGGAAGTAAACTGATTCCAAAAATACTATGGTGCATATAATAATAAAAAATAATAATCTATTTCTAAGTGACATACACCTAAAAAAACATGCATAATTAATGTGCCTTAACAACATTGTGCCTTCTTTAAAATTCCTATAAACTAGAAAAATATTAGTAACTTTAGATAAGTTATATTATAAGTAATTTATGTTTTAAATATTTGTATGTTTTATATCTTCATGTCAGACATGAATCTTAGTGTAGGTTATCTTTATGGTACAAAACATATAATCTTATTTACATAATTATTTGATATTTTACATGTCATTTAGTATTAATTAAATAAATAAATATAATCCAAATAAAACAAAGCAATAATCCAGTTAAACTTACGTTTTATTTCTATTCTTAAAAATATATAAACTATGATTTATTTATATTCTTTGTTTCGAAGTTTATAGAACAGTATATATAACAGAATAGTTTACATTTATTTTCTGTTCGTGGAAGTAGTATTCACTTTTTGCTGTAAATATTACGCACTTAGCTTTAGATTTGTGGCATTACCGAAGGAATATAAACCAGTATACTCTTGAATGCCTATAGATATAAAAATCCCTACATTATCAATAAAAATTATATAATTTTCTTTATAACCGTGGGCTCTTAACATTTTTGTGCTGTAGAAAACATTTCATATATTTTTTGCTGTGAACGTGTATTCTATTTAGATTCTGGAAGTGAGTAGAAATAGTTTTTTTTACTAACAAGTGATTTAGTGGCCTATGATATAATCATATAAGTTAAGATTTATTTATTTCATTTACACAAAATTAACTATTATTGTATCACAATTTTATACTGAAATCGTTGATTTAATACTTTGCGGAATTAACTAACGCAATTTCACTAAAATTCAAATACTGTCCTTTGAATCTCTGTTTACAGAAAGATGTTCACCTACATTTCGTGAAAAACATCTTTCTGCCCGTATGCTATCCCCAGTTGCAGTAAGAATATTTTTTCTCTTTCTCTCTTAGTACGTGTCTCACGTCAGCGGCGGCTTTTTGAAGTTCGTTTCTCTGGTCTTTTTCCATCCTAATAAGTTCTAGGCCTCGTTTAGCAGCGCAGTGGTAGCGTTGACTCAAGGATGCCTCGGATCCCTTGATCCTCGGAATATGGCCAGTGTATCCTGCTATCGGCGGGAACTCGGGTGATATTGTGTTTTCTGAAAATATAAATTTATATGGAATATTAAGTGATGGACCGAAAGCGATGCCTAGCAGTACTCCACTAAAAATAGTAGACATGTTCTGGATGGATATGTTCATTTTATATTCTAGATTACTTAACTCCAAGCCTGTTGCATTACCTATTCATTAATTTAATAAAAGATACAACATGTAATGTATAATTTTCAATACATGCGTGCGAACGCAGTTATGATATGCATTATCAAAAGCTTACGAAAGGTCATAATAAATAATTTCTCATTTCTGATAGATAGAAAATTCTCTTACCTTTGTACTTATTAATTTCCCTAAACTTGTTGAGCTCCCTCCGAATCTCGTCTCTTGAATGGATGGTCTCCATCTTCGGTGCACTCCTGGACCGCGTGTATGTCTTGTTGTAGTCAGCTCTGCGTCTCAGCTCGCGTTGGTGGTTGGCAAAGTCTGTCATGCAGTCGTCTGCAGCTCGACCGTAGGATTTGCCGTATCTGGAATTGGAGACATTGATTTTAGTGAAGATGATTTGTTTCGTATATTGTTTCTTATGTGAATTTGCTTTTTAGTTCTGCATTTTTCCACAAGTTACGTTTCACCTTCTTCTTTGACAGCCAAAAACAAGGTTCATCTTAATTATTAAGTAGTTAGTCTAGTCTAAACGGTTAGTTCTTCTCTCTAGGCATTTTTGCTTTGTTTGATTGAGCTTGCTATTGCTACATTCATCCATGAAAAATTTATTTTGTAGGTATGCTATTCATTAATATAAAGTATCTAAAGCTCATCCCTGGCACATATCACGTGTAGCCGGTCATCCGGTCATGTAAGCAGGCTGGCGATGCCTCAGCCAGCCCTTCGTACACTACTCTTGAGGTCGAGGTCGGTTTCGCCGCAGAAAATTGCTATACTGTATATAATAATAGTAGGTTGTTGACGAGGACGGAAAATAAGACTTTGTTTATTGACGAGTAGAGTTTGAAGTCCGAGCCGCAGGCGAGGACTTTAATTATACGAGTCTAGCAAAGTATTTTCCCCGAGGCTTACATAGTGCTTTTCTCAAAAAAATGCTAGGAAATTATAAAGATTTTAATTTATTTTATACTAATTTGATATAAAAAGTTGTTTTATTGATTACTAAGTCAAGATGTGGATTTGGAGTTATTCTTTTTTTATTTTGTAATTTCTGAACGATTTCGATTTCGCGCCAGAAAAGTTGTATTGGAATCCATTGCAGTTGTGTAAAAAAGAAATCGTTCAGAAATTACAAAATCACAGACAATGTCAAACTTTCTGGATTGTTTTTTTGAAAGAAATTGTCATATTTCCTAGCATGTTTGAGAAATAGTAGGTTGTTGACGAGGACGGGAAATAAGACTTTGACTGACGAGTAGAGTTTGAAGTCCGAGCCGCAGGCGAGGACTTTAAAAATACGAGTCTGGCAAAGTCATTTTCCCCGAGGCTTACATAGTGCTTTTCTCAAAAAAATGCTAGGAAATTATAAAGATTTTAATTTATTTTATAGTAATTTGATATAAAAAGTTGTTTTACTGATTACTAAGTCAAAATGTGGATTAGGAGTTATTCTTTTTTTATTTGGTAATTTCTGAACGATTTCGATATCGCGCCAGAAAAGTTGTATTGGAATCCATTGCTGGTGTGTAAAAAAGAAATCGTTCAGAAATTACAAAATCACAGACAATGTCAAACTTTCTGGATTGTTTTCTTGAAAGAAATTGTCATATTTCCTAGCATGTTTGAGAAAATAATATAACGTACCTAAAGCTCATCCCTGGCACATATCCGGTGTATCCGGTCATGTAAGCTGGCTGGCGATGCCCCAGCCCGTCATAAACATACTCTTGAGGACGATCCCGGCGCGGCATGTTGTTGAGCTCGTAGTTGTCACCCGGTCGGTACTCCAGGGGTTTGCTGTAATTCATCCTTTGAGGGAATGAAAAGAATATTTGAACTGTATCTTATGTGGCTAAACTTCAAGGAATACTACAAAATAGATCGCAATTGTAAGTGTCTTAAGAGGATATTTGCGCTTTGGGAATAGGATTTCTCAAATATCTACCTGCCAATCTCCGGCATAAAATCGATAGGTGTGTATTGAATCTAACAGCATCATCACTACTCCTACCTACCATGCTGTTCTAAAATTTGCTATTTAAAAAAAAAATCCTTACTACCGCTGTGTTGAGTTACCTAATAACGGGAAATTACATACGGAAGATGTCTGCTCAGATCTCTGTTTATGTCGTTACGATTTGAGGAAACAAAGCGATTACGTTGTATCAATGGAAAAATTCCCACGGCTGCTCATATTTCTAACATAAATATAGGTAACACCTTTATGAGTTGTGAAACATGTGATCATGCTTCTTTATTTCATACACTGATCTGATAATAATGAGATGAGGCAACATGCATACCTACTACAAAATGTTAATTTTAGTTTGTGTGTGCTATAGAGCTAGTTCTGTTTTCTGCCCTGGAGAAATTTTGGCACTGACTACGAATACAGGCAACCTAAGCACCTACAATTCATCACTCTCTATCTGATGAGACCGCATAGCATAGCTTGCTGTGTTATAGTTATACCTAGAAAACTTGTGGGAAATACTGGGAATGCTAGAGATTTCTGGGTAAGGTTAATCATAGTTGATCTTGATTCATTCTTAGCCTTATCTTTATTTGGCCTAGATTTGCGATTCACATATGAGACTATTTGTTTGTCTTGTACCTTTATACCTACTAAACACGATTCAACAACATGACTGGAGTTATAGGTACATTGATTTGATCTTACTTGAAAAGTCCTTTGGACCTGATCTCTCTCAATATCTGCCTGGTGTTGTCTCCGTAACATTTGCCGTATCTGAATTTGAGCATAGGACAGTGGCCGGTGTACCTGCAATGAAAGAAAAACATTCTTTAGGATGGACAAGTAAAACCCTTATGGTTACCGTCGCAAGTCATCCATCACTTAACAGCAACTTAGATAGAGTCAGTCGATTTATCAGAATAAATCGGACGTTAGGTGCTTTTCATTCATGTGCCATGTTCATCTTATTATTTCATTCTCAGTATGGAAAAGAGAAAATAAAAATATACATTTTGTATCAGTGTAATAAAACACACAAAGGTAGTCAAAATATTTATTGATCAGTTTACTTTTAGAAAATAACATTTAAAAACGAACTTATAAAAATCTAATATATCTATTAGGTATAAGACTTTTTGGTGGTTGATGGTGGCACCGCAACCAGATATTATTTCGGACAATGCTCGTTAAGGAAACAATAACCAGAAAACAAATACAACACAGGCTGATAGCCGCAGTTACACTGCCACAAATGACACCCCTATACTTGTTGGACATATTTAGGAAAAATTACTAAGTAGGTAGGGGAGAGGGGGGCGGCTTTGCACATGGGCAACTATGAACAAGCTAAATACTGTCTGCGTGTCTTATGCAATAACGACGGAAACGGCTTTAGTTTAATGTTTACAATAGTCAGCACCCCTGTCATCGACAATTTTTCGAAGTTAACAAAAAACGCGGATGTTATTGGCTGTTTTTGTTTTCGGATGAGTGCGATGTACATTTTTTTCAAAAGTTGTAAGGGTTTTTCTGGTTATTCTTACTTTTGGCAGATTTACACGTATATTTATCCTAATTTGTGTATATAATTATATGTCTATTTCACCTATTATATAAATCCCAAAGTAAATGCTTTATTATAAATTCTGATGAAGAAAACCATAAGGTATGCTTGGGGCAGCTTTGAATAAATTTTGAGGGGCACATTTGAACATACAAAGTTGCACCTAAAAAATATATTTTAAAAATTAAGTTCAAATAAGGCTCAAAGGTTCAAATATAATCGTTTAGCTACGTATCATTGTTTTTTTTTTAAGTAATTTAGTTCAAAAATCTTTATTCAATCAAAAAATACTGAGTCTTATGTGGTCAAAAATTATACTGAAAAAATCTTAAACATTTTTCATGTAAGTAAGTTAGAACAAAAACTAAAGTCAAATACAATAAAAATGCAAGAAATATGCATATTTCGCTGTAGTAAATATTAAATAGTAACAGTAATAAACTACTTGTTCAAAAGTGCCCCAGGCTTGTTCAAATCTGCCCCGGGGTGGGGCAGCTTTATACGCTTTCCGCGCTTGTAGAAAAACCGGCGTAGCACATTTTCTTGTAAAGCTATTTAAACATCAATATAGTTTTTATCTTCCCAGATAAGCTACCTAATACACCATGCACAAAAATATTAAGAAAGTTATCTACTTTGAAAGTTACAACCTATTTGTAAATTCTGTACAAAGCTGCCCCCCTCTCCCCTACAGCTATGAGTAGGAGGTATCAAGAACGCGCCTCCTCTATGACGTAGGTGGTAGGTTGTTAACTTAAAACTGTCTTATTTCGGGCAATCCTCGTAGAGGAAGCAATATCCCGACAGCAAATGCAGAACAAGCGGGAAGTCGCAGTCACACCGCGACCAGCCACAAATGATGCCCATGGATTGAGCTGCTGGCTCCTCGCAGGTCCTCTGAGAAGGCGTCGGACGACACTCGCTGTTCACGCGGTGCATATTCTCCGGGCACTCGGTCACACCTGGACAATAAACAACATTGTTACCATCATCAACATGGGGTGCCATCTTCAAATTGTAGGTCAAAGATCCGCATGTCAGGCAAAAACCCGTTAGTCTTTTGATCGTTGCGAAACGAATCTACTCAAGCATGCAAATAGGCACCGAAAAGTCGCAGCAGGTGCGTAGGCATCTACGAGTGTGTCGTCTTATACGTCATTGACCTAGAGTTTTGTCCATGAAGTTGATGAATTCGTTATTGATCTAGATTTTTTAAGCCAATAGTATAGTAAGTCATCGATGCATTTTGCAACTGTCCGGCTTGTAGCGATGGGCCTAGGATCTTCGCGATCGACCGGAATTCGCTGTTGTCCTGCGACACATACATACCCACATACCTACATACTACATACTCTCGAAAAACATGACATTCCTTCTGAGGCAGTCGGGAAAAACATATCAGATTACTTACATGTATTGTTAAAACTCAAACAATTTGGCGGCCCAACTCTGCCGTAATACATTCCGTCTGCAATTTTTAGCATAACCAAGGTTAATACAACAAGGTACTGCATCGCGTCTTTTCTGTTTCCCTCTTCAAGCACCAATGTCAGGGGCTATTGTTCTTTTTGTTTACTAGTTTTATGTATGGACAAACGATATGTTCCTAGTATTTTCCCTGCCGATATTAGAAAGTCCATTGTAACGATTGTTAGAATGAATTATTATGACACTTCCGTTGGTTTTGGTTTCAGTCATATCAGTGGATATTTAACAACCATATTGTGACGATTGTTAGAATGAATTATGACATTTCCATTGGTTTTGGTTTCAGTCATATCAGTGGATATTTAACAACCATAATTATCGTTAACTCATAACTTTGGCAAAATAATTTAATCCTTATTTGTATTATTTGTTGTTAAAGCGGCAACAGAAATATTGCATCTGTGCAAACAACTCTCTTACTATTACGCTTATGAGATACATACGGATAGACAGACAGACAGCGAAGTCTCATTAATAGGGTCCCATTTCGACCCTTCGGGCACGGCACTATAAAAACCATGTCCCAGTATGCAGCCTGCCCTGCCCAATGTTGTCTATTTAGGAAAGCGGATTCATCGCCACCATGCGGCTGACCATAGAAATAGATGCAGTAGTACCCTTCTACTAACTAGGTACATGTGGATATATCTATGGATATCTCATCACATCAGTGAACATCTTATCTCGGACGCCATAAGGTTGACGCTCTGTCTGGCTAATGGATTATTGATAGTTCAACTATCTACCTCACCAATAGGTTTGCTTGGCATGATTTTACGTGGGAAGCGATCATTAGAGATAAAAAGTACGTCGATAATATCATCAGTTACGAACTTATGACGTCATTTGCAAATTCTTTCTATTAAATGTCTAATAGGATGATCGATGACGAAGGATGATACTTTAATTCTTTGAATATCTAATCATTAAAGTACCAACGGCCAGCTGGTTAGCTCCGCATCAATACTCTCTTTAAATTTTATACTAAACACCCTAATGAAAGGAAATATGGAATGGAACCACTCAGGTATTACACAACCTATTCTATTCATTCATGTATTTTAAATTGGCAGTATTTGTTTTGCCAGGTAATCCTCTGGGAAGCTAAAAAAGAAGTAATACACAAATCTTGGAAAATAATTTTATTTCCGAGCAGTTTATTCCGGTAGATACGGCACGTACTCCTGGTGTTTCACCATGTCGCCCATCATGTGCACTGGATCCAGGCCTCGGTGCATTTCGTCGATGTCATCGTCTGTCTTCAGCCTGAAGGTAAGATAAGCATAAATAATCTATTTTGTTTTACTACACAGGAAAAGACACAGTACAACACACTGTAGGTAGGCTTGAAAAGAATGTTTAGTAGACCATTTTTTGACACCACCGTGTCAGGGTACTGCTAGCTGTGGTAAGTAGACGGTTAAAAAACTCCTAGACCAGGGTACATTTGGTCGTTCGTTGACTCGGTGTTCCAGGCAAAGTAAGAAAGAAAGAATGTACCTAAATTTCTTCCCGCGTCGCCTCTTGCGCTGTGCGCCTGGAGCGCGCAACTTGCCAGGCTTGCAGTCAGAGGCGGGTATGCATCCCTCGTGGTCAGACAGCACCAAGTCTCCATTGCAGTCGCAGCGAGACCAGCCGCAAGTAAAACCTGCGGGTCAAGTCTGCTAAATGAAAATCGTTTCAATTTTATGTCAGATGAATGGTTTTGGTAGTTTCGAATTCTGCTAACAGTTTAGTTGCGAGTCGCGGGCATTACCTACAATGGCTCAAAATTTGCAGATTTAGGGCTCTGTTGACCTACCTGACGTGGAACACCAGGAGTATGGGTAAACTATAATAAGTACGAAAAAAGTTGTTAAGCATGATTTGTCGCTTCTGTTTGAACACAAGCATCCCTTGGTGAGACGAATTTCCAATAGTTACAATTTGTATGTAGTCAGAGTGGTTACTGTGTAAAAAATATGTAATTTATTTCCAAATATAATAATTTGGAACTAATGTCTCTGGTTCTCTTAGTACAAGCATTGCTTAGTTTGGAGCTAGATAGCGCTGTGTCTGATCCAGGGATATAACGTATTATTTATTACCTAGAACGTAAGATTCAGGATTAGAACAGGTTTTCTGCGACAAGGCGTCCATATCACATCTCGTATGGTACGGATGCATGTTCGGAGGACAATATTCTACACCTGAAATCAGCGTAAGAAATTATTATATTTTCCTTCACTCAACAATAAGGAATCCTAAAAGGAATTGTAACGAATATTCGGTAACTTTTCGGTATTTTGCCTATTTAGCTATTATTTGTTCTTTAACAAAATTGGGTCAAAATAAATATCTACTCACAAAAGTGAACAACTTTTGTTTGAAACTTTTGTTCGAAATATGAAAAAAATATTTGGACCTCCCATACAAACATGTTGAAAAAGTGTGTCACTTAGTATTGGAGGTCCAAATATTTTTTTCATATTTCGAAGAAAAGTTTCAAACAAAAGTTGTTTACTTTTGTGAGTAGATTACACCCTCAAGAGATTTGTACTTAATTTAATGTAACCTTATATATATAATTAACTAAGTAATTGGTATTACAATTTTCTTTTAGAAATTAAATTCTGCCTAAGGTTTTTCCTTTCAAACAATGTACCTAACCGTCTTAATAGTCACAAAAATGTGAAGTCAAGGACGATACGTAGTTTAAAAGGGAATTTGAAGGTCTTACGGCCTACAAATTACCCCAATTCAGAATTTAACGCTGCGATATCATGCTAATTTGCAAAATGTGTTTCCTTGTATAATTTTCTTAACTTGTAGTCAATATGCAGTTTGGATTTGGAGCAGCTACATTCATCTTAAAATGGATAGATTTAAAAAATGATTTACATGAATACAAACAAATTAAGTGTACTTAATTACTAAAAAATTATAAGTAAAAAACATTTTTAAAACAAGCTTTTATTTGGGTGCGCTAAAAAGTATAAAATAATCTATTTACTAAAACTTTAACTTGTAACTTTTAATGGCATTAAATCTACGTCTTCACAATTTATACGATATAAAAGCTTGTCGCGAGATTTAAGTAGGTACCTACTCGTGTGGTGTGACTTAGTTTAAAAGATTATTTAAGATCATTTACACTGGTTTTCTAATTTATTTATTGATTTAGACACAGGTCAAATCTCGCGACAAGCTTTTATATCGTATAAATTGTGAAGACGTAGATTTAATGCCATTAAAAGTTACAAGTTAAAGTTTTAGTAAATAGATTATTTTATACTTTTTAGCGCACCCAAATAAAAGCTTGTTTAAAAATGTTTTTTACTTATAATTTATTTTTTGCTTTTAGTAACCTCTGGAAAAAAATTACAACATTCTTCATTGACTTTGAAACTGCGTCCATACGGACTACTAGTGCGAATCTGCGAGGCATCGGTCTCATGACTGTCTTACGACAACTCGGTATGAGTTTCGTCCTCTACGATAAGCTTCTTGTACCCAAGCGGGGCAATCGCTGAACTTTATGTTGCTTCTTCATTGACAGTGCCATGAACAGAAGACTAAAAACCCCAACACAACAACCATTCAACCCCTAAAAATCTGTGCAAAGCGACGTCATTTACCTCACACTAGTATTTATCTTTCATTTGTCTATGTTTTTCACCCATTTAGTAAGAAAACATAACAAACTTAATACGCCATCTAACCTTTAGTCTGTCATATCTGGTTTTATTTTGAGTGACGTAAACGTCACTTTATTTTTCGAGTTATTCTGAAAAATTCCTTTCATTTGATATCCTTATTGTAAAAAAGCATAAAAATTTTATTCTGCCATCTTAAGAAGTCCACCATAGTTACCACCATAGTTAGAATGACGTCAACTTGTAATTCGAATAGGTAATTCTCAGCAAGCCCTTTCATCTGACACTCATATTGTAAATTATCATAGGTGGCCATCTTTAGATGTCCGCCATATTATTTTCTAAATTGTACTCAGCAAGCCCTTTCATTTGACACCCATATTGTAGGAGTGCGTCAAAGATTACTTGCCGGCCATCTTGGATATTCCGCCATATTAGATTTAGAATAACCACACACAATCTAACATGCATTGTCATCTGAGTTAAACGTGTTTACAAAATTTCAGCTCAATCGGTTGAGAATATCTGCTTCAAAATTGAGTTGCTAGATTTGACCCGAACAAACATACATACTTACATACACTGCAAGTTAAATAAAAGCTTTTAAAAACAAGTACTTACATTTTCCATTGTGAAACAAACACTTTCCCATAGCGCTTCTCAGTAAACCAAATAACATTAGAAAAGTGATCTGCATTATAACAGGGTACATTCCTGAATAAGTAGATATGTTCACATCCTTTTCTAAATATTTAGGTTATTAATTTAAACCTGAAAATATTGAACTGTTATGACAATGGGCAAGTTAACAAGTAAACATAATAAATTAAAAAAGCTCTGATTAATTAAATTATTTCATTATAATTTTAGGCAACGATTGAACCCCGGTAGCACAGATGGTAGAGGCATCGTCGCTGGTACAAATAGCGAAAGACAAATTAGAAAATGTTGTTAGTTAAAAAATGTTTGGGTCTGTTATTCAAATTACATATAAAAACATTTCGTAGTTATTAGGTAAGTACTCGTACATAATACTTACACATAATGTGTTCACGAAGTAAATGAAACTATCACTTATTCTGATATAAACCGTGCACCTTCCTGTTCACTATATCGTGCAATACAACTAGAAGCATACTATTCGTTACACTCACCCCCTCTCATCATCGTAAATCTTACTTACATTGTTTTCAAAATATCACTGATTGATACTTTGTCTGTAGTCTCTGTTTATCGGAAGTTTAATACTCCTTGATTACAAGTTTTCTTGGTTTTCTCAATCCAACGCGCAACAGTTTTCGTTTATAAACTAAAGCCTATTTTAGTATAATTTCCTTTGAAAGTGTTTTCGTCTACAAGTAAATGGATAGTCTTTTACTATCGCCAAAGCAAATCCAGCTACCCATTTCATGAATCAACTTACCTATACCAGATTTTCATATAAATACAAAAAAATAACAGTATAAGTTTGCTGGCGACAGTATCTATTCTATAGAATAATGTTACTAACCTACCTGCTTTTACGATTATTTTCCGACTTGGATCATTTTTGCAAAACTTTTGGTAAATCTAGTTAACCGAAATCAATAACGATGTTGGCAAAGCAACTAACTGTCTGTTAAAACGACAAGCGTTTAACCACCGTTTAACTCGTGATTTAGGTGAATGCGGTTAGGTTAACATTTGACGAAACCGTGACCTAGAAGACGAAATATTTTTCCAATTAAACTTTTTTCTTTGAATTCGTCCTTTTATGAAAAGCTTTTTATTTATAGTAGTTTGCTTACATTGTACTGTTTTATACAATGTATCCTTGATTTAAATCCATAACCCAAAACCTTTTCTTAGAATTTGAGTTGGACCCACGTTGGGCGCCAAATATTTGGTAAGGTGCTCTCATAATACATTTTGTCGTTCGCTAGTTATAACTTTTGTGCCCACTTTAAATTGATAAAATAATTTCCAGAATTCAGGATGGTCGGGTGGATGGACGGTGATGCAATGCAATAGGTATGCAATGCGTATTTTAGCCGGGGATTTTGTTCCTGAGAATGCGTATCTTTTGGTAAATTCACATACGTAGGAAATTAAGACATAAGCTTAGATAGAGCAATAGCTTCAGACAGTCTTACATGTAGCAAAAAATTATTCTGGCGGCGTAGACGCTACTTTGTGTTGCATTTTAACAGGTACAGGCATTGCGTAATATTATATGTATCTACAGTAACTCATAGTTTCATAATAACTATTGAATGGATGCCATCTGCAGTGCAATCAACCGATAGAACACCCATGATAGAGAAAATGTCTTGCACGTGTTAGAACGGAGCTGTGATCGTAACAGCAGTTTATGTTGTCAGTTTCAGACATGGACATTGCATGTGGCATGTTTTTGCGATATGTTGCCATTTATAGGCCAACTAAATGTGCCTTCATGTAATGTACATACTTAATGCATATATGCATACCTACCTATTATGGGTTTGCTATGCTGGGTGGTTGGCTAGCATTCATGAAAAGATATGCACTTTTATTTTTGTGCTTGAGAAATGTACATAACTAATAATCTCATACAAAAATTCTTGTGTATATTCCATGTCTTTCCCGTGGGTGTCGTAAGAAGCGACTAAGGTACTTGAAGGTTAATGAGTATTGCAATGATGACAACCAGTCACAATGCTGATGATGGCCGTTTCGTACAGCTGCTACGCTCTGCCTACCTCGCAACCGATATTGGCGTTATGTAGGTATGTTATGTTATGTATCTGTTAGTTCAGCCCTGCAGTGGTTCAAGATAGCGCAGGAGGTGCCTGGCACGAGGTTGCTACGCAGCAGGTTACCGTGCCTACTTTGAACTGAAGCGTAGTGTAGGTTGCTCAGGGGTTGTAGATATTTTACAGGATATTTTCAGCTTTTTGAAACTTTTAGTCCTCGTTAAAAGAAGGTCCACGATCTGAAGAAACTGTACAAAGCTTTTGTTTCTTTCTGACGACTTTATACCTCCTACCCGTACGACGAATCCACTCACAATAGGTACCCTATTTTAGTTTCAGTGTTGCTGATCTCGTGTAGTGTTTAGTTTTTTGTTTTAATTTTGATGATGCGTAATGGCAGGTATAGGTAGTGGTATACTAGGTGCTTATTGCTGAGTAGGTATTACTATCCTATAGTCTCATTCCAAATGGTCACCCTACCAACCTTGCTTGACTGAACGTCAAGATAATCACAATGATGCTATTATGTATTCTGTGATGATGCCTCCAAATTACGCCTCAATTTCTCCTAATTACGTAAGTAATAAGGAAAATTAAACGAACAAACAGGCTAATTTGTTGTCTTTATCCTTTGCACTGGTATTTGTAGGGTTGGCGAGTGATTAAGGTAGAACACAAGGCTATGATGCCGGCTAAAATTAGCAACACCCCAATTCTATCCGTGGGTGTCGTATATATAAACGCGGGATATTCATTCAGGGAATGGGCAGCAGCGTTCCCTGTAAATGCAACATCCTGCACTGCGCTCGCCAATCCGCCTGCCAAGCGTGGTGAGTATGGCAATTATTTTAGGCCCATGCCCAGCAGTGGACTGTTATGGCTGTTTTGGTTAATTTATTAACAAGGTGGGTGGTAGTGACTAGGTAGCGAAAACGAAAGATCATTATGTTATGATGTGTGAACCAAATCTTAGATACGTTGGAAAAATTCCTTCATGAAATACCTAAAGCCCATGAACTAATGGGAAGTGGAAAGCTATTACATTACTAGACAGCCTAATAGCGATTTTCCATTAAAGATAAACCTCAACTCGTACATATCGATGGTTAACCACCAACTCCGTTGTAAATTGCATGGCGGCTTGCCATATGGCTCTGATTAGATGGATATGCAAGGTTGAAGTAGCTACCTGAAAAGCAGGGTTGCAACTTTACCTACTGACCTTCATTTTCGTAATGTTTACCCCTTCTTCTTCTTCTGTTCGTGTGGGACACCGAGTTTACCCCTGAAAACATATCACATCTCTACCTTCTGAATCTACTCACCCTAACTCTGCATATAAGTCAAAATGTTGGTATAGGTCGGTCGGGCGTATACTCGGGCGTATAGATTCGGAAGCTTGGGTAAGCCTCGTCTTGGCAACATTTTACATGAAAACGTTTTGGTTAGGACCAAATTGTTCTTCAGTAGCTTTGCCCAATCTCGGTACAAAATCAGTATTTACAAATATTTAGTAACATTTAAACCTGCGTGTTGAAAGCGTTACATTTTTGAACTTGCGTGTCGAGAACGTAACTTAGTTTACCGGAAGCGTATATTTTTTTTATTATGAGGTCAAAGGTAATGTTCAATAGTGATCGATTGATAAGGAATTGGTGGAGTCAAGGTTATTGAAGTAGGTTTTGTGGAACTTTTATTGATATTTTGATAGTAGGTACCTGTGTAATAGAAACGTTATAGCTTTATTATTGTTTTCGTACGTAAATGTGACGTAGTAGGAAAGATTTTCATAGGTCCAATAGACCTTGAGAAGTTTTGCGTTATAATATAATCACTAGTGATGGGCCGAACATAGGATTCACCGAATCCGAATATTCGGTAAAAACTTTGCCGAACCAAATATTCGGCCGAATAATTCGGCAGGAATCGATGTCCATATAAAATAGTTATGATTATCACTTACGTTTACGAATTTCGCGCTGGTTCGCACCAGACCTCTGCGCTCTCTACCCTTTTTACATTGGAAACGGTGACATAAAATTAAAATAAAACTGCTTCACTGCTTATCTTAACTCTTAACACAACAATTTGCAATGTAATAGGTAGGCATATATAAAAAGGATAGGTACGTTATGACGATGTCACCGAACATACCGAAAAATGGTAAATGTGCCGAACATGCCGAATACCGAACATAAACCGAATATTCGGCCCATCTCTAAAATCACCGAAACATCTCGTTCAAACCACATCGAACCATACCTACCTACCTTCCAAACTACAAGCATTTTAACGATATGTGTCTGTATTCTATTTGATACCTATCTGTTTAAGGAATTTGACAAAAGTGAAGGAATAGTTATTGTTACTTTTTGTCATTTCTAATACGTTTATAATGCGTATATTGACTGCAGAAGGATCTACTAATAGTAGATAATAAAATAAACAAACTATTACAACGTAGTATGCAACATTAATGGCAGTCTGCTAATTAGTCCACGAACGGTAATGATGACGGACGACGGTTCGACATAAAACAATAACACTATACGTAGACGACTTTATCGTGCCACGACCATCCATAATACTCTATATACCTACCTTCATATTTAACGGTTATGATTATGACACTAATCTGTTCAGAATATTCAAGCTAACGAAACTACTTCCACTTACATTCTTAAATTAATTTTCAAACCAACATGAAATTATTATAAAATTAATTGAAAACATCTAGATGATCTATACCTATGATTATAATAATATGATTTATACCTAGGTAAGGTACGTCTCACTATAAGCTAGCTAGCGAACCCTTCTTTTATCTTGTCTTGGCGAACCTCACACTGGCACCGGTACAATGTGATATTCGCCGAAGACGTTCGCATATTTTTGTGTCTCACGCAACGCAACACAAAACAGTCAAAATCTGTAATTGTAAACAGCAGAGCGAATGAATTCGTGGGAAGATGCCGATCGAACAATCGGACGATTTAGTTTTCACTATCGAAGTCAATCGCCATTGTCTAAAACTTTCTCTTATTATTGCAGTTGCAGGCCTGCTGGGGAATACCAAGTGGGTAAAGTAAGACGTCTCGAAGCTCTGTTATTTATTTTCTTCAAAAAACCTAGTTCTTTAGTTTTTTATTAGGCAGTGCCCCCGCCAAGTCGAGCGCCAAGCAAACACTGCCGTATTATCCTTTACTGGAACCATTTCGAAGCATTTTCAGGCCCCTATACATATAAGAGCCTTTGGATAAGGCCAGAACGCAGATATGATTTTCTTCAAAAAACCTAGTTCTATTTATTATCTACAAATCTATTACTTATCCAACCGTTATAGTCACAGCTTTTCTTCATCTATCTAATATACATATAACATCTAGGTGTAATGTTTATTTGCACTCTACATTTGTGTCAATCGAGTGTAGGTAAGTACAACAAATTATATGTGCCCTTTTCGCTAATATAGAATGCATTATAATAAATAATTATAAGTAAAAAGTATTACGTGGTATTACGAATATTACACGAAAATGAGAACAGCGCTAAGCAAAATTCAATTACATGGATATCAAAAATTCTGCCTGAACTTTAAATCAAATCTATCTTCACATCAAGTCGGTAAATCAACCGTAGCATATCAATATTACGCCATCAAGACGCCACCGCTCCGCCAGAAATATAAATTGCTTGCATGAGGGCTAGAGGCAACTACCTACAATTTCATGTTACAGATACATTACCTGAAAAAAACATTTTTCGTTTTTCATTTTTGCTAGGCTGGATGGCCAGACGAGAAATGTACCTATCTTCACACGTACCAAGTGTGCTACAGAAAACTTTCTTGGCTCTATACTATCTAACCGATATTGCTTTCGTTATCATATTTTCTTGTCGATTGCATAAGCATTTTTATATTATTTTCTGTAATACTTCATCTCATCGATTGTGTATTGTCAAAGAGGTTTCGAGACCGTCATCTCATCTTTGTCGCCTTAATTTTATAAAGCAGGTAAAGCAAAACGTTAACAGGGTAAAACCTAACAAACTTAAAGATTAAAAATTGGTTAAAACAGAAATTGTTACTATTATTTTAATTCTATTCAATCTTTACAAAATACACCAAACTGCTTGAAATAAATGACCAACCTTCTACGACAAATGGGTTGGGCTGACTGACGAATGAGGCCGTTAGAGATTAGGGAGATACTTCCGGACCTTACGAAAAACTACGCAAACTTATCTTCCCTTTATCACGAAAGAAAGTGAAACATGAAGTATCTGGGAGCCCCGCTTATGTTCCCCAAGTAACTAAGCATTATTTGTTCTGTGCCCCAGGTTCCCCATGGCGATCGTCATAGAATGGCGATGGCATCAAACATCATGCTCTAAAAGTGAAGAGTCATAAATCTAGTTGATGTGTCGTTTTCCGGAAGGAACTGCTTAGGGTGGTAATGGTATGAGGCTCGAGTAGAGTCATTCGGGGTAAAAGTGCGCAGCGGGTAAAACTGCGCACCGTCGATACTACGGAATAGGGCGCAGGGACAGGGTCGCTGATTTGCTGGGAACACGTGTACCTGAACCGCCATTTTAGGTCCAGACACTCTATGCAGTGCGGGTCGATTTCCTACCTATTAGGACCGGAAATACCAAAACGTGGTTAAATTCGGACTTTGTTCAGTGCAAGGAAAAGTTTGTGGGAGTGTGGATTATGATCATGAAGAGCTTGCGTCTACTTTTTATTTTCTATACATATTGAAGTTCTTTTTCAGTAACAACATTTCAACCGTGCCTCTTAAAGTGTCAAAGTTACGATGATTGTTTTGAATACTCATTGAATGGGGTAAAACTGCGGGGGTAATAGTGCGCATATGACGTATGTGGCTAGATGTGCGCAGTTTTACCCCACTATAGTGATACTTAAAAACGCATTTCTATACAGAAATACCTATAATATATTAGATCTTTCTTTTTTTATTGTTTTAGACTATAAAATGCCTCGTAATGATAAAATATAAACATCCGATAAGACCCTTATTATTGTGAAACCCCTGTGCGCAATTTTACCCAACACACCGCGTAGTTTTACCCGCATCACGGGGAAGAAGTGCGCACTCTGACTTAGTCACTGTTTTTTTAAATATATGAAAAACCGCAGATTACATCGCAAGTTGTTTGTTTGTATTTGAGAGTCCATTAACCAAGATATAAGACAGCACATACAATGTGTTTTAAATCGCAGTAGTTTGGGAGTTATGAAGTGAAATATCCAAAAGTGCGCAATTTTACCCCGAATGACTCTATGGGGTTACAAGTCAAGAAAGTAGGTCGATTTAATGGAAGTTACTTACCTTAGTTTCTGCACTGTCATGAAAATTTATTACACTCTGTACGAAATAGTTGAGTAAAAAATGTTTGTTCAAGCCAAATTCAAAATGCACGTTTTATCGTTCTAGCGGAGTTTTGTTTTATGACTGCAATTCACATTCCAAGAGACAAAGTTTTCGAGGCATAGCTTCCTTATAAAGTGCATCTAAGTCAACAAAGCATTTCATTTCAATAAAGTCTTTTCCGTGTGATGCCGGCTTAGGATATCATCACAACATAATAACTTTCCCGTGGGTGTCATAAGAGGCGACCAAGGGATAAATTCATCCAGGTGTTCAATTCTTGGATGAATTTCGCAATCGCATTGAAACATGTTGCATTGCGCTCACCAACCCGCCTGCCAAGCGTGGTGAATTATGGCAAATACCCCCCTATTAGGGGGAGGCCCATGATCAGCAATAGAATTTATTGTGGCTGTTATTGTAGTAGTAGTAAAGCCTTAAAAACGTGACCCTCCATTCAACTATGACCGTTGATAATTAACCCAGTTGAAAAGCAAAGTAGGTAGGTATTTTGTTACATGCGTGAGACTTTTGCATAGAATGCTCACAATTCACAGTCTTTCCCTCATAAACATGAATTTGCAACTTTCTTACTTGTTGGTTTGCATAAACATTTTATGCAGATGTGGCGCAAGATAAATTAGCAGTTTTAGCGCAATTTCGTGAATTTAACAAATACCTAGTGTTATTAGCACTTTGTTCTGCTGCACTTTTTATTTTACCTCTTAATTTTTTACGTTGGTACTAAACTACATAAAATAACTAGCTAATTTTATTATACTTGCGAGATCGATTAATTAAATTTTACAAAATTTGAGATAGTTACAGTCGCCCCTTATTTTTTTCCAACCTGCCTGATGATAGGATAGATAGATATAATCTGATGATGACCTTGTTACATTAGGTAGGTACAGTAGGTACCTATATTCTCAGGTGATCCAAGAGAGATATTATATTATGTAGGTTATCCGAGATCAAAAAACCAGACAGCAGAAATATTTATAAACGTAATGAAATGACAAAGAATTAAAAAATCTAAGCCCAAAAAAATTTAAACATGAGCTTTTAGATTTCGAGCCCATTACAAAACCTTTTTGTCGTCATAATTAATTAGAGCATTGTCCACCGCTGGCCTTGACGAGGAAACTGAAAGTCACAGAGAAATGCGAGTCTAATAATTATACCGCAATGATTATCATATTTATTGTCCCGTGTTTCGTGTTAAATACAACGCTAACCTACTAAGATAGAGGTAGCTCTAGGTCTTTATTTTATTCATGTACGAAGCTTAATATAATATCTAGGTACTTAGGTAAGTATTTTATAAGTATAATGTGCAAATATTCACTGGGTCACGTTCTCATATTTTCTTAATTTTCTTACAACCAAAAACATTCCCATGATAAATGTTGCCAAGACGAATGTAAACTTGTGTACTCAGTTTTTGAACGTATTATCTAGATTGAAAAAGCGCTACCTATTGTTATGGGTTATGGTGACCCTGTAAAAAATATGTCAGATGTATTGTAGCTAGTCAAGATTGTGCCGCCGTGTGGTGCGTGCCGGCAGAGTAGAATAGCACCACCCCCTCTCTTCCCGTGGCGATCGTAAGAGGCGACCGAGGGATAAACCCGACCCAAACGACCCGTGTGGTGGCGGTTAATCCACCACTAAAGCATTCCCAAGGAGGGTTGACGTCTGGAAGGCGGCCGGTCGTAAAATTAAGCCAAATCCTTTGCAATAAAATTTTGTGTTCAATAATCTATGATGGGCTTACTCTTGACCCCAATCTTACCCTAGAGCAGAGATGGGATCTACGGTGAAGCGAGCTTGCCCAGAAGATGCCTATTCACTCTAGACTTATAGAGATTCAGGTTATATGCACTCGGAAATACAGACGCAGGCAGGGAATTCCATTCTTTAGCCGTGCGCATAATGAAAGATGATTTGAAGCGCTTAGTGCGTAATGTGGGTATATCAACTAAGAACGGATGATGGTAGCCGGCCGTGCGTCTGGATGTCCGATGGAAGAAAGGAGACGGTGGTATGAGCTCATGCAGCTCACGCGCACACTCTCCGAAGTACAATCTGTAGAAGACCGATAGGCAAGCAACCTTGCGGCGGTGAGCCAGGCTGTGAAGCTTGGTCGCCACCAGTTTTTTATCGCCTATTAATCTCTTGGCTCTGCGTTCCACCGAATCTAGTGCAGCAAGTTGGTATTTAGCCGATTTACACGCCCTAGCTCTATCTACCACTCCTAACTTTACAAACTCTACATCTCACCATTGCAGTCAAAACGTTAGGCTTCATCTTTTCCTTTAAGTTCACGTAATGGATAAGTACCTACCTAATGTTTTGAAAATATTATAAGTGGGAGATGTCGGTTCCAACAAAACGTTCACGAAGAGAGGCACCATTCACAACAAACAATTTTAAGCTCCCTGTCTCTGTAGGCTGGCATTAAAAAAACTTTATTTTATACGATAAACAAGCTTGAAGCCGTAAGTTGAAAAGTTTCTGCTAAGTAGGTAGATAAAAAGCAAGGAAAATACGAGGCTTTCGACATAGTTTCTCCACAGTTAAAAAATTTATAGCATTAGTTCTAGTCGGCAGTCGGCTCTACCAGCAAACATTAAATTACTAAGTTAGTGACTCTATTGTGACCTAGGTCAAACAAAACGACATATTCTACGCTTAGATTATCTACGCTGTAAGTACTTTTAGTATTTTTTACATACCTGCACTGCAATTTTATAGAAATGATTTTCAGTTTTCCTTAGGTAGATAAACTTTTCCAAAAAGGATTTTTAATATTTCAATCAAAAGGCCCGTGCAGGCAAATAACCACGAAGCAACATAGTGGCAGCTTAAGGATTTACCATTTATGGTATTTTAGGGGGTAGGTAGGTAATTAACTTTTGTTATCTGCTGATCCCTTATTTCTAAGAGCTCAAACTAGGTAGAGCTAGCAGATTCCAGAGTTCTGATATAGTGTGAAATTTTACTAGTGACCGATAGCGAAAACTCAGAACCGGCTGGTGATAAGGAACAACTTTCCTCAAGGAACATAGGTCGAAATACGAAAAATTATTTTGGACCTCCCATACAAACTTGCCGATCAGCTGATTTCAGTTACTATGGGAGGTCCAAATTTTTTTTTCGTATTTCGACCTAGGTATGTTCCTTGGGGAAAGTTGTTCCTTATCACTAGCCAGTTCAGAGTTTTCGCTATCGGTCACTAGTAAAGTTTTACCCTATATAAGTAGGTAGGTAGTTGGTTTTGATACAAAGTAAGAAAACTTGGAAACGAACCAATAATTTCGGATATGCTCAGACCGATACGATACAAACAAGAAAGAACTAGATAGGTAACTTACTTGCAAACCAAGCGCGAAAACTGATTTAGGAAACAACTTAGATAAGTAAGTACCTACTAGATAGGTTTTGTTCGAATGCGGTTCTTATTATTTTGATTTGATCAATGTCTGAGAAAAGTTTCTCAGGTATTATTAGGCCCCAGTACCCCACGTTGCGAACTTTTGGAAATTTATTATTTTATATACTATTGAGTTATAACCGTTGACACGAAAAGAAGAAGAAGTAGGTACCTACCTTTTTAGCATATTTTTAGGAATTAAGATTAGGTCGTTTGTAAAGGTAAGACGGCTTAACTTTACATATATATCAATATCAAAAATCTTAACACGAAAATTTTAGCACGATCTTTGAAAAATCTACCTACGTACATAATATTCATTCGTCCTACTGTTCCTACAGTCCACTGTATAGCTAGGTAGGTAAATAAACCATTACAAACACAAAAGATTTAGTCCACCCCATGGATTTTACCCTATTTCTCTCCCGAAACTTACCCAGGTATGAAGCATCCGTTTGGTTCCGTCAAGTAGTTTTGCCTTTCCCGCCCACTCACGTCTACCCACATTTTTTTACAGTATTTATTTACTAAAGTTTATTTTGTTAAAACGTAAACAAACCATGGTGCGGCTGTTCAGCCAAGCACGCACCCGCCGCCGCGAGTACCGTATCGTAACTAGCGAAGTAAAAGTACCTTGCCTTGCCTAGCTACGGCAGGGGGCATCTATGGAGTGCCATGCGCGCGCAAGAAAAGTAAAGGGAGTCATCATCAGCCATTTAGCCAAATTCACTCGCATTTCAGTGGATGAACGACCGGAAGGACCCTCTTTGACTACATTCAATCTGTAAAGGATGAATTAGTCGCTGGGAATTAGTTGCAAAACTATCCCGGTAGATGGAGCCCATCCACGCGATAGTGGACAAGATATATACTTGCTTAATTTCGCGGGCTCGATTAGAACCGCGGTAGCCCAGTTGGTTAGGGCGTCGGCAGTAGGTACTGATGCCGAAGGTCGCAGGTTCAAATCCTGCCTGGGGTGAAAATTTTGCAAGTTTTCCAAAAATAGTCAAAGACTTTCAACTACCTGCTAATGGTAAGCCTCTATGTGCCTACCTTCCGACGAAGCACGGAAACATCTTTCTTTTCGGATGATCAGTGGTTCTACCAATATTCTTACCAGACTGGGAACAAAGTCACTGAGTGATAAACATCAACTTTGCGAGTTGGATTGGAATCAAACCAGTACTTTGCGCCGCAGTCTGTTGTGATCACAGAGTACCTACCTACCTTTTTTTAAGGGGGGGTTGTGATGGACGTGAGCAAGATGTGAGTGAGTGATGGTCATTGTCTCTAAATCGCGGTTCTAGACAGCCCTCTGCCGCCGGCTATAGCCGGCGGCCACTGTCTCTAAATCGCGGTTCTCAGCCCTCTGCCACTTGGCCATATCGGCCGTCAAACTAAAATAATCGATATGAAGGAATCGATTTATTTAATTTCGCTTCAGTGTAAAAACCGGTAAATTATTCAGCAATCTCTACAATTATTTTTTTATGGCAATACTGACACGTACTGTCAGATCGGATAAAAATCGTTCAGGAAAAAGCGCGGGAAACTTCGGCTAGGAGGTTCATTTTTTGCTTTTGGTGAAATTAAAATTCATTTTTGTAGTTAAAAACGTTGCGGAAAGTGTGGTCTTGTAGATATTTCTTATATTTAGTGTCTATATTTGTATTTGTGTAAATAATTTGGTAAGTTTTTGTACATATAACTTGTAAATATTGATTTCATATGAAAGATCCCCCTGACCCCGATGATTGGGGGGGTTCAGGTTTCCTCGGAGGCCTGAATCTCCCTGTGGGAGCAAGTATTACTGTAGTGTCTGCGGAAGATAGTAAAATGGATACTGACGGCTCAGTAGCCTCGGTGTCGTCTAAGTCAGGTACTCGAAAGCGAACAAATTACTTACGAATTTGTCGCACATGTTCAAAACGGAAAAAGAAAAATGCGAATGGACAGCCTCTTGGCGATAGTTATTGCAAATGTAACACGGAAAATACAATTCTGATGAAAAAGGTAACCTATGTTCCGCAAGTTCCGAATATAAATGATAACGCTTTCCTGAAAAATGACAAGAAACCCGTTCCAACATCACCTAACAAAGCCGCGACTGAGACACCTCAAGGTGAATTTTCAGGCTCACCTCAACAACATGGTCATTCTCAAAGTCAGCATCAACATGATTCTCGCCAGGTTGGCCGCAGTGAGTATGTTCAGACAGATGCATCACCCTATTTGATTCACGTACAAAAAGTAGTAGAATCCCCTGATAGTGCAACCATCTTACACCCAATCACATTCGGCAACTTTTTAAAAAGAAACAATTTCCAAAATATAGTACCCGGCAGTGTCAAACGAATTGGCAGGAACCGCTGCGCCGTTGCTTTTTCCACCGGTGTGAAGTTAGCAGAAAAAGTTATCAGAAAATGTATAACCCGACCAAATTGAGAAGGTCAAATTTAAAATTTTCTAAATTGCCTCAAAATGCTCGGAAATGCCTCGAATGTGATGTAGGATGACTAGAAATACAACATTACATGCATTTCAATCACATTCAGCCAGTAAATCGGCCAAAATGCCTCAAAATCTACACCGTACTTTGGGCGCGCAATACGCTCGTTTTCTGGGCTTATGGCTGCACTAAGGGTGCTTAAAACGTAACTAATAACACAGATATAGGCCTGTCCAACGTGAAAATATTAATACAACGACAAAAAACGTTAATTAACCTAAATCTAGTAACTTTGAGAAAACCATAGACAACTAGCCTACAGCTCGTTCGATTTCTCCCAATTTCCTCGGCTTTGCATAAACCTGCGAAATGAAATAAGATATTTCTAGATTCTTCTCAGCAATATCTATCCAACGAGGTATAACTCAATAGGATTGAAACGGAAGAGCTATACAAAATAATGAGATAAGTAAAAATTTTCTGCTGAGCAGAAAATACCATAGATAGGTCAATGATCCCGACAATACGAAATATTAACAAATTATTTCCAGGTTTGTAATTTGCTTAAAATGAAGCTTTACTTATACAGAAATACTAATTATTTTCATAAACATGTTGATCCTACTTTGATTTGGGTACTTAATAAACTCTCCACGAAAATAAATCTCGCTGTTATAATATCTTAGTCACTTAGTCGCGCTAACCTAGCATGTTACGTAGTTGATGTGGTATTCACAGATCGACAATTACATAATCTATCAAATGGTATACTTCATACGGGATTAGAATCTTCAGGTTTGGCAAAATATTAGAATAAAACGATATTTTCTGTTCAACCGAAAATACCCATAGACAAACCGACCTCAGGACAGGACATTGCCCCTGACTCCACAAGAAATAAGATGACCGGGCCAAGGTTATTTCCAGCAATGTTGCCAACGTAAATAAAATTTTAAATATGGCGCCAAAAGAAAATCGAAAGCCAGGTCAATGACCCCATATTTCGTAAACTTTAGGTATTCATTTTATCAACTCCACAAGTAGATTCCAAAACGAATGTGGTATCAAACGATTTGTCTTATAAATACCTTTTCAAAAAGGTACGACTCAACAGGCCTGATACGGTCAGGCTATCTAATAACCTTGATATAATTTTTTTTCTGCTGAACTTTGTTGTGCTCATATCTCAGCTCCACAAGTAGATTCCAAAACGAATGTGGTATCAAAAGATTCGTCTGGTGAAGACCTTTCCAAAAAGGTATGACTCAACAGGCCTGATACGGTCAGGCTACGTGATTACCTAAAATTTATATTTTTTCTGCTGAACTTTGTTATGCTCAATATCTCAGCTCCACATGTAGATTCCAAAACGAATGTGGTATCAAAAGATTCGTCTTGTAAAAACCTTTCTAAAAAGGTATGACTCAACAGGCCTGATACGGTCAGGCTGTGTGATAACCTTGATTATAAGTTTTTTTCTGTTGAAATTTGTTATGCTCATATCTCAGCTCCACAAGTAGATTCCAAAACGAATGTGGTATCAAAAAAATTGTCTTGTGAAGACGATTCCAAAAAGGTATGACTCAACAGACTTGATACGGTCAGGCTATGTGATAACCTTGATTATAAGTTTTTTTCTGTTGAAATTACTTATGCTCATATCTCAGCTCCACATGTAGATTCCAAAACAAATGTGGTATCAAAAGATTCGTCTGGTGAAGACCTTTCCAAAAAGGTATGACTCAACAGGCCTGATACGGTCAGGCTGTGTGATAACCTTGATTATAAGTTTTTTCTGTTGAAATTTATTATGCTCATATCTCAGCTCCACATGCAGATTCCAAAACGAATGTGGTATTAAAAGATTTGTCTGGTGAAGACCTTTCCAAAAAGGTATGACTCAACAGGCCTGATACGGTCAGGCTGTGTGATAACCTTGATTATAAGTTTTTTCTGTTAAAATTTGTTATGCTCATAGCTCAGCTCCACATGTAGATTCCAAAACAAATGTGGTACTAAAATATTTGTCTTGTGAAAACCTTTCTAAAAAGGTATGACTCAACAGGCCTGATACGGTCAGGCTGTGTGATAACCTTGATTATAAGTTTTCTTCTGTTGAAATTTCTTATGCTCATATCTCAGCTCCACATGTAGATTCCAAAACGAATGTGGTATCAAAAGATTCGTCTGGTCAAGACCTTTCCAAAAAGGTATGACTCAACAGGCCTGATACGGTCAGGCTGTGTGATAACCTTGATTATAAGTTTTTTCTGTTGAAATTTGTTATGCTCATATCTCAGCTCCACAAGTAGATTCCAAAACGAATGTGGTATCAAAAGATTCGCTTGGTGAAGACCTTTCCAAAAAGGTATGACTCAACAGGCCTGATACGGTCAGGCTGTGTGATAACCTTGATTATAAGTTTTTTCTGTTGAAATTTGTTATGCTCATATCTCAGCTCCACAAGTAGATTCCAAAACGAATGTGGTATCAAAAGATTCGTCTTGTGAAAGCCTTTCTAAAAAAGTATGAATCAACAGGCCTGATACGGTCAGGCTGTGTGATAACCTTGATTATAAGTTTTTTCTGTTGAAATTTGTTATGCTCATATCTCAGCTCCACATGCAGATTCCAAAACGAATGTGGTATCAAAAGATTCGTCTGGTGAAGACGATTCCAAAAAGGTATGACTCAACAGGCTTGATACGGTCAGGCTGTGTGATAACCTTGATTATAAGTTTTCTTCTGTTGAAATTTCTTATGCTCATATCTCAGCTCCACATGCAGATTCCAAAACGAATGTGGTATCAAAAGATTCGTCTGGTGAAGACGATTCCAAAAAGGTATGACTCAACAGGCTTGATACGGTCAGGCTGTGTGATAACCTTGATTATAAGTTTTTTCTGTTGAAATTTGTTATGCTCATATCTCAGCTCCACATGTAGATTCCAAAACGAATGTGGTATCAAAAGATTCGTCTTGTGAAAGCCTTTCTAAAAAAGTATGACTCAACAGGCCTGATACGGTCAGGCTGTGTGATAACCTTGATTATAAGTTTTTTCTGTTGAAATTTGTTATGCTCATATCTCAGCTCCACATGCAGATTCCAAAACGAATGTGGTATCAAAAGATTCGTCTGGTGAAGACGATTCCAAAAAGGTATGACTCAACAGGCTTGATACGGTCAGGCTGTGTGATAACCTTGATTATAAGTTTTCTTCTGTTGAAATTTCTTATGCTCACATCTCAGCTCCACAAGTAGATTCCAAAACGAATGTGGTATCAAAAGATTCGTCTGGTGAAGACCTTTCCAAAAAGGTATGACTCAACAGGCCTGATACGGTCAGGCTGTGTGATAACCTTGATTATAAGTTTTTTCTGTTGAAATTTGTTATGCTCATATCTCAGCTCCACATGCAGATTCCAAAACGAATATGGTATCAAAAAATTCGCCTGGTGAAGACCTTTCCAAAAAGGTATGACTCAACAGGCCTGATGCGGTCAGGCTGTGTGATAACCTTGATTATAAGTTTTTTCTGTTGAAATTTGTTATGCTCATATCTCAGCTCCACATGTAGATTCCAAAACGAATGTGGTATCAAAAGATTCGTCTTGTGAAAACCTTTTTAAAAAAGTATGACTCAACAGGCCTGATACGGTCAGGCTGTGTGATAACCTTGATTATAAGTTTTTTCTGTTGAAATTTGTTATGCTCATATCTCAGCTCCACATGCAGATTCCAAAACGAATGTGGTATCAAAAGATTCGTCTGGTGAAGACGATTCCAAAAAGGTATGACTCAACAGGCTTGATACGGTCAGGCTGTGTGATAACCTTGATTATAAGTTTTCTTCTGTTGAAATTTCTTATGCTCATATCTCAGCTCCACATGTAGATTCCAAAACGAATGTGGTATAAAAAGATTCGTCTGGTAAAGACCTTTCCAAAAAGGTATGACTCAACAGGCCTGATACGGTCAGGCTGTGTGATAACCTTGATTATAAGTTTTTTCTGTTGAAATTTGTTATGCTCATATCTCAGCTCCACATGCAGATTCCAAAACGAATATGGTATCAAAAGATTCGTCTGGTGAAGACCTTTCCAAAAAGGTATAACTCAACAGGCCTGATACGGTCAGGCTGTGTGATAACCTTGATTATAAGTTTTTTCTGTTGAAATTTGTTGTGCTCATATCTCAGCTCCACATGCAGATTCCAAAACGAATGTGGTATCAAAAGATTCGTCTGGTGAAGACCTTTCCAAAAAGGTATGACTCAACAGGCTTGATACGGTCAGGCTTTGTGATAACCTTGATTATAAGTTTTTTTCTGTTGAAATTTGTTATGCTCATATCTCAGCTCCACAAGCAGATTCCAAAACGAATGTGGTATCAAAAGATTCGTCTTGTAAAAACCTTTCTAAAAAAGTATGACTCAACAGGCCTGATACGGTCAGGCTGTGTGATAACCTTGATTATAAGTTTTTTCTGTTGAAATTTGTTATGCTCATATCTCAGCTCTTCAAGTAGATTCCAAAACGAATGTGGTATCAAAAGATTCGTCTGGTGAAGACCTTTCTAAAAAGGTATGACTCAACAGGCCTGATACGGTCAGGCTGTGTGATAACCTTGATTATAAGTTTTTTCTGTTGAAATTTGTTATGCTCATATCGCAGACTGAGACGATTCGCGTTTTAAACGTTTTCGCCGAAAACTAACAGCGACATCTCTTGGCGAGTAATGCTTTTTTCCCGCGGAATAATAGGTTGCAGCGGGTGAAACCGCTGACGGGCAGCTAGTTAATAATATTGCTTCAAAACCGTACCAATGACACATCACCACCGCAATGAACATCTGAAAACAAACAATATTTTTTTTATTTTACAGACCCAACTAAAAGACTTTAAAGGTTGCTTTAAAGTATTTGAAGGTTGAACTACCCATGTAGTACACAGCAAAGTAACGAACCAACTTATTTATACCAGGGGTAATTCTGAGGCCAAATTATTTTTACCAAGAATTGGGAAGGAGAGGGAGTTGAGGAAAGAAAGCAGCAATTTGAAGTTAGTCGGGCAATAAGGAGAAAATTGAAATAAATTGAAGAAAATGTGGTCCGGGGAGACTTCAACCAATAAACATTTACAAACAGATGAATCTTTACTGTCTTTTAACCCAGTTTCAAGAATGGCCAAGCCCTAGCCTGCAGATGGTGGTTTCTTTGCCAATAAGCAACTAAAATGTACTACAAATCGAGACATGAGAAGTATTCTTTGCACGAGACTACAAATATTCAACAAGGTCAATATATATCCTCTTTCACAGAACACACACTCCTTGGGCTCCTTGGTCAATCAATATGACATTTGAGTGCATAGTAACTCAAAATGGCGCCATGTTGGCAACAATGAATACGAGTGTTGCCATATTCAATTAAGTATTATCTATGGTCGACCGTCGGCATTTTTTTAAGGCAAATGCATCGCTTTAAACAGCCAACGTAATAGGTGTCAATTCAAGTTCCAAACAATTAAATTTTGACATAGCCTGACCGTTTCAGGCCTGTTGAGTCGTACCTTTCTGGAAAGGACTTCCCAAGACGAATCTTTTGATACCACATTCGTTTTGGAATGTACATGTGGAGCTGAGATATTGAGCATAACAAAGTTCAGCAGAAAAAACATAAATTTTAGGTTATCACATAGCCTGACCGTGACCGTATCATGCCTGTTGAGTCATACCTTTTTAGAAAGGTTTTCACAAGACGAATCTTTTGATACCTCATTCGTTTTGGAATCTGCATGTGGAGCTGAGATATGAGCATAACAAATTTCAACAGAAAAAACTTATAATCAAGGTTATCACACAGCCTGACCGTATCAGGCCTGTTGAGTCATACCTTTTTGGAAAGGTCTTCACCAGACGAATCTTTTAATACCTCATTCGTTTTGGAATCTGCATGTGGAGCTGAGATATGAGCATAACAAATTTCAACAGAAAAAACTTATAATCAAGGTTATCACATAGCCTGACCGTATCAAGCCTGTTGAGTCATACCTTTTTGGAATTGTCTTCACCAGACGAATCTTTAAATACCTCATTCGTTTTGAAATCTGCATGTGGAGCTGAGATATGAGCATAACAAATTTCAACAGAAGAAAACTTATAATCAAGGTTATCACACAGCCTGACTGTATCAGGCCTGTTGAGTCATACCTTTTTAGAAAGGTTTTCACAAGACGAATCTTTTAGTACCACATTCGTTTTGGAGTCTACATGTGGAGCTGAGATATGAGCATAACAAATTTCAACAGAAAAAACTTATAATCAAGGTTATCACACAGCCTGACCGTATCAGGCCTGTTGAGTCATACCTTTTTGGAAAGGTCTTCACCAGACAAGTCTTTTAATACCACATTCGTTTTGGAATCTACATGTGGAGCTGAGATATGAGCATAACAAATTTCAACAGAAAAAACTTATAATCAAGGTTATCACACAGCCTGACCGTATCAGGCCTGTTGAGTCATACCTTTTTGGAAAGGTCTTCACCAGACAAATCTTTTGATACCACATTCGTTTTGGAATCTACTTGTGGAGCTGAGATATTGAGCATAACATAGTTCAGCAGAAAAAACATATATTTTAGGTTATCACATAGCCTGACCGTATCAGGCCTGTTGAGTCATACCTTTTTGGAAAGGTCTTCACCAGACAAATCTTTTAATACCACATTCGTTTTGAAATCTACATGTGGAGCTGAGATATGAGCATAACAAATTTCAACAGAAAAAACATATAATCAAGGTTATCACACAGCCTGACCGTATCAGGCCTGTTGAGTCATACATTTTTGGAAAGGTCTTCACCAGACGAATCTTTTGATACCACATTCGTTTTGGAATCTACATGTGGAGCTGAGATATGAGCATAAGAAATTTCAACAGAAGAAAACTTATAATCAAGGTTATCACACAGCCTGACCGTATCAGACCTGTTGAGTCATAACTTTATAGAAAGGTTTTCACAAGACGAATCTTTTGATACCACATTCGTTTTGGAATCTACTTGTGGAGCTGAGATATTGAGCATAACATAGTTCAGCAGAAAAAACATATATTTTAGGTTATCACATAGCCTGACCGTATCAGGCCTGTTGAGTCATACCTTTTTGGAAAGGTCTTCACCAGACAAGTCTTTTAATACCACATTCGTTTTGGAATCTACATGTGGAGCTGAGATATGAGCATAACAAATTTCAACAGAAAAAACTTATAATCAAGGTTATCACACAGCCTGACCGTATCAGGCCTGTTGAGTCATACCTTTTTGGAAAGGTCTTCACCAGACGAATCTTTTGATACCACATTCGTTTTGGAATCTACATGTGGAGCTGAGATATGAGCATAAGAAATTTCAACAGAAAAAACTTATAATCAAGGTTATCACACAGCCTGACCGTATCAGGCCTGTTGAGTCATACTTTTTTGGAAAGGTCTTCACCAGACGAATCTTTTGATACCACATTCGTTTTGGAATCTGCATGTGGAGCTGAGATATGAGCATAACAAATTTCAACAGAAAAAACTTATAATCAAGGTTATCACACAGCCTGACCGTATCAGGCCTGTTGAGTCGTACCTTTTTGAAAAGGTATTTATAAGACAAAACGTTTGATACCACATTCGTTTTGGAATCTACTTGTGGAGTTGATAAAATGAATACCTAAAGTTTACGAAATATGGGATCATTGACCTGGCTTTCGATTTTCTTTTGGCGCCATATTTAAAATTTTATTTACGTTGGCAACATTGCTGGAAATAACCTTGGCCCGGTCATCTTATTTCTTGTGGAGTCAGGGGCAATGTCCTGTCCTGAGGTCGGTTTGTCTATGGGTATTTTCGGTTGAACAGAAAATATCGTTTTATTCTAATATTTTGCCAAACCTGAAGATTCTAATCCCGTATGAAGTATACCATTTGATAGATTATGTAATTGTCGATCTGTGAATACCACATCAACTACGTAACATGCTAGGTTAGCGCGACTAAGTGACTAAGATATTATAACAGCGAGATTTATTTTCGTGGAGAGTTTATTAAGTACCCAAATCAAAGTAGGATCAACATGTTTATGAAAATAATTAGTATTTCTGTATAAGTAAAGCTTCATTTTAAGCAAATTACAAACCTGGAAATAATTTGTTAATATTTCGTATTGTCGGGATCATTGACCTATCTATGGTATTTTCTGCTCAGCAGAAAATTTTTACTTATCTCATTAATTTGTATAGCTCTTCCGTTTCAATCCTATTGAGTTATACCTCGTTGGATAGATATTGCTGAGAAGAATCTAGAAATATCTTATTTCATTTCGCAGGTTTATGCAAAGCCGAGGAAATTGGGAGAAATCGAACGAGCTGTAGGCTAGTTGTCTATGGTTTTCTCAAAGTTACTAGATTTAGGTTAATTAACGTTTTTCGTCGTTGTATTAATATTTTCACGTTGGACAGGCCTATATCTGTGTTATTAGAATTACGTTTTAAGCACCCTTAGTGCAGCCATAAGCCCAGGAAACGAGCGTATTGCGCGCCCAAAGTACGGTGTAGATTTTGAGGCATTTTGGCCGATTTACTGGCTGAATGTGATTGAAATGCATGTAATGTTGTATTTCTAGTCATCCTACATCACATTCGAGGCATTCCCGAGCATTTTGAGGCAATTTAGAAAATTTTAAATTTGACCTTCTCAATTTGGTCGGGTTATACATTTTCTGATAACTTTTTCTGCTAACTTCACACCGGTGCTTTTTCCAACTACAAAGATGCAAACGATTTTCTCAAGAGTGATCTTTTAGTCATGTATAAATTCAAAGCTATTATTCCGACCTTTAATATCACACGGATGGGACTGGTACGTGGCGTGCCCTCTGATTGGACTGAGGAAGAAATATTGGAAAATATTTCCACTCCCATTGGTTGTGGAAAAATTCTAAAGATAAGGAGATTGAATTATAAAGTTCAAGTTAATGGTCAAGCTACATGGAAACCATCGCAGTCGGTAGTAATAACATTTGATGGCCAGGTGCTCCCTAAAAGATTGTTCATGTGCTATAATGCCCTACCCGTAGAAGTCTACACTTACCCCACAATCCAGTGCTTTAACTGTTGTAGATATGGACATACTAAAGCCCTATGTAGGTCAACAAAGCCAAGGTGTTACAAATGTGGTGCAGACCACTCCGGTGAATCTTGTGAGAGAGAAGAAGATTCTGCTTCTTGTATAATGTGTGGTGGGTTCCATTATGCTACCAGCAAAGTGTGCCCCGAGTTCATACGACAAAAGGAGATTAAAGTAAGGATGGCAAATAGTTGTATATCATATGCAGAAGCGAGCAAACTGTTTCCACCTGCATCAAAGTCATATGCTGATGTCTTGATATCGAATCATACTGAATCTGAAAAGAATTCTCCAAGTAGCCCTCCTCGCATTTCTTACAAAAAAACTATTTTCAAAAAGCCACGTTCTCCTCCTAATACAGAAAGTGGGTATGACAGAGCAGCACATAATGCGCTGCTAAATGAGTTCAAAATACCAGAACCTCAAAACGGTTGTGCTTTGGCTCCTAAAGAGAATGACCCTAAATATGACGCAATCATAAACACCATCCTTGCTCTTATCAGTACATTGATTCAATCTAATCTTTTTAAACCGTCCCACGTTGCCCCAGTTACTGAACTCATGCGTATTTTAAAAGACATTTCTAATGGATTCCAAAATAATCCAGTGGAATTGCAGGAGCGTAATACCTAAAAAAAGTGACCTTATCTACTTAATCAATAAATTTAATCCTATAATATTAGCGTTAGTGGAAACTTGGTTAAAACCCGAATATGTTTTTAACATTTCGGGTTACACCTGTCTCCGCGATGATAGACCTGACGGGTATGGCGGCGCCGCTATACTCATAAAAAACACTTTATCTTTTACACAAATACATTTTCGACCTCACGATTTTAGTGATATAATTAATGTGATAGGTTTAAAATTCCAAAATATTTCTTTCGTCTCAATTTATTTATCCCGATCTTCAGTAGATATACTTAATGAATTACATGGTATATTAGCTGATGTTTCGGGTCCATGTTTAGTCCTGGGTGATTTTAACTGCCATCACCAGTCTTGGGGTAGTGGTGTTACGAATGTTGAAGGTGAGCGATTGTTGGAAATTTTGGATGATAGAAATTTATGCATACTTAATACTGGTGCGCCAACGAGGCGTACGAATCCTAATGTAAATATTAGCGCAGTAGATTTATCGATTTGTTCCCCTAATTTAGCCTCTAATTTTACTTGGAACCCTTTGCCTTCTACCTTAGGAAGTGATCATTTCCCACTCATAATATCATGTCCTATTCAATGCCCAACCACTCGAAAACGTAGCCCTCGCCTAAAATATAAACTTAACAACGTGGATTGGATACAATTTAAAAACCTTGTGGAAGCTAAAATATCAGAATTACCTCGGGTTATTGAAGGTAGTGAGGCTATTTCTTCTGAAGCTGTGGCTCAGTGTATGATAGAGGCAGCTGATCAGTTATTCCCTATTAAACGCCCTTCATCTAATAAGATTCCACTTCCACCTTGGTGGGACAGACAGTGTTCTGAGGCTGTAAAAAGTAGAAAGGATGCTGAAAAAGCTTACGCTGAGAATATGTCTGATGAAAATTTGGATATACTAAATAATACTATCCGCGAAACTCAAGAGTTCCTTAAAAATAAAAAACAAGAGGGCTGGAGAGGGTAATATTAGACGATTCAGATCGGCTTTTAATGAGTACTTTTCTCCACTGTCATTGCCTTCATCAGTAATTGAGGATTTCTTGGATAACTTAGCACCTCCCACTGTTCCTGAAAGTTTAATCCCTTCTCCACTTTTTCCTTCACCAAGTAGTTTATATTCCCCGGATTCATTGTTTACTATGTATGAATTGAAGGGGGTTTTGTCAACGGTGAGAGATTCGTCCCCTGGAGAAGATGGAATCCCATATTCCTTTCTTATGCACCTTAGCGACACTTCTTTGAATTATTATCTAAATATCATTAACTCAATTTTAATATCTGGTAATATTCCTCCATCCTGGAAATCCCAAGAAGTAATTCCCATTAAAAAACCCAACAAACCTGCAAATGAAGCAAAATCTTTCAGGCCTATAGCACTGTCGTCTGTGATTGCTAAGGTAGCTGAACATTTAGTTAAGAATCGTTTGGAATGGTTTATAGAACATAACAAATTATTAGCTGAAAGTCAATATGGTTTTAGAAAAGCAAGATCTACATTAGACAATTTGAGTATTTTGACTACAGATATTCACTTAGCTTTTTCGTGTAACAAGTCAGTTATTGCAGCTTTTTTAGATATTAGTTCAGCATATGACAATGTTATCATATCCATTCTTCAAAGAAAACTTATAGCTCTTAATGTGCCTGCAATACTAGTGAATTTTGTAATCAATTTACTATCCCAAAGATTAATATCAGTTGTTATAGATGACAATTCTAAAATATCTCGTAACGTTTTTAAAGGTTTACCACAGGGTTCAGTTTTAAGCCCAATTTTATATAATATCTACACCTATGACCTGGAGTCAACTTTAAGCAACTCTTGTAATATCTTACAGTATGCGGATGACCTCCTTTTATACACTGTAAATAGTTCTTTGGAAGAAGCATCCACTTCATTGAGTTCTTCTCTTGACTTGCTTAAATGTTGGCTTGATTGTAATGGACTGGATTTGTCCGTTACAAAGAGTAAAGTTGTGGTATTTTCTAGAATGCAATCTGTCCCACCGGTTTTAGTTACTTATGATTGTCATCCTTTGCTGGTTGAGGGAAGTGCAAGATTTTTGGGCGTTATATTGGACAGCAAACTTACTGGATTGCCTCACTTTGAGTATGTTACTTTGAAATGTGAACGTTTAATTAATATTTTGCGTTGTCTTTCGGGAGTTTGGTGGGGAGCGCACCCTTTCTCTATGAAACTTTTATATAATGCACTTATACGGTCTGTTCTTGATTATGGCACTTTTCTTTTGGGTAATGGTAGTGTACTCGGCCTAAAGAAACTAGATTCAATTCAATCTAAAGCCCTCAGAATCATCACAGGAGCAATGAAGTCTAGTCCAATAAATGCATTATAGGTAGAATGCTGTGAATCCCCATTAAAATTAAGACGTCAGTATCTTAGCGATAGGTTTTTATTCAAATCCTTCCAGTTCTCAAATCATCCTTTACATTCAAAACTACAATCCTTAAATGAATATATCTTAACAGCTCGTTATTGGCAGCACAAATCAGTTCCTTGCCTAGTCCAAAGTTATCGCAAAATTTTATCTATTAATAGTCAAATTTACCGGTCCCATTCCTTGAGTTTATTTGAATCTGATTTCGAAACTTTACTTATACGCCCAAACATTCGATATGATTTGGGTGTGGAGAGAAATGATAGTAATGCTAATATAACTTTTATGTGTAATATTGATAATGAAAACTGGGAGGATTACTATCATATATTTACAGATGCATCTAAGATTTCAAATAATGAAGATGTTGGTGTGGGCGTTTATCTAGCTCAGCTAAAATTAACAGTTAAGGTAAAACTACCCCCAGAATCATCAGTGTTTACTGGGGAATGTTATGCTCTTCTTAGAGCGGTAGAGTTAGTATTGTTGTCGAATTTAAAGAAAACTGTAGTATTTTCAGATTCTAAAAGTGCACTTCAGGCATTAGAAAAGTTTCCATTTAAAATGAAACCGTACTATCCCATCGTATTTGATATTCGTAAAAAACTGGGTTTATGCATGTCTAAAGGATTATCAGTTGTTTTTTGCTGGGTTCCTAGCCATTGCGGCATAGCGGGGAATGAAAAGGCTGACAAGTTGGCTAAAGAAGCAGTGCAGGATGGTGACTTGTATCCGTATATAAATTATTGCCATGATTTGGTCACTCTGCCCGGGATCTATCTTCGGGACTCCTGGAATAGACTTTGGTCAGAGAGTGGTCAGTTAAAGGGGAAATATTACTTTAGTATGCAGCCTGCTATTCCTGTTAAACCATGGTTCTTCAAAGTAAAGTTATCTAAAACTGTTACGTCAATTATTATTAGAATGCGCCTGGGGCATGTTTGTACTCCGGCACACTTGGCAAGATTCAATATTGTGAATAATAATATGTGCGAGTGTGGAGATGATGTTGGAGATTTGGACCATATTTTCTTTTCCTGTTCCCGTCATGATCGTTCCATCTTCATGCAGTCACCCCAGATCACTTATATATATGTCCGCAGTCACTGCAGTCCCTTCGTGTTCCTTTTTTTTTTTTTTTTCTTTTTCGTTCCAATGGAACAGGCGAAGATCTTTATGACCATGCTGCCTAGTCTTCAGTATTTTTCTTTTTCTTCAAGTCATCCAGAAATAATGTCTTCAGTATTATTATTTTTCAAAGTCAATTCCATTAAAATGTCTTCAGTAATTTTATTCTTCATAGTCAAATCCAATAAAAATGTCTTCAGTATTATTCTTCAAAGTCAAATCCAGTAAATTATGTCTTCAGAAATATAATTGTTGAGAGTCAAATCAAATAAATAATGTCTTCAGTAATCTTATGTATTTTTTTCTAAGTAGTCATGTTTAGTATTACTACCTTTTTTGGTATTCTTTTTTCCTTTCATATGGCAAGTTTCTTATCCTTGAAACGTCATTTCTTATCATAGTTCAATATCATTCATTATCAATCAAATAAAAATGCTATTAAAATCTCTTCTACCGTGCTTATTATGTATTTAAACAAACTTTTATAAGTATCAGAGTTTTTAAGTAATTCCGATATGGCGCGCGGGACTAAATTAGGGCCACCATAAATTACAATTAGCTCATCCATCAGCAGAAGGCGTTGTATGCCGAATGATGAGCAATCAAAGAAGATGTGAGCCAAAGTTTGCTCTTCCTGTGACTGACAATAATTACAATGAGAAGTATCAGCCATCCTCATGCGAGAAAGGTGAGAATTAATTCGACAATGTCCCAAACGGAGACGAGAAATAACAGAGTAAAATTTTCTATTTACATAATTTTGACTCTTGCAAAACCAGGGTGTTTCATTAATTTTAACTCCAAGAGCAGCAAACCACAAGCCCTTATTTTCAACCTGTGTTGATTGTTGCCAGTGTCTCGTCCATCTTTCACACATTCTCTGCTTTAGAGTTAAGTTTAAATCAGAACAAGGCAAAGACACACCATGAATTGTTGCTGTAGCAGCATTATTGATAGATCTTGCAAGAAAATCAACCCTTTCATTTCCTAGGACGCCAATATGTGAAGGGACCCACATGAAATTTACTGATATACTTTTTGATGAGAATAACCTAAACCAGAGCTGCTTTATTTCATAAATTATGTAGTTAGTGTCAGCATGAATCTTGTGATTTTCTAAACTTCTTAATACACTCATGCTGTCACTCACTATGACCCACTTTTGACAATCCCCCTGATGCTCATCAATATGTCTAAGTGCTGCCAGCACTGCCACAGCTTCTGCTGTGAAAAGCTCGCTTTCGGATCAATTTTATATCCTATCCCTGTATTTAATCTTCTATCAAAAATAGCAAATGAAACACTTGTCTCCGTTTTGGAACCATCTGTATATAGAAACCAATGATCAGACCATTCCGAAAACATTTCATAAACCTGTTCTTTGGATGTTAAATCACTATTGATAATAACATTAATAGGTGGATATTTGCTATGAAACAGACCTTGATAACAAGGTAAAATGGAATTTGATCTATAAATATTAATATTTTGCAGAAATTGCAAAAATGGACTAAGTTCTTGAAGAACAAAAGATTTATTACCAAGAATTGGCAGAGAATCAGATAAACTAGCTAAAAGTGGATTTGAACTGACATAGTTCAATTTAAGAAGAAATCTTTCTTTTAAATAAATGAATCTAATTGCTAAGGGTGGAAGCTTACATTCCACTTGCATAGCATTAATAGGAGTTGTTCTAAAAGCTCCTGTAATAAGGCGCATACATTTGTTTTGAATTTTATCTAATAATTCCACATATTTTTTCTCGGAGGCAAAACAAAGAAACCCATATTCAAAGTGACTCCTTACCAATGATTTATACAAAATTAACAATATTTTGAATCTGCTCCCAGTATGTTCCACATAGCGACTTCAAGACATTAAACGCTTTATTGGCTTTTGTAGTAATGCGATCAACATACATTTTCCAGGACAAATTATGAGTGAAATTCACCCCCAAAAATTTAACATCAGAGCAAACAGGAAGTGCAACATTATTGTAACGGACACGAGGAGTAATTCTTGATCTCTTGCCAAATATTACTACTTTGGATTTTGAAGGATTCACATCAAGATTAAGGTATGTAAAATATTGACACAAGTTTGCCAAAGCCATATTAGCAGTCTCAGCAACATGTGTTATGTCAGTTCCCGACGCATATACAACCAAGTCATCAGCAAATTGCAAATTTTTTACTTGTGAACCCAATATTAAATTTAAACGACGAATATACAAAATGAATAACAAGGGGAGACAGAATCCCTCCCTGACAAACCCCTAATGAAGATAGTCTTGGACCGTAAAGGTGATTATTATATTTAACATATACCTCTCTTTCAGATAAAAATCCTTGAATCCAGTCTACCAGTTTACCAGGGATACCAATAGATACCAGTTCTTTGCAAAGTACCGCAATGTTTACGCTATTAAAAGCACCAGAAATATCAAAGAAGACAGCTAACAAAAATTTATTGCTAGCTAAGGCAGTTTGTACATCTAAGTGAAATTGACATATACTGTCACGTGCAGAACGACCACGCCGAAATCCAAATTGATTAGATGGTAAGAGTGCATTTTGTTCTATAAAAAATTCTAAGCGTTGTTTTATAAGTTGTTCAAATATTTTACTTACACAAGATGTAAGAGCAATAGGCCGATATGAGTTTGGATCTGATCTAGGTTTATCTGGTTTTAAGATTGGTACTAAAAGGTCTGTTTTCCACTCATGTGGTATTATGTTATGAGCCCAAAGTAGATTGATAAGATGCAAGAAAATTTTAAGAGTTTCATGGTCCATTTTCTTAAAAACCGCATAATTAATGCCATCTAATCCATGAGCCGTATCTCTTCTTGATTTTATTGCGGATTTGAGTTCCTGAATGGAAAATGGTTCAAGAATGAAGTGATTATTAGAGTTTTCATTACTACAAAAATCAATATTCAAATGATAACTTGTAAAATCAGGTGTATATTTTTTTTTAAAAAGTCAGCTATCCAACTATCATCGCTGGTATTCGAAACAGTAAATGATTTATTGAATTTCCTAATAAATTTCCAAATAATAGATAATGGAGTACAACGATTAAAAGTATTACAAAGAGACGCCCAACTGTTTTTCCTCTCAGTCTTTAAAATGCGTTTTTTGACGGCCTGCAGCCTTTTGAATTCCAAATATGATTCCTCTGAAGGATCATATTTGAAATTCAAATAAGCTTGCTTGGCTTGTAAGACAGCATCCGCACACTTGCTGTTCCACCAGGGAACGCTCAATCTTTTAGAATGTCTATGACATGAAGGACTGTTATTCCAACTGTTCGAAGAACAAACGGTAGATGAACCAGAAATCGATTTTTCTATGGCTAATTTCAAAATCTGACAGAATGCTATATAAGCATCTTGAGGAGAGAACATATCCAACCTAAACTGCAACATTAAATTCTTTAAGTTATTTTCAAACATTTTCCAATCTATCATTTTATATTTTGGATAGATGGGCAAATGTTTATCGCTATTAAGACAATTAAAGTCAGCACTAGTACTATTACGACTGTTTAACATACATTTTATTAATATTGGAAGATGATAACTACCAAGCGGGTCATTGTGGATGAACCACTCACAACAGGGTGCTAATGAAGGTGACACTAATGTCAAATCTAGCGCATTTGGACGCCACGTTAAAGATCCAACAGTAGTTACTTGACCATCGTTCAACAAAACTAAATTATTTTCATCTATTATTTCAAGGACATCTCTACCTCTCGGCTGCGTGTCAACACAACCCCAAGAAATATGATGTGCATTGAAATCACCAGCGAAAATCATTGGACTGGGAATAGACTTTATAAGCAAATCAAGTTTGTATTTGTCAAAGGAAGGAGTTGAATTTGTAGGAATGTACAAACTTACTATACTTAACTCTTTATTATTGATTTTAATTCGAACGCAAATGTTTTGTAGAGAGTTATCGAAATTAGTATCGATTTTGGAGTACGATATATTATTATGTATTAATATTGCGACACCATTATGTTTATTGCCACAATCATTTCTTTCTACCTGGTAACCTCGAATATTAAATCTAGTATCAGGTCTCAGCCAGGTTTCGGAAATGATTGCTATATGTATATTAAAATCGTATAAAAATTGAGTCAAACTAAACTTATTGGAGCTAATACCTTGTGCATTCCATTGTAAAATGTTAAGACTATCCATTAGTTATTATTTTTATCTTTTTTATACAGTGTTTGTTTTAAAGTTTCACGTATAGACCCAGAGTTTATGGGTGCGTCTTTGTTTGATAATAATTTTGTTATAGTTTCTACTATTAAGCTCAAAAATACTTCAGATTTAGATAAATTTTGTATGTGTGTATTTATGGATTTAGCAGTTAACTGTGGAAACTGAGTCTCATTGAATAAATCGGAATACCGGGCAGAACGGGATTTTATTTGGTTTTCTTCCAGTTTTTGTTTTTTGACGGGACAAGATGTTGAAATGGCCACATGGGCCCCACCACAGCTGACACACTTTGCGTTTTTTAACTCGACTGTACAAGTTTTGAAACTGTGTTCCGCAGAACAGATTGAACAAACCTCAGCGTTTTTGCAGAATTTTGCTATGTGCCCGAACTTATGACAACGCAGACATTGCTTTACCGGAGGTACGTATGTCCTGACTTCGTATCTCCACGAGTCAAGACACACGTATTCCGGCAACTGAGCTGAGCCAAATGTTACCGCTACTGTCTGAGTTGGCAAGAATTTTGTCACCCCATCCTCGTCACGAACTTTGCGCATGAAGCGTCTTACTTGTACTACATTTTTGGAACTGCCTATCAAGGAGAAAATTTTCTTGTTAGACAGGCTAACTGGGACTGAGGTGAGGACACCGGTCGTCTCAGTACCGCCTGCTGGAATTGAAGCTTTTAGGAACAGTTCATCAAGGAATTTCTTGTTCTGTAAGAAGACGTTTGCATTGTTTGATAGATCAAACGTTACGCCTATTTTAAATTTGTTGATCGACTTTAGATGCAACACGCCAGCGACACAATGTTTCCGTATGTTTTGTGACAATTTAAGACGGTCACTGTCAGAAAACGGCTTACTCTCGTCTTTATGTTGAAGAAAAACGATGTATTCGCCTTTCGTACTGCCTTCCGGATATCTTCTAGTGTAGTCTTGCACCCTATACGGCTCATATATTTTGTGATGATCATTATCACCCTCAACTTCGGACTCCGAAGACTCCATAGAGAGGGACTCATTCTCCGGCTCTTTCTCTGGCTTACCATCTTTATGGCGCTTCCGCGGCCGCCCCGACGAAGACTTACCCATACCTGCCCCGCTTTCTCACTACACTCACAGGTTTTGGAACACTTTTTAAGCAAATCTAATAATTATTAAATAATTTTCAATGAAAATTTTAATTACGGACGCCTTCTCGCCAACAAGGTTCCCGCGCTTTCCTTCGTGTTCCTTTCCCAACACGTATTATTTGTTTATTGATGCATCCTTTACAATATTGTAATATTTTGTCATCTTTTATCGTATTTAATAACATAAAGCTTTAGTATATTTAAGTTTATGTAGATTCCTTAGATTAGATTAATTAATTGACCTTACTTTCCCAACTTTTCTTTATTTTCCTTTCATTTTCGCGTATAGTTTCCCTACCTTTTACTAATATAAAAAAACTCGAAGCTGGCACAAAGTCAAAACTAGTGCCATAACACAAAAAAAAAAAAAAAATCGTTCAGAAATTCCTTAGAATACCTAATTAAATGATAAGTGATCTGGGATTAAATGTAATGTAAACTAAACCAAATGTAAACAGACGGCAGGCCACCGCAAAGCCTGCAATTATTTTTATTTATCCATTTCCGAGAACTAAACCGCTAAACATGTCTGGAACGTGGTCTGGAAGAAGTAAGTGTCTTCGCCTTTACGATTCAGACAAGCATTACCCGATGCCTTGCTTATTTGCGTGTATTCCAGATAGAAATCGCGGTCACCGCGGGCCACGGCACCACAATCAGCCGACCTTGTCGTCGGTTGCGCGCGAGACGGCTGCCTCGCTGCCGGCAGACAGCCCCGTGCTGGCTATGTTCAAGCAGGCCGCGACGATCCTCAACGAAAGGCAGGACAGACACGAGCGACTTGTGAAGCTGTCCAGAGATGTTACCATTGAAAGCAAGAGGATCATCTTTTTACTGCATTCTGCTATCACGTTAGTACTATTTAATTTAAGTTTGAACAACATAGATTATATACAAATATAGACTATAGCCGGCGGCCACTGTCTCTAAATCGCGGTTCTAAGACAGCCCTCTGCCGCCGGCTATAGCCGGCGGCCACTGTCTCTAAATCGCGGTTCTAAGACAGCCCTCTGCCGCCGGCTATAGCCGGCGGCCACTGTCTCTAAATCGCTATAAGATAGTCTATTCATTCGATTTTCATTCTCAATTTCCAGACAAGAGGCGTCCACCAAAGCAGTGGCTGAAGCGAAGGAGAGACTGCAGAAGCTAGTGTCAGGTCCGATCAAGTCCATTGGCTTAGAGTTGGAGAATGCTCCAGCATACTTGCACTCGCGGGCTGTGACTGCTGGATTCCAGGAGTTCATTGAGGCTTTGTCACTCTGCTCCGTTATTGAGACTAAGGATGTCATTACTTACACAGAAGTTGAGAAACAGCTTACTTATGCTGTAAAGGTTTGTAATTTTGAAATTAGTGTTAGAGCTAAGAAGGGTTTGGCAATCCATTTTTAGCAACTGTACCTACTCTTCAAAGTTTCATTCAACTTACTACTGTTTTTGCTTTGTTTTTGTCACAGGAGTACAATACCATTCTTGATACCATTAATGCACTGCATTTCAATTACAATCTCATTAATTCTCATCTAACTAAGCTACATTGGAAATTCAACCAAAAATGTTTATCTAGAACTCTGAAGGCGAAGAAGAAAGGACAGTGGTAACATTGCTGCCTCGCAACGACTACATGCTGGGTCTGGCGGACTTGACCGGGGAACTCATGAGACGCGCCATCAACAGCATTTCTAGCGGCGACAGTGAAGACTGCTTCCATTCCTGTCAGATTGTGAGGGATCTGTTTACTGGATATTTAGGTATGTATGTTTATGCTTATTAAATCAAATTAAATGGCAGAACAAACTGCATCCTTATGTGTGATGAAGTGCACATCACACATACAGGGTTATTTTTTAGTCAGTGCGCAAACTCATACCATGATATCAGAATCGTTAATAGAACATTTTACGCGAATAAAAAAAATATAAAATATTTTTTTTTAAATTATTTTTTTGCTTTTGTCCGCCTCATAAATAATAAATCATGGACACACTACTTTTCAATCGGGGGTGCGTGAAACTGGCAACAGCGCTCGCGCAGCGCACCCTTCAGTCAGATTCAGTTCTCCATCTTATTATACCATGAGAAATACCAGGCGGAGTATCTTATTATACCCATAGTCTAATAAAACATGGTCTTTCCTTCCCAGTGAAACACAAGTCAACGTCACTTAGTATTGCCACTTTATTTCAATAAAATACGTTATGGGGTAAATTCAATCTCAGAAAAATGAGTTAAAATATTTCTGAATAATTTTATAATTTAGATTTACGTGTGTATTAACTTGAACTTTACAACAACATTGAAATTGTATTTATTAGTTAACGGTATCTTATATGATTTACAAAAATAATCATAAGAGTGGGTAGTTTTGGTAACCCACAAGCATGATGACGTAGTCTTGTGTTGGTCACGTGGTTCACGAGTCTCGGAAAGAAATACATGATTATACCATGCAGTTCTCGATTTGACCCCGTCGCGGGCGGGCGCGCACGCACCTTCGTTTCGTGACGCTACATTCCCCGCCAGTGATCCCGAAATGATTTCGCGATATCGAATGTTACGGCCGGCCAGGTCGCCTGACCTGACCCCTTGTGAATTTTTTTGTGAGGTGAAGTGAAACGGCGTGGGTTCAAAGAGGAGCCGCAAAGTCGGCAGGACCTTCAAACAAAACCATTGAAGAGCTCTAAAGTGAAAATTACAGGCAAGCCTTAGAACACGTCGAAGAAAATGAACAAAAATGTGCCAGACTCTGTCTTCAGCAGGTAGGACTGGATTTTGAGCAACTGCTCTAGTACCTACTCGAATCATCTTTCTAAAGGCTCAGCTACACAAGACCGGCGCGCGATAGCCGCGTTCTGATCATACGAGTTTTTGTATGAATGCCCGATCAAATTACACCGTGTTAATTTGTGTGAGTAGACCGTTTTTAGTCTTTATTCCTAAATAACCTCTCAACGTTAGTTCACATTGACGTAGTAGCAACATTTTAGTGACCTAATCAACTTTGACTGTCATACTTTTTTTAATTTTTCACTACTTTCTCATTAATGCACAAAATTGCTGTTTACTTTACTTTAAATGCAGATGTACTGTAAGGATAGTTCGGTTAAAATCATCGAAGGGCAGGCACGCGCAAAACGAAGCTACCTCATAGCATCAGTGTACATAAAGCTTTACTGCAGCGCGGCGCGGGCGGCGGCGGTCGGCCGCCCGGCAAAATTTGACCCGCGGGCGCCACCATGTCTGGCGTTGTAAGTAAGACGCGGTGACTAACCGCGACGTTGTCAAACCGTCACAACCTCTGTAGTAGGCAGCATAGACTTATATATGTAGGCAGGTTGTGTAGGCATTTTAGGTACTATCAGAAACGGCTCCAGTTGCCATTGAAGTCTTTACTGGTTATTCAGAATGTTAGAAAAACCTTTGAATGTTGATCTTTTAAAATGGGTATCATAATCTTTACTGGTTATTCTTGTTAACTGTAAGAAAAACCATTCTTAAGTTGATCACGTAGATGGTTACTCGAGGTGCTACTGATAGTACAATCCCGAGTCACCATTAAGGATTTCACATTTACAGGTAGGTAAAGTAGCATCACTCCATATCAAGCCGCGACTTTCGTAAAACGTAATGGCCACCAGAGTTCTCTTTTAATAAAGGGTTCATTGACCCGATGTCCCTCACGAAATGTTAGAAATCAACCTATCTTTCCTACATCATCACATCACCCTAATAAGCCCGTTTTTACGGTACGGTACCTAGTCTTATCAGGGATCTGACAGCTGTGAAATCTTCTTATCATGAGGGATACGGACTCGACAAATGACTTGAAATGACCCGATCAACCCTTGCGTATGTTAGTAGTAGCTGCTCATTCTTAACCTAATTGGGAAAAATCCCACTACTTGATTAACAAAATAATCTTATCTGTCCGCATAAACGAACCAGGGCTCATCAGATCAAAAGACCAACATTCAAACCTCTACACCACGGAGGCAGTTTAAGGTACTTGTGAGATAGGTATCGATCATTGACCTTGACTGGTCATTGACCTGTATTGTAGGTAGAAGCTAGAACACAGTCAGCTGATAGGCCTAGGTAACTGGGCCGCGCGCAACGTTGCCATACTGAAAGCCACGCAGCGTACCTAATAGGGTGATCCACACTTACGTACGACCCTGGGATAAGTTTAAATGCGATTATTTCAAGTTTTTTGTTCTAAGTCAGGTGTAAAAAAAAAATACGTGTGTTCTAAAATTTTATAACCATTACGTATGTTGAAGCTGCGCACTGACTAAAAAGTAACCCTGTATTTGTGCCGTATCTTATAGTCACATACATTACAACGGGTATGTGCGTATTGTCGTGCACGCATATAAGAGCATAGAGGCCACTACCACTCAGTGTACCACACATACCCTTGCTTCCAAAAGGTAAAATATACAGAGCAAAATCAATTCATGAAATATTTTTTTTAGAGATTTTACAACCTAGTGTGGAATGTGTGCATGTGCATTGAGTAAGCTCTTTTAAAAAAATATCTAGTAGGCATAGTTATTTAGTAAAAGTTCTAAAATAATTTTTACCTAAAATAAATCCCACTATTTGTAAAAAGTTAGAACTATATGATGTGTGCTCACTCAGTACCCACAGAGAATCCCCTGGGTGTGCAAATGTATCAAAATTACATAATAAGGCTTGCATACCAGATTTTAGTAAAAACTTAAAATAAATAATGACTTGAATTACTGATTGTATAGTAAAGTACCAAAAAATTACAATTCCTTTCATGTGCTCACACTATCCACCCACTTTCATATGGCCTATTTCCCATAGTCCGAGTTCTTAATTGGCAGTTTGTATGGAGGTATGGTCCCATCTGGCAGAAATCATGAAACTTGGCATGTGTGTAGCTTACATGTGTACGCTTCAGGAAAAGAAGGGAAGCAAGTTGGACCCCCTGCTTCCCCTTTACCCCTTTTGTGTCCCAAATTTCAGTTATCTTTATTTTTCTCGGAAACGATTAAAGATAGGAGAAATTTGTCAAGGTAAGAAATATTCCTTATAAAATTGTCTACATAATTGTTCGTGGGTCAATGTTGATAGGACTTATACTTTTCGAGTTATGCTTCTGGGAAACCCATAATTTTTTGGAAGGTGACTTCCAGCTCTGAATTAGCCATAACTACCATGTGATAGAATATTTTTTCAAACTTGCTATTGGCTGTTGTTAGTTAGGTAGTCTTCAAAGGAAATCCGCAGAGACAACACTTTAATCACGCCTGTGGGGGTGGGGGGAGGGAGGCAAAGTTTATTTTTTCCGAGCTGAACTTGAGGCCTTCTGACTCCTTAAGTAAATGTGACACGAGAAATTGAGTATCATTTTCGAATATATCAAAGACGGAGTATTCATTTCTGGAACGCTCTTTGGTACATTTCATACAAAAATATAAAAATATTAAGTGAAATAAGAAAAAAATATGTTTCGTTTTCATTCAAACGCTACTCAAAGACATACTCACCCGAATTATAAAGCCATATTCTATTTTCGAAAATATTAGAAAATACCTAGCCTACAGAAGCCTAAATATTTTTACAAAGTTATGTTTGTAGCTGGAAAAATATCAAATTCATAGATTTTGTATGCAAAAATAAGATTACCAACCGCAAACGTATATTTCTCAATTGTCGCTAAACCATTCCAGATAGGGAAATGCCCTCATAGGAAATGTTGTTTATACTGAAGAGTTGTTTATGCTGATATATAGAAATTGAAGATCTGGAGTACTTGATGTGGAACATCAACAGCCCAGCTAAACTATTCGATATACTGTAATGTCTTCTTTAACATCAAGTACTCCAGATCCTCAATTTCTTTATTCCAACAAAAACTACCTTTCAGTATAAACAACATTCCCTATCAGGGCATTTCTCTATCTGGAATGGTTTAGCGACAATTGAGAAATATAAGTTTGCGGTTGGTAATCTTATTTTTGCATACAAAATCTATAAACTTGAAATTTTTCCAGCTACAAACATAACTTTGTAAAAATATTTAGGCTTCCGTAGGCTAGGTATTTTCTAATATTTTCGAAAATAAAATATGGTTTTATAATTAGGGTGAGTATGTCTTTGAGTATGTGTTATTGTCTAATAAATATGTCTCAAGGTCATGAAGAAAACAGAGTTTAAATGAGAACGAAACATATTTTTTTCCAATTTCACTTAATATATTCATATTTTTCTATGAAATGTACCAAAAAGCGTCCCAGAAATGAATACTCCGTTCTTGGTTTATTCGAAAATGATACTCAATTTCTCGTGTCACATTTACTTAAGGAGTCAGAAGTCCTCAAGTTCAGCTCGGAAAAAATAAACTTTGCCCCCCTCCCCCCATCCCCACAGGCGTGATTGAAGTGTTGTCTCTGCGGGTTTCCTTTGAAGATTACCTAACTAACAGAAGCCAATAGCAAGTTTGAAAAAATATTCTATCACATGGTAGTTATGGCTAATTCAGAGCTGGAAGTCACCTTCAAAAAAATGATGGGTTTCCCAGAAGCATAACTCGAAAAGTATAAGTCCTATCAACATTGACCCACGAACAATTATGTAGACAATTTTATAAGGAATATTTCTTACCTTGACAAATTTCTCCTATCTTTAATCGTTTCCGAGAAAAATAAAGATAACTGAAATTTGGGACATAAAAGGGGGGGTAAAGGGGGGAAGCAGGGGGGGTCCAACTTGCTTCCCTTCTTTTCCTGAAGCTTACACATGTAAGCTACACACATGCCAAGTTTCATGATTTCTGCCAGATGGGACCATACTTGCAGCTAAGGAGCCGTACTACCATAAAGCAATTACAGAATAAATTTTCATTATACTTATGTCCAGTTAGAGACGAAGCAATTAGAGAATATTTTTTTTTATTATATTTCCAGTTAAAGTAAATGTGAGATAGGATTTTGTAAAATACATAACACTCCACTTTCATGATGATACATGGTTAATTAATTAATTTACAAAAGTGCTCACTCAATTCTCACATATTTCGAAAGTAAGAAACATTAATATTTTTTGTTTCGTGTGTATAGTAGAAACTATGAATAGTGTGCTAGATCTAGTATTTTTTTAATTCGTATAATTTAGGAGATGTGATTTTTTAACGTTTATTGAAAATCTATGAAGTAGGGTGACCATACGTCAAAATGTAAGTTACACGGGAATTGTGCTCAAGATGACATACTCAGATAAGATGACACACCGGTGAATAAGAGAGAAACAAAAAATACGAGTGTTTCATACTTTCGAAATATGTGAGAATTGAGTGAGCACTTTTGTAAATTAATTAATTAACCATGTGTCATGAAAGTGGAGTGTTATGTATTTTACAAAATCCTGTCTCACATTTACTATAACTGGACATATAATATTTTTTTTTTTCTCTAATTGCTTCGTAACAGATAGGCCGTATGTAAGTGTGTGGATAGAGTGAGCACACGAAAGTAATTGTTTTTTTTTTTACTTTACTATACGATCTATTCAAGTCACCATTTATTTAGAGCTTTTACTAAAAACTGGTATGCAAGTCTTATATGTAATCTTGATACATTTGAACACCTAGGGGGTTCTCTGCGAGGACTAATAAGTGAGCACACATTAAAATATTCATCATTAGGTTTTACAAATAGTGGGGTAAATTTTAAAATTGTTATAGAACTCTTACTAAATGACTATGACTACTAGATATTTTTTAGAAGAGCTCACTCAATTCGCACGCACACTTGCGGAATTGTGTTTAGTTTTAACCTCAGTAAAATATTACAATTCTAATTTAAATAGGTGTGTCCACGTCAAGTCAACAACAAAAAAAACGTGTCTCACCCGAGGCAACGCAAGATCATGCTCGGGCGAACGCGCGCGAGTCGAACCAAATTCAGCGCGCCTCAGAAGTTTGCCTATAATTTATTTAGGCGTCCAAATTGGGCCGAACAAGGAGCGAGCTGCCTCGCTTGGTGTGGACGCGCCTAAATTGTACGCTATTCATCTCTCCAGGTCTGTTCGGCATAAGCAAGGAGTTAGCGCGCAAGATGAGCACGACGCGCGCCAACGTCGCCAAAGTCGAGCAGGCGGTGTACGCACTGCGCGTGCGCGGGGGAGAGGCGCCGCCGCCGCTGCTGCTACTGGCGCCGCCGCAGCACGACTGGGACAAAGACAACACCAGCACGCTGTCCGATGATGAGGGGTTCTACATATAAGTTATTCTGTGTATTTTTTTTAAATAAATGTAAGGGAATATGATGTGTTATCTTATTTACTATTCACTTTCTACTATACCTACTACCGTGTTGTACCTGTTGTTAAAATGTTAGTACCTTTTTAACGCGCGCCAAATTAGATACCTAAGGACATTAGAATACCCATCTAGAAGATACCAATTGCACAATTAAAACCAGAAACTTCCGGATGTCTCAATGTGCTACACATACCCCTCCACATAAACAATACCTACAGTCCAGCAAAAAAGAGACAAAAAATGAGGGCGCCACTTTGTATGAAATTTCTAAATTAAATGGCAACTTTGACTATAAATGGCAACAAATGCTAACTAATAATGGTATGAAATTTTTTTAGTGAAATTTTATTTAATGTCAAGACTTTTTGCTGGTCTGTACCTAATATGGAAGTGAATCTATTTAACTTTGAATTTTCTTTGTTCACTTGTCATGTATTCGAAATAATTGTAACACAAACATCGAGTGTGCGTGCGCATTGAGTGAGCTCTTTAAAAAAATATCTAGTGGTCAGTTATTTTGTAAAAGTATTACAATTACTTTCATGTGCTCACTCCATCCACACACTTTCATAAGGCGTATTTCTCACAAGGCAATTACAGAATAAATTTTCATTATATTTCCAGTTACAGTAAATGTAAGATAGGATTTTGTAAAATACATAGGTAACACTCCACTTTCATCATACATGGTTAATTAATTAATTTAGAAAAGCGTTCACTCAATTCTCACATATTTAGTAGTAGGACACATTCATACTTTTAGTTTCGTGTGTATAGTAGGAAAACTATAACTAGTGTGCTAGATCTAGTATTTTTTTACTAAAAGTACATCATGACAGATTCTTGTTGTTATGTATAATTTAGGAGATGTGATTTTTTAACGTTTATTTGAAAGTCTATGATGTAGGGTGACCACACGTCAAAATGTAAGACGTAGGGGAATTGTGCTCAAGATGACATACTCAGATAAGACGACACACCATCAATATCTACTTAAGAATGACAGCTGTATATATGTTTATATGTTTCCCCTTGGTGCCTCTTAACATATTATATTCAATGGAGCAGTCAGTAATAGAAAATGTAATTAAAATATGCGACTTTTTGTAATTTTTGATTTCAAGGAATTTTCGATCATCTTCAGTTTGTTGTTTTCGAAAATACCAGACTATAAAATTTAGCTAGCTTAATATTTTTAGGTATAAGCTAGAATTATACTAGAACACAAATTTCAACAAAAGTTTATCCTGGTTCCAATATTTTTCTAACAAAAAATATATTTCCTTTGTACTACACATTGCGTAATATGACGGTATAATGACGTACCAGAATAGTGGGCGTGAGGTGGTATGTTAACTTACCCACAAAAACTCATATTCACTGGTGTGTCGTGTTATCTGAGTATGTCATCTTGAGAACAATTCCTTTATATCTTACATTTTAGGCGTGCGGTCACCCTACTTCATAGATTTTCAAATAAACGTTAAAAAAACACATCTCCTAAATTATACAAAATAACAAGAATCTGTCATTCATGATGCACTTTTAGTAAAAAAAATACCACATCTAGCACACAGCAGTTTCTACTATACACACAAACCAAAAAATATGTCGAAATATGTAAAAATTGAGTGAGCACTTTTGTAAATTAACAAATGAACCATGTATCATCATGAAAGTGGAATGTTATGTAGTCACAAAGTCCTTTCTCACATTTACTATAACTGGACATTTAATGACAAATTTATTCTGTAATTGCTTCGTAAGAAATAGGCTGTATGTAGGTAAGTGTGTAGATGGAGTGAGCACATGAAAGTGATTGTATTTTTTTTTACTTTCCTATACGATCAATAATTCAAGTCACTATTTATTTTGAGGTTTTAGAAAAAAACTGGAATGCAAGCCTTATAGTAGACTTGCTACATTTGCACACCCAGGGACTGAGTAAGCACACATTATATTATTTATCATTACTCTTAACTTTTTACAAATATTGGGATTTATTTTACAATTGTTTTAGAACTTTTACAAAATAACTATGACTACTAGATATTTTTACCAGACTGCCTCAGAAGGAGGGTTATGTTTTTCGAGAGTATGTATGTGGACAAGGAAATTCTTTTTCACGGGATTTTGACATATGAATTTGTTACCAGTTTGGTCAGGATATTGCAGACTGAACCACCTGATTGTCCAAAAAGCAAGATGGTTCCGTGCTTTGGATGGGCATGTTAAGCTGTCGGTCCCGGTTACTGTCTATGATTAATTAGACGGCGGTTGTTACACAGCCATGTCAGAGGCCTGCTACTTGCAGTAGGCGGTTGAAAATCTCTTACACCAGGGTACATAGGGTCGTTGGACAACTTGGTGTCCCACTTGAAGAAAAGGAAGAATTGTAAAATTATCGAAGGTGGAGCAATCGGCAGCACGACAAAGACAAGGACAAGGACATTTTTTACTTGTGCGCCGAATTAATAATAAGAATTGCCAGCAAACAATTTCAGGAACAAGACAAGTAATATGTGAGTAAATCAATTAAACTTGGTTTTTTTCAACGTTCTATAATATAGAACGATGAAAAAAAACCAAGATTATATTATAATCTTGTTATAATATTCAAAATTAAACAAGACATAAACTTTAACATTTTTATTCATAAATCATTATAAAAATTAATCATCTTGCGTGTATTGACTCTGGCTGCCCGGCACCCATTCATCTTCGTCATCAGTCCCAAATGGATCCTCTTCATCATCTTCAATCTCGGACCCGCTGTAGCTTGGTCTCTTAACCTTCTTGCGAGATCTCTTTCCCGTGACAATCAGGCTTGCTTGTGGGGTATCGCTGCCTGAATCTGATTGGTCCGAGCCCGATTCCTTTCTTTTACTTCGCTTTTTCGTCGGCCTTTGGGCTATAAAACACAATTTCTCTTAACATCATAGTAACATAGCAATTTACATTTTTTTCTAAGCGTGCAGATTCATTTTTTATCACAGATAAGCTTTATTTTGTTTAAAATTCGTAATCGTAATCCACGCTGTCTCCGTCCGAATCTTCGACTTGGAAGTGGTCGTCGTAGAAGTTGACTGAGTGAGCGTTTATGTAGAAAATGTTGCCGCGCCTTTCGACTACTTGCATACCTGTTAACAAATGTTGGTCATAACCATAAAATGTCACGAAAAGTAAAATATCACCGAAGAACCAAATATGTCGAAGATTTAATGAAAATGCAAAATTAGAACTATATTATGTAATCATTTACTGATTGTTAAATATGAAGAACTTTAATAAGTTATATGTACTTAGGTCAACAGTACACCTACAGAGTCTATAGATCTCAATTTAACCGCTCGCTCCCAAGAGAGCTATCGATCTTGAACCCTACTACCCGCACTTAGAGTTCAAAACCTATAAAAAACAAAACAAAAGCCGGGTTGCGAGAGGTTAATGCTTAAAATTTATTTGTATAAAGTACCTACAACACATAATGCTGCCATGAATCAAAATAAATCTATATTTACCTGGTGCATTGGGCGGTGGGGGCTGAACGCCCGGCGGGTGCTCGTGGTCGCGCCAGTGTCGTGGGTCGCGCTTGCGACACGCCGCGCCGTAGGGACACACGCCGCGCGCGCCGGGACCCCAATCCGGGTCGCTGGGGTGCGCGAATTGCACTTTGTGTTGGGGGTTGCGCCTGCAATAGAAATCGCTTCTTGACAGGGTCATAAATAAAATACAAAAGTTATATGCTTTAATCGATCGTCCGAAATTCTCAGACTTCATTCATTGTTTGTCAAAATATTAAAAGTTAGAATTTATATACACAAACATTACATAAAAGTAATTGTTTTGACTTCATCCAAAATATTGAATTATGACGACATATTTTTATAATCGTCACAAGGTGCCTTCATATGTAACTATAAATCCGCTAAAGTTGTGGTAAATATATTTCTCGATTGTCGACAAACTTTTGTATAATAATCAAACAAACAACAAACTGAAAGTGATCGAAAGTTCCTTAAATTTAAAATTTTATTGCAAAACGACGAATATTTTTTACATTTTCTTTTACTGGCTGCTCCATTGAATATATGTGTTAGAGGCACCAACGGGAAACAAATAAACACTGCAGGTACAGTACAGCAAAAAAAGTAGAAATTAAATAAAATGGAACTAAAAATTTTTCATACAAAGTGGCGCCCTCATTTTTTGTCTACTCTTTTTTGCTGGACTGTACACAGCTATCATAATTTAGTAGATATTGATGGTGTGTCGTCTTATCTAAGTATGTCATCTTGAGCACAATTCGCCTATGTCTTACATTTTGACGTGTGGTCACCCTACTTCATAGATTTTCAAATAAACGTTAAAAGATCACATCACCTAAATTATAAAAATAAAAATCTGTCATGATGTACTTTTAGTAAAAAAAAAAATAGATCTAGAACACTATTCATAGTTTCAACTATAGGGTCAGGTAGGCTACAGTGACTCGGATTTCTTCAATCAATAAAATTTTATAGATAACTAGCTGGTGCCCGCGAACTTCGTCTCGCCAAGGGATGCTTATGCGCCAACAGAAGATAAAAAACCATTATAATAGAGTCATTTCCGTATGTTTTTAAAGTGAAGCCGTGCTCTTGGTGTTGCATGACAGTTAGATAGGCAGACGGACTCCATACTTCTCGTAGATGTTGATCACAGACACTTTTTACTCCCACCATACCAAACGTCAAAATACGTCGCAATAAAACCTAAAGAATCTCTTTTTAAATCATATTTGATGTTTTACCTGTAGGAGCCTATTTCTATTCTATTTCAGCCTATTGCATTCCACTGCTGAACGCAGGCAACCCCATAAGGCACGATATCCCGTTTTTACCATCCAGTCACTACCAGCCGCCTTTTTCAAGTCAGCGTCAGCGGTCCATCCGGCCGGTGATAGTATAACGCTACGCTTACTGAGGCATGGCCTCCATTCGAGAATCCGCTTACTCCACCATCCATCGGTTCTACGACAAATGTGACCAGCCCTCTGCCACTTCAGCTTGCTACACTTCCAGACTATGTCCGTCAGTTTGGTCTTTTTTCGAACAGCCTCATTCCAGTTTTTATCCATTATAGAGATACCGAGCATAGACCTGTTCATAGCTCACTGAGTGAAATGTAGCCGGTGGGCCAGTTTTACTGTCAAGTTCCACTCCGTAGGTCATGACTGGTAGGACGCATTGATCGAACACCTTGGTCTTGAGGCATTGTGACAAAGATGATTCGAGGATGTGACGCAGCTTCCCAAATGCTACCTAGTCAACCTGCACTCTTCTGGTGATTTCAGCCTCAAAGTTGTCTGTTCCCATCTGCAAAACATATGTCTGGACAACTTCAGGGGTTACACATTCGACGGAGACCGGCTCAGGGATTATGTGTTGATTGAACATAATCTTCGTCTTATCCAAGTTCATCCAAAGGACAACACGTCTCGAGGCAGATTTAATATGTGTATGAAGTGGCTCCCCGGACTGTGTGCAATTAAAGGCGCAAGTAATATCATTCACTACTTACTATTATTAATCGGATGAATCATGTACACTCATCCTAGTGCATGCTCGCGATATACTCCAAACCCCTCCACCGGCTGTCCCCGTCGGCGTCTATTAAATACTCCTAGTTGTTTATTGTATGCGTAACGTAATACGAAAGCATCTCTACTCTGATGAGTTATAATAAAATGGGAGTTTTAGCCAGTATTGAACTGTTACCGCCTTCACTGCGTGGAAGCTTATGCTATTTACCAGCTGGCGGACCGAGCTCACTCGGTTTTTGTTTTTATTTTACTTACAATCACGGTTCCAAGTCACGGTTACATTACACTGTCTTACTCACCAACAGATGTCGCTGTTAGTGTAAAATAATTTAGAAAAAAATGTGAAGCAACGATTTTCGGAAAATGAAACCTATCTTGAACGATATATCGCCGCCGAAAACCCCTATTTAAAAAAAAATATGAAAATCGTTGGAGCCGTTCCCGAGATCCCGAAAATATAATTATAAAAATATATATTTTGTATACAATTCTTGCTCATTTAAAGGTATAAGATTATTATAGTTCTTTACACAGGTAACCGTCCTAAAACAAAGGGCAAAAAAGCTTAGTATTCATGTAAACAGCTTTAATTTTCATCTATTTAGCTTCAAAATTCATCCCCCCTTTTTCACCCCCGTTAAGGCAGAATTTCCAAAAATCCTTATTGCGTCATTCGTAGTTTCTAACTAAATAGACAAATTATTAATTTTAATTGAATTACCTTCAAAACTGACGGAGTTTTCCATAAAAAAGATAGCCTATAAGTTAGCGAGGACTAAATAGCTATTTAACAAAAACTCAAGTGAACTACAGTCGAACGAATTTGATTAGACGATTTTCCACCGAGTACCTAACCAGCGATAGGTATCGAGGTAGTAAGTTCTGCGGATACTATAATTTCCGAAAAACACCACGATAGCGCGTTTTAGAAAACTAACAGCGACATCTAGGTGGGTAAAAGTGCAACACAGTCAAATGTGGTGAGTGTTTTAGCGCATTTTTTTTTCAGTCTCGTATTTTTAATGCTTTTTTTTAGTTAAATTCGTATGAAATCTTACCTATTAGTAGATTTAGAACCTCGAAAATATTCTTTGCAGTTTTCGTATGAACTCCTCGAAAACAATTACTGTGTTTTCCTGTGGAAATGAGAGATTATCCCAAAGTAAAATGTATCCTATATGTTGACCCGACTAATAAGGTATTACGACACAAAATTTGGTTACACTCCGTCCTGTAGTTTTTGCGTGAAAGATGGACAAACAAACAGACAAACAGACAGACAAACAGACAAAAATTGTTTTTCTTATTGTTCTGAGATCTGTATCATGACCACAATTAGAAGTAAAAATCCTTTTTTTGAACTATCCCATGTACAGAATTGGTTTCGTTTCTGTTTTATTATATGTATAGACTTTGAAATATCAAACTGAAATTCATATCTAGGATGTATTGATTAATACTCTTTCGTTTCGCATTATCATTTTTTGCAATAACACGACACTTAGGTCACCAGACGTCTTTTTCTAGAAAAAAAATTGTGAGTCACTGTGTACCTGTACCTGTCTACACTGACTCAACCCCTGTGGTACACAGTGACTCTAACAGTTTATATGGACTTGGCACCCTGACGTGCATGTATAAAATTTATTGAAACTATGCATTTTAATCAATTATATTTGTCAAAGTATGCCTTTCATATCATTACTGTTGCCATAAGAAATATTTTACAATTGTCTGTTAATGTTTCTAAAAATAGAGAGATGAGCCAGTACTGAATGTTAGAGTCACTGTGTACCACTTAAATTTGAGCCAGTGTAGACGCCGACGCTATTTTGAAATAATTAGCCTACAAAATATTACCAGACTTCTCTAAGAGCTAGCAAATCTCGCTTATTACTTAGTATTTCAACACCACTTTCGATCATAATTATTACATTTCCATAAATCTTTCAATCTTAACCGATAAAAATACATGTTGGGTACCTTGAAAAGCATTTTTAGAGGTGCAAAACCAATCGCACATTTTTTTCACAATCAAACCGTACTGGATTGGACGGATGATTGGTTTGTATGTGTTTGGTTGTCAAGAGCTACCATTATGTTAAGAATACAGATAGATATAGCTGTCCTATTCCGAAATATGAGCGTGAGTCAATGTACCCGCCTGAGTCACCGATCCCTACCTGACCCTACCCACGAAATAAAAAAATATGAATGTTTCTTACTTTCTAAATATGTGAGAATTGAATGAGCACTTTTGTAAATTAATTAATTAACCATGTATCATGAAAGTGGAGTATTATGTATTTTACAAAACCCTATCCCATATTTGCTATAATTGGACTGCTTTATTGGAAATAGGCCGTTTGAAAGTGTGTGGATAGAGTGAGCACATGAAAGTAATTGCAACTTTTTTTTTACTTTACGATCAGTAATTCAAGTCACTATTTACTTTGAGTTTTTACTAATAACTGGTATACAAGCCTTATATGTAAACTTGATACATTTGCACACCCAGGGAGTTCTCTGTGAGGACTGAGTGAGACCACATTATATTATTTATCATTAGATTCATTAGTTTTAACTTTTTACTAATAGTGGGATTTATTTTACAATTGTTGTAGAAAATTTATAAATAACTATGACTACTATATTATATTTTTTTTAAAGAGCTCACTCAATGCGCACACACACATAAAATAATAAGCTTTTATTATATCTGTTTTAGGCAACGTTTTAGGCAGTTTTCTGGAATCTATTGTCTTTGATCCATCGATCGGCAACATCACTAGCGATTTATAGCCTACGCAAAGCCTACGTTATATATAAGCACCTTTCAAAAGTAACTCATTTGATTTGTCAGTCAAATAGCGGACTGGTTTGGCATAAAACTTAACGAATGGAGCGTTTTTTGGAGAAACTAAACCGCAAGATGGCGTTTTACGCCGCCATAGACTAAGATGGAATGTCATTTAACAGGTAATCCCTTAGTCTATGGAGGTGCTCAACGCTAACTTGCGGATTAGTTTCTACAAAAAACACCGTTACATCCATTAGAGCTGATACACACATCTCAGCGTGCTACACGTACCTCTGCCCCCTCTCTCTCTTCGTGTGGGACACCGAGTCGTTCAACGACCCGATGAACCCTGGTGTCAGAGTTTTTCAACCGCCTACTGCAAGTAGCAGGCCTCTGCCCTGAACGGGGGCTTACACATATTATGTCAGCGTGCCGCAGATCGCCCTGCCTCCTTAAGGAGCAATGGAGTGCTTAAGCCTTATTATCAGCCTATTGATATCAGCCGCTAGAAAACAGACTTCAAGTCCTTACCGATAACAGCTAGCCCCATACATGCACCTTTCTCTACCTGGCGCGGCTGCTGGCTTCGCGGGCGACGGCGGCAAGCCGGGGATCATATTAACACCGTCGTTGGGCGGTTGGTTGGAGCTTGACTGTAATAAGAGCATTCGTTAATAAATAAATAAATATCCCTGGACGAAACACACAGCGACATAAAGCCCCAAACTAAGCAAAGCTTGTACTATGGGAACTAGACAACTGATATAATACTTATATACTTTTTTTTGTAAATAAATACATATTATACTTAGAAAACACCCACACTTAACACAAATATTTGAAAATTGACTTTACAAATATTTGTGTCCAGTGGGAATCGAACCCACGACCCTCGGCGTAGAAGGCAGGTGTACTATCCACTACGCCATCGGGACAGTCATAATTATTATTGTTGGTAGGCACTGTGAGTGACAGTCATATTAATAAATCATTATGACCATGGTTAAAACTTGCAACTGTAGGCACGGTGAAACGCCATGTTTATTTGATTTTGACTAAAACATTTCGAATTATGAAGCGAGTAGGTATGAGTGTTTAAGTCAAAATCAAATAATCATTATGTATGACCATATTTTTGTTCTAGCATTGATTTTAAAACAGCATTTACAACACGAGCTGTAATTCTACGAAAACTGCTTAACTGTTGATAAGTAAGACTTCTAAAAAATAAAGGGGTATAAGCCCACCACTACCCACTATTTTAAAACAATAAACTATGTAAAATAAAACATCTTCCTTACCCCTTGATCTCCACTAGGTCCAGGTCTAGCATCTGGCTCTTGTTTCACTTCTGGTTCCGTTTTGATCTTCTTAACCTCATCTTTGGAGTCCACTGGACTGAGACACCTCTTGGGCACCTGATTGCTTTGGTCGGCTGGGCCACCAGTGCTGGTGGGCACTTGCCCTGCTGCTGGTGGGTCGGCACGCAAAACATATTCGTTGATGGATCACCATAGGAACCTAACTCATTTATTATTTAGATGAATACTCGTAATTATCAAATTATACATCCAAATAATGGGTTATGTTAATTTTTAAACATATAAATAAAATGAAACATACTTACACTTTGCGTGATAAGATAAAAATGTTAATAACAAAAACAACCAGATCAAGTGCAACTTGGTACTTATGTAAATGTTGAAAAATATTTTAATTCTATTCATAAACTAGCGGCCAGTTAGCGATTTCGCCCACTTCAACTCATTTTCCTAGGGAAAAATAGGCATTTTTTAGCATGTGTTAAACATATAAACCTTCTTGAGTCACTCTATCTATTGCAAAAAACCGCATCGAATCTAATGTGTGGTTTAGGAGAAGTTAGCTAATTCCACGACAGACAGACAGAGAAACGCAAAATGCGTATGTATGTATGTATGTATTGAAGAAAAATATCCAACAAACAAAATGTACTTACAAATATCTGGTGGATGGTCTCCAGTTCTTTCTGGAGAGGTTTCTCTTGGAGTCAAAGTGGGTGACCCTGCTTCTAAAGTACCCGGAGGTAATATTGATGGAGATCCTGTTATTTGTGAATCAGCAATTCCGTCATCTTTTCCATTATTATTAGATTGTTGATCATCGGTATTATTTTCGAATAACAAACGATTTTGTGTAGATTCTGTTCCTAATAATGTCTGCAATGTATGGAAATTACAAATATTTCTTATAGTGTCTTTTATGTAGAATATTAATTTGTTCACATTAATTAAGCTGTTGGTGAATTTCATAAAACAGACAATGGTAATCATAAAAGTTAAATTTATATTAATGTGGATTATTATGTATTCAACCTCTATTATTAAACAAATTTACCTGATCCAAAGGCTCAGTATTATCATCAGCAGCTTTTTCTGGCGACCGACTTATATCTACACCGGAACAGTGTAGCACTTCAAACCAAAATGAGTTAGGAAGGAGACCAAACTTGTCACCATTGCTGAGGTTTACTGTACAAGCTTGCTTTAAGATCTGGGTTTCTCCTGACCCCTTTTTGATGTAGAAACAAGGATTTTGGTGCAGCTGAAATTTTCAATAAATAAATGCTAATGTACTGTTTATGAGATCATACTGAGAGACACTTAGGTAGTAAAGAAAGTTACTTGGCGGCCGGATACTCGCCGCGCACGCCAGAACTCCATTAGTAATATATTTTATTTTATTATAATTATCAACAGACATATTACGAGCAGCAAGTCATAATTACCAACAATCTTCATAGTTATTACTAACAAATTTCATAATTATTATACCATAATGAAAGTGTCCAAGAATACTGCCACCCCAAAACCACTCAAGAGTGTTTGTTAAAATGTGATGTGATTTTCGGACCTTGACTGAAGATCTGTCAACTAGGTATGGTCAACCGCATGGTGGTGGTGCTATGCTACCACCTACTATAGCATTCCCAAAAAGGGCTGACGTCAGGCAGTCGGCCGGTTATAAAACATAGCTAAATCCTTTTACTATATGATTTTGCGTTCTAACAAATGTTGGGTTTCTTCAGATGGAAAACTATAAAACTTTCACAATAATTATTTTATTCTTGATTTTCATTTATCCAAATACCTATACGATGTAAAGTATTTTTACAAGTTTTTGGAAAACTTGCAAAATTTTCACCGCAGGCAGGATTGTTGCAAGTTTTCCAAAAATTGTTTACCTAACACGAGAAGTGTTTTAAAATTTGGTATTCTATTTTTACAAGTCTTTAAATTCGAACTCCTTTGAGCAGACCGCCCGAACCCCGAGTCCGAGACCCCGACGTCACCCCTACCCACTGCACCATCTCGGGCAGTGAAAAGAGTACCGTCGAAGCCGTTGAGCTAATCATAAGCCAGTCGTACTCATGACCGCAAGACAACCATACTCATGACCACAAGGATTCGGTACTCATGACTACGAGACAACTGTACTCATGACGAGACGACTGTACTCATGACTACTAGTAAAAATATTTACTATAATAATAAAGAACATTACTATAATAATAAAGAACATTAACTATAATAATAAAGAAATCGCAGTAAGGACTTTACTTTGACCTTAGACTTGGCACGACTTTGTCTAGATTTCATTACTTTTGAGAGATAAAAATGCAGCTCCATCGAGACTTGGATAGCTTATTACAGAATGTTATTGATGGTATACCTTACTTCTTATTAAACACTTACAGATCTACATTATAATTTATTTTTCTTCACTAATAATGCTACTATATTCATCTATTTATTTATTTATTTTACCATTTATTGCACACAAGAACATTATACAAAATACAAAACATAAAGATATATGACACAACAGGCTCAGCTTATTTCTAGGTAGAAATTTCTTCCAGCCGATCTACGGAAGTGAGACATTTACAAAGAAAGGCAGAGAAGACGTGTACAACAGCATAACTAAATTAACAAACAAAAGAACCAGTAATATTTAATATACCCTAAATTATACATCATTACTAGACTCTACATCTATCAAAGTTAATCTACGGTTGAATTTATTTACATTTGGAATCCTCGTAATTGCCATGAGTCTGTACTGTCTATACTTAGTCTGGCCACTCGTTTTTTATTTTTTTCCTTGTCTTGTACCTGGCTTTTTCTGTTTCTCTTGTTATTTTTATTTTTAAAACAATGCTCAACTAAATGCCCTATTTTCTCACAGTAGGTACATTTTACTGCTAGTTTCATGCATTTGTTACTTCGATGGCCTATTTCGTTGCAATTGTAACATTTGATACTAGTTTTGAACGGTGTTTCTGTAGAAGTACCTGGTTTGGTAGAAGCAAACGAATAACGTTCATTGCCACATTTTAGAGATGAATCTTGAGCATCTTTGCCCGGTCCTGGCTTGACTCTTGGCTGGACTGTCATGAAATATTTCAAAACTTGCTCTGGATCTGAGAATTGTGCAGCTTGAGCGCCTAACTTTATTGCCTTATCATCTACTCCATTTAAAATACAATCAACTGCCCGTCTACCATAAATTTGGCATCTGTTTAGCAAATTGACCTTCGCGTAATAATAATGCTCCAAAGACTCTCCGTAATGTGCTCTCCTGGCTAACATGCAAGTGAGAAGCTCAGCATAATCTTCACGACAAGGAAACGATTCAGTAAGCTTCTTTTTCAAATCTGTCAAAGTGAATATAACACGTGGCAAGCCTTGATACCACGTTTTTGCTACACCCTTCAATTTTTGGAGAGCGTAGTGAGTCGTTTCCCTGTCGTCCCACCCATAAATAGTGGCGCATTCCTCGACTTTACGTAGCCAGGTTAAAATAGTTTGATCTTTAATAATCGGATCGAATTCAGGGATTACATTTGAAGAAAAAGATATTTTTTGTTTTTCTGAGCTCTTCACTTGTTGTCTTATTGCTAACACCTTATCTATCTGGAGTGCTGCGTTGAGCCATATTAAGTACACCTTGGCCCAGACCCTGCCTGTTGGACCAAGATCTGGGTACTCCTGGGTGGGAGTGTATTACCAATATTTACTTGATCCCAACCCTCTGACCCGGGTGCTCTTGGATCATTAGGTTTTTGGTGGCCCTGGCCTATTTATCTAGGCGCTCCTGGGCTCATAGGACCATGGCTTTCTCGCACTCCTTGGTCATTGTTTCCCTTGGGTCTGAAACTTAATTGTTTAGCTATTTATGCTATTCCGTTTGATGGTTGTCATTACAATGGCAAAATTTTAAGATGTTTTGTCAACAGTTCGATAACAAGTATTGTAATTTTCAGGATACTAAGCTATCACTATCCCCTTTATACTTACATTTCTTTTTAGTTTAATGCTATTCCATCATTGGTTTACATAACAATCGTCCAAACTTTGTGATTTTGTGTTTTATTTTTTGCTTGGCAACCCCGATCAGTTATAACGTACTTTTGTGAGCTCCCAACAATTAACAAAGAAAAATTGTGCAGCAAAACCAAAAACTATCATAAAACCATTGAACGGACTATGATTATCATTCTTAGTGTTTTTCGGAAAATAAACAGTGAGTGTTTAGTGAGACAACGGCCAAAATAGGGCTAGCGTCTATACAATAAAAGTTCCAAAACAATTACTATTATTATTTTCGGGATAGCTTAGTACCCCGAAAATATATGAAGTAGTTATTATGGACAAGTTCACTTGGGAATAATATAAAAATAATCTTTTTCAATGAACTGTTACATGCACACCAGCTAAGACATAGGAACATCAGCCTGTGGCTGCTCACCCATTAATTATAATAGTAATAATAATAAATTCTGAAGTTGTTGGGATTCTTCAGAAGAAAAACCCACTTGTTCAATTTACACAATCATTATTCTATTCATGCTTTTCACTTATTCAATTACCTATCCAAGATAAAGTATATTTACATGTCTTCACATTCAAACTGGCAGACCATCCAAACACAGAGTCCCAGACCAAGACATCACCCCTCCCCACTGCCCCTTCTCCTGCAGTTGAAAGAGTACTGTTGAAGCCATTGAGCTACTGTATTCCTAATCCAGCCGTACTCATGACCGCAAGACAATCATACTAATGACTACAAGACAACCATACTCATGCCCACAAGGATACTGTACTCATGACCACGAGACAACTGTACTCATGACCACAAGATGACTTAACTCATAACTACTAGTAAAAATATTTACCTAAAGTGTTCTGAACAAAAATAATTATATTGTATAACAAAATATGGCTAACATAAATAATGTTGACCTGAGCTCACCCAGCTGATTTGGGATAAGGAGAGGGGCAGATGATGAACTGACATAATTTATGAATAACTGTCCAAATTAATAGCAGCTAAAGATATCGCACTCTTAATAAGACAACGACGCAATCCAAAATCACAAATTTTTGGCAATCGACGAAAAAAGTTTGTCGATTAATCGGAATGATTTTTGAATGGCTGTACAATTGAAAAGAAAAGGCGGAATGTGGAACTTGAACCACTGAATTAAACCTAAGAATATGCGCTTTCAAGGGCAATTAAAGGTATAAATGAATTTATGTCCGTTAATGTAAAAAAGTGATTTTTTTATAACCCTTTAGAGTTAGGTCATTGTCTCACAAAAAAACTGAAAGAAATGTTGACCTAATTCAAAATAAGTCTTTGTTTTTCCAAACCATACTTGAATATGCCTGACTCTTTTTGAATTATGTTATTGTTTTACTAAAAATGTATAAAAAAAGTCAAACTATTTCGAAATGAGTCTTTTTCCGACAAAATATTTTGCTCAATCATGTGACTCAACTCAATGAATATTATTAAGATTATTTTCTATTAGTAAGTAAATTAAATAAAATCCCACATGAAATTAATGTATTTCTTGTATTTTATACTAAAGAAGAAAATTTTGTATCAAAATATCATTTTTTCTTTGTACTTTACTACAACTAGCTTTGAAATGCGATTTATAAAAAACTATGGAATTAAGTATTACGACATACTAAATTGTCTACGACTAACTGGTAATCTTTAGTGTACCTGTACAGCAAGCCATTATTCATTAGGTATGTATCCTTTTTTATTCCAATATTGGACATTTTCTATCTGCAATAATACTATACACGTTAGAGTTTTCTTGCGTTTCTGGATCACATGTAGGACGAGAAAGTGAATAAGCCACGACACTAGTCTTACCAGTGATATACTTTATAGTGATATCGTAGCCTTGCAACTGCCCATCTCGCTAGTCTACCTTGTGAAGACTTCAGTGTCATCGGCCACTTAAGAGCTTGAGGACCTGTCTTTACCGTAATGGGTGTGCCCTCAATAAAGTCTTTAAATTTGTTAACAGCCCATACTACAGCAAGTGCTTCCCTTTCAGTAGCAGAGTAATCCGTTCATCTTTTGTTAGAAGTCTGCTGGCGAACTCATCAGGGTGCCGGTTTTCTCTCTTCCCCTGGACTAAAACCACTTTGATAGCAAAGCTGCTCGCATCAGTTTTAATTATATATGGTTTGCTACCGTCAGCTTGATCCAACACTGGTGATGTAAATAAGTGTGATTTGAGTTCTTCAAAGACTTTTTGTTGTTCCTCATCCCATTTCCAAGGTGCATCTTCCTTAGTGAGACGAGAAAGTGGTTCAGACTTCTTTGCGAAGTTTGGTATTTAGCTTCGGTACCTACCAGGAACACATTTGAGGAAAAGATAGCAAATGTTTATGTTCCCTGGTGCTGCTTGATGAGTGATAACGCTGTGATAACTTTAAGAACTCATGTAGTGTCTTAGTTACTCGGTTATGTAGTGTCTTGCTTGGGTTACTCGTTGACAACAAAAGTTTCATTTTCCTTTGTTGATACAAAGATTATATTCTCTAAACTGATCAAAAACTTCTTGTAGATCCTTACAGTTCTGATCAAAAGTGGGCGACAAAACAATTATGACGACATAATGATAGTTTTGATGTGACTCAGCAAAATTCGGAATCGACTCATCATTCGCTGGCAAGTTGCTGGGGCATTTCGTAGACCGAATGACATTCGGAGAATTTTTACGTTCCGAATGGTGTCACAAAACAATATTTTATCTGACCCTGTTCTTGTACTTTGATTTTCCAATATCCAGCACAACAAATCCTCAATCCTTGGCAGTGGATACGCATCAGACGTCGTAAACGCGTTGAGTTGTCTATAATCAACACAGTATCGCCTTTTTGCAGCTGGTTTGGGCACCACAACTACAGGCGCTGACCGAGGCGATAACCGAGGTTGGATAATACCCTCGTAAAGAATCTCTTCATCGTCTTTCTTTAATACTGCAGTCTGCGCAGGTGTCATACGGCGCAACTGAAATAGGCCTATCATTACCAGTATCGACAATGTTTTCAATTTGACTAGTTGGCTTACCATTTGGGGTGAAAACTGTGGGTGAAAATATCTTCGTTCCTATTCAGGAGGTCTTCCAGCTGAGTATGCTCACTAACTGACAATTGAATACCTAGCGACGCAATATCAGTCCTCGTTGGTGACTCATATAACCTAGCCAACCTCAGACACAAGCGTGATGTGAGCTCTTCTTCATAAGAGTCTAGGGATTCCTGTGCGTCATCATCATCATCATTGACCTTATACGTCTGTGACAGACGATTTATTCAGTGTCTGAGGCAATATTTTTTTATCCGCGTGACGCGGGTGAAGTTTCTTCTCCACAGACACTGCGTTGCCTGGGACGCAATTATGGAAAGCGTAGGGTTGCCCAGGACCTGCGCCACCCTCTCGGCCTTCCTCTCCACTCCACAGGAACGACGAGTCGATACGTGCGGAACCAGGACGTGTACAGGAGTCTGCCACACGATATATCAATCACTCGCGCCTGACGGAGACCCCGTTCCGGGTTTAAGTGTAGATTTTTCCTTCTCCAGGACCCTGATCTGCTTGGGTCTGTGCGTCATGTCATAGGTAATAGAGAGAGTCGGAGAATGGTCGTCAAAAAGAAGTCGATAGCGCTTGTTGGGTGGTGTTCCCAAGTCAATCGGGATTAGGGAATGCAATCTCGATCTCGCGAGATCTCGAAATCACCGAGATCTCGAGCTATTTTTTGAGATCGAGATCTCGAAATAGGAAATCTCGTTTCAGAAAATTCCTTCGAGATCTCGACAGTATCCGTCGAGATTTTGACGAGATTTCGAGATTGAACTTGAAGGATATTGATATGCGTAGCTTAGTTTCCGGTGTCTACCCCGAGCCATTATATATATGTCGAAGTGTGAGAGAAGCGCCACCTGTCGGCAACGCGTCAAACCGATTTTTGTGATTATGTATCCGAATTTATAACATTTTGATTTCTAGTATCCGAATGTTTCAACTGTCACCTTTGAGTTAATTTCTTGACTTGCCCACAGAGGGCTGTACTTGTCATACAATTCGTACATGGTCTAGTAGTAGTTTTCTTACTAGAATAAATGTCAAATTAATTTTATTACCACTTCCTAGTTCAGTTTGTACTGTTGGCTAGAATGACAGCACTTTCTTACTTGTAATTGGTCCATTTCATTATCACTGTTTATTTTGTAACTTCCGTATGATTTATTTTGCCGATTTATGTTGTAATGTTTGATAACCTGAATGTATCTTGATTGGTATTTGCTGTAGAAACGCAAGCGATTGGCTGAGAATGGTTTTCCCTCGGTTTTATCGCTTGGGCAAGGCTTTTTGGCGGGGATCGGAGACCACCTTGTAAATTTCAAATGGAGCGTCACGCACTTTTTTCTTGATTTTGGTGGAAGAATCTCCTCTGCCAAGAGACTTGTCGGTTTCTGTGGCAATTTTGTCTCGTGTGTACTTACCTGTGTACTTTCATTTCTCTGAAGTGTAAATTTGCTGAAAATAAAGCCTGAAATTCATTGAATCGTTCCTGAGTTTACTTCATCGTCATACACGCTACCCAAGAAGCCCCACGATGCCCGGTCCCCCCGATCCTGACGCGTCATCAGAAGCGGGACGACAGCGTGTTCAAGACGACCAGCCACCTGAAAACCGAGGATGTGTATCCACGGCGAACATGGACGAAAACCTCCTGCGCACGTTGCTGGAAGCACAAAACAGGAACATGATGAATCTCATCGATGCCATGCGCCCTGTGAGTACCCGCAAAATTAATCTACCAGTTTTTGACCCCCCAAAATGCGGATGTTGACGCGAGGGCATGGTGCGCCACGGCAGACATATGCCTCAATGATCAAGAGCAGGATGGAAGTGCACTTATTCTGGCACTTAGTGGAGCCCTCAAGGAAGCGCATCACAATGGCTTTCTCAAATATCGTTTGCTGGAATGACATGGATGCAGTTCAAAGAAATTTTCCTGGCGCGTTATGGCTTGATCGAAACGCCTGCTGCTACCCTCATCAATTTACAAAATAGCAAACCGAAGGACAACGAAAATATGGCGTCGTACGCAGCACGGCTTTCAACGACCTTGATGGCACGGTTCAAGGACATGACTGTGGAACAAATCACATACGCCATGATTCTTGCCCATGTATCTCAATTTGATAGCAGGTTGCAAAGAGTGGCGTTCACAGCAGAAATCAAGACACGAGAGCACCTACAACGCGAGTTACAAGCCTGCTCCTTCCTGAAGCGGCGAAGTGAAGCTGCTGCAAGCGAGGGGATCCAGAGCAAGCGGTTCCGGCCAGCTGCTGCACCAGGACCTGTGCGCTGCTACACGTGTGGGAAGCTGGGACATCGCAGTCCCGATTGCCGCTCCAAAGATGTCACAAGGTCACGTAATCGTTCTGTTTCTTTTTCTGCTTCGCCGCCACCGTCTGTACCCAAGCAGCGATCAAACGCATCTGGCGTTACCTGTTTCAGATGTGGAGAAGCTGGTCACTACGCCACCAAGTGTCGTCATCCACTCTCCACTGCGAGCAAGAGCTTCACTGGGAAAGGAGGTGCCACCGGCAGCGCGGCGGCCAGCGGCGTCTCTGATGGTGCAGTCAACAGTAGCAACGCGCGTCGAGTCGACGTGTGCCACGTCGGCAAGCCTACCGGACGGATGAATATAGCTGGTGAGTCGCTTCTTTTTCACTATGATTCGGGTGCAGAATGCTCTCTCATTAAAGAATCCATTGCATCTAGATTTCCTGGTAGACGTTTGAATAATACTGTGACCGTGACTGGTATTGGTCAAGCTTGCGTGTTTAGTACTTTGCAAATTGAGTGTCAAGTAGAAATCGACGGGTTGCCTTTCGAGATTCTATTCCATGTCTTACCAGATCAGTTTATGAACGATGATGTCCTAATAGGTCGTGAGATTGTTACTCCAGATATCAATGTCAATATGACCCATGACTGGGCCACTTTCAGTCGCTGTATTCCGCTACAAGTAGAGTCGTGTAGTTTGAATGCAGCTACGCCTGATTTTAGCAATGTTGATACCGATTTACCGACGGAACGTATTCAGGGTTTAGTCGACATACTGCAGGAGTTCGAGTCCTCTTTTCCTACAGGTGTACCTACCTCACGTGTTACCACGGGACAGCTGGAGATTCGTCTTGTCGATCCTAGCAAAACTGTACAAAGACGTCCATACAGATTAGGTCCAGAAGAGAAAGCGATTGTTCGTTCCAAGGTCAAGGAGCTGCTTGATGCGGGGGTTATACGGCCAAGCAGTTCACCATTTTCTAGTCCAGCGTTGCTTGTTAGAAAGAAAGACGATTCTTATAGGATGTGCATCGACTATCGCGAGCTGAACGAGAACACCGTGCCGGACAGATACCCCTTACCTCTCATCAACGATCAAGTTGCTAGATTAGGAGACGCTAGGTGGTTTACGGCTCTAGATATGCTTAGTGGTTACCATCAGATCCCTGTTGCAGAGGAGTCGATAGAAAGAACTGCGTTCGTGACTCCTGAGGGCCAATGGGAGTATCTGACTATGCCCTTTGGTTTGAAAAACGCAAGTTCAGTCTATCAGCGGTCAATCATGAATGCATTAGGTGATCTTGCTCATTCCTTTGTTGTTTGCTACATCGATGATTTGCTGATCTTATCTTCAACGATTGAGCAGGGACTTGAACGTCTTCGCCTTGTCCTTGACGTGCTCAGTAAGGCAGGTTTTTCATTAAACTTGTCCAAGTGTTCCTTTCTGAAGAAGCGCATAGAGTATTTGGGCTTCGTTATCGAAGAAGGTCGTCTACAGCCGAACCCAGGTAAAATCGAAGCTATTACCAAGCTTCCTCCTCCTACTACAGTCACCCAACTTCGCCAATTTATTGGCTTGGCTTCATACTTTCGGCAATTTGTCCGTGACTTCTCCAAAACCATGACTCCTTTGTACAAGCTCACTAGTAGCAAAAGAAGTCTCTGGAATGGAAACCTGAACACGAGGAAATACGCCAAAACATCATAGCACAGTTGACCAGTGAACCTGTGCTCATGATCTTTAACCCAGACCTTCCAGTTGAGCTGCACACTGATGCCAGTTCAGACGGATATGGCGCTATGCTCCTCCAAAAGGTCGATAATAAGCAACACGCAGTTGCTTATTACAGTCGTCGAACATCCCCGGCTGAATCCAGGTACCATTCGTACGAGCTTGAGACTTTAGCGGTTGTCAACTCTGTCAAGCATTTTCGACAATACCTTCAAGGCCGAAAATTCAAAGTCGTGACAGACTGTAATTCAGTGAAGGCATCCAAGACGAAGGTAGATCTCTCACCCCGGGTACATCGTTGGTGGGCTTACCTTCAATCCTTTGATTTTGACATAGAGCACCGCGCAGGTACGAGGATGTCACATGTAGACTGTCTTTCTCGAAACCCGATCCCTTCAGAAGTCCCAACTCCTGACATGCGCGTAGAACAAAAGCGGGTAGACATAGCCTCTCTTTCAAGCACTTGGTTGCAGGCAGAACAGGAGAAGGATGAGGAACTACAAAAAATTTTTGCAGACTTGCAAAATGAGGCACTTCCTGAGGATATTAGGAAAACATACGAGGTTCGTTTCAATATTCTTCACCGCAAGATACAACGAAACGGTCGCACTCGATGTCTCCCTATTGTTCCCCGTGCATTTAGATGGGCCGTCATCAATAACGTTCACGAGTCGATCATGCACTTAGGCTGGGAAAAAACACTTGAAAAAGTGTATGACCATTATTGGTTTCCTGGTATGTCCAAGTATGTAAGAAAGTTTGTGGACACTTGCATCACTTGCAAGGTATCAAAATCTCACTCTGGTAGAGTTCAAGCGGAACTTCATCCGATTCCAAAGACCGCTATTCCTTGGCATACTATCCACATTGATGCCTCGGGCAAACTGAGTGGTAAAAACAATGACAAGGAATACGTCTTTGTTCTAATCGATGCGTTTACAAAGTTTGTGCTTTTGGTTCATTCCAGGAACATAGATAGTGTCAGTAGTATTAGAGCTTTGAAGTCCGGCATATCGTTGTTTGGTGCACCCCAGAGGGTGGTCGCAGACCAGGGTCGTTGTTTCACCAGTAGAGATTTTGCCAACTTTTGTGACAGTCACAACATTGATCTCCACTTGATTGCAACCGGCGCCAGTCGCGCCAACGGGCAGGTCGAAAGAGTCATGAGCACTCTGAAGGGTATGTTAACTTCGGTGGAGGCTAGCCAGGAGCGCTCATGGCAAGATGCATTAGGCGATATTCAGTTAGCTATAAACTCTACCATAAACCGCGTCACAAAAGCCAGTCCTCTCGAGCTTATGATCGGTAAAGTTGCCCGACCTCTTGATTTAATGACCGTAGATGACAATGATGAGCTAATTGACATGGATGCAATGAGAGAGCAAGCATCTCGAAGCATAGTGGAAAACTCCGACTATGATAAAGAGCGATTTGACAGAAATAAAGCCAAACTTCAAAAATGCGTAGTAGGCGACTACGTCTTAATTGAAAACGAAGAGCGAAATCAGGTGAAATTAGATGCTAAATTTAAAGGACCTTTTAGAGTGATTGAAGTTTTAGATGGCGATAGGTATTTGCTGAAATCTCTTACTTCCAAGCGAACTTACAAGTATGCCCATGATAGAGTTAGAAAAGTCCCCGATCAACAGATTCCTCCGGAGCTACAATTAGAGTGTGAACAGAGCGATGACTCTGATATTGATACTGCTTCTGCTTCTAACTAATTGGGTTTTCTGACTAGATTGTATTCGATGGACTGAATACAGGTATTCGATGGACTGAATACAGACCCGAAGGACTGGGTGTTTTGTTTTGTTTTGCCTTGATTGGTTTCTTTTTTTTTGCAACCTCACCATCAATGGTACGCCGGAGCATGTAAGAAGTGCGTGTTGGCTGTTTTTTTTGCATGGCATACTCTTTGCGGGGAGTAGCACTTACGCAGCTGTGATGGCATTTGCTGGTGTTGGAAGCACGGTACCGAAGGACTGGTGCCCAAGCCGAAGGACTGGCTTGCCATGTTTATGCAGTAATCCCAATTGTTTGATTTGAGAATTTCAATCATTTTTTTTATTTTATTTTTTATGGCTTGAATCTGTTGGTCGTTGACAACTTTGTTGTGTTGAACTCTACTTTTGACTTTAACTTTACTGTTTGCATTACATTCGATGAATTTTTAATTTAAGATACTGTAATGATAATTTTAACTGTAGAGTTGGCTATGTAAAATTTAGCTTTTATGTTTTCTCCATGTTATTTTTGCACTTGTTTATTTTGTCATTGTAATGTCAGGTAAGCCGAGCAGATTACTTTCCAATGATTTTTGTCACCAGGTACTTCACCCGAGGACGGTTGAAGCTCAGGATGGCCGTGTCGAAGTGTGAGAGAAGCGCCACCTGTCGGCAACGCGTCAAACCGATTTTTGTGATTATGTATCCGAATTTATAACATTTTGATTTCTAGTATCCGAATGTTTCAACTGTCACCTTTGAGTTAATTTCTTGACTTGCCCACAGAGGGCTGTACTTGTCATACAATTCGTACATGGTCTAGTAGTAGTTTTCTTACTAGAATAAATGTCAAATTAATTTTATTACCACTTCCTAGTTCAGTTTGTACTGTTGGCTAGAATGACAGCACTTTCTTACTTGTAATTGGTCCATTTCATTATCACTGTTTATTTTGTAACTTCCGTATGATTTATTTTGCCGATTTATGTTGTAATGTTTGATAACCTGAATGTATCTTGATTGGTATTTGCTGTAGAAACGCAAGCGATTGGCTGAGAATGGTTTTCCCTCGGTTTTATCGCTTGGGCAAGGCTTTTGGCGGGGATCGGAGACCACCTTGTAAATTTCAAATGGAGCGTCACGCACTTTTTTCTTGATTTTGGTGGAAGAATCTCCTCTGCCAAGAGACTTGTCGGTTTCTGTGGCAATTTTGTCTCGTGTGTACTTACCTGTGTACTTTCATTTCTCTGAAGTGTAAATTTGCTGAAAATAAAGCCTGAAATTCATTGAATCGTTCCTGAGTTTACTTCATCGTCATACACGCTACCCAAGAAGCCCCACGATGCCCGGTCCCCCCGATCCTGACGCGTCATATATTTATAGAGAAAACGAATGGATTGAACAGTATACGGGGTGTTAGGGACGGTGTAACGAAAACTTTGCAGGCGTGCTCACTTAAAATTCACGATCAGCTGACTGACTTTGTATGGTAGGTCGGAATTTTTTTTTCGTTTCCCGCCATTGGCTCCATAGTAAAAGTTGTTCAGTTTGATGGTTTGATCATGCCTGCAAAGTTTTCGGTACACCGTCCCTAACACATTGTATAAACATAAAAGGGCCTCAAATCTGCAATATTTTTGCTATTGCGAGCGACACTAATCTCTCAGTAGCTAATGTGATTTTCCATACAAAAACTGTTGTTAGCAGAATACGAAACTAGTAAACTACCAAAATGATCCAACTGGCATGCCATCGGTATCCAACTGAAACAATTTTTATTTCGCAGACTTCGGTCGGGCCCAGATATAAGTTATAAGAGATGGGATACCTATACTACTGACTGGGGGTAGTGAGGCAAAGTCAGTCGAAGCTTACGGAGCCGGGCTCACGTACCCTGGTAACACACCGCAACTTTCGGCCTAAAAGCTTAATATTTCAATAGAACCATGGCATGGAACGAAAGTTTAATTTTGATGATTTTTATATGAGATAAGCAAAATCTCGATCTCGATCTCGAAATTCCGAGATCTCGACCAATAATCCAACGAGATCTCGAGTTGGTCAATCTCGAACCCTAAGATCTCGACCGAGATCTCGAGTCGTCGATCTCGGCTCGAGATTGCATTCCCTAATCGGGATCAATAGTCCATACGTGTTCCTAACAGGCGTGGATGCATTGGCGACTGCAGCAGTTTCCCTTACGTCCGTGCTAGTGCTGGCGCGTGGAGGCATTGACGCCTCCATAGGACCTGATCCATGTTTATTGGATGTAGGTAGTTCTGTCGGGGTTTTCTTCTTGGGCGTTTCCTGAGACCATCGTAAGCATATCGAACTCCGACAATTTTTTTGTAAGAAGTTTTAAATATACCTAAGATTAACATGTAGGTACTTTTTATCACCTCCTAAAGCACAACCGTATTTTGATAGTTTGTTTGAAACTCGAGTAACAAAATAAACAGAACTAATTTTCATGATTAGCTGGAGTGAGGAATAAGACACCAGTTATTATGTTTAATTATGTTAGAATTGCAGTCGAACATAGACAAAATTTTAGATGTTACAAATATTTGTAACGTTTTTTTGTAATACACAGACTTAACTCAAAATGATACCTAAACTTTAAACCCTTTTTAAAAAAACTTTGACCTATTTTTAGTTCAGTCAAACTAATAGCAAAATTTTAAAAACGATACTGGCTCAACTCTGATTCGGTCAGTTAACTATACCAAACTTTAAATAAAATACAGACGTAATACAAAATCGGTCAAGCAAACAGAAAAGAAATTTGGTAAAATAGAGGCTTATCTCAAAATGGGGCATTATCTTACAATAAATTTTCAGTCACAACTACTTAAATTTTTAGTGAAACAACGGCTCATCTCCAAATGCGCCGATGTTTGACACAAACGTCGCCTCCAGCTGCCGACGCAAGACTAAATTGGTCGTTGTTTGATGGAAGGGGAAGGCGCACGGGGCGGGTACAACAACGACTCAAATTAATTTTGAACCTTATTTAACAGAGATAAGGTTGATTTTTAAATTCTAGGTTATAGACCTTGCTCTTGTATGTCAGTTTTTTACTATAATTTGATTTTGCAAAATTTTGAGTTGCGTCGTTGTCTTACTAAGAGTGCGATATACAGAAATTTGCCAATAATAATTTAAAATATCAACTGGAAAGTCATAATCTGACCAGCAACAGTCATAATTTCCTGTAACATTGGCAGTATATTATGAAAATTATACTTACAGCTTTCATGACAATTGTATCATCTACAACTTCTAGCTCTCCATGATTCCTGGACACTCTTTTATCATCACACTAAAAATAAATAAATACCAAAAATTATCTCAAGGACATAAGTAGTATGCATTTAGGTATTCCCAAAAATATGACTAACCATAGCATGACATCCTACTGGCACAAGAAGCTAGTAGAGTATAAAACAAGAAAGTAGTACTTAATGAATATTTATAGGGTAAAAAACAAATAAAAACAACACTTACATCAAGAAATTTTCCTCTTCCGATCAAATGCGTACCGGAGGGCAACTGAATTTTGCAAGGTTCCTCCGAGTCTGTCCTAACAAGTTTGAACACCATTTTACAATATCATAAATTTTGCATGCTATTTAAATTGATTTGCAGCGGTAAACCTTAAATTTTTCGGAATATAATGTAATGTAACACACGCAAAAAAACCGAACCGAAATTGTGAACAAGCACGAACAAGTGACTTGAAGTGACAGACAAATCGAATTTCTGAACGAAAATCCATGACGGTACGTGGCAATGTTGCCATTTGAAATATATTTAGGGCTTTCCTATTCGTTACCGGTTTTTACAAATGCGGTTTGGTTTCAAGACATGCCTTATAAATGATAAGACAAAAAGAGAAAGAGCCGAAGATTTTGTCTCTTTTTAAAAACTTGATTGCCAAAAAACCAACTGTCGAAAACAGTTTGTCATCGCCTTCGTGGGAGACGGGAGATCCGTTTTCTCCAATTTTGCGAATATTATTCGTATTTCGCTAAGGATCGCCCCGAAATCATTTTGCATCGATACTTGTTAACTTTGTACTTTCATTCGTTTACAGGAAATTCGCGTTGACTGCCCAGAGTCCGCGAATTTCTTATCTAAAAGCTTATCGTGCCGGGCGTGTCTTCTTTCCTGTTCTTCAGTATTTCTGCATTTGTTTGAGGTATATTATCAGTATTTCTAATTTGACTTTTAAATAGTAGTCCAGTTATTCAAGCGTAACTTTGCTAATAGCATCATTTTTGTGTGTTCAGGTGATAAGATGTCGCAAGCCCTGACTTTTGGTGACTCATGCGCTCCGATTACCTGCCATGCATGGAACAAGGATCGGACTCGTAAGACTTTTCCTTTTATATTCATGTTTCCGGTAGAGTTTCAGGGTTTGTAAGGAATGCTCAGAGTATCAAGGTGTCATAACTTAATAATATTAATTATTTTCCCTCAGTGTTACTAAGACTCGCAATAAAGGCTGTAAAACTAGGAGACAGAATTAACATTCAAATAAATTCTAAAAGTATGTTGGCAGACCTATAAAACAATGGCAGACAGTAAGCTGTTTCTGTTTGGTCTCCACAATGAGCTGAATTAGGTATGTTCTAAAACTTTTTGTTCTTTACAGAGGTGGCCTTCTCTCCAAACAACAATGAAGTCCACATCTACAAGAAAGATGGTAATGAGTGGAAACAAACTAACAACTTGGGCGAGCATGACTTGAAAGTAATGGGCATCGACTGGGCACCCAACACCAACCGCATAGTGACCTGCTCAGTTGACCGCAATGCTTACGTCTGGACCCAGGGTGAAGATGGCAAGTGGACTACCACACTGGTTCTCCTACGTATCAACCGTGCTGCCACCTGTGTCAAATGGTCCCCAATGGAAAACAAATTTGCAGTTGGATCTGGTGCTAGATTGATCTCCATTTGCTACTTTGAGAAAGAGAACAACTGGTGGGTCTCAAAACATATCAAGAAGCCCATCCGTTCTACCGTGACCACTCTTGATTGGCATCCAAATAACATTCTTTTGGTGGCAGGATCAGCTGATTTCAAAGTGAGGGTCTTCTCTGCATACATCAAGGATATTGAGGATCAGCCAGGTCCAAATGTTTGGGGATCTAAGCTGCCTCTTGGACAGCTGTTGGCAGAGTTCCCTAATACGCCATCTGGAGGTGGCTGGGTTCACAGCGTCTCCTTTTCGGCTGATGGCAACAAAGTTGCTTGGGTCGGACATGACAGCTCCATCAATGTAGCAGATGCTACACAAGGAAAAGCTGTCTATAAACTAAAGACTGAATACCTGCCATTTTTGGGGTGCAATTGGATCACCAATAACTCCTTGATAGTGGCAGGACATAGTTGCATTCCGCTTCTGTACTGCCACAAGGGTGATGACATCACTTTTGTGGCTAAATTAGACAATACTCAGAGGAAGGAGTCTGGTGGGCTCTCTGCCATGAAGAAGTTCCAATCTCTGGATCGGCACGCGCGTATCGAGACCAATGACACATACCTTGATTCCATTCACCAGAATGCTATCTCTTGCATCAGCCTTTTCAAAGGCAATAAGAATAATGTGCAAAAGTTCAGCACCTCTGGTTTGGATGGACAACTTGTCATCTGGGACTTGCAGAGCCTTGAGAGCTCAATTGAAGGACTCAAGATTGAATAGCTTGAATGAAATACCACCAATTATTTTATAACTTTATTTTTAAGGATAAATAATAATCAGTTTGCGTGCGAGTTCTTAAGTCACTCTCAAAAACTAAACGTGGGAAAGCTGTGGAAAAGATAACATTGCAATCACAGTTCGGTCAGTCTAGCCAGGAACGAACAAAGCGGCGAGAGAACTCAATCAGCTTACATAGTAAAAACTTTCAAATATACAGAATAATAAACTATAATTTATAGATACATTTTCTATGATTTTTATTACTATACAACTATAATTTTTTAACTGTTGATAATCAAATAATAATTTATATAAATTAGATCGTAAGATTAACCTTACTACCCTATTAATAGATCACTTTTAATACTACTGAAGTACTGAATGCTGTCAAATATTACACATTAAAATTTAAGGAATTAACAAAATTTATTTTTATTTTATAACATTAACATCGAGTTATACCTAGAGAACTATAAGGCCATGTTATTTGTTAGGGCAAACGCTACGACGTGATCGATCACGATGCCTAGTGTGGCTCAGCTTATATAATAATTCATAAACAGCTCAGCAACCAGCCGCAGGTGTTTGAAACTCCACACACGCAAAGTTCAAATAACAGTGGTTGCTGGGATATGATTGCTCCATATCCAGAGCCACTTCGCACCAGGACTGATCACGTATGACGATGTGAATGCCCTTAGCGTCGAAACACCTACGTATAGTTCAGTCACAGAATTTCGGATCGTCCCAAAATGACTACAAAGGTCAAAGATTTTTCGCATCATTTTAAACTCATACAGTCTAGAATTCCTCGACTGGTCTGTACGCAGGTAAGTTCCGATTCTCGCGCAAGCTACTGCGTCGGCGAGACGATGTTGAAGACGGGTCCGATTCTGATGAACACTCGCCGGAGCACCGACCGCAGCTCAGGCTTCAAGTCGAAGCAGGTGATCTCGCACAGCAGCGGGTAGTAGCTGGACACGTGTGCCGCAAACTGGAAAGAAAATAGAAGTAGAGAAATATTATTTTAATTTCTTATTAGGACCGCCCGCGCTCTTCGAGTCACGCTATGGCGTAAAAGCCTAATACAGAAAAGTAGAATTGAGTCTTATCGCATTTACAAAATCAAACGTTAATTTTTGTGCCTCATTGATCGGGGGTCAAATATGGAGATCAAATCTATAACTTATTCTACACTGAGTAGCAGGTCAACCTATAAACTCCTATCCAAATTGGCTGTTTCGTATTGTATAGATAGATGGACCAAGAGTCAAGAACGACATAGGTACGATACGGTGGATTTGATGGCGACCTACGATATCGCCATCAAATCCACCTAACCATTTAAGGGACCACCATTTATGCTGGTACCTAACTAGGTACTAAGAAATATCAGTATATGTTGATCCCTTAAATGGGTAGATGGATTTGCTGGCAGTAATACCTACCCATCTTTATAAGGCAAATCATTAACCTGGATACATTTAGTGAAGTCATTATCATTAGAAACGACACTTGGGACTTCAATCTAAGCTTATGATTATTACACGATTACAGTTGTATCTGTTTCGTAATCTTATTTGAACAGCGATGTTAATATTGTACTAAACCTATCTATCTGCAACAAGTCAGCTAAATACCATCTTGATCCTTTTCGAATGCCATTAATAGTAACAGGAATCGTTATCTAACTACTTTATATTGTAAGTAGTCAGTCGGTTGGAATTTTAACAATGAATTAGGTAAATAGCATACTTAATTGTGCGATAAGGGAAAAGTTTGGTCTCTAAAACACGTAAAATAGTAAATACACTTACTCGTTCGTCCGGCATCTTCAATATTCTCGTGAGGATGAGAAGTAGGATTGATGTCCAAGCGTCCCGGTGCCCCTCGCTCGTCACCCCAGCGAAGTACTCAAGTGCTTCACAGCAGATCGTGATCAAGCTCTTCTGCACCTCCGACCAATGCTCCTGCCGCGATTCATCTCCGTACATCTTGAATAATATCCGCATCACACAGGCCAACGATTGCGTCTCCTGCTTCAACATATTCGGCTTCACTGACCCTTTGAAGTTAGCCTTCCACAGCACATTTCTTTGCGCGTGATTGGTGTTGAAAGTTTTCGCGAATCGGTGACTGCACATCAAACATTCTACGAGTCGCAGCAAGTGTGGTGAGCTGAGGAGTCTGTACATGCCTTGCTCTTCACGCTGACATTCTTGTTCGGTTCCTGGAGTGCCTCCAGTCAGTTCAGCAGCAGCGAGTGCTAAAGTCTCAGCGTCTTCTTTTCTCGAAGTGGCTGGGTAGAACACTATGTTGTCGATTGTCTGGATAAGCTCAAGTTGCACGACGCACTTGATCAGCAAGCTGTTGAAAATCCGATTGGATGATTTCGCGTCGTCCCCTAGTTGTGGTTTCTTTAGGATACCATGTCGGACATTGGGGGTTTCTTCTTCATTTTCATCGGGTTTCCACGTGAGCAGCATCGTGGGTAACGTGCTGTTGAATATATCCAACATGATCTGGCATGTTTTGCTCCATGTATCTTCCTTGAACTTCATGCCGTTCGAAATGACTAGATTTTCCAAACAATTAGTGCCAGAGCGAGCAAGTTGCTCGTTGTCCTGCTGCACACACCAATGCAGCTGAGAGTACAGCTGTTCTAGGAGGAGAGGGCCTAGAATGTCAAAGAATTGCGTGAAGACATCGACGATAGCATACAACGCGTGATTGCATGTTGTAGTCATCCATTCGTTCTTCTCTAATTGGTGTTCAGGTAGCTTCATATTGTCAAAGATTCTGAATAAAATATTGAATAAATCTCTCCACCAATGCGGACGGAAGGAATCTCCGTGAGTTTTTATAATCTCAAATAGGACTGTTAACCCGCGGGTTCTTACGTCTAGTTTGCAGCGGCTTACAACGCACGACAGGGAGAACAGCAGAGGGAACCATCCTCTTAGCCATACTCGATCTTCCTCTGGTGCACCCTGCTCGCCTTCGAGGCCTGCATGGTCAGCAAATAACTGCGGAGAGTTACCCACAGCAGTCGCACAAGACCGAACCAGTCTTATAGCTTCCATGGACGTATCGGGGAATTTTGCATTACATGCAAATTCAGATAAGCATTTCACTGCATCTTGGAATGAGTCTATCATCGCTGGGAATTGCTTTTCATATAAATCAGTTATAATTTTAATTGTAGTTTGGAATGCTAGGTCAACGATCGCTTCGTCTTGATCGCTTGCAGCTAAATGAAATACTGAGAATATGTTTTTCCAACCAGATTTGATATTTGGTGCCTGAGAATTAACCATCTGCGCAATGCATCTGACCACCATATCTCTTATTGTTGGTGAATTGTTTTTCTTCATAATATGTTCAAATGGCCGCAAAAAGTCTTTCTGAAATTTGAAGTTGGCAAACTCGCCTTTCTCAATAAATTTCATGGAAAGTTGTCTTAGAGAATCGACGGCAAAGAAAGCTATATCTTCATTAGCGCTGCATCCAACTTTGTTGAAATGTTCTCCAAGAACTTGCCAGATACGAGACCACTGCAATCTGATTCTGCCCATGTTGTAATATGAAATCTCTACTATCTTCTGCAGGGAGAACATTCGAGGGTTGGAGGGATGGCTTAGTTCATCTAAGGATACTTGGCATAAGGCCTTAACAAAATCTACGATGGCGTCACCGTCTAATTTTGTTGATCCCGTAAATATCCGATCGACGGCAACTACGACACTCTGTGAACTTGTCTCGCCAATACGTTCTTTTGCACCGGGATCCAAAGACATGAGGCTGAATTTAAGAGAATCTGGTTGAGGTTTGATTCCAGAACCTGACAGAAATTGTGGTCGTACACCTGTGCCTATTAATTGGGCTAACTCCAGCTGAGAAATGCACTTGACGACGTCTAGCCAACTTGAGCCCAGATAGTTACCGTCAGTGTGTGCTACTGTGATCAACGTTTTGATTGTGTCAATGTTCTTCGCCTTCATTTCGGTGATGGGCGAATTTGCTGTCAGCAATGTAAAGCGCGCAAGAGCTTGAACGTAAGCATCTCTTTCTAGACTCATGTGGAAAATGCAAGCAATACGTATGGCACATCTGATTCCATCTAGGCACAGAGCTGCAATTTCAGGGTCGTCACAATCCTGTAGTCCGACAGAAAAGGCAGCTAGGAATGGTGTCCATGCCATTTTGAACATAGGCCTTACATGCTCCACGTGTTTCGCAGTTGTGAATGGAGTCTGAACATGGGATACGGATTCCATCAAGTTTTTAGCTGCTGTCGATATTTGTTCCATCTCCATATTCCAGACAAGTTTGCGTTTTTTCTCGTTAGCGATCATGTGTTTACCAGGCTTAGAAGTGCTCTTCATTTTAATTTCATGTCCAGCAATTTCGTCATAGATCTGAGACAAATATTCACGCGGAAGATCATTATTGTCACTGATTCCACTGTTCAGTTTAATGTATTGTTCTTTTGTCATTTTGTTCTTGACTTGCGGAGAGTGTAAATCTGTCGTCAGCATAATTATTGAAAACGCTAATACATAAACAGTGTCAGCGCTTGTAAACAGAGGGTTATTTGGGTTGCATTCGCAGTAACGTGATGCGAACTTCTCCATCAACCTATCGATTTTTTGTGCTTCTCCAGGCAGTCTGAATCCTTCTAAGAAATGTCGAAGAGCTGCGACAATATCCATGGACGCAAACTTCATTGAGTCGACATAAGCATACATCACTTCTTTAGAATGATCATCGTTTTCGCCAAGATACTCTCCAATGTATGTTTTATCTAATCTTTCGTCAGTTAGTAACCATTCAGCAATTTCTTTCGTAGATGTTCCCAGTAAGCCTTGTTCTTGAAGGAAAGCTACACCTTTTTTAGGCTTTCGATTGAAGAGATCAATGCCAGTTTCCCACACTTCTTTTTGTTGTTTCAATACTTCGAATTGTTCCGGAGAGTCTAGGGTTTCTCTGTTTCCTACATTACTTGATCCAGTTGATATCAAACTCAGGCTTGAACCACCATGAGATTTCATACTATGATGATCAGTGTCTTCTTTTACAGGTTTTTCACCCAAAGTAGTTTGTAAGTTAGGATTGATGTACAGTTCTTTACTCCATTCAACCATACATTTTAGTATTGATACTAGGCATTCAAGACCTCTAATACGCATTGATTTTTCTTGATTTGGGGTAGCGCCTAGCTCCAAGGCTTGTCTCCCTTGGGCGATTTTGGAAACATCATTGACCAGTCTTTGAAACAGGTTAGCTGCCGACAGGTCACAATCGTAATTGACGTAAATATCAACCACGCTCTGCGCGTCTCCGCAAATCCTGGTAAGTGCTTGAATCACCATCCACTTGTGCTCAAATGTTGAGCTTGAAGTCTCCAGGATGTTCATAAAGATTTCTTTGAAGAAAACTTCAATTTGCTTCTTGAGGTGTACCTTGAAGTTCTGGAGAAGGGCTAGAAAGATGGCCAAAGAAAGCTCAAACACTTCAGGTACAGAGCTGACACCATTCTTAGATAATGCCACACAGAGGTACTGCTTGATAGCAGTAATGAACATCTCATTATTCCTAAACACTGGTCCTGCATTTTGAAGGATAGACAGCAGTAGATGTAAGGATAGTATTTTAGATCTTAGCTCATGTGACTTAGGATCAGGAGTGCCTTCAGGGAGGGGCTTCATTGAAAGTTTGCAGAGAGCTCTGAAGACCAAAAAGGCATCTTTTTGGAGCACATGCGTGAATTTCGCAGTTACAGAATTGTCATTTTCTGATGCAACATCTACACTTTCTTGAGAAGGAATCCTTGTAATAGTGGTTTCAATTCCAGCAGTGTGTTCATTAGGTTCATTACTTTCATGTGAAACACTTCCACTGTCTGATGGATTTTCATTATTGTCTGGAGGGCCTTCTGAAGTTGGGTCCTCAATAGTTTTCTTTGTAGCTATGGTTATGGCATTATCTATGACTGAATCAACTATCTGTTTAGCTATGATTTTAGCTTCTTCTTCATCAACATTTTCTGCTTGTGGTGGTATAGAATCTTTGTTTTCTTCAGGTATGTGATGGTCTTCCTCATGCACTGTGTGATGGCTGTCTCCACTGGGAATATTTCCATTTGGAATTTTGTGGTCTTCTGTGCTATGACTGTGACTGTGGCAATCAGATTCCAAAGCTTGATTTTCCATTTTGGTGAATATAACATTTAACATTTGCGTAAGAGTTGCCCTGGCTGTTGTTTGGTTGATAAGGTTTTTGCTGGCCAAATAGATGTTGTAACATGTTCGGACAGCAAGAAGGACTGTGCCTTCGTGTACCTCAACATGCTGGCTGGTGATAACAGTTAGAAGAGCTTTAATTATTTGTAGTTGTACACCTTCATCTGTCTGTGGACCAGTGAAACAACTGCATATTGTTTCTACTATTCTGTCTATTAACAATTTCTTGGGGGAAGTTGAATCAGGAATGTTTCCTGTCAGATGTCCATAGGCTATCAATTTTTGAAGGCAATCGAGAGCAGTTACAACTATCCTGGATGCCTTGCTCTGGCAAGCCAGTTCAAACGGGAGAAAGTATTTTTCTGCCGTGATGATGTTAGAGGAATCATTTTTGGGTAACGGGAGAGTCCCTGAGGTGGGATGTTCAGCTGATTCCACTTGTCCTCCATCTTTGAGTTCTGCCTTGATTTCCTCTGAAACAAAAATAGACAAAAAGTAAGTGTCTATCATTAGTTAATGAAATTTACTTTGTCAGAAGTAGGTCAAAGAACTCAATCATTTCCAGTTATTTTGTTTTAACAAATAACTCATTTAGTATGATAACTAGTGTAACAGATTTTCAACACACAAGTAAACCTTGAAACATCAATACCATAGTCACAAAACAATATTTAGATATAACTACTAAGTATAAGGTACTTTTATGCTATGCCTTAGCATATCTTTATGGGCATGGGACGGAATATAAATCTTCTATGCATATTTACATAATTAGCAAGTACAATACCTGCATTGAAGTAGTGTACATATGTTGAAAAGATACAATATAGTGGAAAACTAATTAAAATTATCAATTTAACACCCACTTACATTTTATCACTTCATATAAAAATGTATAAGTAAGAAAATATGTGGTTATATTAGTGGTTTAGAGCTATAATAATTTACAATTGCTTAATAGTAGTGGTCTGTGCTACTTTCGTTTCCAAGGTCGCTGGACAATCACCTGCAAATCTAGCACTACTTACACCACTCAGTAACCTAATTAGGGAAATATATCAACACCGTGTCGTTATCAGGAGCATACCGTGCGCTCGAGGCGACAAATTACGATAAAGATATGTGTCAAAAACCCTCACCAAGTGCCACTTCACAAGACTTCTTCAGCTGGCTATGGTAGGACCGCTTGATGTCCTTATCAGCCAAAATCTTTTCCAAAGCTCGAACTATAAACATCTCTTTAGTTTTCTGATTTTGCATCGTTGATTTATAAGGATATCACTCCATTAGCTCCTACTGGAGTCCACTTGGTTGCGCGGTGGTTCCGTACATTTATGATGATTCCATTAGGGCACCGTTATTTAGTCTTTGTTGAACTATTGGTTTGTATAACAGCACAATGTAACATCACAAAACTTTATGCAATATGCGTTATTCGTAATTTCATTTCTGTGAGACGAGAATTTCCCGATTCACACCTCATCACAAACATGTCAATGCACAACTGCGTTCAAGAGTTAATTAAATTTGACAAGTTTTAGATAATCAAATGATTTATTTAAAATTATTTTTCATTGTTACAATGTGACGCTGAAGTTTAATTTAGGTATTATTTTTTCTATTTACAGTATTAGAAGCGTAAAAACTAATTATAAACACTTTTGCGCAGTCATAAGAATTTGTAATTTACTGAACGCATCCTTTTTACGTTCCGCTCGATGCGCAGAAAGCACTGTCAAGGTGACAACTCAACAACAATGCGTAGAATGGAACACTTTCTTATCCATAGACAAAATCTGTGTTGCTACCTTTTCATATTCCAACTAATACCGCAGTTTTCTGAAGTAAAAAAATATCCTCACAAAATGATAATTTTATTGAGAAATCAATGTTAAAAAATAAACTTACGATATATATTTTCACAAAAGAATATAAAAAATATTTGTTTAGACCCCGTCTATACAGGTGACTTTGTTGCTGCCGGAGAGACCGTCTTAGGTCTTAGCCTTCGGGGCATTAGGTTTTTTTTGTTGCCACCAGGAGAGACCAGTACCTACATTAGAACCGACTCCAGGGCACCCCAATTCGGTTAGATAAGGTTAATAAAAGGTATTTTTTTATTAGAACAGACTTCAGGGCTAAGCGGGTAGGTTTCGCGCGGAGGAGGTACTTTGGAGCCCCCCACCCAAAAAGACCCGGATGAGAAAGAAATGTCTAAGTCTAACTAATGCATGCAACCCTCAACTTACTAAATTATTCGTTGCATTTTGTTACAAAAAGCTGCCACCCTATTTAAAAAGATTGGCTTTTGTCTATGGTTCGGAAGCCGAGGACGGGGAACCACAATGCACGACATACACAATGCACAGCAGGTTAACGCACGGCAGCGTATTGTACAGCAGATCATTGTACGACATGATGGATGAATGGTCTTGAAATACGGGCCCGGACCGATAATGTACAGGGGTGGAAATGGAATCAAAACAAATGACGTCACAGCGGATGTAGTGATGTGACAGTGTTGACTTTGATCGACTTATCGACTCATTATTCGAACATGACATGCAAGGCAACCCACGGAGGGGGGGACGAGGGGGGCGAAGCCCCCCCACAAGGGGGGGTTTGGGGGGCGCAGCCCCCCGCAGTAGAAAAAACACAATTAACACAAATCCGACACAGTAGGTTAGGTTAGGTTAGAACAGTGACCCTCTGGAGCGAACGAAGTGAGCGACCAAGCTTACTAAAGAATATTTTTAATGTAAAAAACAATATCGATTAAGTTAGAAATGCATATAATATTATCGATCTAGTCACATCACTATTCTACCACGACACGTGATGTCTCCATCCATCATGTCGTGCAATCCACCCCCGTACACTTTCGGTACGGGGTGATGGATGGCGACATTGTTTTGTTTCCATCCATCATGTCGTGCTTCATCACGTCGTACATTACTCTGATGGCCAGTATTATGGTGTACACAGCGTTGCCAGAACGTAACTTTTGTTACGTTTTGCGTAACTTTTCACCCCTAAGCGTAACCTTGGCGTAACCTAGCCACGGGCGTAACTTTTACGTAACATTTCGTGAAAAAATATTTTTCGTATCATCATCATCATCTTCCTACCCTTATCCCAATTACCTACTTGGGGTCGGCGCAACACGTTTTGTTGCAAACGCAAACGCGTATAACAAAGTGAAAAAATCGTGAAACGGAACATGTTGGTAAACTTGGAGCTAACCGAACAAAATAATCACTCCATTGCTCTCTGCGGTATTCATTCGGTCTAGAGAGAAAAGAGCAAGTCACTAATAGACTGAACTACTATATAGATAGTAACTTGCATTCAATTTTCGATTTATGATTTACGGTTTTCAGTATCATGAACCGAAACATCGGCTGTTAGTGAAAGATTCACCTAAACAACAATGGAAACCACTGTATCTATCTATACTTAATACGGGAAAAAACACCTTAAAAACTATTGACAAAAAACATCTATACTAAAAACGAGAAAAAAATATATTTTTATGAAAAAAAAATGTGGCGTAACTTTTTTCTTCAAAACGTAACTTTTTCAAAGAGTGTAAGTAACTTTTGAACATACGGCGCTGGCAACACTGGGTGTACAATACTATGTTGTACATTGTAGGGACTCAGGACGGGGACCGCTGTTATTTTGGCTGTTAGCGTTTTGGATTATTTCTGCTATAAATACGAGCCGTTTCTATTCAAAAGATCATCAAATAAATAGCCAACAAAATTGCTTCCACAATGACTGTGACACGTGTGGGTGAATCCCGCACAGAGTTCAAACTAAAGAGCCTTCCGGACGACGCTATTTCGAGTGTGAAATTTGCTCCAAAATCGAGCCAATTTTTGCTTGTTTCCTCCTGGGATTGTACTGTGCGCCTTTACGATGTTACTGCCAATGTTGAGAGGCACAAATACAGTCATGAATTGCCTGTTATGGACGTTTGTTTCAGGGTAAGCCTTTGCCAGTTTCTATACACTTCTATGGGTTTATAACCTCAAAACCCTAATAGTAAATACAACCGAACTTACGTGTTGTTTTTCTTCAACGAACAACATCATTCGGCAACAAGTTCTGTTTTTCTAATGTATTTTGAATAAATAATTGACACATCACATTGTTTTCTCAGCATTTTCATACTTTATTTATGTTTTCTAACACCGTAACGGTCATAAATTATTTCCAGGACGCCGTGCACTCCTACAGTGGAGGTTTGGACCAAACTGTGAAGATGTACGATCTCAACTCCGGCACGGAGACGGTACTAGGAGAGCATAAGGGCGCAATACGCTGTGTTGAGTTCACCAACGAAGTGAATGCTGTGCTCACGGGCAGCTGGGATGGGACGGTGAAAATGTGGGACAGCCGTGTCCCCAACTGTGTTGGCACTTACAACCAGGGCAATGAGAGGGTATGGTTAACTTTTTCTTCTAATAAAATGGTAGAAAAAAACTTGATGCAAGGTCTTTCAGGAAAAAATACAACACAACATCAGAATGGAGAAAGAAACTCCTATCATGTATAAAAAGAAACGAAGTAACTAACTAACTCTGCTCGACTTAGCGACCCAAAAAGGATTTTGGCCTCTGAAGCGAGGCCATCAAAAAAACTGAAAATATAAATTGTTATGTTATTTGTATCATCATCGCTTATCAAATAAAATTATTATTCTACTTTACAGGTATACACAATGAGCATAGTTGGAGAGAAATTTGTAGTAGGCACATCTGGCCGCAAGATATTCGTATGGGATGTCCGCAACATGGGCCATGTGAACCAGCGGCGAGAATCCTCACTGAAATACCAGACTCGCTGTATAAGAGTCTTTCCAAACAAACAGGGCTATGTACTGAGCTCTATTGAAGGAAGAGTTGCCGTAGAATATCTTGATAGCAATCCTGAAGTGCAGAAAAAGAAATATGCATTCAAATGTCATAGGATCAAGGATGGTGGTATGTATAGCCCAAGATATCTTTTTATTACATGAAAATAAAAAGAATCATGCCCAATATAGTATGGATGTTCGTCCATTGCTTGCCTCACTACTTGCAGGCCTCAAATCAAAACCAAAGTTAAATAATTATAAAGTCTAATTATTGCTTAACATTTTGTAACTGAAAATAATTTAATAATGACAGGAGTTCTAAAGTTATTGAATGTTAAAGTTGGGTATCGGAAGAGACAAAAGTGCTGAAGTTTGACTGTATATCGAGTATTTCGTTCTAGAATCGTTATCGTTAGCTATACCGAAGTAAACAGTGCAAAAAAGGTTCACACCACAGTAAAATCTTTGGGAAAAATACCTAACGGTAAAAAGACCTTTAACAGTTAAGTTAGTTTCCCTGTTTTGTACAACAATTACCGTAGCCATTCTTAATTAGAATGAGGGATATTACATATTGCTTTATTTTTCGTTTTGAGGCAAGACAATTTCTTAGACCAGAAATGGGCAGTCTCCTTTCATATGTGCAGGATTCAAACCCACAATTTGCAGCAAAATTCTTTTTAGAATAGCACAAAATCTGCAAACATTAGTGGTTGAATTAGACTACTTATCCTTTTTGAAAGATTAAACATTTTATTTGTGACTAAGGATTCTATTCGCACCAAATAATTTAATCTTGTAAATAATTTCTTTACAGGTCTTGAAAAAATCTACCCAGTCAATGCAATAAGCTTCCATTCCGTCTACAACACATTTGCAACGGGTGGCTCAGATGGCTATGTCAACATCTGGGATGGCTTCAACAAGAAACGACTGTGTCAATTCCACCGATACAACACAGCTGTTTCTTCACTCAGTTTCTCACACGACGGTTCTGCTTTGGCCATCGCTTGTTCGCAACTTGACGAGTCACAAGTTGAAGATCCGAAACCTGAAGATACAATCTACATCAGATATGTAACAGACCAGGAGACTAAACCAAAATGAGATGGAAGTTTTGCCCGATAGAAGTTAGAAGATGTTTGATGGATAGTTTTGACTGGACTTTTTATGGGACTGCTCGCTCCTGATCTGATAGCTAATGCTTTTTGTGACTTGCAGTGGATTTTTCTACATTTGAAACAGTATATTGGTTTGATTGATGTGACTATTATTTAGGATGTGAATTAGATATGCAGTGAAACTATTCTATCGGGTACAAAATAGTTTAAAGTAAGACTTTACATTTATTTACTGTGTAAGTGACAATCTTAATAAATTCTTTAAGTTTAAGATGTTTTTAATTTATGGTTAGATAGTTTTACGGCGCCGCGCCTTGCCCTTTGATGCCTATGGTCATAAGCATTACAAACAAGTGTGGGAGCACCTTAATAACCCATTCGAATATGCCCCACATTGCACCGATTTCACACATTATCACCTACAAAATCCGATCTGGTGCCACGATTTTCATTCATTCAGTCCAGATGTGCTAATTACAAGTCCGCGCCACGAAAGTCATTGTCCAAACAATATCTGCCTTCACGTTGAGTCACACTGTTCTATACTGTATGGTGCTTGATATAGGGTACAATATTGCGGGCTATTTCAGGTAGCTTTTCTCCGTTCCTTTTGTAGTGCAAACTCTGCAACGCCTGACAAAAAGTTTACTCTCACGGCTCCCGCGCACAAAAGAATGTTTGCCTTGACTCAGCTGATCCGCACCAAATCGCTTTATTTTCTCACTCTGTAAAAGGAATTTGCACACCATATAAAATGAGCTTTAAAACCGTGTTTAAAACTGCAAACACAGTGTGTTAACACTTTCTTAGGTACACAAGGCACGCTGCCGAGAGTCGAGACGGATTCCGCAATTACAGGTTTAAGGTGTGGGCACACCTAGCTTAGTGCTAATGATGACCAAAATTATGTATGAGTGAAGCTGAGTGGATAAACCGTTATCTGACAAACGCACGGTAGTGCCACCACCAAGTCAGCCAGTGCTGCTCGTAACTTTTACAATGTAGTCGCCTACTTGAAACTTACGAAATATTGAAAGTGGTGACGTAATGTAGATTCTCAATTCTCAATTCTTTATTTCTGCATTACATGTTGTACAATAGATCTTATAGTAATATATTATAGACACAAACATGCACCCTGCTAGGGTATCGCATTAGTAAAACAACTTAAATAAACTAATCTTATTCACGATATTTTATAGTTTAACTAAAAATAAATCATTTTTACTATAGTTAACTCAGTATAAATACCTACAGTTATAATTTAACAATAATATTCACTTAGTGAATAAATCCTAAAAGTTTATTTAAATCTAAATTTTATTAAAGATAAGTTTATTAAATCCTAAAAAACTAAATCAGGCAAGTGCCTATCTAAGTATGTTCTTAACATCTAATCATCTAAAAACTCTTGCACTGAGTAAAAGCATTTTTTTAATAGAATATTTTTAAAAGTATCTTTAAATTTATTGGGATTGGAAATTTGACGGATTGGTTCTGGAATTTTATTGAATATTTTTACTGCCATTGCAAAAGGTCCAGTGTGAAACATTTTCATTTTTGAGAAGGGAACTGTTAGTTTTGTTGATGGTCGTAGGTTATTCGGACGGGAGTATTGTGGGGAATAAGTGAGTATTTCTTTTTACAAAATTACTAATTTCTAAAATATATATGCATGGAAGGGGAAGTATTTTTAAGTTAATAAAATGTTGTCTGCAGCTCTCTAATGCGTCTATATTTTGGATTATACGAATACACTATTTTGCAGGCGAAATAGTTTAATAGAATTTGAGCTGTTGCCCCATAATATAACTCCATATTGTAACCAAGAATGAGCGTAAGCAGTGTGTATCTATCTAGCGGGGTCCCCAGAGGTATAATCAAATATATAAGTTACTCTGTGGGTATAATGATGAAATATATAAAAATGAACAGGCATTTCAATGTACTTTACGACTTTGATAATAAAATCCAATGTACCTCATTCCTTTTTGGAAAAAAGCCAAAAAACTACGTGATCTGGCTAGCGGGGTACTTTTTCATTTCAAAACAAATATAAATTATAATTATACAGTTTGATTCGCCTTCCAATGTACCCCCCAAAACAGGTTTTAAATCTTAAAAAAGTTTGTTATTTTATGCGAAATACCACAACAAAAGATTTCTCTATCCAGCGGGCTACTTTTTATATTTACCACGTACAGACTTGTGAAATATACCATTTGGTTGCATTTTCAATGTACCCCTCAGTTTTGCTAAGTTTTATTTATAAAAGCATTGAATAATTGTAAAATATCTAAAAACAGATCTGTAAGATCAGCAAAAAACATTCAATGTTTATTTATTCATTTATTATTTTATAATATCGACTTTTACCCATCTTGGGTAATTCTGCCAGTGTCAGTAATCAACGTATTACAAAACAACCAATGAATGTCTCATACAAAATGGAGTTAATTTTGTATGGGAGGTCCAATTTTTTTTTCATATTTCGACCCATATTCCATGGGGAAAGTTGTTCAGTTTTACGAGTACCTTGACCTACTTTAAGCTTTATTGGTTGTTTTGTGTGTGATGCCGGCTTAGAATAGCATCACCCCAATTCTACCCGTGGGTGTCGTAAAAATCGACTAAGGGATAATTATCCAGGGAATGGGCAGCAGCGTTCCCTGTGAATTAAACATCTTGCACTGCGCTCGCCAATCCGCCTGCCAAGCGTGGTGAGTATGGCAATACCCCTTTATACGGGGGAGGCCCATGTCCAGCAGTAGACTGTTGTGGCTGTTAAGGTAAGGTAAGGTTGTTTTGTAACACGCAGTATAAGATTCCAGCGCTGCTGCGCCGGACGAGTGATGGCTCCAGCAGGGAGATAATAGTGTCTTCTGCAGGCGCTGGGAACATCCTCTTGATCTATCCGGAAATGTCTTGTTAACTCTTTAATTGAAATTCTTAATTCAATGTTTACAAGTCCAGCAAAAAAGAGTAGAAATTACATAAAATGGAACTACAAAATTTTCATACTAAATATTGTTACCATTCATAGCCAATGTTGCCATTTAATTTTTAAATTTCATACATGGTGGCGCCCTCATTTTTTGTCTACTCTTTTTTGCTGCATTGTAGGGTAGGTACTTCACTGCTTTTAATACGGAAGTGTCTATGTAGCGGGGCGCCCCGCTCGATAGTCATTTAGGCTATTCACCGGGGCGCCCTGCTGAATAGCGCTTTGTCTATGTATAGGCTATTGAGCGGGGCGCCATGCTAAATAGCGCTTTGTCTGTAGTTTGGCTATTGACCGGGGCGCCGCTCCGCCGTTATTTCGACTCGTATGTAAGTATCATGACAGCCGATGTGGCGCAGTGGTTAGTATGCCTGCCTGCCATGCAAAGGTTTCGGGTTCAATTCCCGGTGGGGTCACTCACAAAGTTGATATTTATCACTTTGTGAATTTGTTCCCAGTCTAGTTAGGACATTGCAGGCTGAACCACCTGATTGTCCGCAAGTAAGATGGTTCCGTGCTTCGGATGGGCACGTTAAGCCGTCGGTCCCAGTTGCTGTGATGCTATGATGGCGGTCGTTACACAACCATGTCAGAGGCCTGCTATTTGCTGTAGGCGGTTGAAAAACTCTGACACCAGGGTTCATCGGGTCGTTGAACGACTCGGTGTCCCACACGAAAAGAAGAAGAAGAAGGTAGGTATAAGTACAGGGCAAGTGAACTCACATTGATTTGATTTAGTAAATCTATGTTTGTTTGACCTCGCAGACAGTAGGTATTGTCTAACTAGAAAAAACAGACGCCAGTAGTCCACACTAATCCTTTCTCACCCATCCCCATCACTTAATCATCACATCCTCACCCATCTTCATCACATCATCACCTAACCTCATCACTGCTCCGTACTTATACGGTCTACCATGATACCTACATACGAGTCGAAATAACGGCGGAGCGGCGCCCCGGTCTATAACCAAACCACAGACAAAGCGCTATTTAGCAGGGCGCCCCGCTCAATAGCCTATACATAGACAAAGCGCTATTCAGCAGGGCGCCCCGGTGAATAGCCTAAATGACTATCGAGCGGGGCGCCCCGCTATATAGACACTTCCTTTTAATACAATTTAAGTTAATCATTGAATATCGGAGTAAAAATAAAATAAACAATTTGATTTGAAAATACGTCTGCCATTGACGGATAAAAGAAAATGTTTATGAGAAGTAAAAGAAAAATACCAGTGCAATGGTTAGAGTTGCCACTTTTTTTTCATGGTGGTCCATTCAGAACAGGCGACGATGAAAGACTATACTGCCTTGCCTAGCTTTACAAAAACTTTTGTTAAACATAAAACGGAAGAAATTATAAAAAAAACTGTAAAAGATGAAGGAAGTCTAGGTCAAAGCGCAGAGATTAGACTTAAATCTGAAACTGAGCATCGTATAGATGTTAGCATTAAAGTTAGGGATAAAATCAGAAAATAGTTAAGTGTTATTATAAAAATACTAGCTTTTTACCCATGGCTTCACCCGCGTGCTCGTAGGGGATTAACAAAGTATTTTGTTTGAGCAGCAAGTGTACCAGCTGCATTGTGATGTATTTCTTTCTCCCTCTACCTACGTCTTATTCCGACGTTATCCCAGGGCGTCCAACGACTCCAGAGTATACGACGCTATCCCGCTCCCTCAAGGTCATCCGTTACCTCCAGGGCGTACGACGCTACACTAGGGCATCGCACGCACCTAGCTTTTTTGTTAACTATGTCAGCTCATTTATTTATTCGGTTAGTTAGTAGAACCCTTGTAACCTCTAACTTGGACATTGGCAAAATTGTCCTTTCCTGACAGAGGCCACTTTTAACAACAACACTGCAACTTTTTTGCAAGCCATACCGACATGCCTCAGAGTTTTTTAATACAGGGGAATACACCTACAAGCATGATAAAAAATATTGTAAATCAGGTAGTAAATCAGTTAGGTGATCATTGATATGGTAAATTTGTGTGAAAGTCAACTACGTTTCTCACTTTCATTTCAAATTCCTTGCTAAAATTGGTTGACATTTGAACACACACATAACCATAATGGAGTTTCACGTTTGTACAGTATCCTGTACAGTCCAGCAAAAAAGAGTAGAAATTAAATAAAATGGAACTAAAAATTTTTCATACTAAATTGTTGCCATTCATAGTCAATGTTGCCATTTATTTTTGAAATTTCATACAAAGTGGCGCCCTCATTTTTTGTCTACTCTTTTTTGCTGGACTGTATAAGGCATTATCGTTTTTTCAACATATTTTTGCATGAGGATATTATCTCACATCAAACTTAGCAAAACTGAGGGGTACATTGAAAATGCAACCAAATGGTATATTTCACAAGTCTGTACGTGGTAAATATAAAAAGTAGCCCGCTGGATAGAGAAATCTTTTGTTGTGGTATTTCGCATAAAATAACAAACTTTTTTAAGATTTAAAACCTGTTTTGGGGGGTACATTGGAAGGCGAATCAAACTGTATAATTATAATTTATAGGTATTTGTTTTGAAATGAAAAAGTAGCCCGCTAGCCAGATCACGTAGTTTTTTGAGTTTTTTTCAAAAAGGAGTGAGGTACATTGGATTTCATTATCAAAGTCGTGAAGTACATTGAAAAGCCTATTCATTTTCATATATTTCATCATTATACCTCTGGGGACCCCGCTAGATAGATACACACGCGTAAGCATAGTATGCAGTTATTGCTGTCTGTCTGTCTGTCATTGTCTTAAGCTCATAGAGTCCGTATGTGAAACTTTATAGTTTCGAAGCTATTTTTTGGATGTGGCTTTCCCAGTTTATGTTATTATCTATATTAATTCCAAGTAGAGAGTAATTGTCAACGACTTCTAGGTTCCTATTGAGCTTTGGGGTAAAGCCCTGAAACCTAATCCGTGCCTTACACTGAAATATGTAGATATTTTTCGTATTACCTACTAGAGGTTGATCAATGATGGAAACCGCAGTGGATTCTTTCTGCCTGTTAAGTCGTACAAGTTGTAACTACCTACCAGTTTTCCCGTCGTTAAAGTTTGGTATCCTGTGGAACTCAGGGTTAATGTGGAGGCAAAATATCAAATCCTAAATTACGACTTGCAAACTATCTGAAAAAAAGCTCTCTAATTTACTCAGGCAAGTAATCAGTAAGTACTGAAAGAAAATGTAGGTATGCCACCTACCTAACAGTCGCACTGAATCTTTAGCACTAGGTATAACCTTTTCGCTAATGCGATACTGTGTAGCTATGCAAACAAAAGAACTGCAGCATCCATTTCACTCCATACAAACCACGCAAGTTGTTCGAAATTGCTCCTCAAACATTTGTGTTTGCGACCACCTAAAGCTTTCTTAGAAGCAGGTTTATTTGAATTCTAGCACCTTGCAAGTTGGTAGCCTTATTTAGCTGTTACTCAGCTTAATGAGGAAGTTTTCAATTAGGTACTGTAGAGAACCACGTCGTTCGACATAAAAATTGAAAATGTTTATCTTGCTAAAACATTAAATATTTGACCCATTTGACCGATCGAACTCTAATTTTGGTTTTATATTCCGTGTTGGAGTAAGGAACTTCTTTATGAAGACTTCATGTCAAAGTATAAGGCGACAAATGTTGTAGGCGGCATAGAAAATTGAAATGTGTGTGACGTTTTTGGTTTGAAAGTTTTCTGACAGTTTTAGAACAGGAAAGATGGAGTCAAATTTTGGGTGCGTTGAAGGAAGGAACAAAATGGAACGACTGGAAAAAAAACGTGTTTTCAGTGCTCAACAAAGTCAAAAAAATGGTGAAAACTGCCAAACTGGAGGTGCGCCACCTGCCTGGGAGCATTGTGAAATTCTATTTTAAAGATAAGTATTTTTTTTATATCTAGGAAAGATAGAATGGAGTAATATCTTCTATTGCAGATCGCTGCTAGGGTGCTCCTATAAAGTGACCAATCTCATTTGGATTTGTAGGGCAGAGATCGAACAAAGGGTGGTATGAAATTGGAATACGTGAATTTGACAAAAAAATTGTTTATTGTAACTTTCTAGAATTATGTTTTTATCTATATTATATAAGAAATACTAATATTGTTCGTATTTTTCAGAGTAAAGGAAGAAGTAAAAAGGTCTTGTAACAATGAAAAATCGTCCTGTATATAGAACTGGATTATGATGGGGCAACTACTTTGAGAATGCCAGGTTTGAGATCCAAACCTGCAGACGTAAGTGTTTACTTACCATTTGTATCAAATAAGCGTGAAGGAAATTCCAAAATTAATGCTTAGGCAAAGTGATCGTAAAGTTATGTGTTACGCGAATCTATCGTTTTGCGATTTATTATTGCGCGAGTGACATCCCGTGTGTCTAACATTTTGCGATTTATTATTGCGCGAGTGACATCCCGTGTGTCTAACATTTTGCGATTTATTATTGCGCGAGTGACATCCCGCGTGTCTAACATTTTGCGATTTATTATTGCGCGAGTGACATCCCGCGTGTTTAACGTTTTGCGAAATTATTATTGTGCGAGTGACAATCCGCGTGTACATCATTTTGCGATTTATTATTGCGCGAGTGACATCCCGTGTGTCTAACGTTTTGCGAAATTATTATTGTGCAAGTGACATTCTGCGTGTGTAATGTTTTGTGAATTCATTATTGTGCGAGTGACATACAACTAGTGTAACGTTGTGTTAATTTATTATTGTACGTGTAACGTCCTGTGAACCCTTTGGTTTTCGTGTCATATTCCGCAGGAGCAACGGTTCCCGAACCTAACGTTGAGCTGGAGATTTCGTGCAAGTGTAGTGTTGTGTAATTTAAGTTTGAGAAACTAAAGTGTTCTACTTAGATTTTACTTTTGAGTGGTTTCCCTTTTGTGTGATATTACAATCTAGTTATTTAGCTAAGGTTCCAAGGGTTTTCTAGTTTGACACTTAACATAGAATTTTTCAAGGGTTTTCAAGTTTGACACTTAACATAGAATTTTTCAAGGGTTTTCAAGTTTGACACTTAACATAGAATATTTCAAGGGTTTTCAAGTTTGACACTTAACATAGAATTTTTCAAGGGTTTTCAAGTTTGACACTTAACATAGAATTTTTCAAGGGTTTTCTAGTTTGACACTTAACATAGAATATTTCAAGGGTTTTCAAGTTTGACACTTAACATAGAATATTTCAAGGGTTCTCAAGTTTGACACTTAACATAGAATATTTCAAGGGTTTTCAAGTTTGACACTTAACATAGAATATTTCAAGAGTTCACAAGTTTGACACTTAAGTTAAAATATTTTGAAATATTTCAAATTTTGACACTTTTATTCTTTCTTTAATAAACTATCTTTGACACTTTGACATTCAGATGTCTAGTTTTATTTATAATTCTTTTATTTCAAATTTGAAAATTTGCGTCAACTCGGCCTTTTGACAACAAGCAATTATATCATTCTTTGAAAGTGAGTGCAACAATATACTCGTGTTTTATAGGAGTGAATTAAAAGAGAAAAATGTAAGTATAAATTCTTTTAATTTATTTTTGAATTATGATTTCAATTTTATTTATATTTAGATTAGATAATAATCCAACGTTGAGATTTCCTTTTCTAAATTGGAATTGGGAACATTTTGATAAAATCGGAAAGAAAGGAAAGGAGTGAACGTTTTCAACCTTATATCTTTTATCTAGGAGACTCATGGATGCTGATATATGAACGTTTTCTGTGAATGGATATGGATGAAGGACAGTCACAACATACTTACTTCAATGCCAAGATCTTCTTACTCTTCAGCTAGGAATGCCTTTGTAAATTAATGATTTAATTATTCCAAACGTTACAACCTTTTTTATAACACTAATATATCTTAAATCGGATTAATCTTCCAAATTATAATAAAAATTGTTTAACAAATTTTAAAAAGGGGACTGACGAATTTTCTAATTTAATTTAAATATTAAATTTTATTAACCTGTGTATGTATGCTGTGAAGTGCCACCGCGCGTACAGAGGTTGATTTGAACTGTAGAGTAAGCGCTACACTCTATACCTGTTCTCGGACTAGGGGTGTGAGGTAATGCTAGTTGCCACAACACCTAGTATTACAAGATCTACTTCTAAGTTCCTGGGTTGGTATTGCAAGCATAATTTACTATACATGGTCTAGTCCAGACTACCCCGCGTTGAGGTGCGTAGCTTTCCCGGCCCTGGTGCCTTAGAGGGAAAGCTTCCATACCTCAACAAAGACACACAACACGAAGGGTTTGGCCACCCACCCATTATTCTACAGTTCACCTTCTGGGTTTCTTGTAGAAGATTGTCCCCAAAATACTTTTTGGCCTTAGGGTACGCGGATACTCAGTCTTTTGACTTTGAGCTAGTTAGGTAGGCTTAGATAGGTAGGAATCCGGGTTGGTTGGCCACGGGGACTATCCCCGGGGTTGCCATGGACCAGGTATCTCCGGACCTGGTTCCCCAACCTAGACCCCTTTTAACTTGCTTCCTAGTGGAGCACAATTAACTTCGTTAGTTTTCATAATATTAGGAGTATTTGATCTTTTGGTTTTCTTCTTCAATATGCAGAGCGTCGTGTAATTCAAAATTTTCGTTCGTTTAGGAAAGTCGTATGAGTGCGTCTTGGCCCTTTCGGACGGGTGTGTAGGATGGATGGGAGCCCGTATTCTTGTAGTTTTTTTTTTGTATTTAAACTTAAAATGTTTCCTCCTTATACATCTCAAGCAAAACACTGCTCCACTTCGTAAGAACTAACAAGTCACTACTTTAACGCAATGTATTCCTAACCCAATAGACGATCACACTTAATATTGGCCATCTTCAATTCTAAGTAAACAGTCTAACTGTTTTACTAAACTTATAAGGACCTCCAGAGGGCAGGTTTCTTTCAATGGTGCCGTGACCAGGATATCGGAGTCGCAAGTGAGCGGTGTATTTTTGAGATGTTGGGAGAAAACAATAAGAAAAATCAGTTAGTTATAGTGTATAGGTCTTGATGCTAGCTTTTTGTTTGTTACAGAACAAATATTAAATATTTTGATATAAATTTGATAAAATTTATATCCATGAGAAAATACAAAATCCTATTAGAAGGAAATATTGCTTCTGGGAAATCTTCATTATTAGATGGCCTAGCATTACAAAAGGATATTACTGTTTTGAAAGAGCCTATTGAAAAATGGCAAGATGTTGGAGGGGTCAATCTATTTAAAGCATTCTCGGAAGATAGAGAGCGATGGAGTTATACTTTCCAAAATTATGTGTTCCTAACATTATTAGAGAACCACCGGGAATCTATAACTACTAAATATAGGATCATGGAGCGAAGTATTTTTTCTGCGAAGAATTGTTTCATTAAAACACTCATTCAAGAAGGATATTTGAACGATGTTGAGAAAACAATGTTAGACTATTGGTATGACTTTATATGTGAAAAGGCTTGGGTTCAAGAAGACTTGATAGTCTATCTTAGAACCACTCCAGAGATAGCTTTACAGAGAGTCTCCTCAAGGAAAAGAGAAGGCGAAAATTCACTAACCTTGTCTTATCTAAAACAAATACACGAAAGTCATGAAGCATGGTTACTAGAAGGAAAAAGAATTACAAGGAATGTCGTCGGTAGACGGGGAGAACGACAACGTGAGCAAGAAGATCAGATTGAAATGGTAGACCTTCCACAACAACCAGAAATTCAAGATGAACAGGCAGAGGGTTCTCAACAAATGATTGAACACCAAGTAGAGGGACCTCAAGGACAGACAGGCGGGTCACAACAAACTGATGGATTATCCCAGGAGGGCATTCTCCAAGGACGGACAGAAACATCTCAACGTGCTGTCGTGAAAACCAATAGAGGAGGAATTTATTCCAATTGATGCGGACTACTATTGGTCGTTTGTCGCACAAGATAAGCGAGCTCGAACGCAAGATTAATGAGGAGAAAGAAAACCAAGAAACTTCCAGGAGCACCGTGGAACCTGTAACTGTTTATCATGCGACTGAAGCAAAACTAGAAAGACCGAAATACCCCGGAAAAGCGAATATGCATCCGGTAACGTTCATCGAAGACCTCTTTGCCTATTTGAATAGAATTTCAAGAAAAGACCAGGTGATTGAAGAGATTATAGCTTGTCTGGAAGGGGAAGTCCGTAAATGGGCAAGGATTTATAAGGACAGGTGGATGAATGAAGAAGACTTCAAGAGGGATTTTCTTGAGTCATTTTGGTCTGAAACAGAACAAAATCAACTTCGCCGGTCAATAGTCTGTGGCACTTGGGTGAGAAGAGAACCTTCAATGATGAGTTATTTCATAAATCTGGCGAGTCAAGCAAAAATGTTGGCAAGGAATATCCCTGAGGATCAATTGGTGGCTGATCTAATGAATCATTTCCCGATAGAGGTACAATATGTCTGGAGACAGAAGAAGTCAGGGAAAATTATACAAGCAGCTGAGTTTCTTAGAGAACTTGATGATGTGGGACGTCAATGCAAGACCCATGTGGAGGTTTCGAATCATCCCCAAGGAGGATTAAAGCGTGTTGCAAGTACAGTTCAAAACAAGACTCAACCAGGAGTCAAGAGAACGAAAACATTGAATCATATTATGACTCAGAATGAGGGTGAGCTGGAGATGGAACCCGAACCTGATTGTATAGATTTAAACTAGATGCGGCTGGATCTTTGGCCTCGAGTCAGCTGGAATTGGGGAGGCAATAAAGAATACTTTGCAGTAAATTATCTCATTAAGAATGGATGGAAGCCTGGAGATGGATTGGGAAGATCAAGACAAGGAAGGCGTCACCCTGTTGAAAATAAAAATTATAGAGTAGGAAATGATAGGCGTGGCCTTGGATATTTAGAATTAAATGAGATAATAAGACCTTATATTGAGTTAAAAAATTTCATAAAGGGAAATGATAATAATTATCTAAGTGTTTTCAATATAAACAACTCGTTATTTACAGATGAATTAGAGGTAGATCAAAGCTTTATCACACGAGAGAATATTAGGATTACAGCCGAAATAGAGGTGAAATTTCTGGGGGAGGTCTTTGTGGTGTTAGTAGACACGGGTAGCGAAATAACTTGTATAGCTGAGGATTTCTTTTTCAAACTGAATTCAATTCAAAACTTGGCCAAGCTCCCAATAAAGCCTTTATTTATAAAAGGGGCAGTAGGACAGAAAAGCTTAAAAATAAATTTCTTAACTAGTATAACCTTGGAGATTAAGGGTTGTGAATTTGAGATCGGATTATTAGTTATTCCCAAATTGGCTAAAAATATGATCCTTGGGATTGATTGGTTAATAGCAAATGAGGCTAAGATTGATTTAGGTGATCCGAAGGCGCTAATCTTAAACACAGGGGGAGGTAACAAGGTTGTTGTACCATTTTTAGAGAAGGTGTACGAGGATTCTCCAGGAGTGAATCTTCAGAAAGAAGTACTTCAAAGGAAACTAAAACAATTGAGTCAAATAGCTATAGAAAGAAAGTTAAATTGGGAATGGAAATCTCGTCTAAACAAAAACTTTCTTTGTTTAAACTTTTGGAGAAACACAAAGCGGTGTTTTCACAAAAATTAGGAAGGGCGAATTGTTACGTTCATGAGATTAAAATGGAAACAACAACACCAAAGATTAATAGAACTTATCCAATTCCTTATGCTTATAGATCAAAGGTCGAGGATAAAATTAACGAAATGATTGAAATGGGAATTATTTCAAGAGCATCAACTCCTTATTGTAGTCCGCTAACCTTTGCTATAAAACCTGATGGTTCAGTTCGTATTCTTCTAGATGCAAGGAAATAAATAAATTCATGGTTGCAGAGTCGGAAGCACCACCACTTCAGATAGATGTTTTGAATGCTTTCCATGGGGTGAAATTTATTACGATTTTAGATTTAAATAACGCGTATTTTCAAATTCCCATTTCGGAAAATAGTAAGAGGTACACAGGATTTACAGTAAATGGGAAATCTTATATTTATAACGTATTACCCCAAGGTTTGAAAACTTCGGTTGGAAGTTTTAGCAGGGCCATGGATAAAATTCTAGGGATAGAAGTTAGAGAATTTTGCGTAAATTATCTTGATGATCTGGCTATTCTGACAGCAGGGACTTGGGTTGAACACCTTCATCATATAGACGAGGTTTTAAATCGGTTAGAAATGGCTGGTATGACCTGTAACATAGAAAAATGTAAATTTGTTTGTGAAGAAGTTAAAATGTTAGGACATATAGTCTCAATAGATGGGATTAGGACTGACCCGGCTAAAGTCGAAGCGATCCAAGAGTTCCCAGAACCTAAGAAAGTTAAACAACTAAGAGCCTTTTTGGGGTTATGTAATTACTATCGGAGGTTTATTCCTAACTATAGCCTTTTGACGATTCCTCTTAATAATCTTTTACGTAAGGAACAAAGATGGAAATGGGGTCAAGAGGAACAATCGGCAATGGATGAGTTGAAGAAAGAATTCTTGTCAACTATTTTACTACACCATCCAGATCAAAACAGAGAATATTATTTACAAGTGGATAGTTCGGGAATAGGGATTGGAGGAGTGCTATATCAAATTGATGATGAGGGAAATATGAAGATCCTTGGGTTTTGTAGTAGAGCTTTACGTGGACCGGAGTTGAGGTGGACTGTTACTGAACAGGAACTGTGGGCTATAATTTACAATTTGAAAAAGTTTGAGACATATTTAAGGGGAGTACCGATAATTATTAAGACCGATCATAAACCATTAATATTTATTAAAAATGTTAAATTGTTTAATGCCCGTGTAACTAGATGGATCTTGTTTTTAGAACAATTCAATTATAAAATCGAACATATTAAAGGGACGGAAAATATAGTACCGGATATACTTTCGAGGTATCCTGTTGGGGGAGTTATTCAGGAAGAAAAGGTGAAATGCCCAAATATTATGTATATGGGAGTTTCTTCAAGCCGGTCTTTAAATGAGAAATTAGAACGCTTGAATGAATATCAAATGATGGATAATATTATTATGAATATTAGACAACGAGTTTTAGAATTGAATGGTTTGGGGGAGGACCGATTGGGTAGAATCGCATCCAGATGCTCTTTGATTAATGGAATTCTATACTATGACCCACCTAATGTTGATCGTCAAGTGATTTTCTTACCGGAAATTTTACGGGAGGAAACCTGTAAACAAGTACATATTGAGATGGGACATTTGGGAGTCTATAAAACTTATCATTACATTCGGCAACGGTTTTATTGGATTGGGATGAAAACAACAGTTAGATCTGTTATTCGGAAATGCAGAGTTTGCCAATTATCGAAGGATGATCCTATTAAATATGTTGGACCTTGTAATTCGATTGTTACAGAAGGGATAGGAGATCTTGTAATGGGAGACCTGTACGGACCATTACCTAGAGCTCAATCAAGATATTCTTATATTTTTGTATTACAAGACTCATTTAGCAAATACATTAAATTGTATGGTTTAAGCAGGGCTACTTCTAGAGCGGTTTTAAAGAAATTAAAAGAGTTTGTTAGAATCATCAAGCCCAAAATAGTTATGACAGATAATGGAAGACAATTTATTAGTATGATATGGAGAACTGGATTAAGAGAATTGGGAATTCGTGCACTTTATACTTCGATTAGGAATCCGAGACCCAATACTACAGAAAGGGTGAATAAGGAGTTATCCAAATACTTTCGTATTTTTTGTCATCATAATCATAAAGGATGGTACAAGATTTTGGGAGATGTTGAAGAGCTATATAACAACACTTATCACAATTCGACAAAATATTCCCCAAAGGAAATAGTTTTCAGGAGTTCAGCCAGGTTAACCATTGATGGGGTTTTGCCTCATTTTGAAAATACTAGGGATGTTGAGACTATTAGAGAAGAGGTTAAGGAAAATTTAAGGCAGGCAGGACAAATTAGAAGGGAATTTTATAATAAGACACACCGATTGATAGAATTTCAAGTGGGAGATTTAGTGAAAATTCGAAAATTAAATAAATCAGATACTAGGAAATCTTTATTCAAAAGTTTAAACTTAGATTCGAAGGTCCCTATAGAGTTTTAATTAGGAAGCCTGGAAATATTTATGTTTTAGTTGATCCAGATAGATTAACAGTTCGAGGAACTTTTAGTGCGATACATTTATCTCGATATTATGTTTAGAGAAACCCATTTAGCATTGTCAATGATTGAGATAAATATTTAATATTTGTTAATTTTCTAATTATAATTAAAGTTTTAAATTTTTTTCTCCTCTTTTATTTTTATGATAAACGACTAGCTCTCTTTGAGGTATAAGATTTTGAATCTATGGGTATAGAACCAAAATCTGGGGGAGGATTGTAGAGAACCACGTCGTTCGACATAAAAATTGAAAAATGTTTATCTTGCTAAAACATTAAATATTTGACCCATTTGACCGATCGAACTCTAATTTTGGTTTTATATTCCGTGTTGGAGTAAGGAACTTCTTTATGAAGACTTCATGTCAAAGTATAAGGCGACAAATGTTGTAGGCGGCATAGAAAATTGAAATGTGTGTGACGTTTTTGGTTTGAAAGTTTTCTGACAGTTTTAGAACAGGAAAGATGGAGTCAAATTTTGGGTGCGTTGAAGGAAGGAACAAAATGGAACGACTGGAAAAAAAACGTGTTTTCAGTGCTCAACAAAGTCAAAAAAATGGTGAAAACTGCCAAACTGGAGGTGCGCCACCTGCCTGGGAGCATTGTGAAATTCTATTTTAAAGATAAGTATTTTTTTTATATCTAGGAAAGATAGAATGGAGTAATATCTTCTATTGCAGATCGCTGCTAGGGTGCTCCTATAAAGTGACCAATCTCATTTGGATTTGTAGGGCAGAGATCGAACAAAGGGTGGTATGAAATTGGAATACGTGAATTTGACAAAAAAATTGTTTATTGTAACTTTCTAGAATTATGTTTTTATCTATATTATATAAGAAATACTAATATTGTTCGTATTTTTCAGAGTAAAGGAAGAAGTAAAAAAATGTCTTGTAACAATGAAAAATCGTCCTGTATATAGAACTGGATTATGATGGGGCAACTACTTTGAGAATGCCAGGTTTGAGATCCAAACCTGCAGACGTAAGTGTTTACTTACCATTTGTATCAAATAAGCGTGAAGGAAATTCCAAAATTAATGCTTAGGCAAAGTGATCGTAAAGTTATGTGTTACGCGAATCTATCGTTTTGCGATTTATTATTGCGCGAGTGACATCCCGTGTGTCTAACATTTTGCGATTTATTATTGCGCGAGTGACATCCCGTGTGTCTAACATTTTGCGATTTATTATTGCGCGAGTGACATCCCGCGTGTCTAACATTTTGCGATTTATTATTGCGCGAGTGACATCCCGCGTGTTTAACGTTTTGCGAAATTATTATTGTGCGAGTGACAATCCGCGTGTACATCATTTTGCGATTTATTATTGCGCGAGTGACATCCCGTGTGTCTAACGTTTTGCGAAATTATTATTGTGCAAGTGACATTCTGCGTGTGTAATGTTTTGTGAATTCATTATTGTGCGAGTGACATACAACTAGTGTAACGTTGTGTTAATTTATTATTGTACGTGTAACGTCCTGTGAACCCTTTGGTTTTCGTGTCATATTCCGCAGGAGCAACGGTTCCCGAACCTAACGTTGAGCTGGAGATTTCGTGCAAGTGTAGTGTTGTGTAATTTAAGTTTGAGAAACTAAAGTGTTCTACTTAGATTTTACTTTTGAGTGGTTTCCCTTTTGTGTGATATTACAATCTAGTTATTTAGCTAAGGTTCCAAGGGTTTTCTAGTTTGACACTTAACATAGAATTTTTCAAGGGTTTTCAAGTTTGACACTTAACATAGAATTTTTCAAGGGTTTTCAAGTTTGACACTTAACATAGAATATTTCAAGGGTTTTCAAGTTTGACACTTAACATAGAATTTTCAAGGGTTTTCAAGTTTGACACTTAACATAGAATTTTCAAGGGTTTTCTAGTTTGACACTTAACATAGAATATTTCAAGGGTTTTCAAGTTTGACACTTAACATAGAATATTTCAAGGGTTCTCAAGTTTGACACTTAACATAGAATATTTCAAGGGTTTTCAAGTTTGACACTTAACATAGAATATTTCAAGAGTTCACAAGTTTGACACTTAAGTTAAAATATTTTGAAATATTTCAAATTTTGACACTTTTATTCTTTCTTTAATAAACTATCTTTGACACTTTGACATTCAGATGTCTAGTTTTATTTATAATTCTTTTATTTCAAATTTGAAAATTTGCGTCAACTCGGCCTTTTGACAACAAGCAATTATATCATTCTTTGAAAGTGAGTGCAACAATATACTCGTGTTTTATAGGAGTGAATTAAAGAGGAAAAATGTAAGTATAAATTCTTTTAATTTATTTTTGAATTATGATTTCAATTTTATTTATATTTAGATTAGATAATAATCCAACGTTGAGATTTCCTTTTTCTAAATTGGAACTGGGAACATTTTGATAAAATCGGAAAGAAAGGAAAGGAGTGAACGTTTTCAACCTTATATCTTTTATCTAGGAGACTCATGGATGCTGATATATGAACGTTTTCTGTGAATGGATATGGATGAAGGACAGTCACAACATACTTACTTCAATGCCAAGATCTTCTTACTCTTCAGCTAGGAATGCCTTTGTAAATTAATGATTTAATTATTCCAAACGTTACAACCTTTTTATAACACTAATATATCTTAAATCGGATTAATCTTCCAAATTATAATAAAAATTGTTTAACAAATTTTAAAAAGGGGACTGACGAATTTTCTAATTTAATTTAAATATTAAATTTTATTAACCTGTGTATGTATGCTGTGAAGTGCCACCGCGCGTACAGAGGTTGATTTGAACTGTAGAGTAAGCGCTACACTCTATACCTGTTCTCGGACTAGGGGTGTGAGGTAATGCTAGTTGCCACAACACCTAGTATTACAAGATCTACTTCTAAGTTCCTGGGTTGGTATTGCAAGCATAATTTACTATACATGGTCTAGTCCAGACTACCCCGCGTTGAGGTGCGTAGCTTTCCGCCCTGGTGCCTTAGAGGAAAGCTTCCATACCTCAACAAAGACACACAACACGAAGGGTTTGGCCACCCACCCATTATTCTACAGTTCACCTTCTGGGTTTCTTGTAGAAGATTGTCCCCAAAATACTTTTTGGCCTTAGGGTACGCGGATACTCAGTCTTTTGACTTTGAGCTAGTTAGGTAGGCTTAGATAGGTAGGAATCCGGGTTGGTTGGCCACGGGGACTATCCCCGGGGTTGCCATGGACCAGGTATCTCCGGACCTGGTTCCCCAACCTAGACCCCTTTTAACTTGCTTCCTAGTGGAGCACAATTAACTTCGTTAGTTTTCATAATATTAGGAGTATTTGATCTTTTGGTTTTCTTCTTCAATATGCAGAGCGTCGTGTAATTCAAAATTTTTCGGTCGTTTAGGAAAGTCGTATGAGTGCGTCTTGGCCCCTTTCGGACGGGTGTGTAGGATGGATGGGAGCCCCGTATTCTTGTAGTTTTTTTTTTGTATTTAAACTTAAAATGTTTCCTCCTTATACATCTCAAGCAAAACACTGCTCCACTTCGTAAGAACTAACAAGTCACTACTTTAACGCAATGTATTCCTAACCCAATAGACGATCACACTTAATATTGGCCATCTTCAATTCTAAGTAAACAGTCTAACTGTTTTACTAAACTTATAAGGACCTCCAGAGGGCAGGTTTCTTTCAGTACCTACCTACGTGTACAGAGATAGATATGCAACTCATTAACTCGTAACCTAAGTTAAGTAGGTAGGTAGGACACTTACCTAGGTAGATAGTTACACATTTTTACGTGGCATTTAGCTGCTTAGGTTAGGTATCTATCTAGTGATTCTGCTAATATTGCAAGTGATTAAGAGTGATACAGTCCGACTTTAGCCTGGAAAAAATATACCTACCATAAAAAACTGATCTGGCCCAAATAACTAAAACTTAACGGAATTACGTCTCAATAAATCTGCAACAAGTGCCTATTTAGGAACCCAATAGTTCAATTAAGTCAAATACTTGTGTGCAAACTCATAAATCCTTATAAATTAAGACATATGTGTTGTAAATACCAGACTAATACCCATTAACTCGATGCTAATACCGGATGAACGAAAAAGTACGGCACTTCTAATAGACCATAACCAATGTCGGTAGGTATTTGTTGTGAAATACATACCTAGATTACCTAGGTAGTCAAGTGCGTCAATGGTTGTAGTGAAATTTCGCCGTTAATGGCATAATTTATACGTTTTATCGCATCAGAAAGTCATGGTGTTTGCATAACCATTTCACTCACTTCGGGACATGACCTTGTTTAAAAAATACTTAGGGGAGAAAAAAACACTTCTCGTGTTAGGTAGGTATACAATTTTTGAAAAACTTGCATAATTTTCCACCGCTGACTGCCTGCGTAGGCCAGGATAGAGCCGCGGTAGCCCAGTTGGTAGGTAGTGGTGTCAGCAGGTAGGTACAGATGCCGAAGACCGCAGGTTTCAAATACTGCCCGCGGTGGAAAATTTTACAAAAAAAGAAAACTTTTTTCTCTTGTTTCCCAAAGTAGGTCCCATAATGAAAATTTTCCATCGATACATTTCCTTCGACAAGTGAAAACAAAATTGGAATCTTGAAAATACCCACGACAGTTTCCTGCAGTTTCTTGTAAGTTAGAAGAGTAAAACCAATCAAAATCCAACTCCATAGTTTTGGAGATAATTAGTGTAGTGTTTGTGTATGTAAACAAACATAGAATCAAGTACGTCTCGGGTTCACGGGTAGGCGGGGGGCAGTGACGTGAGAGCCACAGGCGAGAACGGTCGAACTACCCACCCTGCTACTGGTGAAGCAACGAGCCGTCTTCTACTGTAGTACTAGCGAGTATTACATTTTTGGCGACGAGTTAAAAGGTCAGTGCAGTGCAAATAGTACGAATTTTAACGCAAACATACAGAATTCAAAAAAAAAAAGAAAAAAAAAACATCAAAGGAAAAGGAGGTTATGTTTTGTTTAGCTACCCTACGCGCGCGTTAAAACGTAAACAAAAGTTCTGATTGTTTGATATGTCTTTAAGATATTGGAATTATTACGAATAATTATGCCATTAGGAAATTTATTAATTACCTAGACATATTTTGTAAATAGGCTGTAATCAATTCAATCAATCATCATCAATTATGTGTTCATCATGCACAAATTGAAAAATATTTTAGCACATAATTAGATACACCGCCATCTATTTCATAGATGCGGTACTACGTTATCATTATCTATCGCAATGTAAGAAATTCTAGGAAATCTGACCTGAATCTTCGAACTGGAAGTTTGATTTTGTTTTAGATTCATAAAAACTTTAGAAATGGCCTCCACGCCAGTGAGAGTATAGTATTCTTTGGAAATGGCCATGCAACCAGTTCGCACTACCCTAATAAATATTTAATTATGCATTGATTCTTGTCCAGCTTGAGATGGCGTTTTTGCGTGCTAGATATAAAAAAACTCTAGAGGCAAATACATTTTACGTTAGACTAGATAATTAAGAAGAATAAAGCCACACAATAAACTGCAATGTAAATCTGCTTAAAGATAAATAATTGATAGTGTCAAAATACACTAACTAGATAGATAGGTACCACAGTGCCTACACTTATACGTAAAACTATAACGTCGTAAAGTAATACAGGTCAATAATCAGGAATGGTGTAATGATTTTTGTATGATTTTAAGCTTTTATGTTGAAACTGTTCTAACTGCATCCTCCTCCACGCGTCGTAATCCTCTTTATTCAGGGTCGTGATTCCCCTGATGGGAAACTATTTTCTCATTCACGATGTTTTTCCGTCGCTGCCTATCTTTGGCGAAATGAAGTGCAACGTGCAGCTTGGTGTTTAGTGCCGAGCGAATTCGGTCAGACCACCTGGTTGGACTGCGACCTCTTGGTCGTTTAACATCGACTTTTCCTGTGATTATGAGCAGTTCCAGGTTGTGTCCATCTTTTCGGGTGATGTGGCCAAAGAACTCTAGAATCCTTCGAATTGAAATAGTGGAGAGCCTGGTTTTAATGTTTAGCACACGAAGGATGCTGTCCACGGTATTTGTAACATCTTCCTCCAGCACCACATCTCAAACGCGTCAATGCGATCTCGGTCGGCTTTCTTTAACGTCCATGTTTCTTAACCGTAGCTAAATATGAAAAAGACGAGAGAGCGGACCAACTTTATTTTTGTCTTGCGAGATACGTTTCGGTCTTTTCGGTTGTCTGGGACATCGCATTTTTGGCCATGCCAATACGGATCCGTCGTAATTGGTGCGGTCCACTGCGATAACTTTGGTCTTAGAATGGTTGATCTTGAGACCAAGTTCCAGTCCGATCCTTTCCATTCTGTCAAGGAGATCAACCATCCCAGATTCATTTGCGGCGAGAAGGTGGTGTCATCTGCGTAGCGGAGATTAGTGATTTTAGTGCCACATATGGTGACACCTCCTTCCCAGTTTTCAATTGTTCATTCTCCATAGATATTAACAAGTAGATGTGGTCAAAAACGAGAAACCGGACTGCGGTAATTTTGAAGTATTATTTTGCTGTAAAAATTCGCCATCTTGAATCTATGATTTTTTTAATGTAGCCAGTGCCACTTGCGCTGCTGAGACGAATCTAACGACACCTCATATGTTGGAATCCGACTATCCGTTTGGGCTGTAGCCCGTGAAGGGGAATTTTCTTGTCCACATGCATACATACATACGTACATACTTACATGCATACATACATGCATGCTCTCGAAAAACATAGCCCTCCTTCTGAGGCAGTCGGGTAAAAATAGAATTGGGGATAGAATGCAACCCTGTCTTACACCTTATCCAAAGGAGCATGCCCACTCTAGTAGGTATGTATGTTGTCCATTGCTTGCCTCACTACTTGCAGGTTTCGCATTAGGGCCAGAGTTGAATAATTATAAAGTCTAGTTATTGCTTAACATTTTGTTACTGAAAGGAATTGATTATGACAGAAGTTCTGAAGTTGTTGAAGGTTAGGGATGTGTATCGAAAGGAACAGGAGTGCTGATGTTTGGCTGTATATCAGGTATTTCGTTCTAAATTTGTTGTCGTTATCTATACCGAACTAGGCAGTACAGTATAAAGGAAGGTTCACACCACAGTGAAATCTTTGATAAAAACACCTTGCGGTAGAAAGACGTTCGAAGTTAAGTTGGTTTCCCTGTTTTGTACAGCAATTGCCGTAGCTATGCTACATTAAAATTGAGCATATTACACATTGCTTTAATTTTCGTTTTGATGCGAGATAATTTCTTGGCCCAGAGTTGGTCATTCTCTTTTAAAAGGCTCAGATGTTATACTTTCAACTCTAACTATGCCCTGGTAGTTCATATAGAGCGATCGAATTAGCGCGACCAGATGTTCAGGTCCAAGTTCTTCTTAAAACTTCCACAGAGCCGACCAGATGGCACAGTCAAAGGTTTTACTGTAGTCGATGAAACACAAGATGACAGGTGTGTTAAATTTGTAGGACTTTAAGATTATTTGGCGAATATTTAACATTTGCTCGCAAGTCCCTTTGCCTAACTAAATACGAAATTTCGTAGATTGCTTCAAATATTATATTATGCTTCATGCAACACGGTGGCAGAAATTTCGATATAATACAGTGTACCTATATTACAATATAGTGTGTGCTAGTTAGTTAGAGTGATTCATGAAATTGTTAACCGTGCGGGTATGATATTTTGTTTACAGGCAGTACGGGCCTTCATGAAATTGTTAACCGTGCGTGTTTGAGTTGTTTATAGGCAGTACGGGCCTTCATGAAATTGTTAACCGTGCGTGTTTGAGTTGTTTACAGGCAGTACGGGCCTTCATGAAATTGTTAACCGTGCGTGTTTGAGTTGTTTACAGGCAGTACGGGCCTTCATGAAATTGTTAACCGTGCGTGTTTGAGTTGTTTACAGGCAGTACGGGCCTTCATGAAATTGTTAACCGTGCGTGTTTGAGTTGTTTACAGGCAGTACGGGCCTTCATGAAATTGTTAACCGTGCGTGTTTGAGTTGTTTACAGGCAGTACGGGCCTTCATGAAATTGTTAACCGTGCGTGTTTGAGTTGTTTATAGGCAGTACGGGCCTTCATGAAATTGTTAACCGTGCGTGTTTGAGTTGTTTACAGGCAGTACGGGCCTTCATGAAATTGTTAACCGTGCGTGTTTGAGTTGTTTACAGGCAGTACGGGCCTTCATGAAATTGTTAACCGTGCGTATTTGAGTTGTTTATAGTCAGTACGAGCCTTAACTGCATTCAAAATCGTACGTATGAGTACATAGTTGTGTTAATTGTAGGCAGTGTGTACCTGACACCTAAACATAATATACTACTTACTGGTTTTGATGCCATAGCTAGTTTCGTTTTGGTTCCAGGTAGCCACAAATAAGTACTTGAACTTGGAACATGGCAAATCTACTTCCACCTCCGGAGAAATTAGATCTCAGTGGCGATAACGCCACGATTGCTTTTCGGTGGGAACGATGGAAAAGATCGTTCAATATTTATATTGATGCTACAGAAATCAAGGGCGCTGAGAAAAAAAGAGCAACATTGTTGCTATTAGGTGGACCTGATCTTCAGGAGATTATTTACAATCTTCCCGGTGCATATGTCGTTACTCCTGCGGAGGGAGTAGATGTATTTAAAACGGCAATTGAAAAACTTGATGGGTACTTTCTTCCAAAGGAAAACAAGATCTATGAGAGGCACATATTTCGCCAAATAAAACAAGAGGAGGGTGAAAGATTCGAAAAGTTTATTGTGCGACTTAGAAATCAAGCTGCTAGGTGTAAGTTCACAAGTTCAGATGAACATCTAATCGATCAAGTTGTTGAAAAATGCTTATCAACGGAGCTTCGCAAAAAGATATTGACCTTGGGTGACGGAGTTACCCTAGATAAAATAATAACTGAGGCGAACACATTGGAAGCAGTAGGGCACCAATTAGAAGGATATGAGCCTAACAAGACTACAAATTCTGACATAAATGCTGTTTATAATCGTCCAGTCGCAAAACCCGAATTAAGCAAAGCAGGAAACCAGAAATGTGGAAGGTGTGGATATGCAGCACACACATTACCGAATCAAGAATGTCCAGCAAAAAAGAAAAAGTGTCATGTGTGTGAAAAAATAGGACACTTCAGGGCATTGTGCAGATCTAGACCTCAAAAACGGAAAGCAGATCGCAAGTCAGAGGAGGAAATAAAAAATAAAAGGAACCGGAATGAAAAGGAAATTAACTCTATCGATGAAGAAATGACAACCGAATACATTTTTTAATATGAACGATGGTGATGATGACACCATTGAATGTACCTATTGTGGGAGGAGTTAAATTAAAATGGTTAATCGATTCAGGTTGCAAGCAAAATCTCATTACTGCAAACACTTGGGAAACTTTGAAGTGACTCCACTTATTGTAGAATCAACAAATGGTGGAGACGTTCAGTTGAGTAATGAAGAAACAGGACAGCAATTTAGAAGGAGTGTTATTGATTTAAAAAGAATAAAAGGAGAATGGGAGGTCCAGGCAGGACGAAGATGAAGAGAACAATCAAGGTGATGGTGGTGAAACTATGTAGACATTAATTATGTACATTAAATTACAAAATATTGTAATAAACAAAGTTGATTTAGAATTTGTGAAGCAACTAAAAGTGAGTTATAATTTAGTTAAGTACATAGCTAATCTAGTGCGGTTTGAGAATGTTGCTTGCTACCTATTGTAAAGTAATAAATGACTATTTGATTGTAAAATTGCGATTGTCAAAAATATACCCCTCTCAAAAATAATGATAAGGAAGGGATGTAGTGTTTGTGTATGTAAACAAACATAGAATCAAGTACGTCTCGGGTTCACGGGTAGGCGGGGGGCAGTGACGTGAGAGCCACAGGCGAGAACGGTCGAACTACCCACCCTGCTACTGGTGAAGCAACGAGCCGTCTTCTACTGTAGTACTAGCGAGTATTACAATTAGGAACATTCATTGGCACAAACAAATGTTTATTGCAGAGCCCCTTGAGTGGTGAGTTTTTCCCGTAATACCTATCTAAGAATATGAACTGAAAAAATACAAATCCATTACTGAAAACCGCATCAAAATCGGACTAGTGGTTTGGTAGATATTTGGCAACATAGGTTTGCACACACAAACAAACAAACACACATTCTCTCACACCAAAAACGCATATACCGTCTCCGTTCCGTCGTGCGTAAAAATGCCAGGTACTTGCAGCAAAACATCCTTTATATCTTAACCTAAGTACACATCTGTGTGTAGGCTCTTTTCTGAATGAAATCGGACTAAAACTTCAACCGTCATTCAAAGTTTGAAACACGATAGAGTTATTGTGTGGGCCAGTGTGGGCCCCATACTGCACGGACCCCGGGGCGGACCTATTTAACTTTCGATGTTCTCTATTTAGTTAATACCAGGTCTTAAATCTGGAGAATCATCATTATTTTTACTACCCGAAAAAGTGAATCATTCATATTACGTGGAACACCGAGTCGATGAACCACCCGATGGGACCAACCAACCTAGGTTGTTTTAGGTAATACTAAATACAAGCCATTTTTGGACTTGGATGTGTCGGAGACAGTCGGAGACTTTTCGTCATTAATTATTAAGGAAGCCGTTTTTAGAGGTAGATAAATGAACTAGGTATACTAAAGTCGATATTTTGCTAGGACTGGAGCCTTAGATATTTTTAAAACGTGGCCTAGGCCTAGGATAATTTTATTTGGTAGACCCAACAACTTATAAACATGACGGGCTTTGAGTTGTCTCTCTGTAACAATTAGGCTTTAATTTAATCATTTAACACCCAGTATAATTTTAGTGTTGAAATAACAAGACAGGTCTGCGTAGGAGGACTCTTCATTCGCAGACTCCTGAGATGATTTCTAAGCAATTAATTGTAAAGCTCTTATCTCGCGATGGTTGTCGTGTAGGCCATATTTGATTGCGTGATTCAACCTGGTTGCACAATCGGAAAGAAGAACCGGAAACCCTTGTAGGTACTTCATTTGATTACCTACTTACGCCAATTTCCATCTCAGTCGCATCATATTATCCTAGCTATAACAATCCAAGCACTGCTTGACATAGATAGGCTTTCCCCAGGGTACGTTGATTATTAAGTTTTTATTATTATCGTTGATGATCTTGTTTTTGCTGTCACTCACTACCACCAATACTCTCTAGGTGCCGTCGATGGGCATCCAACGCTACGATTGCTGAAGTCATGGCTGAAGTTAAACGATCCACTGTCTATTGGTCGATATGAATACGTGAAAAGGGATGCTTGCTCCATCGCTTGCCCCTTCTTTGGCAGCAAAAAGTTTTAATCCATGGATACTGGCTAATTAGCGTCAACATCTTTGATAGGATCAAGGGATAGGATGCCATTAAATAAAATTAAAAGAATAATGTATTTTATTCTTTTCTTAGCAAATGGCTTTCACGTGACAACTTTTTACATTAGGTATGTGGCCAGTTCAAGACGAAAATGCATAAAAACTTTTTAGTGAGTTTCCTTTTTGGAAACTGGCCGAAAATAGTCAAAATTTTTGACAGGATGCCTAAAACTAAAAATAAAAGAAATAGTATTTTACTCTTTTATCAGCAAATGGCTTTCACGTGACATTTTTTTCACGATATGTTGCCAGTTGACGCCTGAATTGCATAAGAATCTTTTTGGTGTCCTGTTACTTTTTATCAGCCTTAAAAGAACCGTATGTAACCGTAGGTACTTTTCCATGTCAACTGGATGAGCAAAGTGACGAAAGTCTTCACGCTAACCTAAAGGCTATTAATAAGTAGATAGATTTTCTTACACAACTTTTGCCATCAAAAACCTCAGCACATACCAATGGTCTCACACTTCATTATCGGTATAAAAATGTCGGAAAGTAGCCGGACAGTCAATCAAGGTGTTTCGCAAGACGAGACGACACTCCTCACTCGAGTCAATAAGTCACAGGTCGGCCTGCGCCCACGCGACCGCCTGTAGAACGTAAGTTCGAACGTATGATACCTAGTACGGACTACGGTTTAAAGATTTTGGAAGTATCAAAATTAACATAACGTAACAATATTCATTATTTTATTACAAGGAATAATGCAACTACAGAAAAACACAAACTAGTCAAAATGAAAAAGAGTAAAACATTTTTAAGGAAAGTCAGGAAAATCAGTCGTCCGTTACCATTACCACCACGTATTATTTATTAAGTACAGGGAGTAACAAAAAGTAACCAGCCGAAAGGAGGTCAAGGTACTTATGAAACTAAACATCATGGGTACTCCAATATAATATGAAGAAAAAAAATGGAATTCCCATAGTATAGTATATGTCCCAAATCAATCAGCAGATCGGCGATTTTGTATGGGACCATTATTTTTTCCTATTTCAACCCATGTTCCTTAAGGAAAGTTGTTCAGTTTCATGAGAAGGAACTTTTTGTTGCTCCCGGTATATTTTTTGAAAACTTGTACACATATGTATAGCTGAACGTGTAACGTTACGTTCTAAGTCCATAACATACAACACAAAGATACAAAAATGTCCACTCTCCGCGACCTGTCGACCGAATTAGAGGTTTATTAAATGAATCGCGGTACCGTAAGCTTGTCTATTACACTTACCCTGCCGTAGGGCCCGATTCGGCATACATTGCTCGTGCTTCATCATCATCATCATTGGCCTCATACGTCTGTGTCAGACGATTTATTCAGTGTCTGAGGCAATATTTTTCATGGCTGTATAAGCCGATACGGGAGCGGCTTGGCTTTTTGAACGCTCTCCACAGACACTGCATTGCCTGGGACGCAATAATGGAAAACGCAGGGCTGCCCAGGACCTGCGCCACCCTCTCGGCCTTCCTAGCTGACTCCACAGGAACGACGGGTCGATACGTGCGGAGCCAGGTCGGCTGCAGGAGTCTGCCGCACGATTTATTTACCAGTCAGTCGTGCCTGACGGAGACTCCGTTCCGGGTTTGTGTGTGTAGTTTTCCTTCTCCAGGACCCTGATTTGCTTGGGTCGGATTTATCCCTCGGTCGCCTCTTACGACCCCCACGGGAAGAGACGGGGTGGTGGCTATTCTATTCTGCCGGCACCACACGTGCTTAGGCCATTCGCATTTAAGGGATCAGAAATTTGAAAAATAAAAAAAACGAAATATTACCAATATTTTAACGTGATTCGATGTAAAATAAAAAATCTTTCCTTAGGAATATAATTTATGAGATCGTTTACCGTAAATTCAGATATTATAACAAATATACATTTTTTTGTGACCACCAAAAAGTCGCAATGACCACCAAAAAGACTTTATATGGAAAAATTTACTCTTAATAGTCTCTTTTATGAAATAATTTAAATAAAAGAAAAATAACAAAATAAAATTAACAGCTATAAAACCTAAAAATTTTATAAAAAGTAAGAAAAGTTGAGAAATATTAAGGACCACCGAAAAGACATATTTTCGGTAGTCCAAAATTACGTACATTGGACACAAGAGAGTGACCGGTCTGAATGATGATGATGCGAGCGAAGACGGAATAAGTCTCAGCCGAGAGACATAAGGATTGTATAGGTGCTTTCAAAAATACAGGTGCAGGTAATATGTTCCAGCAAGGCATACATTGAAAGCCAGTAGAAAACACTTAATCCGTCCGAATTGGTGGAATGGAAACCAGGTACAGGTACCTTGAAATGCGTGCATAAAAATAGACCGACATGGTGAAATAGGCTGGTGGTGGAAGTGAGCTGGCGAAACAAGTTAAGTAGTGTGTGTAAAATTATGAAGTATGGTAGGTAATAACCAAATGCTCAATCGTCGCCAATAAACCTTTACGTTCAACCAAGTCAAGTATGCCATCTTCTAACGTGACTGCTATAGTAAATGCAGTATCCTTGATCATAGAGGTTGAAGCTGTTCAGGTGTAAGGTATCCCTCACTCTGTTTACGATTCCCTGTTCGTAGCCACCGTTTGAGTTTGGTTTAATGAGAGCTCTATGCCTTGGGAAACAAGCTATTCAGGGGCAGGAACAGATGCATCTCGAAAAGTAGATGCTAATTCAAAAGGATTATTTTTAGACCTTGTATAAGACCACATTGTCGTCACCTCATGAGGAGTTTGTTGGCTTAAGGTCAAACTTATTTTCTTTTCACTGGCTTTCGTTAACAGACGGAGGTATTTCATCTCCAACTGTTTTTGCTTACGGCAAGTATCACTCTAAGACGGTACTATTAAACGCGCACGCATAGAAGCACATTGATGAGCAGCAGAAAGTCTTAGTGATTTGATAACAGACTCCTACAGAAACCTGGCCATTAAATTGGAAAACCTGCCAAAGAAAATCCCAACAACAAAAATTAACTGGGCTGCCATAAGGAAGAGCAAACTTGTCTTGTCAAAGGCTTTCAAGATTTTGAGAAGAGCCTTAGTAAACCACCCCCTGTGACAACCGTGAGAAGATGTTGCATCGATGAAGACTTTGCAGTCGCAAGCATGGACCCAGGCTAGGTTATGCAGATTGTTCATACGCATCAGTTTTGGCGTATTCTAAGGCCATGCCAAGTCGGAATCGGAGAATAAGTTTGAAAATATTCTGCTTCTTACTACCCTGTATCAGCAAAGGCCGAAGAATCACGGGAAGAAAATCAGGCTTACCACCACAACTTTACTAAAATGCATAGAAGGGCCGCATCTCTTCCCAGTCTACTATCTACCAACCTTATCTCAATTATAATATGAGAACAGGTGGGACTTAACCCCTGGCAACCCAGTGGCTCCCAAGAGAGCCATCGATTTTGAACCCTACTACCAAAACTTAAGAGTCCAAAACCTATAAAAAAACATAACAAAAGCCGGGTTGCGAGAGGTTAAACCAAAAATACGTTATACTGTTCACTAACAGTCATTTTTTTTTTTTTTTTTTTTTATTTAGCCTGTATAACGTCCCACAGTCATTATATTATAAAAAAAATTGTTCATTTTATATAATTTAAACAGAATATGCACTAAAAGATCTTTTCGGTGACCAAGCGTCTTTTCGGTTACCAAAGGTGACTTCCGAAAAGATGACCACCGAACGGAATTTTCGTTCGCAGGTGGGCGGAGATTTCACATTTTTAAGTTTTTATAGGGAGAACCAACATTTTTGTAAAGATATCAATAAAATCTACAAACAAATTGGTATACATGATTTATTAAATCATTTAGTTACACTTTATGTCGGTCACCGAATAGATCCTATGAGGTCTGCCAGAAATCAATTTTTGTGCGAATCAACTACAATTTTGCACTCAAATTAAAAACAGCAATCACGAATGAAAGTCAGCTGTTTTCAAAATTTTGAATAGAATGAACAGAGTTCTATTGGATTTGAGCACAAGAAAAAAAATCACTTTAAGTGTGTCTTTTTTTGTACCACCGATGAGACGCGCAATCTTTGTAACATATGCGAACGGGAAATAAAATGAAAATGGCTAAACATAATTTAATAACCAACTCAAAAAACAATCTTGAAGATATTTTGAATCGTGTTAAAGTTTAAAAAGAGTGATAGTATGTGTTTAACATTTATTTTTCACATTCTAAACTTGCTAAAGTGGGTTTTGAACAGACCACCGAAACGTACTTTTTGGTGTTTAAAAATTTAAAATAATTATTAAACGATCTATCACAAAATTCACCGTCCGCAGGTTGTAAGTTTCAAAGATATACTATAATCTCATTACGTAAAAACAGATATTTATCCACTTTTCTGCTTTTTATGTCTCATGAACAAAAAAATGTGTGTTTTGCGAAACACCCGCTTAAACTTGCCTTAAAAGCGACAACAGTCCACTGCTGGAGATGGGCCTCCCCCTATCACGGGGTACTGGGTACTGCCGTACCTACTCAGCATGCATGGCAGGCGGATTGGCAAGCGCAGTGCAAGATGTTACATTTACTGGGAACGCTCATGTCCAGCAGTGGACTGTTGTGGCTGTTTTGGTGCTTAAATGTGAACTCTTCACAATAAAAAATTATGTTACCTTACCTACACACTTTCACACAACATCTCTGCCCGGCCAGTGCAACATTTAAAACATTTCGCACCTCTCTTTCGTCTTCAGATGATTTCTCTTCAATACAGCTCGGTAATAAAACTATTGTGTAGCTGGCTGGTACACATCTATCTCCCATTCAAGAGACCAACGTATGCTGGTTTTTCTAACTAGCTGTATGAAGAACCAGTTTAAGCTTGTACTTTAAATGGCAGACCAGCGTATACTGGTTCTTGTTACTCACTCTTAAGTGAACCATATAAAGCTGAGCCCTTTACCATTCCATTCATAAATTGATGTGCTGCTGGCGCTGCCGTGTCAAAACAACATACTGTAAAGTCCAATACAGTGTTTTGTTTCTATAAAGCCAATTAGATATCTCTTCCCCTCCTACATGTTCCCCTAGAACATTGTTTTATGTTAAATACTATAGTTATCAAGATATTGGTATGGAAAAAACACTGTATGTCTAAAAACTTAAAGTTTATAATTGCGTAACACTGTACTCGCCGTTGCAGTGTTTTGATTTGACAAAGCCACGCGCGAGCCGCAAAACTCATTTCACACTCTATGTCTATAAAGTCAAGGTCTATAATTGCGACTGTACTCGCCGTTACAGTGTTTTGATTTGACTAACTCGCGCACTTGCCGCGGTGGATATTACGCTCTCTCCTAAGTGTTTAGTTATATCAGGTGTAAAAAAATCAACTGCAAATATTCTAAGGGGTGAATCAGCCCATGTAACTGAACAACTTTCCCCAAGGAACATAGGTCGAAATATGAAAAAAATGGGCCTCCCATACAAAATGTACTAGCCGGCCGATTTTATTTGTATGGGAGGCTCAATATTTTTCATATTTCGACCTATGTTCCTTGGGGAAAGTTGTTCAGTTTCATGGGCTGATTCACCCCTTAAAATATTTGCAGTTGATCCTGTATAGCTAGACCGTTGAACTAGACAATCAGTTTGTTTGGGAATGTTGTAGTTGTAGGCCTTGATGAGACCTTTATTTTATGTTACAGCTGTCAAACTAAAAACTAGTTTATCATTCATGCTAGAAAATCAGTTTGTTTGGGAAAGTTGTAGGCCTTGATGAGACCTTTACTTTACGTGACAGTTGTCAATCTCGTTTATCTCGGCAATCATTCAAGCTAGACTATCAGTTTGTTCTAGAAAGTTGTAGGTCTTGATGAGACTTTTACTTTATGTGACAGCTGTCAAACTAAAATTTTTTATGTGAACAATAAAAAAAAGATCTTAAATGTACAACTTGTGTACAGGTCAGAACATAGAACCAGTGTTTCATTACCACAAATACAACCGCAGTTGGGTCAAGTCAAGTCAATACACTGCAATGTACAATACAGTGTTTTGTCCTGACAAATCGCAAAGATTTTTCTAGCTGTTGTTAAGACAAAACAGTTTTATTTAAGTATCTCTGTATGTTTTATGATTTTAGTATAATTTTTTTAATGGCTATAAAGATCTTGACACGCAAAATCTATATAATTTTATTTTATTTCCAATATCTTCAAAAATCATATGGAAACCATACAAAAACAAAAAAAAAGTTTTTGTGTCCGTTCTCAAAACTTGAAATTTGAAGTTACAGTCTAATGTTTTGACACGGTAGGGCTGTTTCTGTCGTCTTTATTATTGTGTGGGAAATACAAACATACGCATGTTAATTCGAAATAAATTGGCCCTCAATAAAATGGCTGTATAAGTGCTCAGTGCTCGCGTTTGCCTTTGACAAAGCTGATTAGGCTGGGATTTTGTCTCAATGAATGAAAACCTGGCCTAAAGATGAAGATGTTTCTGATTCCTATAAACGCTGATGTAATTTTCAGACAATCTAAAAGTCCATGACACTACATCATCACATCAAATTAGCATAGGTAGATATAGCAGTCCACTACTGAATGTAAATCTCTCCCAGAGCCACAAGGTCGTTATCAACCGATTTCTTTAAGTCATCGGTCCATCCTGCCGGAAGGTGTCCAACGCTACGCTTGCCGAGGCGTGGCATCCACTCGAGGACGCGCTTACTCCCTTAAACTACGAGCAAGTCCTTATTCGAGGATTCAGTAATAAGGCAAAGTAAAGTACTTATTCCATTTACGACCAGTCTAGGATGTAAAATAGCAAAAATACTTGAAAGCAGCATATCGTCGGATCTACAAACTTGTCATTCTATCAGATCGATCCGATCTCGGGGCAGCGAAGATATTGAAAACAACTTTATGACTAGAAAACGTACACAGCGAAAAAATGGCTTCGCTCGCGCTCATCTGTACAAGGTGTAAGGGACAGCTTTTCGAAAACTGATAGGGTGTACTCAGACCACGTAACTGAACACTTCCCGTAAGAAAATATTTCAGGAGACGTAAAAAGAAATTTTGATCTCCCATAGTAAATGCAGTCAGCTGATCGTGAGTTTGTATGGGAGGTCAAAAAACTTTTCGTCTCCGAAAAAAGATCTTACGGGAAGTTGTTCAGTTTAATGGTCTAAATGCGATCTGTCAGTATTCGGAGAGCTGTCTCTTACACCCCGTATACTGTGTTACATATGCCAATTATGTATTCTGTGCATATGCGGGGTGCACTTCAACCTATCCATTTAAGTCAGCAATCTATTATTAAGTTGTACTAATTTAACTGTACAAACCTACTTACATACATAAATCACATCCGTGCAGACCCCTCAAAGCAGCATACAAGCCCTATTATGGCGAACAAACAAACCGTGCAAATAAAGTGAAGGAGATAGATACAAACACTAACTACGCCGATCATGTGATGGTTTGGGATCCAGGTCCCACACGGCAATATCAAACCATGAAGGAGGGGTACACCCAACGGTATTCGCTGCGACCGCGCCCGTTCCAGCAGAAGCTCCTTGTGCCTCACGTGACACCTCCAGCGATACTACCTCGACGAAGCCAGCGACTGTCCAGGAGTTGCAATGAAGATACCTAAGGAGGGACGAATGTTGTAACCTCATTTCCTCATCTATGGAAATATCATTGTTAAGTCATACATATTGTCACTCTAATACATTACTTACAACATGAAAATGTAGTTTATTTTAGGGGGGCCGCCACATTAACCAAATACTTGAGGTTTTTATTGAATAATCGCGAATAATCAATAGTAATCGTGTACCTAGTGACAAGTTGTCAGCCTGTAGCCTAAAATTGTTATACACTTGAAATCCATAAACTCACGGCCAGGTAGAGTAGTATATTCCTTGCACATGAATCCCTCAAGTCCCTAGACGATGCTAATGTAATTTATTACTCTTTTTACGATATTCTAGCAAACAAGAAATACTATTTTTGCAAACGGTATTCTGTTATCTGATTATACATATGTAAGTTTTACAGGACAGACTCTACAAGTCTTCTTCATCGTGTCAATGACTCATTATCTTAAATTATATTTTGCCAGAATTTGGCGACAGTCACGGCTCTTTCCGACGCCACATGTAAGTCCTCCTGATTACAGGTATTGGGCAACAGGGGGCAAGTCATCAAATGCGCCATTGACTGAGATGGGGCTCCACAGTCGCATTCGATCTGCGTGTTGTCGATGAAGTACGCAGTCGGTTTAGTGATCGCCATGTTGGCCACTGCAGTTGGTGTCCTGGAGGCAATGTCTCTGAAGGTGCGACGAACCCTTCCGGAGCTGGCCAACGGGCATTCCATAATTGTTCTCTGGCTTGTGTCGCATCGTCTGTGGCAGCTGTACACCTCACAAAGCTTTTTCGGCTTTTTAAACGAGCGCGAGGCATTGAGTGGTTGTACAGTGGGTGTCGTGTGTCTGTTTCTTGTTTCTGTTTCTCCACTGCACAAGCAACTTCTCGCCGGACGTCTGGTGGCGCTATGCCTGCTAGAGGGTACAGTTTATTGAGGGGCGTAGGTTTGAGGCAACCCGTAACTATACGACACGTCTCGTTTAGAGCTATATCAACCTGCTTTGCGTGAGAAGATTGGTGCCATACCGGGCATGCATATTCGCCCGCGGAGAATGAGAGCGCGAGACCCGTCGTTCTTAGAACGTGTGGTGCTGCCCCCCAGGCTGAAGATGTTAGTCGCCGCAATAAGTTGTTCCTGGCACCTACTTTCTGTTTTGTGTTCAAGCAGTGTGTTTTGAAGGTGAGTGATCTATCGAGAGTGATGCCCAAGTATCGAGGGTTAGAACAGTGGTCGATATCGACTCCTCGCCATGATAGTTTTAAATACCTTTTCGCCTCGCGGTTTCTTAGATGGAACGCACAAGATTGGGTTTTGGACGGATTAGGCCGTAAGGCATTCGCGTCATAATACCCATCGAGTGCGACCAGAGCGACCTTGAGTGAGTTTTCGACTTCTTCAAAGCTTGGCGCCTGGGCAGCAAGAGCCAGATCGTCGGCGTAAAGGAAGTGTTTGGTGTTCGTCGTTATGGGTTGGTCATTTGTATAAGCGTTAAACAACGCCGGTGCCAAAACACTTCCTTGAGCCCATTCTTTTGTCGTCGCCACCTACTTTTTGTGTTGTTGAGGGATACTTGAAACCGTCGGTTGTTCAGTATTTCTCTCAAGATGGCAACGAAACCCGAGTCCTGAGTCATATCATAAATTTTACAAAGTAATCTTTTGATATTGACAGTATCGTATGCTGCTGTAAGGTCGACGAATACGACTCCTGTTACTTTTTTGGTTTCGAAGCCGTCTTCAATGTGCTGAACAAGGTTCAAAGTTTGTCCCGTACATGACTTTCCTGGACGGAATCCAGCTTGTTCGGGAATGAGAGATGTTTCCAAGATCGGTGTTAGACGGTTGAGAAGCATTCTTTCAAACAGCTTGAATGTATGACATAACAACGAGATAGGACGGTAGCTTTTTGGTTCCGTTGGGCACTTACCAGGCTTCAAAAGAGCTATTACTTTCGCTTGCCTCCACAGCTTTGGAATTTTCAGCGTCGTAAGGCATGCGTTGAACATAGCTAGAAGCCAAGACACGGCGATTGGTCCCAGCTGTTTGATTTGCTCTGTTGTTATGTCATCCATTCCAGCTGCTTTGCCATAATGCAGGGATTTGATGCTGGCTATTATTTCAGGGAGGGTAAATGGCTTACTTATGGAATCTGAGTTTGGTGTAGATTGGCATGAACTAGGCTTATTGGTTCTAGGTAGACGGTGTGGGGGCTTACCGTTTAACAAAAGTTGGTGTGCCACTTGATTTGCCGTCACCTGACCTGGATTAGTTGCAGGTGGAGGCTCTCCTGTCAGCCTTCTGAGAGTAGTCCATGCCTTTTTACTATTGTGTGTCATGTCGACACTCGAGACAAGCTTTGTCCAGCTTTCCTTACGCCTGACACCCACTACGTGCATCAGTTCCTCGCCAGCCGCTATTGCATCTTCGGAGAACGGATCCTTCTCGTATAGTGACTGGTAGTGGGATAACAGTTTTGCGGAATCGTTGTCAAGGCCCGGAATATATTGCCTTCGGCAACCTCGAGGGATGTATTTTCGAGAGGTTTTCCAAATGATGTCCACAAACTGGTCGTAATTATTGGGAGTGGGGTCTACATCCAGAAGCTTGGAGTCAATTTCTTGTATGTAAGGGCCCCAGTCAGCTTTTTTGAAATTGAATCGTCGCCTGAAGGGCACCAATAAAGGTTTGACGGCTGCTCGAACTTTGCAAATGATAGGTCGATGCTGGGTGTTTGGGATCGGGGCACACACACTCTTTTCACAGAGAGAGCGGATGTTGTTACTGGTGAAGATTAGGTCTGGGTTATAACCCTTTCGCCACCTCCGGCTGTTGAAAGATGGCGGGAGCTTAGGATCGTGTAAGAGAACTAGATTTTCAGCTTCGGCCCATTCTTCTACCGCATCTCCATCTGAGTTTGAGTATGCATAACCCCATGTTGGGCTGTGGCTATTGAAGTCACCGGCAATGACTTTGACTGGATGGTTGTTAAAGTTTGGTGTACTAATGAATCTGAAGGGTTCATTAGGAGGCTTGTACAGAGATGTTACAGTGCAATTACCAGTATCGATTGTAATTACTTCGATACCATTATCAGAATGACATGATGCGGATTTTATACACAAAGTAGGTTTTGTAAATACTGCGCTGCCGTGTTTGGCATGAGGAGTTTCTGAGACAAGGACCATTCCTGAAACTTCGGGTCTAGTTTGGTTGATGTCTCTATGTGTTTCTTGAATACAAAGTACATCGCACTTTGTGTTTTGGCAAAACGTCGCTAGTAATTTTGCCTTATCCTGGGAAAAGCCCTCGATGTTAATTGATGCGACTATTAAAGCTGGGCGAGACAAACCTAGGTCTTGAAGGTTTGGGCTCTGAAAAGAGCCATTTGAGGCTTGAGAATTGGTCGGACAGTGAGTTTGACCATCGCAAGGGGATGTGGGAGTCATTGTGTCGAAGAGGATTAGTCAGCCTAGGCCCTGCGTTACCGGGTCTAGCTGCTTCCAGGGTGCGCCGCGGGGAGGCTCCTTTCACTCTACAAGTTCAAAATGTGACTGCTATTTATCTTATCTATCAGTAAACTTTTGACTTTGTTGCGTTTGTAGTCCCTACATACAGCCACCTATACTCCACCTATAGCACTATAGTGACACGCTAGTGTATATTATAAGTCAATGGTTGTGACACACACCTAGGTAGTTGTCAAAATCTGTCAAAAGGTAGTTGTCAAAACGCAACTACAGGTAGCAGTTTCTTTCTAAAAAAGTGTACTGTTCGTTGCAAATTCTCGTTCGCATTATCTTCTGAAATGGCTTAGGTAAAAAAAAGCTAATTTTCACAATTGGTAGAAACGTACGTCCAAATAGTGGCCCACGTATTTGCCACTTTCCACAAGTACCATTGTGACGGAAATGTATTAAGTTCCGATTAAGTGAAAAGTCATCCTGCCTGAAAATTTGAGATATTACTTGTTTCACAGACTCCTGAACAACATCTGCAAAACGTGAGTTGGCCTGTACCTAGATAACGGCCATTGAAAATGTGCAAAAGTGGTCCATATAGATAATAGAATAAGTCGTCAAGTGGCGGAAATGTATTGTTCCTATATGTTCCGAGTAATCAAGTGACAAGTCATCCCGCCTGAGAATCCGAGCTATTATTCGCTCTTTACTCATTCATTACCTTACAGGCTCCTTGATAGGTACGTGAAAAGTAAAGTTTTGGCTTGTACTTATAATTAGGTAAACCTGTCCCAATCGAGAAATCTTTGTCCAAAAGGCATTAGTCATACTATGACGGAAATGTAGTAGGTATTTAGGTATTGTTCCTATAAGTTCCGAGTACTCAAGTGACAAGTCATCCCGCCTGGGAATCCGAGCTATTACTCGCTCTCGATACCTCACAGGCTCTCGAACTGAAACAACGTCTGCAAAACAACAGTTGGCCTGTAGAGAATGGCCTACATTCCACAATAGATATCTTTGTATGTCCAAGATTGTCAATGTATGAGCATAACTCATTGAATAGCGGAAATGAATTGTTCCTATAATGTTCCGAGTACTCAAGCTCAAGTGACAAGGAATCCGAGCTATTACTCGCTCGCGATACCTCACAGGCTCTCGAACTGAAATAACGTCTGCAAAACTAAAATTGGTCTGTAGAGAATGGCCTACATTCCACAATGGAAATTTGTGTCCAAAAGTGGTTCATGTAGGTACGAGCAAGTTCTAATCTATGTAAGTTGTCAAAGAATCACAAACTGACTGAAAAGTATAGTTTTGGCTTGTATAACATGGTAAAGCCCCAATCCAGAAATCTTTGTTCAAAAAGCGCATCTCATAGTATGACGGAAATATAATATGTAAGTATAGTTCCTGTAAGTTCCGTTCCGAGTACTCAAGCGACAAGTCATCCCGCCTGGGAATCCGAGCTATTACTCGCTCTCGATACCTCACAGGCTCTCGAACTGAAACATCTGCAAAACAAAAGTTAGCCTGTAGAGAACAGCTTACATTCTATAATGAAAATCTATGTCCAAATGTGGTCTAGTACGAGTATAAGTCATCAAGTAGCGGAAACGCATTGATTCTTTAGTTTCAAGGTTCCGTAAGGGTTCCGAGTACTCAAGTGACAAGTCATCCCGCCTGGGAATCCGAGCTATTACTCGCTCTCGATACCTCACAGGCTCTCGAACTGAAACAACGTCTCGAAAACAAAAGTTGGTCTGTAGAAAATTGCCTACATTCCACATTGGAAATCTATGTATATCCAAGATTGTAAATGTATGAGCATAACTCGTCGAGTGGCGGAAATGTATTGTTCCTATAAGTTCCGAGTACTCAAGTGACAAGTCATCCCGCCTGGGAATCCGAGCTATTACTCGCTTTCTATACCTCACAAGCTCCTTGATAGGTACAGACGCTGATAGCAGTTACCTGACCCCCAACGATTTAAAACAAACATTCGAATATGGCCTTTATTTCTCAGTAGTTCAATTGGCAGTTACATTCTGTTTATCCGTTCCGACACAGAAATGCTCAAGTCAGACTTGATGAAAAAGAAAAAAGCAATAGCTTGTTTTTTGATTTACGCTGAGATTTGAACTCGAGTCCTCAGGTGTCACGAGCGCTCAGCAGGCCGCTAGGCCAAATTGACCTGACGTATGGGGTCGTGAATTTTTGCATAGCGTTCTTCCCCGACTTATTTTGCGTCTCAAGTAATGTTTCAATGATGTGGGTATATTCAGAGTTTTTGATGCGTTAAGACTACTTTAGCTATTAAACCAGACTGAATACCGTGCACTGTCCGGCATACATTGCTGGTTATCTTTACAATAAACTCACTCCGGACACAGATTAACGAATAGTTAAGATAACCAGCCAGCAATGTATGCAGGACCTATAGTGTAATAGTTACTTTTAAAAACGATAAACTAAAATGATCAGTCTACGTTTCGACAGTGACTACTTGAGCTGTATTTTTCATTTACTTACCTATTATTCAAATTCTAATTATTCTAACTGTTTATTGGTTTAACTTCTAAATCATGTCGCGTTTGACCGATTATCAAAAATATAAGATAATATTTTTGTATGAAGATAATACTCCCATCAAAAAGATTGCTCGTGAGCTCAATATAGCGGTAAGTAGTTTCTAATTATGAAAACCGTTATTTATCATTCATTATCATATTCTTTGTTTGCTATTGTGATCTACCTTATGCGTTTATTTAAAAATGGGAAAGTTTATAAGTAAGGTGATAGATTACATTATTTATGTGTCCATCCTTTTTTACAGAGAAATACCGTAAAGCTTTGGATACGCCGTTACGGTGAAACAGGGAGTGTGCAGCGAAACCGTACTGGTCCAAAACCCATAATGTTTACTGATCAATCGGAGCGGCATCGGGCTATTGTTGCACAGCATCAGGAGCACCCATTTGCAACTACACGATCCACTGCAGTAAGCCATGGAGTTTCTGTGCAAACAGTTAGACATCATTTGCATGCCGCTGGATTTAAAACATATAAACCAGCCCGGAAGATTAAGTTATCACCTGCACACCGCCAAGCAAGGGTTAGATTTGCACAAACGTATCAGAATTTTGATTGGATTAATAACGTCGTGATTTTCACAGACGAGAAGGTATTTAAATCAGACAAAGACGGAAAACAAATCTTATGGCGAAAGAAAGGTCAACGATATGAAGAATCTTGCATGTTACCTTGTAGAACGAGCGGGAGGATTTCTTTAGGCTATTGGGGCTGGATGTCGTCCATGGGACCTGGTGAGCTGATAGAGGTGGGTGCTCACTTTAATAGCCGAGAATATATAGAAATACTCAGGGATGTTATGTTGCCATCAGTGCGTATCGCCTACCCAACTCAAGAAATTTATTTTGTCCAAGATAATTGCTCTATACATCGTGCACACATTGTTCGTCAATGGTTAGAGGAGCAGGAAGGCATTCATGTAATAGATTGGCCATCCAAAAGTCCCGATCTCAACCCCATAGAAAATTTATGGGGTCTGATGACCTTAATTGGGACCCTACTGAAGTAAGAAATAAAGAAAATTTGGCTGCAGTCGTAACATCGACCTGGGATTTCATGAGAGGACGTGATCACTGCTGGAACATGGTGAATGGTATGCCTGGTCGTCTGGAGCAAATCGTCGATAAAGCAGGTGGATCACTACGATATTAACTCCCACCCTGGTGGCGTTTGATTTATCAAAGTGGTTTATATTTCTTTTTACCGAATTTCCCCCTCAAGCCTCTATGTTTTTTGATTGTTTGATGTAAATACCTACTCACAAAATCTATTAAACTTGTTTAACATAAGTAATGTTAGCTAGCAGTGATGTTATTGTTATGTTATGACATATGACATGTTAATTCACTGCAGTCTGCATAATATTATTAGATGTAAACAAGGTTTTAATGAGGTAGATTCATTTTATCAAGTATCGTTAGAAAAGGTCAACTATTTATAACGCAACCATAAAATAACGTTAATCATAGTATTTCTATTAGGCATATGAAGTAAGTAGGTATTTACCTTTTTAACTATACGTATCTGTTTATTTTGGTAATAAACTGTTTTTTACAAGATCTTTTGATTGTTTTGCTTATTTTATTGCCCCCAAAAATGTGCGGTAAAAGAATGGCTATGGCAAAGTAAGGCACTTCTATCCTTCAGTAGGTAATAAGAGATGTCAAAAATCTATGATGAAATGTATAGTTCACTTTTTTCCCACGCCTATTCTTTAACCGCACAGACTTATCGTATCATATCTATCACCTTAATCATCCCACCAACATCCCCCACAAACACTTATTATAATAAAAAACAAAAAACTAAATTTAAGCAATCGTGGTGAGTATCGAACCATGGTGTCAGTTCACTATTTTCCTCTCCGCAAGTAGTCCACTACTCTGACCACTACACCACATTAACATGCTCAAAACTTGTGAAATTAAGGGATACTTTATAGACTTACCATTTGTGAACAAGTATGCTAGGTTAATATCACCCGTATATTCACAACATAAGATGTATTATCCGTCCATGCTATAAGCAAGCATTACTCATGGTTCAGTGGCGCCCTCTTCTGTTTATTTCTTAATTCAAACCACTCTTATACCCGCAATTCATTATATTCTTTGTTACAATTGCAGTAAGAACGAAATTACCTACGAACCTACCAATTTTGTAAGGGGGGTCAGATAACTCATATAGCCGTCTGTACCTGAAAAGTAGTTTTGGCTTGTACTTATAATAAGGTAAATCCGTCCCAATCCGGAAATCTTTATCCAAAAAGCATAGGTAAGTTTAGTCATAGTATGACGGAAATGCAGTAGGTTCATAGGTATTGTTCCTATAAGTTCCGAGTAGGTACTCAAGCGACAAGTCATCCCGCCTGGGAATCCGAGCCATAACTCGCTCTCGATACCTCACAGGCTCTCGAACTGAAACAACGTCTCGAAGCACTCGGGGCTCGAGAACCACATCCATAGACTGTGAAAACGATGACTCTGCTATGTTTATGCATCATTTGATTGTAAAGGAGATTTGTTTTGACAACAGTTGTTCGTAGTTGAGCGTCCTTACTTGTCATGTAGGACAGCTAATCAACGAAAGAGTCAAAATAACGAATCTCACCTATATTACTCGCCCTCGATACTTCACATCACAGGCTCTCGAAGTGGAACAACACGTCTCGAGGACATACGTACAGATATCAGCTTAGTCATTACATTATAGGACTGGGATAAGTACTAATTAAATTTCACTGCTAATATACCTGACTTTTACAAATTGAGAAGGTTTAAAAGGAACATGTACCTATGTGGTGTATTTTAAGAATTACTGGTATGATGGATGAAAGATGAAAAAAGGGGAACTGTATCAAAACTTTGCGTCACTATGCTATAATTTACTAATCATAAGTACTACGTAAATACTCACTTCTTAATTTTCCTGTCCATAGAAACTCAATGATGTTTAAGGTTCTCTGACAGGGGAGACACAACGTCTGCGTGGTCAAAACGTTTTCTAGTCGGTGTATCTACATCAATGACTTCCCTTATAACCTGTGGGCGTATAGTGCGTGAATTTTTAATGAACTCTTCAATATGGAGAAAAATAATATCAGATCTTCTAGTGCGATCGAGATCTTGAAGAGTTTCACGACGGCTCTTGGACTACGAATAAATAATAGCTCTTGGTCTATCTCTTGACATATTGTAGCTAAGTATTGTACAGTCAAGAGAAACTGGACCTTATTTAATTTCTTTAGAAGCTATATTTGAATTGTCATGCAATATTTTGATATTGAATTGTATTGGTACACCTTTGGTACACTTCATAGAGTTTTGAGAATCTCAATTTAAGGTGTGTCAAAGCTACTATGAAAACAACAGGCTACTTAAAATAAGCTCTTTAAATATAATGCACTTACTAAACGTGTTGTTAAATAAACAGATTCACATCCAAATTGTGCAATGATATTTGCTTAGCATTTTTGTACCAACCTACTAAGTACCTAGTGATGATCAAATTGTTTTTCTCACAACCCAAAACCTTATGTACAATATCATACTAAAGATAATAATGAAGATTTTCTTCTGTAGCGCCAACTGATACGGGTTGATATGTTTTTTTATGCACAGAGATGGCTAGAGGCACCATCTAGTACTCAGGCTACCTTTACCACAGGACAGTTTCCTATTATCTCAGGATATTGCCATTGACAGCCGATGTGGCGCAGTGGTTAGTATGCCTGCCTGCCACGCAAAGGTTCCGGGTTCAATTCCCGGTGGGGTCACTCACAAAAGTTGATATTTATCACTTTGTTAGTTTGTTCCCAGTCTGGTTAGGACATTGCAGGCTAAACCACCTGAATGTCCGCAAGTAAGATGGTTCCGTGCTTCGGATGGGCACGTTAAGCCGTCGGTCCCGGTTGCTGTCTATGATGGCGGTCGTTACACAACCATGTCAGAGGCCTGCTATTTGTAGTAGGCGGTTGAAAAACTCTGACACCAGGGTTCATCGGGTCGTTGAACGACTCGGTGTCCCACACGAAAAGAAGAAGAAGGATATTGCCGTTTCCCTAAATTGTGATATTACTACCTGTGAATGTACCTAACCGCGAGGCAGAATTAGCGTTAGTTACGTGGGTCAACAATCAAATATGACATATTTTACAAGGAAAACCTTTGAAGTGTTATAACAATCTAATATTCAGCGACTAAAGCAGTGTCCCACATATTTATCTTATAAATATTAGTCATCCCATCCATCATCATCACAAAATCCTACCCGAAAGTTGGTGTCGGCGCAACATGTTTTGTTAGATTAGTACGGCTCCTTAGCTGGAAGTATGGTCCCATCTGGCAGAAATCATGAAACTTGGCATGTGTGTAGCTTACATGTGTAAGCTTCAGGAAAAGAAGGGAAGCAAGTTGGACCCCCCCTGCTTCCCCTTTACCCCCTTTTGTCCCAAATTTCAGTTATCTTTATTTTTCTCGGAAACGATTAAAGATAGGAGAAATTTGTCAAGGTAAGAAATATTCCTTATAAAATTGTCTACATAATTGTTTTTGGGTCGATGTTGATAGGACTTATACTTTTCGAGTTATGCTTCTGGGAAACCCATCATTTTTTTGAAGTTGACTTCCAGCTCTGAATTAGTCATAACTACCATGTGATAGAATATTCTTTCAAACTTGCTATTGGCTTTTGTTAGTTAGGTAGTCTTCAAAGGAAATCCGCAGAGACAACACTTCAATCACGCCTGTGGGGATGGGGGGAGGGGCGCAAAGTTTATTTTTTCCGAGCTGAACTTGAGGACTTCTGACTCCTTAAGTAAATGTGACACGAAAAATTGAGTATCATTTTCGAATATATCAAAGACGGAGTATTCATTTCTGGAACGCTCTTTGGTACATTTCATACAAAAATATAAAAATATTAAGTGAAATAAGAAAAAAAAATGTTTCGTTCTCATTCAAACGCTGTTTTCTTCATGACCTTGAGACATATTTACTAGATAATAACACATACTCAAAGACATACTCACCCGAATTATAAAGCCATATTTTATTTTCGAAAATATTAGAAAATACCTAGCCTACAGAAGCCTAAATATTTTTACAAAGTTATGTTTGTAGCTGGAAAAATTTCAAATTCATAGATTTTGTATGCAAAACTAAGATTACCAACCGCAAACGTATATTTCTCAATTGTCGCTAAACCATTCCAGATAGGTAAATGCCCTCATAGGAAATGTTGTTTATACTGAAGAGTTGTTTATGCTGATATATAGAAATTGAAGATCTGGAGTACTTGATGTGGAACATCAACAGCCCAGCTAAACTATTCGAGATACTGTAATGTCTTCTTAAACATCAAGTACTCTAGATCCTCAATTGCTTTATTCCAACAAAAACTACCCTTCAGTATAAACAACATTCCCTATGAAGGCATTTCTCTATCTGGAATGGTTTAGCGACAATTGAGAAATATAAGTTTGCGGTTGGTAATCTTATTTTTGCATACAAAATCTATGAACTTGAAATTTTTCCAGCTACAAACATAACTTTGTAAAAATATTTAGGCTTCTGTAGGCTAGGTATTTTCTAATATTTTCGAAAATAAAATATGGCTTTATAATTCGGGTGAGTATGTCTTTGAGTATGTGTTATTATCTAGTAAATATGTCTCAAGGTCATGAAGAAAACAGCGTTTGAATGAGAACGAAACATTTTTTTTATTTCACTTAATATTTTTATATTTTTGTATGAAATGTACCAAAGCGTTCCAGAAATGAATACCCGTCTTTGATATATCTGAAAATGATACTCAATTTCTCGTGTCACATTTACTTAAGGAGTCAGAAGTCTCAAGTTCAGCTCGAAAAATAAACTTTGCCTCCTTCCCCCCCACAGGCGTGATTGAAGTGTTGTCTCTGCGGATTTCCTTGAAGACTACCTAACTAACAACAGCCAATAGCAAGTTTGAAAGAATATTCTATCACATGGTAGTTATGGCTAATTCAGAGCTGGAAGTCACCTTCAAAAAAATTATGGGTTTCCCAGAAGCATAACTCGAAAAGTATAAGTCCTATCAACATCAACCCATAAACAATTATGTAGACAATTTTATAAGGAATATTTCTTACCTTGACAAATTTCTCCTATCTTTAATCGTTTCCGAGAAAAATGAAGATAACTGAAATTTGGGACATAAAAGGGGTAAAGGGGGAAGCAGGGGGGGTCCAACTTGCTTCCCTTCTTTTCCTGAAGCTTACACATGTAAGCTACACACATGCCAAGTTTCATGATTTCTGCCAGATGGGACCATACCTCCATACAAACTGCCAATTAAGAACTCGGACTAGATCACAAAATCATTATAATAAAAGGATGTCGGCACAGCATATATCATAGTCAAATGCCCTAAAAGTGCATAAGGCCAGGTGTTAGTATGCTATTTGTTCCATGTCCCTCCCTTTGTTTCTCAGCCATATTTATTTACAGCGATTATTAAAATAAATAATATGTACACGTTTGGTACGAACTAAAAGTTAAGTGTTCAAGCCATAGAGTATACAGGGAGTAACAGAAAGGGTATAACAAGCCGAAAGGAGGTCAAGGTTCTCATGAAACTGAACAACTTTTCCCATGGAACATGGGTCGAAATATGAAAAAAAAAATTTGGACCTCCCATACAAAATCGCCGATCAGCTAATTGATTTACTATGGGACGACCAAATTTTTTTTTCGTATGTCGACCCATGTTCCATGGGAAAAGTTGTTCAGTTTCATGAGTACCTTGACCTCCTTTCGGCTTGTTATACCCTTTCCGTTACTCCCGGTATAATAGCAAGCTAAACAGTGCGCCTACGAAGGTATGAACGGTTGGCAAGGTTTTGAACACTACTTCTCTGTGCATCAGTAGCAAAACGAGAGTGACAACACTATTGTACATCTATATTATCTCCGAGATTTGACGTAAGCATAAAGTAAGTTAGTACCGCATTTCATAAAATCAGAAAGAAAAAGTAGCAATCCAAGAGTGTAGGTATAAATTATCGGGAAATAAAGCGAGCTGTCGTTCTGTAAATTCTCTATTTTGTGACGTAAATATAGAAATTTTGCTTACTGTGGGAAAATACACGCACTCTATAGCTTGCTTATGTATCCTAGGTTCAGACTAAATGGCTTGCTGGGTGGTGTGAGGTGTAAAATAATATAAAGCGCCATTATTTGTGGCGAGGGCCAACAATATACCACTTTCTCACATCCAATGACAAATTGTGGGTGAATTAATACCACCATGGGTAGGGTTGGCACTCTTTAGTATTTACAACTAGCTTAAACAATGCAGATATTCAGATGGCTATGTCATATTTTCAAGAACTTTTTGAAATATTTAGAACTTTTAGAAAAAGACAAATGTGCAACATTTAAGAACAGCACGACTGCGTATATTTTGACAAATTTTGAGCAAAATGATCCAGTAATTTTCAAGAAGCAGGCTTTTATGGACTGGTATCAGGAACTATAGGTAAAATCACGTAAAACTAAATGCATAACCTGTTGCGCTTGTTATTAATCTCAATACCTACATACTTATCTTATCATGTCTATGTTTATTAAGTACGACAGTGATAGCTTACCACCAAGCGCTACGTCAGAGCTGCACCAAGCGCTACGTCAGAACAGTACCTGTGAGCTACGAGCTACGACTTCACTACGCGCTACATTTGAACCGGTTACCTCGGTTGACCGCTTGGTTCGCTTTGCGCCGTGTCATCATCATGGTTTTGTGTGGAAGTTGTGGAGAGGACTCTAGCGACACTATCGAGTGCGGCGGATGCTCTAAGCACTACGACTTCCAGTGCGCTGGAATTACTGAAGAGGCCTACCGTAATCTGAGGGCGGGAAGAAAAGCTGCATGGAGGTGCCCGTATTGCAAACTTGGAAGTGACAAGTCGGCAAGCGGAGGCAGACCTGCTGGCATAGGGAAATCTGCTGATGGAACCAAGTCTGCTGATGGAGGCAAGTCTGCTGATGGAGGCATGATTGATAACGTAGGCAAGTCTACCGGCGGAGGTAAATCGGCTAATGAGAGCAACTCTAATGATAGAGGTAAAGTGACACCTGAGGTGGTAACTTTGGATCAGGTAATGCAAGAGCTTTTAAGCATAAAGCTAACAATAACCTCTATATCTAACACTGTTGCTGGCATAGAAGCCATTAAAACCGACATTGGGGCCTTGAAAACCTCGACGGGAAAAATCACCTCTCAACTTCAAGGATTGGAGGAAAGAGTTAAAGCCGTAGAGAAGACACAAACCGAAGTCCAACAGTTGAAGGATCGGATTGCCGCTCTGGAGAATGACTTACAAGAGAAAAATCAGTGGGCGCGGATCAACAACGTCGAGATAAAAGGTGTTCCTCTTAAAGATCGTGAAAATCTCTTCGATATTGTCGCAAAAATAGGAACTAAGATCCAGTATCCAGTCGCGAAGAACAATATAAATTTCGTAACAAGGATTCCATCTAGAGAGGACCAAATAAAACCGATAATTGTCTCGTTCATAAACCGATACGCAAAAGAAGATTTTATAGCTGCAGCTCGATCACTCAAGAAACTTACCACTGCTGATATCGGCTTGCCAGGTACTACACCCATATTTGTGAATGACCACTTAACTGTGCAGAATAAGATTCTTCTGAAAAAGGCCAAAGCACTGAAAGCTGAAAAGGATTTCCAGTTCGTTTGGGTAAAAAACTGCAAAATTTTTGCGCGGAAGAATACGGAGTCCAAGGTTATCAACATAAAAGTAGAAAGCGACTTGCTGAAGATGCAATGAAGATTGGTATCATTGGTTATCTTATTATGTACTGCGTAAAACTACCTCATTATCAGAAACTATATGAAATGATCATTCAGCGTCTAGTAACTTTGAGCACCGCTTTAGGCTTGATTGCTTTTATTGTCTTTTACTTTGAGCATTTCCTTTGTATGCCATTCTACTATCTGCTTTTGTCAGCTTGCGTGAGGCTTTTAACTGCTTCTACTGATTGCCTTTGGACTGCAAATAATAATATTTACCTTTTCATGTTCTGCTTTCTTACGATTTTCGTACAATTTTCAAATTGTTCGGGTGGATATGTGGGAATCATTCAATATAATGTTATCACCTCTATGTTTCAAAAAACAATTAGCTACGGTTTTTCCTTTTTTAATGGCTAACATGACTATATATTATCAAAATTGTCGTGGGCTTCGAACAAAGACAACGACGTTCCAGCGTACTTTATCGTTGAATAACTATGATTTAATTTTATTATCAGAAACCTGGTTGCTGGATGGAATACACGATTGTGAGCTGTTCGACGACAGATATCTAGTTTACCGTAATGATAGGAATTACACGCAGACCGGTCAAAAGTTCGGTGGAGGAGTAGCGATTGCGGTTCGCCGACAATACGCTTCTACCCAAAATATAGAGTGGCAGTCTGGAGCTGAGGACGTTTGGATCACTATTAATCTTCGTAACTCGAAACGAATGTCTATTTCTTTGAACATTTGTGTTTTGTATCTTTGTGATCAGAAAAGAGGAAATACCTTCTTTGAACAATTGGTTCGTTTCCGTACTAAGTTATGTGATATAGTGGATAGCCGCCCTTCGGACAAATTTTTAGTTGTAGGTGATTTTAATATGAGCGACATAATATGGTTATCATCTGACAATGGTCTTCAACCATCGAATGTTACCGACGACAGAAAAATTGAGTTTTTAAATTGTATTAATCATTGCAATCTTCGTCAGTTCAATAGCCATAAAAATAAGGATGATAAAATTTTAGATTTAGTGTTATGTAACGATTACACATCTGTATATACATGCCCCGATCCACTAATACCAGAAGACTTTTATCATCCCAGTTTAATTATTAGACCATTGTTTGTAGAACTAGAAGCTCTAGAAATTCCCAAAAGAACCGTATTTGCTTACCCTCGGGGAGAATACGACCGTATTTGCAAACACCTATCCGATATTGATTGGCAAACCGTTTTAAATGCTGGTAGTCTAGACGAAGCAATAGGTTACTTTTACTCTACACTGTATAGACTTAGGGACGAATTTATCCCAACACGCGTAGTAAAGGACGGAAAGTACCCACTGTGGTACAACACACCCTTAATCAAAATGATTAAAGAAAAATTTAAATACCTAAATAAGTACAAAGTCTATGGTAATAAATGTAACGAAAATATATATAAATTGCTTCGTGAAAGAGTCAAAACTACCGAAGAGAAATGCTATAAAAATTACATGACTAAAATTGAGAAACTCATTGAATCCAATCCGAAAATGTTCTGGTCATATATGAAAAGTAAACGTGTTAATAATGTATACCCAGCTACCATGACATCGTCGGGCTCAAGTTGTGATACTGGGCCGGGTATCTGTGATCTTTTCTCTATTTACTTTCAGTCGACCTTTTTGGAGTCAAATTCTCCTCCACCCATTGCTCAAAATGACAATAGCACATCCCCCTGTAGTATATCTTCGGTAGATATTGAAAAAGAGCACGTATTGAAACTCTTAAAGAATCTGGACCTGAGTAAGGGTGCGGGCCCGGATACTATACCAGCTATATTTCTAGTTGAGTGTGCAAAAGAGTTGGCTACACCCGTTACTCTGTTATTCCAGCGCTCGATAAAGGATGGGGTGGTACCGAAAATTTGGAAATCAGCCTTCATAACACCTATACATAAAAAGGGCCCAAAAAATGCTATAGAAAACTACAGACCAATATCTAAATTATGTCTCTTAGCAAAGGTCTTGGAACGTCTGGTGTTTGATCAACTTTATAATGAAGTCAAGTCTGTAATTATTCCTCAGCAACACGGTTTTGTCAGGGGCAGGTCAACTGTGTCCAACTTAGTATTATTCAATGAACATCTAACGTACAGTATGGACAAAGGCATGCAGGTCGATGCAATCTACACAGATTACAGTAAAGCGTTCGATCGCATTGACCACAGCATCCTGCTCTCCAAGTTATATCTATTGGGCATTCATGGTGACCTTTATCGCTGGTTCTCTTCGTACGTCGACAATAGATCACAGGCAGTAGTACTAAATGGCTTTGTCTCGTCTTGGTCCAGAATTCCATCCGGTGTCCCACAGGGATCCTTGTTAGGTCCACTATTATTTGTTTTATTTATTAATGACATTCATTCATGCTTCTTAAATTCCAATTTTCTTTTATTCGCCGATGATATGAAGATCTTTAAGACAATAAAAGGTAATTCTGACGCGTTACTTTTGCAAGAGGATCTTTTGAGACTGGACCATTACTGTAAATTAAACAAATTAGATTTAAATGTTTCAAAATGCTTTTGCATAAATTTTACACGTAAGCGTCATGTTTTAAAATTTGGATATAAAATTAAAGATCAAGATCTGCTATTTGTTGACTCTTGTAGGGATCTTGGTATTATTCACGACAGCAAATTAATTTTCGATAAACATATTCATAACATTACTGACAAAGCTTATAAAGCCCTAGGCTTTGTTATGCGCGCTTCAGGTAGCTTTCGCCACATGAAAACTATCAAAATATTATATTGTGCCTATGTGCGTAGCCACCTTGAATACGCGTCTCAAATTTGGAGTCCATGCTATGACACTTACATCACCTGTATTGAAAAAATTCAAAGGAAATTTACACGCTTCTTGTCATACAAATTCAATATCCCAAAGCTTGAATATCCCGAACGTTGTACTAAATTTCATCTCTTACCCCTGCAACTACGACGTGACATCTCCGATCTTAGTTTCTTGACGAAGATTGCGCGGGGTATTGTAGATAGCCCGGAACTACTCAACCTGGTAAAGCTTAATGTTCCCACTCGGAGAGTCAGGCAACCAACTTTATTATATATCCCACCTTCTCACACGAGGTACAGAAAGAATAGTTTCCTACCTAGATCAATGAAGCAGTTTAATAAGCTCAATAGTGATTCCCGTTACGATCTATTTGGCGGCAGTGCTCAAAGTGCTAAGAAAGCGCTTATTAAAGATTTCGTTTCCGTGTAGCTAATAGGTTGTTAGGAACAGATAAGATATTTATTTTTCTTTTCTATTTCATTTAAGATTGTACTTACTTTTAGATTCGTACATTTTGTTTCTATATGTGGAAGCTTGTAATTGGCATTTGTTTATGTACTTAATTAAATATGTTTTTTAGGCTGTAAGCTCCCCAAATAAAATAAAATAAATAAAATAAAATAAAAGTATTTAGCCTAAATATGCTGCAAATCTAGTCAGAACGATGATCATGATAATTTTCCGACACATTGTTTCAATTCGTATGCAAGCAGGTAAATACTCAAACCTGCCAACCCTGACCTAACCACGTTTGTCGGAATAAATCAAACTTGTGAATCTCACAGCAGGTTGTTCAGAACACATCCTATTAACAACTTTACCTTTTCACCCTTCAATTCAACTTCTTCCAACAAAATCTCCTTAAACTCCTTTACGCCGCCCGCAAAATAAGTTTGTATCAATGCAAGGTTGGCAGTGCGATGTATGAGGACTTTGTGGCAGTGGTTATAAAGGTCATAATGCATTGATTTACGGTTGGTGGTGTGCAAACTGTATCCCAGTTCAGGATGTCATTGGTCAGTGTCTTCGCGCTGAACTTAGGGTTGGACTGAGGGAAAAAAGTGCAATAAAGAATTTTCTTCAGTATCAAATTCTTCTATAGATAGTTACAATTTGTAGAGGTTTGACACAGTAAAAAAAATAAGCATTACCATACCATCTACCTGATGACTTTGATTGGTGTAATAGTGATATGGCAAAAGTCTTCACTTTTTTATCCTAGAAGATGCAGCGATAGATAAAGGGCTGGAATGGCTGGCTGCCCATGCGAAAAAGGCGGTTTCCCGTTGTGAGTTGGAACGGATCCTACGGCAGAATTAGGGTAATACTTAGTTCCAGATTCAATGGGTTTATTTATTGAGCACATCCCTGCGTGGACAACACAGGGTGTTCACAGTTGCTCGCGCTGCCAATTACACGGCCCCCAGCAGGGCAAGCAGAGCGCACCGCTAATTTGACAAATCGGACACCCTGTATATAGCACAAGGAGTCTAAACTAGCTATCCGATATACCTGCGGTTTTACTTCCACACCGATAAATAGAGCGTTTCCTGAATACCAAATTTTAAAACATTTCCCGTGTTAGGTATACAATTTCACGGGCTCAAGTCCAGCCTGCGGTGAAAATTTAGCAAACGTTTTCTTAAAAAGAGCGTTTCCTTTTAATAGAATGAATACCAAATTTAAAATCACTTCCCGTGTTAGATATAAAATTTTCGGAAAACAGACAATATGTTCTAAAACCCTGCATGCGGCGTAATATTCTGCAAGTTTTCCAAAAATTTGGCCACACATTAACATAGCTCATGTTAGTCAAGTCCCAGAAAATTACCAGACTCTTTTGTGGTTTCAGAGAACCTATTTAAAAACAAAGTAACAAACAATACTTCTTATATATTAGTATGCTTAGTTTCATTGACAAATAGCGTGGCCTCTTTACAACAGCGACGCTCATTACTGGGAGGAAATTGATAATCTGGACCATCTTATGATATTAATGCTCTTGTAAAGTTTCCAATAATGCATTGGCACGCTGTTTGTTAGTATTTTATATAAAGATCATGCTGCTGTTACTTACAGAGAAGGCAGACCGTCATTGTTTGAAATACTTACATGCAAAAGATTCACCAGGGTCCGCTATGCGCCCGTAGCTCAGTTGGTAGAGCGGAGGAATGGCAATCCACAGTCCCGGGTTTAAGTCCCGGCGAAGCTGGTGAATTTTTCAACTTTTTCATTTTCAATTTACTTACATACAATAATTTATTTATCTAGATCGAAGATCGATGTATAGGAGAAGGTGACTGTAAAAGAGCCTATAATATTTTGTTTTGCTTGCCAAACTAAAGAAACAAATCCGTTTAAATGAATTCCCTAAGAAGAGCCTTTGTGATTAGAAAAACTATAAACAAGGACACCTAGAAAAACATAAATTCACACTGTAGAAGAACGTAGAGAGTTGTCAAACATAGTTCTGTGTCACAGTAGGTATACTCAATAATTTATTATAATATTCATTTGACATAAAAAAAGTAAATATAAAATTGATTTCGCAATTTTTTAGATATTTAGTAGATACTTATATAGGATCACCCATTACCTATCAAAACCAGCTAAGCGATGGATTTACAATAGCTATAACGCTTTCTGAAACTTACTTAGAAAAGCCAACTTAAGATTGTATCCCTTCCATCAAATAACTTTAGTTTTTCACTCTTATTCCTAAGATTTAGAAGCTACAAGACTTTACTATCAAAGTAAAAGAAGAGTTGTCACTTGCGCCACCCATGGTGTACATTGGCTCCATAAATGTGTACAATTTACAACTATAGCAGGTTGGAGACGAAAAATTGGTCTTGTTATAAAGGCGAAGAACACACGCAACGTCCGTTCCAGCGCATTTTTAGCGCAGCGTCAAAATAGCGCACAACGCTGCGTTGGAAAACAAAAGAGGAACGATTTTTGTGCGTTGCGGCGCAACAAAGATAGTTGTAGGCATTTAAAACAATAAGAGTAACAAAGACAGGAAAAAATGTGTCAAGATTAAAATTTGTAGAAGCGACATTATGTATTTATCTTCTGTGTGTAAATGTAGGTACGCAAGAATTTTGAATTTAATAAACAAGTTTTTATTATTTAGTAGGTATGAACTAGAAGATTAAACCGTCCAAGAGCATCTCAGATACAGCTTCAACTAGGGTTTTGTAGTCAACGTTTCGATATACATAACAAAGTTAATTATGCTGTTGGTTTGCTTGCAGTGGTATGGTTACCAACCGCAAATCGAAAAACTTTTGTGTTTCTTAAAACTTAAGTGGTACAGCATCCGTTATAGTATTCGTGATAATCTCGGGTTGAGAACTATATGTAGCTTAATTCAGTTTTTACGCTTAACTATTGAAAGAGAACGGATAACGATCAGTGTATTTGCAAAATAAGTCGACAGCTAAGTATTTTGTTTTAGTTCGTCTCTTCAGTGACCTTACGACAGTTGAAATTTGAAACTGCGTCCATATGGACTACTGGTGCGAATCTGTGAAGCATCGGTCTCATGTGTGTCTTACGTCAACTCGGTATGAGTTTCGTCCTCTACGATAAGCTTCTTGTACCCAATTGGGGCAATCGCTAAACTTAATGTAGCTTAATTTAGTTTTTACGCTGAACTAGTGAAAGAGATCGAATTCCATTCCATTCAAAGTTACAAAAATATATGGACGAGGGTTGCTTAAAGAGCTTGTAGAGTGTGATCTACTCGCAATGGCTGCATCAGCTGCTAATGTGATGGGACCGTCAACATCCGAAAGGACGTGCCTGGGGCAAAGTCGAAAGTTCGAAGTTGGATAGGGGTAGTAGTTAGACGCTGCAACTATTAGTGGAGCTCCAGTAGCCCTGCGCATGAAGCGGTTTTGGATGACTTGCAGCATATTCAGATGGGTCTTAAAGGTCATGATTGGCCTGACGCAGTTCGTGTAGATTCTCACCTTTTCTAAGAAAGAGTTTGCTCTTGTAATTGAGCATCGAATGTATTCTGCCCAAAACTGTTATGTGGCTAAGTTAAGTCTGGAGTCGAGTGTAGCGCTCAAACACATCTGACCCGGTTTGTCCGAAAACGTGGGTTCGAATCCCATCAGTGGCGTGAATTTATTCCATTTGCTTCATTTGTATTAACTTTGTAACCAAAAAGTTTATGTCAATATCTAGTGTTTGATTAAAACACCAAGTATTCCAAATTACTTTCATGTGGAAAAATCTACAAAATACTAAACATTCATATGATACCTACTTTATAAGGTAGACAGACACTATGGATATTCGATATCCATGTGCCAGCAGAAGCGGAAACAAATTTGACGGTACCTACAAGATAAGAAACCATCTGTACAATTCGTATTGTTTGATAATTGATGAAATAAAAGATGTGGCGATTGCATGTGAAAGAACGAGATATAGTACTTCAAAATTTGACAATACCACTCTTTCTTTTACATAGGTTTGTCTCTTTTGCGCACGTCTGGCGGACAACCTTGTCAAAACAATCTTTGTTGATAGGTGTTGCCACGTACATATTTTTACCATAGAAGTTGGGTGAATGAAGTAGGAAAAGCGAGAAATGTTACGGATATTGCCAAAATGAATCAAACCGATGATTTAGCGATCCTCGTGAAATTTGCCACTGATATTGCTGGCATAATATTAGGGACGGACATGGACTACTTTTTTTCATCACTAGAGTACCTGATGATGGCGGGCACCAGAAGCACAGCTAAACTATAAGAGATACTAAAATGGGTTCATTGCAAAAGTTGTTCACCATGACGAGCCGCTCCTGCTGTCACATGATTATCGAGAATCTGGAGTACGTACCTAATGCAGATCACCAGCATCCCATTCAAACTATAAGAGATACGGTAATGGCTTTGAAGTAAAATTTGTTCAGCATGACGAGCCGCTTTTATTGGCACATAGTCATCGAAGGTCTGGAGTACCTGATGCAGATCATCAGCATCCCATCTAAATTGCAAGAGATAAGATATCTCCATCAAAGTAAAAGTTGTTCAGCATGACGGTCGCTTTTGCTGGCACATGGTCTTGATGAGTCACTTCTGCTGGAACGGAGTAATCGACTTTTTGCTAAGGGCAAAGATCTAATTTCTACTTGGAAACAGGTAAATAGAAGCTGGTGAAACCGCTCAAAGGGCCGCTAGAAGTATAATAGGTACACAGTCATGTAGATACATTCTTTTTCACGGAAACAGCCTGAACGGCTGGGAGGATAGTGACATTATTATGAAGTGTCACTTTTGTAGGCCAACACTCAGATCCATACATGACGACAGGTCTGACCACCGTCTTGTAAATCTTGCCCTTCAGTTTGAGGGGCATTCGGGGGTCGCACACTGTGCCCGTGACCTGTCGCCAATTCATCCATCCTGCATTTATTCTGTGCTTGATAGTCCGGTTTATCTCACCATCGCCTTGCAGAAGTGAACCGAGGTATCGGAAATCGGAGCAGACTGGTAAGGTTACGCCATTTAGCGCTACCGGAGCACAAAACATTTGTACAGTCTTCAAGTTGCACTGACTATATTAAAATTTTATCAATTCAAGATCGCGGATTTCAAACGTTATAAATATCTGCAGTCTTGTTCTTAAAATTCACTAATAATTATTATTGTCGTTTTCTTAGTATTCAAATATTTATCTTTGTATTATTTTTATTTGCCGTGTGGTGTCGGCCTGGAATAGCATCATCCCATATCTATCCCGTAGCTACCATATTTGATAGTTGCAATTTTAGGCGACAGGCTGACAACCTGTCACTATGGTGATACACAACCTTCTTAATAACTCTCAAATTTTTGTCAGACGTGGAGTAAATGACCGTTTTATTACAGCTGTTTACGCTCTGCCTACCCTGCAAGGGGTAAATAAATATGCCTGAATAAAACACACAGCGCCATTTAGCCCGAAACTAAGCAAAGCTTGTATTATGGGAATTAGGTAACTGATGTATTGGAATTTTTAATGCACTCACAGTGCTATATTATTCTCATAAATTAAATAATGAGAAAATTGAAAAATTCAATAGCGACCGCCGGGACCGTCCCGGCGGTCGCTATTGAATTTTTCAATTTTCTCATTATTTAATTTATAGGTAACTGGGCCCCTAGTCCGCTAAATGAAAATCGTTTCAGTCGAGTCTCGATGGCATCTCAGTTGGATGGTTTCGGCCATTTCGTAGTCTGCTAACAGTTTTTAGTATGGAAAATCACAGTGGCAGTAGAATGACAGTTGAGTCACAGTTGAGTCTCGCTGGCATTACAATGGCTAAAAATTAGCAGACTTGGGGCCCTGATATAATACATATTCTTTTACTGCTGGTCCGACAATAACCTAACAACATTTAATGACCAATATAATAGAGTACAATGCAATATAATCTGCAACAATGTATTACGATTCCATACAATATGAAACAGTGAGGCGCAATATCAATCTCAATATCATTCATAAGTAAAAAATATACGTCTCATTCATTGTACAATGGTATTACAACAGAAGTTGTCACCATCAGAAGTCTGTGATAAATTTGAAATTAAACTTGGCGTTCAACAAATCTCAGCACTGAGCCAATCGTCTTACTAGCCGCGGCTGTCAGAAGTCCGTGCCGTGGAAAATACTGTATGCAGATGATGTTTCTCTTATGACTCTGTAGAAGACCTGCAGGGCGAATTCGACCGTTGGTTGAAGTTTCTATAAGACATGGGTCTCAAGATTAAATGCAAGAAAACGGAGCATATGTCGTATACTTATGTCAATATATTCAAGAAAACATTTAGTATGTAAGAAAAAATATAAATAATTATACTAGAAATTATGACAGGCAGGCATAACCGCAATACAAGAAGTACAAATAAAATAGATCAACCAAAGTACAGACTAGCTAAAGTTAGGTCTTCATTTTGATGGTCTAAGTATACGATACTATAAAAATATACCGGAAAATATATTAAGTCAATCAAAAACTAAATTTTATTCTGTGATTAAGAGGCTACTATACCGAGCTGAAAATTCGTGAGCTGTTAGTTGATAAAAATATTTCTATTTCATTTATGCATCCCACCCGACCCGCAGAGATAGTTGTAGCTCGCTACCGGAAAATTTGCGTTCTGGGTGTACCAGGCTCCCCGTTCGAAATCTCTATCAAATTTCTTGATAGTGGCATTATTTTGCTGCCAATAAAATATTCTATGCTCCTATCGTTTGTGTTGCTGAAATTATTGTCATATTTAGAAGATACCAAGGCGTAAACTTGCTGATAAGTTTAGAGCACTTTGCGACGGCCATATCTTTTTTAAATGCATTATTACAACCAGAAAAAGAATATGGAGCATAGATGTAGTCCAGAAGAGTTACCGCGCAAAATTTGAGTCGATCGGTTGCGAATTGGCAGAGGGATAGGTTGAGAGCGTTTGTATGAAAAATAATGACTATAGGTCCCCCTTAAGAAAACATTATATTATAAAGCCTATTATAAGTTAGATGATTACATTAATGACAAAAGGCATGGACCTCTGAAGTTTCAGCTCATCAAAAAAAAACATGAACGCGTTGTTAATACCAAATCGGGACATGCATTTACAATTGAAATAATAATAATTGTATGATTTTAATTTTCACACTTGAATGACTAAATTTAATTTGAAATTCTATTTTGTTTATGTATATTGATTGTATTTGAAATTCTAAAAGAATTATTTGTGAATCTACTTGTAAATAAAGTTTTAAACATTTAAATGTTATAGTCGAGGGCCACAAAGACGCGTCTAAGACAAAACTTTTAGCTTAAAGAAAACTTATACCTACAGTTTTACCATTTTAAATACTTGGGGCCAATCATTAGAAATTATGGCAAAATCGACCTACATGTAACCTATAGATAACCTTTAGAAAAACAACGGGATTGATGAAGTGGAGACAACTCGCAGGTGCAATGTGCGACAAGGAAATGCCCATCAAACTTATAGAAAAATTATATGTATAAAACGGTGATTATATTATACGACAGGAAGGATATCTCACACAAACGTGCACTCCATTTTGAGCCCTTATAACCTCGTAAGGCCCAGATGCCTTTTAAAAGGATGCCTACTCAAAAACTATTTTTGTAATCTTATGCCTTACTCCGTAGTAAAGACACTTTGTTTGGCTCGTCTTGGCGGGACACGACCGTGCTTCTAGATTGTGCTTTTAAGTTTGATTGACCAGCCGCGCTCTGATATTATTTTGTTCGATAAGCAGCAGTAAGATCAATTGCTCTTTCGACGTCAAGTGAAACGGCCAAATTCATTTCGACATCCTGTACGGGAAACTCATTTGAAATACAATGTCGCATATTATCAAAAGAACAATATCATGTTGCTACGTCTACCAGTACTTTTCTCGCTCGCTCATTCATACATAATGTCAGGTAAAATGTCAGGCTAGTGCAAGTGTTGCCAGGAACATAAAAATAAATTTACTCCACATTGGTCATTAAATGTTGTTAGGTTATTGTCGGACCAGCAGTAAAAGAATATGTATTATATCAGGGCCCCAAGTCTGCTAATTTTTAGCCATTGTAATGCCAGCGAGACTCAACTGTGACTCAACTGTCATTCTACTGCCACTGTGATTTTCCATACTAAAAACTGTTAGCAGACTACGAAATGGCCGAAACCATCCAACTGAGATGCCATCGAGACTCGACTGAAACGATTTTCATTTAGCGGACTAGGGGCCCAGTTACCTATAAATTAAATAATGAGAAAATTGAAAAATTCAATAGCGACCGCCGGGACGGTCCCGGCGGTCGCTATTGAATTTTCTTTTTAGCGTCGACGGATGCGTCTGTCAATACCGTTTGACATTAGGGTGCGCAACGCAGCGTTGGGCCTGCGTCGTCGTATTTATATGGGATTAAGGTGGAAATTCGCATTTTTCTAACGCTGCGCATCGCAGCGCTAAAATAACGTCGAAACCGACGTTGCGTGTGCGAAAGGCCAAAGAGTCTCTGGTTTCTAGGCGCCGCCTTCTGATGCCGCATTCCCTCAAAAGAAATAAGTTGCATTTGACTAGTTACCTAGGTACATTTTAAGCCTTAGCCATTAGCAAAAACGGGCGCAGGTCTGCTAAATAAAAATCGTTTCAGATGGGTGTCGATGTCATGTTCGTATTTTGCTAACAGTTTATTATTATAGAAAATCACAGTGGCAATAGAATAACAAGTGAGTGTCGCTGGCATGACAATAGCTAAAATTTAGCAGACTAAGGGTGAGAATCCACCAGAGCTGTGCGAGGAAAATGTGTCGTACGAGGATGCGTAGCTGTGCTGTGGAAATGTGTAGGGGTTTCCACCAAAGCTGTGCGAGTAAAATGTGCCGTACGAGGATGCGTAGCGGAGCTGTGAAAATGCGCATTAATGTGCGGAGCGAGGATGCGTTGCGAAGCTGTGAAATGTGTGAGCGGGGGGAATGCGATGTAGTGGAAACCTCGCAACACATTTCTCGCAACGCATTCCTCGCAACGCATTCCTCGCAACACATTCCTCGCACACATTTCTCGCTTGTTTTGTATGTAGAATGGCCTCGCTTCGCTCAACCCTATTCCACCAGAGCTGAGCTGAGCGAGGCTAGGAAAATGAAGTGATTCTATTGGTGGATTTTTTCCTCGCTCACCGCCTCGCTACCTCGCACAGCTCTGGTGGATTCTCACCCTTACGGCCCTGGCATTCTGATGCAAATATTATTGTTTTTGTAGCGCATTAAGTAGGTATTACGTATGATAAGATATAGTAGTAATATTTTCACCTATATAAAGATGTTATAAAACATCTACACTATCTAGTAATTATTTTACATTAGGTTGGTAAAATTCATAACACTACGAAGTTCTGTAAGCTAAAAGAACTACGAATCATTTCAATATGACTTTGCCGGGCCAGGTGTCATATTCATATATTATCCTTTTACTTAATATAATAGGTACTTATTTATTACTATTACTAATTATTATGCGACAGAACCAGAAACTAGGGAAACGGCAGTGACAATCGCAAAAGAATAAGGTCGAGTGAACCTTCTGTAAACTCTCCATTTTATTACAGAACTATGTAGTTAACTGAGACGATTTTTAAGGAGATCTATAAAAAGACCTTGTATTAGCTGAAATAATACTTATTTTGACACGACACTATCAGAAAGCCTACATCTGTTGACTATAATGGGCATCAAACGACCAAAATCGCCCGATATACGAGACGAAAGTGTTACCGTACAAACGCATAATTTGGATATCTACAGGGTCATTGGAGTGATATTCTGGTCGTTGATGCTCGCCTCTAATCTTTAACGTGGAATAAAATGTCGTCAATTCAACCTACGGTTATAGTTTTTATTGGTAATGTAAAGATTCTTTTCTGTAACGTATACTGTGGGGCAATGACTTAAAGATGGGGCTGGTAGCGACTGGATGGCAAAAAAGGGAGATCGTGCCTTAAGGCTTATACAGCCTGGAAGATGGTAAGCATCTGCTGTATGCTGATGTGATGATGTGTGTAATTTGAACGCTGTAGGAGTTTTAGAACATTTGGTTGTAATTTAAAAGAAGCTACGCAGTCACAGTCTATGAAATTCCTTTAAAATTTCCAATAAAATTCCTGTTAAAAAGTATTAAATGTATGTTAAGGTACACAAAGTGTGATTTAATTATTGCAAGTTCGTTGCCATTCGAAACAAACAAAACACATGTTGATAAGACGATTAGCCAAGTCAAGGATCAAGAGCAAAATGAGACAGGTTATCATTTTGAACCAAATGTAAATTAAAGGTTAACATGCAACTGTACTAATCACTAAAGTTATCAACTAGGTAAACTGTCATATAAATACAGAGCAAATAATAAATCTTGAACTATTGTAAATCAGTCCATGAAAGATGAAAGTCTTAATTTTTTCGCTTCTACTGGCAACAGCCAGTTGCAATCTTCTGGATGAAATTGTTGGCAGAAACTGGACAACTGTGATGGTGTTTCCTATGATTCCGATCAACAAAATGGACTGCCCAGGAAACACATTCGCGATCGAAGCAACCAACGAAACTTGCACATGCGGAGGTAAAGTTGTTCCTGTAGTGAAAATGTCAAGCCCTCGTCATACAGACAAAGGTGGCGTATTCACTGTGACAACACAAGCTGAAGTCGAAAAAGCTTTACAAGAGGATTGTTCGACGTGCAGTTATAAAAAACAACTGGTGTTTCGTTTCATCAACGACAACTATTTCTTGATGTACATGGCAAGCGTGGGCCCGTCTTCGTTTATGATGATGGCGAAGGAGATCCCAGCGTATGCAGAAATCGACAAAATGGTCAAGACTATAGACGTTACCAAGAATGTAATGGGGATCCCGGTGTGTACGAACGAAACAAAGAACGAAGTATCACAAAATCATTCGTAAGGTACTTAGAAATATTTTTAAATAAAAAATACTAGAATTGTTACAGCAACATTTTTATGCAATGAAGTAACACTTTTTTAATGAAAATATTTGTTTTGACCAATCAAATCTTATATGATGAATAACTTTGCATGTGCTTTATTTTTTAAAACACAACTAAAACCAACTACGAATAAGGCAAAAATAACATTAAAAGTCAAGTGCGAAATGAATCTATTAAAATGATAACCTGTAGCTGTAGTCGAAATCCAATCAAAAACGTGTGACTGAACCAAATCATAAGGTTATCAAAAAGTAGATCTAGCATATAAATATGAAGAAATAAAAAAGATTTCGAACTATTGTGAAACAGTTAACCGAGCATGAAAGTTGTAATTTTTTCTGTCTTACTGGCATTTGCCAGTTGTGCGAGTAACCTACTGGATAAAATTGCGGGGCATAAATGGACAGCAGTGGTAGCATACCCTTTCTATGAAATTGAAAACCCAGAATGCACTCCCTTTGAGCTAGAAGTCATTAATACAACATGCAAATGTGGAGGCCAGGATGTGCCCATGATGAAACTAACGAGTCATGTTCACGAGGATATAAAATTCGCAGTTATCGTCGTAGAAACAAACGCCGAAGTAGAAAAAGTTGTTGGTGAATTCTATTGTATGCCCTGCACCCTCTTCCCCCATAAGGTTTTTCGTTATATCAACGATAACTATTATTTGAGTTATTCTGGAAATTTCTTCGGTACTACGGATGAATTTGGCCTGATGGCTAGAGAAGTTCCATCATCAAAGAGCTTGAGAGGTTACTTAAAACAATTGACGTCACAAGGAACCAAAAAATGGGGACCGTGTTGTGTACGAACGAAACAAAAATCTAATTTAAGAAACTATTATTCACCAGCACTTAATGGGCCAATATATACGAAATTTGTAACTCAGTATGTTGTTTTATGTTTTAAAATTTAATGGGATTTACCAATATACGCGGATTTTCATGATTTTTTATGAGTGGAGTGATTTAAGAGAAAGGTTTATATGATAGACTAACTAGGCCAGATATATTATATCGTATGCAATTTCGCCTGCGAGAGGAATACTGTATGATATGTATCAAGATATAGAGAAAATAGCATAAAAACCTTCCTTTCAAACACAAACAACTATGGATAATGCATATAATAACGTAAAAAATTTAGTGAAAAATGAGTTTATGATAATCTATACGTAAAACCATACAACTATGGTCCTACCTTGCAACTATGGTCCAAACAAACTTGTATGTTTTATTTTTATTTTACTCCTACTGTAATAGACCCCTAATGTATGGTTAACACTGACTTAACAACTGTCACCACACACAAGATAAACGTACGTAACATGTACTTTAAATGCAGGTTTGTTTGGACCATTGGAGTTACATGCCGTGTAGTTAGCCTGGCCAGCCTGCCTCCCAGTACAGCGAGGGAGTACCTTTATTTCTATTTTTTTATCCCACCATAGCCGCGCTTATAGTAGGAATAAAAATTGTTATAAAAAGGAGAAAATTGTGCCTTGCTTTCCCTTTTTTACAATAATTAATCCATTTCCGTGCAATGTAATGATAATGACTATCAATAAGTGATATTTTTATGTCCTATTTTGAATAAACATTTTTGACTTTGACTTTGACATAGTTGCAAGCTAGGACCATAGTTGTATGGTTTTACCAGTACTTCTTTCTGGTCAAGTGTCTATGCCAAATCCTATCGCAACATGATTTTGTGTTCAAACAAAACATGTTGCGCCGACCCCAAGTAATTGGGATAAGGGCAGGAAGATGATGATGATTGCCGTGTCGTAGCGGCCAAGACCCTTCTCAGGATGTTATGTAAAAGGCGACGTAGAGTTTTTGACCACAGCTGAATATCTGTCGACTATGGTCAACAGCATGGTTGCGGTGATACCACCTACTTACAATAACATTTCCAAAGAGGGTTGACGTCAGGCAGGCAGCCATTCATAAAACATAGCTCAATACTTTTGCTTCGTTTGATTTTGTGTTCTAACAAAATCATGTTAAGCCGACCCAAATTGATTTGGGATAAGGGCAGGAAGATATCCAAAAATATAAGTTTAAGTAACTGTAAGTATTAAAAAACCGGCCAAGAGCGTGTCAGACACGCCCACAAATAGATGAAAAAAAAAATATTTGGCCCCCTTTCACTTGTATGGGAGGGGGTCAAAAAACATTTAATATAATTTTTTCTCAACATTTCTAAATTTATCTTCTCACCAAATTTCATGTTGATTGATAGCTCTAAAACTGACGAAGTTATGAGTCAGAAACTGAAAGCCAGACAGACAGATAGATGACGAAACTATAAGGGTTTCTAGTAGACTACGAAACCCTAAAAATGATAATTGTTTTATATATTTTCAAAGTGTCAGTATATCAGCGATGATGATAACGATAAGAACAAAGTGTCTGAGGTCAACGAGGTTTCAGAGGTGTTTTCCGCGAACTCTCAATCAGTTCTGTCGTAAAGTATGTTTCGTCGTTAATCACGTGCGTCTACTTGGCAGGTTTTTGATAACGAAAGGCTGTAATGTCGCATGTACAATGTAGCGTTGCTATGGTTTTTAATAAATCACACAGTATTATCACCTTTTGTAAGTACAAATGCTACGACCTTATTGGATCGATAGATACCTATTTATCCTTTAACTTATACTGACAGGGTTTGCTGATCTGAATATGAACGAATGACCTAGGTAGGTATAGGTAGGTACTGATAGCGAGCCTTCAAACTAAGTAGGTACAGTAGTCGAAAATACCCCTCGCTGCATTCGCAGCCGTATTGCGATCGAATCGAATGGCGCTCCCCTTCTCACTTGAGTTTTAAAACCAAGTGAGAAAGGGATCGCCATACGACCGCGACTGCAACGAGTAGTCTTTTCGACAAAGTATAAAAGAACCTTGTATTTCTGTGGCATTGATCAATTTGTCAAAGATCTTTTACCTACTGTTTTATAAAATTCAGTAGGTACTATCCTCCGAACCTGATGTTATAAAATACTTACACAATAAAAATACGACAATAGAAATTATATTGATTGCGTTTATTGAAAATCTGCCTACCTGGTGGCAATTGTATAAGAATGCCGCACGCTGATTTACAACATATTTTATAGCGCAGTATAATTATACTGCACACTAAACACAGCACGATACAGATATCAAACATATAACATTGTAGCTTTAAACTATAGCAAAAAGATGACCAATGCGGCGCAGTGGTAGTGCGATTGCCTTCGACGCAAAAGGTTTCGGGTTCGATTCTGGATGGGGCACTCACAAAGTTGATATTTATCTAATAAACTTAACTACCCAGTAGGTAATGTACAGATGCCTAAAACTGCGGAAAAAGGTTAAGACAAGAAAGGTTTTCATGATTATCGTCATCATCATTTTCAACCTATTGCTAAATTTTGTTTTTTGTGCGACTAATTCCGACAATTATTCCACCTACTCAAAGTTACGGTTTTCCACGTTGGGTGACTGCTATCCGCTACTTGACTGCCAGGTCAAATGAGCTTCTTTTTAAGACGACTGAAAACGATATTTTGTATGAAATTGCTGAAACATGTCGTCATATAATTCAATATTTTGGATGGGTTCAAAACAAAACTTTTATATAATTTTTGTGTTTAATATTTCTAACTTTAAATGTTTTGAAAAACAATGAATGAAGTCTGTAATATTCGACAATAGTTTTAAGTAAGTACACAACTTTTGTATTTTATTTACGACCCAGGCAAGTTGCGAATTGTCCACCGATCGTCACTTCGTCTTGCTAAGTATCTTACCCACTGCTCAACTTCCACCTCAAGATTATCAAAGGTTTGTCAACATTCTAATCCAACTAGTTCAGTCATGGAAAAAAAATAGAACGGCCATAGCTCAAACAATCTAAGGCAAGAAACACATGTAACGTTCATCCTTATTCTCCTACAAATAATCTTGCACAACGCTGTGTCGTCGGATGTGTCAAACTGTTTGACATAAGTCGTATTTGTATGAAAATAAGATGGAAAAATCGCATGCGATAGAGCTGCGCAATAAATAACGCACAAACGGGCGGTTTGTTTTCTCGCGTTAAATGTGACTCAGTGCGACTTCTGTTTCGAAATAGTATATTAGGAGGCCATTGCTTGGCACTCTATCAAATCAGTAGCATATTTATATATGATCTTCATTTTATCGACAGTTCACTTGCCCCACAGCTACCTTTATGAATATGACCTCGGCGTCAAATCTGCGACCGTAATGTCAAACCAATAAAGCAGTTCTGGCTTCGGTTACGTTTTTGGCCGTATTGGGAAAAGTCCATTACGGCTTTTGTTAGCACATTCATACTCGTTATGCTTAGAGCCAGCAATGAAAGGCTATATTGCTTTCGATAGAAAGCAATTTAGCCTCTCATTGCCGCTCATACACGCGTTTAAAAACCGTTGACTACCTAATGTCAGTGGTTAGCAATATGGTTAGCAATCCCGTCCTATTCTGGCTTATTTACAAAATTTCTTGGCCAACATTATTTACACTCTCCCTTTCAGTTTGTATGGCAACAGTAGAAACATAAAACATCTTATTTGAAACACTCTTTCGTTACGAATAAGGTTTCGAACTTTTCAAATATCATTCATTCTTTTCTTAGTTCCAGTCATTCAATTGGGCTTTCAAAATCAAAACAAACAATAGTAAGATACACCAAAGGTCCGAAAAATTATAAAAATACAAGTTATTGGCATCAGCCAACAAGTTTTTTTAGTAGGATATTAAGCAGCAGCCTTTGCTGATGCAAAAAAGCTATCCTCAAGCTTTGGGGTTGCTAAGATTTTGTAAATGAAGATTAAAATCACAGTGCAAATACTTTTGTATAAGGTAAAAATGTTGTTTACACTATATTCAGTCTCCATCTTCACATCTGCTAGGCTTGTGCATTCATTGTAGTCCTCAGTACTGCCTGTTTTGTACCGTAATGCCTAAAATTACAAGCTGGAAATATCTACTTTGGCTATTGGCTATTGACTATTGATAGTAGGCAGATGCAAGTTCTACCTACTATTTGGTTGTATATCCTCACGCATTCTCGTATTATGTATTTCAGACAAAGTCTAAAATGCTATCGAAAGCAGAATTATATGCAGCAGACGAAAATCATTGTCATGGATTTTAAGAAATAAAACGATGAACCTTATTGGTATGTTGATACATTTTCAAACTATACTAGAGAACATAGCCGTACGTTTGTTAAAAATAATACAGTTAGTATATTAAGATTGAAGCTATCGCCTACAAGGCTTCTAAAATGACAGGATACTGCTTCTGTTACAGCAATAAAACTGGTTACATGTGTATTACAGTTCTGGAGTGCAGGTGTCGGTTTTCGTAAATTGAGTAACTACCTATGTTTCAGAAATGAATACTCGAGGATGAAACACAGCACAGTGCCATTACGCCTCAAACTCAGCCATGATTACTAGATGCCTATTACTTTTGGTACTACTACTGCTACTACTAGGTACCGTTACTACAGAAAAAATAGGCCTTAGTTTACATAATGGTTATTCTAAGTAAATAAATACTAATCGTACATAGAAAACCACCTAAGTTCAACACAAACAGGTACTAATTTGAGAAGATCCATGCAGATTTCAGTCTGAGATATAAAAGAATACTATCTTACTTTGAACATGTTGCTCATTGTAAAACTGAAAGCTTAGAGAAGCTGATGATCACTTGTAAGGTAAAAGGCAAACGATCACGCCGTTGGTCTCCAAAATGCTGGTCAGATCAACTAAAATATCTTATGGCCTATCAACACAGCCTTAAAACATGCCGAAGATAGACAAACATGCAGGAATTCTAAAAAATCTGGAAGAAAAGATTTTATGCAAACACGACCTTCAGTAATGAAGAAACGACTTAAAAATGAGAAGATCAGGTCAAAATTTGATTAATGGTCATACATACACACATACTAACAGTGTAAGGTAACCAAATTTTACTTAATCTACCTATCACGAGATAAATACAAATAAAATAGAATATTTATACAGACAGATATTTGTTTAATTTTAACCACCAAAACATAAATGTGAAAATCGGGAGCCAAGTTTAAGGCTTAAGCATAAAAAGTTTTGATTATGTAAGTAGGTGCAAAGCCCTGAAATTTAATTATTTATAAAGTCGCTTAACATGGTATAGTCAAATGGAACAGATAACTATAAATCTAGATCATCTCAAAGTTAAACATGGCAAGTTTTCACGTCATGCTTTGTAAGTAAACAATTTATCATCTTTATTTTATTCGCAGTTAGCAAGTTATTGTACAATATCTTCTCTCAATATTTGAAGACCTTGTGAAAATTAGCCAAGCCAAACCTAGACTTTCGTTAAGACTCTACCATGTTAAACGAATCTATAAATAAATAAATTTCGGGACTGTCGATAGAACTTGGCACCCACTCACATATCAACACTCTCTTATTTAACCTTGAATTTTACTACCTATTATTAGATATATATTATGTTTTTTCATAACCGTTTGATCTGTGTTAATGAAAAGTACTTGTTTATAATTATGGTAGGTCGCAACGGATGAACTAAATTTGTTGTATCTAGCTTAAAAATAATGTGAATTATGAAGGGGTGAAAAATGCGGTGCGACCCGTCAGTGCTTTGCTTTGCTTGAACTTGGCTGGGCACGCTATCGCGTGTCAAGATTTTTAGTTCATTTTCGAGCACCACTAAGGTGAAAGCGATGAAGGTAAAACAACCTGGATCTTAGACATATAGGTACAATAGATGAGCGTTGAGCACCAAAGCAGTGATGGCGAAAGATCCAGGTTGTCTTACCTTAATTTGGAATGAAAGTATCTGTAACACCTTTAGCAACTTTTAGAAATTCATTAATTTAGGATATTTTCATTCTTTACTGTATTATTATTCTACAAGGTTATCATTATGTATCTACACTTCCATATCTGATGATGATGGCTGCAATGATGGTGAAACAACCTGAACCTTTCGCTATCGGTTCTACTTCGGTTCTGAATTCTAACTTAGAGGACTAAACAAGTAAAAACTTTTCAACTATTGCTGACAATTTATTTGTATAAACAAATTAAACTTCGTCACCACTTTTTCTTAACTAGGTATTAACCTTTGCAGTCTAGAAGTCATCTTGGTATTCTTGTACTTATTATAGGGTAAATAGGCAGCAGGCATAACTATTCTAAATAAAATCACAATAAAAACTAAAACCTATCCTAACGGTGGTGGAGACGTGAGTGGTAGCTTCCCTCGGAAGCGACGGAACACGACTTCCTGCGGCCAAAACACCGGCGAAGTGAAGACGCTCAGTGTAGTCTGTCGGGACTCGCACCACGAACACGTTGAAACCCAACCAATGGCACGACTCCAGCGGCTCCACGTATACTCCGAGTCTCGGCGTAACCTTGAAAACACCTGCCTTTTGCCTCGCGAAGATGTAATCTAACTCATCTTGCTTAGTAGTAGTGTCGTGCAGGCGGGAGGCATAAAGCGATGTCCTCGTCGTGAAGGCGCGCAGCGGGAGATTAGCCTCTACCGGTGAAGTCGCGAATGTCGTCGCTTTCGAGTAATTTTAACAGTATCAGCCTTTTCGGGTGCGTTGCCTGCCTCTCTTGCAGGGCCTTTGTTTGCATAGATCTTTCAGTTTTTGCTATGGTGCGTTTGCAGTCGGTCATTTCTTTATATCTCTAATATTAGCGAAGCAACGATCATAAATTAAAAAGTCGTTTATCTCAGCAAATATGAATCCCAGATCACTTTTATATATGTCCCTAAAGGATATGAATCTAATATAAACAACAATGATAAACAAAGAGTACAGATTTATTATATACCTACTCTTTGATATGCATTCTACACCGAAGAGTATGATTATTATTATGTGGGTAAAGAGGGCCCTCTCGCAAGCTTTCCTGCCAACCTGTTTTAAAGCGCCATCTTCAAATTGAAACTGTAAACTAGCCTAAGACACTATTATGGGCGGAAATTAGTAAGTAAAATTTATATGCAATAGCCGAATTTACAAGGGCGATTACAAGTGACAGCTGACTACAGATTATCAAATCGCTTAGGGTTACAACGTTTCATTATATCCAACAGTAAATTCTCTCACTCATATTAAAAAGTAACATTTTTAAAAAAATTGTATCAGTTCCCGAGACGGGTTACTTGCCCATCACTAAAGTGGCCCCTCCCAACCCTCACCTGCAAAGAGTCATACCACCTCCTAACAGATCTCCCCGGCGATGCTTTGGTTTCCGCCCCGGTCTCTCAACAGACTCTGCAATAAACAAATCAGCCTAAAACACAGAGTTAACTACTACGTTAGTAGGGAAACAAGTGTGTATGCATGTTTCCTCGATCTTAGTCGCGCGTTTGGCCTAGTGAGTCAGTTCGGGTTGTGCAGCAGTTCAAATTCCTAGGACACTTTCTGACGCACGACTTGAAGGATGACTGTGACATTGAACTGGAAAGGCCGTTGCAGTAAGCCCGCGCGTAGGACCTCCAAGTGCAGCACAGATATAAAATACTTAATTTTAAGGCATAATGTCAGTGTTTTTACACCTGTCAGCTGTAGGTCAATTTTAAACGCAGTTCGATGAGCACCATAATGGCGTTTGTGCACTACCAGAAATTTTACCGTCCGGCATTCCGATTTTTTACGGTCCGGTATTTCACGAAAAACCTAATGAATTAGCTTATGTAAATGCCGGACACTAAAATTACATATAGTGCACAAGCTAGTATTACGATTATTGGCGTGCCATTCCGGACCGTTAAAAATTGGATTGCCGGACGGTAAAATTCCTAGTAGTGCACAAACGCCCTAAAGGTGCAGTACAATGACGCGTTCCGCATCCTTCCTTATGCGATACTGCAGCGCGTGGGGTATGTTGGCGGAAGCGGGAGCGCCCGACTTTTTTGTAGTCATCTGAACTCGTATCTCTTCCTTTTGGAAGTGGTTACGTGTTTCAAACAACGCCATCCTTCAAGCAGTGTGTCAGGACATTTCCATTTCCGTTTTTAACACTGGTTGAACGAGCACCAGAACCCAAATAAAATGTGGGTATTAAGTAAAAGACTGAGTAAATAGGTATCTTTTACTACTTACAGAACCCTAGTTTTATAATAATTATCATAACTAATATTTTTATGTATTTTGGGTTTTTTGCTCGTTAAATAAACAATTTATTATTATCAATATCAATCAATACATAGTATAAAGTAAAGTCCCTTCCCGTGTCTGTATGTATGTTTCCTTATATCTTAAAAATCCCTCAACGGATTTTGATGCGGTTTTTTTAGTATATAGAGTAAGTTAAGGGGCAGATTTTTAAATATTCTTTACCTCAAATTTTAACCCCCAAAGGGATAAAAAAGGGGTTAATAGTTTGTATGGAAAATCGTTATTTTTCAATGCAAACTGTTTCAAAATTTGTGATTAGATCAAAGAGCTAAAATAATTAAACACGTGTTTCAGGGATTTTCGATTTTTAACTCCTAAAGGGGTAAAAAAGGGGTTACAAGTTTGTATGGGAAATCTTTATTTTAATACGCGATTAAAAAAAAAACGGTTTCAAGCGTCGCGATGTCGTACATTTATCGTCTACGGCTGAAGTCTTGCGTTAACTCTATGGAGCTTTCGCCTAAAAAAGTATATCTATTGGGATTGTAATGCACTCACAGTGCTATATTATTCTCACAAGTGAAAATAAGAAATAGAAAAGATGACGTACATCGACCGGGGATCGAACCCGGGCCGCATGGGTAAACGCCCCACCGCTCTGCCACTGAGCTATCGATGCACGGCCGATGGACGCCAAATTTTCTATCTTTTGATGCTCGTCTCCAAGCGACGATCCAGCGACATCTATAGTAAGTTATATACTTAAGTTATATACTTACTATAGATGTCGCTGGACGGTACTGTCCAAGTGTGCAACTGGTCCAGCGGGGTGATCGAGTAGTCTTCTCGACGATCGTCGGGGAGACGCCAACTAGGCATAAGCCTATCGGGAAAAGACTCATCATGGGGTAGGGGGTCGCGATAAGCGTGGGAACACTCCACCACGGCCCGAAAGGTCAAATTAAGGCCCGAGTGCGCCCGAAAGAAAGGTCCTGCGGGGCAAAATATGGCATGAACATGGTTAGTTTACAGTTTCAATAAGCAGATGGCGCTTCAAAACAGGTCGGCAGGAAAGCTTGCGATGGGGCTCTCGTTACCCTTGTAAATATTAATTTACTCTTTGAGGTAAATACTGGTAAATACCAAAACCAACTGACTTATGTCTACAAGGTCAATTCTGCCAAATATCACGATACATCAAAGAGGTCATTTACATGCGGATCAAAGCAAATTCATGACAGACTGTTTGCATTCTATCTCAGTCTTGCTTGGATAAAGTAGCATACATTTGTCTTGCTCTTATCTGGTTAGTTTGGTTATTTTATAAAACATAGACTACAAACTCTATGGTATTTTTAATAGTGTTGGGAAATAATAAATATTTTCTGCTTTCTGATTTCTAGAGATGGGTAGTGGGTTAAAACCCGTTTCATCTACTTGGGCTAAAACCGGATTAAAACCGAAATCACCCAGTTTCAACCCATTATAACTTATTTTCGCAAGTGAAAATGTAAGTAAAGAAAAAGCTATATTGTTTAGTGTATATTTCGCAGGACCATCGTGAAATTTGGTCAGTCGCGAAATCCCTAGGCCCTTCGCGAAGAGCCGGATAAGTGCGAAATGCATCGATTTATTCGCACATTTCCCATAAATGCTAGGAAAACTGCGAATTTGTTAACTGCATAGACATAAATCCAGGAAAACTGCATATAAGGCGACACGCTCGTAGCCGCCGACGCACCTGCTACGACTTTTCGGTGGTTTAAGTCCCTCTACGCCGCTGTAGCTCAAGCACGTTCCCAAAAAGGGTGACTCCAAAGAGGGTTGACGTCAACACTCCCAAAGAAAGTTGACGTTAGGCATTCCCAAAGAGGGTTGACGTCTGGCATTCCTAAAGAGGGTTGACGTCATTTCCAAAGAGGGCACCGTTCCTATACGGTACCCTCGTGATCAATTAGTGCTTCTAACATGGTGCTGGATTGGTTGTGTAGTACTTTGTAGGCTATTGCAGGCTGAACCACCTGACCAGCATATGCAACCTTTGCTGGAGACTAGAGAGGGGCTCGACTGCGACGAAGCCTTCTACTACTGCGACAAACGAGAGCTTACGAAGCGTCGCAAGTCCTGCTGTGCGCGAGCTACAGCGGCGTAGAGGGGCTTAAACCACCGAAAAGTCGTAGCAGGTGCGTCGGCGGCTACGAGCGTGTCGCCTTATACGCTTTTTTCCTAGATTTACGTCTATGCAGTTAACGAATTCGCAGTTTTTCTAGTATTTATGGGAAATGTGCGAATAAATCGATGCATTTGGCACTTATCCGCACTTCGCAAAGGGCCTAGGGATTTCGCGATGCTCCAGCGACATATATATATTTATAGTTTCGTGTTGAAAATCACTTAACTTAGAAAATCCATACTTCCATACTAATATTATAAATGCGAAAGTGTGTTTGTTTGTTTGTTTATCCTTCCTTCACGTCACAACAGAGCGACATCATAGAGTTTTTTGAGGTGTTCAGTTAGGTGAGAGGCTGGAGAGTGACATAGGCTACTTTTTATCCCGGAAAAACATATTTTTCCCATCGGAAAACAGATTTTTGTTTAGCATGAGAATACATTCATAGTACATACATAGATGAATATATAACACTATACTATAATAATAAAGTTTCTTGAGTATGAGTATACCACAGTATCGATGTGTCGTTTAGAATACGCAACTAATTGATCCCTGTGAGTACGCGGGCGAAGCCGCGGGTAACAGCTAGTAATAAAATAATACCAAAAACACTGATTGTTTATGTTTGAGAACGAACGAAATCACTAGGTATCAGCTGTTAAATGAACATGGCGGCGACATTTTGATGAATCAGAAAGTGTGGTGATGATTTTACAGTTTTACTTCGTAATTATTGTAATATTCTAAGAAATACGTTTTACCTGTGATTCGTGTGTTATATATTTTGACGGATTGTACATAGCTAAATTGATTGTATTTTAGCGTTGTTTGTAGTAAACCTTTATAAAAACTTGGTGTACCTAGCGTTAATTTTTGCGAACAAAATATCTTTATCTTTAGAGGTAAAAGATATTTACGATGCAATAGTTTTTGTTTTGTGATGAATTTTGCCCAACACTTCGCTATATTGCTTTCCGAAAGTTCCCAGTTCCCAACACTTCGCTATCTTGCTTTCTGACATAAAATGCAAATGGAAAGCTATTTTATTTGACAGTAAAAATGTGTCAAAAATTATATCCTTACTCGGATATTTCATTCACATTTGAATGAATGATATCCATTTTTTGACTTATGATTTCGAACACCCACACATATGCAAAAACGATTTTAGTATACATTGAAAGTTGCGAAGCATCTTATTTTTAGCTCAGTACTAAATAGTCAATGTATTCCTCCGTTAGCGCGGTTTTTCGTCGATAGCTAGAAACTTCCATATTGACATTAGTGACATTACAAAGTGCATCGCAGATTCGAGGCCGAGCTTCATTGTTATGCAAATACGATGTCCTATTGGCTATAAATTATTAAATATTTATCACTTATAATAGTTTGACCCCGGCCGATAAAAAACGCCTACGCATGTTTTATCATAAACCGTCTAATCGGTACTTAACATCGGAAATCAATTTTTTCCCGAAATATATGGAATTCAATCGGAGAGTATCGTCAAACGTTCACAGTAAAAATGTAAGTCCATTATTCTCGTAGCAGTATGACAACTGGAACGTTGCTTTGTGTCCTGTGGTAGAGAAGTAACAAACCGAGAGGAGGTCAAGGTACTAATGAAACTGAACAACTTACCCATGGAACATTTGTCGAAATATGAAAATAAAATGAACCTCCCATCGAAAAACAATCAGCTGATCGGCATTTTGTATGGGACGACCAAATTTTTCTTCATAATTCGTCCCATGTTTCATGGGGAAAGTTGTTCAGTTTCTTGAGTACTGCGTATCTGTCGCGCGTCCACAACAAATTCGCTGCACATTCGCCTCCGCTCCGCATCCCCTCGAAAAACGTTTGTGTGATATGAGCCTTTATAGGTACGTTGCTTTGCTGGTGAGTGGCTGGTGATCTATTTCGTAGTGACAAGCATTACTTCGTAGAAAGTAATCGGCTTCTTTCTTTAGTACCGTAAACTTTAAAAGCACATTTTGAGAACGCATCAAACTATCAAGTTCGGATTAAGCTAAGCTAAGCTACAGTAGTAAAAAAATTGCTTAGGTAAGCGTAACAAAATAGCTTGTTTGCTTCAATCACTCGTCGTTTAGTGGAAAATTTATTCAATGAAGAAGTTAATAAAATTTTAATACTTATTGGATCGGAAGTCGGGCAGGGAACATAATAAGTATGTAATGTATCCAAATAGGTTTCGCATGGTGTTGCGGTTTTTTACCGAAAAAGGTTTTCAACATAAATCATGGCATGGCATACATCGCCGCACGAAATTGTGGTTATCACAAGTAGTTATTTGTAGGTAGGTATGTACTTTGTGACGCAAATAGTGTGGTGTCTATGCGATCTATCAAAAAGATTAAATCTGCTTAGTATTAAAAATGGATTGAAATTCAGTATATAGGTGCGCAATAGTTGTTTAAAGAGGATTACCTATTCTTATCCTTAAATGGATTGGTATTTAGGTAACTGGAAAACCTACCTGTTAGGAACTTATTAAATTAATTAAATCAACTTTTGCAAAAAAATAATGCATTTTTCATAAAGATCTACTTGTTATTTTTTTATCTTAAACACATATACCTTCATATTGACGTGGTATCTACTTAATGATATATTTTACAACAGAGATAAGACAAATTTTTTAACTTTGATTCATAGATAAGAAGGTTCTAGTTCAAATCTATAAAAGTGCTACCAAACAGATAAAAACATGCCATTAAATTGAGAGTGACATTAAAAAGTAATAAATTCTGCTTTATTGATATTTTAAAACCAAAACACGAATTACGCTTTATTTAAAATGAATATAATTTATATTGTTTTGTTAGTACAAGTTTAACAAGCTTAGACTTATACTAACTTCTTTTATCAAATAAATGTGTTTCGCTTATTTTATCGTTTAGTTATTTAATTGTTCGTTTAACAATATAAAAATATCATTTTGTTATTATAGGTCGATGTAAAATTCCTATTACTAAGCTGATGGACATCTAATAAAATATGGCTAAAGTTTATCTCGTTGAACCTGCTGTATAAAGGTCTCAAAACGTTTTCCAGGTGTGTGGTCTTGTGTTTTGACAGCGGTGATAACGCGGCCTATAAAGCAGCTAGTGTTATATAGGTGGTATAAACACAAAGTAAGTATTGGCTGGCGCCAATCCAGAAAGCCGACTTCAAAGAAACGTAGCTATATTCACACAGACATCTCAACGTCGTAGTTTACGCGCAATCTCGAACTGGTTCGAACCGGCTAGCGAGTGTCAACAGCGTTCAGTGCAGGCGGACGGCAAAATGCAAATGCAAGTGCCAATATTCTTGAATAGTATGTTATTGTGTACGTTTGATGTAATACGCTACGTATCTACACATCTAAGTATGTTTTACCCAGGAAACGCAAAATAAAAGTTCAGAAATAAAAAGTAGCAAAAAGTGAGACGCTGTAGCCCAGTTGGTAGAGGCATCGCCAGTACAGATAGACAGTCACTGGTTCAAATCTAGCCTGCGGTGAATATATTGCAGGTTTTCCCAAATTGTATACCTAACTCGGGAAGTGTTTTAAAAATTTGGTATTCAAAAAGTAGCAACCTTAGAGTGTAGGTATAAATGATCGGAAGAAGGGGCGAGCTGTCCTTCTGTGAACTCTCTATTTTGTGAAGGAAATAAATTACGCGACACCTATAGCGCGTAAAAACGCCAATCACTCGGGTAAGGGCGACACTGAGATATTATACGACTTTTAAGTCGTTTAACAGTCGTCAATGTCGGAAATTATAACTGGCGAGTTGTATATCAAGTAGGCGCGAGTTGTAACTATATCGTAGGCCCTATGAATCAGAAGAGAGAGACGCCGTCTGCCGTGAAGAGAAGTGAGATGCGCGGCGCATCGATGACGGGTGACGACCAATTGTCTGACAGACGTCATCTTACGTGTCTGTGAAGCCCTTAGTACCGGTATGCTACAGTCCCGCTATGCTACCTTTTTCGAATATGTCAAAAAATGGAAAATACAGCTAGAAAGAAAAGTGTTTAGATAGCCCTTCAGAAAGAAAAGTGTTTAGATAGCCCCTCGTAGACGCGTAACACTCGTACACAGAAGTGTTGTCATTTGGCTGAGTGGCCTGATTAGCAGTTTGACGTCATTTTTCTTTCACAGTTGCTCGTCTGGTGCACTTATGAACTGTGCAGGCTGCAGCCTTAATCTGGTCGGTCCATCGCATCTCTGATCTTCCGCGTAGACTGGTGCCTTCAACCTATATGACAATTTTACATCTAGATGATCTCTCCGACCGATTTCGCCCATTTACTTCTACTCCTGATCAAGTAGTAGGTGGCTATTGTAGCCAAAGTTTGGAGTAAACTCCCGTGCAGAGTGTGGGCTCCTGGGTTGACCATTAACATAATTATAGTTAATGGCGACAGAAGGCCGGGCCTTCAATTTATCGCGTTCAGCGTTGAGGTCTGCTTTACGCTGCTCCTCAAAGTCACGGATTCGCCTAAAGACAGATATAGGTTCATCAAAATCACCACTACATGCAGCCAGGTTAAATATTCAGGTCAATGGCTACGTTTTAACATTATCACCAAACACAAACACTTATTACCTCAACCTCGGACAGTAACTGGCATACCAGTGACTAGTCAACTCGCACTTAACATGTAAATTAATTAGAAGTTACAATTTGATCCCCGATAATAACGCGAGTGAACCGAAATCTCTATTCAAAGTAAAATATGCGTCTGACTTTAGGAGGCATTCATTCACTACGCATAGCATTCAAAGTATCTGACATCACCAGCCAGCCAAAATATACCACTGTTTATTCTTTTCGAGTAGGACAACAACCACTGTTGGATAAGAATTTGTCGATTTGTCGCTTTTGGGCGGCGTTTGTTATACTTACAATACGCTTGAGACGCAGATTTGCTGGTGCAGAGCAAGGTGTTGCATTAATAAAGAACACTGTTTATTCTCTGGATTCATTCCTAGTCGTGACCAAAACTATTAAGGAATTATGTTATTCTGAGTCAGCAGCACCACAAGGAAAGGAATAGTCAATTCTAACTAGGGACTAGTTGGAGTAGGTATAGCATAGAGCAGTAGAGCTACATTATAGGTTTTGGCAAGCGCTCTGAAATTCTCCTTTTCTACAGTTTGTCGCTAAGATTTTAAAACAATCAAAACTTAAAAATTATATATTTGTCATGTGCCGAATGTATGTACGAGAACCTCCGTAGCAGATTCTGTCCAATCCGTTCTTCTATTCCCAGAATAACTCAGCTGGTTGTTTGAATAACCATACCTACAAATATTTTTGGATAAGCCCTCGCTCGCCACCAAGCTGACCTGTGTAGCTTTGATGGCCCCGATGGTGGCAAAAACATATAGGCAAACACAAAAAAAAATACCTACGTAGCTTATGAACGTTCCCTAAACTATATGACTGTCTGATCGTATCAGTAAGGCGCTAAGCCTGACTACAGTGACCATATACATAAATATCAAACAAATTGTCGTGTATGCTGGTATAGTGGCATCCATTGGAAGGGATCAGATGTCGCTACCATTTCTATAATTAATAGCTTCCACGGGCATGTTTTGGTTTAAAATTTTCAATATCGGATGGAGATTCTGGGCGATCGTTTCCATAATATTGCGTTAAAATTAAAACACACCAGCTTAAGATTTAGTTGCGGGATCAAAATTCTTGGAACATGTCAAACATATTTTTAGTAAAAGAGAGAGACATCTGATATGGTATGAATATGACATCCGATACAAAATACCTACGACGCATGCCTGCCTTCGAATGGCTTCGATTTTAAGAAATGCTGAGATTTGCATGTGAGCACTATTTCAGTAAGAACCAAATTATAAATACTCATCGACAAAAGTAAAAAATAAAAATATTTTCCTCTTATAAATCTAGCTTCTTCTTTTCGAGTGGGACCCCGAGCCAATCAACGACCCGATGGACCCTGGTGGCAGAGTGTTTCAAAAGCCACTACAAGTAGTAGGCCTCTGATAACGTTTTTAGCAAGATTACAATTCTAAAGGTTTTCTTTCTTAATAGTATACTTAGGCCGCCAAAGAACCAGCATTGCTATTCACAGAACCATCACGTTACCGATACTCATTACAAAATATTCTAACAGCCCCATATTTCCCCCATTAAAGTTTTACAATGAGGTCCAATAATGGTTCCCGTTATGGGTGTTTGCATATCATCAGCAATTAGCGGACCCCCCATCGGTTTATGGGTTCCGTCATATAGTTTATGGTGGTTAATGGGAATATTAGTATGTATATTAGCCGTTTGGTCGCGTGGCGTCGCGTCTACTATTTAATAGGAGTGTTTGGGGCGTGAGCTATGGGTGATTGGTTTCGAAGGACTAGGTACGGGTAGAGGCGGCGAAAAGTATGCTGGTGCCGGGTTCGATTCTCGGTGGATCACTCACAATGTTCCCAGTCCGGTCAGGGAACTTTAGTGACCACCGCGCACCGAGGCCGAAGTAGGCCGAATCACCTGATTGAAAAGAAAAGTTATATTGTGCTTTGGAGGGTACTTTAGGACGTCAGTCCCGATTGCTGTCTATGATTACCTAGACGGCGGTCGTTACGCGAATCAACCATGTCAGAGGGCTGTGACTAGTACCTAGTAGGCGTTTGTAAAACTCTGAAAGCATGGTTCATTGGATCGTTGGACGATTCGGTGTGCCTCACAAAGAGAGAGATTAGATATTGACTCCTTGAATGCTCTCCTACTATTTAAGTCATCATCACCGGTCCAAATCCGCTGGCTGCATCAAATCCACAGCGTCAATCTCACAATTCTGTGGTGTTCTCACCTCATACTTTGATTTACCTACTTTCGGCTTGACAATATGTAATCTGCAATCACAATATTTTTGTTCTTCCTGGTTATGTGAATAGCTCTATTAAAAATAACTTGTCATCAATCCAAAATTAATGTAGAGCGTCGTGATACCGAGTACGTTGGATTATCGAATAACTAATGAGCTTACGAACTATTTATCTCGTGTTTATTCTGAAGGTCACAGGTCAGTAAGATTCCCTGCCACGTCTGAACCTTGTTAGCTCTTCTTTGATATATGGCCTGACCTGTCGATAGCCGGCGAATATAAACACATTCGTACTGAATTCGAGGCACAAACTAAGTTGCTATTGAAGTTTGCCGACAACGTGATTTTGTTAGGTTGTTCTCAGTTTTTAGGCTATTTGAAAGGTGACTGACTTGAACTCATCCCGCATTACCAGTTGTACCCTTGGAAAGTAGCATTGGGGTGACAACTGGGACAAAATTATCCCAGTTGCCCCCATCGCCATAGAAGAGATTAACGAAGATCAGTCATCCCAGGGCCTCGAATCTGCGATGCACTTTGTAATGTCAGTAATGTCAATATGGGAGTTTCTAGCTATCGACGAAAAAACGCGCTAACGGAGGAATACATTAACTATTTAGTACTGAGCTAAAAATAAGATGCTTCGTAACTTTCAATGTATACTAAAATCGTTTTTGCATATGTGTGGGTGTTCGAAATCATAAGTCAAAAAATGGATATCATTCATTCAAATGTGAATGAAATATCCGAGTAAGGATATAATTTTTGACACATTTTTACTGTCAAATAAAATAGCTTTCCATTTGCATTTTATGTCAGAAAGCAAGATAGCGAAGTGTTGGGAACTGGGAACTTTCGGAAAGCAATATAGCGAAGTGTTGGGCAAAATTCATCACAAAACAAAAACTATTGCATAGTAAATATCTTTTACCTCTAAAGATATTTTGTTCGCAAAAATTAACGCTAGGTACACCAAGTTTTTATAAAGGTTCACTACAAACAACGCTAAAATACAATCAATTTAGCTATGCACAATCCGACAAAATATATAACACACGAATCACAGGTAAAACGTATTTCTTAGAATATTACAATAATTACGAAGTAAAACCTCACCACACTTTCTGATTCATCAAAATGTCGCCGCCATGTTCATTTAACAGCTGATACCTAGTGATTTCGTTCGTTCTCAAACATAAACAATCAGTGTTTTTGTATTATTTTATTACCCGCGGCTTCGCCCGCGTACTCATCGGGATCAATTAGTTGCGTATTCTAAACGACACATTGATACCACAATACTCATACTCAAGAAACTTTATTATTATAGTATAGTGTTATATATTCATCTATGTATGTTCTATGAATGTATTCTCATGCTAAACAAAAATCTGTTTTCCGATGGGAAAAATATGTTTTTCCGGGATAAAAACTAGCCTATGTCACTCTCCAGCCTCAAAAAACTCTATGATATCGCTCTGTTGTGACGTGAAGGAAGGATAAACAAACAAACAAACACACTTTCGCATTTATAATATTAGTATGGAAGTATGGATTTTCTAAGTTAAGTGATTTTCAACACGATATATATGTCGCAGGAGCATCGCGAAATCCCTAGGCCCTTTGCGAAGTGCCGGATAAGTGCCAAATGCATCGGTTTATTCGCACATTTCCCATAAATACTAGAAAAACTGCGAATTCGTTAACTGCATAGACGTAAATCTAGGAAAAAAGCGTATAAGGCGACACACTCGTAGCCGCCGACGCACCTGCTACGACTAGGTGGTTTAAGTCCCTCTAGTTTAAGTCCCTCTACGCCGCTGTAGCTCGCGCACAGCAGCACTCGCGACGCTTCGTAAGCTCTCTTTCGTCGCAGTAGTGGAAGGCTTTGTCGCAGTCGAGCCCCTCTTTAGTCTTCAGCAAAGGTTGCATAATATGCTGGTCAGGTGGTTCAGTCTGCAATGGCCTACAAAGTACTACACAACCAATCCAGCACCATGTTAGAAGCACTAATTGACCACGAGGGTACCGTATGGGAACGGTGCCCTCTTTGGAAATGACGTCAACCCTCTTTGGGAATGCCAGACGTCAACCCTCTCTAGGAATGCCTAACGTCAACCTTCTTTGGGAGTGTTGACGTCAACCCTCTTTGGAATTGACGTCACCCTTTTTGGGAATGTGCTTGAGCTACAGCGGCGTAGAGGGACTTAAACCACCGAAAAGTCGTAGCAGGTGCGTCGGCGGCTACGAGCGTGTCGCCTTATATGCAGTTTTCCTGGATTTATGTCTATGCAGTTAACAAATTCGCAGTTTTCCTAGCATTTATGGGAAATGTGCGAATAAATCGATGCATTTCGCACTTATCCGGCTCTTCGCGAAGGGCCTAGGGATTTCGCGACTGACCAAATTTTACGATGGTCCTGCGAAATATACACTAAACAATATAGCTTTTTCTTTACTTACTTTTTCACTTTCGAAAATAAGTTATAATGGGTTGAAACTGGGTGATTTGGGTTTTAATCCGGTTTTAGCCCAAGTAGATGAAACGGGTTTTAACCCACTACCCATCTCTAGAAATTAGAAAGCAGAAAATATTTATTATTTCCCAACACTATTAAAAATACCATAGAGTTTGTAGTCTATGTTTTATAAAATAACCAAACTAACCAGATAAGAGCAAGACAAATGTATGCTACTTTATCCAAGCAAGACTGAGATAGAATGCAAACAGTCTTTCATGAATTTGCTTTGATCCGCATGTAAATGACCTCTTTGATGTGTCGTGATATTTGGCAGAATTGACCTTGTTGACATAAGTCAGTTGGTTTGGGTATTTACCTCAAAGAGTCCGACCTGTTTTGAAGCGCCATCTGCTTATTGAAACAGTAAACTAACCTATGAGCATTATTAATGTTCATGCCATATTTTTCCCCGCAGGACCTTTCTTTCGGCCGCACTCGGGCCTTAATTTGACCTTTCGGGCCGTGGTGGAGTGTTCCCACGCTTATCACGATGAGTCTTTTTCCGATAGGCTTATGCCTAGTTGGCGTCTCCCCGACGATCGTCGAGAAGACTACTCGATCACCCCGCTGGACCAGTTGCACACTTGGACAGTACCGTTGAGGGTACAACTGGGACAAAATTATCCCAGTTGTACCATGACAAACTGTACAACACATTACACTCGTCTTTACTAGTATTTAGTATTTAGGAATCTTTAAAAAATAATTTTAAAGTACTTTAACCCATGTTCACATCAATAATATTGAACAATTCAATAAAAGGAATTAATGTAAAATGAAAAAAAATAAAAATCATGAAATTTTGGAATGTCATCATTACAAAATATTTGACAAGTATTAAACTAAAAACTTTTAAATTTACAAGACTATCCACGCTAGACTATTTCTTTCTTACAGGAATTTGTAGGTCTTGATTTCAGAAGACAGGTGTCAAATTGAAACCTCATTTATCTCATTGATTCATATGATAGACTACCAGTTTCTTAGACGAAGTTGTAGGTCTTGACAAGACCTACATTTCAAATAACAGCTGTCAAACTGAAAACTCATTTGTCTTCGAATTTATCCATCCCAGACGGACGGACGGAATTTATTCATCCATCTTTTTTAGGCGAAAGCTCCATAGAGTCAACGCAAGACGTCACGTAGACGATAGATGTACGACATCGCGACGCTTGAAACCGTTTTCTATAAAATGTATGAAACAAAATTGACAAAGCCACACACGTTAGATGCGGGTCGCAAGGCGTCGCATCGACGACGGCCGGCGTCTAAACTCGCGCGTTACGACACGACACGTCAAAGAATACATAAAAACACTTCTGTGGTAGAAGTATTAGGTATGTAGCTACACTTATATTTTCCGACTCAAAAACCGTGCTATTTAATAATTACTAGCTGCCCGTCAGCGGTTTCACCTGCTGCAACCCATCTTTTACCCCTTTGGGGGTTAAAATTTCAGGTAAAGAATATTTAAAAACCTGCCCCTTAACTTACTCTATATACTAAAAAAACCGCATCAAAATCCGTTGAGGGATTTTAAAGATATAAGGAAACATAAATACAGACACGGGAAGGGACTATACCTAATACTATGTATTGATATTGATAATAATAAATTGTTTATTTAACGAGCAAATGACCCAAAATACATAAAAATATTAGTTATGATAATTATTATAAAACTAGGGTTCTGTAAGTAGTAAAAGATACCTATTTACTCAGTCTTTTACTTAATACCCACATTTTATTTGGGTTCTGGTGCTCGTTCAACCAGTGTTTAAAAACGGGAATGGAAATGTCCTGACACACTGCTTGAATAATGGCGTTGTTCGAAACACGTAACCCCTCCTAGAAGGAAGAGATACGAGTTCAGATGACTGAAAAAAAGTCGGGCGCTCCCGCTTCCGCCAACATACCCCACGCGATGGTATCGCATAAGAAAGGAACGCGTCATTGTACTGCACCTTTAGGGCGTTTGTGCACTACTAGGAATTTTACCGTCCGGCAATCCAATTTTTAACGGTTCGGAATGGCACGCCAATAATCGTAATACTAGCTTGTGCACTATATGTCATTTTAGTGTCCGGCATTTACATAAGCTAATTCATTAGGTTTTCCGTGAAACACCGGACCGTAAAAAATCGGAATGTCGGACGGTAAAATTCCTGGTAGTGCACAAACGCCCTTATGGTGCTCATCGAACTGCGTTTAAAATTGACCTACAGCTGACAGGTGTAAAAACACTGACATAGGGTCAGGCGGGGTAATTATGAAACAAAAATATGAACTTTACAAATTTAAATAAAATAAAGCGTCTTTATACATCTACAAAAGCATTCGTATTATGAAATGCCGAACTATCTATCTGGAATTACTGTCAGTTTGTCACTATGCGCACTAATTAATATAGTTTGTCCACAAAATGTGTGTCTCATTTTTTTCCACCTCTATGGGGAAAAAATGAGACACCGGAGTTTAAAAATAAGACAGCGAACAACTTCTATAGTTTAAACATTTTTAAAGCGGCTGGGTAAATTTAAGACAGAGTGGAAAAAAATGATACAATGTGTATAAGTAAGTTTCAAATATCTTTTACTATGATTTTTTTTTTCAAAAAATCAAAACTTGAACATTATGCTTAATACTTTATAAGTCTTTGAAATGCAATTTCTAGGAAATAGAATATTATAAAAAATAACAAACTAGATACATATACGACTACGTTATTGAGGTCACAATTTATTAATCGGAACTAGAAAATTGACAAGAAAGTTTTTATAAAATCAAAATTTTCCAAATGCGGTCAATTATAAGACATTAAAAATCTATTTTATATCATACTTTTCAAGGTCTAAATCGAACATTAGGGCATCTCTTTTATTTTTTTGCATCGGTGATGGCAACTTCATGACGCTTTCGTCTTTGTGTGCTGAATAAATAATGTGATTATCAGGATAGACGAAGAAGATCTTTTTGTTTGCTTCAAGAAAATAACTTTCAAATTTTCTTCATCATCTGATCCTTCTATTCATGCTATATAATAGTATTGTTTCTTTTTAATTGTATAAACCACAAGAATGAAATCACCGATTCCAAATTCGAGAGCAACTACCGGTTTCTGTACTTAATTCCGAGGTATTATGATAAATTCATTTCACTAGTCTGTCTTATTTTTACACTGTGAGGTGACTTATATTTTCCCGAAGGGGCGTCTCATATTTTCCCTAAAATTTGAAACGTCCGTTCCGTGCTCTAGCGCATACGAGACAGAAATGGCGGCGCGAACACGGGAGTATCATCCCAGCTGCGAGCGCCGGACGGTAGGTAGCGCGCACATGACGCGTGGGCGAGATACAAGGTCAAAAGTTTGTTGACCCTAAACGAAAGTTTTCGCGCCAAAAGTTGCAAGCAAAAATGAAATGTAATAAAATTTATACATAGTAATCAGATAATGTAATATAAATTTTGTACTTTCTTGTACAATCACTAAGGCTTGTTTTTGTATGAAAAGAAACAAATTAATGATTATTTTTAATTGAGATTTTCAAGTGTCTTATTTTTACCCAAAATATCAGGTGTCTCATTTTTACCCCACTTGACCCTATGCCTTAAAATTAAGTATTTTATATCTGTGCTGCACTTGGAGGTTCTACGCGCGAGCTTACTGCAACGGCCTTTCCAGTTCAATGTCACAGTCATCCTTCAAGTCGTGCGTCAGAAAGTGTCCTAGGAATTTGAACTGCTGCACAACCACAGAATAGACAATAGTACCTATGTAGTATAGTACTACGTGAGTACTACATACAGAATGGACACTCTCCCCCCCGCACCCGCGCTGCTTACCCGCCCCCGCCCGCGAAATGTCAAAAAATTAGTGAAGACTTAAGTGAACCAAAGTGCTAGGTATGGTGCTGGACTTGTTGCATGTTCGTTTCATCCAAGAAGGTTTTATCGTGGTTTCTTGTAGATATTAGAATGAAACGAAGGAGGTGCCAGCCATATTCATGTCCATAAAAAAAGGCGCGAACATTTGAACTGAGTTCGCCTTAGATTCGCGGACGGATAAAAATACTTCTTAATAAAATTGTTGGATAAAATAAAAAATGGTGCGATATTGTGCCGTGTACGGCTGTATGTCCACAAACAGAGACCCAGACAGGAGATTTTTTCGTTTTTCGCGGGAAGAAAAGAGGCAAGAACCTACCTACCTAAGAAGTAATCGGTTCGTATTCTTAACTACTTTCGACTCACATTTAATCGTAATAGATCGATGTAGGCCCCTAAACAATGTTAAATTAGCAGCAACTAGTCGGTACATTATTTTATTTATTACATACTCTTTGGTAGGTACTGTACGTAGTCATTAGTTGTATCAAAATTAACCCGAATGTCAACCCTGCACTCACACGCCTGTCGTCACGCACACAAACATAAGTAAAAATGACAGTTGTTTATAACGAGCCCGTTGTATGGAAGTGTCCGAGGTGTGGCACAACCCGAAGTGACTCACTAGGCCAAACGCGCGACTAAGATCGAGGAAACATGCGTACATACTTGTTTCCCTACTAACGTAGTAGTTAACTGTGTGTTTTAGGCTGATTAGTTTATTGCAGAGTCTGTTGAGAGACCGAGGCGGAAACCAAAGCATCGCCGGGGAGATCTGTAAAATGTTACTTTTTAATATGAGTGAGAGAATTTACTGTTGGATATAATGGAACGTTGTAACCCTAAGCGATTTGATAATCTGTGGTCAGCTGTCACTTGTAATCGCCCTTGTAAATTCGGCTAATGCATATAAATTTAACTTACTAATTTGTTCTCTTTTTCCGCCCATAATAGTGTCTTAGGCTAGTTTACAGTTTCAATTTGAAGATGGCGCTTTAAAACAGGTTGGCAGGAAAGCTTGCCCTCTTTACCCACATAATAATAATTATACTCTTCGTTGTAGCATGCATATCAAAGGGTAGATATATAATAAATCTAGATGCATATAAAAAGGTACTCTTTGTTTATCATTGTTGTTTATATTAGATTCATATTTGCTGAGAAAAAATGACCGACTGCAAACGCACCATAGCAAAAACTGAAAGCAAACAAAGGCCCTGCAAGAGAGGCAGGCAACGCACCCGAAAAGGCTGATACTGTTAAAATTACTCGAAAGCGACGACATTCGCGACTTCACCGGTAGAGGCTAATCTCCCGCTGCGCGCCTTCACGCCGAAGACATCGCTTTATGCCTCCCGCCTGCACGACACTACTACTAAGCAAGATGTGTTGGATTACATCTTCGCGAGGCAAAAGGCAGGTGTCTTCAAGGTTACGCCGAGACTCGGAGTATACGTGGAGCCGCTGGAGTCGTGCCATTGGTTGGGTTTCAACGTGTTTGTGGTGCGAGTCCCGACAGACTACACTGAGCGTCTTCACTTCGCCGGTGTTTTGGCGCAGGGAGTCGTGTTCCGTCGCTTCCGAGGGAAGCTACCACTCACGTCTCCACCACCGTTAGGATAGGTTTTAGTTTTTATTGTGATTTTATTTAGAATAGTTATGCCTGCTGCCTATTTACCCTATAATAAGTACAAGAATACCAAGATGACTTCTAGATCGCAAAGGTTAATAGTTAAGAAAAAGTGGTGACAAAGTTTAATTTGTTTATACAAATAAATTGTCAGCAATAGTTGAAAAGTTTTTACTTGTTTAGTCCTCTAAGTTAGAATTCAGAACCTAAGTAGAACCGATAGCGAAAGGTTCAGATTGTTTCACCATCATTGCAGCCATCATCATCAGATATGGAAGTGTAGATACCTTGTAGAATAATAATACAGTAAAGAATGAAAATATCCTAAATTAATGAATTTCTAAAAGTTGCTAAAGGTGTTAAAGATACTTTCATTCCAAATTAAGGTAAGACAACCTGTATCTTTCGCCATCAGTGCTTTGGTGCTCAACGCTCATCTATTGTACCTATATGTCTAAGATCCAGGTTGTTTTACCTTCATCGCTTTCACCTTAGTGGTGCTGGAAAATGATCTAGAAATCTTGACACGCGATAGCGTGCCCAACCAAGTTCAAGCAAAGCAAAGTACTGACGGGTCGCACCGCATTTTTCACCCCTCCATAATTCACAATATTTTTAAGCTAGATACAACAAATTTAGTTTATCCGTTGCGATTGCGACCTACCATAATTATAAACAAGTACTTTTCATTAACACAGATTGTTTGATTCCGAAGCTGATCTTAGCGCAGTGGAAGCAAATTAAAGTTATCTTAAAATCTAAAACTAAATGGTCGATCAGCCTCGGAACAACATTTGACTACGATTCGTAGTGCTCTTTACTATAGCTAAATAAAATAAATTTAATGAGAGAATTTTGTTCCGGAAAGTTTCCGGCCGAGAAATTCTTGTTTCCAAAATCTACTTAAACAGGGCCCAGCAACGAGTTGCTTACCGAGCGAACGATGACGCCGTTTCTTTGTGAGTTTAAGTATGACAGGAATCAGGTATTCAGGATATTGTGAGGAGCACAGGAATAGGGAATAACCTAAACTCACGGCACTGGAACATCCGCTCGTTCTCGAACTCCTTTCCTCCAATCTGCACTATAGTTCACAGTTCGACATCACATAATGTTTTTTAACACAAAATAACTAAAAGATTTCTCTCCGAATGAGAAATCGGCCCCGTTGGCCTCCAATCATTTATAATTAAAATACGTAGCTATCGGCAGCCACGACGCGAGCCAACGAAAAGTGAGGTTATATTTTGCCGGCGGTCGCGTGACTCTCAATCAAAGCGCCGGAACCAAAATCACTTGGTTCACTTCCCAACCGAACAGGGAAAACCACACGAGAAAACCGAAAGCACTAAATTACACCATTTATAATTAAAATACGTAGCTATCGGCAGCCACGATGCGGGCGACGGCAGAGGACGAGACAATGACAGAGCAGTGTTGCCAGCACCGCGCGCCCATTTTATACGAAAACTAAACATTCACCCGCCCCGGACCGACCCATCGGTCCGCTCTATGCATGGCAGGCGTGATAATGTAGCTACTGCTCGCTTAAGGACTGAATCCCCCACCTGAACTTCTGCAACTCGAGGAGTGCCATCACTACCCGGAAACAGGTTGAGAATGCGCCCCCGGCGCCAACGCAGTGGCGGTAGGTTGGCATCCTTAACCAGAACGAGATCCCCAATGCAGGGGGGTTCAGTCCTGTCCGTCCACTTAAGGCGTTGCTGCAGAATGTGCAAGTACTCAAGCGACCAACGCTTCCAAAAGTTTTGAGTCATTTGCTGCAACAACTGACAGCTTCATCCTCACTTGGCCGTACATTTAGGCCTAGCCTACTCACCAGCTTACTCGATACAATACATCCCTGAGCCCCTGTATCCAGTAGGGCTCTTACTTGAATGGTCCGGCCACCGTATCCCCATACCCAAATCTTAGCCGTTGGCAAAAGTACCGTGATTGGACGGGGAGCCGAAGCTGATGAGTAGGCGGCGATTACCTAGCGGGAATCTAAACGCGGTGAGGCCGCGTCCCGCGGGGGTATCCCCTCACTACCCAAACCTGTGTATGGGTCCCACTCCTGCTGGTAGGGAGGTCTGCCCATAAAGGCCATGGCTGGAGTTCTATAGTACCCCGACGGCAAACGTCCGTACCGAGGTTGCGCCTGTAGCCGCGGGTACTCAGGCATAGGCGGGGGCATGCGTGGGTCTTGAGACCCAACCAGGTGGCTCAAGCCCGCAGAATACTGCATGTACCCTGGTGGCTGCCTAGTGCTCCCCTGACACCCGCCCGTTGAATCCCGTACCTGGGATGGGTGTCCTTGGCCACGTTCCTGTGCCGCTCTTCCCCAATCCGGCACCTGCTGCCGTGGTGGGGATTGTCCCCACGTCCTTGGGTAAGTGGGCTCCGTCTGTTGACGTCCCCCTGCCTGTCCCTGTGACCGATGCGGAGGTGGGCTCCTCCTTGGAGGGTGGGAGCGTTGCTCCCTCCTTGGTGGGCAGGCTCCCTTCGCTGATCCGATCCAGCGCTGCCCCGGCGCCTCCGGAGCGATTCATGCAGAGCAGCGGATGGTGTGCACCCTGGCAGTACCTACAGTTGGTGCTTGAAGGGCACTCGCACCTGATGCGGCCCCAGGCACCGAAAACACCAACGCCTCTGCTGTGCCACACCCCGTCTCCTCTGAACCCGCTGCGCAGCAAACTCCTGACACGCTGCCACCCCGTGGCCTGTCTCCCTGCAGTAGGCACACCCTGATTCCAATGCGGTGTTGTACCGCCTGGGTTGCCCACTGTTGCCTCCTCGCGCCGGTGCACCCGGCCGTTCCGGGTGGCGAGGGCAGAGGTCTCCTTGCGAGGGGCTTCACCAGCCTGGACGTCCACTCGCCTGCTTTCGGCCTCGAGGAACGACTTCAGATCCTCGTAGGTCGGGAGGTGGTCCGAGGACTTGCCCCCATGGAGCTGCTCGAATCGAGCGACCATTTCGCTCGGCAGGCGGCGAAGCACTGTGTGGACCAAGATATAACCGTAGCCCGCCACTGGCAAACCCTGTCGCTCTAGTGCGCTGACCGCGACACTGACTGGGTGGAAGATTTTCTCGCGGAGGTCCGTACCTCGCGTTATGGTTGGTATTGACAGCCACTGGTCTAACAGCCTGTCTACAATCAGGCGCTTGTTTCGATACCGGTCGGTAAGGATCTTCCACGCCACCTCATAATTGCTATCCGAGACAGCCAAATGCGTCAGCAATTCATGAGGCTCTCCATGTAGCCTGGACATCAGCTGAGCCATCTTGTACGCCGGCGTTATGTCCGTCCGTGTGTGGACCACACTGCTATACAGGTCCTCAAACGCCGGCCAGTCGGCGTAATCGCCTGCAAAGACTGGAACCGTAACAGGCGGAAGAGGCACCTGTAATCCTTGTCCCACTTTACCACGGAATGGCCCTTCCTTTCCGTCACGTCGCCTAGATATGTCCGCAGCTGCCTGCGCAATGTCCTGTGCCAGCTCCAAGCACTGGCTTACATCGCCCTCAACCAGCTCCTTATCTTCAGGGTTAGGAGCTTAGCTAAATAAAATAAATTTAATGAGAGAATTTTGTTCCGGAAAGTTTCCGGCCGAGAAATTCTTGTTTCCAAAATCTACTTAAACAGGGCCCAGCAACGAGTTGCTTACCGAGCGAACGATGACGCCGTTTCTTTGTGAGTTTAAGTATGACAGGAATCAGGTATTCAGGATATTGTGAGGAGCACAGGAATAGGGAATAACCTAAACTCACGGCACTGGAACATCCGCTCATTCTCGAACTCCTTTCCTCCAATCTGCACTATAGTTCACAGTTCGACATCACATAATGTTTTTTAACACAAAATAACTAAAAGATTTCTCTCCGAATGAGAAATCGGCCCCGTTGGCCTCCAATCATTTATAATTAAAATACGTAGCTATCGGCAGCCACGACGCGAGCCAACGAAAAGTGAGGTTATATTTTGCCGGCGGTCGCGTGACTCTCAATCAAAGCGCCGGAACCAAAATCACTTGGTTCACTTCCCCACCGAACAGGGAAAACCACACGAGAAAACCGAAAGCACTAAATTACACCATTTATAATTAAAATACGTAGCTATCGGCAGCCACGATGCGGGCGACGGCAGAGGACGAGACAATGACAGAGCAGTGTTGCCAGCACCGCGCGCCCATTTTATACGAAAACTAAACACAGATCAAACGATTATGAAAAAACATAATATATCTAATAATTGGTAGCAAAATTCAAGGTTTAAGAAAGAGAGTGTTGATATGTGAGTGGGTGCCAAGTTCTATCGACAGTCCCGAAATTTATTTATTTATAGATTCGTTTAACATGGTAGAGTCTAACGAAAGTCTAGGTTTGGCTTGGCAAATTTTCACAAGGTCTTCAAATATTGAGAGAAGATATTGTACAATAACTTGCAAACTGCGAATAAAATAAAGATGATAAATTGTTTACTTACAAAGCATGACATGAAAACTTGCCATGTTTAACTTTGAGATGATCTAGATTTATAGTTATCTGTTCCATTTGACTATACCATGTTATGCGACTTTATAAATAATTAAATTTCAGGGCTTTGCACCTACTTACATAATCAAAACTTTTTATACTTACCTTGAACTTGGCTCCCGATTTTCACATTTATGTTTTGGTGTTTAAATTAAACAAATATCTGTCTGTATAAATATTCTATTTTATTTGTATTTATCTCGTGATAGGTAGATTAAGTAAAATTTGGTTACCTTATACTGTTAGTATGTGTGTATGTATGACCATTAATCAAATTTTGACTTGATCTTCTCATTTTTAAGTCGTTTCTTCATCTGAAGGTCGTGTTTGCGTTTCTTTTTTTTTTATGATTAAGTTAGTTAAGGAAATGTCTCATTTAATTTATACTAATTTTCAGATTTTTGAATATGGGCTATGCTTCTTACAAAGAAATGGAGTAGTTTTTGTTATTAAATTTGTCTATGTTTGCGTGGCAAAGGAAACTTTTTTGTTTTGTCATAGTGACTCACACTTGGCCGATTTCAGACTTTTACTTTACTTTGACTAAATACAAACCTTCGTAACGAATTTTAGGTCGGTACGACCATTGGAAGATATAGATAAATTTTTTGTTTTAGTTCCTTAGGGGTATGAATTTACACCTTCATTATTTTTAAAACCGACTCACACTTTTTCAGATTTTTTCCTTTACCTTGACCTAAAGACCTACCTCCATGCCAAATTTTAAGTCAATACGACCATTGGAAGTGGTCTAGGTTTTTGATGAGTGAGTCAGTGAGTGTATAGTAAAAATAGCGATTTTCTGACGTCAATATCTCGAGACCTACAATAGGTACATTATTGAAATTTTGTATTTTAGATAAGTAAGTAGATCTCGACAGATACTAGAAATTTCATATGCGTAGATAAAATAGATTTTGAGTTATAGGTGGGTCGAACTTGGCCCGAAATGGTTCGTGTAATATAACCCACGGCCGGTGTGTCGCTTTTTTTGCTCGAACTTGGCGGACACACTGCCGTGTGTCTAGATTCTTTTATATCTCAGCCTGAAATCTGCATGGATCTTCTCAAATTAGTACCTGTTTGTGTTGAACTTGGGTGGTTTTCTATGTACGATTAGTATTTATTTACTTAGAATAACCATTATGTAAACTAAGGCCTATTTTTTCTGTAGTAACGGTACGTAGTAGTAGCAGTAGTAGTACCAAAAGTAATAGGCATCTAGTTATCATTGCTGAGTTTGGAGCGCAATGGCACTGTGCTGTGTTTCATCCTCGAGTATTCATTTCTGAAACATAGGTAGTTACTCAATTTACGAAAACCGACACCTGCACTCCAGAACTGATTTCTGCAGTACACATCTAATTAACTTAGTTTGTAAATCTGATTTGTATGTGTAGTTTTAAGTGTTTTTTTTTCTTTATGTAAACTAGATGTGTATTTTGGAAATAAACGGTTTATCTAGCTATCTATCTATCTAACGGTAATATACATGTAACCAGTTTTATTTGTAACAGAAGCAGTATCCTGTCATTTTAGAAGCCTTGTAGGCGATAGCTTCAATCTTAATATACTAACTGTATTATTTTTAACAAACGTACGGCTATGTTCTCTAGTATAGTTTGAAAATGTATCAACATACCAATAAGGTTCATCGTTTTATTTCGTAAAATCCATGACAATGATTTTCGTCTGCTGCATATAATTCTGCTTTTGATAGCATTTTAGACTTTGTCTGAAATAAATAATACGAGAATACGTGAGGATATACAACCAAATAGTAGGTAGAACTTGCATCTGCCTACTATCAATAGTCAATAGCCAAAGTAGATATTTCCAGCATGTAATTATAGGCATTACGGTACAAAACAGGCAGTACTGAGGACTACAATGAATGCACAAGCCTAGCAGATGTGAAGATGGAGACTGAATATAGTGTAAACAACATTTTACCGTCTAGAAAAGTATTCGCACTGTGATTTTAATCTTCATTTACAAAACCTTAGCAATCCCAAAGCTTGAGGATAGCTTTTTTGCATCAGCAAAAGCTGCTGCTTAATATCCTACTAAAAAAACTTATTGGCTGATGCCAATAACTTGTATTTTTATAATTTTTTGGACCATTGGTGTATCTTACTATTGTTTGTTTTGATTTTGAAAGCCCAATTGAATGACTGGAACTAAGAAAAGAATGAATGATATTTGAAAAGTTCGAAACTTTATTCGTAACGAAAGAGTGTTTCGAATAAGATGTTTTATGTTTCTACTGTTGCCATACAAACTGAAAGGGATAGTGTAAATAATGTTGGCCAAGAAATTTTGTAAATAAGCCAGAATAGGACGGGATTGCTAACCATATTGCTAACCACTGACATTAGGTTGTCAACGGTTTTTAAACGCGTGTATGAGCGGCAATGAGAGGCTAAATTGCTTTCTATCGAAAGCAATATAGCCTTTCATTGCTGGCTCTAAGCATAACGAGTATGAATGTGCTAACAAAAGCCGTAATGGACTTTTCCCAATACGGGCAAAAACGTAACCGAAGCCAGAACTGCTTTATTGGTTTGACAATACGGTCGCAGATTTGACGCCCACCTATTCCTACCTAGGTACTACCTTTTCTTTGAACACTTGAACGATGTCTTTCAGTCCAATTCAAGCAATGATCAAATTACTAAAACTGTTACTTACTCTTAACATATAAATGATTTAATAGGTATTATAAATCCAAGTAGTTTTTGACAATCATGCTACCTACTGAAAGCTCAAACACCTTTAAATAAAATTGCATATTTATAGCACTAACTATACTTTGCGTGCGAGTTCATGAATGAACATTCTGAAATTTGCGCCTGCTTGTCGTACTCTCCGTAGTACTGACATGTGCGACAAGGAGGCACATATTTCAGGATGGCCATGAACTCGCTCGCGCACTGTAGTCTTTTGAGATTTAATAGTGCTCGTGAGTTGTGAAATAGGCAAGAATATCACCTACTTACAATACGTTTTCGTACCTACCTATAGGAAAACCTTTTTAAGAAAGGTTCTTTTTGGAGTATTTGATAGCAACCCAACCTAATCCCGAGCTGATAATTATATTTTATGGTACCTCTCTTCTGTATTTATATTTGTGAAATATTAACCTGACCAGTCCGTTTGTTTGAAATTTGATACGCCATATTTTGTTATAATTTATTGATAATTAACATTGTTAACTGGTTTCTATTGTTTTTTTAAAGAAAGCTAATTTCCATAGCTGAGTCATACCTAGCTATGGTAATAGATTCATAATATTTTCTTGATAAGAAGTTCGATTTCTAGCCATCATTTGTCACCCGGGTTCATCGGGTCGTTGGACGTCTTGGTGTCCCACTCGAATAATAAGATTTGACTTTGAATAAAAAATAAAATCTAAAAGTTAACAAAAACATTAGACCAACAATATTAAGTACGTTCTATGAATGAGACTGTATGTCATCTGCTCAAGGATATTTTTAGGGTTTCGTAGTCTACTAGAAACCCTTATAGTTTTGTCAAGTCTGTCTGTCTGTCTGTCTGTCTGTCTGTCTGTCTGTCTGTATGCCGCGCCCTCATATCTTCGTCAGTTTTAGAGCTATCGACATGAAATTTGGTGAGAAGATAGATCGTGTTGACCCAAATATAGAAATGTTAAGAAAAAAATATTTTAAATGTTTTTTGGACCCCCTCCCATACAAGTGAAAGGGGGGCAAAAAAAATTTTTTTCTTCTGTAATATTGTGTAGGGTATCGTTGAATAGGTCTTTTAAAACTAAGATGAGGTTTCTTTGAAACAAAGTCACTAAAATGTTTCTGTCACAAGATATTTGCTTTTAAAAAGGGCGTTTTTGACCCATAATTTGTTCCAGCTGTAACTTCTAGAGTATAGACGCTAAAAATTTGAAATAAATATGGAATATAGCTTACAATCTGAAGTTACAATGAAAACTATAACGGATATTGTACCCTTAAAGGTATCAGAAAAAATTGAGTATTTCTATTTGCGGTTGGTCATCATACTGCTGCTAACAAACCAGCAACAAAATTAAGTTTGTAATGCTGAAAAACCTGATATTTAAACGTTGACTACGAAACCCTATTTGGGGGCGTGTCTGACACGCTCTTGGCCGGTTTTTTTATTATTATTTATTGTATCTACTTATCATATTCACCAATATCGATTAAACTATTTTAACGGCGATGCGGTTAATCTGATGTCTTCAATAATTTCGATTTTATAGTTTTAATTCCAATATTATGAATTTTATAGTGTTTGCATAATGTCCAACCAAGGCTACTCTTCCACTAGAGCTTTGCGAGGAAGCGAAACGTTGGGTGAGGAAAAATACACCAATAGGTTCACTTAATTTTCCTACCCTTGCTCAGCACAGCGCTGATGGAAAAAAACTTAAATCATTTTGTATTCTAAACTAATGAGATATTAGCTACTGCGGGGATATACTCGTACCTCTCTTACGACAAATTTTCCACGAACATTTTTCGTGGAAACCCCCACTCAGTTCCATAGCACAGCTACATATCTTCTTTTCTTACGACCCGTTTTATTTTAGGAAATATAATATGGCATGTTTTCGTATGACACGCTAAGCCAAATTGGCTCTATATTTCCCAAACTGTAGCTCTAGTGGAAAAGCAGCCTAACGGTCGCTTAAGCCACGGTCGGCAAAATCTGACGCTGTCAATGAGTTGGTATAATAATCCTGCCTATTAGAACACCTGCCCGATTATAGTTTTTATAATGTACCAATTACCTATTTATTAGGCTTAATTTTGTATCGTTATTGATTAAATGTAAAATTAGAAAATAGCTAGATCGGATAACCAAGAACTTTTTTAAGGAAACATGACTCGGTTCCTCAACAAAAATGAAAAATAATTTTCATGATTTTACTAAAAAGGTTTTTTATTTATTGCCATTTTTGTTGAGGAACCAGGTTTCATTTCAATAGAAGATACAGCAAAAAAGCGAAAGTGAAGGTACGTAAGTTCAATAACGCGTTGATGTCTTCCGTATGAAAAATCTTTAAAGTATATGACCAAAGTTTTGAAATCAAAAATTCAAAGAGTTCCATAACTTTACTTTGCTCTTTGGAATTATTCCTACCTTGCCCTGACGAATAATATTTCAGATTTTACTTAAAAAACTTTTTTTTATTCCAGCCAGTCATATTATTTGAACTTGAACCCATTTTATCAGCATCCTTCGTATTTTAAAATTAATAGAACACCACGTTCGTTTTAAAACGATTTGGAACCGGCCAGTGCTGATGACATGAATGACGGTCGTATCGTTTACGAGTGTTGGCTGTACTCGAGATTACCTTTGCCTTGACACGCGCGAAAACGATGCGTCGGACAATCTCCGCGCGTGCGCGGTGCATCGAAGGATTAGGGGAGTCGCACATACGCTGGGAGGTAATGCGGTCATGCGGCAATGGTATTCGGTTTTTCTACCGCAAGTATAATTTGAACTTATCAGTAGGTACTAGCAAAAAATACTAGAAATAGGTGCCAGCAAAAGGCACACAATCAAATTTTTTATTATGTTAGTAAACTATCAATTCAATACAGTATATAATGAAGTAGTTTTTTACGTTTCTCTGCCTGATCTGTTCTGGAATTTGCTAACTTCTCCTGAACCACGCGACGGATTTTGATTCGGTTTTATTGTAATAGATTTTGATTTGTAAGAAAAAAGTTGACATCTATCGAACGTGCCAAGAAAATGCCTTTTTCACGGTGGAAATTCAGTTGCACCGGTTGAAACCGTTACCGACACGCTGGTTAGGTAGGTACCTATATTTAATAAATTAATAGTTTAAAACACTAAAAAACACGCTTTTATAGGTGCACGTAAAAGTCAAAAATAGATTTGTTTACATAGTTACATACATACACGTCGACCTAATAAAAGCGTATTAAAAAAGAAGACGGATCCGGTAAAACACCGGAAGTTCATACAGTGCTTGTGAGAACCACTTCACAACACCTGAATTTAGAAGCTTTTTTGCTTAGATGAGGTACAATATTATCGATGGCAAAGGTAACTAGGTTGTACTCTACCTACCGACTATTATATTATAATCTAGGTATACCAAGCAAACAGTTATAAAATTGACTAATAAAACCCAGTTGTGATGCGCAATATTATGTAGCTATTCAACTAATACCACAAGTTAATTTGCTCTAATCTGCTCGACCTTCTTCGGTTCACGATATTATGTAAATGGCCTTCTAAAATTATTAACCATATGTTAAAAGTTCAATAGATTGACAGTTTTATTTGACAAATGAGAATGCGACACGCCCGAATTCGAATTTCGACCCCACTCGTTTGATATTCAAATTTGGAATTCAACACGAACGCTGGCCGAATTTATTCATCTTGTTTCTTCGTAAACGAAATAAATAAGACAAAGAGAGTGTTCGACAAGTCGTTCTGTTTTCAAGAATTTACTGTTTGATGGTAAGGTGCGTCCGTTTCATCAACCAATTAGCTTACGAGCTGGCTGATTTGCATATATTTATGCAATAATGCTGTAATGTAAGTGTTTCAATATGTATTAATGTTGATAATAATTATGTTTTAAAATAAACCTTTGATTTAATAACATAATGTAGGTACGTGTAGATAGAAGGGTATAAAATGTAGGTATATCTACAGTGTATTTGGTCAACGTCCTGTACACACTTTGAGGGTGTGTTTTAGACGTGAAACTGATGCCTAAATTTTTCTCAGTAGGTACCTAGCTTTACAATATTCTCACACCTTTATTTTCTTGCTGCTCTAGTACCTATTTTTGTATGGAGAACTACAATTATTTGTAAAATAGTTGTGCGGTTAATTTCTTGAACACAGCCATACAGTTTAACACTCGACGACCAGACATACCTACCTGTATAACACCTCGTATGCTTACCTATGATCACATTGATTAAAAGTTGTAAACATTTAAAATCATAGGGGGACATCGTTTCGTCTCGGCAATCTCATATTTTAATACCTAATAAAGGTTTTAGTTAATTGAAAATCAAAATAGAACCTATTCTGATACGGTTAATCTACATAATCAGCCATTTATAAAAGTCGTTCTTACGAGGTGCCAACGGAACGAAGTATAATTGTACTTAAGCTTCTCATTTACTGGATACGTACTATAAGTTGGTTGATAGTTATTAGATTCAATTCTATGAGACGAGATTTTCCCTGAATTTGATCAAATTCAAATGATTAAAGCTATTTCAGGATCAAATGAGCGACGTTGCATCTGTAAAATCGTAATAATTAAGATTTTGAATATTATTGTCTTTTTTTATTATTATGAAAAATAATACTTATTACAATTATCTGACTACCTAAGTTTAAGTTTAATTATAAAATAAAAAATAATATTTTAAACAAAAAAGATTTTCCTAATCCTTTTTTTTTACACATGTGTAGGGACAACTTACAGAGCGATACAAGATTTTGAGAAAAACGCTTAAATATGACATACATATTTGACAATCGTTAAAATATGTCGATATTGTTGCTGTAAAGTATTATTCGAAGATTCATTGTCGTGTGATTTGTAAAATTTGTGAATATGTAAAAAAACTGCCTTTAACACATAAAAATACGGGCCTATACATTATGTTGTAAGTAGTACATCACTTTAATGACTGTAGTTGTTCATCAACAAGTCCCATTTGATTGGGAATTACCGATATCGGTACAACACTAGTTGTTAACATCGACATTCGGATATCGATGTCAGAGGTCGAGGTGCATTCACTAAATCTTCACAAAGAAATAGATTTTGGTGATTTGAAGAAAATGTAGATGTGATATGTATGTATTTGTAACCTACTGACTAGTAGGGAGATAGGTAGGCCTTAACAATACAGAAAGCCTAACGGTAATCTTCAGACATTTAACATACTTATTACCAGAGAAGCTTACAAAACCATCACCCCGAATTCTACCCTTGAGTGTCGTAAAAATCGACTATAGGATAATCTTCTAGGGAATGGGCAGCAACGTTTCGTGTTAATGCAACATCTTGCACTGCGATCGCCAATGGTAGTGGTGAGTATGCAATACCCTCCGATAGGACTGTTGTGGGTGTTATCTATAGTACCACAGAAGGTCGTAGTTAGGCCATTAAACACCTTTGGAATATTGTTTTTTTTTCTGGGCAAGATGTTAAGGGCCAAGGTAGAGATGATAATCGTGCCGGCGATGATAGAAAATTGTTTCTTTTTTAGAATAGTATTCTTAGTAGATTCACCAAAGTTGCGGCGCTGTGACTAGAGGTTTGAATCTAAGGTTGGTATAGGAAGTTTCGTATAGGATGAAAGTTACATGCCAAATTTCTGCTAACGAAGAGACCTACCGACAAGTTTCTGGTGCCGATGACCGGGATGGATCATTATTGTAAAGACAGATGATAACATTTGCAAAACTTGCAACATTTTCCGCCGCAGGCAGGCAGGATTTGAACCTGTGAAAATTTTGCACCTATCACGAGAAGTGTTTTAAAATTTGGTATTCAAATCATATCTATCACCACTACCATGCATTTGTTTTCATGCATACATACAGGAAGTACTTACTATGCACTTATACTTGTTTCCCGGGAAGTGTAAGCAATATTATTTATTTAACGTACACGATTGACTATATCTGCAACTTGAAAAGGTTATTATCATACATCTCAGATATTTACTTAGATCTAACCTCGATCCTCAAGTACGAGAGGACAACCGGCTCACATATGCGGTTTCCATACGTGCCAGATAGTATTGCGGTATTTGGCAGCAGCAAATTGCTTCCTATTGTGCAATTAACTCTAGTTGAGATATGTGTATCATCAAGAACACTGGGTTAGCATAATCTACACTTGATAAATGGAAATGTGTTTTTGTTTACTTTGCTTCTTTTTGGCACTACGGAACAGAATTCTAACCGTGGGTGTAGTAAAAACGAGTTAAGGGATATTCATACAGGGAATTTGCAGAAGCGTTCCCTGTGTATCAAATTTCTAAAACTTCGCTCACCAATTCGCCTGCCAAGCGTAGTGAGTATGGAAATAATATCTACCCCACGAAAAGGGAGGCTCATGTCTACCAGTGGAATGTTGTGGCTGTAGTTGTTGGTGTTGGTCAACCTTTTGCCGCAGCGCACGGCAGAAATTTAGTTACGAATCAACCTCGAATAATTCAATGGTCTTTTTCTCTGAATTTTCCCATTATGGAGCAAGTAGGAATTTTTGTCCCAGTTGCTTCTCGCACGTGTGTGAACCACACACTCACACACGACAAATGTATAAAACGTTGCATGTTAATTGTGTAAATAACGCGGCATTTGTAATGCCCGCGGAGAGAAATCCCAAAATGTCGCTCATTAGTAAACATTTAAAACATGCATTAGGGCCGGGTGCCGGCGCCTGCGACGATTACTATCTTTCACATCCCCCATCCCTTTCCCACTTATGTGTTCACCTATAGGAGTAAGCGAGATAGCGATATGTGGTCTTAAATAAGGAATAGAGCGGTGATTCTATCATAGTTCCCTACGTACTAATTAAGGGAGTTTGTCTTAACAGATGGTGCGCTACGGGAAGAAATCGGTGTTTTCATCGGTATATCAGGTATTTCGTTGAATTATTTCCGTGGCACGGCACCCTGTGAGATATGGGATCTTGGGTTTGATAGCCCTATTAGAATTATGACATTCCTGACATGCCATCTTAGTCCTTACAGCATAAAAAACTTCTGGAATAACAACAAACAGCTCTTTTTTATTCTGAGGTCCTTACATTCAAACCCTATATAGACTTGACTATTTGGTAGGGAGCTAGGGCTCGTCTAGAATTAGCTAGTTTCTCTATAAAAGATTGACGGATGCAGGATATTTACCTACTTACATAATTATGAGCAGATGTTATGTTGTGATTAAGCACTTTTTGATGATGCCTTAAAGTCAAATGAATAGCATCGGTCTAAGTCCTAATACATTTTTGTTGAGACACTGATAATGATAACACTATCTACGTAATTTATCACCATATTATAATAATTATTTCAAAATTACTTAGAAGTACTTTGAGGGTTGAGACATACACACAAAAATTAATCGATCCTTATCGATTACCGAATCGATTTTTATCGCCAAGTATTTAAATATCGAACATTGTGTCCCGCCGCGAGATAATTGGTGGTAATTTGTCGAATGAAAAAGGAACAAACATTTTTTAATTGTCGAATGAAAAAGGAACAAACATTTTAATTTGTTTTTATTGGGCGTAGGCGTCGGATATAGATGATTGTTTAAAATGTTTTAACTTGTTCGTTAATTAGTGATGGTCACGGTATGATGTAATTTTATGTATCATCGTAACAGACTTAGTTATTGTTTGTTTGTATGACAGGAATGAACGGATTTGAAATTAAACATATTGAAGATATTTTATACCTAAGTACCTTATTACTAGTGATATCAGCTAATACAGTGATCATCACACCAGCCAATAGCAGTCCGTCCACTGATCGACATAAGCCTTCCAAGGCACGCCACCAGGTTTCGCCATCCAGCCGCTACCATCCGCTTTCTTTAAGTCATAAGGGGTGTCCAACGCTACGCTTGCCGAGCCGGGGTTTCCACTTAACTAGGTAGTAATATAATGATACTAATTTTTTATACGAGTGATACTAATCTTGTAATGGCTAAGTTCTCTGCTAGAAAAGAGTCCCTATATTAGGTACTATTATTTGCCGGGGTAGTAGCCGTGTGACGCCGGTTTAGAACGACATCACCCCAATTTTTACAGCTGCAAAAAAAAAAAAATCTCCAAGAAGACATTTTTCATTATTATCGCTAAGTTGAAATAGGAAAATGTAATATATTAACCAAGCTTGCCCGTCTAAAATAGTTGCACAACAATCTACACATGAAAAGGACCAATTTAGACTGTTTTTTCATGTAAATGCTAAGCAAACCAGTACAAGTTGATCCGTTTTGGGAGGTTTATTTGCTGGCAATAATACGTATTTAGGAAAGTTGCTTTCTTATTAGATCCTCCCATACCTACCACGGATCTATAGGTGCTAATCATACAGCACACACAATATCTACCTACCTACATTGTAGGTACTTATTTTCGGTACAGATCATTCTTCACATCTCTATGATCCAAAGCCTTATTCTAGCATATAATTACAAGGACTTCATAGTATGTTTTTGTACCTTCAAGAATATTGTTGAAATGTTTTTTATTTGCATAAGATCCCGGGATGTGAAAACTTAACTAGCTAACTAACTAACTCCGCTGACTCAGCGACCCAAAGAGGATCCTGACCTTCGAAACGAGCTCTCTCCACTGATTCCTGTCCTGCGCGATCTCTTGCCATTTGCTGACCCGAAGATCGCGCAAATCAACCTCTACCACGTCTTTCTAGCGGTACCAGTGTCTTCAACCCACATACGCTCTGAAAACTTAGTCTCGACTATTTGGTAGGCTACAGGGCTTACTATACAGGGAGTAACAGAAAGGGTATTACAACCTGAAAGGAGGTGAAGGTACTCATGAAACTGAACAACTTTCCCCTCCCATATTAAATCCGTCAGCTGATCGGCGAAAGTTGTTAAGTTTCATGAGTACCTTCACCTCCTTTCGGCTTGTAATACCCTTTCTGTTACTCCCGGTAAGTAATTGTTCGAATTACTTACTATCTTACTAGTCAATCATGATCTTTGGGCGAGACTGGAATTTTTGAACTGAATTATAATATATGTTACCTTGACTGTTTAGTAGTCAAGATGATTTTTCCTAGGAATTTTTCATAGCCACCCCGTATCAGGTTTCGTGACCAGAATAAGACTTCTTATCTCGGATGTCTCGTACGTATTAGTGCGTGCTCGATAATTGTAGTTATTCACAGTAATTAGACGCAGTTTGATATTTCGATACTATTGTTCACCCAGCTTTGTAAGATGTAGACGACAATTATGTTGTGTTTAAAACGATTTTGAAGGTTTACGATCATAAATCATACATTAAAGAATACACAAGGCCTGTTTTTGTATGTATGTATGTACACAAATATGAAGGCTGTAAGTGATATTGTTTTAGTTTTATGTGCTACCTTACCTGTAGGTAACTTCAAGTACCTACCTAGTTTAAGAGGGATCTATAGTCATTATTTTTCATACAAACGCTTTCAACGTATCCCTCTGCCAATTCGCAACCGATCGACTCAATTTTTAGTACGGTAACTCTTCTGGACTAGATCTATGCTCCATATTCTTTTTCTGGTTGTAATAATGCATTTAAAAAAAGATATAGCCGTGGCAAAATGCTCTAAAATTATCACCAAGTTTACGCCTTGGTATCTTCTAAATATGACAATAATTTCAGCAAAACAAATGATACGGGCATAGAATATTTTATTGGCAGCAAAATAATGCCACTATCAACAAATTTGGTGGCGATTTCGAACGGGGAACCTGGTAAACCCAGAACGCAAATTTTCCGGTAGCGAGCTATAACTGTCTCTTTTACGGCTGCGGAACGGGTGGGTTGCATAAATGAGATAGAAATATTTTTATCAACTGACAGCTCACGAACTTCCAGCTCGGTATAGTAGCCTCTTAAGTCACAAACACGCGACGAATTCGGGGGCTGAATTTCCGTTCCGTAATTTTCCGGCGTTCCGGAAAATGGGTTCGGTTGTTCTATATGCGCCGAATTTATTATTAACTATTGTAAATAAAAAATTACCTTTCACCGAAATTTGGCGACGTAATTTTGGCGATGAAGTTTTGGCTTATCATCCGTAATGCAAACATGCAACATTGCTGGTGTAATGAAGCATAAATTCCGTCGCGTTATTTTGGTCGTAGTGTTGAGACACACTTGCGATCGCGTTGATGTCTTTTGTAGGAAATATTACGTAAGGGCTTGTCGATAGAAGTACTTCCAGTAGGATACCTACTCATTATGGCAATAGAAAATCATACATCATGTATTTTTATTCTATTTATTTTTTATTACTGTTACGTTAACTGAATGAAAATGTCAAGCGACACAAATCGTTCACTGGGGATAGGGACTAAAGAATGCAGTAAGTGAGTAAACAAAATGACTCAAAACAGAACTGGAACCCCGAAGATTAAGTTATCTGCCTACACCCAGAGTTTATCGAATGATCTAAGTGATCTACATAATGAGTGGTAAGTATGGCCACGGCTCAGAGTAAAGGAAATTTTCAGAAGTAACAACACCACAACCAGCCTGAAGGCATGAAAAACTGGTTGAAAACAAACTCGGCATGCATCAAAACACTACTACTAGTACAGCCGCAATAGTCCACTGCTGGACATGGACACTTGCCAAACTCTCCACGCTTGGCAGGCGGTTGGCGAGCGCAGTGCATGATGTGTCATTCATAGGGAATGTGGATGAATGTGTGAGTGGATGAATATACGCTGATAGAATTGGGGTGATGCTGATCTAAGTCGGCACCACTCAGCACATCAAAACACAACTTCATTTAAATGTAGGTACTGACTACTTACTACAAGTACTGCTACTGTAATAAATAACTACTACAGTATACAGCTGAATACGTTCATCTCCTAATTCTTCTTTTCGAGTGGGACACCTTTTGGGGATTGAGGAGTGAAGTACAAAGTAAGATATTGAATGCTGCTCTCTTTTCCTTGGATTAGTCCATTGGTCAGCTATTACGACATCCACGGGGAGAAAGTGTGTTGTTATTCTACTCCCGTCCCTTTTCTTTCTTCCTTCAACTTCTGGCGCTCTTTCTGAATCTAATTTCCTCTGCGAAGCGCGGATAAATGAGTCGTTCACGTAGATTTACGCGCACGCGCAGGTATTATATGGCAACACCGGGCGATATTATTTCATTAGGAGCAGTCGGGGTAATGAGATGGATATGGCAACACAGGGCGGCATTATTTCATTAGTAGTTGGTATAATGAGGAGGTATAATTATTTGGTGACCCTCACGACGCTGCTGATTGCAGTTCTAACTTCAGGGTTTATAGGGTCGAGGTCGCTTTCCACTCAGGAATAAATTTAAAGTCTGAATCTTGAAGAGAAATTTTCTTAGAGTATACATAAGCAAGCTATAGAGTGTGCGTCTCGTTCTTAGCTATTTATTATTCCTAAAGTAAGCAAAACTTCTAAATACTGGCGCAGATAAAGAAGATATCCCATATTGGCTACATTATTGTTGACATCCTTAATGTCGTATAATATGATAGAGAGGCAAACAATAATGTTGCCAATTCGAGATATTCTCTTTTATCTGCGCAAGTTATAGTAACGTCAAATGTGGGCGCAAAAAATATAGATAATAAATAATGTTGTCACTGATGGACAGAGAGGTTGTGTTCGTAGTAGTGCTACTCGATCATACCTAACAAGGCGCACTCTGTAGCTTGCTTGCTTACCTATATTTGAAGTCTGTGTCTAGCAATGAATGATTTTCTGTTGACAGTTCTGATTAAGTACCATCATTTAACACCAGGGGGCGTAGTTTCATTTGATTGTTTTGACATTATGCCAGCCAATCAGCAAAGTACAAATACCGCTACTTATGTATATAACTCTAGTAAATAACAGCCGTTCGAATAGACCATAATATTTGACCACTGTCAAATCCATACTAGAATACATATCACAAAAAACATTGACCTTATGTCATAGATTTACCATGATTTTGACAGCTGTCAAATACGGCCTATTTGAATGGCCGTTCTGTATATCCATGTAACTTATATAAGATGCGGGATAGTAGGTATATTTTTCACTAAGATGCGGGATAGTAGGTATATTTTTCACTATTGATATTTTGTGGACTTTATGTTTTTATTGAATAAAATATCAATATACCTACTAGAAGGTAGCTTACCTATTTATGGACAAACTAGCTGCCCGTCAGCGGTTTCACTCGCTGCAACCTATTATTCCGCGGGAAAAAAAGCATTATTCGCCAAGAGATGTCGCTGTTAGTTTTCGGCGGAAACGTTTAAAACGCGAATCGGCTCAGTCACGCCACCTATTTCAAAAGTATTGGAAAAATTTTCCGTGGTAAAAAGTATCCTATGTGTTATTCCAGATGCTCTTTTATATTTCTGCAAAGTTTCATGTCAATCTAATCAGCCGTTTTTGCGTGATGTCGTAACAAACACACACACAAACATCCGCCTTTATAATATTAGTAGGATATCTATTTGTAGGCAGTTATTGTACCCCTACTGTGATATAATTATGATAACTTAATTTCTTCAACATTTTCTAAAAATCAAAGCAGAGCCGAAGCAATACTTAATAAACTGAACATTCACTTAATTAATTCAATCATCATTAGTTAAAATCAATGGCTGAATTAAAAATTAATTTAATTAGTGGAGAAGCTATTTAGAACTCAAAACACGGTAGATACTATAATAGACATCAATAATCTCGTAATGGTTTGATAAAAAACGTTATCCCATTTCAAATGTTACCTACCATCGAATTTAAGATGAGAAACACTATGTAACGTCAATTTGTACGTCCTTTGTTCGATTTCCAACTTATTTTTCATACGAATACGGCTTATGTCAAACGGTTTGGCAGACGCAACCGTTGACGCAGCGTTGTGCGATGCCGTTTGACATAAACCGTATTCGTATGAATGTAGGCTGTGTGGTGCCGGCAGAGTAGAATAGCACCACCCCCTCTCTTTCCGTGGGGGTCGTAAGAGGCGACCGAGGGATAAAACCGACCCAAACAGCCGGGGCCAACCGTATGGTGGCGGTTAATCCACCACAAAAGCGTTCCCAAAGAGGGTTGACATCTGGTAGGCGGCTGGTCGTCAAATTCAGCCAAATCCTTTTACAACACGATTTCGTGTTCAAAGAAACGTGTTGCGCCGACCCCAAGTAATTGGTATAAGGGCAGGATGATGATGATGATGTAGGCTGGAAACGAAAGAATGACAAGCAAACGGACGCTGCGTGTGATTTTAAGTATCCGACCACTTCTGCTGTTTGGATTGTACGTAGAGTTAACAAAAAACTTTAGGCATTTAATATTGGCACATCAAAATAAGACGTCCTTTTAGTAAAAGCGACGGGCGCTAGATACGTTTTAATCCTATGAAGAACTTTTAAGTAGGCACCGAACGAAATCTTGTGGTAGAGTCGGCGTAGAAAGCCAATAATATAAAAATGTCAACGATAATAAGCACAGAGTACTTCTTATAGCCATACATAAGTATAAAATTAACTAAGTAGGTACTAAAGATTATTTTGCAGAGGTTAACCGGAACACAGTAGGTTACTTATGAGAAGTCATAGTAAGTAACTTCATCATACAACTTTATGGTATACAGTCAGGCAAATTTTTTATTAATATTCTCATTAAAAACAAAATAAATTTTGAAGTAAACAGCCTTCTTTCCCCAAATATGTCCTCGACATAATTCTGTGGTCCAGTTATTCCCAAAGTTCGTATTCGACAAGAAATCGAAGGTTTTTGAATCCTTGTTTTTTGGAGATAACCGATGAAAGTTGAAATAATAGATTGATGGAATAGTTACAATGCAGTTTTATCAAATGGGGATGGCATTGTCAATAATTTACGCAAAAAGAGCCCACTAACATGAAAGACCATACGGATAGATCAGTTCAGTAATAAAAGCGTCGGCATGGTCCGCAGTTGAGGGTTCAAAACTTAGAATCACAATCGAATGAAATTTTCTTGATTTTCTTACATTATGATTTCTTTTAATACATATTTGAGTAGATGTTAAAGTTACCATATCTGTTAAGATTTAATGTGAGTTGTATAAGACTTTTTACTAAAATTAGTTGGTACTTTGAGAGCCACCGCCTTACTCAGCATCTGATATAATCTGATCCCAGCACGAATCAGTCCCGGCATCCCCGCATGGGACCGGCGACACACCCGTAATTCCCCCATAAATTACAGAATTAGATAATTTTATAGACCAAAGGACACATCTCCAGGTTTTCGACTCAATTAATAAATAATAATCGTGCCCTAACGGGGACATTACAGGTAAAACAATAAAGAAAGGTCGTTTACATAAATCGTTTTAGGGATGGGATGTAAATCCTGCTTTTGTGCTGCAGAACCTGGACTATTTGTGGTCCTGGTTGGTACCAACCAGTACAGTACGGTAGGGACGCGAGCAAAAGTGGAAAATGTATTCGTGGAATAAAAAAAGGAACGTGTTTCCTAATTCTGGTTCGTTTAACACTCTGCTATCTTTTGGTGGCAAGGCCCGTTATCTCATTTCTTACCTGACTTACGCAGGCAATGTTGCTAGCACAAAAACCGAAAGTTTCTATCCTTAACAAACTGCCCACGAAAAGTAAGCAACTTCACTGTCCTATGCAACATCTTGCACAGCGCACGTCAATTCGCATGCTAAGCGTTGTGATTTGAGTATGGTAATACCCCTCGATAGCGAGAGATCCATATCCAGCAGTGGACGGTTGTGGCAGTTCTGGTATGGTACCTATTCACTGTCGCTGGTAATAACCCCGAATTCAACAGTCTGCCCATCACTAGTGTTGTACGTCCCACAGTGCGGTCCCATGGTCCCGGGACCACATCGGTAGCATAAATTAAACGACGCTTGTATTACTTGACTAGCGCTAATACAAATATCCCGAATATCCCGGTACCTATTCAACAACTTGCGCATCACTAGTGTTGTACCTATACGTCCCACAGTGCGGTCCCATGGTCCCGGGACCACATCGGTAGCATAAATTAAACGACGCTTGTATTACTTGACTGGCACTCACTAACGCTAATACAAATATCCCGCATTTACCGGTATTCAACAACTAGCCCATCACTAGTGTTGTACCTATGCGTCCCACAGAGCGGTCCCATGGTCCCGGGACCACATCGGTAGCATAAATTAAACGACGCTTGTATTACTTGACTTGGGGCTGGTACTCACTAGTTGCGCGTCCCTGGATACGAATAGGAGAGGTGTAGAGTCGATATTATTATAAATTTATCAAGTCTATATCTATTGCGGGCAAAGCGTAACCGGCTATGAAAAACGGCAAGTTACACCGCGTCTGATTAAATTTTGAGAGTCAGTCAGAAGACTGTGTGTAACAGGTTGTCAACCTGTCGTCTAAAATTGCAATACCCTTCAACTCTCAAATACCTACATTATTCGTTTCTTAAGAAACCCATGGGAAAGATATGGGGTACGCCGGCACCACACGGTAAGTTGCTTTTAGTTGCTGCAAAAAATGGCATTGTCCCATCAAACTACCCATTCCAGAGTCCTATCATACTGCCCATTCCAGATTTCCATTTTTTTTTATTGTCAATTCGAAAATTACTGTCGTTGTTACACAGGCGAGGTTACATGGGACTTAGATGTTTTCTAGAGATGCAACTCCGAATGTCGTTCTTGTGATAACATGAATAAGTCCTGAATGTACGACTCAACAGTTTTCCCTGTGCGCCAGGTTAAAATAATTACATTAGTTTGGTGGCAATAACAATAATTCTGCGAGCGGGCGACGCCGCGGGACGCCGCTTGTTTCACAGATCACCAGATATCCTACATTATTTACTGAGGACAGTAGGACGACTGGGAACGTAGGGTCCCACACCTAACGGCCGTTGGTGCAAAGAAGGCAGGCATGATCTTGAGAAGGGTCTTGGCCGCTACGACACGGCAATTATCATCATCTTCCTGCCCTTATCCCAATTACTTTGGGTCGGCGCAACATGTTTTGTATGAATGCAAAAATTATGTTGCAACAGGATTTGGCTTACTTAATTTTAAGACCGGTCGCCGGCCTGACGTCAACCCTCTTTGGAAATGCTATCGTAGATGGTATTACCGCCACCATACGGTTGACCAGGTCGGCAGATTCTGTAGCCAAGGTTAAAAACTCTACCTCGCCTTTTACGAAACACCCTGAGTACAATAGGGGTGGCAGAATTCTTAGCCGCTACCACTCGGCAGATGCTAACGCAAGTTTTTCAGTATTGGGAGTTCGTCTTGTGTTTGACAACCGCATGCGTTACGGTTGCGGTAAAAAAGCGCAGAAACGGACATCTAGTGGGGGAGCCGCCAAACCTGTACGGGATAATGGATCAACTGGGACTTTTTTAATAAATTAAAAATGATGGCGACATGGTTTTAATAACACATTTCTTGTGTTCTATTTGTGAAGTTCTGTGAGTTATGGCTTGTTTGTAAATGGTACAACAACTAAAGGTGTTCATTTCTGATTAAAATACGTTCATATCAATAAAAAAATGTGTACCAAAGCCGCCATTTCTTAACATTTGACTGCTGATAAAAGAAATTGTTCTTGTCAGGGATTGACAGTGGTCAATCATGGCTGATCCGAGTAGCTGTACTTTTGTTAAATTCTCCAGACCTGCTCGGTGGTTTTTACTACAGATTTCTGCTAACTGCCTACTATGAATTTTCAACAAGGAATACCACTAAGTTCCCGTGCTAAAAACATTTGTTTTAGAGGTAAAACTTCATTTTTGTGGCTAATTTAATTAGACAGTATAGCCAATAAAACGTAGGTTTAATACAATAATAGACGTATTTAAATAAGAAGACATGAAACTACTTACCAAAAGACTTACTTTCTACCCCGTCCAGCTAGTCTCCCATGCTCCCATATCAACTCGAACGATCTCGAAAATCTAAATATTATGTCGGTCCCATCATAATTTTGAATTTCGAGCACCCCGCGACGTTAATATACGAATGCAGTGACAGGAATCTTTCCAGCTGACGCCACGGTGAAGCGCGGGAATTTGAAGCGCGCCACGTTCGGAATTCAAACGCCAGTTTTATTTGTTTTCTTTTTTGTTTCTTTTTGTGGCCAGTAGTAGAGTAAGTACCTACTAGAGAAAAGAAAATTGTTTGTGTAAATATTTATGCATGGTTTTTTTTATTTTATCGTGTTACTTTTAGATTTATAAGTAAGTAGGTGCTCTAGGTGTACGCAGATTTTAAATGAAGTAAATAAAATTTATCACTGAATATTAAAATAAGTAAGTAGTTTAATTCAACACGAAGTGAATATGTAAATAAGGTTTAATTACTTACGTTCATGTAGCCCATGAATCCATGCCGTACGGTTCGCTGAAGGACCGTATATTTGCGATAAAGATGAGATAAACATATCGGATTTATTCACCGATTGCCGAGAGCCATTTATTATTCTTCATCGCATGTTGACAGCACTGATTTGTTGAAGGCAAGGATGGACAGACAATCTGGTCAAGTGCGCGGGGAAATGCTGGATGCAGGCCGCTTCTAATCGGACAAGGTGGAAATATTTAGGGGAGGCCTATGTTCAGCAGTGGACGTCCTATGGCTGATATGATGATGATGATGATGATGATGAAGGTTGCCGTGTGGTAGAGGCTAAGAATACTGCCACCCCTAGTTAGGGTGTATCGTAAAAGGCGACGTAGACTTTTTGACTTCGGCTGAATGTTTTTCGACTATGATCAAACATGGTGGCGGTGATACCACCTACATTAGCATTCCCAAAGAGGGTTGACGTCAGGCTGGCGGCCGGTCATAAATACTTAATACACTGCTAAATCCTTGTGCTACATTATTTTGTATTCTAACAAAACATGTTGCGCCGATTGACTGATTTGGGATAAGGGCAGTTCGATTTAGACATTTAATCAAAGCAGGGATTTTTCATACGCTATAATGAGAACTATAGTTCATTATTAAATGGGTCATTCTACAGAACAACGAAATTTGTGTTCGCGACTTATAAATTGAAAAGTATTGCTTGCAGAAGGGCACTTTTTGTTTACGTTTGAAATGGCTACTTATTCTACATGACAGTCAACAATATGAACTAATAATGTAATAATTTAGCCGATTTTTTTTGTTAACAGTACGTGATAACGCTTTACTAATTGAGGTCTATCATCGACTAAGAGTGTTATCGTCACCACCCGACGAAGTTTTTTTTTAATTATTGTCGACATAAGTGATGTCAGTTCTGTCGACATTTCTTGGTATATTATTTTTACTGAAATTTAGTAATCGGATACTGGATGACTTGAAAACATTTTGACTTATAATATAATGTTTAATTAAAGTTTAGAACTACTTTTCACATAAGTACCGATTTTGTTTATGTTTAAACATGCGATATTCATCACTTCTGTCGCCATGTGTGTCACGCCTGTCGACGTACAAAAAGTGAAAATTTAATTTTTATCGATTAATTTTGAATATTGATCTGTAATACTATTTTTATAAAGTTAGTATGACACCAACATGTACTTTAAGCAAAAAAAACTTGATAAAAGTACAATTTTTAATTTATTTATTTTTATTTGCCACTTCGTAGAACTACCCAAATAAATTAAGACTCTACTTACACTACCGCCTGCTTGAAATCATTATCTCCTATTTTACTTGTATTTTACTAAATAAAGAAAAGCTTAGCTACTTTTGATTTGGTTTGAAGTGAAAACAGCAAATGAATACTAAGATATCACAAATAAATAAACTGTAAAATCGAATCGCATGCGAAGGTATCGAGAGGCGAGATCGCGTGACGACTAACTCGGCGATATATCGATTTTCAAATCGATTCGAATCGCACACGAGTGGGCTACGGGAACTAGATTCAATCGCGATGTTGGGATGTTGCGATGTTGCTGACAAACATTGAATTTATACTTGCTCACCCCGTTGACACTACACCAAGTATGTACCTACCTCAGTAAGAAATAGACGTACTTACCTCATCTTTGACTTACCTAGAAAGAATTTTATCGTGTGGTGTCGACTTAGAATATCATCACCCCTTTTTTCCGCGGGTGTCGTAAAAGGCGACTGAGGGACTCGAGGGCTTGATATGTATCACAATTTTAGGCGAAAAGCTGAGTACCTGTCTCTATAGTGATACATGATTTTCTGAAACGGTCCTCAAATTATTTACCTACCTACTACTTGTCAAACGACAAACGTGGCGATAACGAGCGTCTGCCTACCTCGCTAGGGAATAAGGCGTCATGTGTATGTAGAAACAATTTTATTGTTGATCCCCAAAGTAGGTACCTACAATTTTTCTTTAAGAACTAATGTTTGGGCTAGGCACGTAGATCGTTGGCAACGAAAATGCGGCTTGGGCTCATGGAAATTAGGCGGGATAAATAAATTAAAAATAAAAGCAATTCTTCTTCTCGTAAGGGACTACGACTTATCCAACGACCCGATGAACCCTGATGTCAGAGTTTATTAACCACCTACAAAAACAAATATTCACCTTTTTGTGCAAGCTACGGGGCACGACGTGAAACTTTATTAATTTCTAAACTGCCATAAATAGTATGCAGTTACTTGATTTTGTTTCATAATGTTCGATCTTATAAAAGTTGTCCCTTTTCTATTCTCTGTTTTCAGTACTTACTTAGCGGTCACAAGTAAAACTGTCTGCTTGTGACCAGAGATCTAATCACAACTTTTCTTGACCATTCGAAACAAGAATACACTGTATCTATTTTAACTGATTTCAATAAATCACTGTAACTGAATACCACAATTGAATGGAATTACGGAACGGCGGGTAGATGTTGATAAACGTTATCGATTTCTCAGAACAATTATCGATTAATAGAGTAAATATAGGGACGAATGTTCTTGGTCGCCTGTCCAATATGCTTCACGGCTATTCAGGTTTATTACGCTCTCAGAGAAAGTAATTGTTTGTAGAACACTTTGTGTACAATCCGAGCGAAGCTCGAAAAATTACTGTCAAGCGATTTGGCACGCCTAATTATGACTAAGTAAATGCATAAGTATAGACGTAATAAGTAGGAACATTCGTGACAGTATCATCATTCATCATTCTTCCAATTTGTACATAATATCCCTTGACAAAAACCAACTTTTTAATTAAAGAAGAACAACACGGCCCTCTTTTAGCCTCATCCAGACTTTTCAGCCATTTTGCAAAAACTATTGTTCTACGCATCAGAATATTCTACTCTGCCTAAAGTCATTCTACTTCACCTAAACAAAACTTCTCTGAAAGATGAAGTTTTCATATCATTCCGTACTTGTGTTTTGGAGCTTTGGTAGGATACTGTTAGATTAAAATTATGTTTTTTATAGCTTCAGTTCACTCAGGGTTGTTTGAAACATTTCTTAGCTCTAAGATAGCGTACAATTTATACATTTCCACGGTGACGATTCCGTGTAATCGTTTTAATCGTCCGAATATCGATTCTAATCGTACCGAGTAAATATTTAATCGCCGGCCTTTATGGTGAATGGTAACGCAACCGATTCGATTGATTCGTTAATCGGTTTTATCGGTTTTGGTGAAACTGTTAGATGGTCTAGCTGTTCTAAGTCAATCGAAAGTTTTTTATTGGCCATTCGTAAATAAGCGTGGCGTGCTTCGTGTGGGAGGGCCAGAGAGCTGAAAAATAATCCTATAAAATTTGGTGTCTAGAATCTACAGTCTAGGGTGGGCTTAAAAACCAAGCGACAGCGACAACGACGCGCGTCGTTGTCGCTGTCAAATGACTGGTTTGTATGGGTTTGTATGGGGAACCAGATAAACCGAGCGTCGGCGTCGTTGCGGCGCGCCACGACGCCGTCACGTTGACAGCGCGCTGAGAGGCTCACCAGGCCAGTGTTGCCGGATAAACAGAATTACTGCTATTTAGACATATTTAACAGCAAGGTAAATGTAGTAAAAAATATAGAACAAGCTTTATGTAAATTCTGAACTATTGTTGCCGTACTACCGATGGTTTTACTATCGATAGTTTTCATTTATTCAGGCCTATACAATCGGTAGGCCTAATAAAAGTATTGATAATTCAAAATAAAGCAATACTGTTGACGAGGTATAATACTATCGATAGTATCGATAGTTCAGGATATCGATACTATCGATTGTCTATCGTTTTACAATCGATAGTCCACTTTCGAGTGGCAACAATATTCTAAACACATGCTTTTTATGTTACAGTTTATCAAATTTTCACAAATTACACGCTGAATTCCGACAAGCTCTGCCTACCCCGCAAGAGATAAAGGCGTGATATATGTATGTATGTATTCCGACAACATTGATGCCTGAGCAGAATTTGCAAAAGAAAATGTAATGTATATTTGTAAACCTCATTTTGCGTTTTGCGGTGCTAAAAGTTCTGTTGTATTTGTTGTTATACATTATAAGGAAAAACTGAACTAAACCCATGAACTATTCTACACGAATAGTTATATTATGAATTATATTATATTACTTGTCACTTGGTTATGCGTCTGTCAAGACCCCTTTTTTCGGGATCGCGTTAAGATATCAACTTGAAATAAAACCATTCCATAGTCACCAACAGGGATGATGTTCTCTCCGGCTGATTTCGGCCATGCCGACCACTTTTGATTCTGATCAGCAGCTTCCTAAATACTGCAGCTGCCACACTGATTCTGCTATTCATCTCATTATCAAGGTCACATTAAATATCGAAACTTCTCAACTTGTGTCATCATATGTTCACCAAACTTAATTTTCAGTATCTCACGACCTTGTATTTCCATTGAAATCACTTTTGTGAATGATCTGATCACTAAGACGGCGGTCGTTACACAATAATGTTAGAGGCCTGCTACTTATAGTAGGCGGTTGGAAAACTCTGACTCTAGGTTTCATCAAATTGTTGAACGACTTGGTGTACTACTCGAATAAGAAGAAGAAGAATACTATCTTTTTGACACTGATCTTCAGATCGAATTTGCAGCATGCTCTGGGAGAAACGGTCTTCAGTTGTTGCAGGCCATCTGCGGATTCTGCAAGAAAGCATAGGTCATCGGTATACATGTCGCAGTGCGATGTCAAAAGCTGGCATATTATGGCAAAATTGTAGACTTCCTTCGGCCTTCGTCCCAAGCTGATCCAATGTTTGGCCAAAATTCTAGCATTTTCGGCGAAATCCTAGATTTGTTTAGTATTATGGCTTTTTTTTCATTCCCGACGAGGAACAAGGAGTGGAAAAGTGAGTTATGCATCTCTCTTTAATTGCTAACTCCAGGGCGTCCGACTCTACCTCCCACCCTACAGGACGTCCAACGCTACTTTATGCCATACGAGGTAACTGATGCTATTTCCAACCCTCCAGAGACGTCATAGACGATAAGGGGTAGCGTCGGGCCTACTACTGTGTTACAAAGTATGTCTAAGTTCTACGCCTCTACTTACTCTACTTCTTCATATATCTCCTTATTTGTCTAACACTCCTTTAAACTATCTGGAACTATAAAATGATGTGTTCTTTCTTATCTGCATAATATAATATGTATTAGCCTATTAATAAGTATGTGTAGTAGTTTATCAGAGTTGAAGTATTTGAGTAATAGAATGTATGTATATCATGTTTATGTAATACATAAATAGTTTCACAACCCCGCTTTTTCTCTGTACGTACTTCTGAACCATAGTATACCCATCCGCATCTACTTGGTTACAGAGCTTGTTAAGGGTTGGCTCAACGAGTGGTAGTTTAGCCATACCCTTATTGTTTGTCGCTGACGCAGCGAGCGGCTTAGGAGGCCGGTTAGCGTTGTTCCGGCGTCGATGTTTACCCTTGTCAGCAGTGTCAATCTTGCCGGGCGCAGCGGCGCCGGGCGGGTCGAGCGGCGCGGCGGCGGCGGACGCGCGCTCATGCTGGTCGGTTCGGTTGTTGGGCGAATTTGCTGATGAGGCGCTTGTAGCCGATGTATATGATTCATCGGCGGCATGCATACCTCGATTTTGGTTGTCAGCAGGACTGGAAGTCTCAGCTGATCTAGTTGCTGACTTTAGCAACAAATCCATTTCGGCAAGCAAGTCAACAATAGTTTTTCCTGAGCGTTCGAATTTACGTTGAAATTCTTCCAGCTTAATTTCCAAGGTCTTGACGTCCCTTAGCAGCTGGATAACATCCTGCTGGTCGAGCGCGTTGGGAAGTTTTTTATGAGTAGCCCTCAAGAATATTGGCACTTTTTGGTGATCCGTCCCCTTCAGGATATTCATAATATCTTGCAGGCTTTTCTTGCAATTTTTGTCCCCTGTTCGATGGGGCACACACTTCACGTTCAGCTTGAGCCATTCACACAGCAGCGCCTTCGCCTTGCATATGTCGTCCACCGTGAAATAGGTCGAACACAGCTGGATAATGGAGGCCTCGTTTGTGATGGTTAGTTTATCTTCAAGGAACGTGAGGACATCGTTGGCCAAGAAAGATGTATCCATCTTGGACCAAGTCGAACGCAGCCAGTGCTACGCTGACGAATTATTTCACTATTTTAAATTAAAATAATTAAGTCGGCAAATACGTGTGCATTGCTCGGCGCATAGCGAAACATTATGTTATGTTAAGGTTATGTTAGCGTTGGACGCCCTGGAGGGTGTGGTCGACGTCGGACACTCTGGAGGATAAAAAGTGGCGGGCGTTGGTTTTCCTGGGCTACCGACGTTACCCCTTGTCGTCCAGGACATTCCTGGAGGGTAAGAGGTGGCGGCATATACCCTGAGAGCAGGACGGAGAGTGAGAGGTAACGTCGGATGCCCTGGCGGGCTTGGAAAGCGCCGGAAACACTAAAGACTTAAAGATCGCAGGCATTGGATTTCTTGGGCCTCTAGAGCGTCCAGTGGTACATTCTGCTCTTACGGTGTCTGACCCCCCCCCCTACCCTCTAGGGCAATCGAGGCAATCCTGATATTCAGGTTGTCCGACGCTAGCCTATCTTTCAGGGCGCCCTACGCCTCAGGGTATCCAACTCTACCCTTAACAGCCCAGAGGGAGGAGCATATTGTTTACCTATTCACTATTCACTTCTCGTTCCCCAGAAATGGAAAAAAAACGATACATATACTAAACAAATCTAGAATTTCGGCCAAAAACCTGGATCAGCCAGTAGCTAAATTCAAAGTTCAGACAGATGTGCGGAAACGGATGGCTGAACTACTACCGCAAAGAATAAGGCAAACAGTGTGGGCGCTGGAATGCACCCTTGTTTCACCTCACAGTTGATGGGGAAAAAAAAGATCGTTCATCGTCTACAGAGACACAGCACTGCTCATCATCATGCCTCATGTCATGTCTCAGGAGGTGCACAAACTTCTCCGTGCACTCTAGTTTTTCTAGCACCATCCAGTGAGCTTCACAAAGTACACTGTCGAACGCTTTATATAGACCAACAAAGCAGAGTTACAACTAAAGATATTGCTCTCTGCTTTTTCTTATCTGAAAGTCCTTCAAGCGGTTTAATAAGGCTCTTGCAAAAGCCTTTCGGGGAGCGATTATTACGGAATACCGCGGATGGACTTAGTCTGGACATGATTATGCCTTTTTGTGAGTTGTTGGCTCCTACTATTACCCATATTTTGAATTGTTCATTGTCTACCAGCACTTTTCCTAAGGCATGGAAATACGCACACGTAATTCCACTCCCAAAAAAAAGTAACGCCGCTGTGTTTTCAGAATTTCGTCCTATATCCATCCTCCCTATTCTTTCGAAGGTGTTGGAGCATTGCGTCCATCAGCGCTTGACTGGGCATCTGAATCGCCACTTACTTTTTAACCCATTTCAGTCCGGATTCCGTGCCGGGCACAGCACAGTTACTGCGCTGGTTAATGTAACTGATGACATTCGGTCTAATATCCAGGAGGGTAGATTGACTGTTCTTGTGTTGCTGGACTTCAGCAGTGCGTTTAATTCCGTGGATAGTGAAATCCTTCTGGCTGTGCTCCGCAAACTTAATCTCGCTTCCGAAACGGCTGCTTGGTTTCAGTCTTATCTTACGGACAGGTATCAACTGGTCAAAGCAGATGATAGGCGATCAGACTGGTGTAGGATTGAGTCTGGGGTGCCACAGGGGGGAGTACTCTCTCCATTGCTGTTCTCAATCTTTGTTGATGGCATCACGTCGTCACTGACATCCTCTTTCCATCTTTACGCTGATGACTTACAGATATATACAGCCGAAACCCCTGATAGACTGCATCTTGCAATTGACAGAATCAACTCAGACCTGTCCTCGATAGCTGCTTGGGCAACGAAACATGGACTTCTGTTGAATGCTGTAAAGTCTCAGGCTATTATAATCGGTAGTCATCAGCGTATAGCAAAACTAAGTCTGGCCGATACTCCTGAGGTTATTCTAGATAATTCTCCCATTCCTTTCTCTTCTAAAGTTAAAAACCTAGGAATTTTTATCGACCAGACAATGTCATGGACACATCATCTAAACGAGGTTAGTCGTAGATTGTATGCATCACTTCATTCTTTAAAGAAACTGCAAAATTTTCTTCCTCTTAAAACGAAGATCATGCTGGCTCAAGCTCTCATCTTGCCTCTGCTTGACTATTGTGACGTGGCCTACCTTGACCTTACGGAAGATCTCCTAAATAAGATGGAGCGACTCCAAAACCAAGCCATACGGTTTATTTTGGACTAAGAAAATTTGACCACGTTACGGAGTTCAGAGAGCGGCTGAGATGGCTGCCTATTCGTCAACGCAGAGATCTCCATACCTTGTCGCTTCTATTCAATGTCCTCTTTAACCCCGCTGCACCTCAGTACCTGCGAGAGAGGTTTGACTTTCACAATGTTGCTGATGCTCGGTTGCGTTCCTGTGGCGATCTTTCCCTCCGCACGCCGCCTTGCAGAACTAAAACCTTCGCACAGTCATTCACGATCCGTGCTGCGCGCTTGTGGAACAAGATTCCTATAGATGTTCGGAAAAGTAGAAATATCGTCACTTTCAAGACTAACTTGAGAAGAGTCTGGGGTTTTGATTTAAATGACTTTGACAATTTATAGGGCTTGTATTTATTTACTACGTGTATTTATGTTTATATACGATAAGTATTTAAGTATTTAATTATTTGTTTATTATTTAGTATTTATTATTGGTATTTACTCATAATATTGTTTATTTCATACGTATTTTTCTGTTTTATCGTCATATTTTAGTAATTTAACTGTGTCACCAATTTGTACCATAGTTTACCTGCGCACACCATGTCCTCTGGATTTCTCAAAGGTTGACTGGTAGAGATCCCTTAATGGGATAAGTCCGCCTTTGTACCTACACATTCTATTAGTTTATTTAAGTGTTATTTTGTAACTAATTCTTGTTTTGGTACAATAAAGTTATTACATACATACATACATACATTGATGTGGTGCGGTGGTGCCGATTAGCTGTTCGTCTACGTTAAGCAGATCGATAAAATATGACCAAGAAACAAGAGTATAAACAACCCCAAAAGTTCGAGTTTTAGTATTTATATAGGAAAACCTGCTAATAAAAATAAAAAAATTTAGAGCAAACTATAGCAAAGACCCGGCAACACTGTAAATTAGTGACATTCAGATATTCTCTTGTCTTCACCGTTGGTCGTATCACGAAGTGATGTAACCAAAAAATATAAATTTTTAGTTTGATACACCATGACAATGGAATTCTAATATTATATTTTTTACCTTAATCCACACCACAACACGCTTTGTCTGAACTTTTGTCCTAGGAGACGGTAGGTATTTTTTTATCACGAATAGTCTTTATCGTCATTTAAATAATATATGACGATTGACGGCGCGTGACTTAAGAGTAGCTAAGACGAGCTAAGTTTATTTTATTTTGGCCTAATAATTTCTGTTATTGTTTCGTTAATATTTGTTTAGATAATCTTCAATACTGCAAGCTGTAGTGCTGATTGTATTCGAATTTTCGAATCTTTTTGGTTGGAAAGGGTTTGTGAACGAATGGAGTGGTGTTGATGACATTATTGGCACTGACATGCCTGACTTGGATTTTGATATGTGTCACGGTGGGCTATCTACTATAGTAGGATTTTCATTCAGATAGACTAAACTGACAGCTAAGATCGGCCTTTTGTTTTTAAAATGTTGCAAGCATCAGGCTAGTGTTGTGGTTTGACTCATTCATTATAATCATTGCACTGTTGTCACATGATTCCTCGATGTATTTGTTTTAGTAAATAAATATGCTCAATAAATACATGCGTATATATTACGTACATACTTTACGTTACGTAAAAGAGTATACGTTACGCGTATACTTTACGTTTATACGCAAAGTTTTCGTTTGGTTTATAGAAAGCAAAAATGAATAATATTGAAATTTAAAATGTAATGTTGAATAAATTCACATTAATGATATCTGACTGTTACTAGTTATGTTCTCATTAGCTTTCAAATAAACATTTCATCAGACAGGAAATAGTTTGTTACACACAATAGTAGTACCTATGTTTGTCTTATAGGCCAATTTAATATTGAAAATTGAAATAAACTAAATTTATTTTCTTAAAGATTCAAATCACAATCTTTGATTCACATAACTTGGTCATTTGGGTACAACAATATGTAATTATTACTTTAAAATACAAAAACGTGGCAACTGTATAAAAATCCTACTATAACTCATTATTCTAATCGAATAATATCTAATAATACGACTTCATAGCTTGTATGGGGGTATGGTCCCATTCGGCAGAAAGCATGAAATTTGGCATGTGTGTAGCTTATATAATATGTAAGCTTCAGGAAAGAAGGAAGCAAGTTGGACCCCATGCTTTCCTCCTTTACCCCATTTATATGTCCCAAATTTCAGTTATCTTTATTCTTCTCGGAAACTATTAAAGATAGTGTAATTATAGTGACTATTAAAGATAGGGTGTAAGGGCCTTACCAACACCTTCGGGGCCCAAGCCAACCTTACCTGCCCCTGGTGCGCCCTGCTGGTCAACGGACGAGGCAATGGCGACCCGCCAACCCGCACTGGATCAGCGTGGCGGGTGACGATCCAACCCCCCTAAATAAACATGGCAGTACAAGTCAAACCATGTTCTGCTGTAAAGTTTAAAGAAACTAGTTACGCCCTTTTTTGGTGCGACCTCCTGTAGTATGCGGGTATGGATTGCAAAAAAACTGGAAGATCCAAGACTGGAACCATAAAATAAGTAGATAAATTTTTCAATTCTGGTTACTGTCGCAAAATTATTCTTTGCTTCCAATGTAAAACGCTCCATCCGCATTAGAGTGGTAGGTAAATGAATGAATGGTTCTAGTTGGAAAATCCTGAACTACAAAATTAACGACGGAACTTTGTATGGACTATGAAGGAGACAAAAATATTAAAATATCTCACGGAAGCGCATAGAAGGTCAGAATTTTGGTTCATCATCATCATCCTCAGCCATCCACCCACTGCGGGGTATAGGCTTCCTCTCTACTAAGCCAGCCCTCATGGTCCCGTGCCAGCCTGTGCCAGTGAGGTCATATTATGAGCTTGATGATATCGTCGGACCATCGAGCAGGTGGTCTGCCCACTGACCTTTTCACTAATCTTGGCCACCGCTTCGTGGCTGCTTTTTTCCACTGATCGTCACTTCGTCTTACAAGTGTCCTGCCCATCTCCACCTTAACTTCGTCACTCGCTTACCTATATTTTTGACTTTGGTTTTACGTCGACTTTCGACGTTTGGTTTTGGACATGTTCATCCTGAGACCGACCTTCAGGAGGCATCATGCAGATGTGATATTTTGCTGGAGACCCAGAAAACGTTCGGCAATAAGGATGAGATCATCTGAAAATCTCAGGTGCGACATGCGTATTCCGTTGAAATTGTCTCCTTTCTCGCTCCAATCTAAAGTCTTCATGATATCTTCTAGTACGTTGGTCAAAGGTTTACCCGTTTGACTCCCGGAGGACATCCACACATCACCTGTCAATACCGCAGCGATGCAGAGAGTGAAACACTGACAATACGTTTTGATTGTTTGTCAGATGACGAACAGTCGAATGCCTTTTCATTAAGCTTTTCATAGTCAACGAAGGTGAAACACAAGGGCCGGTTGTACACTTTGCACTTCTCCGTTGGCTGCTTGACGGCGTGAATGTGATCCATGGTTGAGTATCCACTCCTGAAGCTAGCTTACGGGTTAGTACTCATCCAGGTTGGCAGTAAGTCGGTGACACAGGACAGGACAAGAGAATTTCGATTATCGGCTTATCACTCGAAAACGATACATCGTACAGAATGTTGTTATTCTAAAAAATTTAATCTAATAAAATTCTCTAACATTGAGTCTTGATAGCTTTTACTAAATCTATGTTATATGGCATAGTTATATGGGTTGGAATTTCCAAAATTGTTTAGAGCTCATACCTGGAAAACGATTGGGAATGAGTAAAAACACTAAAAACTGTCAAACTAAATATTTATAACATTTCTTAAGCTTTCATAAACTAATACAATAATAGTATTGCATACGATGCAATATAATATCGTAAGCAGTATTGTTGTATTAGTTATACAGATCAAAAACTAGGACTCTCTATGTAATTTCTCCAAGGCACCCAGCCTCTGAGAGGTGACGTGTTTTAATATGTTTGTCTACCTAATAGCCCAAACAAAGTTCCACCGAAAAATTTGTGATTCAGGATTTTCCAACTAGAAACCCTTATCAGCACTCGTATACCTTTTTTGTCATCAGTACCTTTCCGTGCGAATGACATAATTTTTGACAGGGTTTTAGAAGCCGAGTTACATCCTAAACGACGTATCTGACATCAACAATTCATAGTAAATTGAGATGAATGTCAAATGTGTTAAGAGTGAATTTTGCTTGAGTGAGATCCATGTCCCAAGTAGCAAACAGTTGCCTTAAACAAAACTTGTTATAAAACCCTTATAGGAGCATTCTGTAAAAATTTCCCGGACAGAACCCTCTGGTTTCTAGTAATTCCGTGTAGGTAATATACAATGATATTGCAAATACGGGTATTGTAAGTAACTAGAATGCATTTCAGATCTTTCAGATGACAGTTGTCAAGAATAAGATTCGTTTATGTCGGAAACTATAAATCTTAGACTACCAATTTCTTAGAAAAAATGGTAAGCCTTGGCGAGATCTATCAAACGACATCTGTCAAACTATAAACACGTTTATCAACACTCGTTTAGTAATGTTGGTTTTATATAATCGAATGCAGTTTCGTTATGAACTCCTTTAAAAAATGCAACCTTAAGGGGGATCGTTACGTCATACAAACTAAAATCTGAACTTCAACCGAGTTACACATGAGCTAAACAACTATTTTATCAAAAAATCTTTATGTGAGATGAGGAAGGCACACGTAAATATGTCGCAAAACTGCTTAACGTAAAAAAATATCAAGTATTTTCTCCACAAAAAAATTAAACGTGTTTATTGCAGCAGTAGCTCCATCTATGTTCATTAAGTGGCGACACGGTTTTTACAGAGAAATCTGATGGTTAAAAAAATATTTGTTTTATTTTGCGACAATGTTATAAAAGCACGGGACTTCCCATCAAGTTTTTTAATCATAATTTTGTCTCATTTAAAGACGTAACTCCGTTTAAATTTTGTATGGAAAACGATCCACCTTAATAAAATCTTATCACCACCAGCTACATAAATTAACTCAATACCAAAGTGTGCTTCAAAAAAATTAAATGATTATGCAACTTTTTTAATTCCAGTGCCAAAAGTAACCCAATAAAAAAAATACAAATGTCACCCGGGCGGGATGAGCCTTGAAATAATGAGGACATATTTATTATTATTAAATCTTTATTTCAATTAATCATTTTTCGAATAAAAATTTACCTAAAAATAGCTTTTGATTTTAAAAGTTGTTTCGATTTCTGAACCTCCATTTAAATATTTAGTCGTTTAGTTAGTGGTTCAGTTGATAGGCTTGCAATCGCCATAGTGCAGTGCGGAGAGCTTAGACTTATTTCTCATAGTTTTTTTTTGTAGAGTGTAGATAAAATAGTGTATGCAACTGCATAAAATTAGGCTTTAGTATGCTCGTGTCAAACTATTATCACAATCGGCTGCGCCTAGTGTGATAAACAGACACTCGCGTTCTAAAGCCTTCCGTTATAACAGTTGCATAAACTATTATTATCTCGGCAATTATTCATGCTCGAAAATAAGTTTGTTTTGGAAATTTGTAGGCCTTGCTTTGAGGCCTTTATTTTATGTGGTAGCTGTCAAACTAAAAACTCGTTTATCCCGGCAATCATTCAAGCTAGACTACCGGTTTGTTTGGGAAAGTTGTAGGTCTCGGTGAGACCTTAATTTTATGTGACAGCAGCCAATCTTAAAACTCGTTTATATCGGCAAATTTTCATACTAGACAATAAGTTTGCTTGGAAAAGTTGTAGGCTTTGATGAGATCTTCATTTTATGTGACAATTTCAAACTAAAAACTCGTTTATCTCGGCAATCATTCAAGCTAGATTACCAGATTGTTTGGGAAAGTTGCAGGCCTTGATGAGACCTTTATTTAATGTGACAGCTGTCAAACTTAAACCTCATTTATCTCGGCAAATTTTCATGCTAGACAATATTATGTTTGTTTGGGAAAGTTGTAGGCCAAACTAAATACTCGTTTATAGCGGCAATAATTCATGCAATACTATCAGTTTGTTTGGGAAAGTTATTACCTTTTTCAATTGACAGTCTAGCATAAGCCAAAATAAACGAGTTTTTTGTTTGACAGCTGTCACATAAAATAAAGGTCTCATCATGTGATACAACTTTACCAAAGAAACTAAGTCTAGCGTGAATAATTGCCGAGATAAATGAGTTTTTAGTTTGAGAGCTGTCACATAAAATAAAAGTATCATCAAGGCCTACATCTTTCCCAAAAACGATATTCTAGCATGCATAATTACCTAGATAAACGAGTTTTTCGTTTGACACCTGTCACCTCAAATATAGGTATCATCAAGGTCTACAACTTTTACAAACAAACTGATAGTCTAGCATGCATAACTTCCAGAATAAACCGAAGTTTTTTGTTTGACAGCCGTCATTGGAAATGCTCATCTTATCAAGGCCTTCACTTTTTACAGATAAATTGATAGTCTTGCATGCATAAGTATATAGATAAACGAGTTTTTAGTTTGTCAGCTGTCACTTCAAATGAAGGTCTATCAAGGTCTACATTTTTACCCAATAAAACTGATAGCCTAGCATGCATAGTTACCAAGATATAGTTTTTAATTTTACAGCTGTTATCTCTAATGTAAGAAAGAAAGAAATTAAATTTATTTCGGCCACAGCACAACAAAAATCTAAGATTTAACAATCAACAAATTACATTTGTATATTAAATCTTGTATAGCTGACAACTTCCCTAAGAAAACTGATACGCATAGCCTGTATGACCGGGGTCGAGGAGTGTAACAGACGCATGCCATGCGGGCATTTATCCACTAGAGAACACTGAAATGGATGACTACAGAACTCTGGAATGGACGAGTCTGACAAGCCCTTGGTCTTTTTTAAGTACAATAACAACCACCTACCCTGCATAGTAGGTACCAAGTAGAACCAAGTTACTTTCCTATTCTATTTCCTATCGTGTTCCTAAGAGTAGTAAGTTCTTTTTTATCACCGCAACACTGAGCGTGGAAATCAAACTGACAGCCAGCCGAAGGTGACGTCGCCAGAACAGACATTGCAGCGTCGCGTCTCTTCTCGTCTCGGTTTCGTGCGGCTTCAAGATGCATCGAGCGGCATCGCGCGTTGCATCTTGATGTCGCTTTGAACTGACATTGCAGCGTCGCGTATCGTCTCACCTCGTCGCTTTCAGTAGAAACTGACTCTTAGGGCGCAAAAAGATGGTCTCAGTGAGCAGGGTTCGAAAATATACGATATTTATCAAACAGTAGAGCGAAAAGATAAATCGAGCGGATGTATTTATCTCTTATGAGTCAATCATCCTTTACATTTATTTCCATATTATGCAGTATATTATGCTCTACCAAATTAATCATATGCCACGCAAAACCAAAAACGAAATTAATTTGTACAAAAGAACAAATGTAACAAAAAATTATGAGTTTATATTTATAGAATGTAGGTATCATAAGCAGGAAAAAAAGCAGCTAAAGAAATACGTTAATTTGTCGTGCACAAGGACAGAGGGTTCTACCATACAACTTACTAGAAGCATGTTTTAAAAGAGTTGTTTTAGTCAACTTTATCGTAATAATGTATTATTTTCAACGAAGTGCCTATGAAAATACATATCCAAAAATAAATATCATAATATCAGGAGATAAATTAATAACACAAGCTATAGGGTGCGCCTTATTGGGTATGAACGGTTGGCACTGGTACGAAAACAACCTTTGTTCATCAGTAGTAAAACGCCAGTGGCAACACTATTATGCATCTATATTTATCCTAAACTTAATGCAGGTATCAACAAAGACGTTCGCAAAAATTGCTAAAAGTCGATTTGGGATTCGTCTATCAAATGCTTAAATTTTGTGCCGTTTTATAAATAAAATTATAAAAGAAAACTTTTTGTTTTAGCTAAATCAATCTTTACTCTTATAAAAGACTAGTAAGAATTTACTAACATTCGTAATGCTACTTGGGATCTGCTGCGTGGCGCTGTCAGTTGATGCGGTCGGGTTTTTCTACAAGACCGCAGCGACAACTGTCGTTGTCGCGTCGCTTGGTTTTTAAGCCCACCTGTTCTATCGCCAGCAAATCCACCTAGGTATCAACTTAAAGATTATCATCATCTGCTCAATTATTATTTGTCCAAAATCTACTCAATAATTACATATTCTTTTAATGACTATTACCCCATCATTTACTTTACAAAATCTGCAAACCAAAACAACAACTTTTTTGAGATGGCGCAAGAAATAAGCAGGTCACTGAAAACAATAAAAACTTTTTAGCAAAAAATATCACCGCCGAAAACTGAAAAGTAAAAAATAATAACTATTGTTACTATATGTACCTACCTACCTATGTAATATTTTTGGAAATATCATCTACCTACCATATTGGAACTTAGTAATTTTGAGTCGGCGTCATGCCAATGAAGCGTGTTAATTTGTAAAAATTTAAGACGCCGACTCAGAATTTCTAAGTTCCAATATGGTAGGTAGCTGATATTTCCAAAAATATTACATAGGTAGGTAGGTACATATAGTAACAATAGTTATTATTTTTTACTTTTCAGTTTTCGGCGGTGATATTTTTTGCTAAAAAGTTTTTATTTTATAATTTTTAGTGGTTACATTGCAAGTTCGTTTACATTCAAGATAGCCATCTACACGACCTACCTTACTGTTTCTAAGGAGTTTCAAGCGCACATAGAAACTTAATGAAATACTTAAACGTATATGACTAATATAAAAGCAACCTCCTTTTTGATGGACATCTTTGGCAGATGTTTGACAGACAGTCAACAACGGGCAGACGTCAGTCGTGTATATAAACATAAGTACGTATTGCTTCAAATGTGTCGCAAAATATGAAGAATTTGTTAATTTCTCAAGATTCTTCTATCAGATCCTGACCTGATGACTATGGGACCACCTGGACAGTGCACCTTTTCAAACAAAAAAAGAATTTTCCAAATCGGTCCAGGCGTCTCTGAGTAATCGGTGAACATACATAAAAAATAAAAAAAATAAAAAAAAACATAAAAGTTCGCGATAAATTGAGAACCTCCTCCGTTTTTTTTCGTCGGTTAAAAATGAACGTCAGTAGGTACATACATGTTCTATTCACCGTATCAGATTTTGCGGATTCTATACCGTTCAACCTAGAACGGTTAAAAAATAAAGTAACCATTTTACTAAATGCTTTATTTTATATTCGTCTATAAAAGAAGGTAATTGTGATAGATAGCAATCGCAGTCGTCGGTGAATCGATCACCTATTGAGGTGTGTTTTCACACGCTCTCCATATAATTTTTTAGTTGATGTGTTTTGATTTGACCGCGCTGGTTGTCAGATCGGCGACTATGTTGAATTTGCTGTCCATTGCCTTTTTATATATAGGAGACCTCAGCGTGTCATGTCCATCAATGGACAGCAGTGGCGAAGGATCACATTTTAACGAGCGTAAGCCGGAGGAAATAAATGCTCTAAATGAAAGTAGGTTGATGTGAGAGTATGGGCTTGTAATTTCTGAAAAGGATGCCGATGGGAATCGGCATGTATGAATCCTTGGCCACTGATGGACAGTTGCACCGTCGCCGTTACATGTCAGACGCGGTGCGCACTCGCAGGCGGGCCGATACAGCACGAGTCGTGACTAATCTCGCCTTAATATTACTGTCAGGAGCCATGTCCAGCAGTGGACAGTGGACCGTCGCCGTCACATGTCAGACGCGGTGCGCACGCGCAGGCGGGCCGATATAGCACGAGTCGCGACTAATCTCGCCTTAATATTACTGACAGGAACCATGTCCAGCAGTGGACAGTGGACCGTCGCCGTCACATATCACACGCAGGCGGGCCGATATAGCACGAGTCGCGACTAATCTCGCCTTAATATTACTGACATTAGGTAACCATGTCCAGCAGTGGACAGTGGAGTGTCGCCGTTACATGTCAGACGCAGGCGGGCCGATATAGCACGAGTCGCGACTAATCTCGCCTTAATATTACTGACAGGAACCATGTCCAGCAGTGGACAGTGGAGTGTCGCCGTTACATGTCAGACGCGGTGCGCACGCGCAGGCGGGCCGATATAGCACGAGTCGCGACTAATCTCGCCTTAATGTTACTGACAGGAACCATGTCCAGCAGTGGACAGTGGAGTGTTGCCGTCACATGTCAGACGCAGGCGGGCCGATATAGCACGAGTCGCGACTAATCTCGCCTTAATATTACTGACAGACCATGTCCAGCAGTGGACAGTGGAGTGTCGCCGTCACATGTCAGACGCAGGCGGGCCGCTATAGTCGCGACTAATCTCGCCTTAATATCACTGTCAGGAACCATGTCCAGCAGTGGACAGTGGAGTGTCGCCGTCACATGTCACACGCAGGCGGGCCGATATAGCACGAGTCGTGACTAATCTCGCCTTAATATTACTGACAGGAACCATGTCCAGCAGTGGACAGTGATTGTCGCCGTCACATGTCAGACGCGGGCGCACAAGCAGGCGGGCCGATATAGCACGAGTCGCGACTAATCTCGCCTTCATGTCACTGTCAGGAACCATGTCCAGCAGTGGACAGTGGAGTGTCGCCGTCACATGTCAGACGCGGTGCGCACGCGCGCGCAGGCGGGCCGATATAGCACGAGTCGCGACTAATCTCGCCTTAATATTACTGACATTAGGTAACCATGTCCAGCAGTGGACAGTGGAGTGTCGCCGTCACATGTCAGACGTGGTGCGCACGCGCAGGCGGGCCGATATAGCACGAGTCGCGACTAATCTCGCCTTAATATTACTGACATTAGGTAACCATGTCCAGCAGTGGACAGTGGAGTGTCGCCGTCACATGTCAGACGTGGTGCGCACGCGCAGGCGGGCCGATATAGCACGAGTCGCGGCTAATCTCGCCTTCATAAATCATAATCATAAATTATTTATTTGCCAGAATACAGTTTTAAACAGATGTTAATGTAAAAAAGATTAGCACAGTGTATTCAGCTTGTGTGCAAGCATGCAAATTACAATACAAGTAGTTATAATATAAGTATTACAATCAAAAAAGTAAAATTACAATTATTTAATTACAATAAGGATACCAATTATTAAATCAAATGTCAAATTACAATAAATATACCAAATTATTAATTCAAATGTCAAATTACAATTTTTGTTTATGCTCCATAAATTCCTTAACACTATAAAAGCAATGCGTCAGTAGCCATCTTGTCAATCTTATTTTGAATAAATTTCCATTTAATGATTTTAGATCGTTGGGAAGCTTATTGTATACTAAGATGGACATATGAAAAACATTTTTTATATAAATTTCTTTAAATGGTGGAGGCTGATATAATAAGTCCATAATGTGCTTACGTGTCTGCCTTGTCTTAACATCTCCTCGCCTTTTCCAATACATTGGATTTGATTTGACGAATAAGCAAATGTCTCTGATATACATGCAAGGTAATGGTAAAACGAGAAGTTTTTTGAAAAGCGGTCTACAACTTTCATCATACCAAGCATCACAGATAACCCTTACACACTTTTTTTGCACCTTAAACGCTCTGTCCACGTACACCGAGTTACCCCAAAGTATCAAACCGTAACCAAGTACCGAAGATACATAGCCATGATAGGCTGTTAGTGAAGCTTGAACTGAAACGGTTTGTCTTAGTCTTTTAAGTGCAAAAACAAAGCGGTTCAATTTATTACACACAGAATCAACGTGTTCTTTCCAATTAAGGTAACTTTCAAAATTTATACCTAGCAATTTAAAATTCTGGACTTCTTCGACTGTTTCGTTATTTAGATTCAAACTAATTGTTAGGGGTTTCACATTGTATGACATGAACTGCATACACTTGGTTTTATTTACATTGAGATGCAGGTCATTTGTATACATCCAATTAATTACATCCTTGAGGGCATTATTTAGTTCATCAGAAACCGTCAATTTATTGTCACATTTAATTAAAAGTGTTGTGTCATCTGCGAATTGTATGCATTTATGGGAAGTGGCAGATGGGAGATCATTTACATAAATGTTAAATAATATAGGACCAAGGACGCTACCTTGCGGCACGCCGCAGTTATTTATTTTAACTTCGGACCTATATGATATTTTTGAGACAATATTATTTGATACGGTAAGTTTCGATATTTCTGTACATTGTCTTCATTCTTTCAAAAAGCTTTTTATCCATTCCAGCGCATTTCCTCGAATCCCTGCTAGGTGAAGCTTCGCATAAAGCTTTGAATGGTTAACGAAATCAAACGCTTTGCTCATGTCAAGAAAGAGAGCCATTTCCTGTTTATTTCTTCCGTCACACTACGTACCAAATCAAAGCAAGCGTGTGTGGTAGAGCTTCCCTTACGAAATCCGTATTGCTCTGAACGAAGGATTTTGTGCTTTGTTATGAAATCGTTTAGCCTAGAATGCATAGCTCTCTCAAAAACCTTTGATAATATAGGAACCAGAGTAATGGGTCTATAATTTACGGGATCTTGATGGTCACCCTTCTTAAAAATTGGTCTGACAATGCTCATCTTTAGGCTTTCCGGAAATACGCCCTCAGTGAATGACAAGTTAATAATATGTGTCATTGGATATGAAATTTGAAAAGCACACAATTTCAAGATCTTTGTCGGTATGTGATCATATCCGCTAGATTTACTGTTTTTAAGTGATATGATAATTCCATAAATTTCTTTCTCAGTCACCGGTTTTAGAAAAATTGAATGTAGGTTGTTTTGCTTTGAACTAGACGTAACTTTTATGCTTTGTTGCTGTGATTTAGGCATATTGGTCGACTCTATAAAGTAATTATTTAATATATTACAAATGTCAGTAGGATTGGCAAATTCATTATTGTTCAATTTAATTTTATCAATGTCATTTTTATGTGGGTTATTAAATGTATTTGGATTAATGGCATTCCAGGTGGCTTTGCACTTGTTTTGCAAAAATTTAATAAAAAATATAATATCCTGACAGTGATAATAAAAAATTTAATATCACTGTCAGGAACCATGTCCAGCAGTGGACAGTGGAGTGTCGCCGTTACATGTCACGCGCAGGCGGGCCGATATAGCACGAGTCGCGACTAATCTCGCCTTAATATTACTGACAGGAACCATGTCCAGCAGTGGACAGTGGAGTGTCGCCGTCACATGTCAGATGCGGCGCGCACACGCATGCGGGCCGATATAGCACGAGTCGCGACTAACCTCGCCTTAATATTACTGACATTAGGTAACCATGTCCAGCAGTGGACAGTGGACTATCGCCGTCACATGTCAGACGCGCTGCGCAGACGCAGGCGGGCCGATATAGCACGAGTCGCGACTAATCTCGCCTTAATATTACTGACATTAGGTAACCATGTCCAGCAGTGGACAGTGGAGTGTCGCCGTCACATGTCAGACGCAGGCGGGCCGATATAGCACGAGTCGCGACTAATTTCGCCTTAATATTACTGACATTAGGTAACCATGTCCAGCAGTGGACAGTGGACCGTCGCCGTCACATGTCAGACGCGGTGCGCACGCGCAGGCGGGCCGATATAGCACGAGTCGCGACTAATCTCGCCTTAATGTTGACAGGAACCATGTCCAGCAGTGGACAGTGGAGTGTCGCCGTCACATGTTAGATGCGGGGCCGATATAGCACGAGTCGCGACTAATCTCGCCTTAATGTTACTGACAGGAACCATGTCCAGCAGTGGACAGTGGAGTGTCGCCGTCACATGTCAGACGCAGGCGGGCCGATATAGCACGAGTCGCGACTAATCTCGCCTTAATAATACTGACAGGAACCATGTCCAGCAGTGGACAGTGGACTGTCGCTGTTATAGCACGAGTCACGACTAATCTCGCCTTAATATTACTGACAGGAACCATGTCCAGCAGTGGACAGTGGAGTGTCGCCGTCACATGTCAGGCGCGGTGCCCATACGCAGGCGGGCCGATATAGCACGAGTCGCGACTAATCTCGCCTTAATATTACTGACAGGAACCATGTCCAGCAGTGGACAGTGGAGTGTCGCCGTCACATGTCAGACGCGGTGCGCACACGCAGGCGGGCCGATATAGCACGAGTCGCGACTAATCTCGCCTTAATATTACTGACATTAGGTAACCAGTCTCGCCTTAATGTCGGTTATTAGAAGCAATTATGAGCGGCGGCTCTCAAATCGATCTGCATTTACCGAAAACCTTAATTTATGCGTGTAAACAGGTGTAATGGACCGTGGTTTAAACTAATTGATCTCGGTTATATAGTTACAATGTAGCTATGGCTATAGTTACAAATCAAGCAGATGCCAACCTGTCCATATACCTATTTCCTACTAGACTTCTTATTGTTCCAAACACTTAATTTTTCTATTGTGTCAATTCTAGTGATAATATTTGATTCGGTCTGCTAATTTAGTCGGCATTTTGTATGACCAATTCTTTTTCATATTTCAACCTATGTTTCTTGGGGAAAGTTGTTCAGTTTCATGGGCTGGTTCACCGCTTAAAATATTTGCTGTTGGTTTTTTTACGTCCTGTATATCTTGAACAATCTTTCCTAGGACACCAACATTTGATCTCACTCAGGGGTGATCTTTCTTTTTTCCAAATAGTCTAATAGACTGAAGACAAGTCTATAAATGTGAGCCAAAAGTATTGCCGTTTGAATAGGCTATATTTGACAGCTCTCATACTAAAAGACATGTCAACAAAGAAAAAGAGAACTAATATCATAGAATTAACATGATTTTGACAGCTGTCAAATATGGCCTACTCGGACGGCCGTAATATATCAAAGCATTATCTATCCTGCCTCTAAAGTTGCCGACACAGATACGATAATCGACCAATCAGCTCGCAATGAAGACATCACCTTAATAACACGTTCTAACGCGCCGGTTTATTAGATCAATAACTCCATTATTGTTGTAATTATTAATAATTATTATACTCACCACCGTAATTGGAGTATGCTGTGCTGGGGTGTAAAAATATACCGGCTTTTTGTATGGTAAATTTTTGGTGAAAGGAATCCGTAGATTTGGTGGCGATTGCCCGTAATGGCACAAAGTAAGTATTGGCTTAATGGTCTAGGTTTTTTCACAAAATAGAGAATTCTAGCCAATACTTACTTTGTGGTTTTTTTGCGTAGAGGCAACGTAGGAGTAAAAATGCGATTCCTATAACATGTTACGAATAGTCAAACCCTTTGACCTTTAGCCAACTTTTAGCGACACCTTGTAATAATTATTGGAAAGTGAACAAAAACACACACTTAATCTTAATTCAACACGAAATATTGTCTACACATTTTAGTTTAAAAAGAAAAATGCAGCATATTGTGCACAGCATTGAGTGCACCAAGAGAAACGCTCATTAATACTTTATTGTGGGGTAGGCTGTAAAAACGGTTTACACCATGTCTGACAAAAGGTTGAAAGTCTTTCGGAGGACTGTGTCTTTGTATCACCTCCTTAGTAATAGGTTGTCAGCCTGTCACCTAAACTTGCAACACACTCAACTCTCAATTCCCATAATCATTTCTTACGACACCTACGAGAAAGATATGGGGTGATGCTATTCTAAGCCGGCACCACACGGATAGATGTAACAAGAGATGTAAATACAAAGTAAGTACAAGTTGAGACGTTAGCCCAGTTTCCAAACATGGACAGATCGAGCCGCGGACCGACAACCGACGACCATGTTCTCACAAACCATATGATCGTGACGGCACAGACTAGTGTTGATGAGGATGCTGCCATGACGAAGAGGAAGCGGACATAACAAATTATTAAACGAACAGGGATAAACGAACTCATATTTTAAGAAGTAAAACGACTAATCTTGTAGTTTAAAGTCGAGGCTTGTAGAGAACCATCGGGAGTCCGACAGGTAGCTCGCGCTCGGTAGTAGCGCCCGCCGGGAACTGGTAATGTCTAAACTCTATAAACCTCGACTTTGAACAACAAGGTCAGTCGTTTAACTACATAAAATAGGAAGTAACAAGCTGAAAGTTGGATGATGCGGATGATGATGAGGATTTATTTCCGAGGAAGAGGACGCGGATGAGGAAGAGGAAGCGGACAAAGAGAAAGAAAAAGATAGTAAATTATTGTGTCAGAATTCTTTTACTACCTAATCTTTATGGAAGCGGAAGAGGAATTTTGAACTTTCTTTTATGTGGAAATAGTACCGGATGAAAAACAATGTATTGCGTTGCGCTGTTTGAACGCAAGTTTCAGCGTTGCGTTATTATAGTCGGGTTTTCGTATGTATCTGACATGTGTCGTTTTCATCTGACAGACGCATACGTTAGCTAAAATAGCGCAGCAACGGACGCTACGTTCGGGTCTCATGTGTAGGTCACAAAATATAGAGTATAAGGCGTTCCGTTTTCCATACAAAAGTTCAATGGAGTTACGTATGTAAAGGAGACAAGAGTCGGTTTAAAAAACTTGATGGGGAGTCCCGTGGGTATATAAGATTGTCGCAAAACACTAAAAAGAATTTTTAAATCATCAGATTTCCCCGTAAAAAGCGAGTCGCCACTTTACGAAAATAGATGGAGCTACTGCTGCAATAAATACGTTTAATTTTATTGTGCAGAAAATACTGATTATCTTTTAACTATAAGTAGTTTTGCGACAAATTTACGTGTGCCTTCATCATTCAGAATAAAGTTTCTTTAAAAAGAAACTCTACAGCTCATGCGTAACCCGACTGAAGTGCAGTTTTTCGTTTGTATGACGTAACGAACCACCATAACAGAAGAACCATTTGACTCTAGTTAGGATTTACACGACTGTCAATTTATTACATAGCTAACCCTAGCTAACCGCTTTTGTCAAAAATCTCAAACTAGAAGAATATCAAAACAGCAAAATTTGATACAAGAACGTGATATGATTCTGAGCCCATTTGAATCCAAGAAATATGACGTTTGTGGCAACCATCTTATTAGTTACTAACCTTTAGTTCTCCTGAGATTCCAGTTACCTATTTACAGTTTTCGTCAGTAAGCGTCAAAACGGGCGTTTGACAGCTGTTAAATATTGTGATAACTATTCTAGTATCGATCTGACAACTGTCAAATATGGCCTATTCGAACGTCGGTACTGTAGTACTGAGTCAGCCATCTGTAAAAGCGCCCCGAACGCCGTAACCATAATTTGTGCCTAAGTCTTGAAAACGTGCGTCTACGTATCAACTGGTCTGTGCTCCAGGACCATCCTAGTCGATAAGTGATCGGTTGTAACAGGTCGTGACCAAAATACAGTCATAAATTGTGATCAACCGGCTCGATGACAATTATCCGCCATAACAAAATGGCCGTTTACCGAAACTTAGGATCGTATTAATAAATCTCGTCGTACTGAAGAGATCTGCGACTGTCATGAGGCTAATAACTTAATAGGTTTAAAATGTCGCTCAAGTTTCTGTGTGGTCTAATAACTAGATGGCTAGGTACATGATTGACAATACCATGACTTTTATTAAACAAACAAACCTTAAAATGACAAGAATCCGTACATTAGGTATGTTTTATCGGACCATTTCTGGTCGTCTTCGTTCGTCATCGTTCTTCTGAAAAATATACATTTCTACCACATAATAGAGTTTACAAAACCTATTATGATAGCATTTTCGAGATTATCCCTTCATATGTATTCAGAGCTGCTACTGTCAAAAATCTATAAGGTTTAAGAATAATCGAAAGGGCAAAATCCTGATTCTGAGCTATTTTTTTCCAGTTATAGTTTTAGGGCCCAATTTAACTCACTCAGGTGTACGCAAAATTGATTTTCGAAGCCATACTTGTCACATGTCTTTGACGTAAAACTTGGGTTCTAATTTCGGCAAGCTACAACTTTATTCATTTACAGTATTTGCCTTTAAAGATACTTATTTACTGCTTTCAAATATTTGATTTACATTTAAAAATATTCGTCCCTTGTCAACGCTGTTAAATGCTATCTGTTACCTCATAATTTAAAGCATAATTTGTCAGACATGTAGCGTTCTGTCGGCAAAGAGCTACGAGTTACAAGCGCGCTACAAGCGTACAAGCTATCACGAGCGCGGCATATCACACACGCCGCGCTTTTGCAGGCTATAGTGCGATACTGGAAGTGACAGCTGTCAAATATGTAGCAGTCTTTAAGGCGCAAACTCCACCAAAAAGACGAAGGGCATAGGACGTAAGAATGACAGTTGACAGACAAGTGATCGTCAAATATTCTTCTTAGTTTTTGACGCTAGCTGTCATAGATGCGACGCTTGTGTGTGCCTTTGTCAATACTTTTCGTGCATTTTGTATGGAAACGTCGAGATGTCAAACGTCAAGCGTCATGCCCTACGTCTTATGTCCTCTCCTTGTCCTCTCTGTGGAGTTTGGGGCTAAGAGCTACGAGTTACAAGCGCGCTACAAGCGTACAAGCTATCACGAGCGCGGCATTTCACTCACGGCGCGCTTTTGCAAGCTATAGAGCGATACTAAAAGTGACAGCTGTCAAACAGCTTCTATAGCTACGAGTTACAAGCGCGCTACAAGCGTACAAGCTATCACGAGCGCGGCATTTCACACACGGCGCGCTTTTGCGAGCTATAGAGCGAAACTAGAAGTGACAGCTGTCAAATATGTGTAGCTACGAGTTACAAGGCCGTGTGATGCCGGTTTAGATGGCCGTGTGATGCCGGTTTAGATGGCCGTGTGATGCCGGTTTAGAATAGCATCACCCCATTTCTTTCCTGTGGGTGTCGTAAGAAGCGACTAAAGGACTCGAGGGTATCATGTGTGTTGCAATTTTAGGCGACAGGCTGACAACTTGTCACTATAGCTATACACGACAATAGCTAAAACGGCCCTCAAATATGTGTCAGACGTGGCGATAACGACCGTACTTTTACGGTCGTTGACGCTCTGCCTACCCCGCAAGGGATAAGGGCGTGATGTATGTATGTATGTATGTACGAGTTACAAGCGCGCTACAAGCGTACAAGCTATCACGAGCGCGGCATTTCACACGACGCGCTTTTGTAGGCTATAGAGCGACACTAGATGTGACAGCTGTCAAATATGTAGCAGTCTTTAAGAGATACGAGTTACAAGCGCGCTACAAGCGTACAAGCTATCACGAGCGCGGCGTTTCACACACGGCGCGCTTTTGCAGGCTATAGAGCGACACTAGAAGTGACAGCTGTCAAATATGTAGCAGTCTCTAAGGGCTACGAGTTACAAGCGCGCTACAAGCGTACAAGCTATCACGAGCGCGGCTTTTCACACACGCCGCGCTTTTGCAGGCTATAGAGCGACACTAGATGTGACAGCTGTCAAAAATGTCGCAGTCTCTAAGAGCTACGAGTTGCAAGCGCGCTACAAGCGTACAAGTTATCACGAGCGCGGCATTTCACACACGCCGCGATAGATAGATTGCAGATAGATTATAGAGATTGACTAAAAGTCACAGTATAAGTCAGAATGTGTTAGACATGTCGGCGCCATACGAGCTACTCCCAACTATAGCTATCTTCCCCTACCATAATCACACCATAACAGCCACAACAGTCCACTGCTGGACATGGGCCTCCTCCGTATTGGGGGGTATTGCCATACTCACCACGCTTGGCAGGCGCATTGGCGAGCGCAGTGCAAGATGTTTAATTCACAGGGAACGCTGCTGCCCATTCCCTGGATAACTATCCCTTAGTCGCTTTTTACGACAGGTAACGCTGCTGCCCATTCCCTGAATGATTATCCTATAGTCACTATATACGACACCCACGGGTAGAATTGGGGTGATGCTTGCACTTCACACGGATCTTCCCCCTGTCTACGCAAAAAGAAAACAAAATAATGCTGGTTTAAAATTTACCCAGTACATGTTTTGCCATTTCCAGTATCTTTAAATCCTAGTCAGGTCGGGCGGATCATCAATTAGGGTGAGCACTATTTTTGAGCTCCAACTCCGACCTCTCATCGCTCATTTCGCTAAACGAGATCAAACCTTCCACTTGCGGTTGAGGGGAACATGGGAACTTGCAGAGAAGTTTAGAGAAAAATATAGAGTGAAATCTTACTAGTGACCGATAGCGAAAACTCAGAACTGGCTGGTGATAAGAAACAACTTTTCCCAAAGAACGGGTACGCACAAAGGGCGAAATATGAAAAAAATATGTGGGTCTCCCATAGTAACTCAAACCAGCTGATCGGCAATTTTGTATGGAAGTTCTAATTTTTTTTTCTTTTTTTGGCCTATATTCCTTGGGGAAAGTTGTTTCTTATTACCAGCCGGTTCTGAGTTTTCGCCATCGGTTACTAGTAAAATTTCACCCAGTTTCCCAACAATCCATCCAAACTTTTTAGGCCTTCCTCTCCTTCTGCGTCCATTCACATTCATGTTCATTACTTTCTTCGATACATGCTGTCCATCCCTCCTCATTACATGCCCATACCACTACTCAGAATTATTGGAAACATTAATATCTAGGCAGCGACATCTTTCGACAGCCGATGTGTCGCAGTGGTTAGCATGCCTGCCTGCCACGCAAAGGTTCCGGGTTAAATTCCCGGTGGGGTCACTCACAAAGTTGATATTTATCACTTTGTGAATTTGTTCCCAGTCTGGTTAGGACATTGCAGGCTGAACCACCTGATTGTCCGCAAGTAAGATGGTTCCGTGCTTCGGATGGGCACGTTAAGCCGCCGGTCCCGGTTGATGTCTATGATGGCGGTCGTTACACAACCATGTCAGAGGCCTGCTACTTGCAGTAGGCGGTTGAAAAACTCTGACACCAGGGTTCATCGGGTCGTTCAACGACTCGGTGTCCCACACGAAAAGAAGAAGAAGCGACATCTTTGAATCTCGGATAAAATACTTCAAAGTCCCAGCAAAGTGATACCTAATCTCCTAAGAACGTTTATTTTATGACCCCCCAACCTGCCAATCGTAGGCCCCATAACATGGTAAACACTGGGGCCCTTCAATCTTCCAGGGCCGTACTCGGTATGCATATTAGGCTGAATTACGGCCATCGGACGTTTAATAAACCAGCCGACTATTTGGCGGACGAGATACTTTAAAAGGGAACTTATTCTACTAGTTCCAGCGTTGATTTTTGGGGGATACCTAGACAAAGTTAATATTTTTCAATTTATAATCTGTGAGATGAATGTGGATGTCGGTTACAAAAAAAGCGTTCGTAAAAATATTGTTTTTACAATAGAAGGACTACTAGATTCTGAAATTGGTCATAAGCCTTTATTGATTCACTGGATCTCAGAGATATTAAATTTTTTGTGAAGTTTGTTTTTTTGGACTAACTGAAAAACTGAAAGTTTCAAGAAACACATTAGTGTTTATTGTGAGTATGGTAGAGGGACTCTTGTAGACTCTGAAACTGATCTTAACTCAATACCCCACTGATGGACCCTTTTTGTGCGATGCCCACATCGTTACAACCGTTCTAATTGGGTCAATCATGGACTTGGGGTACCTAACAAACTACATGAATAAAATGTCAAAAATAAAGTTAAAGGCCTCTCTGGTGGAACCCTTTTTCGCCCTTGTATATCGAATAGTCATCATCATTGACAAGTATTCAAACAAACTGAAGACTACTTTGACGACATAGTAGGATTCTATTGCGGGTCGCACCAATCGTTTTTCCTATAGTGCAGTGTGACCAACATCTGCACAGAGTAGTGTCTGCAGCACATACCTAACCTACTGTTAAAAGCTACTCTGAAGGTGCAGTTGATCCGAATAAAATGAAGGCAAAACAGATTTATCAGATAAACAGACACATACTTTGGCAGAACTTGATAGTTTTCTAATTATAATATGTAGATAATTCGTTTGAATTGGAATGAGCCGTAAGGCGGTTTATTTGTTAGAAAATTATGCGTTGGTAGGCACATTACGGATACGGGTGCCTACAGGTTTTTTTAAGTCAGGTAATTGGCACGTGGTTGAACAGTCCATAGTAAGAAAGGAGGAGGCATTTGTCCAGCAGTGGAATTCCGGGGGCTCGACAAGACAAAATGCGTAAAGTGACCACTTACAAGGCAAGAAGATGATACCCATGCTCAAGTTAAGGAATTGACATGTATATGACTATAGTTTTGAAGTCTCTCACTCCACAACTACTCTACCACCCATCTCATTACTCGATGATCGCAGCGACGTAATAATGTGAGCTATCCGTCAAGTGCGCGGGCGCAGGCCAGCGGACCACGGGGGGGAGAGGGGGGGGTTAGATAAAGGACACGGCTTTCTCAGCCAGCAACCAGCCCCGCGGCAACCGGCGACGGATGACGCTAAATCTGAGTAAATCTGCTTTGTTTGCCTGTCAACCGGCGATCGCGGGTCGGGGGTCACGTGGAAAACGCTGATACTGTCCATTTTGTGATGTCGTGGTGATGTCGCATCTGCGGCGTTCATTAATCTGTGCCGGTATTTGTGCCGTTCCAACAGCCATCGGTAGACTAGGCAGTAACTATTGTGAGAAGTCAATGCATTATTGTATCTTCTGGCATAAGGAGTGATACCTAGCTCAATCTACTTCATCTCTCCTGTCACCAAAGTTGTATATCCTAGTTTCAGAGACCTCGTCGAATAAATCCTTTAGCCTAGTTCATTAGAATCTTGACAACTGTCCGTAACCTTCGACGGGTAACATAACAACAGCGCCCCACTAAGATTCCCTGTATCGAGGTACCAAAGACATAAACCAGCAAGCACAAGAAGCGTGTCAACCGATGGTCTCGTCTCAAGGATGAATAGCTTAGTTTATTCGTAAATCAAACCCAGGACCTTCAGCAGGAAGACGCTCTTACCGCTGCACCACATCGGTCACAACTTCATCGACGCCCCGCATAACCAACTTTCCTCTTGGAACTTAACCTCGTTTCCTGTGTCGCCAAGTAATCACAAGTTCACAAGATCACAAGACCCGACCCTTGTACGTTGAGCCCGGATTGAGCTCCAAATATGGCGGCGAACAGTAAAAATAATGCCGGCATTAGGAAGTTAATGGGACCCGCAGTTTAGTGGATGGAGTAGTAAAATAAAGTGATCGTCGGGACTTGTGAGTCTTGTGACAGCCCGTCTTGTACTGTTGTTGCTAGCACAGATTTCAAGTGGTCAAATTACAATTGCTTATTTGGACGACATCATATTAATTTGAGTGCTTCTAGAAGGGTTCAAAGAACTTAGAAATGGTAATTGTTTCAAATTTTGGCGGTCACACAATATAATGACGTAAATATTAAAACGGGGTTCTTACCGCGATGTATAGGGCAATTCAAATAAAATAATAAATCGCAGTAAGAACCCCGTTTTAATATTTTTGATATTAGTAAAAGTTGCTGCTTTTAAATGAAAAATGTCGTCTATATCTATGGGATTATTCATCTCGTCCTTCCCTCTAATCATCATCATTATTACCTACTGCAGGATATTATAGGTCTCTACTCGATTGCGCCACTTCTCGCTCTTCTGTCACAGAATATATAATAGTACTAGCTTCTGTGCTAATCTTATCTATTGATTGAGACCCGGTTGATTTGATGATGTCATCTGAAACCGGACTGATGGTCTGCCCACTGGTCTTTTTGCTTCCTTTGACGACCACTCTGTGACTGATTTGGTTTACCATCCGTTCGGCAATTAACCATAACCAAAAAAGTCACAACAGTCCATTGCTGGACATGGGCCTCCCCCTATATCGGGGGGTATTGCCATACTCACCACGCTTGGCGACCGTAGTGCAAGATGTTGAACTGACAGGGAGCGCTGCTGCCCATTCCCTGGATGATTGATTATCCCTTAGTCGCTTTTTACGACACCCACGGATAGAATTGGGGTGATGCTATTCTGAGCCGGCATCACACGGAAATTAAGTATAGCGTATTATTTAATTACTCCTGCTGTCTTTTCCTTCCTGTCTATTCAATGAGACCCGTAGGCTCGCTGTAAATATCCATGATTTACTTGATTAGATCCGACTATAATAATTTTAATACACATAAAACTCCATATTTGTGTTGAACCATTAATTTTATGATTATTTGCTTAACTCGACGAGATAATAAAATATCGTTTTAATTGTTTGGTTCTAATTCTAAGCACGAGCTGAGTTCTCGATTAAATTATTATTGAGTTGAACTTAATTTTCTCAAGTATATTTTATCATCATTATTAAGTAAGTTAGTAGGTAAAGTAGCCGTGTGATGCCGGCTTAGAATAGCATCACCCCAATTCTGCCCGTAGTAGTCGTAAAAAGCAACCAAGGGTTTGGGAAAGAATGGGCAGCAGCGTTACTTGTGAATAAAACATCTCACACTGCGCTCGCCAATCCGCCTGCCACGCATGTCCATGATGCCTATGTCCAGCTGTGGACCGCTGTGGCAAGGTAAGTAGGTATCTTCTCTCATTTTAACTTTTTTCCAAAACTGAGTGCATCCGCTTTGAGCTTTTTGTTTACCCTGTTGTTGGCCGATAGAGAATGCTGCGTGGCATTGGGCTGCCCAACCGTCATGTCGAGAGCAACTGAGACCGACGACTGAACGTTTCCTCCGAAGCCCGAGCCATCTTTCTTTCGATGTTGTTATAACCTCTGCCCCGTGTTGAAAACTTCGTGCTCCGAATATGAGCTTGAATACTCCTTTGACAGTCTACCTACCCTGTAAGTCGTTTTGTTGCTATCTTCTTTTCTAGACATTATGACGGCAAACAACCCGATGACCCCTCAGTGTCAGAATTATCAAACCGACTACTAATACTACCTTAACATGGTTGTGTATCTAACGAATATCGTCTAAGTTATCTTACACGTCGGTTTAACGTGCCCTCCGAAGCCCGAACCATCTTTCTTTCGATGTTATTATAACCTCTGCCCCGTGTTGAAATCCTTGTGCTCCGAATGTGAGTTTGAGTAATGGCTGCGATCCGTCATCGGCGCCCGCGCAGCCGACGCGGTATAATCCCTTGACGCACTACCTACCCCACAAGTCTCCGATGTTATTATAACCTCTGCCCCGTGTTGAGATCCTCTTGCTCCGTATGTGAGCTTGAATAATGGCTGCGATCCGTCATCGGCGCCCGCGCAGCCGACGCGGTATAATCCCTTGACGCTCTACCTACCCCACAAGTCTCCGATGTTATTATAACCTCTGCCCCGTGTTGAAAACCTCGTGCTCCGAATGTGAGCTTGAGTAATCCGACGAGGTATAATCCCTTGACGCTCTACCTACCCCACAAGTCTCCGATGTTATTATAACCTCTGCCCCGTGTTGAAAACCTCGTGCTCCGAATGTGAGCTTGAGTAATCCGACGAGGTATAATCCCTTGACGCTCTACCTACCCCACAAGTCTCCGATGTTATTATAACCTCTGCCCCGTGTTGAAAAACTCGTGCTCCGTATGTGAGCTTAGATACTCCTTTGACACACTATCTACCCTGTGATTCGCTTTGTTGCTATCTTCTTCAGTTGACACTAAATTGACGAGCAACCCTATGAATTCTTGAGACAGTATTAAGCCACTACTAGTTGTAGACCTCAGTCATGGTTGGCTGATAACGACTAAGTTTTAAGAGCAATCGGGACTGACGACTGAACCTACTCTCCGAAGCACGAACCATCTTTCTTCGGATGTTATTTATTATAACCTCTGCCCCGTGTTGAAAACCTCTTGCTCCGTATGTGAGCATGAATACTCCTTTGATAGTCTACCTACCCTGTAAGTCGCTTTGTTGCTATCTTCTTCATTTGACACTTGACGAGCAACCATGAATTCTTGTGTCAGTGTTATTAAGCCACTCCTAGTTGTAGACCTCAGTCATGGTTGGCAGGTAACGACTACGTTTTAAGAGCAATCGGGACCGACAACTGAACGTGTCCTCTGAAGCACAATCTTCTCTCGATGTCATTATAACCTCTGCCCCGTGTTGAAATCTCCGTGCTCCGTATGTGAGCTTGAATAATGGCGGCGATCCGTCATCAGCGCCCGCGCAGCCGACGCGGTATAATCCCTTGACGCTCTACCTACCCCACAAGTCTCCGTTGTTGTTATAACCTCTGCCCCGTGTTGAAAACCTCGTGCTCCGAATGTGAGTTTGAATAATTGTGGCGATCCCTTGACGCTCTACCTACCCCGCAAGTCTCCGATGTTATTATAACCTCTGCCCCGTGTTGAAATCCTCGTGTTCCGTATGTGAGCTGAATAATTGCCGCGATCCGTCATCGGCGCCCGCGCAGCCGACGCGGTATAATCCCTTGACGCTCTATCTACCCCACAAGTCTCCGATGTTATTATAACCTCTGCTCCGTGCTGAAACCTCGTGCTCCGTATGTGAGTTTGAATAATGACGTCGATCCTTCATTCATTCACTTGACGCTCTACCTACCCCACAAGTCTCCGTTGTTGTTATAACCTCTGCCCCGTGTTGAAATCCTGTGCTCCGCATGTGAGCTTGAATAATGGCTGCGATCCGTCATCGGCGGTCGCGAATTGACAGCAGACAGACTTGACGAAATGATAAGGGTTTGTAGTACCTACTACGATACCTTAAAAACAGAGTTCTAATTCCGTGATCATGGCCCATAAAACTAAGTTGAAATATCGGACAATTCAAATCAAAATCATATCGCGTCGGTATGCACCCCATTTTTACTATTTAGAGTGACTTGAAATGTTGGCAAAGTCCACCGTCAAAAATAGATGTTATAGAGTGCAACCGTGCCCTCCGAGCTTGAATAATGGCTGCGATCCGTCATCGGCGCCCGCGCAGCCGACGCGGTATAATCTCTTGACGCACTACCTACCCCACAAGTCTCCGTTGTTATTATAACCTCTGCCCCGTGTTGAAATCCTCGTGCTCCGAATGTGAGCATACATACTCCTTTGACAGTCTACCTACCCAATAAGTCGTTTTGTTGTCAGAATTTATCAAATCGACTACTAATACTACCTCTGACATGGTTGTGTATCTAACTGACTGAATATCGTCTTAGTTACCTAGACGACGGTTTAACGTGCCCTCCGAAGTCCGAACCATCTTTCTTTTGATGTTATTATAACCTCTGCCCCGTGTTGAAAACCTCGTGCTCCGAATGTGAGCTTGAATAATCTACGCAGCTGACGCGGTATAATCCCTTGACGCACTACCTACCCCACAAGTCTCCGTTGTTATTATAACCTCTGCCCCGTGTTGAAATCCTCGTGCTCCGAATGTGAGCATACATACTCCTTTGACAGTCTACCTACCCAATAAGTCGTTTTGTTGTCAGAATTTATCAAATCGACTACTAATACTACCTCTGACATGGTTGTGTATCTAACTGACTGAATATCGTCTTAGTTACCTAGACGACGGTTTAACGTGCCCTCCGAAGCCCGAACCATCTTTCTTTTGATGTTATTATAACCTCTGCCCCGTGTTGAAATCCTCGTGCTCCGTATGTGAGTTTGAATAATGGCTGCGATCCGTCATCGGCGCCCGCGCAGCCGACGCGGTATAATCCCTTGACGCTCTACCTACCCCACAAGTCTCCGTTGTTATTATAACCTCTGCCCCGTGTTGAAAACGTCTTGCTCCGTATTTCCTTTGACACTCTACCTACCCCACAAGTCTCCGATGTTATTATAACCTCTGCCCCGTGTTGAAATCCTCGTGCTCCGTATGTGAGTTTGAATAATGACGTCGATCCTTCATCGGCGCCCGCGCAGCCGACGCGGTATAATCCCTTGACGCACTACCTACCCCACAAGTCTCCGATGTTATTATAACCTCTGCCCCGTGTTGAAACTTCGTGCTCCGTATGTGAGCTTGAATACTCCTTTGACAGTCTACCTACCCTGTAAGTCGTTTTGTTGCTATCTTCTTCGGTTGACACTAAGTTGACGAGCAACCCTATGAATTCTTGTGACAGTATTAAGCCACTACTAAACTAGTTGTAGACCTCAGTCATGGTTGGCTGGTAACGACTACGTTTTAAGAGCAATCGGGACCGGCGACTGAACGTGTCCTCCGAAACCCGAACCATTTTTCTTTCGATGTTATTATAACCTCTGCCCCGTGTTGAAAACCTCGTGCTCCGTATGTGAGTTTGAATAATGGAGCTGATCCGTCATCGGCGCCCGCGCAGTCGACGTGGTATAATCCCTTGACGCTCTACCTACCCCACAAGTCTCCGATGTTATTATAACCTCTGCCCCGTGTTGAAACCTCGTGCTCCGTATGTGAGCATGAATACCCCTTTGATAGTCTACCTACCCTGTAAGTCGTTTGTTCCTATCTTCTTTTACCCGATGACCCCTAAGTGTCAGAATTATAAAACCGACTACTAATACTACCTCTGACATGGTTGTGTATCTAACGAATATCGTCTTAGTTATCTTAGACGACGGTTTAACGTGCCCTCCGAAGCCTGAACCATCTTTCTTTCGATGTTATTATAACCTCTGCCCCGTGTTGACATCCTCGTGCTCCGTATGTGAGCATGAATACTCCTTTGACAGTCTACCTACCCTGTAAGTAGTTTGTTGCTATCTTCTTCTCTAAACAATAGTACGGTAACACGGTAACCAACCCGATGACTCCTCAGTGTCAGAATTATCAAACCGACTACTAATACTACCTTAACATGGTTGTCTATCTAACGAATATAGTCTTAGTTATCTTAGACGACGGTTTAACGTGCCCTCCGAAGCCCGAACCATCTTTCTTTCGATGTTATTATAACCTCTGCCCCGTGTTGAAATCCTGTGCTCCGAATGTGAGCTTGAATAATAGCTATCCGTTATCGGCGCTCGCGCAGCCGACGCGGTATAATCCCTTGACGCTCTACCTACCCCACAAGACTCCGTTGTTATTATAACCTCTGCCCCGTGTTGAAAACCTCGTGCTCCGAATGTGAGTTTGAATAATGGCGCGATTCGTCATCGGCGCCCGCGCAGCCGACGCGGTATAATTGGGCGAACGCCATTTGTTACTGCTTGTTTTAGAGCGTGTGCTTTGATTGTGTGGCTTTGGTGGATTGTATGAATGTTTAAATATTCTATAACTAAAAAACAGCAAATATTTTTAGAGTAAACCAGTCCATAAAACGGAACAACTTTCCCGAAGGAGCAAAGGTTGAAATGTGAACAGAAGTTTTCGGCCTCTTATGCAAAATGTGTTGGTCAGGGTAATTTCTTACTTCCACCTGAATTCCACCTATACCTACCCTTAAAGATAGTGGTTCAGTTTCATGAACTTTTGGCTCTTAAAATATTTGCAGTATTTTCTTTGTATAAAAAAAAACTTTTATATGTATAATTTATTGCGGGTTTATCAACCGCGACATAGCCTACGAAAGAATAAAAATTACTGGTATTTTTGTCAAGGATTAGCCTTTGATGTCCCACAACATCGCGAAAATACGACTAATCGCGACGACCTATCCTACTGTAATGTCAGTAGAGTCATAGTGAAATACCTTCAGCATAAGAATATTGCTAGTTTTTATTTTTATGTTCAAAACTTACCAAATCTAATTGCAACTCAGAACACTAGCCCACCAACTAGTTTAATAAAAATACCACTTTTAGTTCAGTAAATCTCATCGTTCCAATATTTCGAGCCACATATTATACGTGAACTATAACCTGGCAATACTAATGCATATATTTGTAAGTTAATTATTATAATCAGCTTTTTGTGGCGCAAAGAAAAACGTGGTAAGTATTAATTTTAATTTATCATGTCGGGTTTGACGTTTAAAGGTCAGACGCGGAATATTTGGGTGATTAGTGCGGTACAGTTTGACTTATTACTAAGCCTATAAAATATGCATGTTGAAAAATAATCAGCTGAGAATCTAGATTTTTAGAGCACATAAATCATAGTTATATCTAGTCTAATGTGGGTATTCCCAAAAAGATCATTATTTTCAGTTTTTAAGTAGTATTATGTACTTATACATACAATACAACATGACAAATCGATAAAACTTTTACAGGTCTGTTAAGGTGGTTCGTTACGTCATACAAACGAAAAACTGCACTTCAGTCGGGTTACACATGAGCTGTAGAGTTTCTTTTTAAAGAAACTTTATTCTGAATGATGAAGGCACACGTAAATTTGTCGCAAAACTACTTATAGTTAAAAGATAATCAGTATTTTCTGCACAATAAAATTAAACGTATTTATTGCAGCAGTAGCTCCATCTATTTTCGTAAAGTGGCGACTCGCTTTTTACGGGGAAATCTGATAATTAAAAAATTCTTTTTAGTGTTTTGCGACAATCTTATATACCCACGGGACTCCCCATCAAGTTTTTTAAACAGACTCTTGTCTCCTTTACATACATAACTCCATTGAACTTTTGTATGGAAAACGGAACGCCTTAAAAATAAATATTTTAACTATTGACAGACAATAAATATAACACAATGACAATGTTTTACCACGACGACGCTCTAAACTAAAACACTCTCAGTTTTGACTGCAAGGAATATTATTAACTGAAGTTTTTGACAATAGTTTAGAACAGTTCTCTCTTCAGTGGATTTCACTTCTCCAGCCGCTGTAGCTGTATAGAAATGGAAATTCCTGTCGTTTCAAAACAAATGCTTATATGCCATAACGCTGTATTGGATTAGCTTTAAAAACAGATCTGTAAACCTTTTAGTCAAATAAATTATTGTTATTATTTATTACTAGCGGCACGTAAGCGGTTTTATCCGCTGTAACTCATTTTTCCGCGGAAAAAAACATTTTCCGATATGTGTTATACATAAAAACCTTTCCCTTGATGCACGTGTTAAAAAAAATAACAATAATATCCTTCACGTGGTTTAGGAGGACTTAGCGAATTCCACGACAGATAAATAAATGCAAAAAAAAAGCGGCCAAGAGCGTGTCAGACACGCTCACAAATAGGGTTTCGTAGTCAACGTTTAAATATCAGGTCTTTCAGTGTTACAAAGTTAATTTTGTTGCTGGTTTGTTTGCAGCTGTATGATTACCAACCGCATATTGCAAAACTTTGATATTTCCATAATCTTAAGTGGTGCAGTATTTGATATAGTTTTCATGGTAACTTCGATAATTGCCCCCCTTTCACATGTATGGGAAGGGGGTCCAAAAAACATTTAAAATTCTCAACATTTCTAAATTTGGGTCAACACGATCTATCTTCACACCCAATTTAATTTTTGATAGCTCTAAAACTGACGGAGTTATGAGAGCGCGGCATACAGACAGACAGACTTACCGAAACTATAAGGGTTTCTAGTAGACTATGAAACCCTAAAAAGCGACTTCCTTTTATGTTATGTGTAAATAATCTGTTTAAAAGCAGTTAAAGTAGTATTTCCAAAAATATAAAAATCGTCCTTACTCCACTTTCCACGCTGAACCAGATGATCGATACGAAGCAAGGTTGTGATAGCTCAATCGATTCCAAAGGCGCGCGTTCACGGGCTCATGAATAAAAAAAACATTAAAAACCTAGTGTGAACATTACGGGTCAATGTTTATATTGAACACGCGGCCGTTTAGAAACGATACCGATCGGTTTTTTGTCCAAATGAACGGTAAAGGTGTAAATTAGACGGTTTAAGAGATAAGCACTTTTGGTCTAGTTTAAAAACTAATATTTTATTATGTGCAGACCATGTATGCTGGAAAATATTGTGTAATATCGTAATACCGCAATAATGACATTGATAATACTGGCAATACTGATTGTTGACTGAAATTTTAGCTAAAATACGAAAGTTCGTTATGGCGATCTTTCCTTCATCAATATTTTCAAACTGCGAAAACTAGGTAATAATCAACAATCCATTTATTCGAATCGATATTGTATTCGGCCGTTGACGCTCCGCCTACCCCGCAAGGGATGAAGGCGTGATTTAAATTGGTACAGCTATATTCGTATTTTCGATCGTGATTACTCCTACTTATTATATGAAACAGCTGATATTTTATTCGTAATTACACAGGACCGATTTTTCGATGGTTCAGCCAGGGATCATTCATAAATTCAGGTTGTTTGTAGCTTGTTGGATAATCCACACTGTATAAATATTGCGCTTTACACATATAAATTATTACTTTTATAACCAATGTTTATAACCGTAAATTTTGGTTTTGTTGCCACTTATTTGTGTTTTTTTTTATCTGTTTATGTAAGTTACAGTTCCATATGTGGATGCTTCTTATTAGCCTGTTTGTATCTAAAATCGTACTACTTTATGTAAATTGGTGCTGTAAGCATTCGTCAAAAAATAAAAATAAAATATAACGTCTGTTTCGACGTAATTATATTCGTCTAGCGCGTGCATTGGATTGGAACATACAAATTTTACATCAAAATATTTGACAAATGCTTCAGTCGACGCTTGGTCGACGCAGCATTGTGCGATATTTTTGCACTAACTGATGCGTCCGTCAAACCGTTCTACATAAATCGTATTAGTATAAAAATAAGATGGAAAATCGTATGTTTCAAACGCAACAAATAGCGCTGCGCAAAAATAACGCACAAACGGAGGTTATGCCCAAATAAGAGGTCTATAGTCTAAGGTCTATAGTGTCTGTAATGTAATGATGAGATAGGTTTAAGCAAAATGTCACGTCGAAGACTGCTCTATCATGTTTACCACGACAAGTGGTTAAATAAATAACATCAGCTTAGTGCCATCTTCACCTCTGCATAACCTTTGACCGCTTGGCTTAATAACTTTATCGGGGGGCTTGTTCACAAACTGTGTTCTTCGCGACAAGTACCTACATCAACCTAGATTCTAGATGGGATTCTATGTCCTAGAATATTTTCTGATAACTCTTAGGTAGGTACAGCATAATAATTTAGCACCTGGTCGACCGAGATTCCTCGGTTTTTCAACAGATGGTGATGTTAATTTATATGAAACCCCCAAAAAATAACGATGAAATAAAGATTTTTGAAAAATGAATCTTGTCTAGATCGATATTTTATATCACCCCCAAAATTTCCGAGATCCTGATTATTAATTTTTGCTCGTTTAAAGGTATAAGATAAGTACAATTTTCGGCAGTTGCGTTGTAACATTCTCCTGCTTAGTCTTCCAAAGAAAGGGCATATCTAGCTGTACATACAGCCCTTATTTTTACTTCACAAGGGATAAAAACATGATTTTATATCGGGTGCCAGGGTATATGCCGTGTGGTCACTTAGAATAGCATCACCTTAGTACCTATCTTCCCATGGGTGTCGTAAGAAGCGATTATTGGATTTGAGAGTCGATGCGTACCTACTTATTGCAATTTTAGACGACAGGTTGAACACCCGTTACTATAGTGATATACAATCTTCTGAATGACTCTCAAACTTTTGTTAGACGTGTTGTAAATAGCCGTTTTTCATCCGTCTGCGCTCTGCGTACCCTGAAAGGGATATAGGCGTGATATATGTGTGTGTGTGTTTATTTCGGTAAGATTATTGATTTCAATCCCTGTCCAAACAAGTCGTATGTAGGTATTTTCACGAATTTACAAACTGGAAAATTATTTCTTCGAAAGCGACAACGCCACGTTGCATGTCGGAGTGGAACAACAAAGTCATTAATTTTTAAACATTAGTTGATAACATCAGACTATTGATTGTTTTAGCCCAACTAAAAATATTCTATCTTGAACAATCCCTTTTCAGACTACAAAGTGTAACAAAAATAAATAACTGAAAATATTTCAAGGATTTCGAACTATACGAACCTGAACAACTTTTTCTAAGGTAGAACATAGTTCGAAATATGAAAAATATCCTTATTTGTCTAAAGTTGGCTTTGGTATGGGAGGTCTAGACTATTATTAAACTAGCTCTGCTGATTCTTACCTAAAATGATTTCAGTCGGAGATATCGTCCGAATTTCGACAATTTAAATTATCTGTCTAACCACGAAATCAAATAACCATACAGAACTAAATCTAATCCCAAATAAGTAATTTTTCACCCAGAATGACAGTTTCTTACAAATCATCGGGTTGAAACTGTATGGTACATTTTGTATGGAGACCTTTGACCCCTTCTCAACATCGGACCACCCGTACCATACAAATGGCCCACTTAGTGATTCCATACAACAAAGGTGGATTAACGTAGTTCATTAGATGTGTAGTGAAATTATGATGTAACATCTTTATGAATTTTATCTGTAAACTTAGTAGACAAGTGGATGTGTTAAAAAACAAAAACGCGACGGCGGTAATTTTAAAGTAGTATTACCACGTATTACTATTACTATAATATACTGTAAAAATCCGCCATCTTGAATTTATAGTTTTTTCTATAGCCAGTGTCACTCGCGCTGGTGAGACGAATCTAACGGCACCTCATATGTCAAAATCCAACTATCCGTTTGGGCTGTGGCCCGTGAAAAAAAATTTTCTTGTCCACATACATACCTACATATATACTCTCGAAAAACATAACCGTCCTTCTGAGGCAGTCGGGTAAAAAGAGGAACAAAATAGAAAATTTACAGTGTCACATTTAAACAAACCGAAAAATCGCAACCAAATCAAGTATAACTACCGTTGTAAACCATAATAAGATCATTAGTTGTGAAAGTAAAAACTTTACTCAGCAATAATAGTTTGATAGTCTATTTAAATGTTCACAAATGGTCAGTTGTAAATGTGTAATTAATAAAATAATTAAACTGAGACACTCGTCTAAGGCGGTTTACACACACACCCGGCGATATTATGGTTCGTTCCACTATGTAAACGACAACATGTGACAGCCGCAATTTGATGCGGCGACCTGTGCCATGATATCCGGTTTTTGTATGGTATTCGTCTTAGATTATACATAAGCAAGCTACAAAATGCGCCTAAGAAATTAGAACGGTTGTCAGTAGTTAAGAACACAACCTCTGTCCGTCAGTATCAAAACGCCAGTGAAATCACTACTGAAACTCCTTCTCATACATTTGACGTAGGTATCTAAGGCTTACTTTCGGCGCAGGGCGATACGCGCACTCTATAGCATGCTTATGTATACTCTAAGCTTTCGTCCAAAACCGGATCCGGAAAATCATATGGTGTGTGTGTAAATAATCTTAAATGATGGCCGAAATAAACAGTAATTTTGTGTTATAAATAACTGCATATTATTGCTTAAATTAATTACGACACCTGCCAATGTTGGTTTTAAAATGCATTAAATAGCAACTTAAAGGAGTTAGTGTAAGAATTAAATTCTGTAGGCGTTATTAAGACTCTGCAAAAGGCTTTTTAAGGTTGTTGGTTTTTGTATTGAATTCAAGCAATCGTTTAGGCATATTTTTATTAAAATTTTTGTGCGATCATTATTGACTTGATTGACTCCGATTTAAATAGCATATGGGAGCCTTGAAATCTTCTTGTCAATTGAATGTTTATAAACTTCCATGCACAGAACTGCGGTAAAAAAAAAATCTCGAGTAGGTACAAGTAAATTGTTATCGTAGTAAATTCATAGTGGATTTTCGATTGAGCCTTATTTTTTTTATCTGATACCTACATTCATATATCACGCCTATATTTCTTGCGGGGTAGGGAGAGCTACGATTGACACCACGCCTGACAAATGATTCATTGTCATTCATAAGACTGTGTATCGCCAGTATCACCACAAAGAAAGGTTGTCAGACTGTCACCTAAACTCGCAATACACATAAATAGGTAGGTCGAATAAATTTACTAGTTCCATATAGCTGAATTCATTTTAGAAATATCATAGAAATTATCTTTGATACGAAAGAATAACAAACCAATTATTCCCATACAATTCCAAATATCAAGTTAAGCTTTTAAGTCGTACAATTGAATGTGGGGTCATCGGTTCATATTTCGCCGATAACTTTTAATGACTCTTTCATAGCCATACAAAATCGTGACCATACAAACCCTAGACACAGTACATAATGTAGGCTAAGGCAGTAGCGTAACTCGACCCTTTCCTGGGAATCACTTACTCTCACTTGAAGCATAATGATTAGCACCTTTGGGTAGCGTGAAATTCGAAGCTCATAGGCTATTTTTCACCGCGGGAAAATTCCTCACCTATTTTCTCATAGACGGTGTAAATACAGTCAGCCGATCACGATTTTGTACGGGGCCAAAAAAATTTTGTCTCCTGAAATATTGTCCAATGGAAAGTGGTTCAGTTTAATGATCTGAATGCACCATACCTATCAGTATTCAGAAAGCCGTTTATAGTAATTTATTCAGTTGTAGCTTTAAAGCGACAACTTCAACTGTCATCCGATGAGATTTGGCGAAATGCCGCGTGCCTCTGTGTGCGTGAGTTTCTCAGAATTTGCATGAAGTTTTCCTACTGTTCTAGCCTGTACATGTACTGTGTCCCAGAGTGGGAACACTGCATGGTGAACTAGGTATGTCAGGCATGGTTCACAGTTGTTCTTGTTGCCACGATTAAACTGTAAACATCTAAATATGGTTGTGCCTCTATTGGAATTGTTTTTCCAGTGGAAGGGAATAAAAACAGAAGTAGGTTAATCCGTGAGTTAATCTTGGGAACTCACATGAAATATAACCATCGTCATCTGCCTGCCTTTATCCCAAATCAGTTGGGGTCGGCACAACATGTTTTTCTTTTACTGTATGTCAAATTTTTACAATATCTTAGATGGGGTGACGCATTCGGAGCTAGGGAAATGCTGCAACAAATTGTATTGTAAATCTCTAAATCTCAAAATATTCTTCAGTGTTCTTCTTTTTTATTTTTTGTCAACAATCAATTTAGTCAGTGTCATGTGAAATCACTTTAGTCAGTTGGCTACCTACTACCTATAACAAAATGAGCTATAGATGATTATGATGGAACTCCCATTGATAGAGATTTATCAAGATCAAGTTTACAGATTTATTAAGTGGTAAAAGATTGATTAACAAAGTCAATTAAAGATCGATTGCCTTTCAAATCGATAATTGAGCTATTTGCTACTTTATTAGGTCAGTTCAGTAGAAGCGGAAGTTCTTATTAATTTCTTAAACTTGTTTTAATCAAATCATTGATCTTGAAGAATCTTCAGGAGGAGGATTCTACTAAAACAGTTGCCGTGTGGTAATGGCTAAGAAAACTGCTACCCCTTCTAGTCCACTCAGGGTGTTTCGTAAAAGGCGACGTACCTAGATTTTTTAGTCTTGCTTGGCTGAATATCTATCAAATATGGTCAACCGCATGGTGGTGGTGATACAAAATAAAAAAACCTTCCCAAAGCAGGTTGACGTGAGTGAGGCGAGCGGTCGGTCATAAAACATTGTCAAGTCCTTTTGCAAAATTATTTTGGACTGTAACAAAGCATGTTGCGCTAACCCAAACTGATTTGGGATTATGGCAGGCAAATGATTCTAAATTATCACCACATCAGCCCATAGTAGGTACTCCACTTACTTATAAGCCTTTTATATCTAAGGCATATATTTATGCGTTCGTAAAATACTTCAATGGGTGCATGGACAAGGCATTTACTTTATTGAAACTGAAAAACTTTCACCAAGACTACATACAGTAGGCAACACAGGTCGTAACAGAAACACCCCACCAAGATGAGCCAAGCGAATTAAAAAACTTCATATATTATAATACACGTATGCATATACGTATGAATAAATGTATTATTATATAATATTATGTATGCATTTAAGCATGATATTAAGATAAGGCGCGTTGCTGTCAGACTTATGCATGATTTTGTAGTTGTAAAAAACTAAACTTACCTACCTATTTAGGTAACTAACCAAAATACTGCAATACAGAATCATACTATGATTATCTGTTACAGTTTTGTGTATGTCACATATGTTTGACGTCACTTTCGGATTTTTAATGTGCTACGCACTTCATCGCTGACAAAATATTTTCAACAGTACAGAATACCGTGCCACTTTTCTCCACATAAAATGATTACTAGAATCAGAGCTCCATACTGATATGTGACCTGTATAATTAACACTAACTAGAGGTGAGTCTGTAATAAACTTTCAAGTTCTAATTAAATCTGTGATATGATTTGATTGAGTGTGTAATTGGAAATAGCCTGCTAAGCAGACGCGTATTGTTGCCAGGCTTCTCCACCGATTTTAGACAGTTTGGCCTTTTGAAATTAAACGGTTTTTGACAAAAAGGGACGGTTTTTACCCGACTGTCTCGGGAGGGTTATGTTTTTCGAGAGTTTCATAAAAATATTTCCTTATGACTATTATGAGTTCATACATACCTAGGTACTAAAATAAAGTAACAAAAACAAACACGTTCCTATTTTAAACAAGCCAGTATCTCGCTACTACTTTTGTTCCCCTCATGCGCTTATTACTCACCCACACCTATTAGACGGCAAGAGAGCATAGGTACCTACATACTGATCAGTACCTACTGGTAGGCACATCTCTCGTATGTAACATAAAACATTCTGAAAGTTAATCCAGTCACCAACAAAGACGTTGGTAGAGCGGCTGTAAAATTTAATTACATTTTCTGATACACAAATGATTACTTTTTTTTTTTATAAATAATGGGTAAGCATTTGTCCGCAATCTCACCTGATGTTAAGTGACGATGCAGACGATGATGGAACATGCTCGCCCAGATAATGCCTATTCACTCTCGCCTTGAAAAGGCCCAGGTTATAACGTTCCGGAAACAGATCCGCAGGCAGGGGGTTCCACTCCTTAGCAGTTCGCATTAAAAATGTAGAAGCGAAGCGACTGCGATAGCGATGTTACTGACGTAGTTTTCTAAATCAGAGGATGTCTTTCCTATACTATCTGAAAAGGGATAGTGAATGGAAATGGACTCAATATGGACGGTTCCTCACCAAAATGGACGGAAACCGTTCGTTTTGGGTCAGTCTGGCAACGCTGGCCGATGCGTATTTCGGAGGTCACGACCTTTTTATTCTGACCTTTTCTATTAATTGATGCGCTTTGCTTCCTGAAGTGGATAATAATAATTTTATCATTTATAACAATATTAATAAGAGGCTTTTTAAATAATTCGAAAGAAAATTTAAAGCCAACCGATTTCACATACAATCTACATGTTTTTTTGTGGAAACCCTGCTGTAAAATATTGCTATTGTTACCCGAAAAAATAAGACTTTCTAGAAATGAAAGAGTTTTAAAAGTCGGTCTATAAATATTACTGGTAGAAATAAAATAAAAAAGCAAATTATTCGATATGCTGATAGAACTTTGTAACTTTTTTGATCTGAAGCCGGCATTATTTTTATTGCAATATCGAAATAAAATCTGGGTAAACAGCTGCACCTTATCGATTGAGTGTAATAATTGGATAGTATAACATAATATTGTGCTACAAATGAAATATGTTCCTATATAGGTATTTAACCTGGCACGACAGAACTCAGAATAGTCGGAATAACCTCCCACAGTGGTCCAAATAGTGGCAGAGCTGGGGCTAATTCGTGCTCGCCATGTCACAATGCCCCATAATTCTTGCATTGGGTGTTCGGAGCACAGAGCAGTGTGAGATAACAGAGAAAACTGTAAGTATTTGGACCAGGGTGGACCATATAGTGGTCCACATTGGTCCAAATAGTGGCAAAGCTGGGGCTAATTCGTGCTCGCCATGTCACAATGCCCCATAATTCTTGCATTGGGTGTTCAGAGCACAGATCAATGTTAGACTACAGAGAAAACTGTAAGTATTTGGACCAGGGTGGACTAAAGTGGTCCAAATAGTGGCAGAGCTGGGGCTAATTCGTGCTCATCTGTCACAATGCTCCATAATTTTTACATTGGGTGTTCAGATCACAGAGCAGTCTTAGACAACAGAGAAAACTGTAACTATTTGGACCAGAGTGGACCATAGTTGTCTACAATGGACCATAGTAGTCCAAATAGTGGCAGAGCTGGGGCTAATTCGTGCTCGCCATGTCACAATGCCCCATAATTCTTGCATTGGGTGTTCAGAGCACAGAAAAATGTAGACAACAGAGGAAGTTGTAAGTATTTGGACCAGACTGGACCATAGTGGTCCACAGTGGTCCAAATAGTGGCAGAGCTGGTGCTAATTTGTGCTCGCCATGTCACAATGCCCCATAATTCTTGCATTGGGTGTTCGGAGCACAGAGCAGTGTTGGACAACAGAGAAAACTAACTATTTGGACCAGGGGGGACCATAGTGGTCCACAGTGGTCCAAATAGTGGCAGAGCTGGGGCTAATTCGTGCTCGCCATGTCACAATGCCCCATAATTCTTGCATTGGGTGTTCAGAGCACAGAGCAATGTAGACAACAGAGGAAATTGTAACTATTTGGACCAGGGTTAGACCATAGTGGTCCAGAGCATAGATGAGTCTCCAACGGCAGAGAAAAAAGTACCTAAGATAGAGACCTATAAATTTTTTAATTGATACTGAAGCATTGATATACATATTTTTGATATGGCTTTCAAAACTACTTCTTTTTACAGGCATAATTATATTGAAATAAAAATCTAATCTAACCTAACCTGACCTAACCTTAAAAATGACATATTTTATATAAGTAGTTACTTAAAGTAACTGTACCTAAGTTTAATAATGGATATTACTTATCAGGATGTGGATATTATTAATTTGTGTAGTTTTAAAAGATAGTAGTTTTATAGGTATAATGATCATTGCGACAAGCTATAATATAGATAATAAATGGAAAAACATAAATGACGGGTTTATAAGCCATTAAACATATAAAATTTGTCACGCGACGCTTGTTTTAGTTTAATTAGAGTTTAGATGAATAATATTATTAGAAAAACTATGCACTTTATCTGATATATATCACCGTAATATTACACAGAACATAACAATATGTTTTGCTAAATTATAATTTGTCGTAATATTTTAAGACATACGCACGAATCATAATTTAACGTATAAATTTTCTGAATATTACAATATTAAGCAGTAAAACTGTAAAGTTGTCAACTCGCGTTCTAATTGGTCGAATGTTATCTTATTGCCATTTCGTAGGTTCTCGCACGTAAGCAAAGAGTGTTTTTGGGATTATTTTCTTATTTCGTGTTATTTTCGTAAGTTAACATGAGTGATTTTCAACACGAGATCATAAAAGTTGATCAGTTTTGTGAGGAGAACACGTTCTTAAAATATTAGGATGCAATTAAATGTAACCATTCATTTAAGCACGTTACCCAACAGTCTGAATTTTGTTGGTGTTTCATTTGACAGTTACCTCTGTCCCGCAAAGTGATCTACGCATTTCGCAATGCTACAAAATGGCATACGGTGCTGTTCGGATAGAGTAGAGAAAAAAGGATGGTCTCTGACCCCAGGTCACACTCGGAGATGCAGGTGAATATTAATTACGACGGTATTTGTACCATTCTCGACCACAAAGTGGTTCTCAAAAGCACCTCAAGATTTTCCGACGTTTTACCGGATAAGTTTTTTTTGTCAACGAATCCTTTGTGAAAATCGGATATCATGGTACACGCTACCGCATCATGTTGCGGCTGTGACAGTTTGTAATTTTCCTTTGAGCATATTTCCTATGTTCCTTGGGGAAAGCTGTTCAGTTCACCCCTCAGAATATTTGCAGTTGATTTTTTTACATCTTGTATTAAGTCAGTCATCATTTGTTAGGTAGCTGTCACGCACCGTCACGGTGCCTGCCTAGGAAATGTAAAGAACCTAAAAACACAAATGGGGAGAAAAACTCAAAGCCTATTGCAGATAGCAACAGGTGCAAGTGTGCCTTAATGACATAATGACAACCAATAACAAGGAAGGAACTAAACTTTGACATAGACATATTTTCGACCAATCACAGAAAAAAGACACACTCGTGAGTGGCGCCATTACTCCTCCAGTTTTCTACCTCAGATCGCCAGAGGGTCCAAGTCCCCGTGTGAAATTATCAAGTCCAATCCAATATAGTTTAATTTAAAGCATCACCATCTTACGGATTACTTATTACCTAAATATATCGCTTCGTGTAGTCGGCCGTGCGCGTGATCTATGCGCACTGTCGCAGTAACTCAACGCCCCGCTGCGCGCGCGCCGCTCGCACTCATTATTTTTAAAACACAGCGCACTTTATACGGTCATATTGACGCAAAAAGACCAGGATATATTGTTGAAAAAAACAGCTAACCCGCAAGAAAACTTAATGACCCCCAGTTATACAGGATTCCGAAGGAAGTAGGTATATATCTCTGTAGATCTCTTAGACCACCCCCCAACAAGTAATGTTAAGTGGTTACCATCTATAAAGGCTTCAATTCATTTGTGCTTTCAAGTCGTAGTAGAATAATTGGTGGGCAATTTGTTTTGTCGCAGTTAGTTTATTAAAATAAAGTGCTTTTACATTTATATTTTACCTAGGTACATAAGATTTCTTTTTTTATACTGGGTGAAATTTCACTTGACTGTGACCGATAGCGAAACAAGCTGGTTTTTCGCTATCGGTCATTAGTAAAATTTCATCCTAGTAGATTTCTTTGAAGACACTTTTAAATTCTTTTGAAAATTTAATTATTTCCACGATCAAAACTTCAGTTTAGAATCTTTGATCGTAGAAGTTGGTCATTGTTATCACTAATAGTTTCACAGCGAGTTATTTGTTAAATTATCATAGGTATATCTACCTACCTACTTATTTCATATACTTTCTACTAAGAGAGATATGTTCAAAAATCTAATTTCATATGGTACGTTTAATAACTAAGTTATAAAACTTTATGTACCTATAGGTTATCTACTATACCAAGAGATAGAAGCAGATCCACATCTGATACTTTATATGATAGTGTCTATTTAGGGAGCTGCACAGCATAATCATGTAGGTAGCGAACATACTGAATGCGACTAAATGCGGTGGTGGCGAGCTGTATGTCCACGGGAATCAGATAGTGTCTGTCAATTCGACGAGATGCGTGAGTTGCACTAGCACTATCATGTAGGTGGCGAAAACACTGAAAGCGGTAGTGACGAGCTGCATATCCACCGAAATCATAGAGTGTCTGTCTATTCGACGAGATGCGTGAGCTGTACCAGCACAATCATGTAGGTGGCGAACATATTGATTGCGACTGAATGCGGTGGCGGCAAGCTGCATGTCCACGGGAATCAGATAGTGTCTGTCTATTCGACGAGATGCGTGAGCTGCACCAGCACAATCATGTAGGTGGCGAACACACTGAATGCGGTCGTCGCGAGTTCCATGTCCACTGGAATCACTCCCGCCACGGGACGCCACAGTTGCCGCGCGTCGATGTAGCCCAGGATGTTGTTGATCCTGCTAATTTTATTCTCATCTGAAAACATGAAGTTCATTTTATATACTTGTCTACATATTTTCAAAAATCATGCCTTCATCCCTTGTAAGGGTAGGCAGAGTGTCAACGGCTGTAAACATATTAAGAAAAATCTGTGTATTGCTACAAAATCTTACATCTAATTATTATAATCAGATAACTAAGAGTTATCACTGCATTTCGTTGCAGTTTTATTAAGTTGAAAAATTAAATGAAAAATAATCTTTAGTTTTAAAATAACTTGAAACATAAAAGCTTCACTTGATCCATTTTTACCGATAGGTATCGCAAGTACTAACTAGATTATGTGACTGTAAGAAAATATCTTGTCGTATTTATTTTAATTCAAGTTTCAAAGTAGGTACCTTTTTCAGTCAATAACCTCCTATGTAGCTGAACTTTTAAATCTTCCACTTGGTACATAACCAATTGTACACTCGCGCCCGTGCAAATTATATTACTTGTAATGTTGCAGGCGTAAATTAATTCCCCGACCCACGATATGAAATCTTCCTGAAATATTAGACGCCTTTCTTCAGTTATACTTAAAAAAGTAATTAATGTTGAACTTTATGTATACAAATTGGTGAGATATTTACTTTATTTATCATGTACTCAAGCATAGTGTAGATCAAACCCATCATTTTTGGTATTTCTAGGAGCCCTAAAAGTATCTGCAACAAAAACAATTGCAAGAATTTTAAAGACAGAAATAAAAAAATATGTATATTTATTTTTTACATAATTATATTAGGTATACATATTTAGAATTCATTTGTCTGAAGCAGATTTTTTAAACTTCGCTGGTTTGTTTTAACTTGTTTATTATCTTTATTAATTATTTTGTTAAAACCTGTATTATATGTAAAAAAAAATAAACATGTTTTAATATGTGATTAGACAGTACTCACCAATTTTTCATATAGTGGCCTGATTTTTGCGTAGCATTCTGCTATGGCAACATACCGTTTGGTAAGAAGCGATACATTTAATTCTTTTTTAAAAGATTCATTTACATCTTTCAAACAGTAATAGAAGTAGCAGTATATTAAAATTGGTACGAAGAATATGTTGTCTATGCCGTTGATTAAAATGTGATGTATTATGTATGGAAAGTAGTCAAAATCACAGTCACCCGGGAAAATGATTTCACAATCCATGTAATCTACACTCAACTTTAGTGAATACCACAAGAAAGAATGTATCCAAAGTAAAATACCTATCTTCTTTTTATTTATTTTTGTTATACTCTCATCAATATTGTGCAAATCTGACAATAAATCGTAAGCAGTATATTTTGTGAATTTCGAAATAACATAAACTAATATATATTCTAAAAATTCTATTACAAACCAATCATAGTCTGCGCTTTGTGTTTTATATAAAGGTATTGCCATAATTATAAAAATGAATAGAGATATCACCATATATTCCAATTTAATTATATGTTGCAATATTACAGATATATTTTTATTGTACCCCAAGTCCACCCCAAATAGAACACACAAAATGAAGAAGAATATCTGAATAGTTTTTGGTACCTCATTTCTTGATTTAGGTATAAAGTTATTGTAGAATTTCATATCTTTTAATCTGTTTGCAAACTCATTTGAACCTTTGAAATCTGTTTTTATAAATTTATCTTAATCTTTTACAGTAAATGTTACAATCATGCTTACAAAGTTTAGAACTTCTTTTTTTTATAAGCAATAAAAAATGTGGCAGATGGATGCCGTTGTTACATACGATACATTATATTATTAAAAAAATATCTTAAAACTATGTGGAAATCCCTAAAAGTCATTATCATAAAATTGATTGACTGAACTTGTAGTACTCCCACTTACATGCTGCCAATAGTCCGAAATAGTAGACCACCAATATTTTTCGACAGTCTCCTACTTTCTTTGACATCTATCTATTTGAATATATTGACGGCGGATAAAGATTATTGACAGCCAATGCTTCCGTAGCATTGCATGCATTGCATGTGGCAAATTACATTGTCAAATACACAATAATAATTGTATTTGTACGACTTCAGTTTCATATTTAATATACAGTTAACAACATAGTAGGTAAAACAGGGTGTCTCTAAACTAAATTACTTTCTGAGCTATCTTCAAGTACTTTTTACCTACCTACATCATTGCAACTAATAACATTTCAAAATGATATAACGTTACTTTTAATTGAGTTCAAATATTTTATGGATGTGTTCTACTCTACTCGCAAAACTAAACAACTTTATTAGAAACTTTTCTTCGAAATATATATTAAAGATGTATTTGGGTCTCCGATACTAAGTTACACATTATTTTTATCATTTTTGTATGGCAAGTCCAAATTCTTTTTACTTATTTCTAAAAGCAGTTTCTAACAAAAGTTGTTCAGTTTTGTGAGTGAAACAAACCCTTAAAACTGTATTTAATCAAATTTAACCCTATTTAAATTACAATAACTGTGTTTGTGTTTACCTACCAAAAAGGTCATGAATTTAAATAAAAACGGTTTATTCAACGATATGAGTAAGTTGCACAAGCACAATCATGTAGGTGGCGAACACACTGAACGCAGTGGTGGCGAGTCGCATGTCCACGGGAATCACACCCGCCACGGGACGCCACAGCCGTCGCGCTTCTATGTAGCCCAAGATGCGGTCAATCTCCATTGCTCTATTTTTGTCTGCAAGCACATAGATCAACTTAGAGACAACATAATGAAATAAAAAATATACTATTAGATAAAGACTTGCATCGGATTTTATTAAGAGGCATCCCTAAACTTCTACAAAATAAAAGTCTACATTTCGACCCTTTGAGTAACAAATGTCGTAAAAGCCATTTTGGCGAAAATGAGCTTTTAATGCCATCTTATGTAGTTTGACGAGCTCTATCGATCTGTATATTTAAAATTTTGATATCTTGAAAAAAATTGCTTTTACTACACAGATGTTTAGAAAAACTGTAATTTCTAAAAAAATGTCGTAAGTACCTTGTTTGGACGCCTTGGACACTAAAAAAGTGTCGTAAATAACATGTATGTAAAAAAGGTGGCTTATACGACATATTTTCTCAAAAATACCAAGAAAGTGATAACGTTCAATTTTTCGTAAAAGACATTTGATACTTTTTCTTTTACAACATTAAGCATGATGCGAAGCTTGCAGCCATTTCAGGTAAATTTGTGGTAATGAACAAGTACTTTAAAATATTATAACATTCATTACAGTAACCGATAATAAATATTTATAGAGATAAAGATGTATAACAATATTATCCTTTCTGTACTCATCCGAGTCTTAAAAAGTCTTAAATAGATTACTCCAACAATTGGCTTTTACTACATAATTTTTGTTACCTCACTGGTGTTTACGACAGAATTTACTGTTTTTGGGACAATAGAGCTTGACGTTTATTGATGTAAAATACATATTGAATGAAATAATATTCTTTTTTCATGTAGTAAAAGACCAAGTTGCGGATAAAATAGGTGAATAATTGTAGTATAAAAAAGTATTTATTTAATCAAAATATTAATTTATTAAGAACGATATCACTAAGTAACATAATTAAATTCTAGTTTTTAAAGTTGGTTGTTAGATAATGATAAAAGTTTATTTTTGAAGTGTTTACTTCTTTATTTTAGCTTTTAAGCTTATTTTGGTGGATTGACAGTCTTATATATGACAGCCCAGTAGTTTTTCATCTGATTCAAATTATTATCGTTCAATTTATTATACTTTTTCTTTAATTTTGATAGTGCGTAATTTTCGTATGACACACTTAATGAAAATATTATCTAAATGTATCTGTCCCAACGTAATACATTAAATAGTGCACGTAGTAGCTCTTTCTTTTTCTGTACAAACATACATTGCATTTATCACGCCTCTATCTCTTATGGGGTAGGCAGAGCGTGAACGGCTGTAAAAATATGATCGTTGTCGCCGTGACAAATATTTCAGGGACATTTCAAAATAAGGAAGTTTTTCTTCACATACGTCAATAAGTATCTCTTTTAGTTTTATCAAGTTAGTGGACTATTATTTAATCTCAATTATCCAGACAAGAGCTTATTTATTAATTGTACACTAAAACATACATAGTAAAAAAATACAGAGAGTCACAAGACACTACAGGTCCTGCTATCCTTCTGTAGATGTCAAGGCTAAAACAGCTCTGATGTTGCTTTTTTGCCGTATATAAAATAAAGCACGAACACAAGTCTTTCATGTTTTTGCACTAATTTTGACATTTTACTGGTAGATGGCACTAATTTTTCACTAAATGCTAGTATATCAAGGGTTGGTATGCTAACTAGGCTAGCTGACGAGATGCACACGATCAACTTGAAGTTTTCCCAGTAAAAAGTTGCATACAGCATACTTTATTATCTAGCCCTCATTCTGATGCTTTGCAAAATTGAATACCGTTTAAAAAATCTATATCTGACTCCCTTACCGCTTGTCAGTTATCAAAGAACAATTGAATTTCTCAGATGTGATTGTAATTATTTTTAATATAGGATTACATTTATATTTCGAAGAAAAGTTTCTGACAATAGTTGTTCAGTTTTGTGAGTAGAACACACTCTTAAGAGATATGTACTTAATTAGATGTAACCTTTTATGGTATAATGTTATTTATTTTGATGACACAACTTCAACTCTTTAAGCTCATTCGAAAAATAAACCTACCAACGTCATAGGCACATTGTACGAAACTTATAAACTTTATAAACTTTCTATGTTGACTTAAACCAGCTCATTTTTTCGCCTTTCGATCGATCTTATATGTGAAGTAACTAAGGAACTTTATAGTTTCATATTCATTAGGTACGCGATTATTATATTTTATGCGATAGCCCAAAAATTGTTTACTATTCATTGTGGAAAGTGTACCACCAGTAAATACGCCGAAAAGTAAGTCAGAAGTGCTGAAAACTTCAGATTTTTACATTCTTTAATGCTATAATTACTCTGCAAGGGGTAAAGGCTTGACAATGTATCTGCATTTGAAAAAAACTATGCAAGATTGAGTAAAGTATTAGCGTAACTACCAAATAAGTATAATTTTACCTACAAAAATCTACATTTTTTTTCCAGATTTCTGTATTTTACTACAAAAAAGTGGGTCATCGTGTTTAACAAAAAGTAATTACAACAATTTCGATTGTCTCCATACATAAATAAAATGTCGTAACCACCAATTTTTCTAAAACAAAATGTAGTAAAAGCCACCCTATCTCTTGAACTGTTGAAGTTAGCATATTTATTATTATACACTTTGAAAGGGATTTTTGCGGCCAAAAACATATGTAAACAGTACTAATATAGCTTTAGAAATGTAAAAAATACACAACATTATCGTTTTCCATTTTTAGTTTTTTGCGATTTCCCAAAAGTTGCGATTTGGCTTTTACGACATTTGTTACTCAAAGGGTCGATTTGTTCAAATTTAATTTTGAAATTTAATATTTACATTCTTAGTGTATGTTTTCCAGAAAGATAAAAAATCTTTTCTTACCGTTTTCAGTCTATAGCATGATGTGTAGTTGAATTTTTAGAACATCCACTTGGTGCACTACCATTTGTCCCATGGCGCCTGTGCAAATTATGTTACTAACGATATGGCCAGCATAAATAAATTCACCAAACCACGCTATTAATTCTTCCTGAAAAATAAGAGAATAAAATTATTTTTTAATGTAATCACTCGCTGGTTTGCAGCCCTGTTTTTGTAGTTGACCAAAGGTAGGTAAAAAGGTTTTTAGATTGTATTTATGTGAGTGTGATTAAAATTTGAAGTCACATTTATTTTTTGTTATGGATGTGTATAAATAGTTCCTTTTTGGAAAAAGTTTTTTAGTACTTCTGGTAAATGAAATTGTAAATAGATAGAAGACACAATAAATGCGAATAGACATAAGATAATTAATTCACTTACTTCATTTTTCATATACTGTAGCATAGTGTAAATCAAGCCCATCATTTTAGGTATTTCTAGGAGTTCTAAAACTATCTAGAACAACATGTTATTATATTAAAAATAAATAACAAAAAGTAATGTCCTTTGATTTTATAATTATATACGTAATTAAAATTATTTTGAAAGCGCTCACCAGTTTTTCATACAGTGGCCTGATTTTTGCGTAACAGGTTGCAATAGCAACAAATCGTTTTGTTAGTAGCGATATATTTAAATCATTTTTAAATGATTCATTTACATCTTTTATGCAGTAATACAAATAGCCATATATTAAAATTGGTACTAAAAATACGGCATCAATACCGTCAACTATTAGGTTATAAATCATGTATGGAATGTTATGTATTTCACATTCCCCAGGGAAAACAATTTCACAATCTACGTAATCTACACCCAACGTTAGAAAATACCACAAGAAAAAATATGCCCAAAGTAATACACTGATTTTCAATTTATTTATTTGTATTATACTCTCATCAATGTTATGCATATCTATCAGGAAATTGTAAACAGTATATTTTGTGAATTTTGAAATTATGTAGGCAGCTATGAATTCAACCAAAGCTATTATATACCAAGGATAATCCACGCTTTCTATGTGATTTAAGGGCGTTATCAAAATTAGTAAAATTATAATAAATATTATAGTACTTGCTAATTTAGCCATATATTGCAACATTACAGATATATTTTTGTTGTAACCCAAATCCATCCCGAGTACAAAACACAACAGGAACAAGAATACTTGAACACATTTTGGTACGACCATTTTTGGTTTAGATTTGATGTTATTGTACAGTCGTAGATTCAATATATCCGTTAGTGAATTCATAATCGGAGAACTGAATGAAGAAAAATAATATTAACTAATTGATAGCACGTAATACAAGCATTATAATGAACTCCACTAATGACACCATGCAATAGTAGTCTTGAACAAAAACACTAGGTATCACAAAAATTGATCGAGGCTTTATAAAACTGTGAGTATAGGTTGGCGTAGGTTAGGTGTTAGGGGAATACATACATACATACATCACGCCTTCATCTGTGAATTGTGTAAAAGACGATATGAATCAAAAAGGGGTAAACGAAGATTCGACGGCTGATAGAGATGAATGGAAGAGAAAGACATGTTGCGCTGACCCCAAATAAATTAGGATGAGGGCAGGCAGATGATGATCACGCCTTCATCTCTTGAGGGGTAGGCAGAGCGTCAACGGCCGTAAAAATATATGGTCGTTATCGCCACGTCTGACACATATTTGAGGGCCATTTTAGCTAAGGAAATAGTTATAAAAAAGAAAATATATAATATAAATATACTTTAAATTGTTTTATTGAGTATAGTAACAACAAAGTAAGATTTTTATCCCTAGGGCATATTGTATCTGTGTTACAGATGCGTTAATTTTACTGTTTTTAGCCATTAATGGCGATTAACAATAGAATGGCGTCTTCTTACTTTAATACAATAAAATAACATCGAAATTAAACTTTGTAATACTGGCTGCCTCTAAAGGACCTACTGAGTTTTCATTGACAACTTTTGCTCAATTGGAACAGATAACATAACTATTGATGATTAGATGTAATTTCACCATAAAAATGATTAAAAAATCAAAAAAATAAGGAAAATGGTTTATTCAACAATATGAGTGAGCTGCACAAGCACAATCATGTAGGTGGCGAACACACTGAACGAAGTGGTGGCGAGTCGCATGTCCACGGGAATCACGCCCGCCACGGGACGACACAGTTGCCGCGCCTCTATGTAGCACAGTAACCGATTGATTTCTTCGCACTTTTGAACGTCTAGAAAAAACAGTTCGTTATTTACTAAGAGAAAGTGGTAAGCTATACAGGGTGTTAGGAAAAGTAGTACGTTCCTTTAAACCACGCAATCTACAGGTATAATTAAGTATGTTAAGCGTGATCAAACATTAAAAAAAATGTTAGAAGATTACAGTATTTTTCAAAATTATTCTATTAAAATGTTCAAACCTACAACACAGCAAGCTGTACAGTCAATTACGGCCAGGACAACTTTGCGCCTGGCCTTCGTCGTGCGCAATAAGGTCTACTACGGTATATCCGTAGCTGTATGTTACCGCAATGTCGCGCTCAGACCTAGGGTTGAACATTTTAATTAAAAGTTTTTGTAAATTATGTTTCATTAGGTAAATATTTTTTATTTTTTTAAAACATGGTCAAGGCACTTTGTTATACCTACATAACTTGTGATTTAAAGCAACGTTAACTACTTTTCCAACACCCTGTATAATTATTTAGGTTTATTTAAGGAACAATACTAAACTACTAAGAGATTAAAGACTGTCTTTTTGATTAATGAAATGAGCAATGCACATCTAGATAAATAAGTTTACCAAAACCTATTTTTCATGAATAATAAGTTTACCATTTTCATAAAGAAGTATGTTATGTAACTGGATTTTCAGGGCATCGACTTCGTATATTAGCATCTGAACCATAGCCCCAGAACAAACCAGGTTGCTGATGATGTTTATGGCGTATGCATACTCTCCCACTGATGTGAATATTGCCATCTGAAAAATAGACAAATAGTTGTAGATGTGAAATAAAATTATCAGTTGTGTGTAAATGAATAGTCATATCTTTTATCTTAATTAAATTTGTTGTTATAAATAATTTTTAAGCAGTTTTGGCTGCCGATGGAGATAAGAAAATGTCATTTTATGATGACCCCAAATAAATTAGGTAAAATATTTAACACTTATTAAACAAAGCGGTTCCATTCAAACAATAATGTATCAAAATGTATGCAAGACTTACAAGTATACTTACACTTTCTTTCAAGTACTTAAGTATGTTATAGATCAAACCCATCATCTTGGGAATGTCTAACAGCATTAGTAAGATCTGTACAAAATAATCATAAATTTGGCTAAATAATTATACATAGAAATATAATTATTTGTTATGTTTATATTTTGTATTCTTACCAGTTTCTCATACATTGGTATGATTTTGTCATAAATATCAACAATCGCAATGTAATGCGTTTTAACAAGTGCTATATTATGATCAAATTCTAACATCTTACGAATATCTTTCATACAATAATACAAATGACTATATATTACAGTCGGTACGATAAACATAAAATTGATGCCTAGACTTGGTATGCTGTATACGTAATATGGAAAATAGTAGAAATCGCATGTATCTGGATAATATACTTCACAATCGTTATAAATAAAAAATATTTTTACAGAGTACCACCAGACAAAGTACACCCAAGGAAATAAACTCACTTTTAATTTGTTTATGCTGGAAATATTTTCATCAAAATTGTGTAAATCGTGTAAAAAGTCAAAAACCGTGTATTTTGTTGTATTAGAGAATATAAAATAAATAGAAAATTGAAGGAAAACCACGACATACCAACTGAAATCTTCGTGATCTGGGTCCCTTAATGGTACCGTCAAAATAAAAAGTATTAACAAAGATATAGCAGTATTTATCACTTTCGCAACGAGTTGCAAGTTCTTGCTTAGAACTTTCGCAAAGCCAAAATCCATTCCGAAGATAAAGCTAAGCATGAAGAAGAATGCTGTGATAATGATTGGAACATTTCTTTTTGATTGAATCGTGTAATTATTAACATAAGCTGCATGTCTATTAGTTGAAACTGTTATTGCAGTCACTTGCATTATACTTTTAAAACAAAAAGCTTACGACTAAATCATAATTATTATGTTTGTGTTTCCTTGAATACAATTCTACCATTTGTGAATGCATTTTAGCAACAATTAATTCTAATTTAACGACAACCTTTCAGATTGATTGTTTTTGATAGCACTCGTAGCGAGTTGCCGTTTTTGCAGTTATACATGGTCATGGTCATGCATTATGTAATCATAGAGCATATTACAAAAAATTAAACGAATCATTCAAATGATTATTTAATATAAACATTTTTCCTTGAATATTTTATTTTATAATATTCAAAATATATGCAATTATATACCTACAAAATACTTAGAATTTAAATAATAGGTATGTCATTTCGCAAAAACGCGTTTTTGAAATGGGATTATTTGAACTTGACATCAAATATTTTAATCGCATGTTGTCAAATCTCAAGAATTACTTTGATTTCAACTCTAGTTTTGTAATTTTAAAATATTACTTAAAATACCATATAAAATTTATATTATATGAAATTACTAGCTGCCCGTCAGCGGTTTCACCCGCTGCAACCTATTATAATCCGCGGGAAAAAAGCATTACTCGCCAAGAGATGTCGCTGTTAGTTTTCGGCGAAAACGTTTAAATCGCGAATCGGCTCAGTCACGCCACCTTTGCAAAAATTTTGGAATATGCGTGATCCCGTAGGAATAAGACATTTTCCCGTGGTAAAAAGTAGCCTATGTGTTATTCTAGATACTCTTCTATATTTGTGCAAAATTTCATGTCATTCTAATCAGCCGTTTTAGCGTGATGTCGTAACAAACACACACACAAACATCCGCCTTTATAATATTAGTAGGATAAAGCTAACGGGCATTTTTCAGTAATGCTGGTTGTTACAAATTTGTTGTTACACTGTATAAAAAAAGACAACTAAACATTTACAAAAGGTGCGTCAACTGTACCAAAATAATCGAATAGGTAGCAAATATAGTAAGAGCCGTGGTGGCGAGCCTCATGTCGACAGGGATGATTCCTACAGCATGGTGCCAAAGGGGCTGGGAAGTCAAATAATCCAGAAAAATGCGGATATCCTTGCTTTTGTTGGTATCTGTAAAATTTAGCACAGTTACAAAGAATGTAAATCTAGTTCTAGTACAATTTTTGAAGCTTTTACGGTACCTAGGTTTATTCATATTTTTAGTTTGTAGTAATAAAATTGTAAAGTACAAACTGTATCCTTCTTTAAATAAATTTATTGTCATTAAAATGTATTTAATGATTTTTTCCAGATTGATACGTAATAGTTATTTTTTTCAAAATGAGAGTAGATCTTAGATTACAATTCAATAAAAACTAATCTTATTTTTTATTTGTTTTGTAGTATAGTATGATTAACAACTATGGCTTGAACTATTACAAACCTTTTTCGTCTAGCAGAATGGTATGAAGCTGAACTTTGAGTATGTCTACTTGTGAGATGACCATTTGGACGACAGATCCAGACCCAATGATCTTGGTCATAATATTAGTTGCGTGAAAATATTTTCCTATACATGTCAACATAGAATTCTGAAATATATAATAATAATATTTTTTTAAATCGGTTGCTTACGTCGTACAATTAAAGTGATAAAAAGTCAGATATTACAGTTGAAAAGGCCACTGCAGCGAGTGGCTGTCTTAACTTTAACAATACTTACGCCTTTTAACATATAAATTAGCATATTATACATTAAGCCCATCATTCTTGGAATTTCTAGTAGTTCCACCAAAACCTATATTGAATGATAAAAAATACATATAATTTAATGTGATATGGAGTTCCATTGAGCCATCTAAACAATGTATAATTTACCAGTTTGCCGTAAAACGATTTAATTTTGTCATAACACTTAACTATATCTACATATTGCTTTTTTGCAACAGAAATATTACCGCATTGTTTTAATAGTTTGTTCAAGTTGTTCATATAGTAATACATGTAAACGTATATTAATATTAAAACCACAAACATGAAATCCACTCCGTGAGTCGGAATACTGTAAACGGGATAATAATATGGATAAAACTCCATAACGCAACTTTCAGGATAATATACTTCACAATAAAGAAAAAGCAAATACAACTTTGACGTTAGAATCGCAATGGAGTAAAACCACAGAAAAAATCCTATTGTCAACTTATGTGATATACTGTCATCGATCTTATGCATATCTATTAAAAAGTCATATAACGTGTATTTGGAGGATTTGTACAAAATGAAATAGCAAGAAAATTGCAAAAAAACTACAGTGTACCAGTAAAAATCGACATGCCCAGTATGTTTCAGGGGTAACATTAAAATAAAAATAATTATCAAAGATACTGTAGTGGTTGTAATTTTTGCTACACCATGTATATTTCTGTTCAATATTTTAGTGAATCCAAAATCCATGCCAAAGAAAAAAGCCAAGATTAAGAAGTAAACATTGATTATTTTTGGTACGGTTGCTTTCGTTTTTATAGAGATCATAGTGCAAATGAATGTAATTTTATTGTTTTAAGTTTGTAATTAATGGCATTGGACGACTGTTGTTGTATTTTCTTTAAAAGCGTTTGTCAAGCTCAGAAAAAGGATACGTTACAGAGGGAATCCTACAAACAGACATACAGAAAAAAAAGGTTAGAAAAAATTGTGATATATTGCGTTGGTGGGTCTGTTTTGTTGTAATTTACTGTATGTTGTATTAAGAATGAAAGTTTTCATGGCTTCCTTCTAGTCTAGTTGTCTATATGGATCGTTGTGAAAAATTTTCTTGACCTGAGTTTGCATGATAAATGACAGGCATGCATTGATGACGTTGACGCTGCTTTGCTAATAGGCGCTATACACACATAACGTCCGTTAATGCGTTATTTTTGCGCAGCGCTATCCGTTGCTTTTGTAAAATACGATTTTCCACCTTATTTTCCTATAATTACGGTTTATGTGAAGCAGTTTACAGAAACATCCGTTAGCGCTAAAAAAGCGTACAATGCTGCGTTGACGGAAGCATTTAATTTTGTCAAACAATTCGACAAAAAACATATTATTTTAATGAGAATAAGGTCGAAATTAGTATTGTCCAAACATAACGCATAAGCGGACGTTGCATGTGTTTCTTGCCTTACTGAAATAGGTCAGTTCCTAAATAAATATTCTGTACGACTGTATATTTTATTGTACTTTATCAGGTACTTGGGGTAGGTAAAGTAATTATAATAGTATAACATTCATTAGTAGTTGTTGAACTTATTTAGAGTACTTAATTTGCATGTTTTTTGTAATTATTGGTATGTTTTTTAGGGTTCTGCAAGAAAAATGACAACAATAACATTAAATTTTTATTCGTTGCAGATAAGTAAATCCATTTTCGGAACATGAACGTAAAATTTAAAATGGAACGCGTGTTGAAAAGTGTTGTTTTACTTTTGCCTGGATAGTATACCACGGGGAAAATGCCCTGAAAAAATAAACTACTCTTTTTCTTCTGAAAGGATAGAAAATAACGAAAAAAATGTTTTAATTACTTTCTTACATCTGGCAGGAAAATGGTCGCCACATAACATAACGCAGTTGTATTTAATAGGTAATTCGGTTGTGAGCGGCTCTGCGGTCCTTGACCCGCGCGACACTAGCGCGAGCGCATCTTCGAACAGGGGCATACAGTACTAGATGAGACTTTATATTAAAACTTGATATTTTATTTATTCAAAGAGACATTGTGACAAAATGTACCTTTTGTAAAAAGGAAATTTTCTAATTAGTTTTCTACAGCTGGCTGGAAAATGGCGTCTATACAGTAACGCATCTTAATAACGCATCTTGGAACACGGATATACTGTACAGTACCTACTAAGAATTTATCTGAAAATAATTAGAAACTTGCAAATTTTTCACCGCAGGCAGGATTTCTTCGAGTTTCACCATCTATACTGGCGACGGTATTTCATTTATAATTTGATATTTAATTTATCATAAAACTTATTTTTTTTATTAAAGATGTACAAAATGTTGTAAAACAAGCCGAATAGTTAGTACCTAAGTATATGTAGTCTCTTTCTCATACCTGCATCAGAAACCTGGTAACATGATCAGAGCTACGCTTGCTACGCCGTAGTCATTGCAAATGGACAGCATTTTTATGATGTATTTTTGTGTTTTACATACAGGAATAAAAACCTTTTTCATTTATATCCATGTTTTCAAGTCTATCGTAAGTAGAGGCTTGTTGTGTAACAGTAGTAAAGTTGCTTTAGAATAACTGCTATGTTATATTATAGGTCACACAGCACAAAACACGTCAAATTTATCACCCGCAGAAGGAATTTAAATTTTATGGTAATTGTCGTACGAACTGCACAAAGTTACAGACGATGAATCAGAATTAAAGCTCAATTTAGGTTTCTTACTTAGAACTTACTTCTAATTTAGAAAAGAGTCAACATTGAGAATCTATATTAGTAATTTAATACTATATTCATTTTTATAATTGTTGAACTTTTACAAGTTATACATTCATTCCTTAATCTCTACGAGTATTAGAGTAGACAGAGCCTCAATATAGGATATATAGAATAGCATCACCACAATTCTACCCGTGGGTATTGTAAAAAGCGACTAAGTGTTAGTCACGGGATACTCACCCAGCTGCCGTGTTACCCTATCTCTGCTATCTCAGAAAACGTCGTTTTGAGTAAATCGAGGTTAAAGCTTTTCTTAAGCGTTACTCACACGTACAAAAATAAAGTTAGCAGGAAAAAACAAGATTTTTTGAAATGTCTTTACTGTAACATATAAACCATGGAATTTAAACCCATTTTACTCTTGTTAGGCATAATTCTTCTAACTTGACTTAACAGAGATGTGTGTGACACGGCAGCCAGGGAATGGACAGCAGCGTTCCCTGTCAATGCAACATCATGCACTGCGCTCGCCAATCCGCCTGCCAAGCGTGGTGAGTATGGCAAAACCCCCCCATAGGGGGAGGCCCATATCCAGCAGTGGACTGTTGTGGCTGTTGTGGATGGATGGATGGAAGTATTAAGCAAAATATTTAGATTACTTTTAAATTTAAGTAAATATTCATAATCGCGATAGACCTGGTTTAATACTTTAATTTACTTTTGTCAATAAAACTGTTCAATAAAATTTTGATATGTTTTAGAATAAATATATTTGGCCAGACCAGAACCCTAAAATTAATATTTAATCGTTCGCGTGCACGGAAAATCAAGCCTTATCGTGCATAGATCGGAACATTGTTAATTTATACGAATAAGTGTCGGTATGTTATTATAATTTAAAGAGTAAGTTTATTAAACTCCTGTGGTACAAACAAGAAAAAGTTTAAACGTAAAATTATAGTGACAAAAATTATAAATTTGATCACTTGAATATTATATTTTATGTTATATATCCTAATAACATTGTTGATGGTTTAATAATAAATCTAATTGCTGTGCGTTACGTGAAAATTACCTTAACGCCTTTTTAAAAACTAACCTTGTGAATAAATAAAGAGACCAAATGTTTCAGTATCATTATAAAGACAGTGTAAATTGGTTTCATCCAACGGAGTATGATGTTCAATCAAAAATTGAAGTGATGTTTTCGCCGAAATTGTCGCAAAGTATACAAAATAATTATTTTGTCCAGCCCAAAAATGATTTGCCGACAATCATCAAAATTTTCTTTTACTTATTGTGTTTTATGATGGGAATGGATTTCGGAATCACTAAGGCTTTTCCAAAAAAGTGGCAAAGTTTGTTGAATTGTATTTGTCTGATAATAACATTGATAGTTGCTTTTGATTTGTCAGTTCCCCTTAATAAAAACGACCACGCAGACTTTTACTGGTATATTATTTGTTTTATTGAATATGTTTTAATTTTTATAGTATTGAAAAGTACAAAATATACTGCATACGATTTTTTGGTGGATTTACACAATATCGACAACAAAATTGTAAAAGTAAATAAACTGAAAATTGGTGTAATACTTTGGGTCTACTTCTTTGCGTGGTACTTCTTAAGAATGTTCATAGTTTTGTACGATTGTGAAATTTATTTTCCTGGGACATGTGGAATGTCATATATACCTTATCCTATGTATAGTTTTCCGAGCAATCTAGTAGATTTTATGTTTGTAGTACCAATTTTAATGTATAGCTACTTATATTATTGCCTGAAAGATGTGATTTTTTTGTTAAAAACCGAGTTAAACATTACGTTCACGAGAAAACGTTATGTCGCTATTGTCGAAACATATGATAAGATTAGACCTTTCTATGAAAAGTTGGTAAGAAATTGTTATTAGAAATTGTAAATTAATTATAAATGTATATAAATTATAAAAGCCAAGTTCAATAAAAATGATTTAATTCTTTTGCAGATATTTTTGGAGCTGTTGGAAATACCCAAGATGATGGGTTTGATTTATGTTACGTTAAAATACATGCAGGATGGTGTAAGTATGGCCTCCCTTAAAGTGTAGAGGTGTGAGATGAAGATGTTTTCTACCAAAGTACAGTTTGAAAATACTGCCTAACCCTGCCTTGCAACCCGCTTCTTTAGTGATTATATAATCTATTCTATCTCGTTTAAAATAATCTTTTCTCAAACATGCAATAGGAAATATGACAATTTCTTTCAAAAAAACAATCCAGAAAGATTGACATTGTCTGTGATTTTGTAATTTCTGAACGATTTCTTTTTTACACAACTACAATGGATTCCAATAAAACTTTTCTGGTGCGATAGCGAAATCGTCCAGAAATTACAAAATAAAAAAAGAATAACTCCAAATCCACATCTTGACTTAGTAATCAGTAAAACAACTTTTTATATCAAATTATTATAAAATAAATTAAAATCTTTATTATTTACTAGCATTTTTTTTGAGAAAAGCACTATGTAAGCCTCGGGGAAAATGACTTTGCTAGAAACTCTACTCGTCAATCAAAGTCTTTTTTTCCGTCCTCGTCAACAATCTACTATTGCTGGTACTAACTGAATTTAATGGACTAGAGTTAAAACTCTTATAAAATTATATATATTTGTATTCAACTGATTAAGTTTGAACAAATGTATAATTATAATCGCAGATTCAAAATCATTTTAATCATTTTACTTTTTCAGGAAGATATATTTACTTCAATCGGAGAATATATTTATGCTTGCAATATCATTAGCAACTTGATATGTACAGGAGCAATAGGACAAATGGTCAAGGCTCAAGGAAATGATCTTAAGTTTCAACTCCACAGAATGCTACTTGAAGAAAAAGGTATGATAGATACTATTAAAATGCTATATATACACACACAAAATTTATGAGGATTACAGATGTATTGACGCTTGTGTTTTTGCACAATTAGTTTAAAAGATAATAATGATAGTTATTTTTGGTCAATAAGGTATCATATCATAAAAGGAAAAGTAAGGAAGAGCACGTCATATTAAATGCATTATTGTACCGTCATTCAAATAGACCATATTTCACAGCAAACCCATAGAAGGAAACATGTCAACAAACAAAAATAGACCTTATGTCGTAGCATTAACATGATTTTGGCAGCTGTCAAATATAGCCTATTCGAATGACGGTACTATAATTCATTTGAACCATTATTATTACAGATGCAACAAAGAGCGAAGAGATCAACCGACTGTTAGGCTACATCGAGTCGCGACAACTGTGGCATCCCGTGGCGGGCGTGATTCCCGTGGACATGCAGCTCGCCACCACCGCGTTCAGCCTGTTTGCCACCTACATGATCGTGCTGGTGCAGCTCACGCATGTCGTCGAATAGACCGACACGTATGACCGACACTATCTGATTCCCGTGGATATGCAGCTCGCCACCACCGCCTTCAGCATGTTTGCCACCTACCTACATGATCGTGCAGGTGCAGCTCACGCATGTCGTCGAATAGACCGACACGTATGACCGACACTATCTGATTCCCGTGAACATGCAACTCGTCACCACCGCGTTCAGCCTGTTTGCCACCTACATGATCGTGCTGGTGCAAATAACGCATGTTGTCGAATAGACCGACACGTATGACCGACACTATCTGATTCCCGTGGACATGCAGCTTTCCACCACCGTCTTCGGCTTGTTTGCCACCTACATGATCGTGCTGGTGCAGCTCACGTCTAATGTATTTCTTTAGTCTTTATCATTGAAAGTACGTAATTTGTGATAGTAATTAGTGTAATTACACAGCTAGACTAACGAGCTTCAATGCGGTAGGCAGTTGTGTTTTTGTAGATTTTCCCAGGGGAAAATTATCTAAGTGTGTTAGACATCAATCATCGTGCCTACACAAATACTACAGGCTGAAAATTTGATATTTACTTAGAACTAAAATATATGGTATTATATGTGTTGTCAGTGGTAGATAATTATGTATTTGTAGGACTTATAATTTTACCTCATAACATACTGGCAAATAAAACCACACAACTACATTTAATATGTTATAATGAAAATAGTACAACTATGACTAATGTGTTTGATAACCAGTGGGCCGTCAGGTTTAATGGGGCTGTTTAGTGTCAAATAAATTAAACAGCACTTAGGAAAATGAGAGCCAATGCTTTGTAATAATAAAAACACAAATGTGCTTTGAAAATCATACTAATATTAAAATGCATAGTAACCACGAAGAATAAAAAGTCAAACATGTCATTTCAGTTTTTTCATTGAATGCAGGCAGATTGGTTTTGTTGAGAATTACTAGAAGTATTGTATACCTAATGATGTATTTATATACTAATAACGCAAGTCTCCGGAATAATTATTTCACCAAATCAAAAGTGGGCATGCCACTTGCCATCAACATTTATTTTTGTTTATTGTGTTTTTTAATAGGAATAGATTTCGGAGTCACTAAATTAATTAAAAAAAAATTGCGACATTTCATGAAACGAGTACGTTTAGTGATGAACTTGATCGTGGTCATTATTTTGACAAGTCCTCTTGACAAAACTTATCACATTGATTTTTACTGGTATATTATTACTTTTTTGGAATATATAAGCATATCAATTGTTATAAAAATAACAAAATATACAGTATACAATTTTCTGATAGAATTGCAGAGCATTGACGAGAATATTTTGAAGAAAAATCAAGTTATTGTTGGTGTGATACTTTGGATAAATATAATCGTGTGGTATTTTCTTAAGCTATATATACTTATTATTGACTGTGAAATTTATTTTCCTTGGAGCTGCGATATGTCTTCTAACATACCATATCCCTTATATACGATGCTTAGTCATATGTTAGACTTCGTGTTTATTCTTCCAATTATAATATATTACTACTTATATGTTAGTTTGGAAAATATTAATATAAGTTTGATAAATGAATTAAATATATTTTTAACACAGAAAAGATATTTGGCTATCATCAGATGTTATGATAAAATTAGGCCTTTCTATGCAAAATTGGTAAGAAGAAATTGTGAATGGATGTTATTCTTATTTATTAACCTACTGGACATAGTAATTAATTTCAATTTATATGTTGCAGATAATTTTGGTCCTTTTTGAAATACCAAAGATGATTGGACTAATTTATTCAACTTTGAAGTACATGAGAGATAGTGTAAGGTTTTTTTTGTAAATAAGCGAAATTTTTACAGGTGAACAATGCTGAAAGCAAAAAAAGGGCCAAGCTAAACATACGCTTAAATCCGCGTTCTTTTTCATTTCTATCAAGCTTATATTACAAAGATTCTAATCAGTACTAGTTTCACCTTAGTATTTGGGAAAAGGGTTTTTTTTAATGTTTTTTCTGTCTGTACGGTTTCTGATAAATTTAATTCTCCACTTAAACACAAATTCAAGTTTGCTTTTGGGCTTCATTATACAGGGTTATTTTTTAGTCAGTGCGCAAACTTTGCAGGATGTTTCTACTCATGATTATGAACAACATTTATTATTGGGCCACCTGCGAATTCTAAAAAAAATTTTAGGTTGTTCAATACATTTTTGCCGAGTAGGTATGAAATTTTCTATGGAACATCCAAATATTTTTTTGCGAGTTCGCAGGTGGTCCCATAGTAAAAGTTGTTCAGAATCACGAGTAGAAATAACCTGCAAAGTTTGCGCACTGACTAAAAAATAACCCAGTATGTAAGGTAAAGCTAGGTTACTTTGGCATCTTTATTTCAGGTGTGTTTTATATAGTGTTACCTATGTAACCAATGAAATTATATTTGTTTATATCACAAGTATTTTTTTGCAGGGTTTATTTTTACATCTCAACCAGCTGTGAAATTTTATTTGCCGTAGAATAATTCATATGTTTATTTTATTTCGCAGGTAGACTTGTTCAGTTCAATTGGAGAATATTGTTATGCATGCAATATATTTTTTAACATAATCTGCACAGGAGCGATAGGACAAATGGTTGTGATACAAGTAAACGCACTCAAGTTTCAACTAAACAAAATGCTCCTTTATGAAACAGGTATGACTCTTGAAAAACTTCGAAAAAACTAGACACTAAAAGGACTTAACCATGATATGATAATTATAGTACGTAGTCCCACATATATTTTTTAGTTTTATTCACGAACTAAAAACATACAATTTTACTATTTATTTTCTTCCTAAGTACACTCATAATAACTATTCCATATAGACATTCCAAAGTTATGCACTTTTAAAATCATTTGCACGTTGGGACGATTATTCAACTCACACACTTGCAACATCAATGCGTAAACTCAATAACACCCACTCTTATAACAACGTCTTAAATTTCAAAATCTTAAAACAATCGCTACGACAAAGTGCGACATCTGTTATTTTAAGGCAGAACTTTTTATGTATTCGAAAGATAACTTCAGTAAACTCTTAAACGTGCGTCCTATGATCCTCCTTTTATTATTAATCATATGGCAAGATTCTGATGCCTTAATTCGACGTTAGCAGTCATAGTCACCGTGGCTTAGCGTGTAAGCGCGTCAGACTATAAATCACTTTTTGTGAGATCGATCCCCACTGATCTAACATGACTTTTTTAACTTTTTTCTTTTTTTGTAATTCTTTTATTTAATTAGCATGTGTTAGTTAAGTTAATTTAAATTTCTAGGTGTTATTATTTTAAATAAGGTTAGTAAATATATTTTTTAATAAAATATCTTTATTTAACAAGGTTATAAACAAAAGGTAGGTAAAGTAAGTAAAGTGTCAAAAACTTTAAGCTGAAAGTAGATATTTAACAAATTCCCTGTTAGTGATCCAAAAAGAATCTTACATTTTTATTATCAAACTGAGCATAAATTGGCGGGACCCACAGGTAATGCCCGTTGCTGCGTAATTTTAGCACATCGCTAACGCATGCGTCCCTCAGATTATAAAAAGAACTAATTTCCCGTACTAAAAACCGACTGCAACGAAACGAAAGCACTGACGCATGCGTCTGTCATATGCAAGAAAATTTCCAATTCCCCATACTATAATGTCAAGTGTTTACGTTGCGTTGTTTGACAGACGCACCCGTCGACGCAAGTTTCTGCATTTCGTTTTTTTATATAGTATGGGGAATTTGAAATTTTCTCGCATATGACAGACGAATGCGTCAGTGCTGCGCTAATAATGCGCAGTAACGGACTTAACGTGAGGGCCCCGTTATAATGGTAGGTAAATGCAATCGTATTTTTTCTTATGCTAACCGGTATAAAATGTGACGACGCCTGACTAATTACCTATTCAGTATTTTGTAGGATCACCGTTATTATGTTTTTCTGCAAATTTATATTTGCCTGAATTTTGAATAACGTAAGAAATCGAAAAAAAAACGAAAATAGCGCCCTCATTCTGCGCGTAACCAACAATGACAGTCATACGAAATCAAACTCCAAATCTACAGTTCATATCATAGGTTAAGGTGGGTAATTGAACATAAAATTTTGGTGGTTAGTTTAGTTTAGTTAAAATAAAACACACACACAAAAAAAAAGAAAAAAAAATATTGAGACCCATACGGATACGAACCACCGATATCTTAATTTACATGCCGCCCTCTTAACCATTACACCACTCAAGCAGTTGAGATTGAGTGCGAATATCTGTAACCCTCTGCTAATTGTGGTTATCAGAACCTGTTTGCTTAGTCATCCCATTTTTTTACTTCACGCCGTGTCGTACACGGTTCTTTGACTGTGTGAGTGGGGTAGTGGCTGCAATTGACTTTGAAATCAATGACGATGTGCATAACTTTGGAATGTCTATATGGAATAGTTATTATGAGTGTACCTACTCATTTCTGTCCTTTGAATCGTTTTTCAGATGTTCGAAATAACAATTGATTTGATGTCGCCGTAGCATAGTTTTATAATGCAATAGGATATGGCTGAGTAGGCATTATGCCGTGTCATATGCCTGAATTATTCTTTTTGAAATCCTAACTGTACTAAGATTTGAATAAGATATTTCAATTATCTTTTTAAAATACGTGTAGATGCAAAGACGAGAGAAGAAATCAGCAAATTCCTGGGCTACATCGATGCGCGGCCGCTGTGGCGTCCCGTGGCGGGTGTGATTCCCGTGGACATGGGACTCACTATCACCGCGTTCAGTGTGTTCGCCACCTACATGATCGTCCTTGTGCAACTCACGCATGTACTTGACTAAAATTTTAATTTCTTCTTCCTTTTCTTCGAGTGGGACACCATGTTGTCCAACGACCCGATGAACCCTGGTGTCAGATTTTTCAACAGTCTACTACAAGTGGCAGGCCTCTCACATGGAATATTTAAATGAAGGCGGTTTTCACACATGCCATACCGAGAGCGTCTACAATATACTGCTTGAAGTTTTAATAATGACTGATTGCGAAACCTCAGAACCAGCTAGTGATAAGGAAGAACTTTCCCCAAGGAACATAAGTCGAAATGTAAAAAAAGTATTTGGTCCTCCGATACAAAATTGCCGATCGGCTGATTTAAGTTACCTACAAGGTATGGGAGGTCCAAATTTATTTTTCATATTTCTACCTATGTTTATCATCAGTTGATTCAAAGTTTTTCCTTTCGGTTACTAGTAAAATTTTACCCTGAAATGACATCGACAGCACGTAAACACTGCTGCTGTGTAAAAAAAGATGAAATAATTTATTTAGTAAATGGAAAGCGCTCGTGTATCTTTTTTTTGATGTTAAAGTAATGTTATGATGCATAATTATATTAATTTATTAATTTATATAAGTTATAAAGACTCACTCACTTCTACTAAAAGCTTACTAATTATTGCACACAAAAAAGTTAGATCCAATGATCACAATTTAATAATAACTATGGTTTGGAAAGTAGTAAGCAAAACACTTTCACATAGCATAACGACGACGATAATAAAATGATAACTATATAAATATGTTGTTTTATTTTTACTCTGCCTTTTGAGGGTTTCTTGGTCTACTAGAAACCCTTATCATTTCGTCAAGCCTGTCTGTCTGTATGCCGCACCTTCATAACTTGATCAGTTTTGAACCGATCGACATCAAATTTAGTGTGAAGATAGATCGTGTTGACCCAATAGAAATGTTAGTTCTTTTTAATAAATATTTTTTCTCATACATGTGAAAGGGGGCAAAAAAAATGCCTGCTATATTGAGTAGGGTATCGCTGAATAAGATTTCGAAAACTAAGGGGAAGGTTCTTTGAAACGAAGTCACTTCAATGTTTTTATCTCGCTGTCAAAGGGGCATTTTTGAGCCATATTTTGTTCCAACTGTAACTTAAAATATTAACACCACAATTTATAAAAAAATATGGAATATAAATCTCAATACAAAAGGCTGAAGAGTACAACTTGCCACTGTACCTGGAATTTGTGGACTACGAAAAAGCTTTTGACTCTGTTGAACACTAGGCTGTAACGAGATCTCTCCAAAGGTGTCCAATAGACGAGCGGTACATCCAAATCTTAAGGAGCTTGTACAAGGCGGCTAAGATGACGGTACAACTTAAAAATAATACCTATCCAATCCGGGTAGAGAAAGGTGTCCGACAAGGCGACGTGATATCACCCAAGCTATTCACAAACGCGATGGAGGACGTATTCAAGACCATGAACTGGGAAGGCAAGGGTATCAATGTTTGGTTCGTACCTGAACCACCTACGGTACGCAGACGATATAGTCATTGTGGCCACATCTGCACAGAACCTGCAGCAAATGTTTGACGACCTGTTCCATGCCTCACTAAAAATCGGCCTAAAAATGAACATGGGTAAGACAATGGCGACAATCGATTTATCACAACACCCCATCACATTGGTTGGAAGGTCGTCAGCTGGAAGAGGTGCAACACTACGTCTACCTTAGACAGCAACTTACACTTGGCCGTGATTCGCTTGGGGCGGAAACAAAGAGACGGATCTCGCTAGGATGGGCTGCATTTGGCAAGTTGAAACACGTGTTAGAGTCTAAAATACCTCAATCGCTCAAAACAAAAGTGTATGACCAATATATCCTCCCAGTGATGATGTACGCGTGCGAAACGTGGACCTTGACGAAAAGTATGATCCACAACCTCTAGGTCACGCAAAGGAGGCGATCAGGCAGCTTACTCGTGTAGTGGATATCGATCTCCGAGTCGCCAAGCTGAAATGGGCATGGCCTGGACATATGTGTCGCCGAAAAGATCTAAGATGGAGCAGATGTGTTCTGGATTGGAGACCTCGCTTGGGAAGCGCAGCGTAGGCAGACCAGACCACCCATCAAGGATCAGACCATACATCAAGGATCGGATACAACAAGTTAAGAAAAATGACTTTCTAAACTCTAGTATTGCAGTTGAAAATAAGAAAAGATAAGTAAATTAAATCAATCATATGGTGCCAATTTGAGTAGATTATTATAGATTTCGCAAAAACTCGTCGTGTTGTATTATTACTATAATAATCGTATTAGATATAGGATATATATAATGACGTACAGCATAAGTATAAGTAAATCATTTTTACAGCACAGAACTGCGTTTTAATTGTCATAATGTGTTTTTAAATCTCCATAAAAGGGGATAGGATAAAAGAAGTAGTGCATTCCAGTTTAGTTCAATCACACAAATTTTACGTAAGCAATGCTTATGTTATGTAAAATAGCCTACCTAAAATCAAATGTTGTCACATAAACTTGACTTACGTCTCCAAAACAATTACACAGTGAAATCAAAAGTCGCTATGTCAATATTTATCAAACTATTTTTTTGTGGGTTTTGTTTCATAATAGGAATGGATTACGGTATTACCAAAATGTTTTCTAAAAAGTGGAGTAGTTTTGCAAAACGCTTATGTGTAATGGCGAATTTGATAGTAGCAGTAATTTTGATTATTCCTTTTTTATTTAACGAAAAGCGGAGTGTTCATACAATTCATATGTACCGGTATATTATTTGTTTTGTTCAATATGTTTTCATAATTATAATTTTCAAAGTAACTAAATATACCACTTGCGAATTCTTGATGGAATTGCACCGTATTCATGAAAAAATAATTAATGCAAACAAACATATTATTGGCTTGGGACTATGGATGTACTGCGCTGTGTGGTATTTTTCTAAGTCACTTTTTAGTTTAATTAACCGTGAAATTTACTTTGATATAACTTATGAAACTTCATATATGCCGTATATGTTGTTTATTTTTTTAGTAAATTTTGTAGAAACGATGTTTGTTTTACCGATTTTAATTCATAGCTACTTATATTACTGCCTGAAGGAAGTGAATTTATTGTCGGAAAATGAATTCAACATATCAATAATGAAAAAGCGATATGTTGACATTATCGAGAGTTATGATAAAATAAGACCTTTCTTTGGTAAACTGGTAAGAGTTTTGTATTTGTTAATTCAGTTTTGACTAATAATATTTTGATTAAATTGCTTACTATGTTTGTACTTTCTTCCTACAGATGATATTGGGACTTTTAGAAATGCCAAAAATGATGGGTTTTATTTACACAATGTTAAAATTTATGCAAAATGGTGTAAGTACGGAGTTTTTGTCAATATTTTGGAGAATTTATTAGCCTCCACATAAGTTGTTTGCGGAATCTTTGAATTGTTTGGGATGTGACAATACTTATATGCCAGATATTCTATTGTTATCCTATCTAAATAATCTGAAATTCAGAGATAAAATGAAGTATGTAATATTGAATTTGCCATAGAACAAACCTATATAAGGTCCTATTAAATTCACTGCAAATATTTTAGGGGCAGATCAAATAAAATATAAGTAAAATGTACTAGGCAAATTTTTAAAGTAATCTACGCGCTAGTTTTCGAGAAAATTGCATTTATGTAAAAAAACACTAAACGGAAAAAGTGCACCCTGTTTGTCCTAGAAACACACACTTCGGTGAATTTAAATTACGCGCCAAAAAAAGGTGCTGTGATTGGTTGGTTGTTAGTGTGTGTGCCGTGTAAGTGAATCCTGTCTACGTGGCGGAACGTCAGTCGGGTCAGTCAAAGGATGTTCACATACTTAATTAAAAAGTTTGTTTGAAAATGAAAAAAAAATGTAGCGTATAGATTTTTTTTGAAATGCCTTAGATGTTTTTCTTATACATATTCACGCATGCCCTTAAAATATTTGCAGTGAATTTAATAGGACCTTGTATAATTTAAAGTAGACAATAATATATTTTTGGTTTTATTGTTTTAGGTCTTATTCACTTCTATAGGAGAGTATATACATGCTTGCAATATTATTAGTAATATGGTATGTAACGGAGCGATAGGACAAATGGTCGTGACACAAGTAGATACTCTCAAGTTTCAACTACATAGCATGCTCCTGAATCAAAAAAGTACAATATTTTAAGTAATATTAATAATGTTATAATTTTTTTGTAGTGGTCATACAATTACTAACCTACACTTTGCCAAACAATTAAAAATTGAGAATTAATGACCAGGAAAATAATTAAAGAAAACTTAACTAATGATTCGTAAACTACACAATCTGTAAAACCTACGGAACTTTTCAACGCAATCAATTATTTTATATGTGTGTTTGTGGGTGATTTTAGACTCAAAAAGGTGCGAAGAAATCAGAGTTTTCATGTGCTACATCGAGTCGCGCTGCCTGTGTCGTCCCGTGGCGGGTGTGATTCCCGTGGACATGCGACTCGCCACCACCGCCTTCAGTGTGTTTGCCACCTACTTGATTGTGCTTGTGCAGTTCACCCATATTATCGATTAGATTTGAATTTTTCGCACTATATAGGGTGAAATTTTACTAGTGACTGATAGCGAAAACTCAGAACCGGCTAGTGATAAGGAACAACTTTCCCCAAGGAACATAGGTCAAAATGCGAAAAAAAATTTAAGACCTCCCATAGTACCTGAAATCAGCTGATCTGCAAGTTTGTATGGGAGGTCCAAAGTTTTTTTTTATTTCGACCTATATTTCTTGGGGAAAGTTATTCCTTATCACTAGCCGGTTCTGAGTTTTCACTATCGGTCAGTAGTAAAATTTCACACTATAGTCTTCTACTTTCGTAGTTGTCACCGCACTCAATGAGCTAAAATGTTTGTATGATAAGTAATTGACAATTCATTGTCAGATAATGGGATTTAATTAAATTGAAATTAATATAGAAATTAGAAAAAGATAAAAAACTCGTTTGGTAATGAAAAGCCTTGACCTTGTTGGATAGGTAAGCTGGAAACTACTAATTTAAAGTATTTATAGTATTACGGAACTGATTGAACGAAAGTGTGGAAATTAGCTACATAATTTCAGTTAGATAGTTACAATGATTATTAGATCAATTCAGTTGATAACAGGAATTGCTTCTGAATTATTAAGCATCTTTTGTGTCATATAGAACACACTTTCACTTTAAAAGCATGCAAACAACTCGTGGTTGTGAATTGTGATTAGTGAAAAGTTCCTGTAAGAGTTATTCAGCAGTCAAAATGTCTTACACCGTTGGTGATCTGTGTCCTTCACGTGGAAATTATACGAATAAGACTAAAAGAAAAATACCAAAACTAATTGCTTTGTATTTTCTTGTACTAGCTTTTGTTTTTGGCATTGACGTCGGTTACATCAATTCGTTAAACAAGAGGGTGTATGGTGTAGCAAAATTTGCATATATGATCGTATTTTTAACAATTTTGGCTTTTTTAATCATCGGATTAAGCTTAGATACGAAGGATACGTATTGGGTAGCTTTTAGTTTCGTGGCATATATACTTAATTTTGTTGTAATGACAAGCTCAAAATATAAAGTCAATGATTTTATCAGAGATTTACGAAACGTGGATGGCAGATTCTTCAGTATATATAAAAATAAAATTGGTGTGTTAGTTTGGTCATATTCCTTAGTTTTGTATTTATCTAAATGGGCAGTGCTTTTTGTATATTGCAGTATATTATCTCCTAAGTTATGTATAGTTGGAAATATACCTTACTATATATACAGCATACCTTTGAATGGCATAGATTTGATATATGTGGTACTTATATTGATATATGCACATATATATTACTGCATTAAAGACATAAGAGTTTTGTTTAGAAAAGACAAAGATGTTTGTCTGTTGAAGAAGCGGTATAAAGAAATCGCAAACAGTTATGATAAAATTCGATCCTTCTACGAAAAAATGGTAAGTTTCTTCCATCTAAAGTTTTACGCATTCGTTTTCTGGGATAGAATTTACTTACTTGGGGTAAAATTTTTTACTTTACAGATAATTGTACAGTTATTATTGGATTTACCAAAGGTGATGGGGCTGTTATATAATATGTTAAAATATATTGTTGAACATGTAAGTGACACATTTGATTATTTTAACATAATTACTAAAATAGCAGAATATTTTTTATGCGTGGCATCTCCATTTAAGGCAGACATATTATCATCTGGAGGAGAGTACATATATGCGTTGAACATTATTAGTAACATAACTTGCTCAGGGTTAATGGTTCAGATGGTGGTGTGGCAAATGGATGCTCTTATAATTAGACTACTGGACACGCTTCTGGATGAACCAGGTGGGTATAACATTCCTACATACCGCATAGATGTGTATTAATGAATATTATCTAAAAATATGACAATAAATATTATTTTTGAAAACTATTTTTGGACCTCCTATTACATCTACACAATGTGTCAATTTTATTGGAGATCCAAATGTAAATTATATTCCTCAGAAAAAATTATCAGTTCTATAAGTTGCTTTTTTATATATTCTTGGTCCTACAGTTCCCGTAGGTATTATTTTTCCAGTAAAGTAAATTATATTCTTGTAATTCATCATTTACTTTTCCAGATGCCAGAAGAAGTGAAGATCTATCTCGTCTTGTCTCCTACATGCAAGCCAGACAACTGTGGCACCCACTTGTAGGAGTAGTGCCTATAGACATGCGACTCCCTGCCTTCGTACTCAGCGTCTGTTCTACATATCTGATTGTGATTGTCCAGTTCACTCATCTTGTTGACTAGAAAATTCCCTAAATGAATAAAAAGAACTGCAGATATCAGTTTCATATAAAAAAATTACCTCCATTACAGATCATATAGAGTACGCGAACGAGTTCATGACTATGCTGTAATATCTTGCCGCACACGAAGTACCACTGTGAGTATGACAAGGAGGCGCATATTTCAGGATGGTCATGAACTTGTTCGCGTACTGTATCTATAAACGAAAATTATATTTTGATGTTTTAAATTATGTGTCACAACTCAACTTCATATACAACGTGTTACAAAACAACCAATAAAGCTGAAAGGGGAAGGAAAGGTCCGTTGCAAAGAGTCAATTAACAAAAAATTAGAGCCGTAGTATCGTTTTTGAAAACTACGAAAAAAATATTTTTTTATTAAATTACACTTATTTTTAATCGTGGCATCGCATCACTAATTTTGACAGCTCAAAGTTCAAATGAAGTTACTGACGCGGCGAAACGCAGTTCGGCCTACATTGCTGGCTATTACATGTATGACATCAATGCAAAAAACAAAGTCAACCAGCAATGTATGCCGAAGGGGACTTGTTCGCCAGGTAGTGTAGCACCTGACCTAGACTAGTGATGTGATTATTTCATCGACTGATGATAATGAAAAATATTCTTTTTTTTGGTTAGTTATGTAACAGGTTGTAAATTGATATTGTAACATTTAAAATAACAAGTAAAAATAAGAAATAGAAAAAATGTCATACATCGACCGGGAATCGAACCCGGGCCGCATGGGTAAACGCCCCACCGCTCTGCCACTGAGCTATCGATGCACCGGTTGATGAATGCCAAATTTTCTATCTCTTGATGCTCGGCTCCAAGCGACGATCCAGCGATGACGAGCGAGCTTGGACATTTTTTCTATTTCTTATTTTCACTTATGAGAAAAATATAGCATTGAGAGTGCTTTACAATCCCATTAAATTGATTAAGCAAGCTTCATCATATCGTTTGAATTTCACTCAAAATGTGGACTAACCATATACAAAGTTCTAAAATACTTCCTACAGATGTCGCTGGATCGTCGCTTGGAGACGAGCATCAAGAGATAGAAAATTTGGCATTCATCAACCGGTGCATCGATAGCTCAGTGGCAGAGCGGTGGGGCGTTTACTCATGCGGCCCGAGTTCGATTCCCGGTCGATGTATGACATTTGTTCTATTTCTTATTTTCACTTGTGAGATGAGTGCTTTACAATCTCAATAGATTTAAAATAACCTTAGTTACAATAAATTATATGAAATAACGCTTTTCTTATAATTGTTACAAACACAATCACTTTCGTATTTTTATATAAATGTAAGTCAGATTTAAAACTTCGACATATGTTTTTTCCCCTTAATTTATTTTTACTAGATTAAAATGGTGAAAGGAATGTTGCCAAGAAGAAGTAAATATTATTGAGTTAAAATAGAAGTCATAGTCAAGTCTGTGCTAATCAGTGGTCGTTTATACTATTCAGATAAGTAAAATTGGTATTTTTAAAATAATTAGGTATACTTACTTTAATAGCGAGGCCTCCAAGGTCTTTGACATTTGAAACACTTGTTAGTGTTGTTTATGATCAAATTTAAATAAAAATGACGTGTATAGATATGAAAAATCAATTTGATAAACAACACCTATACTGTTTATGCAGACATTCTTTTAAATTTTACTAAATGACTACACACCTAGTTTAAAAAATATAAAAATAATAGAAAGTGTATAGTTATAAGTTTTATACTTGCTTACATGAAAAAGAAACACTTCTTTCTTCTTAATTTCTTATTATAAAAGTGCGCAACAAATCATCAAAACAATGTCGGTGTAAGACAGACTTGGTTTAGAAATCTATCACACGAATCTATCAAAAACGAATTAAATAAGTGCTATATATACATTAATAAAGTACCGAAAAGTTCAAAGTAAATTTACTTCCGTTAGGGCTGAGAAAATAGTATCAATTTTGAGTAATTAAACTGACCTACTCCTACAGTAAACAGCCAGTATAAAGCAAAATATGCACAAGAAAAATCGTCTAATAAATAAAAGCAATAATCGAGAAGTATTTTCCGGGAGTATTAGTATGATAGTAAATTGAATTAAAAATGGTTTCGCGCAGAGTAAAGCCGATTCATAACAACTTTACAATGAAATTTAACAAAGAGAGAAGAGTACCAAAATCGATATCACTTCTATTTTTTGTACTGGCTTTTATATTAGGGCTTGACTTGGGTTATACGAAAGCTTTACACAAAAGGTTTCGTTGTGTTGCAAAGATATCATCTTCAATAATAACTTCTTATATGTTTTTTGTTTTGTCGTTAGCACTCACAACGAACCATAAAGATACTTACTGGATGACGATAAGTTTTTTAACGTTCTTACTAAATTTTATAATAATAAAGTGGTATAAATATGATGTGTATGATTTTATGCTTGACATTCACAAAACCGATAGTACTAGTGTTAAAAAAACAAAAATTAGCGTTATATTGTGGCTATATTTGTTTGCACAATACATATCTAAGTGGTCGTTGACATATCCCGCCTGTGTGTATATGTATCCTGAGTTGTGTGATTTTGGTTTCCTTCCTTGGCCTCTATACGCTATACCAGTTCTTGCATTAGATTGTATGTATTCTGTGCTAATTTTGATTTATTGCTATATATATTATTGCATCAAAGATATGGAATCATTGTTTGAAATCGACGACAACGTTATTGACTTTAAATATCGCTATATTACTGTCGCTCGATGTTATGATAAAATCAGACCGCTCTATGAAAAATTGGTAAGCTTCAAGTGTTCATTTTGTGAATTGTTTTCTAAAGGCATAAAAGTAGGTTAATCCCAATAAATAGTTCAACACCAAAGTAACTAAGTTTTACGTTTAAGCACATGTCACATAATAAATCTTAACGTTTTTTCAGCTGATAGTTGCAATTATATTGGACTTGCCAAAGTTAATGGGACTATTATATAATATGTTACAATTTATTGTAACCAAAGTAAGTTAAGCAATTTGTGTATATAAATAGATGGCCGTTTGATCAATAATAAAGAGTAGTACTAGTAAAGATGATATTTAAAAAAGTTACATTCGTTTGTAGATAGAAGCAAAATAAGTTGTTTACTTTTCAGGCGGACATAGTAGCATCTATTGCTGAATATATTTACGCGTTTCATATTATAAGCAATATAACTATATCAGGAGCGATGGTTCAGGTGGTCATTTGGAAAGTGGATTCTCTCATCGTCAAACTCCTTGATTCCGGTCTCGATAAAAATGGTATTGAATAAGAATAAGTAACATTTTGTGTTGAGCCACTGCAGGAAACTACTGTTTAAAAATTATAGAACTCTTTATTATTTCAGAAGCCAGGAGATTTGAGATACGCCGTGTAGTAAAGTACGTGAAGGCTCGGAAGTTGTGGCATCATTTAGTAGGCGTCATTCCTGTGGACATGCGACTTCCAGCTTTCATGATAAGCATTTCCTCTACGTATTTGATTGTGATGATACAATTCACACATCTTATCGATTAGCAAAGAGAGATTATTCACCAAGTTGAATTGACATGTTGTAAAAATGATTATGTTTTTGCTTTTGATATGTGAAATAAATATGTAGGTTAGGTACCTATTTTTGTCTATATGTCAACTTATCAATAAACTCTCATCGGCCCGCCCATCGGCTGTACCCACTGCTAAACGTAGTTTTGTAGGAGTAATACTTTTTTTGGCATTTGTTATACCTACCTACATATAAACTTTTACTTTGATCATTACTTTAATCACTCTAATTATAATCAAAAACTGCATGAAAATTATGTGGTTTAGGAAGAGTTAGCGATGTCCATAAAAGACAGACAGAAAAACGCAAAAGGTATTTCTGTTTATACTGCCTAACTTCTTATGGATATTGATGAATATGCAAAATCATGCACATTTTGCATCATACACATAAATACTGCAATAGTCAAGTCAGTATGTTGTTTCAGAGACTTTATTAATAATGATTCAAGTAATAAAAAAGGTGTAAAGTGAAAGAAAAATGATTTCTGTCTTTTTTACTTTCTTACAAAACTCAACAATAAGAAATCTGATAATAAAGCGTACTTAAGCAAAGTCAGAGCTTTGTAAATGCAACTGGAGACCAAATAAATACTTATTTACTCGTAGGTATGTGTTTTACTTTTCATGAATAGAAACATCTTTTATGAAAGTTATTCATATTTTAGAATACGACAAACAGGTAATAATTTTATCGACGGAACTTCAAACACCCAAAATTACACTAAATTGAGGTTATTAACATTAATCGAGTTCGATGTGACTTGGAAATTACTCGTAGGTAGGTAATTAACCAATTTCTGACAATTACTTCTTTGTCATAAATCATAAAACAAATCAAAAATAAAAGTGGTGCTGTCAGGCTATTGGCAGCTGAGCTATGTAAAATTAAGGCTTATTATTATACAGTAAAACACTTTCCCAAAAATCCACAGAATTCAAATAGTACATTGCGCTGAAATAAAACACTTCGAAAACATACATAAATTATGTATGAAATACTGATCGGGGTTCAGTTCAGATACTTTATGTATTTTTTCTATATCTTTACTTTCATCCTTATTTTCAATATTTATAATGTCTATTTTTACCCTTGTAATTTTTATCATCATAAAATCGTATGGGACACCGATTCAACAAATGACCTTTCTTATTGAGGGTAAGAAGGGTAAGGACCTGATCAAGGACGTTTTAACAGCTGACTGATTAGATTGTACAATATATTTTATCTACGGTATTTATAAAAAAATGCATGTCAAGTAAGTATGAGGCACTAAATCAAACTTTTTAAAAACTTAAACCCATATATCCATTAGGTACTTAATTTGTACAAACAACAAAAATAAAAAATATTTTCCTTATGAGTTTAAAATAGAGATATTTGATTTCATTAAAATTTAGAGTGACAATTAGTGACAACCATGGATGGTTTAAATTTTATAAAAAGAAGAGCTAGATCAAAGAGCAAATTGGTGTTATTATGAATGGATTTAAAACAAATTTGAGGTATCAGTTCAGTTTGTAGTGTAGTCAGCATTAAAGTAGCTTGAGTACTTTGTGCAAAGTTGCGAGATAAAATATATAGTTTTTGTTAGAATATATTAAATTAGTAAGGACAGTGAAAACAATATAAAATGGCTTCAATTGGTAAAGATCCATTATACGACAATTATGTAACAAAATTTAAAAACAGAAGAGAAATACCAATCACAATAAAACTTTTATTTTTCGTGCTAGCATTTGTTTTTGGGGTTGATTTGGGCTTCACGAAAACTTTAGACAAAAGAATACGTTTTCTTGCGAAACTATTGTCAGTTATGATGTCTATTTTCGTATTTTTTCTTTTGTCAGTGGCACTTACTGCGAAAAATATCGATACATACTGGTTGACAATAAATTTTTTATCATATTTGCTTAATATTATAGCAATCAAGTGGTCAAAGTATAACGTGTATAATTTCCTGATTGATATACACAATACCGATAGCACCAGTATAAAAAAAGTGTCTATAAGTGTGGTTTTGTGGCTATACTTATGTTTTCTCTACTTATCAAAATGGGCGTTTATATATGTCAGCTGTGCACTGACCTATCCCGAATTATGTAATTTTACTTTTCTACCCTGGTATCTTTATTGTATACCAGTGCTGGGATTAGATTGGATGTATGCAGTGCTAATTTTGTTGTATTGCTATATATATTTATGCGTCAAAGACATGTATAGATTGTATGAGAGGGACGGAAATATTTTCAACTTAAAAATGCGCTTCATTGAAGTTGCCCAATATTATGACAAAGTCAGACCAGTGTATGAGAAAATGGTAAGCCTCTCATCTACTTGTAGGTATATTCTTTGATTTGTGATCAATGAATAGAAACTTATAATCAACTTAACTACCTGGTGAAATAGCTGGCAACGAAAATAATAGTGGCCAAGATACACTTGCACTATTTGTATTTGGAGTCAGCAGTACATATACCGAAGGTGGCAGGTTCAAATCCTGCCTGCGGTAGAAAATATCGCAACATTTCCAAAAAAAATATATCTACACTGGGAAGTGTTATAAAATTTGGTATTCAATGTAAACAAAGTACCCATATCACTAACTGTATTCCTATTTACTCAGGTTATAGTAGCAATAATGTTGGACTTGCCAAAGATGATGGGATTACTATACAATATGCTAAAATACTTTATTGAAGGTGTAAGTTGATTTTATTTCTATTGGAAGTTACTTATTTTTTTCTTTATAACTGTTTATTGGGATTTTAATGTACTCACAGTGCTATATATTATTCTTACAAGTGAAAATAAGAAATAGAAAAAATGTCATACATCGACCGGGAAACGAAACCTTTATAACTGTTTTTTGTTCTACCTGTAACTCATTCGTATTTTTGGTAATTGTAGTGTGATTATGCCATTTTAATAAAAATTTGTGATTAAAATGAGTTTAATTATATTATGGTATTTTAAGGATATCTTTAATGTAAATACAGTTAATACTGTAATTCTGATCGGTGAGTATACTTTCTATTAATCTATAAAATAAATACCGTCTTTCAGGGAGATCTTCTTGCATCTGTCGGTGAATATACATACGCGTTTCACATCATCTGCAATATAACAAGTTCAGGGGCGATGGTGCAAATGGTTATTTGGGAAGTGGATGCTCTCACCGTGAAACTTCTTGATGACGTTCTTGTGGAACGAGGTCTGAATTCAAAGTTCATTGTTTTGATAAAAATCATGTAGTAAAATCCAGCAAACTAATAAATTTGCTTTTTCAAGTTTTAAATTTAGGGAGCCCTATTTTAGTACTTTTTAAAAACAACAGTTGTAAGATATTATACTTAAACAGTCATAACTCACAACAGTCTTTGTGTTAAAGCACATAACATTTCCTTAATAAAGTTGCAAAGTAGGAGAAAAATAGTACCTAACTTAGGTTAGGACAGAAAACCCTTGAAAACATTTGACGCAAATTTCAAAAATTCGAAGAGTCTGTACCTTTTGCCGTAAATAAATATTATCTAGTCTGTGGTTTGGCGATCCGTGTTTGTCTATAATTTTGTGATTTCAGATCCTAGACGAACCGAGGATCTAAATCGTCTGGTGGAGTACTTGCAATCCCGCCAGATGTGGCACCATCTAGTTGGCGTCGTACCTGTGGACATGCGACTTCCGGCCTTTATGCTCAGTGTCTGCTCCACATATTTGATTGTGATGATACAATTCACACATCTTATTGATTAAAAAGATATAAGTGAAATTTCAAAACCACCACGAATAAATAGAAAAAGCACTTTTAATTAATTTTTTAAATATGGTCAAAAAAAAATTCCACTTCAATACATTTGAATAAAACGATTTGAAAAATGTATTTGAAATTATATTTTGATGTAATGCGGATCGTATTTAATATTGTTAAGTAGATGTGATACAGATCTTTTGAACCCATAGTTATAAATTATGTTGACGCAGCATTAATAATGCTAGGAAATGCAATTGTACTAATTGGTTTTCATTGCGGAGAAATTAAATGGACACACACGGTACTTGTTTTAGGTCTTTAGTGATGATAGCAATAGTTCCTTAAAAATTTAATGAAATACCTAATGTTAAAAATTAGACACCCAATAGCCAAAATGCCAAAAAATACAGTACTCCAATATAGAATACCCATTTCACTTCTGTTATTCTTTTTAATAAACATTCTCACTGGATTAAATCTTGGTTTTAAAAAGTATCTTAACAAGTTCGTAAGGCCTTTAATTACTATTTTACAAGTGTCAGTGGCAGTTTTTGTTACAGGGATGTTGATAGCAAGTATGATTACTTTTTATGGCAGTTTTGCAGTTGAATATATTTTATATGTGTTGATACTCCAATTTTCGCCATATAATTTTAAAAACCTTGTGCAAGATACCACCGATATAGACATAAATATTATGATGGCAGTAGAAAATAAAGTTGGGATCTTTGCTTTTTTGTGGTATCCATCTTGGTTTTTAATTAAAGCTGCTGTGTGCAGTTTCTTGTGTGTGTATACAACTAATAGCTGCTCTACTCGTATATTTATTACTTGCATGTCATCAGTAGCAGTAGACGGACTATTTATTATAAAAGTTTGTATAAATTACTATGTATATAGGAGTGTAAAACTTCTAAAAGAACATTTGCAATCATCCAAAATAGATATTCAGAAAGTTGTGGATTATTATGTTGCTGTTGTAGACTGTTACAATAACATTATGCCCCTGTATGGAAAACTGGTTGGTATTGATTATGTTATTATTTCTCTATTTCGATATAATATTGCATAATGTGTGTTGACAAAATTGGTTTTCAGGTACTCGTTGCAATTTTTATAACTATACCTCGAATGTTATATATGTTATGGAGTTTTATAAGGATTTTCGAACAAATGGTAAGTCATCAACTGTTTTTTAAAATTATTCTAGATATTTCGTATTTTTTTTTTTATATTTGAATATTAAGTCTCCTTCTGCGTCACTTTTTAAATCAAAAGTTTATGCCCTAGAGAAATCAACTACCTTACTCAAATATCTAATATATTCCAGGAAAATATATGGCCCCATGTTGTTGGCAACGTATTGTACATAATGCATGTTATTATGAATTTTTGCTGTCCTGCTATAGTCGCTGAAATGACAAACTGTCAGATGGTGCACATCAAACGGATGCTACATGAAATACGAATATCAGAAAAAAGTAAGTCTTGCCTTTGCATATTTGTATTGGTTGCGATACACTAATTCGATCTCTTTTTTTCCTTTGCTACGTGATCCTTGATATTAAATAGTATGTAACTAATCCGTTTATTAATACAAAATATGAAGTTATAAATAAAAGCCAAATTATAAAAAGATATTAAGTAATTACCTATAAACTGACCAGGCGTCTCTGAGACGAGTGGGATGGATTGCATTACATCTTGGATTTATACACTTCTTCTTTTCATGTGGGACACCAAGTTGTTCAACGTCGATGAACACCTTTATACACTATTAACTCGTATGTTACGGGAGATCGTGCTTTATGGCGTTCCCTGGGGGAGGCCTACGTCCAGCAATGGACTGCAATAGGCTGAAATAGAATTTCGTATGTTGACTAAGACAAGAAGGAAAAGTATTTCTTTATCTACCCTTGTCCGAGTTTTGTCCAATCTTATAATAACCCTCTTATTTTCAGATAGAGACAAACAGTCAGAAATTTTGTATCTGCTACGCTACATGGACGCTCGTCCGCTACATTATAAGTTGTGCTACGTGATCCCTTTGGATTTAAGACTTATTACATCTTTATTCAGTATTTGTGTTACGTACTTAATTTTGATCATTCAGTTAACGCATTTGGTGTAATACTTTTATTTTGTCTATGATTAAGGTAAATATACTAAATTAAATTATCTTATACTCCTTTTTCGTGTTTTTAACAATTATCTTACAGATATAATGATTCGTAAATATTTGAAAATTCTAATTTGATAGTTATTTGATGTGCCTAAAATTGTTATTGAAGGTAGGTAATTGACGTCAAAATTACTGTATCAAAAACTTTGATCGGCTCGCTAGTCCTGCAATAACTCCTTAAACAGCTCAATCCCGCAATAAACTATGTAAAATACAGCAATTAATGACTGTGGCCATTAGTCTGACCGTAAATCGTGTTTTGATCGGTCGGACGGTGCCCCGTGCCGAGTCGGCTGTGGTCTAAGCTATAAGAGATTCGAATCATACTTTTTGACCGATTTTAAGGAGGTTAAATACCAAGCGTTTTAACTTTGATGTGCTATAATGAAGCTATTTAAGTATGTAATGCAATGCAACATTTTGAGAATACTAAAAAATTTAATCTTCGCAACATTACGGCGGCTTACATACGAAGTACTTAGGTATCACTTATCAAAAAAAGAATGGGTATCATTACACACAATAACGCACCTACCTTTTACCTATACTTGCGTGTATTCCAAATTGTATGAGATACATATGACAACTTGCACGGAAAATGTTTTATGTCATATTAAAACATAAAAAATTACGTTTTTCAGTCATAAATGTTTATTCAAAATAGGACATAAAAATATCACTTATTGATAGTCATTACATTACACAGAAATGGATTAGTCATTTTAAAAAAGAGAAATTAGCAAGGCCCAATTTTATCATTTTTATAAAAAAAATATTCCAACTATAAACGCGGCTAGATGTGTTCGAAACAATTTATGACTTAGACCAAGCGCTGTTCTCTATAGCAATGTGAGCACGAATACTGTATTATGTCAAATACGTGTTGCGGTCCTGGTGCAATAATAATTTTTACAATAGGTCACAGGTCGCATCGCCGCTCTGTACAGTCGAGCTGTTTAATTATTAGGTGTACAGTTTCGAGTCTCCTCTGGGTCACGAATGTCATCATCACCATTTTCAGCCGCTGTTATAATTTTATCACAGTTTGAAGACTCTTCTGTGTCATTATCATCTTCAGCCGCTATTATAATGATAAACCAGTTTGAAGACTCATTTCTGTGTCATCATCATCTTCAGCCGCTATTATAATATTATCACAGTTTGAAGACTCTTCTGGGTCATCATCGTCTTCAGCCGCTATTATAATGATAACCCAGTTTGAAAACTTTTCTGTGTCATCATCATCATCAGCCGCTATTATAATGATAACCTGGTTTGAAGACTCTTCTGTGTCATCACTATCTTCAGCCGCTTTTATAATGATAACCCAGTTTGAAGACTCTTCTGTAACATCATCATCTTCATCCGCTATTACAATGATAACCCAGTTTGAAGAGTCTAATGTGTCATCATCATCTTCAGCCGCTATTATAATAATAACCCAGTTTGAAGACTCTTCTATGTCATCATCATTTTCATAATCATTAACAGCCGTGATAAGTACGTTTACTTTTGTAAAATAGACGATCACTGCACTAGGCAGCCCAATTATCATATATGTAAGTCTCGTGAGCTCTCAATGGATCCAGTAATTCAGGATGAATCATTTTTGTAATACTGATACTAACTATCTGCATAATATTGAAAAGATAATTTCCTTAATGTAGGCGTACCAAAGACACGGAATTCAGATGAAGTTTTAAGTTTAATCGTAAAATCTCTGTTATAACTCAAATCCCATATTTTTCGTTCTTTGAGTTTAAAAATTCAACTTTCATTTATGATTTTCTTAAAATTTTAATTGATCTACATGATCAACTCTCTTGTAGGTTTTCATATAAAAGCCCTAAATTTTTTTTTTATCTTACAACTAACGCTTAGAGAACCTATAGAACCTAGAAATACTTACTTGTACGAAATATCATTTACCTGCTGTTTTCCCTACAATGATTTGACTGTACATGTTGAGTACATTCGTGATCTTCTGTTTAGGTGGCCTTGTCAGGTTTACCTCTTATATCGAATTGTTATACACCGGTTGCATCGACGTTTCAAAATGAGTTTTGTGTTTTTGAGTGTCATGTAAAATATTGTTATAATTTAAGTTTTTTTAACGTACTTATATATATATATCTTTCAAATTATTATAGGAGTACTTACCTAGATTGATACGAAAATAGGTTTAATTAATGCAATGACTTTATATGTCTTGGATAATTTAAAAATTAGAACTTACGAACAGATCCCACTTAAATGAGAACGCCGTTTATTTTTCATTGGTTGACTCTCATACGGCAGATGCTATTTACTTTAAAATGATCTTTTATATAATACCTTAGTCATAGACCTCACAATGGTTTACAGTTATAGCTTTTAATGTCATTTTGCTGCTAGGACAGAAAGTCTTTGAAAGTAGTCGTACAAGTTATTAATTTTTAATTAATTTGATGTAATTCATAATTCATTTATGTATTTATTTTAAGTAAGTATGTAGTGCAATAATGGTAAATATTAACCGTGTTATAACAAAAAAACTTAGACATGGATTAAGTTGCTTGACAACGTCAAATTGTATGTAAAATTTATTTGAACACTGTCTAAACGCGCGCTTAACTTTTTTGTAATAACACCGTAAGTGTTTTATAGTCATACGTGTACACAATTTTCGTTTTTCTGAGTCCTTCAAGTAAATCATGCTTTCAGACCACAAATGCAGCTACTTACTTCCGTCCCCATAAATCTGTTACATGATTTCTGGTACAATATTCTGTTGCGAATATATTATGCGCTGACCACCTGAGGCACATGTGATATATGCGCACATTTCTTCTTGTTTTGACAACTTACTGCGAATCCCCGTGAATACCAGGGTTTATAGCCTATTTATCATTATATACAAGTAATATATGTTCAGTGTTATTATATATCGCTCAAATATTTAAATTGATGAGAATTTTATAGATCCAGCTGCTGGAACTAAGAAAAATATTTCTCCTTTGTGCTAAAGCTGAACTTTGAACTTGTCATAATATTTTAAATAAACTTCTGTCCTCTTATGATAGCAGTTTGATTTAAAATTCATTGTGATTATTTTACTTAAGTTTACAAAAAATAGTTAAGTAATTTCTTTAAAATAATTTTGCAATTATAGCTTAGAAAATATAATTTGACCCGATTAATGTATCTCTAAATGACTCCGGAACAAAAAGTTTTGTAACCTTATATTTTGTTCTATTGTGCTAAACCGAAACGGGCCAAATTATATTTTCTAAACTATATAGCACTGTCTAGTCAAAAAGACACTGCACGCACCGGATGGCGACGGAAACCAATGTCGGTTTCCGTGGTGCTCCCTGCTAGATAACGAACGGGGCTATGGCGACCGAGTCAATGGCGGTATAACCATTCCCCAACCAGACAACTGGTTGGAGGAGGCTACAGCGGCCTTGAGACCCAAATAATCTCAAAAATGTCTGGTGCAGAAGGCAACGGGAAACCACTGCACTACATTCCCAAGAAAGTCGTCATGAAAAGGAAACCAAAGATAAAGAGGTGGCCATGTGACCCGCTTAGCAACCGGCGCCGTACTGCGTCCGGGGCAGACGGTGTGAAATTGGTTACCGGCCATGAGGATGTAGGTGACCAGGCATCCCATGGAAATTGGACTACTGGAACACCTTTAAAGATGCGCCATATCCAGAAGATAGGTACTTGGAATGTACGCGGTCTCCTCAAACCAGGGAAATTTCATATCGTGGAGAAAGAGATATCCCGGTGTGAATTGAATATCTGTGGCCTTAGCGAAACTCACTGGAGGGGAAACGGTCACTTTCTTACGGAATCACACGTCATTTACTTCTCTGGAAATGATGACAATAGCAGCAATGGAGTTGCTTTCGTCCTTCCTACACGTATTAAGAACTGCGTGTTGGGGTACGAACCTATAAGTGATCGAATTATGACTATTAAGATCAAAGCGGCACCAGTTAATCTCAATATAATACAGATTTATGCTCCTACCAGTAACTCGAACGACAAAGTCATAGAAGGCTTTTATAAAGATCTTGAAAAAGCCATCTCAAAAACGTCAAGAAGAGAGGTCTTAATCATACTAGGCGACTTTAACGCGAAGATAGGGAATGATGCATATCTATTGAGTCATTGTGCAGGAAAATTTGGACTTGGGCAGCGTAATGATAGAGGTGACCGTCTTATACAATTTGCTACTGAGAACGACCTGATAATATCAAACAGTACTTTCCAACACCACCCACGTAGACTTTGGACATGGATAACATCCGACGGCAAGCACAAAAACCAAATAGATTACATCTTGATTGGGTCTCGGTGGAGGACCTCAATTAGAAATACCCACACATTGCCTGGCGCTGATTGTGGATCGGATCACCAACTTTTAATATCCAAAGTTCAACTCAAATTGAGAGCAGCCAGAAGACTCGAGAAACAAAAAAGGATCGAAGTGAAGGATGGCTTAAAATTTAGGTCAGCATTGGAACAAAACTGGGTTCAGTGGACCAGTGTTGATCCGGAAAGCGAGACTCCAGATCAATTGTGGGAACGTTCGAAAAAGCTAATTGAAGACGCGGCTCAAAAATCTAAACCCCCTGCAGAAATACGAAAGCGACAGCACTGGATTAGTGATGACACCGTGGTACTCGTAGAAAAACGACGGGCAGCTAAGTCTCAGGGAGCTGATGTGAGGACTTTGAATAAACTTTCCGCTTAAATTCAAGCAGCCTGCAGGCGAGACCGAAATGCGCATCTTCAAAATATATGCGCAGAAGTGGAAGTGCATGCTGATAAGCATGAAGCCAGAGACCTCCATCGCAAAATCCGTTCCATCACTAAAACTCTCTCATCAAGAACATAGGCTATCGAGAATTCACAAGGTGAAACAGTGACCGAAATTGATGCAATTTCTGAAACTTGGAAAGAATATTGCCAATCACTGTTCGAAGATCCTCAATCGCAGTGCTTTGCTTCAACTGAACCTGTAAGTGAAGAGTTGGAACCGGATATTCTCAAAACAGAAGTCAGGGCGGCTATCGAACATCTGAAGAACGGAAAGGCCGTAGGCAGAGACTCCATCCCGATTGAGACAATCAAAGCCTCTGGAGAATACGGCGTCCATATTTTTCAATTATTGTGCAATAAAATATGGCGAACGAGCACATGGCCGCACGATTGGGCTCATTCTGTTTTAGTTCCCTTCATAAGAAAGGCTCCACAAGATCTTGCAGTAATTACCGACTAATTGCTCTTATTTCACATGCAAGCAAAATTCTACTGCATATCTTAAACGAACGACTCAAATCCTACCTATCCAAAGAGATCGCACCTGAACAGGCTGGCTTCGTGAAGGGGAAAGGTACTCGAGAGCAAATTTTAACGGTTCGACAGATAGTTGAGAAGGCCAGAGAATTCAACAAACCCACTTATATATGCTTTGTTGATTTCTCAAAAGCATTCGACTCAGTTAAATGGCCGAGGCTCTGGAACACGTTACTGGAAATGGGTACACCAAAACATCTTGTACATATCCTCAGAAACCTTTATGAAGGAGGAACAGCGTCCGTAAGGACAGACGAAGTACTCTCAGGCCAATTCCATCCCAGTGCAGGAGTTCGTCAAGGATGCATTATATCTCCACTCCTGTTTAACATCTATACAGAGCTTATAATGAGGATCACCTTAGATGACTGGACGGATGGTATTTCGATCGGAGGCCTGAAGATATCGAACTTGCGGTACGCTGATGACACCACCTTGTTTGCGACGAGTATTGACCATATGCAGGAACTTCTCACAAGAATGGAAACCGTCAGCCTTGAATTTGGACTAAAGATCAACCGCAGTAAGACAAAAATGATGATTGTTGACCGAGCTAATGACAACTCTCCTGAAGTCAAACATATCGCAAACTGCGAGGTTGTTCAATCCTACGTTTATCTGGGAGCGCTGATTTCCAACAACGGCGGTTGCATAGACGAGGTAAAAAGACGTATGGCGATTACTAGATCCACCATGAGCAGGCTTCATAAGGTTTGGAAAAATCGTAATATCACGAAAGCCACCAAAACACGACTCGTGAAAGCACTCATATTCCCCGTCTTCCTCTATGCTGCGGAGACGTGGACTTTGCGCGAAATTGAAAAGAAGAGGATAGACGCACTGGAAATGTGGTGCTGGAGACGAATGCTTAGAATATCATGGACAGCATTCCGCACCAATGATTCCATTCTCAAGGAACTCGGCATTAAGCAACGTCTCTCCTCCATCGTGCAAGCTCGCATCCTTACCTTCTTTGGACACGTCACCCGACGCGGGGACATATCTATTGAGCGACTTGTGGTCCAGGGGAAAGTCGAAGGTACCTCGAGGAAGATCACCGATGCGATGGACGGACCAAATTAAAGCCGCTACACAAGAAGATTCCGTGACTGAGTGCACCAGAAAAGCAGCCATGCGTGAGGAATGGCGACGGATTGTAAAGCGCGCCACCAACCCGGATTGACGACCACGACCGCTCTGTCAAGAGTGTATCGACGAAGAAGAAGAAGAAGTCAAAAAGTAAATTTGAAAAATAGGGCAAATATTTAAGTGAAAGTAAAACCATAAATCGAGTGCATTGATAGTTTATTTTGTACGTTTTTGTGAATCGCATTCTTTACAAACATTCTTTGAACACACTATCTATCTTCCACGGCTGAGCTTTATACATCAGCAGGGGTCATACTTTCCTAAAATTTATTATGTTAAACATATTTGACCCCCCATGTATGGAACTCACTCGCGAAATAAAAAATATGCATATTATTTACATTATTGTCTTCAAACCATTACTGAGTATGTATATTTGTGACTAATTTCACTACATTGAGTACATAACAGGATGTATAAAAAGAAAATAATATATTGAGCAAATGCATAGGAATGTCGCATTATATTCGAGTATATTTTGTTATTTAAGTACATGGAATGTTTTGAACTAAAATTAAGTACACAGTCGAAGTTAAACATAAACTTAAGTAGGGAAAAGATATAAAACAATCCAAAATTACACCCATTACATTACATATGCACCCGAAGTTAACACACAACAAAATTTCAATCAAAATTCTACTAAAATGGGAATAAATTATAATCAAATTATATAAAAATATAGGTATTCTTGTCATCCTAATGGAATGCTGGAACTCCCGGTTGTATTCATTTTCAAAAATCCACTAACTAATTCTAAACCTAACTTAGATTATAATAATTTATTTATTTACAAAGAATTTGTACAACCGTCAACCGGGGTTCACCAATAACATTTCAATTATTTAAGTACTACTTAAGATACGTATTTGGATAGACTCTTTAAATTCAATCGATAACAATTGACAAAACAACTTTCCGGAATGTTTCATTGTCCTACTTACTTTAAAATCACAATCCGAATTACTGGCCCTTAATAAATTCACTGATTCGAGAAATATACAAAGCTACTTTTTAAACGGCACTAGGGAGCGTGGGAGGTGACGTCAGACTTTGGTCGTGAGGTCGAGAGGATGCAGTTTGATTCTTTTGATTTGGGAATAAGACACATCTTCCTCTTCACTAGCAGACCCTGGGTTGCTTACAGATTCACCGTCTTCATTGTCAGGATTTATCACTTCACTGTCATCGGACCTTCGTCTGGCTGAGCTGGATCGTCCATCAGATTTGACCGATAAATCCATTGGGTTCTCTTGTATAGGAGATTCAGAAGTTCGCCGTTCGGCTGGTGGAGTAGGCACAAATTCAGCTTCAGAGATTGCGTCTTCTTGAGGAGCAGGCTGGGTGGTACACTGCTGTTTCATAATTTCGTCTAAGAAGAATCGCTTTGAAGATTCAGAATTATGATCATCAATTCTTACATCATTATTATTTTCAGCAGCTTGTCTCAACGCTGCGTGATCTAGTAAATGTCTGGAGTAGATTGGGTGGAACCCAGGAGGGAAAAGAAGTGGATGATTTGCAGCAAATGGACTGAAAGGAGGTGGTGGTAGGAATGGAGAATGGGGGAAATGGGGCAAGGAGAGGTTAGCTAACGGATGTGGGATAAAGGAGTCTCTGGGAGGAGTAAGCGGTCGATCTTGCGGCCGTGATTGCATGCGGGACTTTTCGTCTAGTTTCGGCGACGAACCACTTCGATGTGAGTCCGGGCTACCAGAAGGTTTGTATGCGTCATCCAGTCCGAGGAGTGCTAACTCTTCTTTAGTCCTCGGCCGTGCTAGTCCAGGAAATAAATGAGGTGGAAATGGCGGTGCTAAATGGTGTTGTGACTGGGGCACTCGCGGCGGAGATCGGGACTGCGCTGCCTGCTGTTGCTCTTGTAGCAAGCAGTGGATCTTGAACCAGTTGGACCTTCGCCCATATCTGGATCCGGACTTTGACATTCCCACCATGAGGCATTTGCGAAGGCGACAGGCCTTGCACGCGGTCCTGTTCTTCTTGTTGATGACGCATTCTCCGTTGTTCTTGCATTCCGTGATGGAGTTGAGATTGTTGTAAGAGCGGCCGAAGAACGACTGAAAAGAGAGAAAAACTTTCGTTAGCGTGCGTGTATTAAAAAGTAATTACCTAAAACTATCAAAACTTCAAAGAGCCGATTTTGAATCGCCGCATTATAATTATGGCCAGTGGAAATCATAATTGCATTAATTACGTACCTACGCTGATGTTTATTACTGCAATTCATCAACAAAACTGGTAATAATTACGTACGATAATCCTATCTGTCTACACATCTGAACATTAATTGCTAATAACATTCAGCAAAAAGAGTTATGAGGTTCCTTGTATTGAAGGAAATAATTTGTCCTACTCTTGTAAGTTAATTGTATCTAAAACATTCACTATCAACATCAACTGGACATAAGGTGGTGTTTACACGGCCTGCAGGTGGCCAGCCAAGCGAGTGGCTCCGATAGTGAAAACTCGGCTCAAGTTGTTCACGGTTAAGTCGTCATTTCCTGTGGATATAGGTCATAGGTTCTGTTCCGGTTCGGTGGCCATTTAAATACGGTTTTGTTTTCGCTCGACCTTGGGATTTCGGCAAGTTTATGTAATTTGTTTTCTATTGTTTTAAACAGTTTTTGCTTTGTTTCTTCTATTGGTTAATGGTTACGGACTGTTTAAAGTTAAGTAGTCTGAGATGATGCCATACAATGTTCAATGTTCTGTTAAGTTTGAGCGCACTGCTGGTTTAGTTTGTTTTCAATTAAAGTTACAAACCTCCAAAGTTTACAAAAAGCTCAAGGAATTACTGAGAAAAGGATCCTGGAGGATTTTTACGCCTTAAGATTCTTGCTGCAATCTCTACACATCTAGTCATAAAGACTTGAAAATTAGAACAGAAGATTTCAAAAACTGAAATGATAGCATCATTGATACAGATATATAGGAAAAAAAAACAAAAGCGTAGGTACACAGAACACGTTTAGTTACATGGCATCACATCATCGTTCAAACTGTTAATAGATTTTGTTGCGTCAGTTACGATCCAACACGTGCGACATTGCCAAAATAGTTCAACACGTAGACTGGGTGCAAATGAGTTTAAAAGTATCTCAGGCAACGAATTATAGATGATCTCGGATATGAAAAGATATAAGCAATGACAGACATTAAAATGAAACTAGTTAAAAAATTAGAGCTTTTTCAAATCTTTTCTTCTTTTCAAGTAAGACATCGAGTCGTTCACGTAAAAATTTAGTGGGTTTAATGGGTAATTGGGTATAATGTTTTCTTTTCAAAGTTCCGCTATTAATAAAATAGAATAATAACGCTATACCCTAAAAACATCTACTAAACTGCGGCGTTCTTCTTTGAGCTGCTTATAACTTAACAGTGAATAATTGATCAATAAAATTGCATACAAGATAATTATTCAAATAGCTAATTATTGACTAGAAAACAATTAAAAAATTTGCCTCCAATCAGCTGGAATTACACGGATGATATTAACCGACCTTGCGCCAGCTAATTAAAAACTAGATCAGAATCAGTTTCGTTATCTGTGAAAACAATACGCAACTGGCAAATCGATTCGTCTCAAATCAACTCGTTAGCAATCGATATTGATATCGATACCTATTAAAACGATTCTCTTACAGGTTTTGGTAGGTTCCACTACAAATAATTTGAAATTCTGCCACTAATAAACGCTCGATGTGATTTGCTACAAAGGTACTATTTTTGCTTATAAAGTTGTTTAGGGCACAAGAATTGATTTTCTTTTATTCAATGTATGTATACCTAGTCAAGCATCTTTAACAATAGATACCTACGTCGTGGTCACGTTGTTATATTATTTGCAGAACTATAATGATGACGGTTTGTCACACACATTCTAAATACAAATAAATAATTATCGTCATCTAGAATCGATGTTCTGTATGCTTAGTGCGAAAAATCGATTTGGAATATTATGCGCTTACTAATTTATGGTTACATGTTAATATTAATAGGTTTTACATGTTTTTTGATTTTATTATTATTAAAATTTCAATCGTTATAATTTGTCTTCAACGGAGACTAATATGTAATATTATATTTTGTAGTTTTGGTAACTTTTCTTCACATATATGTTTAGGGTTTAAATATATATTTGAGGTAATAATCTAATTTCTCGTAACATCTTCATAAAGTTTCGAATCGAACTTATTTGATCGTCATCGTCCACAGGCTACTTCTGGATATAGGCTTGAAAGGCGGGCTTTTCATTCCCTAAATAGTCCAATCACCTGTATGACAACCACGACTAGCAACTGAGTAATTTTATTGTAAGCCTCACAGTTAACTTTTTCTTCTTTTTCAAAAGGACAGGCTCGGAAGCCCAGGTCTTGCCAATAGTCCACAATTGATGACAAATCGCAAAGCTGACCTAATACTTTTTGGCATAACGCCCAGACATTTCGGGCCTCATTGTCGCAGCCAGTGGCTACAGAACTAATTGTCATTGTCTTAGAGGCCGTTGGTAATCGCAATGATCCTGGACTCACTAAAGCGTTTTATTGCAACTAACGCTGCTTGATATCCAACGCTTTTGGACATTCGCATACGTTGCCGCGCCTATTTACCGGAGAGGCTGGCAAAGACTACATCTTTTCTTCCTATTGTCATCCAAATTGATCATTTAAGGAGATTTTGGGTAACTCATTTGTCCACTCTTACCCTGTTCTTCCACCATAACGTATAAGAATTTAATTTCAAAATAAAATTTAACTTTACGGCCTTTAAATTATTAAAAGGCGTGGCATAAAATAAAAGTTTGACTTTAGTTCAAGAACTAGCAATGATAACCACAATGCTAGGGTAGAACTTGCTTTTCTACTCGTACGAGTTACTTTTAAGACAGTCATGAGACTGATTTGAATCAGCAGTCCATATGGATAAATAAAATACACTTTCAAAGTGCACCGGTGAGAAAAGACCCTGTGATCCAAGTGGAGAGCCGCAGTTGGCAAATCATTGGCTTATTGGAGCGTGCTGCTTATGATTCCCAACACGACACTAGTTGCGAACCGTTTGTATGTCGTTGCGATATTTTTAAGGTTCAAGGTACTGTCTGCGATTGTAGCTTAAATGTTATCCCAGAAAAGTTATAACTATAGTACGGTCATTCAAATAGGCCATATTTGACAGATGTCAAAATCATGTTAACGCTATGACATAAGGTCTATCTTTCTTTGTTGTGATGTTCTTAGTATGGGATTGACAGCTGTCAAATATGGCCTATTCGAATGACCGTACTATAATAGCCAATCTACCTTGAATATACCTGGTGGTCTTTCAAAGCCAGAAATATTCCCTATTAAATTTTCACTTTTTTGTATCTCTCATATCTTTAATAGTAAGTATTTATGACACTTATCGGAACAAGTCTAGAAATGCATATTTACTAATGATACGCACGTGTCAATATTTAAATAAATTCAAATAAGTATCGTTTAATCCAGTTAGAGGATGACATCATTTCCTATCAGATTAAAAACTTACTAGAAAATCGTCAGATACCGATATAATTGGAACATTTGGAACGACAGCCGTGAAACTTAATACCAATTGTTTAAATATTGGTATAATTAGTATGCATAACGTAGATTTTATTCTAATTTTAAACGATTTTGTTAAAGTTTTAGATAAAATCGTTGATATACTTAAATATTAATGTGGTTTTTTATATGCTTAAGTAATATAATATATAAGATATCTTGGACCATAAAACGTAAGCATGCATGCATAGGTATACGTGCCCAGTGCGTAAAAAAGTAATCAAACTTTGTAGTAAAAGTGAACCAAATATCCGAACGGGCAGATCCAACAACAAAATTAGCGTGAGAACAGAGAGATAACTCACAACTTTAATTTTTGACCTTTGCCTTACAACTTTTACAATCCCATCGCTTTGAATTCAATTTGCTCCTAATCCTATTTTGATAGAGTTTGTTTTCGTTTGACAGTGAGGTGATATAGATGAAATATAAAAGTTGTGTTGTCAGTATGCGTCTGCGCACGGAAGCAGTGACCTGAACTGGTTGTTTTGATTGCGGCTGACGGTCAGACAATCGATTACTATTTGGACGTGAATCGATGCGCCATAATCGAGATTGAGGTCGTAATCCGTATCGATTTGTTTGTTCGTATGTAGAGTGAGTGATTAGGATGTTCGTCACGACAGCAATCTATTGTTTCGTTTGAATTATTTTATTTGTAGTAGTTTAATATTGGCAAGCAATCGTCATTAAATAATCTGCTATATTTAAGGTTATAATAGCGGTACATCTAGACAGTTACTTTTATTTAAAAAAAAATAACTGTGTCCAAGCTTTTATTGTTTTTTTTTTCATGGCGCTTTACGTATATAAAGTCCGTTTCGACGTTACATTTGCGCTGCGCTATCGCAGTGTTAGGAAAATGCGAATTTTTATCTGTGTCCCATATAAATACGACAACGCATGCCCAACGGTGCGTTTCTGGATGCGTCTGGCAAACGGTTTGGTTTTTGTCAAACGGTTTGACAGACGCAATAACGTTGAAACGGACGTTAGTCATGTGAGTAAAGTGCTAAGCTACGTCAATTTTTGTCCATCATTGTCTTAGAATACGGAAAATGTTTACTTTTGTAGTATTTAGTACATTGTTCTGTGGCACGCACTTGACCTCTGGAGCAAAGGGATGCGCAGACGCAACAGAATGTGCAACCGCCATAAACTCCTGTTGCTAGGCAACGACAACCAACCACGCCAGTTTATTTGCAACTGTAGAAATTGTAGCTTGTCTAGCACTTTATGGCTAGAATGTGACTTGGAATTCATACATAAGTATTTAATTGTTTACATGTTAAAAGGGTTAACATGCTCAAAGTATAATATAGGCCATGGGCTGTCCACCTGTCACTAGTAAGAAAAAGCTAAAAATAGTCCTGAAAGTAGACTAAAAACTGTCCACCAGTCACTGAAAAGAAGGTTACGTCAACATTTAGACTAGGGGGTTTCGGGGCCAAAAATGGATCTAGCTAGGTTTACCTATTTTTCTAAAGACATGTTCAACAACAAATAATACGAACAATGTTTAGTCCACCAGATGCTAAAAACGTTTAAGTTTAAGTATGATGGAAAGGAATAAAGTACACTACGTGCAATTTGTCTTGTAGTGCCGGCTTAGAATAGCATCACCCCATATCTTTCCCGTGGGTGGCGTAAAAATTTATGAAGGTATTCGAGAGTTAAAGTGTACTGAAATTTTAGGCGACAGATTAACAACCTGTTACTATAGTGATACACAGTCTTCTGAATGACTCTCAAACTTTTGTCAGACTTTGTGTAATTGGCCGTTATTTTAATACCCCGGTTAGTAAGGGGTCAGACCTTTCGGATTGTGATTAAAGCGTGAAACTTGGCATAGATGTTCTATGGGTACATCTTAGTAGGTAAAGCCCGGTTTCCAGGAGTTCCGCCCCCCGGAGCAGGTGGGAGGGGGTTAGGAATGTTACGGTCGCCGCGCACCAAACAAAATATTCTCACTGATAGAATTGAGGTCTTAAGGCAAGTTTGGTATCGTTTTCGAGTAAAATTAACATGAAGAATATATTTAACGTAGTAAAAATAATGTTTTCATTAAAAAATACAAAGAAATACGCAAAAAAAGGAAAATATACCACACTATTTTCGTCTTCAACACGCTATCACTATAAATATGCTAATATTTAGGAAAAATTAAAAATAGCACTAAAAAGCTTAGATATTCAGCTTTCTAAAAATATATACTTTTTGTATGGTTTTAACCAAAATTACACATTAAAAAAATAATAATAGGTAGAGCGGTGTCGAGTTCAATACTCTCTGCGTACGTACATCTTCTTTGTTTATAAATAGAACTGCAAAATTTAACACAAGAGATAATATACCATTCATATTCTAAAGAAATTAAAATAAAGCTGATCTTGCTGTCCACATTTGAAAAAAAATTACCGCAAATTTAAGTTTGTTTTTCATATGTTTTGTATGAAAAACAAAGTTAACTTTTCAGCTTAAACTAATAACGGACTACGAATTGAACGCAATATGCAAAATCCGCACAAATACGGTCCAGAGTACCTACCGAGGAAATTTTGGTGCTATTTAACGTGGATATAGTTGTCCCATTACCATTAGAGCGTCGCCTCCCTCACCTCCATCAACAGCTCGAGGTAGATCAGTGTGCGGTAGATCATCCATTTGCCATCTTCAAGTGATCGGTCCATCTGACCGCGAAAGTTGCGCTTATTTTTCACGTGTTATGTGCTGGTTGTGAAAAATCTGCGCCATTTAGCTGGAGAGACTATTTACTAGCAAATAAAACGTCCCTAAAAATGTGGATCCGAGGTGTTTTGGGCATGGTTTTGAAAAACAGAAGACAAAATGCCCCAAAAACTTAGGCGATCACAGAGCCACGTCTATTGTCTATGCTGTCCCCGAAAGTCCATTACGAATCGTCTGGCATTACGTTTCAAACCTTCCAGCCAACGAAACAGGTCGGGTTCTGTAATGAATTCAATACCGTGGCCTAGGTGGACCACGACATATCCATCTATACTGCAATTACTGCACCATCGATGCAGAAGTTAGAGAAGTAGATGAATTCTCCTCTGTTTGGCTTTTATAATCTACGAGTAAGCCTTCGACTCTATTGAAGCCCGGGCCGTTTAAGAACCCTTGCAGCGCTGCCAGGGCGCCTGGTGATAAGTGGAGGTGCTGAGAAATTCAGTACCGAATGTCGACTATGTCCGTTCAAGTCGAAATACTCTGAGGTGTAAGACATTATACCTCCGCAACTCTTCACTAAAGCGCTGGAAAAAGACTCTTTCAAGATTCTACAGTGATTGTCTTAGCATCAATGTCATCGGTAAATATTTAACACACCACCGCTTTGAAAACGACTTAATTTAAAAAAAAACATAATTCTAGATTTCTGCAAGACCTCTCAATAATGTTGCTTCGAGACGCGTTGTACTTGGGATGAACTCGGACAAAACCAATGCCATATAATATAATCAATATATCATTCCTGAGCCGGTTTTCGCCGAAAGTATATCCTTGAATTTATCAAAAAGTATATATGCATACCTTCAGCAGAGATATCAGTTGGGTAAAGACAACTTGGGTTGTGAAATCACTAGAAGAGTGCAGCTTACTCTTCTAGTAATGAATTGCAGCTAGGAGTCTCAAGGACCTAACTTCCCAAATACTGCCAGACATCAGTTGGGTAAAGACAACTTGGGTTTCACAACCCAATGTTCAATCAGTGCGTCCTTAACATAATTATCGAGCCTAGATGTGAAAACTCGCAGTAAAACTGGCTGACCTACCACCTACATGGTCACTTAGGAGCTTTTGAATAAGTCTGATCGGGATCACACTAATGGATCAAGTTATATAAGAGAAGACCAATTTACCAGACGACATAGTCTGGATGTGTGGCAAATAGAAGTAGCTGTCAGCTGATCACATCTGTAATGGAACAGAACTGCTGGGATGTGGAGTAAGAAACTGATGGCAAGAGTAGACCACAAAGAATGTCCTTTAGTCAGATGGACCGATCACATGAAGATGGCAAATGGCTGATTTACCGCACACTGATTTACCTCGAGCTGTTGATGGAGGTGAGGGACGCGACGCGACGCTGTAATGGGAAAACTATGTCCACGGCCCGGGCTTCAATTGAGTCGAAGGCTTACTCGTAGATTATAAAAGCGAAACAGAGGAGAATAGATCTACTTCTCTGACTTCTGCATGGATGGTGCAGTAATTGCAGTATAGATGGATATGTCTTGGTCCACCCAAGCCACGGTATTTGAATTCATTACAGAACCCGACCTGTTTCGTTGGCTGGAAGGTTTCAAACATAATGCCAGACGATTCGTAATGGTCTTTCGGGGACAGCATAGACAACAGACGTGGCTCTGTGGCTCATACGGGTGATCACCTAAGTGTTTGGGGCATTTTGTCTTCTGTTTTTCAAAACCATGCCAAAACACCTCGGATCCACGTTTTTAGGGACGTTTTATTTGCTAGTAAATAGTCTCTCCAGCTACATGGCGCAGATTTTTCACAACCAGCACATAACACGTGAAAAATAAGCGCAACTTTCGCGGTCAGATGGACCGATCACTTGAAGATGGCAAATGGATGATCTACCGCACACTGATCTACCTCGAGCTGTTGATGGAGGTGAGGGAGGCGACGCTCTAATGGTAATGGGACAACTATATCCACGTTAAATAGCACCAAAATTTCCTCGGTAGGTACTCTGGACCGTATTTGTGCGTTTTTTGCATATTGCGTTCAATTCGTATTCCGTTATTAGTTTAAGCTGAAAAGTTAACTTTGTTTTTCATACAAAACATATGAAAAACAAACTTAAATTTGCGATTATTTTTTCTCAAATGTGGACAGCAAGATCAGCTTTATTTTAATTTCTTTGGAATATGATTGGTATATTATCTCTTGTGTTAAATTTTGCAGTTCTATTCATAAACAAAGAAGATGTACGTACGCAGAGAGTATTGAACTCGACACCGCTCTACCTATTATTATTTTTTTATATAAATTCTTTATTGCATACATAATAACAATCGGTGAAAAACTTAAAATTAGTTACAAGGGCGAGCTTATTTCTATAAGAAATCTCTTCCAGCCAACCCAATGGAGATGAAAGAGGAGAAAAACTGCGGGAACTTGAAAATACAATAAAGTATGTGCTTACATAAAATAAATTATATATAAACAGTATAAATACTAAATTACCTACCAACTAAAATATACAAATACACAGATATTATAAAATAAGATATACTAATACATATTATAAATAAATAATATAATATAATATGACAACAAGAAAAAGGAGTTTTAGATAATACACACACATAAATACTTACAGTTGTGACAGAAAGTGCGCTTTCAGCCTTTTCTTAAAAGAATCGATAGAAGGACTGTCTTGAATTTCTCTGGGCAACTTATTCCACAACTGTGTGGCACGGACAGTAAAAGAATGAAAGAAAAAGTTAGTGTTTGATCTAGGACATTTTAATGTGTAATTTTGGTTAAAACCATACAAAAAGTATATATTTTTAGAAAGCTGAATATCTAAGCTTTTTAGTGCTATTTTTATTTTTTCCTACATATTAGCATATTTATAGTGATAGCGTGTTGAAGACGAAAATAGTGTGGTATATTTTCCTTTTTTTGCGTATTTCTTTGTATTTTTTAATGAAAACATTATTTTTTACTACGTTAAATAGATTCTTCATGTTATTTTTACTCGAAAACGATACCAAACTTGCTATAAGACCTCAATTCTATCAGTGAGAATTATTTGTTTGGTGCGCGGCGACCGTAACATTCCTCCCCCCCTCCCACCTGCTCCGGGAGGCGGAACTCCTGGAAACCGGGCTTTACCTACTAAGATGTACCCAAAGAACATCTATGCCAAGTTTCACGCTTTAATCACAATCCGAATGGTCTCCATACAAGCCTTCCCCTTACAAACCGGACTATAAGCCGTTTACGCTTTACTTACCCCGCAATAGATATAGCCCATAAAAATTGCCGATCAGCTGATATGAGTTACTATGAGAGAACCAATTTTTTTTTCATATTTCGAACTATGTGTCTTGTGAAATGTTTTCCATATCAACAGCCGGTACTGAGTTTTCGCTTTCGGTTATTAGTTAAATTTCACCCAATATAGGCGTGATATATGTGAATATGTATGTATATGTATGAAGTGCACAACAAAGAAGAAACATTGTAGTGACGATACTTCCCCAGCTATTGAGCTAATCTTCATTAGAACTATAAAATGATGGCAGTCTCGTAAGTCCGCTAACATTTTGCACACAACCCTGGTACTTAGATATAAGTGCACTTTGTGTGCTTTTGATATACCGCCGTTTTATGACACACTGTGAGTCTACCCTCACTCGTGCGTTTTTGACTGGCAACATACTGACATTTATTGTCTCGTTGCGCTGGCAGTGCAGGCCTTAACAAGTTCGTGAATTGTAGCTACTGCACTCTGTCTGCAACTTCTGACTAACATGCACGACCAATGCGACATTAATATAAAAGTGACTATCAGACACTCTGCATCTGTTGCAGAGCTCCAATTCAGTGCGAAAATGTAATTTTCATAGTGGATAGTTACTGTCACTTCAGCCGCGCGTGTTGGTCGCATGCAGTCGGCAATGCATGAACTAAATAGCTTAAGCTTTGATAGAGCAAGTTAAAAACGCATGAGTAGAGATACAGTCATAGCCAAAGAATCCACATAGATGTGTTTGCACATTATAGCTTTTGTGATGCTTTTAGGGCACTAGATAGATAGCAACATGCTTTTATGAACTTAGGCTGATGCTATGGAATTTTAATTAGGTACCTCTTAGGCTCAACTCCTTAGAAAAGAATCTGGATTTTAAGTTATTTTTTACTGACTTTTTCGTAATAAATGCAGTTAATGTTTACCTAGCTTAGGGCTGATTACAACACTAAAACCTTAATCCGTTGCCTATTTTTAGCACTAAGAGGGGTATTTTTGAGTCAGTAGAACTTAAAATTCGCATGCTCCGTTTTGCGACGAGTGATTTTACCACTCGTATTATACCTACGCTCTATTTCCCTTTTACAAATACGGGAAGTATTTGTAAAAGAAACGAGTGATGAAGACCTAGATTTGATTAGTAGAAAAATACGATGAATTGGAGACGAATTGATTAGACCACTCGTCCCAGGGTGGCGCATGTGAAATCAAATTTCACTGGTTCAAAAATAAGCCACCAGAAGCTGGTAGTTGCTCAATAGAAATGGGCCCGACTACGCCAGATCCACCTGTCACCTCTGACCCGACCGATATGCCAAGCAGATTCACTTAGCTCTCACTTGGTAGGTGCATCGCATGTGACTTATATTAAGACCTATAATATGGCTTTGTGCTGCGAGCCACCTGCTCTCCAAATGATAGTATTAGACCATTTTGTCTAACTACAGCGCAAGCGACATAAAATTTCACTGGTTCAAAAATACGCCTCCAGAAGCTGGTAGTTGCTCAAGAGCCACCTGTCACCTCTGACCCGACCGATATGCCAAGCAGATTCACTTGGCTCTCACTTGGTAGGTGCATCGCGTGTGACTAAAAAGACCCACAAAATGGCTATGTTCTGCAAGCCACTGCTCTACAAATGATAGTATTCAGACCACTTTGTGTATGGCACATGCGAAATCAAATTTCACTGGTTCAAAAATACGCCCCTTGAAGCTGGTAGTTGGTCAATAGAATGGGCATAAAACGACTATGTGCTGCGAGCCAACGCACTACAAATGGTAGTATTAGACCACTTTGTCTATGGCGCATGCGAAATCAAATTTCACTGGTTCCAAAATACGCCTCCAGGAGCTGGTAGTTGGTCAATAGAATGGGCTCGACGCCTGTCTATGGCGCAAGTGAAATTGAATCTGACTGGTTTAAAAATACGCCTCCAGAAGCTGGTAGTTGCTCAATAGCCACCTGTCACCTCTGACCCGACCGATATGCCAAGCAGATTCACTTAGCACTAGGTGCCGTGTGGTGCCGGCAGAGTAGAATAGCACCACCCCCTTTCTTCCCGTGGGGGTCGTAAGAGGCGACCGAGGGATAAACCCGACCCAAACAGCCAGGGCCAACCGTATGGTGGCGGTTAATTCATGACATGACAGGCGGCCGGTCGTAAAATTAAGCCAAATCCTTTTGCAACACGATTTTGTGTTCAACAAAACGTGTTGCGCCAACCCCAAGTAATTGGGAAAAGGGCAGGAAGATGATGATTCACTTAGCTCTCACTCGGTAGGTGCATGGCGCTTGTGTGTTAAAAGATCCATAATATATTATGTCTATGTTCTGCGAGCCAATGCTCTCCCAATGATAGTATTAGAGCACACGTCTATGGCGCATGTGAAATCTTTCACTACTTCAAAAATACGCCTCCAGAAGTAGGTACAGTACGGCCGTCCGAATAGGCCATATTTGACAGCTGTCGAACCCATACTAGAAGACATGTTAAAAGAAAAAATTAGACCTTATGTCATAGAATTAATATGATTTTGACAGCTGTCAAATATGGCCTATTCGAGCGGTCGTACTGTAGTTGCTCAATAGACTGGGTCACCTGTCACCTCTGACCCGACCGATATGCCAAGCAGATTCACTTAGCTCTCATTTTTAGTTGCTTGGCGCTTTTGACTTAAAAGACCCATAAATGGCTATGTGCTGCGAGCCTGTGCTCTCCAAATGATAGTATTAGACCACTTTGTTTATGGTGCATGTGAAATAGGATATCACAAGTTCAAAAATACGCCACCAGGAGCTGGTAGTTGCACAATAGAATGGGCTCAATGCCTTGTCTATGGCGCAAGTGAAATTGAATCTGACTGGTTTAAAAATACGCCTCCAGTAGCTGGTAGTTGCTCAACTGCGCCACCTGCAAAAATACTCCTGAAGTAGGTACAGTACGGCCGTCCGGATAGGTTATTTTTGACAGCTGTAAAACCCAAACTAGACGACATGACAACAAAGAAAATTAGACCTTATGTCATAGAATTTATTTGACAGCTGACAAATATGGCCTATTCGAGCGGCCGTACTGTAGTTGCTCAATAGACTGGGCCTGACGACGCCAGAGCCACCTGTCACCTCTGACCCGACCGATATGCCAAGCAGATTCACTTAGCTCTCGCTTGGTAGGTGCATGGCACCTGCTTTTTAAAAGATCCATAATATTATGTCTATGTTCTGCGAACCAATGCTCTACAAATGGTAGTATTAGAACATTTTGTCAATGGCGAATGCGACATAAAATTTCACTGGTTCAAAAATACGCCTCCAGAAGCCGGTAGTTGCTCAATAGAATGGGCTCGACGCCTTGTCTATAGTGCAAGTGAAATTTAATCTGACTGGTTTAAAAATACGCCTCCAGAAGCTGGTAGTTGCTCAATAGCCACCTGTCACCTCTGACCCGACCGATATGCCAAGCAGATTCACTTAGCACTAGGTGCCGTGTGGTGCCGGCAGAGTAGAATAGCACCACCCCCTTTCTTCCCGTGGGGGTCGTAAGAGGCAACCGAGGGATAAACCCGACCCAAACAGCCAGGGCCAACCGTATGGTGGCGGTTAATTCATGGCATGACAGGCGGCCGGTCGTAAAATTAAGCCAAATCCTTTTGCAACACGATTTTGTGTTCAACAAAACGTGTTGCGCCAACTCCAAGTAATTGGGAAAAGGGCAGGAAGATGATGATTCACTTAGCTCTCACTTGGTAGGTGCATGGCGCCTGTTTTTTAAAAGATTCATAATATTATGTCTATGTTCTGCGAGCAAATGCTCTCCCAATTATAGTATTAGACCACACGTCTATGGCGGCGCATGTGAAATCTTTCACTACTTCAAAAATACGCCTCCAGAAGCGGGTACAGTACGGCCGTCCGAATAGGCCATATTTGACAGCTGTCAAACCCATACTAGAAGACATGTCAACAAAGAAAATTAGACCTTATGTCATAGAATTAATATGATATTGGCAGCTGTCAAATATGGCCTATTCGAGCGGTCGTACTGTACTTGCTCAATAGACTGGGCCTGACGACGCCAGCGTCACCTGTCACCTCTGACCCGACCGATATGCCAAGCAGATTCACTTAGCTCTCACTTGGTACCTATAGATGAATCGCGCATGTGACTTACATACCTACCTAGGGCAATGTGAAATACGTTTCAGTTACTTTTATCTGAAACTAGTATTTTTATTTGCTATCACATGGTATCTTAGGTACCTACTTAGGTACTTAAGTCTTATTATAGGTAACTAGGTACTAACACAAGTAACGGAGACGGCGCGTAGGGTACTAAACAGAAAAACAATTTAAAATATTGATGCTATCTTTTACTATAGTCCTGCAAGTTCGTGCGCGACCCTCCCTAGGGGTGACAGACGTTGGGAGGGGAGATGTCAGCGGGTAGCGGGAGGTGTAGCGGGGAAGGGAAACGCGCGCATCCGCGCCGCACGTCATATTAAAATGACGTGCTTACTCGCCCCCCAACCGTCTGTACCCCGCAGGAAGGTCGCGCACGAAACTGACGGACTATAGCATTGTGACGACATTGTGTAATGCCAGTTTAAAAATAGACATCATTCTTGTATAGATTTGACAAGCTTGACTTTGGTTGGACAAGTTATCCGCAAATATTTCCGGAACATTATAACTTGGGCCTTTCCAAGGAAAGTGTGAATAGGCACTACCTACTACTACTACCTAGGCAAGCATGTTCCAAAATCGTCTGCATCACCACCTACCAACAGGTGACATAGCAGACAAATGCGGGCAAAATTACTCAAATGAGACGTAAAACTAGGGGAAAAAATTTATTTAGAAATTCTTCGTCGCTTCGAGACGAGCATCAAGTAGTTGGAAAATTCACCAGGGTCCACTCGTACCTCAGTTGGCAGAGCGGTGAGACGGTACACCACGGTCCCGGATTCAAGTCCCGGCAGTCGCTAGTAAATTTTTCAATTTTCTCACTTTCAATTTATGAGAAATCTGCAAAAGTAGAGCTCATCGTGTGGGGTCCACACTCAAAACGTGACATTACAACCAGTTGCTTCACTTTCCAGATTTTCAATTAAGTTTTGTCTTTCGCGCCATCAATTCACCATCAGGGCGAGACGCGAGGAATTAAAGCCACACTCGAGATCGCCACAAAAAGTTCCCCGCTACCCGTGATTGACGATCGTACTGACCTGAAGAAAGCTGGTTACTTTTGATACAGTACGGACCCTGCACAAAATTGTTATTCGATCCATATTGAGGTTTTTGACGTTGGTTAGGTTGGGAAGGAAAGAGGGTTGACGTCAGGCAGGCGGCCAGTCATAAAACATCAAATGATTTTGTCTTTTAACAAAACATGTTGCGCCGACCACAACTGATTTGGGAAAAGGGCTCGAAGACAATAATGAATGAGATTTTCCTTCTTTTATCTAGGTCTACCAGATGAATCTACGTGCCTATGACATGCAAACCGTATCAACGTATAAGCTACCCTCAGAAATTAGGTTTCTTTGGTCTGTGTTCCAGTTTAGGTTCAAATTGAAGTCATCAATTTGAATGTAGAATTATTTGTCGGGTGTAAAAACAAACAGTGTTAGGGCTACCGTACATTGTGTAAAAACTCTTGACATTAGTCTCAGATTGCTAGTTGAATAAACGAACTTGGAAAAGAAGTACCTACTATATAGTGACTGGACCAAATAACGAAAAACGTCTAAACAACTCATATTTAGTAAATTCGCTTCTAAATTACAATTCAAATTCACTCTAAAAGATAGCGCTAAAACAAGAAAGAAAGAAGTAAAAAGCGCTAAAACATTAGAAGCCTTACTGTTACAAAAATAACCTCACTTCATCCGCACTGGCCACTAAACCAGCGAACAAAAACGTGTGAACCATGTCTGCTCCAATTATTGCGTAACTCTAAATCTTGGAACTATACTTGTGGGCAATTGCGGTGAACGAGTGTGGTTACCGCGGTACCCTTGTTTGAAGACCGTCTTGCATGGTTGGATGAAGGACTTACGACATGATGTGCCAAATTGATCACAATTTTAAAATGCCGTGTGGTAGCGGCTACTGCCACCCCTAATCTACTCATCTTCCACTAGTGCCGTGGTTCCGGCTAAAAATGGCATCGACCTTTTTCTACCCGTGTCGTAAAGAGCGACTAAGGCATGAATCCTGGGAATGGGTAGCAGCGTTCCCTGTGAATATCTACAAAACTTTGCACTGCGCTCGCTTATCCGACTGCCAAGCTTAGGGAGTATGAAAATACTCCGCAACTGAGGGCGGCCCATGTCCAAAAGTGGACTAGTGGCTGTAGTAGTAGCAGTAGTTCACTCATAGTGTTCCGTAAAAGGTGAGGTAGAGTTTTGACCTCAGCTGAATCTGTCGATTATGTTATGGCCAACCGCATGGTGGCGTTGATACCACCTACAATAGCATTCCCAACGTTTACAGTCGGTCCCTTTATACGCTTTGCCTCTATGTTCCGCAGACCTTTCTTGGCCTACAAGAAACGTACCTACCTGTCTTCCGACAATCATCAAGCCACATTTATCTTAAACCATTTTAAACGAACTTAACCAAGTTGGTAAAACCGAGCCATTGTCTCTCATAATTCATAAGACACGATCCAGTAACAATACTACAATACTCTAGTTTAGCGACAGTTTCAGTGGGTATTTTACTACTCTGCCGAAATTGCTCGATTTGTTTTACATTGCTGGTTATAGTATGATCGGGTGCACAATGAAGTAAAGTTAGACCGAAATGTATGCAAAATCTCGTGTCAGGGCTGTGTAAGTGAATAGCCGCTTTTGCGACAGAGTGTTTAACCCATTCGCTGCCGGTCGCACGGGCACGAATTATATTCCAATTTGGAGCACATTCAAATTGCGGTAGTGCACGCGAACGGAAAACGTTGAACGGAAAAAGATATTCGGGCTGAGATGTTTCGTAACTCGGTATAGTATAATAAATCATTGCTACTAAGTGGTGTATCTTGAACTGAACGAACACGGGCCGGATTTAGATGATCCCAAAGTGCGTAAAAAATGTAATGGTTCGTTTTTTTGTGAGGTGACGCGTTTACTTCATGACATGAGTTTCGAGGTTTTCCCAATGATCTTCAATAACACCATTTTTGTTTATGAAAAAGTTTGTTTAGGCCGAGAATTCGTTGAATTTTGGTGTAATGTGACGTACAAGAAAAACTTCACTATATAAGTCTAAAAACAATCTGTTTTAAGCGCCTTCTAAAGCATCTTTTTATTTTCTTTGTACCGAATTTTGAATTCGAATTCAAACCTTGGTCAAACCCTTCATTTCACTTAGTCCATTCCATTCCTGTGGCTGGACAGTTTTAAAATTTTGCATAGGCGCATTTTTAACATTCAGCCTTTGCAACAAATTGCACAACCCATAAGTCACAATCCACAATCACTCCCTGCCCAGCTGGCCACTAATTTGTTTTTAAAGGTTTCCGAAGTACTTTTATCTGTGTGTGTAATCGGGCATTGTAAGGGGACAATCGGTGGCGCTACCATTGTGCCTTCAAAGCCTCTGGTTTTTTTTAAATGTTCTTTTTTTAGCTTTAAAGGAGCCGCGGTAATTTGTCAACCAGTGCCTCTGAGGTTAAAAGAACAAAGGCTAATGGTCTTCGGTAAATTAAAGCAAAGTAATAGCCTATATACGTCGGCGTTGGCTCGCGACAACGGGTAATGTCTTGGTTTTGAGACGTAAGGGGGTTTTGTTTTGATGAATTTAGGTTGCGGTTTTGGATTTTGGCTGAAAAGCACTTTGTTTGAATTCGAAGAATCTATGTTAGAACATAATACTGAAGCAAGATAAAAAGACGTTTGCGTCAGGCTTGAAATATTTCCAGTTGGTTCAGATATTGGTCACTAAGCAAGAGTTAAAAGACGCCGCTGCTAACTGACGTGGACAGCGAGATGAACTGTGGGTACACATGTCAGCAGAAAACGGCCATTTACACCACGTCTGAGATTCATTCAGAAGACTGTGTATGAATCACAATAGTGACTGGCTGTCAGCTGTCCTAAAATTGCAATACACATCAATCCCAAATTCCTTAGTCGCTTCTTACGACACCTACAGGAAAAATATGAGAAAAATATGCCATTTTAAACCGGCACCGCACGGTATCAAGGAAGAGACAGACGGAGGCCTTTAACCAGCAGAAGGACTGTAGGACTTTTTTGAACGATGAGTGACGATGAGAAATGCAACGAAAAATCCTTGCACAAATTGCAAAAATTTTCTCATATTTTTTATCTTTCACAATCAATCAAATTCAATTTCAATACTCAATTAAATAAATAATTTATTTTCATAATCTAATAATAGGTGATACACATGCATAAAATTGTCTGAATTAAAAAATTCAGACTTAGTCAAAAAGGCCGCCCCGAATGGTACCCGGAGCTAATGTGCCCATAACACTGGCTGCGTTTCCGCGTTGTATTGCCAGTGATATGCGCTGCACCAGGTACCATACAAACAAATTGTACCGATAACAAGATCGGAGCAGCGCATAGACCACGCAGCGTGCATTACCATACAGCAGAGGGACTGTAGTAGGACTTTTCTGAAAGGTAAGAATTGCAACGAAGAATACCCTTCAAATATTGCGACAATTTCGCATATCAATGAACAAACTCAAGTCCCATTCAATACCCTATACAAACAAATTGTAACGATAACAAGATCGGAGCAGCGCATAGACTATGCCATAGACCGACCGCGCATTACCATACAAACGGTGCGCGTGCGCCTCCAGTTAATTAGGCGCGCGCTGCCGACAAATTGACGCGCACCACTGTGTTTATGCGTCAGTGGGCACAGCGTCTATGAGAACTGGAGACTTTTATGCTTAAGGTACATTTGGGTATCAAAATATTGAGGTGACACCATTTTTTAAAGCTGAAAACATTGGGTGTCTCACAAAATTGGTTCAGCAGTTTGGCTCTTTGTAGACCTGCAGTCGTCAAATTGATATGCCATAATTAGGTACTAGTTGGAGACTGAGCCAGACAAACCTTGAAGAGTTTTGTTTTTTGTTCGTCATCAACCGTCGCAACATTGACGCTCAGAAGGGTACATCTTTGAATTAGGGAGTTTTGCCTTACTAATCGTGTATGGCTGGCAAATTGGCGAAAGCATTGCATGTTGTTGTATTCAAAGGGTCGCTGTTGATTACTGTGGTTTACATTGGTTTAAGCGGCTTAGGATAATAAAGTGATCTGGTCAAATGGTTTTTGCTGACTTATTTTAAGTAGATCCATAAGTAGACAAACTCAAGATACCAATTGGAAAACTTAGTCTTAGTCTGGTTAAACCAAAAAGCGAGTCAGATTGTAGTACTATGGAGCCGTTCGTCACGGCGTTTGAGCTTCAAGCGATCGGTTGAGCATTGGGCAAGAAGACCAACTGCCGTAAAATGACCATAGACGAAATTGGTCTGCCGGCCTACCGATTGCATTACATCTGTTTTATGCGCCTACCTACACCAAACTTAAAATGACTTATACCTAAGTAATGAAAATTTGTTTGTCTGTTTTATGGGACTAAACCACAGCTCAAAATGGCAGATAAAAATTCATATTTCGAAGTAAGTTCTTCAGGAAAGCTGTCCTTGTCCTTAGTTTTTGATATGATTCAATTCAAATCTGAGTCGCGTATCCCAAAAGGAACGTGGGTAACCTTACATTACCTTTAACTTTACAGGGTAACCAATTTGTACAAATCAGTGTTATTGCTATTCACTTATCCATCGGGATTTAGCTCAGACTTGAATCGGCCCTTATAGGTAAGTGATTTAATTGTCAATACTAAATTATAATAGAATTGGAATTAGAAGATACGTGTTCCTTGTTCGTCCTTTATATCCGACATATTTGTTTGAAATGAAAATTGATTTGCTATTTGCATAAGACGATTTTTAACTATTAGTAAAACTTAACAGCTATTACATCAGATCAGCCACACTTATCAAAAAAGGGAGCGCTAAAGTACAAATTCAGCGTTTCCTTAAAACGTCCGGTTACATCACTTGCGCACGCGCAATTTGCGGCAATGCAAGTGGAACAGAACGACAATGGGTCGTGGTCTTAGAGTATAATATATAAGCAAGCTATAGAGAGCGTCTAAAAAGTTAGAACTGTTAGCAGTAGTTAAAACACAACCTCTCTGTCTATCAGAAGCAAAACGCCAGTGACAACTCTATTGAACCTCTATGCCTTCATACATTTGACGTCTGTATCTAGGTAGCAACTGCTTACGCTTTTGACAGTACGGTGCGGGTCGATATGCGCACTCTATAGCTTGCTTATCTAGACTCTTAGGTCACAGTGTTGTGCAAAACGGGATGGAAACTGTCGCAGGATGCTATGACCTGGCCGGTTCGCGGTTTGACAATAATGAGTGTATCGGCTGCGACATTGACCTAGATCTATTTATAATTGACTGTAATTGAAATTCTAAAAGTATTCTCGTGAATCTACTAGGAAATAAAAGTTTTGAATCTTTGAATCTTAACTTTTTGATAAAAATAAGTTCATAATTGTACTCTTTGAATCTTAATTAGATTTATAAAAAAATAAGTTCATATTGTTTAAACACATCTTTGAGATGTCAACAAGGACCGAATTCTACTATTTGAAAAGCGTCTCTTCATTTCGTCAGATGGATGATCTTGGCTGGCTATGTAAGTAACGGCCGAAAATGACAGACTAGAATGACAGTTGACTGTCATTGGGAGTACAACGGTAAATAAAAATTCGCGACGAATTGATAACCTCCTGTTTTTGTTTATCGTCGGATAAAAAGAAGAAAATCGGGACCCCGTCCACATCATACCTATTATCACATCACAGTTATGTGAAATATAAACTGTAAATGCCGCAAAAAAAAAAACGATGTCTTCTTATTAGGTATTTTGCTCTCATTACGATATGTGTCTGTCTATTTGGCAATAAAAATAACCTTCTCAATATAAGGCAAACCATTTGCTAGAAAGCTGAGATAATAATATCTATTAGAAAATTAGCGGCTAAATACTATTTTAACACGCATGAGGGAAAAATCTAAGTCGGAACAATAAATATGTTGATCGTTTTTAGCGAACCGTGTCTCCCGGAGATTCGAACAATAGTCGAAAGAAATAACACTCTGTGAAATGCCTAAATGTTCTGTATCCCAGCAACATAAGGTTCTTTTTTAAAAATGTAGAGCGCAAAATAAGTTTGTAAGGATTACAAATACTTGTACATATTACAATTACGTCAATTATTTTGTAATTACGCTAATATTACACGATTCTGTATTTGAATATTCGCTGTTGAATTGTAATATTGATTTGTTTCCTCTTCTATTTGAAATCTCAACACCTTGCTCTATATTTGACCGACAAACTAGATTTTACAACATTAGTGTTAATTTATTGCCATATATGGCTCATCCTGAAGTAAAGTGATGATGGATAATGGCTTGATGATATAATTGTTGATGATTTGCAGTAATCACACAATAAGATCATTGTTTAGCGTTAATAGCTACAACAGTCCACTGCTGGACGTGGGCCTCCACCTACCAGCTTATCGAGTTTTTGGCGGTAGAAGGAAAGGTATAACGCGGGTAGTTTCTCAACGCGCGTTTATTTTATAATGAGGCTGCTTATTTTTATTTTTGCAAATAGTGTAAGTAAAATATTTCTAATATACGAGTACTATGTCGTAAATAAAGCATAGTTAGAAAATTACAATCGATCGTTGCTTACCTTACAACCTTCGCAAGTAAACGCCCCAAAGTGGAACCCCGCCGCCGGCTCCCCGCACACTTTGCACTTTTGGTTCATCTGGAAAGAAAGAAAAATATGGTTTATTTTATATAAAATTTTAGTAGAATCCATACAACCTGAACTAGGTATGATCAGGATCAGGTAACTTTACAGGTGACTGTATCTACTGTTTTTATCATTGAGAAGATGAACATACCTACCTATGAAAAACGATTTACCCAAAATAAGTAGGGAGGTAATTGAAACTACCACCGTCGATGACTCTAAACTTTAGGAGCTAAGATGGCTTGTGGATAAATAAGTAAAAAATATTTCCTCCTTATAATTTTTCTTATTGACGTTTAGAATATTAAGAGCGCCATCTAGTCTTTTATTTAAACAGGGGGTTTTTTATTTGGAGAGGTATTAATAATGAATGTAAGTTAGTACAATATTAATAAAAATTTAGAAAAAAAAACAACGAAAAATGTATGTAAAATGAGCAAAAACTAACCAATACTGTCGTTATCGATCGATATAAACAATGAAACCGAGAGCCTGCCTCAGAAACCCAATTCAACGTTAATATGCCGTGACCAGAGCGGCCTCTCAGACCTAAGAAAAATAAAGACACAGCGAATAAGCTAAGGGCGCCACACAGACTAGGCCCGTATGAGTGACGCGAGTGAACGTAGTCACGCGCGTAGAGTTGACGTTGTATCGTATGGGATTGTATGAGAAGCCACACACTGCCTGCGTATGCGTGCACGTAATCACACGCGTAGCGTGGTGTGCGGTGTCTCATACAATCCCATACAATAAGTTGCAAGTTCGAATACCGTAAGTTACCTCTAAAAAAGAATGTTATTCACTCAGCCTGCCCTACTCACACGTGACAAATGCGTTTTCAGTGATTACATAAAAACTCAGAATCCATGTTTTTACACGTTACCTTAATAATGATTCACTGAAGATTGTGAACTTCACGAACTAACTAGCAGGTTCATCGAGTCGTTGGACGACTTGGTGTCCCACTCGAAAAAGAAGAAGACTAACACTACAAACAACTAAGCACGTGTAGATAGGTACAGGTTTGAGGTGGTGAGATTTAATATTGGCTTCACTTTGGACGTCTTAGAATCCGTCTTCCTTATTTCTTGTTCTGCGAACGAACTATTCCAATCAGTCATTTAGTTGTTAATTTCGAGGACCACGGTGCATGTTATTGGATGCACTCGTAGTCGCGATAAATCGGTTTGTGTATCGATTAAAGTCCGATGTATGTATCGATTAAAATTATTTCGCGCGCGGACGCGGCTATGATTTGATTTGAATTTGCGTTCTAATTTTACAGTTTTTAATTTCAGATGCGTTCATTTTTGTCATTTTATATTTCGAACAAATGTAACTTTATAAAAGCGGCTTGTTTATTTGCGACAAAGTTTTTCATTATAATTTTTTTGCAATTTACGGCAATGGAACGAATGCGTATTTTGAATTTATTATAATAGCCTGAGACTGCGTGTTAATCGTAACAAACTTTTAATACATTTTAGCAATAATCCATTATGCGGTGTGAAATACAATATAATGTAATGCAAATTCAGGGCCCATTTCATTTTTATTGCCACATTAAATTACATGATTACTTTGTTTAATACATTGAAAAATTATAACTGAATCGATAAAAGTACCATATCGTTCCGAGATGGGCACAAGTGTTCATTAAGTCTCGTTTGACTTTTTATTTTTTAATGTTTACTTTTTAAATATGTAAATAAGGCACTGGCTGTGTTTATCATACAGATTACAATCGAAGATATATCGGAATTGGAGTTATGAAGGAAAGCATTTTTGAGCATACCGATGTAGCAGTTAATATGGTTTATGGATGCTGAGAATGTTTAAAATAAAATAATTGAAAGGTGTCGTACAATTTATGATTACAGTGTGTAATTGCTTCGTATTTTACTTTTATTTTATCGGTTTAGAGGAAATGCGACATTTTACCACGGTATGTAAGAACAGCATTTCTGCAACGGAATTTTTGACTTTGTTAGTGTTATAAATTTTATTTAGGATGATGTTGTAATAATTTAAGTATTAAGTCATGAGTGACACATTTGCAAGAAGTTCAGTCAAATGCGACCAATTTATTTTAAAAAGTGAAGGTAGGTATCTACATTTAGCTGAAATTAGGTTGGAAGCATTCTAACAAAATTTTCTACGTCGAAATATACGAGTATGAACATTTGCAACTTTAGTTAGCAATTTACATTCAACTTATTTTACACGCAAAGACATTGAAATAAGAATGACACAACAAAATAAACAAACCAATAGCAACCACTGGTTAGATCACATCCCATAACGCTCACTCAAAAGAGATTTGCCACAGCAGTCGCGAACTACAAACCACTCGAAAATAAATTCAAAACAAACGACCCAACTAAAGGGCACCCTGTGTACAGTACAAAACAGACAAACTTATGCTAAGTTACACAATAATGGACCTTATTGTGAAGGGGGATGGTGTAAGGTAAGTTGTGACGGAGTTTACAGTCTCTACTACGTAACAGTAATCGTGCGCAAGATACAGGTGCGCCGCGTTGACATCTCCTTGTTGCGCTCCCAAGCGGGTGCGTAGTTACAAAGTATGAGCGGATACTTACTTTCAGATGCTTTCAGCTAATTCGACAAATGGTAGGTATATTTTTAATACTTACAGCATATTGTCTGAAGTTTCGTTTATCACTCGATCATGAAAAATTCTCAGAATTCTAAAATATTCAGATGATTACGTCCGTAAAAGCCTTTTAGCCCGTTTCAGTAACTCTGTAATAAGTGGAGCAAGTGAGTTGGTGTGTGTGTGTAGCTAAAACATTTAGTAGTTGATGTCAGGAATTGTAATACAAAACTTACCACACTACAGTCACTCCAAACCCTACTACTATTTAGTCTATTATACTTTCCTCTTTCGCCTTCGAATCATATAGCGTGAGTCCAGCCCGCACTTCTTAACATCTTCATCGGCTGTTTTCAAATAGATCGAATATCCAGTCCAAATAAAACTTTCATACAAAACCTGTCTCACCATAGAGTCCAAACCCTACTGTTTTGAGAACTATTTTCAATTCTTACTCCCGGTACATCTAGTATATCCAGCCCGCACTTCTAATTCGTAGCCTGAATAAAATTGCAATACACAACCTACTTCACCACAGAGACTCAAATCCTACTACTTTTGAGAACTATAGACTTTCACCTCTCGCCTCTTCAGCATCTAGTAAAACACCCAGCGTGAATCCAGCCCGCACTTCTTATCGTCCTCATCGGCTGTTTCAAATTAGATCGAATATTCAGCCCAAATAAAACTTACATACAAAACCTACCTAACCACAGAACCTCCTAACCCTACTACTTTTGAGAACACCATGATTTCACCTTTCGCCTCCGCAGCATCTAGTAAATCACCCAGCGTGAGTCCAGCCCGCGCTTCTTATCGTCCTCATCGGCTGCTCTAAATTAGATCGCTCCGATTCCGCGCCGAGACGCGGTCCGATTTGTCCCGACTTTTACAGCGGCCATCGGTTTTGTAAAGCGCGCGGAATTGTTCGAATTTCGAATGCCAAGGGGTTCAGAATGTGTGTACATGTACATAGATTTTATTACTCTTTTATTTATTTTTTGTTTGGCCAGTTCACATTGGAATTAATGATTTTATATTTGAAATTATTGTATTTTTATCAAGACTGGTCGTTTAATCCAGGCTGTCAAAATAATTGAAAGAAAAAAAAGTGAAGAAGAAAAAAGAAAATGGATGTGGTTTGTTTTATTTTATGTTAGATCTATTCTTAGACCACGCAACCTGCATGTCCTTAGTTCAAGCATATCAGAGTATTTAGGGTCAAAATCGTTGTTTTACAATGTCAGAATTAAATGTTAGATGCGATAAGATCAATAACACAGCAGTGCCTTGTTTAGGATTAGGGATTAGGGACCCTATGTCGCTAAAACAAGCCTTATAAATCTTATCGTGGGCACGACCTTACCAGAAATAGCTGCACAAGCCAGTCTTTGAATTTGTAAACTTTTGGAACACATTATAGTTCACACATGAAAAATATAGTATAAACTGAAGTAACTTTTCACGTTTCTTTGTCTGTCTGTCAAACCACGCAACCGATTTTGATGTCGTTTTTTGTAAAAGACCGACCGCGTTATTATAAAAAAAGTTAGACATGGTTTAAGTCGCTTGACAAAGTAAAATTAATTTGAACTTTGAATTGAGTCTAAACGCGTCCCTAACTTTTTTGTAATAATTACATGCCGGTAAAAAGAACAAAATATTTATTCTACTAATGTTATAGACCAGGGGTGGCCAAACTTTTTAAGTATGTGGTCTACTTTTTAATTTACAATTCTCGCGCGGTCTACCCGTCAGGTGCCCAATTTTCAATGCATAGTGTTATTGACATGTTGAAGCTTGGCACTGCATATTATTTTCCACATGATGCACAGAAGTTACGAAGTTAGAGCAAGCTTAATGATCAACAGTCAACAGAGAACGATGTTTCGTTTTTATAGCGTTCATTATTAAACATTAGGAGTCACATACGGTACGTTGATCCAGAAAAACTCTATCAAATTAACACAAAGCTTCTTTTCGTACATGAAAATTTCTCTATGTGCATGAGATTCCAAAACGTACTTTGGAAAGTTCTTGTTTTTTATGCTGCATTTTGTTCTTTGAATTTGTGGAATTAGACTACGGGCTACCGAAAAAGTCACCGCGGTCGACCGGTAGAACGCGGTCGACGTCTTGGCCACCCCTGTTATAGACCTTACATTTAAATTTAAAAGTTTTGAATTTGCCGTTAAAATGTCATTTTCAAAGTTTCAAAAGAAGTTAGAACCAAGAAGTCGAAAAATAAACTGACACAACACGGCAAAAAGATTACAAAGAGCAGTAATATCACATAACTCGCTCTTGTAAACTTATATCCATAATATTCACGTTCCGTCCCACAATGATTTGTAGTTTTTATTATATCAGTAGTTCCAGTGGACATCTTTAATTTTTTTACTGCCCTTTTGACATGTCATTAAAAACCTAAAGGGCGCAAGGTGTCTTACGATATTGATTTCATATGACTGTCATACTTTTTGTCTTTTTAGTAATTTAATTATACACATTTGAATGTGGAATGTTATTTATTGCTGAGTCGGTCCGAATATTAAGTTTCAAAGAATAAGGGTTGACAGATGGACTTTTTTAAGACAAAGTACCCAATATCTCGAGACGGTGAAGAAATTTATTATACAGTTCGTTGACCTTTGAGATGGCGAAAAAATTTGTTCGCGATTACGCATCGCGGCACTTGATCCAAAAAGATTCTTTCAGTAGAGCACCGACTACGATGTCGGCGACAGATGAATTTGCGATGGTAACGAATGCTTCTTAATTGTTTAGAAAGTGACATATTTCGCGGACATCGAAGAAACACGTAAAGGAACTGTTTTTTTTCAGGTGAATGCGTCTGCAGCTTTTCGAATGTGTATCTATTGTTTTGTCTTTAGAGTTTTGTCAAAATTTTATGGACATATGACATCTACAAAACGCTTCTACTACCTTCTACAATTACGACGCGTCCTACTAGGTACTAATCAGTTGTCATCGGTGATCGTAGCACCGCCGCCGAAGCTTTTGAGTTGGTGGAGTTACGAGAACCAACGAAAAATCAAGATGTTTGATCTGCAAGGTCTTGACCAAAATGAGGAAAATCTTACATCGATCGACGCATACAATACATCTCAGAGGTTCCAGATGCGCAATGAACAGCAAATTCCATGTCGCCGACACACTACGAAAGTTCACGAAAATCGACGAGTATTCGAGCGTATGACGCGACGCAACAGATCGATTCCTCGTCCCTTCCTTAATTAATTTGTCAGTTCTCTTCCTTTTTTCGACCTAAATAAGTAGTCTTTGACCACACTCCATCTCGTTTCGAAATTCAATCCTTATAGCTAGACTTTAAGGCTGAAATTCCAGTAACCGATTTCCGTAGTTATTCGACCGTACGCGCGAATGACAAGATAAAAATGCGAAAACTCAAAATAGGGTGGCAGAGGAAGTTATCGACCACGTAGGTAGGTACCTATAAGTAATTACCATTACTTACACACGCGAGATCCGATAATCAAGAAATTGTACGTAACAGGATAGCAAAAGGTTTGATTGCTATTGCTAATTGCTACAAGTGAATACAATCAAGCGGCGCCTTTTAGGAAATTCAACTTCCTATTCGTAGATATGAAATAATTCTTAGTCTCGGCGCTTACCTAGCGCCATTGCTTGCGTGTCATTTTCACACGATAGTAAAATTTTAAATACCTAAACTTGATTATTTTGCACGTAACACCATAATAGACGCTAGCTGAAAAGACATAGGGCTGGCCACATAGCTCGTTCGTAGTACTAAAGATCGATGAGGTTAGAAGGTTCTGGAGCGTCTATAGCGTGGAAAAATGACAGTGACAGTGATAGTGTTTACAGCGGAGGGTAGGATATGTGGATTGGGTTTGGGAGTTGGGAGCAACGATTGGATGTAGTTGGCCCAAACTGCAGTCTGTAGAGGCGCCCAGAGGAAACCCCTTGCCCAGCTGTGGACGTTAACAAATATCAAGGATGATGACAACATTTATAAGGGCTGTAAAGTACAATTAGAACTTCTTCTTCTTCTTTTCGTGTGGGACACCGAGTCGTTCAACGACCCGATGAACCCTGGTGTCAGAGTTTTTTAACCGCCTACTGTAAGAACTACAAATCTTAATATTGTCATGGTTGACAACTGTAACACTCACCTTACCGAAAAACGTTGTCATCCGTCGCACATATCTCGTGACCGATCTTTCGTTCATTCTGTCATTTCTATCTCAGTCTACCGGCCAGCATAGACGCCATCCTGACTTTTTTGACAACACTTTTAGGTCAAGAAAGTCATAAAGTAAAGTAAAATAAAAATAGCATATTCTCAATATCTCATGGCCGGCAACTGTAACACTCACCCTACCGAAAAACGTTGTCATCCGTCGCACATATCTCGTGACCGATCTTTCGATAACGATTACCATATTAACTGCACCGCATATCGACGACAACTAGATTACGCGATTACAAGCTTGATTTAATACGATTTATTTGCAGGTAAAAAAAAGAATTGATGAGCCGTTATACGTGTTATAAATCGGTACTTAAATATGGAGTAAGTAGGTAAGTACCTAAAGGAAATTTCTAAGCTGTGCGTTTGAGACTTCTAAAATTTGCGTGAAAGAAAATTCATTTATATTATAATAATAATAATAACGTTTATTTCGGAAGAATTCCATAGGTACACACATTAATTTAGTAACAATGCTGCTTACATAATAAGTTAGCCTATTACTAAACATCGTCATCAATTTATTTATTATAAATTATAAATTATTGTGTGAGGGGGTTCGATGAAAAATACTCGATGAATCTTGGCGTCAGAGTTTTGGAACAATCTTACATATTCCGAGGAATGAAATAAAGATTTTCCATTCTTTCCATGATGCCGGTTTAGCTTATTAGCTTCACCACATTTCTACCCGTGGTAGAAATGTGGTGAAGCTAATAAGCTAAACCGGCATCAATAACCCTTGGTCGCTTTTAACTTAAAAGCGACTAAGGGTTATTTTTCCAGATAATGGGCAGCAGCGTCACCTGTGAATTAAACATCTTGCACTGCGCTCTCGGATAGGTGCTCCCCCCGGTAGGAGGAGGCCCATATCCAGCAGCAGACGTGTAGGTATTAGCAAATTCTATCCGTATATACAATACTTACGAAATTTAAAAATGGGTACCTATTCCATCATTAGTTTAGTACCTGTCCCTATCAAAGTTCCAATGTAGCGTATGGCAGGCAAATGTTATCCAAACATTTGTAATTTTTAAATCGATCCAGCAGTTTCTGAGATAGGTATGCGAGGGCAAAGATATGTGCGACACAATTTTTGAATTTTGCGATCAGTAGACTCATCCGGACCGAATCGATTACCTCTCTTTTCGAAGCTGGTTAAAAATGGGTACCTATCTGAGCATTGGTACCTATCAGAGTTCCCACGAGGCATAGACCACTCGATAATGGCGTATGGCGGGCGGCAAATGACAGGCCGCGTTCACACGGAACTGTTTAATTTCGAGCCGCCGCGGCTAAAGGGTTAAGCCGCGATCATTTGATCGTGTGACGTGTTAAAGTTACTCTAGTTGGGTGAAGTATAGATAGACCCAATAATGTCATCAATAGGGTTTGGTTTGATGATTATTGCTACAACTTGATACAGCTATCCATTGGTCTAGCGGTCTTTACATTTGCAGCAAAACAATCACTATAGAGACAGGTTGTCAGCCTGTCGCCTAAAATAAACACGCCAACTCTAAAATCCCTTAGTCAAGATTAAGTGATCACCTCTAGTGAAATACTTTTGTCTTTCACAAAAGGAACGGTGTAAGTCCGAGCCAAGCTTGACTGTACAAACTTGATGCTTTATCATAGTTTGCTTCTGTTAACTGGTCATTGGGCCCACGAAATCTATCTCCCAGTGACCCAACAAACCCATTATCAAGTGCAAGCTCGTGGGAATCTAAACCAACGGGCTAAGGGTTAACAGGTGAAACACAAAACAATTTTAAACCCACCGTAAATTTTGCGTCCATCGCTTGGTTTGTAGCTGCGTTGTGTGGGAGGCGTCTGTGCAAGTCAGCAATGGATGTAGTTGCAGCGTATGCGCCGTTGTTTTATGAGGCTAAAGGTTTGCAGGCGAAATATACGACCGTTGCCATCCCACGACAGATTTAGCATTCAGGGCTGGGTTTGTAACTGTGTTTTGTGGGAGGTTTCTTGGCTAGCCAGCGTTGGATTTTTGTTAGGTTTGTGGATCGTTCTACGTCCAAGGTTACGGGCAAGCTTACAGCAATTGGGCGTTCTACAAATTGACAAGAGCTCATAACTTAGCGCTTGAGTCTGCAAATGAACTTTGACCTTATCCCGTAACTAATACTGATTAATTTCAGTGTTCCCGTGCAAATTATAGGACGTGAATACATGAGCAGTTATAACTAGAAAATACTAGGCGATGGACATACAAGACTTTTGGAGATACACCCTATAGCAATAAAACAAATAACAAATCTCTGAGTTTGCTTGGTCTGTTTTCAGTTGACTTGTCCGAATCAGAAGTGTCTCGCAGAATTTACTCTACTCACCAAAAGTAACTAAATAAGTAGTTAAAATATTTTCTTGTTAATATTAAAAATCAGCCCGAAATACAAATTCTTAGAACGTCGTAACACAAGAAGCTAGTTGGTGTGAGGTGAACATATTATTATGTTTTACACCAAGCCGGAAGGAGGTCAAAGTACTCTTGAAACTGAACGTCAAAATATGAAAAAAATAGACCTCCCATAGTAAATCAATCAGCTGATCGGCGATTTTGTATGTGACATCCAATTTTTCGTTTGCATGTTTCATGGAGAAAGTTGTTCAGTTTCAAGAGTACCTACATTGACCTCCTTTCCGCTTGTTAGACTTCCTTTTTTGTTACTTCCCGTCTAAGTTATTTAGCTAAGTTACTTATTTTATTATTTGAAGACGTCTCAGTTGTGCATAGAAAATAGCTGAAACCATAGGTAAGTACCTAAATTACAAATTCACTCAAAAATATCTAATACCAATGACATTTAGATAACTTCATACAGATACACAGCAAAACTATAAGGCACGGTTACATTACAACATACCACGAGATATGAAGCATTACATTTACAAGTATCACAACATCTAGGTTCATATCCAGTTCAGTTCGCGAAGATGCGATATTTTGACGTTCACCTGCCCTGAACCCATGCGGTCTGGCCTAGCAGACAACCGCCTTATTCTGGAGGGAGAATGATATTTGTGAAATTGAGATTATTACTTTGGTGAAGTTAATTTTGCCGTCTGACGTTTGTCAGGTTTACTCATTAAATATTCTTGTATTGTTATTCTGGCCGTGGGTGTCTTATAAGAAGGATTAATGTCTTTTGATGTGTTGGCTGAAAACTTCAACTTGTTTCAACCATTCGCACGTATTTTTCATAAATTACCTTCTATTAAATTCACTGCAAATATTTTCAGGGTATGTTCTACACGTGAAAATGAACAACTTTCCTAGGTAAAATATTCCCGAAATATGAAAAAAGAAATTGGACCTCCCATACACACTGATGTTTTGGATATTATTGTATGGGTGGTCCAAAATAAGTTGTCAAACGCGGCGATGGATGATCACCGTCTATTACAACTTTTCACACTCTGTCTAGATAGGTACTTAGGTACTATAACACTAGGGTTATGGGCGTGATATGTGTAACATACACTGTACATACCTAAATGCGTGCATAAATTTTGCGCCCAACCAGAATACCCCTCCTAGAGCGGCGATGTTCCGAGTTCTCACAAAATACGAGTCCGCGGTGTTCCGTAAGTGAGCGCGACCAATGTGTAATAGCGCGGGAACCGACCCACCGATACCGCGGGCAAAAACAACCCGCGCAAACCTTTTTGAAATTAGAATTCTCGATTTATTTCTCTTTTTCATTCAAATGTCATTGCTTTCTTTTTTATTTTGTTCGCTGTTCATGCATATTATGCCAGTGTCAAATCAAAGTGGTGATATTTTTGTTTAATCGCTCTGTCTGGTCACGTTTAAAATATTATCAAATCTGCAACCGTCTATGTCCATAATTTATGTAAAACCTATAATCTTATCAATTAATCAGAAATGACACAGTATTTAAGAAAAGCGACAGATACTGACATTTACAAATTAATAAGACGAAAAACCAAATATATCACCATCGAATCAGGTACGATTTACATATTAAAATAAACGTTTCTAGATACGATTTATCTGCGCACTGTACAAGCGATCTCTTGATTTCATTTTGATAGGCGATAATTTGATATGCCCTTACGGTTTTGCGCTATATACTTGTCTATCTATATTCATATAGTACTTTTCTTAGTACAAACGTAATAAGAATTAGTTGCACTACATTTTAGTTAGCGACGCCTACTTCTTTACTGAGTCAACGAGGCGATGCCGATTTGACTTGCAGTTGAACGATTTTTCACGATCGCAAAAGCGCTTTTTTATGGAAAAATGGATCATTTGCAATTCCAGTTAGTGTTTGCTCTATTGGGTCAATTTTTATTACCAACTCGATCTATTTCCCACGTAGGTATCTATTTTATTCAGATTTTTGTAGTTTTTTGATCTACTATCTGCAGTACGAGTTATTTAGGGGATCAAAATACAGGCTCAATTTTATCCATAAGTACCGTGTGGTAGCAGCTAAGAATACTGCCACCCCTAGTCCACTCAGGGTGTTTCGTAAAAGGCGACGTAGAGTTATTGACCTTGGCTGAATATCTGTCGACTATGGTCAACTGCATGGTAGGGGTGATACCATCTACAAAACCCTAAAGAGGGTTGAGGTCAGGCAGGCAGCCGGTCATAAAAATGGCCACATCCTTTAGTTACTTACACGATTTTGTGTTCTTACAAAACATGTTGCGCCGACCCCAATTGATTTGGGATAAGGGCAGTAAGATGGCGATACGATACCTAATACCTATTGGTTATCCAGAAGATTATTAAAATTGACTAGTTAGTATAATTTGATCCCTTTAATGGGTATGTAAAGGTGTTTCTGATTTCGCTAATTAAAAACCACAGTTACAATATTTTACTTTCAATGGCTATTTTACAATCTATTTAAATAATTATAATGCATTTTCTACCACCATTCAGACTATAAACCAGATCTTAATATCTCAATAATTAAGGACACCTTTTACTAAGGCGGGTATCACACGTAAAGTCAGTTGCTGCGTTACTTTAGCGCTGTGTAATGCATGCGTTAGGAAAATGCAAATTTCCACCTTAGTTTTATACAAATACGGTTGAACGGATAGACAGAAGCATGTGCTGCGTATCCCATAACGTTGCGTCGACGGATGCGTCTGTCAAACCGTATGACATAAACGTAGGTATTTGTATAGAAATAAGGTAGTAATGCCGTGTGATGCCGGCTTAGAATAGCATCACCCCAATTCTAACCGTGGGTGTCGTAAAAGCGACAAAGGGATAATCATCCAAGGAATGGGCAGCAGCGTTCCCTGTAAATGCAAGATCTAGAAATGTGCTCGCCAATGCGCCTGCCAAGCGTGGTGAGTATGGCATCACCCCCCCGATAGGGAGGCCCATGTCCAGCAGTGGACTATTGTGGCTGTTATGTTAAGGTAGCAATATTCCCTTTCTTACTTCTCGATTTGCTCGTTTGCCTGATAGAAATTGCTACCTTACCAATAAGGCCACCTAAATTGTACTATTACCTGTTATGTTTTTCCGTTGTTATGTATCTATCTACCTATGTTATACCTATTTTATGTTAAGATAGAAATTTGTATTGTACTTACGCATGCGAAACGGGTATTACGTGTGATTCCCTTCTCACTTCTGATAGGGTCCATATCTATAAAGTTTATTTAATCTTCCAGTGGTGAGACTCGCGTATCTTGAGTTATAGGTTTTTACCTTATAAGTGAATAACATTGTAGCTCAAAGTGGTGTTATTGCGCTATTTTCATAATTTCTTATGGTGATGAGGGATCGTTACTTCATAAAAGGGTAATTATCGAGTTATAGGATATATCGGCAGCAGCAGCAAGCAGCTGAGCCATAGCAAGTATCTACATCTTTTAATAATTACAAAAAAAATAGCTTACCAACAAATATTATAGTATGGCTGTGTTTGCTTTGCGCTCAACTTGGCGGGGGCATTGCCGTGCCCCCAGAGTTTTAGCCGACAAGTCGACAATTTGTTACTATGTTGAGACACCTCTTCTAAATGACTCTCAAACTTTTGTCAGACCAGACGCGGTGTAAATGACCGTTTTTTTACAGCCGTTTAGCTCTGCCTACCCCGCATGGAATTTGGGCGTGATATATGTATGTATTTACCAATAAATATTAAGTGCCTAGCTAGGTACTTAACTTGAGGTAAAGTACAAGCTTGCTTTCCTTTTCCGCCCTTTAGGCCTATCCTTTTTAGGTCTGGGTATACCAAATTAATACGGTTAATCTCAATTTGAGCTCACATTTATTGAATAGAGTATCTCAGCAGCTCAGACCAAGAAATAAGACAGACCCAGCAATGGTTGGGATCGAAGCTAAGATTTGGGTTATGCACAAGGACATTCCATAGGTACTAACATAATAGTAGATATACCTCTATAAAGTCATTGGTAATTTATTGCATTTGCATAGACAGGAGATGTGACAAATAGCATAGCAAATACATAATGCCATTGGATTATCAAGCCAGCACTATCTTGAAACTGAATGTGTAAATTAATTGAGACTTTAATACCGCATTAATATAGAAAAATTATAAAATACTCCGACTAGTAGAGCAAGTTTTACAGCCCTCTACGTGGTTTCTTGGGTAGTCTTAGCATAATATTCAATCTGTCAATGATTCAAATGCAAAAGCACTTCCGGCACTGTGTAAATTGACGAGTTTTTAGCCTCAGTTCACTTATTCTAATCGCTTCGTCTACCTTAAATATTTGGTCTGAGCTAAGTAGGCCTTTCCTTAATTGGATAACCCGGGCGCATCCTTCATTTTAATTGGGCGTTTATTCAGTGTACTAGCGTTATCTCCCGACTTTGCTCGACATTAATAACAGTAATTATGCTGAATGGCATTAAGGGTACCTATTCGAGAGCAAAGGTATCTAGATTGGGTAGGTACCTATTTGCTTTTGACGTTGCGATCTGTTTCGTAAGTCATAGTAACATTTTCTTAGGTATTCTCTCGAAACGCACTAAGGAAGAGAATTGCTATGAAAATATCTTCTTCATCATCATCAATTACTGTTAATCTCACAGTCCCCTCGGACATGGACCTCCCCTGTTGGGAGGTATTATTTTTTCATACATTCTACGCTTGGCAGACAAGTTAGTGACATGCATACCGGTATGCATGCATAGATAAGTATTTTTTTTCCCATTTATTCCATAGGCGTGTTACAATGGGTGATACGGGGTGATGATTATGTATGCCTTATATGAGAAAATGTCTTATATGCTTTCTTAGATCCCACGCCCTTCAGAACAGAACGCTGATTGAAAGTAGTAGGTATGTCTCATTTCTTTGTACCTTTGAACCTTTCTTCATCTCATTATCCCTACTTACACTTACACGCTCACTTACGATTTTCGCGTTTTCCCGCGCAAAATTACCATTGGAACCAGGGATGTGAAAAATAATCGATTATTTAAATAATCGATGTTTTTAGGAAAAAAAACTATATAAATCTTTTTTTTTACCAAACGTCTTGATTGTGCAAGAATTATTACACACCATACCCGATTTTCTCGGTCTTAAATTTAAGAGTTCGGCTATTTATACACAATTTTCTCGGTCTTAAATAAAAGAGTTCGGCTATTTGATAAAACTATCATTTTTTTGATAAAATTAAAGTGCAAAACGAAAAAATCGTTTTATTAAAAATCTATATTTTTTTAAGTAACAGTCGATTTATTTCTAAACAATTTTTTTGCGACTAGAAATAATCGATTATAAAAAAAACGATTTTTCATTATTCAAGTCACATCCCTAATTGGAACAGTTCAGTTCCGTGTCTCATACGGACCCGGGGCTGGGCACGTATCTGCGGTCATTACCATGATCTGTACACGACCTGATGACCTAGGGTCGTAGGAATCCTGGTATTAGATGTTTAGAGCGAACTATATTGAAAACACTACGCCATATAGCTCGTATATTATACCTAAGGGTACCCCGTATATCAATCTTAAGTTCATATCAGATGTAACGACCAGACAAGACGACCCCAAAATGAGTAAATTAGGATAAGGGCTTACACGAGGAAGTGAACCTACAAAGCCTTGCCTTTTAATTTTTTCAATGCAAATGGTTTGGAAACAATAGCGAACGGTGACAAAATGGGCGTGTCAAATGGCTTATTTATACAAAAGACATCAACGAGTTTGCATGTCATTTTACCAACTTCTACAAATGGTAACGTAATTGTGCAAACTGAAAACTACTTTAATATGCTACTCGAAGATTATTTTACCACTTTTTTAAAGTATTTATCATTATTATTCGAAGTCATTGGATGTTTCCAATTCTGGACGTACATTTCAAAGTGCTTTGCAAAACTCTACGTGCAGTTCCAATACAAAAAATAGTCATTAAAATAAAACACTATTTATACCTAAGATAACAGTATCTAAACTGCGATCCATTAAACGAAACGACAGTACTTCCAACCATGTTCCAACCTGATGCACTGTGATATTTGTCACTCAGTTTACGAGGTATGATCTCTAACCTCTCCCTACTTCTAAAATACTTTAAAAGGCACTGAAAATCAGCGACATTCAGCCTAGATGACCGTCTTGAAAGACATAAACAGTATAGTCTTTAACCTTTATCTAAATAGACCACTAAATAAACTTAGTAGTTTTAAGGCCAATTTAAGGTACAGTTTTGAGGGTATCGTTTGCACGGGATAGAGTCAAATAGTGACTCAAGCTTGAAGTAATCCACAAGAAATAAAAGTTTTATATTTTTTTTATGTATAGCAGTTGCGAAACAGATATGTAGGTAAATGTTCATCAAAATGAATATTGAAATTCATTATGAAATGCAGTTACGCGGAAAAAAAACTCACTCAAACAACCCAATATTCTGTAGGTCTAGATGCAAATGCAATCCTATTTTAATCCTTACATTACAATCCATCCCTGCATTGGCTGTATGCGCGCCGTGTCATAGCCTGCCTTTTAAAAAGAAAAAAGAAAAATAAACTCGTAAAGCGGTATACGATATATATTGTTTATTACGACAACACATCGCGGACCTGTGTCATAAACTACTGGATAACAATGGCGAAATGCATCAAATGTACTAAATTAGTGTCCAAGAAAAGCCCTGGAATACAGTGCAACAAATGTTCGAAGTGGGTACATGGAACGTGTGCTTCGCTATCAAATGAACAAATAGCGGCACTGTGCGCGACGGAATCAGCTGATTGGAAATGCCGTACATGTGCATCACAAATGAAAGGGAAGAGAATCTCTGCCATCCTTCCAGACCCAGAGGACGAGGACAAGGACTCGGAGGTAGCAGTCCTGGACAGCGAAGATACAAACGCCATGATTGCAGACATACGACGCCAGGTCGCTGACCTGCGCCGTCAAATTGAGAGTACAATCCAAAAGGAAATACAGCGTAGTTTGAAATTCTATTCAGATAAAATTGACGACTTTCAAGAAAATATCGATCAATTTGAAGCAAAACTCAAGATTGCCCAGAACCAACTCCAAGACGCCAATAATAACATGAAAAACATGAAATTAAAAAACGATCTTCTAGAACAAAAAGTCAACCTACTGGAGCAGCAACAATTGGAAAACAAATTAGAGATCTGCGGTTTACCAAAAGAAGACGGTGAAAATATTATGGACATCACCCGCGCAGTTTGTTCTAAACTAGAACTAGACAGCAATCAAGTGAAGCTTGCCTACCGGAAAGAAACTCGGAAATCGTCAAAAAATACCAAAAATGACGTGATCATGGTAACTCTGCAGGAGGGATGCCGTGACAGGTGGCTGGACGCTGCTAAATCCACCAGGATCACCGGCAATGATGTAGGTAGAAGCGGTAATACGTCGCAGGTATACCTACGCGAAGCGCTCTCACCTGCGACATCGTTCCTGCTATGGAAAGCCAAAACCGACCTCAAGGAACCTAAACATTTCAAGTACGTCTGGTGCAAACGCGGAACGGTGCTTGCAAGGAAAGATGACAACGACAAAATCTACATTTTACGGTCGGTCAGTGACATCGAGAAGCTTCTGCAAATTGTAGTAGGTAAAGGACACGGAAACGTCAAATAAATAAATAACATGTATTTGTATTCCTTTCTTTACTTTACTATTATTATAACTTACACTTAGCCTATAAAGTGATCCCCATTACATGGAAATTGAATCATGTGATGTTATAGAAAACAAACATAATAATTGGGAATCATTTATTCACTCGCTTCCCGATTGTAAACAACTGATAACGCTTCACGTCAATATTAGATCCTTACAGAAAAATTTCTCACACATAGAATATATCATTAAAAGTAGCCCAAAATTGTTAGACATAATAGTACTGACAGAGGTAAATATTAAAGATACATGTAAGTCGTTATTTCAAATCGATAATTATGATATGTACACGAACTTACGCACGGATCGTAAGGGGAGGAATCATTATCTATATTCATAAAAGCCTTAATTATACTCGCATACATTGTACGACCCTACACTTTGAATCTCTTTTAGGATATATCGAGATAAACAATGTAATAACTAACATTTGCGCGGTGTACCGGCCACCTGACAGTAACAAAACTAGGTTTGTAAATGAGCTAAGTAGCCTGTTAAATAGTTCAATTAATAACAGTAATGTGTTGCTAATAGGCGATATGAATCTTGATTTAATTGGATCTTGTAATGAGCGGTCAAACTACCTAAATGCACTAAGTGAGTTAGGTTTAACTTGTGGTATATCTAAATATTATACACGTGAAGAAATATACAAAAATCAACTAACACAATCATGCATTGATCACATCTTTGTACGTTCTATATACTCGATGCCTATTCACACGAGCGTAGTAGGTATTCCCTTGGCCGATCATTACATAATAGGCTGTGCATTCCAACCATCCTTAGAGTGGGGTGGGGTGCGCTCCGACAGTTCAGGCTCTAATGATAATGAGTGCATACGCACCTTCACTAAAATGAATAATAAACAAATACTTTCTGAACTACGAGGAGTTGATTGGAACTTAGCGCTAAATCTCAAAACTCCTAATGAGATATTTAATTTCATTGAATCTAAGTTTATGGAAATATACAATAAAAATAAAACAATATGTAAAATTAAAAACACTAAGAGAAAAATTGTAAATGGATAAATAGCAAAATAAAAAAATGTGTAAAACTAGAGACAAATTATTTAAAATTTGGAAGAAAGACCCACTGAATATAAATAACAGACTTATTTACAACAAGTACCGTAATAAAACAAATAAATATATTAACTATTGTAAAAATAAATACTTTAAGGAACAAATAAGTAAATATTTTAAGAACTCAAAGAAACTTTGAAACTACTGAATGAAATATGTGGTAACCTGAACGTAAATATTGATGACGTAATCCGAAAATCATTCAAACTTGACCCTCATGATATTTCTGATAACTTTTCATACGAGTTTCAGGATGGCGTCATCAGGGCCTCAAACTTTTGTAGCAATGTGTTACTGGATCCTAAAATTTATGCTGATAAATCTCACGTAGCAATGCGTACTAAGCGGGCTTCAGATGAAACTGTTTGTAAAATTATAAACCAATTAAACGATAATAAAAGCCCTGGCTTTGACGGCATAAGAGCATTTGACCTTAAAAATATTTCAGGTTTGATCACGCCGGCAATCACTCACTTAATTAATACCTGCATTGATACGTGTTGCTACCCAGACAAATTGAAAGTCGGTGTCATTAGACCTATTTATAAAAAAGGTTCACATGCAGACTACTGTAACTACAGACCTATAACGATCCTGTCGTGTGTTGACAAAGTAATTGAGCGTTACTTAGGCGATCAAATATCAAATTTCCTCCAAAAAAATAATATAATTAACTCTCAACAATATGGATTTCAAAAGAAAAAAAGCACTGCTCAGTTATTATGTCAATTTACTAATGAGCTCAACGATTACATGAATAACAAAGACATGTGATTGTTGTGTTCATTGATTTTACGAAGGCATTTGATATGTTAAGATATAACACACTTTATGAGAAACTATATACTTGTGGAATACAGGGAAATCTCCTAAATCTGCTTAAAAATTACCACACTAATCGAAACACTCATGTCAAAGTATGTAACATATTCAGTAGGCCTGTAGAAACGATGCAAGGTACGGCTCAAGGATCAATCCTTGGGCCGACTGAGTATTTGTTGTACGTTAACGAAATGTGTAACTTAATTAAAACAGGATCTGTGTATCAGTTCGCTGATGACACGTGCCTTGTAGCTGCAGATAAGGACATCAGTGTTGCTGAAAATATTATTCAGACAAACTTCAACATGTTATGTGAATGGGCTCACGATGTTGGTCTAGTGATGAATGTACAAAAAACAAAAGCTATACACATTCACTCTAGTCACAATATAAGTAGTCACTCGCCCAGCATCGTAGCCCACTTGCACGATTGCTTGCATAGACAAGTATCCGATCGGCAAATATTGTGTTCATGTCCTCACATTGACTTTGTTAGTAATCATGTGTATTTGGGCCTAAACATTGACAACAGGCTTAACTGGAAACCACATATTAACTATGTGTGCGATAAATTACGATCTATTCTTGGGAAACTGTGTATCTTGAAGTATCGTTTACCGTATAAAGCTCTTAGACTACTTTATCTAGCACTGGCTGACTCAGTAATTAACTATGGTCTAAGTACTTATGGAAGAGCGCACAAAACATACCTAAATAGTATTTATAACCTACAAATTAGAATACTGAAAAACATAGTTCCCATAAAAGTTAGGCTTAAATATAAGAACGACTACTCAAAATTATTTAAATACTGTAACATACTTCCAATCCAAAGTAAAATAAGATTAGAAATTTTAAAAGAAGAACATTGTAACATAGCTGTACTTGAAGAGAAACATAGACCTAAGAATTTAAGGGTACTTAAGGGATCGAGAGAATTCTCCCTACCTCGAGTAAATAATGTATATGGGATGAGAAATTTTAAATACACATTACCAAAATTGTTAAATAGCTTACCTGGCGACTTACAAAACTGTTACCTCGATAATAAGTACCAGAACCGGCTCAAAAAACACTATTTTTCATTAACTAGTGAAGAGTACTCATACTTGTATTAGTTTATAAGTTTTTTCTAGCATGCAAATTACTTAATTAAGTTTATTATTTAAGAGAACTCGTCATCTACAGATAAGCCTGTGCAAGGCTTGAGAAGATGGCTATTTCATTATTTTTTGTATATGTCTATTTTGATCAATAAATAAATAAAATAAAATAATAAAAATAAAAGGTAGCACGAGCTCAGGCTCAATTTAACCACGCGCTCGGAACCGACAACCGTGAACTATATTCATTACACGTGTTTTTATAAGCACTTAATTAATAGTACACGTTTTTATGAGCCAGTCTATTATGCGATAATGTGACAGCTTTTTGTAGCGATTACAGGCTTGACTGAACTATGATTATGAGTTTTATCATAGGTATTATGTAGGTAGAAGGATCTCTTGCTAGGCATTACAGATGCGTAGGTACATACAATGTTCCGAACTTGCTGTCTCATTTTTATACAACGCCCAAAAATGTGCGTAAAATATGAAACGGGGACGACACGGTAAAAAAGAAATGCCTAAATACGTCGGCAAAAACATGAAGGCATGTGCCTTTCTCAAAAAAGAGCCCATTATAATTTCACGACAATTACTCATTCGAAATTTGTCATTCGAAAAGGGCATTCGATCTTTAAATTCCGTTACTCGATCGATTATCGATAAAAACGAATGATTTATTGTGGCCTAATCGATATAATTCATGCAATCAGCCCCCGGGACGTCTCCGGCGCATGTTACGTCATCGTGACACGCGATTTTTTGACAGCCCGTGACAAATTGTTGTGACAAAATATTTCAACAGTTGCATCAATTTCGTGGGCAACCCTTATCGACGAATTCGGATTGCCACCCCGACCAATATAACTTTACCGTTGCAAAAATAAATACCCCAACTAAATTCGAACGAAAACCGCATTCTTGACTGCAACAATAACTTGGCAGAGATACGTAACACAGGATTGGATGACGTTGCATTCTTAATTCAAATTTCAGAATCAGAATAAACGTTTCGTGTTCTCATTCAGAAACAGCAGAAAAGATCTGATCGTGAATAGTTACCTTTTATACGATTTGTTAAATGACTTTGCGTTCTGACACAATATCGCCAATATGCAGATGTATTAAACATGTATAATATACCATATGTCTAATAAATGTGTCGAAATTAATGCCTATAGTTCGAAAAATCAACATAAAATACCAATCGCTTTCGTATATTTGAATAGTCTAAATCATCTATGCAAAATTGGCTGTTACAAATGAATTTAAGTTAGTAGGTACTCGTGTATAACAAGTAGATGTGTTAAAAAACAAAAAATCCGACTGCGGTAATTACAAAGTTGTATTTTGCGCAAAAAAATAAAACCGCCATCTTCAATTTATTAATTTTTAATATAGCCAGTGTCAGTCCCGCTTCGGAGACGAATCTAACGACACCTCATATTATCTCAAAATCCAACTATCCGTTTGGGCTGCAGCCCGTGAAAAATAATTTTCTTGTCCACATACATACATACATACCTACATACATACATACTCTCGAAAAACATAATCCTCCTTCTGAGGCAGTAGTCGGGTAAAAAGCCGTTCGGTTTGATTTGTGAAACTAATCGACTTTCATCGGGTTTATTAGACATGGGTCTAAATAATAGACCAGATTAGAGCTTTCTATGTTTGTTTTAGGGTTCAGCAAGAAAATAAATTATTCTAAGTATTATTTGTTATTTATATGTATTTGGATCCACAACCAGGTACCGGGACAATTACTTTCAGGGATATGAAATATCAAACAATAATGCCTAAAGTAGGATGAGACATTTAGAAGTATTTATACTATCACATTTTTGCGTAAAATATCGATGTCATCTACATGTCAAAATAGGTACATCTTTGGGTGAATTACCTCGAAACAATTTTTAGTTGAGTTGTATTTTGGAGATAAAATAAAACGTACGTTCGAATAGTATGTTTGGATACGGAATTTGCCCTTAATGGACATCCGGTTATAGGGTGCAAATTTTACTTAAGTTATTAAGAAAAACAGCTACTTACAGAACCTTCCATAGATCTGACCAGTCCACAGGCGAGCCGACCTCTAACCTACAAATCAAATCGATGAGTGGTCAATACCCACACAATACGCCGCTATCACCACTTTTTTTTACCAACACATAGTACTTCTATTGTCCGATGTAAGCGATACTTAAGGATAAGTTCTATGATTGCGATTAGGCGATATTTTAAGACCGAATCTAACCTACGTTGATTTGATTATGATTTGATTATGCATTTTTGTAAATTGCATTACTTACGTAATCGTATGTCTCTGTACTAGGTAAATAAGCACCACCCAAAGTATAAAATGTAGGTTTCGTAAAAGGTGTCTAAAAGATAAATCCTGGTGTCGGGCACCAGTTTTTCTTGTGAATGAAAACCTATCTGCGTTCGCCAAACCATCTGCAGAGTTTAGTGCAGCAAATACCAGAAAAATGAACTGTGCCCTTTGAAGCACGTTAAGGTCCCCTTCGGTCCCGGTTGCTGTCTATGATTACTTAGACGGTGCTCGTTACTCAACTACGTCAGAGGCCTGCTTCTTGTGGTAGGCGGTTGAAATAACTCTGACACCAGGGTTCATCGGGTTGTTGGACGGCCCGTTTTTCCCACTCGAAAAAAAAAATATCTTGCAGTTTTGGGATATGGACGATGAAAATGACATAATATGGCTTTATTGAAATGAATGTGAAGTTAACAATTTGGATTTTTGTAGGGCCCAAAAACTCACGAACACATACGTACCTGAAACTACGTTGTGATTTTGACAGGATGTAAATTTATTCAAATCTCCCAATTAACTGCATTGAAAATTCTCTTCAATCATGAATAATATTACCTATTTCCTAATTATTGTAAGTAATAGTCAATTCATTCTATGTTAATTACTCCGTAGGTGCAACTTAATTGAGATAAATGGGCACCGAAAGTCGTGGTTGTCGAAACCCCGCCTTAACTCCAGAATATTTATAAGATGTAGAACTACGCCTTAACAATGCTGAGTCACCTTAATGCTTCCCATGACATCGACCTGTGTCACAGTAAAGTGCAGACAGGACTATCTTTCTGGATCATCTGTGTTTTAAATGTTCTTACAATTCGTATACTGGGGTGCTCGGTGTGAAATCAAAGTTATCTTTGACTATGCTGGTATGCAAAGATTTTCTATACGACTTGTGGTAGAGTTCTTTCAATAATATGAAAATGCTTTTTTGCAGTAGTAAGTATTATTTTAACCGCCTGCAGAACTAGGCACTTTTTGAATTCGTATTATTTTTAAATTTTGTATTATGTAAGGATAATTTAGTCACACGGAACACAATATCATGAACAATAATGAATATTCTGACATAAGTACTCGTGTCCTTATTTATATTGTCACCTCAAACAATGGTTGCCGAATATAACATGATGTCTTTCATGTCCTACGCACCTCATGAATGTATCTAGACAGATATAGACTCTATACTTAAAAACTAAGAGAATTAATCAATTCAATAACATTTTTAACTGACTTCAAAAAATGAGGTTCTTTCATAGTGTAGGTACAAGCCTGGAGATAAAAATTGCCATAGTTTAACCTTTGTGCAAGTGTTGCAAGCACAATACGACTAGATAACTGCCAAAAAATGCTCAAGCGCCATTTTCAAAGCGACCGCTCCAAATTAGTTTATGACTTCGTATTCGCAAATTGAATGGGTACATCTCAAAGGCACCGCCATTATTCAAAACACATTGATAACATTTTACAAAACAATTTTCTTGTAGGTACAAAAAATCAGCACTGAATGGATGTTACCACTTTTTGCGACCACGTAAAAGCAATTTGTACAATATCCGTAAGAAGCTTATTAATGAAATATGAGATAACAAAGAATATCTAGTGTGAAGCATAAAATGGTCTTAATTGGGTTTTATTCATTTGTTACATTAATAGGTAGGTAATTAGGTATAGGTTAGTCGTAAAATGTAAAACGTACCAGTATTTTGTAATTTTTGACACTAATTTGTAGATATCGGGTTTTATGGCTCTGCTTCTATTAAATGTAGCTGTGGGTTGTCATCTGAAAGTTTTTTTTCTGAGGGTCTCTAACCCGCATGTTTGGTTAGATTTGTTGTTAGATATTATCTATGTGTAGATGGAAAGCCTCACATAGACAGAAGATTATCTTGAATTATACCCAACTGGTTTAAAAATAGCTTAAATCATAATCTACAGATCCATAGGTATACCACGTTTGCAGTAAATTTTATTAGAATCATATATGCCTGTATGCAAATACGTTTAGAACCATCTTCGCAATTTCAAGTCAAACGAGTTGTTTATAATGAATAACCATCAATATACCATATGGATGCCACTGTCTGCTTACCTTACTGGTACTTTCAGCAGCATATTAAACTAATCATTTAAGAGGACTAATTTATAGTGGTTTCTTATACAGTTACAAAGAGGAACAATTTTAAGTTGATACCTTTAAAGGGCGCATTGATGTTCTTCTGATTAACGTTCTGAAGATGTATGCATAGGTAGGTACGTACTTGAAGATTTTCTTGTATTATCATGCAACAATTTTTAATTCACCAGTTTATTTATAATTATAAGTAGGTATATTATGTGTGGTTCTCATACGTTTTGTATACCTACCGTACGATGTTGCGGTATTTGCAGGTATTTGACAGTTTATAAAGTTTACTCGTACTTATTTGGGAAATGTTAGCCGTACGGCTGTGTAGCGTCGTATGTGCTTCTACATGCGGTTTCATACAACATCTTTGATCACTAATTCTTATCGGCTAAGGCGAGGAACACACGCAAAGTCGGTTTGTGCGTCGTTTGTTCGATTTTCCACCTTATTTTTATACGAATACGGTTTATGTCAAATGATTTGACAGACAACGCAGCGTTGTGCGATGCCGTTTGACAAAAACCGTATTCATATGCAGGTAGGGTGGAGAATCGAATGAACGACGCACAAACCGACGTTGCGTGTGTTCCTCGCCTGTATTGCTAAATCGTTTCACACATGTAAGAACCAAAGTGTTGTAAAAATCCAGCTCTATACCTACCTACAAAATCGTTAGCTATACTTGCTTGCACTTAATATAAATTTATCAAGACCGACAAAGTGGTATCATGTGGACGTGTCGCCGCCACTGCGCGAGCGCAGGTTGACACTTGAATAAACTCATCCATATTGATCGCGTCGATCCCATTGATCGCGCGCATAGATCCATAGATCGATGAAATATGGCCACCGATCTAGATCCGAGCTAATTTTTGATGCGGTATCTTATGAATTTTAACGCTGCTCGCGGGGGGCTTTTCGAAACGCCGACGGAGTGAGGTTTTTACAAAGAGTGATAAATATACATAGAGCTAGACTTTACTGGACTTGTCACTTCACAATGTCTTTTGTGGACAAGACAGATTGTCACTTGTCACTTTCAGACAATATTGTGCCGCCACGTCGCGTCGTAAGGAAAATTTACAGAAGCGTCACAAAAATGTGGAGTAAATTATACCACATGGCAATGTAAGTGTTTCTTGTCTTGAGCATATTCAGTTGTAGGTACTAAGTTCAAAGATAAAATAACAATAAAATGCAATATGTAGAAATGTATTTCTACAATATTTAGCACAAAACGTACTTACCTATATACATACAAAGTATACAAACTGTCATAAAAGATAAAATCAGTCTTCACATACGACTTCACAATATCCCCTTACATCACATACCATTGAATGTTCCATTTAATCTACTCTAATTACATACGAGACATAATAAAATGTATCTATGTGTGCGGATGACGCATACACACAAATAGTAGACTAGGCGGAGCGAATACGACCAATCATTTGTGAGCATTTCACGCATGCGCTCTACTTGTCACGCTGTCACATATAGGTATATCTATAGCTACGTAGTAGGTATTGATACAGCTATTTTCGTCTTATAAATGTGATTTATCTGTGTTTTATGCGCGCTAAGTGGATATCGGGATTCTGTTTTTGAATTTATAGTTTGCTTGTTCATTAGCGAGTCTATTGTTCAAGATGTTTGATATTCAGATGTCGTTTTATTACGATAAAAGATTTGAGAAACATGTCGTAAAAGTTAGACGTTTTGTCGAAAATATCAAAGATGCAACTAAAAATGATATTCACGTTATAATCAAAGAGACGACAGCAGACGATTTTGAAATACAAAAGTAGCTGTATACTTTTAAGATATAAAAGACCGGATTCTAAATTTAGATGTCCTCGACCCGACTTGACTGATCACCATGAACCGTAATTTACGTGTTGACAACTCAGAATTGAGGCAGACGCGTATCAAAGGTAAAAAGTAGGTACCAGGATTTCATAGCCTGAAGAAGTTCACATTCAAAACATAGCCTCTACAAGTAGATTCTATTTTCAGAGTTCACTATAACAATGCCTTTCAAAGTCGAACACCAGAACACTTACAAAATACAAGGCGATAAACTTAATGAAAGGCCAGTCATTAGTCGGGTTTTGAGAAACGGCTTAAAATCTAAAACATTCAAGCTAATGCCAAATGCTATACATTCCGCTAAAATGACATGCCATACATATGGATGGGTAACAGTTACATTTCGCCCTTCGGTCGGTCATACATCATCATTAAATATGTCGCTTTCCAAAGATTTTAAATTAGTTAACTGAAATCCATTTTACATCGGACTCCGGAGGTCGGCCACAGTAAATATAGAGCAGTAAGACTACACCTAAGAGTACATGCCGTTTACGTCCGTTATTTTTCTGTAGTAAGACTTGTCGGAAAATATGCAACTTAGATGCAGCTGTCTTGTTGTCCAATTTGTGGGTTTATTTTGTGATTACTATTTGGGTCGCTATGGTAGTAGAGTCTCAGGTAAGCCAAAGTCAGTATAATCATCTTCAGCTCACATCCAGCTACTACAGAGTAGGTATAAGCTTAATTATTAATTATAATATAAAACAAGAAGATCTACAGCTTCAATTCTCACGGTCCTAGTCTAGTGGGCCCGCTGTATCTAAACTAGAAAATATCATTGGGCTATCTAGAAGGTGGCCACTAACGTTTTTGGAGAAGTTATACTGTCACTTATTTCTCCTGTGCCCCGTGGCAAGACCTAACTGTACTCATTCACAATGGCGTAAAGTTGTGCAAAACTCGCATATTCCACCTCGCTTCTGCGAATAGACGACTTTTACGACTGCTTTTGTCTAGGTGCGCGTGCGACGGTCTTTGATGTGCCGTCGACAGTAAAAATGCTAGTGGGCTAGTGGCAAAACGGAATCGGATATGGTATTTTTAGTAGCACCCCAAACTTAAATGAAACATTCGTATCTTATACCTTCATACATACATACTTATATCACGCCCATATCCCATGCGAGGTAGGCAGAGCGTAAGCGGCTGTAAATACGTCCATTTACACCAGGACTGACAAAAGTTTAAGAGTCATCCAGAAGATTGTGTATCAGGTTGATAGTCTGTCGCCTATAATTGCTATAAACATCGACTCTCAACTCCCTTAGTCGCTTCTTACGACACCCACGGGAACGATATGGGGTGATGCTATTCTAAGCCGGCACCAGACGGCAAATTTATTTTAATTAAAAATTGTAAACACAACACAATTCGTAGGCATCGCTCGTATGAATACAACTATTTCTTATTGAATATTCCCTCTAGCCTTTAGTATTTCACACAGTCCTGTCGAACCTAACAATGTGGCGACCTCGCGTAAGTACAATTGCCAGCCTTGGTACCATAATGATACCTCATCAAATAAGTATTATCTGGTATCACTGTCAAATTTGGTTTACTAGAATGCAAACGAAGATGTCACAATAGGCACTCAGCCGAAGGTCGTATTGGTAAATTGGTCTTAAGGCGATTTCGTGTGTTGGTAATTTTGTGCTTCGCGTAAAGACTAGTATTTATTGGGATTCAGAAGTTTAAATTGATTTTGGTTTTCCCAAACTATTGTTACTGATTTATCGTTCGACTGTGGCCGGTAATCTTTGAGTGCAATGATTCGCACGTAAATATTTGAGACGTGTTGGTATTTGTTGCCTTCAGAATGTCAGTAAAATAAATCAAAGAATTTGGTGATTCATTTTTCAATATTTTGACTTGATAATTTCTCAAATTTTTATGATAGCTTGATAATTAAAAATCCTACGGAAATTGTATCAAAAGATCGTCAATATAGGCTTAGTACCAAAATGTTGCTAGAATTCAATTAAAATTCGAATGGATAATACGTTTTAAAATATACTGTGCATGATTATCAAGCAAGACGATTAGAATATCCATCAGGAATTCACGAGTACCAAAAAGTCGTCTACATATGTACACGAATTTAATACAACCAATGTCAAAGTGACATACCTGTCTAGTTAAAGTAGTACTTGGTACCAAAATGTAGCCCCAATTCGTCACTATAATTTAGAAGGATATATTCGATCCTGTGTGTATGATTATCGAGACGATTGGAAGATCCGTCCGGGATTCGCGAGTTCCAAAAAGTCGTCAACATATGTACACGCATATGATATAAGCAGTATCAGAGTGACATACCTACCTAAGTAAGGTAGCCCCAATTTGGGACCATAATTTGGAAGGATATATTCGATTCTGTGTGTATGATTATCGAGCCGATTGGAAGATCCGTCCGGGATGCGCGGGCGCCGATGCAAATGTCAGATTACACGAACTGCCATCTGATTACTATACAGGCTGTTGACTTATGAAAGATATGAGAGAATTACCTAAGGCAATATCTTTCAAGGGATTTAAGAGACTAAAAAAATTAAATAAAAAATAAAAACGTTTTATTTTTACATACAAAATGGTCATCGCTCGGGTTGATAATAATATTTAACTGATACTAGGGTTATTGGATTTTGTATCGACTCAGCGTTCCTTACACAACAGAACAATGAATTTGTACGTTGTGCCCAAAGACATTGTTGTGCCACTGTTCTTTCACTAGCTAGATTTTTCATTTGGCAGTACACCACACTGCACTTTATCAGTTTAAAAACATAGTATTAAATGATTCTTCAGACTTTCTGTCTTCGTGGAATTCGCTTTCTTTTTCTAAACTACGTTACGGATTTTGATGCGGTTTTTGTAATAGATTGAATTATTCAAGAGGAATGCTTTAGTATAAAAAAATGCCAGGGAAATGCCCTTTTCCCTCGGTATAATGATTTGCAGCGTGTTTGTAAATAAATCACCCTGTAAACCGTGTGACAGTCACGGTGGCTGATCTCGGATGTGTGGCAAGCGGACGGCCACCGTCGACAGCCGACCGTCGTGGAGGACGACCGCAGAAATTGTGTCAATCGCTTACCACCGCTTTGAATTTAGTGCTACTGGTGTTGGCGAGACGGTCATCGAATCACCAAATGCACGTGATTTAAAAATGCGCTTTTTGTTCAAGTGTAGGTCACCTAAGAGAGCAATGCACAATTGCTTATCACGTTTTTATAAATGCTTCTGTTGCTATATAATGGGCCATCAAACTACTTGATGTTTGCTTGATGTACCTCAGTGACCACGATGTCAAAGTTTTAAACTGCATAATAGGTCTAGAGTTAAGTCAGGTCAAGAGAACCCTAAACCGACGAGCATGTGTGAAAAGATTGATGAATGTGGAAGAAGCGAAAGAGGTGTGTCAGGATCGTAGCAAGTGTATGTAGTCTCTGCCTGCCACTTTGGGAAAGAGGCGAAATTTAATATGTATGTAATAGATATCAGTGACGTTGAGCGGTCAAAAGTATAGTCAGCAACTGTATTTATGTTCCTATAAGTTGACGCTCCCACACAACGGAGGAATATATGACTGTAAGTAAGGTGCATTTTCTACCAAATCTAATATTATGGTTTACAGTTATCAACCAAACTGTTATATCTATTGTAGAGCATCGTCGTAACATTTATCATCTCTGAATTCATGAAAATTGGCAGACCGTAAACTGCTTTTATTGACTTTAATATCACACATATTCAATAACAATAATTTATATGCCATGTCAAGAGCTTTATGCCTCAAAATATTAAATCTGGCCATAGAATTTACACTAATGAAATTCCTTTATAAATCCAAATCAAAATTATTACTTATTCACCTAAAGTCAAAAGGGTATGACTTTCTAGTTCACTTCAATACCACACGTCCGTTCACTCTTGCGTCGTTCGTTATGTTAAAATCTAAATTCCTTTAGCACTTTCCTTTAAAAGCTTGAGGTTGTTTCATAGGATAGTGAACCTAGTTAATAGGGGGTTACAGTTGTGTTTTCTGTGAGTGCGAATATAGGGTCTAAAGTTAGTAAATGGTACAAAATGGTACCAGATCTTAGGTCACGGGATGCACCCAACCTTTCACGTCGGGGCGCTCTACAGTGGGCGAGGATTTTACAATTTATGTTCTCGATGTTTCTATTTACAATAGGGGGTTGGTGGTTCGTTGTTTATTGTTTGGCAAAGAGCAAGTGTATCGGATTGTTGGGTCGTTATTGTGTTCCGGTTGAAAGGTGATTTCGAAAATGTTTGAAGGGTATTTCCAAAATAACGCACTTAGCTATTTTTGGCATGTTTTGAAATTTGTCTAATAATAACGATTAAATTATTTCTTTCATTTATTATATTTTAGTACTGACAAATATCACAAAATCAGTTCTTACTTGCCAATCGGCTAGCTAAGTGTTGTAGGTAGGTAATACCTCTCTCTACCTACCTCTTATAGCAAAACCCCCTACAAGGAGAACAAATGTGTTCAGCGGTAGACTTTTTAGCTTTTAAAGTAGAATAAATTTTGTATTTTTATTGGTTTTAAACTAGTTATTCCCCCCTACCCTAGCTCTTTTAACTTTGACTTAGCCACCTACATATTGCATCTACATAACATTAGACTAAAACTAGAGTAAAAAAAAAAAAACAATATTTTGCCAAATAAAACACACTAAAAATGAATTCCCGCGACCCCTGTGGCCCGCCCAGATGGCATTCAGGTACATTTCTCCTCATCTCCTCGGAGCATTACTTAAATTTATTGAATGTAACTCCGCGAATTGTATGTTAATTTTTACAGCTACCCGCACTTGCTCAACCCACATTTTAGTATTCTGACATTGTAGAGGAAAAAGAGAAAATTGAGATACGTAAGCATTTTGAAGCTAAAAACGATTTGTCTCTTTCCAGTTTCGGAAATTTAGTTGAATTTTAGGTTCTTGCCATAATCGAGCTACTCGTGTAAAATAAAAAAAGATACGATGAGCTATGGTGTCGTTTCTTTCCTTAAATCATGCTAAAGTAAGGGCGTATGATCCTGTGAAAAAGCGAAACTCTACTTCTCATTCTCTTACTTAAATGACCACCTAAGAGGCCTGCTACTTGTAGTAGGCGGTTGAAAAACTCTGACACCAGGGTTCGTCGGGTCGAGCGACTCGTTGTCCCACACGAAGAGAGAGACCACATAAGAAGATAAACAGGGTTCATTGCGTCGTTGGACGACTGGCTGTTCCATTCAAAGAAACATTTCTGTTACAGATTACCTGTCAGAAGTGCAAGTTAGAATTGCATCCTACCATCCACTATTGCTTTAGTATAGTCAGAGTCTAGTAAAGGTGTTTTGTCGGCTCTCTTTCATGTGAGTAATGGTTGTGACAGTCGTTGAAATGCGAATGTGTGTGGCTTAACTACTTGTTGTGGTGTAAGGTACAAGATATTGTGGAAAAAAATCAATCGAAAAGTAGAGTAGGTATCTAAAATACTTAAGACCCGATCGTAACTACTGAAAACAAGTACTAAGGTAGAATGCCTCAAATAAGTACTAAGGTTCGATATCAACAGCTGAAATAGCTATTTTTCTTTGGCAATGGCACCTGGTATTCGTAATTTTACCAGAGTAATATATGACACTTTTCCTACGGAAAATCTCTGGGAATTAAATTAAAAGGATAGGAACCTACGTATCATGATCTAAATGAATTTAATATACCTAAGAAAAATTTCCTTTTCGTGCCGGGAACCATGCAAAAATTCGTACAATATTTACAAAGTAAAAAGAAAGTACCGTGTTGAATATCTTCTAGATAAGTGTATTCAAACCTGTTACCCATAAGCTATTCAAACAATATGACGTGTTAAACCATCCAATTGTTAAGTGAAAATGTGTAAACCCATAAAAATACAATGCGTCCCACAATATTTTATGTCATCTTGAGGCCATTGCGCAATTCTAGAAGACGTATCTCCAACATCCAGCTGAGATCTCGATGTCCCCAACCTATTCCTCGAATCCCTTATAAGGGCAAAACATTACACAAGCAAAATTATAACCTACAGACAAATTTATAAGGTCCATTATAGCAGTGTAAGGTGATATACAGCGCCTCCCGCTGCGGGCGTTAGCAGTCCAATTCGAAAAATAAAATATCAATTTTTCGAAATAATAAAATCTTAGAGTGGTCACACCGCGTCATAATCACAAACTTAACCCCGTACCCCGTAAAACATCTTTCAGAGAAATTAAACCATATTTCATGGGCAGTAAAGTCGTAGTCGAGGGTATTAAATGAAACGAATGTAAGATGATATCTTGGCGGATCGCATAAATTGTTATAAAAACGTCAAATATGAATTCCCGAGATCGTAATCGCAATAAAGTTAATAATATTGCGTTGAAATTCGAAATAAATAAAAATAAACAATTGATCTGTGGATCGTTTGGAATTAGTGTACAATGCGGGATGGGACTACCCTTTTCTTTCCTTTTTTTATTTTAGTATTTTTCTTTATTTTATTTTTATTTTTGTCTCGTATTGTGGGATCTCATAATAGTTAGTGTCATCTCGGTAATTCTTTATAGGTTATGTCGCCGGGTTAATTTCGTCTTAACACAGGGGCCATCGTTAATCTTGAGACATTATTTTACAACCCACTTAATACCCTGATTTAATTATATTACATCGTTTGTTAACAAGCCATTATTGTAACTCAGTTTGAAGTATTAAGGTATGTTAAAAAGGTCAACAGGTGTATTCTTATTTGATTTTTTCATCACTTATCTATTTGTAATATTACACAATTTCAAAATCGTATGTGACTTTATGTATTTACAATATTACTGCGCGAAACTATTAATTATAGGTACTAAAAGTGTTGCTAAATATATTTGCAATGTCATACTCAATGGATAATATTTGTATGACATTAAATCGTCTTTTCGTATGACATTAAAACGCCGAATAAGACACATCTGTAATACTTTGACCATTTTATTTTCTTTTGCAGTCTAGCGTGACCGTGAAAACAAAAATAATAGCTAGCACAATTTCCCTTCACACCATCGTGTAAACCAACAAAGCTTCTCAGAACTCAAAGCTCCTAGCACGTCATGTCAAACTCAACAAATGCTCCCAGCGTGTCATGTCACAGGTACGTACCTCAACCTCTTCATCCCAGAAAACCGAAAACAGTTACATCCAATACTGACACTTTACTTCCAGAAGTCTCAATTACTGCTATAGTTTCCCATACAAATCGCCGTATTAGCCGAGTGTATGGATCGTGGGCCATTACGGGTTCACGAATGGCTCTGGGGCTCAGGGCAACTTATGTTCCCAGGTATTCGCCAAATCGCCCGAGTGTGTAGTTGAACTGCTGCATGGGTTGTCCTAATGATATCATTTGGGTGGTTTCTTTGATCGACAGGAGCGTATGTTTGGATTTATGGAGCGATTTTGTTTGATGCGCTAGGAATCTTTTTCAAATGCTTGATTTTACTCTGACGCGTCTTATTTGGGACGCCTTAGGTAGAGGGTTACACTGATTTTTCAACCGTTGAACTGCACCATGGGTTGTCTTAATGATATCATTTGGGTGGTTTCTTTGATCGGGCAGTAGTGTATGTTTGGATTTATGGAGCGATTTTGTTTGATGCGCTAGGAATCTTCTTCTAATGTTTGATTTTACTCTGAGGTGTCTGATCTGGGACGCCTTATTTACGTAGGGTTACACTGATTTGTCAACCGTTGAACTGCACCATGGGTTATCCTAATGATATAATTTGGGTGGTTTCTTTGATTGGCAGTTGTGTATGTTTGGATTTATGGAGCGATTTTGTTCGATGCGCTAGGAATCTTTTTCAAGAATTTGATTTTACTCTGATGCGCCTGATTTGGGACGCCTAATATAGGGTTACACTGATTTGACAACTGTCATTTCATTACACATGACTCACATGAGAGATATTCGGCTCGATAATAATATACGGTGAAGATTATTTCACTAAGTAAAAGCCTCGCGAAATAAAATTATCATACTTACAATTTCAGAATTTAAAAAAACGCTGTAGTTTCAGTTGACAGTTTACGCAGAGGTAATCTTTATTTCTACTCCATTAGTTCCAATTGAAAACTCATAAAACAGTAGTTACATAATTATGATAAGATAGATAAGACGGTTTATCGTCTATATTATAATATAATTAATGTCGAACTGAATAAAGGTTACAAGCGTTTTGGGTTTAAGTCTAGCATTAGTAGATTCATAGTTTGCCATTCGCATAACTTTGTTTTAATTGCAAAATTATTTCATAACGTCAAAATATTAGGACTCTTTAATAAAATATTTGACAGCCGATGTGGCGCAGTGGTTAGTATGCCTGCCTGCCACGCAAAGGTTCCGGGTTCAATTCCCGGTGGGCTCACTCACAAAGTTGATATTTATCACTTTATGAATTGTTTCCCAGTCTGGTTAGGACATTGCAAGCTGAACCACCTGATTGTCCGCAAGTAAGATGGTTCCGTGCTTCGGATGGGCACGTTAAGCTGTCGGTCCCGATTGCTGTCTATGATGGCGGTCGTTACACAACCATGTCAGAGGCCTGCTACTTGCAGTAGGCGGTTGAAAAAGTCTGACACCAGGGTTCATCGGGTCGTTGAACGACTCGGTGTCCCACACGAAAAGAAGAAGAAGAATAAAATATTTACAATACTGGATGACCTGCTAGGAACCTTTGAGCATAGAAAAATACTTACTTCTTGCCTGAGGATTGTGGGTTTGAGCCCTATAAATACAAATAAGTATTTCTATATGAACCTTGGTGTCGTCATCTTTTTGAAATTTGTTGATGAGCCTGTTTTTAGTACTTCTAGTTTTTCTACTCTAAATAGTATATTAAATTTATTTTCCTGCTTTATTTAATAAACCGACTCTATAAAAGTTTTACAATCAATTGAACCTTCGTAACGCAGTCGGGTAAAACGACTATCTAGTGTATCGGCTAATCCAAGCTCAGATCTAATTCAATTTCATTTTACGAGTTTATTTATTTTTAACCGACTTTAAAGAGAGCGTGTCAATTCTACTCCTGATTATATAACATTCTCAGAAGAGTACAGCTTTTTACGGAAACTAAAATATTGTGAAATATTTATTTCTGCTTAAAGTGAGCACAGTACGAAGTTTAGGTATGTTGTATATGTCTGTTTGATCTCGTTTAAACCAAAAGTTTTGTGGTTCATTAGATTTTATATTGGCTTGGGAACTACCTACCTTGAAAATCGCAATTGAAATTGCAGCAAAAAATTCAATTGGAATTTTAAGATACAAGCATTGCTAAGGGTACAACTCAGACCGCTACAATTATTATAGTATTTCAAAAGATTTGCTACTGAGGGGTTAACTGTTCCTCCAATGTGAAGTCGGTTTTACATTTGCTGAGTCACAAGTACATTTTTAATGTCGTTCTAACTTTAAACTGGGCATAAAGTATAATATTAACCAGACCGCGCATAGACATATAAAGATCGGATCTGCTTGTAAAATTGTGATATTATTTGATAGTCAGCGATCCCGGGCGTTGATAGGCGACGGTACCCGATCATAGACGAAGATAGCCGAACTAGTATGATGGGAGGCGATCGCTATCGAACTATCAGCCTTTTTAAAGTTTATGGTAAATGCAATGGTAATATATGGATGTGCTGGGGGAACAAGTTGTAGAAATGAACGCAATTCTACCGCATCAACTTTGCGCGCGAATTTTTTACGAGTCTTGAACATTGCGTAATATGTACAGGGAGGTCAGGGAGGTTTCAATTCAACCAGAAGAATTTCTCGAAAACGCTAATCTCAAACCGAGTGACTGAACAGCTTTTCCCAATAATTCAGGACCTCCCATGCAGATTGCAGATATATCAGCTGATTGAATAAGCAATACCAATTTTTTGGGTATGTCAGCCGTTCGGGCCCACACTCCATGTTTTTAAAACAAAATCTACTGCCATTTATCTTCCGGATAAAAAACTCGTTGTCCTTCACAATTTTGACACAAGTTACTTTAGCATAATGCATAAAAGATATTCAAGGTATTCCATCTCTATACATTTTAGCTAAGAAACTTGTCCGGTAGAATCGCAATCAATAAGAAGATAAAATTGGTGATAGAGTCCATTATGACCGTGATCTTGTTTATTCTGCAGTATCTTTATTACTTTGTCGACAAAACATCATATTACATTGATGTGCATAAATACATATTACATTCTCCAGTATCTCTATGACTATGACGACAAAACAATATTACAATGTGATATGCAAACACACCTAGATATTTTACTGTACTTGGATTTGTTCGCATTAACAAACGTTTGCAACTTTTTGCTATCTTTATAAAGTTTAATTTGAGACCTACCACCAGTACGTAAAACAACGTTTCTGAGAGTTTTTTAGATTTTTGGCATTAATACAGGACCTTTCCAGATTACTTCGTCCATACATAGGTGGACACATTTGTCCTTCTTTTACCTTCATTTTCTTGAATCTATTTTCTTACTCACATCTGTCATCTGTAAAAATTGGGGGGGCGGGGGTAAAATTCATTGTATAAATACTCAGCACTAGGTATATGTAGATATGTACCTATTAGGTAGGTACCTGAAAAACTCTGACACCAGGGTTCATCGGGTCGTTGAACGACTTGATGTCCCACACGAAAAAAAGAAGAAGGTACCTAAACCAACAATAAACTACGATGAGGGAAGGTTTTTCATTGCTTCAAAATATATTTCAGATCATAACACTTTTTTACGATACTGAAAAAGTTTTGGCAATTTCTGGCTTTACTTAGTAATTTAAACTTACTGTTTGATTTCACAACCGAAAAATCATTTCTAACACCTTCGTACACACAAATTAAAGCAAAATCTTGAAATGAATAAAAGCTTTAGCCGTGACGGATCTTTAATAAAAAATAATTGTCGCAAATGTGGAATCATGAATTTCGTACAGAGTTAGTTTCTCAACACGCGATAGCACGCAAATATGATATTCAAATTATTTGTTTCATGGCGTGGGAATGGCGGTTTTCAACATTTTAAAGATTTATAGAGAAAGCAATATTTATTTTGTTAAATTATACGCTAATAATAATGAACTTTATTTATTTGACTCATTTTTGCAGGTTGGCAAATCTACCGCATATTTTTCCGGTGTTCTCCTGAATCTATCTGAAGAAATTTTATAAAACATTTACAAATAGCACCCTCACTTCTATGGTGGCTGTAACCAAACCGTAATATCACAAATTAGGCAGACGGCGCGCAGTTTTACAGATAGTTCGCTCAGTACTAACGACAGTTTTTAGGCTTACTAAAATGAACTGGAATCTCAAGTTACCTAAGAAAATGGTTGCTACGAACCTCATATTTCTTGGATTATAATTGGCTCAGAGCTTTGAGATTTTTGATAGTAGCAACCCTGGCTACGTGACAAGTGACAATCGCGAAAATCATATATAGGGTCGAGTGATACTTGTGTGAACTCTCTATTTTATGCTTTAGTAACCAATAAGTAACCGTGTTTTTGACAGTTCCTGTGTCAAGTGAATATATCTTTTTAAAATAGGATAGGAACGTGTTTAGCCTAAAATAAGAGTGAACTTCATCAATTATTCTAAGTGTTGCATAAGTACAGATCATTAATAATGTGTTGGGACTGACTCATCGGCCAGAGCCCACGCGTGGCCTACATTAGTAGGCATTTATTTTCTATTGTTCACTTATTATTATTATCTGTGGCAAATTGGTGGGCAATATTTTATCCATATCTGTAAATATTTTTAATTAAGATTCAACGAGACGAATCTGAAATTCAATTTTACTGAAATGCATGTGAAGTGTTTTTTTTTACGTTTTTCAAGCTAAAGTAAGATATTTTTTTCAGTCCTATCAGCTTTTCATTCAGGAAAGGATTGGAATTAAAATAAAATACTATGCGTAGTGCAATAGTTTTACGAATTTTCTTAGATTACTAATCGTTTAGTTTTTCTCAGGAAAGTAAAATGTTGTCATCAATAATAGTATAACTTGGATTAGTGCAATCATTTAACTTAATCTTCTAAGTAATTGGGGATAAATTAACGAGATAAGTATTTATCATAGTCAATTTAGAACTAAACTCTACTAGCAATTTATTCTCGCTTAGTCCACATTATATTGAAAACTCTAACTAGCATAAATAATTCATATCGCACTCTCAGAACAAAAAGAATGTTACAGAGGGAACCCATCACCAAGCTTAGTAAAGCCAGTACACCCACCTCAAGCTAAATGCATTTCGTGTACGTAGGTATTAGTTCATTGTGATAACGTTGTAATGCAATTGCGACATATTTTACGTGGCTTTTTATTTCGTGTCTAAAATAATTTAGGGTTTTCATGAATCTACCTATATAAAAAATATTTTATTTATGTTCTATTTAACAATGAGAAGTGTCAACGGGTCAAAACTTTGCAAAAAATCTAATCTCCCGTGTTTCTTCATTACTTTAGTTCTTATTTCATCAAAATCCGTCCAGTATTTCTAAAGTTATTGAAGTTTAAAAGTGAGCCACACTTTTAAAAGTTGTATTTACTCCGAAGTGGCACTCTATTTTTTAATTCTAAGAGATGGCATTCATAGAGACATACTTGCCAGTGTCAGTTAAACTTATGCGTTTATTGAGACACTATAATCTGTATACTGCATAGGCAGTATTGGAAAATAGCTATTATACTGGCCTGCTAAAATAAAGTTCGCATGGTTGTTTGTCAAAATGCAAAAAGCGACTTTATTTTACACTATGTATTGATGTATTTCAGCTGAAGCACCATAAAACTGTCTACTTGTGGTAGATTATCAATTTTAGTCCCCTTTTTCGTATCTTTCTTTCATTTTACACTAATAAATATCAGAAATCACATAGACTGAACAGGACTTTGGTAAAGAAATTGGAGTGACACAAACAGCCACAAGCGCTTTTCTTTTTTGCTGGTTAGTAGCTACGTTCCAAAACTACCTATACAGTGTGGTCACATACCTCACTGTATTTTCACATTGTTTCAATAAATGCATAAATTTAACTGGCACTGGCAAATATGTCTCAACGAATGCCATACAACATAGTGTATAGAACTTAAAAAGAAAAGTGCCACTTCTGAATAAATACAACAAAATCAAATTCTGAAAGTGTAGCTGGTTTTAAAAATTCAATAACTTCAGGAAAACTGAACGGATTTTGATGAAACAAGAAATAAAGTAATCAGAAATGACTGGAGAATAGGTTGTGATATATTAAAGTGCAAAATTTTGACCTATTGACACTTCTCATTATATTAAATTAGAAAGACAATTTTTAAAATAATTCAGGGTATTTAGGAACCTACAAAAAATATTTATGTTTTATTTAACAATTGTATTAAATTAGATAGTCAATTTTCATATTGTCTTATATTTTCATCCCACTTGCATTCTCAAAAAACTGCTTCACACTGGTTGTTCGTAGCGTTCCCTATGAAACATTTCCCAGCTCTGCGCCAGTACTGTTCTCACGGTTACGCCTACGCATGCACCCACGCGCTTTTTTATTTATTATTTTATTAACAAAGTTCTTGTGAAAATGTTCACAATTCCTGAACTGAAGTCTGAGTCGTAAGTTTTTTTTAACTTTGATAGGGTTTTAAAACATACGATTTTTATAGAAGTAAGTATAGAAAAAGTTTTATGTGAGAAAGCGTTTACGCCGTGTAATTGAATCCTTGAATTTTGTATTTTTTTTATCTTGGTAATGTAACAAAGATTGAATGCGAAAGTTGTCATATTTCTACAAAAGTTTCTTCATTAAACAAATCCGTGATCAATCAACAGTTAATAAAAACTACATAATAAAATTAAAAGCTAATTTCATCTATTGACTAATTTGTAACACATGAAACTGCACACTAGTACCAATAATAAAAAAAGCAAATAAAAAAAACTAAACAGCTAAAGTGATTAATAATAGAGAGCACCTACTATTATAATGTGTGTTTAACTTGTAATTATAATTAAACTCAATAGCAGAGCGCGGACAAAGACATTACTAGAGCACTTATAAAAGCACTGGAATAGACTTATATTACATTATTTCTATTTTTGTTTTTTAATATCTAGACACACGGCAGTGTGTCCGCCAAGTTCGAGCAAAAAAAGCGACACACCGGCCGTGGGTTATATTACACGAACCATTTCGGGCCAAGTTCGACCCACCTATAACTCAAAATCTATTTTATCTACGCATATGAAATTTCTAGTATCTGTCGAGATTTACTTACTTATCTAAAATACAAAATTTCATTAATGTACCTATTGTAGGTCTTGAGATATTGACGTCAGAAAATCGCTATTTTTACTATACACTCACTGACTGACTGACTGACTGACTGACTCACTCATCAAAAACCTAGACCACTTCCAATGGTCGTATTGACTTGAAATTTGGCATGGAGGTAGGTCTTTAGGTCAAGGTAAAGGAAAAAATCTGAAAATGGCCAAGTGTGAGTCGGTTTTAAAAATAATGAAGGTGTAAATTCATACCCCTAAGGAACTTAAACAAAAAAAATATCTATATCTTCCAATCGTCGTACCGACCTAAAATTCGTTACGAAGGTTTGTATTTAGTCAAAGTAAAGTATAAATGAGATATTTCCTTACCTAACTTAATCATAAGAAAATAAACCTTACAAAAATAAATGAAATCCCACCCAAAACATAAATGTGAAAGGCTGCCAAGTTCGATAATATTGGAATGCTTCGCCTATAAAAGAAGTGAGATCTAAATAAGTACCAAGTTCCATACACAGACCTCAGTTAAAAATAATTACAGGAATGCACACTTGATTTTCCGCAGTTTGGAAAGTAGATTCTTATTTCCAAACTGCGAAAAATCAAGTGTGCATTCCTGTAACTATTTTTAACTGAGGTCTGTGTATGGAACTTGGTACTTATTTAGATCTCACTTCTTTTATAGGCGAAGCATTCCAATATTATCGAACTTGGCAGCCTTTCACATTTATGTTTTGGGTGGGATTGTAATCATACAAAAGCAAACTTAAATAAATTTAAAATAACTCTGTTTACATTACAAGAATGGAATACAAGGACAATAAATTATTAAATAAAAGATAAGTAATTTCGGATCGCTCGTTGACTCGGTGTCCCATTCGAAAACAACAACAAGTAGAAGAAGATAATTATAGAAAGCATAATCAATGTTCCTGTGGCAAAAATGTCATACATAGTTACATACCTAAATACCTACAATCTAGGCAGGAATTGCAAAAACATGGTATTTAAATATTCATAAAAAAATATTACCGGAGAAACCTTGTTGTTGGCGCCTTTTACATGAAAATTTGTTTCAGAACAGAAGACATCAACGCGCAATTTGTTATTCCATATTTTTTTTTAAACATCTCTTTCGCTTATTCTAAGTCCGTGTTCTGAAAGACTAGTTTGTTTGTAATGGTCCAGCCAGATATTAAATTACTACCAGCCCCGGGTTAAAAGCAATTGTATACAATTACATCTTGATTGCAGTTTAACCTTTGGTTAATTACAAGTTCTAACCTCTAACTTTTTACTAGCTCAGACTTGCGACTATTTTCTGAGGCTTTTCATGTGTCTTTTTACCAAAGGTACTCTAAAATATGAGAATAGATTAACTCACCTGAAAGACGATATTGGCTCAAAAATTCTTTAAAATATCCATAAAAATTTAACATTCCCATTGGAACATAAGATATAATATTTGTAAATTCTTGCAACTCATTTAATATTATCATGCAATATCCCTTGATGAAAAAAAATAAAAGTAAAAATTTCGATTGAAATCAACGCCGCAACAGCACGACATATCGGTAGAAAACTGTTTTTGTTTTTGATATACCTACCATTTTATCAGTTGGAAAGATAGATTACTTATTAGCTAGTGTAATAGGTAGTACCTACCTATGCTACAATAAAACTTGATCACAGGAATAGAGAGAGACGTCAATAAAAAGAGACAACAAACGCAACGGGAATCGAACTTCGGACGTGTCTTCGCGCCGTCACGGTTCATTTCACACCAATAAAACAATATCGATTTTTAAAGAGCACTCAATCGATAAATCGATACGAATAGCTCGGGATATGTGTGAACAATGTGTTTAAAAAAAGAACGTTGAAACAATTGAGGTATAATTCTAGCGGCGCGAGCGCAAGTCGACCCTAGTGACCTGGGTTGTTCCACTGTACTCTATGGATATGCTTTCAGCAATAGGTATGTAGAAGACTAATATGGGCCATTACATTATAGTGATATGGCTATTTCCCCACGTTTGGCAGGCGAGTAAGAGAACGTAGTAGATACAAGAGGTTGCATTCGCAGAAAACGCTGATTTATAAAGAGTACCCACTATTTCTCGGAATCCAATTACAAATATTGTTTTGGTCACTGTTTGCAACCGAACAAATATTTTCGGAGCCAAAATTTGGTCCTACCATCTTTAAACAGTCTTCTTCTTCTTATTCATTGCGAGTTGGGGCGAATTAAATGATGTCAGAGCAGTAAGTTGCTACACGAAAAGTATTTGGAGTGGCTGCCATAGGTCTTTTAGCGTGCAGGTGTCGGGGCAGGCCATGAAAACCAGTCGAAAAATTCTGTATCTCATCCTGCTTTAGAAATATAATCGATTTAAGTCCAAAGTAGAACGAACCGTGACCCGAGTATACCCGAGACTGACCCGAGATCAACCGCCCACCCCTATTAGGGATTGCGAGCTTAATAACTGTTTTTAAAGTGCTTTAAAGTGAAATTAGTTCTATCTGCCAATTTATGGCCAGATACCCGTTAAAGGAAAGTGATGAAAATGCGGTGAAGATAAGTAAGTATAGTTTGTTGTTGTACGCTGACAGAAAATGGTTTGGTGCAAGATAGTTTCAAAGTTTAAGATTGTTTTAGAACAAAATTTTGCTTCTCGTTGGAAAGGGGCCTTAATACGTTTCTTTTAGAAAAAAAAAAGTATCCCGCTTTATGTGATAAACACTATACCTATTTAAAGTATCAAGATAATATTTTTATCCGTAGTAACTTTACATGATACTCTTGTAAAACTATGTGCTGTAAAATATCTGACTGAGAATGCAAAAGCCGTCACTTACCATAATTCAGAAGCGATGACATGACCAAGTAAAGACGAACAAACATACCTGGAAGCAAAAATCAAGGATTAGTATAAATCATATTCAAATATCGATAAAAAAGATATTAGGAAGAATTGTTCTGTAAAGAAACCACAAATGATAGTCAAAGAGTAGAGCTATTGATTTACAACTCTAAATCCAATCTATTGTTTATCTGTGGCCAGATACAATAAGTACCTTGTAAAAAAAAGTTAATCCGCTCCGCTCGTGCTTATAACGGTGTAGCTTACAAATCACTTACTTTGACATTCTAAGTAAACAAGGATTAACGATTTTTGACAAAATGGTACCACGGGGTGGTCTATTTTGACTAAAATTTTTGGCGCCTGGGGGTTTCCTTACTGTCGAAATATTTTGCGGTCGAAAAAAGTATTTGACAATGTACTTTGCAACACTCGCCTACCTCTACACGATGATGTAAAAAAGTCGACCACTTGCTAAAGAGATGATTTTTCAAAGTCATAGGGCTGGAACACTTCAGTTAATGGTTAAGTCATAAGCGTAAATAATGTAATTTTAGATGCATAAAATTGTCAAGCTCCGTATAAAATCTTTGATGTGAATTTAAAATAATTCAGACAACATTTCGCCTAAATGTGACATCTAAGACTTGCTGCATGAGTTGTCATATTTTATACAATTTTCCAAAAAATCCGCAGGTAAAGTCAGATTATGTTGGGGCATTCCACGAAAATGTCGCCTACATTACGCCCTGATTTCTATATAATACATCCGTATAAGAAAAAAAAATGTAAGTGCAAAATATACACTAAAAAGATTATACCCATCTAGTAGCTTTGTATCCTAACATAAACATAAGCAGGTGCTACCATAGCGTATCTAAGCGACAAAAAGTTGATATATTTTTTTGTCCAATAAAGGCAAAATCAACTACTTAGATATCGCTTGATCGATACTTTCCTTTCCTTAGACCACCTAAAGTCAGGAAACCTTAGAGTGTAAATAAGCAAGCTATAGAGTGCGCATACAGTCAAATCGTAAGCAGTTGCTCCCTAGATACATCGCCAGATGTATCAGAAGTAACAGAGGTTCAATAGTGTTATCCCTGGCGTTTTGCTACTATTGTTGGTTGTGTTCTAACTACTGCCAACCGTTCTAACTTTTTAGGCGCACTCTACTGCTTGCTTATATATATATACTCTAAGCAGGACACCCACACTACCCTCTAACAGGTTAAGTGCAGTGTTATTGCGCGCTGCTCAGGCGCGTATGGCCGCGCTCGGCACAAAGTCGTGATGACAATGGGATCACTCCGATCGCATTGAGTGCGGCGATAGGGATCGATGTGTTAATTTGGTAAAGCTGTGGTTGGAAGATAAAAGAAAAACGTATTTATTACGAAAATTTCAGTACCTATTTTTTTATGGCTTTATTGACACAAAATAAGACTCTAAATTAGTTTCAGGCAGAACCATAGGCAGAACCCCTTTATGTAAGACAGTATAGGCAGGTATGTTGGTTTGTTTTTTGAATTTGTCAGTATAAATAAAACGTTAGTTGCTTAGGCGCGTATGGCCGCGCTCGGCACAAAGTCGTGATGACAATGGGATCACTCCGATCGCATTGAGTGCGGCGATAGCGATCGATGTGTTAATTTGGTGAAGCTGTGGTTGGAAGATAAAAAGAAATGTCTACAGTACGGATATTTCAGTACATTTTATTGTGGCCTTATTTACACAAATTTTGCTGAACTAATTTAGTTTCGGACAGAAAGAAAAATAGAGGTACCCTTTATGTAACACAGTATAGGTAGGTATGTTCGTTTGGTTTTATGAGTTTGAGAGTATGAATAAAACATAGTGCCTAGGTACTATCTACAGCTATAGCCGGAAATAAATATGAGCGATTGAGATGTATTTCATGATAAGTTATCCCAGTCAGATATAATTATTTAATTGATTACGTGATTCAAAAATGTATATTATACACTTTGCATTTTTAATACTGAAATATATCACGAGTATATTTTTACTACCAAATATTGGCTAATAGTATACATATTTTTTGCAACCAAATGTAGCAGAATACTTAAAAATCACTGATATAGATTTTCATGACATGAAAAACTGCATAATAATTTATTTAATTACTATAATTATTACCCGTCATTATTTAATAGTATTAGGTAGTTCGGTAATATACGGACTAGTTTTTTAAGTTGTCATATAAATAAAATAATCATTAATTTCTAAAAGTTTCATAAGTCACAGAGCATTTTCCATTCTAGTGTGGCGATCTTATTACTTCATAATTTCTTTGAAAATACACCAATACTTAGAAAGATATAAAAATAATGCTGGAATGGAATAAACCTACTTATCTTCTATCGTAAGAGCCAGACTTTTGGAAAGTGTCAAGTGTCGTAAGATTTTAAATCGTGTGACAGAACATGTCAGGTCGTATTTAAGGCAAACCATATAGGTAGGTATAGATTCCGTGAATGTGAGCTTCCGCCTTTTAAAGCGCGTGGTCCCGAAGTTTTCATACAAAATGTAGGTATGCCCCTGTTTTCATTACAAATATTGTAGAGCTATACATTTAATACAGCAAGGCCTGTTATAGGTATGCCCGTACATTTTATGTTTTCTAAAATAATTACGTGATTAAAATATAAGCATTTTTCTTTTCCAAACAAAATGAATAAAGTTGTATCTATAATTATTTTTTATAATTACTTTTTCGAAAAATAAAAAGTAGTGGCATTCCTTTTGCAAGCCATAATATTATACCTAATGAAAGAATGATTGTTCTAGGTGCATTATTCGGAAAGAAAACAGGGGAATACATTTGTATGAAAAGGCTAGAAACAGGCATCATTCGGGTATCGTCTTATCCATAAAACTAAGCTTAGACCCAACATGCGAGTTACGCACAAGCTAAGTGTAAACAAGTGTAAATGAGACGGTTTAAAATCGGTCTTGTAAAAGTGGGTGTAAACACGATCGCCCGGAACCGCGTAAGTGTAGCGCTAAATGGTTCCGCAGGGTGACCACGCGTTTGAACTGAAACGGGACAAAAATGCACAGCATAGTGTGTAGTTTAAGTTTCAAAGGTTAAAGTTTCAAAACAGAGAGCTGTAAACATACCTACATATCTTCATTCTAATAAATTTTCTGCAGGCGGGCAGGTCCCAGTGGTTCGACTAAAAGGGGATCCACAAAGTAGATAAGTATTAGGACTGTTCGTTACCTATGACAGTGCGTTAAAAAATTTCACTGTCATTGCGGCCGGCCGTTATGCATTGGGTATTTCTTGCGTGATAAACTCGCAACGAAAATTGATGATCACCTAAAAACTTGACCACTGGGTAGATAAAAAATCATCATCATCTTCCTGCCCTTATCCCAATTACTTGGGGTCGGCGCAACACGTTTCGTTGAACACAAAATCGTGTTGCAAAAGGATTTGGCTGAATTTTACTACCGGCCGCCTACCAGACGTCAACCCTCCTTGGGAATGCTTTTGTGGTGGATTAGATTAAAAAATATGATTTTAATTAGGTTAGCTTCATGGGGAGGCCTACGCCTAGCAGTGGACTGCAATAGGCTGAAATAGAATAGAATAGCTTCATGGCCACCCTAGTTGACTTGTGTGGCAAAAGCGTTCTCGTCGCACAATACGCGCTAACTCGTCCACTATCAAACTCAGACCCGCTAATTTGGAAACTGACTTTCGCCGCCACTATTCCAGTCTATTTGCCCGATCATTATCAGTCAATATGTGGTCACTTTAGTGTGCTATAGAATAGTCGACAAAATGTCGGAACTGGTTGAAGGGAAAATTGGTCAACATTGATAGAGTCAACAATTGTCATTATAGTCTGTACACTAAAATCGGTCACAATTAATTAGAATCAAAAAGGTCTCAACAACTATGCAAAGGAAAAGTAGATGACATTATAAGAGGGCCTTTTTAAGCTGTGAAAAGCTGCAAAAGCAGGTGAGAGGAGGAAAATCTATAGTTTATATCCTAGTTTTGTTGGCAAGATCACACTAACTATGACTAGGTACTTACTGCCTTTATTATTTTCAAATCAGCATTAAACGAGTTTGAATAGCATCACCCCATTTCTTTCCCGCGGGTGGTGTCGTAAAAGGGGACTGAGGGAGTCGAGGTCTTTATGTGTATCATCACCTTAGGCGACAGGTTGACAACCTGTGACTACAGTGATACATTATTTTCTGAAACGGTCCTCAAATATTTGTCAAACGTGGCGATAACGACCATATTTTACGGCCATCAACTCTTTGTCTACCCCGCAAGGGAATAGTGCGTGATGTGTGTATGTAAGTATAGTTATAGAAGATTCAAAAACAGTTAGCGATTTTCCATATCTTTACTGCCAAGGATCGCATACACTTAAACACGTTTAAAACGAGCCAAGCGAAGTAAATCTATTCCATAGGTCACCACACAAGATGACCTTTTAGTATTGCAGCCAACCAAGCAATTACATAATAAAAACACATATTTACATGCCTATAAACTGAACTAGTTGTACATTTTATCGCACTATTTATCTAAAAACAATAACCATTTTAATTCTCTGTGAAATTTGAGCCAGCGATCACACTTAGAGATTTCAGATAAAATTGTTTTTGCTCTTTGTTCGTTACTGTTGACCTACAGTATGCTCGTTTGGGGGCGGGGTTCAAAATCAGCAGATGATTATGATCGGAATTAGGTAAAATTTATTAGTGGAACACTTTCGGTCATGCTTTTTGACGCCATTACAGCTTATTGGGTAGTCACGATGTACATCGTAATTTGTAAGTAGGTAGATTAGGTATACGTCAAGCTTTATTAGTAGACCTAAATTTTCTGATTAAAAACGTGGTTTCTAAAAAAGATGTAACCATTACCTACACTCTATCATAATTCAATTTTCATCGGTTCTCACTTAAAAAGATTGTTCTATATAGTAACTCAATTCAGATAAAACGCAACATATCTTCATTAAAATAATAAGCGATACACTTACAAAATCGTCATAATATACCCAGACCACTGAATTATAGAAAAATTGCAGCATCAAAACATTTATCTGCTAGCACTTTAACCCCTTCGCGAAATGGCGTGATGATACTGTATCTACCAACATCGCGGGTACCGACTGCATACAAATCTTTTATCAAGGATATAGTTAGATGATATAGGTACCTTCTTAGGTAGGTTAGGTACCTTTATGTTATTTTATCCGTCTTGCAATTTTTTAACGCACGAGTGGAAATAATTATCAAGTGAAATTTGAGGTAATGGATTCGGTTATGAATCGGATGGTACAAGTGTAGTATTCAGGCAAAACATGTCTTAAGTTTCTAAAGTTTAAATTAAAATCAATAGCTTATTCAATATCTATTACTTTTGTATAGATGTGTAATAATCGTTCAAAGTCATGCTCAGTGTCAGAAGTCTTGTAAGTGAGATAAATGTTATTTCCATATTTTATTAATTAACGCATTACTTTATTGGCAATCTCAAAATTGGCTCCACTCGCTTTGATAAGTTTCTTTTGAAGTAAGTAGGTATAATTATTTTATTACCTATAATATTTATAAATGATAAATGATTTTTGCAACAACCTTGTCTAAGTGATTTAATCTACAGTAGTAGAAATAGTTTGCAGTAGTTGCTATAAACTAGGTACATGTTTATTCATGAATTTGGTTTTTGCTACTATTAGTCATTTTAAACACCAATAAAAATTAAAATATTTGGCATGTCTAACCTCATTAACATTTCATGAATTTAATATTTGTCAAATTTATATACTTACCAGGTTGCTGTTAATCAGACATTAAATTTAAAAATAGTACTAATAAATAGAATCTCCAAGACGGTTGACGTCAGGCAGGCGGCCGGTCGTAAAACTTCGTAAAATCTTATGCAATGCAACAGGATTTTGCGGACAAAAAATTTGTACTGGCTCCAAATGAATTTGAATCACGGCTTTTATAAGAAGATTATGATGATGCTGATTTTACGCTAAAACAAAACCGACCTTGGAACATTTCACTCGCTTTTTCTGCTGTCGGTACACCGCAATTACACTCCGTTCTAGATAACGAACCGCGTCAATCGGGCCGAGATTCCCACGGGCCCTAATGTATCACCTTATTACTCTATCATCTGTTTATGTTTTATGTAATGCACATTTTATTATATCGGCAGAGTTCTGTAGGATTATGAGGGCAATCGTAAAAATTTACGAACTTTTTTGTTTTTGCGAAACAGGTGCTGGCAGAATAATAGTTACTTTTTTTGTTCTTTTGATTGATAGGTTCTGTTTGCGCGCGTTCTCATGGCAGCCGCCTGTCATATTACTGTCTTCACTTTCGAATGCCATTAGATTGCGAGCGGATTGTACTTATCCTTTATTTCAGTGTAAAAGCTGATAGACAGATACATCATTAAATAAATCAAATCACTTTTGGCAGATTAGAGCTAGGAAATTTAAAAAATAAGAATCACTTTTTTACAAAGCAAATCTTGGTTGAACCGTTACTGACGTGTCAACGAAGGATGTTTTTCGTCTTTCATGCATCTATTCTAAAATTTGGTATTCAGCTTCTATTCTAATCAATTATAATCACTTCGTAAACTTGTACGAAATGTCGACATTTTCATAACATCCTAGACGTGAAATCATTCTAATACTTACTAATGAAAGAGCTAACATTTCCTCATTCATTAGTACAACTGTGATGTTTCAACTACGTTCGAAATGGGTCGAAAATGCTTCTAAAACGGTCTTTATTATTGGTTCTTGTTACCATGTATGGGCTAATCAAGGATCATCGTTGGGTGTGGTATGTGGTTTAAGTACACACTTTAGTAGTCTAATTGAAAGGCTAAAGTTTGATGACTTGTTCATGAATAGGACACCTGATAGTGCTTTTTATATTACATCTGTAGTTTGTCTTGTAAATTTTTTTTGTCTACTGGGCTGTCTCAAAGTCAACAATTTTACATGCCTTGAGGCTCACTTAGCCGATCTCAAGTCAGTTTCTCAATTTTACCTAAGCCGCGTTTCTTAGTAGTTTGAGATGTCTGAGAAAAACTGAAAAATTTATATTGACGATCAAAAACCATCACATTTATAATCATCTTGGAGTACCTAAATATTGTCTCCATCTCCGTTCCCAAGACTCCGATAACCCACCTGTATCCCTGACTCACTGCTTATCACAGCATCATAACTTGATCTAACTTTAAGCACCTTGGGGTCCCGGTACCTCACCAGTTGCGTAGGAGGGGAGGTCACGCGAGGTCATCCTGACCCAGGTCGGTATTACCCTGCTGACAAGACCCATTACGGCATACATTGCTGGTTAAGTAGAGTTGTCTTCTTCTGGTTGAAGCAATGGCGATATTGTCAATTTGTGCACGGAATACGGTCAATTTTAGAGAAATTTGAAGCGCTAAGTTCATGCTCTCGAGCATAATGCAATGATTTATCTGCCAGAATACCAAAGTACCTGAAATACATAGCCTGGAAGTAAAGCAAATAGACGTGATAGTGGGTTGATGATATCAAACTATTGTAGAACCGATGAATAGTAGAGTATGCGGGTTCTCAGGAGAGCAAGCCACGCCTTGGCAAGAGTAGGTTGGACGCCCTAAGTTTAGATGGACCTATGACATAAAAAGGCGGCTAGTAGTGACTGGATTACAAACGGGAGATTGTGCCTCATGACCTGGCGTTCCCTGGAGGAGGTCTACGTCTAGCTTCTTTTTCTTCTTCTTCGAGTGGAACACTAATTCGTCCAATGACCCGATGAACCCTGTTACGTCCCACGTCCAGCAGTGGACTGTTATAGACTGATGTGATGTAATATCTGTAAAATAACCAGCAATGTAAGCTAAACTAGGCTCTGCTGGCAAGTAACAAACTTAATCACCGGCCTCACTATTATAACTGCAAATAACAAACACGACGGGTGTGGAGATGGGAATTGAGGTAGGTATGAGGTATTCGTGAATGGTTCTGTATGTTTATTTGCTACAAATAATATAATCATGAATACCTATTGCCAACTGATTTTCAGAGCTTTATTTTGATCTTTCTGTCTCAATCGATTGGTTTATTACATGAATGTCCTGCAAAAAAACTAACTCGCAGTTTGACAACTAAGACAACTTAGCTTTTGTCATATAAATTGGAGGTCAAATTATAGTTCCGTAATTTTAGTTTTCGCTTTAAAATTACGTGCTATGGGTTGGATGTCAAAAATATTAAAGTGTTAGGGCCTAGAAAATATTTCATGTACCTACACCTATTACCGAGAAAATCGTTTACGAAATTACGAATAAATAATTTACGAAGTTACAAAAGATCTATATTTATTAGTTCTACTATTACACACTTATAATTTTACATTTGCCTGCTGAACCCCAACATTTGTAACCGTTCAAAAGCGCGTAAACATCGCATTAAAACAAACACTACCTTATTGACTGTTCTGTGTTCATTTATTGACTATTCGACGTCCATTGGTGGCCGCGAGCGAACATAATAACACGGGGCTAATAGGTGCTAATCAGTGTACCTCGTGATTGGTTGTTATAATTAGTACAGTGTACTATGGGTGTGGTATAATCATAGTTGTGTAGGACCTTACACGGCGTTCGTGAGTTTGTATTTGTACCTAAGCATATCTTGAAATCTTGTAATAAACATCTTGTTTTATTATCTTGGTCAAAGTATGGTCTACTAGCTTAATTACCTCAGACAATTATTTATCAAACAAAATAATTATTAACGTCTCTAACATATCTCAGGCAGGAGAGAATATCAAATTTGTGTAAGGACAAAAAGCTCAAAGAAAAAGTCAAACTGTTTCTATCGAGTCAATAAAAAGAAAAAAAATATACATAGAGTTTATTTATTTTTTCTTAGTTTAGCCTTATCATCCATCATACCTACATGTTTGCGAGGTAGGTATATTTCATGCAATATTTCACTCAAACCGAAAATACTATGACTGTTTTTTACACACTTGTGTGCCGTTGCTAGGAACAAGACAATTAAACTGAAAAGTTCACGTGCTCATCCTTTGAAGACAGTACAAAGCCATGAACATCAATTTCCAAGGCGTAGACCTGCCGTATCATTTTATGATGATTAATATCTGTTGAGGCCTAATAAAATGAAACATTTCTAATGTTGAAATACCATAGTTTATTAACGCTACATTCCACATATTTTACTGGTCATTAATCGCGCTTTTGACTTAGAAAAGTTGTAGCATTTCCTGAAAGTATTATCTGATTATTTGTATTGTTAAACGTTAGTTTCTGTGTGGGATCAATAAAAAAGTTAATTAGGCTGGTACTGAGAGTTTATAATCGTAGTATACGTTTTAAGTTTTGCTAAACAATTAATTCGATTTGTAAGCCATGCTAACAATTAAACACAATTCCACACCATACACATCAAAACAAAAAAACTGAGAAAATATCACTGTGCAACAAAACACAGTACAGTAACCCACCTTACGTCATGCCACGTTACACTTTTTACACCCGTTCGAGTCCAATGTTAATGTTACGATGCAAGTGCGCGGACCGTAACAATACGAAGTAAAAGTAAAAACTTGCTCTAGTTCACACGAAGGCGGGGCACCACGTCACAGTGGAGTAAATGTTGGTACAATTTATAAGAATATGGAGAGAAATATTGCTGAAAATGCTTAGAAGGCTGTAAGAGAGGAGGATGGAGACTAAATCAAGATTCATCTGAAGGATAGGCTCTGCTCAAAGTTTACGTGACTCACTTGTAAAATAGGACACATTTTTATAAGCTCGTAGCACCTGGCAATATAGTCGAGAAAAGCACTTGCTGCATTCGTGGCCATATGGCGATTCCTTTCTTACTTGAGTTTACCTGCAAGTGGGAAAAGGAGCGCCACACTACTGTCGTATTGCCGCGAATGCAGCTAATGCTTTTCTCAACTATGCCACTCAAGCATTGGAAATTCCCACTCTTCCTCCTGTCACTCACACACACACCCCAAACAACCTTGATCTTCCGCGTTATAGGTGCACCAGCTTACACCACTCATCCACCAGTAGAATTAGAGTGATGCTATTCTAAGCTAGCATAATTTGATGTTAACTTATGTAACTTCTATTCCCTCGCTAGTTCCTGTCACTCAAACCCTTACAGCCTTGATCTTGCGCGTAATTAAGTGCGCCAGTTTACGCGACGGTGCGCGTGCGCAGCGGCGTCATCGTGACGTCACGCGCGTTTTAATTGGTCCATTGATGCACTGCGCCAGGTGTGTGCAACCTTTTGGGTTAAGTTTGTTTATAAGTTAATTTGTTTCAGTAGTGTATATGTCGCAGTACGATGGCAGAATCAGGTTTTTGGCCAAAAACCTAGGTTTTTGGCCAAAAGCCGGCATATGGCAGAATGGTAGACTTCGTTCGGCCATCGTCCTAAGCCGATTCAGGTTTTTGGCCAAAAACCTAGGATTTTGGCCAAAAAACTAGGATTTTGGCCGAAATCCTAGATTTGTTTAGTATTATGGCTTTTTTTGCCTTTCGGGTGAACTTCTTCGTCTTCGAGTGGTACACTAAGTCGCCCAACGAGCCGTTGGACCTTGGTATCAGAGTTTTCAACCGCCTACTGCAAGTAGCAGGCCTCTAACATGATTGTGTAACGACCACCGTCAAAATGATCATAGAGAGCAATCGGGACCGACGGCTTACCGTGCCCGTGTGGTTCGGGGGAACGAGGAGTGGAGAGGTACTTTATGCACCTCCCTCTGATCGTTTGAGGGTAGACTTGGACACCGTAAATGGACACCCTGTAGGACGGGGGGTAACACCAGACAGCAGGATTGCCTCGGATTCCCTGAAGGGCAGGGGGGAGCATCAGACACCATAAGACCAGGACGTACCACTGAACGCTCTAAAGGATTGGTGGTAGCGTTGGACGCCCTGGAGACCAGGAGGTAGCGTCGGACTCCCAGAAAATCCAACGCCCGTCATCTTACATCGTCCAGAGTGTCCAACGCTACCCACGCCCTCCAGAGCGTCTGACGCTACCTCCACCCTCTAGAACGTCCTACCCTGCCTTTCGAGGTGTATGCCCGAACTACACGGGCACGTTAAGCCGTCGGTCCCGATTGCTCTTTATGATCACTTAGACGGCGGTCGTTACACAACCTTGTCAGAGGTCTGCTCCTTGCAGTAGGCGGTTTAAAAACTCTAACACCAGGGTTCATCGGGTCGTTGGGCGACTTGGTGTACCACTCGAAGAAGAAGATGTTCCCCCGAAATGAAAAAAATAGCCATAATACTAAACAAATCTAGGATTTCGGCCAAAATCCTAGTTTTTCGGCCAAAATCCTAGGTTTTTGGCCAAAAACCTGGATCACGTTAGGACGATGACCGAACGAAGTCTACGATTCTGCCATATGCCGGCTTTTGGCCAAAAACCTAATTCTGCCATCGTACTGCGACATATACACTACTGAAACAAATTAACTTATAAACAAACTTAACCATATATATGTCGCAGTACGATGGCAGAATTAGGTTTTTGGCCAAAAACCTAGGTTTTTGGCCAAAAGCCGGCATATGGCAGAATCGTAGTCTTCCTTCGGCCATCGTCCTAAGCTGATCCAGGTTTTTGGCCAAAAATCTAGGGATTTGGTCAAAAAACTAGGATTTTGGCCGAAATCCTAGATTTGTTTAGTATTATGGCTCTTTTTTGCATTTCGGGGGAACTTCTTCGTGTTCGAGTGATACACCAAGTCGCCCAACGAGCCGATGGACCCTGGTATCAGAGTTTTCAACCGCCTACCTGCAAGTAGCAGGCCTCTAACATGGTTGTGTACCGACCTCCGTCTAAGTGATCATAGAGATCAATCGGGACCGACGGCTTACCGTGCCCGTGTGGTTCGGGGGAACGAGGAGTGGAGAGGTACTTTATGCACCTTCCTCTGATCTTTTGAGGGTAGACTTGGACACCGTAAATGGACACCCTGAAGGACTGGGGGAAACATCAGACAGTGGCAGGTGGGAGCATTAGACACCATAAGAGCAGGACGTACCACTGAACGCTCTAGAGGATTGGTGGTAGCGTTGGACGCCCTGGAGACCAGGAGGTAGCGTTGGACCCCCAGAAAATCCAAAGCCCGTCATCTTACATCCTCCAGAGTGTCCGACGCTACCCACGCCCTCCAGAGCGTCTGACACTACCTCCCACCCTCCAGATGACAGCCGATGTGGCGCAGTGGTTAGTATGCCTGCCTGCCACGCAAAGGTTCCGGTTTCAATTCCCGGTGGGGTCACTCACAAAGTTGATATTTATCACTTTGTGAATTTGTTCCCAGTCTGGTTAGGACATTGCAGGCTGAACCACCTGATTGTCCGCAAGTAAGATGGTTCCGTGCTTCGGATGGGCACGTTAAGCCGTCGGTCCCGATTGCTGCCTATGATGGCGGTCGTTACACAACCATGTCAGAGGCCTGCTACTTGCAGTAGGCGGTTGAAAAACTCTGACACCAGGGTTCATCGGGTCGTTGAACGACTCGGTGTCCCACACGAAAAAAAAAACATCCAGAACGTCCAATGCTACCTCCTGCCTTTCGAGGTGTATGCCCGAACTACACGGGTACGTTAAGCCGTCGGTCCTGATTGCTCTTTATGATTACTTAGACGGCAGTCGTTACACAACTATGTCAGAGGCCTGCTCCTTGCAGTAGGCGGTTTATAAACTCTAACACCAGGGTTCATCGGGTCGTTGGGTGACTTGGTGTACCACTCGAAGAAGAAGAAGTTCCCCCGAAATGCAAAAAAGCCATCATACTAAACAAATCTAGGATTTCGGCCAAAATCCTAGTTTTTGGCAAATCCCTAGGTTTTTGGCCAAAAACCTGGATCAGCTTAGGACGATGGCCGAAGGAAGACTACGATTCTGCCATGTGCCGGCTTTTGGCCAAAAACCTAGGTTTTTGGCCAAAAACCTAATTCTGCCATCGTACTGCGACATATACGTGTCAATTGCCGTGTGGTGCCGGCGGAGTAGAATAGCACCACCCCCTCTCTTCCCGTGGGGGTCGTAAAAGGCAACCGAGGGATAAACTTGACCCAAACAGCCAGGGCGGTTAATCCACCACAAAAGCATTCCCAAGGAGGGTTGACGTCTGGTAGGCGGCTGGTCGTAAAATTAATAGCCAAATCCTTTGCAACACGATTTTGTGTTCAACAAAACGTGTTGCGCCGACCCCAAGTAATTGGGATAAGGGCAGGAAGATGATTGAGTGTATATACGTGTCAAGTAAACAGCTACTGTCATCTATTTATTTTCAATCAAATATCTTTTTAACATACATTACGTGACGTCTCACCGAGCGCCGACAATTGCAAGTATTAACTATGACATCTTCTCGTAATATATTTGTAGGTAACCAATAATCGCAACTATATGACTCTTTGTCTTTTACATTATTGTAACGTGTTCAATACCTATCGAGTATATGTCATTGTCAATTTAGTTGCCAGTCAAATCAAACTTAAATCACTGGATCGATGTAGAAATAAGCCACCAGCTAGATTGTATTTGTTAATTGGATAGTGTAGTGTGAAATTAATACATTACGATCTTTGCTGTAGAATCAAGTGCCACAGATGAGCTACGCTAATGAATGCTCTCGCGCTAATAGTATGGAAAAATAGGTGTCACTTTACTGCTCCATAGTAAAATGTCACCTTTCTCTGATTTTACTGTCAACATGATGTCTTCCTTTCAATTTGTGGAGCAAAGGCTCACAGATTGATATAGCAAGCAAGCGCTTAGTTATCGTGTGTGTATTTTTAATAGATGCAATCAGGTGCATCATATTAAAAAATAACCTTCCTCTCATACTGTCACTAAAAATCTCTTTTTTATTTCTTCGATTAAAGGATTTCAACCTTTGCACCATACATTCTTCTTTTTGAATCGTATTGCAAGGAAGCGCCTAGTATTCGTTTTCGTCAACACAAAATCTCCTTTTTATATTGCCGATCAAAGGTTCCCAACCTCTGCACCATACATCCCACATACAGATTCATATCGCAAGGAAGCACCTACATACTTATCATTTTCGCGGCCTGTACTGTGATCCTACTGTCGACAGAAAGTATTAATTTTATTTTCTCAACCAAAGGTCCCCAACCTCTGCCCCATACATTGCTCTAACAGATTCATATCGCGAGGAAGCATCTAGTTATCTTTTTGGCAGCCTATTTTGTGATCCTACTGTCAACAGATTAAATTTTCTCTATCAAAAGGTTTCCAACCCCTGCTCCATACATTCCTATAACAGATTCATATCGCAAGGAAGCGTCTAGTTATAGTTTTTGCGGTCTGTTCTGTGATCTTACTGTCAGCAGAAAGCATTCAATTTATTTTCTCAACCAAAGGTCCCGAACCCCTGTAGGTACTATACATTCCACATATAGATTCATATCGCGAGGAAGCACCTAGTTATCGTTTTCGCGGCCCGTTAACTGCTGCCTTGGGTTTACGAGGAAACAAAAGCATTTATTATAATTTATGTTACCTGTGGAAGTCGATTTTAATGAATTAGCGGATTTGCATGAATTATTCTAATTGTTTGTTATGTAAATCGGAAGAACGGATAAGGTTTGTTACTCTAATTTCAGATTATGCCAAGTGTTTCTTATTAAAATTACCTAATTGTACACGTACAGTCACATGCAACTCAGCAGGTAACCCGGTTCATATCTTTTTCAGAAGCATTTCTCTTCTTTAGTAGATATCCCTGCCTAATAATAACCTCTACACATTGATTAGGTACTTATACAATGTAAAAGTCAACGTTACTTATACCTACTTTAGAGCTTATAGGTAACAGACCTTAGTTTCAAATGCTACTTTACGGATTACGTACCAGTACTATAGCTTACGTAAAAGTAACATTAAGCTTTTAGTGTTTTACACATTTGCATTAAGGCGGTAAAGAAATTATTGATCACAGAGTCTTAAAATTAATAATGTCAACTGCTTCCAGTTTGTATTGTCTTATAATGAATATTCTAGAGTCTTATAAGAATGAATGTAGAGACTTATAAGTCGTATTCTATTAACGGGAAACTCCATTGGTAGTGCCATTCACGTATTCAATAACATAATGTCTATTAGAAACGGAATAGGTACCTGTTTCAAGTCCTATGTTAGCTCAAAACAACCAGTTTTCTGTGAGCCCTGTAGTTTCAAACTGACTTCTTCTTTGGTTCATAGACCTTCATGAATAGTTTCAGTTTCAGTTCTTACATACATACATATACCTATGACGCCTATATCCCTTGCGGATACACTAAAAAACGGCTATTTACACAACGTCTGACAAAAGTTTGGAAGTAATTCAGAAGACTGTGTAATCACCTGTATTAGTAAAAGTTGAATACTAAGACTGATTTAAAGCTCAACGTCTAAGTACTCTTTCTACAGGCATACAACTGGCGTACTTTTGGGGCACCAAGTGGTCAAATGCACTCTTGGACTCTGATACCAGTTTTTCAACTACTAGGTAACTAGAATACCGAGGACATGACTGCCCGAACGACTGACACCCAAGTTACCTATCTATAGCAGCAACGAAATGAACCTCTAATCACGTAGTTCTGAATTTAAATACTACGAATAGAGTTTTTTTGTTGAGTGAATTCGGTGGCGACTCAGTCACAGCCTTGTTCGATCTATAGTTCTAGACCATAGAAACCATACCATAATAGACTCAAAAATTATGTGCAGTGTCACAGTAAAATGAGCGCAAGTGATAAAAGTGAGGGGTCATCTCTGTATGTTTGTGTGTATGTGCAGTGAATAGTAATATGTAGTTGTGGTTATAATAGACAATCAATTGTATGTAGAATTTTAGATTCGACGCGTCTTTGGACCCTATAAAGGGTAGGGCTGACGTCAAAACAAAAGTCATAGCCTTATCAATTGCAAAATGTTTGATTAAGATTTGACAAACCACGACTGAAACTTTTGCTAGTGGCTCTTATGTTTACTGCTTGTATATTTTTTATGATTTAAAATATAAATACATGTAAAAATAATGCTTTACACATTTTAGAGCTATGAATAAAATTTATACTATTTAATTAAACAAAATATATTTGCACGTATACATATTTGATCATAATCAATCAAATCAATGAAATGAATTCAAAATCCTGATTGAAGGCAACGACTTGACTCATCATTACATATTTCTTTAAACTCTCTGGAAAATTCTGGACAGCCCTAAGTTACAAGGCTTTACAATAAACCCAGGCAGGTGCGGTACACGAAAATCAATCACTCGCGAACAACTCGCGAACGGTATGCCATCCATAAGTTCATCGCTCAGCATGGCTCTTGCCTCAAGTTTCATCTTCCATTTCTGGCTTACTAGAGCTCTTTTAATAATGCCACAGCTACAAGCAGAAATAGAAGTCAAAACGTGATCGACATCGCATCGGTTTTGCTACAAAATAAGCTGACAGCTTCGCAGCATACATTTCTAGTTCTATAGAGAACATTAATAATATGACACAGCTACAAGCAGAAATGGAAGACAACCCGCCATCAATAGGCGAAGCTCGTACACCATAACAAATGTCACTCGCATATCGCCACTTATTACTGCCGACAGAACAAGTTTACTGCAACTACAGTGGTCTAAAGATGAAGATGGGTGACCGTGTGGTATAACAATGTATGTGAGCGCTGAAAAATATTTTGCAGCAAGACTACACAGGTAAAGATATTGACGGCTATTAAAGTTTATAAAAATTAACAGAAAATAAGAAATTCGATGATTAAAAAACTTTATCCCGATAATTTTATGCGCATCTACGTTGGTTGCAACGATTTTAACACATTAATAAAGTTGAAATAAGTTCAAAAGATGAACTAGGCTGTAAAACTAAACAACTTTCCCCCTAAGACCAAGCAACAATTGGAACACCTAAGGCAGAAAATTGTCTCTGACATATTTTAAACGATTTTTTAAAACGCATCTACCTACCGACCTGCCTTAGTGTGCAGCGTTAGCGTTCCTGTTCTAGCCTATATTGTGCATGGTAAGGATAGGTCTATAGTATAGCCACTAGGTGGTGTAGGTTCCATAGTGTAGTAGTTCAAGAACATTACGGCGCCTGAAGATTGAAGGGAGAGGACTTTGTAGTTTGGCCGCCCGAGGACATGGACGTTTAGCAGAAAGTGGTAGTTTCTGAATGAAACAATTGTTTTCAAAGATACCCCTACGAGATTTCTAGTAGGAACACAGCGAGAGGTTAAACTCAGGTTGTGTATTAGTAAATTGGTTAAATACTGAATAAGAAAGAAGATCTTTGCCCTGCAATGTGATGATGACGACACGGGCTAATAATGATGATGATGATTATACTGAATAAAGAAAATGAGAACGTGAAGCTAGGTAAATCTTAAATTAGAAAATGTCGTATAGCTGGCCCCATGAATTTACTAATGTCAAACATCAAGATAAATGTAATGGTTCCCAATAATATGGAAAATAAAATTGTACTTTAGGGTTCCGTGGTTATTTTCACTCGAGCTTTCCGATTATAAACCCTTTAATGTGTGTTTAAAGAGTTTATAATCGGAAAGCTCGACAAAAACAAATAATGAGTGTAAAAGTGTGGCATAGTTTTAATATGGAAAAAAGTTTTATTTCCACCTTTGCCGATGAAGTCACTATCACCTCTACATGGCTCTATAATATCGTGAAGTGAGTGAAATAACGTTTCATTTTACAATTTGAAGTGCAATAGAAGTGTGAAAAAAGAAAGCTTCACCTTTGACCACCACAACTAACATGACGTAGGTAATAAAATAATTATTATAATCAGTTACTTTACCGACTCATTTCTTTAAGCAATTTCAAATGAATCATCTTTTTTATCTATAGCAATCGATTACAAATAGCACATCTATAATGCAATAGAATTGTAACCAGGATACTAATTTCGCGATATCTGCAAGTCATCAATGTAAGTTAGCATGAGAGCATCTTCTCAGTCAAAAAATAGATGTACGTACAGTTACAAACATACCTACATATCACACCTTATTCCCTTACTGGGTAGGCAGAGAGTATACATCTGTAAAAACGGCCATTTATACCACATCTGACAAAAGTTTGAGAGTCATTCGGAATACTGTGTATCACCATAGTGTCGGCTTGTCAGCCTGTCGCCTGAAATTGCAAACCACATCAACTCTCAAATCCCTTAGTCGCTTCTTATGACATCCACGGGAAAGATATGGGGTGATCTAATGCGGCGCCATATGGCAAGTACAAGTAAGGTTGGTGCTTTAAAATCATATAGGTATCACATTCAAAACGCAATCTCAATTAGAAACTGATCTTTCACATCGCAAACCACATGATACGATAATAACCAACCTGTCATCGATAACATTGACAAATTAAATATCAACGTGGAATACCAATTTAAAGTTGCGTACCGAAAACATGAAATCAGTTTAACATGTCTAATCAAATTCTGTTTATTAACCGCATTTGATGTTGGCGATAAGTTGATGAATTACCAAATTGCATTTGCCGCTGTCGATCTCGAAAATCTTCGAAATTTGTTGGAGCAAAGATGTAAAGCAGGTGAAGATATAAGTTGGTTTTGGTTATGAGGAGTGAAGATAGGTAACGTCAACTTTTGGCACAGTATATAATTAAAGAACATCCACTGACGCAAGGGGTCATGCGAACCATATGATAGAAATCATACTCAAAAGTCAATGTAGTGAATATGTCTAAGATACGAGCGAAATATCAATCATTGTATTGTATGAAAATAAAGTCTTAGGTGATTTACACACACAGTGTTTTGCGCTGCGCTATCGCAGCGTTAGGAAAATGCGAATTTCCACCTAAATTTGACAAAACACAAACTGTTTGACAGAAGCATCCGTCAACGCACCTTTAGACACGCGTCGTCGTATTTATATGACATTAAGTTGGAAATTCGCATTTTCCTAACTCTGCGATAGCGCAAAGCAGAAATAACTGAAACGTAGACGATATGTGTGTAAAACGCCTAATTACAAATACTGTAGATACTTAGTATAATTAAATTAAATTCAATTAGCAGTTTGAATAGACAAGAGCTAGACATGTATCAAATTAAGAAGTTAATGATCGCAATTATGTTTATGATTATTACCGAGTGTAAGTATCTCAAGATAGAATTATTGGCTAATTATAATGTCTTATTCAGTGGATCATATTTTACTCCAAATTTATAGGGGTTCAGATTTACTGAACAACTTTTAGCAACCCGGTAGGTAGATAGGAATTAGGTAAATTAAGTATATGACCAGTACCTACTTAAATAGTCATTTGCACATGAATATTTCTTTCCTATTTGTCATTGCGTTTTATTGTAGGTATGACATGAAGTATGTTTTAATAATACCTATCTACGGTATACTTTTTTTAGGAAAACTTACAATTTCTTTACCGCAGGCAGGATTTGAACCTGCGACTTTCGCCACCTGTACCGGTGACGCCACTGCTACCTGGGCTACCGCGGCTATATCTTAGCCTCAGAAAAGCAAGTGGATTTTGCTGAATGACGGTATCTATATTATTTAAATAGTGTCACATATATCTTCTGTCTAGCCTGAGTTTAGTAAGATAGATAGAACCTGAACCTACACTAATTAGCTATCATTAAGGCTAGTATTTGGTTTTTAACCTAGAGTTTATTAATCTCTAAGTAATCAAATCACGCTTTATAAACCTATACTTACTTACTAGTTAAAATCTCATCACTTACACCACACTAGTAATTTGCTAGTTAATGAAAATTAATAGTCAACAAGTGACCGAATAATTAATGATTGTTGCTACTTGGGGGTGATGCCCACTTACTTTTTTTTACTTTTTATTTAATATAGCTCATCTGATAATAGCCGGGAGCTAAAAGTATTGTAATCTAATATTATAATGTGAGATACTCATTTAATCTTGGCTAAGTTGTAAAAAGAAATTGTATTTAATTAATTTAATGATTGGTTGATTGACTGTCTGGGTTTTTTGCCGCGTGCGATTGTAATAGGTATGAATAACTACCTACAATTCACTTTAATAATAGATTTTTACTATCTAATAATAGATTTGACTGATACTTAGAGACCTAAAACTTATGCAGTGAAAATTATTTGGCAAAAAATGCCAATATCAGTGAGTAAGGTTTTAAAAACTCTCTTATAAATCAAAATAAAGTGTTTGAGTATGAAACTGACAGATATCGTTTTAATCAATTTATTTATTTATCAACTTTATTGTACAGAAAGTACAAAGGGCGGGCATAATGCCACGTGGCATTCTCTACCGGCCAACCAAAATCGTCAATTTATCGTTGTAATATATTTTGGGAATCCTGGAGTACCTATTTTTATACAATGGCATAGGAAAATGATAGTATTTCTACACAAGTACGGAACCCCAAAAAGGTACAAATTAAATTACAAGACGCATTACTTATAGAGAAAGCCAAACCTGAGAGCCTCTTGAAATGACTGGCGATTCTCAGCCCACTAGATTATTTCATACAAATGATTTGTCAAGTGTTCTTTACAAATCAAGCGATTCACGTTCTGGTTATAAACAATAATTAAAAAGGATGAAAGTTATTTTTAAAGTGCCCGTTGAAAGCGTGGGACGGTACGAATTGGACTGTACGGTTTGGTGTCGTAGTTCGATTGTTGATTTTGGCAGATCATTGTCTGAATAAGATCTTAAAAGTCTCAATTTCATGGTTTGCAATTATGAAACTTTGAATTTGAATGCCTAGCTTAAAATCATCTTTAAAAATAAAGTATAATTTGTGGTACCAATTTTATTATTACTAAAACCATGGTATAAATGCCGCTCATTAAATCGTAAGGTTCATCTTATTTTCAGATAGCAGTTGATTTAAAATAAAGTAGATCGTAAGACTTTGAATACAGTTTCAGCACTGCCACAGAAAATGAAATTTGTTTTAGTATAATAATCATGTTTGAGAAAATGTATCAATTTTTTCACCACTATTCAAATAACATACACACGTATAAACCGTGGTACCGGTTAGAATAGCATCAGCCCATATACTGGGTGTTATAAAACAACCAATAAAGCTGAAAGAAGGTCAAGGTGCTCATGAAACTGAACAACTTTCCCCATGGAACATGGGTCGAAAGACGAATGAAAAAATTTGGACTTCCCATACAAAGTGAACTCATTTTGTATGGGAGATTTATTGGTTGTTTTGTAACACGTTGTATATCACGTCTTAAGTGTCGTAAGAAGCGGCTAAGGATATGATAGTAGATGTGTATTGCATTCTCATGCGACGGCTGACAACCTCTGAGTATGATGACACAGTCTTCGAATGACAGTCAAACTTGTCACGCTCTGCCTACCCCACAAGGGAAATAGGCGTGAAGTATATATCCTAGTCTAATAACTAACATCTAAAATCATCACTTTCATAGTTAATCATATCTTCTAAACATGAAATCCCGCAAATCCGTTGCGCCTAATGTAAATGTACCTCCACGATTATGATAGTTACCATTAGCTTGATATTATGCGTGGGAACATACTACGAGCCTGGCCTAGGTATACTATACGACTGCAATATGACTTGGCCTAGGTTATGGCATACTATACGACTGATATACGACTAGCGAGCCGTAGATTTGAATGAAATATTGAAGTAAGTGGAAACTGCACCCGGCAACAGCTTGAGAATGATAGTTGGGTTTCGCGTGTGTGGTTTAGTGTTTGCTATATTATTATGACCTGTTAAATCTTGAGAAACGTACCTATTGAATGGATAAACTTACAGTGTCTTTTATACAGCTTATAGTTCCATACCTACAAACGTTCTGAATAAACACAGCTTTTATGTGTTCGCGGTCCTCAAAATTAAGGAAACGAGGAGATAGAAGAATAAGTTACTATTGAAAAAAGTTTAAGATTGACTGATATCTTTCTTTAATGTTAAACTGCCCCGAAACGCTCCTAATTATATTAATAGATGATAGAACCTGCACCTTACGTGTCTGTACTTCGGCACTCATCACTTCAGTTTAAATTCTTACACACCTAAGTACTAATAGATAACTAGCCCTTCATCACATTAACTTGATTTTCGCCCATCAAAAGGTTTCTCATCAAGAGCACAGTGCCGTCTTTCTTAGCTTAGGCAGGCATAGTCCGTTTTCTACAGCCCTACAAAAGCGAACTCCGAGAAAGTTCACCCCATTGACATCTGCCGAGTCGACAACTGCAAAAATACCTCCAGTCTGAAGAACATTGTACCATCTGTAGCGTCTGTAGCCAATCAATGGGACACGAGGACACATTCCCAATATGGCGGTGGTGTTGTTCCGATCACGACAATGAAGTTGTACGGGGTTAAAGAACACGCGCGCGCGCACGAAGCGAAATCGCTCGGATGTACGGTCTACATTCTGTCTGTTGAATGTCACGGCATTCCAGCGAGATTAGATGCTTCGGATTTTTTGCGGATTCCTCGGACGGTAAGGTAACACGACTGCCGATAGTTCAGTGCTGCGAATAACGCGGTAGATTTGACACCATTGATTTTACGCGGAACATAATAATGAAAAAAGACATTTTCAAACTGCATGTATTTTAGTTGATTGCTCGGATATACGGTCTACATTCTGTCTGGTGAATGTCACGGCATTCCAGCGAGATTAGATGCCTCGGATTTTTCGGACGGTAAGGTAACACGACTGCAAATAGTTCAGTGCTGCGAATAGTGTAATTTTCGAGCGTTGCGCGGTAGATTTGACACCATCTAGATTTCACGCGGTAAAATGAAAGTGCTAGGTGTCAAACTGCATGTATTTCAGTTGCGGTTTATCCTGTAATATGGTATCATAGCTATGTCACCTATGCATAGGTGAAAATATTTGAACACGTAAAGATACGCGTATAAAATCCATACTTATAGAGAAAACTTTCAAATACCTTCACCTATATAATTTTTACCGAACTTTTTACCGAACGTCTTTGTTGTAAGTACCTCTAACCACGTGGCGCAATAAATACCTAAGCAATTATAATTAACGTTCCGTTTGACGGTAATTTTAACGGGTCGTTAGAGCAAAATGTCACAATGGACAAAACTAATGACAGTTTAAGAATCAGTGCGATACTCTTTCGCGAGTCTGTCAAAGATATTTTAGATAATTACTTATGAACTCATTATGGTGGAAACTGGCAAAATGCATTTGTGTCGATTCTGGGGTATTTCGCCAGCTAATACAAAATGGGAAAAATGTTAATCGTCCCTTTACAAATAGCAATTTAGAATCCAATAAAACTTCATTAACTGACTTTTTAAATGTACAGTAGGTTCATTAAAATAATACCTGCCTGTCTTGTTAAAATTTTTATAACTTAACTTTCTGCGATGAAGTATGATCGACCCTTATCAATAACAGGGCCCCACTCTGTTATTTTAGCTATTGTAATGCCAAAGATACTCATTTGTTTATTGCAACTGTGATTTTTCATACTAAAAACTGTTAGCAGAACAAGAAACTACCAAAACCATCCAACTAACATGCCATCGTCCCACATCTGAAATGATTTTCATTTTGCTGACTTCGGCCCCAGAAAACTGTCCTGTAATAAAAGTATCCACAGCGCTGAATCACAGTAAACAAGATGTCACCCAGCGACCACCACCGGTGACGTTTGTCATTCTAGCTAATGTCAACTATATTTCAAACACGATAGAGTACCTTTTCGTACGTAAAAAGTTCGTGCGAAAAACGTCCGTCTATCTGCGGCGGCCCTTAGCACTACTTTTTCTCCATTACACATTAAATAAATGTTTATTTATTTTGTGTAATGGAGGATTTGCAATTGAATCTTTAATGAATGGAGTCAATAATACCATCTTTGGGCTAATGAAACTAGATCATTTAATTAAGTGGCGTATTTCCTATGGCGTTTTTTTCTGAACACGTCTCTAGGATGGAGCTCATTCAGAGACCACATCGTTAAATTAAAATACTTGCATGTGAAGGGGGCTTAAGGCGAGTGGTGGAGCAGAACTAGTGCCATTTAATAAAACTTACTTTTTTGTTTCGTCTTCGGGTGGGACACCCACCAAGTTATCCAGCCATCACCCGATGAACCATGATGTCAGAGTCTTGTTAATTAGGGTTTACTGGTAAAAACCGTACTAATTTTTCACCAGTGTAACCGTATTTATCAGTACACCCTTGATGTTCTTTGCGCAAGTTTTTGGTAGCAAAGTTAATACTAACAGTTTAAACATTAGCACGTAAGTTTGTAATTGTATATTAACACATCTAGTCGTTCTGTTAAATAAAGCCAATATTATCATACTAACAATCGCTATGAAATATTTGCTGTTATTAAAGTCATGGATAAAAGTGCCAAGTGTAAAACTGATTTACCATAATTTACTTATTTTTGGCTTAAACCAAAATAAAAAGGTTGAAAATTGGCCTATATAATACATGATAATACAAAAATCTTATTTTAAGAACATTGTGTTCTAGAATATTGTTTGCATGGAAATCTTTTTTACTACGGCGCTAGTTCTACATCCCCACTCCTCTTAAGTTTTCTAAGTGCACACAGATAAAAAACAACAGTAAAGCACAGGAGAATAAAGTCAGAATGGGATGTTTAAACATTACTTTGTTTGCTTGCTGGTTAGTCTAACTAGCAGTAAAAAGTTTCCAATTTCTAACTTGTTATTTTCTTTTGTTACTTACTTACTAATATTACTTTTTATACTAATTTTATTACTGGGTTGAAATATGTTGCAATGAAAGATGGATTTACTTCATAATTCATTTTTTTTTTCTAATTTCGTGTAGGACACCGAGTCTACGATCAACCTGATAAACCCTAATGTTGAGTTTTGATTAGAAAGGTTGACAATAATTATAAAAACGAAATAAAGTTTCGTCTTATGTTCTACTCAAATATTCATCCAATAAAAATGAGAACTTTCAATTTTAAAATCAAACATAGGTATACAAAAAACTAAAGTTTTAACCTCAAATCGTAGTTTTAGTGAAAGGGTGATCAAATTTTGAAATGGTTACTTTTAAGCTCTACCTGTAACACGTTTCCCAGTTTCAATAAAAACAGTTATAGATTTTCCCTTTCCCAATCGTCAACTGTTTCAACTGATTGCAACACTGACTTTATTCGTCCAAGACACTGGCGTAATCACTTGATTAATTTGTCCGCGATTAAGAAAAGTTAAACGACTGATTAGGCGCGATTAAAATTAGACGCCGTCTGTCTTTTTTATGCAACATTTTATATTATGTAAAGTTTTGTGTTAATAAGACAATCAAGAGGCAATCCTTATGAGGCCTAATTTATGTGCGTAGATCATTAATTTCATGGTTATTTAGGCAATTGGTAATTTATTCAAATCAATTTTAATTAAGTTTTGAGTTGAACCAATTTTGTGTCCTTTTGTGTAATAATTGCGCGTGCTTCGGAAACCTACTAAAAAGAGACAAACATGAGGTTTTCCTTTGTTATAGTTTAGGTATCTAATTTCTTACTTACTTATAACTGATTTATAAAAATGGTATTCATTCGTACACGGAAATGGAAATAATCGATCATCAGTTCAATCAATAGTTAGTTTGTCAATAGTTTTTGTGTACCCATAATCTTTTACATTATTATAATCAAATTTATATTATGTAGGTACATAATTTCATTATTCGGTTTCGTAAACCATAACAACTTCCTCTTTATTCTAATAGTCTGAGCATTAAACGGTAAAGTCACTAAAATCCAAACCAAGATCAAAATAAGTACCTAATAAGTAACTTATGAAAACCTCTTACACCGGGGATCATCGGATCGTTGGACGACTTGGTGCCCCACTCGAAGACGAAGAAGTAACATAACATAATACATAAGGTTTTTGGGTTTCATAACGGTATAGGTAATTTTTTAGGTATTAGACTTATTTCTGCAATAACAACTACCTAGTTCCAATAATTGGAGTACATTTTAATTATTAAAACGTATCACAAAAGATAATTCGTAGACAGGTATATGAATTAACATACTTTGGTCATGAAGTTATCAAGAACAAGAAGCATAAAATAGACTGATTTTTAAAACTGATAGTGTTTTAGATGCAACTCATCTTCTTCCTGCCCTTATCCCAACTACTTGGGGCCGGCACAACACGTTTTGTTGACCACAAAATCGTGTTGCAAAGGATTTGGCTTAATTTTACGACCGGCCGCCTACCAGGCGTCAACCCTCCTTGGGAATGCTATTGTGGTGGATTAACCATCACCATACGGTTGGCCCTGGCTGTTTGGGTCGAGTTTATCCCTCGGTCGCCTCTTACGACCCCCACGGGAAGAGAGGGGGTGCTATTCTACTCTGCCGGCACCACACGGCCACTAATAGTACTAATAGTAATTATAAATCAGTTCTTTAATCTAGCGTCTTATAAATGACTCACTTGACCTCGGAAGTAAGCATCCGGACCATTCCCATAGGGTACTAGAGACAATTATCGACCAGGTAGGCGCAACCTGTAATTAGCCACACGCGACACCGACGGGGGCATTTACCCTACTCATTGTCTCTATAGGCGCTATAATAGCTAGGTACTTATACATAACGATTATTTTATGTACAGTTGTGTTTAAACTAAAGTACCTACGGCAATTCGAATAAGCCATATTTGACAACTGCCAAACCCATACTAGAAGACATGTAAGCAAAAATAAATAAACATAAAAAAAAATATTTTGACTCTGTCAAATATGGCCTATTGGAACTGTTGGTACATTTTGTTGAATTGATCATATTTCATCTCCTAATATTGTTACGTATGATGTTAAAAAAGTACTTAGGTAGTATTTATTTTAGCCATATTTTAGTCACATATTCAAGTTGTAAAAACACGTGCCGATTGAATGTGCGGTTTTTTTACCGGTGATATAGACGAAAGTACTTGTTTGACACTGAATCACCTAGCTATGCCAAAAATATGCCCTATAAACTACCAGATACCGCAACATCACATCAGAGGTCTACTTGAAGTAAAAAACGGTCCATAAAAGTTCTTCGGGTCGTTCGTAAGCTCGGTTTTCCACAGGACAGAAGAATAAAAACACTGCCGTAGTTTTGCACTATCTTAACCGCCTTCATTTGTAACTTCATAATTGTAGGGGGTCCTACAATAATGTATGGTTAACACTAATTTGACAACTGTCATCACACACGACCGGATAATTTCCAATTATTGTATGATAAATATCTATGTGAACATCTGTTAGATATCTATTATCAAAACTTACATGACTCCTAAGACACGGCTTATCACAGAATCACATCAAACCTACAAAAACCTAAGTCTTTATACCAATCTGACCATTACCTAGATACCTATTCAAATACCACCCATTCAAACCCTAACAATCCTTATTGTCCATTGTCACAAATATTACATAAAGTCTATGATACTTACTAACTTTTGTCTTTTTATATGACTCCTATAGAACTCTTTGCGAGTTCAAAGCCTACGCTATGACCTGGGAAAATTTCCCGCGGTGGTATAGGACCACCTATTGTTTTAACCTTATTTTTTTATCAGTTTTTTTAATAACAGCATAATGGCCAATTGTTCAATTGAGTTTTAGTGTTTTCTTTAATTATATGTGTGACCTAATTTTGAAGATTGACATATTTCAGTGCAAATATACTTAGCTCTAGCAATTTCTTGTATTTTACTGCAAAAATAAGAGATTGCGCTTTTCGGCGTATCTTCCTCTGGAAGACATGTACGTCCAGCAGTGGATTGGCTAGACTGTCTTGCGATTATGACGGCTCACAAAAAAATCTTTTTAATGTTGGTATCACAATTTTGCAACAAAACTGACTGACTCTCAAAGGATGAGCAAAGATTAAATAAGTAGTCCGCCGCCTTAAAAAGGGTTTCAAAAAAAGTATGCAGGTAGGTAGCTGCTTTTAGGCAGTATTTTTTAAATACAGAAGTTGGTTGCAATATGTTTATCCTAATTTTTGGTATATTTGGCTACTGATAAATTGATTGGATTAATATCTGATCAAGTAGGTATATGAGTGACAAAAAAAATTAAGACGTTCCTGTTTAGGTTACGTATAAATTATTCATTATTACATATTTTTTATATTTTTACCTACAGATTAACTTTGCCGTTGCAATAAATAAAGATTACTTCCAATCGTCGGACATTTTAAGATATGAGAAAGATTAATATCACTTAAATAAGTATGATGAACATGAGAGTAGATTTGACAGTTTTATGAAAAGTTTGTTTGTAGGCACCTAGGTTCCTACACCCATGATGTAAGTAAATCACACTGGATATCAGTTACTGCGCATTTTTATCGCATCCGTAACACATGCGACATTGACAATCATTTTAGTTAAACAAACTGATACAATTTTGACTGACTCTACCATAAATGTAAGTGCTAAGTATTTGATATTTCGTACTACTTATAACAAGCAGATGTATTAAAAACAAAATCCCGACTGCAATAATTTCAAAGTTTTATATTCCGATAAAAAATTCCCACCTCGAATTTATTTATTTTAATCTAGCCAATGTCACTCACGTTGCGGAGATGAATTTAACGACACTTCACATGTCAAGATCTATCCAGCTGTTTAGACTGTAGCCGGTAAAACCGAATTTCTGGATACATATAAACATACATACCAAAAACATAACCCTCCAGAGGCAGTCGGGTAAAAATATTTATCTTCTGCTTTGCAATGACACTTTAAATAGGTTAAACAAATGTGAGCCATATTTTTTACTTATTATCACTGTTTACTTGTAAGTAGGTACGAAAAAGTGGACTACTTTAGATTTTTGTTAGCATCATTTATGAAATTGCTACAGCTTTTATGGAAGTGTCTAATTTTAATGTGAAAATATGTTAACAAGGTATTTTTATCACACATTTACGCAAGTACGTAGGTCTACCACATAGTCATAAAAACTGTCTAGGTATTCTCTCTGCGGGGTAGAGAGCGCGTCAACGGCCTTTCGCCGCATAAAACAATTTGCCACCTTTACAATTCAGTACGCTTGACGCTTGTACGCGTGACAATTGCGTTGTTTTAGATATTAAAACCTGAATTCTTTTTTAATACTACTTGCAACATTTTTATAAATTCAGAAGTGGCAGTCGATAGAGCATCGCAAAGTTAATTAGTGAGGTAGGATTAAATCGTCGAAATAGCAAAACAATAACGATTTAGATATTTAAAGAATTGTTGCTGCTGGAAGGATTTAAATCTTAGAACATACAAAAAGTAATAAAGTTGCAAAAGATCGAGACGAGATTCCTAAAATTTAATTTACCACTTTAATCCCTTTTGTAATAATAATGATTTCATAAACGTGAAAGCAGGTGGACAGTATATATGGTATCTTTTCAAATGAAAAACTATATAAAAGTATTTATTTTAATTAATTAATAATGTCAACGTTAAAATAAGCTATTTTGCAGTCCAGTGTTTGTAACCCGCCCGCGCTCCCGTTGATGTCTTTTATAGCAGAAAAGTGAATTGAATTTGGCAAAAGGGGTTTTTAATTTCTACATTTTAATTTTTACCTACATTTCTATTTTTAACTGCAAATTTTTACTTTTTTATAATATCGTTATAAGCCTAGTTTTGATACTTATAATTTTGTGTATTGTATTGTTTTGAACAATATTTTCAGCAACAAGTTTTTAAACTGCGAAGAGGCGCAAATTGGGGCCTAGATATATTTCTTTAATTTTAATGAGACTCACTTACCTTTGATCTTTGGTGTTAATTCAGCAAAGCAGAAAAAACCGCCAGGAAAAATCCCACAAGCACTTCACAGAGTATTCTCAATAATATTTGTGTTGAGTCAATAATTTCACTGGGCGACCTGTATACGTGGCGCTTCAATTAACAGTCATATCGTTTTCAAGTGTCACAGTCACTTTCGATGTTCAACAAAGTCCCCGAATTCATTCACGAGATGATACTAACTGAAAAGACAAACTGAAACCGCGCAAACTCGCTAAACACATTTATTGTCTCAATACGAAAAGGCACTGTCCGAAAAACTTTCTAAAAAGTTACAGAAAAAGTAAACTGGACGAATAAAAATGACGAATTGTTGACACTGGCTATTGACGGGTATGAAATCGCGCGCCCGATTCCATTTTTTGAAATTTCGAACGCGGGCTGCGTGTGGCTAGGTCGGCGCGCGCGCACGAATGCTCGCGAGGGAGGACTCGGAGCTTGAGCGGTTGAGGGGGCGTGGTCAGCTTCTAACGCAACTCTACATTTCTGTCTGTCTCTTTCACACATCAACTCGCTTGTATGTTGGCCTCTCTTTCTCTAACGCTCGGTGCGATACTGTGGTGGGATCGCGTGAACTTTGACTGCGCTGGCGCACCTTCGATTAATAAAACGATACGCGACGTTACAGATCGTGTTGATTATCGCGACTATAGTTTAATGCGTGCCTTCGGAACGATCGCTATGAGGAAAACGGAATGTAGGCATAAATTAATGATGTCATCGTTCTTAGGCGTTAAGATGAGATCTAATACAATACCATCTGTGCATTATAACTTCTATTTTGAATTATTACGACTAAGTGAATCTAGATAATAATTATAATTTGAATATTAATGTACCGCATTGATTTAAAATCAAATGTTTTCATTTCAATGTAACTGTTTAACCTCGCACGTGCTTAAAATAAAATTAGAACTATAATTTTCATAATTATATACAAGTTATTTAAAGTTGTTGATTGTAGCATACAACAAATATTTAGCATCCAAAATTATCAGTATCACTGACTTAATTATAGACTACAAACATGTGGATCCACCCACAAATCGATGTTTCAAATACATAGGTAGGTGTCTGTTACAAAGTTGCATTGATGTTTTTCTTTTACGTTTTAATTATAGATTTAGTTGATTAGGTTCTACAATAAAAAAGTGTCAATACCATGCTCCGCTGATACCTATAGAATTTTGTTTTGTTTAAATATGACATCAAAAAAATTCAGCGCTTGTACCTCCGTCATAGTATCATCATATAATATGTATCATCATAATAGGTATCCAAATAATATTTCAATAAATGAAAAATTCTGTGCATGATAGGCTATGATTTATATGATTTATATTATTATGAAGATTTATATTATTATCGCATCGTAAAAATCGTAACATTTATTGACATTCGTGCCTTCCTAATTTTACGTTGGTACAATTTTCAGTAGGTAGGTAACATACTCCCATATGATGTTCAGTGGAGGCTACACCTACTTAGATTGGTACGCTACGCTCATACTGCAAGATAGTCATAGATTTGCTTTCGTTAAAAAGGAACGACATCTGTAGACATCCAAAGTCAAGGCGTCCTTATAATGTTTTCCTTTTTAGCAGTGCAATTTAGAAATGACCGTTAAAATAGAATCGCCAAAACATTCTTCACAATCTGGCACACTTTTTATGACTGCCCGTAAAAAGTGCTTCCAAAAACTACTTTTTACCGAAAAAAGTTTAAACCCTTATAAAACTTTCTTTGGACTCTCGGCACAATTCAACGCATTGTTTTGTAATAATGGTAAATGTTAACAAGCAGCACTGCACCATTTTTTGAGTTAATGCGTTTTTTAAATTACTTCATTTCGGTTTAAGAATTTGGCGAAAATGCCTTTTGGAATGAGAGCGACGCTTTTGATCCCGTTTTGTGGATGGAGACATTTACACCTTGTTATTTTTAATTTTGTTTATGCAAGAATACCTTTTCACTGTATCCACTATCTCGTGTTTCTTTATAACTACATTAGGTACTATCTACACAGACCACGCATTTATCCCTTGCAGAGTAAGCAACGGTTGTAAAAATACGGCATTTCAAATATTTTTGTGATAGATAAAGATAGTGAGCTTGTCGCCTAAAATTGTAACAGTGTAGGTATGTATCTCAATGATAAAACTGTAATTTAACTTTATTGATTGCAAGCAATGAAAGAACACTAAGTTGAAGAAGGTAGGTGCCAACTTTCTGCCCTTTTCCGTTTTACGCATACATCCATGAACGTTGTAAATGTTGTTATGATACAAGTAGGTACCAACCTAACTGTCTCAAACGGAACAACCAAAAAAAGCCGTTTCTAAATTGCAACCCTAAAATTTTGCAAGCGCCAAAAGAACTTAGCACACCAAAAGCACCGACCGAGTAAAAACAATAATTTCTGCGAAAAGAAATTTTGCACAATCGTTAAAAAGGAGAAATAATGTTGATTGTTTTATTACCCTCCTAATGGTTGTCTACAAAAAGAACTTGTTCAATTACCTGCTGACATACGATTTGGCTTACATTGTTGGTTTTTGTAGTAACATCATCTGAAGAATCTCAAGTTAACCAGCAATGTATTTAAAATCGGATGTCAGTGCAGGGTGCAGGGTGCAGGTAAAATAGGGCTGTGATTTCAAACGGTGTATTTTTTCGTTTGTCTTTTTTCTGTAACAAGGGTTGTCCAGTTCCGATAGACACCGTTACGGGCTGTGACGTCACGTAGTGTTTTTTCTAAGTTTACCGTTTGGATTTGGAAAGACATCGGATTTAAGTTTTTTTTCTTAGAGCATTGTGAAAGGGGCTGGCGATGATACGAAGAAAGTATGAAATGTATATATTCTTAGGTTTGCAGTTTTTTTATAATGGAACGATTCGCAAAACCATGAAAGTTTGTAGTAGCACTTTGATCCCCCCTTACACAATGGGTCTAGTAGATCTACAGCATTGCAGGCTGAACCACCTGATTGTCCGAAAAGCAAGATGGTTCCGTGCTTCGGATGGGCACGTTATACCTAAGCTGTCGGTCCCGTTTGTTGTCTATGATGGTCGCTACACAACCATTTTAGGCCTGCTATTTGCAGTAGGCAGTTGAAAAACTCTGACACCAGGGTTCAGTTCGTTCGTTGAACGACTCGGTGTCCCACACGAAGAGAGATCTACGTGCCGGAACGTTACGGAAGATCGCGTTGCTCGAAGGGTACTTAGATCAGCACAAACATCTGCAGCTTTGCGAGCTACTCGTTAAAATATAACTCATTAATTTCTAGCTACGATATAATTCACTTTTTTACAATGCCCAAATTCTAATCCACCGAAATTAGAGCCCTCTTTTGTCATTGACCTTTACAAAAAGCCTTTTCAAAGGCAACGTCTTTATTCGAGAGGCATTTAGAAAAGTTCTAAACAAGCCTTACTACTTACCGCTCCTTAAATCATGCGCCTCATGCTCTCAAATCATTTTCCCATTACTCCACAACATTGGTAACATACATACACCGATAGCCACAGACTACTAAACTCGTAGGAGACTCAACATAACAGATTTCTTAGGTACTAACTCCACAGGCGAGACGTTAGATGAGTTGGAGTAGGGAGACGGGTGACATCGCGACGCTTGAATCCGTTTCCGTTTACAGTGTCTGAAACGGAAGAAAGCCGTCTATACAATGTGAGGTCGAACGACGCGCGTCGCATCGGTGACGGCTGATGATCACTATTGTTTGACAGATGTCATCTTACGTCTCTGCGACGATAGCCTCAAAGATTGTCATATAGTTAAATTAAATGGATACATAAGTACGAGGCTGCATGATTTTGTCTAGTACCTCTCTATCCAATGTCAAAGTGTCATCTCAATATATATATCATGTGGGTCCATATATATACGGAACTCTAGTGTCAGAGTTATTGTATTAAAATTAATGACACTATTCTGCATTTTACGGCAAATGATTCAATCAACGTACAACTTTTTTACTTACCTAGCATTTTAGACAGCATGGCAGCCTTTTTGCCGAATCGTACCCGTCTTTTCCGTAAACAGCATCCGAGGGTCTCCTGCGAACAAGTGATAGGCATAATTACATATTTAAAAGTAAAGTCTTACAAATTTCTAGTCGTGTCACAACCGAACACCACAGCATATAGTATGGGAGTACACCATAGATTCTATAAGGCACATTAATCAAACAGCGTACAGCTCCCAAAGTAAGCTATCGGATTATCATGCAGTACGGTGAAACGATAGGAAGGGACGTGTTAATTCTAAGAGAATGTTTGGTTTTGGGTTGGGGGTCCGTAGGTGAATATAAATCTGGAGAATTTTTTTGAGAAGTTGAAAAAATACAACGGAGGCAAGATCCAAACCAATGACTTTCGCTATTACCTAGTACCTAAGTACTGTGACTACAAGCGACAACTCTATACTCTAACTTTAACTCAGGAGTTGCTTTTTCAATCGCTATTGATTTTGCCCTTCAGTTAGATACATTTTTACGGAAAATCTTCTTAGTCCTGCCATGACCCAAGATACCACAAATAACTACAAAATCATTTCGGGATGAGCCCATTCTATTTAACTATTTGCATTCAATTACAATTATGCCAATTGTAGCTATTTTCATTACGGTGTGGTCACAATTACAGTATTAATCAGAATCAGGCTAATTCTGCAATGCAGTTCATTAAATTTGAGAAAAATAAATATGCAGAACCCAGTAATTGCAAAAAGAGCTCTCTTACAAAATGAACATTACCAATAAATATGAGGATACCCGTTACTCAATACATACATGCAGTAACTATTATCTCCTATAACGACGTATTTAGGTACAGTCGTCGATAAATATCCCACTCCAAGTAGAGTTACACATAAGACCAAAAATAAGAAGACAGAGTTATTGATTTTTACTGAAAGAGTTTACAAGCACGCAGGCACACATTTATGTACAACTTATAAACGCAAAATAAATGAAAATACAAACATTGAAAATATAGGGTCGATGTGTTAGTTCTACATTAGTTCATTCAAATAAAAACAAATCGAAATTTATTCTAAAGATTCGGGTATTTTTTATGGACTTACCTATTTAATTTTATCCATTGATTTAACAAAACCTGTAGGAATAACAATGATATCCTATACATAACACTAATAAAACTCAACAAAGCATTTGATATTCTAAGTTGTTGTCTATGCCTGATTTTAACTCTACATTTTTGTCTTCTTATTTTAGTATAACAGAATTTTGCTTCAATTGTTTGTTCAAGTGGCTACGTATTGTTTATCATTTGATCTGAGTTCCCAAGCAACCACAGGCGAACTAATAAATTTATTGTAAAATTGAGACATATGAGCCAGATCTAATCTCGGCCACAAGATTTATACTTCAAATGGATTTATTTGAGAAAAAAATATGTCGCCTCTACTAGATCCAGTTAGTGAGTAACTGACCCGAAGGAAATACGAGTTTTAGTCACTAGGCAGTATTACGCTCCCTTTTTTATGAACTGTCAGTGTAAACAAATTACCTTATAGCGTAAAATGATGACAACATGTCTTTTTTATGAGACGAGGAAGAGACTTTGCGCTGTGTGAGAGCGGCTAAGAATAGGTACCTACTACCCCAAGTCCATTCAGGGTGTTTCGTAAAATGTGACGTAGAGTTTTTGACCTTGGCTCCATAACTGTCGACTTTGGTCAACTCACAACTTGGTAATATCACCTACAATAGCTTTTCCAATGAGGGTTAACATCAGGCAGGCGGCCCTTCATAAAACATAGCTAAATCCTTTGGCTCTCATGATTTTGTGTTCTAACGAAACATGTAGCGCCGATCATAACTGATTTGAGATGTGGGCAGGAAAATGATGATGTCTTTATTTCATGAGACGAGTAAAGGTAGCTGGAACCTATCTGCGCCGCCAGTCGCGGAATTTTAAATATCGAGGCATTTGACAACTCTAGCGGAAGATCTTTGATGTCATATTACTAGGACGCTGTCCGGTCATATGGGCCGATGTCTTAAATAGGGCAAAAAATAGATGGCAAAAATAGAATCGTGCCTCAATGCCTAGGTACCCTGAGAGTGACCTAAGTCCAGTAATTATGAGTATGTGTGTGTGTGTGTAGGGTAAGTCCGGGATATACGCCCAAGCGGGATACGTGCTTCTGTACAGTTGTGTGAAAAGTAAAACACACACACAAAAAATGACTCTATTATACAATTGCACACCCTCCCCTCTTCAGTCTGCCACAAAGCGTTGGCGCGTGCTGATATGCGTAGGAGTGTTTTAGACGGCGACGTGACAAACAGTCGGAATTTTACTTTATGGACGAATACAGCCAACCAGATACAAAGCAGCCAGCCAAGGAGACAACGCGGCCAACCAGAGACGATGCAGCCAGCCAAGGAGACAATACAGCCAACCAGATACGAAGCATCCAGCCAAGGAGACAACGCGGCCAACCAGAGACGATGCAGCCAGCCAAGGAGACAATACAGCCAACCAGATACAAAGAAGCCAGTCACGGAGACAATGCAGTCAACCGGAGACAAAGCAGCCAGCCAGGGAGACAATACAGCCAACCAGATACAAAGCAGCCAGCCAAGGAGACAACGCGGCCAACCAGAGACGATGCAGCCAGCCAAGGCAACAATACAACCAACCAGATACAAAGCAGCCAGCCAAGGAGACAACGCGGCCAACCAGAGACGATGCAGCCAGCCAAGGCGACAACGCAGTTTTGTTGTTGTTTCTTTGCTAAAATAATAAATATGTACTAATAAATGTATGTTTATATGTTCAAAATATATATTTTCTTGCCAAGGGCATATATCCTCACCAAAGGCATATATCCCCATCAAATAATTCGCTCTGGGGCAAATATACGGCATGTGAGGCATCTATCCCGGTTTGCAGTTTTGTTTTTAACTTGGAATATACAGACCAGTAATAGAATTGTTTTCAAAAAACCATGCAAAATCAATAAGTAATGGTCCAAAGATTGGATATTTATGAAAATCATGTGCTTATTATTTTTAAACAAAAAGATATGAAAATATAAAAAATGTTGGGCATATATCCCGGACTTACCCTATGTGTGAGAGAAGAAATCGTGTGTACCAGCGCCTATTACTATTCCCAACATGTATTAAAAAGGTCTAATATTCTGTACGCGGAGATCAACCCTTTTGTTTAATAATTTTATCGCGCCTTTTACGATAATAATTCCGTAATAGACCTGCCTATTAGATCTCCGTAATATAACAAAACGTTTAATCAAGCAATTAACACGAAACATTAATAATTTCCTATCAAACACGCCGCTAATATTAAAAATCGTTAAAAAACTCTAAAAACCATTAAAAACGGACTACGGCGCCTTTGTACTTAACATTGTTGGTTCTAGTTGTAACGATTTTGAACTGTTTATTATCGATTAAGTATAAAATATATCGATTAAGTGCAAACTAATTTGTTGTGTTGGTATTCTAGATTAAATGGAATGATGGCTTCCTTTGTACAATGTTGTAAAGTTAGTAGTTTAGTATGGACATTATCGAACTTTTTACTATTTAAGACACTTTCTTTGCTGAATTTTTGGCAGATCACAAGCACTCAAAACTTTTACTCTTGGAGGAAGGCTAGGTATGGAGACGCCATACGAAGAGCTTCCCCTCTGTCACGGCCTATGCCCACTTGGGCTTATCTTATTACAAAAACCAGTTGCTGTCAGATCTTTTACTAGAACGAGTCCAGTCGCGCATGTCAAATGAGGTCCGATAAAAAGCCGAATTGTAGAGATAATAATGCCTTTAAAAATATGTAAAAATACAAATTTACAACAGAACAATATCACTTTTCATCTGAAAGTATTCCTCTAGTACAATATCACTAAATAATATATAAAATTAGCGATTGAAAATTGTACATAAGTGTTGCCAGTAAGTCGTACAAAATGTCTGATGTGGAGTTTTTTTGTAGGTGGATCTACAATAAAAATAATTGTATTTTGTTCCTTTTGTTATTATTTTGTGTCGAACAATGGTGTTAATCATAGTATCATTAATTTACAAATAAAGATTATAATATTGCACCATATAATAGGTAACAATTAACGATCTTAGTTTATTGATGCCTTTAAAAACAGTAAATAGCTTGCTAAGTAAGATTAGAATGTTAGTTTGGGATTGTTCCACTTATTCAATGATGGTCATTTCCTGTCGATATTCAATGAAAAAACGATAATTTTAACTTGAAGTATCGAGCCACACTCAACCCAAGCTAGTGCAGTGACCCAAGTAATACAAAACGTCGATACTTTTTCTATCGCCATAGTTACAAACCTATACTATGTAAAGACGGTCTGTACCGAAAACTTTGCAGGCATGATCAGATTATGAAATTGAACAACTTTTACTATGGATTTTGGGAAACCCTGATTTTGTTCGAGTTTCATTGAAAATTAATGTCAGTCTCAGCTGATCGGGTGACATCGGATGTCAGCCGACGTGGCGCAATGGCTAGTCCGACTGCCTGTTCAATTCCTTTCGCTCACAAAGTTGATATTTATCACTTTGTGAATATGTTCCTAGACTGGTCAGGATACCACACAGGCCGAATCACGTGATTGTCCGAGAAGCAAGATGGTTCCGTGCTTTGGAGCCATGTTCAGCCGTCGGTCCCGGTTGCTGTCTATGGTCACTTAGACGGCTGTCGTTACACAACTATTTCAAAGGCCTGCTTCATGCAGTAGGTGGTTGAAAAGCACTGGCACCAGGGTTCATCAGGTTGTTGGACGTTTTGGTGTCCTTTAAACTGTTTAAACTTAAGTGCGACATTTTAACTTTAATTACATATATTAAAAGGATTTCGCACTTACCTACTTCTTATTACATCGCGGTTTCGCGACCGTTTCGGTCCAGTCGGTGGTCTTTTATCAACCGAAGTGCTCAGACAAAACACGAATATTTGAAAATTTACTTTATAAATATTTGTGTCCGGTGGAAATCGAACCCACGAGCCTCGGCGTAGAAGACAGATAGATAGTCGAAGTTATTATGTATGACTTGTTGTATAGATGGTTTTTTAGTAAATTCCCTTACATAATATCCTATGATACTTAATGATCAGTAAATAGAAGGTAAGTATTGCATTGATTGTACCTACATAATTGTATTATCTGGTCTATGGGGAAAGAAATTCATATTTTGGTTAATTTATACCTTATACAATATTTAAAATGATGTTATTGCGCCTATATTTCTATTTACTACAAAATCCTATTCTCAAGAACTAAGTTGCTTTTGAAAATGCAATAATATGACACAATATTGAGTAGACTGATGTAATTAATCGAAAGGTCAAGTATCGATATTGTCGATTCCAACACTAGCTTGATTTGACAGCTTTACCTCTCCCCCCGCAAAAAATGGCAGAAATATTTGTATAGAGTAAAGTAGCTATGACGACTCCCCTCGGGCCGGAACGGGACGGAAGATGCTCGAAGCTTTTACTGACTTATACACACTCTCGGGAATAATACTCATATTATGATTTCATAAAGTTCTCATGATACATGTTTGTTTAATATAAAAAGACAAATTGAAAATAGAAAGACTTCGGTAAATTAATTCGTGTTCAAAAATTTAGTCATAATTATTAATTTGAGATAAAGATCTAGTTTTCGCCCACAAAATTCCATACATTGCCACAGTAAAAGCGAAACAGTAGTATTGATTTAAGTATTAAGTAAATCTTTACAAAAGAGAACAAATTTGTTTGTTCCGCCGAAGCCGAAGCAATCTTAATTTGAATTTAGCCCGTCTCAGTGATTTGAATAAACCTATTTGTGGTTGTTCGACACGTTAATTACGCTTTTTGCATAGTCTAATAAAACATGGTCTTTCCTTCCCAGAGAAACACAAGACAACGTCACTTAGTATTGCCACTTTATTTAAATAAAATACGTTATGGGGTAAATTCAATCTCAGAAAAGTGACCTAAAATATTTCTTAATAATTTTATAATTTAGATTTACGTGTGTATTAACTTGAACTTTACAACAACACTTCAATTGAATTTATTAGTTAACAGTATCATAAATGATTTACAAAAAACATCATAAGAGTGGGTAGTTCTGGTAACCCACAAGCATGATGACGTAGACTTGTGTTGGTCACGTGGTCCACGAGTCTCGGAACGGAATACCAGGCGGAGTATCTTATTATACCATGGCTTTTTGGTGTATGATTTTCAAATTTACCCACATAGTTTTTTTTTTTTTGGGTTATATTAACATCGTATTTGTCAGAACATATTTTAAGCTGATTTTTAAGTGCCCAAAAGTCAGATCTTGATTGGATATCGAGAATACAGAAGTTTTAATGCCTTTTTCACTAAAAAAGCAGTGGTGAAACCTACTATACTCTATCTGTACTATACCTATTATACTCACAACTTTCATCTACTATAACAATTCCAAGCAATTATTTACAACAGCCCACCTACAAAATGCTTAGTTTGGTCTGTGGTCGACTCGCCACGCCTCTCGCCAATAATTTTTGTATCATTCTCTGATTTATGAGTTCAAATGTCACTATAGATTTCCATATTCATTTTAGTGTGTCTTAACTTGTCTACTCCATAGAGAAACATGTAAGAAACATCAAACAAGAAAAATTGTGTTCAAAACACTTTTGCGCATATTTTAGTCGCCGAATTTGGGAATTAGGTAGATGACATCAATGAGTTTGCACGTGAATTATATCGAGATCAAAGATTCATCTTCTACCTATTTAAAGGATCAACGCATACTGTTTTTTTTAGTATTTGTGTGGAAAACCAATATAAGTTGGTCCCTTAAATGGGTAGTTGAATTTGCTGGCGATAATACAAGTAACGCGATTGAAAAACTTCAGATAAAAATAATTTACCTACTTGGAATATTTTATCTGATTTTATCTTTTTATAGATCCTTTTTAGAAACCGGTTCTTTGAACTGTTTTCTTGATTAATTACCGCACATTAAGACCGGATGACATTTAATAGCGCCCAAAAAGTTCAAAAAAGTATCAAAATCATTTCAAATGAAGACGTCACTGATAATCTGTTGATAAATTTAAAGGAGGACTTATCAGTTTTGATCGTATGCGGCGCATTCACACCGCCCTTTGATAAATCGACGACATTTATCTGTGAGCGATTGTATCAAAATATTTTAGTCGGTCTAAGGGATAAGTGTCAGGGAATAGCGGCTTAGAAGGCGCTGCAGACTCCTTGACTGACTGGCTGGGCAGACGAGCGACTGATACGCAGTAAAATAACTACAGGCACCTCATTATAAGATGACAAAGTGGGCACAGTGTGGCATAGCAGACATTAAAGGCGCTTCAGACTCTTTGGCTGACGGGCTGGGCAGACGAGGGAGTGAAATGCAATAATGAGTGGTTTAGGTGATCTAAGGGATAAGTGTAACAGAAAAATGGCTTACAGAGCGCTGCATACCTACCTACTCCTTGGCTAATGGTATTGAGCGCTTAAAATAATCAACGTACGTTTTGATAAATCCAACGATTTTCATTGATATCAAAACAATTTCTATCAAACCTAACGCCAACGTGACGGAACGGACGACGACCTGACGTACACTGACGTCAAGTTTTTTCGCCCACCTCCTACAAGTATAAAAATTGGCTTATGATAAGGATATGTTATGATCAGCTGTTTCATTGTCAACAGTTAATATACAATTAAAAGGAGTTTAGGATTCGATAATTTCCATAATTGTTTTAATATTTTACGAAAAAATTACAACTACAAGCTACACAGAACAAAAAGCAAGTTAAACGTACCTATAGGTAAAGAACTTGAAAATAGTTTGAAAAAGTTATAATAGTGACTAAATGAAAAACGCTCGTCTACACCAGAAGAATGCCTCCCAGTCTCTCCCATGCGTAAAATTGAATAAAACTAACGGGTCGCATTATCTAAATGAATAATTTAGACTCAGACATATTTCGCAACTCACAATAGTGGGGCTATAAGTTTAGATTATCAAACAACTGATATTCTAGATAGGACATTTTGACCTCATGGTCACAGGTCAAAATGCGCTGTGCATGCTGATTGGGGCATAAATGTGCATTATTGTTATTATTGGGTAAAGTTACTGTTTTGGGTACCTAACAAGCATGACCAGTACATGTACAACAAAACGTAATCTTATTTGAATGCTTTGCAACTCGTAGGTGGTGTTTTAAAATGCGATGGATTGGTTGAATAAGTACCAAATATTTTTTATATACCTACAATTTTTGGTAATCATGAAAATAAAAAATTCTGCCTGCGATGGATGGGTATTCTAATTTCAGTTTTAATGTAGAGTTCGAGTTGTAGGTCGTAATAGAATCCACAGTACGTATAAAACATACTGTTGGCACTTTAATCTGTAACAGCCACAACAGTCCACTGCTGGACATGGGCCTCTCCCTATCGGAGCGTATTGCCATACTCACCATACTTGGCAGGTGGATTGGCGAGCGCAATTCAAAATGTTGCATTTACAAGGAATGCTGCTGCCCGTTCCCTGGATGATTATCCCTCAGTCTTATTTTACGCCACCCACGGGTAGAATTTGAGGTGATGCTATTCTAAGCCGGCATCACATCACATATCAATGAACGTTATATAATTTTCCGTTTCGAGTAGAGATATGAAATTAAATTAAATAGTTAATTAAAAAAACTTACTAGTGGTAAAAAATGAAGAGTAAAGAATGAAGTGGTGAAGATCCCAAAAGCGGTGGTAGGCCATGAAAGGGGCCGCCTGGCTCGCGACCACCATCCCGCCGGAGTCCGGCGCCAAACAGCCTTGCTGTGTTCCGTCGGTGTGCGGGACTGCCAGTGCCATTGGGGGGTAGCAATGTAGTCAGTTGCGCTGCCGGAACCGGTCTTTGTCTTTAGGTGATGCTGTATCCGGTAACTCGTTTTGGAGGGTAGCGGGATCCGAGGCACGGTCTTAGCCGTTGGCCGACCGCAGTCAGTAGGGGGCCCGACTTGCGCGCTAGCCACGCGCAAAGGCTGCCCCGCCAACTGTGAAAAATCCCGGTATACTCCACCGTGCCAGTTGGCGGCTGGATGGGAGGACCCGGTGGAGTGTTATCGGGGGGGCTCGGGCGTCCCCGCAGTCTCCAAGCGAGTTCCCTCTCTGATCAGTTGAACCGAAAGGTACGAGTAGGGTTTCTAAGCAGCGCCTCGACTATCTTTTCTTTCCCCCACAAAAACTCTTAAAACATGAAAAAGCTAAAAAAAAAAGAAAAAGTTTGACCAACGGCAACACTTCCTCCCACTCAAAGTGCACCTCACGAACATCCGAGGTCTACACACAAACCTAGACCCGGTCCATCACCACCTGGAGACCGAGAAGCCGCACTTATTCTTCTTAACGGAGACGCAGATAGCAACACCGTTGGACGTGGCATACCTCAACTACCCTGGTTACACTCTTGAGCACAAGTTTAAGAAGCGTGCAGGGGTCTGTGTGTATGTTCGCGATGACGTTTGTTGTAAGCGTCTCCGTGGCTTTGAGAATTCAGGGTTTCCCGTGCTGTGGCTTTTGGTTGACACTGGAGTAGAGAACTCTCTACGCCAGTGTTTATCGTTCGCACAGCGGAGATCAGGAGACGACTAGACTCATGGAGTACCTCTCTGAGACGGCAGATACAGCAATTCAGCGATATCCAATAGCAGAGCTTGTTTTTCTGGGGGACTTCAATGCTCACCATAAAGAGTGGCTGTTCCCATACCAGAAAACTGACCATGCTGGGCGAGAGGCGCGTAAACTAGCATTGGCGCTAGATCTCACCCAGCTGGTGGAACAAGCGACGCGAATACCAGATATCACAGACCACACACCCAATTGCCTGGACCTTCTGCTGACAACTGATCCGCACAGACATTCGGTTTCGGTCTCGGCTCCGCTGGGATCATCCGACCACTGTGTGGTGAAATCCGTGTCCATCTGCTCTCCTCCGGATTACACCCCTAGGGGCACGAGGAGAGTATGGCGATACGAGTCAGCAGACTGGGACGAGATGCGTGCTTTCTTTGCTTCATACCCGTGGCGGCAAATGTGTTTCTCTTCGGAAGACCCTCATACGTCGCTGATGCGATCACAGCTGTAATCCGGCAGGGAATGGAATATTTCATTCCTTTCTCCGATATCCCGCTCGGTTATAAAGCCCAACCTTGGTTCAATGCGGACTGTGCTCGAGCTGAGGCTCGTAAACAGTCCGCTTACTGCTTGGGTAAAAGCTCGTGATCGAAAAGTGCGAGCGAGAAGAGTGCGAGCAAAGAAGAGAGCATATAATGCCGCCGCCAGGTATTGCAAACGGGTGCTACGAAAAGCTAGGTTCGACCATATTAGCCGTATTGGGGCAAAGCTTGCATCACACCCACCGGGTAGTAAGCAGTTCTGGTCCCTTTCGAAATCAGTCGAATCCAACTTCTGCCGTCCTCACTACCTCCAATGCAGAAACCTGATGGGTCGCTTGCCCACACCGCGGCAGAGAAAGCAAATTTATTTGCCGATCTGTTTGCGAGCAACTCTCGTATAGACGCTGGCTCGAAATATCCACCCACCTTACCTCACTGTGATTCTTTGATGTCTGAGATCACAGTGCACAATAAAGAGGTCCGTAGAGCCCTTCGCAGTCTGGACGTGAACAAGGCCAGTGGTCCTGATGGCATACCAGCAAGATTGTTGAGGTATTGTGCGCCTGAGTTGTCTCCTGTACTGACACGCTTGTACCGCCTCTCTCTCGTGTCAAAAATTGTACCAAAATCTTGGAAGCTTGCCAATGTGCAACCTGTGCCCAAGAAGGGTAGCCGTGCCGACCCTAGCAACTATCGACCGATCGCCATCACTTCCGTACTCTGTAAGGTTATGGAAAGAGTTCTGAACTGCAAACTGCTTTCGTACCTCGAAGACAATGATCTTCTCAGTGATTGTCAATATGGCTTCCGCCGAGGGCGTTCCACGGGAGATCTTCTAGTGTACGTAACGCATTGCTGGGGCGAGGCCATTGAAAACCACGGCGAAGCAATAGCAGTGTCGCTGGACATTTCAAAGGCCTTCGATAGGGTGTGGCATGCGAGTCTGTTGAGCAAGCTTCCAGCGTACGGCATACCCACTGGCTTCTGTAGCTGGGTGGCTGACTTCCTGAGTGAACGGTCGATCCGAGTGGTCATAGACGGCTGCTCCTCTGACCTCAAGGCTATTGACGCCGGAGTTCCTCAGGGTCTGTAATCTCCGCGACGCTTTTCCTGCTGCACATCAATGACCTTCTATCTTCAGGAATTGTTGGGTACGCAGATGACAGTACTGTCACCGAGAAATATCTGTCCGGCGCAGGAGCCAGTGGTGATGAAATCCAAAGATTGAGAAAGGCAATGATTGAGCGTACGAGCCTGACGTTAAGTAACGTCTCCCAGTGGGGCGAAGACAATCTCGTCAGCTTCAATGCTTCAAAAACGCAGGCGTGTCTTTTCTCCGCAAAAGGAGTCCTTTCACCTTTTCTCCTACTTTTCGGGGTACATCTGTTCCAGTGACCAACACTCTTCAACTCCTTGGCATGGAGTTGTCCTCTGACCTCAACTTCGGCACCACCATCGAGTCCAAGGCTCAAATTGCAGCTAGAAAGTTGGGCGTCCTGAATAAAGTCAAGCGGTACTTCACGCCTGAACAGCTTCTAACTCTTTATAAAGCTCAAGTCCGATCTTGCATGGAGTACTGCTGTCACCTTTGGGATGGCTCGGCTAAATACCAACTTGCTGCACTGGATTCGGTGGAACGCAGAGCCAAGAGATTAATAGGCGATAAAAAACTGGTGGCGACCAAGCTTCACAGCCTGGCTCACCGCCGCAAGGTTGCTTGCCTATCGGTCTTCTACAGATTGTACTTCGGAGAGTGTGCGCGTGAGCTGCATGAGCTCATACCACCGTCTCCTTTCTTCTATCGGACATCCAGACGCACGGCCGGCTACCATCCGTTCTTAGTTGATATACCCACATTACGCACTAAGCGCTTCAAATCATCTTTCATTATGCGCACGGCTAAAGAATGGAATTCCCTGCCTGCGTCTGTATTTCCGAGTGCATATAACCTGAATCTCTTTAAGTCTAGAGTGAATAGGCATCTTCTGGGCAAGCTCGCTCCACCGTAGATCCCATCTCTGCTCTAGGGTGAGATTGGGGTCAAGAGTAAGCCCATCATAAATAAAAAAAAAAAAAAAAAAAAAAAAATGCCTTCTCACGCAGATTGTAATCAAAAATATACCGTAAATCTTTGAAAGTCCCTTCATTAATAAAACAAACCGAACAATTATCAGAATCAGATGAAGGGTTGCACTTCTGTGAATTTGCATTTAGATCTGGCCCATATTGTCAGGATTATGCACCCAAGATATAAAAAAAAAAACTGGTAATGGCGAGTCGAACTCGCGCGAGAAGGGTTCCGTAAGTACCAATTTCAGTGAAAATGTCTACCTGAATTTATTGTTTCATAACTCAATATCTTCAAATTATAAGTATTTATATTGTGCTGCCGATATTACAACTTATAGATACAAAATTGTATTTGTTGTTAAAGCGTCAGCAATAATACATAAACAGTGAAAATTTAATTTACTTGAATATCACACACAGTCCATGAGATACCTTCTTACGTACAGTCTAGTGACAGACAGATGGACAGGCGGGCATACGGCGAAGTCTTGATAGTATAGCAAAGTATACAAATAATTAGCTACTCGCACAATAGCAACACCTACTACGGTTACATATTGGAAAATCTACACTTAACCGGTCAAATTTTAAAATAACTGCGGACGAAATATCAAATTTTAATATAGCAATGGTCTAATGTCTTGCTGCCCAGTGTTAGGTCTCGTTTTAACTCTTTGGGTACGGAACCCTAACAAAAAGTCAAACACCCGTCAAAAACCCAGTAGGATGTCGTCAGACCTTTGTTTACTCAGAAGAAAGTTAAACAATAGGCAGATTATCACGTTTATATAAAAAAATTCAACATCTCGTGCGGTTTTGAATTACAATAAGATTTTTTGTTGTTTTTGGAAATGGTTTCATTGACAAATTGTCTTTTGAAAAGGGTAGAGTTTGACTTCAGTTTTGGGGCGTGCATTTTGTAGTTTGGAAAAAGTGATATGGGTGTCGAGATTTTGATGAGTCACTCCCGGTTTTTGACAAACTTGTGGCAATAGTGATTTATGGTTAGACGTAAAAAAATTACACAATTAGGCACCTAGTATAAAAAAACTGTGGTTTGAAATAATTTAACACGTTCCCGGACACTATGTCACACGACTTTGACACTGCTTTTTTGTATGAAAAGCTATAGCAGTTCTGTCACATAGGTCGCAATACGCGTAGTTAAATTGTGACACTAACTGCTAAAGCCTTCGACTGCTACTGCAGCTCTGTCATATGCAATAGTAAGTAGACACTGTTAAGTGCGGCAGAAAGGCTATAGCAGCGAATGTTAATGCAGTTCTGTCACTTGCTACAGTCAGATGTTGCTATAAATCGCGACAGAACTGTTCTAATAGCTGACCTGATTACACTACCACCAGGCTCTTGGAAAGATAGGCGTCTCCCAATATTGATGTGCTAATCATGGTTTATCATCCATGTTTGAACTTATATCTTGTTTTGATCAGACATGTCTTGCTGTTGATCAGGAGATTCCTTTAGACAAGACCTTGGGTGGCTCCCTCCAATAAATCATTGATTCGGCAGGATCTTTGGAAGATACGTCTCGCACAATATCGATTTGAGGATCGTAGATCAACTTTAATGTTTCTACTTCCATCTTGTTTTCATTATAAAGTAAATATTTTTCTTATCAGGGCAATTATGAAATTTGTTATCTCATAAAGCAGTAGTGTGGATTTACAAGTATGTAGAAGTAAGCAATTTTTCCGTGATAAAAAGCTACCTATTTATAATCTACCAGTTTTATCCAAGCTACAAGCATAAGAATGTAAATAAGTAACAGGAACACATACTTAAACCCTTAAAATATTACTCAGTTAGTACAAATGGGATGCTTTGCAAATATCTATTATAGAAATTTGACATTTTATCGAGAAAATAAGTAAAATCATAAAAATCAGGGTTAGTCTAGCCTTCTAATAGTCAAAGAATTTTTGATATTGGTCTGTATTTACGGGAAGTATCGATAATATGTACACAAACAAACCACAAAATTCATTATTTTCTTACTGTGATCTATACTTATTTGAAGTGTTTAGGGTATAAAATTGAATTTAGGATATAGTATTGAATTTACACTACAAATCTAATGTTATTGCATCATTGTAAATCTAAAAACAGGCTACTGGCATCGATTAGAAAACCTTAAAATTTAGCGCGAAAACGGTCACATAGACACGTCTGCTAAAAGTGACACATGCCAGCCGACTGAAGAAAATTTCATACAACCGGGAATGGTATACCCGCTCTGTCATTTTGGGGGGTGAGGGGGGAGACGGGTAACACGAAACTTTGAACACATGTAAAAACTACTCTAATTGACACTGACAATATTGGAAAAAGTTGCCCAGTGACACTAAAAAATGCTCTTCTCATTTTTGTATGAATGGAGCGCATGTCTGGGCAGCTCTGGCTAAAAAGTGACCGTCAATTTGGTAGGCTATAACAGTTCTGTCACTAGACGAAGTGCAAAATCGAATGCTATGACCGTTCTGTCCGGGAACGTGTTAAAGGAATTTTGTATAAGATACTTTACTTTTCCGTCGTATCTTGCCCAGACTCAACAAATTATGCTATTAAGAAAATAATACTTAAATTCAATAATTTTAAAAAAAGAATGTGACAAGCTGTTCGTATAGGTAAAGTTTCATAAGGAAATAATAGTTTAAACCTCCAAACTATATTGGTACTAGTACAAAGTAATTCAAAACAGGGCCAAGCCACGACAAGCTTAAGATTTTCATTAACATATTATTTTTACAAGGGTTACATTGCTTTAGATTAGATTTTCGCCTATTTGCTTATATCCTTGCTAGAATTTAAAAATCTGCGAGACAGAAATGCAAGCAGATTGGGATGGGCGATACAAGTACCTATGTATAACCTGATTCATAGAAGAATGAGATCCGAAATGGCAACATTATTGTTTGCGTCTTTTCATATTACATGTCATTTGAGCAAGATGTCAACAATAATGTAATGTTGCTATTTCGGGTACCCTTGTTCTATGAATCAGGTAGTGAGTAAGCTTTTGTGATCGTTAAGATGTAAAAGTCAATAACATTGATGACTATTTAGAATAATAACTGTAAATCACTCAATCATCCAACAACACAGTTATACTTTAAATGGATTGTTCTTACTTGCCCATATAAAACATCGTCCTTATAACAAATGCCCAGTGCCCCCAAGGTCGCAGGGTCGTTCCCGGGTCGAGCCGGCTTCGGTATTCACCAAATAAGGCTGCGGTTACCATCATCAACACTTGGTCATGGTGTTTAGCCAATTACACACCATGTAAGGATGGTGCGTCTTTTGTCTTATTATAAGATCTTGATAGTAGAGGTCAAAATATTTGAGCTTCGCTTCTTCCTGGTTCAGTTTTGTGTTCATGATAACTGAGGTTGTCTAGGCCTATTCATGAAGATCAATTTATTGCAACAAGCAATTGAGTTTACCTCCAAGTTAGAAAGGTTGAGCAGCGGCAAATTCAGTGAGTGGCTGTCTGAACTATAACACTGTTGTTGATTTGATCAATAAAGTTATCTTACACTCTCACCAAGGGCTGAGTATTTGAACAACTAAAAACAAAATAACAAAGTTTAAAACACTTGTCATGTTAGGTTAGGTACCTACCTATAAATTTTTGGAGACATAGTATCAGGATTACCTAGATTAAGCCGCAGCCAGTATCGTCGTCAGTACAGACGGTGAAACTCGCAAGTTCAAATCCTGCCTGCAGTGAAATAAAAACACTAAGTTTCTTAAAAACCAAAAACTCACTCCGGGTTACTACTAGCTCTTGACAAAACTTATTAAAATCCCGGGTCCAGCCATCTATAGCATAATCTATGTCTAGAAAACAATAAAAAATATGTCACTACAATATTCATCCCTACAAACATGAAGAAGTCCGTATCATTGACCTCTGAATAGTAGATACCACGTATAAACTCTACAAGCTTCTGGTCTATAAAACCTTTGCTATACATTTCCACAGGACGAATAAATTAGTCCATATTATTGCACCCTCTGAAAGGACCTTCTATAAAGACAGGCTTTTGTGGGACAAAATCGATTTTGCTCTAGCTTTTAGGTTTGATTTCTTTGGACATAATACTATGCTGTATGCCTTTTGATGGCTGTAAATAGTTCATTATAGGGACGATTTTAGTACTCGTACCATTGTGATTAGAAATGAGATTCAGAAATGTTTACTGGTTTATACTTATTTTTGAATAGTTGAATGAAAAGATACGTTTACCTTCATGATGTACAATAATATTATGCCAGGTTAAGTCCAAAGCTATCAACACCAAAAGCTGACAGAGTTCTCTGATGGGCAAGGTCAAATATCTGACACGTTTGCGAATTACACATTCTGCTGCCCAACCCTGGATTATTTATCATTGACTTTTGCGTCACCCAAAATATTTCAAACGATTCTGTTGCCCAGTGTGGGGTTTGTTAAGAATAGCATCACCCCATTTCTTTTTCGTGAGTGTCGTAAGAGACAACCAAGGTGTCGTTGGCGGCAGGATAACCTGTACTATAGTTAATACACGTTTTTTTTTAAAGTCCTGAAATACTTATCAAACGTGGCGTTAGCAGCCGTACCTATATATTACCGATAAAGGCGTGATGATGTATTATGTATATCGCAGTACGATGGTAGAATGGATTTAGGCCAAAATCCTGGATCTGCTTAAGACGATGGCTGAACAACGTATACGATTTTGCCATATGCCGGCTTTTAGCCATAATACTAGGATTTACACATGCAGGTAGAGCATATACCTTACAAGCAATTTGAGACCGTGGACTTCTAATTTGCAGCCTACTAGACGCACACTAAAGGCGAATCCCATCTGGCAAGTGGGAAAAGCGACCCTATTTTACAGCCGTTAACACTCTGCCTACCTCACAAGGAATAAAGGCGAGATGAACTACCCTTTACCTTACAAGCGATTAAAGACCGTGCACTTCGAATTTGCCGCCATTCTAAACCCAGCGGATATCCTAGTACTACCAAGGCGTCGGGACCCATTGTGGCCCGGTCAAGGCACGTTCCGACGACTACACACCCTACTAGACGGCACTACTAAGCCACAACAATCCACTGCTGGTCATGGGCCTCCCCCAGTTCGGGGTATTGCCATACTCACCACGCTTGGCAGGCGGATGGCGAGCGCAGTGCAAGGTGTTGCATCCGCAAGAAACGCTGCTTCCTATTTCCTGGTTTTATAGTGTAGTGCACTTCTTACGATACCTACTAATAATTTAATACATTCCTGATGTAACATCGCACGCGCTGGTAACGGGTGCCATATACCGCCTCTGTATGCATGATGTGCACGTCATCGCACGCATAGCTACGACGTTGTATTGTACGACACACCGCAACACCGCGCTACGCGCACGCGTACGCAGGTAGTGTGCCGCCTCTCATACAATCCTATACATTACAACCGGTACGCGCGTGATTCCGCGCAGGCATACGGAGCGGAAGCAGTGTGTAGCGCGCTTAAGTCAGGGCGTATTTTATTTATGTGATGAGATGACGCGACTACTAGGCACGCACGATACCCAGCCCTACGACCTACGACCCACGAATTTTTACTAGCTGACTGAATTGTTTGCAAAGAGATATCAGCACATTAGGCGCCCACAGAGTGACAGTAAGACCTGTTTACCACTTACCACTTGACGTGAAAATAACAACCTTCTAATAAGTTGCCAAATCCGTAAATGCCTATCCTAGAAACTTTGGCGTCTATAGACTTTGTGGTCGCTGGCACGTTCCGATTCACACACGGCCAACAATTGGCGACTGTACCTCATTGTCTACCTTTTTATCTGCGGACTGTACGCAGATATGATTATGTTTTTGTCGGATAATTGTTAAACTAAACTGCTGTTTGTAAGTGAGATAATAGTGTTAATTCTAGGAACATGAGTAGGCTGAGTAGGTGAATGTAAACACTTAGCTACCTAGGTATTTTTGGTAATCAGACTTTACTAGGCACTTTTGTAGGTCATGTAGTGCCGGCTTAGAATAGCACCACCCCATATCTTTCCCGCGGGTGCTGTCGTAAGAAGTGACTAGAGGATTTAATAGTTGATGTTTATTGCAATTTTAGGCTATAGACTGACAACCTGATACACAGCCTGACGCTGATACACAGTCTCAGTCTTTCGAACTTTTGACAGACGTTACGGTTGTAAATGGCCGCTTTTTAGCTGTTTACGCTCTGCCTAACCGACTACGGAATATTCACTTTCTATATTAAACCTAATGATGGAAATTGCGCCTGAAACCGTTAATGCCGCTAGGCTATAGCCAAAATTACAGTTATCATGTCATTGTCATAGGTAGGTAGGTAGACTAGATAGTACTTATCACACTGAGGGCGTTTTCAAGCAGCTAATATAATTAGTAGTGATGGGCCGAACACAGGTTTTGCCGAATCCGAATATTCGGCCGAATGTTCGGTAAAAAGTTTGCCGAACCGAATATTCGGCCGAATAATTCGGCAGGACATGATGTCCATATAAAATAGTTATGATTATCACTTGTTTACGAATTACGCGCTGATTCGCACCAGACCGCTCCGCTCTCTACCCTCTAACTTGTTACATTGTAAACTTTCACAACAAATTAAAATAAATCTGCTTCACTGCTTGTCTTGACATAAAAATTTACCACACAATTTATATAAAAAGGATACATTTTTATTCGGCCAAATATTCGGCAAAGTTCACCGAACATTCGGCCGAAACCGAATATTCGGTAAATGTGCCGAACATGCCGAATACCGAACATAAACCGAATATTCGGCCCATCTCTAATAATTAGGATACTATCCATCGCAATGTAAACCGCAGATGTAAATAGACAATAAATTTAAACCCAGAATCGTCCCAAGCAAATCCACACAGGCAGGCTAGCCACCCAATAATCCGACTTGATGTATGGTCGGCGGTTTAGAGAGGTGTTTTATGGACGCGACTTTGTAAATACGCGACCTGCGCCAGCGCATGTGTTTTGTGGGCTTACTAAACACCTGATTCATGCGTCGTAAATATGAGAATCTGCGACGACCACCTGTATTGAAGGTGGTTCTAGATATAGGTATTTGTTATGCTGGGGTTCAAGTAAATGTCACCCTCATAGCTATAGGTTGACAAAGTTGACATTTATGAATTAACAATTTTGTGAAATTCTTCCAAAAGAAAGATGGTCCCGTACTTCGGAAGGTCCCGGTTGCTGTCTATGATTATTTAGACCGCGGTCGATACACAGCCATGTTAGAGGCCTGCTAGGTAGACGGTTATAAAACTCTGCGAAAAGAGTACATAAGGTCGTTAAACGACTTGCTGTTCCACACGAAAAGAGAAAAAGAGACCTAAAAATAACAAGTAGATTCCTGGTAATTTAAATTCATTCTACCATTTTCAAGGCCGTGATTTTCAACTAAAGCATTGCAGGCATCTGAGAGTCGCACAGAACCAACTCGAAACACAACCTCTGACCTCACCTAACAGCGACCGCACTAAAAATTACCATAGAGATGTACCCTTTCTCTATGAAGACTCCGGCCAATTGCACTGAGGTTAAACCACGGTTAAACCCGGGTTAAAAACACCTTGTGTGCATTTATTTAACTAAAACTTTGATTATAGTAGTTCACTGAGTTTTGGAACAAAACACCAGATAATGTTTACTTTAACGGGTCGAATCGCGATAGTTTTTTAGGTAAATAAGCGATTTACCTGGAAACTCGACGTTTCGACTGGGTTTCACCAGTCGTGGTCGCGAGCAGACTGAAATCGCTTATTTACCTAAAAAACTATCGCGATTCGACCCGTTAAAGTAATCATTATGTGTGAAAGTAATCGCGAGTGCTTTAAAAGTTATAAAACACCAGATTTCACATAACAGCGACCGCACAAAAAATTAAGTACCAAAGTGATGTAGGCAGGTACCCTTTTTCTCTTAAGAAGACAACTCGGTGCATTTCCTACTTAAGAGGTAACCTCAAATGAGAAAGCGCCAGCGACATACAGCACCATACGACCGCGACTGCAGCAAGTCGTCTTCTCGACTAGATGCATTTGTACTGACGTTAAACTTAAACTTCAAGTGTAGTTTTTAGTTCAGTTCGAGACTTTAAACTTACTTTAAACATAAGATAGATGAACAGTTGAACACTTAACATACATATCGATACCTATAAAAAAAAAACGAAAAATAAACGTAAAAGAAAGCAAAGGAGGCCTTATCCCTTGCAGCGGTCTCTAGACAAGTTTCTCAAGATTGGTTGGAGCGGTTTTCTAATGACATGAAATAAAACAACGAACGAACGAAAATAAATTAAATAGCCCTGAAGAAAGTGTAACCATTTGAAAAACTTTCCTCAAAACAACACAATAGTTTGTATGTGACGTCAAAGATTTCTCAGGCAAGTTGTCATATACCACACAATAAAAATCGGCAACTGAACTATGCGCAGACGCAGATGAATTCCCGTCTTTATTAGTGCAACTCGCCCCTAAGGTCATGCGTAGGCATCTCTACTAAACGGCCATACGTAGTCTAGAGCTCAGGTTTTATACTGTATCAGATAACAACCACTTGCAGTATTGACTGACATTACAGAACATGCTTGCAAGCCACCTATTCGAGCTATTGCGATCTATAAAAGTTTACTAGGTGCGAACTTGTAGAGTGTTTACGTAGGTTTGAAGTAGAAGGTGATAAGATTACGATTGTAGCTTTTACTAAAGGAACGAGCCACTATTTGAAGTTGTTTTTTGCGTAAACGGATAAAATAGTAAAAAGCTGAGTTCGTGCAGATTTCGTCCGATGAACTTACGTGCCTTTCACAGACCAAAACTATCTTTTTCTATTTAGGCCCATTTCTAAGCAATATAGATGTTTTGTTTTCTTATAAAAGTATTGCTTTTCTAAATTACCATTTTACATTGTTGTTGTTTGCTGACAGATAGAATGGTAATCAGCTAAACCTAATCAGAATTTAGGTCAAAGGTTTCAAATTTCAACAACAGAGGTAACTTACCTGCTACGTTTATTTTGTGTTGGTAAGAGATTCAAAACGTTTATTTCCAAGTAGATTCACAAATAATACTTTTAGAATGTCAAATTCAATCAATAAAAAAAAAAACCTATTGTATGTAAAATAAAATTTAGATAAAGATTGGAACCTGGTAGTTATAATATAATACTTTGCTGAATAAGTAGATCCAGAGATATGACATTAAAATAATAATCTTTGGTGTCATATATGTATTAAAAAGTCTGAACTTCCGCAAGTGAACCGGAGATTTTGATGATGATTTTGATTGGAGATTTATTATGATAAACTTTTTCCGAAGTGATATAAATGGCCCCTTTTTGCAATAATTTACACTCTGCCTAACCCGTTAGGGATATAGGCGTGTTATATAAAGTGTGTGTATGTCATTTTATGATCCTTGGGTAAAGGTTGTTCAGTAAAATGGACTTTTTACATCTTATATTTCCTCTAAAACATATATTATAACAGGAAAAGATCTAGTTTTCTGGTTAAACTCAAGAGGGTTTTAGCATAATTATCTTAACCGACATAATCACGGTATCTTTAACTACATCATGAAGATATGCAGATTATTATTATTATCTTCGATACGTAGATAACATCTTGTAACTACTTATCACTGTGTGTTTACGATTTTATGCGATGACATTTTATTTCCGGTTTTGAAGACTAACTTTTTCCTGTGGCTTCTTTTGCTACAATTCAGATTGATTAAAAAAGATACCTACTGAAAATCCTTCAAAAAAATGTAGCTAATCTTTTAGTTAAAAAAAAAACAATTAGGTGTAGGTATTTAGGTGGCTAGTTTAGCATCAACCTAATACGCGTGGGTGTGTCGTAAAAAATGTCTATAATCAATCATCAAGGGAGTAGGCTGCAGCGTTCCCTGTGAATGGAATCTTGCACTGCGCTCGCCTATCCACCTGCCAAGCGTAGTGAGTATGGCAATACCACCGATAAAGAGAGGCGTAGTCCACCAGTGGCTAGTATATAACCATACGAAGCTCTAGACTGCCACTTATTTGGATCTCTTTTTATATCTGCTAGATTTTTCAAATATTTCTGTCTGATTTGTATTAATTAAAACCGATTTTCAAAACTTTCCGCTCTTAAAATATCTGAATCAATTCGCCTCTTTACCGTCTCAAGCCAATCAGCCTACTTAATTTATTCAAATGCTAACTAGATTATATTTACTAGAAGGTTTTATCTTCTAGGGATCAGTACAAACAGATTCATATGTTAGATAATTTATATGTGTGTTCTAGTGGACTCTTGCCATAACGTTCTGACGTTTATGTAACTCCTTAAGCTAGTGATGTGATCGAGTTGAGATTGATTCGATAAAAAATGGATGTTATTTGTTCTGAGATATCGAAAAGAACGTGTACATCTTTGACGGAATGCATTTTACCTCTACCTTTTAAAGAGTTTAATATATTTGAATGAGTATACTCGTAGTTCAGTCGTCGTATTAGTTTGTAACAATATTATAGTTTACGTTATGTATTTTTTAAATGTCCTATTTTATTTGGAGTATCATTAATGTTGTGGCTAAAATTTAGCCCATATAATTCGGCACTAAGCTAAACTTCGGTTTTTGTAATCCACACGATTGTATATCATGATTGGCCCAATACATACAAGTTATCTCGAGCAGCTTTGAAATCAATCAATTTTCATAGCAACATGTAGTCCAAAAGCATTTGGACGACCTATCGAAAAATGTTCCAAATCAGACTATTGATTTGAAAGGGTTATATCTCTAGGTAACATAATATTTTAATAAAACAAAAGATAAAAAAAGCTTGCTATATTCCGCAATGCCCCCGCACTAACTCACTAGTTTACCTAATTAATAGAGTAATTCGACCTGCGGACGTCAGCTCTGCAAGACCTGATACCCACTGATGCTGGATACCGTCAAAGCACTGGTTCTCTCAAACGCACTTTAAAGTTTCATCTAAGGCCGGGTACAATCGCAAGTAAAAGTCACTGAAGGAAGTCAGGGCCCCAAGCTAAGCCAACTTCTTGGATCTTCTGCTTCTTGACGTGTCAATGACAAAGGTAGAAATTTATATTTCGTCAGCTCCTAACTTGCCCAACGGCTTTTTGGATGGCGCTGAGAGATGGGGCACGTCAATAAAAAGGACATGGACTGTATTTTTTGGGTCAATACTTCTAGATATTGTGGGCCAATTTTTTGCGTCAATCTCGCTACATGTGATAGTCTCGTGTCTCTCGCATCTGTTGTTCTCTTTTTCTTCGACTGAGACACCGAGTCGTTCAACGAACCGATAAACCTCTGATGGATTTGTTGTTAGCTACTTACTAGGATGTCTGTCCGTCCAGTCAGTGGTCTGCTTACTGGATGTTTGCTGTTCTCTGCTTTAAACTTTGGGCCATCGTCTTATTGTCAGTTTGGGCTTTGGGATATTAAATACTTATCATCTTCTCTATCATTTATCCTATTTCGAACGGTATGGAATTTCAAAATGAAAAATCTTCAGCAGATTTAGCACTTACCAGTACCGGCGCATCCTTTTCGCGCGGCCACCATCTAGTGTCAAGTTACACACGCATCGCCTTATGACGACGGTTTTAAATCGATTATTTATTCGAATGGAGAGCGATATGTCGATGCTAACCACATTACGCCCACGGAGAGCATCTGGACCCGATCCGAGTGATCCCTTTGCCCGATCCGGTCGTGTATAGTGGACTGGTAGCGGTAAAAACGCTATTTTCATTACGGAAACGTGAGAAGAGGTTGGAGTAAAAATGGTGATTTGTTAAATCAGTTCATACGTACATATTTTCACGCTTAGATTCCTTGCGGGGTAGTAAACCGCTGTACGAAGCGGCCATTTACACCACGTCTGACAAAAGTTTGAGAGTCATTCAGGCGAATGTGTACACCATAGGGACAGGTTGTCAGTCTATCGCCTAAAATTGCTGTAGGTACACATAAACTCTCAAATACGTTGTCGTTTTTACGACACTCACAGGAAAAGAGGTGAAAAGGGGTGATGTTATTCTGAGCCGGCATTACACGGCTTAGAATTAGTTCCACCCGGAAAAATAAAGCGTAAGGTGTTTTACTCTCCCCAAGTATACCAATAATATGATAACCATAGTGTCAATGGTGTCATTCGTCGACTCGATATCCAACAATATAAAAGTTAATGATAAACACCAAAATGAACATCCAGGATTTAGTGGGATATTTGTTGGCCCTATGCACTTACCACACTTTGACATTTGATGGTGTCGTTGAACGACTCGGTGTCCCACACGAAATGAAAAAGAGACTTTAAGATGATAATGGCCAAACTATCATTTTCAAAATAAAATATTATTATTTAGCTGATACATACATACATGTATCGGCTTTAAAAACGCGTTGTTAGGTAATGTGCTAAATAAATAGTCGAACAAACGAGCGGAGCAATAGAACGATCCAATAAACTTAGGCAAGATGACTATTTGCCACATTCTAACTTAAGCTAACAGCAAATACAGATAAAGTGAAGTGACAAACTATTTGAATTCAAATCTAAATGTTATCTAGAAACGTTTACAGTTACACTTGAACAGAATCTCGGATTAAATTCCCTTTTCGTTCAAAACGTTCTCATTTCTATTTACGCTCAGCTCTAACTGTCACCTTTTATTAAGTTAAACTCCGAGTTTAGATGTCACCTAAGTGCACCTTGATATTATCGATATAAACCTACCGATAAATTGAATTTGAATCGGTAAAAATCGGTATTGGTTTCCATTACACGTCCGAGGTATGCAGTGAAAGTCCCAAATCGATATATTACTCGATTTGTCCCATTAATTATGCCCCCTTAGACATACATCGATGGAGTAAAATTCGGTATGTTATCGGAAAAGAATCTTTAAAGACAATGACTTGAATAGGAGGTTGACCTGCCATTAAATATAAACACGAAGAAACCTATTCTTTACCGCAAAAAGATAAAGTATTCAAAACTGCTCGTATGGAAAAATAATCTAAGTGTAGATTTACACCAGGCCTTTGACTGGGTTGACCTTGACGCGCCATAGTTCACACAGTCCCTTCACTGTGGAAATATGGAAAAAACTGTACAATGGCTCGGCCCTCATGCATGTCTGCGGACAAGACAATCGATTAAAGTGTTTCTATGCACTTTATTGATTATTGTCAGCGGCACATTGAATTGGGAAATAGGTGTGCTACAAGGTTGTATGGGCTCTCCACTGCTTTTTGTCTGTGACGAGTTTGACGATCAATCGTTTCTGTTGGGAAAATAGCCTTTTTGCATGCGAACTTACATTGTCAAAGTTGTGATGCAAAACTTGTAGGGTACGTTTTAGGTATTGGAGTATTAACCAGCGTAGTATAAAACATTGATATTTATGACCACATACATTATTTTTACGCTTAGGTACGGTTAAATCTACGTGCGTAGATAGGTACTTCTCAGTAAAAAAAAATACTATGCACTTACATTTATAAATAAAAATCGTTCATTTAAATGTTACGAACAAAAACAATAACGTTCATTTGCAGAGGAAGTAACTTGTATGGGAAATCACTTGTCAGGTTAATGGCAGAAACATTTCTGTAAATAGATACCTAATTAACTCCTTTTGTTTGCCTGTACTCAAAGGTGATAATATGTTTCCATATAAAATGAGCGTAGTGAATTAATATTATATTCTGAAAATCAGTGTACCGAGAAACCTTGTACAATTTATTCACCAAGAAACTGAAAACAGTAAGTATTATTTTTTCTTGAAAACTTACTGGTAGAATATAATTATTTTCAGTAGAAATTGCTCACTTGTCAAAATGCCAAATTAATAGCTGCGTCTTTTTGACAGGATAAAGGTATTCAATTTATGCATTTCAAAGTAAAAGTATTTTATTACATTTTATAAATCAAACATAAACCCATTACTGAATGGCAAAGGAAACGTGCGTAAAGAATGTTCATTCAATACGACCACACACGCGATTTTAAATTTCGAACAAATCCGCCGCATCTAACGGCCGCGAGAACAAGGAAGCCCATAATTGGTGTTAAATCAAACACGGACTAAAATCCTACGTGAAAGGAATCTGCGGATCGGAGATGACCGCGGGTTCCGCCGATGCTATCGCGGAACACCTAGCCCTTAGCGTGGATGTGAGTGGAATCTATGAGTGGAGGTGGCATACAACAAATATGTAGAAACCAAAAGTTTCATGCGAGCGAAATTCAATTAGATTAGTAGATTCTGTTTAGAAGTGTGGTAAGTGGGAGTGATGTATGGTAACTAGTTCAATGCTGTATGATGGAAAAGGAGAATTCCCTCCGCGCGAGATGCTAGCTCGGGGACCACGGCCTATTTTGTAGGTCGTGGATTTTCTATTAATGCTCGGTCTTCGAGACACTTCTTGACCGCGTTTTAGGCCTAAGCGTCTGATTAGCTAGTCTTCTATGACGAGTGTGACTTAGCATGTTTACATTGTGCAGGCAGCGTGGTCGTCGTTGCTTTGTCAGCAGTAGATGCGCTCAGGAAAGACAGCATTCTGTGTGGTCGGTCTTCATATTTCATTGCACTTGGCACCGCTACAATTCTAATCACACTAGTGTAAAACTCTTAAAAAGAAAAGTTTTTTCTTCAAGTCCTGGATATCTCCTATTTTTTTAAGAATACCACCTCCACTCTTTCCTCAATCCCATGCGTGTACGCACGGAATTTACCGTCGAATCGGCTGCGCGGGTAATTGTGGGCTGTCCGCGCGCATTGTTCCTAACCGGCACAAGGCGAGTGCGAACGCTCAGCAAGCACTGCGTCCACATGTCTTACGCTTTACTGTGTGCTAGCGAAAATGCTGCTAAAATACAGTCTATTTAAATTATTCCGTTTTTTTTTTCAATATGTTTTTGGTTTTATTTCGCAGAAGTGTCTATATATTTCTGAGAAGTGTATTTTAATCCTAACCGGCACAAGGCCCGGTGTGAGCGTCCACAAGTCTTATACTTATGCTTAGGTATATAATATAAGGTATAAAAAATCAGTATGTAAATAAAAAATACCATAATAATATATTATACAGAATGTAATAAAAATAACTGCAAATTTTTTAAAGGCTGAAGAGGCCCACGAAGCTGAGCTAGGAACATTAGACTAAATATGGAAAAAATTGGGCCTCCTATACAAATGTACCATTCGACTGGGTCAAATTAAATGTATTTTTCCTGTTTGGTCCAAATTTTTTTAAATGTTTTCTTTGGGAAAATTATTTAGTTTTATGGACTGTTTCACTACTTAAAATTTTTGCGCTTCATTTTTTTACACACTGTATCTTTAGTATCTTTTATTTATTTATTGATTTTAAACTAAGTTAGTAAAATTTTAGCTGACTACAAAACGGAACCGATTCGCAACCAAACCCTTTTGCGAATGTCTCAATTTCCTGACTACTTTTTTGAACTCCCAAATCTGACAAAGTCGTTTATCCCCCGTCACCGTGTCAATTTACATTCAATGCTTGAATGAAAGGATTAAGTGTAATTTGAAATAATTTAAAAGGCGACTTTTTTGTTTGATAATATCTTAATATGATTATAATAAAAGAGGGTAGCGTCTAATCTGTAACTGTCTGTTTGTCTGTCTGTTGCCGTTTTGTCAGTTTTTTTGTTGGGTGACGTTTCGCACCTTGGAGACGGTTATTCTGTACTTTAATGTTATGCTTATTGTAAAGATATATCTTTAAATTCTTTGATTAGCAATGATTATTAATAAAGTTATTAAAATAAGTTTTTATATAATTAATTTAGTTATAATAAATTTAATCTAATTTATTTCATTTAATTCTATCCCTAGATTATCTTTTCTTTCATAGGAATCCTTCTTCAGCATGCTGCAGTTTTAGTAACTGATTAAACATGTATCTTGATATTCTCTTGTTTAGTTACAAAACTGAATGGATGATTACCTAATTTATGCTTCATAATTATAAGACACGTCCGCGGTTAAAACTTAAAATCAATGGAAAGACGAGCTGATATAATAACATAAAAGGAAATGTAAGTACTTGTTGCGGACGGCGAGCGCGAACCCATGAAGACTGTACATAGGCTAAAACACATAGGCTTAGGTTAGGCATTTAGGCATTAGGTTTAGGCATTTAGGCATTAGGTTTAGGCATTTAGGCATTAGGTTTAGGCATTAAATACAGGCATTGTTGGCATTGTTTATGTATATAGTTGTGTTATAATTTCTTTCGTCAGATTAGTCATTACTTTTTATTGGTTCTGAATTAGCTAGCGTTTAGACGAGTGATTTGTTTATTTGTAATGGTTTTAGGCGTGGCTATTTCATTGTGTGAGTTCGTTCGTATTAGTTGTTAATTTGACCTTTATCCTGATTGGCTGATAAATTGGGAAAGATCTAGAACTTTTAGGTCCGTCATCACTTTTTGATGGTTCTATTTTAGATAGCTTTTGGGCGAGAAGTTTTTTTTGTCAGTATTGCCAGTTTTGCCCAATGTTTCTTAATTCTGATTGGCTAGTCATAAGAAAGAGACCTACCGAGAGAGATACATAGATTTTTGCCCGAAAAATCACGGATTCTGATTGGATGCTTATAAGAAAGTTCTAGATTTTTATAGTTATGATATATTATATATAATAACTTCCGCCCTCTCCGGATGTGCGTAGGTAGTGCAGAATATTCTAGATTTGGCTGATTTTGTATATATTGGCGTACATCCCGGGTGGGACCACAGTTCAGTTCGGTATCCAGTACAGTGAAGAAAAAGTGAAAAGTAGAAGTGAAAAGTAGTCCAGTCTAGTGAAGTATCCTAGTATTAAATAGTTTGTAAAGTAGTGCAACCAGTGTAAATACAGTCCATATCGAAGAAACCCGAGGTGTTTTATTTGAGGTCCTCAACAAGTTTGGACCTTCGAGCGCCGGATTGCTGCCCGTGCTGCGCACCCCGTCAACGCTGCCGCTGCTCACCGGGCCCGCTCAGACGTCGCTGAACCGGGTCACCGCCGCAGCCGCCGCCACCGCCGACGCCGCCACCGCCGCCGCGTCGCCACCGCCGCTGCCGCCGCTCCGCAGCCGCAGCCCCCGCCGCATCGCAGCCGCCGACGCCGTCACCGCCGCCGCGTCGCCGCCGCCGCTGCCACCGCTCCGCAGCCGCAGCCCCGCCGCACCGCCGCCGCCGCTGCCGCCGCTCGCAGGGCCGCCGCCACCGCTGCTGCTGCTGCCACCGCATCGCAGGGCCGCCGCCGCCGCTGCCGCCGCTCGCAGGGCCGCCGCCACCGCCGCCGCCGCTGCCAGGGCCGCTCGCAGGGCCGCCGCCACCGCTGCTGCTGCTGCCGCCGCATCACAGGGCTGTCGCCACCGCTGCCGCCGCTGCCAGAGCCGCTCGCAGGGCCGCCGCCACCGCGCCGCTGCACCGCCGACGCCACCGCCGCCGCAGCACCGCAGCCGCCGCTACCGTCGCAGCACCGCAGCCGCCGCTACCACCGCGCCGCTGCACCGCCGACGCCGCCGCTGCCACAGCACCACAGCCCGCGCACCGCCGCCGTTCTACGCCGCACCGGGCAGTGATCCTCGGTCACTACTTTCGGGGAGCGGCTGCTACAGAAAAAGCAGCCGCAAGGGATACTCAAGCTCTTCGCTGGGAAGCCGCCGATCAGGATGGTTTTGACAAGGCAGGGGAAGATGCTCGCCGACACGCCGGCATCACCGTCAACCACCGCGGCTGAAGGGACCCCCAGGATAGGACGAGCATACGAGACTGGCTACGACACGCAGAGTGAAGCTGGCGCCGGCATGTTACGGGCCACAGGCGAGCCCGTCACAGCGCCAGCTGCCGCGGCCGGCAGCCGCGCCCTCGCGCCACGCACCAGCCGTTCGCCCGAGGGATCTGTGCGCTCCGCACGTTCTACGGAGAGCGCCAGACGCCGATGGATAGCAGAGAAGATGCGTCTCAACGAGTTGGAAGCAGAAAACATTCGCCTGCGTCAAGAAATCGAAGCGATCGACGAAGAAGAAAGAAATCAAGGCCTTACTGAAGATCGGCTAGCGGAGGAAGTCACTACCCCGAGACGTATGGGTGGTGTGCCAGCAACCAGCTTACATTTGGACTTCGCGCCTTTCTTCGAAGCAAAATCGGACCGCGCCGCCGATGAAGACGATCGCAGACGGAGCTTCGATGAGACCATGCAACGCTACTTCGGCGAATTTTATCGTCGCACAGCGCGCGTCGAGGAAGACGGCCGCAGGTCCCTGCCGCCGCCTCCGCGCCTCGAGCGACACCCGCCAGCGCGCGTCGAGGAAGACGGCCGCAGATCCCTGCCGCCGCCTCCGCGCGCCGAGCAACACTCACCAGCGCGCGTCGAGGAAGATGGCCGCCGTGACTTGCTGCCACCTCCGCGCGTCGAGCAACACCCGCCAGCGCGCGTCGAGGAAGACGGCCGCAGGTCCCTGCCGCCGCCTCCGCGCGCCGAGCTACGCACGCCAGCACGCGTCGAGGAAGATGGCCGCCGTGTCCTGCTGCCACCTCCGCGTGCCGAGCAACGCCCATCAACGCGCGTCGAGGAAGATGGCCGCCGCGTCCTGCCGCCACCTCCGCGCGATGAACACCGCCAGCCACCGCGCGTAGAGGAAGATGGTCGCCGTGTCCTGCCGCCACCTCCGCGCGATGAGCGACGCCAACCAACGCGCGTCGAGGAAGATGGCCGCCGTGACCCGCCGCCACCTCCGCGCCAGGGAGACAAACATGAAGAGCGTCATGACGACCGCCAGCGCGACGCTGAAAACCCCCGTCGGGACGGCGACAGAGACGACGACGACCGCGACCACCGACGACGCTCGCGCTCGCCAACGCCGTACCGATCAAGAGAGCGGGCGATAGATAAATTGGCCGAAGTCATGGTGAAGCTGAGCACCGTGCGCCCGCCGCCACGTCAAGCGCAGGAGCTACCGACATTCAACGGCAACCCAGAGGATTGGCTACCCTTCAAGGCCGCCTACCGCGACTCCACCATCCTGTATAAGTTCTCCCGGCCTGAAAACTTAGCACGACTGCGCTACAGCCTGCGTGGAGAAGCCCGAGAAGCTGTGTACTGCCTCATGTCGACGGCCAACGACCCGGAGATTATAATGCGGACGTTGGAACAACGATTCGGCCGGCCGGAGTACATTATCGACAAAGCCTTGGAGGATTTAGCCAACCTGCCGCGCCTGGGCAATTCGTCGCACGACCTCAATCTGTTCGCCGTCAAGCTGCAGAACATCGTGTGCGTACTGTCGACGCTTGACGACCAAGGCTACCTGCGCAACCCGAAACTGGCCCGCGAAGTCACCGCCAAGCTGACCCCGCATCTGCAGACCCGATGGTGCGACTACGCCGAGGAGAAGGCCGACCGCAACCGCCCGCAGATAGAAGTGCTGTCAGAGTTCCTGATGCGTGAAGCCGACCGCGCCGTTCGACACACGTATGACAGCACCAAGTACGCCGGCAGCGCATCCCGACGAACGGAGCAGACACCGCGCACGCGAACGCTGCGCGCTCCACCACCGCGCGTCCCGCCGCCACGCAACGAGCACCGCCCGCGCAACTCTATATTCATTGCGAAGGAAGGACCTAAGGTCAAGAAGTACGAAGCGACGTGCCTGTGCTGCGGGGGACCACACGACGTGCCGTCATGCAAGAAATATCAACGCATGAGCCTCGACGAACGGTGGCAATGGGTACGGGATGAACGCATCTGCTTTGGCTGTGTCAACAAGAAACATCGCCGGTACACGTGCAAAGCGAAGAAATGCGGGAAGGATGGCTGCGACCGAGACCACCACCCGTCGCTACACTGGGACCGACCGACTACGCCGCCGCCGCGAGACGACGCGGCACGACAGGACGCGGCACCTCAAGATGAAACCGTCATGACTGCGACTAGAGTGAAGGAGAAAATACTATTGAAGATATGCAAAGTCGTCGTGAAGGGACCGACGGGCATCGAAGTCGAGACGCACGCGCTACTCGACGAAGGCGCAACGCTCACTTTGATAAACAAGGACCTGGCGCGACGATTGCAGGCTGACGGGCCAAGGCAAGGCCTGCGCATCAATGGGATCGGCTCAATGCGACATCAAGCAGCCAGCAAAAATGTCACCGTAACAATCAGAGGACTGAAGATGGTTGATGAGCACCGAATCCACGCACGCACCATTGACAAGGTGACAACCGGACATCAAACTGTGGCAAGGGAACATCTGAACTTCGACCACCTCAAGGTGCTGCGTGAAGACGAGGTCTGCTTCAACAACGCCGTGCCAGAGATCCTTATCGGCCTGGACAACTGGCACCTGATCGTCCATCAGCGACTGCTGGAGGGGAAGCCATCGGAACCCATCGCCGGACTTACCCGACTGGGCTGGGTAATCTACGGGAAGATGCCACCCCACAGCAATGATGACGACACCGTCCTACATCTACGGATCTGCAGCGATCTGAAGACCGCCGAGGACGACGAGCTCCACGACAGGGTGAAGGCTTACTCCCACAAGGCCTTGGGAGTCACCGCCGTGGAGCTACCGAGGGACGACGCACCAGTCAAGACGTCATCGAAGAACCCTGACGACGACGGAATACGGCGCAAAACGGGGGGAGCTAGCCAACACCGTGAGCTCCGCGTGCCCGACAGCGCCGACCGACGCATCAAGATGCAGCGCAACACGGGGGGAGCCAGCCGAGGCCAGCGACAGCTCCGCTTGCCCGACAGCGCCACTCATCGCGTCACCAACCAGCATGGACGACGAAGGATCCCGAAGGACCCGAACAAGACAGACGACGCGACCCGCAAGAGGCTCCGCTTGCCTGACACGGGGGGAGCCAGAAGAAGACGAGGCCGAAGAAGACGACAGCTCCGCTTGCCCGTACCGGGGGGAGACGACCGAAGACTCCGCTTGCCCGCACCGGGGGGAGACGACCGACGACTCCGCTTGCCCGACACGGGGGGAGCACGCCGAAGACGAAGACTCCGCTTGCCCGACACGGGGGGAGATCGACAGAAGAATTCAAGAAAGAAGACACCGAGCTGCGAGCCACCTACGCGCAATGACGGCCTGCGCTCATTCAGAAGACCAGATGGAAGATCATCGCGCCTGGAGCGGCAAACCAGGGGGGAGCTTGGGAACACCTCGTCCGGACGGCACTCCACGAACGACAAGTCCCACAAATCCCAGTCACCGAGTGGAAGACGCACCCACGCGCTGAAGTACTCGCCAAAGACGAAGCCCTAATGCCGAACCACACACAGGGAAGAACATCCAACGGCCAGTTCGCAGGCAAGCTCGCCGCCCTACCGGTCCGAGATGGCTTCGGAGACTTCGCCGGGGGGAGGATGTTGCGGACGGCGAGCGCGAACCCATGAAGACTGTACATAGGCTAAAATACATAGGCTTAGGTTAGGCATTTAGGCATTAGGTTTAGGCATTTAGGCATTAGGTTTAGGCATTTAGGCATTAGGTTTAGGCATTAAATACAGGCATTGTTGGCATTGTTTATGTATATAGTTGTGTTATAATTTCTTTCGTCAGATTAGTCATTACTTTTTATTGGTTCTGAATTAGCTAGCGTTTAGACGAGTGATTTGTTTATTTGTAATGGTTTTAGGCGTGGCTATTTCATTGTGTGAGTTCGTTCGTATTAGTTGTTAATTTGACCTTTATCCTGATTGGCTGATAAATTGGGAAAGATCTAGAACTTTTAGGTCCGTCATCACTTTTTGATGGTTCTATTTTAGATAGCTTTTGGGCGAGAAGTTTTTTTTGTCAGTATTGCCAGTTTTGCCCAATGTTTCTTAATTCTGATTGGCTAGTCATAAGAAAGAGACCTACCGAGAGAGATACATAGATTTTTGCCCGAAAAATCACGGATTCTGATTGGATGCTTATAAGAAAGTTCTAGATTTTTATAGTTATGATATATTATATATAATAACTTCCGCCCTCTCCGGATGTGCGTAGGTAGTGCAGAATATTCTAGATTTGGCTGATTTTGTATATATTGGCGTACATCCCGGGTGGGACCACAGTTCAGTTCGGTATCCAGTACAGTGAAGAAAAAGTGAAAAGTAGAAGTGAAAAGTAGTCCAGTCTAGTGAAGTATCCTAGTATTAAATAGTTTGTAAAGTAGTGCAACCAGTGTAAATACAGTCCATATCGAAGAAACCCGAGGTGTTTTATTTGAGGTCCTCAACAGTACTACTACATTTGCACGACATACTTTAGGTATATTTAAATCAAGATCGTATAATTATATAAAATCCGCTGGTTAAATTAGATTAGCATCATTGCGTAACGAAGTAGGTTTTATATTGTACACACGTATGCTCTTACCTGAGGCTATCGAGTGCACTATCATGCATATAAAACAGGCTTTGTTCCGGTCTATAAGGAGTTCCTTTGGGAAAACATACCTACATTTTGTTTTGTAATTACTGTATCTCTGGTATTGAATTTTATTTTCACTATTATAAATAAAGAAACTAAATTTTTCTAGTGTTTTTTTTTACATATACTTTTTTCGTTAAGTAAAATAGCTAACATTTTATCATTAAAATAGCCACATGGATATTTTGCGATTTATTTTTGTTTTGATGCGTTTAATTTCTAACAAGCATCGCAAAGAAAAATTCGCGATGAATTGAGAACCACCACAATTTTTCTTCTTCGGTTTAAATAGACGTAATTCAGTTCCATTCCAACCTCAAAATCACGCCATCGACAAATAGCATCGTCGACATGAATTCGATTCAGAATAGCCCTAGACATGGCAGTTTTTATCCAGCGACATTATGCATTGGCACGACGCGAGTGCAGTGGCTCGCGATACGGATCATGCGGGTTCGGTGCCGGGTCGTGCCTTTTTACAATTTGATTTGTATCTTCATCTCTTCAAAGGATGTTTTTAACGGATTCGCACCTTTGTTTTTAGGTGACGGTTGTGACGGCTCTGGTTTTGTTGTTAGAGGTGACTTTGACGTTTTAAATGCTAGGGGTTGAAAGTCACTTGTGTGTAGTTCAGTCGCAAAGTTTTAGATTGTATGAGAACGAGTATGACAGTATGAAAATTCGTTAGGGTCAGCCAGCCGCCGGTAGCTCAATGACAGCCGATGAGGCGCAGTGGTTAGTATGCCTGCCTGCCAGGCAAAGGTTCCGGGTTCAATTCCCGGTGGGGTCACTCACAAAGTTGATATTTTATCACTTTGTGAATTTGTTCCCAGTCTGGTTAGGACATTGCAGGCTGAACCACCTGATCCGTGCTTCGGATGGGCAAGCCGTCGGTCCCGGTTGCTGTCTATGATGGCGGTCGTTACACAACCATGTCAGAGGCCTGCTACTTGCAGTAGGCGGTTGAAAAACTCTGACACCAGGGTTCATCGGGTCGTTGAACGACTCGGTGTCCCACACGAAAAGAGAGAGAGCTCAATGAGCAAAACAGTGAGACGGTATCCCACGCTCCCTAGTTCAAGTGCCGGCCGATTCCAATGAATTTACTTTTCTAAAAATGCATTAAAAATTCCAATACATTGAGATACCTATAACAACTTGGGTGGAACATCCTTGATGTCATATTCAAATAATCCAAATATCGAAAAGAACTTGAAGCATGTCTATTTAGTTAATGGTACCAAAGTATTGTTTTATCTACACCACACTTATTTGTTTTAGTCATTGTCATTTAAATAAATTATCTAGATATTGTTTTTAAAATAGACATCTATAAATAGAAGTAGGTACCGCTACACTTCCTATTGATGTTTTTTCTATTGGCTTCTGTATATTATGTGATCTATCCAATCAAATGCGAATGCGCCTATGACGTTTCAATTTTGACGGAGCACCGCCAAACGTCAAAAAAGAGTCGATTGATAGACGGAAGAACCAAACTAAATAGATCTCTAAAAATGTAGGTGTAAAAGTTTTGTAAATACGTAACAACTACACAGCCGTGACAATAAAAATGGACACATGTTACGATATTGAAGAATAGAGTAAATTGTAAGTATTCAAAAACGATGTCTACCTAACAATTTCAAAAGCTATCAATAAAATTCTGCAAACCTTGTCAGAGCTCACAACAAACTGGTGTTCCGAATAACGTAACGTGAATTAATTTGTATTTGATTTGGACCAATTAGTGATGCTTACACGGAATGGTTTGATCGGATTAGGATGCGTTTTTATTATTAAAACGTAACGCCATCTAATAAAGATTGTGGTATAACGCGATTAGGTCGAAATACACGGCGGAAAAAAACTACCGTGAACGACGTGTGTGTAACGGGCATTAACCTTAACTTTACCACAAATACCTAAGCAAAATAATGCAGGCGAAAAGTTATTTTTTCTGGACTATAGCATTAGGTAAGTGCACAGTGCACAGTATACATACCTATAGCTTTCGTTATCTATGTAGGTATCTAGATCTACATTTCTCTGAAAAAGAAAGAAATTAAATTTATATCTACTAAAATGAATACACGAGTTATTTTTCTCAGAAACTCATAGTAAGAGCCCAAATTATTATACAGAACTTCAAAAGATTCGAAACGTTCTAAAATCTACCAGTTACCTACCTTTATGAAGAGTATCTACTGTCAATTTCTGTGTAAATTATCATTATGCGTTTTCTTGTGTGTTTTACTCCTGTATGTTTACAACCACAATATTGAAACTTCTTTTCACGTTTGCTTTAGTTCAACCTGTAAACAGCAGCCCTTTATTGAAATGTGCTAGATCATTGCTCGTTCAATTATAGAAGATTAATTTATATTAATTGGAAATCAATCAATATCGTTGAAAAGATAGTGGCAAATTAAAAAGATCAGAAGCGGTTTCTTTTGTTTGTTTTGAAAGTTCAGCTTGTTATTTTACTCTAGTATAACTATTTAATTGATTATACGAAGAAATCACCAGATGCTATTGTTTAATTGGTGTGAAAGATAACTGACCCGATAAAAGATGACGTTACAGTATTGACTTATAACTGTAGTAATAGTAGTTAGGTGGAAAACCTATCACAAATTTTGGATAAACAAAAACAAAAAGTGTTGCAAAAAAGCAAGAAAAATTTCGAGCGAAATAAAATCGTCAGATAAATTACAAAACAGTGAATAGAAACAGACTTTTTTGCATCTATCCTTGAGGAAACATTTTACCGCGGGAAATCGTGTTGCAGTGAATAAAAATTGCTGCCTAGACTAGTAGATAAGTAGTAGGTAAATAAACCTCCTAGAGCGTAACGGATGACATTGCACTAGTTTGTAAAACAACAACTTCAATTATTTCCTTATTACCTGAAAATTATAACCCATGTAGACGATAAAACCATATAACAATGTTTTTAATACTAAGGTTGAGTAGGATGTTTTGATGGAGTATAGAAAATCCGTTTGTGATTCATTTCCTTGTATGATAACCTTGTCAACATGTGTTTTTTTTTCAAACTTTGATTTTCAGGGTGCCGTAAGGGTGAAAATGGAACCCTGTTACTGAGACTTCGCTGTCTGTTTGTCCGTCTGTGACCGGGCTGTATCTCATAAACCATAATAGTTAAAGAGTTGATTTTTTTTACAGACGCCACATTTTCGTTAACTTATAACAACAAATGGTTGAAATTAGAATAAAATAAAACATAGGGAGAAACATACAAAAAATCTTTAATGGTTCGGAGACTGTATCTCATTAAAGGTGCCATACACCGGTCTCGTACGCGCGACGTGCACGTAATTACGCGCGTAGCGCGATGTGCGGTGTCTCATACAATCCTTATACAATACAACGTCATCTCTACGCACATAAACTCTAAAAATATGTGTTCACTTTTTAATCCAACGACATTTCTATCAAATATCTGACATATCAATTTAGCACTACCATTCCGCATTTCCTGTATCGCCTAACAATAAAGTCTAAATCCTTTTAGTTCCGTCGCTCGCTGCGTCTGCGCACCCGATCCATCACGCGGCTTCGATCACGCTATGAAAGGATTATTATAGATCTTCGCGTGATGTTTATTTATCAATTTGACATAGACACAGTTTTGTATTACGAATGTTGAAATTGATTTATACGTGAGAACGTGGTATGAGAAGTTTTTATTTCGTGATTTACCAGTTACGGATTGGATTTAACAGTTAATCTGTCCAGTCTTAGGTACCTACTTAGCTAAATTTTATTCCTGAGGCCAAATGGTTCTTTTGTGAATACGTAGATCAATATCCCTTAAAAGTCTGCACAGTTTGGCTAAGTGACGCCGTTCGTAGTGGCCACATTTGACAGCTGTTACCTAAACCAATGCTAGAAGACATGTCAAAAAAGAAAAATAAAGCTTTAGGTGGTACTATAGATACCTTTTATTTGCTATATTGGTGCACTCGCACAAAATGCTTGGGCTAGCTCGGATTAGCCTGAGCAACCATGTTGAAAAAGAAATCATCGTCACGGTAACGTAAAACAACTTTGAAAGTTGAAACTAGTCTCTTTAAACTTAAAATCTTCAATTGAAATATTTACTGTGACACTATGCATAATTTCTATTAACCATTTGGAAATAATAAACACTCGAGGTCTTTGCGAGATAAACCCGACCGATCTGCGGCGGTCACAGATCTCTATCTCATGAACTTTTGCACCTAATGGAATGGCTTTGACTAGCACTTTAGAAGTTATGTGAGAAACTTATTACCTGATAAACTTAATCCAAGCACCTAAAAATGATTTTTTATTTATAAACCAATAGGAACGTATTAGAACCTTGAGCGAGCGCTTTACGAATTTTTGAGTCCCAATTGTTTTGTCAATATATTCTCTACTACTGAGTAACTAACTTGATAGTTAGCAGTCAAAGATCATCTCATTAATCAAAACCTTGAACGTTTTCTCAATTTAAGGTACCTATCATATTTCTTTTATCAGATTATACCTGCTACTCGCCAGTGGCATTGGTACCATGGTAAAACGTAACAAGTGCTTCCAAAATTTCCAAATTCTTCTAAACCACATTTTCACTTCGTGCAGCCCCCACTCGGTTGTCTTCTATCTCCACACTGTACCCCTTATACCCCTTAACTTATTACTGTCCCACTATATCCTGCTTGTTCATGGCATACAAAGTATGACAGCCGATGTGTCGCAGTGGTTAGCACGACTGTCTGCAACGCAGAAGGTTCCGGGTTCAATTCCCGGTGGGGTCACTCACAAAGTTGGTAAATACAAACCATATTGTGAATTTGTTCCCAGTTTGGTTAGGACATAGCAGGCTGAACTACCTGATTGTCCGAAAAGCAAAATGGTTCCGTGCTTTGTAGGGCTCGTAAACCCGTCGGTTTCGGTTGCAGTCTACGATCACTTCGACTGCGGTCGTTACACAACCACGTCAGAGGCCTGCTACTTGCAGTAGGCGGCTAAAAACTCTTACACTAAGGTTAATCGGGTTGTTGGATGCCTTGGTGTCCCACTCAAAGAAGAAGAAGTCCATGCCAAATGCGTTTCCCTGCACTAACTAGCCAAAGTTACTCAAAGATTATTTTAGTCCACGCCATATTTTCCAATGCACGTTATGGTTTGTTAGAGCATGCGGTGTTTATGCGGGTTATCTGGGCGACCTGTGTACTTTATGCTTCAGTTTATTACCCTTTGGAACTAGAAAACGGGGGTTAAGCAGGTGAGTGAATAAAACTGACAGTAAAACTGAGGTAATTGAAGCCAATTACACTTTTGTGTTGGTGCCTTAAGTACCGCATCAAAGTATTCACCAGTCCTCTGATACCAGGGTTTATCGGGTCATTGGATGACTGGATGTTCCATTCAAAGAAGAGAAGAGTATTCAAACGCCGTAAGGAATGAATAATGCTGATTAATTAATTTGTTCCTGATAAGTCAGATGTTCTTGTATTTTTACTACAGTAACAAATTCGTAAAATTTTGACGGCTAATGCTTGTTTTGTGTTGCGTTAAGATTATCTTAACTTTTTTACCTGTAGAATTCTGAGCACTAATTTGTAGAGCGTGCATTTGAGTTCCTATGCAATTATTACTAAGTACCTAGTTAATTTTAGTACGAAATATTCTTGTTGATTTGTTATTCCTTTTAGCATATTTCAGAGCACTAAGATAATAAGTACTACCTAGATACCTAATTACATTAATGTACACTAAAAAGGATCAAAATTGTTTGTAATTGATTTTATCACTTTGTTACCAAATAAAAAGTGTTCCGCGTAAAAAGAACACTGAAAATGCATCTTAAATGCTTCAAACAAAGATGCAAAAAATATATGCACTCGAAACTTTATTTTTAAAACTCTGTAAGTATTTCGACTTAAGAGTTTTTGTATTGACCGCAAAATCGTGATGAGTCTAGGGATGTAACAAATGCAATATTGAATACTTATATTAGGTAGGTATCTACAGCTCAAGCCGTGTTGCCTTTTGCTTGCTGGTTATAACAAGCACTACCCTATTTCTTTCTAGCCATGAGTGTGGGACACGAATGAATTTAGGGACCGGGCAGCAGGTTTATCGGGTCGTTGGGCGACTCAGTGTCCCGCTCGAAAAGAAGAAGAAGCAGTTTTTATATAGATCACAAGAATCCGAGAGGCTTTTAGGATCGCCCATCCACATGGCAGGCTTAATGAGTATGGCAATGTTTCACCGTAAGGCAATGCTCATACGTCCAGCAGTGGATTGTTGATGTTTTTACCAAAATAGTCTTAGTTTTTTTTGTTAAAATACCAAGAACAGTAGAGATCGGTATGACGTAGTCACACGCTTATCATTCATAATACAACTCAGTTTACAGTAACTGTTGGCAGCCCTAGATAAAGACGTCATACAGTAAAAAAAGTCTGCAGTCTGCATAGATGTGCGGTTCATGTAGTGCAAGGTCTTCTCAAGTACTTTGCGAATTAATTAATCATTGTTTTTGTGGTATTTTGAGGTTATTTTTGGATTTTAATTTGATCGCATTGTTTAGGAATCCCACTGTGATTTTTAAGTATAGTGTTATTACCTGTAATATAATACCCAAAAATTAATAAGACTGAAAAATTTAACATAGTCAATCAAAATGTCAATCAATTAATTGTTTTCTTTTTTGTTATTGATTTGAATAAAGGTTGGCGGGTTTGTCCCAAAATTCAATAGACTGTGCGCGAAATAACAGAAGATTATATTTCTGTAGAAATCACAAGACAGACAACAAAATTGTATATTTTGTTGCAGTGCGGTGCCGGCTTGGAATAGGATCACCCATCTTTCGTTCATTATATTTAGGTGTCGTAAGAAGCGACTCAGGGATTTGATAGTTATGTGTATTGAAATTTGCTGAACCTGCCTCTATGGTGATACACAGTCTTCTGAATGACTCAAAATTTGTCAGACGTGGTGTTTTACGCTCTGCCTACCCCGCAAGGAATAAAGGCGTGATGTATTGTATGTATGCATTTATATAGGTCATTGCGATTCTACATTCCGCATTAAAATCCGCGGTAGCTTAGCGCCATTCGTGAGCCACCTGAGCTGAGCCCAAGATAATTGACGTTTAATTGTAACTACCTACAGTACGGTCGTTTGAATGTGCCATATTTGACAGCTGTCAAAATCATCTTAATGCTATGACAAAAGGTCTATTTTTTGGAAAACTTCCAAAATTTCACCGCAGGCAGGATTTGAACCTGCGACCTTCGGCATCAGTACTGCCGACGCCATAACCAACTGGGCTACCGCGGTTCCAATAGAGCTCGCGAAATTAAGGAAGTATATCTTGTCCACTATCGCGTGGATGGGCTCCATCTACTGGGATAGTTTTGCAACTAATTCCCAGCGACTAATTCATTCTTTACAGATTAAATGTAGTCAAAGCGATGAAAACCCGCGATAAATTGAATACCAAATTTTAAAACACTTCTCGTGTTAGGTAAACAATTTTTTTGATAACTTCCAAAATTTCACCGCAGGCAGGATTTGAACCTGCACGAACACACGAGAAGTGTTTTAAAATTTGGTATTCAAAAGGTCTATTTTCTTTGTTGACATGTCTGGGTTTGATAGCTGTCAAATATGCCCTATTCGAACGGCCGTACTTTAAGTATAGTCAAAATAGAGAGATTCCATAGGTACACTCGACCTTGTTTAGGATTTTTGCGATTGTCACTTGTTACATAGCTAGGGTTGCTACTGTCAAAAATCTTAAAGTATAAGAATATTAAAACAGCAAAATTTAATACAAGTACGTCATTTGATTCTGAGTCAATTGTAATCCAAGAAATATGACGTTTGTGGCATCCATCTTTTTAGTTACCTTGACTTCCCCTGAGATTCCAGTTATTTTCATGATCAGATCATTCAAATCCGCGGTAGCTTAGCGCCATTCGTGAGTCACCTGAGTCCAAGATAATTGATGTTTAATTGTAACTACCTAACTATAGTCATTATCAGATCGTTAACCGGCTAATTATACGTCTCTTGAAGAAGCTTTGTTGTTCTGCTTATTGGACGATGAGCGGAAATGTTGATCTTATAATTTAAATATAAATATGAGAATCAATTCGTACTTGATTTTTTGCGCCTGGATGGCGAAAACGGGAGATCGTGTCTTGTGAAGTACAGCCATAATAAAAAGTGCATATAGTCACGCTGAAGTTATGCACTTTTAAAATCGCTTACACGCCTTACTCACACACTTGCAAAACAACGCGTGCTCCTCGATACTCACTCTTAATAGAACCGCTTTAAATTCAAAACCACAGAACAATCGATACGATAACGGGTAACGTCAATGCTATATGTCGCAGCGATGTTAATAAAACCAGGTTTTTGACGAAATACCAAAGACTTAGGCCTTAATTAATTTTAGGATTTTGATCGACAACCTATAACAATATATAGGTTTCCGATCATGAACCTAAACTAGTTTAGTATTAAGTATGATAAGAAGATTAAGTAAGATTAAGATGAAGTTATTGCCAAAAACATAATATGTTTTTGGCAACATTATATTATAATGTAGTCATATCCCGGTCTCTGATTAAGAACCTGTGTTGGTTTAGGTTTATGATTAAAAGAAATGGCAAAACATAAGTTAAAATTTTGTCATATCAAGAGCCTAGCTTTTTGGACAAAAACCCAGTTTTGTCATGAACCTACGACATAGAATGACGCTGAACGCTGCACGCTGCTGACCATTCCCTGGATTGATTTCTTACTTGCCTTTTACGATACCCACGGGTAGATAGAAATGGGGTGATGCTATTCTAAGCCGTGAAAATAACATTATTTCATAATAAATATATAATACTCAGTTACTTAAAATGTAAAAGAAACATAGATAATTCTCAGAGATTAAGTTAAAATTTTGTCATCTCAAAAGCCTAGCTTTTTGGACAAAAACCCAGTTTTGTCATAAACCTACGACATAGAATGACTCTGAATGCTGCACGCTGTTGACCATTCCCTGGAGTCATCCCTTAGTTGCCTTTTACGATATCCACGGGTAGAAATAGGGTGATGCTATTCTACGCCGTAAAAATAACATTATTTCAAAATAATAAAAAATCCTCAGTTACTTAAAATGTAAAAAAACATAGAGAATCCTCAGAGGTCAATCATAATATTATATAGTCAAAAGTCAAGGTGAAAATTCTACATAACACTTGCCTTTACTTTCGTTTATTTACGATAAAAATTCTTAAAGCTAAAACTAAAAATAAAAAGTAGTCGATCCTTGAAGATACGAACCATGACATCCGTGATTGCTATTCCGCTATCATAACCAATCCGCCACTCGAGCAATTAACACTGAGTGCGAAATTTTGTTACCCATTTTACTATGAGTCATTAATAGAACGTGTTTGATTAGTCATCTTATTCTTTTGCTACACTTCTGTTACTACGCGCTTCTTTATATGTGTGAGTGGGTTTTTGCGTCAAACAACTTTGGAATCAAAGAACGTGTGCATAACTTTGTCATGTCTATATGGAATTTTGTCAGTGATAGTACCTATCCTACCCTAGGGAGGCCTACGTCCAGCAGCGGACTTTTATGATGTGATAGTGATTTTGGGGGAGTTTCTAATGACGGCATAAAAATTATCATCATAAATTAAAATGAGAAATTTTAAAATTCTAGTTGAATCGCTTCGAGACGAGCATCGAGGAGGTGAAAATTTAATTTGTATCAGCCAGGCGCCAGTAGCTCAGTTGGCAGTGCAGTGGGACTGTACCCTACAATTCCGTGTTCAAGTCCCGGGTGAATATAAAAAAAAATCAATGTCTTATTAATTTATGAAAATAATAATATTGTACTATGAGTGCTTTAAAATCCTAATACATGACCTTGACGCTCTACAAAAAAGGATTACACTAATTATGAGTACGAGTAACCAAAGTGTTATTCATTAAAAGTCTTTGAAAATTTTGGTGGTATTTGACACGAACCAGTTGCAAAAGTAAATCGTAAAAAAAAATCCTTGGGAAAAGTTGTTCAGTTTCAAAAATAACTTGAACTTGACATTTCGGATTCAGATTAGCAAATCCTTTTTGTAAAAACGACTGCACATAATTTTATAATAAAATCTTTTGTCTTGAAGCAGTTTGTTTCTTTATTTTGTGTGCATTTTTTACTTTATTTGCAAATTATGTTAATTTTCTATCATGGGAACTGCACATAATAAATCTGAATTTGTAACATAATGAATAATCCTGTCACAAGGTCTGATAATTTTGAGTTTAATTATCCTTGCATCCTATATATATACCTACAAACAGTTTAAAAATTAAGATACTAGTTCATGAAATCTTATTATGGGTCGGTGCATATTTGCTGTCATTTTATTTAAACTGTTTTAAAAATAAAAACTAACTATACTTGAATTTAAATAAACCTTTACCTATTCTTTTACTACTACACCTAGTAGTACACATACCTTATGCGACAGTACGTATTCTTTATGCTTTTTAAAAGAGGGGTTATACTTGGGATTTTTTCATCTTCTCGGTACTTTGGTGCCGATTTGGTACCCGCATTAGTTGAACATAGAAGCAGTGCAGCAGCTTTGACAACGTAGCATAAGAAATGCTTCGCCATTGTACAAATTGCTGAACTAAACCCATTCGAGAAATAGATAGTTGAGCTTAAAACAAAGGACATCCTGAGATCAAATTCAAATAGCAGATACTGCTGTTAAATGAATTTAATCTGAATCATTGTAATTAAAATTGTTTATATATAAATTAATTAGCATAATAATGAATTATCACACATTAAAAGAATCCCACGCTTTTGTCAAAATCACGGTCAAGTTCGTTTGACCTAAATAATTGGCCAAGACCTTGCAAAAACAATAAAAAATAAGATCTGATATAATTCATTTTTAATTATGTTTTTGTTCATCAAAATCTTTGTCGACATTGTTATGTAAAAACATGCACGTCATTTGACTTAATTTATTAACTTTATCTTTTGGAATAATTCGTATTTATTATTTATCCGAGGGAAACGACGTCTTGTTCTTATATGAAGGCGTCCGGGAGGGCTAGGATAGAACCGCGGTGGCCTAGTTGGTAGTGGCGTCGGTAGTACAGATGCCGAAGGTCGCAGGTCCAACTCCTGCCTGCAATTGAAAATTTTGCATATATTCTCTAATTGACGACTTTAGAGCTCCGTGTAGGTAAGTATAGCAACAGACGTTTGGTGGCTGTTAATATTGATGATGATGGTGACCTAAAAGACAAGAGAGCTTAGCATTTGCACAAGTATCAGAACACTGTGTATGTGTAATCTGCAAATAAAAGGACAAAGTTTAATATAAAATATGTCATAGCTGCCTATAACGTCTTACAAAAATCCCTCAATCAAAACACCACTAACAGATCGTAAGCACTGAACAAAAGTAAAACGCGGTAACTCACCGTCACCCAGTTCCCGTCGTCAAGGTGGCCGGAACAAAAGCTATTATGTCGTGGGAAACACGGTAAGTGACATAACCAGACTCGCATAATTGGCGGTAATTTCTATTTAGTGCAAGGCCAGTGCTAATAGGTTACATTTGTGTGTATGTAGTGTAGGTATTATGTCGCAGATTTTTGATAAAATTGGGTTTTTGATCCCAGGTCATTGAAAACTAGGATCACACAACTTAATTTAAAGCTCTCGCCAAAAACATTGGTTTGCATAGTTTCAAATAATAAATAAAAAACATTGGTGTAGAAAGCTTGATTACGCTGAACTGGTAAAGAGTACCGAAAGTACGGAGGAATAGAAAGTAGAAGAAAGAGTAATGAAATAACTCCTTCTTCAATAAGTTTTTAGTAAATTCTCTCGCTAAAGCTTATTTTCTTTATGTTATTTTTACCTGTAATTTTTATAATAAAAGAAGATTCAAGGTGGACAATCCTTCGTACATTGGTCTTTGGTAGAAATAAACTATTACTATTATTAATTATCCGTATATAACATATGAGAAGCCTAGTGCTACTTTACTGCTGTGACTTTCAGTGTCTTTCTTATCGTTTATTATCTATCAGAAAATTAAACTTAAATTACCGTGTGAATAGCATCACCCCATTTCTACCCGTGGGGGGTTAATTATTTAGGGAATGAACAGCAGCCTTCCTTGTGAATAAAACATCTTGCACTGCGCTCGCCAATCTGCCTGCCAAGAGTGGAGAATGCGGCAATACTTCCCAAGAAGGGGAGGCCCATGTCCAGCAGTGGACTGTTGTAGCTCCAAAGGTAAAGGTAAGCTTATGTAAATTGCTTTGCTCCCTGGTTATGTACCTATGCTTATTATATTGATGTTGATTCAAGTTTTGACGGTGATACCGTCATGCTCTATTCGTGAGAATCATTGTTTGACATAAGAATAGTAAATTCAATACGTTTGGTTGTTGGTACCTACTCAAAGCAGTGTATTATAATCTTTAGAGTTTTATGTGAGCAAGCAATAGAGTGCGCGTATCGCACTGCGCCGTACTGTCAAACGTAAGCAGTTGTTCCGTAGATACCTACGTCCCATGTATGGGAAGTAGTACAGGTTCAATAGTGCTGTCACTGGCGTTTTGCTACTGATGGACAGAGAGGTTGTGTTCTTACTACTGCTTACCGTTCTAACTTTTTAGGCGCACTCTATAGCTGGTTTTTATAATATAACCTAAGGTTAATACTTGATACTAATTAGTATAAAGTGCAAGGTTATAATTTACGGGTCATGAGTGAATGTCAAAGCAGTAATTAAATTAAAACAATAACTCCATTGTTACACTAATTTATGATGATCTTGATATGATTAAGAAGGAATTAAAAATCTTCCAAAAACTGAAATTTGAGTAGGTAGGTACGTCATCCGAAAAATGATTATTGTTCGAAAAGTTTATAATATTCAAAGGGTTGTCCATACATATGAACCAACTTTAGAGTCGGCATACCTACTCCTATTTGTAGTATCTATAGTGTATTTGCGCAATTTAACACTGTAGGATAGGTAGGTTGATTTTAGGACTATATAGGACCAACCCGAGGTACAGTTGGTAGTAAGGTTTCTCAGAATAATGATTAGAAACAAAATGTTATCCACAGGGGGTTCGCTTCTAATTGAGCTACTTTTACCAAAAGGTATTGTAGGTACGCACGCAATGATGAGTAGGTAAATGTGTGTTTCCACAGAGCTGTGAATAATATAGCTGTACATATCGTATACAGGGTGTAAGGGACAGCCTTCCGAATACTGAAAGGGTGCATTCAGACCATGAAACTGAACAACTTCCTTTAGAAATAAATTTCAGGAAACGTAAAAAAATTTTTGACTTCCCATAGTAAATGCAATCAGTTGATCGTGATTTTGTATGGAAGGTCGAATATTTTTTCGTTTCCTGAAATTTATTTCTATGGGAAGTTGTTCAGTTTCATGGTCTGAATGCACCCTTTCAGTATTCGGAGGGCTGTCCCTTACACCCCGTATAGTCTGGAGAAAAGTAAGTGAAACTGTGAAACCAACTACTTATAGTCATGTGGCTCATTCCAGACTTATAAGCATCATTGCATTGTTAGGTCATTCAAAATGGAGAAGAAAGAAAGGAAAAAAGAGATATCGTAAAATTAAACAGAATGTGAACCACCCTAATGCAACTAGGTACATACATTTTGCTACAACTACTCGTGTTTGTAGCAAAGGACTGGTGAAATACCGTAAAACTGTACATAACGTACCTATAGGTACGTACTAAACGTACCTATATAACGTACCTCTGTGAACCACCCCAATGCAACTTAAACAATGAAAACATACTTAAAAAATCACGCCTACACCAAATAATTGTATAACAGTCTCGTTAAATACAGTCTTAGTTTTATGATTCACCTTGTATTTAATTACTTTAAAAAATATCTCACCATATCTTTAACCAAAAACTTTAATTGGATATCACTTCGGTAACACGACATACATTTGCATATTTTACTTGTTAGTTGTTGGAAAGAAGATAAACCGTTATTAATGTATCTTTTACAATTTAATAAATATATCCATATTGCGTGACTTGGTTTTATAAGAGCCATAATTAGAATGAGTTTTACCTATCTACCCACCTAGATACACACTAAGTAGGTATAATAAAAATAGAGATCTTAGCTAGGCAAGGTAAAACAAGCGTCTGAAATTGAACACACTACGCCGTATGGTGCCAGCTTTGAATAGCATCACCCAATATCATTCCCGTGAGTGTAGTAAGAAGCGACTAAGGGATTTGAGAGTTGACGTGTATTGCAACTTTAGAAGACAGGCTGACGACCTGTCACTATAGTGATAGGTACAGTCTTCTGAACGACTCTCAATATTTCGTCAGACGTGGTATAAATAGCCATTTTTTACGGCCAAGGGATAAAAGCGTGATGTACCTAAATGGTTTTCTTTGATGATTTAAATTATCACCCTTTTTCACTTTTACCTTACTCATTACTTAAATACATAATTTATACATGCATCCTTGTGATATATAATAGCTAAAATTACTACCTATTCATAAAACAATATCATAATATACTATAAGTAATAATTATTGTTTATTCTAGAGACAGTTACACGAAATGTATCAGTTACTGTTACCCATTACACCACACGGGCACTAAAATTATCATATTTAATATTCTAAATGTGTAATGTTTGGTACAAATTATTTCTTAGTTTACTAGAGAATGGAGAAAAGGGAGAAAGGACGATATTCATATTTTTGGATTAGATAATAATTTACATACTAATTAGTATATTGTGCATATTTAAAGGGTATTAGAAAGCAGATTGCCGTATTTTTGTCGGCTTATAATAGTACCTTTCACCCCCATATCGGGTGGGTGTCGTTGAAGCGACTAAATATTTGATAGTTGAAGTGTATTGCAATTTTAGGTGATACACAGTTTTCTGAATGACTCTCAAACTTGTTGTCAGTCGTGGAGTATAAGGCCGTTTTTTAAAGCCACAAGGGGTAGGCAGAGCGGGCGTGCGAGCGGGCGTGATATATATATGTACATATGTAGAAAGCACAATAATTGTCAAACAAAGATGTACAACGTGACATAATATGGCTATTTCAATCAATTTGTGACGTGACGATGCCAAACAAATAGTACATCTACATAATATCTGCCTCAGATTTCTTAAACAATACCTACCAACTAGAAAGTGACCTAAGATGGACCACACATAACCAAACCAGAGTGCCCATTTAGTGACCATTTCTCATAAACCAATAGTATTAAAACCACCTTATTACCATACGATAAAATGTTCTCAAATTACAATAATATAAATACACAAATTTGTTGTATGAAATATGGTCGTTTTTTTCTTGGACACGAAAGAGGCGTATATTTTGAACAGTTGAAGTGAATGGTATGAAGCGTGATCTTATTAATAATAATAATATGTTATAGAATAAATATGTCCGTTTGGTCGTACATTTGGAAATAATCCTGGTTATTGACACTTGGAAAGTAATATGGAAACTAGAAATCGAATATGATCGCCACCAACGCAAAGTAGTAACAGTAAATAGTGACTTCTTATTGAAACATCATGATGTGGCCAATGGACAATGTTGAATGAACATATCATATTCCTTGACTGAAACACATACAGGAGCCCTATGTATCTACTCGTATGTAACATTAAAAAAGTCCATTGCTTCGTACTAGTTAAGGTAGGGATTCAAATGCTTGCATAGGGTTTCCAGGTCCCCATATCTAAAAGCCGGGAAGACTTGCAAGTTTTGCGTAACATTTGGAAAAAACAGGCTGACGCCTTGCATTTCTAACGATTATGAATCTACATAATTTGTAAATTAAAGCTGTCAACACTTGGTTAAAAAAGCCGGGAATCTTGCTGCTGTATAACTTTAATAAAAGTGTATCTTGCCCTTAAAAACTAATCTACAAATACAAATTATTCACCACATTTACCACTTTAATCTGATATTCCAAATTAGGTAACGTTGTTGCACCGAGCTCGAAAACCGAATAAAAAAACAACAAGAAAAAAAACAAAAGATCATTGATTCAAATTCAAACTTGTGTAGCTAATTTGTCAGATACCTTTTCGACGCGTTCCGATTAATTTGGGCCGATTTTGAAAACCAAAACCAATTCAAGACTTTCATCTGTCTTCAACTCTATTTCTTTGAAGTAGAGTCCAATATCTTTTACATGGATGCGAAAACCTGATATTGACAATGCCTGGGCGTTGTCTAAAAAAGATTTTTCATTTGTTTCTGGTAACATTTAGAATGTTTCAACACGTATACTAATGGTAATAATCAATTTACTGTTTTTTGTTTTAAGTAAAGGCGAGACCTCACGATATGAGTGGATTAATCAAACGTCTTGTGATTTGGTTTCATTGAAGGTTTGGAACGAATTAAGTAGAACATTAATTTTATTCATTTTATTTGCCGTGTGGTGTAGCTTAGAATAGCATATCACTCTACAATAGCAAATCGACTAAGGGATTTGAGAGTTTATGTGTATTGCAATTTTAGACGTCAGGTTGACAAACTTGCTCTATGGTGATATTGGTGGGTGATACCCAATTGCCGTTTTTACTGTCGTTTATGCTGTGTGTATCCCGGTGATAAATACGCATGTAAACAAAGTGTAATCAATCGGAAGAAATTTCTACCACCAACCCGTGCGTCGTAGGTTAATAAAACGTAATTTTTAGTGATCAGGCAAGTTTTTCCACATCTATAATGTACTATTCAATGTATCTACCTGTTCCTATTATTTGGTACCTTCTATGTAATAATAAATTTACATGAAGTTTTCGACATAACATCGTAGCAAACACAAAACAAGTCATCCATAAAAGACGTAAGTATGCATTCGCATCTCCATTTCCCAAATAACCTTACACCTAACCTGTAACATACATACATGATAAAATTCTGGACAAACGGGCTTCATTATTATAATAACATTTCCGTGGAACCACAAAATAGGTAATTTACAGAAGGACAGCCCGCCCCTTTTCCGATCATTTATCGGCCTACCTTTTACATACAACCTATAACAATATTTTTTTTAATAAACGGTACCTGAGGTAAACATAGATACAAAAAAATATTTGCTCTTGTCATTTTACTGTCTGTCCACATCGAACGCTGCGGCTGTTGAGACTCAACTACTACGTGGTTTGAGAAGATTTGGTTTCACGCGTAAACGACGACATAGTAGATGTGTATAGGACGACATGTAAAATGGCATCCTGTTTGATCACCCTAGTATATGCAGTTGACAATACCCTGTATGCAGTTGGTCTGTGTAGCCTGTAAGTAGTCGCTGTGCACCGACCGCTCGAGTATTCGCGCGCCGGGTCATGAATCTGTAACCCGGAGGATGCCGTCCCGTTCCGTCGACTCCATCGTGCCATCTTCGACGGGGCTACGTTGTTGGTTAGGTATGTTTGGCGTGAGCGAAAAGAATTTTAGTGAAAAACGTTTGGTCGAAAACTTTGAAACAATTTTTCAAAAAATGTGTTGATTTTTAATATTTGGTAAAGTTCTATCTACACAGCGATTTTTTTTTGCTTTTTTGTAACACACCGAATCTTATGCAAGTTTGCGCACTGATGAAAAAATATCGCTTTGTTTTTTTATATAAAATAAAATATCGCGCTATCTAAATTGCGCTATCACCAGCTACAATTCTGCAGGCAGTTTGGTTCCAAGAAAAAAGTCAAAATTATCCGTGTGATGCCGTTATAGCATAGCATCACCCCATATATTTCCCGTGAGTGTCGTAAGAAGCGACTAAGAAATTTGAGAGTAAATGTGTATTGCAATTTTAGGCGACAGGCTGATAAACTGTCGCTATGGTGATTCAATGACTCTCAAATTTTTGACAGTCGTGGTGTAAATGGCCGATTTTTACAGCCGTTTACGCTCTGCCTACACCCTGCAAGGGATAACAACATGATTTATGTATGTATGTACATATATTTATATTATAGATAGTATACTTCGGTGAAACATTATTCGAAGAGTAGTGCCTAATAGTGGCACACCAGGGCACAGCTCGTGACAACACAGATGGGTATGTAGATCGGGGAAATGTTTACATTCAAATAAATAGACAGGAGACTACCGTGTGGTAGCGGCTAAGAATTCTGCCGCCCCTAATTCTACTCAGGGTGTTTCGTAAAAGGCGACGTAGAGTTTTTGAGCTCGGCTAAAATATCTGCCGACCATGGTCAACCGTATGTTGGCGGTAATACCACCTACGATAGCATTCCCAAGGAGGGTTGGCGTCAGGCAGGCGGCAGGTCATAAAAATAAGTCAAATCCTTTTGCAACATGATTTTGTGTTCATAAAAAACATGTTGCGCCAACCCCAAGCAATTGGGATAAGGGCAGGAAGATGATGAAATAGACAGGAGGCATGGTGTCTGCACCCTCTAAAACTAAAATAGGTAGGTACGTAAAAATTTCGATGTAATTTTCATCTTTTTTTTTATTGCTTCAATTAGATAAATAGCACAGTGCTAAAATTTTCAGCAATATAATTTACTCAAAATCAGTTAAAATCTTACAAGTAGGTAAAAAAAACAACTGAAAAGAATAAGACCTTTGCAGCCAAAAACTTCATAATGAAATGAATTATGATATTTACCCAGTTTTGTTAACATTGACGTCAGGTTCTATTAACATAAACTAAATTCTATCATTGAAGCGAACAATAAACATGTAGGTGACAAAAATAGTGCTACAGGGCCGAATCTTGGACGAAAAATAGTGACATCTTTATAAATAATGATTTGAGAGTAACATCTTTAGATGTCCATAACGAACCTCTGAAATGGTTGGGTAATTTAAGCATAGATAGCAACCACGACCGCTGGCTTAACGTGCCCTCCGAAGTACGGAACTATATTTCTTTTTGGGATGGTTAGGCCTGCAATGTCCTGATGAGACTGGGGACAAATTCAGTTCAAAAGTGATAAATAGTAATAAATACTTATCAACTATGTGAGTGACCCACCAGGAATTGAACCCGGGACCTTTTGCATCGCAGGCATTCGCACAACCACTGCGCTACATCGCCCGTCTAGCACATTACGCACCGGAGCTAAAGAACTAAGTTCGGGCCTGTTCAAAAGATGTAAAAATATTGATTTCACATAACCCAATAAAACATCTGGTTGTTCAAATAAAAATATCAATAGATTGATTAACAGACCAATAAATTAAATCTCTTCGTATTCAATTTGAAACACGCCCTTAATAGAAATTTTATATTCAACTCTATATACATTGCATTAAGAAACAATAAAATATTTTTGTGTCATATCGATATGACAATAAAAAATATCGGTGTGAAAAGAGAAAGGAGATACCTATTTATTTCACCCAATATTTTAGTCTTTTTCAATCTTTCATATGATTATACTCGATACATTTAATAGATAGCTTAGATACTATCAGCAGCACGAAATCAACTTTTACTTTTTCTATGTGGTGAAGTATCTGGCCCAGCGTTCCGTGCGCAAATCAACGCTGAAAATAAAAAAATAATAAAAATGAAATTCAACGATAAATAAAGCATTTCACACCCATTATCCTTATCTTAAGACTAAAGGACAGATTAGCGAAATAAAAAGCGGAGAGGCAAAATGGAGCAAACATAGTTGATCTTTTAAAAACGGTAAACAGAACAAGAAAACATATTATGCAAATGCAAGTATAGGTAAGTCTCTTTTTTTTAGTATTTATACTCTCTACTTTTAGTATAACTCTGACGACAGAGTTACACTAAAAGTAGGCATCTAGCGAGCCAAGCAAAATATCTGTGCTCAAATCAAATCGACGATAAAATAAAGCATTTCATACCCATTATCCTTATCTAGAGACTAAAGAGCAGAATAAAAAGCGGAGAGGCAAAATGGAGCAAGCTATGGGATCATTGCCTAAACTGACTAGTTGATCTCATAAAAACAGTGAGTACATATGCAAGCACACTCTGACGAAAGTACTCTGTCCAAAAGTAGGTATATAACTAGCAAAGCAAAATAGGTATCTGCGTTAAAATCAAATCGACGATAAAATAAAGCATTTCACACCCATTATCCTTATGTAAAGACTAAAGGGCAGAATAGCGAAATAAAAAGCGGAGAGGCAAAATGGAGCAAGCCATGGGCTCATTACCCAAACGCTGGGCGTGTTGAGATAGTATCGCTTGCGCACCGCGTAAATCACGTGATCGTATCGCCCTGTGTGACATGTGCGCTAGGCCTAATTGTAGGCGAATCTGCGATTTTATCTGGTGGGAAAGGCATTAGTCAAAAGTGAATTTAAAAGTAAAGTGCAGAGGTTATGTGGCTTATCCAGCCACTGTTTCTGAACGCAGAAATTTCTTCATAATAGGTAGAAGGAAGCAGGAAATTTGAAATTGTAAAACTACCACCGATATACTGTATTAAGATATATGTAGGAAGGAATGGTGCGTTCTATTAAAAGCAAAATTAAAAGTCTTTAACTTTGACAAACGTTTGTTTAATGTGCAGAAGAATAAAAGTCTTACTTGAAAGGAAAAACCTTTGTTTACCCACCGCAGACATAAATAATTTATTGCCTTCCAATTTTGGAAGTCATCCTTGTTTGATTGGTTCTACTGCGCTCCGCAAAATATGCCCTAGACTTATTTTATTCTTCTATGTCTTTATTGACTCAACAACTCTTCTTCTTCTTCTTCTTAAAAAGTCATTGCTCTTGTCATTGAAATATCCTTTGATCTTTCAAAGGATATCAAGCTCAGTGCGCCACACATACTGCATCTTTAAAAAAAGTATGTTTTTCTTATCTATTTCTGTTTTTACTCGCAATGTTGTGGACGCCAAAACTAAAATGTTTTCGAATAAATAAGTTATTTATTTGAGAAGCATCATCAACATAATTTCCTTTGCATCTTTTAAAGCACACTGGCACTGCCCATCTCGTCTCGTCCTGCTTTGTCTCACCGGTGTGACATTGCCACTTTGTCCCGTCTGACACTGACACTGTCACAATTGTAAACATCGATTGGCACACGCCAAACATGTGAGTAACGATGTAGTGGATTTGTAGTAAGTACATGTTTGACGCATCACTCAGTTTTGATTGGTTATACAGGGTGGCCCTGTAACGATTGTCGCTTTCTAAACTTGTTTTTCCGAATCGTTTAAAATCGCTGAAAACTGGTAAACTATGGTTATGGTTACGTTTCCTAGTGTTAAAAACTTTGTACTAGTTAGCGTCTTTGGTGCTTATCTATAACAATCTAAACTATAGTCCGACAAAGAACTTATCGGACTATAGTTAATGAATCTGTACAAGTTTCTCCTACGAAAAAAGGTCGATCGATACCATTAACATGATACACACAATTTCAGGAAAGCAGTTAATTCGTTTAGTTGTGTTTTGCCTTTGTTAACGTTGATTTCGTTATAGATCCAATTGTCTTTTATTTTATTTTCACTGGGCTTATTCTGGAGAAAACCTTCAACAAGACACTACGGATGTGTTTTCACTCACTCTTTGATACAATTTTCTTAGATTATCGAGTATTTTAGGGGCACTCTTTATCCTAAACCCGCTAGGATACACTCTGGTCAGTTGAATATAATGAGAAGGAATATCTTCGGCTCTAAATAGCAATAGCAATTAATAATTACAGAAGGAGGTAATCGTTAATTCTTTTAAGTTTTTGACACCCTGTATACAATTTCCGAGTTCAGTCGTCAAAAAGGCGTTAAGATTCCGCGCAGACTGCCGACCGCCCGCGTGCCTTTGTCTCGAAGGGTGATTGCCACTATGATTTTTATGGCGCGTGTGCAGATGTAGGTACTGCCAAAGTTGTAGGTTTTTACACATGTGAGTACCAACTTGGAGTGAACGAACTGATAAATGGTGGTTTGGTCATTAAAATCGTGTCGCATCGACGCTTCAACTCTAACTACAGAGGTAGAATCAAAAGGGGTAAATTTTACAGAACAGACGCGCGACGCAACAAGCAATACGACCTTTGCTAGACAAGCGATCTTCAGCCGTTATTGATATGACGCGCGTCTCACTTGTGTAGCTTTGTCACTTCTGCTTTATACATTTTATATGTAAACTGGTTCAAGCATCGCGATTTCGCACGTTTCACGTCTCCGACGATCACTTCTTTGACAGTCTCACATCTCCTATGTGGAGCTTGCACCTAAGTCCTAAATCAATCTATAAAAGCGGTTTCTATTTGCGTCCTAGTCAATGTGTAACGTTAGAATAGAACAGTTTTGGAATGTTTCTGGTACATCCATTTTTTTTTGTTAAATGGCACCATTCTCAATTCAATACTACACGATTACTTCCACGGTAAACAGTAGTAACCTTGACAACACGGGGTTTGTCACCAGCCTTTCTTTGTCGAGGCCACCAGACAATGACAACTACCTTTTAATTGGAATTCCTTGGCATCTCTTCAGGGTCTAAGCCCGACTTGATTACACCGCACACTATCAACAATAGAAGCATAAAATCTAAAGTGATTAAGTTCAACTTACGCCCTTTTTGTTTTCGCGCCGTATTCAAATGAAGAATTTTGGAGGTCACGATTGTTCAGTGCGCTCGGGCTATTCGCGCTTCGACTAATTACTGTTATTATTTAATTACATCTGTAATAAACTGTTGGTTTATTTATTTGATATTCGGTGGAATATTTTTAGGTAAATAATGATTTTGTCCTTTCGTACACCTCGTAAAACTGTGATGATTACAGGTTTTTAAGTCTATAAACGTATCTGTAACTGCTTCCTTAGCCTTGGCAATAGAGAACAGAATCTTTGAACGTAATTAGAACTTCTTGATAACAATTGAAAGATAATTGCCTATTTGGTTTTTAATATTTGAATCTAAATATCTACACAATTTACCAGCAGATTGAGTTTGGTTGGTAAGAATTTACTTGAAAGATCTACAATTAAACGGCCAAGAGCGTGTCAGACACGCCCAAAGATAGGGTTTCGTAGTCAACGTTTAAATACCCGGTTATTCAGCGTTACAAAGTTAATTTGGTTGCTAGTTTGTTTGCAGCTGTATGGTTACCAACCGCAAAGTGAAAAACTTTTATTTCTCTTAAAACTTTAGTGATACAGTATCCGTTATAGTTTTCATGGTAACTTCAGATTGAGAAGTATGAAGAAGTACTGTACATATTTTTTTCAAATTTTTATCGTTTATACTTTAGGAGTTGCAGCTGGAACAAATTATGGGTCAAAAATGCCCCTTTTAAAAACAAATATCTCGAGACAGAAACATTTTAGTGACTTTGTTTCAAAGAAACCTCCCCTTAGTTTTAAAAGACCTATTCAACGATACCCTATTCAATATTACAGAAAAAAAAATTTTTTTGCCCCCCTTTCACTTGTATGGAAGGGGGTCCAAAAAACATTTGAAATATTTTTTTCTCAACATTTCTAAATTTGGGTCAACACGACCTATCTTCACAAAAATTTGATGTCGATAGCTCTAAAACTGACGGAGTTATGAGGGCGCGGCATACAGACAGACAGACAGACAGACTTTGCGAAACTATAAGGGTTTCTAGTAGACTACGAAACCCTTAAAAGGGTATTACATCAAGCCGAAAGGAGGTCAAGGTACTCATGAAACTGGACAACTTCCTTGCCCCATGAAACATGGGTCGTAAGATGAAAAAAATTTACCTCCCATCAGCACATCAATCAGCTGATTGGCGATTTTGTATGGGAGGTCCATTTTTTTATTTCATTCCATGTCCCATGGAGAAAGTTTTTCAGTTTCATGAGTACCTTGATCTTCTTTCGGCTTATTTACCCTTTTTGTTACTCTCGGTATAATTACATAAAAAAATAAATTGAATAAAAAAAAAAGATTTTATTAAGTTGCACAAAAAGAATAAAATAAATAACAGTTTAAGCTTAATCTTCAGACCTCTGGAAGTCGCAACGGGAGTGCACCTTATCAGCAGAGATCAGGCAACAATATTGGATTGGTTCCAAGCACAGGCGCACTGCACCGGGACAATGCATCTTTGTTACAGAGGTTGTGTTCGCAAGGCCGGCTGTTCCTTCGCCTTCAACTCGACCGCTTCCGATCCTTACAACTAGGAACCGACATCTATGTCCTTACTGTGCTCGCCAATTACAGTTTACAGATGACACATGACACATGACACATGACACATGACACATGACACATGACACATGACACATGACACATGACACATGACACGTGACACATGACACATGACACATGACACATGACACACGACACATGACACATGACACATGACACATGACACATGACACATGACACATGACACATGACACATGACACATGACACATGACACATGACACATGACACATGACACATGACACATGACACATGACACATGACACATGACACATGACACATGACATATGAAACACGACACATGACACACGACACATGACACATGACACATGACACATGACACATGACACATGACACATGACACATGACACATGACACATGACACATGACACATGACACATGACACATGACACATGACACATGACACATGACACATGACACATGACACATGACACGTGACACGTGACACGTGACACGTGACACATGACACATGACACATGACACATGACACAAGACACATGACACATGACACATGACACATGACACATGACACGTGACACGTGACACATGACACATGACACATGACACATGACAAATGACAAATGACACATGACACATGACACATGACACATGACACATGACACATGACACATGACACATGACACATGACATATGACACATGACACATGACACATGACACATGGCGCATGACACATGACACATGACGCATGACACATGACTCATGACACAAGACACATGAAACATGACGCATGACACATGACACATGACACATGACACATGAAACATGACACATGACACATGACACGTGACACATGACACGTGACACATGACACATGACACATGACACATGACACATGACACATGACATGACACATGACACATGACATGACACATAACACATGACACATGACATGACACATGACACATGACACATGGCACATGACATGACACATGACACATGACACATGGCACATGACACATGACACATGACACATGACACATGACACATGACACATGACACATGACACATGACACATGACACATGACACGTGACACGTGACACATGACACATGACACATGACACATGACACATGACACATGACACATGACACATGACACATGACACACGACACATGACATATTAAACACGACACACGACACACGACACATGACACATGACACATGACACGACACATGACACATGACAAATGACACATGACACATGACACATGACACATGACACATGACACATGACACATGACACATGACACATGACACATGACACATGACACATGACACATGACACATGACACATGACACATGACACATGACACTTGACACATGACACATGACACATGACACATGACACATGACACGTGACACGTGACACATGACACATGACATATGACACATGACACATGACACATGGCGCATGACACATGACACATGACACATGACGCATGACACATGACTCATGACACAAGACACAAGACACATGAAACATGACGCATGACACATGACACATGACACATGACACATGACACATGAAACATGACACATGAAACATTACACATGACACATGACACATGACACGTGACACATGACACATGACACATGACATGACACATGACACATGACACATGACATGACACATGACACATGACACATGGGACATGACACGACACATGACACATGACACATGACACATGACACATGACACATGACACATGACACATGACACATGACACATGACACATGACACATGACACATGACACATGACACATGACACATGACACATGACAGACGACAGATGTCAGGTGACAGATGACAGATGACAGACAACAAATCTTTTTTTGTGATCACAAACATTTCTTTGGCGCAACGGGAGTGCACCTTATCAGCAGAGATCAGGCAACAATATTGGATTGGTTCCAAGCACAGGCGCACTGCACCGGGACAATGCATCTTTGTTACAGAGGTTGTGTTCGCGAGGCCGGCTGTTCCTTCGCCTTCAACTCAAACGCTTCCGATCCTTACAACTAGGAAACAACTCCTATGTCTGTACTGCGCTCGCCAATCCGTTTACGACGATATACGACAGATGACAAATGACAGATGACAGATTGCAGATGACAGGTTACAGATGACAGATGACTGATGACATATGACTGATGACAGATGACAGACGACAGACGACAAACGACAGATGACAGATGACAGATGACAGATGACAGATGACAGACGACAGGTGACAGGTGACAGATGACGGGTGACAGATGACAGATAATAGATGACACACAACAAGTGTTTTCTTATGATCAAGGAAGCAGTGAACTACCCAGAGTGTAAACATCGAATAGAGTATCGAAATTGAAGAGTTTACAAGACATTTCCGGTTGGATCAAGAGGATGTCCCTGGCGCCTGTAGGAGACACTATCATCTTCCTGCTGGAGCCATCAACCGTCCGGCGCAGCAGCGCTGGAATCTTATACTACTGACACTGGCAGAATTACCCTGATAGGGTAGAAGTCCATATTATAAATAAATAAATAAATATGTCGGATGACATATGGCATATGACATATGACATATGACATATGGCATATGGCGGATGACAGATGACAGACGACAGACGACAGATGACAGATGACAGATGACAGATGACAGATTGCAGATTGCAGTTGACAGTTGACAGTTGACAGATGATAGATGACAGATGATAAATGACAGATTACAGGTGACAGGTGACAGGTGAAAGGTGACAGGTAAATATTGTAATATAAATTATTGAATTTGAATTTGAAAAAACAGATGACATATGGCAGATGACAGATGACAGATGACAGATGACAGATGGTAGATGACAGACGACAGACGACAGACGACAGACGACAGACGACAGACGACAGACGACAGACGACAGACGACAGACGACAGACGACAGACGACAGACGACAGACGACAGACGACAGACGACAGACGACAGATGACACATGACAGGTGACAGGTGACAGGTGACAGGTGACAGGTGACAGGCGACAGGTGACAGGTGACAGGTGACAGGTGACAGGTGACAGGTGACAGGTGACAGGTGACAGGTGACAGGTGACAGGTGACAGGTGACAGGTGACAGGTGACAGGTGACAGATGACAGATGACAGATGACAGATGACAGATGACAGATGACAGATGACAGATGACAGATGACAGATGACAGGTGACAGATGGCATATGACATATGACAGATGACAGGTGACAGATGACAGATGGCAGATGGCAGATGGCAGACGACAGACGACAGATGACAGATGACAGATGACAGATGACAGATGACAGATGACAGATGACAGATGACAGATGACAGATGACAGATGACTGACGACAGGTGACAGATTACAGATGACAGATTACAGATGGCAGGTGACAGGTGACAGGTGACAGGTGACAGGTGACAGGTGACAGGTGACAGGTGACAGGTGACAGGTGACAGGTGACAGGTGACAGGTGACAGGTGACAAGTGTTTTCTAATGATCACGGACATTTCTTTGTCGCAAAGGGAGTGCACCTTATCAGCAGAGATCAGGCAACAATATTGGATTGGTTCCAAGCACAGGCGCACTGCACCGGGACAATGCATCTTTGTTACAGAGGTTGTGTTCGCGAGGCCGGCTGTTCCTTCGCCTTCAACTCAACCGCTTCCGATTCTTACAACCAGGAACAAACCTTTATGTCAGCACTGCGCTTGCCAATCCGTCTGCTAAGCGTAGTGAGTGAGTAGGTACAAAATAATGCATTTTTTTCATGACATATGACATATGACAGATGATAGATGACAGATGACAGATGACAGATGGCAGATGGCAGATGACAGATGACAGATGGCAGATGGCAGATGACAGATGACAGATGACAGGTGACAGGTGACAGATGACAGATGACAGATGACAGATGACAGATGACAGATGACAGATGACAGATGGCAGATTGCAGATGACAGATGACATATGGCAGATGACAGATGACAGATGACAGATGACAGATGACAGAAGACAGATGACAGATGACAGATGACTGATGACAGATGCCAGATCACAGTTGACAGATGACAGTTGACAGATGACAGATGACAGTTGACAGATGACAGATGACAGATGACAGATGACAGATGACAGATGACAGTTGACAGTTGACAGTTGACAGATGATAGATGACAGATGATAAATGACAGATTACAGGTGACAGGTGACAGGTGAAAGGTGACAGGTGACAGACAACAAGTGTTTTCTTATGATCACAGACATTTCTTTGGCGCAACGGGAGTGCACCTTATCAGCAGAGATCAGGCAACAATATTGGATTGGTTCCAAGCACAGGCGCACTGCACCGGGACAATGCATCTTTGTTACAGAGGTTGTGTTCGCAAGGCCGGCTGTTCCTTCGCCTTCAACTCAACCGCTTCCGATCCTTAGAACTATAGTCCGACAAGTTTGCGCGCGACCTTCCGTAGGTTTGACAGAGGTGGGGAGACGATTTATCTAAGATGTCAGCGGGTAATGGAAGGTGTAGCAGGGAAGGGACACGTGACGTAGTCCTCGCTCCTCCCCACCACCGTCTGTACCTCGCAAGACGGTCGCGCACGAAGTTGTCGAACTATAGGCACCAACTTCTAATGAATATTGCCATGCGACGCTGGCGAGGCTCTATTTTTTTATAATATTTCGACTATGTTTCTTGAGGGAAGTTGTTCCTTATCACCAGCCGGTTTTAAGGTTTCGCTATCGTTCACTAGTAAAATGTCACCCTATGAAATGCAGTGGTTAAACCATGTGCTTTCTTCTCATTTGTTGATTCTTCTCCGACTTTTTCAATTTAAATTTAAGTAGCGCGCAGGTGAAGGCGCACATTAGTGAGGAATCTTAAAAATTCTTTCTCTCACCTATTGATCTATGCTTCGTCTAAAGTTTCTCTTCACGTTTACCAAAGTGGTGCGAAAAGTAGCTTCTGCATAAGTTGTTATTGTTTAAATGTTGCTAATTTCCAAGACAATGGACATTGAGTTTCGGCCCCAATTCGCAATTTATCAAAATGTCAAATGGTTCTAGTTAGTGATGTTATTCCGGTTTGTAAGGGGAAGGCTTGTATGGAGACCATTCGGATTGTGATTAAAGCGTGAAACTTGGCATAGATGTTCTATGGGTACATCTTAGTAGGTAAAGCCCGGTTTCCAGGAGTTCCGCCCCCCGGAGCAGGTGGGAGAGGGGAGGAATGTTACGGTCGCCGCGCACCAAACAAAAAATTCTCACTGATAGAGTTGAGGTCTTAAGGCAAGTTTGGTATCGTTTTCGAGTAAAAATAACATGAAGAATCTATTTAACGTAGTTAAAAATAATGTTTTCATTAAAAAATACAAAGAAATACGCAAAAAAGTAAAATATACCACACTATTTTCGTCTTTAACACGCTATCACTATAAATATGCTAATATTTAGGAAAAAATAAAAATAGCACTAAAAAGCTTAGATATTCAGCTTTCTAAAAATATATACTTTTTATATGGTTTTAACCAAAATTACACATTAAAAAAATAATAATAGGTAGAGCGGTGTCGAGTTCAATACTCTCTGCGTACGTACATCTTCTTTGTTTATGAATAGAACTGCAAAATTTAACACAAGAGATAATATACCATTCATATTCTAAAGTAATTAAAATAAAGCTGATCTTGCTGTCCACATTTAAGAAAAAATAACCGCAAATTTAAGTTTGTTTTTCATATGTTTTGTATGAAAAACAAAGTTAACTTTTCAGCTTAAACTAATAACGGAATACGAATTGAACGCAATATGCAAAAACCGCACAAATACGGTCCAGAGTACTTACCGAGGAAATTTTGGTGCTATTTAACGTGAATATAGTTGTCCCATTACCTTAGCGCGTCGCCTCCCTCACCTCCATCTACAGCTCGAGGTAGATCAGTGTGCGGTAGATCATCCATTTGCTATCTTCAAGTGATCGGTCCATCTGACCGCGAAAGTTGCGCTTATTTTTCACGTGTTATGTGCTGGTTGTGAAAAATCTGCGCCATGTAGCTGGAGAGACTATTTAATAGCAAATAAAACGTCCCTAAAACGTGGATCCGAGGTGTTTTGGCATGGTTTTGAAAAACAGAAGTGGACCACGACATATCCATATCTATACTGCAATTATTGCACCATCGATGCAGAAGTTAGAGAAGTAGATGTATTCTCCTCTGTTTGGCTTTTATAATCTACGAGTAAGCCTTCGACTCTCTTGAAGCCCGGGCCGTTTAAGAACCCTTGCAGCGCTGCCAGGGCGCCTGGTGATAAATGGAGGTGCTGAGAAATTCAGTATCGAATGTCAACTATGTCCGTTCAAGTCGAAATACTCTGAGGTGTAAGACATTATACCTCCGCAACTCTTCACTAAAGCGCTGGAAAAAGACCTCCTCCTTCAAGATTATACAGTGATTGTCTTAGCATCAATGTCATCGGTAAATATTTAACACACCACCGCTTTGAAAACGACATAATGTAAAAATAACATAATTCTAGATTTCTGCAAGACCTCTCAATAATGTTGCTTCGAGACGCGTTGGACTTGGGATGAACTCGGACAAAACCAATGCCATATAATATAATCAATACATATATCATTCCTGAGCCGGTTTTCGCCGAAAGAATATCCTTGAATTTATCAAAAAGCATATATGCATACCTTCAGCAGAGATATCAGTTGGGTAAAGACAACTTGGGTTGTGAAATCACTAGAAGAGTGCAGCTTGTCTGGCAGTATTTGGGAAGTTAGGTCCTTGAGACTCCTAGCTGCAATATATTACAATGGTGTTCGATCAGTGCGTCCTTAACAAAATTATCGAGCCTAGATGTGAAACCTCGCAGTAAAACCGGCTGACCTACCAACTACATGGTCACTTAGGAGCTTCTGATCTGATCTGATCGGGATCACACTAATGGATCAAGTTATATAAGAGAAGACCAATTTACCAGACGACATAGTCTGGATGTGTGGCAAATAGAAGTAGCTGTCAGCTGATCACATCTGTAATGGAACAGAACTGCTGGGATGTGGATTAAGAAACTGATGGAAATCCGATGTAAAGGTCACGCCTCGGCAAGAGTAGACCACAAAGAATGTCCTTTAGTCAGATGGACCGATCACATGAAGATGGCAAATGGCTGATTTACCGCACACTGATTTACCTCGAGCTGTTGATGGAGGTGAGGGACGCGACGCGACGCTGGTAATGGGAAAACTATGTCCACGGCCCGGGCTTCAATTGAGTCGAAGGCTTACTCGTAGATTATAAAAGCGAAACAGAGGAGAATAGAGCTACTTCTCTGACTTCTTCATGGATGGTGCAGTAATTGCAGTATAGATGGATATGTCTTGGTCCACCCAAGCCACGGTATTTGAATTCATTACAGAACCCGACCTGTTTCGTTGGCTGGAAGGTTTGAAACGTAATGCCAGACGATTCGTAATGGTCTTTCGGGGACAGCATAGACAATAGACGTGGCTCTGTGATCGCCTAAGTTTTTGGGGCATTTTGTCTTCTGTTTTTCAAAACCATGCCAAAACACCTCGGATCCACGTTTTAGGGATGTTTTATTTGCTATTAAATAGTCTCTCCAGCTACATGGCGCAGATTTTTCACAACCAGCACATAACACGTGAAAAATAAGCGCAACTTTCGCGGTCAGATGGACCGATCACTTGAAGATAGCAAATGGATGATCTACCGCACACTGATCTACCTCGAGCTGTAGATGGAGGTGAGGGAGGCGACGCGCTAAGGTAATGGGACAACTATATTCACGTTAAATAGCACCAAAATTTCCTCGGTAAGTACTCTGGACCGTATTTGTGCGGTTTTTGCATATTGCGTTCAATTCGTATTCCGTTATTAGTTTAAGCTGAAAAGTTAACTTTGTTTTTCATACAAAACATATGAAAAACAAACTTAAATTTGCGGTTATTTTTTCTCAAATGTGGACAGCAAGATCAGCTTTATTTTAATTACTTTAGAATATGAATGGTATATTATCTCTTGTGTTAAATTTTGCAGTTCTATTCATAAACAAAGAAGATGTACGTACGCAGAGAGTATTGAACTCGACACCGCTCTACCTATTATTATTTTTTTAATGTGTAATTTTGGTTAAAACCATATAAAAAGTATATATTTTTAGAAAGCTGAATATCTAAGCTTTTTAGTGCTATTTTTATTTTTTCCTAAATATTAGCATATTTATAGTGATAGCGTGTTAAAGACGAAAATAGTGTGGTATATTTTCCTTTTTTGCGTATTTCTTTGTATTTTTTAATGAAAACATTATTTTTAACTACGTTAAATAGATTCTTCATGTTATTTTTACTCGAAAACGATACCAAACTTGCCGTATGACCTCAACTCTATCAGTGAGAATTTTTTGTTTGGTGCGCGGCGACCGTAACATTCCTCCCCTCTCACACCTGCTCCGGGGGGCGGAACTCCTGGAAACCGGGCTTTACCTACTAAGATGTACCCATAAAACATCTATGCCAAGTTTCACGCTTTAATCACAATCCGAAAGGTCTGACCCCTTACTAACCGGGGTATGTATGCAGGTGTAGAAAGGTTGGCAGGTATGAAATTGTTATTAGAAACAACAACGTATTTTGTACGTTATTTCCTCTGCACAAGGATTCGGCAAGTAAGTAGTTAATTTTTTCTGAGCTACCTCACTATCGAGTTCTAAAAACTAACAGCGCCATCTATCGCCAAACGACGATAACTCACAACAGGTGCAAAACGCCCATTGCACTCATGAATCGCGTTTAATCGCTTGCCCGATGACAGACTATAAATACGATATGGCGTATCGGCGCGTTACCGATCGCCGCGCCAACAATAAGTAAAGCGTATCGGTGATCGGCGCGCGCGCAGGTTGCGGGGCGTTTACATTATGCGCGTGGTAGAGTTCGTAAAACAAATTTGTGAGAAGATTTTTGGTGAAAGAGGGAAGGCCTTTGCCTTGGACACTGAACAGAATATATAAAAAAGGGTTAATTATTGGGAACTGCGTTAGCTAATCCCCGGCTGTTCTATGGCATTTTCCGCGTTGCTGGCTTAGAATACCATCACCCTAATTGTAACCATGGGTGTCATAAATAAAAAAGCAACACAGGGATAAATTCATTTATTAGTCGACATGAGCGTCCATTGTAAATGCAACATCTTGAACTGCTAATCCACCTACCAAGAAGGGTGAGTAACTATACCTACAAATAGCTAGAGGCCCATGACCAGCAATGTATTTTTGTGACTGTTAATGGTAATGCTAATACGATTAAGCAACAGGACTGTTCCACGTGATAAAACCACTTTCGTCTACTTACCTGTGAATAGCTAACCAGCTATGAGCATAACTTTTTATTTTCTTAATGTTTTTCTCTTTCCTTTCATCATGATCATCAAGTTCCTTTAATGGTACCAAAAATATTTACCAATAAACTGGCCTAAGATATCTAATGTGAAAGCCCCTTAAAAACCGCAGTATCGCACATCGACTCACGCGCATCTAAATCACGCGACGCGCGCATAACATTACGAGGGTGCGCGCGCTTTGGGATGCTCGCCTGAATTTTGGATGAATTTATATTCTATACATCTTTTGTACGTGTTATTGTTTCAAATGTCTTATTGGCCTCAGAATTCCTGTACTTTGCAGGTTTGTGTTCTTTTGAGTCAAAATTGTTTTGATTGATGTACGTAATTCTTTTTCTTGGTATATGAACATTCGTCTTTTAAACGTGCAATAACAAGCAAAAGTGTTTCCTCTTTTTTGCTAAAGCTGCCAAGAGTTATTCCGGTAGCCAGACCTTGTACAAAATATCTGATATCGATATGGCCCATCGGCGAGAAATAGTGCGGGAGCTGCCGCCATTAACCCGAAGGTCGCTCGCTACCGTTCCTGACTACTGGTGATAGTTACGCGGCCTAGTATGGCCAACTGTACTTGCGATATTATGGCGGTAAAAGTATTTTATCAGTGGTTTCCTCCGTCTAGCTAGCATTGTATGTTTAGTCTCTAGTTGGAAGTCTCTGTTCCGATTCCTTAGGGTGGTACCTATGACGTCATCTGACAGAAGGTCAAATGACATAATTTGGCTACCGTTCCCGACTACCGGTGATAGTTACGCGGCCTAGTATGGCCAAGTATACTCGCGATAGTAAGAGCGGTAAAAGTATTTTATCAGCGGTTGCCTCCGTGGGCTAGCTAGGGGACTAATCGCGTCTCAGGATTTGAAAGTCTCTACTTGGATTCCTGAGGGTGTTATGATGTCATCTGACAGAAGGTCGCTCGCTACCGTTCTCGACTACTGGTGATAGTTACGCGGCCTAGTATGGCCAACTGTACTCGCGATAGTAAAAGCGGTAAAAGTATTTTATCAGCGGTTGCCTGCTAGCTAGCATTGTGCGTTTTGTCTCTGAATTTGGAGGTTTCTGCTTTGATTCCTAAGGGTGGTATGATGTCTTCTGATAGAAGGTCGCTCGCTACCGTTCCCGACTACTGGTGATAGTTACGCGGCCTAGTATGGCCAACTGTACTCGCGATAATAGTGGCGGTAAAAGTATTTTATCAGTGGTTTCCTCCGTGGGCTAGCTAGCATTGTGCGTTGGGTCTCAGGATTAGGCAAGTCTCTTTTTTGATTTCTAGGGGTAATATGATACAATGTTTTGTGACAGAAGCTTGCTCGCTACCGTTCCCGACTACTGGTAATAGTTACGCGGCCTAGTATGGCCAAGAATACTCGCGATAGTAAGAGCGGTAAAAGTATTTTATCAGCGGTTGCCTCTGTGGTTTAGCTAGGGGGCTAATCCTGAGACGCCCCCTATTATTAGCCCCCTAGCTAGCATCGTCAACGGATGGATAAACTTATTTTATTTTTACATTTATTTTCAAAAACACAATAATCACTAACAGTGTTGAAAGAGTACACGGATATGAAATGCATCAGTTAGCTAGAAATCAAAGTAAATTTTTGATGTAGGTCAAACGAGTTGTTTCCTAGGTTGGTTTGAATAATAAAAAAGCATGGAAGTATGTAAATTAAACAACGATTTGTATGAAATATATATTATTAATATTTAAAAACAATCTCATTATACCTAATGCAGCATAAAAAGTTAACGTATTCTAAAGCTATGCCATCTCTGTAAAAAAAACTACGATATTTAGCATGTTCATAAAAATAAGCTAACCTTGCATGTAATGCGCCTATCAAAATACGATCAAAAGCCCTTAAAAATCCGAACGCAAAATATATCCTGTCACCACATCTCTTTGGAAAATAAAAATAAATTCACCCAAACATCTCAGGTTACATCAGATATAATTACTACTTTATTAGGTAGCGTTCCACTGGCAGCCAGCGCTATCGATTCATCTTACGAATTCAATAAAATAAAATAAAAATAAATAAAGTAAGTGACGTATCGAGCGATCGATATCCGTTGTAGATCGGAGGTGGCGTTCGGAAATCGAAAATATGGCGCGGAATTTCGTGTTGGAGATTCTGAAAAGAGAATCATACTAACATAAAACAAATACTTATGCAGATCAATCGTAAAAAATCTATTACATCAAATATTTTCCTCGTGCATGAGTTTTCATAATCCAGTACAATTTTTAAAATTGTCTCGTTTCAACTGAAAACTGTAACTATGATACATAATATGAATATTTTCATCTTTTACTACACAAAGACACAATGTTCCGATGGTGTTACGGCGACTACTATCTATCGGAATACTCTAACCTTGGATAGCAACTGTGTCCTTGGAAAGCCCAACGAACTCAAAAATGTCTAGACTAATATTTTTCCTAAATTTTAACTTAGAACTCATTTTGTCAGCTATCATAGTCATCAAAAATATCTATAGCTATGTCGCAGATAGCGCGGAAATTCATAATTTTCGTTCTTATCTGTGAGTTTGTACGATCGGGACCACCCGGGCTGCGACACGCGTTAAACTCGCGATTTACGGGCGCTAGATAGCCGGTGCAAAGGTTTGAACACGCAGCGTGCGATCCCAGGTTCGACTCCCATCGGCGATTGATGACAAAAGGCTGGCGAAAATATACGAGCTATATTTTGTAGAAATATTTGTTAGCCTTAGCAAATCGTCGTTTTGTCGATAAGTATCACCACCATAGATGCTGATTATGATGCTGATTCTATAAAAATAAAAAAAAAAATAAGTTTATTTAGTTATTCAACATTTTACCTACCTGAAGCGATGAGTACCGAAGTACTGAAGAGGACAAAAGTTTCATAAAAGACGTAACTTACAAGAGTTGTCGCAAGGACATTTGTTAGACCGATACCTCGCAGACTCGAATTCGTAGTCTTTTTGGACTATACTTATTATATATTCAGGTTCAAGTAAAAATACTACGTAGTTTGAAAATTAAAATAATACCTACAGCAGAATAATATAAAATGTGGGTAGGTTAGATAGTTGAAGTTTTAAACTTTTAAACGTCCAACAAACGAAATTTCTAAATGTCTCTAAGGTGACTAAATTTTACGGTGGCGCCCGTCACATAAACTTAACAGCTGACCAAATAAAATCGAAACGACCTCAAAAATGGGATCAAAACTCACTTGTAATTTAAAAAGCCAACCATCAAAGTCCAAATGTCGCTTCAAATCGCTGCACTGACTATAAAGATTGATTAATTCCAAACAACACCGTAAATTTTGTGGACGTTTTTAAAACGGCCCTATTTTTGACTATTACAAGGGCGTAAAGTTAAAGATTTGGAAGAATAGCTGTCGTAAAATTGTTGAAGTAAAAGTATAAAGTGAAAATTACTGTGTGGGAAAACATTCTTGTATGTGAATATAAACTGAGCGGAGTTCTGATTGAGAACATTCAGTTAAGTATCTATTAAAAGGCTTAATTTTTCTACCAACATGCGGATCATGAAAGTTTTTGTTTTGTGCATGTAGTCCAAATAAATTTTTGTTTGAATAAAAAACTTTAATGTCAAAATACCTACTTGTTGCGCCAACCCCAAATAAATTGGGATAAGGGCAGGCAGATGATGATGAAAAAACTTTAATGTCAATAGTGTAATGCTTTAGAACTAGTACTTAAAATTACAATTTGTTCGTTATGTATTCATTAGCTTTTGAATAGCTAAGATAATATTGTATGTAATAATGATCAAAAGCTATTAGAATATCAAAACGATCTTCGCATTGTCACAATTACTATTATTGATCTATGAACAAAGATCTAAGAATACCTAGGTATAGATTCAATTTATTCAAAATAGGGCATAAAATGCGTGGGGCCTTTTATATGGTCATTGGTCATTAAGTTTATAGTTTGATGATCTGTCGCCTTACTCAGTGTGAGATATGGAAGGTTGACAGTTTTAGTTCGGTTTTCTAGTTTATAACTTTGAATGTCCTTTAGAGAAATAAAACAAACTTCAATATAAGAAATTGTACTATCGCCAGCAAATACATTTATGGGATCAACTTAAAAAACCACTATAAATTGGTCCCTTAAATGAGTGGATAAAAGATTTTTGACGATAGTGGAGATATACGAAAAACATGTAAAATTTTCCACCGCAGGCAGGATTTGAAAATTTGACAAAAGAAAATTGGACCTCCCATATTCAAAAACTGGATACTATTAGTCATGGTCCTTAGCAAAAAATACTGTTTTGCTGGCACAGTTGATGCCGCTTTGCACAGTGATACTTGGGACCATTGTGAATGATTCCATCCGAGGAAATGAAAAATCCGTCCACTGGATTTCAAGATGGCGGACCTTCGTTTTTTTGTATGGCACTAAAAAAATAATTCTTCTGGAGCCCATCGTGTGGGGTATCAAATGAAAGGACTTGACGAGACAATTTCAAAAATATATCGTTTTATTACATTTCAGTTGCCCTCTTGGAAAAAAACCAAGTTACATTTTTAAAAGTAGTCAAAACATGCCAAGTTTGAGGTCCAGTAGGTACAAAATGGCTGACATATAGTCTCTTAAAAGTATGCCAAATAATCCACCATATCCTGAACTCTAACGTGACGAAAGGAATTTTGAAAATAATAAGATTAAATGTATATTTTGCAATGGAAAGTAGATCATTGGGAACTGCAGTAGGTCAGTAAGAACTGCTTGTGCGCCTCCATAAATGTTTAAAATGCAATTCTTCTCATGATTGCTTTTACACTTTAAGCTAGATTATGATGTGCCGGATCATTTTGAATGTGCGGGCACGGTTGTGCCTCCGCCAAGTCCAGTAAAAAGCGGCTTTGCCGTACCATATTTCTCTTAAAGCAGTTTCGGTCAAAGATGAGACCCCTTTAACGATACCTCCTTATCTTATCTTAATAAGCCTATAAACGATTATGTTGGATAACAATTGAAATCAGCATTTAGCAGATATAGAAGCTCTAAATGGAGTAAAATACTTACCTAAGTGTTAAGTTTAAGAATAAAAAAACAATTAACTACGTGATTCTATGTAGGTAAATACACACGTTTACCATTTAAAATTTACAACGAAACAGCATTCGTTGCAGTTTTAATTGTAGAATCTTGTTAGTGTTTAGTGTATAAATATGAAATACAATGATGCTACAGTTATTTCGTACCGACGACGTCGTGTATTGCACAGCTTTTCTGGTGGAGTGGCAAACTTGGCTGTCTTTAACAAAATATATCTTGCAAGTAGTAAGAATATGATTATTTGTTTTTGTAATTCTTTAAATACGGTCGCTCAATTACGCCATATTTGTCAATTTTGAGATATAAGGTTATTTTTCTTTGATGCTGTGTCTTTTAGTATGGGCTGTTAAATATGGCCTATTGGAACGACCATACTCTAAGTCAATATCTAGACACACGGCAGTGTGTCCGCCAAGTTCGAGCAAAAAAAGCGACACACCGGCCGTGGGTTATATTACACGAACCATTTCGGGCCAAGTTCGACCCACCTATAACTCCAAAATCTATTTTATCTACGCATATGAAATTTCTAGTATCTGTCGAGATCTACTTACTTATCTAAAATACAAAATTTCATTAATGTACCTATTGTAGGTCTTGAGATATTGACGTCAGAAAATCGCTATTTTTACTATACACTCACTGACTGACTGACTGACTGACTGACTCACTCATCAAAAACCTAGACCACTTCCAATGGTCATAATATTGACTTGAAATTTGGCATGGAGGTAGGTCTTTAGGTCAAGGTAAAGGAAAAAATCTGAAAATGGCCAAGTTTGGGTCGGTTTTAAAAATAATGAAGGTGTAAATTCATACCTTTAAGGAACTAAAACAAAAAATTTATCTATATCTTCCAATCGTCGTACCGACCTAAAATTTGTTACGAAGGTTTGTATTTAGTCAAAGTAAAGTATAAATGAGATATTTCCTTACCTAACTTAATCATAAGAAAAAAAGAAAATAAACCTTACAAAAATAAATGAAATCCCACCCAAAACATAAATGTGAAGGCTGCCAAGTTCGATAATATTGGAATGCTTCGCCTATAAAAGAAGTGAGATCTAAATAAGTACCAAGTTCCATACACAGACTTCAGTTAAAATAGTTACAGGAATGCACACTTGATTTTTCGCAGTTTGGAAATAAGAATCTACTTTCCAAACTGCGGAAAATCAAGTGTGCATTCCTGTAACTATTTTAACTGAAGTCTGTGTATGGAACTTGGTACTTATTTAGATCTCACTTCTTTTATAGGCGAAGCATTCCAATATTATCGAAACTTGGCAGCCTTCACATTTATGTTTTGGGTGGGATTTTATGTACGAAAACTCTCATTTTTTTGCGGTAGATGTAGTGTTGAGATGAGTAGTGGTGAGACTTGCTTTTTTTTCAGTTGTGTTGTATGTAATGGTATCTCATATCTTTACATAAGGCTATTTTGATCTCTCTTCATTCATACCTATACATTTAATCTAAAAGCGCTTTAGAAGTTTTATGGTCGGTCGAATTAGTAACAGATTTAAGGGAATTGAATGTTTTTTTTTTATATCCAATGTTTATTTGATGACTGTTTGGGTCCTTAAAACACAGGTTTGAAATGTTATCCAAAATATCATTGTTCGGGTGTTCGAAAACATTTATATTTAATTTAATCATTTATTGTACACAAAAACAAATGCAGGACAAATACAAAAATAAAAACGACACAGCAGGCAATACTTATTTCTAACAAGATTTTTTCTTACAGCAGGCCTACTAAAGCATTCGCAATATGGTACATAAGGCACATCCCCTTTTTACTCGACTTGGCGGGGGCACAACCGTGCCTGCAAATTCAAAATTATCCGGCACATGCTTTAAGAGTAAAAGCAATCATGAGAAGAATTGCATCTTAAACATTTATGGAGGCGCACAAGCAGTTCTTACTGACCTACTGCAGTTCCCAATGATCTACTTTACATTGCAAAATATACATTTAATCTTATTATTTTCGAAATTCCTTTCGTCACGTTAGAGTTCAGGATATGGTGGATTATTTGGCATACTTTTAAGAGACTATATGTCAGTCATTTTGTACCTACTGGACCTTAAACTTGGCATGTTTTGACTACTTTTAAAAATGTAACTTGATTTTTTTCTAAGAGGGAAACTGAAATGTATTAAAACGATATAATTTTGAAATCGTCTCGTCAAGCCCTTTCATTTGATACCCCACACGATGGGCTCCAGAAGAATTATTTTTTTAGTGCCATACAAAAAAACGAAGGTCCGCCATCTTGAAATCCAGTGGACGGATTTTTCATTTCCTCGGATGGAATCATTCACAATGGTCCCTAGTATCACTGAGCAAAGCGGCATCAACTGTGCCGGCAAAACAGCTTTCGGGTGATATTTGACCGTACCCGCTTAGACTATATGGCAAATGTCACTGTATAAAATTGCGGATGTTACAGTTTGTCATTTGTATGGTGGCTATTACAAATCTTTTACGACTGCGAGCTATACGCAGGTCTTGTGTGTTTCGATGTCAAAATGTTTTATTTTTTTATTTAAGCAGGAAGTGATACGAGTATCTGTAAGATCAAGAGAAAACATCGCCGGCAAACAAATTGATGGCCTCTCGAAATCAAATCATAACAGTTTTTGGTCACGAATCATTACTTAACCATCAACCCACTATACTCGAGACAATAGATAATAGTGTGAACATATGAACACGTATTATAGAACAATAGTCATGTTGTATCAGTTGTACCTACTCTGTTATATGAGAATTGTGGGGTGATTAGTTTTTGGTGTCTTCAAACTGTATCTAATGCGTAGCTTGTAAGATGACCTGAGTACCAGTGTACCAACAGAACCGAAATGTTATAAGTTGTTTTGCCTTCCTTTCAGTTTATCAGGAATTGACGTACAAATACTGGCATAGACTTTATATCCTACGACAAGCCACTTGTACCTATTGTACAATGTCTATCCGACATAGTAGTCAAAGTCAAAAGTGCTCAACATACTATAAAATAGTACACATTAACGGACTTTTGTTCTGGCTTTAGGCCCTAATGCTGTTACAGTTCTCGAGTACTGAAAAAGCACGAGAAACCCAAATGAGAAACCTCTTTTAAGAAAAAGAACTACATAGGTAGGAGGTTTTGAACACATTAGATAACTGCCATTAAAAATGTACATGGCGTACAAGCATCTTTCGCAAGTACTTTTTATTACACTACCGTATTACACGGAATATCTTTTCACATTTTAGTGACAAAATTCACAGTTTATAGCGTGACACGATACTGTCAGTGTGAAAATGCTATGCCAACCGTGGCGGCGTAATACAGAGTACGTAGTTTTTGCTTGTTGGCCGGAAGTCGGTAACACAATGATGATCATAGTGATGGGAAGGCAGGTTATTTTTACCTGATGCGATAAAATTTTGTGATGAGAAGGATCCACGTTTTAGCAGTCCACTATGGGCAGTCTCTTTATCTATAAAAGTTCGGTTGAAGCTACGTTTTTAAACGGTCTATAAGTTTGAGACTTGAATCTCCGCGGAAAGAGCCTCAGAGTCCAGCCCATTACCTTGCTGTTTTCCGGTACCTAATAGGTTTTGGATAATGCAATTCCTTTTCGGGCTTCTTGATGCGTTTCTTCCGTCTTTAACTCTGTCTCACCTTTATCACTCCAATCTAGATCTCGAACGAAGCCATGAACTTACATACTTTTATTCTATTTATTTTATTTTGATCCAGTCATGTTCCACTGCAAGGCAAAGGCCTTCCTCTCCTTCTTCCACTTTTCTCTATCTTGGGCCACCAGTTTTGTGCATAGATATAAACTTAGGGACATCGATAAAAATATAATCCAGAAATCTAATCTACATCTCGAACGAAGCCATGAACTTACGTAAATCGATAAAATTATCCACAACCGCATCACGTCACTAGAAAGCATTACAATAGTATTACAAAGTGATCGATTGCAAAGTCGATCATTCAGCGAGCGTTTAGCCGTCATTTAGCCATGATGGATCTGTTGCTACCATTTACATCGATGCTAATATCGATCTATGACGTGTATCATTGTGTACAGTATAGAGATGGTGATAAGGATACGAATTGTTGACATTATTTTGATCGATCGGTGATCGGATTTTAATGTAAACGATTTTAAAAGAGTGAAGTTTAGATTTATTTTCTGTTTTTCGATTAGATAAACTCGATTCTATGTAACCGTCTAAATTCGTCAACTAACAATGTACCTGCAAATAGTGCTGTCAGTTTTAGTTACACTAGTATAATTGTATAAATATAACTATCACCCATTCTTTTCTGAATCGTAAAGTGACATCGCTATTTATTATAGTCAGCTGTATTAGATATTTTTTTTTGTTTGAGACACCAAGTCGTCCAACGAAGTGAACCCTGGTGTCAGTATTTTTACGTATCAGATATTGGGTCTAGTATCTACTCTTTTGTGTTTTTATAATGCTGTTTAAATGATGATAGGTAAAACTACTTATCTGTTATATTTTCAGAACCATTTGTCATCGACCTGCGACTGACGTAAATTAAACCGACAAAAAAAAAATTAAACAAAGTAAAATTTAAAAAGTACTGCCTGAAGATGGTGTAACGAAACCGGTCGCATTATAATTTAAATAAATAGAATATTAGTGGAACTAGTGTAAAAAGTTTTTAATTTACCTAAAATATGGAGTTCCATCAAGAAATCGCAACACGAAGTGTAAAATAATTAAACAAAGCTTCACTAATCAGAATTCGAACCTGCGACCTTAGTTCGCGCGAGCTGTCAAAGTGTCCTTACTAACCGGGACATCCTGCAATTATGATTTAGAAACCCTTGTCAGAGTCAAAAGCAAACTTGACAATGTGGAAAAACAGAATTATGTTGAAATCGGGTGCGCAGTAGCTTTAACTGATTAAGGGTTCTGCATAGCACTAATGACAAAATTTTTCTAAAAAATTTAGTCCTGTCTTAGGCTGAGAATCCACCAGAGCTGTGCGAGGTAGCTAAGCGAAATAATCCACCAATAGAATCACTTCATTGAGCGAGGCTAGGAAAATGAAGTGATTCTATTGGTGGATTTTTTCCTCGTACACCGCTTAGCTACCTCGCACAGCTCTGGTGGATTCTCACCCTTTTCGGAAGGAAACAAATGATTGCCGTGGATTTCCGGTCAAGGATATTGCCTAAAAAGGCTAACTAAGGAAGTGCCATATTAGCATCAAGTTTATCACAACTTCTTCCAGAGCTAATCTGAGGTGCTAAGTATTGCAAGTAGCAAATAGAAAATCTGTGAACGATTTGTCATATTACAGAGTTGTTTAAGCACAAACCAATATTTTTTCCAAAAACAGGCTTTGTTTGTAGATGACTTTAAGATATAATACTGATTTGGACAATATAATGCTGTAAGAGACTTTTTCTGCTTTAAGTTCTATTTATCATTTAAAACGGAACTCTATTTCATAAATTATTCAAATATATTCAAAATTGGGCGCCAAGCGCGCGCGTCAAACAAAAACGAGCACGGCACAGTTTTGTTTGTGTGAAATTCTGAGGCAAATCGTCGAATGCCATGTTTTTAGGGTGCCGTACCTAAAGGGTGGAAACCTTTATACCTAAGTAAACTGTAACGAAAGCAGTTCTTCGATAGATATCTACGTCAAATGTATGAGGAGTAATAGAGGTTCAATAGTGTTGTCACTGGCTTTTGATACTGATGGACAGAGAGGTTGTGTTCTTGCTACTACTATCCGTCCTAACTTTTTAGGCGCACTCTATAGCTTGCTTTTATTAAAAAAAAAAAACTAAAAGCTAAGGTGAAAACAGAACCCTATCACTAAGACTTCGCTGTCTGTCCGTTTGTCACTAGGCTGTATTTCAGAAACCGTAATAGGTACATAGAGCGTTGAAATAAACCAAATACCTCAACAAACGTGATGTTTATTCAATTTTAAAACAAAATACGGCACCCTTCGTGCGCAAGTCTGACTCGCACTTGGCCAATTTTTTTTAATGAATATTCATCACATAACTCTATGCCCCGTGTTTGTTCGGAGCAAACTAAGACAATATGAGGTGAGAGGCCAAGTTACACAAACTGTTTTTGGGGTGTTCGTAACTAGCTATTGAGAAAAAAAAGTCTAGACGAATAAGGTTATGCAGTTTATGCTAGAAATATTATTAACTAAGTATTCATTTGCATTCACTTTATTAGACAATGTACGTATTTTTAGCAATTACGGTAATTTTAGTTTGAATAGGTATCTATTGTGGAAAGGTGCTTTAGGTATCCTGAAAAAATATCTAAATCAGTTTAGAAATAATCTCAAAAAGTAATAAATTATGTATCAGGTATCAACAATGGATCCTATCTGAAAATAACCAACGTATGGACCGTCAATTTTGACCCCTAAACTAGACAATCATCTAGATAGAACAGGGAGTCAGATAAGTAGATTGAATGAGCAGAATTTTATTCTCATTTTTATAGACACGTCACACATGTAAAACAATACGATTATTGCTTTCTGAACTTGTTGTTCGGTATTGTTTGAAATCTCTAAAACCCGGTGACCTATGGCAATCGGTTATGTTTCCCGGTGATAATAAACTATTGCAAGTACTGGTTAGCTTCTTTGGTGGTAATCTCTTTGTAATTTTGCAGGTAATTAAAATTACCAATTATTTTCTACCAAAAAAAATTAAAAGTCGGATATATTTCTAGACAGTCCGCCTATGAATCTGTTCCAGTTTCCCCAACGAAAATAGGTCGACACTATATAATACGCCGTCATTAAATTCTGGCTTGTCTGGTATGACATCAAAGATTGTCCGCGTGAGTTATCATTTCCATACTATCTGAAGCAAGTATTGTTGCGAACAAATTTTGGCACAACTGTACATTTAATTACACATTTGGATAAAAATACTTATTTTGTAGTAGGTAATAAAGATAACCTACAACAATTCACCATCCAATTCCTACGAAGTTTCTCCCCGCATAGTTCCAAAATTATGTCCCGAACATTTCTCACTGCAACCTCCGTAGCATTAGCCGCATATTGCACCCGACTGCATTGTATGCAAATATCGTACGTGTTCATTTCAACAAAAAATAAACGAAAACCAACGAGAAGTTCACTACCGAATCGCTCGAGAGGCATTTTACTTTATATTATCTCAAAAACATAACACGAATGGGGGACAAAATGTCCTGCGGATGCGCTCCTCGTTTTTTCGAGGTGCTAAGTCACGTTTTAAAACTGTACTTTTGTTTTGTTTTTAGTTTAAAGGTTTACTTTTGATAGCCAACTTTAATAGAGAGTTTTTGTTTGGTAAAACTTTACAGCAATCAAACCTCTTACTATCCTTTTTTTTAAACAGTGGTGCAAGGTTTCTATACCTCCTTTCACATATCTTTTTGGATCAGCTGATTAATGTTCTAAGTGTTTTCTAATGTGTATAGAAAGTCAGAATAGTATTCTGTCAGGTAAAAGCTACATTTCTAGCTCATACACTTGTACAAGTACAATTTCAGCATATTTCTTTCGTATTCATTATTTTTTTGAGTCTACTAGCTGATATTGCTGCATTTGATTTAGTGTTATGGTGCAATAAATATGATTCAAAATAATAACGAAAACTACTTTTTTCTATTCACACGAGCAAGACCTTTCACCTAACGGAAGAAGAGAAAAAAAAAACAAAGAAACTGTCCCCTTAATAGTGTGAATAGCGTATATCACAGCACAATAAAACACCCACGACCAGTCACCTTTATGGTGTCATCCTACATGCCAAAGCGATGACACTTTTACGGTGATGGCTGTGGTTCTCCACGTGGAATGTACTGACGAGCAGATCTGATGCATTCAGACTAAATTCGTAATGCAAGGTAGCTAATCTTTAAGATGATCTTTTTTGGTAGGAGTTTGAAATACTTGTTAAAAAATGCTTATTTTCACCTTATACTTATAATTATAATCACAACCATAATAGCCACACCAGTCCACTGCTGGACATGGGCCTCCCCCGTCGGAGGGCACGTATTGCCATACTCACCACGCTTGGCAGGCGGACGGTGAGCGCAGTGCAAGATGCTGCATTTACAGGGAACGCTGCTGCCCATTCCCTGGACAAATATCCTTTAGTCGCTTTTGTGTCGTGTCGTACACCTACGGGTAGGACTGAGGTGATGCTATTCTAAGCTGGCATCACTCGGCTTACAAAACAACGAATAAAGCTCCCATACAAATTTAGTTAATTTTGTATGGGAGGTCCAATAATTTAGAATAGCGTGACCAGTCCAAGTGTACCTTCAGAGCAATAAAATTCATGGCAACTTGATAAACGTTCGCCCGTTTACCTATCCCTCTATCAAACCAACAGTAAATCACTTTCCCAATAGATGGCGCTTAGATTCTTCTGCACTATGCGGAACTTCAATACACATGGACGATCTTATAGACGCCACTAAAGTCCCTTTAGTGTTGATCCGTTATGGACTTTACAGAAATCGGGTGTAAGAGACGGTGTAACAATACAAGGTATACTTTTAAAATACAAAGTTAGTCGTTTGCAAACATTCATGAAACTGAAAAACTTTTGCTATGGAGTCTGCCTAGCCTGGCAAAAAAGTCGTGTTGCTTTAGAAAGTCAGTTGACTTATGGGGAATTAGGTAGAGAACATAGTTTTTTTTTTCTTGTTCACCAACATAGCCTTCATAGAAAAAGTTATTCAGTTTCATGGTCTGATCATGTCAGGTCAGAGTTGGTTAGGTTTGGTCAGAGTTGGCCATAACTAAGGTCTGGGAGCATATTTGTTATGAAAATTATCTATACCCTGTCCAATTACACCCGGTATGCTATGTAGCTTTGCTTCAATATTACAGTTAAGGGCGCGATAAAATTGAAATAGAATGTGTGTCCACAATAGAGGAACGTAAATACGTAAAAGTAACGGATTCCTTGTACCTTACATGCCACACGAAATTTTCTCACAGTGGTCAAAACTAAATCTTTGTTATTTAAAAAAATACTGCACTTGCTGTCTATGTGTTTGAGATTATTAGATTCATTTGTAGTGCTGTATCTAATCTAAGTACTATACCATTCCATACCATATGTTTTAGTCCAGAAGTGCTGTGACGAAACAAAAAGCTTTTTAAGTTAAGTTGTTCGCGCCACAAGCGTAAGCGGAGCGTGCAGCGGCGCGTCACGGCTTTTACCCGCGCCAAATATGAGCGGAAAAGTATAAATATGCTTACACTTACCTACTCGAGAATTTTCAATTTGTAAGGCTGTTTATTTTGTCAGGTGTTAAATATTCATTCAAGTTTTTTGCTAGTTTAATGTGGCGCTTTCCTTTTTTGCTGTGCTTTGCTCTATCTGGGATTAGGTATCTATTATGCTTTTTGTACTTTTTTCTCGCTAAAAGCGTAAGCGGAGCGTGCAGCGGCACGTCACGGCCTTTACCTGCGCCAAATATGAGCGGAAAAGTATAAATGTACTCAGAGTTACTTCAGAATTTTCAATTTGTAAGGCGATTTATTTTGTTGGCGATAAGTGTGAGGTGTTGAAGTTTAAGTTTTTTGCTAGTACAAAGTGGCGTTTAGATATTTGCTGTAGTTTGCTCTATCTATCTATAATAGCTTGATTCTATTTTCGTCTTTATATTTAATTTGTAAAACATTTAACGTTATACACTTTAAACTCGTTTCCAAACAATAGTTCCTCAGTTTGGCACCCAAAGTTCTCAATTCACAGACATAGCTGCGGCGTTTTCCAAAATTGCTGTTGATATGATACACTTCGTCCGGTATGGCAGGCCCTGGTTTAAAGATGTTCATACCTGGGACATTTTAAAAACTAGTGCACGTAGTATAGTGAGAACCAGAACAACCAATTTAAAGTTACACCTGTTTACCTAAAGCCTCAAAAATTAATGTCTAAATATTGACCCAGCGGTGGGATGACAAATTTCTATGTCGGAACATTGAGAACTGTCGCTCAGGCCAGTGCGCATACGCATGCTGGGAACAATGGGCTCTCAGCCAATCGATTTTAGGGTTCCGTAAAAGAGAGCTTTATTTTTTTTCCATGTGCTGGAAAATTTGCAAAATTAGTACTGCCAACGCTACTACCAACTGGGCTACGGCGGTTATTGCCTAGCCTGCAAAATAAGCAAGTATATCTTGGCCACTGGCTGGGCTCCAGGGATGGTATCGCAAGTTTTCCAAAAATTATATATTAAGTACTTCTGCGAAATAAGCAATTGTATATCTTGGCCACTGGCTGGGCTCCAGGGATGGTATCGCAAGTTTTCCAAAAATTATATATTAAGTACTTCTTCATAGGGAAGGCGCCACAACAATTAAAGCAAACTTAGAGACGCACTCTTAGGTCCATCAACAACCAAAACCAAGTTTTGAAACTCTGATAAGGACTAGAAAATATATAGCAAGAAGAGACGAAATGAAATAAAAGCGAACAAAACAGCTCAAAGTATTTAAGTCTTTGTAAGTAGCTATTATATAAACTTAAATTTCAGTTATTGATCATCATTTGTATCAAAAAGTTGGCTTTGAAAATTTTATATCAAATCTATCTAATAACAAAGATGGCATATAATAAGCGCTACGGGTCCTAACATCTTTCAACCTGACACACACTTCACCGCCTTTAAAACTCACGTGTGCAAAACCGTTAGGGTCAAGCCAGACTCGTCCGGTCGTCAATGGTGACATTGCTATGGTTTACAGCCTAGACTTGTAGTCCAGTATGGCTGGAATTATTTTGAGGGCATACCTTGCAAAAAAATTATTTTTTGTATTATTGTGTCATGTGTGTCTGTAAAGCACATAATAACATTTTGTGTACTTTTTTTACGCTTGCGTACATTTTCGATTCTATCTCTGTGTGTTTCTTTATGTTGTTACGTAGTTATTTTACAATAACTGTTATTTTAAAATTTGAACGCATCGTTTGCCAGCTAGTTATCAAATTTTTGAACGCGTCCGTATCTTCGTTTGACAGATCGCTAAGTGTTGCCATTTTCCACTTATAATTCCTCTTCTCTTTTGCAGAAGATTTTACATTTTTTTAATTCATTTGAGTTCGAATTGATTAGTTCTATTGATTATCTATAATACTTCAGTTTTGTTGATAACATGGATAGATATTCTTATTTTTTCCGTGGTGTCCAGCAAGAATACCGTTAAAGTTTGAGTGAATTTGTAATTCACAATTTGGTGGATTTTTGTTATGTAGGCAACATTTCTTAATGTGAGACGAGTGACGCTGTTTCGTCACTTTTACGAAAACGGTCCGTGCAAGGACCCAAATTTAATTTGTTTCTATCGTATATTCGGTGAGTTAATATTCAGATTTACACTTGAAAGTGCTTTTCCCATATTTCCCCGTCAATCTCAGTGTTTATTTTTCAGATTTGGATTCTTTTAATTCTTCCACCGAACGTGGCAACGGGCGGGCCTTGTGCTTTGCATGCACGGCAATATATATTTGCCACTGGTAAGTTGTCATTTTGATTTCACACATAAATGTGCCTTTTCTACTTTCCCACGTCATCGTGTACTTTTATTTCAGATATAAACTCGATTCTATGTAAATCAGCGCTCGCGCACACCTCGTCGCTTTTAGTCGTCGTGGACGAGATTTTCTTTCATCCTCCGAAAGGTATCTATTCATGTTATTAAGTAACTGCTAATTATTTCAAAGTAGATTTCCACCTTGCATAAGTTAGGTTATGTACCACATGCAATTTTGAAAAGCTATCTTGCACACCCTCCATGTTTTACATCGTCGCACAGCACAAGCTAATCGCATTTGTTGATTCAAAATTTGGCACATATCATTTTAAGTGTTTTTGCTTATTATCATTTTTATCAAAACTGCTGTGTCATAGACCGCCATGATAATATTTTCAATCATGGGTTTGTATGAATGTCATGCTACAGCTTGTGTTCCATGCTATCCCTTTCAGGAGGTTCACGGTGAGGGCATTCTCTATGTGAGGGCTACAAACGTCCCACACCAGGTCACCCAACATTCAACGAGTCCGAGTCAGGTCCGGTGATAGGTTCCGCTGGCCGGCCTTCTCCAAAACAAGTAGGATTGTTTTATTTTCTTCGTTCCAGTCAGGTCGTGACTGGTGGCGCCCTTTTATTAAACTAACTTAAATTATTTAAATTTCTAAAATAATTTTACCGAACAAGTGCTAAATTTACCTTGTCACCCCGACCCCTTACAGTATACCTACTGAGTCTAGCTGGCAATCTTAGGTATCAATCAATTGTTTATGTTAAAATATAGTTAAGAAGATTTAAACCCTTAATCCGACACTTCAGGAAAATAATATGTTAAATTGGTAATTAACCCTGAAACGGGCGCGTGTCAAATTTCCATATGTTAAATTTGTAAGTAGTGAATCTTGTGATTTCTTCTCATAATATAATAATAAACTTGTGAAAAGGGATATCCTTATTTTTATTTATTACAAAATACTTTTGTAACATTGTCACCTCAAACGTGGGGCCACGACTTGGTAAAATTGTTGTGTCTGTGTTTGTTAGCTACGGCAAAGCACTTGTTCGGTATTTAGTTAAGCGGCTTATATTAAAAAAAAAAAACACGTTTATTAGTATCCAGAAAATAGTAATAATTATATTTAACCTGTGTTTGTAATAATATTGCACTACCGTGACATTTGTACGTTGGTATATTGGTTTTCTTTGAATATGTTTAAAAAAACAATACTTATTTCGGAAATTTGTTTGTGTCCTGATTCTTAAGTGTATATTCTACTGCTCTTAATTTGAATATTTTTTCAAATTCTCTCTTTTGACACTATTATATTAGTGTACGTATATTTAAGTTTTCTGGTTATATTGTACTGCCAGGTAGACTCGGACTCAGTTTATCGTCTGCTTGTTCATTATTTTGTATTGATAATGGAACGGCCTATCGCTTACCATCTTTTGCGTAAAGAAGAATTAATTTATGAAGTCGAAATTCGTGATGCCACCCCCGGAAGTACTAATGATGAGTTACGTGTTCAGATACGCGATTTAGCGCGTGATATACCAGCTGACGAGATTGCGGAAACCACCCGTGATGCTAATGCCGAATTAGACGTTATAGCTAATAAACTATCCGAACTTTCTACCAGTCTGAATGAGAAAACTCTCTCATTTAAAACACTCAACAAGCTGCGCGCTATAGCACATCACGTCTTCCACAGATTCTCCCGTGTCCTTGATTCAGAACCTACTAAGAACAAGAAATCTGAGATAAACCTTAAATTAAATCAAATTTTGACCATATTAGACGCGCGGTACAAAACTTTCAAAACTTCTTTTATGAAGACTCGGAAAACCCTCCTTTAAACCAAACTGTGCTGCAGTGTGGTTGCAGCTCAGAAAAAGCGATCGAGAGATTAAAACTAAAATATGATGGGCGTTCGTGTATTCGAACTTTCCTCTTGCGTTTGGAAGAATTATGCGAAACGCGTAATATCTCTGAACAACGACTGTTCCAAGGCGCTGCCGAATTGTTTGTTGACGATGCATTAACGTGGTATCGTAGTGTGAAGCCGTCGTTAATGGACTGGTCCAGCTTAAAGTCTTTGTTGTTGAAGGAGTATTCACAGATTGATTTTGACGATCGTCTTCTTCGTGAGATTCGGGAACGTACCCAAGGGACAGATGAATCAGTTTCTCTGTACATAGCTGTCATGCATAATTATTTCAATTTATTGACAAATCAAATACCAGAAGAGGAAAAGGTTAAAATAATACGCTTTAATCTCAAACCCCAGATATCGTCTGCTTTAGCACTGGAAGAGTTTTCTTCGACATCTGATCTAAAAGAAAAGTGTAAGCTTGTAGAATATAATCTCTCTCGAGCTGCCGATTATAAAGAACCCTCAAAAGCTAATAAATCTACTTTGGCTCCGGACCTGGCGTATAGGCCATTCAAATCAAATACTCTTCCACGTGTAGAAGCAATCGATTCTCGTACGGTTTTTTGTGTGCGTTGCCGTATCTCCGGACATACTTTAACTCAGTGCCCATCCAAAGAGTTGGTTTGTTTTTCATGCGGTAACAAAGGTTTTACCCGTACTAATTGTCCCATCTGCATAAAGGAAGCTTCGTCCCGGGTAGCAAACCCAAAAAACTAGATAAATCGAACCGCACCTCATATCAACATCCCAATTTTGATGCCAAGGATTGGGGTGAGTATCTGAACCGTTTAAGGGTTTTCTTTTCCTCTTATAATGTAGCTGCGGTTCGAAGTAATTTTTGGAATATGAAGAACGGCCTCTCCTCATTGTGAGTATATACAATGAAGAATGTTATGGCTTGTTGGATTCGGGCGCGGATTTGTCGGTTTTAGGTGGTTCGGCTGGAGATAGGTTTTTACATGCAGGTGCTCAGCTTCACCTAGTCATGATGTACCTTATGTTTCTACAGCGAATAACTCCCGATCTGAAGTTCGTGGGTATGTGTTGTTACCTGTTCAAATGAATTCTGTTACGAAGGTAATAAAATTTCATTTAGTTCCCGACATAGAAGCGCCTATGATATTAGGCATGAATTTCTGGAAGGCTTTTGATTTAGCATCTAAAATTTTTAAGGGTTTGCCGCTTGTGGATACACGGGCCCCTTGGGAAAGATTTCGGAAATACGATGTCTCCATGCTTTTGAAAATTTGACAACAACAGAGCGCTTGATGGCCGAAGAGGTTATCAGCCAATTCGAGGAAATTTCCTTCGAAAAAAGGTTTAGGTCGGACGAGTCTTCTTACACATAAAATTGATACGGGAATACTCAACCGATTAAACAACGATTTTATAATATGTCACCGGAACGGTTAAAGGAGCTTAATCGACAGTTAGACGAAATGTTAGAGATGGGAGTGGTTGAACCAAGTTCGAGTGCTTGGAATAGTCCGATTCTTTTCGCACCAAAACCGAATAATGAACTTAGATTCTGTTTGGACAGTCGTAAAGTGAACGAGGTGAGTAAAGGCGATGCTTATCCTTTGCCATATATTTCTCATATTTTAGATCAACTTCGAGATGCTAAATACCTTTCATCGATCGATTTGAAATCAGCATTTTGGCAAATAGGTTTGGATCCTGCTTCACGTGAAAAAACCGCTTTTACAGTTCCAGGCCGCGGTTTATACCAATTTGTTGTTATGTGCTTTGGACTAAAGGGGGCGCCTGCAACTCAGCAACGTCTTATGGACATGATTTTTGGTCCAGAATTTGGAAACAAAGTATTCGTCTATCTTGATGATATTATTGTAGTGAGTTCTACTTTTGATGAACACATTTCTCTATTGAAAAAAGTTTGCGATCGTTTGAAAATGGCGAATTTAACCATTAATCTCAAAAAATCATGTTTCTTTCGCAAAGAGCTGAAGTATTTAGGCTATATTGTTGATGAGCGTGGTTTGCGGACGGATCCTTCCAAAGTTCAAAGTATTGTAGACTACCCTACACCCACTAATCGTAAAGAGGTTAAAATGTTTTTGGGTACCGCTTCGTATTACCGTCGATTTATTAAAGATTTTAGTTACCTTGCCGCACCGTTAAACGCGCTCACTAGCACAAAAAAAAAAGCTCCGCCTTTTGTTTGGACGGAAGCTGCGGAAAAGTCTTTTACAGATTTGAAGGCTGCTTTGGTATCAGCTCCAGTATTGTCTTGCCCAGATTTCCAGAAACCATTTTCCGTCCATTGTGATGCCTCCAACTACGGAATAGCAGGAACTTTGACTCAACTATCGGATGACGGTGTAGAGCACCCTGTAGCGTTTGCGAGTCGTTCTCTGAATAAAGCTGAGCGTAATTATTCAGTAACGGAAAGAGAAGCCCTGGCCGTGGTGTATGCGGTGGAACATTTTCGTCCATATTTAGAAGGAGGGTTACGTTTTAAAGTTGTTACAGATCATTCAAGCCTCAAATGGTTTTTTAATCTCAGTAATCCCTCAGGTCGTTTGGCCAGATGGGGCTGTCGCTTGTCACCTTATGACTTTGTTATAGAACATCGCAAAGGTAAGGATAATGTGGTTCCTGACGCACTTTCGCGTGCTGTACCAGTTTTGGAGATACGTAAAGCTCAAGGTGATCCCTGGTATAACAGGATTGTGAACAGGTGTAAACAGTTTCCCCAATCGTGTCCAAACTTTCTGATTAAAGAGGACAAATTATTTCGGTTTTCGAAAACCACAAATACAGATAGTGGTTATAATTGGAAGGAAGTAGTCCCTGCAAACGCTCGTGATGTAATTTTGCAGGAACAACACGGCGGTGATTTAGCGCCGCACTTTGGAGTCTTTAAGACATACAGGCGCTTGGCTTTGCGCTATTTCTGGCCGAAAATGTATCAGGATGTCGTCAAGTTTGTTAAAAATTGTGATATTTGCTCTGCGTACAAAGGTTCTCAAGACTCCACTCCCGGATTCATGGGTGATCCAAAAGTCTGTACCAGACCTTTTGAGACCATCAGTGTCGATTTGGTAGGGCCGATGCCCCGTTCTCGTTCGGGTTTTACTTTCATCCTTGTAGTGGTCTGTTGTTTTACCAAATATTGCTTGATTTTTCCTTTACGTCGAGCAACTGGGAAAAATATTGTCAAACACTTGGAGAATGATGTGTTTCTCACGCATGGGGTCCCACGTACGGTGGTATTGGATAACGGTACGCAATTCACCGGTTGTGAGCTCCAAGCTTTATTTGCGAAATACAACATCCCACAAGTGCATTTTACTCCCAAATATTGTCCACAGGTAAATACAGTCGAACGTTATAATCGCACTCTTGTCACAGCTCTTTCCATCCTCGTACAGAATGACCATCGTTCCTGGGATCTTCATTTGCCTAGAATTCAGTTCGCCATGAACACGTCTGTGAATGAAACCACACGCTATAGCCCATATTTTCTTGTCCACGGCAGAGAGGCTGTTCTGTGTGGTTCCATTTATGGTAACCAAACTACATCCGAACTGGTTTTATCCTGTAGCTCGCGTGATGAATTTGCATCAAGGCTAGGTTGTTTGAAGGATACGTTTCCTAAAGTTCAGGATGCGTTAAAAAAGGCCCATTTTAGGAGTAGAAGGTTTTATAATAGCTCGCGTAGGCATCTAGAATTCGATATTGGAGATGTTGTGTGGAAAGGACCTTCCCATTAAGCGATGCGTCAAAGTTTTTTACTGCAAAACTTGCGCCAAAATTTCAAAAGTGCAGGGTCGTTAAGAAATTGAGTCCACTGGTGTACGAGTTGATAGATGTTTCCAGCAATAAGCCTTTAGGCCGTTGGCACGTGAAAGATTTAAAGACTGCTTAAAAAAAGTAGGTATTTCTTTTCCCCTTTTCCACTGATTTAGGTGGACTGTTTCATACTCGTCCGGACTGCAGAGAGTATTTTGGTTTGTAACATCTGTCCTGACGTTTGGCTATTTTGGGTTTGGTTACTGGCAGAAGAGTATTTGTTAAAGAAGGAAGGAAGTGTATCACCCGGACTGTAGAGAATATAATGGAATGAGAAGATCTGTCCTGGTTGTTGGTTTCGTATTTTGGTTTGGAATCACTGTTGAAGGCATATTTTTTTTTCTTTTCCCTTTTCACAGGATAGGTTAGTTTAGTAGGCTAGGTAGTAGCCACTGTGTCATTATTCTATTTCCCTTGTTTAGCTTAGCTGAGTTTTTGTTGCTTCAGGAGCGGTCACCTAACTCCTTTCAAAAATAAGCCTTATAGCTAGACAATAACTCTTTGATATATTTTTTATAATTAGTAGCTTCAATTAAGTTTGCGTCACTTTTGGAGCGGTCTCTAACTCCGTCCAAAAACAAGCCTCATAGAAAGACACAAACTTTTAACAATTTTGAACTTTCAATCATATATCGTAGTAGGAGCGGTCCCTAACTCCGTATAAAAATAAGCCTCATAGAAGACACTCACTTTAAATTTTCAAACAAATATCATAATAGGAGCGGTCCCTAACTCCGTATAAAAATAAGCCTTATAGAAGACACAAATTTTGAATTTTCGGACATCATAACGTAATAGGAGCGGTCCCTAACTCCATATAAAAATAAGCCATATAGCAATTTTGTAACTAAAATACAGGTAGTTGTTTAATTATACTATAGATGTAACCTTTTATATTAACTGATATTTTGAAGGTCGTTTGTTTGTTTGTTCTTTTTTCCTTTAAGGTAGGTTGAGACGTGTTTGTCTGGTTTTGGTTTGGTTTGGTTTTTTTTATCGACTGGTATTTTCTCTGGTTTATGTTTAAATGAGCTGGAGGGCCAGCTCGAATTTTCCTTTTTCTTGGAAAATTCTTGTGGGTAGGGGTATTGTTACGTAGTTATTTTACAATAACTGTTATTTTAAAATTTGAACGCATCGTTTGCCAGCTAGTTATCAAATTTTTGAACGCGTCCGTATCTTCGTTTGACAGATCGCTAAGTGTTGCCATTTTCCACTTATAATTCCTCTTCTCTTTTGCAGAAGATTTTACATTTTTTTAATTCATTTGAGTTCGAATTGATTAGTTCTATTGATTATCTATAATACTTCAGTTTTGTTGATAACATGGATAGATATTCTTATTTTTCCGTGGTGTCCAGCAAGAATACCGTTAAAGTTTGAGTGAATTTGTAATTCACAATTTGGTGGATTTTTGTTATGTAGGCAACATTTCTTAATGTGAGACGAGTGACGCTGTTTCGTCACTTTTACGAAAACGGTCCGTGCAAGGACCCAAATTTAATTTGTTTCTATCGTATATTCGGTGAGTTAATATTCAGATTTACACTTGAAAGTGCTTTTCCCATATTTCCCCACGTCAATCTCAGTGTTTATTTTTCAGATTTGGATTCTTTTTAATTCTTCCACCGAACGTGGCAACGGGCGGGCCTTGTGCTTTGCATGCACGGCAATATATATTTGCCACTGGTAAGTTGTCATTTTGATTTCACACATAAATGTGCCTTTTCTACTTTCCCACGTCATCGTGTACTTTTATTTCAGATATAAACTCGATTCTATGTAAATCAGCGCTCGCGCACACCTCGTCGCTTTTAGTCGTCGTGGACGAGATTTTCTTTCATCCTCCGAAAGGTATCTATTCATGTTATTAAGTAACTGCTAATTATTTCAAAGTAGATTTCCACCTTGCATAAGTTAGGTTATGTACCACATGCAATTTTGAAAAGCTATCTTGCACACCCTCCATGTTTTTACATCGTCGCACAGCACAAGCTAATCGCATTTGTTGATTCAAAATTTGGCACATATCATTTTAAGTGTTTTTGCTTATTATCATTTTTATCAAAACTGCTGTGTCATAGACCGCCATGATAATATTTTCAATCATGGGTTTGTATGAATGTCATGCTACAGCTTGTGTTCCATGCTATCCCTTTCAGGAGGTTCACGGTGAGGGCATTCTCTATGTGAGGGCTACAAACGTCCCACACCAGGTCACCCAACATTCAACGAGTCCGAGTCAGGTCCGGTGATAGGTTCCGCTGGCCGGCCTTCTCCAAAACAAGTAGGATTGTTTTATTTTCTTCGTTCCAGTCAGGTCGTGACTGGTGGCGCCCTTTTATTAAACTAACTTAAATTATTTAAATTTCTAAAATAATTTTACCGAACAAGTGCTAAATTTACCTTGTCACCCCGACCCCTTACAGTATACCTACTGAGTCTAGCTGGCAATCTTAGGTATCAATCAATTGTTTATGTTAAAATATAGTTAAGAAGATTTAAACCCTTAATCCGACACTTCAGGAAAATAATATGTTAAATTGGTAATTAACCCTGAAACGGGCGCGTGTCAAATTTCCATATGTTAAATTTGTAAGTAGTGAATCTTGTGATTTCTTCTCATAATATAATAATAAACTTGTGAAAAGGGATATCCTTATTTTTATTTATTACAAAATACTTTTGTAACAATGTTTGTGTGTTAATTGAGTGCCGTGTGGTGCTGGCTTAAATCAGCATTGCCCCATATCTTTACCGTAGGTGTCGTACGAAGCGATTACTGAATTTGATGTGTATTACAATTTTAGGCGGCAGGCTGACAACCAGTCACTATGCTGATAACGCACAGTTTTTTGAATTACCCTCAAATTTTTGTCAACCGTGACGTAAATGTCCGTTTTTACATCCATTTACTTACACTCTGCCTACGGATGTATGTGTGTAAGTTAATCCAAACCGTGTGAGGCGTCCAATACAGGACCCCTTATGTGTGGTTAACACTGTTTTGACAACTGTCATCACACACGACCGTTAATTTAAAATTCGAAAATGTAACAAAGCTGTCTCTGCGACAGTTTATACAGTGTAACATCCCAGTTTGATTAATTTTTATCCACAAAGTGTGATGATACCATTATACCTACAATTACGTAAAATAATAAATTGCGTTTGACCAATGGTCCAGTCCAGAGACTTATATCTTCCAGACATAAATTACTTTAACATTTTTGAAACAAGCAAACTTAAACATACTGGGCTATTGAGGTGCGAAAACTTCCAGACAACCTGTGAGAAAGCGTCGCAAATGTGTTCGAAGCAGTAAAACTGGCCAGCGTTTAAATCTTGCTTTGGGATTTAGGATGAGTGCTAGCAATAAAATAACTATAAGTTGGGGTTTGTTTCTGTTGAGCAAATAAATCTTACGGTCTCGGACGCACTACGGTAAATTGACGTTCTTGCACCATTTCGCAGGCTAAGATTGAGCCGCGGTAGTCCAGTTGTGCCGTGTGGTGTCGGCAGAGTAGAATTTCACCACCCCAAATCTGCCCGTGGGTATCGTAAGAGGCGATAAAGGGCTTCCGGGAGGTGGGCAGCAGCGCCTCCCGTGTTGACAACATAGTCCACAAACACACACTGCGGTAACCAACCCGCCTGCCCAGCGTGGTGACTATGGGCATAACCCCCCATGGACAGGTCGAGCAAAAACCGGCCCCTAGTTCCCGGCCGCCTTACTACCCCGGGCTACGGTAGCGGCAGGGGGTGCGAAGAATCCCCGGGCTACGGACGACGGCTGCCATAAACTGACCCTGGCGACGTACAACGGACGCAGTCTGCGGCTGGACGAAAGTCTCCAAATCCTTGAGGTAGAATTAGATAAGATACGGTGGCATGTTCTTGGGTTGTCAGAAGTCTGAAGAGAGGGGGAGGACACGATAACCCTGGAATCAGGTCACCTATTCTACTTCAGGGAAGGGAGCGCACAATCCCAGGGTGGCGTAGAGTTCCTTGTCAATAAGGCTCTCTGTGACAACGTGAAGGAGATCAGCAGCGTCTCGAACAGGGTAGCGTACCTCGTACTGAAGCTGACCGAGAGGTACTCTCTCAAGGTCGTACAGGTATATGTGTCGCAGTACGATGGCAGAATCAGGTTTTTGGCCAAAAACCTAGGTTTTTGGCCAAAAGCCGGCATATGGTAGAATCGTAGACTTCCTTCGGCCATCGTCCTGAGCTGATCCAGGTTTTTGGCCAAAAACTTAGGATTTTGGCCAAAAAACTAGGATTTTGGCCGAAATCCTAGATTTGTTTAGTATTATGGCTTTTTTTGCATTTCGGGGGAACTTCTTCGTCTTCGAGTGGTGCACCAAAGCACCCAATGACCCGATGGACCCTGATATCAGAGTTTTCAACCGCCTACTGCAAGTAGCAGGCCTCTAACATGGTTGTGTAACGACCGCCGAATAAGTGATCATAGAGAGCAATCGGGACCGACGGCTTATCATACCCGTGTGGTTCGGGGGAACGAGGAGTGAAGAGGTACTTTATTTATGCACCTCCCTCTGATCTTTTGAGGGTAGACTTGGACATCGTAAATGGACACCCTGAAGGACGGGGGGTACCATCAGACAGTCTGAACAGCAGGATTGCCTCTTATTCCCTGAAGGGCAGCGGGGAGCTTCAGACACCATAAGAGCAGGACGTACCACTGAACGCTCTAGAGGATAGGTGGTAGCGTTGGACGCCCTGGAGAACAGTAGGTAGCGTCGGACCCCCAGAAAATCCAACTCCCGTCATCTTACATCCTCCGGAGTGTCCGACGCTACCCACGCCCTCCAGAGCGTCTGACGCTACCTCCCACCCTCCGGAACGTCCAATGTTACCTCCTGCCTTTCGAGGTGTATGCCCGAACTACACGGGCACGTTAAGCCGTCGGTCCCGATTGCTCTTTATGATCACTTAGACGGCGGTCGTTACACAACCTTGTCAGAGGCCTGCTCCTTGCAGTAGGCGGTTTAAAAACTCTAACACCAGGGTTCATCGGGTCGTTGGGCGACTTGGTGTACCAGTCGAAGAAGAAGAAGTTTCCCCGAAATGCAAAAAAAGTCATAATACTAAACAAATCTAGGATTTTGGCCAAAATCCTAGTTTTTTGGCCAAAATCCTAGGTTTTTGGCCAAAAACCTGGATCAGCTTAGGACGATGGCCGAAAGAAGTCTACGATTTTGCCATATGCCGGCTTTTGGCTTCTTTCGGCCATCGTCCTAAGCTGATCCAGGTTTTTGGCCAAAAACCTAGGATTTTGGCCAAAAAACTAGGATTTTGGCCAAAATCCTAGATTTGTTAAGTATTATGGCTTTTATTGCATTTCGGGGGAACTTCTTCTTCTTCGAGTGGTACACCAAGTCGCTTAACGACCCGATGAATGAGTTTTTAAACCGCCTACTGAAAAGAGCAGGCCTCTGACAAGGTTGTGTAACGACCGCTGTCTAAGTGATCATAAAGAGCAATCGGGACCGTCGGCTTAACGTGCCCGTGTTGTTCGGGCATACACTTCGAAAGGCAGGAGGTAGCATTGGACGTTCTGGAGGGTGGGAGGTAGCGTCAGACGCTCTGGAGGGCGTGGATAGCGTCGGACACTCTGGAGGATGTAAAATGACGGGCGTTGGATTTTCTGGGGGCCGACGCTACCTCTTGGTCTCCAGGGCGTCCAACGCTACCACCAATCCTCTAGAGCGTTCAGTGGTACGTCCTGCTCTTATGGTGTCTGATGCTCCCCCCTGCTCTTCAGGGAATCCGAGGTAATCCTGCTGTTCAGACTGTATGATGTTACCCCTCGTCCTTCATTGTGTCCATTTACGGTGTCCAAGTCTACCCTCAAAAGATCAGAGTATTAAGTACCTCTCCACTCCTCGTTCCCCCGAACCACACGGGCACGGTAAGCCGTCGGTCCCGATTGCTCTCTATGATCACTTAGACGGCGGTCGTTACACAACCATGTTAGAGGCCTGCTACTTGCAGTAGGCGGTTGAAAACTCTGATACCAGAGTGCATCGGCTCGTTGGGCGACTTGGTGTACCTCTCGAAGACGAAGAAGTTCCCCCGAAATGCAATAAAAGCCATAATACTAAACAAATCTAGGATTTCGGCCAAAATCCTAGCTTTTTGGCCAAAATCCTAGGTTTTTGGCCAAAAACCTGGATCAGCTTAGGACGATGGCCGAAGGAAGTCTACGATTCTGCCATATGCCGGCTTTAGGCCAAAAATTGCCATAGGCCAAAAACCTAATTCTGCCATCGTACTGCGACATATGCACCGACTTCGAGCAGCTCAGATGAAGAGGTGGAGGCCCTATACGACGACGTGTCGAAGGCCATACACCAAACCACTAAGACCCACTTCACTGTTGTCATGGGGGACTTCAACGCTAAAGTGGGACAGGAGCACGGCGAATCAAGCTTGGGACCACATGGCTACGGGAGCAGAAACCAGAGGGGCCAAATGCTAGTAAACTTCCTTAGCAGGCAGGGGCTGTTCTGTATGAACACCTTTTATCAGAAAAAGCCCCAACGGAAGTGGACCTGGAAGAGCCCTGACGGCAGGACGAAGAACGAGATTGACTTTATCATGACGGATAAGCGGCATATATTTCGGGATGTCTCAGTGATCAGTAGGTTCAATACCGGAAGTGATCACCGACTAGTAAGAGGCACCCTAAATATCAACTTTAAGCTAGAAAGAAACCGCATGGTGAAGCAAGTTCTCCGTCCCAATCTGCCCGGCTTGGACATGAGAAGTTCCAACTTGAACTGAAAAATCGATTCGCTGCCCTGGAGACCCCGACAAACGTTGACGAGGACCTAGAGAGCATAGTCGGGGCTGTTCGCGAGGTGGGGACGAAGCATTTTCGTAAAAGGCGAACAGACAAGAAGTCCAAACTTTCAAGCGAAACCCTGGAACTGATGCGAATTAGACGGGAAACACCAGAGGATGCATTGCCAGATCCACAGTCACTTAACAAAAAGATCCGAAGTATGGTAAGACGTGACCTCCGAAGCTATAACACTCGACTCGTAAAGGAGGCGATTGAGAAAAACCGAGGGTCGAAAGTTTTTACCAAGACACTGGGAAGGAGTCATCTGGCAAAGCTAACTACCTCGAATGGTGTAACTGTCACATCGGTTCCAGAGATTCTCGCTGAAATTGAGGACTTCTATGGAAATCTGTATGCCTCACATGCCAAAAAGCCTCCACCTTATGCGACCCCAGACCCAAGAGCTCCTCTCTCCCGCCACTTTACAGAAGATCTCCCGGACGTAGATATTGACGAAATCGCGGCGGCTCTCAGACAGCTTAAGAATGGGAAGGCTCCCGGGGAAGACGGAGTGGCCTCTGAGCTACTTAAGGCCGGTGGAAAACCTGTCCTTGAGGAGCTGAAAAGGCTTTTCAACTCTGTAATCGCCAATGGGACAACCCCGAAGGCGTGGAGCAGAGGTGTAGTGGCATTGTTTTTCAAAAAAGGAGACAAAACGCTTCTCAAAAACTATAGGCCGATCACACTTCTGAGCCACGTCTATAAGCTGTTCTCGAGAGTCGTCACGAATCGTCTGGCAGCCAGATTTGACGCCTTTCAGCCACCGGAACAGGCCGGGTTTCGTAAGGGCTTCAGTACCGTAGACCACATCCATACTGTAAGGCAGGTTATACAGAAGACAGAGGAGTACAACCAACCACTGTGTATGGCTTTTGTGGACTACGAAAAAGCCTTCAACTCTATCGGAACCTGGGCTGTTTTGGAGTCCTTGCAGCGGTGCCAAGTCGACTGGCGGTATGTGGAGGTGCTGAGAAGCCTTTATCAAATGGCTACGATGTCCGTTCAAGTACAAAACCACAATACAAGACCCATCCAACTGCTCCGTGGTGTAAGACAGGGTGACGTAATGACGTTATATCCCCGAAACTCTTCACCAACGCATTGGAGGATGTCTTCAAAACTCTACAGTGGGATGGACTGGGCATCAACGTCAACGGCGAAAGTCTCACGCATCTCCGCTTTGCCGACGACATAGTCATAATGGCCGAATCGCTGCAGGACCTGCAAAAAATGCTATCTAGTTGTTAAGAAAGTAAATTGTTAAGAAAAGACCTTTTGTAAGAAAGTTAAAAGATTTATATTTAAACGAAATTAAGAAAAAACTACAGTTGTAACGAAGTTGAAGTATTATGTAACAATAGTAAAGTTAAATAACGATACCTATTTTAATTTCATTAGATTTTTATGTCTAGTTTGTTATAAATAATACTTGTGTTAACCTAATAAGAAAAAAGGGGAGAAAATTGTCTCTGCCATTAAGCTATTATTTAGCTTGGCGGAATTGTAATTGTGTTTTATAGTGTTTTTTGGCGAATAAACGTATTATTTATTATTTATTTATTTATTTTTAGTCTTAACTCTGCCTCGAGACGTGTTGGACTTGGGATGAACTTGGATAAGACGAAGGTCATGTTCAATCAACACTAGGGTTTCTCAGCGGGAATTCCCGAGGCGGGAATTCCCGGGAAATTTGGCCTTTGTCGGGACGGGAAAAAAACGATCGATTTCCCGGGAATTCGGGAAATAAAGTAGAAAATATAAAATTATTATTTTGACGATAATTTCGGTATAACTCAGTGTTACTTATTAAAAAAATATATGTGTATTTGCTCTCTCCACTTTTACTCCCGCCCGTGTTTTGTTTGTTTAGATCAGTCACTCGGAAAAATTTGACCGCATTGATTGTGTCGGTGCCCCTAGTGCAAAAGTGTTGTGTGGTGATTGAAATATCAGCCTTATATTATATTAAAACTTAATGGTGTATTCTTGATTTCATAACTGGATTGGAGATTTTCCTATTAATGGAATAAATAGGAAAATCATCATCATCATCATATCAGCCATAGGACGTCCACTGCTGAACATAGGCCTCCCCTTAATATTTCCACCTTGTCCGATTAGAAGCGGCCTGCATCCAGCATTTCCCTGTCCAAATCGTCTGTCCATCTCGCGGGGGGCCGTCCTACGCTGCGCCTGCCAGTACGTGGTCTCCACTCGAGAATTCTCCTGCTCCAACGATTATCAGTCCTTGGAGCAATGTGGCACGCAGTGTAGCGCAGCGTGGGCAGACCACCCGCCAGATGGACCGACGACATCAAGGAACGCGCCGGGACATTGTGGATGCAGAAAACGGAACTCCGAGCAGAATGGAGAAGATTAGGAGAGGCATATGCCCAACAGTGGGCTAAACCATGCTGACGAAGAAGAAGAAGAAGAAGGAGCAATGTGGCCTGCTCATTGCTACTTCAGCTTACTAACTCTCTTAGCTATGTCGGTTTACTTGGTTCGTCTACGGATCTTCTAGTTTCTGATTCGATCGCGTATGTAAAAACCGAGAATAGCTCTCTCCATAGCTCGCTGAGTGACTCCTAGTCAATTTAGGTGGCCGGCAGTTAGAGACCACGTCTTGGTACCGTAGATCATCAGCATCACTGGCATGACACACTGTTCAAACACTTTCGTCTTAAGACACTGAGAAATTTCGGACGTGAAGACGCTGCGTAACTTCCCGAATGCTGCCCAGCCGAGCTGGTTTTGCCGAGTGACCTCCTTCTCAAAGTTAGATCTTCCAAGTTGGACTGTTTGTCCTAGATAGACGTATTTGTCCACCACTTCGAGTATCGAGCTCCCTACTGATATTGGGGTGGGCGCTACGTGAGAGTTGACCATGACTTTCGCCTTGTCCATATTCATCTTGAGGCCCACTTGTTGGGAAACCCGACTAAGCAAATAAACATGAAAAACTGGATTGTATTGATTATTTTTGGTATTTTCATTTACTCACAGTTGTGCATTATTCTCATAAATTCTTAAATTATGAACTCGCAGATCATAACCACAATATTTATTCCAATTATTGTAGCATAGAAGGTATTATTTTAGGTAATTTACGAAGAGAGACTAATTAAACTGTATATATTATTGATTACTATTTTTTTGTTTAATTTTAAAATAATTTTTATGCTTTTTAACGAAGAAAATTAAATTCCTGACTTCCCGGGAATTCCCGGGAAAAAAGAGGTCGGGAGTTTTGGTGTCCGGGAAATAAAAAAGGTCGGGAAATGAGAAACCCTAATCAACACATAATCCCCGAGCCGGTCTCCGTCGAAGGTCTAGTCCTTGAAGTTGTCCAGAAATATGTGTACCTTGGGCAAATTTTGCAGATGGGGAGAGACAACTTTGAGGCTGAAATCACCAGAAGAGTGCAGCTTGGCGGGGTAGCATTTGGAAAGCTGTGTCACATCCTCGAATCATCTTTGCCACAATGCCTCAAGACCAAGGTGTTCGATCAATGCGTCCTACCAGTCATGACCTACGGAGCCGAGACGTGGAACTTGACAGTAAAACTGGCCCACCGGCTACATGTCACTCAGAGAGCTATGGAAAGGTCTATGCTTGGTATCTCTATAATGGATAAAGTCCGGAATGAGGCCATCCGAAAAAAGACCAAAGTGACGGACATATACTGGAAATGTAGCAAGCTGAAGTGGCAGTGGGCTGGCCACATTTGTCGTAGAACCGATGAACGGTGGAGTAAGCGGGTTCTCGAGTGGAGGCCACGCCTCGGCAAACGTAGCGTTGGGCGCCCTCCGGCCAGATGGACCGATGACTTAAAAAAGGCGGCTGGTAGCGACTGGATGGCAAAAACGGGAGATCGTGCCTTATGGCGTTCCCTGGGGGAGGCCTACGTCCAGCAGTGGACTGCAATAGGCTGAAATAGAAATAGAATAGTCCAGTTGGTAGAGGCGCGGTAGTACAGATGCTGAAAGTCTCAGGTTCAAATCCTGCCTGCGGTGGAAAAGCATGTTTTTCAAAAGGTTGATACTTACCTACTGATCATTATTAATATTTGATAAGTGACTTCTGAAATAAGCAAATTCTAGGCACAACAAAAGTTTCTTATTTTTTTCGTGTAGGACACCGAGTAGTATGCTGGTGAAAAGGCACATATTCGAAATGTGAAAACCTATTTTGTATAGAAATACTACATTGCGGATCGGCTAGTTCGAGTTGGCTACTAATTTTGGACATGTATGCTTTTAAATATATAGAGTTTATGCACTTGCAATGCTATATTCTTTTCATTTAAATAAAAAAAAAATATAGAAAAACAATTGGAGCTCCGCGGTCGATGCATGACATTTTTAAAATTGCTTATTTTTATTTACGTATGCTTTTGGTTCAATTTTTAAGCTAAAATTGTTCGATTACTTTTAGAGAACAAAACAAAAGTTCTATAAACGATCTAGGTTATGTTTCTAAAATTGATATCTCTATCATGGATGCTCTTAAGAAGATTACAAAGGCTAAAGGCTTATGCAAATAGCTCGCTTTTCCTAAGGAAGTGAGCGCAGGCCACATGCGCGTTCGGTAAACATGGTCTATTGACACTACATTAGGTAGCGCACGGTAGCTCTTATTTACTTGAAGCTTCTTTACAATCGCCGACTAATTTCTGTTCTGTGGGTACCAAGTCGACGCTTATGACGAAGACGATGTCACTAGTGTATAGCGTGAAAAGAAGTGGGGATAGGACAGAGCCCTGGGAGACTCCTGCCCGTATGGAGTGAGGGGACGACAGAGTGCTTTCGATTCTAAACGCGAAACAGACAGAACCGGAACCGGACAGAAAGTTACGTACTAAAAGCATGAGACTATCCGGCACACCGAGCTGGTACAACTTGTATATCAGTCTATTGTGCGAAGGACCCGCTGCTGGTGAGCAAAACAGCACAGTTCTCATGTGCATTCGTGCTAAACACTGTTTCTTGACAATACATTAGTTAGCAATTGATGACTAAACGTATAACTCAATAGGCTTTTCTTTTTCTGTCATATGGGACACTGAGTTGACGAATGGCCCGCTGGTAGATTCATATTTACGTTCAGTAAACATCGTCTGTTGACACTACATTAGGTAGCGCACGGTAGCTCTTATTTACTTAGAGCTGTTTAACAATTGACGACTAAATTGTTTTTTTTATCTACCCGGTATGCCGTGTTAAGCCGGCTGAGAATTGCATCACTAGTTTTTGCCATCCAGTCGCAACCAGCTGTCCCTCAAAGCCGTGCATCAAAATCAACATTTTAAAAGAATCGGTTTTTGTCATTGTGTCGTTTTATGTAAAAGTCCTGAAATACCACTTTACGAGTGCATTTGTTTGTGAAGGCTGCTTTTCAAAGGCCTAAAGTATAAATTAGTGAAATTTCCTCGTCATACAAACGAAAAATTAAACCTAAGTTGCAGAGTAAGGGAGACCGAGGGGTGTTGGATCATTTTTAACATTTTGCTTCTTAACACAAAATTCTGTAAAGATAAATCGTTTTTGTTTACACCAATCGATAGCAAATTTCATTAGCTTTCAAATGATATACACGTTATAAATATAAGTATAAACCCTTTAATAAAAACTCAACTTTAGTCGAGCAAGTCATTTTGATCCAACACCCATTATACCGAGGGGTGATGGATCAGGTTCAGAGGAGTGTTGGATCATTTTATGTTAATGTCATTTCAATAAAGGCTTACTTGATAATTGAAGTGTATTTACTATAAATTAGCCAAACAATTAAGTGTGAAGAATTATCTAGGGGCACGGTAGTGCCCCCTCCAAGTCGAGCCAACCGAAGCGCGAGGGCATTAACTACCTTTCCTTGAAGTGGTTTGTCGTTTTTTTGAACTCTCATACATAACTTTAGTTTTCGAAATACCAGATCGATCAAATCCTCAGGATATCTTGTAGGTAGTAACCTTATTAAACATGCAAATTTTTAATTACATAGCTTTAATACTTTTGAATTTATGGATATCTAAAAAAACGCCGATTTCTTTACTTACCGACTCTTTCACTCACTGATGATCATCAAAATGTTCGGTTACAACCTGAAGTGAAATTTGGTAAAAATGAAAGTGAAAGTGGAAACGAAAGTGCAAGTGCAAGTGCAAGTGAAAGTCCAAGTCCGAGTCCGAGTCCGAGTCCGAGTCCGAGTCCCAGTCCGAGTCCGAGTCCGAGTCCGAGTCCGAGTCCGACTCCGAGTCCGAGTCCGAGTCCAAGTCCGAGTTCGGAGGAGGTTACTAATAACGTATTCGGTTACAAGTCACAGCGCGTGGTGCCTCTGAACACCTTTTTACACCCGGCTGGCACAACACGCGTAGTGTTCGTGTACTTCTATTAAATTAACCATACAAAATTTTACCGAGGTGTGTTGGATCGACCTGATCCAACAGGCCTCGGTACGAAAAATCGTGCCAGTTTGGAAAAAAAATTAAACTGAGATAAAACCACAGAGAACTAAGACATACCAGTGGTACCATTTGAATCCTTAATTTGTAAGGTTACATTTCGTATCAATCTTAAATGAAAATATAAAAGCACCTCCAAAATATTAGACTGTCAAAAAACAGCAGAAAACTTACTTTTGTCGATTTTTTTGACGATGATCCAATAAAAACAAAATGGTGCGCGATTGGTCAGGGACGCTAACTAAGGGGTCAACAAGGGGCAGAAATAGGCACACTTGCATTGTAGTCTGCTCGCTAACGGTTCTATTTTTCGAGAAATCAAAGCTGATCCAACACCCCTCTGATCCAATTCCCCTCGGTCTCCCCTACCCATAAAGATTTTTTATCAGCCTTCTGTTTTCTTTACAGACGTAAGTCCATTGAACTTATGTATGGGAAACGGAACGCCTTAAGTGAAACTTACGTAAAATAAATTAATCAATTAGAGTGCATTGACACGGTCTACAAAATTAATGAACGAAGATCCATATCTCAATTCGAACGCGTTCGAAATTCGAAATCGATCTCGCAGGTTGAGAGGCGTGGCGCCCGCGTTCGAATTTGATAGAACTAAACAAATATCCCCGAAGTGGAATATAATGTAATAAATATAATTTATAATGTTTATTCCGCTGTAATCTGCTGGTTCGATCTCGGAGACGCCCGGCCGGACCATGTGGGGTACAGAGTAGTCAAAAACACAGAGATAACATTTTAACAAGTATGGAACTTTGCCGTGCCGTGTGATGTCGGCTTAGAAAAGCATCACCCCTTACGAGTATTTTTCCCGTGGGTGTTGTAAGAAGTAACTAAGGGATTTGAGAGTGTGTGTATTGGAATTTTAAGCAACACGCTGACAATCTGTCTTCTGAATGACTCTCAAAATTTTATCAGAACTTCCCTGCAAGGGATATAGGCGTGATATGGTCATGGAACTTTGGTCGTTTTTACATGTGTCTTCTTCTTTGCGTACAGACCTATTACAGCCAATAAAATTTTGACAACATTGTAAGTTGCCACACGAACGGCATTTGCAGTAGCCGCCTACCTATAGGGCTAACAGCTTGCAGGTGTCGATTTAAAGTAGGTATAGACGATCGAATACGCCATAATTAACAACTGTCAAAATTATGTTAATGCTATGGCATAAGGTCTGTTTTTCTTTCTTGACATGTCAGAAAGTATGAGTCTGACAGCTGTGAAATATACGATACAAAATGCACTGTGGAAGAGCACCGCATGAGCACTGTTTGGAGTCGCTATTTTGACTAATAAAAGCCTGTGACAGTCGCTTGGCGGTTTCGATCACTTTTTTGTCAGTATCCAATAGGTACGTGACCGCAATAATACGGCAAAGTTTTGCAGCACGCACAAAAATCACCCAAAAACATCATGACAAACATTGATTTCTGATTGCAACTAGAGTTCTTTAACCAGCACTCCAGTGTTTCCATTTTAGTTATTACAAACTTGATAACTAAAATGAAACAAAAGCTGTTTAAAAATTTGATGAACAAAAACTCTACAAAAAACTGTTTAAAAGCATGCTTCCTGAAGTAGTAAACTACTGGGCCCATGTAACTTATCAGCACAAGTTTCATCAAAGGTAAAAAAGTGGTAAAGTCTCTGCACAAAAACTACTCTACGCAAACTATAAAAGAAATAAAATTGTTAGCGTTACATATGACCTGGGCACTCCCAGTCAGGTTGTTCAAATATATCTTATCTCATACTTAAAGAAATTAATAATTAAATATACAAATTTATGAGCAGGCCCTCCCGCCGTAGGTCTGGCCGACTAATACATATTTTTTAATAATTATTACGCTGGGTAAAATTTCATGAAATCAATATTACTATAAACATCTCCTAAGGACATCATTGCATTTATTTTAATTAATATTGCGGAAATAGTAAGCCAATAAAATCGTTTTTTAATTCAAGATCTTCGAGTCTGATAAATCAGTTTTTAAAGTGATGATAATGAGGAAGAGCTATAATCAGAAATTACGAATAACTTTTTCATAACTGTGATCAGTTCTTGTTAATGTGAATAGATTTTTGCAGGTTATTTTTATGCAGGAATGTAACATATAAATATCTAATGAAATATGGAACAACTCCTTAAATTATTCTTGACTAACTTGCAACTATCATGTAAGAAGATGCAAAAAAAAATACCGATGTTTCTATTTCATTACAAAAGTGTTTAGCATGTAGTCTAATCCTCCCGAGTTATTTTTGATACAAGGTTGAACACATACAAATATACACTTTTAACATTCATAACCATTATTTATTTACAGTAGGGCCGTTTGAGTAGGCCGTATTTGATAGTTGTTAAAATCATGTTAAAGCTATGATATAAGGTCTAATATTCTTAGTTGACATGTCTTCTTGTATGGGTTTGACAGCTGTCAAATATGGCCAATTCAAACGGCCGCACTTTAGCAACGAGACGCTTCCCAGACAGAAATCAAAATTGCAACTTACACGACTGAACATAAAAAAATACAAATCATAATCGAGTATAAAGTTACATCGATATTAGATTGTATCGATTCCCATGCATGTTAGTATTATTTACTCGCGTGTTAACATGATCTAAAATATCGATACCGCCCGCCCATATCGATTTGAATCGATTTTATGAATAGATCCCTGTGTTTCGTTTTATGTTATTAGCTTGTTAGTTTTCCCGTTAGAATATTAAGTTTTCTGGTTTAAAGATAATTTTATTTTAGATTGTTACGTTTTAGTCCAGCTGTGGACTGCTATCAGCTGATGTCATGTCATGTAGATAAAAGCTTTATAAATGTGTTATACCGGGTGTCCCGGTTATCATGGTCCAAAGAAAAAATCTAGACTCTGGACATCCTAAGCTACCATAATAGCAAAAAAAAGTTCAATATTTGAAGGAAAAAATTAAACCTCCTAACAAAATGCTCTATCAGGCAGCGAAATAAGTATAGGAGGTCCATTTTCTTTTCTTCAATTAATGTTTTTTTATTTTGCTCTCATGGTAGCTTAGGATGTTTCCGTGTGGTAGCGGCTGAATACTGCCACCCCTACTCCACTCAGGGTGTTTCGTAAAAAGCGACGTAGAGTTTTGATCTCGACTGAACATCTGTCGACTATGGTCAACCGCATAGTGGCGGTGATTCCTACTACAATAGCATTCCCAAAGAGGGTTGATGTCAGGCACGCGGCTGGTCATATAACATAGCCAAATCCTTTTGTAACATGATTTTGTGTTCGAACGAAATTTTGTGTGGCCTCGACCCCATGTACTTGGGATAAGGGCAGGAAGATGATGGTAGTTTAGAATGTCTAGAGTCTAAATTTTTTCTTTGAACCAAGATAACCGGGACACTCTGAATACCTAGTAAAGCATTAAAAATTGGTAGATAGATATTACTGTGAAAGTAATTATGTTAGCAGAGCTTAATCGCGGAAGGTATATTGTTTGAATATGACATCAAAGATATATTTATAATACACTAACTAAGTAAAATTTTGCTATAGGTATACTTTACAGAATCGAGTTTTGATTCTTCTGATAAACTGAGAAGAACTTGTCTTATTTCTATTACCTACACACCACTTATCTATTTAAAAATAGTTTTATCTTTGACCTCTAAACACCTACCTAATTTTTTAACCCATCTGAAACACAGCTTTGCCATCAAAGTTCACTACATGTCATATATCTGCACAGAGCAGAGTCATAGTTCAGAGATAGCACAAATTAATTAGGAAAACGGCGCTCGGGGCGCCTATACAGATGGCACACTCAGTACTTGCGAAGATTTTTACGCTTACTGACAATATTAACCCACCCAAAACATAAATCTTTTTTTCTTATGATTAAGTTAGGTAAGGAAATATCTCATTTATACTTTACTTTGACTAAATACAAACCTTCGTAACGAATTTTAGGTCGGTACGACGATTGGAAGATATAGATAAATTTTTTGTTTTAGTTTCTTAGGGGTATGAATTTACACCTTCATTATTTTTAAAACCGACTCACACTTGGCCATTTTCAGATTTTTTCCTTTACCTTGACCTAAAGACCTACCTCCATGCCAAATTTCAAGTCAATACGACCATTGGAAGTGGTCTAGGTTTTTGATGAGTGAGTGAGTGAGTGAGTCAGTGAGTGTATAGTAAAAATAGCGATTTTCTGACGTCAATATCTCAAGACCTACAATAGGTACATTAATGAAATTTTGTATTTTAGATAAGTAAGTAGATCTCGACAGATACTAGAAATTTCATATGCGTAGATAAAATAGATTTTGAGTTATAGGTGGGTCGAACTTGGCCCGAAATGGTTCGTGTAATATAACCCACGGCCGGTGTGTCGCTTTTTTTGCTCGAACTTGGCGGACACACTGCCGTGTGTCTAGACTAGAATCTCAGAGAACTCAAGGAAATTAAAAAGAGAATCTTTTTGAGAAGAGAAAGCCAGGAAACTAGTCATATTTCTTGGATTTAAATTTGCTCAGAATCATATGACGTTCTTGTATCAGATTTTGCTGTTTTGATATTAACAACCAGCAGCCCTGGCTATGTAAAAAGTGACAATCGCGAAAATTCTATACAGGGCCGGGTGACCCTTCTGCCAACTTTTTATTTTGTGGCCAGTACGAGTAAAAATAACAGTTCGAGTCATATATCTGCACAGAGCAGTGTCATAGTTCAGAGATAGCGAGTACGAGTAAAAATAACAGTTTGATTCATATATCTGCACAGAGCAGTGTCATAGTTCAGAGATAGCGAGTACGAGTAAAAATAACAGTTCGAGTCATATGTCTGCACAGAGCAGTGTCATAGTTCAGAGATAGCGAGTACGAGTAAAAATTACAGTTCGAGTCATATATCTGCACAGAGCAGTGTCATAGTTCAGAGATAGCGAGTACGAGTAAAAATAACAGTCCGAGTCATATATCTGCACAGAGCAGTGTCATAGTTCAGAGATAGCGAGTACGAGTAAAAATAACAGTCGATGTGACACCTGCGACTGCGCATCGGTCATCGCGATGCGTGCGGTCGAAGCACTGTGGATGGTTTCATGCAACGCTACGCTATAATAGTTTTAGAGTTAAAATATGTTCATGACGACTAATTTTCGGGCTAATCCTTGAGCTCCTTTCTTAAAGGCAGAGGAGAGATGATCTTTATTCTGGAGTTATTAATAATATTTGTGTTTTGTAAGTTATAACTGTGTAATATGGAACTGGTTTTCCGAAATAATTGTATTACCTATTAATAAGTTGGTATTCTTTTCGAATCTTGTGCCAACAAGAACCCGGTCCTTTAAGGTATGAGTGGGGGGGCTAAAGTCAACAGCACAGAGGCCTCTTTATTATCATTAACCCAAAAATATTCACATTTAATTAGGTACGGTATAATCCCGAAATCTCAAATTTAGTTTGCCGAATGGGAGATTAAATTTGGGCGTGCGAGTGCGTTATTGTCATTATTTTGAAATTGCTGAACATATTTTGAATCGGATATTATGCGATTGAAGTGTGAATTTGAATGTACCGCTCTATTTGGTACTAATCCTAGAAAAAAAGTAGTTACTTGACTATTTTACACTACCTACTCATATTTCATCCTGCTCTACTCTTGCATAACACCCACCCCAGGTGTAAAGGCGAGATGCGTTTAGCGGCAGACAAATGCGGTACACACACCAGGCACGCGGCAAAATAAAGAGGCTTCAGAAGGCTCACCCTCACTTTTGTCGTAGCTCACAACCTAGGGTCTATCTTTGCAGATGAGACGTGTAACGCCAGACGCAACATGACATCTACTTATGAGACATCATCGATACGACGCGCATCTCACGTACGTAGACGGCGTCTCTTCTATTTCATTAATTTTATACGGACACGGTTTCAAGCGTCGCGATGTCGCATATCTCACGTCTCCTTCTTAGGTACGTCTTTCCTGTGGAGTTAGCGCCCTACCTAGACTTCATGGCTGCTAATGTAGCTTGTATCTGTTGAATATTAAAATCTGAATAAGTAGCTAGGTTTGAAGAGTAGATAGATATTAAAACAGACTTGTGTGGTTTTGAAATAAATTTAAGAATCCGCCTGGGGAAGATCTTATGCATTCAGTTTTACGGATGTTGATAATGCTCATTCAAATAACCAAACTCACGGAATCTGTAGAGTAACTCAAACCATTAATTTCTTCGAGATGCTTCAAAACTTCCTTTGTAAACGTTTGTATGAATTCCACCTTCATTTGTAGAGCATGCGGAAACACATGCCGCTCCCGTACCGGCTTATACTATACAGCCATGAATAATCTTGCCTCAGACACCGAATAAATCATCTGTCTCAGACATATGAGGCCAATGATGATGATGATGTATGAGTGCGTGATCAAACTTAGCACCTAGTACCAAATGAGCCATCTGTATGTCCATGCGCATAATAATTTGCGCCATGTATCAGCGCGCATGACAAATTCGATCCCCGCGCCAACATCTGCGCTGTGACGTATCATACTGTGGTGCCTGGGGAAGATCTTATTTCTTACGGTTGTTGACCATTGTCATTCAAATAACCAAAGACACTACATTATTATGTAGAGTCTCTTCGAGATTCTTTGATACCATCATTGTGGACGTGTATAATGTTTGAGTGAACGAAATGCCTACCAAGCACTAAACGAACCATCTGTATGTCCACGCGCATAGTAATTTGCGCCATGTATCAGCGCGCATGACAAATTCGATCCCCGCGCCAACATCCGCGCTGTGACGTATCGGCTGCGCGCGCAGATAAATCGTCTACTGACGGGAATTTCGTGGGTAATATGGATTTACGCAATATAAAGTTGGATTGAAGTGTCATTGCTATAAAGCAGAGTAAGAGCGGCATTGCTGTTTGCTTTTTTGACCAACTGACATGATTTGCCAATTGGCTCGCTTTGTTTACTTGCATGTTTAGCCTACTGAAGTAGTTTTTGTAGTTTCATTAGGCTTTACTACAAAAATCTTCATAAATAAAAACACTAGACACACGTTCAACGCGTGTCTATCTTTTTGTGTTATGTATATATTTTTGACATTAAATTCATGTGGCAAAATTGTCGTTTAGAGAAAATTCAGAGCTGTCATAGACGCAAAAATGACAAATTAGCCATATGTAAGATGGCAGTATTTTAGCCCCAAACTCCACAGAGAGGACAAGGAAAGGACATAGGACGTAGGGCATGACGCTTGACGTTTGACATCGCGACGTTTCCATACAAAATGTACGAAAAAGTATTGACAAAGGCACACACAAGCGTCGCCAAAGCGGCGCCAAAGCGTCGCATCTATGACAGCTAGCGTCAAAAACTAAGAAGAATATTTGACGATCACTTGTCTGTCAACTGTCATTCTTACGTCCTATGCCCTCGTCTTTTTAGTGGTGTTTGCGCCTTAGAAAAGTTTCGTCATAATAAAGACATCGACGCGTCACCGTAGAATTTTCCCTTTTTGAATAAAATAGTTGGTTGTTTACAGGGAGTAACGAAAATGGTATCTATAACAATGCGAATGAAGGTAAAGGTAGGAAACTCATGAAACGGAACAATTTTCACATGTAACATGGGTCGAAATATAAAAAGAAATGGATTTCCCAAACAAAAATTGATTTACTATTGGAAGGTCCAAATCTTCTTTCCTATTTCATATTTCGACTCATGTTCCGCGGGGAATGCTGTTCAGTGTCATGAGTACCTTTTTTTATTCCCGGTATACTTTATTTCAAAAAAGACAAACACACAGTTCCTTAGTACTCAAAACTTTCGCTAATCGTGTCATTGTGCCAGTATTACTCACTGAACATATTGGCAACGACATTCGTCTCGAGACAATACCCAGTGCCCTTCACCCGTATTGCCAAGACATTACTCATACGATTATTGGAACCGCTGGGTTTGTACTGACTTAATGTTTCAGTGATAGCTTTGTTGTGGTGAATTGATATGTTGAACCAGCATTTAGTCTTGTATGGAGTCGGACGAACAAAAGTTTAAGTTTAAGTCGATAAAAGTTAAAGTCGATAAGCAAATGTGTCTTCTTGCAATGCGATACACACACCAGTGACACAGTCTGTGACCTAAATTAAAAAAAACGTCGTCAGGTCTAATGTAAAAATATTGAGTTTTTGTACTTACCAACCACGCAGTTGGCTAATGGCCGAAGTCGCTAAACACGTAAGTAGACGAATAGAGCGAATTGGCGAAATGCGCCAGTTTGTGAAATGTTTTGCTTTCTGCTCGTACCCCAGTGCATTTAATTTTCACATATTGCTCTTACAGTGGTATATTATTCTCATAAATAATAATTATAATAAATCCTTTATTTCAGGCAACAAGGCCCATAGAAAATAAAATAATACAATACAATATAACTTACAATCTAACACAAATACTATAAATACACTATAATAAAGCTAAGTAGGCACTTTCGGTGATAGCGACTCACGTTGCACAGGGGGTCGATAGCGCCTGAATACGACTCCCTGTGGCCAGACATCTTCTTGCATGAATCCACACACGTATTTACGGGGAACCGTCAAAACAAAGGACCTAAAATTCGTTTTAATTTTAGATTCAAGTTGACGGATTCCCAGCGTCAATCCGGCGGGAATTCGTACAGGATCCTGGTTGACTTTGACCATCTTCTGCAAGTGCTGTAAGATGTCCTCCGGTGTCGTCTTACTGTCTAGCCGGGACACATACAGCTGCGCGATGGGTTCTGCAGCCTTGAGCGTTGTTGAGGCTGCGGAGACGGTGCCGCGTTTATTGCGGTTGCGACGAAGTCGACGCTTCCTGGATTCCGCCAGTGTGAAGCCTTCCTCGTCAACAATCGCTTTAGACGCGACATCATTTTCTTTCGCCGAAGGGCTTGCCTTCTGCATCCCCTTTTGTGTCACGGGAGGCGCAGGCTGCTGCTTGCGGCGGGGGCGGCGAGTTTTCTGCGGCAGAACTTCCTTTTGCTTCCCAGGTACAAAGGGAGCAGCATCGGGATGCAGCGCAGGCTTGGGGCGGGGCGGTGGAGGCGGCAGGGTGTTGTAGTCGCTCTTCCTGTTAGCTGCGGGGTCGCTGACCCCGATTATTGATTAAAAAAGGTTAATAAATTTGTCGGCCAGGCGCCAGTAGATCTGATGGCAGAGTAGTGGGATGTTACCCCATGATCCCACACAAAAGAAGAAACATTTGGTTGCACATAAAACTTACGACTCATTTATTTTTCTTTCAAATAATTAGTTATAGTTACTTTGAGACCTTGACCTGTAAGTGCAAACCAATTAAATTTCATGATATTTCAAAAACCCACAAACCTCAGTCAATTACTAAAATTTCATACTTACCTATTGCAGTGGGAGTCACTAGTTAGATAAACCATGGTTTAATCAGCCGTTTTACTCCAACGTTTAGTGAAGTGGTGGGCTTAAGTTTTGGTGACTATGATTCATCGATATAGACTTGAGAACAGTATTCATTTATGAGATCGAGTCAAAAAAATATTTTGACGAACCATCTGAAACACAAATAATATCATTGAAGATGAAGACCACATATTTTGTCACACAGGAGAAATATCCGGGCAGCGTGGAGTGGGCTTTCTGATAAAGAAAAAATATAAAAATAATATACTTAATTATACCGGTTTCTCAGACCGAGTATGCCTACTAAATCTAAAATTTGGAACTACTGAACTCTCTATTATACAAGCCTACGCTCCCACCTCTGATTCTTCCAAAGAAGAAATCGAAGATTTTTATGTTACCCTTCAAGAAGCACAAGAATTATCAGGAAAGAACTCTATTTTGATGGGTGACTTTAACGCCAAAATCGGGTCTAGAAAACCAGGCGAGGAGACAGTTATGGGACCGTATTGGTATGGAATTCGAAACCCTCGTGGACACCGCCTTATACAATATGCATTGCAACATAATCTCAAAATAATTAACTCAATTTATAAGAAAAAACAAAACACAATGTGGACATGGATGTCACCCAATTCGACAGTTAAAAATCAAATCGATTTCATACTTACAAACAGACCACACATGTTCAACAACGTGGAAATATTGAATAACAATTTATTTGCAAGTGACCACAGAATTGTACGATCTACTATGACTATAAAGAATGAAAAAAAATGCAGAAGAAAGTTTGGAATCGCTCCTACTAAGATAACTACACCAGAAGCAGAAACTCAATTTCTACAATCTCTATATACACGTGTAGAGCACTTAAATAAATCTGAGAGTAAGAGTGCAGATTCATACCATCAAAAAATTCTTACATCAATCACAGACAGTCTAAAAGAAATTAATTGTCAACCAAAAACAAAGAAAAATATTATCAGAGACTCTACTAAAGAACTTATCCAAAAACGCACAGAACTATTACAAAAACGTCCACTGAATAAATCTGAAAAAGAAGAACTATCACACCTATTTAAAAAGACAAGTAAATACCTAAAAGAAGACTACACGAAACACCGTTTGGAAATAATAGAAAAACACATCACTACTACAGGAAGCCTGAAGAGAGCGAATAAACAACTAAGTACGAATAAGAAATGGATTGATAAACTAAAAACAAACACCCTGTCTACAAAAAATCAAACAAGAACTGACATAGTTAACATTGCTACTGATTTCTATAAACAGCTCTATGGTGACTCTACTTCTCAATACGACAGCTCATCAAAATCCCACCATACAAGAAATGCAAGCGACAATGACGATGAAATTCCCAGCTTTACCGAGAGGCAAATTCTTCAAAACATAGAGAAACTAAAAATCGATAAGAGCCCTGGGCCAGACAATATAACCAATGAAATTATTAAAATGGGAAAACACTTATTAATTCCATCTATTACTAAACTCTTCAACATGGTTCTAAAAGAAAGAAAAGTTCCCTTAGCATGGACTGAGTCAACAATAACTCTTTTGTATAAAAAAGGAGACCCGACAGATATAGCTAACTATCGACCTATAAGCTTTTTACCAACCTTATACAAACTGTTTGCTTCTATGATAGAGAAAAGAATAGAGCCCTTTATAGAAAAAGAACAACCAATAGAACAAGCCGGTTTTCGAAAAGGATTCTCGACGACTGATCATATCCACACAATAGAGCAAATTATAGAAAAATATATAGAGTTTAGAAGACCTCTCTATCTTTGCTTTGTCGACTACATGAAAGCATTCGATTCAATATCTCATGAAAGCATATGGGCAGCACTAGAATATCAAAAAATACCTGAGACCTACATAGATATTCTTAAAGACATATATAAAAACAGTACTAGTAGAGTGAAGCTCGACCAACTGGGCCCTGTAATAAAAATACAAAGAGGGGTAAAACAAGGCGACCCGATATCACCGAAGATTTTTATCGCAGTATTACAGCACATATTCAAAGAGTTAAACTGGTCAAAAAAAGGTATACCTATTAACGATAAATTCCTCAGTCATCTGAGATTTGCTGACGATATCATCATATTATCTGAAAACCCAGAACAGCTGCAGGATATGGTTAGCCAACTCTACGAAGCTAGCAGAACGGTGGGTCTGGAATTAAACACATCTAAAACTAAAGTCATGTCCAATAGAGAAAAAATACCAATTCTAGTCGATGGCAACCCATTAGATTATGTAGAAGACTATATCTACCTCGGAAAACAAATATCTTTTAAAAACACAAGAAACTTTGATGAAATAAACCGACGTGTTACACTCGCATGGAAAAAGTTTTGGAGTTGCAAGGAAACTCTGAAATCTAACCTACCTCTCATGATCAAAAAGAAAGTACTGGATTCCTGTATTCTACCTACTCTTACATACGGTTGCCAAACCTGGGTGTACAACAATAAAGTAAGAAATACAATTCAAGTTTGCCAGAGGTCTATGGAAAGAAGCATTCTAAACATTAAGTTGAAAGACAAAAACGAAATACATATATAAGAAAGAAAACAAGAGTTCTCGATGCTCTACAGCAAGCCAAAAAATTAAAATGGAAGTGGGCAGGGCACCTTGCCCGCGCACAAGACCAGAGATGGACCTACAAAGTTACCAAATGGCATGGACCACTGGGTACCCGACGACAAGGTAGACCACAAGAGAGATGGGTTGATGGAATAGTATCTGCAGCCGGAAAAGGATGGATGGACCAAGCAAAAGATCGCAAAATATGGAATAGCCTGGAGGAGGCCTATACCCTGAAAAGGGGTTCATAATTAGTTTATAAGTATTTAAAAATATGAATTTATTTAATAATTTAGAAAAACACCAATGCATGTAATTTGATTTGATTTAATTTATTTTGATATATGACATGTACTTAATCTAACTTTCAATTTGTAAGCTACCACTAATTATGAAATAAATGGCTTTATTATTATTATTATTATATATCTGAAACTGAAAAACTTTGGGTCGAAATATGAACCAAAATGACCTACGATACATATGTGAATTATGAATTTAATGTACCTACCTATGGAAGATTACGAAAATAATTTCATGTGCTAGCTAATAAAAAACGTGCCTAGTAAGTATCTATCTACTTCATTATGTGTCGAATAAATAATAGCGAAATATGTAATAGCCACTATTCAAATGGTAGGTACATAATAATTTAAATAGGTAATCAATTTATCTCACAACATTTAGCTCTTTTACATGACCTGCCTGACAACATTATTAATGATCGTAGTATTTATTCAAAGTTACAGAGGACATTACTTTAATAGTGTGTAACATTTTTCAACTGTCTTGTTCCGTGTTTTAATTTTAGTTTCGCGTCAAAACGGTGTAAGAAAATTTTCTTAGTTTTTTTTTGCAAAAATCAGTAAAAATTATGGTAAAAGAGAGCTTGAAGTTTTTAAAGTGGTTTTATTTTTAACCTATACTACTTGGCAGGCCCGGTTATCAGCCAATTTATTTCAGACCATTGCTTTTAGTAATTCAACTAAAACTGCTACAAAGTGTAAAACAATGCCAATACTAGTGTTTCTCTGACATGGACATCGCTACTTCCTCTTAAATCTCGCAATAGATTTTGATGCACTTAAGTGATTCAAGAGAAAGGTTTATAATTATACAATACCTATGCCGGGAAAATGACTTATTCCCACGGGAAAATAAGTTGCAGCGGGTGAAACCATTGAGTGGCCGCTAGGACAAACAAAACCTGAACAATAATATTCTAGTTGTAGGCAACTGGCGATATACGCACAGACGCACACTTTGCATTGAGTAACGTGTAGGTTTGAAGTAAATGAGTTTCGTGTGCGATTTCGAAATACTATCAGCTTGATTAGTGGGTTAGCCGGTTCTTACATGTACCGCATGGTTATGCGGCGATTTTTCCGGATCCGATATTCAAACAGAAGGAATATATTAAAACCTGTACTGATACTGAATATATGGCCTACGTTGCCGCATCAAATTGTGGATGTAAAAGTTTATTATTTTGTAAGGTGGCTGTCACGAACCGCATAAACTTGATACCGTCCTGCATCAAATTTAGACCGTAACAGGTTGTAATTTTTATGGTGTCTGTCACAAATCGCTCAAAAAGTGGATGGAAACCTTGGCACATACATCACTGCATCAAACTACAGCTGTGGTCAAAAAGTCGTTATTGTGGCCTTTGCATGTAAAAGAAATACACAATTTACTAAGGTCTTAGGCTGTTATTTGCATGATGGCTGTCAAAAACCGCAATTACATCCAGTATGTGTGCGATTCACTTATACCACTGCCGCATGAGATCACGAGATTGATTGCGATGTTACTATTAAAGGTCAGGAACATTTTATGTGATTTTGTTCGGAATTGTTGGGAAAACAAATAGTTGTATCAATCAACCGACATAAATCCAATAATAAGGTCACATCTGTCATAGAATTGAGGGACAGTGGAGTAAGCGTATTCTCAGTAGAGGTCACGTCTCGGCAAGTGTAACGTTGGCCAGAAAGGGCGGCTGGTAGTGGCTGGATGGCGGAAACTGAACACGGCGAAAACAAATGGCGGGAAAATGAGATTCATTAGTGACATGTCGCTTCTCAGCTTTTTGGCTTAGATCAAAGTGTAGTGACATGTCATGAGTTTGATTGTCTATAAAAATATTGTGTTTATGATCGCTTATATCCTTAATTCCACACAAAAAAAGAAATAGGTTGAAAAAAGTAACTCTGTCATCACTTTGCATCAGGTCATTTGTCGACTCGGTGATCCACACGACAGAAGGAGATAGACGAAGTGCAAACTCATAATAAGGAACCGTACACTCGCTGGCAAGTTAAAAGGTACACCAGCCGAACCGCATTAGCATGTGACACATTGTGCTGTCAATCACTTTGCGCACGCGCACTGCCGATCATCTACATGCAGATGTGGTGAGTAGAGTAGCAAAAACAGTAGGTCGTATTATAAGGTATTAAAAATATGTTTTTGGGGCAGCGACAAGATCGTTTTTCTATTTTATGTCTCGCACATGCAACCTACCGCTCTACATGATTTCTCACTTGGATGTACAAAACCAAAGAAATAATCTTTTTAAATAATCTGCATCATAACTACATAACTAGTTTTTTAAAATTTCTTTAACTGCCTTACGGAGTTAAGGGTAGAGATCACTTTAAGCAATAGGGTCGCCTTTGCTTTTGTATGATGTTGTTTTTCGGTTCTCTGAATTTGACATCAAATCTTTTCCCTACACATTTGCAACATTTCCAAGCAATCTGAAATTTTGCGACTGAACTAAATATGAATTATGTTTTCTTACACCAACACCCTATAAAGTACAAAATTTCAGGAAAGAATTCAGAGAAAAACATGTTTTGAAATTAAATGATTTTTGGAAAACTTCCAAAATTTTCACCGCAGGCAGGATTTGAACCTGCGACCTTCGGCATCAGTACTGCCGACGCCCTACCGCGGTTCTAATTGAGCCCGCGAAATTATTAGCCAGTTGGTTAGGGCGTCGGCAGTACTGATGCCGAAGGTCGCAGGTTCAAATCCTGCCTGCGGTGAAAATTTTGGAAGTTTTCCAAAAATTGTTTACCTAACACGAGAAGTGTTTTAAAATTTGGTATTCAATTAAATGATTTTTTGCCTCCTGTGGCGTAGCGGGAAATCCTAATGTCTTGGCAATGTGCTCAAAGATCAATATGATTTCCAATATAAACGCATATTTTACTCCCGATACGCCTTTGTTAAGTTACAGTAATATTTAGGTATTTGGCACTATTTACCGCCTTTGTGTTTAAATAGCCAAAGATGTCAATAAAGTTGATTAATAAATAATTAATTAAGCAAGTTTATCTACATTATTCAGCGAGTGCTGGGATATAAGTTTTTGCTCAAAATGACCTGAAAATTGCTTCCAAGTAGGTAAAATCAGTAGAACTTCCAATCCAGTCAGACAGTATAATTACATCCTATTGATAAAAGAAAACTTGAGGTACTAATGATAAAAGCTTCTGATCGTTATCATTCACCAACGCAAATATAGGCCCAAAATGAAAATAGACTGGGTGAAATTTTACTAGTTTCCGATAGACTCAGAACAGAATTGGATGTCGAAAAAGAACAACTTTCCCCAAGGAATTAAGGTTAAATATGAAAAAAAATCCTTCTGTAGTAACTCTAAGTTTTCGCTATCTGCAACTAGTAAAATTTCACCCTATCTAACCAAAGACTCTTTTAAAAGTCAGTTATCGCGCCCTCTCTAAACTAAATGGTCCGAACCGTGCGCCCGCGCAGCTTTCGATTCGCATGCGCGCAAATATTTGCCGAGTAACCCAAGAAGCTGAGACGTCGAGAATGATGCACTCGGCTATTGAGGACTCAAACATAACACAAGAGATAATAGTTAGAGATAGACACTTATGGAAACAGCGCGATAAAACAGAAAAAATATATTCAGGATGCTTACGATTGTCACTTGCTACATAGCCAGGGTTGCTACTGTCAAATCTCACAGAAATTCTCAAAGTATACGAATATAGAGCCAATTTTAATCCAAGAAATAAGACCTTCGTGCTTACCATCTTCTAAGTTATCTTGAATTCGTCAGAGAATCCAGTTATTTCCATTTATAGTCAGTGAGCGTCAAAATTATCGTTAGTACTGAGAGACTCATCTGTATAGGCGCCCCGCGCGCCGTTTCCCTAATTTCTGTTAAAGGCTTGACAGTCTCAGTGCACAAGACCCTCAAACCACGACAAGTAGATGCTTACACATCTGATGTGTTCCAATGCATTCATCCTATATCCACTGGCTACAAAAATTGTCTTAAACTGCATTGTTTTTCATATCTTTGCTTGTCAACATTTGGCGAGAGAAATAATCAATCGCTAACTTCAGCTCCTCCAATAAATGAATAGATGGGCAGAGGTACCTACACAATCCACACATCTAATGTGTGCCGGCGCATTCCTCCCATATCCAGTGGCTCCACAAATTATTTGCTCGTCGAATGGAGCGCGATGGCCGACCAACCTGTCGAGTTCAACAGCTTACAAACAAACACGCCGACGTCTCTGACTAATCATTACATGTTTGTCGTTTTTTTTTTGAGTTTTGGATGCATTTTGTGCTGTGAGGTTATCGAACAAGGTTCTCTATCCATTTGCATAAAAATAATTGGCATAATATATTTTGGCACACTGTAATTTAAACTAATAATACTTACGCATAATTCATGTACGCATAACAGTTTAGGAATAATTTCTTTACGCACAAAAAATATTGCCATAATAGTACATAGGCCTAAAATACAAAACCATAAATAGTCATATCCATAATCAAAATAGGCATAAAAATCTGATGCATTAGAAGAACCCCTAAATTGTATAAAAATAACTTAACCTAACCTAACCTAACCTAAACTAACCTAATTTAACCTAATATATCTTAAAAAATACTAAACTGACTTACATTTCCTGCCATTTGAACTTAATAAAAAATATATTATATTAGTCCAAAAAAATTATTACAAAAGCAATTATGCCAAAATATTGTTAGTATAAAATACAATAGTCTAAAATATGATTATGCCAAGATAAATATTATGGCAAGAAACTATTATGTCAAAGCAATGGTAGGCGAAAAAAAATTATGCGAAACATGTTATGCTAAAACATATTAGTGGAAAAAAAATTATGCCTACGAAAGGGATACCATCGAACAAGAGGTAGATAAGGTTTCATGAAATTAAAGTGAAGTTGCAAAAGGTGACCTTTACAGAGGTGTGTCTGACAATCCGCTACTTGACTGACAGGTCAAATGAGCTACTTTTTAAGACAACCGAAAACGATATTTTGTATGAAATTATTGAAATATGACGTCAAAATTCAATATTTTGGATGGAGTCAAAATAATAACTTTCGTATGATTTTGGTGTTTAAAAATTATATCGTTTATTATTTCGAAAAACGACGAATGTAGTTTGTAGTATTTTTGGACAATATTATAGTTTTAAGTATACAACTTTTGTATTTTATTTACGACCCAGTCAAGTAGCAAAGAAAATCGGTGAGATTTTTATTTATGTTTCAAGCATTTGCGGAGAGCGTAGAGCCAATACTTACTTTGTGAGCGTAGCATTGAACGCCCCGGAGGGACTTATGACATAAAAAAAGCGGCTGGTAGCGACTGAACGGCAAAAATGGGAAATCGTGCTTCATGGCGTACACATACGTCCAGCAGTGGACTGCTATAAGCTAATGTGATGCGAAATGATAATTATATATTATGTATAATTATAAGTTTTCTGGACTCAGTTAAAAAACAAAGCTCATCGGGTCTAGCGACTTGAAGACCTTTTTATATAGGATGAAATTTTACTAGTGATCGATTACGAAAATGCAAGACGAGCTGAGGAAAAGAACATAGGTCGAAACATGAAAAAAATTTGGACCTCCCATTAAGTAACTCATATCAGCTGATCGGTATGGGAAGTCCTTTATTATTCATATTTTGACCTATGTTCCTTGGGGAAAGTTGTTCTTTATCACCAACCCGTCACTAGTTAATTTTCACCACATCTCAGCAGATTTCTACATAATATAAAGTAGCTCCTATTTAACAAGTCCGGGTTACTTTCAAAATTAAGACGATTACCCTTAAATTCTTCTTCTCATATTACAGGAAGCGATACCCGAAATCAAACAGAAATCACAATCACTGGAACCGGTACAACAATATTGATCTTGCCATCTTCGTGTACCGAATCGATCTCATTTCTTCTAAACAAACAAATCGACACGCGTAACTCTATATCGGTAGCTATAATAGATTCAATTCTACATCACTGGCTGAAATAGTAAACTTGAAATAGAAGTCTTTTTCTGATAATAAAAAGGAGTGTCCTGCTGGCTTAAGAAAACATCACTACATTTCTACTTGTAAGTGTCATAACAGGCGAGTGTGGGAATTAAGGAATGGGATCAGTATTCCTAGATTTAAATACATCACACCTTGCACTACGCTTGCATATCTGTTGCTAAGCATGAGAAATATCTCCCAATAAGAGGCGGACTAAGTCAAGCAGTAATCTGTTATAACTCGCGATGATGCGTAAATTCATAGACATTTTTAACACGAATTACCTATCCTCACCCAACCTATTTAACCGAAAGCTAAGGCGTTAGACAGTCTTCTAAATGACTCTCAAACTTTAGTCAGACGTGACGTAAATGATCGCTTTTACAGATGCTTACAAGCAAGGGATATAGGCGTGACATATGTATGTAAAGCCATTATTTTTAATTAGCAATTTTAGTTGGTAACGTAGAATCGAATCTATTGGTAGCCATAATGTTGGTATTGGAGATATTTCGGACCTTTTTTATTGGACCGTATCATCTTCGTATTCACAATATTGGTATTGTAATACGGTGCTCTTGTTAGTCGAGTGGTTTGGAGAAGCTACCATTTCTGTGAATTATTGTTTTTATAGTGGAGATGCTTTTCACTTTTTGTTTACATTTATGATTTTATTTACTCGTCTATAATTTCAATAAATTGTGTGTTAGATCTTTGATGGATGATAGACAATCTAACATTCTACGACTTAACTAATCATGCGAACGCAAGTATAATACAATAGTTTTTGAAAGAAAATTGAAGCAAAATTGCGTATACTTATTACCTAGGTATATCTCATAAGAAATAACACCTAAATGACGTTGCAATACTTAAGATTTCAACAAATGCGTGTGTGCATTCGTTTGATTACTCAATTCGTTAACTTTATTCTTCAATTGTTTTTATTTAATCGTTCAATCAAGTACAGGTTGTGTAGGACGGACCTCATTACCCGAACAAAATAACATCAATACATCAGTTCAAGGTCTTAAAAAAAACTATTATCAAACGATTCAATTAATGAAGAGGAAACCCACATGTGAACATGACCTTTGAAACAAAAGTGAATGATTGAATGATTGAATACATTCACTCACTCTTTCGACCTTGGAGTGAGTGATAAGACAATGCGAAATCGAATGTCGAACACCCCCGGAATCGAACCCACGACCGTTGACTACGATGAATATAGACTTGCGAAAAATATTATCAAATTAGTAAAAACTTGATATTTATCACTGTGAATTTGTTACCGGTCTGGATCTTTGATCAAGATATTGCAAGAACTGAAACCAATTGATTGTCTGAAAACCAGTTTGGTCCCGGTTACAATCTATGAACACTTAAACGAAGGTCGATACACAACCATGACAGAGGCCTGCTACTCGCAGTAGGCTGTTGAAAAACTCTGACACGGTTTATCAAGTCGTTGGACGACATGGTGGCTGTAGCACTCGAAGCAGAAGGATAGCAGTAGACTGTAGTGGCTGTTGATGGTGATAATGTAGGAAGTCCAAAGTCACTGTAGCCGAAATCAGTGTTAAAACTTTATCCTCCGATCTTTATCAACAAGTGACTCAACACCAACCCATCAACCCATAAGACTTCACACTGATTAATTTACTTTTGTTAACTCTGAACGTTCGAGCTCCATTTGGCAGATACGGTGTGGGCGAACTTATGAAATCCGACCTAAACATTGGGATGAATCATTGTAAGGTCTAGTTATTGTTATTACTATTAGGTTGTTTCGTCATCTGTTTGTTTTATTATCAGCTGTTCATCGGTTTTGAGTATCTTTGCTTCATTTAAGCTTTGCTAAATTTCAGTATGGCATCAGCCTCCAATATATACTTATATTTGAGTCTGGTGCCAAACAGCCAGTTTCGAAGTGGTATGGGAATGCTGTTGCCTCTTTAGCTTAAGCTTACGGTTACACATCACACGACCCTGCGTCGAACTCAGGAGGTCTAATCTTAACATTTATTATTACGTGCTAGAATATAACATCCGAAAATTACAGCTTTTTTTAGATTAGTTAAGAATCTAATGTTGCAGAAACATTAAATAGTTGAATCAGTAACACTATCAGGCATTAAATACTCTATCAAACAGAGAAGTTAATTTAAATCTAATACAAATGATCACTTGCAAATTATGGTACTTTACTTGGCTGCTTCAAATAATAGACGAAAAATATGAGACGTTAGACATACAGAAAAGCCTTCATATCACAATAAAAGAATAGTCGTGTGATACCGGCTTAGAATAGCATCACCCCATATCATCTCCACGGGTGTCGTAAAATGGGGCCAAGCGTCGACTCTATGATTTCCTGTGTCTTAAAATTTTAGGCGACAGGCTGACAGCCCGTTATTTAATACTCGTAGGTACACTATTTAAAAAAATAGTCATATTTTTTTGGCCGATAACGCTTCAGATTACTCCGCAGGAAAAACAGCGTGATATGTGATGTATATACTAAATAATAAGTTCATATGTACAAGACTTGCCAAAACGTATAAGTGATGTCCATAAAAACGTCGGAGGCCATATAAATCGAGCCAAAAGGAACACTTGTATAGTTAATCCGATTTAAATTCATATCGATAAGAGAGCGCGTGCGGGAGGCGTCTGTACTTGATAGTCGTTGCACGGAGTCGTACTACTGTGACCATATGTTGATGATTTAGACAAACTAACATATGCGTAAGGTAGGAACAACAAGGCCTTTAGTCTGCTATTTTTAGCCATTGTAGTGACAGTGACACTCAACTGACATTCCATTGCCTCTCTGATTTTTCCATACTAAAAACTGAGAATACGAAAATAATAAAACCATCCAACTGACATGCCATCGACACTCAACTGAAATGATTTTTATTTAGCAAACTTGATCCCCTGGAGATAACTCCACCGACAAGAGCAAAAAACGTCATAGAGTGCCACGCTAAGGTTTTTGAAACTTTGTCGTAGAGGACTAGATAAGGAACGATGCTTCGCAAATGGCTAAATTATATATTTTTTCGACCATCATCTGTACACAAGGACCAGTGTCAATATGTAATAGGAAGATCAAAGGTCTTTTTCTGTTTGCAGTATTTCAGTTTTTTCACATTGGCATGAATAAAATGCGTACCTATTCATTTCAAAAATATCAAACAAACAAATGGAAGTTTCGTATAGTTTACGGATTTCTATATCGACGCCGAACCTAACTTACGCACGCATTTAAATTAACAACCTGTATAGAAGGACGCACCTACCTTAGTCCAGAAACAGTAGTCCCCCTATAATCAGCACATTCCTAATGTGTCAGTTGGATTCGCTATCACGTACGGCGCCGACGATCCTGCCATTGTTATTCTGACCGACCACAGCACATGATGCTCCCAGTTACTTTGCTCGTATAAATGCGTCCAGGCGAAATGCTAAAAAAATCTTAGAAACAGATAAAAATAAAGATGGCGCAAGCATATAAATTAACACCCTGTATGGATGTTCGTATCCAACTAAGTCTAGTAATCATGGTCCCCCTACAATCAGCACATTCCTAATGTGTCAGTTGGATTCGCTATCACGTACGGCGCCGACGATCCTGCCCATTGTTATTCTGACCGACCACAGCACATGATGCTGCCAGTTACTTTACTCGTATAAATGCGTCCAAGCGAAATGCTATAAAAATCGCAGAAATGGATAAAAGTCAAGATGGCGTGAAGATTCTTCTACGAAAACCATTATCATATGGGTATTATTGCATCATCGCAGATGATTCTTATAGATCTGGATCTAGATCTTATGTCCATATCTCTAGGTAGGTTAATTGAGCAGCAGCGCCTCAAAATTTTGATTTTATACGAAGATTTGAATCGCATTAATGTGTAGAAGTAGTACTTTTAAAGCGAGAAATACACGTAACGTCAGTTATTTTGGCGGAACGCTATAACATCACGTTATTTTCATACACTTACGGTACACACGGTTTGACAAACGATTGTGGAGACAAGGCTTCGAGCAACTCGATCTTCCGTCCCGTTCCGGCCCGTTCCTCCAAGAGACAAGGTAAATATCATTCGAATGCCTACTAAAAAAAGACGAGTTTTAGCTAACGTACGAAGTCAGTTGGCTGAATGTTTATTTATATTGTATATTGGATATATTTTTAATCTTCATACTTCACAGTGAAAATCATTTCAGTTTTATGGTCTGATAATCACGGTTGCAAAGTTTCGGTACAGCATTGCTTACACACAGTACCTGATAGATAATATTATTCAAAATATTGCTACGCCCAAAGATAGTTGATGTTAGGCAGGCGGCTGGTCATAAAACAGAGCCAAATCCTTTCGTGTTCTAACAAAACATGCACCAACTGATTTGGGTTAAGCAGGAAGATGATGGTATTGCTATGGCCAACTTCATCAACATTTCCAAATTATGACTAATATACTGTTTGTATCCAATATCAGTGCATCAGCCGTGTAGGTGTCACTGTGTTTATCGTGTTTCAGATAATTGGGTGAAATAATAACCACGCCTGCGCCAGCGCACTGCGTGGGTTTCTTAATATTGTGGTGCGGGACAAAAATAAAGAAGGCATTGAAAAACAACTTTAGGTTTATTTTCGAACAGAACAAATGAACTTATATGTAGAAAATTTCTTCAAGTGCGCCGCATCGAGGCAACGTCCCCAGGATGCTGGCAGCGTTGCCACGTTGTACTGCCAGGGAAACCCTTTGCGCGAAGTAGCTGCCGGCTCTGGGGTCCCCCGTTGCCTTGATGAGGCGTGAAGAGATTTCTTTGAGGAAATCCTTGGCATCCGGCCCCCAAGGACCCATTGTTTCTACCGCGAAGGGCAGAAACAGGTAAGATCCCCCCAGATCCAGGTATTTTCTTTTTTTGGAAGCTTCAGCAGCGCGGGCCGCGGTGGCTGCCCTAATTGAGGTTGACGGGATGTGGGAAGGCGCCAAGGTGTCTACGCATGTGGCGTCCCACACGAGGCACCGGCCCGACTTCCAGGGCACTAGTGTCATTCCATCGGGACGCTTACCATCGGCACGTATGATTCCGTTGGGTTCAAGGATCGAAGGTACGCCAGCGGTGGCCAGGGCCCTTTTTATGACGTCATTGAGGGTGGCATGTCGAGAGATTCGGCCGGCACTTCTCGCGCCCGAGAGCCCATGGTGGCCTTGTTCGGAGACTGATACACCGCAGACGCACCTATGTGGCCTGTTTATACTTGAACCTAGTCTTAAGCCAACCGAGAGGGAAAACGTGTAGTTGTCAAGGAGCGTCCCGATGTTGGCGGAAGGTAGGACTTGCAGCCAGTATCCCGATTCCTTTTCAGCTAGAGCCAAGAGCCGGGAGCGATCTACTGCGTTGTTGCAGGCGTTGATTAGACTGAGCTGAGTTCCCTTGCATATAGGCTCATCCCATTGTCGCTGCAAATTTGGATGTTCTGGAAGGCATTCCGAGGTTATAGATCGCCATTGCTCCACCCCTTCTGGCACGCCGCAAATCTCCAAGAACCCAGTGATGGGCTCAGAATAGAACTGCATAGAGGAATTGAGGCGTGGACTGAGGATAAAAAAGCGGGGAGGGCGATGCTGGATGACTTCCTGATGCCTATACCGCCGAACCGCACCGGAAGTGATGCTTGATTCCAGGCTTTGTCGTCGATGGGGCAGTTTAGTATTCTGACGAGCGTTTCCCGTATCACATTGTCTATTTTATCAAGTTGTTCTCGGAACTTCCATAAGTGTAACTATATCTGTCTACTAGAAATACCCCGTGTTAATACAAAAAAGTTAGACATGGTTTAAGTCACTTGACAACGTCAAACCGTATGGAAAAATAATTTAAACCCTGTCTAAACGCGCGCCTAACTTTTTTGTAATCACACCAATCAAAGTGACCAGATGGCGAAAATACGAGATCCTGCCTTTATAAGTTATAGCATACAATTGGATAGCAGTTAAGTGCTAATACGCTAACGTGATATGTCCACTTTCTGATTAATTTTGAGTATGATTTTGTTATCATCTATCATCGCTATATCGTGTGGGACGTCGAATTGAAGTTTTAAGCCAAAAATGGTGTATGTTGAATGACCGTGATCTACCTAGCAAAAACAAACAACCGATGGCCGAACAACAAACAGACTAAATAATTTTCATTTATTAAGTACGCCTTGTCTATATTTTATTATATTTATTTGGTACAGTTTTCGATATTAACTTCCCTTTTTCTTTATATACCTACATGGTGCCACATTTTTGTGGCCTGAAGTGTAGCTGTCTGTCTTATGGTAATAATCATAAGATCATGACAATTAAAGACCTTCCAATATTATTATGATTTGTGATAGACTCTATGAATTTTGATAGGCATTGTCTTTCATAATTTATACCTATATCTTCTAAGCTAGTAAATGGTTAGGCGTTTTGGAAATTAAAATGAATGAATTATGAAGTAGTTGACTAAACAAAACTTCAAAATGTAAATGCTGAAGTCATTTAAATTTAAGATGATCCCTAAACAGCTACCGAAATAGAACGAGCACTTAAAATGCGCCTAATTTGACAGACAGACAACAGACGTACAAATCTACACCATAATAGTACACCCAAAATGACAGACCTTTAGGACACTAACTTGCATACAATAACATTTGAAACAAATTTACGTTTTGCCGCTCCCTAAAATATATTTCCTAGTATTTTGCAGTAGTGGTGTGTATTTATAACGGCACATGTAAGTTTGTACAAAACGCAATGAGAACGCATTAGGATAAACAAAAATATCTTTGCGGTTAAGCCAGCGGATTATGTTTTCTAGTACTTGGTAATAAGACAGAATACAATAAAATTAGGAAATTGTAAAATTTAGTTGTGACATTGCCAAGTGGAGACAATAAACTCATGCACCTTAAACATTTTGATCAATGATGTATGAAAATACAAGGAGTACAAATTGAAAAAAATATGAACTAAGGTATAAAAATACTACAAAAAATTGTGAAATATAAGTCTATGGTTGAAAAAAAAATACATTAGCAACTGTCTCTCTTTTCGTATGGGACACCGAGTTGACGAATCACCGAATTAACTCTGGTGGCAGAATTTTATACCTGAATTGGTTTTAAGCATTGTACTAAAAATAACTAAATAATAAAATATGAATAGAAGCGGACCTAATATACCGCCTTGTGGTACTACTCGTTCATAGTATATTTATTTAAAGAGTCTACCCAAAATTGAAGGTTTTTAAACAGCTATATTATTTTTTAAATGTAACTCACATCATATCCACACCATGATATGATTATGACATCAGCCGACCCATATTATAATCGTAACTGGTTCACGGCATGACAATTAGTATTGTATTGTGAATGCGTACGGTAGCCACTCGGTTGGTTCCAGCCTTCATTTGAATATGACGTATCAATCCTAATGCATTGTAAGTAGAATTGAGCCTCACATTAGCATTGTTATTTTGGATGAATAATATTATCGTACCAAAGAAAAGCTTTTGATAATGAAGTGTACGCATACTTCCCTTTCCGTCTCCTTAATTTGTGTGTTTATCCTCCACGTCAAAAAATACTTGAAGGAATAAGAAAGGTTTCATTTCGTGTTTTGTATTACCATTATGATCTTTTTAGAGCATAAATCTTTCTCTGACCACAGGAGCTGTATATTGTATCCCACCAAAAACATAAATGTGAAAATTGGTAGCCAAGTTCAATGTTCTACCGAAAAAAGTATTGATATGAACATGGTCGCCAAGTTCAGTAAACATTCTTGAAATTAAAATAAAACAAACACCTTAAAATCTAGAGCACCTCACACTTTGACTGGGCTAGTTTTCACAATTTCCTAATGTTTTAATATCTTGTTTATTATCTACTCTAATCAATATTTGAAATCCTATTAAAAACTAGCCAAGCAAAACTGTGAGGTGCTCTAGATTTTAAGGTGTTTGTGTTATTTTAGTAAAGAATGTTAAGCGACTTTATAAAGAAATTAATTTCAGGAATGTTTACTGAACTTGGCGACCATGTTCATATCAATACTTTTTTCGGTAGAACATTGAACTTGGCTATCAATTTTCACATTTATGTTTTTGGTGGGATATCATTACTTTTTGTTAGTGCTAAAGACGATACAAAGAATTTAAAACATTTGACTTTTCCGCGTTTACGCTGTGTCAAGTTATTTTCTTGGACTTTTGACACACTTGAACGCATTGCCCATTCATTATCACTAACATTTTTTTTGCTTTTTCAGCTTATTGTTAAACTTTCCAAATCAGGGCGGTAAAGAGTTCGCAGGCGATTGTATAGAAGTCTCTTACGCTTTAATTTGGCTTTTAATACCCTGCATACATCCACTTTTAACACCCTGTATACATCCATGACACTTTTAACACCCTGTATACATCCATGTTACTTTTAACACCCTGTATACATCCTTTTTTAACACCCTGTACACATCCACTTTTGGCACCCTGCATACATCCACTTTTAACACCCTGTATACATCCATGATACTTTTAACACCCTGTATACATCCATGATACTTTTAACACCCTGTATACATCCACTTTTAACACCCTGTACACATCCACTTTTAGCACCCTGTATACATCCACTTTTAACATCCTGTATACATCCACTTTTGACACCCTGTATACATCCATGATACTTTTAACACCCTGTATATATCCACTCTTAACACCCTGTACACATCCACTTTCAACACCCTACATAAATTTTTAACACCTTGTATACATCCATGATATTTTAAACAGTCTGTATAAGTACATCAACGTATAGCACCCTATATACATCCACTCTAGAACCAACCTCTACGTTATTATCTACAGTTCATCAAAATAAATATTCATTCAAATCTTACTCGATCGGTATTAAATACCAATTTACCTTTGCCGCTGCGAAAATAAAGTCCCATACATTGTATATGGGAGTTTCAGAAGTTTAGCTGCAAATATAAGTTTGTAATCACCCAATAATCACAAATTCGTATTTTTTTTGTGATAAAAGTGAAAAATTATAGATGTTTGATTTTTTCCTGTGTATTCACATAGTTATCTAGGTGTATGCGAAATTTTAAGTCTCTAGGTCATCTAGAAGTGGGTTAGGTTTTTGATCTATATGTATGTCAGTGAATGATAAAAATGCCGATTTTTGATCGTCAATATTTTCATAACCGTTCAACCTATGTTTATGAAATTTGGTATACTAGGTCATCTCGGAGGTCTGAACACGTTTACTAAATTTGGTGTGCGTATCTTCAATAGATTTAGAGTTATGAGGGGGTAAAAAGTGGCTCTAAATGGTTCGTGTAAATATACACACGGCCCGGTCCGCCAGTTCTTTGCTTGAACTTGGCTGGACACGCTGCCGCGTGTCTTGATACCTAATACCTGTACCGTAATTTATTTGGATTTATTAACACACAGCATTAGCAATGAATGCAGAAATTGCTATTAACAGAAAAATATCGTGTCCTTTGAGTTCCTCTCTACAATTTCTATCACCGATATAGCAAACGTTGTCATTGTCATCCGCATTTACCTACGTGCTTTGCACGCAAAGATCTAATTTCATTGACGTAATATCGCCAACAAATCCACCTACCTATTTGAGGGACCAGTTTATAATGTACTAGTATTTTAAACAAGTACTAAGAGAAGCTAGTATAAGTTGATCCCTTAAAAGTTAGGTGGATTTGCTAGCGATAGTACTAGTTTTGCCTCCTAATACTGTAATGCTAAATCTTTCCGATGGTCAGTCACCTTTCCAGTAAGCAGTTGTATCTATGGCTCCATGAATACATAATGAAGTCTAGGCTTGAATGAAGAAAAAAGTGAATGGAGTATTTTTATAGTTTCGGTATTGTCAAGTTTTGTTTATATATTCATGTGTGGCGTCATTTTAAAACAAGTTTTATATTTTTTATTGACTTGTGAAAAAACTGTCTTTTCTTTGGGTTGGGAATGTTGACACACCTTTTTAGTCTGTTTGTCAGACATCCATCACAATCAAAATTCATCGAAGTATATTTATTCATGTCGGTAATGTTACAAGGTTTTTGGTGAAATGTAAATTTATATTAGCTTCAGTCCTAACCCCAGAATGTAGTCTATACAGGAGTCAAAAGCAAGTCTATCGCAGAAAAAGCAATATCTTTCTGTGTCCATATTTGTCTTGTGCATTTACAACATAAATCACTAAGCATAGAATATCGATTAAATACTATCATGATCAGACCATCATCACACATTGTACGAGTGTTAACAAACTCTAAAGTAATCGCCTGTTCATCCCATCTACATAATATTACGGTTGAGTATCGTTTGTATGATAAGTAAGTGTTTCTGATATGTAAAAATGCATGCACGTGTTTCATACTTATTAACTATCATATCACAGGAAGGATTACCGATTTAATCAAGAAGTAGAATGATTATAATTCCAATCAATTAGGGCCAGTCATCTATCAGTGTAGTTACTGTAGAGTGCGGCCTAGTTTTGCTCCAATTCGCAAATCAAATGATCGGGTGTCAGTACGGGCATTGACTAAATGATCTACTAATGTTTTGGCCCGCTACAACTGTCAATCACTTATTTGGTACGGTGTGCGTTGGCACAGCTTGATGGACACTATGACAGCCGATGTGGCGCAGTGGTTAGAATGACTGCCTGCCACGCAGAAGGTTCCGGGTTCAATTCCCGTTGGGGTCACTCACAAAGTTGATATTTATCACTTTGTGAATTTGTTCCCAGTCTGGTAAGCACATTGCAGGCTGAACCACCTGATTGTCCGAAAAGTAAGATGGTTCCGTGCTTCGGATGGGCACGTTAAGCCGTCGGTCCCGGTTGCTGTCTATGATGGCGGTCGTTACACAGCCATGTCAGAGGCCTGCTACTTGCAGTAGGCGGTTGAAAAACTCTGACACCAGGGTTCATCGGGTCGTTGAACGACTCGGTGTCCGTGTCGAGAGATGGACACTATACCTTATTTCAGCAGACGGGTTGTCAAGCACAGTAAAGACATATGGCTCTGGATGCGGAAACATCGGTCAAAATTTACAGCGTCAGTCGTATGTCGCGTGCCAATTTGGCAGGTGGATTGGCTAGTGCAGTGCAAGATATGGCTCGCTATAGTTGTCAATCACGTTTAGGTTCGAGATCCGCAAGCAAAGCCCGATCAACATTCACCGGTGGGATGTCATTGCTGATATACCTACACTTTGGGAGGCGGGTTGGCGAGCGCAGTACAAGATATAGCTCGCTACAGCTGTCAATCACGTATTTGGCTCGGGATTTACAAGCAAAGCTCGATCGACATTAACTGCGACCATAGAATAATGCGTTTACTTGACAATGCTTTTGGCAGACGGGTTGGTAAGCGCAGTGCAAGATATGGCTCGCTACAGTTGTCAATCACGCATTTGGCTCGGGATGCGCAAGCGCAGCTCGATCGACATTCACTGCGCTCGCCGGCCGAATGGCGCGTGCCGATTGATTTGACGTCCGTTCGTCTGTCAGTCAGGTCGTTTGGTGTAAGAGTATGGAGAATAGTGGTATGAAGGTTAATTTTTTCGCCGTAATTCGTGTGGTCAAAGTCGCTGATAGGTAAAATAAATAATGGGTTTGACGACCTATTTTTACCCATGGTATCCATGCGACCCTGGTTCGATCCCCGGAAGAATTTAAATTCTTATTTTCATTTATGACCCATTCTTAGTTGGAAAATTGAAATTGCTCTAATTTCCTAATTAAGTTTTTCCCTGGTCGTGATACAAAGAGAGAGAGGCCATTTATGTTTTTTATATATTTCTTACACTGAATGATACAGATACTTTTGGTGCCTTCACCAGGATTAACCAGTTCTTACAAACTTTAAGGCACCGCCGGAGTCTCACAAATTATAATTCTCATATTTGTCTTCTATAAGTAACTCTTTTTTGAAACATCTGGCTAGACACGCCTACAAAATTTCTAAGACATTTTAAACCATTGTCTCATGACTTGAAGCAAACGACGCTTAGGAATGCGAATCCGAATAATGCCCCCGAACGTATGACATCATGGTTCAGTTGTAATAAATTATGTGTTCGGTCTACCGATGTCTGCGCCTTGAAGAATTTTAAACGGATGGACACAATGTTGGCTGTAGTAAAGCACTGTTTTAATAGGTACCCGAGAGGTGGCTTAGAATTGCTTCATTTCATTTCTCTACATGGTGGGTGTCGTAAAAGGCAAGTATAGAATAGACAAAGTGGTAGATAAATAAAAATGCCGACTAACAAAAAGGGCCATGTCTCATAGTAGACTGATGTAATAGTTGATAGTTAAGAGGTACAGAGCAGTTGTTTTACTTTCCATATTATTATAGGTAAAAGGATAATATTAAAAGGATCTTTAAGCCTTTGTAGCGCGGAGAACAAAACGAATCTTCCTATTTTGCCTTCCCTACAGAGACAATAAAACCAAAAAGTCATCCACATACTAGAACGAGCGCTAAGATCACGATTAGGCGCGCAGAGGGCGCTAGTGTCGGCACGGGCGCCTGCCGCGCTATCAGATCAGATCGCGGGCGATAGTGCGGCTGGCTATGTGGCGGTGTAGCTCAATTTTTGTATGAACGATATTTTAGCGAACATCCAAGCTGTTCCATAATTTTTAGGTGGCAATTAGACTAAATCACAAATTAAAAATAGTCAGCTACATACTAGAACGAGCGCTAAGATCACGATTAGGCGCGCAGAGGGCGCTAGTGTCGGCACGGGCGCCTGCCGCGCTATCAGATCAGATCGCGGGCGATAGTGTGGCTTGGTGTAGCTTAGCTATGCAGCGTAGCACAATTTGCTTTTTTGACGTAATCATAACATAATTTTAGTGACAGATAAAATTATTTTAGCTCGTAATTGTATAACCTTACTTCTGGCTATTTTTAGTATCGTTTGATTCTGGCTAAAGATCACGATTAGGCGCGCAGAGGGCGCTAGTGTCAGCACGGGCGCCTGCCGCGCTATCAGATCAGATCGCGGGCGATAGTGCGGCTGGCTATGCGGCGGTGTAGCTCAGTTTTTAGTCATCCGTAAAAATATTTTTTTATTTAGCTCCTAATCAACAAATATGAAAATATTAGTTTGAAATTGATGAAACCACGATTAGCTTAACTTCACCTTCATCATCATAATTATCAGCCATAGGACGTCCGCTGCTGTCCGAATAGAAGCGGCCTGCATCAAGCGTTACCCCGCGGACTTGACCAGACCGTCTGTATATCTCGCGAAGCTCAACTTATTGCATCTTAAACTACAAATCCATACTATTCTTCCTTATGGATAGGAAAGTTCTTTTGTTTGTTTGTCCTTCTTTCCCGTCGCAACAAAGTATTTTAGTGTCATGATTTTAGTGCGTTTGTAGTAGGTTCAGACTACTTTTTTTTTTTTATTCAATGTTGGATACAAAAAATATCACTTATTGATAGTCATTACAAAAATAATGATAAGTCATTGTAAAAAAAAGAAAATTGAATGACACAATTTTCTTTTTCTTATAACAATTTTGCGGTCCTAGTATAGACGCGGCTCGGGCGGGATAAAAAAATAAAAATAAAGGCACTGCCTCGGGGCTGGCCAGGCTAACCGCACGGCATGTAAATAGAATTAAATTCAGATAACATAAAACAAAAAGTTACATGCTTATAATTAGCCGGACCCCCTGGACAGGAAAACTCCCCAAAAACCTGCCCAGAAGTGCTCCTATTCTAAATTTACAATCGTTTAGACGCTGAAGTGACATAGGCAACTCTTGCCTACGGGAAATTATGTAACTATGTTACCTTTTGCAATTTCGTCAACATACATGTAAGTAAACATACATTTGATTCATCGGCAAGAACAGCCGTAAGTAAAACCGTGGAAATATGGAATGTGATAGGATAATTTCTACCAAGAAAAAGCATCTCAAACAGAAAAATCAAAAAAGGCTTCCCTAATACTGTTAATAGTTCTGAGCATACAACAAAATTGAACATCGCCACCATGCTTTATATAAAAACTGTTCAAGAGATTGGTTTTTGATTAAAAGATCTTTTAGCAAATTCCATTGCATTTTGCATTCTTTGTAGCATTGGTCCAAAAAGTATTGACTTAAATTAAAAGATTGGGTGTTTATATGCGCAGAAGAAAAAAACTTAAAATACGTCTTTACCCCTTGCGGTGTAGACAAAGCGTAAACAGCTATTGAAAACGGCTATTTACACCACGTCTGCTAAAAGTTTTAAAGTCATTTAGAATAGTTAGTGATAGTGACAGGTCAGCTGGTTGTTTAAAATTGCAATAATCATCAAACCTTTTCTTACGACACCCACGGGAAAGATATGTGGAGATGTTATTCTAAGCCGGTACCATACTGCAGCAACGCATAGGTAAAAAGAAACTAGCAAAACTAATATCAGCTTAGAAATTCATCATTTACTAACCCGTGAATTTTAGCACTTCATAAATACATCCGGTTCGTTGTCTTACAATCGTCCTAGACAATCCCAAAAAAGTTCCTAACACAAAACATTAATAACAGCTCGATCCCCAATCAACTCTGACCTTTATTTCTCACTGAATCGATATCAATAACCACAAACAAGATCGATAAATCGATAATGGATCGAATCGAGATGATTCTGAACAAAGCATGCTCTAATTGTGTGCGTTGTTTGAAAAAGTGATGATGATAGGGATGCAATGCAACTAAAAAGTAGTTTTTTCTCAAAAACTTAAAATAATGCACCATACGTAAGCAACATACAATGTGACCAAGAGAAAGTAAAATTATCCTTAAATGAGAGTTGGTTAAAATATTGTTACAAACGATCATGGATTTATTTAAGAAACGTAAAACAAACACAATTTTTGTAAAGTTTATTTGCAGAATTTTTGATGACTGAATATGAATATTCCATCGTATACATATTTGATACATCGCGACTGAAATGTTTACAGGGTAAAGTTCTATAATGGTTATAATAGCCGCTAACGACTAAAAATATCTACGAGACAAACCTTGCATCATCAACGTAGGTTCAATTTATGCGTCTGCAGAAATCGCTAAAATACGTACTCGACCATTTAAAACATTTTGTTCGCAGTTCAAACAAAACGATACTGTCATTTGACCTGACCCTAATCTTTTGAAACAAATCCACAAAAATGTCTAGTCAACACGATAATGTAAAATCAATAAAATCATTGCCACAATAAAGAAAGAAACCAGAGATTGCGGCGCGTTTGATATTGACCGATGTCGGCACCCTTTGATGCGGTTGTCACATGCGCAATATGAGTTTCCGGTGTTCTACCGCATCCGGCTATAGGCCAAAAAATATTTCCAAATCCTGCACAAAAACCGGACCAACGAGTCCTTATTCTTTTAGCCACTGCAATGCCAGTTATGCCAGCGACACTTAACTGTCTTTCTATAGCCACTGTACTTCACTTACCTACTTCTTCAATCTGTTAACAGAATGCGAAAGTACCAGAACCATCCATCTGAAATGCTATTGATAGGTACATAGATAATATTTATTGATTTTCTTTTAGGCAGACTTTACCCTCGTACAAAAATCATCATGGCATACATGGAAACATGTCACTGTAAAAAGCAGCAAACAGGTTGTTATTTAGGTAAAAAGTGACAGTCACAAACCGCAATAACATCTGGCGTGTGTGTAAACCACCTGATGTCCTAATAATGCGACCAAATTAAGTCAAAAGCTCTAAATGTGTGACGAATCGACGGATCAAAGTATTCTTTGGCTGTTGACGCGATATGGATTGTATAGGGTGATTATTATAATTGAGGATAAAATGTTTTTTATTTACGATTCCTTTGAGATTTGTTTGTTGACTAAAACAACTAAAAGTAAACTTGGACTAATTAGACCAATAAAACGGACGAAGGAGTTTTGATTGTAATCATAAAATATTAAAAACTACTTTGGAAATAGCAAACTCTTGTACTTATGTCTGTTCGGCAGTTGTATCTATAGGCAAGAATTAAGTTAAATATTTTACTATTATAGGTGGTCACTTCTTACTAAACTCATGGGAAATATATTCGGTGATGCTATTCAAAGCCAAATATCTCAAAAAAATTACACAGTGTCAGCCCAATCATCCTGTAGATGATAGCATTAAAGTGTGTAAAAGTTCATGACGGGGTCATTTTACTATTGACTTAAATATTTCGCGGTCATTGTGGATTTTATCTTTGACGCGTCAAGTCAGTTTCGTAATTTTTTTACACGTTTTACAAACTGAAATGATAACAGAAGAATGCAATTTGTATTAAAATTGTATGTATAATACCAGTAGAATGTGTAACGTTAATAAAACCGATTATTAGATTTATTTTCTTTATAATTTTCACGTTAATTTTATACTTTCACTAGCGATCCGACAGCGGTGTTACCGCTTTAACTCATTTTCCTGCGGAAAAAATAAGCTTTTCGGCATGAATAAAATTGTAAATACAATAAAACCTCATCAAAATTAGTCGCATTGCTTAAGTGGAGACAGCGAATTCTGCGACAGACAGGCAAAGAAACGATATAAAAGCCACTTCATTTTATACTAAGATATAAAGAAACATAACGGCCTTATTTTTTGCATTAAAAATACATAATTTTCATCGCATAATAAGATTATGGGAATCCAAGAAAACAAATTCGTATAATAGAATTTCTGAAAGCTAACAACTATTAAACCAATAGTGTTAGGATTTGATGAGCCATTATGTTTGGAACAATTTAAATCACACACTAACACGTTTAATTAAAGCTTGACATGCGGTAGAACCAGGATCGTACTCAGCTATAAGAATAATTTCACATTTTTTGCAAAATTTTCCCGCAGGCAGGATTTAAACCTGCGACTTTCAGCATCTTGCTGACGCTACTACCAACTGGGTTACCGCGGTTCTATCCTAGCCTGCGAATTAAGCAAGTATATCTTGGCCACTAACTCGTGCCTGGGCCCCATCTACTGGAAAAGTTTTGCAACTGATTCCCAGCGACTAATTCATTCCTTGCAGATTGAATGTAGTCAAAGCAAGCTAGGATGAAACCGCACTAACTTAGTGGCGCCGGCAGTACAGATGCCAAAGGTTGAAGGTTCAAATCCTGCCAGAGGCGAAAATTTTGCATGTTTTCCAAAAATTGCATAGGTACATAAACTGGGAATGTTTTAAAATTTGGTATTCAATTATTTCCAAAGCCATACTTAAAATCCTAGTTAGTTTATGCATTTATAAATCAGCAGTTTCAAAAGGTTAATTCATTAAAATAAAATTTTGCTGTTATATGTATGTTCAGACGTTGTGAAAATACCACATACTAAACTGACCCCAATGCCAGTCCAGTGCGATTAATAATTTAGGATAACCAACCCATTCTGAGGGTTTTAGGCATTGACCCTTCAGCATTATACTGAAATGGGTTTTTTTTTTGTGAAAGAAGGGATTCTTTTTGCTTATTTTTTAGCAGTTAAACAAAAGTAAAAAAAAAACCAAGGCTTAGATGAAAGTTGGACTTACATTCCAATTTTTTTAAGGTCAGATAATTGACTTGCTCTTAGACTTTACTTCCTCAAAAATAGGTATTTCGTTGGCACCAGATCCGGCCCTGCCAAGATTCCTACGCGAAATAAATCGAATGAATTGCTCTTGTGTAATCGATTTAAGAGGCGATTTTATATCGATTCACCTGGGAACTACCGGCGCGGATGGTTCTGTTTGTCTCCCCTACGATTGAATCAATATTAGTTGTTGCTTCTTGAGATACAGACTATAAAAGTTCTAAGTTGAATTTGTGAATGTTTTTCAAGCAATTTGTACGATAGGCGACTTTTCATTCTCTCAGGATTGTTTGCAGTTCTTTTGCTTGTCTAATTAGTATGTTTGATCATTATTAGAAGTTTGGTGAATTCGCTTCCGGTGTTGTTCCGGCTTAGAATAACATCAAAACAAGTCTACCCGTTACCTATCTAGTGATTATTGGGAAGCAGGGTTCCCTGTAAATACAACATCTTGCGCTGATCTCGCCAATCCTTCTATGAAGGGGGAGGCCCATTTTCAGCATTTATTTTTTGTGGCTGTAGTAGTAGTTGGCTTTAGTAATTTCTACGGAAGACGGAACGCTATTTACGCTGACTTAAACATGAAAGGATGTTGGATTTCAATTAAAAACTAAAGTTTTGATTTTCACTTGCGCTGTGAATAAGATAATAGTGCAGAGCCTTTAAAACAGCGTTTAAGATTTTAGGACCAACATTCTTTTGTAAGAGTAGCGGGCCCAATTTCGCGCTCTTTGAAAGCACCTGGGGGTGGAGTATGTCACGGTTATTGATGTCGAAGAGCTATAAGCAGAGCCAAGTTTTGCAAGTTTTCGTCTTCGATCTTAACAATGGTTAGTCTATAAAAAAAAACAGTTAAGTATGGGAATGAGGGATTTCGTGGCCTCTTCCCAAGCCTCTTCCTAATCATCTGCGAGAGCATAAAATCTAACTCCCAAGGACCTGTCTTCTTGGCTTCCCTATTTTATAGTCTCCTGGTACCGACGTGACAATTAAACTTGAAAATCAAACGAATAATATGTGTGTGTATGTGTGCTTGTGTGATTCTGTCAGTAGCCTCGAGCTATGCCTTATCTTACTTTTCGCTTAGAAGATCTTTTGATTAATCAGCCTAGCCTACCTTGCAGCTTCTAAGTGACTCCTTGATAGCCAACTTCTTATTTCAAAATAGACAAAATACATAAATATCATACCTTTGCGAGGTAGGCAGAGCGCAGGCTGTAATAAATGGCAATTTACACCACGTCTCACAAAAGTTTGAGAGAAGTTTGAGAGAAGTTTGAGAGTCATTCAGAAGACTGTGTGTCATTTTGAAGGTCAAGAGCTAGGTTTGGTATGGTGAATAAAAGAGTTGGTTTCTGACGAGTCAAATACAGACTCTTGACAGTATCAGAAATAATGCATAGGTAAGTGTGTGTTCCCCACATCATCGTGACAGGTCGTCAGCATGTCGCTTAAAATCACAGAACACATCAATCCTCAAATCCCTTAGGCACTTCTTCTGACACAGGAAAGATATGGGGTGATGCCACAGACAAATTAACGCGGCAAATAACTTGACTTCCGTTTCACCACTTCGTGAGAAACATGTCCAAGCCTATTAATGTTTAGGCAGACGTTCAGCATTTTATCGATATAATGAGCTAACGATTACAGAGGGCGCTGGGGTCGCGTAAAGCTTAGCTTTGTAAGTGCCGACTAGATGCCGTATTGTCAATGCGTGAATACTGGTCAAAGATTAAGATTACAGAAGATCATTTTGTAGTGTCTATTGAACAAAATTTTAGCGAATTCTTTTGGTTTTACTTAGAAGTGGCACATGGCAGGTATCAATAGCTAGAGTTAGCTTTCGAGGCTAAATTTGTCTAAGACTGGGCCTGAATCAGCGGAATTTTATTATATTGAATACCCTACTACAAAAAAGTAGGACGAGATTTGAACTTTACTTAACAAATTTTCCCTTTTTAAATTTTGAATTAGAATGTGACTTTCTTAAAGGGAATCTTGTAATTCCTACTGAGAAATAAATGCTTTTGATTTGATTTGATTGAACGTCTGTCTAACATTTTTTTGTATGAAGTTTTTAACAAGTGTCTCAATTCCCTCTCAGTTCACAAGATGTTTAAATGTGGTACTTACTCAAAATAATCCTTTCCTAATTTTTATCTTCCTAAAAAGGATTAGCTTTCACCTCCTGTGATGGCAATGTTCACTGTTTAAGAAAACTTTTTATATCAGCTGAGAACATTTCGAATTGCAGGGCTTTTTATTACACTTTAAATTTTTCACAAATAGTAACATGCTTTGTACTTTTTAGATTAACTTTTCTTTTAACGCAGGCGTGTTTTAGTATTTTTTTATTATTTATTTTTCAACTACCTACTCTATGTCAAAAATAGGTTCTTCCTATTACGGCACCTGCATATGACCCTTCAATGAAATAGACTCGTTAAACGCGTCCATCCCGAGCTGTCAATCACAACTGTTAATGTATACGTTACAAATAGTAATCATAAGTGCTCTGGCTCGCCAATCCATTTTTTAGGTCTACGCTCCTAACTATTCTGTGATTGTGGTAAGTTTTGTAGAGCTAAGAAAAGATAGAATGTCGTGCCATGTAATACCGTCTTAGAATAAAATCACCCCTATCATTCCCGTCGGTGTCTAAAGAAGCTGTTAAGAGATTTAAGAGTTGATGTGTATTGCAATTTTAGGCAATAGGCTGACAACCTGTAACTGTAGTGATACACAGTCTTCTGAATGACTCTAAATTTTTTGTTAGACATTTTACGCTCTGCCTACTCAGCAAGAAATACAGGCGTGATGAGTGTATGTGTATGAAGAGCTAGAATGTCAAACTTCAAATAATTTTGCTTGGGTATCGAAAGACCATTTGTTTATACGGTTTTGTAAGTTTCAGAGTCAGAGTTGAATAATAATTTTAATACCTCTAGGTGATGGCTATATAATTGTTTTCCGGTGGTACTGGCAGAATATGCAACAAACATGTAAATATATGATTTTTGTCACACTCAAATACCTATACGGCAGTTGTCAAGTGTTTATTGCTTGTTCTAGCCTATGCACTTTGCTTTTTTTAACAATAATCATCGCGCTGTAGACAGCAGCCTAAGTTTAGTCGTACCTACTTACATTTTGCTTTTTCTTAATGATCAGAATATTATACTCAAGTAAACTTTTTTGTTAAGCCACTTCCTTACTTTACTAGGTATGTCTACATTCACCTGTCAATATTTGAAGTGTGGGTGATGTATGGAATATTTGGCATTTTTCCAAAATGATCATTGATCATTATTATTATTACTGTGACGCCTGCGTTGATCCGACCTTTGGTTCGTGGTATCTGAACCCATTATTGGGAATTTTTGAGCAACTCATCTTGGTTTTTCTTAGTATTTGTGTGATAAACCGGTATAAGTTGGACTCTTAAATGAGATGGCGATAGTAGGTACCCATAAAATCAACCTCTGTGATTCTTAAATTATATCACCAGATTGGCTCCCATTCTTGACTGAAATTAAGGCACAGATTATCACAAATACCTAACTACCTACTAAAGCTGAAATACTTAAATTGCACCCAAATTACACTGATTATTTAGTTTTGGGATTCAAGTACATTATGTTAGTATAGTATGGTTGCTTCGATAATTTTTGACAACTCTTATTACTACCGCAAATTTATCCGATGTTTTGCCGGATATAGCTGTCAAACAAATGGAATTTACAACATCTTATTATTACACGCGTATTTATCGTCTTATCAGGCTGTTTTTGATCCGGTCCAATCCGGTCCATTGCTTTACAAGTACTATACCTACATAAAACAGCCACAATAAAGTACACTGCTGAACAAGGGCTTCCTTTTAGTAGAGGGGTATTTGCCATACTCACCACGCTTGGCAGGCGTGTTGGTAAGCGCAATGCAAGATATTGCAATGCGATTACGAAATTCTTTCAGGGATTGAACCCCTGGATGAATTTATCCCTTAGTCACCTCTGACAACTGGGCAGGATATGGGGTGATGACATTCTAAGCCGGCATCACACGGCAATACAATTTAAAAGTACATAAGTATAGGCAATATTTATTTTGCAGATGTCACCGCGGGTTACAAAGGGCGGGATGACATCTCGAGCCGCAGAGTTCATTCCATTCCGGTAACCAGCTTGCGCTGCGGTGCTGTTGACAACTACGAGATTGAATCAAATTATTTACTGCATATTGCGGTTGAGAAGTCTTGATACTTTAACATCAACAGCCCCATCAGTTCACTACATAATTTTACTGGGAGTGACAAGTACTTATTACATGCAAAATGGAGGTCAAACACTCTTGAAACTGAACAACTTTCTCCATGGGACGGGGTGACATAAAAAAAATGGTCCTACCATACAAAATCTTCAAAAAGCTCCTTCTTTTTAAATTTCATCCTTTGTTCCACGGGGAAAGTTGTTTAGTGTCACGAGTACCTTGACCTCTTTTCGGCTTGTTATACCCTTTTTGTTATTTCCTGTATATTTATTTTGCAGATGTCACCGCGGGACGCAAAGGGCGGGATGACATCTCGAGCCGCAGAGTTCATTCCATTCCGGTAATCAGCCTGCGTTGCGGCACTTGCGGCGCTGTTGACAACTACGAGATTGAATCAAATTATTTACTGCATATTGTGGTTGAGACGTCTTGATACTTTAACATTAACAGTCATAACAGTTTACTAGTTGCCGTGTGGTGCCGGTTTAGAATAGCATCACCCCATATCTTTGCTCTGGGTGCATAAGAAGCGAGGAATTTGAGAGAAATTTGTGTATTGCAATTTTAGGCGACAAGCTGACTGGCTATGGTGATACACATTCTTCTAAATGACTCTCAAACTTTTGTCCGCTTACGCTCTACCTGCCCCGTAAGCGTCTTATATGTATGTATGTAGTGCACGCATTTCTGCATCAAACTGCGGCTTTCACAGGTTGTCATTTGCATGGTGGCTGTCACGTCATGATCCGCAACATCGTCCGGTTGTTTTAGAAGAACATTCTGAAATATTTATTTTGCAGATGTCACCGCGGGACGCAAAGGGCGGGATGACATCTCGAGCCGCAGAGTTCATTCCATTCCGGTAACCAGCTTGCGTTGCGGTGCTGTTGACAACTACGAGATTGAATCAAATTATTTACTGCATATTGCGGTTGAGATGTCTTGATACTTGAACATCAACAGCCACATCAGTTCACTACATAACTACCTACTGGATGTACAGGGAGTGACAAGTAATTATAAGCCAAAAGGAGGTCAAATACTCTCGAAACTGAACAACTTTCTTCATGAGACGGGGTCAAATAAAATAAAATGGTCCTACAACACAAGATCTTCGATTAGCTCCATTTGTTTTTGGAGCTCCAATTTTGTTTTTTATTTTGTCCCATGCCATGTTCCAAGGGGAAAGTTGTTTAGTGTCATGCGAACCTTGAACTCTTTTCGGCTTGTTATGCTTTTGTTACTTCCTGTATATTTATTTTTGCAGATATCTCCGCGGGATGCAAAGGGCGGGATGACATCTCGAGCCGCAGAGTTCATTCCATTCCGGTAACCAGCTTGCGTTGCGGTGCTGTTGACAACTACGAGATTGAATCAAATTATTTACTGCATATTGAGGAGTCTTGATACTTTAACATCATCAGCCACGACAGTTCACTATATACCTTTACCTTTACAGCCACAACAGTCCATTGCTAGACATGGGCCTCAGGCAATACCTTCCAATAGAGGGAGGTATTGCCATACTCCTCATTGCCATTGCCCCCCGCGAGATGGACAGACGATCTGGTCAAGTCCGCGGGGAAATGCTGGATGCAGGCCGCTTCTAATCGGACAAGGACAAGGAAATATTTAGGGGAGGCCTATGTTCAGCAGTGGACGTCCTATGGCTGATATACCACACCATCTCGCGCAACGGCCAGGAAGTTTGATGGTTATTGTACCTTTATGGCGCTTGCAACAGCCTGGAATGGATTAGCTGTGAGACCTGGTGAAAATGTATTGGCCAAAACTTGCTAGTTTGCTTCTGGATATCTCTGATACAATAAGTAGGTAGTTGTATCAAGACTGTTCAATCCTTATACAAAACAAATGGTATAGCGGTTGCATTACTTGCTGCGGCGGTTAGGCCCGAGCAGCGCGGAAGTGTAAAAACGTAATCTATTTTAAACATTTGTCGTCTGTACCTACCCACTTTGTTTTATCATAGCGAAATTGTTATTGGAGAACAATTCTAGTAGCGGTTTAGGTGCTTATCCATTTCTGTGTGGACGCAAATTAAATTCGTACTAAAGCTACGATTTGTTAGAAAATTAAAGTGTATCTCTCTATTTTCGTGTGGGACACCGAGTCGTTCAACGACCCGATGAACCCTGGTGCCAGAGTTTTTTAACCGCCTATTGCAAGCAGCAGGCCTCTGACATGGTTGTGTAATGACCGTCATCATAGACAGCAACCGGGACTGACGGCTTAACGTGTCCATCCAAAGCACGGAACCATCTTACTTGCGGACAATCAGGTGGTTCAGCCTGCAATGTCCTTTCCAGACTGGGAACAAATTCACAAAGTGATAAATATCAACTTTGTGCGTGACCCCACCAGTAATTGAACCCGGAACCTTTGCGTGGCAGGCAGGCATACTAACCACTACGCCACATCGGCTGTCGAAAGATAGTAAAAGGGTGACGAAATTCGTCATCCATGTGCAGCTACTAAGTAGAAATTAGTAACACAGCAGCAGTCTAAACATAGCTCATAGTTTGCGTATAGTGATAGCAAAGCAACCAAAGTTACACATTACGTTACTTACATTTCCAGAGCCAAACAAGGTATTTTCTTATGAGGTGAAGGTATCAATGCCAATGAGGAGGTAAACTCAAAGCTTATTGCATATCGCAGCAGGTACAAGTATGCCGAAATGACGTAACGACAACCAATCAGAAGTAATTCAACTTTGAAATATTTTCGACTATTACAGAAAAAATACACACTCGAGAGTGTTTATTAGTTGTCTAGTTTTTGCCTTATTAACGAGTTCGATTTTATGCCCAATACTCCTCCGTGGAATTGGTTAGCCAAGGCATCAAAAACCTATGGCTCATATACTCACTGCTCACAATCCAATCAAGACATTCCAGACTAAACCACCTGATTTGTCCCAAAAGAAAGATAGTTGCGTATTTCGGAGGACACCTCAAGCCGTGTCGGTTCCGGTCGGTCGTGACACAACCATTCTAGAGGCCTACTTAGTAAGAGTAGGCGATCGGAAAACTCTGACATCATCGGATCTTTTGTCGACTCGGTGTCCCACAAGATAGACGAAGATTCTCACAGCACACAATATTAGACTAAATTCAGCGCAGCAATGGATATCAACCAAGATATCAACGTAACAAAACGGAGTATAGATCATGACAATTTATGTTAAAATCGTCTCTCAGACAGAAGTCAGAACTAGATTCTGCGGTTTAGTACGGTTTAGCGGCTTGTCGACTATTAGTTGTCATAACTTGACAAATTAAGGGAAATCCCTGTCGCCTTACAGATTTAAGTCTGCTAGGGGTCTTACTAAAATTAGATTTCACTCAAGGGCTAGATGACTAGGTTTGATGACACCCTAGCTAAATTATGGGAGTGAAAATTATTCAGGAAGTATAAGATAGTAATTTTTGAGATTAAGGATTTCTTATTTTTTAATCTGTTAGTCTCATGACGGGTGAGAAAATGCGACTGATGTCTGCAATAATATGGCTAAACATATTTCTTAAAATACACACAGGAATGGAACAATAAAATCGTTTTATTATCCTTCATACGCGTAAAGAAATAGGTGAGAATCGTACATAACGTCCGTAACTGAGCTGAACTGAACTTGCGTATTGAACATGCGTATTTCCACCTTATTTCATAAGAATACGATTTATGTCAAACGGTTTGACAAGCGCACAACGCTGCGACGATGTAGGTATGTGTCTGGACAAACTTAATAAAATAAAATTAAATTTTATTTGTTCAGAATTTTTGCTACAACTAGTAGCCAATTCGGGTTCGTTCTTTGAAGTTCTCCAGTTAAAATCTGCCTTAAAGCTTTTTCTCTAGTCAAAGCCCTAAAGGCACTAGATAGCCTACTATCTGCAAATGAGAATATCAGCTGATCAGTAATCACGCGCTGTCAAAAACAATATGGCGGCTATTACTTGATTGGCTGATTGAATGATGCATCGCTACCGAACGTAAATTAGACGTACCCTTTAGATCACACGGATAGAGATGGTGTTTTTATAACCGTAGAGTAACTGTTGAATGTTTATATTATAAGAACAATACATTTTTATCTTCTCACAAAAGTTAGATCAAAATAGGTAATTGTATCCCTAGGGATAGAAACTGATTTGAATTCGGAACATGAACATTATTAATTTTGCTGCCAATCAATCGAAAATTTAATACTATTTTTTTGACTGGTACTTAGTATCTGCTAATTTATTGAATATTTTACTCATTGTATGTACCTCATGCATGAAATACCTCATTCATAGCAGAACATGACTTGATAAATTGAATTTAAAAACTTTATCGAAGATAAAAAAGAAGACCGCGCAAGAATCTCTCGGTAAACTTTGGATAAGAAAAGAAGTAATAGGTAGCTGTTTAGATGACTGAAACCATCAATACCCACACTTCACTCACAGCTAAAAATACAGACAATAAAACACAGATGCAGTACTGGCGTGAAAGTAACAGGCTACTTTATTGTGATTAGGTGTTACACTCTCGAGTCGGTAGCGTGAGAAAAGGTCCGAGATTGTTTCCTAGTGACCCTTCTGTGTGCTGACCCTGCAGTTGCTGTGACCCTGAAGTAGGAAAGTGTAAGATATTGGGCAGATGTGCTTGATAATGATAATTGTTTTTAATGAAGTTTCACACGTTTTTTGCTGGAAATCTCTTTTTATGGTGAGGATTTCTTCTACAGAAAGTTTAGTCGTGGAGTTTTGAAATGTTTGTCAACTTTCCATAGGTTTATACATGCATACATATATCACGCCTGTATCTCTTGCGAGGTAGGCAGAGCGTAAACGGAAGTAAATAGAAAATGTCAAATTTACTCCACGCTGACAAAAGTTTGAGTCAGAGTAAATAAACCAAAAAATAAAGACGCTTTGTAAAAAACATACTAACAGAAGAGAAAAATCATAAAAAATGACCTACCAAAACCTTTTACTACTCAAAAATGTATACTTTTGCAACATAGGTATAGATACGTGCTTTGAGAATCATTCAGAAGACTGTTTATTAGTAATAGGATGTCTATAAACATCAACCCTCAAAATTCCATACTTTTGTGAAAAAGTCAGAAAATAGCTATCGAGAGTCAAATCACTCACAGAAAAAGGGGAAAAAAATTACTGCATACCGACAAGACTCTTTTTGAAGACGAACGAAGTGCTCCAATAAAATACTGCCCGTAGCAAAGTCATAGACCCTAATCCCAAATTCCTTACCTACGGGTAAATCTCTCACGGGAACATCACTGTGATAACTATATTAATGAGTGATACAACTCTCTATGCTACTGAGGCTTCTGTTCACTCATAGATACTGGCTAGACTTGGTTGAGCTGTGACTTGAGCTATCTTGAGTAAAAAGACGCTTACATAAAATTCGTTTGACTATAATATGAAAAGTTTATTGCATAATATTCTTATTTTAATAATGTTTGCGTATGATGCCGTGCCCAGTGTGCTTAATAATGGCAAAGATACTGCGACTTGTACAGATGAATTCCCAAAGCGAAAATATTAATTCAAACCGTCTTGAATATTAAGCCAAAATAATTAGAGCCTGAGCGCCCACCCAAAGCGGTAAAGTATCAAAAAGTACGTAATATTTGTAAAGAATTAAGAAGCGTTACTTTTGCTAAACCACAGCAAAAGCAGTCAACAAGTTTATAGGTCATTCGCAGAGTCAACGTCTGAAGTTGCAACTTATTATTTATTTATTTATTTATTTTATTATTGCAGATAGGTCTGGATTGCTAATCTTTTTAAAGCCCAGTTTCAGGATTCTTGCTTCTTAGGTATGCTTTTACTGCCACTGAGATTTATTTGTACCTAACTAGGCTCTCTCTATTGTAGAGCCAATACGAAAATAACAGCAACCAATAAAAAATACGTTTCCAAGTTCTCAAACAAAACAAAACAATTTGGATCACCCCACAAAATCTCTGAGAACAAAAGCTCATAACCGGACGCAATATCAACGTTTTCTTAGTTACAAAACGCCAGAGTCTGTAATGAAACTTTATTAGCGTCTTGGTTATAAACGCAATGGTCTTTTAAAACAGGAAGAAGTAAGGCTGTAAAATCTTTAGCACGGACACAGGGGCTACCGCGTGAATGTCTCATGTCCCGGAATTTCTATAGCCCTAACAATAATTGGAAAGAATAAATTTTACACGAGTTGCGTGTCCATTTTATGGCTGAGCTCAGAAGTTCCCAAAGTGTATACGATATTTTTGACACTCTCAGATATAGTATTTCCAGACAAATCATAAGAATGTAACTCCTTGATATAAATGTGGTCAGTAAATTAGTTCTATTCGCAAAATTCCAACATTTATCGCCTTTTTTACGCTCTGGTTTAGCAATATACATTTATTTACATTTTTCTTGAATACGTCTTGTCAAGCGACTTCGATTTTTTTATTACATAAAAAGTATTTCATTGCATGGCCTGGTATTATATGGCTTTTGGCATGGAATAAAAAGTTGGGAAACCATTGGTTTAAGGTAAAGCTCTATGGGACCTTAGTCGTTGCCTGGAAAGAGTAGCAAAACGAAATTAGATTTTAGTACGAAGAAGGCACTTATTCAAATACTGCCTTTCGTCTCGAGAAGTTTTACTATTTTTTATTATTTAGTTTTAGTCGACTTCTGCCATGATCCCTGAAAGAAAATCAAAATAAAATCATCTATAGAAACACACAACGTCAAATTAATTGGATTTATAAATAAAATAACTCAAATACGTCATTGACAGTTTCTGATCTACCTCTACAAACGCTTATAGAAATTAAATTGAATTCAGAATAATTTAGGTTAAGCTGTAGGTTTTACTGCCATGCTTAAGTGTTTTAGGTGTAGCTGAAATTACTATTGCTAGGCCTACAGACTTGAGCTTAGTCAAGCTACTATTAAAATGCACTAAACTAAAACCCATCTTAGGAACACGTGTTTTTGACTACTGTCATAATTGTATGCATAAAGTACCTAGTCGGCTTTTATAACCTATTAAGCCTCTAATAGGTCGTAAACCATTTAGTGTGATCTGACATCATCCAATCAGGACTAATCATAAGGCCTTTGCGAATGCACTCCGTTCTTCGCAAAAAAGGGTCTGATTTAGAAAGGAAAAAACAGATACGTCAGTTATAATTTGAAATCAAGGTAAATTCGTATGAGACGAGTTATAATTAGTATTCTCTACCTTTGTCGTAATCACCTTATAAAGATGATGTCGAGTTCATAATTTTAATTGTTTGCAAGGTTAGCCAAAGATTGACATTTTTTGACACAAGACTGCGAACAGCAGAAAAACGAGCAATTTTGATAGAGAAATAAAATCCGAACTTATTTTAGACCACAGGTACTTTGAATATTATTTTTTTGATAATCTTATCATATTACTTAAAAAGCTACACAGTTTAGTTGCATTCCTCAAAACAATTTTTTGATTTCAAAAGGAAATGTCCCTCGGTATTAAAGTTGGTGGACCGCATATCCACAATTTTCAAACATCAAGCGTATTGTGTCTAAAAACCCCAAATGCAATAAGTTTTTTGTATGATGCAGTGTGATTGAGCGAAAAAATCAATTTTGGCGCAACTCGTGCCATTCAAAATGGTTGCCGTTTTTTTGTCTTGATCTCTGAACAAAAAATTAGGACGCCGCTTTTGCCCTTTTGAACGTGAGTTCCGTACAGTATTGAATTTTAGCGTTTTTTAGGCAATTAGCTCAAAATTCAATCACTTCGTACTGAAATGACCCATGAAAAAATAAACTATACCAAGCTACAAAATGTTTTAACCATTGCAAATGAATCAATTCCGATAATTTTAATCATATTCCGTTCAAACTTGTGATGAACACTTTAGTAAACATCACAACAACATACACGTAGATAATTGGTCAAATAAGTGTGGGAATTCGATCGATAGTTATGACATCAAAGATTTTTCGCGTGACATGACATAACAATTTTCTTTTACAGATACAGATTATCGACAAAAATAGAAACTCAATTTTGTTGTCTTGGTCACGTCCTTTAAAAAGGAACTCTAAAAATGATCTCGATCAAGCAATCACGATTTTAAAGGACGACAAAAAGTTGCTTATAATAATTTTCGGTGCAGCTACTGGTTGTTACCAAGAATTATCTTTTTTTCCCAAAATTCATATCGACCGACATTAATTTTAGTAATGTAAAGATTTAGTGAATTACTTTTTTATCAATCTTCTGTCTTTTGTTTTTGCGATGATGATTATTTATTAACCTAGCAATTGAGTTTGAGGTCGAGTTATTGGAAATTGAGTAAATTAAGTTGTTATCTTAAAATGCACTCACATCTTGTGTTATTGTGCATAATGTGCGGTAAAACTGTCAATTTTGCCGTGTAGTCGTGTGCCATGGTATCCGATTTTTGTATGCGATTTCGTTAATTTCTGTCATCTTATAACCAGATCCGATGAAACATGCGGCAGGTCTGAATAGCTTTAATTAAAACTGAAAATACAACTGAAGTAAAAGAGTCTGTGAATTTGTCTTATAATCACAGACAAACACAAAAACAGTGATTTTTTGATTATAGCCGAAACCGATATTCATTTTCATCTACAATTTACAAAATCGTAGATTATTACCCACTGAGTCTGCTGATTTCACAATCACAGAAACTGGTAACAATTTAACAAAAGCAAACAAGTTTCGGACAAAATATCGAGATGTTCAAATTGTTCTACATACACAGAAGAGGCGGGCCCAGAATCATCGATTTAGTGAATCATTCACTTGTAAGATAAGACACACTGCCGGTAAGACCTAGTAGGTCTAATTTGTTGCAGTGCGTTTACCTACCTAACCCTACCAACAAAATCAGGTAAAGTTTGATAAAAAATAGCGTAAAAGGAAGAAGTTGCTGCAAGCGAAGAGAAAGCCTTTGCTTAAATCTAGATCTAGGTTTGTATAGTGTTTTGATGTTTTATATTTGGTGTATGTAGGCAAAAAGTGTTAATCTATTCTATTTAACTAAAACACTATCAAAAATACATCATTATCATCTGCCTGCCCTTAATCTCAAATCAGTTGAGGATGGTGCTACAAAGATATTAAAAAACATAATTTAATACTTTACGCGATATCTGTTCCAAACCTACTTCGATTTTGTTAGGTAACACTGGCGCCATTCTCGTCTTTGCCTTTTTTCTGTGACTGGTTCTAAAAAGTGTTAATATCAAAATTCAAGTACTTTTTATTTGTGCGTTTAGACACATTCACGCCTTTTGCCATATCTAGTAAGTTTTACGCATTTCTTCCCGTTAGACCTACTGGGTCTTACTAATAGTGGGTCTTATTGGTGTAAGATTCGATTTGGTAAACCAACAGTTATTCTGTCTGGCACGCCTTGACCACCACTATTTTGTCCGACATATTGTGACCACCCGCGTGTCAATGTTTTGGTTTGACTTAGAACAAAATGGCATTGTCTTAATAGTTGTTTATAAAAATTTATTGAGGAAAGTGTTGACATCAAAATTTTGTTAAAAACTTTTGGTAGCCGTCTTAACTTTGACCACCTACTAAGAACGTTCTTTTAGAAATTTTAAGGGGCAAATCAAATAAAAAAAAAATTAAGTCTAATACCTACCTGAAATTCATACCATCGTCGCGTAAAAATTTTACGACATAATTACACAAATCACTATATCTCAGACAAAAACAACAACCAATAAAAAGCTCACCCAACCAACTCATTAACAAAACAACTGTCAACCAGACGATAAAATTTGAAACAGAAAAAAATAAAGTCACATTCAAACATCCCGTGTTCGAATCGTATTCCAAATTCGAAATTCGAAATCGTAACGCGTCCTGACGTTTCCTCTACGTGCCGTTTCCGCTCGGCGCACGCGCACCACGAATGTCTAATCGCACGAGCTTTTACATATTTTTTCTGGATTTTTTTGGTGTTCCTTTCTAAAATAAGTTAAACTTTGATTACTTTGGTGATTTAATTACAGGATTTACCAAGCATTAAAAATATCGTATAAATGTAGTCGTTTTTATATTATACTTACTATCAAAAGTTTTTTGACATGCACTAAGAAAATTACTATTTATTTGACTGTCTTGAAGTAACTATAACAAAAAATATTTATTTTACAAAGAATATAAAAGTTCGTGGTGAATTTGATAATCTCCTTCCGTTCTCTTTTTTGTCGGTTAATAATCAAATAATAAATGGACTATGAAAACTTCAAATACAACAAGCTACGGGACCCTTTTCCCACTCGGTTGTATCAACACTTGTCCATTTTTTCTCTACAATATGTATCCTGCGATTTGATAGATGGCAAGGAGATAGCCCATTATACAGTCCACGCTCATAGTGCAGGTTACCTGATAAATTGGTCGCTTGTATTCAAAATACGTCCGCCATTTTGTATTTTGTGCTATTCGCTTTTAAATTTTACTGCAAACTGAATATAAAAATGCGGGTACTAGCCTTGAAAGATGAAATTGAAAAATTATTGCCAACAAAGATTATAATATTAAAATGCTTGAACTTGGCTATATAGAATGAATTTGACGTTATAGAAAGTACCTACAATATTAATCACAAAACCTGTTTTGGAGAATGTGGTGCAGTTGCAGGGAAGTTGGTTGAAACCTCCAAATAGGTATGTTTAGCAAATAAATATTGTCCGGTTAAGTTATGTTATACTGGATTTTATTTTATTTTAAAAAATACGTATGATGGCGTACCTAAATACAAAACTACTAGCAACGAAACTCAGTACAAAAGACTTCAACGCGCACTTACTTTGCTACAATGATTTACGAGAATAATATTTCAACCTACAAATAAACAGATCTAAATACCTTATACGGTCGCAGGCTCAATAATGTCTACTAGTCTTACGATCTGTATAAATCAACAATAAACATCAGCTTCTCGCATCAATTACAGGATTTATAACTGCTCTTGTTAATATGGAGCACGTCCATAAGTTGTTGACAGATGACTTCATTGTTCTGAGGTTATACAGAGTGTAACGTAGACTATGTGATGCTGATGTTAATGATGCTAGTATTTGACACTGTGTGACACTGGATTAAGATAGCATCACTCCAAATCTACCAGTGGATGTAGTAAACAATATCTCTCTCTCTCTCTCTCTCTCTCGTAATCCAGTGAATTGGCAGCAGCTTCCATGTGAAACTACAACTTGCACAGCATTCCCCAATCTGCTTCCAAGTGATGTAAGGTAAGTATAGAAATACTAGTTCGAGAGCCCAGGGGGTAAGTGGCTATCTCATAAGGTACCACGATAGGCTAGGTTTGGATCGTTAACCAAGACTTAAACAAGTCGTATGACCCAGGTCTGCCAGAGCCAATCCTGCCGAAACATAAAAATAATCGATATTTTTTGAAGATATTTTTTCGTAAAAATTATGTCATAAGGTACCACAATGAAAGTGCTGGCATCAGTTAACCATTGAAAAATTATGTAAAAAAAGCTTGGTCTGCCACTGCGTACCCTGGCGGAAGTGCTTGCCAGACCTCTCCAAAGATGCCCTTCCGACACCCCTAAACTATCTCATCGGGTACCACGACGCGACCACCACAACATAATAGCCAAGATCACTCTGACAATAGATCACAAGGTCTGCCAGGCCTAAACTTGCCGCATCCTAGTGTTTCAGACATTTGAAGTTGTAGGTCCAGTGTATGAAAAATGACCTATATCTTTTTCCCCCCGTGTTTGATTTTGATGGTGCCTTAATACGAAATGCTCTCCATAATGAGGAGCTTCGAGTCATATAGGACAGTTGGGTGGAGAGTGTCAGTATTGAACGCAATCCTGTCAAAAAGTTTGAAATGGAGGTTTGGTCTATGAAAACTGGCCTATATCTTATTCCTCCCGGGTTTGATTTTGATGGCGCCTTAATATGAAATGCTCTCCATAACTAGGAGCTTTGAGTCATATAGGTCAGTGAGGAGGAGGGTCTCTGTATTGTACACAATCCTGTCAAAAAGTGTGAAATTGTAGCTAAAGTGTATGAAAACTGGCCTATATCTTTTCCCCCACTGGTTTGATTTTGATGGTGCCTTGGTATGAAATGCTCGTAATGATTAGGAGATTCGACTTGTATAGGTCAATTGGATAGAAGTTCTCTGTTCTGTGCACAATCCTCCTAAATATGAAAATATTCGATAACTTCTGCAGATTTTATCAGTTAAAATTGTCATATCATAAGGAACTCGAATAAAAGTGCTTGCATCAGCTTACCATTGACAAATTATGTTAAAAAAACTTGGTCTGCCACTGCACACTCTGCCGGAAGTCCTTAGATGAGATAGGTTAGGGGTGTCGGAAGGGTATATTTGGAGGGGTCTCCCAAGGACTTCTGGCAGAGTGCGCAATGGCAGACCAAGTTTTCTTAGCTCAATTTATCAATGGTAAGCTGATGCTGGCTCTGTTATTCGGGTACCTTATGAAATGACAATGTTAACGGAGAAAATCTTAATCCTGCTAAACATGAAAATATTCGATATGTTCTGCAGATTTTTGCCGTTATTATTGTCATATCATAAGGTACCCAAATAAAAGGGCCGGCATCAGCTTACCATTGATAAATTATGTTAAGAAAACTTGGTCTGCCACTGCGCACTCTGCCGGAAGTCCTTGGTAGACCCCTCCAAACATACCCTTCCGACACCCCTAACCTATCTCATCTAAGGACTTCCGGCAGAGTGCGCAGTGGCAGACCAAGTTTTTTAACATAATTTGTCAATGGTAAGCTGATGCAAGCACTTTTATTCGAGTTCCTTATGATATGACAATTTTAACTGATAAAATCTGCAGAAGTTATCAAATATTTTCATATTTAGGAGGATTGTGCACAGAATAGAGATCTTCTATCCAATTGACCTATACAAATCGAATCTCCTAACCATTACGAGCATTTCATACCAAGGCACCATCAAAATCAAACCAGTGGTTAGGTAGGGGTGAGATAGATTAGGAGTGTCGGAAGGTTATATTTGGAGGGGTCTACCAAGGACTTCCGGCAGAGTGCGCAGTGGCAGACCAAGTTTTCTTAACATAATTTATCAATGGTAAGCTGATGCCGGCACTTTTATTCGGGTACCTTATGATATGACAATATTAACGGCAAAAATCTGCAGAACATATCGAATATTTTCATGTTTAGCAGGATTAAGATTTTCTCCGTTAACATTGTCATTTCATAAGGTACCCGAATAACAGAGCCAGCATCAGCTTACCATTGATAAATTGAGCTAAGAAAACTTGGTCTGCCATTGCGCACTCTGCCAGAAGTCCTTGGGAGACCCCTCCAAATATACCCTTCCGACACCCCTAACCTATCTCATCTAAGGACTTCCGGCAGAGTGTGCAGTGGCAGACCAAGTTTTTTTTACATAATTTTTCAATGGTTAACTGATGCCAGCACTTTCATTGTGGTACGTTATGACATAATTTTTACGAAAAAATATCTTCAAAAAATATCGATTATTTTTATGTTTCGGCAGGATTGGCTCTGGCAGACCTGAGTCATACGACTTGTTTAAGTCTTGGTTAACGATCCAAACCTAGCCTATCGTGGTACCTTATGAGATAGCCACTTACCCCCTGGGCTCTCGAACTATACGCACTAATAGGGGGAGACCCATGTCCAGCAGTAGACTGTTATGGTTGTTGATTTTGACGCATCCATTATAGGATTTATAACTGCTCTTGTTAATATGGAGCACGTCCATAAGTTGTTGACAGATTACTTTATTGTTTTCGAACTAAACAGGGTGTAGTATAAACTGGCTGTTAATATCGTTACCGGAAAGCGAAAACTTCTAAAACGCCACAGTACTAACTTTACACCAGACCGTTTCGAAAGTTTAAAAAATTCGTAACTCAGTGAAAATAATTAATATTAACTTGAAAAAATTAACTAGGATTCAAATATTTTTTGTTCAAATTTAGACGTTGCTACCACGTTTGTACGAGCTATAGCTTTTAAAGTAGACGTCGCTTTAGAAAACATATTTCCTAATTTGCGATAAAACTGATACGCAAAATATTCTAACAAGTGTATTGATTAACAAAAGCAATATTGAAATTTTTCTTAAGTCATGTAAGTAAATTAAAAACTGTACACGAAAACAACTTAAGTTCCTTTGAGGCTAACAAATTAGGAAAGAAGAAAGTATTAACCGAGCAACATTTTTAATATGCTTTGCGAGATAATTTACTTATGAATAATTAAAGTTAAAAAGGCTATAGGACAAAAACATCTTACGACTTGTGAAAATGTAGAACACAGTGAACAAAATATTCTAGGCTGTATGTATTTTTGTAGAACATAATGGGAATAACACTTACTAAACAACTATTTAACAGTTTATTCTACACAATTTCATTAGAAAAATGGTACAACAGGTACTGCTTATTTCTAATGAAATGTCTTCCAGCAGACCTAGGGAAGTGTAAGTTGATTGAGGATAAGCGGATAAAACGTGCACTATTATTAATACTAAAACGCATCAGATGGTTTAAGGCCGTTTTCAAAGAAGCTGCTATGGCAGCGGCCAGTTAAACTCAGGAAGCTTATTTTATTACAGCAGATGTAGTTAAAACATCAAAAATATTACCACCAGAAAACCATGTAACTTCTCAAGAGATCATCAGCTGAATCCATATTGAACATCGAAATCGTGACGTCATGGCAATGAAGCCGCATGATGTCGTGGGTGTGCATCCAGTCAGGATTAAACCAAGAAGGATGCACACCACACCATCCCCCACGAAGAAAAGAAAACTTGGCTGCACACCTTCGTGCGCCAAATCATAAATCGAATGGTTGATGGCAAAACGTACTCTTCTGCCCGAACGAATAATGTAAAATTGAGGCGAGCTGAATTTGATGAATCTACAAAATGAGAATGAGACTGAGTAACTAATGGAGTCGGATCAGCAGGAGTAGAGTCGGTCAGTATGTCAGGAGAATGAGTAGATGACTGAGATGAGTGAGAATCAATGTAAGCTGGTTTAACACGGTCTATACCCACCATTGTCTGACCTGTTGCCGACGATAATAGTGAAAGTCTTGTCTGTGCGACTAACAACGACGTGAAGTCCCAAATATGGTGACGTCAGCGGCGGTTTATGCGACTAACAACGGCGGTTTAACGTTATCAACCCGAAGAAATACATGGGGGCAAGTGTCGAGATCTTTAAAATGAAAGACGTTTTTGCTACCGTGTCGCGAGGTGGGTCACAGGACTCAGGTCGGCCATGACCACTCGAAACTGTGACACGAAATCTACTAGATCAGTGGATAGTGCAGGAAATTGGGAACCAACCAACTCACTAGGAAGATGTAAAGGTTCTCCATATACCAGCTCGGCTGCAGATGCTTTGAGATCTTCCTTCAGCGCTGCTCGCATACCGAGTAGAACGATTGGCAAAGCTTGGATCCAGGGCTCATTCCGACACATTAGAGACGCCTTGAGTGTCCTATGAAGGCGCTCGACCATTCCGTTGGTACAAGGATGGTAGCTGGTGGTAAGCAGCTTCTTCGTTCCTAGATAAACCATGAATCTACGAAAAAGGTCTGACTTAGTCTGTCGACTGTCTTCCTCGATCAGATGTGATGCGGGAAGGAACACCATACCTCGACAGCCAGCCAAAAATCAAGGTGTCAGCTGTCTCCCCAGCGGTAATGCTACTGTCATCGGCTAAGCTTCAGGCCAGCGGGTAAACCGATCCAAGATGGTCAACAGATACCTGTATCCCTCGCAGACTGGAAGGGGACCAAATGTTAATATAGATGTGCCTGAAACGGCCAGCTGGCGCTACAAAATCGCCCAACAGAGACAATGTGTGCTTGGTTACTTTGTTTCATTGGCAAGGAACACAAGATTCAACCCAAATACGAAAATCTTTTCGAATGGAGGGCAGGCTAATCTGCTGGTAAGCAGATTGGAAGTTGCACGAATGCCGGGATGACTCAGGTTATGAAGCCTTTCGAAGAATTTCCGACGAAAAGAGCAGTAAGGAAAAACGGAGCTTACCGGTTGACATGTCGCAAACTATAGTAACGTCAATACCAGGCAAGGTGACGTTTTCCTACTTGAGACTGGAGCTACCATCTTGGATAAGACGCTGAAGCTCCTCGTCGTTCCTTTGTGATTGCGCTAATGCTGAGTAGCTACCCTCCAGCGATATGGCATCGACTCTGGATATAGCATCCGCCACGACGTTATCCATACCTTTTATAAACCTATGCAATATCTGTCATGAATTGCGAAATAAAAGAGAGGTTAAGCTGCACGGGAGACAATTTTTGATTTATACTAATCTATTCAATTATTTACAAATCGTACCAACATGAATTGCTTACCTGACCCTAAATACTGCACATTGGTTTGAACCGTGGAAAGGAAAAATGACTAATCCACCAATGCTAGTCAATTGTTTTGCATTGTCTTTTTCTTAAGCGGCAGAGGAGGTGTATTTTTATAAAATGCAACAATTCTTACAGGCAAAATATTTCTAATCTTGGTAATGAATAATTTCTAACGATGCCAAATTTTGTAATTCTTAGTAAGCTAAATTTTCTTACAAAACTAAATTATCGTAAAATGCAAAATTTAAAATTACTTACAACATAAAAATATGACAAAATTAACATGCAAAAATTTCTTACAATATTTTGATTGGATTTTTTCAGTACGAAAGAAAGACTTATAAAATATTTGGCACTAAGTTGTATGTCTAAAGTGCATTTTTTTGTAAAATTCCAAAAAATGGTCGCTTAAGAACTTGGAAAACGCAACTCATGCCAATTTTTTGAACTTCTAAAGCGACAAAAAATACCTCCGATTTGCGCGTATCCTAGACCGATCGACGCAGAAAAAAAAACGCAGCTCAGTGATATATATAACTCAATTTCGACAAAAGTGGCGGTTTAGAAGTTTTCGCTTTCCGGTAACGATATGTAATGGTAATAAATATGTAATGGTGTGTGTGATGCTGGCTTAAAATAGCATTACACAAAATCTACCAGTGGGTGTAGTAAAACCGTCTAATAAGGGATGAATCCAGTGAATTGGTAGCAGCTTCCCTGTGAAAACTATAACTTGCACTGCGTTCGCCAATCCGCTTGCCAACTCATGGTACCTATGTAAAGAAATACGCAATAATAGGGGGAGACCTATGTCCAGCAGTGGACAGTTGTGAATGATGTTACTCATTTTGTCGCATACAATTTACGAATTATAACTGCTCTTGATAATATGGAGCAAGTCCATAAATTGCTGACAGATGACTTCATTGTCCTAGGATTATACAAGGTGTACTTTTTTATTAAAAATACTTAAATTATAGTGTAAAAATTATGTATTTCTTCCAATAACGCAATATGATCATAGATGTTTTAATTTCTGATAATTTGTGAACTTCATTCAACATTGATCGAAAATGATAATGAACTTGGTTTGACTTAGTATTTTTATTTTTATATTATTCCATCCGTAGTTTTCAAGTGACAGTTCATTATAAGAAGTCGCTTACTTGTATTTTGTAAGTACTATAATACAAATACCTACAAATTGAATCACATATAACAGACAGACCGATTTCCTAGAACGAAACATTTAAACTGGATAACGTATTAGCAATCTAATTCTGATGCCGATACTCGCATCATTTCTATTCACATCACACTCTGACTGACGATAGAGGGCGCACGTTACATATAGAACAATATAATGATCTATATACGAGTACACGAGCGAAGCGATACGCATTGAATACGAAATGGTGTTGTGTGCTATGGCATAGAATAAGTTTTAGCTACTGAACAGATTTTACTAAAGACTAGCAAGGGTTTTACCTATTTTTCTCATTTCTATTGCCTTACTTATTCATTCTTCTTCTTGAAATGTTTAAGAGCTCAGCTCTTGTCGATAGAGTTATCACCATTCTTGTCATTTCTCCACCAATGATTTGATCTACCGGTACGGTACGACACGTCATTGCCTTTTACTTATTATGGTCAAAATCATTTCGTTTTGCTCGACCTCGACCTCTTCTGCCTCCTACTTTCCTTCCACGACGTTCTTCAAGAAATTATAATAGAGAGGCAGGAAGCGAATCACAGTGGTGGAGTTTAATCACAAGGTAACTTTTCACCTAAGCATATTGTTTAATCCCGTAATTTCTAGCTGTGCATATATTACAACACTTTGGTTGAAAAATTATAAGGTAAACATTTGATCATCATCATGATCCTGCCCTTATTTCAAATCAATTGAACACAAATTCATTACCTAGCAAAAGGATTTGGCTATGTTGTATTACCGGCCGACGACAACCGTATATAGGTATTTGATATTGTATAGAACCCACTTCTGTTTCTGTTAAAAATTGGTGTCGCGTCTGGAAAAATTTAGTCTATGACCATGAAATCTAACATTTTCATTTAAATCTGTTGTCACCAGTAGAAAGATACCATCTTTATGTAAAGGATTTCCGGCGCCTGTCTGGAAAAATAAGAATGTTTTTGCCATATTTATAAATTGAAATGATTTTCCGTTGAAATCTAAATATTATGGAAGTGTTATGAAATCTTTGTCGTTGGGATTGAACCTACCTACTTATTATAAAAATATAAGTCAACAACTCTAATTGGAAACGTAAAAACAAAAGAATAAATTTTCACGGGACGTAGTTAGATATTGAAAATATTTTTCTTTCGGTAATATATTATTTTGTTTAAATATCTGTAACATTTCACTCTTTTTTAACATTTGGAAAACCAAGTTGCCAAAAAAACTCTTTTACTTCAACTGGATGTGTAAACTAAGGAAGTTCAGGGCCATATTAGACATCTATCAAAATCATGTATTACGGCTATCACATGAGGTATATTTTACTTTGCTGACATGTCATCTAGTATGGGTATGACAGCTGTCAAATATGACAAATTCGAACGGCCGCACTAGAGTTAACATTAGTCACGTTCTCACACATCTCATTCCTACACCGCGTACATCTTTTACAAATCGCAATCACGACTTTCAAGGCTTCCGAGATTTCCGAGATTTGTGATCCAAATCAGTTGATTAGTATTGTCCAGTGGTACTGAAATGTTTTAAATCACGATATTAGTACCTAATGAGTCCTAGTTCTCAGCAAATTAGTACTCTTTCGCTTTGTGTATTTGTGCTTTGTAGGACACTTTACGTAGATGATCCTTGTATCTGTCTATGACAGTTTAGACGGTGGATTTTCTAACACCAAGACCTATTACCTATTAGTGAGTCGTATAACAACTCTGATACCAAGCCCAGTTGATACGAGTGACGCTAGTCCTATCTTTATCAAGCTCTTTCAAACTGAATAGATGCTGGTTCATCCCTGCGATAGAAAATTTTAGGTACACGTCTTCTTGAAAGAGTACCTTCTTAAACGTATTACGGGAAGTCGTAACTTTTTTGGTACTTATCTAACACCAAGTTCCATGGCACTTGTACAATGTTGTGATTAAGAATTTAAGTAAGTATATTAACACAACCCACTACTTGTTCATATTTTTGAAGACGAACACAATCCAAGTATGTAACAGATCAGTCACTGATCCATATAATCTGTTTAATATGTGTTACGTTGTTCGATCATCGATCTACAACCGAAGCGTTTCCTGTGCATTTGATTTGGATCGCAGCGATTCGTTCTCGGAAGAATCGAGTCATAGTTTAAACAATGAGACAGTACGTTACGTGTGATCAGGCTACGCAGATGGTGCGGTAGGTATATTTTATAGTGTCTGCACGTGCTTTAAGATAAACAGAAGAAGACAGCATACGAAGCCGAAGTTATCAGAAATAAAGTGCCAAAACTATGTACTTTAAAAAACCTTAATAATTTAGGTAAAGTAGAAACATAATTCCTGTCAATAATTTAGACGCTATACACACAAAACTTCCGTTTCGATTCGATGTTATTATTTCGCTGCGCAACGCATGCGTTGAACAATACGAACTTAATTTGAACAACTTTTATGAATACGAATTTTTAAAAAAACTGTTTAAAAGGCGTGTCACAGTTTTCACTGGAACCATTCAGCAAAACGGGGTGAGTATTGCAACAGCTAAGAAGCTTGCTATTGAAATTGTCTGCAATTAGGTGCCTCCTCAACAATTACTTTGTAAAGACAGATCTGTGCACACACATCATCATCTTCCTGCCCTTATCCGAATTACTTGGGGTCGGCGCAACACGTTTTGTTGAAAAAAAATCGTGTTGTAAAGGATTTGACTTAATTTTACGACCGGCCGCCTACCAGACGTTAACCCTGCTTGGGAATGCTTTTGTGGAGGATTAACCGCCACCATACGGTTGGCCCTGGCTGTTTGGGTCGGGTTTATCCCTCGGTCGTCTCTTACGACCCCCACGGGAAGAGAAGGGGTGGTGCTATTCTACTCTGCCGGCACCACACGGCAAATCTATCTATCTGCGCACACACACTTAATCTATAATTGTTTAATGGATCATCCACGCGGTGCGCGTGGGCGCCATTCAGCCGTGACTGCGCATATGTATCGATCTTAATCGAATAGATCGAATTAGTACAGTGTATAAGATCGAATTAGTTAGTATACTCTCAGTTTGGTTTGCTTACGTAACGTAATTCAATGTGTAGGGTTGTTGCTATGTATAAATAGAGCAGTAAAGATGAATAAATTTCGTAATAATTATTTCAATCAACATTGGAATTGTACAACATTGTAATTAAAGTCACCACCTATTCTTATAAAAAGTCTCGCACAATTTTAAGTATTGATTAACCGGTGACACTGTATGAAAGAAATAATATGAAACCACATGAAAAATCAAAGAAGAAAGCACTTCTACACAGACTGTAATATTGTTTGATGTCTCTGCCATTTACTGCCAAAATTGTCTACAATAATAGAAATGCTCGCCATAGCCAAATTGACTGGAAAGATCATCATCATAATCATACTGCAACCTCATTGTAGAACTTTGAAAAAGGCTCTTAAAACATTTCATAACAGTACCTACAGTGACTGTTACAATCCCTATAGCTAATTAGATAACAGAAAAAAGGCAAATAAATTAGAAATCTGTCAAAAATTATCCACAAATACTTATTTGAAGCATTCTCTAGTAAAGTTGTAGAACCCATTTTAATTTTAACAAGTTCATAACCTGAACGTAGACTGTTCGGAAATAAAGTAAGCACTTTACACACTTTTCGCAAACAAAATAATTATAAAGATGTAGCTTGTTAACCGCTTTCTCGTAACTGATGTGTGAACGAACCTAAGGGCACACGCATATAACACGTCTGAACTGCTACAAATTCATCTCTCCTCTATTCGCTAAGGTAATACATCATTTTGATATATTTTCCAACTAGAGATGTGTTGACTAGTTGGTCGGCCATTCTTTTAGTCGGTATCTAGTCGGTGGAACAGCTGATTAGTCTGCTGTTATTATAACATAATACGTAATATATAAACAATAGTGGTAAGTATGATGAAAATGGCACCATAATAGACAATGGCTTAAAACATGACAGCGTTTTAGGACTTTATGTGGAGCGCTTGCATGCTTCCTCGATAAACTATTTTTCAAGAGTCACTTAAGGTGTCTGAAGCAATGGTTAGCTTAGCCGACTCGTCCTTAAAGCCAATAAATCGGCTATTTTTATTTTCGGAGACTAGTCAGTTGGTTCCAATCGGGAGGGTTCGTTTAGGGTAGTCGGCTAGGCTAAACACCCAAAAACGTACCTAGTCGTCGGTACATCTCTATTTCAAACGTCTACACTGAAACGCCGTAAGTGCACTTACGTATCTTTAACATTGCACACTTGTTTCGTACTTTCTAGGTATACTTTTGAGTGCATCTTTTTAAGATAATGTGTTGCGACGCTAAAATTATTTTGACGTTAGAAAATCAAGTGGTGCACATAAAAATATTACATGCTGTGGCTTGACTTGCTTATTAGTAGTCGACTATAAATCTTGCAAGTTTTGATGGGTGCAGGTCATGCGTTTCTGATTTTATTCCAGATTTTGATGAATTGAGTGTTTATGTTTCAAGAGCGGGTCGGTGAGTGGTTCTCATTAGGCAAATAATATTTGAAACGAAAAGTAACAATTTGTGATTTGACGTTTCAAGAGCGGGTCAGTAAATGGTTGTCATTAGGCAAATAATATTTGAAACGAAAAATAACAATTTGTGATTTGAGAATAGTCAGATATCAGTGGATGTCCCATACATCGCATGTTTTTCCAGATCCGGTGTTTGACGAAAGAAATTGTCCCGAAAGTTGGTCAACACAGTATACTTATTATAGGTTTTATCTGTCACATGGCATACCTCACCGCATCGCATATCAAACGTCTGGTGCGTATATTATTTACCTTAAACTTTAAGGTACTAATCTTTTCACCTACCTTTACGAAAACATTGATTGACAAAGTTAAACCGTATGGAAAATTTATTTGAACGTCTTCTAGGTAAAAGCGGATATAACTTTTTGTTAAAATACGTTAAAGTTTAATTTAGAGCGTTTTAGGTAATTTGACAATAATCTACTTACAAGTGATTCCAATTTTATTAAAAATAATGATAAGATGAGGTAATTTTTCGCAAATTCATTCCTTTTTATTAACAACTAACAAATGGTAAATTATTATCATTTGTACCTACTTGCTTATGTTCTACAAATCAAGATCCGGTAAAACTACGGAATAAAATGAATAGGTATTCAATAAAAACAAACATGACATCACATACAAAAATCGTGATTCTCTTCACACTTAGAGGTCACAACATTAGATATATCACTAGATTAATACGAAAGAATTAAATTGACTGCATGATTTGTTGGATCAATGTTGGGAATCGATGATCTAATTCTACGAGGAGGTAGGTTTATAAGGGCAATATATAACTTATGAATCGAACTGAAAGTCATGAAATATACCTTTGGTTGGCTGTGGGTAGGTTTTTTGACATATTGATTTCCTATTGAATCCGAAAACAAATGTGTATTATAATTTTTTATGTAGGTAATTTTTTACTAAAGTTATTTCAAAAAATTGCAAAAATACAAGTCGTAAATATTTTTCAAAGCTAATAAAAGAGCTAGAGTTATATGGCTTTCCACATACTTATTACTATTGTAACACTATTTTTAGAAGATTTTTATTCTACACTTTACGCTTTTTATGTTCGGTCATATCTACAGCTTCCAATCTCTGTGCACTGATTTAGCTTCCTGGATGTGAAAAATTACTGTTTAAAATCGGCACGATTTCTTTTAAATTAAATCAATATTACGGTCAAGTTAATCTATTGCAACAAATATCATTTATTATCAATTCAATCTGTTCAGCAGATGACGTCAATCGTGATGCAGTGATGGTATATTTAAATTAAACAAATAAAGAGTTACGTAGTTTTTTTAAACATGTTATAATTACTATCTAAACTACAAAATAATCTACCTCAAAAAATTTTGTACATAACAATAAAACTCTCTACTTTTGATGTAGCTGCGTGTTTACATGTAAAACTCGACGTAGTTCAGTAGATACATTGTGTAGCAGGAAAAAACAACGCAATGTTCTAAAAATGTCACCTGTTCATCTGTAACATATCGAGACTAAACGTCAGATAACCGTTTTCACCAGTAAAGCTTCGATATAGCATGATACTGTGGGGCAATATCACGAATTACTCCACACTTCACCGTGTCTTATGCCATATGCTTTTCACCCATAAAAAAGTAAGGAGGCCAAAAAGAATACCCTTCTAAGTAGATACCAGCATCCGTGATACAGATAGCCATCGGCACCCATAAAATTATTAATTTCCACGACGGGACGGGTCCTATTATAAAATAAATATCGGATTCGTGGCCGAAGGAATGTTCTCAAGACCTTATTGAATTATAACTTAGCGCGATCTTATTTGTCTTAGAACGAGAGTAGATGGTTTTGGTACTAGCACAGAAAATGTAGGAAAATATTATAGAAATTAACCAATGAAAAGAATAAGAATAAATAAAAGAAGAATAAAGAACTTTATTGCAATACTGTGTGTTGTCATACAGTGGGCCTCCCATACAAAATTGCCGATCAGGTGATTTGAGTTACTATGGGAGGTAATTTCTTTTTTTATATTTTGACCTGTGTTCCTTGGGGAAAGTTATTACTTATCATCAGCCGGTTCTGAATTTTCGCTATCGGTCACTAGTAAAATTTCACCCCTTAAAGGTGTATGTACATGCAATAAATATATTCTTCATAAACTTACTTTTATTTGCCAATTCAGGCCATGTATCAAATACAAACAGTTGCACTCACAATAAGTACTCTCGGAAGAGCTTGGCAGTCGAAGCTTTAGTAGTAAAAAATTGAAATATAATAAATCAATTTGGAGGTTATATCCGTCGATCTGCGCCCGCGCCGGTTCACGACTGACGGGTAAAGCCGCGGCCACAACGAAGCTATAGCATTCTAAAATAGACTACAAATAGATGCGGTTTTTGTCCATTCATAGCACAAAAGGAGAAAGATATACCTATTTATTTGAATGTTGTTCAAGAAACACTCCGGAAATTACGTACTCATAAGTACAAAATTTTGCAGGTACTTCAATTTCATAAAATTTAGCTCCATCTTGAATTGGCTAAATATTCTAGTTCCTAGTTCCTATGTATATTTTGGTCGAGTTACTTAGGGTCTTATTCATTTCCCGATGAATTGTTTTTCGGGTCTAAACAAGCGGTAGCGTGTCCAGCAAAGTTCAAGCAAAGAACTGGCGGACCGCACCATGTATTTGGGACCATTATTGTTATTATCGGGTCGACGCGCGGAAACGATTAGTATGTAAACATACGAACTTTTACCTTTTTTCTCGACGTTTCGAACTCGGTTGCATAGTTCGTGGCAGGGATGTGAAAAATAATCGATTTTTTAAATAATCGTTTTTTCTTTGAAAGAAAATCGATTACATTTTCAAAATTTCCAAAATTAAAAATCGTTTTTTTTTTTCTTTTTTTTTTCTTTTACCAATCGTTATGATTATGCATGAACTATTCAATTCAATTCAATTTATTTCATGCTTACATGTAAAGCTTAAAGATATTACAATAGAAGTAGCAGATAGTTACATGTACCCCTAAGGGCATTGCAAGTGGTGGCATGCATACGTAAGACACTTACAATACTTATATGTCGTCTAGAAGGGGGTGTGATGGTGGTTGTGTTGGTGTGTCTTCTTCTGGTTTCTGGTGTGGCAGGAGTGCTCTCCTGCGGTTTCATGGTTGTGGGCACGTCGTGGGTACTCAGGCAAATCCAACAAAAGTCAGGAAATGGTAACGAATCCAGATTTTATTCAGCGTCTCAAGGAATGCACTTTTTACAGGATAAGTATGCACCAAAGTGCATCTAGCAAGTGCAATGAACGTGACCGGTCCGACGTGTGCACCGTTCCACGGTCTGGAGTGAGAATGCCGAGGAACCGATTTTAGCGCCACCACACGGACGCTCAATGCACTTTTACAATCAACCAATCATAGAGCTTCAAATCCCACTACAGTTATTCCGGGTTGCCGGTATTATGATATCGAAACGATACGTCCTATCGCTTAAATTGTCGCTCGCTACGACACGGCCATACTGACGAGTCACACGTCCTCGTGTGTACCTGAAACAACCAAATAAAAGTGTAGAGCAACATGTTACGTTCGGCCTGCTCGGCCAACCTGATTAGCACACAATTAAGAAAATGTCTGATCAAACGTTCATTTTGTAATAAAAACAATCGAAATAAATCAAGGGGAAAACAATAGCTAAAACCATGATCTTCGCCCTAACTAGCGAGTTGCGCGCATAACTCACTTCGGGCTGAGTCAGCCAATACCAATAGCCTCATCGAGACTTCGGGCCACTCCAAGTCAGCCAATACTAATAGTCTCATCGAGACTTCGGGCCCCCGCCGTACCGTCAGCCGCGCACCGCTCCCTGAACGACCATAACATGGCCGCAGTTACGACTACGACTAACGCATACAGTGCAGCCAAATAAATCATGATTTTACCTCAGGTTTTGTAACTATCAACATAACCAGTTGAAGACTAGCAATTTCCTCATCAAATACTATCGCGAGTGTACTAATGCTTGATCAAAAGGCATCTTCCCAATTATGTCATGGTCAAACTGTATGTTCTATACGCAGTCAATAATTTTGATAAGAATCAAACTTATCAAACAAGTACAATAATCTTGATTCAGCTTTGTCTCGTTATTTTCTTTACAAGATTGTCTACCTCTAATCTCACTACCTATGCTATGCATTTAAACGCGGAAATAGGAAACGATACGACCTAAAACCGCACTACCTATGTTTCTATACGCTGCAATGAAAGGTTTACAGAAGGTTCACTCTACCCTATTCAGGATTTTTGCGATTGTCATTTTGTTACATAGCCAGAGCTGCTACAGTCGTCAGTAAGCGTCAAAATCGTAGCTAGTCCTGAGTGAGCCATCTGTATAGGCGTCCGCGCGCTGTTTACCTAATTTGTTGCAATGAGAAGCGATCCGACAGCGTTTGAATTTAGCTCACGATAAACTACCATCATATGTTGTGATCTGTCGCGTTACGCTACGAGTACAAACGGGCTAGTATACTATGGAGAATTGTTTGATGATCAAAATACGATTGCACTTGGTACCTACTTAGTTTGTTTTCTACGCACTACCTCGCGTTAACGCTCGCTAAGCTGATAAGGATGACGTAACACTACCAGCTAGTTTATTAAACGATTTTTCATCTCACCTGTAGTTACTCGCGTCTGTACCCTGTGATAATTGTTGATAGACGAAAACCGAAACTCGCGTAACAAATTGCACAACACTTTACACTGTACACAGGTGGAATATCAGTTTCGATTGCACTCAAATCTGCCATAATAGCGGTAAAACATGACACCGGGTTTGAAACAGTAACTGTGCTAATACGATCCTTTGTTAAAAACGAAAATCAATAAAGTATTCGAACCGATCACAATCTCGTGTGGCATGAATTTATTTTGTGCGATCACAAATGTCACTATTAAACTATGACTACCCCCATGAAAATTCCTCGGAACATGACTATCGCGCCTGTTAAAATTACGTTAGCAAATAAACGAAATCTTATGAGAATTGATTCGCGACACTTTTATAAGGCGAAACGAAAACTATACTCTGACCCGAAAATCTGCACCATTATCAAAGTAAACTGATTACGACTCACCGGATTATTCAATTGTCTCGAGAAGGCCTCTTGCAGTAGGTGACCGGAACGGAGGGTTCGCGCCGCGCCTTCGGCCCTGGAACCACCGCCGCTGCCGCCGCCATTGCAGCCGCTTCGATTGCCGCTGCTCGCTGCGCCACCTTGCCGAACTTCTTGTATCATCTTCTTCCGGGTCTTGATTTTTGTTGGTTTCTAACATCCGCATCATGAAGTGGTTTTGTTGCTTGAAAAATCGACGTCAGTTTTCGTTGCTGGTTGGATGCCCGAGGTGATCCCACTTCTGATGTCGTCTGGAAGGGGGTGTGATGGTGGTTGTGTTGGTGTGTCTTCTTCTGGTTTCTGGTGTGGCAGGAGTGCTCTCCTGCGGTTTCATGGTTGTGGGCACGTCGTGGGTACTCAGGCAAATCCAACAAAAGTCAGGAAATGGTAACGAATCCAGATTTTATTCAGCATCTCAAGGAATGCACTTTTTACAGGATAAGTATGCACCAAAGTGCATCTAGCAAGTGCAATGAACGTGACCGGTCCGACGTGTGCACCGTTCCACGGTCTGGAGTGAGAATGCACCAGCCGACCCGATCCACATGGGCGGAACCGATTTTAGCGCCACCACACGGACGCTCAATGCACTTTTACAATCAACCAATCATAGAGCTTCAAATCCCACTACAGTTATTCCGGGTTGCTGGTATTATGATATCGAAACGATACGTCCTATCGCTTAAATTGTCGCTCGCTACGACATATAAATATAATTTCCATTTCATCATATTACAATTTCAACATTAGAAACTAATAATTATAAACAATAGCGTGAATTAAAATTATAATAAGAATGTCACATTTAGGTAATAATACTTTAACTTGTCATAGTCATACATCAATTTTATCAAGTGGGTTAAGTAAGAATATAATGTCAAGAGAATATTAATGTTGCAGGGATATTAAAAAAGCCGTGATATTGTAATTTCACTAGTGCCATTATAATTGCACTGATTTATTGTCAATCGTTTGCATTACTTACAATGTAACGGGCTAGTTTCAGTGACATTATAATTTCACTAGACCGATACAGTGAAATTGTAAGGCAGTAATATATTGACAATAGCACTGGTTTGAGAAAGCCGTTAGATTATCAGACCGATCGCTGATTGGTCTGCTTTTGTTACCAACTATTTCTATTCTATTTCAGCCTATTGCAGTCCACTGCTGGACGTAGGCCTCCCCCAGGGAACGCCATAAGGCACGATCTCCCGTTTTTGCCATCCAGTCGCTACCAGCCGCCTTTTTTAAGTCATCGGTCCATCTGGCCGGAGGGCGTCCAACGCTACGCTTGCCGAGGCGTGGTCTCCACTCAAGAACCCGCTTACTCCACCGTCCGTCGGTTCTACGACAAATGTGGCCAGCCCACTGCCACTTCAGCTTGCTACACTTCCAGACTATGTCCGTCACTTTGGTCTTTTTTCGGATGGCCTCATTCCGAACTTTATCCATTATAGAGATACCAAGCATAGACCTTTCCATAGCTCTCTGAGTGACATGTAGCCGGTGGGCCAGTTTTACTGTCAAGTTCCACGTCTCGGCTCCGTAGGTCATGACTGGTAGGACGCATTGATCGAACACCTTGGTCTTGAGGCATTGTGGCAAAGATGATTCGAGGATATGACGCAGCTTTCCAAATGCTACCCAGCCAAGCTGCACTCTTCTGGTGATTTCAGCCTCAAAGTTGTCTCTTCCCATCTGCAAAGTTTGCCCAAGGTACACATATTTCTGGACAACTTCAAGGACTACACCTTCGACGGAGACCGGCTCGGGGACTATGTGTTGATTAAACATGACCTTCGTCTTATCCAAGTTCATCCCAAGTCCAACATGTCTCGAGGCAGAGTTAAGACTAGATAGCATTTTTTGCAGGTCCTGCAGCGATTCGGCCATTATGACTATGTCGTCGGCAAAGCGGAGATGCGTGAGACTTTCGCCGTTGACGTTGATGCCCAGTCCATCCCACTGTAGAGTTTTGAAGACATCCTCCAATGCGTTGGTGAAGAGTTTCGGGGATATAACGTCACCCTGTCTTACACCACGGAGCAGTTGGATGGGTCTTGTATTATGGTTTTGTACTTGAACGGACATCGTAGCCATTTGATAAAGGCTTCTCAGCACCTCCACATACCGCAAGTCGACTTGACACCGCTGCAAGGACTCCAAAACAGCCCAGGTTTCGATAGAGTCGAAGGCTTTTTCGTAGTCCACAAAAGCCATACACAGTGGTTGGTTGTACTCCTCTGTCTTCTGTATAACCTGCCTTACAGTATGGATGTGGTCCACGGTACTGAAGCCCTTACGAAACCCGGCCTGTTCCGGTGGCTGAAAGGCGTCAAATCTTGATGCCAGACGATTCGTGACGACTCTCGAGAACAGCTTATAGACGTGGCTCAGAAGTGTGATCGGCCTATAGTTTTTGAGAAGCGTTTTGTCTCTTTTTTTGAAAAACAATGCCACTACACCTCTGCTCCACGCCTTCGGGGTTGTCCCATTGGCTATTACAGAGTTGAAAAGCCTTTTCAGCTCCTCAAGGACAGGTTTTCCACCGGCCTTAAGTAGCTCAGAGGCCACTCCGTCTTCCCCGGGAGCCTTCCCATTCTTAAGCTGTCTGAGAGCCGCCCCAATTTCGTCTATATCTACGTCCGGGAGATCTTCTGTAAAGTGGCGGGAGAGAGGAGCTCTTGGGTCTGGGGTCGCATCAGGTGGAGGCTTTTTCGCATGCGAGGCATACAGACTTCCATAGAAGTCCTCAATTTCAGCGAGAATCTCTGGAACCGATGTGACAGTTACACCATTCGAGGTAGTTAGCTTTACCAGATGACTCCTTCCCAGTGTCTTGGTAAAAACTTTCGAACCTCGGTTTTTCTCAATCGCCTCCTTAACGAGTCGAGTGTTATAGCTTCGGAGGTCGCGTCTTACCATACTTCGGATTTTTTTGTTAAGTGACTGGGGATCTGACAATGCATCCTCTGGTGTTTCCCGTCTAATTCGCATCAGTTCCAGGGCCTCGCTTGAAAGTTTGGACTTCTTATCTGTTCGCCTTTTACGAAAATGCTTCGTCCCCACTTCGCGAACAGCCTCGACTATGCCCTCTAGGTCCTCATCAACGTTTGTCGGGGTCTCCAGGGCAGCGAATCGATTTTTCAGTTCAAGTTGGAACTCCTCATGTCCGGCTTGGGGCAGATTGGGACGGAGAACTTGCTTCACCATGCGGTTTCTTTCTAGCTTGAAGTTGATATTTAGGGTGCCTCTTACTAGTCGGTGATCACTTCCGGTATTGAACCTACTGATCACTGAGACATCCCTAAATATATGCCGTTTATCTTTCCGTCAGGGCTCTTCCAGGTCCACTTCCGTTGGGGCTTTTTCTGATTAAAGGTGTTCATACAGAACAGCCCCTGCCTGCTAAGGAAGTTGACTAGCATTTGGGCCCTCTGGTTTCTGCTCCCGTAGCCATGTGGTCCCAAGCTTGATTCGCCGTGCTCCTGTCCCACTTTAGCGTTGAAGTCCCCCATGACAACAGTGAAGTGGGTCTTAGTGGTTATTGGTGTATGGCCTTCGACACGTCGTCGTATAGGGCCTTCACCTCTTCATCTGAGCTGCTCGAAGTCGGCGCATATACCTGTCAACTTCATTACGAGATACGCTACCCTGTTCGAGACGCTGCAGATCTCCTTCACGTTGTCACAGAGAGCCTTATTGACAAGGAACCCTACGCCACCCTGGGATTGTGCGCTCCCTTCCCTGAAGTAGAATAGGTGACCTGATTCCAGGGTTATCGTGTCCTCCCCCTCTCTTCGGACTTCTGACAACCCAAGAACATGCCACCGTATCTTATCTAATTCTACCTCAAGGATTTGGAGACTTTCGTCCAGCCGCAGACTGCGTCCATTATACGTCGCCAGGGTCAGTTTATGGCAGCCGTCGTCCGTAGCCCGGGGATTCTTCGCACCCCCTGCCCTACTATTACCCGGGCCGCTACCGTAGCCCGGGGTAGTAAGGCGGCCGGGAACTAGGGGCCGTTTCTTTATCGACCTATCCATGGAGGGTTTTGCCCATAGTCACCACGCTGGGCAGGCGGGTTTTTTTTTTTTTTTTTTTGTATTTTTCAGTAATATTTCCTCTGACACTGGTCAGAGACTTTTTTTACTTTGAAAACTTCATAACGTATTTTTTATTTTTGTTACTTTGCTCTAGTGATTTGATCCGGAATACAAGCAAGAATACTTGATTCTTTCGTCAAATTGGCGTCTGTGTGTGTAATTGTTTTTTATTGTTAGTGTTTATAATTTTGTATGCATGTGTAGATATATTGTATATACATATAAGTATGGGAGTTATGGGTCTTCAAATAATTTGACAACTGTACTTTCTATTCTCTTTTTTTTTCTTTCTTTTTTCTTTTTTTTTGCTTTGTTGTCTGATATTTTTTTTCTTTTTTTTTTCTTTAGTTTTCTGCAAAATACCTTAACTTATATTTTAATACTATTTAATTATTTTCTACATTATAGTAATACAGTTTTACAAGCTATTCATATAATTCGTATATGAATTCTTGTAAATTATTTCTAGACTTACTTGCTAGTTATTATTACATATTTTATATCTAATTACTTTCAGATGTTTAGGTATATGCTCAGTATATACTTACGCATCTAGGTTTTATTTCTTTTTATTGCATGCTTGGTTACTTTTGTACAGAACTCAATAAATAAGTTTTTGTATTTACCCGGTAACATTTCCCACAATGTGTCTTTATTTATTTTATTATTTATCTTCTGTTCCAAGTCATGCCTCTCCATGCCAAAAATGGGGCATTCCACTATCAAATGGATGACGGTTTCCTCTTTTGCGGGGTCGCAGCTACAGGCTGGACTGTCCTTAATTTTAAATCTATGTAAGTAGTGTGCGAAACCTCCATGACCGGTCAATACCTGAACCAGTATTGGGGTGAGTTTTATTTTCCTGATAATTTTGTACGCTAAGATCGCGTTAGGAAAGAAGAGTTTAGTTACTGCTGCTGTTTCACCATTTATGTAACGCTCGTTCCAATCATGTAACGATTTCTGCCTTAGTGTCCGTTTTATGAAAGAGGGTGGACAGTTTGTGTAGTCGGCTTTGGATTTTTTGTGGGCCGCTTGTTTGGCTAGTTCATCTGCTCTCTCATTTCAGGGCAGGCGGGTTGGTGACCGCAGTGTGTGTTTGTGGACTATGTTGTCAACACGGGAGGCGCTGCTGCCCACCTCCCGGAAGCCCTTTATCGCCTCTTACGATACCCACGGGCAGATTTGGGGTGGTGAAATTCTACTCTGCCGACACCACACGGCAACCAACATGTTACCAACATTAGCTACAAATATTAAGCATAGAGTTAGAAAATAAAAGAAACGTTTTTGAAAATAATTTCTTTTTAAATTTTATTTGTAACTTTTTATAGTTACTACCTATACTGTAAAATATACGAATCAAAATATACTAAAATGTTAAAGCACTTAATAATCATTAAATTGAATTATTATAAGCTTTAGGTAATTCTGGTCATAACAAGTTGGTAACTAGCCTCAATTTATGGCTCTGAATAACATAATAATAAAAATTAAAATATACCTACAAATAATCAAAATAATATATTACTTAAACTCAAGGTTACAAAATTATGCAACTAAAATGACGTAACAAAAACAAATTAAACATTAACAATGTTAGGAAGTAAGTAGGTATATGAGCACTTTTTCATACTTTATACTTAGAAATAATAACGAATCCAAATCCATTCACTGGAATGGTATATTTTGTACTTTAACTATACAGTCAAACTTAGTTGTGGTAGTTTTACTTGAAATGTCATTTTCACCTAAGGCAAAAGCTTCACGCACTAAGATAATTAATCTTAAAATTTTAATTATTTATTTTTGTAATTTGATGCTCTAGAGTTGCATAACTGCGACTGTTTAAGTCTTGACCAATCAGATCACGCGAGGCTCCCACCACAAACATAACTCATAATAAACCTAGATTTATTATGATATCACTTTTGCGGTGCAGTGAAATTACAATATCACTGGAATAAGCCCGTAAAATTATACGAATCTGTCGTTATTGACAATAATCAGTGTAATTACAATTTCACTAGTGAAATTATAATATAACGACTTTGACTAAATCCCTGCGACATTAATATAAAAGTCAATCTTATAATACGTAGAATATTTGATGATTAGAGCAAATAAAAACTTGTAAATTAGATTGGACCATGCAGAAATTCGTCAATAGAGTAATAGCATTTGGTCAATAAATATGATTTAACTTTATTATAAAAAGGTTTGTCTTTGGTTTCGTTTTTAATTTCATTGGGTATTCGATTATATATTTGCACCGCCTAGTAGTGTGGTCCGTTTCTTACCGGACGTCTGTTAAAATTTTATTTCGCCTGGCCCTTTAAACTGAATTGGTGCAAATTTTTTCTTACAAAAATTGTGGCTTCAAGCATAAATATACATGGTAGAGGTAGGATTTTTTCCTTTATAAAGTAAGGCTTACAACTGTCCCGCGGCTTTATACTAAACAATATACGAATGCACTTTTTCTGTAAAACAAAAACTTCGTGCGCGTGGACACTATCCCCCCATAGCAAAACACCATACCTCATCCATGCGTAGGCGTAAGCATAGTATGCAGCAAGTGATGCCTCATGATGGGTGTTAGCCTTCAGGGTGGACAGAGCGTATCTGAATTGGGAGAGCTTCGATTTCACATTTTCATTTGCCATGTCAAGTGCGTGTCTATAGTAATGCCCAACAAAGTAAACGTGCAAGCTTGTTCTATATTGAGTTCATTCGCCAATTTGGTCAAATTAATTTCCGGTTTCTGTCTTGGTCTCAATTGAATAAGTTTGGTTTTTTTTTAACGTTAATTTCTAAATTGTGATCAGCAAGCCATTTCTTTACTTCTGTAAAACTTTTTATTATTTTATTTCGACTCTCGTCGTTGTTTTTACATTTATATGTCGGAGATCAGGAGGGGCACGAGCGAGAAGAAGGGCAGAAGAAGAAGCCCATAACAAAACAAAACATAAAATCTTACACGTCAGGAATGTCAGGATATAAAACCAACAGCATGTCGTGGGCGTATACTCGTCGAGTATCTGATGGATACTTGATGGATGGAATACTGCATAGTCAACTGCCGACTCCTGTCAGGATACTACATCGTCACATGCTATCTCGAACCACTGCCACTATAATGATAAACCACAGTATACTCACTATCACGTAGTCAGCTTTTCCATCCTGGCTGTTTCGGGCTGGCAGCCCTCCTCAGGTATGGTGTAACCATACGACAGCATTTACACCGCACCTAGAGGAACAATCTCGGAACCTTAGACTCACGCTAATCCACGTCAGCGCTTCTTCGCCAGCCGTCAGATAATCACCAATCTTCAACACCAGACACCGTTGAAGTCCTCTGGCAGCAGCCCTGCATGCCTACAAGGATAGACCACCAGTTATAACACCATTCTCGTATGATTTCTGCACTTCACTAACGTTTCGCATACCAGTAACCTTCCGAGGGTAAAACGATTACAAACACTTCATGATACCCTAAAATATTCCACTAGCCTTACGAAGCTAATAGCCTGGAGGCCCAGGTTCCTCTAAATACACCAGGATTACCATGATTCTATCGGATTGCGAACGTAACTTCGAAAAGACACAAACAAAACCATACCTTAGCTGGAACTGTCACAATCACCACAAATATTCCGTACCCCATACGAATCTAGGGCTTCGCCATCGCCTGAAGACCACAGGTCCTCGAAATAGTCCAAGATTACTACGATTTCGCTGTATTGAAATCTAACCTCAAAAGACAAGTTAACGGCAGCGCGGCCAAACCGAGAATGAATCAATCGCATTCGACACTCGAGCTCATCAATTCGTCATTCGTCAATCCCACTCGAATGAGTTCATTCGTTCGGTCACTCAATCTTCCAACTTCACTACACAACCGCGATTGTAACCCAAACTGGAACTGTCAAAGTTGTTTACTCAGTTCGCCGCCCGAGTTCCGTTTCTTTATTACGTACGTAGCCATCTATGAACTGTGAGAACGAACTACATCGCCGCTAAAGTCAATCCAGTCTATCTTGCTGTCTTTAGCCTACTGTGTGCAAATAAAGCGCACCGCCTTCGCTGAGTGTTGCCAGCGCTATGCGTTTCGTTTCTGCAAGATTCAACTAGCAATGGAATGGAAAGACAAATTATCAAAACGCGAACTATCAACTGTCAAATAATTTCACCAAATACCGACAGAGTTTAATCATTCTCCGACACGGCCATTCTGACAAGTCAGCCGTCCTCGGCTGATGCGTAGGAAAACAAACCAACTATGCTCTTTATTTCGTTCGTCCATCCTGACCACAACAAGTAGTCAGATCAGCAGCTCCATGTTTTTCCTTCCGCTACTTGGAATTGGAACCCAAAAACAACAATAATTTCTATGCTACTCACACACCTCATCATCATCATCATCATATCAGCCATAGGACGTCCACTGCTGAACATAGGCCTCCCCTAAATATTTCCACCTTGTCCGATTAGAAGCGGCCTGCATCCAGCATTTCCCCGCGGACTTGACCAGATCGTCTGTCCATCTCGCGGGGGGCCGTCCTACGCTGCGTCTGCCGGTACGTGGTCTCCACTCGAGAACTCTCCTGCTCCACCGATTATCAGTCCTTCGAGCAATGTGGCCTGCCCATTGCCACTTCAGCTTACTGACTCTCTTAGCTATGTCGGTTACCTTGGTTCGTCTACGGATCTCCTCGTTTCTGATTCGATCACGTAGGGAAACACCGAGCATAGCTCTCTCCATAGCTCGCTGAGTGACTCCTAGTCTATTAAGGAGGCCGACAGTTAGAGACCACGTCTCGGCACCGTAGGTCATCACTGGCATGACACACTGTTCGAACACTTTCGTCTTGAGACACTGAGGAATTTTGGACGTGAAGACGCTGCGTAACTTCCCGAAAGCTGCCCAGCCGAGCTGGATTCGCCGAGTGACCTCCTTCTCAAAGTTAGATCTTTCTAGTTGGACTGTTTGTCCTAGATAGACGTATTTGTCCACCACTTCGAGTATCGAGTTCCCTACTGATATTGGGGTGGGCGCTACATGTGAGTTGGCCATGACTTTCGTCTTGTCCATATTCATCTTGAGTCCCACTTGTTGGGAAACCCGATTGAGGTCCTGTAGCATTTTGCTGAGGTCTTCGAATGACTCTGCCATGACCACGATATCGTCAGCAAACCGAAGGTGAGTGATGTATTCGCCATTGATATTGATGCCAAGTTCTTCCCATTCCAGGAGCTTGAAGGCATCTTCCATCGCATTGGTGAAGAGCTTCGGAGATAGTACATCTCCTTGTCTAACACCTCTCTGCAATGGAATAGCCGCCGTGGTCTGATCTTGTGTTCGAACTGACATTGTGGCGTTTCTATATAAACACTTCAACACTTCGATATACCTGTAGTCAATGTGGCACCGCTGTAGAGCCTGCAGTACTGCCCACGTCTCGATAGAATCAAAGGCCTTCTCATAGTCCACAAACGCTAAGCATAGTGGCAAATTGTACTCCTCGGTCTTCTGTACAATCTGCCGCAGCGTGAAAATGTGATCTATGGTACTGTACCCTTTTCGGAAGCCGGCTTGTTCGGGAGGCTGGAAGTCATCAAACCTGCGAGCCAGACGATTTGTAATTACCCTCGAAAACAGCTTGTAAACATGACTCAGAAGCGAGATGGGCCTGTAATTCTTAAGGAGAGTCTTATCACCCTTCTTAAAGAAAAGCACCACCACGCTTCTGTTCCATGCTTCTGGCGTCACACCTTCGAACAAGACAGAATTAAAGAGCTTCTGAAGGACTTTAAGTACTGGTGTTCCACCCGCTTTCAGTAGCTCTGATGTGATTCCGTCCTCGCCCGGCGCCTTGTTGTTTTTGAGCTGTTTAAGGGCCATCCTAATCTCATACAAGCTGATGTCCGGATATCTTCGGTATAGTGTCGGGTAAGTTTTGCTCTAGGGTCTGTTAAGCTATTAACAGGTTTTGCAACTGAAGTGTACAGCTGTCCATAGAACCGTTCGATCTCCTCAGTACCTCTGGCCTCGTGGACGCTACCCTGCCGTCCTCCGTCTTCAGCTTTGTCAGCTGGCTCTGCCCAATAGACTGGTCCCTGGCGAAAACTTTGATGCCCTTGTTTCGCTCAATCGTATCTTTAATATTTTTAGTATTAAAGTTTCGAATATCGCTCCGCTGGACTGGCATATCTGTCTGTTGAGCCGCCGATATGACTCCGTGTCATCAAAGGATTGCAGCGTTATAGAACGCCTTTCAGCCATGAGGTTCAGAGTTCGATCGGTTAGTTTTGAGGTCTATTTTTACGACAGGGCTTAAAGAACTTGGAGCCGACTGTGTGGACAGTTTCCACTAAACTGTTATTTATATCGTCCACGGAATCGCAATCGAGGCAAGCAAAGCGATTTGTAAGTTCCAGTTGGAAGCTTTCCGGGTTTTGAATATGGGTCGCAGATGGTCGGAGCGTAGACTTCACTAGGCGAGACCGTTCTAGTTTGACGTTTATGTTCAATGTGCCTCTGACCATTCGGTGATCGCTTCCGGTTTTAACCCTGTTGATCACCGAGACATCATTGAAAATTTGTCTCTTTGTGGCCATAATGAAGTCTATCTCATTTCTGGTAGAACCGTCGGGGCTCAACCAGGTCCATTTCCTATGAGGCGGCTTTCTGAAGAACGAGTTCATCATGTAGAGTTCCTCCTTCTCCAGGAACTCGGCCAGCCTCTGGCCCTCGGATTCCGATCCCCATATCCAAATGGCCCCACCCCAACTCATCACCGCTTCTCTCGCCCAACTTTGCATTGAAGTCCCCATTACAACACTGTAGTGCGACTTTGAAGCATGTATGGCTTTGAGATGTCCTCATACAAAACTTCTACTTCATCGTCAGGGTGATTCGAGGTCGGTGCGTAAACCTGTATGACCTTCAGCGAATATCTTTAGATATTCTGAGTATCAGGTACGCCACCCTGCTTGATATGCTTGTAACAGAGATGATATTGTTGACGAGGACTTGTGCACGATAAACCCGACACCACCTTGGGACTGTTGATCGCCCTCCCGGTAATAGAACAGGTGACCGGATTTGAGGGTTATCGTGTCCTCCCCTCTCGGACTTCAGATAACCCTATGATATCCCAGTTCAGCCTGCCTATCTCTTCTTCCAGCTCGGCGAGCTTCTCGTCGGTCCTTAAAGTGCGCGTGTTGTATGTCATCAGTGATAATCTACGTCGGTTGTCCGTGGGTGCGTTTGCTTTGGTCGTTTGACGGAGGAGCGCCGCCCGGGGATTCTTAGCACCCCTGGTTCCAGTGCTTGGCCGGCGCCCGTCAACGCCAGTTCTGCAACTGGAGCCGCCGGGAACTTGGGGCCATGGTTTGACTTGTACTGCCATGTTTATTTAGGGGGGTTGGATCGTCACCCGCCACGCTGATCCAGTGCGGGTTGGCGGGTCGCCATTGCCTCGTCCGTTGACCAGCAGGGTGCACCACGGGCAGGTAAGGTTGGCTTGGGCCCCGAAGGTGTTGGTAGGGCCCCTTACACCCCCACACCTAACATACTTTAACACGACCCATATTAGCGTCTGACAAGTCTCAACACAATCATAGTCTAGCATCCGATGGAATTCAAGACAAACCAAACCAAAAGCAACGTCTGATAAGTCTCAAGACAACCGTAGTCTGGCGTCTGATAGACTTCAAGACAACCTGCACATGGTGCCTGATCCGATCTCAAGACAACCTGCTCCGCATCCGGCGTCTGATAGATCTCAGGGCAACCATTTGACTGTTACTTGATCCGATCTCAAGATAACTTGCAGCCGGCATCTGTTAGATCTCAAGGCAACAGTCATTCAGCGTCTGATAGACCTCAAGATAACCTGCAGTGAATGTCTGATAGATCCCAGTGCAATATTCACATTGCAACTGAAGTGATCCAGAGACTAACTGCATCTGGCATCTGATAGATCTCAAGACAACTGTAAACGAGCATCTGATAGTCCTCAAGATAACCTGCATCAAGCGTCTGATAGATCACAGGACAATCCTTATGGTGCCTAATGTAATCCTAAGACAGCCTGCTGGCATCTGATAGGGCTCAAGATAACCCGTGCCTGGTGACTGATAGATCTCAGGGCAATCTCTATTTGCACCTGATCTGATTTCAAGACAACCAGTATGCTGCGAAATCAGAGCTCTCTATCATAGCAAGGCACATAACAGCAATATGATGATTGCCAATTATGTTCCACTGCTCAAGAAATCACTGACGTTACGTAAACATCCAATATGTAGTGGGTACACTCACTGCCTTCACTTTGTTTCAATCAGGACTCAATCCTATTTCTGTCATCAATAAGGTCAGTTACTATACACTTCAGCAAACAAAAATCCTTTAACACACACCTTACACATTAGGTATCTACCCAAGTTAACATAGATACACCGGTCTAACTAAAGATACGATCACCAGTTGGTTACTTTGTAACATAGTCAAGTCAATGTTTATAAACAACACCCTATATTACTGCACCTAAGGTCTCATGAGTTACAGTACACGATCCTATATTATCACGGCACAGTCTCAAGGGAAATCAACCACAAACTATCTGTCAAGGTTGATTTTCAGATGCAAAATGTGATGTCTCTTTCCACAACAAACTTCATCAGTACCGAAATGTTAGTCTTAGTTCGATCCACCCGATATAAAACTTCAGTATTCTGTTACACTTATCCAAAATAATTATTCACTTCACTATTACCATAGAACACTTCTCATAAACAGTCAAATTCTCGCAACACACAACCAAAACTATTGTAAACCTCCTCACTAGAATACTTTTCACAACCGTCTGAATTACCGCTCGACTATATCGTATGAAAACTCCTTTAATCACAAGTAGACACAACCAACTAAACCCCGATACTTCATTCCTATACAATACCGACGACATCGAACCATAATAATGGTTAACCATCTCACTAGAGATCTTGTCACAAGCAGCGTCCAAAATGCTCTGCTTCACTAGCTCAGAAGACAACTCTGTAACAATCACCTAAACTGGTACAGTATCCCAGTAGTAAACTATCACAAGAGTCCAAGTCATGGCACGACTCCAAATAATTGAATAGCATCCTACAATCAAACAACTATCAGCAATGACTCCGTCCCATAACTATGCGCTACTATCAGCAATGGCACGCCATGCCAAATAATGGTATGGCACCCTATCAGCAGTTGCACTAGACCAAGTGATGGTACTCGATCCTCAAACATCTGCATTGGTAAACACACTAATGTCAAAATCAAAACTACTCACAAAACCAAAGGTAATCCATACCGCTAGAAAACATTTGTCATCTATCTCAAATAATCATCAATACACAACTATCATCATTGATACTCCATTCCAGTACCATGTTCCTCATAACGCAAATCACTAAAACAATGGTCATCCCACTTCTGATGTCGGAAATCAAGAAGGGGCACGAGCGGGAAGAAGGGCAGAAGAAGAAGCCCATAACAAAACAAAACATAAAATCTTACACGTCAGGAATGTCAGGATATAAAACCAACAGCACGTCGTGGGCGTATACTCGTCGAGTATCTGATGGATACTTGATGGATGGAATACTGCATAGTCAACTGCCGACTCCTGTCAGGATACTACATCGTCACATGCTATCTCGAACAACTGCCACTATAATGATAAACCACAGTATACTCACTATCACGTAGTCAGCTTTTCCATCCTGGCTGTTTCGGGCTGGCAGCCCTCCTCAGGTATGGTGTAACCATACGACAGCATTTACACCGCACCTAGAGGAACAATCTCGGAACCTTAGACTCACGCTAATCCACGTCAGCGCTTCTTCGCCAGCCGTCAGATAATCACCAATCTTCAACACCAGACACCGTTGAAGTCCTCTGGCAGCAGCCCTGCATGCCTACAAGGATAGACCACCAGTTATAACACCATTCTCGTATGATTTCTGCACTTCACTAACGTTTCGCATACCAGTAACCTTCCGAGGGTAAAACGATTACAAAAACAAACGATTACAATTACAAACACTTCAAACACCCTAAAATATTCCACTAGCCTTACGAAGCTAATAGCCTGGAGGCCGCGGTTCCTCTAAATACACCAGGATTACCACGATTCTATCGGATTGCAAACGTAACTTCGAAAAGACACAAACAAAACCATACTTTTTTTTTATTTATGATGGGCTTACTCTTGACCCCAATCTTACCCTAGAGCAGAGATGGGATATAAGGTGGAGCGAGCTTGCCCAGAAGATGCCTATTCACTCTAGACCTCAAGAGATTCAGGTTATATGCACTCGGAAATACAGACGCAGGCAGGGAATTCCATTCTTTAGCCGTGCGCATAATGAAAGATGATTTGAAGCGCTTAGTGCGTAATGTGGGTATATCAACTAAGAACGGATGGTAGCCGGCCGTGCGTCTGGATGTCCGATGGAAGAAAGGAGACGGTGGTATGAGCTCATGCAGCTCACGCGCACACTCTCCGAAGTACAATCTGTAGAAGACCGATAGGCAAGCAACCTTGCGGCGGTGAGCTGGAACTGTCACAATCACCACAAATATTCCGTACCCCATACGAATCTAGGGCTTCGCCATCGCCTGAAGACCACAGGTCCTCGAAATAGTCCAAGATTACCACGATTTCGCTGGATTGAAATCTAACCTCAAAAGACAAGTTAACGGCAGCGCGGCCAAACCGAGAATGAATCAATCGCATTCGACACTCGAGCTCATCAATTCGTCATTCGTCAATCCCACTCGAATGAGTTCATTCGTTCGGTCACTCAATCTTCCAACTTCACTACACAACCGCGATTGTAACCCAAACTGGAACTGTCAAAGTTGTTTACTCAGTTCGCCGCCCGAGTTCCGTTTCTTTATTACGTACGTAGCCATCTATGAACTGTGAGAACGAACTACATCGCCGCTAAAGTCAATCCAGTCTATCTTGCTGTCTTTAGCCTACTGTGTGCAAATAAAGCGCACCGCCTTCGCTGAGTGTTGCCAGCGCTATGCGTTTCGTTTCTGCAAGATTCAACTAGCAATGGAATGGAAAGACAAATTATCAAAACGCGAACTATCAACTGTCAAATAATTTCACCAAATACCGACAGAGTTTAATCATTCTCCGACATATATATTATGGAGACGTCATCGGCGAACATTCTACAGGAGGAATTTAATAGGTTAGGTAAGTCATTGATATAAATAATAAACAGCATACACCCAGCTACGCTTCCTTGTGGTATTGACCAATTTGTACACTTTGTTTCAGATTTTACTATTTCGAGTCTACGTGTTTCTTTATTAAAATATTCAATTTCGACATACTGCTTTCTATTGTTTAAATATGACTTGAACCACTCATACGCCCCTCCTCGAATTCCGATATCGTACAACTTCGATAGTAGTATGTGGTGTGAGACTTTGTCATATGCCTTGGTTATGTCTAATAATATGCTAACGGCATAATGTTTTTCTTGAATGTAGCTTAGAGCCTCCTGTATATATATTTTTTTACTGCCACTATAACACATCATACCCAATTTTCTCGGTCTTAAATATTTAAGGTCCCTAATTTTTGCTGCAGATGACACTGAAAATACTGTTTTGCCAGCATGAAAAGAAAAGAACCGTTTTAATTTTGTCTGTAGTAGCGGTACTTTTAGTGGGTGGTTGTAAAACTCTGACACCAGGGTTCATCGGGTCGTTGGGCGACCTTCTTTCGGCTTTATTTTTTGTTATGTAATACGTTGTATGAAGTTTACTGTTTACTGCGTGTAACTTGAGATTTAGTAAAATCATGTAAAATGTCTTGCAAATTATTAAAAAAGTGAATGGCACTAAAACTGTTTGATAAAGTTAAAGGTGCAAAACAAAAAAACGATTTTTATTAAAAATCGATGTATTTTTAAATAAAATTCGATTTACTGTTACGAAATAATCGATTATAAAAAATCGATTTTTTATTGCTCAAGTCACATCCCTAGTTCGTGGTCGCGAGAAAAAACGTCACGTGAAACGTCGAGAAAAAAGGGCACGCGCATAATGTGTACCATGTGACCACTTTTCACTCCTTCGTATTGCAGAATCTATTTATTTTTACTGAATTAAAGTTAGCCCATCATTTGATGAGATTTTAGTATGAACGCAGCCTTTCATTTCCTAAGCAGTGTCGTGTACCAAGTCGATCGGTTTCGAGCGATATTCACTTATTTATTTACACGATCATCGCTGCTTGAATTATGGGGGCGCAACGGTCGGCTGGAAGAAACGCCCTCCGGATGTACGCTGCCTTTTTTTAGGGTAGAATGTATTTTATGTAAACAACGGATTTTTTGAGGCAACGGTGTTTGTAAAAGTTGTTTTTGTCCCTGATTTATAATAATGACACTACTTTATCCAGGTAGGTAATTATGATATGACGCGCATAAAATTGTGTATTTGCTGTCAAACAAATAATATGTAATAATTTTTACATTTTCATAATACTTAATGGAAACGTATCACGCAAATTGTATCGTCGTAAGATCGTCAATTTTAAATGGGAGATCCCATTTCTTTGACGTATATTATGTCTGGAGGGCCGTTTGGTGCCGGCGTAGATTAACGCCACCTCATATCTTTCCCGTGGGTGTCTAAGAAACGACTAGGGGATTTCAGATTTGATGTGAATTGCAATATTAGGCGACAGGCTGACAACCTGTTACTATGATGATACATAGTTTTCTGAATGACTCTCATATTTTTGTCAGACGTGGTGTAAATGCCTATTTTAGAGCAGTTTACGCTCTGCCTACCCCGCAAGGGATATAGGCTGATATTTGTTCATTTTTGGAGAAAAATAGTTTAGCATAGAACACAAATGTATTACAGGCAACTTTTTTTATTCATTGAGTATAATTTTCTAACTACTGACAACTCTCAGTTTCACTAGCTGACAAGTGTGATTCAATACCTAATACAGAATGAAATTCCGGTATTACACACAGCAGTCTGATTTCTATGATAACAGTAGACCCACGCGTGTCAAATGAATTTAGTAGGAAATACTAATGATTATGAAGAACATTGGAGGAGACAATATTTTGCCTAGCAAGTATTCAACCTCATCATCATCAAAGAATTTGGTAGTGTTTTATGACCGGCCGCCTGCCAGACGTCAACCTATTTTTGAACAATCAAAGCAAAGTCAAAGCACAATATCACTTCCACTGCGTGGTTAACCATAGTCGACAGATACTCAGCCGAGTTCATAAACACTACGTCGCCTTGTACGAAACACCCTGAGTGGACTAGCGATGGCAGTGTTTTTAGGTGCTACCACACGGCAATAGCATGTATTCCACCTGAAATGGTTGTTGTTGTTTAAATCTCTTACCACAATCATACTTTGATTGAGCACCACAAAATCCCCTTAGGTCTTAAATAGTTTACTGAAACAGTGGCTGAGCTATCAATTTGCGAAAGTTTTGGGGGACGTCAATGTCAATACAATATTTTAGCAACAGTCTATCTACCACATTTTATGGCTTGTAATTTGTCATATCCGAATATTCTTACATCATACCAAATCTTCCCCAGTCACCGTATTTTGTTTGTCCGTGTTCAAACCTCAAGCACCGTCGAACCACTTGAGACGGATTTGGGGCGAACACTTCATTTCCTAAAAATCAAAGCGTACGATACAGCGCATGCCAAGTTAAAACACAAGCTGCACGCAAACCGTACGTAAGGTATTATGACTGTCATGTGTCGGCAGATAGTTAATACTGATTAATAACTCTCATACCATACGAGGAAAGCACCAGAACTCTTTGGATCAAGTAAATCGGTGTTCATTGGTTCAGCAATCATTCATACTTGTATTTTTTAGGTTTCTATTTACTTAAAACACTTCAAGTATCTTTTGACTTCTTCTTGAGTCCGAACTGATACACATTTTTTTTAATTATTTTGATTTGGTTATGATAATCTCCAGCCTAGATAATAAAGATTTCAATTCTTTTAGGGATGTAGATTAAAGAACTTAGCTTCCTTTTTACATTTTTATATTTATGAAGTGATAGTCTTAAGACCACTAAGCCTCTCTTAAAATAAGGTGCTTGGTTGAATTATTGACTCATTACAACATGATGTTTGTATTCTGTGAATTGCCGTGGGTGACATTACGAACGGGCTTAATCTTACCTACAGTACAGAGGCACTATTTAGTAAAATGGTAAGTACCTATCCAAAAGTTATAAGTTTATGATCAGCTGCCGTGTGTTAGTCTGATCTAGCAAATTATGCAGAGATCTAGTACAGGACAGACTGAATTTACTGGACTGAGTTCCGAAGACCACTCGCTGCATTTGCGATCGTATAACGCTCTCTTTCTCACTTGAGTTTACTACTAAAAGAGAAAACGAGCGCCATTTATGTCGTATATGAGCGTCACGATACGACGGCGAATGTAGCGAGTGGTCTTCTAACTATAATAAAATAATGTGCCCTTAAATATGACATGACATCAAAGACTGTTCACCCTATATGTCACATTTCAATTACTTGTCGAATCATCTAACACCTAACTTTTTTCAAGAAGTATTTGAGTCGATGTGAATGAAGTTTGTTTGACCTTGCTCTCTGGTGGTTAATTTCACAATTTCTCTATCCCTATATAGTTTTATAGACAACCATTTCCTTTCCAGTTTGATATAGGCATAGAATTTGCGAAACTAAATCAGAAATCACCCCATCCCACATTCCCACCCATTCAAATCCGCATTTTCCGAATACCGCCCCACCTTGCTCCAAATAGCGCGGGTTAGAATAGTATCTTCGTACGGATGATCTCTTATTGTTCGATGGATAAAAATGTGTACAATACAATAGAGAGATGAGAGCTAGCTGACCGCGGGCGATCGCGGGGCTCCAGTTAGCCGAGTAGAACTGGGATAAAATAAAATTTCTCTAAGGCTCTATCCACGCTGCGAATTTTAATCACGATTTTTTTTCTCGCGCGTAGCTGTATGAAAAAACAAGCGATATTTTTTCTGTCAGTGCGGAAACACAATTTATTGTGTTGCAAAAATTCGAGCAAGATAAATAGAACCTAAGAAGAATGCTGGTCTGGCGCACCTCAAAATACAATATAATATGAGAGAATGGAGCTGAACTCTCAGCTGATCCTTTTGTTTCCTGCAATCCCTGCTTTAATCATACGGTTAATGCCATGTACGAATAAGCGAGGTTTCGTCAAGAAACAAAACAAGAATTCACAGTATAATATTTTGAAACAAAAATTCACAGGCCTAACTTATTTTTCAGAAAAGCTTTTTTCGGTCTAGTATGCATTCAAACTAGAGCCGATTTTATCAAAGTGTGAACAAAACTAATTTACTCCTTTCGAAACCAGTTCAATATCCCATCTCTATGGCTCGGCGCCTACCTCACTCACTTGCACTCCAGAGCATTGTGTTCACAATTCAAGCCTGACTATGCATATTTCTCGGTACATTTATCATGCATTATGCCGGCAATGAATATTCCACTGTTAACGTACTCGCGGGCTTAATTTATTAATTGTGCCAGGTGACCTCGACCTCAGGGCTCGATTTATGTGGCGAACTTATTATTGTGCTCGCGTTGGGGCATGCGAAGTGCTAAACTTTAGTGTTTCAATTAGTCTCTGTAGATGGGTGATTAGGTTTTGCGTTTTTTAAAGAGGACCAAACTATTAATGTAGGTAATTTTTATGCAATGTTGCACTAGAATTCTTACTTAACGAGTTAAGAGCAATCCCAAGAGCTAAGTTTTCATAGACACGTATTCCCTTGTTTTCTTTTCTTAAAGGGCTCAGCGAATTTTATTCGCGTTCCGCGACTTTTTTCTCGCACAACGTTCCATTTTGTATGAAATTATTTTCACGATAAATTTTTTCACCAGTGCGGAATATTCAGTGTGTTTACTTTCTTTTTTTCTTTCTTAAAAGAGAGAAAAAAATCACGTGTAAAATAATTGCTATGCAGAACAGCTGGCGTAATGCATTTAGAGCTATATTTTTTTGTTGTACTTAATATCCCATACTATCCTAAATTCCACATGTGTTTTTGTATTAGATATTTTATTATTTTATGTAGTAGATACATAATTTTATTTCCGGACAAATGAATGTTCTAATAGGAATTATACGGTAGTTAGGTACGTAATTAAAATTCATTAAAATGGCATTAAATTATGTTATGGCAAATAAATAGTAACTGATTTTGTTATTGTTTTGAGTTATTAGTAGTCTATCATTATTATTTATGTCCGCGTAGTGCAGTTAGAATTTAAGCACTAATTTTGTTTTACTACAATGGTGCACTTCTTAATTTTATTATCACTTAGGTATGTAGGTATATAAACCTTTAAGTTTTGAGCCCATACAGTATTTTGTCTACGTCGTATTAAAATTTTATAGGTCGTCGTAAGACGTCCACTATCTTTTCTTCATATACTGCATTCAAAATTATGCCTATAAACATGATAAAATGAGCTAGTAAGTATAACTTGCGCAATCGCAATTGGGAATATGCCAATTCGGGATCTATTCCTTATCTTCGCAAGTTATATCAATCCAGTTGTGAAGAAACAAGTTGTAAAACTTATGTATGGTAGACCAACAATCTGTAAAGATGCGAGAAAATTTGAAGAAAATTTAAGGACTTGATTAAACTAAAAAGAAAACAAACAGACGATTTACTAACTTTATAATTTTTTATAGGTAATTCTTTATCAATCAATGGTTCTTCCAAGTCCTGGTCAGAAGCAATACACAGCATAAGACCTTTATAAACGACCGTGGGCGTCATGAGACTATGATAGTCGGTAATAAAAGAAAGCCTGCGCGTTATGAGATTGCGCACTGTCCGCGCCGTATATCGCGCGCAGGTCGCAACTAATAATACTGTCCTTTATAAAAGACCGTGGGCGTCAAGAGGGTATGATAGTCGGTAATAAACGAAAGCCTACGCGTTATGAGATTACGCTCTGTCCGTGCCGTATATCGCGCGCAATTTGCAACCAATAATACTGTCTTTTATAAAGTACCGTGGGCGTCATGAGGGTATGATAGTCGGTAATAAACGAAAACTTGCGCGTTATGAGATTGCGCACTGTCTCAACCAAAATACTGCGCTAGACCTTTATAAAGGACCGTGGGCGTCAGGAGGGTATGATGGTCGGTAATAAACGAAACCTTGCGCGTTATGAGATGCGCACTGTCCGCGCAGTATATCGCGCGCAGGTCGCGACCACTATACAGCGCTAGTCCTTTATAAAGGACCGTAGGCGTCACGAGGGTATGATAGTCGGTAATAAACGAAAGCTTGCGCGTTATGAGATTGCGCACTGTCCGCGCCGTATATCGCGCGCAGGTCTCAACCAATATACCTACTGTCCTTTATAAAAGACCGTGGGTATCATGAGGGTATGATAGTCGGTAATAAACGAAAGCCTGCGCGTTATGAGATTGCGCGCTGTCCGCGCCGTATACCGCGCGCAGGTCCCAACCAATATACCTACTGTCCTTTATAAAAGACTGTGGGCGTCTGGAGATTAAGATAGTCGGTAATAAACGAAAGCCTGCGCGTTATGAGATTGCGCACTGTCCGCGCCGTATATCGCGCGCAGGTCTCAACCACTATACAACGCATGGCCTTTTAAAAGGACCATGGGCGTTATAAGGGTATGATAGTCGGTAATAAACGAAAGCTTGCGCATTATAAGTTTGCGCGCCATCTCCGCAGTATGTATATATTTAGTACATGGCCTTTATAAAGGACCGTGGGCGTCATGAGGGTATGATAGTCGGTAATAAACGAAAGCCTGCGCGTTATGAGATTGCGCACTGTCCGCGCCGTATATCGCGCGCAGGTCGCGCGGTCATCTGCGCAAGAGCTTTATAAATGACCGTGGGCTTCATGAGACTATGATAGTCGGTAATAAACAAAAGCCTGCGCGTTATGAGATTGGCACTGTCCGCGTAGTATATCGCGCGCAGGTCTCAACCAATATACTGTCCTTTATAAAGTACCATGGGCGTCAGGAGGGTATGATAGTCGGTAATAAACGAAAGCTTGCGCGTTATAAGTTTGCGCGCCATCGCCGCAGTATGTATGTAGGTATATAGCACAAGACCTTTTTACAGTACCGTGGGCGTCATGAGACTATGATAGTCGGTAATAAACGAAAGCCTGCGCGTTATGAGATTGCGCACTGTCCGCGCCGTATATCGCGCGCAGGTCGCGCGGTCATCTGCGCATCTTCCACTCATTAGTATTGCTGTGCCAGTCAGGGAGCGCTAAAATTGTGCTTTGACTTGATATAAGAAAATTCCTGAGGGTTGTAAAAGAGACCATTACTACAAAAGTTAGACGAGCGTTAAACACCTTTTTTGTATGGAGTTTTAAACCACGCGTTTAACAAATGTCTAAATAGGCAATATCATTCTCTGTGATAATGTTTCATATGGCACTGCACTCGCCAATGTACCAGGTAAGCATAATATTGAGTATGGCAAACAACCACCCATGGAAGGAGATATGGCATTACCACAAAAAAATAAGACGCGCATTGAGTTTCATTCAAAATAACGCTAGACAATCGTTCCTAAAACTAGGTAAGGCACTATATGTAGTTGTTAATACAATACACTGCTGGACTGTTTTGCCTATTTAGATAGCAAAACACAAACTCAATAGTCTTCACTTAAATTTTAGGTCTTTTAGGGGTAAAAAAACACTCAAAAAATAAAAAATCATAGTTAATTTTTAATACATGCTAGCCCCGTTGAATCCAACACGGGTGCTTGAAGTAGCAGGCAAACGCACGAGCACGACTAATAGCGCCAAACCCTTCCTCGCCAGTTTTCAGCTTTCCAGCAGCATTTTACCGCTCTCATATAGCAGGTGAGGTTTTAGCTAGACCAGCTGTAAGTAACGGGGCCATTGTATTTATGCGTTATGTAATTTGAACCCGACGACTTGCGCCTGCGACCCTTACACACAGTACTAGTCTCGGTTTGCCAAAGTATCCGTTTGCCACAGTACCAGTTTGCCACATATAGTGACCGATAGCAAAAACTTAGAAGCAGCTGGTGATAAAAAACAACTTTACCTGTCGAAATATGAAAAAAGAGTTTTGTCCCATACAAAATTGCGGGTTAGCCGATTTAGAGACAATATACCAAAAATTTGCAGGTAGACATGATCTGGCCTTGAAACTGAACTTTTTCTGTAGGCTAACTACTGGTGTACATGGTGCTGTTTCGTTGTCTGACCATGCCGCAAAGTTTTTGGCCCTTTACACTCGTATAAATTCATAATTTTAAATAAAATTACTTTCAGCTTTTCAGTAACATTTTACCGCTCTCATATAGCAGGTGAGGTTTTAGCTAGACCAGCTGTAAGTAACGGGGCCATTGTATTTATGCGTTATGTAATTTGAACCCGACGACTTGCGCCTGCGACCCTTACATACAGTGCTAGTCCCGGTTTACCACAGTACCAGTTTGCCACATATAGGGTGAAATTTTACTAGTAACCGATAGCGAAAACTCAGAACCAGCTGGTGATATGAAACAACTTTCCTCAGAGACATAGGTAGGAATATGAAAAAAAAACTCCCTATGTTCCTTGGGGAAAGTTGTTCCCAGCCGGTTCTGAGTTTTCGCTATCGGTCACAAGTAAAATTTCACCTATAGCGAATACTCAGAACCAGCCGGAGATGAGAAATAACTTTCCCCGAGGAATATAGGTAGAAATATGAAAAAAAAAATTGGTCTTCTCACACAAAATTGCGAATCAGCCGATTCGAGTTAGCTACTATGGAAGGCCCAAATAAACTTTTATTTTTCGACCTATGTTGCTCGGGGAAAGGTGAGGTTTTAGCTAGACCAGCTGTAAGTAACGAGGCCATTGTATTTATGCGTTATGTAATTTGAACCCGACGACTTGCGCCTGCGACCCTTACATACAGTACTAGACCCGGTTTGCCACAGTACCAGATCGCCACATCATCATCTTCCTGCCCTTATCCCAATTACTTGGGGTCGGCGCAACACGTTTCGTTGAACACAAAATCGAGTTGCAAAAGGATTTGGCTGAATTTTACAACCAGCCGCCTACCAGACGTCTATCCTCCTTGGGAATGCTTTTGTGGTGGATTTACCGCTACCATACGGTTGGCCCTAGCTGTTTGGGTCGGTTTTATCTCTCGGTCGCCTCTTACGACTCCCTCAGAAAGAGAGGGGGCGGTGCTGTTCTTTCTCTGCCGGCACCACACGGTACCAGTTTGCCACATATAGGGTGAAATATGACTAGTGACCGATAGCGAAAACTCAGAACCAGCTGGTGATTAGAAACAAATTTATCAAAGGAACTTATGTAGAAATATGAAAAGAAAAATTGGGCCTCCTATACAAAATTGCGGGTCAGCCGATTTGAGTTACCTTCTATGGGAGATCCAAATTTTTTTCAATATGTGAGCCGTTTCAGAAATTTTCTATTTCATCCTATGCTGACGACCACCACTGGTAAACCACTACCTGGTTGTCAGCTTATCACCAAAATAGTAATAGTCATAAAACCTTCGCCTTCGAGTCTCTTAATCGACTCTTAGAGCTGGAAATAAATATGGAATATTTTTGAACAATTGTGTACGGGAGGTCAGAATATTATTTCATAATTTTGACTTATGTTCCTTGGAGAAAGTTGTCTAGTTTCGCGAGTAGAAACCATCTAATTTTTTTTGTACTGAATTGAAATGACGGATGAAATTTTCTATCACTAATCGGGGCTGTGGCCAAATGGGACTGAGGCGACCTCTACATACATACGCCAAGTGGATATTTCTGGTATTAATCCGTGTTGTTTAGTGCTAATAAGATCTTTGGAAGTATTCTTGTTAGTGTTTATTAAAGGTTTTATTTTCAAATTTTATTGCAGCACTTTTGCGATGATCCTATGGTTCTAAAATTATTTTCTATCGGAGTACTCCGCAGATAAATTCACGTGAAAAATATCGATCGAACTTAGCACATCAACCTTTGATAAGGTACGTAGGGTCTGTCGAAGCAAAAATACCAATTAACTACCTATGTACACTCTGGTTGGTCAAATATTAAATAATATTTTATCAAATTCTTTTAGAGACCATTTTACCTACTACAAAGTTTCTCTTTTTTAAAGACCCTGTTCTAAAATGTTCGTATCAATGTCGTGGGTGTCATAACTTCACATGACATCCACTTGTCATATTTCTACGAATCGTATCTCGAATTTCACTCATTAGCATCTCAATCGAACAACTCAATAATTTCGAGTGCTGTTCAAATACACGTAGAGATTATAATTGTTATTGTTCATCAAATTGGTTTTATCTTATTCAGGGTTCCGTTTGATTTAAAATAACTTTGAATTAGGAATAATTAAGACAAGCTTCAGATTAAATGCTAACTAAGTAAATAAGGATTTCCTTGATATAGGCAAGTACAAGTGGCTTATTATAAATTAAACCTTTACAGCCACGACAGTCCACTGCTGGACATGGGCCTCCCTTCTCGTGGTGTATTGTCATACTCACCACGCTTGGCAGGCGGACTGGCGAATGAAGAGCAAGATATTTTATTCACAAGGTACGCTCTGATAATTAACCCTTAGTCGCTTTTTACTACACCCACGGCTTGAATTGGGGTGATGATATTCTAAGCCGATACACGGAATTGGGTGTAGAGGACGAAACTTACAGAAGTTGTCGCAAAATATTCTGGCACCGATGATGCCTCGCAGCTTTGCATATGTCGCAGTACGATGGCAGAATCAGGTTTTTGGCCAAAAACCTAGGTTTTTGGCCAAAAGCCGGCATATGGCAAAATCGTAGACTTCTTTCGGTCATCGTCCTAAGCTGATCCAGGTTTTTGGCCAAAAACCTAGGATTTTGGCCAAAAAACTAGGATTTTGGCCGAAATCCTAGATTTGTTTAGTATTATGGCTTTTTTGCATTTCGGGGGAACTTCTTCTTCTTAGAGTGGTACACCAAGTCACCCAACGACCCGATGAACCCTAGTGTTAGAGTTTTTAAACTGCCTACTCTAAGTAGCATGCCTCTGCAATGGTTGTGTAACGACTGCCGTCTAAGTGATCATAGAGAGCAATCGGGACCGACGGCTTAACATACCCGTGTAGTTCGGGCATACACCTCGAAAAGCAGGAGGTAGCATTGGACGTTCTGGAGGGTGGGAGGTAGCGTCAGACGCACTGGAGGGCGTGAGAAGCGTCGAACACTCTAGAGGATGAAAGATGACGGGCATTGGATTTTCTGGGGGTCCGACGCTACCCCCTGTCCTCCAGGGTGTCCGACGCTACCTTCGATCCTTTAGAGCGTTCAGTGGTACGTCCTGCTCTTATGGTGTCTGATGTGGCGCAGTGGTTAGTATGCCTGCCTGCCACGCAAAGGTTCTGGGTTCAATTCCCGGTGGGGTCACTCACAAAGTTGATATTTATCACTTTGTGAATTTGTTTCCAGTCTGTGGTGTGCTGTGGTTCAGCCTGCAATGTCCTAAACATTGCAGGCTGAACCACCTGATTGTCCGCAAGTAAGATGATTCCGTGCTTCGGATGGGCACGTTAAGCCGTCGGTCCCGGTTGCTGTCTATGATGGCGGTCGTTACACAACCACGTCAGAGGCCTGCTACTTGCAGTAGGCGGTTGAAAGACTCTGACACCAGGGTTCATCGGGTCGTTGAACGACTCGGTGTCCCACACGAAAAGAAGAAGGTGTCTGATGCTCCCCCCTGCCCTTCAGGGAATCCGAGGCAATCCTGCTGTTCAGACTGTCTGATGTTACCCCCCGACCTTCAGGGTGTCCATTTACGGTGTCCAAGTCTACCCTCAAAAGATCAAAGGGAGGTGTATAAAGTACCTCTCCACTCCTCGTTCCCCCGAACCACACGGGCACGGTAAGCCATTGGTCCCGATTGCTCTCTAGGATCACTTAGACGGCGGTCGTTACACAACCATGTTAGAGGCCTGCTACTTGCAGTAGGCGGTTGAAAACTCGGATACCAGGGTCCATCGGCTCGTTGGGCGACTTGGTGTACCACTCGAAGACGAAGAAGTTCCCCCTAAATGCAAAAAAAGCCATAATACTAAACAAATCTAGGATTTCGGCCAAAATCCTAGTTTTTTGGCCAAAATCCTAGGTTTTTGGCCAAAAACCTGGATCAGCTTAGGACGATGGCCGATGGAAGTCTACGATTCTGCCATATGCCGGTTTTTGGCCAAAAACCTAGGTTTTTGGCCAAAAACCTGATTCTGCCATCGTACTGCGACACATACATTGTTTATCTGGACTATGCCTTTCCATAAAGGTTGTCAACGATCCAAATTGAAGGTAAAACAACCTGAACCTTTCATCTTCGAATCAAATGTAAATGAATAAGTATCTACCTGTTATGGGGTCCTTTGTGAAGTCTTCTGTTCCGGTGGATCCCTAAATTAATTCAAACAGTTTATTGGTCAATCTCAACATGGTCAACCTACAAACTAACAAAGCACTTGATTATGCGTGAAATCATCGTACACAAGAATTAAAAGACTGACTATCACGCAACGTGAATAAAACGTATTCTGCTAATATCTAGGTATGTGTGATATTTTTACATTTTGAATAAAAATGTAGGCTTCCAATCCAAACCGTATAGTCTTGGTTAAAAGCAAGTAATTTTAAAATACCTACAAGCATGGTATGATATGTTTTTCAAAACAAACAGTTGTAATTAGAAAATAACGCTCGGTGATTCTCTTATTTTATGCTGTTTGATTAAAAGTGATTGACTAGTAGAATTGCTTCCTAAGCATTATATAAATTGGTAAATTGTCAGTTTGAATGTCACCTGCAATATTTGCTCAAGTGAAAGTAAAGAAACAATACGAGATGTCGATGACAAAAGACTGTAGACTTGTAAAAGTTTCTAATTCAATGTTATCGATATTCAATTGTCTGTTAGAAGATTTTTTTATTATTTGTTTGAACATTTACCTAATTAGGAAAGAGTAGAATTCGGAACATAATCAAAGTTAAAATCACGTTACTTAGAGGATCCCATTACGTCGTATACCCACAGCTGGACATACCTAAGCCTCTCCCAAGTTGCGCTAAGACACGCATATCCCGTTTTCGTCTTTTAGTCACTACCAGTCGCCCTCATCTAGCCAGAGGGCGTCCAATGCTACGCTGTTTTTTTTTTTAATTTATATAGTGTGAAACTTTACTAATGACCGATAGCAAAAACTGAGAACCGACTGGTGATATGGAACAACTTTCCCTAAGGGACATAAAGTCGAAAAATGAAAAAAATATTTGGACCTCCCATAGTAACTCAAATCAGCTGATCGGCAATAAGTATTGTATGGGAGGTTCACCAGCCGGTTCTGAGTTTTCGCTATCGGTCACTAGTAAAACTTTACACTATAATATTTGATCGTGTCACTTGAAAATAAACGTGAGTCAATAAAGCTGGCATCAGAAAATCGACGATCGACGATAGGTATCTTCTTACACTTGACCTTTGTTATGATAAATGCGAACGAAGACGGGTCAGTTTGTGGAGCTAGGAAAATAACGATAAAATATTTAGACTTAAGTTTTTGGTGTTCAAACAACACCTATTTTAGGAGTGTGAACAGCAAAGCTCAAACTCCTAAAATTGGTGTTTTAAATATAAAGAATCAGGTTTATCTTAGTTGGTACAATTACACCATTTCACGTTAAAATATTATGTTTTTGCTAAGCATCATTCTCACCTGCAAGTTTAATATTGAAAGTCCCTGAAAATTGCAAAAAAATCTTCTCGTAAGTGCCTGCAATCAGGATGATCTATTCGGCAAAATCTTGGGGTGAAAAACTACAGTACAATACACTTTTCAGCATTGATAAGTACCTAAAAAAACTTAATTTTTTCAAATACCTACCATAACTTTTTAACTGTTAACCAAGAGCTTTATTTAGAAAATTATAAGCTTGGTTCCAAAATATAAGTATGTACTTAAATTTCCGAAAGATTATGCAGTTTCGGATAAGCAAACCAAAGTAGCAGTGGCCGTGCAGCAGTTACAAGCACAGTAAAACCACAGATAAGATAATAGTTAATAACGTGTAAAACTATGCAGATGAAGATTGGTAATCGAGAAATACCTACTAAATACATAAAATAGCATTTTACCGCTTTTTTCGTAGCCATCCATACTCTACAATCTTATATCTAGAAAACAATATTGATACCGATGGTAGGGCGGCTCCACTATTGGGGCTTTTGGGCCCCCCGGGGGGCCTAAAGGGTAATTTTGAGGGCACAATAAGCTTCAAGTGAGATGTCACGCACGGTATGACATAAAAACTACCCTCCAAGTCAATTACTTCAAAAGTTGCGCCTTGTAAAGGAGGGGGGGCAGTAAAAGGTTAAGGGGGTAGTGCCCGCTGGGCTCCATGTCTAATTTTGATCAAGAGGTCAAGAAATACTTACGTGCCGATTTTCAGCTTCATGGGTCAATACGAATAGTTATAACCAGCTATTGACGTTAGTTACTAGACTATTAGAGCATCTGGCCAGAGGGCGTCCAATGCTACGCTTTTTTATTGGTCTTTATAATATTTGATCGTGTCACTTGAAAATAAACGTGAGTCAATAAAGCTGGCATCAGAAAATCGACGATAGGTATCTTCTTACACTTGACCTTTGTTATGATAAATGCGAACGAAGACGGGTCAGTTTGTGGAGCTAGGAAAATAACGATAAAATGTTTAGACTTAAGTTTTTGGTACTTCCTAAAATAAATAGAATAGAAATAAAATAGGCGTTTTAAATATGTATAAGGAACCAGGTTTATCTTAGTTGGTACAATTGCACCATTTCACGTTATATTATAATAAATATGTTTTTGCTAAGCATCATTCACACCTGCAAGTTTAATATTGAAAGTCCCTAAAATTGCAAAAAAATCTTCTCGTCTGCAATCAGGATGATCTATTCGGCAAAATCTTGGGCTGAAAAACTATAGTACCTACAATAATATCTATTTCAGCCATGGACGTATAAAAGGGCGGACAGAGTCGCGCTAATAAAACCTCTGTGTAGCCCCAAGTCAGCCAGTTGGCTGTACGTACAAGAACGCACGCACACATTCACACCAAAACCAGCCATTCTGAACGCAAACGTCAGCCTACCCTACCGACTTTTGCAAAATAAACAAAAACAAAACATCATGTCGTGCGTTGTAAAAATTTCTAAAAACCGCAGTGATAGGAGGAATAAAAGTTCGGGAATCACGTTTTACAGATAAATTAATAATTTGATCACTCATTTTCATGTTTTAAATTATTTAAATTAGCCTCCAAAAGTCAAGAAACAAAATCGACTGATGGCTGGTGTTGCCAATATTCACGTTAGAAATTTCCCCAAAGTATGGGTAATTATTTAGTGGGTGGGTTTTTTTTGAGCTTAGGATGATGATGATGGGTAGTTTTATGAATTCATATTCATTTATACTGGGTTATTTTTTAGTCAGTGCGCAAACTTTGCAGGGTGTTTCTACTCGTGATTCTGAACAACTTTTACTATGGGGCCACCTGCGAATTCGCAAAAAAAATTTTGCGTGTTCCATAGAAAAATACCTACCATAAATACCTAATTTTGCGTGTTCCATACCTACTCAGCAAAAATGTATGGAAGACCCAAAATTTTCTTTTAGATTTTAAATTTTTTAGTTGTTCAGAATCGCGAGTAGAAACATCCTGCAAAGTTTGCGCACTGACTAAAAAATAACCCTGTATTAATCATTCCGTAATATTATCCTAATTATTTTGATTAGATTTTCTCAAACAAATTAAGTCTGGAAAAATGACTGGATTGAAATTATAAGGAACTGCAATGGCAACAAAGAATGGGTTCCTCACAAAAGTGTCATTTGCAGTAGGTACACATTTTGATAACAAGACATTCGGATATGTATACTACAAAGAAAGGATTTCGTTGTATTGTGTATGCAGTACCAAGAAAGGTACTTTTACCATTCCTTCATTTCAAGAATATGTATATGTGCGTGAATGAATATGTATGTATGTATGTATGTATGTGGACATGTGTGTATGGGGACAAGTGAATTATTCAATATTATCGTATTAATATCTGTGTTATATTGGTAAAAAAATCCTATTATGGCAACCCTAATTCACTCACACAAGTTTATCCGCCGCCATTACGGTTATTCAGTTTTGACATAACTGGCATTCTGTCCGCCCTTTTATACGTCCATGATTTCAGCATTGAAAAGTACCTTAAAAATACTTGATTTTTTTAAATACCATAACTTTATAACTGTTTAAGAGCCAAGAGCTTTATTTGGAAAATTATAAGACTTGGTTCCAAAATATAAGTATGTACTTCAATTTCCGAAAGATTATGCAGTTTACACAGCTTACCGGATAAGCAAACCAAAGTAGCAGTGGCCGTGCAGCAGTTAACCACAGATAAGATAGTATTACTAATGTGTAAAACTATGCAGATGAAGATTGGTAATCGAGAAATACCTACTAAATACATAGAATAACATTTTTCCGCTTTTTTCGTAGCCATCCCTACTCTACAATCTTATATCTAGAAAACAATATTGATACCGATGGTAGGGCGTGGCTCTCCCGCCCATGGCGAATAAATATTTAATTAAAGTTATGGGGGCGCATTACTTTGTAGGAAATAGTTCACGATATTAAAGATCTCTGTGGCGATAATCTGCCGTTTTTAAGTGTTTGCTCACGGAAAAGAAATTGAGTTTTAGTTTTGATATAACAGTTTTGTTTTGCCGTGTGGTGCCGGCTTAGAATAGCATCACCTTATAGCTTTCACATGGGTGTCGTAAAAAGCGACTAAAAGATTTTAGTGTACCTAGAGATTATCGTCACAGCCATTCTGATTGAGGCGAGAAGCTGAAAATCGGCATGTAGGTATTTGACCTAGTGATCAAGATTAGAGATGAAGCCCAGCACCACCCCCTTTAACCTTTTACCGCCCTCTCCTCATTTACAAGGCGTAACTTTTGAACAAATTGACCTCGGAGGTCGCTTTTTTTCACATCATGCGTAACATCTTGAAACTGATAGTTTGCCAACGCAGGCAGATTTGCCGATCAGACACGGGGGATTTGATACGTTTTATGCAGGCCACCTGCCTGATGTCAACCCTCCTTGAGAATGCTATCGTAGGTGGTATTACCACCACCACGCGGTTGACCATAGTCGACAGATATCCAGCGTAGTTCAAAAACTCTACGTCGCCTTTTACGAAACACCCTGAGTGGACTAGGGTGGCAGTATTCTTAGCCGTTACCATTCCTTCTCAATATTATAAAAACTTTGCAATAATAATTAGATCAAAATTCCCCATAAATCCTAAGCTCACACCCACGTGGAAAACCAAAAGGACCAAAACGCTTCGGCACTCGGGGTCGCAGGTTCGAGTCTCGCGCTAGATGTGGGCGTGTATTAATTACACTGGTCCCACCCTGCTCGCATGGGAATCGAACCTATCACCTTGCACGCGGATTACTCGCTAATTTGTATGGCGAACGGAATTCCATGATAAGTTATGGGGTTATGGTATGAAATTGTGGGGTGGATAGAGTCCTGCTTTCCAATGCATGCGTTAATATTTTATTCCAAACATACATACATATATCATGCTTGTATCCCTTGTGGGGCAGACAAAGCGTATATGGCTGACAAAAGTTTGAGAGTCATTAGAAGAGTGCGTATCATCCTAATAACAGGCCATCAGTTTTTCGTCTAAAATTGCGAAGTACGATCGGTAAGCCAACTTGCTCGTTTCGCAAACCGGCGCTTTCGCCAACTCGATACACATTTACTGTCAACTTTATTAGTCGACTCGACACCCACGGAAAAAATATGGAGTGATGCTATTCTAAGCCGGCACCACAAGGCATTTATTTCAAATGAACAAATAAAATCTTTCATGTTTATTTAACTATCGGATATCACATTACACAGTAGGATTAATATTCGTTTAACCATTACGAGTTAAAGTGTGTAATTACAGTATTATTAATTGGTACTAATGTCTCCACTGCTATATTCAATTAATAAAGATTAATTAAGTATCGATTAATTTTCTAAATTACTATTCAGTTTCGCACTAACGTTCCAGTGGCGTCCTGTTATTCTATTAAGCTTTAAATTACAAGTGTTTATGTAGCCATTAAAGCGTAGCGTTAATTATACAACCAAGAGGGTCAATCCTTGAGTTGGTTTGATAAGAAATGATTTCGTTTATTAGTCTATTAAATCCTTTTTAGGTCGGTAGGTAACATATCCATCCATAACAGCCACAACAGTCCACTGCTGGACACGGGCCTCGCTCTATCGGGGTATATTGCCATATCTACTCGCCACGCTTGGCAGGCGGATTAGCGAGCGCAGTTCAAGATGCTGCCCTTTCTCTGGATGATTCTCCCTTAGTCGCTTTTTACGACCGGGTAGGATTGGGGTGATTCTTTTCTAAGCCGACATCACACGGCGGTAAGTACACAATTAGAGAAAAATAGATAAACATGTTTACAATTTATTATTTGACTAATAATGCTTCAACTTTATGACAACTAAAGTCCTGCAAGTTCGTGCGCGACCCTCCCTAGGGGTGACAGACGTTGGGAGGGGAGATGTCAGCGGGTAGCGGGAGGTGTAGCGGGGAAGGGAAACGCGCGCATCCGCGCCGCACGTCATATTAAAATGACGTGCTTACTCGCCCCCCAACCGTCTGTACCCCGCAGGAAGGTCGCGCACGAACCTGACGGACTATAGGTATTCCAGTTTCAGCCGACTTGTTGACAACCTGTCACTGTACCTAGCCTAATGATTAAATTTTTAATTTATCCCATGTCAAATCAAGTAAGTGTTCTACTGTTTACATTATTGCTCATTCGTACGCCATACCTCACAGTGCAAATCGACACGCCCAAGGTAAAACAACGTATCTCATTTTTGACAACTTTACAGTAGAGCGATTTTAAGGTTTAAAAAAATTCTCACGCTTTTGTTTTTTTATTAATTTAAGTGATTGTTTGTTTTAAAGAATACATGTAACGAGTTTTATATGTTGTTATATATGTTTTATTCATAATAATTTGCTTTCATTGAGTTTTATGACTTACAATGAAGGGATACGATGCATATTACTTGCAATAACAACGTAAGTTGAGATAGTGAATCTTCAATGATAGAGATATCACGGTAAATTCCAGTGTATGTCTGAGTTACGTTTGAGTTGTCTTATGTATTTATTACCTTTTACGGTTAAATTCAGTGTATGTCTGAGTTACGTTTGAATTGTCTTGTGTTTTTATAACCTTTTGACCTTAAAGTAATCCAAGTAGCGTAAGTCTTGTATGAAATTTACGAACCATAATGCAATGAAATAAAATACTTTCATAAAATCTTATATTTAAAAAAAAATCCACTTACCATCGATATACGATGGGTGAAAACGAAAAGGTCGTAACTAGAAAAAAAACAACTTTACACCAGAACCGAAAAATTAAAAAAATATCACCAAAAATCATAACACGAAACTATGCGTTATTTGGAAATAATTTTTTTGGACCATGTTGTTAATTTTTGAGTATCCTCTATAGGAAATTAATATTTTCAATCTAAAGTTACGAGATGTAGACTTTTTGATAGTTACACCCTTTAGTTTTCAATTTACTGACTGCAAAAAGGTCGTAAATGGTTCACACTTTTGTGTGTAATTGCAAGGAACTATTTATTTTATGACGTGTAAAACGTCATATTTATGATATTTTACAGATTTACAAATGAATAAAGGGGCATGTGAATAAAGAAAAATACTTTTACTCGACTTTTGTCGTAAACTGCTACTACGTCAAATCTCGACGTTTGATACGCAATCAACGAGGTAGGCGCGCTCCATTGGTTTCTGTGCTATTTTAATCTTAAACTTATTATAGGTTTAACCTTAAGTAAGTATCAGCAGGATTTTGTCATATACCTTGGTTTTCAGGTATTGAGGTAGTTGGACTTGAAGACATCATCCAGCTTCCCAAAAGCAGCCAAGCCTAACCCAATTCGTCTTTTCATCTCTTATCCTGATCTACTGGGTCGAAGGATAAAAGATGCCCAAGACTATTTGTACAATGTCATTACCTACCTATGGTTATATTACGAACACGCAAAGAACCATTTGGTCTTGGACACAATTGTTCGTTCTCAGCACGATCCTAAGATAAGCTTTGTGAAGTACTGTGAGCATTTGTTGGAGATTTGAAACGAAGCAGGTGCACATGCACCGAAATACAGTCTCCATATAAATAAAACGAGGTATCTGCCAAGGTTACACTCTCTCGCCCAAACTCTTCAATAATGTCCTCAAGGATATCATGAAGAGTGAGAAAAAGCAACGTCAATGCTGGCATGTCGCAAATGAGGATCATGTTTGTGGATAACCTCATCGTAGTGGCGGAATGTGTCTGAGATCTCCAATGAAGCTCGCAGTCACTATAAACCACACTTTTTATGATTAATACTTGTGAAACTGAATATTAGACATTTTTTGTTTATAAAAACTGAAAAACACACTTTTTATGTCATCGGTCTGTTTAGTTGCAAGATGTCTATTGATACGCTTACCAAGTCGTGACCTCCAGTCAAGAACTTCCTTACTCGTTCTATGACAGAATCGACCAGCCAGACAGCGACTTTGGTCTTCCAGTGGTAATCACACTCTGTAATTTAATCCTTTAGTAAAACCCCTTTCCATAGCTTTCTGAATGACAGGTAGCTGGTGGACCAGTTTTAATACCAGGTTTCTAGTCTCAGCTCCTTAAGTCTTGACAGATAGCACATATCGCACACCATGATCGTTATATGGCAAGGATGTCTCTAAAATATGACGCAACTCCCTAAATGCTTCCCAGCCAAGCTCCTTCAGGTGTAAAGTTTATCATCGGGGATATGACATCACCCTGACTTATGCTTCGGAGTAGCAGTTTATTGGGTCTTGCTTGATGGTTCTGGACTTGAATGGACTTCCCTGCATTTAGGTAGCTCTACCTCTACATATTGCCAGTCAACTTGGCAGCGCTATAAGACAGTCAAGAGAGTACTCCAAAACAGTCCAGGTATACTACATCTTGCTTTATCATTGTGTAGAGTATTAAGTAATTTTAATTTTATGTAGGTATATTTTATGTAAACACGTTTTGGGCACTATATCTTTGCATTATCCTACCCAAAGGTTGCCTGCAAGAAATTGCTACCCTAGCTATATGGCCGCCTGTTTTGTACTTTGTCTTTTCAATTACGTTTCATAGTTTTTTTTTTATAGGTATACTCCTCTAACTTCTGTATAGCTTGCCGTTAGGTATAAAAGTAGAACTCGGTTATCGATGACGCTTTCATGAAACATGGCCTATTCCGGTATATTCCTTAAAAGGCTGCAAACCTAAATGTTAGAGAACTTTAATGACTCTCAAAGTCAGCTTTTATGTGCCTTACTTTTTCTAGGTAGTTTATATTATTAGTTTGCCGTGTGATGCCGGCTTAGAATAGCATCACCCCAATTCGAACCGACTAAGGGATATTCATACGTAACTCAATTTACAATCTTTTTGCATGTAAATTAGGTTTTGAAAAAATACGATCAATCATCGTAAATAAACATGCGTTGTTATATTTTTAAAAGAGACAATATTTGATCCGTAAAACCAAATTGTAAATCAATATAGCATGTTTTATCCGCCGAACAAATTTTTTTTGCAGACGGCAACCACATGTTACGTTGTTGTGATTCTCGCTAACTTCGGTTCTATTGTACTTAGAGATACGTTTGTTCGACACTCGTGTAGAGAAAATTATAACGAACAAGGGTATGTAAAAAACTCATTTTTGTCGTAACTGAAGTTACGTTGTTTTACCTTGGGCGTGTCGAAATGTACTGTGACCTTCGAATCTTTCCTCCTCCTTCTTCTTCTTCTTTTCGTGTGGGACACCGAGTCGTTTAACGACCCGATGAACCCTGGTGTCAGAGTTTTTCAACCGCCTACTGCAAGTAGCAGGCCTCTGACATGGTTGTGTAACATATCTTTCCTTAAGGCAAAAGGACTCCCTGTGTTCTTAATTCAATTTAGATCATCAAGCCTGAGAATCGGTTTAATGCAAGTCAGGATCAAGGCGGTCTTCCTTGCTACCGGGAGCACAATACAATCTAACCCGACCGCAGTTGATTCGCGAAATAAAACGAGGCCGGATTACAGCCGGCGCCGCGGTAATGGACTAGTGTTGGGATGCTGAGTGAAAATATAATCGATATAAATATTACTAAAACTAGAGGTAAACATGAGATATTAATGATACGAAAACGAAACCAAATTACAGCTGGCGCCTTTGTTAATAAAAAGTTTGGATGGATGAAAGACGATATGAAAAATAAAGGCGTAAGTGAGGATTTAACTGCTGATAGAGATGAATGGAATAAAAAGAAATGTTGCGCCGACCTCAAATAAATTGGGATAAGGAAAGGCAGATGATGATGTCTATGTAAATAACTAATGTTACTTTGTGATGTTTGTTAGTGAAAATGTGCATATCAGTACAAAATTTTCTCAATTTGTTAACAAACAATGCTGATCTACGGACTTATTTATAGTCACGATAAATTCTAATTATCAACAAAAAAGCATTTTTATGAGATTAAGTTTATTTTCCAGGTATGTCTAAATAAGACTTTTCCAAATTAAAAAAGGTTTTATTTTAATAGCGGATCGCGTAATTCAAAGAATAATAATTGACAAGTGTTTTTCCGTCGATTCATTTTTCAAAAACAATCAGTTATTTTTCTTCGTTCATAAATATAGCATTCGAAATTCAAACATTTAATAGTATAGCCCGAGCGGCGACTGGTCTAATCCATACCTCACAAAAGAATAGAATAATTTAGCTATGTACGGGTAGAGGAGCTCGAGTACTTCGGATTGGTCGTGGTCTGCCGCGGCGCAGCTTGGCACGTTTGGCGGAATAGCTAAAGTTTGCCCTCTGAAAAAGTTAAAATATCTCATCGAAGAATAGAATGAGACATGGCTGTAGCGATAGGAGCAGTTTAGTAAAGCTTATAGGTCTGGTTCACGTTTGGCCTAGTATGCCCTCTTAAAAAGTAAAATATCTCATCGAAGAATAGAATGAAAATATATGTACCGATAGCTTGCTTGAGTCTGCCTACATATATACTTTTGGCCACAGCCTGACCACTTTTTACTTTTTAGTAAAATTTTATCTCTTCGACTTGGTCTGCCTGAGCTCAGTCCGGTAGTTTCTCAGATGCGATCACTTTTCACTCTCAGTAAATTTCAATTTTAAAGGACCCTGACTTTGTTTATTAGGGAGTGGGGCCCGTCAATAAAATGTAAATTTGTCGGTGTTTAGAAGTGAGATTTACAGAGCTGTAATCTCTCAATGTCTAGATGAAGAATAAGTATGTTAATTTCAAGAATCTACAACTTCAGATGTATTCGTAGTAATTATTTCAAAATACAATACTTGGGAAAACATTTTCTTCATCTGGACATTGAGAGATTACAGCTCTGTAAATCTCTTCTATACACCGACAAATTTACATTTTATTGACGGGGCCCACTCCTAATAAACAAAGTCAGGTCCTTTAAAATTGAAATTTACTGAGAGTTAAAAGTGTTCGCATCTGAGAAACTACCTGTCTGAGCTCAGTCAGACCAAGGGTTATGTTTTCAGCTTTATTTAAACTTATATTACAACTTATTTTCATTCTAATTATTCGAAGAAATAATAATTTCTCAAAAAAGTAAAAGTGGTCGTATCTGAAAACTGCCAGGCTGTGGTCAGGCAGACCAGTATTTTCTAGGCAGACTTAAGCAAGCTATCGGTACCACATATTTTTATTCTTTTATTCGAAGAGATAAAATTTTACTAAAAAGTAAAAGTGGTCGGACAGGGAAAACTGCCAGGCTGTGGCCAGGCAGACCAATATATATGTAGGCAGACTCAAGCAAGCTATCGGTACGATATATTTTCATTCTATTCTTCGATGAGATATTTTTTACTTTTTTAAGAGGGCATACTTTTAGCTACTCCGCCAAACGTGCCAAGATAGCAGAAGGCAGACCAAGATTTATAAGCTTTACTAAACTGCTCTATCGCTACAGCCATGTCTCATTCTATTCTTCGATGAGATATTTTTAACTTTTTCAGAGGGCAAACTTTAGCTATTCCGCCAAACGTGCCAAGCTGCGCCGCGGCAGACCACGACCAATCCGAAGTACTCGAGCTCCTCTACCCGTACATAGCTAAATTATTATATTCTTTTGTGAGGTATGGATTAGACCAGTCGCCGCTCGGGCTAGTAGCCAAAAATGCAATACTTTTAGTGCGCCCTAGCCCCTAGTTATTTGAGTACGACTGTCGAGTTCAGAGCAAATGTACGCTTTTATCGCCAAGTAAAAATATAAATCCGTCCCCATCACTATTCATTCAATTCCGCAGAGCAATCATTTGTCTACTTGTCTAAACTGAATTATATTATTTTTTATTGTTATTTAATGACGGCCACTATAATTGAAGGCATCGGCTTCTGTTCTAACTGAGGCTGTGGGTTGAGCTTCTTCAAATCATCGTTGTTAAGGCGATGTTCTCCATTTTAATAAGTTTGAACAAAATTTGTATAACTTGATTTTAAGGTTCCGTGGTTATTATCACTAAAACTATAAAACTATTAGACATTTTAACGGATTTTTACTCACGGTTTTTACTCATTTTATTTCGAGCACCCAATATTTCGGCGATGTTACAATCGCCATGATCACGGGTAAACTGGAGCGACTGCAGGTGAAAGCTAAGGGCAAGTCTACCCTCATCCTTCTGCGTTTCTTTTTTAAAGAGTAAAAACCCGTTTAAATGTCTATTTATAGTAAACGATCTCATAGATTTCCGTTCCAGCGATCAATGATATCTATGAACAAGTTGAACACAACTTGCTACAGGCCATGCGGATTTGCATCAGTGTTCCGTCTGGATTTCTGGAGGCTATCTAAAAGTTTGCAATATTATATGTCATCTAAAGCTAAAAAAAAATACTGATATTGGTATATTATTGGAAAAAATATGTTCAATATAACTGTAAGTGGTGATAATTGTCTGGCATAATTTTATCAAAATGACATTCCTGTTTTTTTTCTTCCTATCCAAACTGTGATAAATTGCGTACTTTCCGTTAATTATACTTAGCTTTGATTTAAAACCACCAAGATTTACCAAAATTAGATAAGGCACATCGAATGAGATATTTTGCTCTAACCTGTCTTTGAATACCTCGCCATGTTTTTATTAATTTTGATGTGTCACTTAATTGCAAAGTACGAATGAAGACTTCGCCTTAAGGCTAACGTAATATGATTACTCTGAACAAATCATGCGCAGGATGATCCGGTTGGTTCGCACGATATTTATATATAGCGTGACTCAAACGCAATTATTTTATTACTGTATTTGATTTTCTTGACACACTTTGTAAAAATTTGATGACTTTATTCATTGCGGTAGGTTTGCTCTTGATTCTTATCTTAGTTTGGTAAGGAAATATGAGGCAAAAGAAGAAGAATTTATACCGCCTCCAAAAAAAAATTTAATAATATTGTGTTACCGCAGCACAACCCAGCAATAGTCGATATTAATCTACGTTGTGCATATTAAACTTGGAAAAAAGTTCATCAACCTCTCATAAAAACTAACCTACACCTGACCTGTCACATCATTATTGGTGTCAGTTTATAAACTGGTGGGTTCAATAAACTTTTATTCGTTTCTTTAGGTTAAAACCGCATAAGACGTTACATGAAAAAATATCTTGTAAAAATATACCTCAAAATGCACCACAATAATTATAATCATAGAACTGTAAGATTTATTAACCCAATCAATAATAAGATACACTATTAATAAGCGCTCAAAAATACCATTCAGAGCCGTGTCGTACTGCGATTGTAACAAATCACTATTCATAATCACAGTTAAACTGGAGCACACACGATTACATGCTTGTCGATACTTGGGCAATTATGTGTTGATTTATTATCGACAATAGTGATGGGGCAACTTTTAAATGAGTCACATCACTAGATAAAACAGATTGGCCTAGAATGAATCATTAAAATCACTATTGATAATCACAGTTGAACTTGAGCACACACGATTACATTCTGGAGCATACACATGCATGTATGTCGATACTTGGGCAATTATATTTTGATGATTTATATTCGACAGTGGTGTTAGGAGTACCTTCTTTAAATGAGTCACATCACATCACTCGATAGAGCGGACTTACTTTGAACAAATCATCTATTATCACTATTCATAATCACAGTTAACTTATTATTACATATATCTGTTGATTTCTATTCGATAATAGTGATTGATAAGATACGACACCTCTCCCTCTTTTAAATGTTTTATATGAAATATGCCGTGTGATGCCGGCTTAGAATGTCATCACCCCATATCTTTCCCGTGGGTGTCGTAAGAGGTGACTAAATGATAAATTCATCTAGGGGTTCAATCCCTGGATGAAATTTCACAATCGCATTGCGCTTACCAACCCACGTGCAAAACGTGGTGAGTATGGCAAATTCCCTCCCTACTAGGGGGAGGGCCATGTTCAGCAGTGCACTTTATTGTGGCTGTTACAGTAGTAGTAGTAATGTGAAACATTATTTCACAGGGCTTTTGAAGGCGGTCAGTGAAAAGAAACAAGACCAACTAGTCAACGCTGGTAAACATTAAAGCTACGAGATCAAGAGCAGTGGAGGTCTTTTTTCGAGCTTTATGCCCTTGATAAAGGATAAGAGCATTACACTGTCATCATTCCCATAATTAAATCATCATCTATGTGTTACACTTAGTGAATTGTGGTGACTCGGTGAACGAACTATTCAATCAAACAAGATCAGGAACTTATTCGTAAATCTTCAACACATGCCACCACTAGTCCAATTATTTATTGTCCATACTTATTCGCGTTTTAATTGTTAGGATAGATGTAATTGATTTTATGAATCGTTTTTTTCTAGTGTAATAAGACCACCTACGGAGTTTTTTATTTGAGACATTGGTTTTGTTTCATGTATGAGATTTATCGGTGTAAATGTTGTAAGACTACGAATGGGCAGTTTAATAGTATGAGTTAATTTTAAATTAGAATTTTCGGAAAGTGTTTTTATGATCTGATCAAGCGTGGGTGTTTAGATAATGTGATTTTTTCTGATGACACTTAAGTTGTATCTTGAACCCGTTCATGAATATTTTATTGTATTACCTGCATTATCTGAAATTGAATGAACCAGGCGTACCAAAAAGAGTATAAGAAGCAGAAAGGAGATCAAGATATTCATGAAACTGAACAACTTTCATCGTGGAATAGAGTCAGTATATGAAAAATAAAAATTGGACCTTTCTTAGTAAAGTTGTATTTAAAAAGCTATTTTGTATGGGAGGTCCAATTATTTTTTCATATTTCGGCCGTAGTTCCATGGGGAAAGTTGTTCAGGTTTATGAGTGGTACCTTGACCTCCTTTCGGCTTATTACACCCTTTTCGTTACTCCCTGTACAGTTTTGAATTTATATCATGTAACCTGACTTACCTAACTGTTTATAAGTATAAGTAAGTAAAGATACCAAATGAATTTCATGCTCAACACCATTTAATAGTGCGATCAATATTAGTTAGCAATTATTTTACCTTTGACCCCCTGTAAATGATATCTTGTACACACAGCTTCAAAATAATATTATGATTTCTACATATATAAGGAAAACATCTGGGTCGCCTTTAATCTCTATGATATAATGAGATGAAAACCGCATCAAGATCGGACCAGTTAAGGAGATATTATGTTTGCACACACAAACAAACACATGTTCTCTCACCCCAAACTCATACACCGGCTTCGTTCCGTCTTGGGTAAAAAGTGAAAATAAACAGTGAAGTCCAGGGTTTTCTCATAAAAATCGTCTCTTAGGTTTGTCAAAAAGGGAGTTAGGTATTTATAATTCAAAAACAGCAAGGAGAATGGACATGACAGAAGTTGCGAAAGTACTTTTTCTTGCAGAAAATCGGATAAAATTTCTTAAAATCTTTTACATCTTGTATTTCCTATCTATTTGACACTTTATTATTAATAGATAGATTTATTTTATTATTATTAGACACTTATTTGACACAAACTTTTTCCTTTTTATATGACGCAGTTTTGCGGCAAAGTGTACCTACTATAGACCACCTCATAGTGTGACAAATAGCACTAATTTTGTTTAATAGCAATATTTATCCTTGTATAGAGGGGCGAAAGCACGGGTCAAGCTCACATTAGGTATAGTGGACATTGTACATGGCATAAATGGCTAGGTTTTGCTATAGAAGGCGTAAGGGTTTATAAAACTAAACAACTTTCTTCATAAAGCATTGTAATACATGGAAAATCGTGTGTCTTTTCGCGAATATTATGAAAACACTGAAATTTTTTGTGTTCTTGTGTGCTACGTTTTACTAGGTGTTTAAAAAAATACGTAAGTGCAGCAGGGAAAACTACTAAACAGGCCACTAGTTATATATAAAATCTGCCGTTGTATCGCCATCCTTATATGTACGACCCTATACCGTCTGTGAAATCTTAAATCAATTTAAAAACAGCTATTACATCGATCGGCCGGTTATTGTTTTAAATGGCCAGTATTGTAGATCAGTAATTTTGTTAACTATCTTCACTTTTTATTAAACAGACTTATTTTTTTCTGGTAGGTTGAGCGGAAGCGTCGTCTAACATGTCCATACGTTTCGGTATTTTTGTCTGCAATTGGTGCGACTTCAAAGGTGCTTCTTATGTATTCGTTTCGAATTTTATCATCTTTATTTTGTTGGTATGTACCTTTGTTCATACGTCTTCTTTGTTTCAACACTGCCTCTGTGGGTCGCGTCAGCATCAACATTAACGCCTGTTGTCAGCTTGGAGCCAAGATATTTATATTTACTTACTATAGGGATAGATATGATGCAAATCCGCGTTTCCAGTAAGGGGTCATTTTAAATACTCGATCTTGCTTCTGCTGACTCAGGCCTTATAAGTTTTTAAGCACTGGTTGTTGTTGAACGACTTGGTGTCCCACACGGAGAGAGAGAGCACTCGCTATTTAGGCCATACTTTTCTAGGGCATTTGACCAAGTGTTTAGTAGTTCTTGTAGATGGACTGCGGTATCGGTTGTCAAAACTATGCCGTCATCATAATATCGTCCAGTTTGTGCCCTAATTGTACTAACCAAAAAAAAGCACCCGTTTAAGAATCGAATCGTCGTCTCTCACAAAGAAGCCAAGTCTTCACCGACTAGTGCATCTCAATTTGCCCAACCCAATTATTATGGATGGAGTCTAAAGACCACACGATGGGTAAGATGGTTAAGTGATACTTTATAGCCTTAATACACGCGTAATACATGTTAATTTTGAAAATGATAGTGCCAAATGGGCCACCTGCAAGCGAGCTTTAGTTTTTTTTATTTACCAAGGTTTAGCAGTTCATCGTAAATTGACTTTCGTTTACTGTAGGTATTCCTTACAGCATCCAAACAGACGATTTAAAAAATGAAATACCTACCTAAAGTTTTCTTTTAAACATCCTATTATTTTATCAATTCAATTTTTTACGGTTATTTTTATTTCTTTACCAACCAATATTATGCGACATAATTATTGAGAGACAATCTATACAATACAAGACGATTCTCATGCTATGGTTTGAATAATCATCGTTCATCATCATCATCTGTTACAGTTCTTGACGTGGGTATTTAAATGTTAAAGCAGTAATGAACTTTTTGGAGATTCCTGTGCTTTTCCTTGCTCACTCCATTTAACTTAAAACGTAACCAAAAACAAAAATTACCTAGGTTTTGCACAATATCCAGCCAATAAAGAAAACATGGACTCGACCGCAAGACTGTAAACAAAAATAAACCGACATTGTAACCACTTAACTTCACCCGCAAAGCTATCGTCGTAAACGCACCAATACCAATACTGTTCTGAATACAAAAAGCTCTGACTATTAGCCACATGAAGCTACGAAGCTAGAGTTTTATGATTTTAAACTGTCAGAGGAATTATCAATTTGTATAAAATAAGTATGACACTCACTCTAATGTGAATAATCCTATGATGTGATGTCACATTCAAACAATCTGAAGCGACTGACTTTATTGAAGTCTTGAAAATTTGCTTATTTATAATATGAAAAATTGAGCGATTATCTTTGAGGCTTAATTAAGACAAACTGTTTGATTCAGACACTTTGAAGCGACTAAAATAAAACCTAGATAGGTACTTGAAAAAAATCTTTCAGCAGATATGTATTATTTTAATTCTTCAAATTTTGATTGCGGAAATAGTTTTTCGCTTTGTCAATTATGCGTTTTCAATATTTCTTGGAGCTACGTGATTAGGTCTTTTTCTATCACATCTACTTCACCTAAAAAAAGGTTGGAATCTTCAGAGATCGGCAAAAATTTCAATTCAAGTCACTCATCATATTCGCAAATCTACTTTCGGCGTAGGAACAAGTGTTGCGGTGCAAATAACTCACACGCGAAATGACGACGTGTTTACGAAGATAGCTGCTGACCGCAGAGTAATGCGCCTTAATAACTGAAACACCAAACGCGTTTACGAAGACCGATATGTAAATACCTAAACAAGAACAGAAAATTATGAATAACCATAATGCTTTGACCTTTTGACGATTATTGAGCTTTTTCACAAAGAAAAAGGGATCTTCAGGGAGCGGCTAATTATTTTAATATTGCCAACTTTCATAAACGAAACTTCAAATTGATATATTGGGTGCATACGTAGCTATAACGTTATTGCCCAATAACGTGCATTAACATGCAGTATCGTACAATATTGGTCTATGTATATAATCTGTAATCTGTGGTTAATGGAGTTGGTTACATAACTACCTATTATAAGCTAATAATTAGTTTAGTAATGTTTGTGATGTTACTGTTAATTAACACAAATAAAGTGAAAAAAAATATATATGTCGGGGTTGATAACACGCGAGGCCCACGGCATCAGAACCGAGTAGCTGGTCATTATTGGCCGGCTAAGATTATTACGTCAGGATTACAATAATACGAGCTAAATGGGCGTGTACATCCAGATTACAAGTACATCGGGATTACAATAGTACCTATGTGCTACTTGGGTGTAATACTACCTCGCGTCAGGACTCGATGAGCTATGTGGGCGGGCTTTGTCCTCCAGCTACGTCCATCCAGGTTATGAGTGTTTCGCCCTGGCAGGGCTCTTCAGGTACAGTGTAACTGCACGACACTCCGTCCGTCGCCAGTCACACCATATATCTTTAGCATTCGGTACTTACCTTGGAATAATCGGCAATATGTTTGTAAAACCAACTAATTGCTCCAACATTTCATTGATTTCTACAAAATGACAGATGAGACATTGACATAGAAGAATAGAAAGACTAAACTCTATAAAAATATCATAGGCCACTAAAAACTACAAGGAGGTTTCTAAATGACAAACCTTATCAACTAGCGCTTCGCGCCGTCATATATATATCTAAGGCTGCCACCTTAATCGACTTTTTTAGTAGATACTTTTTGGTAGAAATAATAAAAATTTGTGGCAAATCTTCTTTCCGTGTAGGAACAAGTGTTGCGGTGCAAATAACTCACACGCGAAATGACGACGCGTTCACGAAGATAGCTGCCGACCGCAGAGTAATGCGCCTTAATAACCGAAACACCAAACGCGTTTACGAAGACCGATATGTAAATAGCTAAACAAGAACAAAAAAAAATTAGGTGTGCTCAGATCTTTTGACGATTATTGAGCTTTTCAGAGTGCGGCAAAGTTTCAAATTCAAGTCACTCATCGTTTTCACAAATCTACTTTCCGCGTAGGAACAAGTGTTGCGGTGCATATAACTCACACGCGAAATGACGACGCGTTTACGAAGATAGCTGCCGACCGCAGAGTAATGCGCCTTAATAACTGAAACACCAAACGCGTTTGCGAAGACCGATATGTAAATAGCTGAACAAAAAAATAAAATCTATACACTATGAATAAAATTAGCTTTTCTTTTGATGAATTCGGACTTTTGGAATTAGACCAGTTTCTTAATTCAGACACTTTGAATCGACTGATAAATAGATAAAAATCTTCTGGTAAATAAACAAACATCTTCTATTTTCATTCCACAAATTATTTGCTAAAATTGTTGATACATATTTGAATAGCGCCGCTTTTTCATGATGTGTTTTCTACGTTTCCTGCACATCTAGGATTAGGTCTTCATCATACGTCAACTTTTCAAATTCAAGTCACTCACAATTTTCACAAATCTACTTTCCGTGTAGGAACAAGTGTTGCGGTGCAAATAACTCACACGCGAAATGACGACGCGTTCACGAAGATAGCCGCCGACCGCAGAGTAATGCGCCTTAATAACTGAAACACCTAACGCGTTTGCGAAGACCGATATGTAAATAACTAAACAAGAACAGAAAATTATGAATAACCATAGTACTTTGACCTTTTGACGATTATTGAGCTTTTTCATAAAGAAAAAGGGATCTTCAGAGAGTGGCAAATTATTTTAATTCAAGTTACTCATCGTTTTATTATCATATTGCCAACCTTCATAGACGAGACTTCATAAGGATATATTGGGTGCATACGTAACTATAACGTTATTGCCCAATAACGTGCAGTATCGTACGATATTGGTCTAGGTACTTATCCTGGGCTGCTACCTTAGTCGACTTTTTATTTTTTTAGTAGATACTTTTTGGTTGAAATAATAAAAAATTGTAGCGAATCGTCTTTCCGTGTAGGAACAAGTGTTGCGGTGCAAATAACTCACACGCGAAATGACGACGCGTTCACGAAGATAGCTGCCGACCGCAGAGTAATGCGCCTTAATAACTGAAACACCAAACGCGTTTACGAAGACCTATATGTAAATATCTAAACAAGAAAATAAAATTATGAATAAAACGTGTTTTGACGATGAAAGAGTTTTTCTGTTGAGAGAATCACATTTTAAAAAAATCATAATTTACTTCTAGAGTCTAGGAAAGGTTTAAAAAGAGCTTCAGAGAGCTGCAAATTGGGGGTTGTGATTTTCACTGCTACATTGGAAACTTGGGTTTGACTCTATGTACATAAAATATACATACTTATTATATCACACCTATATCCCTTGCGGGGTAAATAGCTAGAGCAAAAACGGCTACAAAAACGGTCTTTTAGGAAATTTGAAATCTTTCAGGAGACAGTGTAGAATATCACCATAGTAAAATTGAAATACACATCAACTCTCAAATCCCCTAGTCGCTAATTACGACACCCACGAAAAATATATGGGATGATGCTATTCTAAACCAGCTTCTTCTATGTACTTAGATAAAAAATGAAAAAGATATTCTTAGCCTACTAATATATCGCAACACTTCTCCAAAAAATATCAATCAATACAAATAATTATTAGGTATAGGTTTTGGTCTCACGATTTCAATAAAAAGTTGAATGAAACATTGATTTTGTTTTTTTGTCTGTGGCCAGTTACATGGAATGGGCGGGAAATCGTGCGGTACGCACGCATTTAAACAATGTTCTAATTTTGAAAGTTATGTTCGAAATCTACAGTTCAGTTTCAATTTGGAAATTGTAGTGATTGAAAATATAAGTAACAGTTATTATTTTGTCCCACTCAGTAAGAAGATAATTAAGTAGGTACTAAATAGGTACAACAATCTAAGTAACAAAATAAGTACCTAGGTATGTTTAACTATTAATCGTCGTCTTTAGTTCAATTTAAGGTGCTCTGCTCCTATGTACTCTTACAAATGCATTTTCTAAGAATTTAAATTAACGGCAGTGACGCTTTGCGCACCCCGCAAGGGATAAAGGCGTGATATACAGGGTGTAAGGGACAGGTCTCCGAATACTTATAGGGTGCATTCAGACCATGAAACTGAACAACTTCCCATAGAAATAAATTTCAGGAAATGTAAAAAATTTTTTGACTTCCCATAGTAAATACAATCAGTTGATCGTGATTTTGTATGGGGAGTCGAAAAATTTTTTTCGTTTCCTGAAATTTATTTCTATGGCAAGTTGTTCAGTTTCATGGTCTGAATGCACCCTATAAGTATTCGGAGACCTGTCCCTTACACCCCGTTATGTATGAATGTATGTAGATTTACGTCAAACTTATAGTATAAACCTACTTGACACAAGTACGCTATCGCAGGTCAGCTATTAGGAGGAAATACATATACAAAATCATATTTCCAAAAATTCGTGGCCATGCTGCTCAAAATTATGCATGCTGTGTTGAGTTTCACCCCTTAGTAAGTGAATAATTATTAGTACATCTCTTTAGAGTACCAAAAACTGGAAATAAAATATGATTTGGATGTCGAAGCCAAGCAAAGAACATGATTTTCGTTTCACAACGTCAAAAACTCATATTCTGACATTTCTGACGTGTGCCAACCTCTTTTCCATTAACCAGCCCCCAGCCCACTTTACCACTCACGTTAAGTTTAAAATGACTCCTGTCAGCACCATAGTAATTAAGCAATCATGTAAAATTTCTTCAAACCAATGATACAGTTGTTCACGAAACGGAAAAATGGCGCTTGTTCAGCTTACAACAAATTACAGAAACACAACTAACTTACTCGAAATACGAAATTCAATAAACGCAACCTTCTTACAGAGTAAATAAGAAAAGAGCATCCACAATGTTGCTGGCAGCTTCGAATTCGTAAACGAGGTAATTGTTCGTATTTCGAACAGTCAAATATTTAAATTTGAAAACGGAACTTTCCCTCAGGTGTGTTCTGAGACTGAATTATTTAAGTTTTCTTTTTTTAACAAACAAACCCAGTTTTCAACAAGTTTGAAGCATGCACTCGATCACTTTACATGAGGCATCGTGGATGCGTTCAAAATAACACTGCTCTGTAACCTTATTGTTCATCTATTGACCTGTTGTTGATTTGTTTTATTTTGAAATATACAGGGTGAACGGTAATTAAATATCATTTCAAACATATTCTTTATAGAACTATGGGTCAGACACAAAAAATTGATTAAATCTAGTTTAGAATTTAACTTTTAAAATTTTGACTATTTTAGTGCAGAATTTCAGTTGCAACATACTTACTTTTTCAGTATATCTAGTATAGTTTTTCAAATTTGTATGTAGGTACCTGTAAAAATAAACTATACAAGATCTCAATATTTTAAAACGGAACGCACACCTGATTGCCGAAACGATTGCTCAAAACCAGATTGTTATTAAATTAAATTAAATACTTATAAACACGTTCGGTCAACTCGTGCATTGACAAAAAACGTTTAAGTTTTTTTTTTTTATTTGTATGTTTCGAAGCCAATTCGACAAGTCACGAACAAGGGCGAAAATTATGTTTCCAAAGTGCTCGAGATTTTTAAAAATTATGGTTTCCTCGTGCATCATAATGCGTGTTGAATGGTAAGTATTTCATTTTATTCTGTTTAGTTTAGATCAGACCCCGAAAAAATGGAGTGACGATCTTAGCTCATATCGTGAAGACTGGTGGGATGTAAGCAAGGATAAGTGGAAAAAGGAAGAAGAGGCCTTTGCCTAGCAGTGAGACATCATAGGCTGATAATAAATAAATAATTATTTAGATCAAATAGTTCACTAAAGTCGTTCTAAGGATTCTGACTTGGAATTGACTTGGATTAGCTTTAAGAGGAAGGAAACTTATTATAGTGTAAGTTTCAACTAAACGACAAAAAGCCCACTACAGAAATAGGATTCATTTGCCTTTCTAGGATATGAGTTTTTACCTAGTTCTGTTTCAGTGGACTAACGATACTTATGGCTGGGCATGTGATGATGCTATTTCTTAGCATCTGGACACTTTCGGAGCAAGTCTCCTGGCATTTAGCTCAGCGGCGCTAGCGCATTGTGTACCCCTACGTCTTGTTTCAACAACTTACACTGTTGCAAGTATTTGTACAGAGTTGCTTACCTACTCGATTCATCAATACATAGTATAAAATGAATTCGCTTTTTGCGATTTTCTGTCTGTCTGTCATGGAGTTTGCTAACTCCTCCTAAACTACGCAACGGATTTTGATGTGATTTTTTGTAAAAGACAGAGTGAATCAAGACAAAGGTTTATATGTATATTGTATAGGGATAACACATGCTAGGAAAATATATTTTTCTCGCCAGAAAATGAGTTGCATTGCAGTGGGTGAGACCGCTAACGTTCCGCTAATAATTGAAATAATATTGTTTACTAATTTTACTGAAGATATTTTCCTGCACCAGGACGGAAATTGAGCTAGACTGATTGCCAAATAAGGGTGAAAATTCAGATAGAGGTAATTAGCACTTACCCAGAAGCCCAAAAGCCCTTAAAGAGGGTTTGTCAATTCAGTGGCAAAGGATGACATTTTAACGAAGATGGCCTACTTACCTTGGATTAGATTAGATTAGATTAATGTGAGAATATAGATTTGTAAACTTCTGCAGGGAAACCGAAAGGAATCAGCATGTAAGGGCCCTTCGCTAGTCGATTACCTAACTGTTATGTTTTAAATAGGCATAGAACATTTTTTATTATAGAATAAATTATTTAAGAATTAAAAAGATACAATCATACTATTGCAGACTGCTTTTGTTAAGTATTGCAGTTATTGAAACAACTCTATATTTATCCCATCGCTGCACCTACTTAAGCGATTTTCAATCTTCTACCTTCACACCAAGTTTAAAATTCACTTTATTCCACTCCTCACATACAACTTTTAGACAATATAGGGTGTTAAAAAATGAACATCAACGGAAGCCTGAGAAGACGCTCAGCTCTGTAGACAAATCGCTAATTTACATAAAACAAATGCGAAAGTCACGATCGCCGTATAATATTGAGCCCTAAAAGTGTTCAAGAACGATAGATGAAAGGGAACATCCCTTTGTGGAAGCTGAGAAATGTAGAGGCGTTTTACTTAAGATACAAGAAATACGCTAAGATAGATTCTACCTACAGAAAATTAAGTATAAAATACTTAAGGATATACATTTCTAAGGAAACGTGTTGCGCCGACACCAAGTAATTGGGATAAGGGCAGGAAGATGATGATACATTACTAAGGTATGGTTTGAGCCAAATAAGTCTTGATAAAAGTTCACTGACCCGCATGTCTGCTACTGTACGATGGGAGGGCCTGTCAAGTAATAAACTTTTATTTATGTTTTTTAGCTTGATCAAAATTTCAAGGAATTACTTTGACTTCTGTTCATGCATATCAGAAAAACTCGTACTATTTTTGAATCTGTCTTACTACATTTTACCATACTATAGCTACGACGGCTTTGCATATCCTCCGAAGCACGGAAACATTCCTTTTTGGGAATCAGGTGGTTCAGGAAGTCCTAACCAGACTAGGAACAAATTCACTAAAGTGATAAATATCAACTTTGAGAGTGACCCGCCGAAAATATAACTTGGAACCTTTTGCATTGCACTACCACTACGCTTCATCATCCGCAAAAATATGACATCATATTATTCGTAAACAATAAAATATACGATAATACCAAGTACAGTTACCTACGAAGTAAAGTATAAAACGTGTGCAGTAACATTTTAACACATACGGCTCGGGGTCGTAGGTTAGGCTTTGCGCTGGATGAGCACTGGCCTAGACTACACCACAATTCTGGTTACGATTCACATACAATATCATAGGGTTAAAAACTGTACACAAAAAATCTAAGTAACGAGAGATCATCCTGGTCACGGCACCAAAAGAACTATCTTACAATAGTGCCGTGAGCAGCATTGCTTATTTTGAAATATACTAAACTATTTTCTTATAAAAAAAAGACTTGCCCGCAGTCAAGTTTTTGTTTTGGAATACATCTAGTTGTTTGATAATTTTTTTTTCGCCAGAGACAATGTCTGGGAAGATATTAACTCCAGTTGAGAATACAACTGCGTTCATATCAAAGGATTCAAGACGTATGGTAGGTAAACGAATATTAGAATCAGTCTTTTAGCTAGCCAGGCAAACGCCTCATGTTTTAGTGTTATTGTAGTGATTGTATGATCATGGATGGAAGCCTAAATCTAAGAATTTGTAATTTTCTGCTGTAGATAATCGGTTACTGAAATATGTGTGACATGAAACTATTTACAGTCCATGGTATATGATTAATTTACACCTGGTCCCACCCACTTGTGAAAACTATGAACAATAGTTGTTTCTTAAAACTTCGGCTTGTCTTTTACGACTTATTAAATTAAGGTAGAATCAGGTCAGGCTACAAACCTACATGGGATTGTGTGTATTTTTTTTGTTATTCATTATGGTTTGATGGATTGATCTCTGATCAATTTTTACGATTTATATGCAACCACCAACCACAAAACTTGCTAACAGATTTAGTTCCCCATATCACAACTAACCTACAAATCAAATTCAAATATCGAATTCCTGCATAGCACATGCAAATCGTGGTGCAAATGAAGCCATAGTTCACTTGGGATCAGGGTTACCAAGCGTTTGGATTAAAATGGACAGATGTTTTGCTTGCAGGACCAAATGTCGACAACGACTTCCATGTCCCACACGAAAGGAAAAAGATCAAGTAGGTATAAACTATTTTTGGATAAAAACGTACTGACTATTTAATTGTCGGGCAAAATAAGGTTGTAGGTATGTGTTCTTTTTCATATGATAGAATCGTATGTTAAATGAACTAAATATTGTGTATTTAATAAGTAATTATGAAAAAACTTAACCCAAAGAGCGGTCCCTAGGGATCAAGACTCGTTTCAGGTGTTTCATTGAGAGAATAGTTACCGCGGCGGTAAGTCTTTCTAAGTCTGAAAGTATTCGGAACATGGGAAAGTAAATTTTACACTGAATAAAATTACAGATTTTTGAATCGCAGTTATTTCTAGCCATTTCCCCGGCGAGCGTCGTGGACATTTTGGGATTTGGTCATATGTACCCAAGGGTAATTAAAACAATTTGGACAAAAATATCCCATTTGTTCTACTTACAGAAGTCAACAGAATAGAACAGACAATTGGGAAATGTCACTAGCTCTTCGATTATTTAGGATCTCGCAGACATCTATCTTTATGAAATGTCTGTGGTGCCGTGTGGTTCTAGCTTAGAATAGCATCACCCCATATCTTTCCCGTGGGTGCTGTAAGAAGCGACTGCGAGATTTGAGAGTTGACGTGTTGGTATTTCAATTTTAGGTGTCAGGCTGCCAACCGGTCTCTATGGTGATGTACAGATTTCTACATTCCTCTTAAACTTTTGTCAGACATGGTTCAATACTTAAAATGTGTGAAAACAATCGCGAGTGCTTCAAAAGTTATATGGTGCTATTGTTTTATAAGAACTAAATCCAGTCCAGCTTTTCTCCGCGCCCTGGCAACCCTACCGGCTAGCGCGGGATGGGTTTATTCGTTAATTGCGCCCGCGCAGGCCAGTTATTGCGGCTTAATGGCCAATGGCCGGCCATTGTGGGGCTGTCAATGCGAGAAATATTTTGTAATACATGACCCTAGGTAATAAAATGAGCGTCTAGATGGTTTAGTATGGGCGATGAATGTGTGGAAAGTTGAGATGTGTTATGGCATACTAGCTGCCCGTCAGCGGTTTCACCCGCTGCAACCTATTATTCCGCGGGAAAAAAGCATTACTCGCCAAGAAATGACGCTGTTAGTTTTCGGCGAAAACATTTAAAACGCGAATCGGCTCAGTCACGCCACCTTTGCAAAAATATTGGAACATGCGTGATCCCATAGGAATAAGACATTTTCCCGTGGTAAAAAGTAGCCTATGTGTTATTCTAGATACTCTTCTATATTTGTGCAAAATTTCATGTCAATCTAATCAGCCGTTTTAGCGTGATGTCGTAACAAACACACACACAAACATCCGCCTTTATAATATTAAAGTAGGATACATGATTATTTTCCTGTAAGTAACAAAATCAAATTAATCCGTCTGTCTAATGCCTCAGACTCTAGCTCTGTAACTACAGATTGAAAAAAAAAGAAGCACACATATAATTTTTTTTTGGATTTTGTATTGTATGTGAAATAGCTTGATTTCTGTTTTTGTAGGAAGTGTAGTGAAAGTAGGCAAAAGTATTCGGGGCCAACATCTTTTAGAATGAGTAGGTCCTATAATAACTTTCCAAAGATTACTTAATAACTTTGTTAGCATAAGGCAGCATGACATGTCTTTTTTCATTATCTGATCCAGCTAGGTGTTTAATTTAGTTCTAAAGAGCAACGATAGGTATTTGTAATTATATTATTATAATCTGTTAAGTTACGGTGGTATTACCCTCAATCTAGCGCATCCATAATCACATATGTTGAGTGATTAGGACAGGAAATATAAAATATAAATCTTATACAGAATGAAATTTTACTAGTGACCGATACCAAAACCTCGGATCGGGCCGCTGATAAGAAACAACTTTACCGCAGAATCATAGGTCAAAAACTCTAGATACCTTCCATACTACTTAGCGATCAGCTGATTATGAGACGACGTATTCTTTTTTCATATTTTTTTTTACCTATATGATCCTTTAGGAAAATTGATACTTTTCACCAGCCAGACCTCTGCATTTTAGCTATGGTCACTAGTTAAGTTCACCCAGTAAATATAATTCTTTAATTAAAGATATCTAGTAACGACCAGTGCATGAAACTAACAATTTATGGTCCTAACTTTTGATAGATACTTTTCTAGGATTTTGCAGATAGCTGCTTTTCATTGTAATAGTTGTCTCTATTGATAAGTTCTCCCTGTTAATTTTGCATGCCTATATTACCTACCTAGATACTGATTTAAAAATACAGGCCCATATAATACCTTTGGTAGGTCCTAGAATTAAACCAGCTCTACATTTACTTATTAGCATGTCCTAGACATCAAATCATAGTTTGATTATGGGCTGAACTTCGTGACGGGTAAACGAGGACAAATTATCTTACAGCAGAGCAAGCTATAGAGTGCGCCTAAAAAGTAAGAACTGGTAACAGTAGTAAGAACACAGCTTTGCAGAAGTGACAACACTATTGAACCTCTATAACTTCTCATACATTTGACATAGGTATCTGGTAGCGGATAAGAATACTGCCACCCTTTGTCCACTCAGGCTGGTTCGTAAAAGGCGACTTAGAGTTTTTGACCTTGGCTGAACATCTGCCGACTATGGTCAACCGCATAGTGGCGGTGATACCACCTACAATAGCATTCCCAAAGAGGGTTGACGTCTGGTAGGCGGAGGTCGTAAAATTCAGCCAAATCCTTTTGCAATACGATTTTGTGTTCAACGAAACGTGTTGCGCCGACCCCCAGTAATTGGGATAAGGGCAGGAAGATGATGATGATACTAAATCAACCAGCTGATGGGCAATTTTGTATGAGAGGGCCAATTTTTTTTCTTCATATTTCGACTCATGTTCCATGGGAAAAGAGGTTCAGTTTCATGAGTACCTTGACCTCCTTTCGACTTTTTATACCCTTTCTGTTACTCTCTGTATAGGCCATCTGCTTACGTTTGACAGTACAGCGCGGGGCGATACGCTCACTCTATACCTTGCTTATAGTTATATACTCTATGGTGACGGGTAAACGAGGACGTATGACTCACTCAATATACAAAGATCACGAAATAATCTCATTGTTTTACTGCTAAGGAATTTAACACTGTTTGTTATTGATGTTCATTTGTTTAGCGTTATCAGTTAGCATTTGTAAGGTGATTGATGGGGTCAGAAGGATCTTGAGTGGCGGTCATACGCGGAAGAAGCAGCATGGCCTAGAAAAGATGGTCATGAAAAAATTTGAACAGTCGATTCAAAATTACACCTAGTGCAGCCATAATCTGACCATGAAACTGAACGACTTTAACCATGAAGCCTAAGTTGGGAAGCGATTTTTATGAGTTCTTATAGAAATAACTATCCTACCCTCAACCAACTGATCAGGAATTTCGTATGAGAGTTTGAAAATAATCCCGTTTGTCAAATTGTAGCCAAAGAGCTTTGAGCAACTCTTTGAAGAAAATTTTTATAAGCATTTTTTTGTAACAGCTCCTTAGGTACACCTCGTACAACATTATGAACTTCGTATAGAGAACAGCAGTACTTCGGTATTAGCCTTGGTAAATAAAACAAAATCCTTTATTTCCTTTTAGTTCTTAACCTTTAGCACCCACCATGGATGAACAAAACCTAGATGCACTAGATAAGCCTATCGTATCGCGTGAATATCGCGCGCGACAGTATTACACACCCACTCAAGTAAGGGTCCCGCCAGATAGATGGCGGTCACGCGACTTACGTTCTGCCGTAAATCTATATTATAGGGTTACATATAATTAAGTACAAATCTCTTGAGGGTGTGGTCTACTCACAAAACTGAACGACTTTTGTTAGATACTTTTCTTCGAAATACGAAAAAAAAAAATTAAACATCCCAACAAAATTAAACAATTACAAAAATGTTGTAAAAGTGTGTCACTTAGTATTGGGGGGCCCATTTTTTTTCCATATTTCGAAGAAAACAAAAGTTGTTCAGTTTTGTGAGTAGATTACACCCTCAAGAGATTTGTACTTAAGTAAATGTAACCGTAATAGCAGTATACGCCTTTTTTGCAGTTTTTTGTTTCGCAGTTTTGGGTCGTTTGATGATTCGGTTTCCCACAAAATTACGATGTATTTTTTCAACTTATTTAAATTTATGAAGTATTTGTCTGAATACACTTAAAAACAAACTGTCTTGTAATCTTTCAGCTAATGCAAGACAAGACTTGTCTGAATAGCAGGATGGTTCCGTCCTTTGGATGGCCGTCTGTCTCGGTTGCTGTCTATGATCATTTACACGGCGGTCGTTACTAGGTCGTTACTCAACCATGTCAAAGGCTTGCTACTTGCAGTAGGCGGTTGACAAACTCTGACACTAGGGTTCAACGAGTCATTGGACGACTTGGCTTCGAAAAAGAAGAAGAAGAAGGACAATTTCACTATTTACCATGACCAAGTCATGAATAAGTAATAAAATTTCGTTAAACGAACTGTTGATTTCCAAATAGCAAAATACCTATAACATAGTTTAATTCCCATTGGTCCAAATAAGGCGGGGATTACAGAATTCAACATCTGTTTGATTACCCACTGTTACAATAATGAGTTCGTGATTTCACTTTACGAGCTATTTTGCCTATAAGTCCTGTGTAGGAAGACATTTGTGCACTGAAATATTTCTGACAAATGTCGCGGTTGTGTAATCTGTTTCTTGGTATAGATGACGTCACCACAAAATAGAGAGTTTACAGAAGGATCACTTGATCCCATTTAGGATTTTCGCGATTGTCACCTGCTACATAGCTACTATGGTTGATTTGCTCCTGTTATATCATAAATCTCAAAGTAAAAGAATAAAAAAATAACATTTGTTACAATCAAGAACGCAATATGATTCTGAGTTAATTTTAATCCAAGAAATATGACGTACGTGGCAGTTTCGTATTCAACTAACAGTAATTTTTTAATTTGAAAAATATTGGCAATAGAATGGCAGTTGAGTGTCGCTGGCATTAGAATGGCTTAAAAATAGCAGACTTGCTGGGGCCCAGTTTTTAAAAAGGCTACAAAATAGACCTGTATTGACATAATTATTATCTAGGGATATTAAAATTAAAATCATTTATGTGTATCATTTAAAAAAAATTGAAAACTCTCAACCAAAATGAGTTAATAATTATATGCCAGTTGTCAGTTGTATATGCCAATTGTTTTTATTTATTGGTGAAATCATGTTTAGAATACCTAACCAAACAGAAGCTGCAAGGTGACATAGAACAACCTTAAAGAACACACTGAACTATCTGCAGAGTTCACAAAAACACAATAAATCACTGATAAAAATCACATTGTTCCAAACAGTAAATAACATAGACTTCACACGCTTTAAATCAAGAAAACGCACAACTCTGAATCCATAAACAAATCAATCAATATTAATTTGCCTACATCGTTTTAACCGACTTCTAATAGGAGGTAGTCATCTTGACTTGTGTAACAATCTTCGAAAGGCAAGAAGTATTTAGGAAATCGGTAAAATTTATAAGGCTAACTATGCTTGTCTTTGCAAAACGTCGCAATTTTTTTATGTGGCTGATTGTAAGAAGTCAGTGATTGCGAAAAGTCATCATCTTTGTTAAATATCTTTAAAATATTGTATCTATGTCATATCGTATCGTAAGTTTTTCAGGTAGGTAAATTTTTCTTCCAAGTAAAGTCGGTTTATTTTTTGCTAAATTACTTGTCCAATGTATGGTGGTCGTGCTTCAAAAAAAGTTCACACAGACGCCAAAACGGATAAGTCACAATACATTAACCTTTATCGCTTATCAAATCAATTTAATAGCAAGCAATTTGAAACTATACTTTCGACTATCAAAAACGAGAGCCGACCATTTTAAGTTGAACTATTAAAACCTATCACGAGCATTATTTAGTCAGACCTACAATTTGCCCCGTTTCTGTTAAGAGCAAAAGGGGTCATAACCGCTCTTTATCTTGATTAGCCAGCAAAGGAACTAAAATAATTTTAAAATCAGTTATACTAGTACTGTTTAAAAAGTAATCAATATTGTATCAAGAAATTATGAATTCTTAATAAAAAAAAAACGAAGTGCTACCTAGATATGTAAAGTTATAAAAGTGTGAATTTCAGCTGTAGTCATAACTCAGGGGTTTATTATTTTGCTCTTAGGTGGTTAATTATTATTCTAATAATACCATAACAGCCACAACAGTCCACTACTAGACATGGACCTCCCCCTATCGGGGGGTATTGCCATTCTCACCACGCGTCGCAGGCGGATTGGCGAGCGCAGTGCATGATGTTGCATTGACAGGGAACGCTGCTGCCCATTCCCTGGATATGAATTCCTTAGTCGCTTTTTACAACACCCACGGGTAGAATTGGGGTGATGCTATTCTAAGCCGGCATCACACACATTCTAATAATAAACAATTTTCAATTTTTTTATCCAGAACATGTCAAGAAGTTTTTTTTTCCTGTTTGGCGGCGCCACTAGCCTAAAGTTACTATAAGTGCAGATCATTCTAAAGTGGTCGGTGTCACTATCTTCGATTTAGAAAAATAGGTCTAAGCTATTGAAAAATAGATATGTCAATGCGAAGCATAGCTCTAATATAACATGCCTTTGTTTCTTGCGTTTTATCTTATGTGTTCTTTGATTACACTAGAGTTGGATTTAGTTTATACATTTATTATGGAACGGTACTAAAATGTGTTTCTTGTTATCAGGCAGAGGTCAAAGAGAAAATCGGGTCTATAGTTTGAAAAATTACTGTCATAACTCCTAGAAGTTTGTCGCAAAAGCTAAGATTGTATGAGATATGACAACTTGCCAAAAAAACTTTGATGTCATATTGAAATAATCGAGTTGCAATTTGTGCGACTGAACTGTTTTCCCAATGTGACTTCTGCATTTGTACTGCTAGGGAAAACGTGATTTATCATTATCATAAAAGAAGAAACTCTCAGTCTATTGTCTTACCAAATTGTACAAAGATTTGATTCAACGTGATTCCTACTGGGGGTATTTTCATACTCACCACTAGGGTTTTCGAATACCCGACCAATTTAGATACCCGGGTATCGGGTACGATTTTTTGAAATACCCGGGTATACCCGGGTACCCGGGTATTACATTTTTAAGTAAAAATGGTTAGATAATTGAGAAACAAAGACTTAAAAGTTAGCTCTATTTAAAACGGCTACCTTTCAGATAAAAGCTAGTACAAGCAGCTAACATTTAGGTTCAAAAATTGGGAATAATTTATTAATTTAAGCCAAATAAATAGGAACATAAATTAATTAGTCCCACTTTTTATTACTGTCGGTTTCAATCTCTTCTTACATTATTAGATTATTAGATAATTCTCGGTGGTAAAAAGTATCTACCTCATACATACTACTCCAGGATAAGTAGTAAACCTAACTTTCCAAAGATAAATGAATTCGTGTAATCGTACACGTAGTTTTGCAGAAAATTCCTTACAAACCTGCAAAACGGCCCATAGAAAATAATACAAGTATTTTACTTATAAAATTATTATGGAAGTCTAGATTTACAATATTGAATGCGCTTACAGATGTATAAAATTAACAAACACAATAATTTTTAAACAAATAATACCTATTCGTGAAAATATAACAATATCCCTTAATCTTTTTTCTCTTTTGTTTGTATTAAATCAGTCCATCTATCTCTTTTATCGGGTACCCGGGTACGCCCGTGGTTTGTACCCGGGTACCAAAAGTCTGAAATACCCGGGTATACCCGGACCCGGGTACCCGGGTAGAAAACCCTACTCACCACGCTTATCAGGCCGATTGGCGAGAGTAGCGCAAGGTGATGCATTTCACAGGGAACACTGCTGCTTGCTTATTCCCTGGTATTATATCTATGACTCCTTTTATGAAGAAAATGGAACAATGCTAGTTATCCCAAACCGCAGTCACTTACCGTTGACTCAAACAATTATATTTCCACTTCATATAATAACATAATTCGAAGCGTCATCGTTGTAACCTTTCCCGTGACTAACGACATTGTAAATTTTTTCGTCAATTTGGACAGGTGTCATCATAGGAAGTGGACTTGACCCGTTACTGACCTGTTTTCCGGTTATTTCTAGTAACAAGGTGATGATGGCTTTTTAATACCATAAAAATATCATCAAAATATCGCGATGGCTCTGATTCTTACCCTACTCTGTCATTATAGAGCAATAGATCGAATGAGAACTTTTCGACTTTTTTTTTGTTTTAAAGTTGTTATTGTGAAGTGATATTATTTTCGAGATGAAGTAATTTAGAAATACAGTTACGGCAGATGAAATCAGAAAAAATGCTGTGTCTCTTATAAAAACCGCGACAGTACCGACTGGTGTACTAGGTACTGAAAATTAGACAAACATGATTAATTTTTACTGACGAATTTTCATCTCTTTCATTTTAGAACGATAAGGCCTGTGTTACTAAAACCTTATAGTTTGTGCCACTCTATAATTTTTCCGTCTAAAATCTTCCAATTTGCGCCAATTTAGATCTCTCTAGGGATATATAGGTAGGCGTGATATTCTATTTAGACATCTAGTTCGCTTTCTGACTTCTGTTATTACACAAGAAACTGAAAATTCCAGGAAACAATGTTGCAATTGCAAACTATAGTCTATAACCTCTTAGATCACCGGAAACGCGGGTTCCCATGACAATGGTATCGAGATGAGCGCCTACTTCGGGCGCGCTTGTCTGCGAATCGACGCCCACCCACTCTTGCTTTCGTCACTCTAGGACCTTCCGACCCAGAGCACATCTTGGGCTCAGTCTACTTTTGAACATTTTGCTATTGCGACTCGTGCTACTCTGGAATCTTTCGACTCATACCACTGGAGCCTTCCGATCTATGCAACTCTAGCCTGCACCTTCTGCCTTATGTCAGTTCTTCGCAGAATATACCTACTTTCTGCAAATTCTAGGAAACATTGTATGTTGCAACTATTAGATCCCACCGGAAACGCGGGTTCCCATGACAATGGTATCGAGATGAGCGCGTACTTCGGGCGCGCTTGTCTGCGAATCAACACCCACGCACTCTTCCTCTCGTTAGTCTAGGATCTTCGGACCTGTATCACTCAAGACAAGAACCTTCCATCCCTTGCCACTCTTACAAATTTTTATTTCTTACTTCTTGCTTTAGAATCTTTCGAACTTTGCCACTCTAAAATCATCTAACCTTTTCCTCTCTAGAACCGCGTGACTCTATCGAAAGCTCTTACAGTAAAAATCTTAATTTCTAGGAGACATTGTATGCTGGAACTATTACTAGATCCCACCGGAAACGCGGGTTCCCATGACAATGGTATCGAGATGAGCGCCTACTTCGGGCGCGCTTGTCTGCGAATCGACGCCCACGCACTATCTCTTTCGTCACTCTAGGACTTTCCGACCCGTAGCACACCTTTAGATCAGTCCACTTTAGAACCATCCCACTTGCGTGACTTTGGAATCTTCCGACTCATGCCACTCTAGTACCTTCTGCCTCGTGTCATTTCTTTGCAGAATATGGTACAGAAAAATTCTAGGAAACATTGTATCCAACCATTAGATCCCACCGGAAACGCGGGTTCCCATGACAATGCTATCGAGATGAGCGCTTACTTCGGGCGCGCTTGTCTGCGAATCGACGCCCACTTAATATCACATTCGTCACTCTAGGACTTTCCGACCCGTAGCACACCTTCGGATCAGTCCACTTTAGATCCATCCCACTTGCGTGACTCTGGAATTTTTCGACTCATTCCACTTTAGAGCCTTCCGACTCATGCTACTCTAGTACCTTCTGCCTCGTGTAATTTCTTCGCAAAATATACTAAAAGTTCTACGAAACATTGTTGCCTAGATCCACCGGAAACGCGGGTTCCCATGACAATAATGGTATCGAGATGAGCGCCTACTTGGGGCGCGCTTGTCTGCGAATCGACGCCCACGCACGCTTCATTACCTCACAAGGTAGAACACCATGGATACGCCCTGAAATTTCGTTCCCAGTGTCCGCAAAAAAATACTCAACTCAAGAAACAATGTTTGAAAACATCTCATTGTAATTTTATTCTGATGATTGGGTATTTTCTATGCAGGTAGAAATCTAAATCGCGAGACATGAGGCTTCTTTATATAATTTTCTTAACTACAGCTCTTTGTGAGTGTACTTACTCATATTTATTTAGAAATAAACGACTAGTAAGACGCTTCTCATACTTTAAGCTAAAGTGATTAAAATCTAAGTATCAAAGACAACAAACCGAAAAACATAAACCTACTTTTGAGGCAGTCGGGGTTTTTTTTTTTGCGTTGGTAGGGGGAAATCATCAATGATACCATAAGGCCCGGGCGTTTATGGTATGCCCGACTCCGCTGGGTTACTCCCAGGCGACCTACGGACTAAAACCCCCTCCCTGTGGAATTTATCGTTGGTATGCAATCCAACGTTTTAGACTGTACCCGTTATTAATTAATACTGTGACTTAAATTTTAACGTGCGAGTGTGTTAGTAAAGTTAGTTTTTTTTTTTTTTTGTGTTTCTGTGTTTTTTTTTTTTGTGTTATTTTTGTTAGTTTATTAGCTAAATTATGAGGAAACTATTTAAACATAGTGGACCCGTTTGCTTTTGCCGCATTTAGAAATGACTTTTCAGCAAAACAAAGAAAATGGGCAGTCGGGTTAAAAACAAAGGTAGTTGCACCCGCTTCTTCTTTGTGAACTGTGCTCCCTTTGCATACTTTGAGTGTCTTGTCATGTCCATAGAGTTCTTTCTTGTTCCATATTCCGTGAGTAAGTCAGGATAGCGATCTAGTGACTCGGTTTGCGCATGCTCTCTTCAAATACATTTTATTTTCTTCTTTCTCTTGTTGTATTATTTTATAGTTTTTCTGAAAGCACCCTGGCTACTGATTTACAAAGAAAACGGTATTCAAAAATACACTCTTAAAGAATATAGAAAAGGAGAATGCCCATTTCTGGTCTAAGAAATTGTCTCGCCTCAAAATGAAAATTAAAGCAATATGTAATATCCCCCATTCTAATGCAGAATAGCTACGGCAATTGTTGTACAAACAGGGAAACTAAATTAACTTTTGAAGGTCATTCTACCGTTAGGTATTTTTACCAAAGATTTTACTGAGGTGTGAACCTTTTTGCTCTGTTTGCTTCGGTATAGCTAACGATAACGATTTTAGATTGAAATACTCGATATACAGCCAAACTTCAGCACCTTTGTCTCTTCCGATACCCAACTTTAACATTTAATAACCTTAGAACTCCTGTCATAATTAAATTATTTTCAGTTACAAAATGTTAAGCAATAATTAGACTTTATATTTATTTAACTTTGGCTTTGAGGCGAGGCCTGCAAGTAGTGAGGCAAGCAATAGACGAACATCCATGCTAGAGTGGGCATGATTCTTTGAAAGCTATTTATGTATTGCTCAGAACTAGAACAAAATTGTTTTAACAGCTAAAACCTACTTATTTATACAATGCCCAAGTTAGAAACCGTTTGACTTAAACACGGTCTAACGGACAAGCAAGCCAAGTCTAAAAGTATTTTTTTTTCTAGTCTGTGCAGGGTAGTCATCAATCAGTTACGTATTTCAGATCTCTTAATTTGAACTGCGTTTTTAATAATATATTGGTGATTAATGAGTGGTTAATGTAAACACCAGCTTACAAGCACTATCTAGAAATCTCATAAAAGATGTTACAATGTAAACGACAGGTTTTCAAAGTCCCTGGCTCAGTATATTTTGCTTTGTGACGTTTATTTAGGACTGAACGTAAAACGTGGAAATGAACAGTTTAGTTTGCTTTCGTGTGAAAACTAGTAGGTACTATCGCTAGCAAATATAAGAAAACTCGCCGGAAAACCTTCCCATTTAAGGCATCAACTTATACTGGATTTTCATAGTATTTTTGTGTAAAACCAAGTATTCAGTTATTTATTTCAAGTCACTGTACAAAAATTGTTAACAAAAACATAAAAGTTTAAATATGACACCCTGTAAGGGCGCGGTAAAACTGGAAAAGCTGACTATAAAGTACAAACACCGAGCTTAAAAATAAACTTGTATTATAAACAAACAAACGTCAAGGTATTCTTTCATAAAGAATTAAAACTAACCTAGCAGCCTTATAAAGATCACGGCCACGATTTCCAACAAGTCTCGACAATTCCCGGCCAGCTTCAGAATTCTCATAGTATTTCAATTTCAATATCTGAACGACACTTTGTCAACCTGTGCTGTAAGAGAGACTATACGTTTGAAAAATAATACGCTGCATAGTAATTTCATAAAACGCTATTCGTTTTTTCAAAAAGTATAAGAATTGAACGTTTCATCATAAAAAGCACTATTTTGATTACGAAGTGCATACTTTTTTACTACGAGCAATTTTTCCTTATCAAAAGTTTGTTTTGTACCGTAGCGTAGGCTGGCGATCCTACTCCAAAATATTGACGAATGAGTTTATGGCAAACACCCCCAATCAAAAAATGTCCATGTTCAGGTGCATTGGATTATTGAATTTTACAAGTGAAAATAAGAAATAGAAAAGATGACGTACATCGACCGGGGATCGAATGGGTAAAACCGCTCTGCCACTGAGCTATCGATGCACGGCCGATGGACGCCAAATTTTCTATCTGATGCTCGTCTCAAGCGACGATCAGCGACATCTATAGTAAGTATTTAGAACTTACTACATGGTTAGTCCACATCATGAGTGGAATTCAAACCATATGATGAAGCTTGCTTAATCAATCTATTGGGATTGTAATGCACTCACAGTGCTATATTATTCTCACAAGTGAAAATAAGAAATAGAAAAGATGACGTACATCGACCGGGGATCGAACCCGGGCCGCATGGGTAAACGCCCCACCGCTCTGCCACTGAGCTATCGATGCACGGCCGATTTTCTATTTCTTATTTTCACTTGTGAGAATAATATAGCACTGTGAGTGCATTACAATCCCAATAGATTGATTAAGCAAGCTTCATCATATGGTTTGAATTCCACTCATGATGTGGACTAACCATGTAGTAAGTTCTAAATACTTACTATAGATGTCGCTGGATCGTCGCTTGGAGACGAGCATCAAGAGATAGAAAATTTGGCGTCCATCGGCCGTGCATCGATAGCTCAGTGGCAGAGCGGTGGGGCGTTTACCCATGCGGCCCGGGTTCGATCCCCGGTCGATGTACGTCATCTTTTCTATTTCTTATTTTCACTTGTGAGAATAATATAGCACTGTGAGTGCATTACAATCCCAATATATTGAATTTTATGTAGTAAAACGAATGATCTCGTTGCTTAAAGTCGAGGCTTAGTCTCGAAGTTTCGGTGCAATAAGTTTGTGCACCATCATCGGGAGTCCGACAGTTCGCTCGCGCTCGGTAGTATTATGGCCAGGATTATTGTAGTTGTTCATGAAAACAATGAGTTATTTTTTATTCATTTTTACAAACGTTTACGTTCAATCTAAAGGCCCCTTTACATCTTTTCTCCTGTCGTGCCTGTTCGTCCGTATCGGACGGAGCGGCGACACCGCCGAGCGCTAAAACGTTATAACTCATGAATGTTTTAATACGAAACGGAGCGTCTTCACGCTTCGGATCATTTATTTTGCCCCCGACCCGCTAAGCGACAGGGATTTCGTGAATAGTTACTGGGTATTTGAAAGCGTTCTGATGGAAATTCAAATATTTAAAAATTGAGTCTTGTTTTTACGCCATCTTATTCTTTTCGAGTAGGACACTGAGTTTTCCAACGACCCAATGAACTTTGGTGTCATTTTTCAACCGCCTACTACAAGTAGCAGGCCTCTGACATAGTCGGCGGTCGTTACCTAATACCCGTTACCCGGTTATAGACAGCAACCGGGACGGACTGCTTAATGTGTTCTCCGAAGCACGGAACCATCTTGCTTTCGGACAATCAGGTGGTTCAGCCTGCAATGTCCTAACCAGACTGGGAAGAAATTTAGTAAAGAGATAACTATCAACTTTGTGAAGTGACCCATCGAGAACCGAACCCGGAACCTTCTGCGTCGCAGGCAGTCGCACTACCACTGCGCCACATCAGCTGGCGTTCTTGTCGTGGGAAGCTCTTGAGTCAATGATGAAGTCGATAAACTCTGATGTCAGAGTTAGGCCCATTAGTAGTTCATGTGATTGTGAAACGCCTTCATTTTGGTCAGTAATCATAATCACAGACAGCAACAAAAGCAAACAGAAATTGCATGCCCATTTTTCAGAGGACTATTTTATTTATAGACAATCAAAATTGTTCAGCCTGTAGAGTCATCTTAACTGCATCAGAATTATACAAAATTCAAAGTATTTTCACACTTTTCGGTAGAAACGGTATGATATTTTTCTGCGTCACTATTACAAGACACCATAGTGATAAATTGAAATAAAATACAATGTCATGCAAGTAACTTGGACACAGTCTAGAAATAGATGTCCTCACCTCATATCTAAAGTGATAGCCCCAGGTGAACTGTAGACTTTGTTAGTATCACTTGAGACATCCATTATGCCTTTTTATAGGTTTTCTAATAAATAACTTGTCCTGAATAATAATAAATTTCTCACTAAGATAACACACTTCTTTGTTTATAGCGTTCATTCTGCCTCTTAAATCATTACTCGTCTTGAAGGACATTATGGGATAGGCTTATGGACAAAACACCTAGAAACTTACATGTTTCAAGTTTTTAAATGTAACCGAATTATTTATATAACAATACAATTTAAAAAAGTTGTGACCTCAAAGTTTGAATAAAAATACCTACAACTACTTAATAGACGGATATTTTAAAGATCATACCTATTCAATAGTTGGAGGCGAGGTAACTATTTGATTTTGACTGACTCTGCTCTAGTACATTTCCTCCATGATTGAGTCGAGAAAATTGTTGATGTTAAGATTAACTAGCATAACTACTGATTGATACTGCTATCTATACAGACTAAACACATACCTACCTACCCGTATCTATCTCCCATCGTTTCCACATACCACCGTTTAATAAGTTCGCCAAAGGAATTTCTCACTAGATTCCCGTGCGTTTATCCACATTTATCGCGGCGATACGCGGTGGTCTTATCGTCAGTATCCCCGACATATTGTGCGCCATTACACTACAACCGCCGCACAGACTGCGATTTATAAAGAAACGAGACACACGGACTGACTAAATTCCCAACGAATGTTGCATCTTGCACTGCGCTCACCAATCCGCATGAAAACCGTGGTGAGTAAAGTAATATGTACACATTTATCGCGGCGATACGCGGTGGTCTTATCGTCAGTATCCCCGACATATTGTGCGCCATTACACTACAACCGCCGCACAGACTGCGATTTATAAAGAAACGAGACACACAGAAAGACAAAAGTGTGTTGGGTTGAAACAAAACTGTGCGGCGCCGTACCTAACAGAATAGCATCATACCCAAGTATTATTTTCGTCGATGTCTAAAGAGTAACAATTTTAAACAATGGACTGTCAACCTGTTTCTACATTGATACACTTATTTTTGAATTCTTATACCTCAAATAGCAATTGTCAGACGCGGCGATATCAAACGCTTTTACTGCCTTTCACTTTCTTTCTGCCCTGCAAGGGATAAAGGTGTGTGCTAAAGGAATTTCTCACTAGTATCCCGTGCGTTTATCCACATTTATCGCGGCGATACGCGGTGGTCTTATCGTCAGTATCCCCGACATATTGTGCGTCATTACACTACAACCGCCGCACAGACTGCGATTTATAAAGAAACGAGACACACAGACTGACTAAGTTTGTTATGAATGCTATATCTTGCACTGCGCTTACCAATCTACCTTCTGTTCGTGGTGAGTACCTATATAGAGGTATAGCAATAAGTCCACATTTATCGCGGCGATACGCGGTGGTCTTATCGTCAGTATCCCCGACATATTGTGCGCCATTACACTACAACCACCGCACAGGCTGCGATTTATAAAGACACGAGACACACAGACTGACAAAATTGCCTATGAATGCAACATCTTGCATTCCGCTTACCAATCTACCTACTGTTCGTAGTGAGTACCTATATATAGCAATAAGTCTGCATTTATCGCGGCGATACGCGGTGGTCTTATCGTCAGTATCCCCTACATATTGTGCGCCATTACACTACAACCGCCGCACGGACTGCGATTTATAAAGAAACGATACATACGGACTGACTAAATTGTGTTGGGTTGAAACAAACTGTATGATGCCGTACCGACCAGAATAACATCAGAAGAAGTTGTTGAAAGAGAACACAATTTTAAGCAATGGACTGTTAACTTCGATCTGTATTGATATACTTATTTTTTTAATTCGTATGCCTCCAAACAGCAATTGCTAGACGTGGCAATATCAAACACTTTTACTGCCTTTCAAGTTCTGTATACTCGTAAAGGCATGTGCTAAAGGAATTTTTCACTAGTATCCCGTGCGTTTATCCGCATTTATCGCGGCGATACGCGGTGGTCTTATCGTCAGTATCCCCGACATATTGTGCGCCATTACACTACAACCGCCGCACAGACTGCGATTTATAAAGAAACGAGACACACGGACTAACAAAATTGTGTTGGGTTGAAACAAACTGTGTGATGCCGTACCTACTTATCAAAATAGCAACACCCAAGTATTAATTTTGTCGATGTTAAAAGAGACACAATTTAAGGCATTGTTTAGCAATTGTCAGACGCGGCGATATCGAACACTTTTACTGCCTTTCATGTTCTGTCTACCCTGCAGGCTTGTGCTAAAGGAATTTTTACGAGTAGTATCCCGTGCGTTTATCCACATTTATCGCGGCGATACGCGGTGGTCTTATCGTCAGTATCCCCGACATATTGTGCGCCATTACACTACAACCGCCGCACAGACTGCGATTTATAAAGAAACGAGACACACAGACTAACTAAATTGTGTTCGGGTTGAAACAAACTGTATGATGCCATACCGACCAGAATAACATCAGAAGAAGTTGTTGAAAGAGACACAATTTTAAGCAATGGACTGTTAACTTCTCTCTGTATTGATATTCTTATTTTTTAAATTCTTATGCCTCCAAATAGCAATTGCTAAACGTGGCAACATCAAACACTTTTACTTTTCAAGTTCTGTATACTCGTAAAGAAAATCGACATGTGCTAAAGGAATTTCTTACTAGAGTCCCGTGCGTTTATCCGCATTTATCGCGGCGATACGCGGTGGTCTTATCGTCAGTATCCCCGACATATTGTGCGCCATTACACTACAACCGCCGCACGGACTGCGATTTATAAAGAAACGAGACATACGGACTGACTAAATTGTGTTCTGGTTGAAACAAACTGTATGGTGCCGTACCTATCAGAATAGCATCACCAAAACCAAGAATTATTTTCATCGATGTCGGAGCAGTAACAATTTAAGGAAATGGACTGTCAATCTGTTTCTATATTGATACACTTATTTTTTGAATTCTCAGCCCTCAAATAGCAATAGTCAGACGCATTTATATTGACCACTTTTACTGCTTTTCACGTTCTGTATACCCTGCAGGAAATAAAAGCGTGTGCTAAAGGAATTTCTCACTAGAGTCCCGTGCGTTTATCCACATTTATCGCGGCGATACGCGGTGGTCTTATCGTCAGCATCCCCGACATATTGTGCGCCATTACACTACAACCGCCGCACAGACTGCGATTTATAAAGAAACGAGATACACGGACCGACATTTCCTTTGAATACAAATCTTGCAATAAGCTCCCACTTATTGCGCTGCACAGACTGCGATTTATAAAAAAACGGGACACACAGACTGACTAATTTGCATTTGGATGCAACATCTTGCACTGCACTCACCAATCCGTCTGAAAAGCGTGGTGAGTATAGCAATACGTACAAAATAGCGGCGATATGTGGTGGTCTTATCATCATACTGTGCGCAATTACACTACCTACACTACATACAACCGCCGCAGAGACTGTGATTTATGAAGAAACGAGACATACAGAGGAGATTTAAAATAACATCCTACGTACAAAATTTTGTTTTAGGTGTAGCATAAGTTACTAAAGCTTCTACGATATGAATAAGACGACTTAAAATATTTGGATAAAGCACATTGTGCCCGTTTGCAGTATCTATCCGATTATGTTTTTGTAATGGCATAGTTTTGTCAAAACATCAGGAAAATGTGTCAATTCACATTATACGAATCCGACATACAACGTATATTTTTGCGATTTATGACAGCAAAATACCACAAATTCATGCGCTGTTTTTTTCCTCAAAAAGTTTTTGTTTTGTCCAACCTCTTTAACAGGAGTGATTAACACGAAAAATTGATAATTATTTTATCTAGACCCCTCATATTAAAATTCCATTTTGTCATATGACCTCAAAAACCATCCACATCTTTTCGTATGCCCATATCTGTCCGTGTGTAGCCTACTTAAGGCTTATTTATAAAGCTTGAGCATTCGAAGTTGACAATAAGCTCGTGTGTTCTTTGGGAGGGCTCATCAATTCGGAGATGGGAGTAAGTGAAAAGTAATGTAGCAAGGTTGGGGTCAAAATGTTAAGATATTATTTGTATCTAACCTACGTAGTTTGAAATTAAAGTTATCAATATGCGACGGATTCCAACTACGAAGAGTTTGGATCGTAACGCATCTGCGTACCATGAACTTAATTTTTTTAAAGGAATCAATCTATATTGGATCTTCCTATGATCTGTATAAAAACCAGTTTATGATGATCCCTTAAGGGAAGGTTGATGAGTTTCTGCTGGTACTGCTGGTTGAATGCTAAAAAGAACAGTTTGGTAGCATAATTCCAGACATTTTAATAAAATATCAGTCTTTTCTGCCTACCTAAAACTCCGTGACTGAGCAGGACATTTCCAAAGATCACATAAAACTCAAAGATAATCCAGACAAAGCTTTACGAAAGAAACTAAAATGAAAGATAAAAATAAAACAAAATGGCGTTGCGTGTAGACCACAGTGAATGGAACATCGGCCATTCAGGAGCCGATACCACGATACCATCCCGGGCGAAACACGACCAGGGAATTCCGGTAGGTAGAATAATAGATTCTAGGTACTAGCACAGTGTTCTACTAAGGATTTTAGTGGGTGGACTCTCTGCTTTTGTCACAGATAAAAGAAAATTTTGAAATTGATCATATAAAAGAAATAGGTAAAATTTTCAAATAAAATAAATTAATAGGAGATTAAAAACGTTAATCGATTTTCCTCAGTTGTGCGTGCGGACTTCAATATAAACAGTTTGAAACCGTATGTATGGGTGAACGAACGTTCATGGAAAATCATTTTCGAAAACCCCTACTAATTATTTTGAAAATGATTGGAGCCGTTTCCGAGATCCCGATTACAAAGTTTTGGTAATCGTAGAAATACAGATTGTTATGCATTTAATGCGCAAAAAATCTTTGATGTCATAGGTGTTCAAAATAATGTTTTGAATTTAAGCGAATGAATTTTGAAGTTTTTTAAGGTTTTCATGCACCTTACGGCTTGGATAAAACATTACCCCATATCTTTCCCGTGGGTGTCAGTGTTCAGCGACAGACTGACTACCTGTTACTATGGTGATATGCAATCTTCTGAGTGTGTCAGACACGTGGTGTATGTTGCCATTTTTTACGGACTTTGAGCTCTGTCTACCCCGCAAGGGATATAGTCGTGATGTATGCATGTAGGTATGTAAATTTAATCGTCCTTGTTTCTGGCTATTTTATTCTGTGTTCTTAGAATTCCCACTATAAAACCAGCCTCCTTGATAACGTTTACTCAGCCTTGTATCAAATAGGTGCTATAGAACACAATCATACAGGGTGTCCCGCGTATAAATATTTCAGTGTATCTTTTAAAAATAATATTTTTTACTTGTATTTATTACAGGACCTTTGTCTTATTTGCTGAGAAACAGAAATATCAATTCGGTATTGAAAAAGTTTTGATCATTTTTCGTTTTAAAATTATTTTCTTGGTATCTCAATATTTTTCAGAGATGAATATACCAAACTCGCTCGATTTCAGTTACTACTCAACTTACAAAAAAAGGGTGAAGCGGGCGAAGGATAATTTTTTGTGTAATGATGCCCCTTTTCAGAGGCGGATATACCTACTAAGCTCACTCCATTTCAGTTATACCTTAACTTACAAAAAAAGGAAGCGCGTGAAGGATCATTTTTTGAGTAATGATGCCCGTCTAGATCAATGACACCTGCCAGATTACACTTAGATGGATTAACTACTAACGTGATAATTTTCTAGCCAAGATCAGAAACGCTACGTTGCCTTTTACGAAACACCTAAACAGCCTAAAAGTAGTTCTATCCGCTACCACACTATATTATATAAAGGCTTTCTTACGCAATGTGTAAGGTGTGTAAAAAAATTAAACGCCTATGAAAATGAAAAACATTCCTGTTATATTTTTTTTACATCCTGTCAAATAACATCCTGTAGTGTACTAGAACACGATGATATAGCAAACATGAATGAAACAAGTCGTGACGGGCCTACGATCATATCTGTAGTTTATTTGTTGTGGGACCAGCTTTAAGTAGATATTGTAAATATTTGTTTCTGTTTCATTCAGTAAGCATGTATTGCAAGCTGGTTGAGCTTAAAATTGAACTCATACATTAAAATTCAGTCAGTTTTAACCACCTCCAAATTAGCTGTATTCGGACCTGTCAATTTATATCCTAAAAATGTCTCTGAAGATGGGTTATGTTTTTCGAGAATATTATGTAGGTATGTATGTGGACAAGGAAATTATTTTTCAAGGGCTACAGCCCGACCGGCTGGGTGTATCTTGAAATTATGAGGTGTCGTTGGACTCACTTCAACAGCACAAATGACACTAGCTATTTTAAAATTTCATAAAGTCTACATGGCCGAATTTAAACTCAAAATATTGATTTGAAAAAACCGCCGACGAAGTTTTGTTTTTATAAAAATGTTCTACTTGACACAATTTTTTATATTCATTATTTACTAGATTTAATCGAGTAGGTACTTCCGTCAGAGTTATGAAAAGATGCAGGTAAAAAAGAACTAAGAAATTTAAAACAGTGGCCGACTCTAATGCCCTTTATAACCTGCACTAATTCAAAGCACTTTAGTGTCTAGATCTTTCTCCTCTACTAGAATAGACAGTAAACGTCAAAGTATCACAGAGTGGCTCTCACCATAAAATTTGTTACGATTACAAGCTTAGAGTAAATTTTAGAAAAAGCTAGCAGGTAGCGAACGAAGCCAAAAAAAATCGGCTACTCGGTTAAGGTACACACAAAAGATACTCAATAAATTCACATACCTACATACATACTCTACATACGTAGGTTGTTTCTCGGTTTCCGAGACTGCGAATGAAGAAAACCAGGCATTTAGGTATTCAAATGTTTTCCTTTAAGTACATATTGATATCAATCACTTTGTGTATTTGTTCCTGGTCTTGTCAGGACCTGATTGTCTGAAAAGCAAGATGGTTCCGTGCTTTAGAGGGCACGTTAAGCCGTCGGTCCCTGTTGCTGTCTATGAAGATTACATAGACGGCGGTCGTTATACAACCATGTCACAGGCCAGGTACTTGCAGTAGGCGATTAAAGAATTCTGACATCAGGGTTAATCGGTTCGTTGGACGACCCCACTCGAAGAAGAAGTCATATTAATATATTTCAATTAATTACGTGTTTTTTATAAAACTAATTCCATTTATAGCTTTTTACTAGTGCTAGATAACAGACGAGTCATTTATGCCACGCTAAGTATAGCATTTGGCGTTAAAGATAGTAAAATTAAAATTTATCGCTGGCAAAGTAATTTCGAACATTGTGAGAACTATCATAAAACGATGCAGCTTTGGAAATTTAGAGCAGTCAACGTCCTACACAATGATGCAAGGGGTGGTTCTACTGTGCTCTTAAAAAAAACAATGATATCTAATGTATGTTCCCGCTGTCACCAGTGAGCAGGGACAACAGGATTTCATTAAAATTAACAAAAATGTTTGCCGTTGTCCCCGGTAACGGTAAGCGCATACTCCTTGAGGGTGAGGCTAGGTGTAATAGGCTGTCAGTAGTAGTATATGGTAGTATCTTACCATACACTGCCAATTGCCATGCACCACCTTACTATACCTAGCTTTGAAAACGAAAATGACATGTACACGCGATTTCTCTCATGACGGGGACAACGGGAAGTAAAACAAAAAAAAAATACTTTTTCGACTTATATTCCATGGGGAAAGTTGTTCAGTTTCATTTCAGTACCTATATCACCCTTCAGCATGTTAGCAGGGAGAACATGGCAAAATGAGGGGTTCACAGATAAAAACCGGATCAACTGTGACTGTGGATCCGTCCCCTAGTCAATGACACATCTGATCTCCTGCCCTCTATTGCCAACCACGTGTACTAAGGAAGACCTGAATGAAGCTACATCGAATGGGGTAGCAGTAGCCAAATATTGGCAAAACAAAAAACCTACCATATTAGGACCATGGACACGAAGAAGAAGAAGAAGCATGTTATACCCTTTTAGTTACTCCCGGTATTGCGATATTTTTGTTATTTTTGTTATTTTTGGAGCGGGGTAGAATACCATGATGCTAGGTATTTATAGGGGTTTTATATTGGTTGTGTAGGCTAAGAAGTTTTATGAAGTGAAAGATGTGTCTATAAATAAACTAAAAAGTAGTCCAAACTTCTATAACCCTCGCCTCATAGTGTATGACCTCTCTAAAGACGGTATACTTTTCATTAAACAAGTAGATGTGTTAAAAAACAAAAAACCCGACTGCCGTAATTTTAAAGTAGTATTTTGCTGTAAAAATCCGCCATCTTGAATCTATATTTTTTTAATATAGCCAGTGTTTGTGAATCTAACGACACCTCATATGTCAAAATCCAATTATCCATTTGGGCTGTAGCCCGTGAAAAAGAATTTTCTTGTCCACATACATACATACATACATACTCTCGAAAAATATAACCCTCCTTCTGAGGCAGTTGGGTAAAAAGGCTCAGTTCAGTTACTGTGACATTTTCAGTCTTCCCAATATCATTGTGTTTAACAGGCTATGTGGCGCAGTGGGAGTGCTATCTGCCTGCGACGCAGAAGGTTTCGGGTTGAATTCTCTGGATCACTCAAAAAGTCAAATACTTTTCATTACTGTTTTTCTTCAGTCTGGTTAGGACATTTCAGGTAGAACCACCTGATTGTCCGAAAAACAAGATAGTTCCATGATTCAAAGGGTACGTAAAGCCGTGTTGCTGTCTATGATTAATTACTTAAGCGGCGTTCGTTACACAACCATATCAGACACTACAAATAACAGGCGGTTAAAAATTTTGACACCATGGTTCATCGGGCCATTAGACGACCCAGTGTCCCACTTGAAGAAGAAAAAGACTGTGGTTTCCTGTATTTCTTTTATTCATGGTGTCATCGAAACAAAAAATCATCCGCATCAAACTTAGACACAGCCCGACCTTGCGCAAGAGACGATACAAATAACGCTAATATAAAAACAGAAACCGAATTAAGTAAAGTGTTGCCGGTAATGACAGCCGCGATCGACGGTAATGACGGCTGGTATTATGTCAAATTGTTTCATACCGATCGGAAAAGTCAAGGTGACCGATTGTGAGCAGTTGTTATGATTGCGATGAGATCTTAGAAGGCGAAGATGCGGTAGATCTACCTTGTAAGATTTAAGTCAGCAGATTTAAGTCTAACTGACATTTTAGAAGAACTAAAATCCTGTGAAAAGCATGCACAGGTCAAGATTTTTCTTCTATTATTGCTGGACAATGATTCAACGAACCGCTGATGAGATTTGGTCAAGCTTCAGAGTTACCTAAAGAAATGTCTAAAACAACTTTGGCTGACATAGAAAACTATGAATATCTATCTAAGTAGACTCTGTTTTCAAGTAGGCCGAAGAAAGTAAACAATGTACTTACCTACAGAGCTTTAACTCGGACAATTTGATGTTGAATTGGCGACTTTCCTCAGTTAATGACACATGTAGTTATTCTGCTGTTTTGCACGCCCTACCGGTACCACACCTGTCTATTAAAATATACATTACCTATCTATGAAGCCTCTATCTACTATTTGTATGGCTGTTTAAAATTAATTTAAAAAAACCAAAATCGAAATTCAACGTAGTAGTAGATATCAGTTTGCCATATCCAAAACCCGCAAAACTGTTTTGTGCGTCAATCAAAACCATTGAAATTATAATAGTGACATAAAAAACACGGTCTCCGGTAAAGCTACTTCTAATGTGTCCTTAATCTTAATGCTGAGGCATTAGTGCGCTTATGTCGTCAATAGAGGTGTCCATAAATTATGGTTGAAATTAGACACGACTATACCAACTTCTGTTATCTTTTCATTAAATATGTATCTCTTTTGCCGTGTCATCTTTTTCTTTTAATTCACGAAATCTGTTACTTTATAATCTTAGAAAAGGATTTATTATATTTATTCATAGGTCAAAATACAAAATACAATATTAATACAAAAAATACAAATTCTTAACTAAAAATACCTCCCCAGGACGTCCCCGGCCCAAAGGTGCCCATTACACTACTAGCATTACCGCGCTGTATTGCAATGGACAGCCTTTGGACCAGAAACGCGCCAGAGCGAGGATCCAGGCCCTTGTCCCTCATCCGACGCCCTATCTGCCTAATAAAGGCTTTGGCCTCTGCGCACCAGCTCCCAGCCGTTTCCACCGCCAAGGGTACGAACTCATACCCTTGGGCAAGGGCAGAATACTTGGCCTTCTTTTTTAAGGCTGCGGATTCGGCAGCTGCCCCTGCTGCCTGGGTTGTCTGGCCTAGATGGCACGCGGCAAAAGTACTGACACAGGTCGCATCCCATAGCAAGCATCTGCCTTTATGCCATGGGACGAGTGTCAGTCCATCCGGTCTTTTACCATCAGTGCGGCTCAACCCAGGAGGTTCTAATACACACGGGACGTTAGCTGATATAAGGGCCTCCGGACGATATCGTTAAGGGCGTGGTGTCGCGGGAACCTACCTGCGCAACGACAACAACTCAAACCATGATGGCCATTGGCCTCCACCATGGTACCACAGATGCAGCGGTGAGGTTCGCATACATTGCAGCCAAGGCGGAGAGCCACCGCCACGCGCAGCGAGTCGTTGTCAAGATGCGTTCCCAGGTTAGGCGAAGGAAGCGCGTGTAACCACGCCCCGGATTCTGACTTCGATACCGCCCGCAGTCTAGCCAACTCCGAACCCACAGCCCCATTTATTAAAACCAAAGATGTTGCCTTGCAGCCGACCTCATCCCACGCACGCTGACAGTGGGGATCTGAGGGCAAAGACTCACCGGGATAGCGAGCTGACCATGCTGCAAGAGCGTCGGATCCATGCGGAATGGTCACCTTGTCACCGTTAGGGAGAATAGTAGTGACAAGGCTCGACACCGCATGAACCGACGCCAAGAAAGCAGGCAGACCCACATCCGTAGCTCGCCGAACACCCAGACCCCCATGCCGAATGGGCAGCGATGCCTGGGCCCACTGAACGTCACTCAAGCTGACATTAAGAGTAGCCTCGATTGAGTCTTTGAGGACGTTATCGAAAGCCATCAGACTATCGGGGTACAACCAAGTTGGGGTGGTACGAAGCAGATACATAAGCTTGGGGACCGCGAAGCACACACGTAACAGTGTTAACGCTACGTGGGCGGACAAATTGGAAAGGCGTTCCTGAGCAGCAAGGAGAAGTCTTTGTCTCGCCAGGATAGCTTCCGGAATAGCATTTGAAAAGATAGGAGAGCCAAGAAGGGAAAAGCTGTTGGTGTTCAACTCCTTCAAACCGGGGACAAGGCTTTCAAAATGAGAAAAAACGTGGCGTGAATCCGGACCGCACGGAAAGAATTCGCACTTGGCCGTATTATCTTCGAGTCCCAACTCCTTTAAACGTTTTTTATCTTAGAAAATAATATGCGCGACCACAATTGTTTAATATTTTGTTTTCGAGACTCGAACTGTATTTTTTGCTTCAGTAGACATGGTTGTATACCTGTTGATAGCCCACACACCATAATGCAAAATCACATCAAATCCCAAGTTAGATACTTGTAGGTACAAGGTAGATACAAGGTAGATACTTGTAGGATAAGGTAGATACTTGTAGATACAAGGTAGATACTTGTAGGATAAGAGATTTTGACAGATACTTGCGGAGCGTTTACACGGAAATTGTGTGGTACCGTTAGGTATAAGATAAAACTAGTATTTTCAAAATTAATAAGAACCATGGTCACCCTACACTAGAACAGATTGGAACGTGATCTTTACATCTCGGCATTACCGCAAGCACCCATCATCTAGGTGCTATGAATGTTATAATTTTAGTATGTCCGAAGACAACACTAGTTTGATGGTCACCCTACACTAGAACAGATTGGAACGTGATCTTTACATCTCGGCATTACCGCAAGCGCCCATCATCTAGGTGCTATGAATGTTATAATTTTAGTTCGCGATACGTTTTTGCGATCGCGTCCGTGACACTACGACACAGGGGCAGAAGTCAAAACTAATGGCTCTATCTTCCATAATATTGCGGATTTTAATGGTTTTCGAATGCTGGCAAATGGGTTTTAAAGTTGTGTATTTGGAATTGTGCGCAAGGGCATCAGTTCGGGATTAAAATAAAGGCATTAAAATGGTAAAGTGGTAATGGTGTAAATGATCCAAAAAGTTTACGATCAATGAACTATGTTGAAAGCCAAAAGTAAACCTTCACCTATATGATCGTCACCAACGTTCGTGTTTAGTTGCAGAATTTGAGTTAATGTTGGATAACATATGACAACGCCGCACTAAACCTTCGACGTCATATCAAAAACAACATCCTGCTTTGATTTCCATAGGATCTCTCTTTCTCTCTCTTCGTGTGGGACACCGTGTTTTTTTTAGCATTTAGCTGGCCTAACCTATGTGAAGAAGGTGGACGTGGAAGCCATATAAGACATGATTTCATCTGCCACCATTGCTCGCTTGTTTTCTTTTAAGGATTGTGTCTAGTGCCTATGACAAGGAGCAGAAGGTCCAATTATGATTCAAAATAAGGTAGGTACTCTGCGAAAACGTATCAAAAATATATTACACAATATTACTTGCAAGCGCAGTGATTGTACCGTGATTGATACACCTGATTTCATTTGCCACCGTTGCTCTCTTCAAATCTTTTAAGGATTCGAGGTTGAGTATCAAAATGCAGACGGTCCAATTATGATTCAAAATAAGGTAGGTACTCTGCTGAAACGTATCAAGAACACATTACACAATATTACTTGCAAGCGCAGTGATTGTACCGTGATTGATACACCTGATTTCATTTGTCACCGTTGCTCGATGCAGTTGTTTTGAGGATTCGAGGTTGAGTAGCAAAATGTAGAAGGTCCAATTATGATGCAAAATAAGGTAGGTACTCTGCTGAAACGTATCAAGAACAAATTACACAACATTACTTGCAAGCGCAGTGATTGTACTGTGATTGATACACCTGATTTCATTTGCCACCGTTGCTCGCTTCAGTTCCTCGAAGGATTCAAGGTTGAGAAGCAAAATGCAGAAGATCCAATTATGATTCAAAATAAGGCAGGTATCGGACCAACAGCCGAAGAGTGGCTCAAGAACCTAAATATGAAGATATAGGATCCAGCGTAGAGAAACCCCATACGATATGATATGATGATGAGGTAGGTACTCTGCTGAAACGTATCAAGAACACATTACACAATATTACTTGCAAGCGCAGTGATTGTACCGTGATTGATACACCTGATTTCATTTGCCACGTGAACTCGGACCTATGGGTCGCGAGATCGTGGGAGGCAACGTACTAGCGTCCGACATTGTTCGAAGGCTGAACAAAAACCAGTGTGTTTTGACCTGTGGAAGTGAAACGAAATGTAGATAGGGCACGACAAGTAGGTAAGTAAAATGAAGCCGGAAATTGCCTTATACTAGATGATGTTAAAAAACCGTACACTACAAACAACAACGTAGCTACAAATAGTTTTTGTACAAAAAAGTTAATTGATGGTCTGTTTATTTTTCCAGAATTAACATTTTTAGACCAGGTAGGTATAAGAAAGGGCGTTTTTTTAGCACAGACTTACTTATAAAGTAATTATGGTGTATATTAGGGTAAAGTACGGATAGATGCGCCGTTGGGATAGTTGCGCAGGTTTCGAAAACACTATGTTCTAGTGAATTTCAGCACTATTGCTTATTAAAACATAGTAGTCTGCCTCCTGAAAGCCCAAGTACCACGTTAATTATTGGAGTAATTGCACAATTTACGCCAGTTTAAGCAAAAATCTTCGGTAGCGTGGTCAAACCGGGCGTCGAAATTATTTTAGCACATTTTGTTTTTCGGGTATCTTTTCTCACGATTGTAGAATCGCTCACATTTTTATTTCCTCATATGCACTACTTTATAAAGTATGTGCCCATTTATTAAATATTTCAAAATATCAAATCATTATTTTTTTAATTAAATGCGCAACTATCCGTACCAAAAAGGATATTTGCGCAGATTTTTTGGACGGATAGTTGCGCTTTAGGGGGTAGTTGCGCAGATTGATATTTTTGTTTATTTTAGTATGTTGCAGATGGATAAAATGCTTCTAAATTACAGTCTAGATATGGACGTTGTTCAACATACATTTTTATGCTACCTACGCGTTGATACATTTTTTTTACTGTAATAATGACTTAGCACTCAATAACTTTAGAAATAGTAATAATATTAAGGTTCGAAGGCCTATTCGATTTTTAAAATAAGTATTTAATCAAATTAATTTCAAATTGGTTTGATTTAAATAAAGTACAAATTTCATAGTAAGTCACCTAGGTAATCTTCAAAGCGCAAGTATCCCCCCATGATTTTTTAGAGCTGCGCAACTATCCGTGCGGGTGCGCGACTATCCCTTTTTCAAGAGGTCAAATAAAACTGGATTTACAACAAAACAATAAAAATTAAGTTCATGAATTAGGGCTTTAATGAAAGATTAAAGATCAATCCTTTAATCTGTAAAGATAATTTTGTAAATAAGTTCATAATTATTAAGTTATAGAGCATTTTCCAAAAGGTGCGCATCTATCCGTACTTTACCCTATAGTCTCTACCATAGAGATCGCACGGATAAACTGGCCGACTAGATGGCTACATGTACCTATAGATAGTCTTAACGAAAGCAGAAAAAGTTATGTTACTGACCATAAAAGCGTACTTCAAATATTAATTTACCTTGTAGCTAACTAACGTCTCGCTTTGGCTTCACTTCACTTGTATCTTAGTAGGAGTAAAGACTGTCTAAGTTTTTATTTTTGATCTAAGATTGATCCGTGATGAATAGGATGGGTTTTCATAATGAGGAGATCAATGGCTTAATAATAAAGGCTAAAGGTTGCGAGTTTAAGATATTATGCGATGAGTTTTAAAGGAAGATGCTTTCTAGCTGTACAAGATTGCTCTTTGTGGATTTCGTAGATGCTAGGAATTATATGATAACCATTTTCATTTCCATCGCAGGCAGGATTTGAACCCGCGAATTTCGCCATCTATGAATATCAAAACAGTAAAATCTGATACAAAAACTTCATTAATTCTGAGCCAATTTCAATCCAAAAAATATGACGCTCGTGGCAACAAACTTATTACGCTTATTACTTAGTTACCTTGACTTCCCCTGAGATTCCGGAAGCGTCAAGAGCATCGCTAGTACTGGGTGTTTCCCTAATTTGTGATCATAGATCAAATTCAACACTCTAAAATGTGCCTTACGATCCACGGATCTTGCTACACTGGTTGCGCATGTGCGCGAGTGTAGTTTGCACAATAGCTCGCGTTCAGACGCGATGACAACTGAATGATGCGAAAATGGGCATCTGTCGCCTGCTGAAATTTGCTGTTCTTGCTTAAGTCTGCTTTAGACATTTTGGTATCCTAATTCAAATTTTTCAATCTAAACCTACTAGGTTCAGATGCGATGACAAGTTAATGATGTGAAAATGGATGTTTGTCGCCACCTGAAGTTTGCTTTTTTGTTTAATTTTTATTCCAGATACTTATCTAATCGACCTAGATACTTACCTAGCTACCGTTTCTACCTGACTGCTTCAGAAGGAAGGTTATGTTTTTCTACAGTATGAATGTTTGAGAGTATAACATAACATAGCTGAAGTTTGCTTTGCTTGCTTAATATTAAGACAAAAAACATACGTAACGTCCGTTTGTGCATTACTTTTGCGTAGCGCTACGCATGCGTTAGGAAAATGCGACTTGCCACCTTATTTTCATACAAATGCGGTTTATATTATAGCATACGGTTTGACAGACACATCTGCTAGCATTGCAGATAAAAAATGTCAAAGCGTTTGATTTTAACCGTATTTGTTTTAGAATAAGGTCGAAATTCATATACATGCGTTACTCAGCGCAATAATAACGCTCAAACGGACTTTAGGTACGTATGTTTTCGCCGTTTTTTATGAAATCTACCTACCTATTCTTTTTATCTATGATTGCATAAACTTATTGGATACAATATATTGTATGAAAGGTGTTTCTTTAAATCTACAGCAGAGCTCTATCTTTTCTAAAAATGTGACCTTAAATGCGTCAGAGTTCGAGTAAATGTATTCGAATAGCAATATTTCAGTGTCATAATGAGCAATTCTGTCGATAACAGGGGCCTATGCATCGAGACTACCAGCTACAATTCTACAGGTGAAATACGATGTACATTGCGTAGTCGGTTAGCCATTATTATCCCATTATTAAACCGGCTACGCAATGTACATCGAATTTCGCCTCTAGGATTGTAGCCTGTAATTTCGAAAAACCGGACACAGGTTGTAAAGTTTGACAGCTGTTATTTGAGTGTAAATGAGTGTGGTCCGTGTCGCGGGTCAAATAAAGCGCACATAAAAACATATGAAATGGTCTACTTTAGTAAAATGTATCTTTTAAATGATTTTTCTAGAGTAGAGACCAAAAAACCAGAGATAGACCACCGCGAACAAAACTACTGGTGTCGATTTCGTTCAGATCTTTTACCGTGCTTCGATAAGTTTCCTACAAGCATGAAAAGCTTATAAGAAAGCTCAATGAAAATTACGTGAAGTGTCTCAAATAGTCGCTCAATGAATATTGCGAATCAAAATACAGGCTCCTCCTTCCTCTTCTTCGCCAGCTTGGTTTTGCCCACTGCTGGGCATGTTACTCTCCTAATATTTTCCATACTGCTTGGAGTTCCGTTTTCTGCGTCCAAAATGTTCTGGCACAATTCTTGATTCGGTTCATTTGCATGGTGGTCTGCCTATAATCTCGTTGTTCAAAAACCTTTATTTACCTAACCGTTTTGTGTATCGTATTTGGATTCATTTGATTACTTGAAATGGTTAATCTTCCTTGATTATTCTTTGAGCATAGACGTTCACCTAAAACTGTCGCTAGAACCCACGTGACGGACCACATCAAACTATAGAATGTTTTTGGTGGTCATCATTATAGCTATTTGTGTAAAATATAAGGTACTTTAGATTTGAATGTACCTTCAAGTGTAGAAAACTCATGATTTGGCTGAGGATCATCGTCAGATTATCACATTAGCTATTTTTATTAAAATATAACCATTTTTAGCCGCAACGATTATGCTCAATTTGACATAAATTAAGTATTGCATATTTCTTTTTATTATTTTTGTTGTTACCTGTGTAGGATTTGTATTAAAGTCGGTAGAAGAGGGTTAATATCGGTGGTACCGATTATTGAGTTGATTCCCCGAGAACTGCATACGAATGTCATCACTATTCTTCTGTTTTTATCGGTCTACTTTGCTTTGACGAGTAATATATTTTAATACTTGGAATTTTGATGCGGCCGTGCATTGCTAAATAAAGTAGAATAAGCTGTTTTGCCTAACAAATAGGTAAGTCGTGATTTAAAACATGATATTTTTGAATACTTTTACGTCACCGAAAAAATGTATGTGAACACCTTGAAATTGAAAAAGGCTCATTTTTTACCGAAAGCATCAAACGCCTAATTATAATATCCCAACCTTTGGCAATCAATATCACCTATTTATAAATATGAAGACATATAATGAGCGGTCCGTACAAACGATTGTGGCGCATTAATCTTGCGCGTGATTGACATTAGTGTGAACTTTATAGATCTTTGGTAATTGTACACACTAGAGAAAAAAACGCAGCGTTTCGTATATGCTATAGAAGGTTTGGTTAGATGAATCCGATGAATCGCTGCCATACTGAAAAAGCCTCGTTACAAACTTACTTAGTTTCACTTTCAGTTATCAAAATTCACCAAATATGGGAAGACAAAAGAAGCTCTATTTTTTCTTGTAATAATGATGCTAGTAATGCGAATTCTGCTACACAAACAAATTCAAACGTGCGGTTGACATATGACACATTAACAAATCGAGTAGTAGAAAATGTGATATGAGTTGTAAGATTTGTCGTTGCAGACTTTCGAACGCGGAATTGGTTTACATATTTTCAGATACTGAGTTTCTGTGATGTAATTCCTGTGAGAAACGTTATGTGGGTGACATGGTTGAAAAGTACCTGCTAAAGCAATCGCTTAAGTCAAACTGAACAATCCCGCTTTAATGTCTAGCGGCTTATAATAAAATCTTAGTGCTCAACTACATCTAAACAAAATCCTAATTACTCATTGTTCAATTCTAAAATATGATTTATTGAACAACATTAATCGCAGGTATGTGAAATTACTGTACAGGCAGATTAACTTCCATACTGACGAGATAATTATCAAGAAAGTTAATAAAAGTGATATCCTTTTCCTTTTACTGCTTCTGAGAAGAAAATAGCTGAGTTTATTTCAAGCGATAATAATTGCAATTATTACGAAAGCTATAAAGAAAGACAAAAGAAGTCTATTTCCTATAAAACATCGATTGCATTTTCAAAGTTTAATAGCTTTCTTCGAAGCGGTTTCGGAGCATAGTGTGTTTCTAAGCGCGTTTTTAGGAGATATACGCTTGACCTTCTTGACCTGTAGTTTGTAAAAAGCGTATCTCTTAAGCTTAATCAAACTATATTCAAGTAATGATACCATCTATCATGTATGATGATTGCTAAATAAGACGTCCATAGGTCCGATAGACAACTTTCTTTTAGGTACCTATGATATGTTGTCGGTTTTTTCAAAAGGGCTCCTCGTTGGTTCAATGAATGTAGCTTAATTTTTCCAGTACAAGAATGTGTTAATTGACCAATAATCAGACAATTTGGTCCACCTTTTCATATAGTCAAATAAACCTTAAATTACATACACTAATAGGGTGAAATTTGAATGGTGACTGATAGCGTAAGCTTCGAACCAGCTGGTGATAATCCCTATTTCCCCTAGAAATATAGGACGAAACATGAAATTAAGACCAGGGTCTCCTGATCCGAAATTTCGTATGAGACGTCCAATTTATTAAGAATATTTCTACCTATATTTTTTAGGGAATGTTGTTTCTTATCATCAGCCAAACCTGCATTTTTACATTATACATTTAACATGTAGTTATAAGTTTGTTCAAAATCTAACATTTACAAAGCTCAAAAACTTTATTTCCCATCAACCTTTTCATCAAACTATTAATTACCGAAAGATTTATACGGATATTCCTTCTCAGGAATTTCCTCTCGAACGTACGGATAGGCCTCGAATCTGCGACTATTATAGATCAATCAGTCGTTGACTAATCTATAGGCACCATTGAACTGTCCGGTGATATTTCTACTTAGCGCTGCTCTCAACGGTAACGCAGACCACCCATTCGCTGAGAGAATACTCTTATTATACATGGACGATAAAGTGAGACTAATATGGATAAGCTTAGATAAATGTAGAGGTCAATTCGAGAAATAAATTCTATTAACTTACCCTGAATTAGTGCTGTCACTTACTGTCAAATTATTTTAGAAGAGGATATCTATGTCTTGTCATGTTGAAATATAACAACTGCTTTTTCGCAATTTCTAGTTAATTTAGTCACCATTGTTTTCACCGTTGCCTCATCTTGACAGATAAGGCGCATTTTACGTCCAATTAGAAGACAATTTTAGTCGTGATCATCTCCTGTCTCTTCCTAAAGCTGTTTGACAGAAAGTGACAACGCTAATATTTAATGTTCTACTGATGTTAGTGAGTAAATAGGTAAATAGTTTAATATAATAGATTAGAGCTGAAATAGATACCCAGTTATTCAAGTAAGTAAATTTTTATTCCTGTTATTGTCAGAGCTTCAATATAATTTTACAGTTATTTACTTACAGATATTGAGGTTCAAACAGTCAATCGAACCTTCTTTTTCTACTTTTATGCCATTTAAATTTGTTGATAAACTATTTATTCTGTTATAATTTACAAGGATTCAATAAGAACCATAAACAGGGAGTAACCACGAACCAGGGTCAGGGACCTTTTGTTTACACAAACGAAGGTTTACTCAGAATATTTTATAGTGTTTTTAGATACTTCACAAAGAGAATTTACTTATAAACTACAACATAATCTGAAAAAGAACTTTAAAATATTCTTTGCTCTTTCTTTTTTGGCGTATCCACATAAGCCTGACAATAAATCTCGTGTATATCATTGAAATTGGATTAAACGATTGTTTTTTTTTTCGTCATTGTTTCGCGGCCCATTGTTTGTCTGTTCGTCTCTGTGCTAATAAGCCTAATGCGATTCAATATTTCATTTAGATAAACAGAGGTAGCTGAACTAGAATGTAAAAGAGCCATTTCTATTTCTTATACATTGATCGCCGTGTGGTACTGGCATACAACCACAATACAACATAAATATATTATAGCATCTACCCAATTCTATCCAAGGATGTCGTAAAACCGAGGATATTCATACATCTAGGATTATTTTTTTCTTCTTCGAGTGGGACACGAAGACGTCCTGCAAATGAGCAGTAACATTCTCTGTGAATTAAACATCTTGCACTGCGCTAGCCAATCCACCTACCAAGTGCGGTAAGTATGGCAATACTCCCTGAAAGGGGACGGCCTATATCGAGCAGCCCACTGTTGTGTCTGTAGTAGTAGAATCGTGATTACTTCTTCTCTAAAGCATAACGAATCTGTGAATGAGACGATGATTTGATTAAATAATTAAGGATAGCAAATCAGGACTGACCAACGTGCCTTCCGAAGCACAGAATCTTCTTTCTAATGAATCTGGTTTTTTTTGCAGTCAATTGCTTGTGTATTTGTTTGTATCTGTGCTAATAAGCCTAATGCGATTCAATATTTCATTTAGATAAACAGAGGTAGCTGAACTAGAATGTAAAAGAGCCATTTCTTTTTCTTATACATTGATCGCCGAGAGTTGCCAGCTTAGAATAGAATCTTAGGTAGAATTGGGCTACCCATGGGTAATAACTGACTCAGAGATTTTCATACATACTGGAAATGGGCTGCAGCGTTCTCTGTGTCATATCAATTAAATGGTGAAAGATGTACTGTGCTCGCAAATCCGCCTACCAAGTGCGGTAAGTATGGCAATACTCCCTGAAAGTGGATGGCCTATATCAAGAAGCAGATTGTTGTATCAGTAGTAGTAGATTATGTGTACTTTTTATCTTGTGTACTTTCTACCGCAAGACTACAAAGAAGAGGCGCCGTGTCACCAGCCTGATTATTACCTAGTGTTGAACCAAAAACAGATGTGATGTTGTCGTGAAGCCAAAAATAGCCATATATACCAACTTATCGCTCAAAACCGTGGAAAAAGATGACATTTTGTTGAATTCTTCACTCTCAAACACCAGTCAGGTGCCCGTGCCCAAACAGCGCGGAAGAAAATTTATAATTTAAAAAGTTTTTGCCAAATTGACCTCATATCGAAGTCTTTACGCGCATTAAAAAGCTGCTCTTTCAACACAGTATAAATTGTGCGAAATTGGTCTGAACCCATAAATTCGACTATTAAACTCGTATCGACCCATCAGCCGGTGATTGTAGGAATTATAATAGCGGCAGCGATTCAGCTGGGTGTAACTCAGAAACGTGATATTCTAAGGTAAGTAGTAAGCGCGTAAATGTACCTCTAGATAGATTACACAATGACTAAAATTCCAGCAGCTTTAATATTAACACAATAATCAGCAAGTTATTGGTTATTGGTTTTGCCGTTTTTTGGGGCTGAACACTAAACCTTTCATCCTTACCTTACTTTCCTTTACAGCCACAACAGCCATAAAGAAAAAAAGCATTCTGTACGTTGAACAATTTCGAAGAAAATCACATACCGATTAAGCAATATTCTGGAATATACTTAAAAAATATACCAAGAAAGTCATATCTTTCGAGCAGAAAAAGATGGATCTCTTGAGAAACATGAAACAGAGTTTAAAATGAAAACGAGTGGTTCCAGTTTTATAGCGTTCATTGCAAATGCGACAAATATCTTGAACTGCGCTCCCAATCTGCCTGTCAAGAGTGGTGACTATGGCAAAACTCACCGATAAGAGAGACCCATGTCCAGCAGTAGGTAGACTGTTGTGTCTTTTATGGTTATGGCTTTTTCCAAGTTATCATCTTTCACCACCAAGCCACAACGAGTTATAAATTTCGGTGTAAGAAGGGGTTCGGCCGTTTTATACTCTCATTACCGCGGGATCTGTAATTTGCGCGCCCCGACGCGGGTTCGATTCCCGGCGAGTGTTATGGACCAGTTATGACGCCCGTTAACGACCAGCAAAAATATCTATAATCCACACTCGTAACAGTTTCCATTAGATTAGTTTCTGATAGATTTCTGATGTAGAGTTAGGAGTTATGATTACGAAATAGATTCGGTATCACACTTACGTGTTAGGAAAATAAAATATCTTTCAAGATTTTGTCTGAATAGTGTTCGTAAAATAGTAAAACTGAGAAAGATCTGAAAATTGCCAATGTGTTTTATGTTTAACTAGCGACCCGTAAGCAGTTTCGCACCCGCGGAAAAAATACATTTTTCTGGGATCTAGACACACGGCAGTGTGTCCGCCAAGTTCGAGCAAAAAAAGCGACACACCGGCCGTGGGTTATATTACACGAACCATTTCGGGCCAAGTTCGACCCACCTATAACTCAAAATCTATTTTATCTACGCATATGAAATTTCTAGTATCTGTCGAGATCTACTTACTTATCTAAAATACAAAATTTCATTAATGTACCTATTGTAGGTCTTGAGATATTGACGTCAGAAAATCGCTATTTTTACTATACACTCACTGACTGACTGACTGACTCACTCATCAAAAACCTAGACCACTTCCAATGGTCGTATTGACTTGAAATTTGGCATGGAGGTAGGTCTTTAGGTCAAGGTAAAGGAAAAAATCTGAAAATGGCCAAGTGTGAGTCGGTTTTAAAAATAATGAAGGTGTAAATTCATACCCCTAAGGAACTAAAACAAAAAAATTATCTATATCTTCCAATCGTCGTACCGACCTAAAATTCGTTACGAAGGTTTGTATTTAGTCAAAGTAAAGTATAAATGAGATATTTCCTTACCTAACTTAATCATAAGAAAAAAAGAAAATAAACCTTACAAAAATAAATGAAATCCCACCCAAAACATAAATGTGAAAGGCTGCCAAGTTCGATAATATTGGAATGCTTCGCCTGATTTTCCGCAGTTTGGAAAGTAGATTCTTATTTCCAAACTGCGAAAAATCAAGTGTGCATTCCTGTAACTATTTTTAACTGAGGTCTGTGTATGGAACTTGGTACTTATTTTAGATCTCACTTCTTTTATAGGCGAAGCATTCCAATATTATCGAACTTGGCAGCCTTTCACATTTATGTTTTGGGTGGGATAAATTATACATTAAGCTTTTGCAGACAGAAATAGCAATAGTGCCTATATTACCTAAACTATGTGCCTATTCTTTCTCAATATCTTCTCTCTATCTTCACCCATGAGGCGTGAGATAAAAGACGTAAGATAAAATCTGTCAGACAAGTGATCGTCGCGGCTGTCATCAACGCGACGCGCCATCTATTCTATTTCATACATTTTATATGGCAACGGTTACAAACTTCACGATGTCTCACGTTTCACGTCTCATGTCGTACGTTTTATGAGGAGATAGGCCATCACAACTTAAAAAAAAAAACAGTGATACAGATTTAATCTCTTTCCCAAAGAACAAAAACTGAACTACCGTATCAAACATGGCCGATTACCGCGCGAAGTGTTTGTGGTGTTTATGGTCAATTGATTTGGCACTAAACTGAAGCGGTTTATTTGTAAATGCCGGCAATTTGGATCAATAACGGCTATCATGTGTGGCCATTACACATTCGGTCCAAGTCATAAGAAATATACCTAGGTACGGGGTAGGTATATAAATATAAACTTTGCAGGCGTGCTCGGACCATGAAACTGAATAACTTTCCCCATGGAACATATTATGGAGGTAAGCGAAACTTATTTTGCCTTCTCAGACAAATTCAGTAGGTACTCTGAACTTAAATTTTGTATAGGAGTTCAGAATGTTTATCTCACCTTCCATCATTAGCTCCATAGTAAAAATTGTTCAATTGCATGGTCTATCTTGCGTGCAAAGTTTTTGTTACATCGTCCTTTATACCATGTATTGTTTTAAAATAATATGAAAAAGCCTTAATAAAATTAAACACCTTCCGCGATGAACATCCCTATGAGTATAAATATGACGAAAATGTGTAAGTCAATTTGATAGAATGTTTTGGTGATTCATACGACTGCCCATCCAAACAAGAGTGTTATGGTACCCTTATTTTCCAGGCGTCGCGACAACGACGCGCGTCAACGACGCCGTCAAATTTTGATAGCGTCGTTGTCGCTGCGGTCTTGTAGAAAAACCCGACCGCATCCCATACCAAACCCGGCGCACCGCAACAACGCCGACGCTCGGTCTTTCTGGTTCTCCATACAAACCAGTCATTTCAACGACGCGCGTCGTTGTCGCTGTCGCTTGGTTTTTAAGCCTACCATAATATTTTTTAATTTCATAATATATCACCTTATCCAACTTAAGAGCGAGCTCTTCCGGCTGGGTAGTCAATTATTGTATCATAGTCTGGTCACTATGAAAATATGTTTGATGTTTTAATACAATCTAAAATTTTGCGACCGAGAATCTTTACTTAAAGGAAATCTAACCCAGTAATTAAGCTAAACCAGCTTTACGCTTAACTCCCTCCCATACCTACGCGCTTTTTTCTATCGAGAATTAATAAGTTTCTAACTTAGACCATACCACATTCACTTTTCTTGCCAATATACTTTTGAATGAAGTTTTAACATTTTATTTTACGCCTATAGCCGTGTATAATCTAAAGATTTATATTTATTCAAATTTGTTTTAAACTAATTGTTATAGCAATTCGCGGATCATCTAAAAATTAGTTTGAATTTCTACTGTTCACTGGGAATCGAATTAACGATCTACCTGTCAATTTGTTTTTTATAAAATAGGTTAACCCTTAGGGTATTAAGCAAACTATAGAAACTAGAACTATACGGGGTGTTAGGGACGGTGTAACGAAAACTTTGCAGGCGTGCTCAGACCACGAAAATGAACAACTTTTACTATGGAGCCAATGTTGGGAAACGAAAAAAAAATTCCGACCTCCCGTACCAAGTCAGTCAGCTGATCGCGAATTTTGTATGGGAGGTCGGAAATTTTTTTTCGTTTCCCACCATTGGCTCCATAGTAAAAGTTGTTAAGTTTGATGGTCTGATCATGCCTGCAAAGTTTTCGGTACACCGTCCCTAACACCCTGTATAGGTACGCTTATTAACCGTGCGTCGCGACAACGACGCGTGAAAACGACGCCGTCAAAATTTGACGGCGCCAATGTCGCTGCGGTCTTGTAGAAAAACCCGACCGCATCCCATACAAACCTTGAGCTTCTCAGCGCGCTGTCAACGTGACGGCGACACGACGGCGTCGTTGACGCTGACGCCCGGTCTTTCTGGTATCCCCATACAAACCAGTCATTTGACAGCGACAACGACGCCGCCGCGACGCTGCGACGTTTGGTTTTTAAGGGTATCTTAAAAATCACGCTACACGAATGACATTTGCTGTGCAGGTAGAGCATAAAGACAAGTACGTGTATCATCATTTATACCTATCCATGCGGTTTGCGTTGATCTAGTTTTGTATAGAAAAATGTTTACTTTCTTAATAATTTCTTGCAGTGTATTGTACTGTAAAGCCATAAAACTAAACCTTGTAACACAAGACACATAAGTTTCTAATTTTTACAATCACCAATAGACATATCATTTGATACGGTATGTGAACTGACCTTTAGCATCGGACTTTCACCTTAAATTACCATAATCGAATACAATCTTCGTTAAATCGATTACGCGAACATCGATATATCACTGTTCCACTAATATTTCGATCAGTTACATATTGACACAGCATAAGAATGACTTCGCTTGCATTCAGCAGTGTGGAAACTTTTTTACAAACGCTCGAAACAGACGCGCGACGGTTAATCACCCGAGCGAAATGTTCCTCAATAGTTCGTGGGAAGTGAATAAGTCGATTTCCCATAGTAATAAGTAGCCTTTATTACTAACAGGTATAATGCAGTTTTAAAATGGTAAACTATTTTTTAAAGATAAATCTGTTTATATTATTATAATAATCGAAAGTGACAATCCTTGCGTTTCAACAGAAACAGTTGTAACAGTTTTCTTACTGTTACAACTTTATACTGTGTTATTTATATGAATTCCGATCTCGGTGAAATGAAATCGAAACACGAAAGACAAATTATAGTGTCTATATTTTAGTGCGTTTTGGGTGATACATACACAAATCACACTTTTATCCCTTGCGGGGTAGGCAGAAAAGGCTGTAAAAAACGTCATTCAGAAGAGAGTGGCAGATTGTCAGCCTGTCGCCTAAAATTGCAATACACATCAACTCTCAAATTCCTGTCAGTTCTTATGACATCAACGGGAAATCTCCGTGCTTTGGATGGGCACGTTAAGCCGTCGGTCCCGGTTGCTGTCTATGTTGGCGGTCGTTACACAACAATATCAGAGTCGTGCTACTTGCAGTTGCAGTAGGCGGTTGAAAAACTCTGACAACAGGGTTCATCGGGTCGTTGAACGACTTGGTGTCCCCACACTAAGAGAGACAGAACGGGAAAGATATGGGATGATGGTATTCTAAGCCAGCATCACACGGCAGTTGTTTAGTATGGTCGAAATGCACCCTATCATTATTCAGAGAACTGTCCTTTATTTACACCCCGTATACTCGTACTGAGCGGTATCGAATTCGTATGTATGTACTAAAAAACTTCCAGTACAGAAGGTTTTTTTCATTTCTACAAAATTATAATCAGCTGACTGCATTTACTAAGGGAAGTCCAACGTCTTCAATTAGAAGTGGTCGCCGTGGTCGAAATCGGCCAGAGAGATCATCATCATAATCATTCTTTTCTTATGTGATGTTCTTCAGTTTCATGATCTGAATGCACCAGTATTCGAAGAGCTGTCCCTTACACCCTGTATATTTCACAATTCGAACGCATTCGTTCGAAATGACCTTACAACATAACATACACACGGTCAAGATCACTATATAAATCATTGCCAACTGCATCTATCAATCAATAGAATCAATCGATTGAACTGAATCGATAAATCTCTCGATTAGAACGATTCGATTCGGCGCGAAACAATCAATGTTCTTGAATGAATGATTTGATCGATATTGGTTATTGGATATTGATTTAGGCCATGTAGAACTGATCTGCATTACATTGGAAGTCGTGTATTTAATAGTATTTTTATAAAATTGATTTTACAGGTTATACCACACCATAGATACACGTCTCGTATTAGAGATCGGAGTTACGAAATTTCAGACTGTTGAAAATATTACATCAAACTGCGTTAATTGTCATTATCACACAAATCGGAAATTCGGCAACGCCAGCAAAATTATGTTTAGGTAGATTTAATTTTGTATCCTAATGCATTTAATAGTCTTGGACGATGTGAGTTACAGAATTCATAATTTAATGCAAGATGTATTAGACATGCCAGATAGGACATACCGTGTGGTGCCAACTTAGAATAGCATCACCCCATATCTTACAAATGGGTGTCGTAAGAAGCGACTAGGTATGGTATTTAAGAGTCGATATGTATTGAATTTTAAACGACAGGATGAAACCTCGTCATTATGGTGATACACAGTCTACTCTCAAACTATTGTCATGCGTTGCCTACATAGCCGTTTTAAAGGTCGTTTACGCTCTGCCTACCCCACACGGGACACAATGATGAACTGCAACAAATATGACGAAAGAGAACAACCAGAGTCTTATAAAAACGGTAATGCGATACACAGTCTACTCTCAAACTTTTGTCAGGCGTCGTGTAAATGGCCGTTTTTAAAGGTCGTTTACGCTCTGCCTTCCCCGCACGGGATACAATGATGAACTGCAACAAATATGACGAAAGAGAACAACAGGGTCTTATAAAAACGGTAATGTGGTGCAGCGCATTGTCTACGGCGCCCACGCCGGCTCCAGATAAATTATTAATAGTGAATTTGTAATAACAAGTAGAGTAGGGAATACAGATGGGTCAAGTAAAACAATGATTTGGTAGTTACCTACTATAATTTGCGAAAAAGAAACGAATACACAAGAATCTTAAAATCCAGTGTTACTATAATTTGGATTTTAGGATCTTGACAATTGATCTTTTTGACAAGAGAAACTGTGATTGGCCACATCATCTTGAATTTGCTACTTTTGACGTCCAACCTAGAAGTTTTGTTTAAGGTTCGAAGCTCTCCAAAATTCAGTCGTTCGTATAAATTTGACAACACCCACGAGAAATATTGGATGATATATTTAAAAAATCCAAAATTTAATACGTAGCTGGTGTGTTTAAAGATTTGTTCGACTATGTGTGATAAGTCCTTAATCTGTTGCGTAGCTCTAGCTTCCATACTGTCTCTTCATCGAATAGAGTTGAAATGTATTCACGTCTACAAATCCATAACGAATTAAAAGTTTTCAAGAATCTCATTCTCCTTTTCATGTGGGACACCGTGTCGTCCAAAGACGCTATAAATTCTGGTATCAGAGTTTTTCAACCACCTACTACAAGTAGCAGGCATCTGATTTGGTTGTTTATTTATCTTATTATATATTTTTACCATTTGCTTATGTCTTAAACTAATTGTATATCTATAACTGTTTGAGCACTCGCGATTACTTTCACACCATACCATAATGGTTACGTTACCGGGATTTTTAACGTAAATAAGCGATTTACCTTGAACCCAAAGTTTCAACTGAATTGCAACAGTTATGCTATCGCCTAGCAGGCAGCTTATTTACCTAAGAAACTATCGCGATAAAATCCGGTAAATAATCATTATGCGTGTTATCTCTTCTACACAACCTACTCTATGACCGCGTCTAGTACAACGAATTCGGTAAGCAGCCGCGCAGTTAGTCATCGTGCGACAATAGCGAACCGTATTGCATACATTACGCTGAACTGTATCGCATACATTACAGCTACAAGGTATACCTTGCTTGATATAACCGAGGTATCGACTGCCTGACTGATTCGATTTGCATAATTTGGAGCTGTTTGTCCACTTAATAGAGAATTGACTGCATCAATGCAGCTTTATGTCGCCACGGGAGAACTCCTGAACCTCTAAAACGCTTATTTTCGACAGCTTTCCGCCGGCTTGTTTTGTATGGAAATCTCGCTTTTCGTTCCGGTTTCATCCCAAGACCTGGGCCCCAAGTCTGCTAATTTTTAGCCATTGTAATGCCAGCGACACTCAACTGTCATTCTACTGCCACTGTGATTTTCCATACTAAAAACTGTTAGCAGACTACGAAATGACCGAAACCATCCAACTGAGATGCCATCGAGATCCAACTGAAACGATTTTCATTTAGCGGACTCGGGGCCCTGACGAGATGTCAAATAGAGTTTGACAAGTAATTTCAATAGAAAACATTTGGAGAACATGTAACGTCATCGTATTTTTTATTCCTTGTCTAAAGCAGTTTTCCTGCCAACTTTCTTATTAGTCTGTTGAGTTACTTTCAACCTAACGGTTTTTGGAAAGATAGCCAAGTAGTAGCGGCTAAGAATTCTGCCACCCCTATTCTACTCAGGGTGTTTCTTAAAAGGCGCCGTAGAGTTAATGATCTTGGCTACAATATCTGCCTAGTATGGTCAACCGTATGGTGGCGGTTATACCACCTACGTAACGTCTATGTCTAACGTTTCCGACACTTTCAGTGCACGTGGTCGGGATGCGTTCTACTGAGATGTTGGTCGGTTCATTCTTTCTCCAGATTCTGTTTATGTTGCCGTGTGGTGCCGGCAGAGTAGAATAGCACCACCCTCTTTCTTCCCGGGGGGGTCGTAAGAGGCGACCGAAGAATAAACCCGAACCAAACAGCCAGGGCCAACCGTATGGTGGCGGTTAATCCACCACAAAAGCATTCCCAAAGAGGGTTGACGTCTGGTAGGCGGCCGGTCGTAAAATTCAGCCAAATCCTTTTGCAACACGATTTTGTGTTTAACGAAGCGTGTTGCGCCGACCCCAAGTAATTGGGATAAAGGCAGGAAGATGATTCAGTTTATGTTGCGACTCTTAGTGGTGGACACGTGGCTTAAAGATTATCATAATTCGACACGAATAATGCGTCGGCATTGTTTCGGCCGGTGATTTAAATAAGGTTACACCTAACTATTAAAGTCAGATCCGTCTCATTAAAAATTGAACTGCTTGTCATTTGTTTTCAATAACTAGACACAATGATGCTGGATTATTTTAAAGTTTTTCTTTTACATTAATATTCTTATTTTTCATCGGGTGGTATACCATGTCTTCTAAAGATCCGATGTACTCTGTTGTCAGAGTTTTTCAACCACCTACTACAACTAGCAGATTTCTGTTATGGATGTGTACCGACCGCCGTCTAAGTAATTATAGACAGTAACCGAAACCGATGGCTTAAGGTGCCCTCCGTAGTACATATTAATCTAAATTCCTATATTTTGTAGACATGTAACTATATCGTCGTAAACTTATTAGTGTAAGGAAAGTAAGCTGCAATTGTTCCTGCATAACTCATTTTATAAGCCTAAATATTTTAACGACTAACATAGATACTTCATTTTAAAGTACCTATAACACAACCAAAGCTGTTGACAACAGTTCTTAACAAAATTTAGAGCCCAAAACTCCAGATTTTATCTCCCGAAAGGTAATAAATTTAGATGTTTTCTTCTAATACCGTTTTCGAAATTCCTACTGTATTTATGGGGTTGGCTACTAACAAATCATAGTTGCATTCATTTTGTGTTTTTTTTGTTGTGTTGTATTGGAAACCGACGATGTGTTAAGATTTATTTCAATGTGAATGCAGTAGATCGATATGCACATAAACCGCTAGAAGTGTTTGGTATTTTATGTAGAGGTGATGAAGAAAGGCACAAGAGTGGTATTGAAATTTACAAAGTTTTCGTAATGCAAAATATTCCTTCCCTTACATTCAAATTAAAACTAGATTTTGAGGATTAGATAAAAAAAAAACGATTGTTTAGGACCTAATAATTAAGAGGACGGTTAACATCTGAAGTTTGACAAACAATTAAGTTAAGTATTGTCAGTAAAAGCTACTAACATGATCTGGAAAACAAAAAAAAGGTAGGTAATTAATAAAAGAAGAAATATCTACAATTACTTATTGCTATTTCTGTAGGTACCTATTTGGTTTTTAATATGATATCCATTTACAAAACGTACTCAAATAGTCGCTTCTAGCCAATAAAATCTCTGTGTTAAAACTTAATAAATGTCAAAATATTTTAACCTCCACCATTACGGGTTAACTAGGGTGCGAGCATTTTGTAGGGCATTTACTTTTTAATTTTATTTATGAAGCGTGATGTTTCTACTAAAACCAGATGAATACCTTTCAATAAGCTTTGACAAACTTATAAATGCACCCGTAAAATCTGAATCCCCTTCAAACTTTTATGAACAAATGTTTTGTAAGATGCAAATATAAGTTTGTCAATAGATTTCAAAGTGGCAATAAATAAAGTATAGAGAGCGGATTTTGTAACAATGTACACTCGTTTAAAAAGTCGTTTTGTGAAGCTTTGGGGCGCGACAAGGCCTTTGAAGAATTAGTTCTGGTTACTAAATAAGAATCTAACAGTGAGTCGGAGATAATCTTTTGACTATGCGAATGCCATTAAACGAAGAGAAAAAAGGTTATGAGACATTTCAAATTTTAACCAAGAAAATACATCGTTTTTAATGAAAGTAACATATTCTGTTAATAATTAACCTAAGAAATCAATCTAGTACAAAAATAAAACGACAATTTGTAGCACCTAAAAGTTTTTTATTTTTTTTCATTCATGTATTTTTATAATACCATCATCTTGTACAAATATATGTTTGTGAAAAAAAGGCAGACGATTTAACTGTGGGACATGTAGACGATTGGCAACCATAGTGTTAGCATGCACAAAGAACGCCTGCCTATCCCCAGGACGGAATTATCTCAAGTCGGTTCTTATCTACACTACATTACATCTTCATATAGGTTCTTATACTAAGTGGCCTTATTCTATACACTCGCCACATGAAAAAGCTAGCATTACATCTAATTCAGTTCCAGCTTGCTCCAGATTGATGAAATAACATGGACAACTCGTCACTTCGTATCAAAACAGATCATAAAGCTAGATAATAGCTTGGGAGCGAGCTTCGTGTGGGCGTGGTACCTAACTCAGCCGTGCTGTATATGAAACTGACTCGTACTCTCACTAGCGCAGAGTACTAATATCGAGACAAATATAAAGAAGGATACGGCATTTTTTTCTAATAAACATACATAAATCACATCGTTACATCAGCCCGTAATGTCGATAGTGCCGCGATGACAATGTCACTTCCTTAGATAACGTCAAATTTTGTATGGAATGACATTGCCACTGCAGCACTATTTAAGCAAATGGACTTTAGTAGTCTACTGTAGTGTAAAGTACTCCATAAGGCATGATCCCTCGTTTTACCTCTATTGAATTTAAGTCATAAGAACAAACATAGGTGCAAGAACAAAAAAATTACACAAGTGGATCTAGAATCGACAAATTTTGTTCTCAATTCTACCACTTTTCATATTTTTTATACTGAAGCATCCAACTATAAGTAACAAACATATTTTGCAATAAGAAATCGGAAGGAAAATATATTTTATGCCCAGTGTATTTTTAAACTTATAATATTTTTTTTTAAGGTAACGCAGCAAAGACACCTCGTCACTTGGTATCAAAACAGATCATAAAGCTAGATAATAGCTTGGGAGCGAGCTTCGCGTGGGCGTTATACTTAACTCAGCCGTGCTGTATATGAAACTGACTCGTACTCTCACTAGCGCAGAGAACTAATATAAGCAGGATACGGCATTTTTTCTAATAAACATACCTATCACATCATTACACCATCCTGTAGTACTGTAGTCCACTGGACATAGCTTCTTATGGCCGCATCAGCGCCGACTTGATCTGGAGTAGCAGTGGTCGCCATGGATAAAATCCACCGGAGAGATCATCATAAAAAAATAGAGAGTTTACAGAAGGTTCACTCGGTCCTATTTCAGATTCTTGTGATTGGCACTTGTTACATAGTCAAGGTCGCTACTGGCCAGAATCTCAAAGTAAAAAAATATCAAACATCAAAGTCTGATAAAGAACGTCATATTATGATTCCGAGCCAATTTTAAAACCAATAAATATGACGTTCGTGTCAACCACTTTCTTAGTTACCTTGACTTCCCCTGAGATTCCGGTTATTTCCAGTTAAAGACAGAAAGCGTCAACATTGTCGCTAGATCTGTATAGGCGCCCCAAGCGCACGATTTTTAGATTTTTCATATAGGTTCTACCGGCCACCCCATTTTATTTAAACATATACCTATATATATAAAAACTTATTTCTTTTTAACAAGTGGATCAAGAATCAACAATCATTGTGCTAGCTCTTTTCATATTTTGTTTATCCTGAAACATCCAACTAGGTATAACAAACATCCGATCCAAACTGAAACATCTAATTTATCAATAAATATGAAAATTATATTCTTGCTACTTTGTTGAACATATGTTCGATATGTATTTTTACCTTTTATGAATGTTAAATGTAAAGAAATAGAGAATTTGCATGGTTCTAAATTATGAGGTAACCAAAATAAAAAAAAATATACAAGAACTACTTTAAGCCCAGGTTTTTTATATATTTTTAACACTAACGCAGCATAGTGATTATTTAATAACTCGTGTTTCATATTTTTCACACAGCTGTAAACATAAAATTATTTCAGGTCTAAAATTGAACTGCTATATATTTTACGTCCACCTGGTCGTTATCAGAATTTACTGCTATTTTGCAACGAAACGTAACAAACTATTAAGTTTTTGAAACTTGTAGGAAGTGTATGTGTTAAAATTATGTATTTTTGAAGTAATTGTTAAATACAGCGAAAAGTTTGATTCACAGTTTTTGAAGTTTGATACAAATATTATTATTTTCATTTATAAAACTTCTGACAAATATCGCAATGAATTCAACTTCAAGTCCAGTTCTGAACCTGCGACATCTCTTGATCAACACCAGCAACTGTGTTTGTTTGGCGGCATTCATAACTGGTATCATCTGCTGGATAATCGTGGAAAAATTTCGGACATTCAGAAACTATGTACTTCTAAATCTAACCCTAATTTATTCTATTCTGTATTTACCTATAATACATTTTAATATTATACCGTTATATTACGTTGTCTATCAAACGAAAGACTTATGCGTGACGGCTATGTTCCTATGGTCCTTATTACTGTGTCTTAGTTTTTACTCACAAATTGCAAAATCGTTCCAACATAGCTTTAGCATTTTACAATTGAATGTTTTTGTTTGGAGTATAACAATTGCTATGACTATACTAAAATATATTATTTTATTTTCTGTTGAAAGATCGTATAGGGTTTGGACAGTATTTTTGATAAAATTTATATTCGCTTATTCTGTTTTACTAATCAATTTATTTATTTATATAGGTATGTCGGCTTTAGTAATGTTAAAATCAAAACAGAGTAAGGTTCGACCACTGTTTATGTTGTTAATAGTTTTAATTTTATCTGAAATTTGTTTCTTAGCAAATGTATACAATATTTACTATAATTGGAGAAATATGTCAGAAACACATTACGAAGAAACTGAAGAATATTATTTCATTCTATTTTCAATTATATGTTTTACAATCACTTTACTAACGAATATTCTTGTAAGTATTTTCTTTTTAAGATCGATTGTGAAGAAAATTATTGAATTTTATAAAACAAGACACCAAATAGATAACTTTTGTTTAACACTAAAATGTTAGATTGTAACACTTCGTCTAAAGTAACGTATATTAAAAATATTTCAACTCATGCTTGCTTGTAATCACTTTACCTTGTATATGATTTATTTTTATTTTGTCCAATAAAACTACTTGTTACTTTGATTATATATATCATTTTCACGGAGGCTGCTAGTAAGTGTTCAAAATTTTATTATAGTTTTAATCAAAATGAGAGATTTTATTTAAAGTTATTTATTGTAATGCACAAGATTTTCTATTAGTGTCCAGGATATTTTAAAATGTAAAATATTTTTCTGATTCTGTTTCGTATTGTAAATTTCATACATCCTAGTCCCAACCTTGGCCCAACATGATTTATTCACTTTAACACGATTAGCATAAGTTCAGCTTTCGGTGACTAATGCTTCTGTAACGTATAATATTTGGTAAGGTTTGTTATGGTTTATTTCTCACCAATAGCACAAACTAGACACACTCATATAATTTTTATGAAAGCAAAAAAGTATTATACCAAATTTTTTTTTACTTTAGCTAGGTTTATTCAAATATTATTGAATATTTGAATAAACCTTACGTTACCGTGGAAAATCTTCACATTTCCACCGAGAAGAGTAGGTGGTTGAAAGAGCATTTAATATTATTGAGTCGGCTTATATAGTAATACTCATGTATCTGTTCCTAAGTAATGAATTGAGGTAAGACGTATATCGAAAAGTTAACTTGACCTAAAATAAAATTGGGTTTATCTAAGGCATTTGATATTTTTGACAACACCAGTATAATAAACTAACCCAATTTTAGATCGATTCATTCAATCCAAAGACGATCAAAATACTGAACTACGCATAGTAAAATTTCTGCCAAGTTCGTCATTAAAAGACCATAAAATTGGAAGTAGATTTTTTTAATGATTCATAAAACACAATGTACAAATAACCGTAAAGAAATCAATCAGTGTAAAATCTTTGTAATTAAGATGTTGTATCTACCTATGGTTTTTCTTGCTGGTGGGACCGTGCCTGATAGATTTAATTTTGAAATTTTGGCCGAGACATTAAAAGTACTGATTTTCAGTCATTAATTCCGTCAGTAAGTTCCGTCTTTCATTCATTAAGTCCTAAAAGATGATGAACTCGTAAAACAATATATTGCTCCTACTGTGAAAAACTGATAATCGCCTTTGTAAAATCCATGATTCGATGGCATGAACTCTGACACCAGATGACTCGATAAAAAGGAGACACTTTATTTTGACGACTTGTTGAATTTGCTCCCACTATAGAATGCGCATATACTTAGCTGCATGTATGCTCATTGTTTCGGTCAAGATATTTTATATCAATTTAAACCATTTTCTTAATCACGCAGTTCAGAAAATCTTATGCGAAAGCTCATAGGGTTGTTTACTCGATATCCCCCACAAGAAGACCTCTTATATTTGACGACCTTTTTTAACTTGCTCCCACTACAGACCGCATATAGTTGCAAGCGCCTGCGCATCGTTTTTCAACGTTTTGGTCACACTGAACCGTTTGCAAGAAACAGAAGGTGATAAATTCCGAGGTTTGTACTCCGCCATTGTCAATTTTGTATTGAGGACGGCCTATTGTTGGATGGCACTTCGATTTTGCTCGGATTTGGTTTGAGGCGGTCTAAGTGAAGGGCAAAATATAATGTTAGTATGACAATAGGTAATTAGCTAATATAATGAAAATGAGCCGTTTTTAGCCCAGATGTCTAATCTTGATGCTTTATTTCCTTCATTTTCTGGTGTTGCGAATTTTGTCAGCTATAGCCAGCACATGATAGCCTCTGACAGTCGCAGTTTCATAAAAATCTTTTTGCTGTTAATAAAATAATGGCCGTCAGGGTACTGCACTATCATGCGTCAAATGTAAAGCGCGTGTTTGAGTTGAGGCTAGTGGAAATAGAACTGGGTACCTATTCTCATCAGACTTTCTTCGCTCACTGCGTGTAGTATGTCGTGGATAATTGTTAGTTTTAGGTAAACTACCTATTGTGTCAGCAGTTTCGATTATAGGTATATACGTTTTGCGCCATATGCTCGTGGCTGTTCGCTTCTATACATTGACCGAAATAGCGCTGTGTATACCTACTATAGTCCGACAAATTCGTGCGCAACCTTCCCTAGGGGTGACAGACGTTGGGGAGGGAGATGACAGCGGGTAAGGGGAGGTGTAGAGGGGAAGGGAGAAGCGCGCATCCACGCCGCACGTCATATTAAAATGACGTGCTTCCTCGCCCCCCACCGTCTGTACCCCGCAGGAGGGTCGGGCACGAAGTTTTCGGACTATAATTATGTAGTGTTTGAATTCTAAAACCTTTTGGAGCTATCCCTACACCAACTCACCACCGGCGGCCATTCTAGATCGCATAATCGCCAGTATTCTACATTTTGCACCGAGCACGCCTATGTTCCGCATTTGACTTTACGCGGATCCGCACCGGCCAACAATGCGCCTTCGTTAGCGCATGCGCGGAACATTTTACTATAGTTCTTGCACTCCTGCGCACCTAGGCGTTATCTCCCACCGACTTTTATGACGACATGAATCAATGGTTCAGTCTCGCTCTCATAGTTCTTTATTACAAAGTTACACCTATGTGCCTACACGATATACAGGTAGCCTACCTATATACCGTCCAGCAACAAAGTTGAGAATGGGTTCCAAGTATTGACCTACCTATAACCCTCATAAGGGTCTCAAAACTTTATGCTACACTTTTTCAGGACTGAGCTACTGCTAATGTAACCAACTTTCTATAAGTTTTAAATTACGAACAACGAAAGCAATGTTATCTAGATACTCTATAGTACTTTAGCCCGTAAGTCTATTGAATCTGATACTTTTCGCACCCATCCTTTGGGTCCACAAACAATTTGTGAACGTTTATTGATTCTTATCTGTAGTCTTTGTTGTGGACAGATGTATCCCAACAAAACGATATTGGGTAAAATTTGCGTTGTGTGGCAAAGCATGATGTTTTGATGTTGACATTATTAATCGTAAGGGCGGACTTTGAGTGGTAATAATGGCGAAAGTGGGACAATAGTTTATTTATGGTATTATTTCACTAGAGTTCACAAAATTGCTGATGGGATTTCTAATAGTGGTAGTCCACATCTGTATTATATTCAGAGCTATAAAAGTATTTCTTAAACAGTAGTGCTTGATGTTAAGTATACGTACCTACACTAATATTAACTTTAAATAAATTTCGAGTAAGTAAGACGTCTTACGAGATTGAGAATGAAATACCAAATGTTGTTTAAATATAGTCGAATAATGCAAAAAATGGCAAAGCCTAGTCACAACTTATCATACAGTTACAATGTGATGAGAGACTGATCATAGTCTAGCTCTGATTTACAAGATTCTTTGCTGTCAAATATAACGGCTGAATCAATTTAGTCGCATTCACCAATTTGACACAGTTGTTTTGCTGCACATCAATCTCCGCGTATCTTATCAACCATCTTTCTGCACAACCAATGCAACCGCTATTCCCACAAAAAACCGAATCATAAACATAATTTGTGATAACGATCGTCACCTGGCTAGGAATTTTCACCAAAATACAATAAAATTGTTTCAAAAACAACTCTAAAACAAGTGGCATAGAGTCCATTGTAAGTTGACATGATCTTGGCGAGTGATTTCTTCCTATAGAAACAGTTGCGCAGACGCATAAACAGATGCTTAGTGACAATGGTTTTATTTGGTAGGCGGGGTTGGATGCTACACCGCTTTTTGAAAGAGAATGAGAGGAAGGATTTGTATGGATATTCTTTCATAGAAAATTTGGTTTCGATTTAGTTTCAGACCGAAGTGGAAAAGCGGAGACACAAAATAGAGAAAAGTATATTTTGTATTACAGCTTTAAAACTGAACAGTCAATTGATAAGGTTTTATGGGTTAAAAGTATTGATTCCTACTTCAGTTTAAACGATTTTGAAAAGTGTACACCTGACAAAACTTTTTTAATTATTATAACATAATAATGTAACTCTTAACTGAAATAATATTGAATGTTTATTTAATTACAAAATTTACATAAAAAAAAACAATACACAAATTAAACTTAAAACTACAAATATTAATTACAAATAAAAAATTCCCTCCAGCGCATCTCCGCGCGGCAAAGTGCCCAAAAGGCTGGCAGCATTCCCTCTTTGGATTGCTATACTCAACCTTTGAGCGAGGTAGCTGCCAGACCTGGGATCACCTGACGCCTCACGAAGACGCGCTGAAATTTCCTTATAAAATAATTTCGCCTCTGACCCCCACGGACCCATAGTCTCCACAGCGAAGGGCACAAAAACATATTTATTTAAGAGATCCGCATATTTACGGCGCTTAAGAATCTCAGCCGAAGCTGCCGCAGCCCCGGCGCAACGAGAAGTAGAAGGCAAGTGAGTGGGAGCTAAGGTGTCAACACATGTGGCGTCCCAAACCACGCACTTGCCCAACTTCCACGGAACCATTGACATGCCATCAGGTCGTTTGCCGTCTGCTCGAAACAAACCATTTGGCTCTAAAACCGCTGGTACCTTGGCAGAAACGAGGGCTCTGCGCAAAATGTCGTTCAGACTGGCATGACGTGATTGACGACCAGCACTCCTTTGGCACGACAAGCCGTGGTGTCCAAAATGATTCACTTGGTCCCCACAGACACATTTATGCGGCTCATTTACTTTGACACCTAAACGCAACCCAACAACCAACGACAACGTGCAATTGTCCAACAACGTCCCCAAGTTAGCAGAAGGAAGTGCTTGCAGCCACAACCCAGACTCTTTCTCCGACACAGCCAGCAACCTCGCGCGCTCTACTGAGTTTGAACTATCAGTAATAAGGTTCTTTAAAACTAATTTACAGAGAGGTTCATCCCACTGCCTCTGGGAGTTTACGGAAACTGGCATATCGACACACTTTTCCCGCCAAACCGCCACCGCCTCAGCCAATCCTGTAATCTCCACGGAACCCAAGGAAGGGTTAAGGATTTTACCGCAAAGGAGACTAGCAGAATGAGCCGAAGACAGGAAAGCCGGCAAGGAAATCGATGTCACGCATCTGATGCCTAACCCACCAAAACGCACAGGCAGTGAAGCTTGCATCCAGGCTGTGTCGTCCAAAGCACAATTGAGTATGGCACTTAAGGTTTCCCTGATTGTTCTGTCCATGCCTTGCATCAAATTCTGAAATTTCCAGAATTGTGTACAGCGGAGAACGTACATAAACTTAGGCACGAACAAACAGAACCTTATTATGAATAGTGCCATATGGGAGTTAATCTTGTGCAGACGATCTGAAGAAGCATGAAAGTGTTGAATTTGCTCCTCGATATAGGAGGGCAACGCTTCATCCAAAATGGGTGCACCAAGAAGACGAAGTGACTCATTTGTCAAAATTTTGATATCCGGAGCCAATGAGGTGAAGTTAGCGATAATATCATTCCTGGTAACCGAGTCGACCGTTGGTTGGACCGTTGGACGAAGAGTTCACACTTTGCAAAATTTAACTCCAGGCCAATCGCTGCAAACGCCTCCTTCAAAGTGTTCAAATCCGCTGCAACAGTACTGGCACTACCACCCAAAGTCCCATCATCCAAATACCATAAATTTAGATTGGAGTTTAACGACGAGACTATAGGATGTATCGCCAAACTAAATATAGCAGGGCCAAGGGGGTCACCCTGCTGACAGCCCGAAGCAGAACTTATATAATGGTCCTTGTATAAAAGTTTAGTTGGAGTGCCATAACATTGGTAAAGGTAAGGGTAAATTGCCGGGGTATGTTCCTTAACAACACTCAGAAGAGGATCAACGGTATTGAAAGCGTTCTTGACATCCACTTTCAGCAAAACCTCCCCTCCGTTTTGTTCCAAAAATGCCCTAGTCGCATGAACAGCTGCCTCACAGCCACCCTTAATGCCAAAACCAAGCTGAAATTGAAACTCATTCGGTCATATCCACACTAATATACCAAAATGCTACTGATCCTAACAAATTATACTATTTATGACAAAATGGCGATAGTAATTTATCTTCGGCTACCACAATGCAATGAAAACACTGTTGTTCAAAATATTGACACGTTTTTGTTCAGAGACCCCCCACTTAACATCACATTGTCCATTTAACCTGAATAAGAGGGTACTTTTGAAGTACAAACTTTAAGAGATTTGGAAAAAAGAAGAAGCCGTACTTAAGTTAGGCATTTTAATTTGTAGATGATACCGTGCTTTGGAGGACACGTTAAGGCGTCGGTTCATGACCAAATGGACGGTGGTCATTACGCAGCGGTTGAAAAAACTCTGAAAAAACCAGGGTTTATTGGGTCGTTGGATGACTTGATGCCCCACGGGAAGAAGAAGAACTTGTAGAGGTCTTTGGATGGACAGTACCAAAAATGAATAGTAGCAGAATGACACGTCTGCAATTATGCTTCAATATAGAGTACAATAGATCTACCTACTAAGTACTATGACGTAGTGTATGTTATAAAATAATGAATTTATTTGACGTTTAATCCTTTAAATTTTATTTGACTTGTACTTTGTAGCTTTAATACTTCCGCTCAGATATAGGTACATTTTACGAGTAAAATCGCTATTTCCAACAACTTAAAACGCACCCAAAAATCGAGTACATGCATCGACAGTAACTTTGGTCGTAACAATATTATGAGCGATCATGTCAAATGATTGCATTTACCGATGCAATTGTCAATACTCGAGTACAAAAGTATAAATTGCGAACGAATCCTCGAAGTCATTCGTCAAGGTGCTTAAAGCATTGTGCGCTTTTTTTTTCCTTTAAATGCAATGTGTATTTCTGGATCATCTGTACCGCATTGTGGGTCATAACTTTGTTTCGTTTCTCGGGTTTCAATAGAGTTAGAGTATGAAAAATTACTTCCTTCAATCATGTCTTCAAGAATGGGAGAAAGAAAAAGAACGTGTGTTCTGAAATCGTCTCAGAAAATGAATTACAATAGTTTCTAATTGTTAAAGTTACCCAAAATATAATGATTTGTAGATTAAATTTGTTTAAACTTAAGTGCGCCATTTTAACTTTAATTAAATATGACAGCTAGCGCGTACAGATGTCACTCTGCCCAATGAAGATCCACCGACTCGACCGAAACTGTCGCCATACCGCAAGTAAATCTAAAAGTAAGTGCTAAAATCCGTGTCATATATGATTTGTAGAGTTTGGCGAACGGATACGTCGGATACTTAGTCAAAAATAGAGACTGTTACATTTTATTTCAATCCATCATGTTCTTCAATGACAATATAAAAAGCAGTAGCAAAAGAAAAGGATGTAGGTATCCTGATCTAGTCCTTCAATGTTATGAAAGGTGTAGCCACTGTACCTAATATGCTGTATAATTTGATGATAAATAGACTTTCAAGAAGAAGGACAAAAGATTGCTAAAACTCAAGCTGGCGTTACCTTGCATATCACAAACAAAATCAAAAATAAAATTTACACGTCCAAGTTCAGAATTTCGTGGACAAAATTCCAGTGTTCCTCCTACGCGCAATAAAAGGGATCCTCCAAAAACGATAAAACACGACAAAAGGCGAATGCATTAATCAAAATATGGATCGCAAAAAATGTAACGTCCCGCGGGCGAAACTGCGGGCGAAGTGAAGCGAGCAACTTGAATTATTTTTAAGGGTTCTTGACATAAATAACTGAGTAATAAAATTATGCTTTTTTGATATTGGTTGATCCATTAAATCAATGGTGGTAGTAACTGATAAATAACTTACAATATTAAACATCAAAGTTTTTGGCTGTAGGTAAATTAAAAATCGTACCTTTTTTCATAAGATAAAAACAGAAAACAGCCAAAAGTTTGAGTAAATTGAATAATATACCTTGCTATTGTATCTATTCAAAGGTGCTAAAAAGAACACTAAACATTATTTGAAAATTAAAAGTTTTTTTTAGACAAACATATACAGGAGGGCCCATATTTTGGTGGTGCTTATACGTGTATGGTATTTATACGTGTGGATCCCTAAAACTTCGGGACACGTTTTTTACCCATCTTCTATTTTTGACTGCCCACACCTTATTGTAGTGTATGAGGACAACAATAAAATATGGAGCGCGGGATATTTGGGTAAAATTAATGATCCTTCTGCAACTCTATGCCCTTATTCTTAGTAGGTGTAGTTCTTAGGATCAAAATGTTTTGGTATGTGATTTACCACCTGGCTCAAAATTCTTGACCTATTTTTTGTGAACGTTTAAATTTTTGTTTTAACTAAGAGAAGCTATGTTTTTCATTATGATATACACCGCAAAATTATTTTCGATTTAAATGTGTAAACAGCGGTGTTTAGTTAGTTGTGATTTTAATTTTATCTTTGTCACTTTTGATTCTGAGTAAAAGGAGAGGAGTAAGTATAATACTTATTTATATAGAAAGTGTTATTTGTTTGATTTTGAAATCAAGTTTCATTAAATGAATATTAAAGTTTAGTTGAAAAAAAAGTGTGATCGATAAATATTTTAAACTGAGTATAGTTAGTTACCTGCCAGCCAGTTTCCATTACATAATGTATCACTAAAATATGATATATTTAGTAAACTTTCAATAATTACAAGATGTAGTTTAACTAAAAGGGTTAATTAACATAACTTAGTCATACGTTTGTTAATTTATTTGGCTGGTGCATAGGCATTTATTAATTCAAACAAATTAAAGCGTGCACAATCGGTAAGAATACTACCCCCAGCGCCATCTACCAAAAGACGGCGGAACCACGCAACCAAGGTGTGGAGTTGACTGACAGCGCGCATCTTTCGCTACAGACGCACGCGCAGGTGACTAAGCGCCTTGCACTTGCAACTTCTTATTGGAAGGTGCAAAATGAACTGCTTAATAACATGAATTATTTCTTTTTTCATACCTAAAACTTTATCATGTTACCTTGAGCATTTTTAAGTAAACTTACCTATAATCTATTTAGAATTGCGTTAGAATTTGCATTTTCACGTTTTTGGTATCGTTTTGGATCTTCTTAATACAAACATTTTTTAAAGTACCTAGTGAGCACAATTAGTAGGTATCATCATAACCAAATCATAATTGCCTAATCCGCGTTTAAGAAGCTCTCATACAAAAGACATCAACGTGAGCGATTTTGACTTCAGCTTTAGCTTGCTAAAAATATGCGCTGGAGAAAATTTACATCCAGAAACAACATTGTAAAAATAAACAAAAATATTAATTAAGTTTCAATAAGATCGTTTTTTAAATAAAACTGGACCTGAGAACTTGGTAGCAGTATGTCACAATGTAGAAATGGGAACGAGTTTGATCTAATGTTTGATATAGGTAACTAATAAAATCTATAAACAATTCACTAAAATTAGAATTTTGTGTATCACAAGTTTTTAAATATTTACAGAACCTATTTCATAATTCGAAAAAATAAGTTTTAAATTGATATTTAATGATCTTTGTACATACATATTAGAAACGACCACTCGCTGCATTCGCCACCGAATGACAGTTATATGGCGCTCCCTTTCTTACTCGAGTTTACCACCATACGGCAGCGAATGCAGCAAAGAGCCGTCTCAACAGTAGTATAGAAATGTTTCCTATATAATTATAATTTACATAACACTGGTATGAGAATTCCAACAAGATTCTTCATCACTGGTCCTCATTTTATAAGACATGTTGTTGGTATCTAATTGGAAAAAAAACTGTGACTTCATCACCAATACCAGTTGCATCATTTGTCTTAGATCAAATAATAAATACGGATAGCTACGGTGGCAACACAATTATGAAAGTTATTAATACCTGTCTAGTGAAATAGAGTCAATATAAGCTACCGTAATAGTAAAATTAATTCAATAATTCAAAAATATTAAGGACGTGTAAAAAAGATAGGTAAAAAATAAATTTGTCAAACATTATCGATGATTCCGTTGTACAATCATTAGTTGTAGAATATACAAAGAATTTGAGATTGTTTAAGTTTGATATCAAGTGTTTGTCATCTCTTATTGGTTTATGAAATGAAACAATTTTGACGTCAGGAGTTGAGTACTTACTACCTTTATATTAAATATGTAGAGTCCAATGTCGGGAGGTAAGTATTTACCACAGATGCAACAAACACTAATTTGGCCGAATAACGAATACCGAATATTCGGTCGGCATGGCTGCCAATATTTCGGTATTCTGCCAATCGATGTTTGTGTGCGTTGGTATTTCTTACACACGCACAGGTTACTTAAAATATTTGCTAGATTTATGTGTTAATTGTGTCATAATCACAACAACACAAAATACCGAAAATACCGATTTTTTATCAAATTGAAATAAAATATCTTAATGTTTTTTTTCTAAATAATTTATATAGAATAGGCAAAAGACCTCATAATAGTACTTTGCCGAATATTCGTTGCATCTACTTATTCTAGCAGACAAAGACCACGTACATCTTTATTTGTTTGCAAAGATCCGTCTTTGAAAAATTATGAATCTAAGATCATTTGTAGAGTAATTTAAATATCTCTTCGGAAGGTCCAGCTGCCTTATAGAGCATAACCAGCCGGTAAATTCTATTGGATTAGACCTCACACCTTCCCTTCTTCTCCATGACTATTCTGATAAAAGTAAACAAGATTCCAAGTTAATCAGTTTTGATTGACCAAAACTTTCGTAGCTTAGCGAAAAGTAAAAAAACTTGAAAATTAGTTCGAAAATGTCCCAAATGACAAAATTTTCTTGGTAATAAAAAATTACATCCAATGATTGACGAACAAAAATATTTACTTTGTTTGATAACACCGTCAAAATCACGTGCCTTGTGATGTTGGCTTAGAATAGCATCACCTCATTCCTATAATATTTCCCATGCGAGTCGTAAGAATAATCTAAGGGGTTTTAATGTTGATGATTATTGCAAGTGTAAGCGACAGGCTGGCAACCTCATTACAGTGCTACGCAATTTTGTGAATGACTTTCAAACTTTTGTAAAACGTGGTGTAAATGGCTGTTTTAACAGACGTTTAAGTTTTGCCTGCTCCAAAATACCTAGGCGTGATATGTTTATTTTTGTATGTAGGTATGTCAACAATATCAATGATTTGAGCCCTCTGGTGGTTAAAAAATAAGATCTAGGTATCGAAACACTCAGGTAGTATTTGGCAGTTTTATGCCAAAGTACCTTACGGTCAGAACCACCAATAGTTTCAGTTCAAAATGAAATCCTCATTATGTATATGATAACTCGCGATAAAAGATGTTGATATTATAGGTATTTAGTTTACACGAAATTTAACTATTGATCCAGAAAAATCTAATAAGTTTCGAAATGAAATTAAAACCTATTCATTCTTGTTAGAATAGGGATGTACGCCAAAACCGGTGACTTATAAAAACGCTTTTGATCCGCATAGCAATTTGTAACCGCGCTGTACCAATAACACCTTAAGCGGTTAACATATTGCAGCCGATACTTGATGGTAGGTACACGAAGATGGTCAGATTGATAAGCAGTGGGAATAAACCTTTGTGGGGTGCAATGGTGCGTTTATTAAGAACGTGAGTTCCATAGACGTGGACATTCTAGAAAAAGATTTTGGTCAATCAGTTTCAAAAGGGCAACTAATGAACAAATTACTGTGTTATGCCGGTATAGACATGACTGAAATATTATATTCGAGAAGGGTATCTTTTTCATTTTTTTTATCTTTTGATTAAAAGCGACTATAGTCCAAAATACCACTCGTTGCATTCGCGGCCGTTTTGTGCTCCCTTTCTTTGGCTGCAACTGCAGCGAGTGATATTTTCGAGTATAAAAAAGGTATAATGGTATAAAATTTATCCAGGAAATAAGTACGAGCGATCCTTGCGACATACACTTTAATAAATAAATTATGACCCATATCATTCCCGTGGGTGTCGTAAGAAGCAACTAAGAGATTCGAGAGTTGATGTGTATTGTAATTTTAGGCAACAGGCTGACAACCTGATACTAATGCATGCGGTGATACATCATTCTTAATGACTCTCAAACTTTTGTCAGATGTGGTGGAAATGGCCGTTTTTTTACAGCAGTTTGCTTACATGCTACAAGGATATAGGCGTGTTATATGTACCTTCGTAATACGCATATTGTGTTGAGTGCAACAAAGTGTTCAGTATCTAATGAATCTAAATCCAATGAATCTTATTCTAAACTCAGTAGGTATAAATTATAAAACTTAGTAAAACAAATCACAAGTTAATAATATAATTATCTTTTATTTACCAACCAATATATTTACATAATTAATACTTGTGTTGTGGTTTTCTGCATAGGTAAATGCAAATTGTAAAACGTTTTGTAGGTTAAGGTGAGCCCAGTTAAAACTGGCGCCGGCAAATTTGAAAATTTAACTAAGTAATCGAATTTTCATAAAAACCACAAAATATTGTCGAGGTTTGTTATACTTACATGCAAATTAAAATACATATAATTAGGACGTAAGTAAAGTACATAGTAAAACTGTGACTTCATTATAATTAATACGTAATATATGACATCAATTAAATACTTAAACGCCGTGTGGTGCCGGCAGAGTGGGCCGTGTGGTGCCGGCAGAGTAGAATAGCACCAACCCCTCGCTTCCCGCGGGGGTCATAAGAGGCGACCGAGGGATAAACCCGACCCAAACAGCCAGGGCCAACCGTATGGTGGCGGTTAATCCACCACAAAAGCATTCCCAAGGAGGGTATTCCCAATTTTGAATTAGAATGTGACTTTCTTAAAGTGAATCTTGTAATTCCTACTGAGAAATAAATGCTTTTGATTTTGATTTTGATTTTGGGTTGACGTCAGGCAGGCGGCCGGTCGTAAAATTAAGCCAAATCCTTTGCAACACGATTTTGTGTTCAACAAAACGTGTTGCGCCGACCCCAAATAATTGGGATAAGGGCAGGAAGATGATGATTGACCATTGCAGATTAATTGCACTACTTTTGTTGAGAAATGCAGATTTATTAATAAGGAAAACCTGTTTATGTTTGTAGATGATCTTGTATCTAAACCTAATATACATGCCAATGCTTTATGATAAATAATTTATGATAATTTTATCCTTATCTTGGCTTTATAACCAACAGATATTATCGTGATAAATAACCTACTTTAACAAGATACTTTAAATAAAATTAAATTTCGTAATTTTTTTGACTTTTTAATTTTGATTGAGATACCTAGGTTATTTACATATTTTTTTTCAAACTTTTAATTTGTAACGTTAATAATCAACTTTTTGCTGTTTTATTATTAGGAATATTGACCCAGTAACAGATTAAATATTCATGGAAATCACATTTGTATTATTAATATAATGGAATTATTATTTTTGTTTCTGCAATAATTAATATAAGTATTTATTTTTATTTTATTCATTAATAACTGTTGTATTTAATGTAACAGCAAACGTTACGACGACTACACCGCCTTAAAACGGCAGCAGCACACAGCTACTCAATAAAATTTCGTAACGTCCAATACAACATCATTCCGATTTCGCATTAATTATAGCACGAATGTCACATGCCCCCTGATATACAGCCCCCCTAGCCCCCCCTAAGGTGGGCCATTGCCCCTCTATAACGGTACAGGCGTGGCCACCGCGGGACACGCCAATCGGCGCGAACATACGGCGCGCGCGCTGATCTAAACGAATGATCTAGCTAGCTTGTCATTTCGCGAGCGCGCGATTGGCCGGAGATAACCGCCGCGCCACAATTTCGGCCGCTCCAATTTCGAATTAATGTCAATTGACCTGTTGACTCCTGCGGAATTCTGCGTCAACTTTGACCCCGTTTTAAAAATAGCCTTTTTCGAATGACGTCATGTGTAATCATGCGTTCTGTAAGCTCGTTTGACCTATTGTATGCGCAAGTAGAGATAGAAGAAGAGAAATTCTCGACATGACCCTTACGAAACTAGCGGGCGCACCTAAAGAACCTATCAATAAATTCCGAGCCACCTGCGCGGCCACCAAACAAATAAATAACCTGAGACGACCGAACAAAATAGTCGCGCGCCATACGGTACGTGTCTTATGACCGTAGTAGAGAAAGTAACGGTAAAATACGAAAACGGCCTTCCCACCCTACGTCCGCGCGCCAACTGACAGATGAGCAAGGCTCGACCTCTGATAATAACGAGCGAGACAGCTATATCTGTTGCGACGCGAGTGAGCGAGACGCAAGGTGTATCTTCTTCGGTGATCGTGAAGTGCGAGATGAGTATACAGTCACACACGGACCACATCCGAAGTGAGGCTTGTTTAAAAAACGAACGCGCAGAATTGCGGTGCGCGTGCGCAGGTGCGCGCCCGAATTTTGAATTCGCGCGCTTTTATTCGCGTATTTTTCGGAACTTTTTAAAACATAATTTAAAATTAAAACTGTACATCAAATATTATTTTGAAACAAATATGCATAAAGACATTTAAAAGTATCTAATTAATTGGTGAATTTTATTTTTTAACGCTTTAGTGAATAAAATGTGTAGTTTGGTGGGATTATGACTAAGAAAAGTGATCTATAGACTGTAATAAATAATTGAATGGAACTTTGGTGATCAGCTGATTGTGACCCAGTAAAGAAAACATCAACCACGGTAAGAATACAAAGTTTTCTACTAGTATCTTGCACTATATAGCATAAATATTAAGCCAATAATTATTTTATCGTAACACATAGAAGATATCAAAGTATTAAAATGTTTATATAACATTTGCAATAATTTTCTGAATGTAACAAATAGTGTAAAAATAGTTTTAATAGTATACTATTAAGATATTTTGGTACGTCTTTTATAATATATATTTAAAACGCAATGAATCAAAATAATTAGACAGTGTAAAACGTTTTTAATTATACAATATTTACGCAGTTTTATAAAAAAAAATATTTACATTAAAATCTGACGACTTCAATTTGGCAATGATATTAATTTCTACTTGAAATCTGGCTATTAACTTTTGTGCACTAACTCACAAACATATTTCTACTCATTTATTTTACATCCAATATTATTTCAATGAGTTTGATTACAAAATTCAATTGTCGTATTAATTGCTCTTGATCAACCATTCTACCAAGCGGAAGAAAAAAAAACATGATTCTGTGTGACAATAATATCAATTGTAACTGAAATAACTAGATTGATGTAAAAGGCATCTAAAAGACTAAATAAACTAAGTAGGTAAAATGTATATTTCATTGCAAAATAAGAGACAGAACTAATTTGTAGTAGGTATGACATGTTAGCAAGCACATTTTCAAATATATAAGAACGTATAATAAGTACAATTAAAATCTCTGAATTATAGAAATATCCAAAAATCTTTGACTATACTATGTATGATACACAGGTGTGTTTAACAACGCTGGGTTAAATTGAATCTCAATATTTTGTCAGACGTGATAAACTTAATTCATGTGTGTGTGTGGTGCCCGCTTATAATAGCATCACCCTATACCTTCCCCGTGGGAGTCGTAAGAAGCGACTCAAGGATTCGAGAGTTGACGTGTATTGCAATTTTAGGCGATAGGCTGGACTGAACAACCTGTCCTGACACTATTGGTGATACACAGTTTTCTGAATGACTCTCAATTTTTATGCCCTGATATTGCTTTGATTTAAATGTATTAGCAGCTCCACATTATCAAAAGATCTCACCTATCATTATTTTTGATAAGATCCCAGGCAACATCTTACGATTAAAGCCCGGTTGGTCACATTACCGATTTGTAACACATATAAAATTAGTTGCGTATCGTCACAGAGCTGAATTTTTTTAAATTTTAGTTCCGGTTTGTCAAAAACTTAATACCTATTTACATATATCACGTCTTTATCCCTTGCGGGATATTAAACGTAAAAACTAAATAAAGCATCTAAATAACAGTAACAGTACAAATAAATGTGTAATAAAAATGTAGGTACCAAGCTAATATTACAGCTGTGCCGGGCTGGGATATGAAAATTAAATGAAAAATGTTAGAACTACAGTATTTCTTATTGAGTTTCGATAAAGTAAATTATAGATATTGCAAACCTTTTAAATAAATCAGGCCCTGTCATTTATTGATAAACTTAAAAAATATCCTCAGCGTTTTTCCCCAGCATGACAGTGTGACGAAACGGGACTCTTTGTATGGATTTTGAGTAAAGTCGGGACCGAGTCCATCTGGTCTGACTGACACGCCCGGCGAAAGGAATAGAAGATCAAAGATCGCCTCTTACGTGACCCCCCGGTTATTGTTTTAAGAGTTTTACTGACAGACCGACATGTAGAGTTGAAGTTTTGTTATAGTTGCATGTAATTATAACAACACAGTGTCGAAATCAGTTCATATTTTTTATTTCAAATAGAACATGTTTTGATTGCTTGAAAATATTTTTTGAGACTTGATGTGCATTGCAGTTTTAGGCAACAAGCTGACAACTGTCACTATCGTGATACACAGTCTTCCGAATGACTCGAACTTTTGTCAGACGTGGTGTAAATGACCGTTTTTACAGCCGTTTACGCTCTGCCTTCCCCGCTAGGAATAAAAGCTTGATATTTGAAGTCATGAAAAATATTTAAATGTCTTTTTCGTATTTCCTTATGAATTGCCGTCAAACCTTACTTACGTACAAATTCAGTACCATGTTTTTAGATTGTTTGCAATATGATATAAGACATTTCAGTTGCATAGAAAATATTTTAAGTTATGTCGTATTTCGATAATCTATAATACCGTTAAAGAAGTATAGGAATGTAAATAAACACATAACATTTTAGTTTAATATACATCATATACAGGGAGTAACAGAAAGGGTATAACAAGCCGAAAGGAGGTCAAGGTAAAACTAAACACATTTCCCCTTGAAACATGGGTCGAAATACACCGTCTCTTACACTCTGTATTTCCCGTTCGCTAAAAAAAACATTTCTGCTCTACAAGGATGATGGACTGCAATAAGATCAAACATACATTTATTACAGAAAGGACAACCTCTTTATTATCAAAGGTGCAATTTAGCACTTGAGATGCCAAAAATAAGATATGTACAGATTCATCAAAGACCACTTGCTTGAACTATAACGATTGCTATAATTATACGCTAATTTAATCTCGTTTCGTAGTACTAACACAGTATATAGATGTAACAGAAAAGAAACTTGACCCTTTTCTGTTGAATAGCAAGGATGGTATCTGTTGAATCGCACTTTAGGTAAATGAAAATAACTTAAAAAATAATCTTTTACAGTTTTTAAACTGCATTATCCCTGGGAGTAACAAAGGTTACTTATTAAACACCTTAATCTCTTCCCATGAGCATTCAGGGATCGTTTCACTCGGGTGAGACTGGGTCAATTTCCTTGTAACCGGCGTCGCGCGTCTGTTTCGAGCATTTGTATGAAGTTTCTACACAAGTTTCCTCACTGCTGACCACAAGCGAAGCCATTTTTCGCTGTGGTACTACAGAACCGTGACCCGGTGCAATCAAACATAATGTTTATACGATCTCTTACATGTGTCAGGTATATCACAATCATATTTGTATGATTGATTATACATACATATAAAGCGTGAACTAAGTCTCTTGCTTCATCGAGTAGGTAATCTTCGCATAGGTAGATCATTTTTATCATTTTAAGCTCCGTGAAATAAGGCTATTCATTTATAAAGCGCAAACTGACGCTTTTGCAGCTTCATGTCGCCGTGTGGTGCCAGCGTAGAATAGCATCACCCCATAATATCTTTTACGTGGGTGTCGTAAGAAGCAGCAGCTAAGGGATTTGAAAGTTGATATGTATTGCATTTTTAAGCGACAAATTGACAATCTATCACTATGGTGATACACAGTCTTTTAAATAGCTCTCATGTTTTTGTCAGTTGCGGTATTCATGTCCGTTTTTACAGTCGTTTCGCTCTGCCTAGCCCACGAGGGATATAGGCGTGATAAATGTATTGTTTGAAAATAACGTAAATACGTTTTTTTTTGGATTCAGTGATTTTATGGATGACTGATACATAGACGTTATTTAATTCACAATAGGTGTTAGTAAAAAATCTTAGCTCAGAGTTCATCAGGTCCTTGGATAACTCTCCACACGAAGAGCGAAAATCCATTAGAACGTGCGATGCATTTTTCCTGTTAGTAAATTCACAACACCTATCGGAAAATCCTATAGCAATCAGTTCGCCATAGAAGTTTTCCTGTCCTTATTGCGTTCTTGAAATGTAAGTCGCTACGTAAATATATCAGGAAACAAAAATTCATATTCAAAATGGGTCTCTAGCTAAGCTAGGTTATCACAGCTTAGCATTCTTTGTAAAGGCATACATAATAATAACATACAAATATCAATCACGTTCATATCCCTTAGGGGGTAGGCAGAGCGTAAACAGTTGTAAAAATATCTTTGTAAATGGGTATTAAATTTTAATATTATTCTTATTTAAAAGGTTTATCATTCGTTGATAGCAAATAAATAACATTAAAACAGGAAAACACTATTCTCACGGAAAAAACAGGTAGCAACCGGTGATACATCTGGGCGGGCCGATAGTGTCATATAAAATAAATAAAGTATATCAAGTATATGAATAGCAAACGGTTTTCATAATCAGTTTATGATTTATGGACACTTTTAACTACCTGTGTTTAAAAGTTCCTTATTTAAAATTAAACCGGATGCAACTGATTACCACAATGACTAAGAAGCGGCAGCTGTCATCGTAATTAAAGAAATATCACTAGGTTGATTAGTATGTAATTAATATTCAGAAACACTAACCCAAGACTACCGCTATATTTTATTGCTTACTGTGTAAAATGAATTTAAGTAATAGGAAAAGTTCAGCTATGATGAATGATGGATGAATGATGATATTTTAAAATTAATGGTGACAGTTTGCTACTAGTGAAACGTTTGATCCATATCTACTGCTAGATATTTTGACCAAATATCACCAATAAAAAAAAGTTATCAGTAATTGACGAAGTTTACTTTATTTATATTTATGGGATCGAAGCTATCCATATGAGTTTATACAAGAAGTTTTAAACGTGACAGAGGTATAAACTTCTAAAAGCAAAAAAATACACAATTATAAGGTACCTACCTTCATATTACTGTGATAACCGTAGTTTAATGCAGCGACTTTATGCCATATTAACGGAATTTTCGCAAACTCTGTTCCTCAAACAAACGCGTGAAAACGTGCTCAAATTGCTCTCGTATAATTTCGTGATTTATCATTACTACTCAACTAATTATTTTGGTAAAAATTTGTTTTTTTCTGAGGATGCTATCAACGCATCATTTTAATAACCTGAAAACGCCCAACAACTACTAGCTAAATGGTAGAAAAGGGAACCACATTATTTTAAGATGGAACCATGGATGTGCCGTGTGGTAGCTTAGAATAGCAATACCCCAATGTCTTTCCCGTGGGTGTCGTAAAGCAACGTTGCTGTGTAGTGTAGGTATTGCAATTTTAGGTAATAAGCTGACAACCTGATACTATGGTTCCCACCACAGTCCTATAAATGACTCTCAAACTTTTTTCAGACATGCTGTAAATGACCGTTTTTCGCAGCCCCGTTTACGCTATCATGCATAACCCGCAATATAAGCGTAATATACGGGGTGTAAGGGACGGTGTAATGAAATCTTTGCTGACGTGCTCAGAGCATGAAAATAGAAGTGAACAACTTTCCCCATGAAACATAATTATGGTAGTAATCGAAAAATTTTCGGAAAAAATTTTGGTCTTTCCGTAAAGATAGTGAAATTTGTATGGAAGGTCGTTTTTTTTTCGTTTACCACCATTATGTTCTTTGGGGAAAGTTCAGTTTCATGGTCTGAGCACGCCTGGAAAGTTTTCGTTACACCGTCCCTTACACCCTGTATGTGTGTAAGTACATATGTATATTACGATAGAACCATGAATTATAAGTTTGGTTTTGTTTTCACTTTATTTAAACTATTAACCATGTAAAAAAGCTACTTTTGCAAGAAAATATTAATCAGAGTATTTCACAAATCTATATCTCTTGTACCTTAGTTATCATAGTATAATTTGACTTATGTATAAATAATAACAAATATTCATCGTTTATACTCGTCATAAATTACAAACAAGAAATCCATCAAAACGCGGACCCGGGCGACCTGTATGCTATTTCTTAGGAGTTAGGACTAGTTCGCCACAGACTCAATTTGCCACAGACACTGTTTGCCACAGACACGGGTCGTCATAGATCTGGTTGGTAACATAATTTTTAAAACACAGATTTGTCACAGTTTTATTTTATTAAGTCACAGTCTACCTACTTTTAATGTACAGTTAGGCTATTTTTACGTACTAATCAAAAATAATAAAACGTGACAAACCGAGACAAAGAAATTGTTTTATGGATTTTTATCATTAATTATTGATGGCGACTTGTAGTGAGTGAATGACTGAAACGAGACTTATGGCATTTCCTAGGGGCCTCCCCTAGTTTTACTTATGGCATTCCCTAGGGGAAGCCTACTGGAAATTGTTCAGTTCAATGGTCTACACAACGTCTCCAATTTAATGTATTTCCTTTGGAACACCTTGTAGAAGGACAGTATAGGCTGATGTGACTACTAAGCGTGACAAAGTCCGAGTACAAGTTTGTATAGGTACAATTTTGTGTGTGTTTCGTAAATTTGTATAAATACAATTTTTCGTGACGTATTGGAACCGTGGCGAAACGGCACCGAGTCTTTCTTGGAACCCGGCAACGAGACATTAAGATTACTTAACACTAGTATGCTAGTGAGCATAATAATTGCGAAACTGGGCCCTCTATGCCTCGCTTGCATTTACTTGACCGCTCGTAAAATAAATAGAAACAGCTGTGGTGCCGACAAAGGCCACAGATTATACAGCGTGTTAGAAAAAGGAGTAAGTTATTGAACAATATTAACCAAAAATGATGAAAAAACTGAAATTCTCATAGAATTGCTGAAATCAATAGCAATAGAATATAAAAATATGAAATTTTTTGGCCCATCCGTGGTACCGAAAAACTGCAAGAAAATAGCTATGCTTGTAAAAGTACTTATAAACACGGGCATTGCAATCCTTATGCGAATTTCATTTGTTTGCATTTGAATATACCTACCAGTATTTCTTGTAAAAGTTTTTTAATTCATATTTTTATTACTTTTCTTACCACCCTGTATACGTATACAGGGAAGGTGCAGAACAATTTTCGGTCTCGTTGATGTCTTTACTTTGCACAGTGTTTGATTTGACTCAAAAAAATTCCCTATGCTGTTTATTGCATGAATAGATCAAGAAATGCATTAGAAATGCATGTAAGAAGGTCCCGCGTGTCTATTTCAAATACTTTTTTTTATAAAAAACATTTTGTATTTCGTGACCTTGAAGGGCAAAAACTATACAAAAAGCTTTGTAACCGTGTGTGATCATGATATATAATTTTTATTTAGACAATTTAATAAAGCATCTTTAGGCACATATTTCTCCGTTTTTATTTTCAGAATACCACTTATACTTACCGAGTTATGTAAATTTTTTCATAATTTTGTTATAATTTTTTTTCTCCAAAAATACTCAAATGTGGGACTTGTGACTAGTACTGAAATATTGTTCTTAATTAGGTCTATTATCGACAAAAAAACCACGTTCCTACTTGGAAGCGTTTGGGAGTTATAGACTAAGGTCAAATTGTACATTTTAGGGTTGTCACTAAAGGTCACACAAATAAATTCACAGCGTAAATCGTTAAACATTTTTTACGGGTGATTCAAATAATGTACTTGAACATTATAAGGAATATTGGTCCGGAAACGAATAAAATGTGTTATCTTCGTCTCACCTACTTTGATAAAATAGTAGTTTGCGTACACAGGGATGGAAGTTATCAATCGCAACCGAGGTTTTTTGACGCCCGAACGCAGTGAGGGCGGCAACTTTCCGAGGTTGCGATTGATCTTACACCCGCGGTACGCATACTACTTTACATAACGAATGGAAAATAAGTAAAATAAAGCGATAAATACAAAGAATAATCCATAAACGATTATTGTATCGTCTGGTAAGCAAATGCAAAATGGAACGTGATTTAATCGTAATTTTTACCTTTGTTGTCGTATTATTGTGTAGTAATTCGACAAAGTAATTTTTTGAGGTTGTAAAAATACAGATAACCTCTCCTCTGTGGCGCCATTTTTTATAGGTAGGCCTTGTAGACGAGCGATTATGACTTTGCCACAGACGAGCGAATAAAAAATATTGTTCCTTCTACGCGTTTCCTTTTTTATCCGGTGTTCTTATTCAAGCGACACACAGTTCATACTGGCCAGTTCGAAATTTGAAATTAAATGTATTGAAACTGTTTCGATTCGGGATATCGATTTTAAATAATATTATCAAAAATCAAGCAAATAATAAAATTAGAATAGGTCTTTTTTATGGTTCAATGGAGATTCTTTATTCAAATTTACTTTTAGAGGGGGGGTTTTGCCCTGACAAAAATCCTCAACTGAAAGTTGAACTTTCAGAGGCGGGTTTTTTGTCAGTTTTAGCCTGTCAAGAAATGTTTATTAATTTGTGCTCATGTTTTCAGATTAATATCTAAAAGTCCTCATTTCAAGTAAAATAGACATAATATATACATAATTATCTATTTACGGTCACAAACATTAATATATAAACACTTAAGTACTTTATTACACTCACCAGCCCGATGAAACTTCTACATAGGTACTTTTCTATCATGCCGTGACGCCATGGGGCTAGTTTAACAAGGTACTAAAATTCAACAAAATATCTACGTAAATATTAGTGCAGGTAACAAAATAGCATAACAACACTAACATAAGAAAATAATTTAAAGGTTTGTAATAGTAGAAAAAAATAACGAATTTAGGCCAAAATCAAAGGTCAAGTTGAGTGGCAACCCTGACCCAATATTTTGAAATTCAATAACTCGTAAACGCTTCCAAGTAGGAAGATGATTTTTTTTATTAACGATAGGCCTAATTTAAGGACAATCTTTCAGTCCTAGTCATAAGTCCCACATTTGAGTATTTTCGGAGAAAAAAAATTATAACAAAATTATGAAAAAATATACGTAACTCAGTAAGTATAAGTGATATTCTGAAAATAAAAACGTGGAAATATGTGCCTAAGGATGCTTTATTATATTGTATAAATAAAAATTATATATCATGATCACACACGGTTACAAAGCTTTTTGAATATTTTTTGACCTTAAAGGTCACGCAATACAAAATGTTTTTTATAAAAAAAGTATTTGAAATAGACACGCGGGACCTTCTTACATGCGTTTCTAATGCATTTCTTGATCTATTTATGCAATTTTTTTTTTTTTTTTTTTTTTTATTTATGATGGGCTTACTCTTGACCCCAATCTTACCCTAGAGCAGAGATGGGATCTACGGTGGAGCGAGCTTGCCCAGAAGATGCCTATTCACTCTAGACTTAAAGAGATTCAGGTTATATGCACTCGGAAATACAGACGCAGGCAGGGAATTCCATTCTTTAGCCGTGCGCATAATGAAAGATGATTTGAAGCGCTTAGTGCGTAATGTGGGTATATCAACTAAGAACGGATGGTAGCCGGCCGTGCGTCTGGATGTCCGATAGAAGAAAGGAGACGGTGGTATGAGCTCATGCAGCTCACGCGCACACTCTCCGAAGTACAATCTGTAGAAGACCGATAGGCAAGCAACCTTGCGGCGGTGAGCCAGGCTGTGAAGCTTGGTCGCCACCAGTTTTTTATCGCCTATTAATCTCTTGGCTCTGCGTTCCACCGAATCCAGTGCAGCAAGTTGGTATTTAGCCGAGCCATCCCAAAGGTGACAGCAGTACTCCATGCAAGATCGGACTTGAGCTTTATAAAGAGTTAGAAGCTGTTCAGGCGTGAAGTACCGCTTGACTTTATTCAGGACGCCCAACTTTCTAGCTGCAATTTGAGCCTTGGACTCGATGGTGGTGCCGAAGTTGAGGTCAGAGGACAACTCCATGCCAAGGAGTTGAAGAGTGTTGGTCACTGGAACAGATGTACCCCGAAAAGTAGGAGAAAAGGTGAAAGGACTCCTTTTTGCGGAGAAAAGACACGCCTGCGTTTTTGAAGCATTGAAGCTGACGAGATTGACTTCGCCCCACTGGGAGACGTTACTTAACGTCAGGCTCGTACGCTCAATCATAGCCTTTCTCAATCTTTGGATTTCATCACCACTGGCAATAAACAGCATAGGGAAATTTTTTGAGTCAAATCAAACACTGTGCTTTGTAAGTACCTACTCGTACTGGACAAGAGCGAGCTTTCACAATTTACCGGCAAATGCGTGACTTTTCGGGGACACTTGACTGTAGGCAGGTACAATGGGTCGTAAAAGGGGTGTAGAGAAAACTCGGAACTCACCTGTGCGGTCAGTCTCACAGTTTTAGACCCATTTTCAGGTGTTTTTCTACACAATTCATACGTACATATGCTTATATCCCTTGCGGAGAAAGTAGAGCGTCAACAGCTGTAAAAACGGCCATATACACCACGCCTGACAAAAGATTGAGAGTCACTCAGAAGACTGTGTTTCACCAGAGGGACAGCTTGTCAGCCTGTCGCCTAAAATTTCAGTACATATCAACTCTCAAATCCTTAAGTCGCTTCTTACGACACCCACCGAAAAGATATAGATAAAGTGATGTTATTCTAATCCGTTTACGTTTTGCCTACCCCGTAAGGGATAAAGGCGTGATGTTTGTGTGTATTTATGTATGTTTCATTCAGAGGAAACGTTGCCGCTCATTTTCTGGATAAATTTATTTCTGGATTATTTACCCTACATTGGTAAACGAGGCATAGAAATAGAATGTCCAACCCTCCACAAACATGCAGTTTGCCACGAGCCATAAAAGAAGGCTTAATTATGTGCAAAATGAACTCTGAGCGGGTTACTGCGAAAGATCGCAGCCACAGCGAAAAATAGCTTCGCCTGCGCTCAGCAGTGTGGAAACTTCATACAAACGCTCAAAACAGAAGCGCGATGCCGCTTACAAAGAAACTGACAAGAGCGAAATCTTCCTCGAATGCTTGTGAAAAGGGAATAATGTGTTTATAGTAATAAGTAGTGTTTGTTACTCAAAGCGATAATGCAGTTTAAAAAAGGTGAAATATTTTTCAATTTAATATTACTATAACCAAAAGTGAAAATCCTTGCGATTCAATTGAAACGGGTTGAGCTTCCTTACTGTTACATCTATATACTGTATCGCAGAAAACATACCTAGTTGTAATCTTAGCTTATGCTTCTCTAAGAGCCAAAGCACACCGGTGCCATCAAAAAATGAGTAATATAAATACATACATACATCACACCTATATCCCTTGCGGGGTAGGCAGAGCGTGATCGGCTGTAAAAGGGGACATTCATTCACACAACGTCTGACAAAAATATGAGAGTCATTCGGAAGACTGTGTATCACGATAGTAAGAGGTTGTCAGTTTGTTGCCTAAAATTGCAATACAGATAAACTCTCAAGTCCCTGAGTCACGGGAAAAATATGGGTTGATGCTATTCTAAGCCAGCATCACACGGCAATTACACCTACAAATATTGAAAAGTTAACGTACGTAGCCGCGCTCGTCTTCGATTGGCCGCAATCGAAGAACTTGCACCTTAAAATTCGATTCGAAAAACTCAATAAACAAACTAGACTCAAAAAATTATTACGACAAATCAATGTTTGATATTCTTACGTAATAGCACTAGTTTGCAAGCATGACTAGTAAAAAATCAAATGTAAATAAACTACCGGTTTATAACTTTTGTCGTAAAAACTGTGATTATGGTCCGAACCTCATCCATGCGATTTTTACTTGCACTTTTAACATAGTTTGAAATTAAAGACATCCACTTGTTGGAAGTGGCATCTTATTGTTGATTTTGTACCTAAGTAATTCATAAACTACTCTACTTACTAAATTTTACCCAGATGTGGTGCTTATGAAATCAAATTACTTTTAAAAACTTTCAGTTGCTTATAGATTCACAATATGTCTTGTCTATGTGCAATTGTTGAGAGGGCGTTCGTGGTAAAGCTTCATTTTTCAAAACTGTGACTACAAAAAACTATGGAAAATCTGAAATGTCCGTAATTTTTCTACAAGAAATCGCAAATTGAAAGCGAATGAGTGTAGTTACACCCAATGAGTGTAAATTTTTATCTGCTCTATTGGACTAATTCTTATCTATTTACATACCTTTTTAAAGTAGGTACAGGGCTATTAGAATGTATGGTTTTTACTGATATTTAAAAGGCATTCCGGCATATGTTACACATATAAACCTTCATCTATTACTAAAAACCGCACCAAAAAAGAAACAAAATTCGAACAAGATATTTCCAGCCAGTACCTACTGAATCAACATTGCCACATAAAAAAGTAAAGCGCACTCTACACGTCATCGAATTAATGACATGACATGATAGAGGTCGCTGTAGTCAACCCGGATCATCGCATCGCACGACTCCGCGCGTTTTTTATCTTTTTAAATTCAGAACGCTGGTTTTCTTTTTTTATCGCAGCATTTAGTAATTAAAACTGGCTGATTTGATTACGATAATGGTACTCATTTGTTTTTCCGCCTAGCAGGGTGTTTTCATGAAAATATACTTACTTAAATAAGTAGGTAGTTTTCTATTGAATTAATAACACATAAGTTGATCTTTTCTTTTTTTTTTCGTGTGGCACACCGAGTCGTTCAACGACCTGATGAACCCTGGTGTCAGAGTTTTTCAACCGCCTACTGCAGGTAGCAGGTCTCTGACATGGTTGTGTAACGACCGCCATCATAGACAGCAACCGGGACCGACGGCTTAACGTGCCCATCCGAAGCACGGAACCATCTTACTTGCGGAAAATCAGGTGGTTCAGCCTGCAATGTCCTAACCAGACTGGGAACAAATTCACAAAGTGATAAATATCAACTTTGTGAGTGACCCCACCGGGAATTGAACCCGGAACCTTTGCGTGGCAGGCAGGCATACTAACCACTGCGCCACATCGGTTGTCGTTGTTAAGAAGTTGATATGCTTTATCTATTATATATTTAAACCATTTCTGATAATAATAGTAATAATAAACACACAAACAAAACGTGTAACGGCGGGTTTAAGGTTTTAAACGTAGGTATGCGAGTTTTATGCGTGTCGAAAATGTGTAACGACAAAGTCGCTCCCGTGAGCGTGCTACCCTATAAAGATTTACAAAGTCTGAAAGCTGTAAACAAAACTTTTTTTTGCTTACAATGTTCAAACAAAATTGTTCTCAGAATAAAAAAAACGTTACCCAACGTTTAATCCGTTGACAGGTACCAAGTCAAAAGTTTCAAAATAACTCTTGATCCAAATTAAATCATAATTTCATTATGTTCTATGACCCTCGTTCTGGCCAAGATGAGCTCGGTCATTTTTTTAAACTGTCATGCTCGTGTGCAATGTTGACATGACATGTCAGAATCCAACAAGTTGACAGACGAGTTAATATGAGCGATTGGAACACTTTATATCACGTTTTTGGTTTAGGGTTCCTTGGGCCAAATTGAATCTGGTGTTTGTTTTACCTTTTAATGCCGAGTAGCGTTATGATGTGTACTGGAAATATTAACCCAGAAATAGGATTAACTGGCTTTTCAGTATTGACAATTTTGTATTTTTCTACGAGTAAACTGGGTGAAATTTTACTAGTGACCGATAGCGAAACTCAGAACCAGGCAGTGATAAGGAACAACTTTCCTCAAGGAACATAGGTTGAAATATGAAAAAAAAACTCTATACCTTCTTAAACATTTGATGTCTGTATCTAGGGAGCAACTGCTTACGCTTTGACAGTACGCCGAGGGGCCTTACGTACACTATACCGAGAGTAAAAAAAGGGTATAACAAGCCGAAAGGAGGTCAAGGTACTCATGAAACTGAACAACTTTCCCGATGGAACATGGGTCGAAACATGAAAAAAAAATTGGACCTCCCGTAGTAAATCAATTAGCTGATCGACGATTTTGTATGGGAGGTCCAATTTTTTTTATATTTCGCCCCATGTTCCATGGGGAAAGTTGTTCATTTTCATTAGTACCTTGGCCTCCTTTCAGTTTGTAAACCCTTTCCGTTACTCCCTATATAAGGTTCACTCACACTAACAGCAATTCATTTTATACGGAACCTTAGCAAGCGAACGCACTTTATACAACTTGACGCGTATTTTAGTTATTAAATTAAACAAATTTAGTTTCATCACGAAGTGACAGGGTCGTGTACGAAGGTTGTTATTGGGATTGTTAAGCCTTTTTTTCATAACCTTTGAGTCTTATTTACTAACAACACCAAAGTTATGGAAAAAAGATTAATCATATTTCACGTGTACGAATGACATAAGAGGCGGCGAGAAACACACGTAAAGTCCGTGTGTCCATTAGCATGCATTAGGATTAAGAAAGTACGAATTTGACCTTATTCCCAAACAAACACGGTTTATGTCAAACGGTTCGAGAGACGCATTTGTCAACGCAGCGTTGCACGATAAAAATGAGAAAGAAGATTGCATTTTTTTCGGATTGCTGTGTTTTCGGAAAAACAAACAAGCCTTTAACGTTTTGCTTTCCGTCTGATTATATGTCGGTCGGTATGTATGTATCATGTTTAATTTATTGATTTGTTTCCCTTCGTCTGTCGAGATTCGTAACTGTCATGGGGTGTTTTCATGTCATTATTTTATCTACTTTTTAAGTGATAATTTAAATCACTTTGACTTATTTAAATCATTCAAAGTGATAATTTAAATTAAATCCACCATAACAACAAATACGCTGTTTAGGAAATACTTTAGAACTTATTAACTGCATACTTAATACGCCATAAAAATATTTAAGGCCGCGAAAAACACCCACTAAAACCGATTTCTTATCTGCGTTTTAAAATACAAAAGAAGACGTAAAGTCGAAGCAAATTGCTTACACGACACTTTCGAAGCGGTTTTTGCCTCACCCGGAACGCGTACAGGCGAACCTATAGCTGGGCTGTGGTCGGGTTTGTATAGAGTTGAAACGTACAATATCTCACGCTAACTCAGGAACAATTTTATTTTTAAGGTTTCGATTTTCTTGTGATTGATACCGACAAGTCGGACAAAAACTATGGTGTACAATTCAATAAATGCTGCTGCATCTAGAAAAAGTAACAATTATTGCTGTAAAATATTACAGCCTGATTTTTTTTAAAACTTACCTTACATTGTTCATGAGTGAGTGGGAGAGACTGTATTTGTACAGTCTCTTATTACAACCTGTTCTCTTATGAACACGCAGTTCAGTTCAAAATGACGTCGGACACTTTGCAACTTTAGGACAATTGGCGACCGATGACGTCATTTTGTAACATTGCTAATTTGGATACTTTGTTTCTTTAGACAAGCATAGTAATGCCTATGTTTGAATACGTCGTGCTTTCTTTACCTGTAAATGATTAAGTTTTCCAAGAGCACCAACTGCGTTACTAAGTTGTCAGACAAGCTGGCTGTTTTAATGTCGCCTTTGTATTAAGTTTTTACTATTCAAACCCGACTACAGCACATACATCAGGTTTGTAAAAACGCATCCGGACTCGAATCTGGGACGGGCAGGGCACTCGTTTGACGCGACCTCCCACATTGTGACATTTTCCTAAATCTGGTGTGATTATGTGACTTTAATTTTTATAGTATGGTGTCTTTAACTTTGAATTGATCGTGTCAAATAATTTTTATCCAATATACAAAATAACACTATTATAGCATGTATGAAAGAATACATGAAAATAATAAACTAGGTAGGTACCTATATTATAATATATTGATTGATTGATGTCTATACAATGTTTGAGAATATTGTATAACGGGACCAGACAGATAATAAAATAAAAATGAAAAGCGATATGTAGCCCAAATGTCCAAATGTAGCCCAAAAGTAAAAAAAACCTAGGTATCCATTTTCTAGTTTTGTAGTTTGTGACACCAAGTGAGGAATGACACGATGAACCCTGATATTAGTCATTTACTTACTCGATAAACTGCAAAGTTTAAAGGCGATAACACTCTGTATTTTACATGAGGTTAAAACTTAATACTTGAAAATACGAAGAAGTTTTTAATACAGATTTCGTTTTCAGAAAGGTTAAATTGTGTAAGAATGATTAAAATGAAAGTTATCGGTATAAGCCTGTATTTAATAACAATAGTCTGTGATAATAGTGTATAAAGATGTTAAGTTAAGGAAGATAATCTGAAAATAAATGAAAATATTTATTGAAAATTATGTCATGCCGACTAATTTTGTTTTCATTTTATTAAAGACTGTCAATAGTTCCTACTTGCAATAAGAGATTTTGAGACCAGCCGCAAACTTTTAAAGTTAAATAAAGTTCATAGGTGTCGTTCGTTGCAAAGAATGTGGTGTGTATAGAATACCATCACCCCATATCTTTCACATATATCGTAAAAAGCGATTAAGGGAATTAAGAGTTGATGAGTAAGTATTGCAATATTAGGCGACAGGCTGAAAACCTATCACAATAGTGATACCACACTCTTCTGAATGACTCTCAAACTTTGTCAGAATGGCCGTTTTTGCAGATGTTTACGGTCTGCCTACCCTGCATGGGATATAGGCGTGATATTAGGTATGTATAAGTAAACTACCAGTAACAAAACTTACAATAGGTACCTAGGGTGCACCTTTCCAAGACTTTGTTTAGTTACACTTTAGTTCACAGTGCCTTCGCAAGAATTTCTCGTGTTTTACGAGGCTTAAAGGAAAGTAACGTTTGAGGCTTAGAAATGGTATAGAAATGTTTTTATGACTGTCTCGACAGTTTTCCCTTTGACACAAAGATGCGTTGTTTTCGCGGTTTAGTATCGTTACATAAAAGACGTATTTATAAGGAAGCAGATCTTTCAAAAGAACCTTTTGAGCACATTTTGATGATATTTCAGTAATAGAAGCTTAACTTAAATACAAATAACTATGTACATTGTTATGCTCTTGAGTCGCAGGTTAATAGATAGAACTTAAATTAGGCTTATGTATTACATAATTACTTAATACTTTTTATCAATTGTTTTAGTGAGATTGTTGCCAGTTTGGTCACGGTATTGTATGCAGAATGATCTTATTTGATTTGAATATAATCATGTTCCGTGGTGTACTTTGTCTTTGGTGTTGTAAGAAGCGACTAAGGGATAATTATCCAGGGAATGGGCAGCAGCGTTCCTTGTGAATTAAACATCTTCCACTGCGCTCGCCAATCCGTCTGCCAATCGTGGTGAGTATGCCAATACCCCTCGATAAAGGGGGCTCATTTCCACCCAGCATTCCAGTTTTCCATTTGAAAAACCAGCATTATTGGAACATAATACCTATAGATTTTTCAAAATCATTTTTATTTGACTATTGCATAGCAGTGCACTACGCCTGCATTTAATGTGCTAAGTATTAACCAGCTACCAGGTTCTAGTAAACTAATTGCAAGCCAGGTAAGGCTCGTAATGAAGATCCACACGACCTTTGGGCTATAAGACCACTTTCTATCAAGTAAAGCTGAACACTGCTTTACTCACTTTCGATATTTGTATGTAGTAGGGTGTTTTTGTATGACTACGGCACAACATGACCCAAAGACTGTGGAAAATACTTTCATCCTTAGAGTTTATATATAAACAAACAATATAGTGCGCATATAGCTCCGCGCCGTACTGCTAAAACGTAAGCAGTTGCTCCATAGATACAGACTTATATTCAATCGGTTTAATATTGTTGTCACTGGAGTTTTGCTACAGATAGACAGAGAGGTTGCGTGCTAGCCAATGCCAACCGTTCAAACATTTTAGGCGCACTCTATAGCTTGCTTTATATACTATAAACATCCATCACTCTACCATGGCCACAGTTGAAATTAAATCGATCAATTATTTTTATTTTTACTAGAAGCAAAAAATAATAATATGTTTTTCTGTGATAAGTATCTGCTAGTCATCGCTTTTTAAAATAAGATTGTACCTACTACTGCCGAATAAAACAATGGGAAACCAATATTCAAACCAGTAGTATTGGAATCCACAAGTTTCAACGTAAGAAACCCCCTACTAACACTTTTGTTTCAGTGTGTGCACCATATTACTATCATTTTATATGCACTTTCACGTATTATTGGAATTGGGCCCCAGTAATAATTGCTTACACTTTTCTACATTCAATCACTAAGCCTAGCGAGTTTGTTTTCCTAAGGGCAAAGGTTGTAGCACACCCTTTAGAGAAAATTATTCGCTAACTAGTTCTTAACTTGAATGGATCTTCTATTTATAGGCTGGTTACTAGAGAAGAGCATCCATAATGCACTAGAAATTGTAGTATTTTTTCAAATAATAAAAATACAAATAAATTATCAAATAATAAAGAGAAATAAATGCAAAAATTTGGACCTCCCATACACAATCGCCGATCAGCTAATTGGTTCACTATGGTAAGTACTTTTTCTTTTTTTTCATATGTCCAGCCATGTTCCATGGGGAAAGTTGTTCAGTTTCAAAAATTGCAACGTTGATAGAAATTTGGTTAGCTTTAAAACTGAACTCATATTCTACCAATTTTAAAAACATAACAAAATGAACTAGCTAGTTCAAACTTACCTATTTACTATTTAATGCTTAGAGAAATTTCTGTGTTGTAAATATTAAGCGATACATTAATGATAACAATCTAGACTTTAATTGGCAGTGGTATAGCTAGTTTATCTATATCGTGATCTAAACTATTAAGATCACTATTGAAACATCTGGTTTAATAAAATTATGCATATTTATGAAATTAAATTCTATTTTAAATGGAAACTATAGTCTAAAAGATCACGCGCTGCATTTGTATCGCACTCCATTTCCTACTTGAGTGGTAATGTAAACTGAGAAAAGGAGCGTCATGCGGCCGCGAATGCAGTGAGTGGTCTTCTTGACTTTAACATATTATCAGCACCCGCGTTCTAACTTACCTACAAAAAAGAAAAAATGAAATAGATACTTTAAGACTAATTCAATTTAAAGTTACGTAACCAAGCTTAAATTTGTGTCCAATATTTACCCCTTATTTGATTCCAAACAAGCTAAGCCCATTGGGTATAGTGTCCCGTATAAAAACCTGTGCCATAAATGGCTATAAAATTAACATGGGATTACAATTTTATAAGTGAGCGTAGCTTACGATGGTATGACTTAGCAGACGTGTGATGCCGGTAAAATAGCATCATCCCAGTTCTTCTGGGTGTCGTAAAAAGCGACTCAGGGATTATTATCCAGGGAATTGAATTTCTTGTACTGCTCTCGCCAATCCACCTGCCAAGCGTGGTGAATATGGCAATACCTCCCGATACGGGGGACAACCATCATATCCAGCAGTGAACTGTTGTGGCTGTAAAGTTAAAGGTAAGCCCATCGAATATAGTGTCCCATATAAAATCCTGTGCCGTAAATGGCTATAAAATTAACATGGAATTACAATTTGTAAGTGACCGTATACCTAACGATAGTACGGACTTGGCAGACGTGCGACAAAAAGTTGCAGGTTTTTAGAAGATCTAAGAAAACCGGCTATAAAATATGTTGTTGCAAATTAGCGTACATAGTACATTTATCACGCTCATATCCCTTGCAGGGAAGTCAGAGCGCAAACGGCAGTAAAAAACAAGTTGCAAAATAACTTTTTACTTTTTTATGGTCATATAATGCTTTTTTAAGCACTTCTTTCAGTTTTGCAGAGTTACCATAACCTAGAAATAACAAAAAATTAAACTAAACACATATTTACCTTTTTTGCCAATTTGAAGAACTTTGCATATTTAAGTGTTCCGCAAAAAGTAGTTACACAACTTACCTACTTAATGCAAATATTTTGAACTATACAAAAAAAAATACGCTCGTCTGTGCTATAAAAATGAAAGCATGACTCACTACTTGAATCCAAACAGTAAATTTAAGAATTATTCAAATTCAAATTATGAACATTATTTAATCGGATTCGAACTACAAATCGTACCAATTTATATCTGATTTTAAATCAGGTCTGATCGAGTTTTGACCTTACGCAACCCACATAAAAAAATGAACGACTTATTATACATTTATAATTCTGAATTATAAAAATTTCTAATTTGGTAGTAGGATTATAAATATTCGGCGTTTCGGTATAATTTACTATAAAAGAAGCGTCATCGATAATATTTCAAAATTGATTGTCAACATAGAAGAAATCGATTTGGTTATAAATGAATTCGTAAGCAGGCAGGCATTGAAACTAATCATATTGCCCATTATGAGGACTTAGCATATATTCAGCGGCGTTCGTTATCGATTCGATCCACTTTTATTGTGATTGAAACACGATTAAAATTGTAGGCTGAATATCTACTAAATTTCAAAACACTTCCCGTATTAGGTATTCATTTTTTTAGAAAAATAGCAAAATGTTCAACGCAGGCAGGATTTGAACATGCTTCTTTCGGCATTTGTACTGGCTGACGCATCTACTAACTAAGCTACCACAGCTATCGTAGTCTGTGAATATAGGTATAGGTAAGTGTATCTTGGCCAATAACGCTTGGTAGGGCTACGTCTACCGGGACAGTTTTGCAAATGTACTATAGGCATTTAGAGATATAGGTAGCTTTGTAATTTCCATATATAAGCCATAATTATGTGATAACAGTCAAAATGTTTAGTCACGTAAACTTCACTTTCCACCAGATCACTTCAGACTACTGCTGGATGTAGGCCTCCCCTAGGGCCAAAAATAAGTAGATAGCATAAAAAAGAACCATTCGAACCAAATATTGTATTTTCTCGAAAGTCACTTAATAGGTACCTCTACATAGCCAGGATTGCTACTGTCTTTATGCTCAACAATTAATAATATCAAAACAGCAAAACCTAATACAAGAACGTCATATGATTCTGAGCTAATTTTAATCCTAGAAATATGACGTTCGTGGCAACAATCTTCTTAGTTACTTGAGTTCCTCTGAGATTCCAGTTATTTCCAGTTGAAGTCAGTAAGCGTCAGAATCGTTGCTAGTAGCAATATGAGTATGACATTTTTATGTGGAAAAACTTTAACGTAATATCCAAACGTTATAAGATTTTGCATCTCATCTTTTAGTTAGGTAGTGTTTTCATTTAATATACCTACAATGAGTACTACATTGACAAGACGGAAAATATAGTAGTAACCGATGAAAAATAGAGTAGTTAGTGAGACGGTAACTATGCTGCAACATTTGATTCGTCTTTGCTGCTAAAACTCACATTGTCGCAATGCGTGTCAAAATTTTGCTCAAATATCCCTTCAGGGTATACATTTTTACACCACAAAATAGAGTTTATAGAAGGGTCACTCGAGCCTATTTAGGATTTTCGCGATCGTCACTTGTTACATAGTCAGTGTTGTTACTGTCAAAAATCGCGCCGTGTCCCTAATTCGTCCCTACACTTCAAATGCAGGCATTTCTGAAACCCATAAAGAACTAGGTTCAGTTCTCGGTACAATATAAAGCGGTTTACACATATCTAAGGTGCAAGCTGCACGGAGTAGTTTTGAGACGTAAGACGTGGGACCGCATCTGTCAAACAAGTGATCGTCTGACACGTGAGACAGACATATAAAATGTAAAAAACAGAAACAAACGTCAGGTGCGAATCCCATCAATAATAGCTGACAATCGCTTGTCTGACAGATGTCATGTTGCGCGTCGCGTCTTGCATCTATTCTGTGGAGCCCCTTACGTTCAAAGTTCGGTGACCTCCCAGCTGTTTTTGAGCTTAAACCCGAGCTTAACCCCAAAGTCGTAAACGGAGGTTTTACGGCGAATGTGCAATTAGGTTTATAGTTTCGCGTCTAACTGTCAATGTTTTCTCACATGTGCACTAGGCGTGTTGCACACTGCAGTTAAAATGTAGATGCAACGACTTTGTATGTGCCTATTAGTGGTAAAAGCTGAGATTGCATTAATAAAGGCCGGATGCTCGAAAATGATTTTTAAACCATATTTTCGAATCATCAACATTTAAAATATTTGTAGGGCAAATTTCGAAAAGACTATTTAGGTCTTGACCTTCCTTGCCGACTTATTTTGCATCAAAATTATCTAATATTGATCAAAAAAAAGGGTAGAAGTAAAACCCACGAAAATCGTTACAAATTTTAGTCTCGCAGTACTTCCGCACACCTGCAGTTCAGTCGTGAATTTTTCAGGTATTTTAGCATACTGGGTCTGAAACTGATAGACCGGGTAAGAAATAGTACACTGCGTTCCAGAACTCAATTTACCGACGTAGCTTCTGCAGCCGCGAAACTAAAATGGGATTGGGCCGGTCATGTCTGCCGCATGCCTAACGAGCTATGGGCCAAAACGACCATCACTTGGAACCCAAAAACCGATAGACGTCGCGGGAGGCCCAGACGCAGATGGCGTGACGAACTGGACGGGTTCTCCAAAGGTTGGCCTGCGGAGGCACAGGATCGCGAAAAATGGAAGAAGGGGAGGGCTTTTGCCCAGCAGTGGGATCCCGCGGCTATATAAGATAAGATAAGATAAGATAAGATTTAGTCGCCCCTAACGACACGTTTTGCGAAAAAGTTCATCATCACATCGGCCCATAGCAGTATTACTACTAGGCATATGCCTCCCCCAGGATATGCCACACGATCACCTGTTTCGCCATCCAGTCGCTAACAGCCGCTCTCTTCAAGTCATCGGTTCTTTTGGCTGAAGTTGCGTCTAACGCTATGCTTGCCGAGCCGGGGCTTTCACTCGAACCCGCTAACTCTACCGTTCATAATTCCTACGAAAGATGTGAATGCCACCTTAGCTTACTATTCTGTCAGAAGTGTCTAGAAAAAATAATACGGTTGCAAATCTCAGGTATCACACTAATATCCATATCTACGTTGAAATGCTTTACCTACCCAGATCTAAAACTAAACCCTCTCACAGAGCGTTCCCATAAACTAACTACTTGACTGCCACTAGACAACTCATACATCAACCCTTTGTCTTCCCATAATTTATTACTACAAGGTCTGTCAGACCAGAATAATTGACTTCTGGTCTTGTCCAACAATTGTTCGGTTAAGTAGCGTAATATTCAAATAATGGACTCATTTTGAGTACACTTAACCCTTGTAATATAAATGTTTTAATATAAACTGATCTGCATTGTTCAAACCTGTTTTGATTCGTACATCATGGGGTCATGTTTAGCATTGTAACTTCCGTTTGAATAATTTTTTTCTGTGTCATTGTTGTTGGTTATTGAGAGCAGTGAATGTAGATCGGTGTGCAAGATAGGTTTGGATTGAGACGTATAAAAAAGATTAGATTAATGTGGTGTTCTATTTCATTCATGGCGAATATTATCAAGAGCACATCAAGCTACCAATTTATGCCTGCTTGTCATAAACAGCCTAAATAGATGGGTGGGTCAAAAAGCTAGAAAAATGTTAAAGTAAAACGTTGGCGTATGAATAATTTTTAAAGCTAATGTTATGTAGGTATTTCGATAATACCTACTTCAGCCCTTTAGCGAAATTCAGACATCAGACGATTATTAACGGTTCTTTTAATTTAGAAATACGTATTATTTATACTCTCCATTTCCTCAAATAGGTAACTGTAGAGTTGCATGTTTTTCGCCAATATAAAACATCGGGATACTTCAGTTTCAAAGCTATCTAATACTCGTTACAATACCTATTATAACTTGAAACCTCATAAATGAACACTAAAATTTTATTGTGAAGATAGCAGCCATTAAAGTAATAAGTACGCATACTCGATACGGATAGCTGCTACTCATAACTGTTAATTCTTACGCACTAGTATCGTTAATCCAATCAATGGTTTCTGTAATATGAGTGGAGCAGGAAGCACTTACCTATAGCTAGCACAAAATAGAGAATTTACAGAAGGACAGCTCGCGCCTATTCCCGAACATTTGTATCTATACTCTAGGGTTGCTACCTTTTATTTCTGAATTTTACCTTGGTCAAACATACTTAGGTACATTACTTACATTATATCAAACTTATATCTACACTATAACAGACTTTATCTACACACACTCATTTCGTAATATTCGTTTTACAGAATCGAAAGTACGAACGTAATGAACTGCATTACGAATATACAGCCTTTAAAAAAAAACTTTCATACTACTGGCAGCTACATAAAGTAACTCGATTTCTAGTATTTGAAAAAAAAAATGAAACGGATTGACCCGCGTACCAAATTGTAATCTGTTCCAATTTGACACTGGCCAACAGTAAGTCAAATGAAAGAAAAAAGAAGTGTCACCCGGGCGGGACGACACTTGAAATTATGAGGACTTATTTATTATTAAATCTTTGCTTTAAATCATTTTTCGAATTATAATTCACCGATAAATGCTTTTTAATTTTAAAAGTTGTTCAGTTTTTATGAGCCTCCATTTTAACGTTAAGTTAAAAAGTTACTTATGTACACAAGTCGTTCAGTTGGTGGTTCAGTAGATAGGCTTGCAATCGCCATAGTGCAGTGCGGAGATTTGAATTATTTTTCATAGTTTTTCTTGTAGAGTGTAGATAAATAGTGTATGCAACTGCATATAATTAGGCTTTAGAATGCTCGTGTCAAACTATTATCACACTCGGCTGCACTCTCATCCTAAAGCCTTTCATTAGTAGGCAGTTGCATAAACTACTATTACAATTGCACTTGCAAGTCGTAATATTGCCATATTGCCGTCCGCCCGCACCGAATGCTCGCTACTAGCCGGTTTGAAACGGTTCGAGATCGCGCGTAAACGACGGTGTGAAGTTGTGTGTGTGAGCATAGGGACATTTCCTTGAAGCCATCTCTCTGTATTAGGCGGCCGCCAAACTTACTTTGTGTAGCTAGCTTTTAAGTTCAGAATCAGAGGAATTGGTATACTTTCATGCTAAGCTTTTAGCGATAAACACAATGTTGCACCATTTGGGTAGGCACGTTCCGGATACCTAGATTAAAATACAGAGTGTAAGGAGTATCTCTCCGAATACTGATCCCTGCACCCTGAATTCAGATTATAAACTATAGAACTTCCCATAAGAATTTTTTTCAGAAGACGTAAAAAATATTTGGCTTCCTATAGTCAATGCAGTCAGCTGATCATAATTTTGTGTTGGATATCATTTTTTTTAAGTAGTTCTTTCACTGTAGGTTAAAAAGCTAATCATAAACAACGTACACGCATGGCGAATCGGTCGAAGAATCATTTCAAAATTCGTCAAAAACGTGATAAAAAATATTTCTACAACAATTTGTCACATCGTTCTACATTTTAGAATAAAAATTCTTTGAGCACTCATTGTTAGTCATGCAAGCGTAGCGAAATCTTGAAGATCATTTTTGACATGTCCTGCTATTTTGTCCAATAAAGTCTATTGTCATATTCATACAGGCACTTAACCTTCTATTTTTCGATAAGCGAATGACGTGACTCGGTTTTATAAAAGAAATTCATGTTATGTATGATTTATTCCGGTTAGTTACATTAGTTTCATAGAAGAGATTTTAGATTAATATACTACCTAAATAGACACTTGGTTATTTTTTAGCGTCTTGAGTACATAGTCTTTTTAATGTTCAGTCAATATCACGCAATTTGTAGTAATTTTTCATATAACTAAGTCATACATAAAATAAATCATCAAACCAACTGACTTAAAAAAATATAAATAAATAAAATAAAATATAAAGACATGCCTAAAAAACAACCTATCACACCCAAGTGCACACGTATGTTTTTTCTCTGTTTACTGTTTATTTGTTCTCTGGTTGGCTGGTAGAGAATGTCGCGTGCCCGGCTTTTGATCTATGTGCAATACAAACAAATAAATAAATCCACAAAAACAAACTTTACGAAATGACAAATCTTCCCACGCTACTCATATGTACAGTAGTTACTGTTACCAATTTACAATAATCCATAGAAAATTATATACCTATCGATAGCGAAAGCAAGCGGAAATCAGAGTACACCGAGCTACATGTAAAGATCAGGTTGGTATTACACCTCTCTAAACTCATTGATCACTTTAGAATACATGACTCGTTAGGTATACAGAATGAAGTCCACTATTTGCAGTATGTTGTGGCTGTAGTAGTAGTAGCAGTAAATGTGTATGTTAAGGAATGGCTCAGAGTCCATGAGTTTGAAAAACTTTCCCCAATAAATATACGAAATACAAAAAAAGATTTGGCCTCCGATTATCTTCCAGCCAATAATTGTGTCTATTTGGAAAAAACTGATCAGTTTCATGGACTGGTTCAAGCCTATATTTGTAGGTAGTTGATTTTATGCCCTGCATGAGTCCGATGTTATATGGGTACGATTTTAATAAACTCAAGGCCAGCAGCAATGCAAGACAAATCAAGCGCTGTTGGCTTGATACTGTAATACCAAATTAAAGATCAAAACTAAATTCGTCTTTTGACCTTTTCCCACACGTATAAAAATGTTATTACCGGAGTATTAGAACGGTGTTACCGATTTTGATACGTTACAGATTTGTTCTGGTTTCAACTATTGTGTTTTTGAACGGGTTTTCTTAGAACCTTAGGAACAAAACAACATAATTTTTAAGATTTTTAATAATTCTTAGATAAGTGGAATTAAAATATGCATTTTATTTCCGTTATCGATAAAATAGGTAAAATGTGTAGTTTTCACAATCACACATTATTTAAGTAGGTACGTATTTTTTACATTTGTATTTTTTTATGAAGCAAAAAGTTTTCTTGAATGCGCAATTTTGTCAACAGTTTTAAGCAATAGATAAAAAGGATATAAGATGAAATACCTACATTTCACTGAGATTTTTAATATGAAATTTTCGGCTTTATATAGATAGGTCCTTTACGCAAATGTATTTCCGATCTTACAACCAAGATTAGAACGGCGCCTTACCTCGACCTTTTTGTATTAAAAAAACTACCAATCTATCATTACGAGGTGACTAAACTGTATCAGTGCTCGTAAGATTACAGTGATTTGATAAAAACTCGGCTCATCAGGTCGCCATTACAGTTCACTATTATAATGCCATTAAAGATCGGGTTTGGATCAACGCGCTCTACTTTAGCTTAACTGGTAATTTTATAATACTTTTTCACAGAATTTTATTAGCTTTTGATATCTAGAGCAAAATTTGTTAAATTATAATGAATTATTTTACAAAATTCAATATATGCGTAGGTACCTAATTATGTGCCTGTGCTGATTATGATGGCATTTTATTTTCGTTAAAAGTTATTTTCTGTTTTGTGGTACACGTCAAATAGTTTTCCAAAGACAGCATTTCTCTTAAGAAGACCCATATTATCCTTAGCCTGTAAAAAACATCGAAATATTAATTTTATACAATGTATGAAAGGCGACATTTGAACTCAAAAGCGTGGCTATTGAGTCGTGTAACAAAACCTACTGCCGAAAAGGGAGCACTTACCCTATTTTCTGAAAAATCACAAAATTAGACTTTATCCCCTTTTGTCTATGGTTGAAATCTCTTTGGGTAGCGGTGCTGAGGTAAAAAGTCGTAAGTGCACTTATAAAATTAATCACCCGTGTCTTTTGTCAAAGTGTTTGTTGGTAAACTTCTTTAGGACACAATGGCATTGTCTGCGTTCTAGTGCTGTACATTGTTTGGGATGTAAAAAATTGATACACATTATGTTCGGGTTCCCAAATAAATTCAACTTGCGTAAGGATTGATGGGTGCAGAGTTTTGCGCAGTACCCTTGAGTATGCGGTTAAGTCATAAATATCTTAGGCAAAATCCTTATATTAAGATATTATAAGAGAAGTCATTTCTGTTAACACTAAGATATTTTATCAGAAATCAGAATCCGTTTGTTTCTTGTTTAGATTTGTCAATTTATTACTTTATATGTTGGTCCTAGTTTAGTTAAAACGTTGTAGGCTGATCCACCTGATTGTCTATTTAAAAGATGGTTCCATAAGTACTTCAAAAGCCATGGCGGTCGTGTTCTTCTCAGAGTTGTAACCTTGTAAGGCACTTACTAGGAATATTAATTTTACAGTTTCACATTTTTGTGACAATCATAAAATAAATTGTATATGCTTTAATACAAATTACAACTTCTAATCCAACCCTCCCTATTGACGAACTTTTTCACAACAGCAGTCAAAGTTATCGTACCTCTACACAAGGAAAGAAAAGATTATCATACAGTTCAGCAAAATTGATTCCTTTCGACTCGCTATAAGGATAAATAATCATAAATTAGTATCGATCCACCCTTTACGGTTGATAAAGTTATATGTCCCACAGTCGTGACTGATCCGAATTGGTTGCAATCCATTGATTTTTTCCCGACCATCACAGAAGGAGGGTTGTTTTTCAAGACCATGTTTGTAGGTTTACGCGATTTGTTTATTTGTTGGAGGGCGGGCGAGTGTGATCTGTCGACCTCCAGATGATGGATGTCGTATCCAGCCCAAAAGTAGATGGATGAACCCTCTACTAAATAGTTAACAAGTAAGTCTCATAAACCTACTTAATGAGTGATACTTGTTCGTTTAATAATAAAATATGTAAGTAAGTTTGTGGACAAGTAAATTCTTTTTAGTCAGATTCGTCTCAGTAGCGAAAATGTCATCAATGGCTACATGCCTAAGCTTTTAATAAGTTTAAAATGGCGGATTTGAAACGTAAAGAAAAAAACACTTTGAAATCACCGCAGTCGGGTTCATGCTTGTAATAACTAGGCTTTTATAAAGAGAGTCGTTGAAGAAATTGTGATTGATAAGGCAGCAATAGACGACGCCGTAACCTTATATGAAGTCTTTAGGATTTATACTTAGTTTTTATGCAGTTATACAATTTATTAGACTATTATGTTACATTGTCGGTATAGTGTATTTAATGGCGGTTAGCATTTTAAGCCAATAACGTCTAAACTATAGACGGCAATGAATACAATTGAGAATTAAAATATATAAGTACCTAACCAAAAATTTTACGCCAGTGAAATTAAAACGAAACTTTGTTTTCTTGTAACAATTGGTAGCATAACGAATGCCAAAAAATCGCCAATCATCATTTTGCTATACTTACAGTACACCAACCAATTTTAGTAGAACGCATTTTCGACTTTGTTACTGTACATATATCGCTATCAAATCCACTTACCGATTTAAGAGATCAACTTATACTGGTTATTTGTAGAATTTGTATGACAAACCAGAGTAAGCTGGTCCCTTAAATGGGTAGGTAGATTTGCTATACCGGGAGTAACGGAAAGGGTATAACAAGCCGAAAGGAGGTCAAGGTACTCATGAAACTGAACAACTTTCCCCATAAAACATAGGTCGAAATATGAAAAAAAAAAATTGTCCTCCCATAGTACCTAAATCAATTAGCTGATCGGCGATTTTGTATTGGAGGTACAATTTTTTTTTTTATATTTCTTCCCATGTTCCATGGGGAAAGTTGTTCGATTTTATGAGTACCTTGACCTCCTTCCGGCTTGTTATGCCTTTTCTGTTACTCCCTGTATAGTAACACCATACTATTTTCACTTTTATCTGGGATCAGCTCAATTATCATTATCACTTTTATCAGTCCCTATTATATCAGTGACCGGTTCGCGCCAATAACCGCTATAAACAGGTTGTGACTTGAGTAACAAGAAAATCGATTTTTAAAATAATCGATTATTTCTCTTTTATTTTTAATGAATCTGTTTTATACAAAGAAACATCGATTGTTAAAACAATTGATTTTTTCTTTTATTTCACTGGATTTTTCGTTAAAATAATTTTGTATCTTATAATTTTACTGTATGTACTGTACTGACAAATGTATCATCGAAATGATGATAATTCATTTGACTGAAACAAAATATTATTACTAGGGATCTGAAATAAAGTTGCTTGTGCTGACTGATGTTGTGCAAAACCCGTAATAATTCGTTGGTTATTATAAAACAAGGTGCAACAAAAAGAAAAAAGATTTTTTAAAAAAGATTTTTCACGAATTTTATTAAGCGATTATTAAATACAATTGAAAAATAAATCGATTACTTTTCACATCACTAGACCTAGGTCTATCCCATGCCCTTAGGTGTTGGTGTCAGCTTTCTAGTGTAGATTCTAGACTCTAGGTCACTGGAAGGGCGTGGAAAGGTAGATCGAGTTATCTAACTAGTTGAGTTGTACGGTTTGGTTGTAATTTGTTTGAAATTGAAAGTTATTTGTTGGCTGAAAGAACATTTTGGGCCACATTACAAAATCTATTGCTATAAAAAAGTATCTGACTTTTTACGATTATAAAAATGATTCAGATTTGAAAAGGATTTCCTCCGGATGCTCTAAGTCAAATTCTTCACAGTTTGTTTAAGCTTCCATCAAAAATTTACATCATTAGTCATCCTAAGGATTTGAACGTCAATTGAACAAAAACAGACGACGCAAACAAATTGAATATTCCCACATTGAAGGTGAAAATCCAAGGGTAAATATGGAATCAGATTGTAAAATTAATGATATCAACAAAATCAGAAACACTTTCAACCCTAAATCTGAAGCAATATAAGTCAAATTTGAACCCAAAGAAGTCAACATCGTTACAGAGGATGTTCAAATACCTGACAATCAAAATCCATTTTCGTGTGCAGCAGTCAAAAGACGCAATCCGCTTGCATTCCTCAAGATTAATGATGTAACTCCTGCACTATTATCACTGGATAGTGACGGAAGGACAATTGCTGACACAATAGGTGTTTGTGACAAAAAAGAAGATACGGACTTTGCTTTTGATAAAATTGAAAGAGAGTTTAATACTTTCTAATTCCGAAGCAGAAAGGTTGAAAATTGTGAAGACGGTGAGTTTTGAGACGGCAAATAGAATGGCAAGAATTCGGTCGGTTAAAAAACTTGACTAATGATTCTGGTTTGGGATCAAATATTCATGTGTTTTTTTTTCAAACAACTAGTTTTGTTACACTTAACGCTTTTTACTTGGAGCATCTGTTAAATATCATTAAAGACGGCTTTTGTACTGCTACTGTTGGATCTGTTGTGTTTTTTATTTGTTTTCCGCTTCAATTACCTATTTGTATATTTCAGAGTTTTTATTTTTACGCTGGCCTTGATTCTGAGATTTATTTGCTGTTTATATCTTAACAAGTAAATGAAAAAGTATAAAAATGCGATATCTGATTCTATAAAAACGACATTAGATAAGACAGATCAAATTAATGTAGTCTTTAGGTTATAACTTAAGCCACTTCTGATGTGGCATAATCAAGAGTAGATATTTTGTTTGAAAAATTCTAAAACAGAATTGCAATAAACTACCATAACTATAGTCCGACAAGTTCGTGCGCGACCTCCATGCGGGGTACAGACGATGGGGGGGAGAGGAAGCACGTCATTTTAACATGACGTGCGGCGCGGGTGCGCGCGTCACCCTTCCCCGCTACACCTCCCGCCACCTGACATCACCCTCCCAACGTCTGTCACCCCTAGGGAAGGTCGTGCACAAACTTGTCGGACTATAATTTTAGCTCTGAAGTAATGAAAATGTTAGCTGCGTTTTTTTATAAAATTTTCAATAAAATATGTCGTATAATTATATGGATCTGCTTAGAAAATTTACGATCTATATTACATTGATTTATTATCGAAAGTCAAGTTAGGTGATGATGAAATCAATACCAAATCCTAGAGATAAGCTGATGATACCTTAAGACCTTGTAAAAGTATAGATCTATCATAAATAACTTAGACAACTTACGTCAGGGTATAAAACTACATACACGTTAATCTAATTATGCAAATGTGGATCACTTAAATCATTGTAAATTACCTAATGTTAAGCTGCTTAACCGAGGGAGTCGATTGCCCTGGTTTCCACGCTATCAAACAACGAACACATAGCCTGATAGACGGCACACACTTTAACACACACAGGAAAAACTTTCTGGCAAGAGATCAGTGCTCTATACAGAAAGAAAAAAAAATAGTGCAAATATTATAGGGTATGAATAAGTCCATGGAACTGAACAACATTTCGCAAAAAATATAGATCGCAAAATAGGTAACTAAGAAAAAAATGAACCTCCCATACAAACCGACCCGGCTGGCCAACACATTTTGTAAGAGAGGTTTTTTTTTTCATATTTTGACCTATGTTCCTTAGGGGATACAGCTCAGTTTCATGAGCTGGTTCACCCCTCAACATATTAGCAATTTTTTTTTTCATCTAATATCTGACGTAAGACCATTCGTCAATCAGTGATGGTAGATGATGCGACCACTACTAGCCATGCACCTTAGACTGTTGACAGAATTGTTTGCACATAATAGTTACTTTACCAGGTCTTATCGCGATAGTAAGCGATTTACCTGGAAACATGACATTTGGACTGACTTGCATCAGTCATGGGCAAACTGTTTGCTTAGAGAAATTAGCACCACATTGGGCGTCTAGTAGAGTGTGTGGTCGTTGCTATGCGATTAGCTTGTGCTAGTGCTAAGTTCACGTTTTATTTGTATTTATTGCACTTTTGTGGAGCTTAACGAAGGTGGTTGTTGACTGCTTCTTGTTGAATTCGAGGGTCATATTTTCAGTTGGCTTAGAAACACAAATCGTTTATACTAGTTGTGACAAAAAGGTTATAAAATCCCATAGAAACCCGAAAGTAAACAAACGTAACCAAGGATCACACGGGACGTAAAACGCTATCTTCAGACATGAGATGTGAGACGCGAGACGCCAGATGATATCTGTCAAACAAGTGATCGTCAGCCGTCGGCGATAAGTTAAGCAGCTGACAGTTGTACACGGCGTACCTATCTTCTGTTTCATACCTAGATACATATTATAGGATATGGTTTTGACTGTCGCGATGTTTCACGTCTCATTTCTTACGTCTCTTATGTGGAGATAGTGCTTTAGGGTCAATGTACCGAAATCTTTGCAGACATATTTATCTGCTTAAAATCTGTGTTAAAACTGAATATTTTTTCATATTTTGCGGTAGTATTTTGTTTGACAAGTTCTCATGAAAAATTCTTAATGCTATTAACGCTAGTTGTCATATTTATTTATCCGCGAATCAAAATACTGTTAAATGAAGTAGGAATTTATGCATCTTTGTAATAATAGATCTAGTTTTTAGACTAGTTTTAGCTTCATTAGGTCAAGGTCAAAAGATAATAATTAAACGAGTTATTTTATTTATTGCCTAGAAATTCTAAATCTTGTTTTGAATCTTATTTCATATCGTTGGACTGCTACGTTTTTCTGTTTAAATGAATTTCTAATAGTCATATAAGGTAAATTTAGATTCAATGTTCTATTTATACGTTTAATCATATAAATAAAACTGGCATTATTAAAGACAAAATATAAAAATATACTTACCTTTACTTGGTAAAATTTTACTAGTGACCGATAGCAAAAACTCAGAACCGGCTGCAAATAAAGAACAACTTTCCCCAAGGAACAAAGGCCGAAGTATTAAAAAAAAATTTGGACCTCCCTTACAAAATTGCATGGTATTTTGTATGAGAGGCCCAATTTTTTTTTCATATTTCGGCCTTTGTAGTTTGTTCCTTTGAGAAAGTTGTTCCGTATCATAAGACGGTACTGATTTTCTTCCTTCTGTTAGTACGACGCCTCTGGTAGATAGGTATGCGGATATAAAAGCTTTATTGCATTGCCAGACACCTTAAGTATAGTGTTAAAATACAAGTGTTATAAAATAATAGTACAGTCAAGTGCAGAGTTACCGGACCCCCCGGGCTACAAACATTTAAACAGAAAAATACGTTTTGAAATGAACCTTAAAGCAAGCATTACGCCTATGCAATATACCTGAGCAATTCATGCTTCACCCTACCACACGACTAACTCGCAAGCACGATGTCGAGTCCTTTGCATTTTATCTTGAAGTTGCTTTAGTCAAATTTCATTAACAAGAAATAAAATAATAAATAGTCAACATACGAATACAACCCCCGCTGGGATTTGAACCTCCAATCTTTTAGATTGTAAGCATTGTAGTCGGGCATCTTAACCGCTTGGCTATTCAGCTGATGGTTAAAGGCGCGAAATTAGAAGTCACCTGTCGTGCAACTAGTGATGTCATTGTGACGTATGAGACCCGTGTAGACGTTTTGATGTTTTCTAGCAGATGAATAAAATAAGAAGGTAGTTTGAATACTAAATCGTAGAAATGTATTCAACTTTATTTAATTACTCAGTTCAATAGTGTGCGTTATGATATTTCCGTTGCTTTTTACCTAGTTACTGGTCAAATCAAATCATGGTGCATAGTGTTTTCTTAAAAGCAAAAATAATTGTTCTGTGGGAACAGAAAAAAGGAAGTTTCACTACGACTTTACAGAGAAACACGGTTCGCAGATGGATTAGGAGATATGAGGAAACTGGTGATGTGAATTGTGAAAATCGAGGGCCGCGCCAAAGCTTACACCAACGAAAATCTACGTCACCGTGAAATTGTTAGCCTTCACAGCGAGGATTGATTTAAAACTACTTGTTCAACATCAAGTTTATACGATATATCTCTGTATACTGTGCAAAGACATTTACACGCTGCTGGCATACACAACTATTAACCAGCTATGACACCAGCCAAAAAAATTGCGCTGACCGAAGAGCATTGTCAAGCTAGGATAAGATTTGCTACAGGTAAATATTATTTCTGGTGCTGAACTAATACAAATACATTATACCTACATACTTACTTATGCAGGATGTAAAAAAATTTACTGCAAATATTTTAAGGGGTGAATCAGCCCATGAAACTGAACAACTTTCCCTGAGGAACATAGGTCGAAATATGAAAAAAAAATTTTGGCCTCCCATACAAATTGACTAGGCCGGCTGGAACATTTTGTATGGGAGGTCCAAATTTTTTTTTCATATTTCGACCTATGTTCCTTGGGGAAAGTTGTTCAGTTTCATGGGCTGGTTCACCCCTTAAAATATTTGCAGTTGATTTTTTTACACCATATATAGGTATAGTGTATGTTCTATTGTTTTTTTTTCTAACTGTTGATAAACGATCTTCATTAAATTAAGTAATGTATTTATGTTACAGAGTATTGCAACTTTGATTGGGAAGGGCAAATATTAATATTCACTGACGAAAAGTGCTTCAATTCAAAGGACGATGTGGAGTAATGTGGATGAAATATCCTATGTAGACGACGAGGTGAACGCTATAATCCAGAAAATATACTCAGCACTAGCAGCAGAATATCGCTAGGTTAATTAAATACCCTTAGGACATATGTATTTATAAGTGATCTGTGGTTAAATATAGATTCTTTGTGCTGGTCATTATGAGAGACGTAAATTGTTATTTTACTCAAAGATAACATGTTTGATCTCTTGTAGTGACTAAACGATAATTTTAAAATCCTGAACTATCTATATTGTTGTTTAAATTATAGTCAGTTAACTTAATTGTTAAGTATTTTATTCATGTTTGTATGAAATGTTCATTACACAGTTTACTGTAAAATTTGCCTAGGTGATACAAACATATTTTGTGTGAATTATGAAGATTCAAATAAAGTAACATTTAAAGTATAATAGATGGTCTTATCAATTTTTAAACTTCTTAATTTTGTCTACAAACAAAACTTCTTTTAAACAAAAAAGAAAATAATAGACAGATATATAAATAAACAACACTTTTGATAGAAAAAAAAGTTGAACACATCATAGATCCGAACCAGCGATTCTACGTTTTTGACTGCAGTTGCTTAACCCCTTAGCCATCTAGTTATTGACTCAGGAGACGAATTTAGCTATAACTATTATGTCTACTGTTCGTTTATGCGACTCGCACTCGCCAACTACTAAGAGATCATTATTGTGTAATAAAACTTGATTGAAAACTAGTTTATGTCAGTGACGTCGCGTCGGCGTGAATCTTTTAGTCGGCTAAGCTCGGGTAGGTTCGGACCATTTCGGACTGTGTTATTTTTGTTTCACTTACTCTTGACTGACTTGACAGATGTTATGGATGCGTAAGGGATATGAGGGCGCGTGAACCTTGTTTTTTCTATGCTTTCATTGCTGTGTTGGCGTATGTCAATGGAAAAAATTTAGGAGGCGTGCGGACAATGTATAGATAAGTAAAGTATGTCGCCGATTGCGCTGTAGGGTAGTAGGGTGGGGTCACATTATTCTGACTTCAACCGTACAAGCTTTTTCAGAAAACAGGATGGTTTGTGTAAAAAATAGCGCTAAGACCACCATTAGTGATTGGCGGCTTAGTAATGTTCAACGAAAATGGCCACTGGCGTTCAAATGGCTCATAACATTCCATACTTGTATGGTTTTGTTGGTTTATAGGTTAATAAATGACGCTAATTTAGGGTGCAGCCCGTTTGTCACTAGGCTGTGTCTCATAAACTGTAATAGAGAGTTGAAATTTTCACAGATGCCGTATTTATGTTGCCGCTAAATAATGGAGGAGGAAAATAAATATCAAAATCGCGTTTCTCCTACAACAAACGTGATTTTTATGCAATTTTAATACACAATGATACGGCACCCTTCGTGCGCGTGTCCGACACGCACTTGGCCGATTTTTAATTTATGATTTTAAGTCGTCTCGTAAATGCTTTCATCATCAAAAGTCACACTCAAATTGATTCATTAACGGTCGTGTTGTAAAATATTGTATCAAATACATATTTGTCATGTTTCTACGATGTTTTGAGTCGGAAGGCAATATATTTTATACCGTGCATGTTTTACTCTGAATTAATCTCATACATTTTTTTTTCAGGTAAGTGAATCTCTTGCCAACCCTGAGGCAAAACAGCAGATATAATCAACATAGTGAGTCTTAAATAGTACTAAAACTTTATGTTTTAATTTACGGCTATTGTACTGTAATATAGATCGAAATCTTACACCTACAGCATACAAGATTAAAATGGCGTCTAACCATAAATTTTCATCAGTTTATTATAGCGTTTTATAGTAACTTTGAAGCTAATATTCCGTGTTAACGAGATTTTTTTTTTTTTTTTTAACGAGATGTAATAGCGTTTGTTATGGATTTAAATCGCTTGTAGAAATTGTGTGAGTCATATTGTTGGTTTCATGAGTCAAGTCTAAGGGTTGTAACTCACGAGAAACAACAAAGATATTAGTTATTTTTACGTTGTTTGTGTTTACGTACAAAGGTCAAACCAAGACCTTCGTTATCACAGCTAGTAAATTTAATTTCCTATTTGAAATAGAACGAAACCACATCTGCTCAAAAAACGAACAAATGAGACCGCAAGCGGAAATCAACTTGTCCCAAATTTAATCAGCAAAATTCCCATAGCTCTCTGCCTATGCGTGTCAAATCTACGATCATTTATCAATCTCGGCTCCTGGTCTACGTGCTATTAGGCATTTACCACACGCGCTGTGTCATTCAAATGTACACTATGAATTTGAACTCTATGGAAAACATTTTAAGGACTATTTTTGGACTGTAAAGGGTGCTTTAAAATTATTGTTCAGAATCACGAGTCGCAAGGACAGATGCAACTTAAATACGTATTAATGATTCCGACGAAGTGTTTGTGTAGATAAACGTCTATTTGTAAAAGTGCAACATCATTACAAATCTTTAGTACGTATTGTTGAATTTTCAAATAGGGCGGTTTGTAATTACGTTTGAAGTTAGTAAGGTATGAAAGTGATCGATTTAAATGAAGCAAGTTATCGATTTTGAAGTTGCCACAAATTTTTCTTCGATTTACAATTTCATAGAGTATAGGTAGGTAGAACAGTATCTCTTACTCACTCACGGGTTGACCCGCGGGCCGCAACTGTGTTTGGGTTTTCCGTCTAAAACTACTTATATTCGATTTGTGTACTCAAAGAAAGAGAAATGAGATACAAATAGGTATACACTTACACAGATTCTCGGAATCTTAATAGTACTCGTACCTATTGGATAATCGAACTATTTGAATAAAATCATTAACGACTTGTAAGCTTCTACTCACACTGAAACATCCAATTACGTATTTTATACTTTTCACGTTTATAAAAAGTATAAAATACAAGTTTCTGAGACAAAATTGACACAGACCACCACGAAGCAACATACCTACAGTAAATGTTGCAGCGGATTAGAAGACTATAAAATTTGTCTTACCATGCTGTGACTCTTATTTAGGGTACATGTTACACCGAAGCGTAATATGTTTTTATTTTGGTTATTACTATTTTGTAATACAATTATATTTTTTTCATTTTTTCTTAGGCCCATTTTCATAAAAAAAAATAAAGAAATTTGTTGGATGTTTGACATCATAGCATAATCTACTTTAATTGGCATTTTTTGCATACAATATTTATTTTAATTAAATTACAGCATGATCAGCAAAAAGGGCATACGACATTGATCGACAGCTGTAGTTATGCCCTATGACGATAACCACGACGTGTTGGTAATATTTTCAATAGATTGTTGGCATATAAATCAGTTTTTTTAGGCTAAGTTTTTAGAATAAAACTAATAAAACATCTCCAAATATGGGCTACAAAAACGTGCAAGATAAGGTATTTACAAATTCTCAAGTCTAAACAAACTGTTATTTTATCGCAAGTTATGACATTCAAAGCTGTTTATTCGTTTCTATATCAAAATGACGCCCACATAAAACCATACGGATGGTAGTAAAACAAAATTTACTGCTTTGATAACGCTGGCAATCAAAACTGGAGCACAAGAAAAAACATAAAAATTCTGACATTTTATTTTTTTATTTGTTTTATTTTTCGGATGGCTAAGACAATTAGGACGCGTACTTGTAAGTAGGTGTCGTAAAATAAATCATTGGACACATAAACGTATGTCAGATACGTCGTTCTTAATTTAAGAACCTTTGCAGGACAAATTAGTGGTAATTTATGCAGCTTTTAGTGCTATAAAAGTTTTATTGGCGCCACGGCGACATTGTTACTTGGAGATTTAAGAGTTAAGAAGCTTGAGTAAAATAAATAATGGAGTTTATTAAGTTTTAAATAAAATTATGTTTATGAATGTGATGAAGTCAATTAGAGCTAATGTTTCTAGAAATGAAATAGACTTAATCATAGAAAAATCATTCGCACAAAATAAACGTAGTATGTAGTATCATATTGATTGAATAATCTTAATGCATATTCTTATGCATTAGTGACAATGTTTAAAAATAAAAAGTGTTTTAAGTGTCATTATTTAGTAAAAAGTTATCGCGTAATGTTTCAAATTTCAATCATAATTTAAATTATTTTAATTACTATATTATTTTAAATAGACTACAAGTATAAAATTCAAATTCATACAAAAAAATCGAGACACGTATTAGCCGCGTGTAAGTAACATTTAAGGATCTGTGACCTTTAATTTCAAGTCACCCAAGTTAATTAATTTACCTACTAATATTTAAGTTACAGAGCACTGAAAGTAAAATTTTCAATTCCATAATCATATCGTAAAATTATTAGCCACAAATTCAAAGCTTAATAGCTATTTAAACAGAAAATTATTAGGTGGAGTAACTTATTATAATTAAATTATTTTTAGCTTAAACTAGAATAAAATGATTAATAAATTGCCTACTGAGAATATAATAATTTGCGTTCGTATTTGTTTTTATACAACAATTAATTCTTTTTAACATTTTGAGTTTTGCTTTTAGAGGGAAATGAAATAATAATACATGCTTGTTTATCTATTGTAGTGTAAAATATTACGATAGAGATTGGTTATGCTAAAATGATAACTAATTAAATAAATAGGTACTCAGAACAATTTTAAGTACCGTGGTATCGTTTAATGATCATTTGGTGCACTTTGCGTTCGGAGTTAAATGAACTTTAACTTAAACCATAAAATAACAACTAAGCCTAATATTAAGGTTAGGTGAGCTATTTTCATACTAATAGAATATGCAAAAGGTGTGCTCTTTTCAGGCTACCTACTGCCTAGTTTATGTTTTATTTCATGCTTTAGCCTACCTAGCAAACATTTCAGTGTTAAGCCGCCTTAGAATAGAGTCACTTCATTTCATTACCGTGGGTGGCGTAAGAGATAACTTATGATTCGAGGGTTACAAAAGTAGGTTATAAGGTAAAAACCTGTTAATATACTGTACCTACATAGACGATTTTTGGACGATCGAATTTATACGACTATTAATGCTCTGCCTAACCTACAAGGGAAAAAGGCGTGACATGTGTTTGTACCTAAAATTCAAAAAGAAAAATCCAGAAAAAGCTGGTTTCTAAGTCGATTCCATTTTGTTCGCACTGACTAAAACAACCATGACCATTTTACGCGTGTTTACAAATAGGTGAGAATGTAGGTTCTCGCGCGTTGAATCTAGTTCTTTATTTGGACGCGTCTGTGTGATAAGCGGCCGCGGTTTTTCGTACTTTTCTGTAAAAAGCGTTTTTAAAACTTTACGCGTGTTTACAAATAGGTGAGAATGTAGGTTCTCGCGCGTTGAATCTAGTTCTTTATTTGGATGCGTCTGTGTGATAGGCGGCCGCGGTTTATCGTATTTTTCAGTAAAAAACGTTTCTAAAAGTTTGTGCGTGTTTACAAATAGGTGAGAATGTAGGTTTCTCGCGCGTTGTATATGTTTGGACGCGTCTGTGTGATAGGCTGTCGCGATTTTACTATCTGCTTTGTGTTTGGCTAGAATATCGCTTACCTACTACTTTATAGTTAGAAATGTCGTTAAAAGCAGCCGTGAGATTATTATTTCTTGAGAACGGGAAAAGTGTTCCCTGTCAATGCAAAATCTTTGTACTGAATCGCCATCTAGCAGTAGATATGACAAATTCTTCACTTCAAGTATTATGCCATCTTATCAAACTGGTGTACCCATTCTTATATGCAATATTGTATCAATAATCTCCCTATGGGCAACTTTGGATTGCGGCATGCATAAAAAATACGTTTTGATTACTCTTGCGCTTTTTGTGATTATCTCATTTGTCATTATTATTGCTCCTATCACTCACAGTAATCATCTATGTTTTAGTTCACAATAAATTTAAAAAAGCCACCTTATATTTTCATCTTAGACCATTCGAACTCGTGGGTGGCAAAGACCATAAGAATAATATCATCGCGCCATTCGCATACGAATAGAGACGCATTTTGACGTCTACGGCTAACGATCAATGCAAACGGACTACGTTTGAAATGGAAACCAACTGCAAAAAATTCGTTCAGCAATTGACTTTATAAATGATCTGCGGGAATCACACGCAAGATCCGTTGCTACGCTATTTTAGCGCTGCGTAACGCATACGTTAGGAAAATGCGCATTTAATTTTAATTAGTTATCTACTTAGGGTTGGAAATGATGGAATCCATAATTAACGGATCAAGTTGAATCTCCGAAAAAAAATGCTCTTTGTCATACGTCAAAATCTAATTTAATCCAATAGGACTACATAGGTGCTACAATGTCTGTTTGCATTCTCTCTCTCGTCGAGGGGACACTGAGTCGTCCAACGTTCCGATTAGACCTGTTATCAGAATTTTAGAGCCGCCTACTACAAGTAGTAGGCCTCTGATGTGTTTCCGTGACGACCGCTGTCTAAATTATCATAGACAGCAATTGAAGCACGGAACTATTTTTCTTTTCAGACCATCAGAATCGGCCTTCAACAGCTTATTTGCGTTTTTAATACACTTGTCTGCCTACAAACTGCAAAATTGCAGTTGTAATATTCCAAAACGCAGTTCGTTTGTACAAAACCTATCTGCCCTATAAACATAGCGCAGGTCGTATGAAATGGCGAAGCTTCGGTAGTTTTTGTTACGATTAGCGTAACCTAGGATATTTTAGAACACGTACCTTATAGTGCACTTGTGTCTCTTATATGTGTGGGATGTGGGAACTACTCACAATCCCAAGATTTTCAGATTTAATCAGATTAGCTGACCCAACCTGACTCGTATTTCGATACTAACACTAAAAATAATGTACAATGCGTATGGATTTTGAACGCGTGTAATTTTGTAGTGTGGTGCCAACTTGGACTAGGGTCATCCCTATCTACCAGTTAAAGAGTTATATGTTAGTCCTTTTTCTCTTTTTTTGTAGGACACTGAGTCTTCCAACGTACAGAAACCGACGGCATAACGAGCCCTCCGAAGTACGGAACCATTAATCCTGAAATTAGCAGAAGTGATTTGTTACATTTAACACTGCATCTATGAACCCGTCTTCTAAGCGTAGTCAACCAGGCAAGTATACTCCCTGCTGCCTATACACCTATCGACTACTAGGTGGATATTGTTATGTCCGTTGATGGTGCCAATGAAAATTATTTCAATCTCTACATCTGCATATTTAAAAGCACGATGGGAACAGACGACCAGAACCAAAACACTCGTTTCACTCGCCTCACCATTTATAACACAGATTCGGATCTCCATACATGAGTGTGCGATTTTTCTTGAAACACTGATACTGGTACAATTACTGGCAATTTATCACGGTGGTCGATGCCGCTTTTATATTAAAATCGGTGCGGCTAACGGGTTGAGGATGCCTGGATGGGTAGTACTGGTATGTTCCAAAAACTTTCTCTGTCCAGGAACATTCGAAGCCCCTAGAGATATCTATTTTTAGCTCCAAGCCTCGAAATGTACCCGAACCAGCCTAACATATATCACGCCTATATCTCTTGGGTAGGCAGAGCATAAACGGCTGTAAAAGAAGGCAATTTACACCACGACTGAAAAAAGTTGTCAACTGACAACCTGATACTATGGTGATACACAGTCTTCTGAATGACTTTCAAACTTTTGTCAGACGTGGTGTAAATGATTCTTTTGTACAGCCTTTTTTACTCTGTCTTCAAGGCGTATGTGTTATATATGTATGTATGTTGTAGAGAGAGCAGTAGAAGAGAGTAGCGCCTTATTTTGTGGGACTTTTTGGAGCACGGTGGAGTTACTCTACATGATGATATGTTATGGTGATTACCAGGGGCTTTGCTCCGATTTTTGGCCGTTTTTGGTGTTAAAGTGATAAATGATACGAATTTGATGTAAGTATAAAGAAAGTGTAACAGATAATTTAAAGTAACAGGAATAAAATAATTCGAATCTTAAGTAGAAATAAACGTTAATATACGTAAAGACATCTGTTCGATTAGGCCATATTTGACAGCTGTAAAAATTATGTTCATGCTATTCTATGCTATGAACATAATTTTTAAAAGAAGTTTAATTTTCTTTGTTGACATTTCATCTAATATGGGTTTGACAGCTGTTAAAAATATGGTCTATTCGAAGTTCTAGGCATGGTATAAATAATCGTAGTCTTGGTACAAAAAATCTTAAAAACTCCTTCGTTACTTAAAACAAATTGAAAAATAAAATTGCAATAGCAATAATATGGTGTGAAAGAAAATTTATACAGCAATAAAATCGACATTTATTCGCGATTTTAGTACTGTCTCAACGCCTTTTTAATCTGTAAGAAATAAAATCATATTTTTACTGCACTGACATTAAAGTTCTCAAATAAAAGTAACTCCTGTAAATAATCTATATTAGTAAGTTCAAAAATAGTGCCAAGATGATCTTAATCCAGCACTTTGTTTTCGCCCTATCTCTGTAACAATTTTTCGGTTGGATTACTAAATAGAATTTGTGTTTTTTATTTAATCACCTTGGCTACTTAAAAAAAACACCTATGTTCATAAACTGTAATTATACTTAAGTTACTTTCTTCTTTTCTCTACAAGGACACTTTAATGAAAAAAAAAACCTGTTCAGAAACTAATTATAAGGTAAAAAAAAAGTACCTATAAGAGATTATTTTCTTATTCGACCTATTTAAAATCACTACGTAATTAACACGTTATAAAAAGTTTTATTTCTTATCACACATACAGCCAACCGTGTGACAATAAAATCCTTTAGACGCAATTTAGGGAGCAAAATTAAAGCGGAGTTGAAAGCTGTAATTTTTGAGTTATTACGCTTTACAATGGGCCATAAAAGCGAGGTGTCGATTAAAAGAGATATGAGTCCGTTATTTTAAACTCAGGTGGCCATTGTCATTACCAGTGATCGGAATCAGGGGGCTATTTGGTACGAAATCGTTAACATGGATATGACTTTCTTCCGGAAAACAATTTGCTAACCGGAAAAAAAATCTAATGACCGGAAAACCGATATTAATTATTATTTTGACTGAACGTACACGCAAAGCTAAAATATAAGGTTATTTTATAAGTTACACTACAACAAATATATTGGTTTATGTCGTAGTTGAGATCTTCAACTGAAACCATTATTGTAACTCTGTTTCTTAGGCATGTGTACAAAAACTCAAAAAAACTTGTCAGGAGCGTCCACATCAATCAAGGCTGCTCGCATGCTCACTGCCTCGCGCGGAAAACGACCAATAAATTTCGTGGCTCACCCGATACTACGCAGGCTCATGCTCGGGCGAACGCGTGCGGGCCGAACCAAAATCAACGCGCCTCAGACGTTTGCCTATTAGACATCGGCAATAGTCCTGATGTTAACTTAAATTTAAGAACAACCGCACAAATCTAAAAACATGTATTGAAAACGGCTTCATAGTAAAAGTTTCTCAGCATGGCGGGCCGCTTCTACTGGAGTACCTGGAGTACTTGTAGATCACCAGCATCCCATATTAACTATAAAAGATACGGGAATGGCATCTGCGGGTCTCACCGGAGGGGTATTCCAGGGACCTGCGCCCTGAGGGCAGGCTACGCTTTATGCGGACTAGGTCACTCAGATACCCTAAACAGTACTAAAAAATCACGACAAGGTGTTCGTTTGACCGAACCCCAAGCCACCCTGCGATTGTTAGACGCCCACGCGCCGGTGCGTCCATCATGGACGTCGTTCGACGGCCGCCGTTCCAAACGATGATCCCACCCAGACTGGGATAGAAATTCAGAATTGTGATTGTGAGAAGCAAATGATGTAACAAGTTGCTAAGCGAGTTATTTCTGGGTTTTGGCAATCACTGTTTCCGAAAAATGCTATAAGCACTTCGAATTATCAATGGTTTTCTCAAATTCAAGATGGCGGCCAAAAACAGAAAATTAAAATGCTTACCTACCATGTAGGGTATCAAATGAAAGTGCGTCTTGAGTAGATTACAAATATAAAACATGTACTGTATCAGCACTCACTGCTCCAGAATTTTTATTTAAAACGTTGCAAGAAATCAGGTTTTGGAGTTGATTTTGCATTGCCGTAAATTAAAAACAACTGAATGAATTTCCTCTTAATTAACACAAACAAGACTTCACCAGAAATATTTAAAAAATAACAGGTTTAAAACTCGACCATTTTTCCTCGTTCGTGCAATCAATACATTGACAGTACCTCGTGCAATTCATCCTAGCACCGCGACACTTAAATCGGTTTGTTTGACACTTTTCATGTTTACACTTACAACTGATGAAGTCTAACCAAGTTTATGGCACTGAGCTAGTAGTCGTCCAAATTGGTTTTAAGGTATTTTTCTCATCGTCCATTTATTGGCAAATATGGGCATTTTCCCAAATGTCAGTCTGCAGGTGAGCTCTTTGAATATGTAAGTGTGCAGTATCACTAGTGGGAGGTAAGGCCTCCAGTTTTCTTGTAATGCCAAAAAATACGGTAACGGTGTGTTGCAATCGCGCACAACTTCGTTTTTTGAAGACACAACTTTTTTCCCCTCTCGGAATTTACCACCGATAACGACATAGAGGCTATCGTAAGAAGTGGTAGCTGTCAATATGACCTAACGCAGATGATGCACGCGTGAAAAACTAGTTCCTTTGAAGAAGTTGTAGGTCGTGCCGAGATCAACATTGTAAGTGACAGCTGTCAAAAGTTAAGCTTGTTTATCTCGTTAACTGTGTATGCTTCACTACTAGGATCTTTGGAAAAGTTGAAAGTCTTGCCAAGATCTTTACTTTAAGTGACAGCTGTCAAACTTTAAACTCGTCACTTAAAATGTAGAACTCGTCAAGACCTACAAGTTCTTCAAAGAAACTGGTTGTGTAGTATGTAGTTCTTCAAAGAAACTGGTTGTGTAGTCAAGACCTACAAGTTCTTCAAAGAAACTGGTTGTGTAGTATGTAGGGTGCATTTTAACGAGATGAACGAGTTTAAAGTTTGACAGCTGTCACTTAAAATTTAGAGCTCGTCAAGACCTACCACTTTTTCAAAGAAACTGTTTATGCGTACTGAAAATTTGAGAATGTGGATCACAGACAACTCAATGGAACTACTGCGAATGATCGTAAACTAAGGTTTGGTAAAGTTTCTAGGAACTAGTGCGAAAACGCAGTGGTACCATCATGGAACTACTTAATGGAACTACTGCGAATAGTTGGCTAACACAGCCAAGTAGAAAGAAATTCGAGGGTAAAACCACTTAACATATTAAAATCTTAATCGAATACCAAATTTTTAAAACACATCTCGTGTTAGGTATACAATTTTTGGAAACCTTGCAAAATTTTCCGCCGCAGGCAGGATTTGAACCCGCGACCTTCCGCCCAACTGACACGCACGGCAGACCTCACCCGGATATTTACAACGTCACAAAGCTGATGTGTATGCCCGGCGTGAGGATCGAGGAATGGCGTGGCAAGCAGAGAGCACCACAGTGTCACAGATGCCAGCAGTTCCACCGCAAGCTGGCATGTGTTATCTACGGCGGTGAATATCCCGCCCGGGAGTGCAGAAGACCCCCTGAGGAGCCGGTCAAATGTTCCAACTGTGGCAGCACGCATCCAGCCTACAGCATCGACATCCCTGTACTACGCCGTATGGTACGCAACAAGCTGAGAAGGCAGAGGAAGCGAGCATCGACCCCCGCTCCACCCCCCAGGACGTTGAAGCACCGGGTCAGCCACGTCAAGAGCTACGCAAGGGTTTGTTGGATACAGTCGGCACCTCACACCAGTGGACACCTTAGGGGCCTAGGGGGTGAACCCGGAACTCCAACGGGCTCCAACTCAAAAGAGCCTAAGAGCACATGTCCTTGAAAAGACATACAGGCAATCAGGACTTATCCATCTGCATGGGGGCGGGTGGTGCTGTCCAGCACAGTCTAACCTGGCTGGTCATCAGCCGTCCACATCCTCTACTCCACGTCGAGTAGATAGGATCTCGGGCACATTCCCAGAAATGCCCGACTACCGCTGCTTAACTAGACATGATCGCTGCTTCGGTACACTCTTGCGAGGAAGATTTGACCCACCAGATGTAACAAGCCGCTGGCTAAAGCGCACTAACTGGGCTTCCCCCAATGAAGTATTGCCTGGATAACTACCGCGTCGCTCACCAGAGCGACCCCCCATTGTCCCGCTAGGCGGCGATTGATACAACATTAGAGTGGTTCAGCCACGAAAACGAACTTTTGCCGCGGTCGTTCGAGCTCTTCCCAATTTATCAGCAAAAGGATGCTCCCGCGACTCAGTGCGTAAACTGATTTTCCTATTTAAGATCGTGGAGATCTTCTCGAGTCGAGTAAGGACCTGAGCCTTTCCGGCGATGCTTCATCCGCCACCTGCAACGACAAGCGGGGTAATGGGGGGTCACTCTGATGAACAACGCGGCTATCCAGTTATTCTCTTAACCGATCCTCCTGAAACTTCGCATCGTGATTGTTAAGACATCAGTGACTGGCTGACCTTTTGTCAGCATTTGAGGGTCAAGGGTACTTAATGTCGCCCCCGAGCCCCCGATTTTTAGTAAAATAAACTTACCGGAACGGCCGATTTCCGGAATTACCAATTCGAAATCTGCCGTTCCGGTAAGTGAAAGGCATATCCATAGTTTTGATAATGTTAGCCCCCTCCGTTCCGATCTTTGGTCATTACAGGATGTGTTTGAAAATGGAATATAAGAAAAACTTATGTGTCAGTCAGAATATAAATTCTAGATTTTTGTGATGAATCAATGATTTGACAACTTAACCTATCTATTTAAAAAAGGACTGATTGGTACTGAAGTTGAAAATTTATAATCGAAAAGATCATTCGCTGCATTTCGGTCGTATGTCGCTCCCTTTCTCTCCTGAAAGTAAAGAACTGCGACTGCAGCGAGTGGTCTTTTCATAAAATAAATATATATATATAGGTATGAGACTTATGTTCCTCCTACCCAATAGCACTTAAAGACAGTCAGAAAGCCAAAAATAAAACTAAAACGATCTCTTATTATCTCAGCAATGAGTTTAGATGAAAATTAAAACCATAAAATATCGCACTTAAACTTCATTAATGCAAGTGTCTCATGACTACCTTCTCATCATTCTGACCACTACCCTGTCTCCAAAAATCGATTCACCTCTCATCGATAAGCCAAATCGATACGATGAATCGATGTTTCGATCGTATTGTAATTTTTATCGTGTCATGTTGCCGAATTATATTCCGCTCATAATTACGAATATAATATGTATCACTGTCAATCATGCATGTCCAGTATGAATTACAAGTGAAATTATATTAAAATAATATAGAATTGATACAGAACGCGTCCTTTGAAAATGTTCGTTTTTTTTAAAGTTTTTGTGTAGTTCTGAAAAAAAAGGTGGATCAGCTCTATTTCTACGAGTCTAATGAAATGGTTTGTTTTGACTACCTTATGTTTATCGACCCTTGTTTCGACCAATGTTCATCAGGGAAAGTTGTTTAGTTTCCGAAACTGGGTCACTCCTTGAAATATTATTCAAAAGATATTTTTCACGCCTTGGAAGATTCAAATAAGACAAATAAAAGGTGAAAAACTGGAATACGCCGTCGTCGTGACCAACTCTAATAAGAAAATGCTTTTAATGGAATAATGTGCGGCTTGGTCATATTGATTGTATTTTGATTTATTATTGTATTCTAAACATTATTATTTAAAAATTGTATCAAATAAACTTCAAATACGGTACAAAAGACATCAACGCAACCTCGATTCTATTTAAAAGACCACAGATTATAACCCACAAAAAATACTATTATTATTAACCGTGACGTAACAAAGTAGTCAATCTAATAAGGTCATCATCACCCGGGAGCGAGGTTAATAATTAATAATTATTAATAATGAATAATTTAATAACCTGCAATCACTTTGAACGGCAAATTGACAGGTGCAATAATTAATTATGATGACGAGATGAAAGGCGTAGCGAGTAGTTAACTAATTTTTAATATAAGTACTATCATCAACACCTCAACTTACCTGTTTAAGAAATAGACTTATGCTGGTTCTGTAATAGCTCTCGGAAAAAAAAAAGTCTCGGAATTTTACAGCGGAAATGTCAATGGTCATTTTTTTGTACAGTCACGCTCAGCTCAGCTCAGGCTAGGTAGAGGATATTGGGCTTTATTTTTATTTCGTAAAAATGTAAAAAACAACAAAACAATAACTTGATTAAGTGAACAACGGGACTGACTGTGCGTTATATTATAAGAGCCTATTAAATTCATTGCAAATATTTACAGGGTCTGTTCTACTCATGACTGGTAACTTTTTTGGTAACACTTTTTCGGAACCTGAAAAATTATTTTGAACTTCCCAAACAAAAATGTACAATACATGTGTCAGTTCGTATGGGAGGTCCTAATTTCTTCTCAAATCTCGAAATTTTTTAGTAGGAAAAGTTGTTCAGTTTCACGAACACGATAGATAAAAATTGCATTGAATTGAATAGGACCTTAAATACGATAACTGCATGTCTTTCATGTAATTTTTACACCATTCAAAGTTACGTCAATACATCGGGACGACGACAGTTAATAAAATATAGATCAAAAATATTTAGTCGTTTTAGTTCTTGGGTGGTCTATTATAATTGATTGTCATAAAAAATATCTTAGTGGCAGATTTGGAGACTTACTTTCAGATTCGTTTCGATTTCATTTCAACTTGTGAAATCTAATTTTCCGGAAATTCACAACTACACAACAAGTTGTCCCTAATTAAAGTCTGAGTTAGTTTCGTATTACTTCAGTGTTTGTGTAACCGTCAAATTTCTTGGAGTTAAAAAAATGTTTTGCGACACCAAACTGTCAAATTAAAGTGTAGATAAAGATGAAGGCGCCCCGTGCGCCGTTTCCGTAATTTGTGGATAAAGGTTGGCGTGTGTGAATAATAGTCAAACTAGAATATCTTATTGAAGAGTCAATTAATAAAAAAAAAAAGGCTGATTTCATAAAAGTAAAGAGCACTTTTTATCGCTTTCTACAGGGTTCATCGGGTCGTTGGACGACTTGGTGGCCCACTTGAAGAGGAATCGTATTCTACTGACGAACTTAAGACGATATTTACTCCACATCCTCAGAGAACAGTATTAAATAATCTCAAAAATCCGTTACAATTCACTGGAAGCACTCCATCTTTACCCCTAAGGCAGTGCAAAGAAACTTGATTAATGAATATAACATAACCGAAAATATTTCTTTAAGGTAATTTTTATGGCTTTTTGACTGAAAGGTGAACATTCGAGACCGTGGGCAATTAGTGATGATTGAATGAAATCAATTTTCTTTCACAGCCTTTTGAGAAAAAAACTTTTTAGGATAACCTTTTTAAATTGAAGTTATGGTAAACTTTTAAATTATTTTGTTAAACATAGCAACGACATCACTGACTATAATGTCATAACTTGTCATATAATAAGTATCAGCTAGCGATATTTTAGAAGTAGACTGGTAGATATCATAAAAAGTCATTACCGAGAATCTTAATACTTAGATTTTTTTAATTTAACTTCATCTGTAAATTATGTTTTTTCCAATTTTCCTAAGGACAAGTGATAAGGGTAATTAAAAAACTGTTAGCTGGGCACGTTTGATATTTTACTATGCTCAAAAATATTTAACACCCAATTCGCAATGATATGTGCGCACAAAAAGAAAATATCGGAGAAATTATAATAATTCAAATTGTAAACTAAACCATCAATCAAAAAGTCCATAAACAACCAAATGTCAGAACGAAAACGTTTCGAGAGCAAAATTCTCCAAATTCCCATTAGCATACGCCAGGACTTTAAACCAGAAAAACGTTTACGACAAAATTAAATCTTAAAACAACGTCGTAAAGATCAATATCACCTGCGGAAAGGTCAAAGAATAATGGCAGTTTTAAGACAATAATTTCGGAAAACTGGTGCATAAAATACAGCGTGGCCGGTGGACGTTGACCCTTATATTTGTCGGTCTATTTAAGCATAATTTTGTAAGTAATATTTTAGAATATTGTTTTTCGGTTATTGTTTTTCACAATGAACAGTTTATGCATGGTTTTCGTTTTGTTTATGGTTGAGCGTCCGAATTCAGAGCAGGTGCCGAGTATGTACTGATTTACATGAGCGTTGAAAACTGTAGCATGTTTTCAAACAATAAAAACGGTATTTACTTACTTTGACACTCTTCATTCACGTGTTAGGATTCTATGGAATCAGAATGGACAAGCAGTCGGCTTAGCGGTTTTACCGAGTGCTAGAGATTTTTCCGTTGAGAAAATGTGTTTTCCTGCAATAAAAATAAAGTTAGCGACGAATTGAGAACCTCCCTCCTCTTTGGTTTTTCGTCGGTTAAAAAACAGTTGCAGAAGTAGAAGTTCTATACATAAAGTAAGTTACTTTTAAATACAGTTCTTTTATATTTACTAAGGAAGTAGATTTGATGAATGCTTAGCCTATAAATTACACAAAGAAAAAAAATGAAGTGTGACTTTATTTGCATTCATCTCTAACAGTAGCAGACACAATCAGGTTACGCGATAAAAAATCCAGTAAAACGAAAATAAAAAGAAAGCAGAAACAATTAACATTACAAACAATAAAAAAGGGTTCTGACAAAACCTCTGGATGTTCTGAAGCCTCAAGAGAAAGTGCTGACAGCTTAGTATTACGGCCCCTTAAACACGTGCTTATCAAAATGTAATTATATACTGTATTACAAGCGGATAAAAGCCGTTAAAATTTGTATAAAAATCATTGTGAGGTGGTGAAACTAAGATGTGTTCACAGGCATTCGTCCTGTTATTTTTTACGAACGTTGACAATTTTGATATTTTCGATGCCTACCAATAAATCAGTTCTTATATTATTGGTTGGGATTAGCTACTACAGTTTGTATCACCGGATTGCCTAATAATGGATGAACCTTCGCTTGGTACCTCTCAAATCAGATAAGAATTTCAGAAATAATCAACTCGCGTTGCCTCTTCAACATCTAATTTGTTATATAAGATATTTCAGTAAACGTATTTTTCTGAGATGTGGACAAGCCCTTACTCTTGTTAACCCGGTGAGAACTGTATCGGAGAGTTTGTTTAAAGGTTTTTTAAATTAATTTCCTCGCGTCAGTCTGTGTGGCTTCGAGTGCAAAGTGGCTTGTAGACAGCTTTAATCGGGTTTAATTTTGGCTTGACAGCCGTTCAGTGTGGACTTTTGGGTCCAGCCTTGTTTTAATTTTGGAAGAGCATGCTTTATTTTTTTGCCCTCCTCTTACAATGTAGGGACTAATAAGATAATGCCGAAGTAAATGACAATTTGAATTGTAGATGTATTGTCATATGTACTGTAGGTACCCTCGTTAGGCGTTACAGTGCCTATGACAATATAATAATAAAAGAAAGTAAACTTTTGATTTACATATTTTATTTGACGTCTTAGCAAATGAGAAGTTTGGAAGTAAATTTTCTTTGACGTAAATAATCTATAATTAATTTGGCAGTTGTGTCCAATATTTTAAATCATGGGCGGTCGTTTAATAACAGTGTTAATGTTGAGTTTATTACTCCATCTGGTATGACACGTAATTATCAGCCATACGTACGTACTTAAATCTCTTATCAATAAGGTTAACTTGTTCAAGATTCTGTCGAAAATAACTAAAATCGTAAAAGAAGAAACACCATGTTTTTAATCGCTTTTTAATTCAAAAAAGTAATTTTTCACAAGTTTATCAGTAATTATAGTTATTTCGGTACAAAATACCGAAAATGTTGTTTATGAGCCTGTCCCATTTAAATTGGTACCGACTTTATTTTTACAACAGGCAAGCACATTCAATTACCGATACGGATCTTTAATATCCATTTTAATTTCTTTATTTACTTTAAAATGCTGACCAAATGATTGTGACTTTTGCTCTGCTTTTGAGAGTTCCGCAGAATTAAACCCATTACTTTTGACGTAGGTACTGTAACGATACTCTAATAAGTAACTGAGCTATCATAATATGATCGCTCAGTTTCAGACGTATATTTTCACAATCAAAGAATAAATACAAACTTTTGTATTTATTCTTTGATTGTAAAAATATACTTGGTTCGTACAACTCTAGGTAGGTAAACAGCACTGAAGGTACTCTTTGATTCAAAAAGATTTACAATTTCACAAAATCTTGGTTAGAAGCGAAGTGGCCCATACCATAAGAGCCACAACAATCCCCAGCTGAACATGGGCCTCCTCCTATTGGAAGGTATTGCCATACTGATCACCACGCTTAGCAGGCGGATTAGGGAACGCAGTTCAAGATGTTACTTTTACAAGGAACGCTGCTACCCGTTCCCTTGATGATGATAACTCACTCACTCAGTATCTGGAACCTAAATAGAGCTTAGTATAACTTACAATTATATAATGGATCTCCAAAGTGTGAGTACCAGAACCAATCATTCTTGAAAAGTTCAAGTATGAAGAAGAGACATAAATTTCATCAAAACGATCTCACGGAGTACAATCAAATATGGTTTAATAAGTAGGTAGTTGAGAAATCAAAGAGAAGGCCAGGTCAGGTAGCAAAAATTATTACAGTAGGACATTCATCATTATTATCATCAGACAAAATCTACCTACTGCAGGGTTTAAGTCTATTCGTTACTGTGCCAAACTGAACTGTCCTGTGTCAATCTCTTATATTAAAATCCTGTTGACATGGCTCTGTCTTCAGGCAACCAGAACGGTCATTTGCCTACTGATTCTCCCCTTTGGGCATAAACCATTGACTTCACTGCTAGGCATAGCTGTCAATCCCCTTTACAAAGTGTCCTGCACAAAGTAATAATTTAATAATATTGATGATGATTAGTTAGGTTTGTCTCTAATACCCTAAACGCCAACTTTTATAAATACGAAGATAACCTCAAATTACTAATTCATCAGTTCATCACATCAATAATTCATCAACGCTCATCACATCATCACTCATTTGAGATCAATTTGAACAACTTTTTCTAAGCCGGCATAGGTTGATCCCTTGAATGGATGCTCAAGGTACCGCTGATGTAATACTAAAAATACTTTAAATTAAACACTAGCAGCAAAAACTTAATAGATTCTTTCCCAAGCGACTGCTATACATCAATTCTTACTTGCAATAATACGTCTAAACGCTGACAGGACCTATAACTTACTATTGGTCCTTGTATGGGAAAAGACTGGAACTAGTTCCATACGCATTTCTTATAAGAAGTCGCCTATTACTGTTATTAATTTGTGCAAAAACTACTGGGATATTAAACACTCGAAGCCCTCCTAGAGGATTGACCTGATGTTACCCGTTTTTTCTTATAAATAAGATATTTTACTATGATTTTATTAACTTAATTCTGTTTAACAAAAACCTCTTGCAAAATTACGAAAAAGTAGACTTGTTTTCAAGCAAAATACCTAAGACATTTTTTTTGGCTCCAAAACTTTTGCAAACCAAAGATCTTTGGAAGGTTGCAGAAATATTATGTTCCTGCACTTGGAATAAAATTAGACATCCGAGGAAAATAATCGTAGGTATAATTAGTGAAAAAAATCAAGCCTGAACCTTACAGTTAGAAAGCCCTACCACAAATTCGCTGGTAATACGTTTTCGCTATCAAAAGATCACCATTAAACCCCGTAATGACTTCGTATATAACTCGCGCCGAATATGCGTAAGGTAGCCCGATATCCGATCGTGAACGCCCTCAAGTTAATTCAGCGCGAGTATTGTGTGAATTTGGGTCGACTTTTGAGCAGGTGGTAGAGGATTTTTATTTTTCGTAATTTGACGAAATTGGATCATACATCTTTTTAAAAGATTCTGCCAGAGTGCGTGCGAAATAAATATAACATTCAATACGCAAGTACGCAACACTAAAGATGGGCTAAGAAAGAAAATTCTCAGTAAGTAAACTCGGTACCTAAAATTCACAGTAAGTACAATTAATTTTTCATTTTCTCTGTTACTCGGTAGAAAAGTTAAGTAAACGTGGTCTTTTCTCTCTTTTTTATGTAGGACGTCAGGTTTATGAATATCCTAATGAACCATTGGTTTCAGAGATTTGAAAAGGTCTAATGAATAGCTAGTTTCATGATCACAATCGTAACCACACATTCATTTTGTTTGACAAGGTTTACCAACTATTTACTGTGACCAACCACTAAGTAGGCTTATCTCACACTTGATGTCCGTTGGAGAAAAAAAGATAGATTAATTTCATTTACCATAAATACGTGCAACGTGCGTCAACGTCGGTTTTTAGTATGGAAAATACGAAATTTCCTTACAGACACATACGTTGCGGATGCGCTAAAATGCAGAGGACCAAACATCAAGTGTGAGACACATTGTAGTTGTTAACTCTGAACACGGTTGCACACAATCTTCACCCGAGATTGACGAAAACAATATGCAATTTGCAACACGTAAAAGATGCAGAGCTGACATGGCCAATAAAACATTCTTGTGACGGTTACAAGTTAGAAACTTTTAGCGAGTCGACTGGTACCAAAAATTTGAGATTCGACTGGTACCAACGATTTGAAAACACTGTCAACCAATATTTTCCATTGACTATCCGGGCGGAATATCTTTACTGGGCGAGTAGTAAGTATTCTTTGGTACCAACTACTACTAGCGTTTGTCTTCTTAAATCTCCAGGTATGCTATGAGTTTGAATTTTTCGAACATTAGGTGTAGCAACCAGAGCATGGATGCAATAGGAAAAGTAGATGGATTGTATTGTAGGTACTGTAGATGACAATAAAGTTAAAAGAGAGTTTCACTGATGGCAGAGATCAAATTAACAAAAAGACATGTTGCATTGGACCCAAATAAATTGATATACCTAAGAGCAGACAAATTATCAAGATTTTATTAAGTTTTATGGTTTGCTACTGTTGATCAGCTCATCAGAGTTTTAAAATAACTTTATACAAACTGTTTTAAAGCCTAGTCAAACAATTTAGAATTTTATAAAAACGACGACTTTAAATGCCTAAAGAAAACTTTTGAAAAAATGGCCAGTGTCCAAAGATTATCCTCTCATAGACGTTCGCAAAATCGCTTTGCTCACTCCTTAAACCACAACGGCCCTAAAACGGATACGAATTGGCAACTTAAACGAAAGCACATCACTCCAAAAGGCACATACTTAAAAGGAGACCACTTCTAAACTCGGAAACCCTCGACTTGTGCTGGTGATGCGCGCGACTCACTGTTCAATCTGTGGAGATTGAAAAATGTGGTAGAAGGAGCCTTACGACCTCAGTGAAGCCAAATCAGTTACAGAGTAATTCAGAGAGATTTTCTGCCACCCTTTGTGATTTTATGAAAAAATATATCACTAATCTGTATTTTATACTGAGAAATACATGTAGCGCCGACCCCAAATAAGTTGGGATATGGGCAGGGATGATGACATGTACCCTATACCAGAAATATATGCCAATCTTAGGAAATCTAACACTTTTGCAACTTGGTCGTTTAAAAATGTTAATCCTGTTCAATTCATGATGACGGTACCCTTAATTTTTCTCTGTATTATCTAACTACTTAAAGTTGATCGCCACAATATTGCACATACAACATGACCTGCTGAAAGAACTATTCTGTCGTGATGTGATGTGTCTTGAATGTAACTTTTTCTTACGCATTCCTAGACTTTACATTGCGTAATTATTAGGCCCCTTCTATAAGTATTCTTGATATTCTAAGATGGTCGTGAACTCAGTCTGCTTTGCATGCCTGCTGCCACAGATTCACAATTGGACCGCATCAAAAATGGCGTAGTAAATGTCCCACGTTGAGCCTACAGTTTCTATGGGCATTTTGTGGTCAAACAAAGTGCTGGGAAAGGAAGGAATGTATGTGTGGGACTTTGAAAGATTTGTGAATATTTTGCTTTGGTTTATTCGTTGCTTTGTATGGCAAAGGCAGTGACTGGAAGCAAAACAGCTAATGAGATCATCTTATTGACTGTACATAAAATAAGTAGCTGTTTGGTAGCGGCTACTGTCACCTCTAGTCCACTCAGGGTGTTTGTCCAAAGCGAAGTAGAATTTTTGACCTCGGCTGAATATCTGTCGACTAATTGTCAACCGCATGGTGGCAGTGAGTGATACCACCTAGAATAGCATTCCCAGATAGGGTCAACGTCAAGCAGGCGGCGGAACATAAAACATTGCCAAATCCTTATGGTCCGTGATTTTGTGTTCTAATAAAACATAGTGCACCAACCAAAACTAATTTAGGATAGGGGCAGACAGATAATGATGATGAAGTAGCTTGGGTATTTGTAGATAAAGTCTTATGCTATGTAGGGAGTGTCATAAGAATCTTAGGTTCACAAATATACTTACAATGGTTATTCTTCAAGAATGTATCAAAGTCCAGAATATTTTAATCTCTTAAAAGAGTGAACGGGATTTTGATTGTACAGAAAAATGATTTATGATCCATATTTTCGTTGTCAAAACTTTCACCATATTAACCGCCCACTGACTGTCAAATACATTGTATTTGCGATCTGTCTTTGATTATATCGACACCATGAATCAGGACTTTGAAGGATTGCACACAGTCATACAAAACGGTTTGCCTTTTTTGACAGCCAGAAAGCAAATACATTTCCTGACGAAAACAGTTGCATGATTTCGTGACTAGGCGTCGTGTGCGAGGCGTTTCTATACAATGTCATAAAAATCCTTTAGTTAGTACTAACCCTCCTCTGTGGAGCGTCCTGGGGGTTGCTTTGCTGCTGCTGTTGAATTGAAAATATTGTAATGAACCGTTATCTATAAGTAGGTACGTAATTTATTTAGGCTTTAAATAATAGTAAAGTATACCTATGACATTTTCTATCTAGAAACGGAGAAATTAAGGGAAAAGCAAAGCCGCCCCGAGTATGAGACTTTACAGGATAGACTTTTAAACCAAGATGGCGCCACAGCTGATAGGATTACCGGCTCGACAAAATATCGCAAAATCTTGCTTTACATGTGAAAACCACCATTCTCACAGGATCCCTCCAAAATGTTATCTCATTACCGTAAAAAAACAACGTTATCGCTTCATGCGCTGGTTTAAAGAAGGCATTATTTATTTCAGTCCATTTTTTACATGTAATTTGTTTGAAGATCGATACGTGCCTGTCAAAATAGCATTTATAAATTGACCTGATTGTATCTCGAGTACGATCTTCAGTTCGGTGCCTTTTGTAACAAGGTGGTTGCAGATTCGTGTATTTGCGAAAAAAAGATGTGGAAATAAGTTGGTAAGGTCTGAACACTTCTGTTTGTAAGGATAGAAGCTAGCCAAGAGAACCTTACTCATGAGACCGATGATTGCCATCAAGTAAGAAGCTATCCAAAACTACCTTATCTATGTCAGCCTACTGCTGTGCATACGTATATCACGCCTATATCCCTAGCTGGGTAGGCAGAGCAACTGTTGTAAAAAAAGGGTTATTTACGCCACGTCTGACAAAAGTTTGAGATGAAAATGATAGAAATATATTTAGCTTCTTCCGCACCTAGGATGGTTATGCTGCTGAGTGAACCACAGTACGACCGCAACCTAATGCAAATGTACTAGCGATATAACACACCAACACCGCAACCACCGTTTACACTCTACACGTGTTTCACTCCTCCACGGAGCATCCTCAGGAGATCTTCGACAGTCAAGTTCCGAGCACCGACTGAGTCTGAGACTGAGTCGGTGCTCGGAACTTGACTGTCGAAGATCTCCTGAGGATGCTCCGTGGAAAAATGTGCGTGTAATGATATCGCTAGTACGCATTAGGTTGCGGTACTCAGCAGCATAACTGGTGAAGAAGCTAAATATATTTCTATCATTTTCATCAAGATGGACTTCCGCAATGTAACGCCTGATACTATTAGTTACTTAAAAGTTTGAGAGTTATTCAGAAGACTGTATCAGCATAGTGACAGGTCGTCAATCCCTTAGTCGCTTTTTACGACATCCACGGGAAATATATGGGGTGATGCTATTCTAAGCCGGCACTACACGGCACTTTAAGCCGGCTACTCACGGCAAGAAAGCAAGAATGCATTATTGAAGTGCAGTAGCTTCATCATCTCTGTCAATCGCCGAATCGCGTGCCAACCATGTGTATTTTACTAACCCGCGCCATTCAGCAAAACGTTTTTGCAAGTTGTTCAGTCGTTCTCTTTAAAAAAATTAAATAAATGTACAATAATAACACGTTGCTGAAGGGTTAACGAGATGGCGTGACTCCGCACTGTTAACATATCTGAATTCCTTTTGCTTTTTGGGGTTCTTTACGATTGTGTTGAAGCCTTCCGGCTAATTGGTGCAAGCGTTTTTTTGGGGATGTTTGACAAAGTTTCTTTTTTGTAACAAATTCTAAACTTATTTATCTTTTTCTTGTACTTGTCTCGAGGGACACGGGATTGACGAATGGCTCCTTGCACTCTGGTATCAGTGGTTTTCTACAACCTACTATTACACTGACATTGTTGTGTTACGTTGTGTAACGATAACAGATATCATTGACAGCATCTACGACCGACGAATAAATGCGCCTTATGAAGCATAATCTATACATTTTGTTGACTTTTCCAATTAAGGCAGTAGGAATTTAACATAAAAAAGTTTGCAAATAATTTTCATGGTTGGTAAATCTTCAAAACTAATGTTTTTTTACAAAACCTAGGAATGTGAGCTGTTTTCTAGAGGCAATTCTATAAATATGTTGATAACTTTCTTTACTTCTCTCAGTTCTGTGCATAACCTTCTCAGTTTCCTGTGTACAGTCGATGACATATTTAATGCACTACGCAAGTCAAAGTGTGCAGACACGACAGTCCGTGAGCATTAATGGATTCTTAGAGGTTTCGGGTTCATCTGGCATGTTTTTAAACGTAAAACATCACTGTACAGAACCCCTTTCTTGTCGTCTGGTTTCGCGCATCACCTTTTTAATTCCCTTACTCTGTATAGTCGATGATGACTTATTGAGTGCACCGCGCAACTTAAAGTGAGCAGACATGACAGCCCGTGCGCAGTAATGGATTCTTCGCGGTTTTTGGGAACATCTGACTTGTTGGTCCTAAAGTAGAAAATATGACAGACAGGGCGCCATGACGTAAAATTTTGGGCGAATAAGATAAACCACATGATTTTTCCGTACTTGGCCGTACCCGGTTTTTTGATAAATCCATGTACTTATGGTATCTATTTAGCTACAAAGAAAACCCACTTGTCAGAGCACATGACACCGCATAAACATGCGACTGTAACAAACAGATAAATTTTATTGTACGGTGCGAATTCAATAAAATAAACGTGTTGTATCGTGTTTAGCATAACTAAATGTCAATTTGTATTAGAGAGCTTTTTTCAGACAGTCCATGCGAGTCGTTTCCGTCAAAAGACGACGACAATATTCATCTGCAAATAGCAAAACCTGATGAAGATGTAGCTTTAAACCTACAAGGCAACTCCATGTTTCATCAGAGTTGCCCCGCACCATAATATATAATCCCCTCTCATTAGTTAAAGTATCATAAAGAAATCTGAATACCTCAGAAGAAAACTTAAGGCGGTACACCAAGTAATAAAGTCATTCGCTCAATAAGGGAGTACAACATTAATCGGCAAAAAAAATGACACGGCTTTCCATTCAACCTACCATACAGAACTTAACGGCACATAAAAAAAAATACGCTCGTTACGAACAAAAGAACACTTTTATATAATTGCTGTATAGTTGAAATATGATAAAGCTGAACAATTTGTATTGTAAACCAACAAGGCAACAATTTAACAAGTTAAGACGGCTCATTTCGTAATCATCTGGTACACTGGCGCTTCTTTGTAGATAATATTTTTGTTTCCACATACATTCATAGTACATATAAACTGCCTATATACCTTACGGAGTAGGCAGAGCGTTAACGTCACGTCTGACAGAAGTTTGAGAGTCATTCATATGTGTATCATCTTAGTGGCAGGTTGTTACCCTGTCACCTAAAGTTGCATACAGCAACCCTCAAATTCCACAGTCCCTTCTTACGACACTCACGGGAAAAATGCTATTCTAAGTGATTGCTGGAATTTGAGAATTAAAAATAGTTCGTTTTCGTGAGTGTGCCTACTCGCTCTCTCGCTAAAGTTAGTCGTTCATTGACAAAGTGGCGCTAGTGCCCCAAAATGTAGAGGATCGAACCACCTTAAGCAGTTGATGGTATCTTACGTGATTTAACTTTAAACGTATACCAGAAATTACTTAATTAAAGTGACATATCTGCGAAGGGTGAAATCAGATAAAATGATTGAGACACCAACCTGAATAGCGGACTTTGATATATCATTGGGCGTGCGCAAGAATATGCTACCAAATTATACTAAGTAAGTACATACATCGCCAGTAAATGTACACCTACCCAATTTGGCGTATTCAAGAATATACTACCAAATTATGCTCAGTAAGTACCTACATCAACAGTTAAACCTACCCACTGAATAGATCAACTTATCTGGTATATCAGGTGAAGTTACTGGCGATAGTGCACAATAAAATAAATTGTACTATTTTGTTCAATCTAGAAATAAAATACACTTCTGTTACAGCAGTTTTAGAGTTGTTATTTGGTGTCATATTAAAAAAAGGATTGAAAACGATGACAACAACCCAAAAAAAGGATTAATTCTTGCCAGTAAACTATTTCTTTAACAACTTTAATTAAAGTTGAATAGCTTGCAAACAACTAAACATACCTAGAAGTAATTTGGCCAGCTCTTGGCTACTTCTCGGTATAAGGTTTTTTTCTTTTGACGTCAGTGTATGGTTCACCCTAAATATTATAATACAATGCAGTAATCGTTGCTAAATCTTTACCTAAAGTACCTACTTCTTTGGCTTGGGTTTTTATACCAACTGCGCCTGCTAGTTCAAAAAAAACTTAATAAAATCTTTGTATATTACCAAAAGTACCAAGTAGTTGCTACACCGTTCCAATTGATTTATAATGATAAACGTTTGGTGATGAAATGTTTGTCCAACTCAACTATTCAGAACGTGGTTTTGCCATGTCACTGTGTACTTATGACAAATTTAAGAGATGAACGAGATTATTCAATAATGAACAAACACTTGATGACTTTTAATAGTTAAGTGTTCAAGTGGAAGTTTTTTGAGTCGCCAATTCGAAGGTCTCATTCTAATTATCTTCCATATAAATATTAAGACTGACCAATGTAGGTTGATCTGCTAACTGACTGCTAAGGGAAAACCAGAGACATTATTTCGAAATCAGTTTTTCAACAAAAAAATCAAGTAGCAAATCTAAATCAAAGAACGCCTCAGATGATCTTGCCATAATAATATTTTCATAATGATATACTTAGATTACTTAGTACTTATTTTAAAAAGTCGTTATTATTTTATCGAAACTTGAATGTACTTTAGAAGAATTGGAGTACGACTACTTTATTTGTTCAATTTTAGAGTTCCGTATTACAGTATAAAATTGCCGATTACAATTTTATCTACCAAAGAGATTGTCATATTCTCTATAGGCTGACACAATGGTATAATAAGATTGTTCGTAAAAGCTAAATGCATTTGAAATAAAAAATTTAATCTTATCCTTTTTAATTTCATACTTATTTTAATGGAATATTAAAGATAATAAAATACAGAAGCAGATACTTATATTTTTTCATGTTATACTTATTTAATGTAACCAAATTTTATTTCAAGTTATTGCATGAATAAGGTAGATACATAGTAAACACTTACGTCACAAAACGAATAAAGTACAATCAAAACCTACGATTACCGGTAAACTGTGTAAACTGCGTAATGATTTTAGAAAAAAAGATGGCATAGTGTGTTGAGTGCCCTTTTTCTTATATTTTGGAACCAAGTCTTGGCTTTTATGGTAGGCTTATAAACCAAGCGTCGCGACAACGACGCGCGTCAACGACGCCGTTAAATTTTGACAGCATACAAACCATACAAACTATGAGCTTCTCAGCGCGCTGTCTACGTGACGGCGACGCGGCGGCATCGTTAACGCTGACGCCCGGTCTTTCTGGTATCCCCATATAAACCCTTACAAACCAGTCATTTAACAGCGACAACGACGCCGCCGCAACGCCGCGACGCTTGGAAAATAAGGGTACCATTACAAAGTTTGGGGAAAAACGACAAAAGCCAATCCTCGGCTCTAATCTAACGCACTTGAAAGGATAAATAAAAAACTACAAAGATATTCATACTCCAACTCACACTTGACTGTTTTCGTAGAAGCAGTGGTCGCCCAATTTTTTGAACTCAGCCACTCGAGAAATCATAAGAATCATAACACTCGAAAATCTTCTGGTATTTAAGTAGGAAGTTCTTTGAATCCAAATCATTGTGAGATCAAATTGCTCGAAGTGGCACTACGAGAACTCGTTCGATACTTGACAACTATTTGATTATGAATAGAATCGTGACAGCAGTCGAGGAATTGAGATTTCTTAATTTAATTTTGTTGTAGAGTAACAGTAATACAGGTACATAGTGGTGTAAAAGTAACTAGGCTTTTACTTACGGAAGATAAGATAATTTACTAATAAACAGGCAGATGTACCTATTAAAAAACAAAAACCAGCCTGCAGTTTCAAACGCGTATTTGTCGATAAAAATCCGCCATCGCTAAGACAAATCTAACGAAACCTCACCATGTCAAGATTCGGCCAACGGTTTTGGCTGTAACCCGTGAAAAAAAAAATCTGGATACATGCATACATGCTCTCGAAAAACATAACCCTCCTGAGGCAGTCGGGTAATTACCTACAATTCCTTAAGCCAGCACCTTGAGAATGCGCGCAGCACTTACAAGTTTACTGGTGTTTTCTGTGTATTGTAATGTTTCTACATACATACATACATATACATACATCACGCCTTTATCCCTTGCGGGGTAGGCAGAGCGTCAACGACCGTAAAAGTACGGTCGTTATCGCCACGTCTGACACATATTTGAGGGTCGTTTTAGCTATTGTCGTGTATCGCTATAGTGACAGGTTGTCAGCCTGTCGCCTAAAATTGCAATACACATGATACCCTCGAGTCCTTTAGTCGCTTCTTACGACACCCACAGGAAAGAAATGGGGTGATGCTATTCTAAGCCGGCATCACACGGCCATGTTTCTACTTTGTATTAAAAATACTTAGATTTAAGTGAAATATTACCCTAACTAAAGTCTTTTTATCTAAACTAAAATGTATTAAACGCATTCGTTCTAGTTGCTTGTCTAGACTACTTTTATGTTATTTTTCCGGTTATCTTTTCATTACCATATATATTTCCAAAACGTATATATTTAGTGACATGCAAAATTCATCTTTGGTTAGTCATCTAATTATGCATTTTGAACCGCTTAGAATGCTAATGATCAAACAAAACGGATCATTACCCTTTGCTTAGTTAAAATACATCTTTATTTGGAACTCTACATACAAGTTTTAATTAAGGTCAGCAAACAGAAGATATATTTAATGGGTTTTCTTTTAACTCTGGTACTGGTCCTACAAAATTTCTATCAGAAACAGGGCTGAGACAGACAGAGTAAAAGAATCATTGGAACCAAAACGTGTGCAGAAGTAATAAAATTTTAAAACAAGCTGAAATAAACTCATTAATTATACGAACATTTTACTAGAACTAAGCAAATATCAGCTGCAAACATTAAACAAAAGCACAACAGATTCAAAAAAATTGTTAAAAATATTTGTTATCCCGAAGTAACATCAAAAATAATTCTATACTTTGTCATGTTTAGAAAATAAATCATCAATTTTTATTCCGAAAATACATAAGTTTATGTGAAAAAATGAGATTAGGGAGAAAATATAACGAGATTTTGACAAAAAATCACTAGTAAGCAAGGGAGAAACATGTAATTTTATTACAGGTAGTATTACGAGCATACGATAAAAAAAAAAAATGTATGTCACACCCAACTTGTCAAGTTCTCATGTTGAAATAAAACAAAATTATCAATTACCCACAAGTACCTTTCCAAAGAATGTTGCTACGAATGAGGAAGTTTGACATTTAACTACTACTTACTACTTTTATGGGATTGTAAGCGCTGAGCTCCATTTAAAATTATGTAGGTTTTACTCTAATTAAGCATAACTTAAAACACAGTAACTTTGCTCTCATTTGGTAGTAAAATGGTTGATTATTAAATTAAGGTAAGAGTCAACAAATAGTTTCGTCCACTCTGTTAAAATAATTCATATTTGTTCTAACAAAGATATATGGAACATATCGTAAAACTATACAGCGTGTTACACAATTATTCCATTTAGTGATAGGCAAAGAGGATATAAATAAAACTAGCGTGATAGGCATCTATTTGAACAACGTTTACTAGTAGGCGATGGCCGAAATCACGAATCGTTGTAAAATGTTGCTGGACAGTTCTCAAAAAATTGGCCGCAAGATTTCATTTTTGCGTGTTTTTAAAAAGTTCGTGTTTTCGCAAAAAAAAATATCTTGCTAGCTAGACTAATGGTTCTTTATTACATATTTAGTGGAGGGAAGCAATTTTTTTCATTACTTTAGGAAATATGGGCAAACTAAATTACGAGGGAGGCAGGTGAACGACAATGTCGCCAGGTTAAGGACAATAGGTGCAGGTTAACGACATTTTAGTACAAATTTACTAAGTAACGTCAGCAGGTTAACGACTACGGGTACGGGCTGTAATTTCTCAGCAATAAAAACACAAAATACCTTATCATTTAGTAACTTAAAATCGTACAGCACACATATGAATATTTTTGCACTTCAACTAAATCAAACTTTTAATAAGTATAATAAAGTATCTCTATGAAAAATTCAATGTTTTTTAGAAAAACCCTTCTAAAATTATTGTTTAATAAATTTAGGACTACTTTTATCAAATTAGTAAAATATTAAGCAATGAATTAGATCATTTATTTTATATTATTAATTACACATTTGTATGATAATTGTCGCTAACCTGCTATTTGGTCGTTCACCTGCATTTTTGAGACAGGTGAACGACCGGCAGGTTAACGACTAAATAGCAGTTATTTCGTCATCACAGGAAAACCATTTTGTACAAGGATTGCTCACTTAGACACATTAAAGCAAACACTATTTTACACATTATAACTTGAAATGAGTGCAACGGGTAGCATAGTTTTTTACATAAAAGAGGCATAAAAACGACTACATACCCGTTACAAACTCCAGAATCCGATATATAGCTCGCCTTTTCTCCGGAAACTGAACAACTGACAAGGCCTTCTCTCAGCAGATGTTTGCTAGTGAATGGCTGGTTCAGGTGTTGCAGAGCGAGGCGGGAGAGGTGAAGTGGTACCCGCGGTACGATCGTGTTTTCACATTTGCAGATTAACGACAAAAATGTTCGTACAAAACTTTAAATTGTATTTTATGTTATGAATAATGAATATTAGGTTATTATATTGTGTGATTCTTCTCCTATGGATATACGTAAATAGAAACGTTTGGTAGAATATTTTATTTTTGCGCATTAATATATTTTTTTAATGCTTAAACTTAAGCACATTGTGAAAAGACACGCAGGTTAGCGACCAAATATACGTAAAAATCAGAATAAAAGTATATAATATACCTCGAGCGATATTATATACACATGGCCTTTGTGTAAGAACTGTGTTTAAAAACGAATATGGCAAAAGTTATCAGCTGGGTGCATAAATATAAAAAATATCTGAAGTAAACTGATGCACAGGTTGTGCGGCCAATTTTTTGAGAAATGGCCTGCTGTGTTTTTTATAATTTTATGTCAATAATTATTTTACTGTCAGGCCTTTGCTTAGGTAAAATGAATTTATTAAATAAGTTATACATTGTTAAGTACTTATTATCTATTAGAGTAATTAAAGTACACAAAATTAAAAAAATGAAGTGAAAAAGGGTGCACGTCTTTGACAACCTAATTTGTGACAATGTTTGTCGTGAAAAATTATATTATCTTAGTTTATTTTAGTCTCTGTTTGTAAACGCAACTAGACTTAACATTGATTAAATGAATACGATGAAATGGAGTTCAGCCCTTATTGCACTATACTCGTAATCACAACAGCAAGACATGACAATAAACCAGACAAAAATATGCACTCCAATCTTACTCCGGTAATTAATTTAAGTAAAATGTGGATCGATTATGAACAGCATTTCTCAGACAGCAAGAATGGAAAGTGCAATGAGATCTGGCTGTATTAAGATCCAACTTTATCGATCAAATTATAGACAATTGTATTTACTGATTGTGAGTTTCGGCTTCCGTAGCCTTACATGGATGAAATAATGATGTAGAGCAAAATTATCGAAAAATAAATAAAATGTCATAGGTATCAGCAACACCCTTGATACATCCATATAAGGGGTCAATGTATATTGGTTCTTCGTACAGCAATTAAGAACAATCAGGTTAGCGTAGTGAATCACAACTATATTAGAGGCCTGCTACTTGCAGCAGGCCGTTGAAAAACTCTGATATCAGGGTTCATCGGGTCGTTGAACGACTTGGTGTCCCACTCGAAGAAGAAGAGGCGGCGTCTTCCAGCACAACTGTTGACTGGTGAGTGAAAACGGGAGACTGTGCCTTATTTTATGGCGTAAAAGTGGGCTTACGATGTGCACCGTGGAGACTCTTTTTTCACGCGCTAGAAGACTTCAGAAGTGTCAAATTGTTTCGATTTTTTAAAGAGCAAGTGAAGTATTTTGACATAAGTCGCGGTACATATGGCGGAAGGTAGCATAGCGGGACTGGTAGCATCCGGTCCTAAGAGATCATAATAAGCCCATTTTTTTTGTCTATGTAGCAGTAGGCTAAAGGCTGATATAATGTGTGAAGTGGGTGAACGTAGGTATGTGTTACCATTTTTAATTTTCTTTATCTTTTGTTACAGATGAACCAGCAATGCAAAGTTTGTGGAGAGCCGGCGGCTGGGTTTCACTTCGGGGCCTTTACGTGTGAGGGTTGCAAGGTAAATACTGTTATATCTATCATTAAAAATTAAAGTGAAAATAAAGACCGAGCGTGTTGGCGTCGTAGTGCGCCGCCAACGTGAGTGTCGTTCATAGTATGGAGGGCGTGCCACCAGGTCTTTCTGATATCCCCATTCAAACCAGTCATTTTGACGGCGCACCTCGTTGCGTCAAGCTCAGTCTTTAAGGACGCCTTTATCATCCCGTTATCATAATGGTTTTTATTATTTAACTTCTTTCCAACATTTTTTTTTGGGTCTCATTCAATTCGTTTTATGTTTCGGAATTTAGAGCCATGTTTTACCAAAGTAACCAAGCCTAGCGCGAGTAGAAATAACAACTATGACTACCTACACCAGGACCAAGGTAAACAAAAAAGCATTTATACGCATCCAAACTATGTAAACTCAGATGCTTACCATAGTAAGTAAAAACCTATTCTACACCTGAATGCTGAACAAGGGTCCGATACGGGCCTTTTAAGCAGCTAGATTGACACTTCAATGCGGCACCAGCCACTCGTCACCACTTTGCAGATGGACAATATAAATCAACGGGATTGACTGAGGTCTGGGGTTAGATAGGGCTAAGTGTTGAAACTGGTGAAACACCTATGTAATGTACCTATGCCGAGAAACAAACGTAATGTTCGTGTGTGCGTTGCATTTGCGCAGCATTATCGCATGCGTTGGGAAAAAGCGACTGTCACGGTTTAGGTATATCAAACAGGCAGCGTTGTGCGTTATTTGTATGGAAAAAAAAATCGTACTGTCTTAACGCATGCACTATCGCAACTCTAAAATAGCGTAGTATCGGACGTTCTAGTTTAGGTCACGAGCGGCAAGATTTCGTATCGTATATGTAAATAAATATGCTATATTAATATTTTCATAGATTTTTAAAAAACCAGAATTTTTATAAAAAAGTAGTAGATAATAAAGTTTATAGTTATCAAAGTTCATAGTTATCAGTTCAATAAATTAAATAAATGAACAAAGACATCTTAAAACGTTTTAAATTTAGTGACTCTCGGATTGATGCTATGAATCGAATTCCATAATCTGTCTGTCTATGTATAATTTTCTCGCCGTTTCAGTTGCCAATCTCAACAAATATATAAATTTAAAAATTACAGAGCACATTTTTAATTTTTTAAATAAAACTCATCTCACACCTTACCAAGGCAAACTGATTCATTTGTCAACATTCGATAATAACGTATCTCACAAACTTAATTTAAAAGAACATTTTGCTAACTAATTGACCAATTTATCAGATTAACAAAAGGTTTAATTTAAATAATAAAAGGTATTCCATAGAGGGTTCCGTTTCTTGTCAACTTTACAACTTATTTTAAGAAATGCACAGGTGTATTAAATGCATAACTAAATCAAATAAAAACTAGAAATGTATCTGAAAATTAAAAGTCTTATGGGATTTAAAACGTATCTCTAAAAGATTCCGCTAAACGATTTACAATAAATCATTATTATCAACACATTATGCATTGGAAATTTTAAAATATATCTAATCAAAAAGTAATTAATTACTTATTGACCAAAATATATTTCAAAAGTACGTCTGTTTTCGGAATGAAAAAAGGTTTTGATACTCTGTGATGTGATGCGGTGATTAGTGACAAAATGTAACTTGATATGCTTCGTTCGTTTTGAATATATTTATTTTTATTAAATTTCGAGTATTCATATTGTAATTGTAAGATTAATTGGAATTGTTTTTACATAAATTTGTTTTTTTACATTACATGGTTTGAATATATTAGCAATTGTCAAACTGTTACAGTCCTAACTTAAACATAAATTTGACGTCGGTTAGTAGTCAATAACATGGTAGGTAATTATAGTTGTTAATTTGAGCAGTATAGTTTTTAATCAACATTATTATAAAAGATCCTTTAACATAAAGATTTCAAATCATAGTAACATCGAACTAATATTTTGTGTAGATTTTATCTATTTTCTTAAATTTTACAAAAGATATACAAAATCAATTGTTTGGTCATCGTTCGAAACTAGCCCGAACACCACAAAACGATTTACTTACTTTACATTCAACATTCTTAATCATTAGACGTAATATATTACAAACGCTCGATCCCGTGATTAGGTGTTTTACATAATTAAAAGTTTATTCAAATATATTAAAAACAAACATTTGAAAAGGCGCGTGGGCGTCAAACCAATTTATATGACAATATTATGCCCTTGTTTTAGAGAAAACCGTATCATATTCCATTATATATAAATTAAACCTAACATTTGCATAGTTAAGATTGTTAAAACCACCTAATTTATGACACGATACGCGATACGGTAGTTTTTTGGTTAAATATTATAAAAATTATTAGCTTATTAGTAGTAAGCGTTGTGACTTTTTTCTATTCGTGTTTTTTATTATTGGAACATCCGTTTTATTATACTTGGTTAATCTGGGCTAATCTTGTATAAATAGCACAGATTGAACCACCTGTATGCATAGTTTAGAAAAGAGGATCCAATATGCTGCCTTGAGGTACCCACCTGTATATTTAGTTTGGTTTCAGTTTCAATTGTAGTAGGTTGTTAAAAATATCTCACTCGAAAAAGAGAGAAGTTGCAATTTTTATGTATTTGTATCAAATGCAATGAATTATGACTAAAAAGACAATCAAACACTAATTCGTAAGGCATTTATTTTAAAGTAGGTATCACTATATTTTCTTCTAATATCCTTTTTTGTAAAATGTAGAATATAGGTAATTGTGTCTTTACCTATGAAATTCCTGCCATACGAAGTCATTTGCGATCGTCGAATTACTTAGTGCAATTAAGATCAGTCAGTTAAATTAAATTAGTTAGGCAGTTAGTTAGTAATTTCTTGCAAATTCCTTGGAAATTAGACATTCAAGTTAGTCAAATAAGCATTTTACTTCGACAGGTAGTTACTTATACTTATTATTTACTAGCAGCCCGCCCAGCGGTTTCACCCGCTGCTACTTACCTGTTTTAGCGTAGAAATTGGATCTTTGCCCGTAGTAAAAAGTCTATTACTCCGATCCAGCAGAGGTAAATGTGCGAGCAGAAGCGGCCCGTCATGCTGAATAACTTTTGCTTTGAAGCCATGGCCGTATCTCTTATAGTTTAGATGGGATGCTGGTGGTCTTCATCAGGTACTCCAGATCCTCGATGACCATGTAACAGAAGAAGCGGCCCGTCATGGTGAACAACTCTGCCGTGTCAAAACAAAATACTGTAAAGTCCAATACAGTGTTTTGTTTCTATAAAGCCAATTCGCTATCTCTTCCCCTCATACATGTTTCCCTAGAACATTGTTTTATGTTAAATACTATAGTTATCAAGATATTGGTATGGAAAAAACACTGTATGTCTAAAACCTTAAAGTTTATAATTACGTAACACTGTACTCGCCGTTGCAGTGTTTTGATTTGACAAAGCCACGCGCACGCCGCGAAACTTATTTCACACTCTATGTCTATAAAGTCAAGGTCTATAATTGCGACTGTACTCGCCGTTACAGTGTTTTGATTTGACAAACTCGCGCACGCGCCGCGTAGGATATCTCCCTCACTCCTAAGTGTTTAGTTGTATAGCTAGACCGTTGAGCTTGACAATCAGTTTGTTTGGGAAAGTTGTAGGCATTGATGAGACCTTTATATTATGTGACAGCTGTCAAACTAAAAACTCGTTTATCTCGGAAAATATTCATGCTAGGCAATTAGTTTGTTTAGGAAAGTTGTAGGCATTGATGAGACCTTTATTTTATATGACAGCTGTCAAACTCGTTTATCTCGGCAATCATTCAAGCTAGATTATCAGATTGTGTGGGAAAGTTGTAGGCCTTGTTGAGACCTTTATTTGATGTAATAGCTGTCAAACTAAAAACTCGTTAATCTCGGCAATTATTCATGCTAGACAATCATTTTGTTTGGGAAAGTTGTAGGCCTTGATGAGACCTTTGTTTTATGTGAACAATCAGAAAAAGATCTTTTATTGTACAACTTGTGTACAGATCAGAACACAGTTTGAACCAGTGTTTCATTACCACAAATACTACCCTAGTTGGGTCAAGTCAAGTCAATAGACACTGCAATGTACAGTACAGTGTTTTGTCGTAACAAATCGCAAATATTTTTCCAGCTGTTGTTAAGACAAAACAATTTTATTTAAGTATCTCTGTATGTCTTACAATTTTAGTAGATTTTTTTTAATGGCCATATAGATCTTGACACGTTGAATCTGTTTAATTTAATTTTATTTCCAATATCTTCAAAAAACATATAAAAACCATACCAAAACCAAAAAAAATGTTTTTGTATCCGTTCTCAAAACTTGAAACTTGAAGTTACAGTCTAATGTTTTGACACGGCAGAACTGGGATGCTGGTGGTCTTCATCAGGTGCTCCAGATCCTCGATGATCATGTGTCAGCAAAAGCGGCCCGTCATGGTTAACAACTTTGTCTATGAAGCCATTGCCGTATCTCTTATAGTTTATATGGGATGCTGGTGGTCTACATAAAGTACTCCAGACCCTCGTGACCATTTGCCAGCAGAAGCAGCCCGTCATGCTGAATAACTTTTACTTTGAAGCCATTACCGTATCTCTTATAGTTTATATGGGATGCTGGTGGTCTTCATCAGGTGCTCCAGATCCTCGATGACCATGTGTCAGCAGAAGCGGCCCGTCATGGTGAACAACTTTGTCTATGAAGCCATTGCCGTACCTCTAATAGTTTATATGGGATGCTGGTGGTCTTCATCAGGTACTCCAGATCCTCGATGACCATGTGCCAGCAGAAGCGGTCCGTCATGGTGAACAACTTTTTCTATGAAGCCATGACCGTATCTTTTATAGTTTAGATGGGATGCTGGTGGTCCTCATCAGGTACTCCAGATCCTCGAGGGCTGACAAAAAGTAATCCATGTCCTTCTTTACTATGCTAGTAATATCAGTGCCAAATTTCGCGAAGATCGGTAAAGCGGTCTGGCTTATTTGGGTAATATCCGCTGTATTTCCCGCTTTTCCTGCTGCTTACCGTTTTCCCGTGGAAATCAGGAACTTTCCCGTGGTAAAAAGTAGCCTATGTTACTCAGGAATGTTGTAACTTTCTAATAGTGAAAGAATTTTCGAAATCGGTCCAGTAGTTTCGGAGTTTATCGATTACATACATACAAAAAAACAAACAAAAAAACAAACAAAGTTTTCCTCTTTATTATATTAGTGTAGATAGCTATCTCACTGCTGGGCAAACATCAAATACCTTCATTTATAATTAAAACTACTTAAACATCAAATTTTTTTAAGCCTTGGTACCTAAATCTTATAATTTTATAAACAACTATTAGGTAGGTACATTCTTGCAAACCCTTTTTACAAGTAGTAGGTTAAAAATACAATTTATTTTAGTAGAGGGATATCCAGAAATGAGTTTAGCAGACAATTATTACTATTTTTAGGTCATTCTTTTTTAGTTAGATTTTTATTTGAGCGAACACATTGTTATTTTTATATTTTATAATTTTTTTTTGTGAAATATATAATATCAGTCCAGTCGCGTTATTATATGCAAGTTTTTATTACCTACTCAATACTGTGTCCCTAACTTAAGGAAATGGTAACCTTAATGCGCCCTGATGGTCGCAGGTTTGCGAATTACAAAGCATTTTCGGACACCTCCCACATCTTATTGGCCTAAAGAAACTCAAGATAAGTTATGGTTTCAGAAGATGATTTCATCTGATTCCCGATTGTCTTGTTTGTGGGTTACTGCAATTTCTGTAGGACAAAAAACTGTTATACTTTTGCCATAAAGTAACTACTACTTCTTGATGGCAAAACATGGTAGTTTTGACACGTTTTAAGTCACTACAGATTTAGGATTGGAAATGTGTGTACTTTTGACCGAAACGACCAAAACAATTATTTTTATTTTAGGGATGAGTCCTCTCTTACAATTGTATGATATCATAGATTCTTACTGACCGTATTTAGAAGGCACGTCAAGCCGTTGGTCCCGGTTGCTGTCTATGATCGATCACTTAGACGACGGTTGTAACACCACCATGCCAGAGGCCTGCTACTTACAGTAGGTTGTTGAAAAACTCTGACACCAGGGTTAATCAGGTCGTTGGACAACTTGGTGTCCCACTCGGAGAAGAAGACTGACCAAACAATACACGCTCCTAAATAGTTCCACATCTCTTTTTTACCATATCAGAATCAGCATGTTCAGTTAATAAATACCGCGAAATCGCAAGGTCATTAATCGCGGCCGTATTTTGGGAGGTCGCTCTTTGGAGCACCATGTATAAGAAAAGGTCAAGAAAGAGCTAAAGTGATATTCTCTGTCCTCATGTTACATGTCTGTTGTGATAAAGTGTGGGTTGAAAGCTGGACGAAATATTTTGCTGGTAAATGATGGTTGAAAGATCAGGCTATCGCGTTCTTGCGGGCAGTCGAAGAATGGCCAATATTTGTACGGCTTGCTGACGGACCTTCACCTTATAATGTAAATTGGAAAATAAAAAAGTTATGTAAGGTGTAAAAAAATCAGCTGCAAATATTTTAAGCAGTAAACCAGCCCATGACACTGAACAACTTTCCTCAAGGAACATAAGTCAAAATATATAAAAAAAAATAAACCTCCCATAAATTTTGCCTGGTAGAGAATGCTACCTAGCATTAAGGCCGCCTTGTTGTACTGTTTCTTTTATTTGTGTTTTTCTACTATTGTATTATAACTTGTACCTATTTAGTGCAATAAAGAATTTTGTTATGTTGTTATGTTTTGTTATTTTGGTTTCTTAAATCCCTCTAATTTGACTAAGTCGGCTGGTACATTTTGAATGGGAAGTCCAATTTTACTTTTTCATATTTCGACCTGTGTTCCTTGGGGAAAGTTGTTCAGTTTCATGGGCTGGTTCATCCCTCATAATATTTGCAGTTGATTATTTTACATCCTGTATTTGTGACATTTATCTAGACGTTAGACTTGAAAATGTCCCTAAATGTGTAGGATCATAAGTTGAGTATGCTTCTACCTAAATATTTCAGGTACCTACCTATATCAGGATTATCTTTATCGCAAAACCCTAGAACGTTCTTCACAATTTAATGTAGAGCATTAAAAATTATCTGTGTTTATTTTAGTAGGAGAATCTTAAACTGATTGTATAATAATATCAGAGCTTTTCTGCGTTTATTGTCACACTTTTGTCGTACAATTTAAAATTCTGTGTCGGAAATAGTTTCTGACCCAAAAAGTAATTCAGTCATAATCTTTTCCATAGCTTTGTAGCCAAACAAAATTAATTCATCCATGGAGATGCAGCATTCCAACTGTTGATCAATATTTACATTAGCCATTACACGAGGGCACACATAAATGTACTCATAACGGTTGTCGGACTGGGCCTTGATCATGTATGCCAAATATGCGTACTTCTTTCTTCACAGGTACATTTTGTTTCGGAGGACACGTATTAAATTGGGAACAGTTTCCGATTGCAAATTCTATGTGAATGCTGAAAAACGAGTAAAAAATTTCAGCCCACCATACAAAGTCAGTCCTGAACGTGAGATTTGTTTGGGAGGTCAAAATTTGAAATAAAAAGTCCTAAAGTGGAGTATTTATGCAGCGTTTAAAATATGCGAATTTCCACCCTTATCCCATACAAATATGACGACGTAGGTCCAATGGCGCGTTCACAGATACGTCTCTCAAATCGTTTGTCAAAAACCAAACCGTAAAGCGCCTTACAAAACATACTCAAAATATCCTCAATACCACTACAAAATAATAATATTATTATGTAAAAAATCACTGAATGTATGATGAATTATTCATACAACGTCTACACATTAACCGTCATTATGATATCGGCGCAGGCGCATGCGACCCATTGAATTTTTTTCGGTATTCCATTTTCGAAAGTAATTTGTGATGTTTTCGGGCTAAATTTAATTTTGACTCGAATTTTATTTTGCCTGAGTCAATTATTTTGGTTTTGTTTCAAAAATTTCACACTACATCATGTGTTTTCCAAGTGTTACTCAATTTATCATGTTTTACTTACTTTGTAATGAAAAAAAAACATCCCACTTTTTTGTGTACCTACCTAACTTTGAAAATCATTTCAATCCCATTTTTAATTTTTTTTTTGTTCTTAGAAACTACTAACAAAACATTACCTGAATTGACAAGGGCTTCCGTATGCCTAACATAAACAGTGAACTTTCTAATAAGTACCTCAATAAACCCAATCTCGATTTAAATGGCTACTCCAGATCATCCAATCATTGAACATACAGCTGAGTCACTTACCAAAAAAGAACGTTATGATTCGTCTATTCGCGACGAATTCTAAATTCAAACTCGGATTCTAAATTCAAACATCGTTAACGGTCTCAACACTTTCTTTTCTTTTGTGCACGCGTCTTTTTGGTGGACAGCGTGTCATAATGTCGATCGTAGGGGAAAGGTTACAACGGTGTTAATTAAGAGTTTGTATGTTGAACTCTTTTTGAAATAGGCTCCATATAACAGTGTGTGAACGGTTATGATTTTTGACAGTGTTCTGTTCAAAGTAAAATCCAGTTCAGATCATTTGAGAAATACTTTAAGCAATTTTGTGATAGTTCCAGCAAAAGTTTATCATTTAGGATCTGCGGGTTTCTCCGTCGATAAACTAGAAGTTTTAGCCGTGTGGTGCCAGCAGAGTAGAATAGCACCACCCTCTCTCTTCCCGCGGGGGTCGTAAGAGGTGACCGAGGGATAAACCCGACCCAAACAGTCAGGGTCAACCGTATGGTGGCGGTTAATCCACCACAAAAGCATTCCCAAGGAGGGTTGACGTCTGGTAGACGGTCGGTCGTAAAATTAAGCCAAATCCTATACGATTTTGTGTTCAACAAAACGTGTTGCGCCGACCCCAAGTAATTGGGATAAGGACAGGAAGATGATGAAACTAGAAGTGTTACTTAAACATCGTTTCCCAGTTTATTGCACTGTATACTAAACGCGATCAACTAAAATTAGCCGTCATGATCCTAAACTGTCATCTAATACCTACCTACTCAATTATAGGACTTGTTTGGGGCATTTAATTTTTTTTTAATACTTTGAGAACCTTTTATTTTTTCAAGTTACCAAAAGTTATAATTTGATCAAAGTTATTGCAACCGGCCCGATATGAATCGACATGATTACGCCGCGTTAACGGTAGTGATTTGAGATTTCGACTCTTTGATTAGATCTATTGTTGATATTCGGATGTTCTCACCGTCACTCATTAAATCGATATTCGCCATCGAGTTCGGCTCAAATTGTATCGATGAATCGATAAAAAGATTTCACGAGTCACCGTACCATTGCCATTTTGAAGTTTGAACTCTTTCGACGTGAATTGTTTTGTGAAGTCATGTGAATAAGAGCTTTTGTATTTAGAACAAGAATACTTTTTCGCTTCTAATAAGAAAAAAAGTTTAAAGAGTTGTTCTCTAATTTGGGATTAGAACAATTTAGCCGGAAAAAATATGAACACATATTGGGTTAATGTCCCAAATGACAGTACGCCAGCAAATGCACCTATCCATTTATGGGACAAGTATATACTGGTTTTTCTTAGTATTTGTCTCCTTGTCTTGGTCTCTTAAATGGTGGATTTGCTGGTGATTGTACCTTACATGCAATAAAAATCAGTCCACCTTAGGAATGGAGAACACACTTTTTACATGTATAATTTACTCTACATTTCCAAATAATCGTTAAACAGAATTGTTTAGTGACTATCATAATCATAACGACCGAGTCCATTTAACCTATAACCCTTGCCAAATCTAATTAAAATTCTTAGCACACCTCAAATTTACGCGAATTTATCTGTGTACGCACAGCAGGTGGCGCATAATCGCTTGCTTTGCGGCTAAAAGCCTTATCATACAGGGTTATATTTTAGTCAGTGCGCAAACTTTGCAGACTGTGTTTCTACTCGTGATTCTGAACAACTTTTACTGATGGGCCACCTGAGATGTCTAAAAAATAAATTTGGGCGTATGCATTTTTCTATGGAGCAGCCAAATTGTTTTTTGCGAATTCGCAGGTGGCCCCATACTAAAAATTGATCATAATCACGAGTAGAAACATTCTGCAAATTTTCTTGGAAAATATAAATATATGAATATGAATATGCAAAGTTTGCGCACTGACTAAAAAATAACCCTGCATAAGCGGTTTGCGAATAGATGTGGAGCGGAGCGGACGCGCGGTGTATGCGCTGCGAATTCATCGCGGACGCGCCACAGATTCGCAACGTTTTAGTACGAAATTCTAATTAACTAACTAACTCCGCTGACCCAAAGAGGATCTTGGCCTCCGACACGAGCTACCCCACTGGTCCCTGTCCTGCGCGATCGCCTGCCAGTTGTTGACTTGGAGAGTCAGCATCCACTACGTCTTTGCAGCGGTACCTGGGAAGCCCCACACGCTCTCTTTACTAAATAAATACCACCTACCTTTCCATTGTTCATCCTGTACATTGGCAAAATCTTTTGAGTTGACAAATACCTTTCCCTAACTTACTGCGCTTTTCAATGAACCGCTGAACTCTACACATTAAAGGCAACCTCTCCATATTGGATTGGACTATTGGATTTCTAACAAAATGACATTTCACATCGATCGAATAAATACACTCGGTTTGACACTAGAATGCGTATGCGCCGGTACAGACTACCGCAAGTGTGGGTTTCAGGAGTTACTGCCTGGGAACTTAGGGATTGTGGATAAAGAGTTATTTTATTGGAGTCTGTCGGTGCGAAATTTAAATTGTCTTTGGTAATAGAAATGTTTGTAGAGTAGTGATATATTGTTAAAATTGCAAAGAGTGAAAAATGTGTGACCATCTCAAAGTTTTACAGAGATTGACGTCGTTCAGTAGATTATTGATATGTTTTGTCAAACTTCAAGTTGTTCAAGACCTTTGATCCTCTCACATAGTGTCAAGTTCAGAAATCAGGTTCAGATGGGTTGTCCCCATCTAGCATGATGTCCAATAAGTAATTCGCAATAAGCCTTCGTGTGTAAAGTGTCCCATTTGGGACGCATAATGTATTGACATCGGTCATCCATCACACATGAAGAGATAAGATAAGTAACTACCTATATCGAATTTTGATGATTTTTGTTACGAATCAATTCATTTTACTAGTCACACCTGTCACCATATTTAGACACCGACAAGTCAAATATAAGCTCATAAAATGCTACCACTCTTTCTCTATCAAATAAAAAAAAGTCTTGTCTTTCATGTCCGCTTTGTCATACCCGACGGAGCGTAAAAAGCTGCGCGCGCGCCGATCATAATCTCGTTACCAGGGATGTGAAAAAATATCGATCGTTAAAATTATCGATGTTTAATTAAAAATGGTTTTTGATCATTAATGCAATGTAAATTAATCGTTTAATTTGTAATCAATTTTAGGCTTCTGTTTTTTGTTTTTACACTCTGCCAACCCCGCAAGGGATATATCCTAGGCGTGATATATGTATGTCGGTATGACATTTGTTTATTTTGCGGCACGTGTATATTTCAAGCTTTGTGTAACATTACTAATGAAAATACACGGCACCTTATTTTAGGTCCCTTATAATGCTTTGTTGCGGCATGATGTCTATTTAACCTCTGTCGAAAATTATTTTTACATAACATCAAGTACCTAATATAATTATATTATTGAATGAAATGAAAATGATTATTTTAAAATTGATATGTTTTTTGTATGATTTATTTTCATCGATTTTTTACTGGCTAATCGATTATAAAAAATATTTTAATAATGTCACATTCCTGCTCGTTACTGTGTTTAGATCGCATATTTACAAGTTGATGACTTGTCAGATCATCACAAATAAGGATTACATGTAATCAATTTGTAGTGCAATGAAAATTTAAACAAGCCGAACGGTTTAATGGTGGAACTTTACATAGGGTTTTATTACAGAAAATTAGCTGATAATTTGGAATGCTTTAAGGACTTTGTTGCTTTGATGGTTGTTTAATCCTACGTAAAGTAGTCCTGGCAAGGAGCTTAAAGCTTTTAAAGTTTGACACCGTCTCATTTTATGATGTCATTATGACGAAAGGTGGTACTCACATACTCCATATTACAGAATTCTGCCGGTCCAATCTTGTCGACAAAAAGAGTTCTATGAATTCGCATAGATACACGCGCATACCCTGTCAGATGGCAAATAATAAGATGGCTCATCGCTGAACAGTTGATATTGACTGTAATTTTATTTCTTGCCGTCAAACAAAACTTCTGAATTTTTCTGCGAAAGTACCTAATCATAATCGTCTGAAATTAAAATTCCGCGACTCAACGGTACGTTTATGTAAATACAGGTGCATTCGGTGACTCACAGTCATGCGATGACAACCGCCACAACCAAGCCCCGATCTTATTTCAATGCGTTCGCGAAATGACCGACAATTTTCAAGATTTATTGATCCAGACCTGCGCATACGCAGCGCGCTCGAGACCACATAAATCCTTCGTGATTGGTTTTTGATTGTAGATCGCCCCACCAAAGAAATTACTAATTACAAATCTTCTGTATTCTACGAAGTACATTACGTCAAAATTCGAAGAAGTCCGCGCAAAATTGTACAAAAATTCTGCTTGAAAGTGTAACTGTAAAATTTTGGAGCAATTTCGCCAATCACTCGGAATTATATCGAGGATTTCGAATGGTTGAAGTTATCACTCAATTTGACTTCGCAGTTCGACGAACACGATTAAATTCGATAAACAGTGTGTCGGAAATGACAATAAGGTTTTATTGCCACGAATATTGCCGTCTTGAGTTTTTATGACTTAATTTCTGATTCCACAAAGCCACTTTGTATTTACCTTTCGGAACCACCGAGCGGTGTCTTTTCGACAAGTCAGAAAGTTCATAAACACTGGCAGAGAACTTTAAAAGCCGCTGTTTTTTTTTCATTACATTCGTTTGTTGACTCTTTGCTAAAAAATAAAACTTTTATATTGCACACTTAGACAGAGGACACAATTTGTGTATTATAAGGCAAAAATAAGGTTGAATTAGGTAGCTACTATCATCTGCAAATCCACTACTTCAGCTCAAAGTGATCAACTTATATAAATTTTCCTTAATATTTGATGAAGACAAAATATTTAAAGCGTTGACCCAGGGTTGGTGTATTTGTTGAATTGTATAAATCGTACTGCAGTAAAATGATCACCTAATCGTATTCTAAAAATATATTAGACGAGACCACAAATCCTTAGGAATGTTGTTTCTGTAATCTAGTTTTAACAAGTTAGTAAAATTATGCACATAAAAATAATCAATGCAACATAAAATGCTGAATTTTGTTGTTTTCTGTACCTACATTAAAAGCGAATGTGCGAGCCATACATCCAAATTTTACTTTCTAGCTGAATACGCAATGTTTGTTAAACTACTTTTTAAAAGTTTGATATGTGTTTCACATGATTACTCAAACTAATCGACATTTGTCAAACGTAAGGTTTATTTCGGTCCAATACTGTAACGTGATCGAATTACTTGAATCCTTTTCGTGATTCAAATAGTAATACATTTTAAACCCAATAATACCCTACCAAATAGCTAGTACATTGACCTATTAAACTACTTAAATAGTTTACATAATATAACGTACACTGAATGGTTAATATGTATTTATTTATTTGTAACACGCGTTTTCACGTCATGATAGTCTGGTGATGTCTCTAATTATCACACTTTGAAGGGCAGTTACTGTACTCCAGTCTGTTGTATCGTGGCTTGTTTGCTGACTAAAAGATCCATTTATACTGTGATATTATTATTTGTCGTGTGCTGCCGGCTTAGAATAGCATCATCCCAAATCCACCCGTGTCGTCAAAACCTACTAAGGATTGAATCGGGGGAATAGGCAGCAGCGTTGTCTGTAAATATAATACTTTGCAGTGCGCTCGTTAATCCGCCTGCAAAGGCAAAGCGTGGTGAGTATGGCATATGTCCCCCGGGAGGCCCATGTCCATGGGTTGTTGTGGCTGTTACAGTTAGTAGTATAATTGATTACAGCAAATGTACCTCGAGTTACATTTACAAGAGATCAATTGAAATGGTTGCACACACAGTTAATAAGAATTATAAGCATAGGTTGGTCTCTTCACTGAGTACAAGAATTGGACAATTCTGCTACTTTAATGTTGGGTGCTTACCTAAGTACTTGATATTCTAGTCAAGCTGCATTTACTCATCAAATGCTCAACTTGGATCATTCGACACACAGAAGGCGTTCGATTACAAAGTACCTACATTTGAACTGAATCAGACGTGGGTTGACGTTTAAGATAAGTATTCTCTGAGTACATAATACCTACAATGAGGTCTTAGGGTAGTAGCGTTGAAAGAAATACACATGACTTAATTTTTGTTTTAAGGCACCAAAGACTTCAACTCATCATCATCATATGTGATTTGGCAATATTATATGACAGCCCCCACCTGTCTGACGTCAACCCTTTTTGAATGCTATTGTAGATGCTATCACCGCCACTATGTTGTTGCCCATATGATAATCGACAGTAATTCAGTCTAGGTCAAAAACTCTACGTCATCTTTTATAAGACACCTTGAATGGACTACGGGTGGCAGTATTCTAAGCCGCTACCACACGGCGGCGGATCGTTCACTTTAGCTGTCATATTCATATCCCATACTATCTAAAATTCTACAATCTATACCTTCGCAAATGAGTCCTCTATCCTTGAAGCAAAAGCTGAGTGCTTCGTTTTATAATCCTCGGTTTTTATTACCAAATAGCAAAATCACTGACCTAAGTGTCTTTACATTGTTGCATCACGCGGGTGGTCCTATCGACTAGGACTTAGACCGAACTTGTGGCGCCTCTTTTACATACACCGCTTCACCTGAATCTAATTTGACGTCATTACCCAACACAATGTATGTTGACGAAAGAAAAAAAGTCATCCATTGCTGGCTACTGAAGGGAGAGAATGAATACATAGCGGCTTACGAAAGCAATGGTTGTCAAAGGAATTTTATTCCGTGAGCGGTAGATAGTAGAATCGTAGTTTGATCGTATTTTCAATCGATAAAAGTGCTATGCTCAATCGTCTCTACTTTAACTTGGCAGGACACCTTTTGAATGTGGTTACTTAAAGTGCGGTCTCATATTCAGTTTATGACTTTAGAGTTCCTTGAAAATTTAAGAAGGAATCTTTTTGTCTATAACTGACTTTTCATGTGACATACTTGGTAACTTAAGCACGCAAATTTTTGTTCGTACTGCAGTCATGTCATCAAAAAGAATTCAATACGAAACTGCTGCAATATTGTACGGAACCTTCATTTTGAGAAGAATATTAAAGTGAATCAAGTTTCTGACCGTGTCATTTATACTTTTTTATCTGTAATCTCATTGGGTTTATCGTTTGAATGTCATAAATTTTATATAGATGATGGTAAAGTTTCATCCATATCTCGGAAACGCATTTTATTGCGTCTATATCGTCAGATATCAAGTAGTAGGTAGACTATATAATTTATCGGAATTTTAAATCGATGTGGTGGGGCGAGGAGACTAAATAGACTCAAGTATTTTTTTGCGATAATGTGTATACTTTTGTCTGTTTTAAGCGACAAAAATGTGAAGTTTTACTAGTGAACTATGTTGAAGTATCAGCTAGTGATCTTTTACTTCCTCTCTCTTTGTTTATACTGTAAACAACTTTTCTGAAGTATTGGAATTTTTAATGCACTCACAGCGCTATATTATTCTCACAAAGTGAAAATGAGAAAATTTAAAAATTCACAAGCGACCGGCGGGACTTTACCTCTGACGATTTAGTTGTAAAAACTACTACTAGATGTCGCTTAATCATCGCTTTGAGACGAGCATCAAGAGGTTGAGAAATTCACCAGGGTCCGCTAGGCACCCGTAGCTCAGTTGGTAGAGCGGTGGAACGGTGATCCACAGTCCCGGGTTCAAGTTCCGGCGGTCGCTAGTGAATTTTTAAAGTTTTTCATTTTCAATTTATGTATAACTTTTCTGAAGGCAAGTAGAGCGAGTTATGAAATGTTGACTATGTATCTCAAACCTCAGGAATTTGAAAAGGATGGAGCATAAATAACGCATGAAAATGTTTTTTTTTTAATAAATACATGCGTAGGAAGGAGGTATTTAGAATGATCATGAGGTGATACTACCATAGCCGGTTCATACATTTACCTAGACACTTTCTCAATAAACAGAAATACAGTTAACGTACAAAATAGGAATCCCAATCCTGTTCGCTATTCAAAGAAGCCAACGACCTGTCAAATCAATCAGGTCTAGAATCTTCCTTTACATTGAGTAATATAATATTGACCTGTACGAAATAACTTAGAAACTCAGACTTTGTTCATTCTTCATTGAGCTTTAAGCCTGCGTCGTAAAGATCAAAACGTATGGGCTACTGAAGACCAATATAGTCTAATAGGGATGCAACTATAACTATTGAAAGTCAATAATATCAATATATCAACGCACGAAATGATCAAAGAGTCATAATTATTTATATTGTAAAACCTCAATATACCAGTTCACTGTAGTCGAATATCAACTAAAAAAGCGCATTTACCTCCTACAATTGGGAAAACTTATCGAACTGGCAACATTTATATAACTGAAAATACTGATTGAAGACTTGTATTCAGCTCAAAAGCTACGAAAGTTTGAGCGTTCTGTCGCAGATTTTGAGCCATTTTGTCGTAAAGCTAAATTTTTCTGTGATTTTGTGATTTATTTTACCTTTTCAAACTTTTGACAATATATCGATATTTCGCAGTCCATAGGGAAATATCGGTATCCACTAAACTCGATACACATTGTTATCGATATATCGATAGTTCGGTATTTTTGCATCCCTAAGTCTGAATGGTTATTTGTACATTCCTAACACGGTGGAAATTAAAATACAATGCGGTTTGTGGATAGGCGCATATGTGACGTCGGTAAAGTTGAAAGCCATTGGACAGCGATATATTCCTCAATGTATTCGATAGGGCTGCAATATAGAGTGGATGTTTATGATAATAAAGTGTCTCATTGAGTAACTAGGTGATTCTTGTGGGTGAAATATTCGAAACATTTGTCAAACAAAATGTAGGATCACCTTAGGTACGAGTACTTAGTACTGTAGGTTATTGAGAAACGTTCAGTACAACGGAAAAGCCATCTTTACGTGACCTCTAAAAGGGTAATGTGTATAAATCATGTGCCGTGTTTTTCTAGTTTAGAATAGCATCACCCCAATTCTACCTGTAGGTATTGTAGAAACCGATAAAGGTATTTCATCCATGGAATGGGCAACAGCGTTCCCTGTGAATGAAACCGATTGTAATGCGCTCGCCAATCCACCTGCCAAGCGTGATAAGTATGGAAATATCCCCGGAAAGGATGGCCCGGCCCATGGATGGCACGGCCCATGTCCAGCAGTGGACTGTTGCGGCTGTAGTAATAGTAGTAGAAGATCATGAAAATTGTAGCAGCAGAAATATCATAGCACGCGTTGATGTCTTTTGTACCAACAAAATAGCAGTGTAATTTTGACCGATATACTTTATCGATAAATACTTTTTGGATGATGTTATGTGTCAAATATGTATGATCGGGGTTGGTGTCATGTCATTAAACAACGGGGTTATGTCATCATAAGTATCAATTAATGTTCGTTAGTGATAAATTGATAATGGAAAATTGAGAAAAACTGACGAGTTACCTATATAAGACAGACAGACAGACAGACAGACAGACAGACAGAAACACTTTATTGCTCACATTAAAACATAGAGACAAATAAGTACAAAAACAGAAAACAAACAATATACTACAAGCAAAGGATATATTACTGATTATTTTTAAGTAAAAACTCTTTTCGTCCAATATTTTTTTAGTCTAGTGCCAGCCCTAACGACGCGCGTGCTCAGACGTTGCAATTTGTAAACAGTGCGCGCGCGCAGCTTTCCCGATGCGCGCAAACAAGGATCAATCCTATGTGTGCTTATCTAAATTAATGCGCGTCAAAACACTTAGCGCGCATGGTGGTGCGTTTACGCGCACAGTAGCAGAATCATCGCGATGCGCGCAAACAAGGGTGCCGTGTGGTGCCGGCAGAGTAGAATAGTACCACCCCATCTCTTCCCGTGGGGGTCGTAAGAGGCGACCGAGGGTTATACCCGACCCAAACAGCCAGGGCCAGGGTGGCGGTAAGTCCACCACAAAAGCATTCCCAAGGAGGGTTGACGTCTGGTAGGCGGCCGGTCGTAAAATTAAGCCAAATCCTTTGCAACACGATTTTGTGTTCAACAAAAGTTGTTGCGCCGACCCCAAGTAATTGGGATAAGGGCAGGAAGATGATGATGATGCGCGCAAACAAGGATCAATCCTATGTGTGCTTATCTAAATTGATGCGCGTCAAAACACTTAGCGCGCATGGTGGTGCGTTTACGCGCACAGTAGCAGAATCATCCCGATGCGCGCAAACAAGGATCAGTCCTATGTGTGCTTATCTAAATTGATGCGCGTCAAAACACTTAGCGCGCACCGTGGTGCGTTTACGCGCACAGTAGCAAAATCATCGCGATGCGCGTAAACAAGGATCAATCGTATGTGTGCTTATCTAAATTGATGCGCGTCAAAACACTTAGCGCGCACGGTGGTGCGTTTACGCGCACAGTAGCAGAATCATCGCAATGCGCGCAAACAAAATTGATGCGCGTCAAAACACTTAGCGCGCATGGTGGTTCGTTTATGCGCACACAAACTAAATTGCACAGTAGCAGAAACAAGTTGCTTTAAATCCCGAGTATAAAGTCTCAGATAATTTTGGTTTAGCTAAGAACTACCGCCTTATATTGCGAACTAAGCTGTTTGAACAGTAACTACTACGTATCCTGTAAACAAAAACAAAAAATAACGAAACTAACTCTAAACTAATAATGAAATCTGGTGATCCAACCTGCTAGTTTAACCTAAGTAGAATAGTACTTTTTGGGATAATTAATATCCCAAAAAGTACCACATTTTTTACATTTCATCGACCTGCTGGACATAGACTTCTACATGCCTGTACCTGGATACAATCCCTATGATCTCATGGTTTGGCCATCCAGTCGCTACCAGCCGACCTCTGGTCCAACATCTTCCTTGGACTCAGTCAGAAAAACTTACTGCAATGAAATTCAAATACCTACTAATTAGAGCTTTCAACCACAAAAAATACCTTCATTTACCAACTTTGACCACTTAAACTCATCAATATGCATGTTGTAATTTTTAATTATCGCGTGTTTTAACCGGTAGGCCATCTGTCATATAAATTAAAAGCAATAAATATAATTTAAGAAAAAACCACATGTTGACATTTGCTCGAAATAATTCCGAGAAGTAAATTGGACTCGTAAATCATTGAGGAGACCACAGGTTAATATATTTTTGCGTAAAAGTAGGTTAAAATTATATTGAAGACCACAAATATTACACATATTTACGAAGATTTGACTATGTATGTGTGAAAACAGGACAAATTCTAGCCTAGGTATTATGATAGATCTATTTCAGCTATACAAGCACTTTGAAGTCGGGAAAAATAAAATACAGGTTTGTATTTTAAATACTTAAGCCGCTAGATCAAATATTTATATTCAAATGCAGACTTTAATGACATCTCTACAATATAATTATTTATAGGCTTCAGAACTTATGTAGTGCAAGATAATTTTCATTACTCTAGGAAAATTCTTATCTCTGTACATGTAACTACAACGCAAAAAGCAAGTTAAGGTTTTAACCACCACTTCGCTGTAAAAACGGATTCCATTTAGGTCCTTAGCCATAAAAAGCCTCTTACTTCAACCTTACAAAAAGATACCAAAGAAAACACACTAGTAGTAAACAACTAAGTAACAAACTTGGTACAGTGAGCACAAAAAGTGGAAACACGGAAAGTACAGGCGCAACAAAAAGCTGAATCGATTTCGCGTTTTACGAACGTCTTCGGCTGTTTACGAGACTTCGTTTTGTTGTGTGGAAATACTTGACGACACCTACCTATAAGTAACTTGCGCAGATAAGGAATGGATTCCAAATTGGCAACATTATTGTGACATCCTGCTCATACGTCATAATGTGATAAAGAGGCAAACAATAAGTAAAGTTCCCAATTCGGGATCGGAAACTACAAAATCCAACTTCGCTTACTTTTCGTAAAGTACCTAGTGTATTTTTAAAATGTATGATAATTATATGATGAATACTTGCACAAAAAAACAATTGATTTTGATTCCTGAAATATTTCATCAAAGATTAAACATCATATCTCAAACAATATCTTAATTCTATAAATGAGTTCCGATAGTAGTCAAACAAGAACCTATGTTTTGAATAAAACAAATCTGTATAAAGCTTCATAAGCATGATTAAACGCCTTACTTTGTATGATAAGGGATAAGGGCAATGAACCTTTGTCATATTTATTTGGACTAAACCATAATTTATCTTTGATTCTTCAAACGTGTAGCCTCTCACGATTCGCCGGGCACCGTCTTTCAATTTTTCTGTCCTCCATCTATATTTTCCTGTTTCCTGCCATCAACAAGCAGACCTGTCAAATTATAGAGCAAACACCCTATTTTTATGGCCAGTAAAAAACGTTCGCTAAAAGCTTATCTTGGAAATCTGTGTATCGCAAATAAAAACCCTTTTTGCACCGTACAAGTGAAACCGCAGTTTTCCATCAGAAACCTGTAACTAGAGCCTAATGAGTTACCCACACATCATTATAGCACTGGCCTAGGGATGTGAAAAAGAAACGATTTTTGTAAATTATCAATTAATTTAAAATTTACATTTTGGATTTTCATGTATACGTTTCGATTTATTTTCTGCACTACGTATTCGAACAACGTCGAATTAGGTATTTCAGGTTTTGCATTCTACTTAAATACAAAATACCTTTTGTTTAGGTCCTTGTAATATTTTGATCGGCGGTACGAAGGTGGTATATATGTCGCAGTACGATGGCAGAATCAGGTTTTAGGCCAAAAACCTAGGTTTTTGGCCAAAAGCCGGCATATGGCAGAATCGTAGATTTCGTTCGGCCATCATCCTAAGCTGATCCAGGTTTTTGGCCAAAAACCTAGGATTTTGGCCAAAAAACTAGGATTTTGGCCGAAATCCTAGATTTGTTAAGTATAATGACCTTTTTTGCATTTCGGGGGAACTTCTTCTTCTTCGAGTGGTACACCAAGTCACCCAACGACCCTCACCAACGATACGATTTTGCCATATGCCGGCTTTTGGCCAAAAACCTAGGTTTTTGGCCAAAAACCTAATTCTGCCATCGTACTGCGACATATATTTATATTACCTCTGTCGAAAAATAAACGACAAAAAAAATATGTTGCGTCAAATCGAGAAGGATATTATAAAAATATCTATGTTTTTTTTTATTAAATTGATTTTCTTTTGTTCGTTCTTTGCTTGTCTAGATGAAACCGATTATTTTAAAATCGATTTTTTGTAACTGTAGTCGCATCCCTTCTGCTATAGCACTACGCTGGCTTAACCGACGTTAACTGGTCATTAGTTGGGTAAATAAGCTCGGTTAAGCCGTGTTAAGCTAACAAGTGTTATGTTTGCCCCTTTCTATGATGGGCCGTTACGTTATACAGTGTTCAAACGTGGTTCAGTTCTGTGGTTGATATTAGTACAGTCGCTCACGCTAACTCATGAACAATTACTTTTTTAAGGTTTCAATTTTCTTGTGATTTATACCGGCAAGCCGAACAAAAACTATGTTGTTCGATTCAATAAATGTTGCTGTATCTAGAAAAGTAACAATTATTGCTGTAAGATATTACAGTCTGAAAAAAAACGATTCCTTACATTTTGGATTGTTCATGACTGAGCGGGAGTGACTGTACCACAAATTAGGAAAATGGCGCGCGGTGCGCCTATACAGAACCTGTGAACCTCTTTTTCTTGTTAGTACTTTTTTATAAGGCAAAGAACAAACCTATTGATCCTCCCATACAAAATTTGCAAAAAAGCTAGTTTGAGTTACTAAGGGTTGTGGTACTTCTTTAGTAGGCAAAGATCAAAAGATGTGAAGGAAGAGCAAGTGGCTCAATTTTGTCAGGGGTAGTGCTATTCTAAGCGACCATCATACATCATGACATCTTACATGGATACTCATATTGAGAAAATTATTTTGCAAATAAATTCCGCGGTAATAGCTCAATACGCTATTGTCAAAATACAAGCCGTGGATTTTCAGTTGACAGCCACGATATCTGTAGCATATCATCTTTATGGTAAATGCAATAAAATCTTTATAAAAACCATCAGTGCAATCTATAACTAATCAATTAAAACATTATGTTTTAATACCCAAATCTCCTATCTGAGATGGTTCACACACTCTGTCTTACAAGATTTAATACTTTCATGTCTACCGTTCATTACTGTCTAATTTATGGCTTTCAACTGGTCTACCTACCTCACTTTTGTATACTTTTAGCTTGATTACTTATATGCATATTCTATACATTGACTGGTTCAAGAAATTGATTCTTTCTTTTTCGTGAGGGACATCGAGTCGTCTAACGGTGTCAAAGTTTTTCCACCACCAACTGTAAGTAGCGGGCCTCGCCGACATGGTTATATAACGACCGCCGTCTAAGTGCTCATAGACAGCAACTAGGATCGAAGCAGCCCTGTGAAACACAAAACCATCTTTTTTTTCGGCCAATCGGGTGGTTCAGCCTTTAATGTCCTAACTAGACTGGGAACAAATTCACAAAATGCTATGAGAAATATTATCTTTGCGAGTGACCTACAGAGAATCAAACCCGGAACCATCGGCTGAATAGATGAAGCATAAATAGATGAAGCAATGGATAGTGAAAAGCAATAGGAAGGCGTATCTTGGAAGTCAGTTAAACAGTAGTTCAACAAGCAACTAACGACTTAATCTACGATTTATAAGAACGAACCACAAGAAATAATTTGTGCACACTAAAATTATGATTTTATTCATTAATTAAAAGAGATTTGCATATTAATTAAACGTTCAATGATGTATAATTAAATTTTATTATTTTAATTAGGAAAGAGTTGAAGGCGGCGAGATCAAAAGGTTAGTTATAACGGATCTGGATCAGGTTAAAACGAGTATTGAACTAGTGTTTAAATTGGTGTTGTATCCGAAAGTAACGGAGCTTTTTGTTTTATTGTGGGAATATTCTAAATAACATACCTAATTATAACTCCGAATAAACTCATATTCCACCACCTGCGTAGGTAGGCCACAACCTGCACAGTAACGCAAAACACGTAACATGCGCTATTTTAGCGCAACGCTAATGCATGCGTCTGTCAGATGCATGAATGTTTAAATTTTTTTATTACCATATGTTAAAGTAACGCCTGATGACACATTCACAATTATGGTGAAGTGAGTTCAAATACTTTTAAAGACACTTTTCAAAAAATATTAAGTATACCTAGGTTTTTCCTACTCCCAATCCCAATCATGAAAATGAACAATAAAAAAACTGTTTTCTTAGTGACCCGTATGGTAAAGTCTCTATTTGTATTTTTATAAAAATGTTATTTAACAAGTTTGAATTTGTCATAAATCACGCGTTCAAGGTATTCGCGGTTACAATAATTTTGCCTTATACAAAAGCGCGCTCCTTTCTATCGAAATATCGGAAATATCTTTTGATCATTATCTCCTAAATCTCGATATAAAGTGTCCCATTAGACCATAATTGATAGCCCCTAATTGTATTACTTATACCATTTAATAGTATAACTTATACTTAATAGTATACCGCTAAGCAGGTCATTTAAATCGATACTATTTTATCGATTGATATCATTTTTCTATAGCTTCAGATATGGGTGGTTAATAAGCAGTTAATTTAAAACTAGTTCTATATTGCAAAGTAGGGTTAAGGATCAAGTTAAGAAAGTATGTTTAAACTGAAGTTAAAAAGAAGAAATCATTAGGGAAAGTAGTCTCTCTCTGCTATTTTATAAATCGTTTCAGTTGTGTATCGATGGCATGTCAGTTGGATTGGTAGTTGCTTATTCTGATCATAGTTTACAGTATAGAAAATCACAGTGGCAATAGAACGACATTTATGTGTCACTGACATTACAATTCCGAAAAATAGCAGATTTGATGCAAAGGACAAATTAATATAGATAAAGTTAAAATAAACATTAATTAGAATCTCCAGGGCTCTACGCTTTAGAGTGAATCGCACATGCACCGGACATTTTTGCGGTTTATGACAGCCAACATACATATGACAATTTGACAGCTTCTATTGATGCGGCTACACGTGTTCTATAAAATCCTGTTTCTATGGAGTTTCGGAAAATCCTGTCATAAAAGAACATATCCGGGAAAACAACTGAATATAATCATGTTATACGGGAACCATCTAAAATCATTGAACCTTTTCAGATGCGTTCCGTAAACAGCACCATTCAAAGACCATACGGCCATCCCAAAGTCCCGCTCATCAACACAAGCCCCGGCGAATCACCCATACGCTTTACCTTCCCACGACCTCTACACATAACTATCGATACAAATACATTGCCTACTATAGCCGTGCTCTACTCGACCCGACTCTTTCAGTCCAGACCCACTGCCGATAAGACCCAGTCAAATTGGTAATATTAATATAAGGCTCTATAGGGTCGTTCATCTACCCAGTGTACCACATGGCCATCTGAAAGTCCCGCTCATCAACACAAGTCTCGCCGAATCACCCATACGCTTTACCTTCCCATAACCTCTACACATAACTAAACTATCTATACAAATACATTGCCTACTAGCTGTGCTCTACTCGATCCGTGTTTTTAAGACCCACTGCCGATAAGACTTAGTTGATTTTAAAACGAAAAATTTAAACAAGTATTGAACGCAGGTCTATTGTTTTTTTTATGACGATATCTTTAAATTCGCGTTTAATGCGCGTCTAGCATTTTTGCGTAAAGTCCAGTAGGTCTACTACTAAGTGACCATCTCTCACATAAAGACCCGCGACAATAATAATGATGTGACATTGACATCAGGGTTCATTGGGTCGTACATCGTATGGTTTGTCTCACACAAAAGAAGGAGAAAAAGATTGGCGATGTTACAATGCATTAGCCACTAGTTGAAGCCACAAATAATATTAGGTGCAATTTGATACAGTTGACACGTAAGGGTTTTGATCGATTCTTTTTACGTGTTTTTTTTTCGTTTGTGGGTTTGCGTTTTCTGTCTTATTTTGATGAATCAGTCAAGATTCACTATGTTAGAAACTTGACCTAATTTTATCAGTATGATATAATTAGGTCAAGTTATAGTGATATAATTAGTTTAGCTCTTAGCTTCACAACGTACAAACCATATAATAAGTGACAGGAACAATAGCTAAAATGCAATATAACCAATCAGATCCGCTAGGCCTAACCAGCTGTAGGTCTAAAAGGCAAGTGAACGAGTCTCGGCCCGACTTCCTTGTACAAACTGAATTGTATTCTAAAACCGCTGAGATACAATTTAAAATGTAGATGGCAGTGTTGACGGCCATTCATGCACGCACACTACCTTGATTGTATATGTGTGAAAAGTCTATTGAATGGTAAGGAAATGGGCGATGAAATCTTAAATTCCTTCCTAGAATTTTTGGAATGTTATTTGATGTCACATGCAGCTAAAGAAAATCACATAGTTTTATACAAACTTAATTTTATGAGAAATAGACGAATTATATGAACTGGATCACAGACTCCAGTACTCACTTTTCATAAAAAGCAGCGATTTTGGGAATAGCTTTTATCCCCGAAGACAAAAGTAAAATAGGTAGGTACTGTTTATAATAAATTAGGAAAATGTTGAATATCAGCTCAAGAATTTCCGAAACCCAAATGAATTAACATTAAAATTTACATCTGCAAATTTAAAACACTCAAGTAACAAGTTACTACACTCATCTCTACCACAGAGTAATGCAAACTTGTATATGTATGCATATGTGTGTGTGTGTGTTGTGTTGACCAATATCGTATTAATAGCCGCGCGGGTCAGCTCTCGATCGTCTTGGACAGGTGGCGCGTGCGTATGTGTGCTGAATGTCAGAGTTTATAGACTGCGGTGGCACACTGGGTGGAGAATGTAGAGTTTTATGGTTTCGTATTGAAGCCTCCTCTTTGCATAGCTTTTATTCCACACAATGGATACAGCCCTGCCGCCCAAACCAAAAAATTGCATAAACAGCGATGCCAAAGATCCATGATATGATAAAGCAATGAATGCACCATATGAAGGCAATTTTAATTTTCGTTACTAGTGACATTTCGTTAATATTTTTCTTTTTTCAAGCGATAAGTAAGTGAAGAAGTACTTGCACAATTGATTTTTTCACATACTTTTTTACGCTGGTGCCGTTGACCAGGATCACTATCCACAACCTCAGATAGAATACTTTTATTTTTAAACGGATAGATTATCCGTTAATTTGTATTAATATTGAGCCAAATGTGTCCTCAACTTAAAGATGTGACAGTGCGCTCGAGTGGATCCCGCTGCAGGTGAATGTGTCGATGTGTGCGTGAGGTCACGACGCCCGTGTGTGCGTGTGTGTGAGTTACATCGACGCGTGCGCTACTCTGCGACGGAACTTTGCCACAGTACAGAAAAGGAGCAGACTATGTGAATTCATGGGTGATTACAATTTCTCTATCTGTGTCTGTTAAGGAATTGATAAATGGGCCGGTTTCGTCCATATGCTTCCAATATTTACTATACGGATCTCATCGAACATAACCATGCTTATTATGATGGCTCTGTCCTGTTCTGACTCTAGGGTTCATCGGGTCGTTTGTTGACTCGATGTCCCACGTGACAGAACCAGAATTATCAACATTATTCTAATTCTGTACCTAGAATCAGAATATGACAAGGCAATTATAACGCGTATGGCGGTGTACGACCCACTACGTATGATGTGATGTGATACTTATAATAAAAACATTGAAAGTCTAGCGAAACGAAACCATTCCTTTTATAACGCCCTTAACTTGAATTTACATAGACGAACTCCGTAACGTGCTTACAATGTTCCTATAGCAAAGGAAAGGAAACAGTGGTATACCATGCCGATGAATATAGAAAATTTTCTGCAATTTTATGTACGTAACCTTGATAAATGGGACTAGTTTTATAAGGTTTTACTGCTTATATCTATTACTGTGACTTTACGACGAAATTGATGAGGAAAACGAGTGTTAGATCATTTCATTGCAGGTGAGTGAGACCCACAATACCGCAAATGGAAGAATCTAGATAAGTGTTTTAGTTTGCACTTAAATATTTATGTTCATTTAAGTGCAGACTATTTTCATTTGTGCATAATATATAACATTACACTCCATTTTGATGGTTAGTCGAGTTATTGATTTCCCTAGCTATTTCAAGTTGGTTTATCGAGTTGTATTATTATTGCGTATTTTGTAAATAAATATAAGGAAAGAAATATTTTTGCGCGTAATTTGTCACACAATTTATAAAACCAAGATTGAACTTTTCCTTTGATTTTAAGTGCTATTCATTTTTGGCCTAAAATGTGAATCAAATCTCTTACTTCTATGTTGACATCCTAAAGGATAACCAACAAAAGTATAGAAATATGTGAGTCAACACGATGATCTAAAGGCCATAGAATCTCATATCCGTGTGTTGTAGTAGGTATTACTACTTGAGATAGTTTACTCGGTCACGATTATGTGACTCACTGATTGCTTTGAACTTAAAGAGAATAAATTAAATCAGTGTAAAAATACACATACAAACACAAACACCCTACCACCCGACAAAATAAACTCTGAGCCGACCAAGGTCAGAAAAAAACTTTTCGCGTTGAACATCAATGGTGTCCTATTTCAGTAACCTTAGTTACATTTTGTAACTCTGTCTTATATTTATTCATTTACTTTATTACAAATATTGTTTTTTTATTCTAATATACCAGCAATAGTATGTTAAAAACACCGTTTCTGTTGAAAACTATTTTAGGTTAAAGCCATTCCATAACCATTCAGAGTCCACATAAATATTTTAATATGGATCTAGAACCATTTATAGATACGATCGGTATACTGAGAAAAACTATTACTACTATTTATTAAGGAATGCGGATGAAACTCCCATATAACACCATTAATTATTTAGAACCATATTCGACGTATAAAAAAGTTCCCATGTCGATCAAGCTATCGGTATCGACATACGGCTCAATTAGTCGAGTATTAGTCTAAATTACAAAGTAACTTATACTTGTCATGTGTGTGTCGGTTTATTAAGAACCAAGGTTCTGTCGGTGATGAAGTTGAACTATTTTTGTTTATTTTAGAGCATATTTTTTTTATGTTTTACTTTTAGTGTAGACGAAGGACTGAAATTACCAAAAGCTTTTAATTAGTAGCTTTCTTGCACTATAATAAGACCTTGTAGGAAATAACACGGCTAGACAAACTATAGGTAAAGCTACATAAAAGAACCTAATGCCTATTACTGAGAAGCGAAAAAATAAATACATTTTGGGTTTCAGCTTAATTAAAAGGGTTTTCTAAATTTTCTAAGCTAGCCTGACCTACAGTTCCCCCATGAAAGAAAAATGGCGTAATCTTTTAGGAAGATTACGGCGTTATGATGTTACCATGGCTTACGCCATCTACACTACTGAACCTTAAATAAGTAACAGATTAAAGATCAAAAGAGCTATAATTACAGTGTGTTCCGATCGACAACTAACAATTATGGACAGAAGTGTAGTCGCAAGTTTTTCTCTGTGTATTTCTGTTGACTTTCTGTGACCTACTTGGTGGTTGCGATAGTTATTAAACGGTACAGTTTTTTTTTCGACAGCCGATGTGGCGCAGTGGTTAGTATGGACTGCTTGCCACGCAGAAGGTTCCGGGTTCAATTTCCGGTGGGGTCACTCCCAAAGTTGAAGTAAGATGGTTCCGTGCTTCGGACGGGCACGTTAAGCCGTCGGTTCCGGTTGCTATCTATGATGGCGGTCGTTACACAACCATTTCAGAGGCCTGCTCCTTTCAGTAGGCGGTTGTAAAACTCTGAGAACAACTCGATGTCCCACACGAAGAGAGAGAGAGAGACAGTTTTTTTTAAGATGGGTGTGTTTATGGATCTACACTATAAGATACTATCCGCATAGCGATTTTATCTGGCGCGATTTTTTTCTCGCTTTTTGTAACACTCTGAATCTTTTGTAAGTTTCCGCACTGACGGAAAAAATATCGCTTGTTTTTTCATACAAAATGAAAATAGCAAGAAAAGTCTCGGGACGCGAACTATACACAATCAAGGACAAAGCACATTATAGGTATGAAACATTACGCGTTACAGAAAACATTTTAATTAATAAATCAGCCTATTGAACCTGTACATAATTTTCGAAGGAACATAAGTCGAAATGGGATATTTTATGTACTGGGTTAAGGCATTTGTTGTCATTATTTTTTTTTCAGATTTCTACATCTCTATCTTCCTCATATTATTTGTTTATCTCCTGCATTAAATGACAAGTTCCATTTAAATATTTTGTCACCTGCTCGTCATAAATAAAATTAGATCGTAAAATTAATTTGAGTCTGACATTCAAACTAGTTTTTGATAAGCAATCTTTATGTCAATAACTTTGCGTGGGTGGCTCTAATTTGAGTGTGCATTTTTGAGTCTAGAATAAGAACATAACTGGAGCTATTAACACATAAATGAATATTTGTAGCATGCTGTGACGTGCCGACTTAGAATAGCATCTTTACCGCGAGTGTCGTAAGAAGCAACTAAGGGATTTGATAGTTGATGTGTATTGCAAATTTAGGCGATAGGCTGACAAACTGTCATGATGGTGAAGCAGTCTCCTGAATGACTCTCAAATTTTTGTCACACGTGGAGTAAATGGCCTCGTTTTACAGCTGTTTTCGCTCTGCCTACCCTGCGAGGGACATAGGCGTCACATAATGTACCTATGTATGTTGATACAGTGATTCAAGAGAGAAGTTTATATGTAGGTAGGTATTAAATGTGCAGGAAAATCGTCTCATTTCGAATTTATATTTTGTACTTTACGATTTCATGTGCCACTGTAACGAGTGAGTTAGAATGACTTGAATATTAAATCTTTTATGATCTATGTCTCACTATGCCAAATGTATCAAATCAAAATATGACTTATAACTAATTTAGTTACCCGTGACCTTTTAGTATTGTATGGATACAATAAAAATATATATGACATACTAGTTATTTCCTCCGGCTACAATCAATATTAGCCGTCAGAAATCATTTTACGATTCGTTCCATATTTAAAATCAATCACAAGAATGAATGTTGGTCACTTCGACACTTCACACGTAGGTATAGTGTGAAGATATTTTTAAGTTATAAGCTCTAAGCGATAAAGTTTTGAAATCGTGATTTGGCATTCTTGGAGATACTTAAAAATATTACTTAAGTAAAGCTATCCTAACGACCTGGATTAGACAGCTGCAAAGATATAATAGGCTGATGCTAGATTAACATGAACCTAAACAGGTGCCAATCAAACTATTTTATCCATCCAATATGTCTCAATCACTGTCGGGAGAAGTTTTAAGAGATGTCTCATTTATTTGTTTTCTAAAAAAGTAGGAAGCTAATAATGTGCCATTTCTATGTAGCAAAGTTAGTCGTATGTTGGGAGAATAGGCGAATAATTTGACATCAAAGATTTCCACGTAAGTTTCCGTTTAACATCTGTCAGACAAGTGTGCCCGTTATCGATGCAACCCGCGTCTCACGTGTGTAGCTTTGTCCCTTCTGTTTCTTACATTTTATAAGGAAACGGTTCCAAACGACGCGATGTCTCACGTCTCCGACAATTGCTTGTCTGACAGATGTTATTTTGCGTTTCGCGTCACACGTCTCATCCGTGGACCTTGTAAAGTAAACATGGCCTCTCCCCTATTTTCTGTCAAAACTCTATAACACCACACTTATGCAAAGGAATGGTTATGACTCATTGCTTGTCTTATTGTTCACCTCGCACCATACCACTTCGTATTTTTTTCCATCTAAACATAAAGTGTAAAACATTTATAACACATATAATTTTCGACTTGTCAGTTCGTCTATTGAAAGTCGAGCGTGTCTTATCGTTAATTGAATATCATTATACGAGATTACTACTGTCGGTTCGACGTTTTTAACGAAGTGTGAAAGTTTAATATTAATTAGTTTTGTGTTGAGTCCCTATTTGACATATTTATACACCTACTTTTATAGATAAGATTGTAAAAGGAACTTTGAAGATATTGCTTTACATCACGTTTATATCCCTTGGGGGTAGGCAGACGTAAACGACTGAACAAAACGACCATTTACATCACGTCTGACAAAAGTCAGATGACTGTGTATCACTATAGTGACGTGACCGACACTGTCACCTAAAATTGCAATACACATCAACTCTCAAATCCCGTAGTCGCTTTTAACGATACAGGCGGAAAATAGGTATATGAGGCTGATGCTATTCTAAGCCAGCATCACATGGTAAGACATTGTTCTTATTATTTTGAAAAATGACGTCTTCCTTTCGTTCAAAAATATTGTATATAGGTATATACAACACCTAAACAAACAACAAGATTATTCCTTAAACAAAAGTGTATGAAAATTCTAATGGTACACCGGAATTTCTAACAGAAGCTCGGTCATATTAGGAGAAGATTTAAAAACAGCTAAATAAGCTAAACACGCAAGAAAACAAAGAGAGCCTGGTAGTGAATTGTTTTGGTTGGTGAACCGAAGAGAAGGCACATCAACTTCTCTCTTATGAACCTCTTCTCATCAACCTACAAAGTTCCAAGCAACTAAAACGCTTGACCACCAATTTGCCATGACATGAACACTATCTAATAAAAAGTTCAAATCTATACTAAAAGAGAGAGCATGCCGCACTGTGGAATAGAAAAAACACCGCAGGCGGTCACAAAGGTAACAATTACTTCGGTAGCAGCTACCTCTTTGTAGATCCGTATCGAGTATCAAGATAATGATAAATTACACGAAAAAGAATTTAGATCGATTAATTTATAAGTGACAGGCCCTCATTTTAACATGATGATTGTCGAATACCTCTCTTTTTGTAGGTGTGTTATTAATTTTTTTCAAGATTAATGAAGTTTTTTTATTGTTAATTAATTTATAGATTGGGAATTGGGATGAATAGATTTTTTCTAGTATTTCATGGTATGGTACTTCAACTATATTGACAACTAATTGCGTGGTCTGAGTATTGGTCTATATTTGATATTTTTGGAAAACTCAAGAGAAAAATGGTTCCCATTTTCGGTGGGCACGTTCAGCTTTCGGTTCTTGGTACTGTCTAAAATGACTAAGATGGCGTGAAACAAAACCACCTTAGAGATCTAAGTAGTAGCTAGTACTAGCCATTTATTAAGCATTTCAAGGAATTTGATACCAAGATTGAGGTTGTTCGACCATTCGGTGTCCTGCCTAAAAAGAGAGAGAAAGAGATAACTAAGTGGTCACTAGAGTTCTGCAAATTTATTACACCCACAAGTAACCAAGGTAACCGATTCCCCTACAGTTTTCCAATCAGCTTTCAGTATTGCAAAATGTAAAATAAAGACTACTTATTTTAAAAGGTAAAATAAATAATCAAAAATGAAGATTGCTTATCATAAAGTAATTAAAAAACGCTGTATTTGAATATGTATAAAAGGAATTAAGATGTATAACACCATATCTCGAAACGGTCGTTAATATATTCTATCTATTTGTATTATCAGTACACGTCTAATAAATTGTATGAGACAGAAACATCACATATATATCGAACCATTTAAAAGATTCTCGTGTTTAAGTATTTATTTATCGTATCAAGACAGCTTTGGCTGTATTAATGGATTTTATGCTGCGTTCGTGAACTTTGACATGATCGAGCTAGTAAAGTAGATTATCATAAAAACATACACACGTGTAGATACTAAAAACCTCCTTTTTTGTGTGGTTAAGAAGTGTAGTAACATGATTTTATTTCTTGGATTATTGGAAGAATAATTTAAATATGACAGTTTGGTTCATCTTTGGTTTAGCACTACAAGGTCAAAGTAAATCGTGGAATTTTGAATCGTTTATGTTTTTATTTGACATCGAAGAATTTTCGCATGGAGAAAGGTTTTTCTTGCAATTAGGAATATGATATTCCTTACCAATCGTGTGTGATGAGATGACAAACGTCAAATAAATAGGAGTCAATCATACATTAGGCGACTATGGAACGCTCCACATACCTAAAAGTATCAGCTGCCACAAAAAAGATATTTCGTTGAATCTGTTCTGATTATTTGTTTAATAAACAATATAGCTACGCTTATAGAAAGTATCTAACCCAACTTTACTTCTGCGCATCTTGTGCCACGCAACCTTTAAACCTGAGCTTTAAACATTAAGATAACACCTCAGTTTATAGCCCCGCAGCGAGTTTGTCGATCGCAGTCAAGGCGTTTTTATGGGGTCTACCTTTCGTGCAAATATCCATTAGATGGCCATTAGATCTTAGTCTAATCAAGGAAGTCAATAGAATATTAAATGACTCTTTACTTTACATGAGCTTTGTATATTTGTTGTGTAGGTAATTCAGATTAGAATAGCATCACCAAATTTAACTCCCTGGGTAGGTTAACATTCTGTTTTAAATTTAAATGTACCAATTATTTTGACAAGTTAAGTATACCAAAATCATGTTTGTCTAAAGTTGTAGGTATAATATTATTATTATTTTCTATGATAAGAATACTAATTGTACATGCAATATGAACAATTTAGTCTACTCTAGAGTCTAGACTGGCTAATTAAAATCGAGAATTATTGTGACCTGATATTATAAAACAAGAAAGAGCCACTCCCAAAATTAGTCACAAGTCACACAAGAAAAAAGTCAATAGAAAAAATATGACCGAATCTAAGGCAACGACCGGTCCAGCCTCTAATTAACGTTAAATAAAGCTAAATGCCCCCACCATATAACTACACATTCCATTAGAGTTGATAAGCTTCAATAAATTTATCACCGCACCTTACAGGGCCTTAAATCTCAACTATCTATAAAAACATCAGAGAAAAAATAAGGAAGAGCAAGCATTGGGAATGAGAAAGTGAAGCAATATAATCAAGTCTTCTTAAAGTCATTAGCACGAGTTAACTTGTTCGCAATTCGGTCTTTGCATTTTCTGTAAAAGACGAAAACAACTTTTGATGTGCACAATTCTTACTCTTTTGGATCATCTTTGTCTTTGAACTTCAGTTCAAAACACTCAAGTTGGTACTTAGGTATTTCACATTTGTTTTACAATCTAGACTGAGAAATTAATGTTTTTTTTTTATAATGCGGTACAGCGTGGTAAACTTATCCAGTTAATCTAGCTGTCCCTGTAATAGTTATACTTAGACTATACTATCTTTTGAGTGTGCATGGACCAGACGCAATAATAAATGTCAGTAAAATAAAGTTTTTCTGGCTTCATATCTATAAGGAAAGGTTACATCTACTTACAACCGTTACTGCCCAGTACAATACGACACCGGCAGTGTCCGATGACCCTAACAATAAAAAATGGTCACCATAAGCCCAGTTTACGAAACCAAATGTTATAGTACAAGTGATGAGAGACAACGGATTGGTACTTATATATGAAGAAAATGCTATAAGATTTATACAATTCAATAACAAATGGAAAAGAGTAAAATAAAAAGTGGAATAAAAAAATTACAAATATAAAAATTTTGTAAGTAGCACGACCGTATAAGCTCGGGTGTAAAGGGTTATTGCTCAGGTAGTAGTTTCTTCCAGGCAACCGACGGAGTAAGCAAAAATGTTACTATTAAAAAAAGTTTCTATGTAGCCTTTTTGATGCGCTAAGTTATATGGAAAAATAATGTCTAAACGCGTGTTTAGGTAGGAAATTCTGCAAACTTACACTGCAATCGAAGGGACCAGCTTATACCGGCAAAAATGGCATCGGTATGGAAAATTACATAATCTAGTGTTACCATACCTGGCGCCACAGGTAGTTCATCCGCATAATCTTCTAACTCGGATCCGGACAGAACTGGTATTTTCTCGACTCGTGCCGCGCCGAGATAAAAAAAGTGAATAAATATAAAAGCATGAAGAAGTCGAATTAATTAACAGAAATTTGATGTTGACCGCGAACGGGACATTTCACTGGCATACGACAAATTCTTGATGGTGTGGACGGTGTTATTCTTTTGGAGACATGCATATTAGAAAAAAGTGCCTAAAATGTTCAATTCTATTCGGCCCTATAACACTGTGATTGATTTCATCTAACCTTTTATCATGTGGAATAAAAACCAGATGAACCCTATTTTCACATTTCTTAACTTACCTACATACCTACAAATAAACATACATAATATCAAGCCTCTTTCCCGGAGAGGTAGGCAGAGACTACATCCTTCCACTTGCTACGATCCTGATATAGCTCTTTTGCTTCTTCAACATTCATCAATCTTTTTATGCACGCTCGTCGGTTTAGGATAGGTACTCTTGACTTGGTCTTTCTTTAAAACGTCCCCGATTTGATCCAAGTACATTCGTACCTATTGGTCATTTGGTTCAAGAAATATACTTTATTTGACCCGATCTACTTAGAATGCCAAACAAAAAACGGGTCAAATAATATGTTTAAATTGTTTTCCTGTGTCAAGTAGTATAATTCCTTGTAATAAATTCAAGTCCTCCTGTCTCGGAATTCTGTTATAAACCAATTGTACGATAAAATATCAGTGTCTCATACAAGGAAAAATCTTAATCGTGCCGGTAAAATTATTAATATATTTTTATGTCATAACTACAATATTACTGAGTACCTTACAGTAAGGTCAGCAAGCCATCAGTAAATAAATAAACATTAAAAGTGGAACTTCTTCAGTAGCGCATACAGCCGTTCGCGCCCACGCGCCTTGTCATATCTGATGCTTAAAATCGCTTTTACGACTGTTTATTCTTTGGCCATATCGTAAACTGCGTTTCACTGCAAATGATGACGGGCGCGTCTGTGCAGATGTCTCACTTTAATGGCACACTATGTCTACAGGAAGCCTGAAAGCATCTCAAGGGAAAGTATTTCTTTGGGCGAATGTTTTGCGCACAGGTAAGTGATTATTTGAAAATTGCATTAGTACAAATTAAAGGCTGTACCTAAAGCAGTAGCAAAACCTATAGTTTTAGTTGATTGTTTTGGAAATTGTAATTGTTAGTATTCTGTGTATTTCTTTGTTATTGGTTGGTTCTACGTCTTGATAATATAATTAATTATGTACTAACAAGGATAATTGGGATTTATTTAAACTTTTCCAAATTTGCTGACTGCGGTTTGAATAGGTTTGCAGTTGGTTGCAGATTTATAGTTTGTATGACACAGACAGGTACCTCCGTAATGAGACATTGAACAAAAGTTATTTGAATTGGTATTAAAAAAACAGGTTAAAACCTGATATTATCGCACAAAGAGGTTTTCACGTTAAATTTGATCACAATATGTACAAAAATGTCAAATTTATAATATATAGAAAAATTCATAAAACAGCTAGGAAGTATAGCGTATATTAAGAATTTAAATTGATCTGGTTTAACTAGAAAGTCGAGTGTAAAAGAGGTCCAATTTCGCAACTATGAATATTTTTATTCACTTGCATTCTCATCTTTCCAAATCAATTCAATTAAAACACTAAAAATCAATCAAACTTGAATTTAAATAAATCGACACTTTTGTGACATAGCCAGACCTAATAAATTCAAAACTAGTTTGCAATCAGAGTTGGATTTAGGAAAATATTTATTCGCAGAACTTGTCACTGCCTATTGCACTACACAACACCTAGTATTTCGCCATCCAGTCACTACCAGTCGACTTCTTTCAGAGCGTGTCCAAAGCAACGCGAGGCGAAATATCAAGTGAAATTTTCATTCCTATGCTCGTTATTGTAAACTTCTTTTTTCTCATACAAAATCAATTCAACAAACGGCTATAAAAAAATTACTAGATACAGTCCTGTCTCCACACATTATTCCAATCCATTAAAATGAGTTACATGGTAAATCATATAGTGTTTTGCATTTTACACTCTTATAATATGCTTGTGTAATGAGTACAATTTATTTACGACTCTATAGTTTATGCTCTGGTAGGTTATGCATATATGTATAAGCAAAGGCCTTCTTGCGTCTTCTTCGAGTGGGACACCGAGTCGTTTAACGACCTACTGCAAGTAGCAGGCCTCTGACATGGTTATGTAACGACCACCGTCTTAACTGATCATAGACAGCAACAGCAAACCGACGGCTTAATGTGCCCTCCGAAGCACGAATGACAATCAGGCGGTTCCATGCTGCAATATCGTAACCGGACTGGGAACAAATTCACAAAGTAATAAATATCAACTTTGTGAGTGATCCCACCGAGAATCGAACCCGGAACCTTCTGCGTCATAGGCAGTCGCAGTAACCACTGCGCCACATCAGCCGCCGTATAAGCAAGGTAAACTAGTATCATCTTGCAGGGCAATACTAAACAAGCATAAAAATCGGTAATATAAACAAGTGGATGTGTCTAAAAACAAAAACCCGACTGCGGTAATTTTAAAGTAGAATTTTGCTGTAAAAATCCGCCATCTTGAATCTACAATTTTTTAATATAGCCAGTATCGCTTGCGCTGCTGAGACGAATCTAACGACACCTCATAATAATATGTCAAAATCCAACTATCCGTTTGGGCTGTAGCCCGTGAAAAAAAATTTTCTTGTCCACGTAACATACATACATACTCTCGAAAAACATAACCCTCCTTCTGAGGCAGTCGGGTAAATAGGTACTCAACACATACCGGTACCGGTGTAATTACCAGTAATCACTGCCTAATTAAGGTTAGTGACTAATTAGGTTTCAGTGATAATTTTAGTATCGGCACTAAACACGGTGTAAAGATCGTTAAGTTCGTTTCGCAAAAGCAAAAAGTTGTCACTAGACACGTTTTTACCTATCAGCAATTTTATGCTAGTGCCATACAGTATCATAAATAGGTAGATAAAATAAACCATGACGGGCTCATTCTCCGATCTAATAAATATTTTTTCCTCGACATTTTTCTAATTATGTCAATTAAAATACCAATCTATTTAACAAAATATGTACTAAACGAACAATTTATTCAAATATTTCGATTACTTTCATCCAAATCTTATTGTAAAATTTTCAGTAACTAAGAGTTTGAGGTAATAGTGAAATTTTTATTAGGTATATTACAGTTTTATTAATTAAAAACGATGGTTTATTTGATGAAACTTTTATAAGATTTACTGGATTTTTGCGGTTTTTTTGTAATAGATAGGTAATTAGATTAGATAGTTATTCAAGGGGAAGGTTTACTAATATTTATTTATTTTTGTTGCATCGGGTGAAACCGCTCACGGGCTACTAGTTTTCAAACAATCATATATACTCGTAAATCACAGTAATTGCATGTTAAATTTACTAGATTGCGATTTTCTTATAAAAATCTTTAAAATGAGTCAACTTTAGATACATGACCACAATATTCTTAAAACAGATCGAGCAATAAATTCGTCATAGACATCTACCTATACCTTCCTCCTTTTTTATAACATGTTGACGTGATTGAAGGAATTGTATCATAGGTATTCTAAGAAAAGCATATTGAGGAAAATTTGAACAGAATAATGTGATCAGATCCGGCTCTAATCTTGAACAAAATGCACAGGTTAGAGTTGAGACAAGTACCTTTCTACACATCTTAAGACTCATCAATTATACTAGTTCTACATCAATTTATTTACAAAAATCAGTATTTTTGCAAAGGTTACCTATATGCCTCTGGTTAGGCAATTCACATAGGTAAGCCCTTTGTTTTTGTACACGTTCATCGATAGCGTGTCAAATCCGTGATATTTCGGCGGGTCAACTAAAACCTGTTATTATTCATTCAACACGCAATATGACCTCACGGAGTTTACTCATCGCGTTGCATGTCAGAAATTGGTTTGGAAATTAATTTGACATGCGTTTTTAATTTTATTTGTTTTGTGGCAAAATGTCAAAAGCATTTTTATGACTTCATCTATAGTCCGGCAAGTTCGTGCGTGACCTTCCCTAGGGGTGACAGACGTTGGGGGGAGAGATGTCAGCGGGTAGCGGGAGGTGTAGCGGGGAAGGGAGACGCGCGCATCCGCGCCGCACGTCATACTAAAATGACGTGCTTCCTCGCCCCCCGACCGTCTGTACCCCTAGGGAAGGTCGCGCACAAACTTGCCGGACATGTCATATGATTTAATGTAGTAACTTATTATGATGGATGAAGTTGATTATATACCCGAATTCAACCTGCTTATACCTACTTCTTTTATTCTATTTCTTTCTTATGAGACACCGAGACGACCTCCTATTATAATCCGCGCGCTATTTGATAAGATTTCAAAACGAAGACTAGATAGGTAGGTATATAGATACCTATGTATAACATGTACTGCCATTAGATCTTGCAGTTACTTTAGATCCTGCAAATGAACTTTTCGTACATACCTATATTCTGAGTATTCAGACCCTAGTATTGTTCCAAATACTTGAACTAAATTTCCGTCGTCTTTACTCTGATTTTATAACCGCACGCACCCATGTTTGGTCAGTTATAAAACCAATGTAGATCCAAATCATACACGATTTGCATAGGTCAGCGGGCTAGGTGCGTAGGCGACGGTCAGTAGGTATAGTTATGTGTATTACCACTGTAGGGCAGCAGTCACCACATTGTATGGGAACAAGCCAAATACTTTGCAATACGATTTTGTGTTCAACAAAACGTGTTGCGCCGACCCCAAGTAATTGGGATAAGGGCAGGAAGGATGATGATGCATGAACTAGTTATGTAAGTCAATTTCAATTTCAATGAAATCCACTAGTGGTATTTCTGTGATGCAATTTTTCACTGAAAGCACTATCAAAGTTTAAAAATAGCTCGTTCTACTTACCGCGCAGAACTGATGTTAAAGTAGGATAACTCATGATTGGTCAAAATCAAACTATGAACTATGTATTTGTTAAAAATAAACTTATAAGTAGGTGAAGGTATTTGTTGACAGTGACAAATTAACAGATTTTCTTATTGATGAATATTAACGTAAAGCATTGTCATAGGTATATCATGGCGCCAAAAAACAAAGTAATCAAGCAAAAATAATACGCTTTTGGTGTCATTATAAATTATTTTATTTCCCCAAACTATTTGACACAAAACGGCTCAAACATGCTTTATTTTTTTACAGTGCGGTAGTTACATATAAGTGGCCCACTCGAAAAATATAACTTATTACTTATTATGTATATTTTTGACAGTGATAAATTCATAGCATTTTTTATCAATTAATCCATACATAGATAGTAAACAATGAAGTCGGCTTTTACGTTTGTCTGTCGTGGAATTCGCTAACCACTCATTATTTTGATGCGGGTTTTGTTAATAGAAAGAGTTATTCAAGAGGAAGGTTCACATGTATAATGCATACCTGGAAAACAGTGGGTGAGACCGCTGACGGGCCGCTAGTGTTATATATAGGAAAACACAATCACAGGGCGTTAATTTAGTGTTATTTGAATGAATTAGGTGACTAGGGCGCTATGACATAATAATATTATATTAAACTATAACTTGTTAATAATAATTTATTAAGAACAACACTATGATTTTTGCATATTTAATTATTCATTTATGTTAAATTAGTGGACAAAATATTCGTTAAGAATTTGACCTACTCTGCTCACAATGTCTATTATCTTTTGCTTCATTAATTCATCACATTATCATACTGATTATGTAAACATTTTGATTTGCTCTATTCAAAAATATAATGTACCAAAACAGGTTTTTTACAATAAAATTGAACACTACAGCTAGGGACCCTAAAAGCAACGCCTAAGCATTTTTCAAGAAGCAAGGGGTCATCCAGAACTCTAGACTAGTTAAGGCCGATATTTTTCAGTGAGTTATCTGAGTAAATCACTTCATTCCATTCAGCAGAAAGCATTTCCCGTGCTAAGAATTCAATATAAGAAAACTTTGCAAGAATTTTAAATAAATAAAATCAACTCAATTTTATTACCTAAACTCGAAAAAAGTTTTTAGAATAAATTGGTATGACTGCCAGCAAATCCACCTACCTATTTAAATTGTATGAAAACTAGTACGTAAATAGATAGGTAGATTTACGTATAAATCTGCTCCCGATCACCTTTACGAATACATTTTATTCTTCATTCCTTTATTCTGTGCCTCACTTGCGCAAGCGCTGCGATGTACGGTTCTGATTTTTTAAGGCGATTGCTTTAAAGTTATTACGTGCGGTTACGTAATGTATGGACAAAATGTAATGTAATTCTCGAGTGTCACTTGACAATAAACAGCCAGTTGAGTTCTTGAGATGCACCAGACGAAGGTCAAGATATTTGGCATACAATTCAGAGTCTTTTATCAGAATATTTATGTGTACATTTTTAAGTACCTGATATATAATTTTTGCTTTATCTATAAATTATGTATGATTAGGAGTCGCAACACAACTGCGTTTGGTCTAGTGTAGATATTTGCTGTGCGATACGACAACAAGCGCAGAAAAACTTTGTTGCCATCTTCTTCTTAACCTTCCTTCACTTAACCAGCCGCTCTTTTAATATCATCACTCCATCGCATTTTGGGTTTTCCTACATGGCGTTTGTCTCCCCATGGTCTCCACTCAACAACCGTCTTACACCACGAATCATGTTTACAGGCTATGTGACCTACGGTACCGATTCCAACTTAAGTCGCTTATGCCGCATTCACACGAAATTTTGCGACTTAGCCTATACTTAGGTGTGTTGTGAAGCGTAATCTGAGTTTGAATAAACAACAATTCAATATCATGATAAACTCATGATTCAGAAGTCCTTGAGAATGAAGTCATAATCCCAAGTCCTAGACAAACGGTGAGAACGAATAACTGATGGGTGGAATATGGGTCAGAGTGATCAACACTAGAGGAATGATGGCTCGGCTACTACTTGCACGCTGCGCCCGCGGCGATCGGCGATTTTCATCTTAGTTAGGGTCTGGGCTCAGTTTGAGCGGTAACAGAAAAATATTGTGCATATATCTAGTGTAACGATTCAGTAAAGTGTGGAAAATACACCTGTATTAGAGATGCTACACGAAAATATGTACATGTTTATTAGTATTCGTGCTCTTGCTTAAGAATCCTGCTTTCATACATCAGTGAAATGAGTTTTAAATCAAGGCGAGTTGTGACAATACGCCAGGGTAGACCATAAGTCGTCTGAAAAACTGCAACTGTTTCTAGCTGATCGAACACAAAAAGGCTGTTGCGCTCTATTACCTCATATAGTAATGTTAAATCTTTTTGCAATCTGTCACACTATTGTCAAGTTCACGAAACGCATAGGCGATAGCACCACAGCCCAACTCTACAAGAGCAATAGGCGTATCACGCCGTGAGAAACCCCGCGACCGTGGCACTTCCCACCGAAGTCATTATGTTGGTCGTTCATTATCCGTGGATATGTAGTTCATTATCAGTCATATCTGCAAGTTTACAAACGCTGTCATTATGTTGGTCGTTCATTATCCGTGGATATGTAGTTCATTATCAGTCATATCTGCAAGTATACAAGACGCCGTCCCATAGACCGACCCTAAAAGGCCAATAGGCGTATCATGCCATGAGAAACCCCGCGACCGTAGCACTCGTCTATCGTGCATTGTCCGTGGACATGTATCAGTCATTATTAGCAAGTCTACAAAACGCTGTCACCATAGACCGACCCTAGAAGACCAATAGGCGTATCACGCCGTGAGAAACTCTATGCACTTGCCATTGCCCATGGATATGTATCAGTAATATCAGCCAGTCTACAAAACGCTGTCACCATAGACTGACCCTAGAAGAGCAATAGGCGTATCACGCCGTGAGAAACCCCGCGACCGTCGCACTTGCCACCGAAGTCATTATGTCGGTCGTGCATTGTCCGTGGATACGTTCTAAATAGTCCTCAAGTGTTTGATAAAGGGTGTATTTCTGTAGCCTTATAGAAGCTTTATTCTGACACCGCAGGAGGTTCCATAGTCTTCTCTTGCTCCACTTCGGAGAAAATAAACTAAAAATCCTAGTGGGTCCTTCCGCAAACCCAATAAAAACAACGTTATAAAGTTTTATCCTAGAATAAAGATAACTATTTATTGGGATTTTTATTATAAGATTTTTATTTTAAGGGTATAAGCCAAAATGAAGTCAAGGTACTCATGAAACTAAATAACTTTTCCCATGCAACATGGGTAAAAGTATGAAAACAAAAAATTGGACCTCCCACAGTAATTCAGTCAGCTGATTGGCGATTTTGTATGGGAGGCCTACATTTTTTTTCATAGTTCGACCCAAGAGGAAAGTTGTTCAGTTATGTACCTTGACATCTTTTCAGATTAATATAACTTTTTTGTAACTCCACGTATAAAAAATACCTACTTACGTTTGCGAAGTTGTAAAACTTATTTTACTAGCACATTTTATTACACTCAGTATAAAATGAACTTAAAGTTGGAAACAAGTGCAAAGGTCGTAGCTGATTATAGTTATTTAAAGATATTGATTTTCGGTATCTACTAATGGGACTTTATGGATGCTGCATATTAGAATTTTGTTACTTCTAAATCAATAATTTATTTGAAATAGAAAAGAAAAAAGATAGAGATAAAAGATATACGTAATTTCCTTCTGGTTGTCGTAATACTTATAGTACATTTCCAAAAATAAGAATCTGGGAATACCTAATGTAGAGCTGTCTATAGCCGAGAGTATACCTAAAACTAAAGGCAATGTTCATTATATAAAGATCATAGCATAAACTGTCTTAACTTGTTAGTCAAAAGGCAAAAATGTGCGTACTTAATTTTATGCCCACTTGACGTCGGTGGCGTAAATAGTTGCGCCTACGCAACAAGGCAATTTTACCAGTTCAAACCGCATTACCTTTTGACCTAAAACTATTCTCGTCGCACCATAAGGAAACAGTAAAAATCCCCTATTTACTGGAAACCGCAAGTTGCCCAAGTTTACTAGAAATTGTCTCGCACAATGCCTCTTTGACCGCACCGTGTGGGGTCAACCGTCTTACGGTCTTAGGTAAGTGAAAGTCAATCTGAGATGTGAAGATGGACGACCGTTTTAGCCTTGTGTTTAGATAAGAGTTTCTAGTAAATTATTTTGACATATTTTCAACCACAGAATAAAAAAAAAATAGTAAAAACTTAGATCAAAGATATATGATTATCCGTGCAACTAAAGGCGCCCGCGCACGATTTCCCCGATTTGTCGTTTGCCATAAATGTATCATATATTTTTTCAGCATTTTGTTTATATTTTTTGGGCTTATAAGCATGTTAAGTTAAAAAAAAATGTAGCAAAAGACTTTCTTCTCATCACATTTATGCCCTTATTAGCACTTTGCTGAACCGAACTTGTTATACTTTATGTTTACTACCATCGATGCAAATAAAATCATGTTATCTATTAAATATCTCCACAATTTTAATGTGCGGTGTTTTGGTATGCTCTTTCATTTTACTATGTCATAAAACCACTATTTCCATAACGTGCTTTGTTTCAAATTTCGAAATTATAAAGTTAATATTAGCTACCTATCTAGTCGCCATCTTTGTGACCTCTTACTCTACCTTTGAACTTGCTAATTAGACCAACAATTTTATTATATCATCGTAGCTTCTCCAATATAACCACGGGGGGTCTCTATCTTGCCAAATCTTTATGATTATAATTATCATTTAAAGTTGATATATTATATCAGCTAAATATTAAGGCCTATCTGGCTTCCGCAGTCCTTAGTTTATGCTAATTTTAGACTTTGAGTTTTATCTAATCAATGCACAATACACACAAATTATAAAATTTCTCTGTCTCTGTCACGAAGACAGTTTATGGGTTTCTCTGTCCTGGAATTTGATAACTCGTCTAAAACCACGCAACTAATTTTAATGCGGATTCTTGTAATATCTTGTAAGGTTCTATCGTATCGTATTTGACAAAACTATTGAAGATGAAAGAAACATACGCCAGGTAAAGGTTGTGCAGGAATGGTTTAATAATGTTTATATTATAATAACTAGCTGGTGCCCGCGAACTTCGTCTCGCCAAGGGATGTTTATGCGCCAACAGAAGATAAAAACCGGCCAAGAGCATGACAGACACACCCACAACGTAGTCAACGTTACATATCAAGTTTTTCAGCGTTACAAAGTTAATTTTGTTGCTGGTTTGCTTGCAGCGGTATGGTCACCAACGGAAAATTGGAAAAAAAAATCTCAAAACTTTAGTGGTACAGTATCCGTTATTGTTTTCATGGTAACTTCAGATTAAGATCTATATTCCATATAGCTGGTGCCCGCGAACTTCGTTACGTTTCGTTCCTTATACCTTGAAAAATTCTAATTTCTACACCAGCGTCCTAAAAATTGTATCCATTACGTTATTTATATATTAATTGTTGGATCCAGTTGCATTGCCAGCAGATGCCAACAGAAGCGTTCCGTCAAGCTAAACAACTTTTGCTTTGAAGCCATTTCAATATCTTCTAAAGTTTAACTGAGCTTTTAGTGGTGTTTCTTGTGGTCTAAATCAGATACTCCAAACCTTCGATGTCTTTTCGCCAGCAAAAGCGTCCCATCAAGCCAAACAACTTTTGCTTTGGAGTCACTTCTATACCTCCTGTACTCCGGTTGGTGCACCTGGTGGTTTACTCTTGGCCAGGTGCTCCAAACCTTCGATGTCTTTTTGCCAGCTGAAGCGTCCCATCAAGCTGAACAACTTTTGCTTTGTAGTCATGTCTATATCTCGTATAGTTTACCTGTAGAGCTGCTGGTGCACCTGGCGGTCTACAGCAGGTACTCCAAACCTTCGATATCTGTTCGCCAGCAGAAGCGTCTCATCAAGCTGAACAACTTTTGCTTTGGAATCATATCCTGTATCTTCTATAGGTACTTTAGCTGGGCTCCTGTTGGTGTACCTGGTGGTCTACGTCAGTTACTCCAAACCTTCGATGTCTATTCTGCAGGAGAAGCGTCCCATCAAGCTGAACAACTTTTGCTTTAGAGTCATATCCTGTATCTCCTGTAGTTTACCTGGGCTCCGGTTGGTGCACCTGGTGGTCTACATCAGGTACTCCAAACCTTCGATGTTTTTTCGCCAGCAAAAGCGTCCAATCAAGCTGAACAACTTTAGTTTTGGAGTCATATCTGTATCTCCTATAGTTTACCTGGGCTCCTGTTGGTGTACCTGGTGGTCTACATCCGGTACTCCAAACATTCGATGTCTATTCGCCAGCAGAAGCGTCCTACCAAGCTGAACAACTTGTGCTTTGGAGTCATATCTCTATCTCCTATAGTTTAGCCGGGCTCCTAATGGTGCTTCTGGTGGTCTACATCTGGTACTCCTGACCCTCGACTGATAAAATGTATCCTAGATGTTGACCCGACTAATAAGGTATTACGATACAAAATTTGGTAAAAATCCGTCCAGTAGTTTTTCCGTGAAAGATGGACAAACAAACAGACAAACAGACAGACAAACAGACAGACAAACAGACAGACAAACAGACAAAAATTTTTTTAGCTGTTGTTCTGAGATCTGTATCCTGAGCAAAATTGGAAGTAAAAATCCTTTTTTAAAACTATCCCATGTACAGAATTGGTTTCGTTTCTGTTTTATTATATGTATAGATATATGGGTGGGTGGGGTCTACCTCCTAGCGGTCCACCCCGGGCAACGTCCTCACAATACGTGTTGGCGGCTGAAGATCCCAAAAGCGGTGGTAGGCCATGAAAGGGGCCGCCTGGCTCGCGACCACCATCCCGCCGGAGTCCGGCGCCAAACAGCCTTGCTGTGTTCCGTCGGTGTGCGGGACTGCCAGTGCCATTGGGGGGTAGCAATGTAGTCAGTTGCGCTGCCGGAACCGGTCTTTGTCTTTAGGTGATGCTGTATCCGGTAACTCGTTTTGGAGGGTAGCGGGATCCGAGGCACGGTCTTAGCCGTTGGCCGACCGCAGTCAGTAGGGGGCCCGACTTGCGCGCTAGCCACGCGCAAAGGCTGCCCCGCCAACTGTGAAAAATCCCGGTATACTCCACCGTGCCAGTTGGCGGCTGGATGGGAGGACCCGGTGGAGTGTTATCGGGGGGGCTCGGGCGTCCCCGCAGTCTCCAAGCGAGTTCCCTCTCTGATCAGTTGAACCGAAAGGTACGAGTAGGGTTTCTAAGCAGCGCCTCGACTATCTTTTCTTTCCCCCACAAAAACTCTTGTAAAACATGAAAAAGCTAAAAAAGAAGAAAAAGTTTGACCAACGGCAACACTTCCTCCCACTCAAAGTGCACCTCACGAACATCCGAGGTCTACACACAAACCTAGACCCGGTCCATCACCACCTGGAGACCGAGAAGCCGCACTTATTCTTCTTAACGGAGACGCAGATAGCAACACCGTTGGACGTGGCATACCTCAACTACCCTGGTTACACTCTTGAGCACAAGTTTAAGAAGCGTGCAGGGGTCTGTGTGTATGTTCGCGATGACGTTTGCTGTAAGCGTCTCCGTGGCTTTGAGAATTCAGGGTTTCCCGTGCTGTGGCTTTTGGTTGACACTGGAGTAGAAAACTCTCTACGCCAGTGTTTATCGTTCGCACAGCGGAGATCAGGAGACGACTAGACTCATGGAGTACCTCTCTGAGACGGCAGATACAGCAATTCAGCGATATCCAACAGCAGAGCTTGTTTTTCTGGGGGACTTCAATGCTCACCATAAAGAGTGGCTGTTCCCATACCAGAAAACTGACCATGCTGGGCGAGAGGCGCGTAAACTAGCATTGGCGCTAGATCTCACCCAGCTGGTGGAACAAGCGACGCGTATACCAGATATCACAGACCACACACCCAATTGCCTGGACCTTCTGCTGACAACTGATCCGCACAGACATTCGGTTTCGGTCTCGGCTCCGCTGGGATCATCCGACCACTGTGTGGTGAAATCCGTGTCCATCTGCTCTCCTCCGGATTACACCCTAGGGGCACGAGGAGAGTATGGCGATACGAGTCAGCAGACTGGGACGAGATGCGTGCTTTCTTTGCTTCATACCCGTGGCGGCAAATGTGTTTCTCTTCGGAAGACCCTCATACGTCGCTGATGCGATCACAGCTGTAATCCGGCAGGGAATGGAATATTTCATTCCTTTCTCCGATATCCCGCTCGGTTATAAAGCCCAACCTTGGTTCAATGCGGACTGTGCTCGAGCTGAGGCTCGTAAACAGTCCGCTTACCAAGGGTAAAAGCTCGTGATCGAAAAGTGCGAGCGAGAAGAGTGCGAGCAAAGAAGAGAGCATATAATGCCGCCGCCAGGTATTGCAAACGGGTGCTACGAAAAGCTAGGTTCGACCATATTAGCCGTATTGGGGCAAAGCTTGCATCACACCCACCGGGTAGTAAGCAGTTCTGGTCCTTTCGAAATCAGTCGAATCCAACTTCTGCCGTCCCTCACTACCTCCAATGCAGAAACCTGATGGGTCGCTTGCCCACACCGCGGCAGAGAAAGCAAATTTATTTGCCGATCTGTTTGCGAGCAACTCTCGTATAGACGCTGGCTCGAAATATCCACCCACCTTACCTCACTGCGATTCTTTGATGTCTGAGATCACAGTGCACAATAAAGAGGTCCGTAGAGCCCTTCGCAGTCTGGACGTGAACAAGGCCAGTGGTCCTGATGGCATACCAGCAAGATTGTTGAGGTATTGTGCGCCTGAGTTGTCTCCTGTACTGACACGCTTGTACCGCCTCTCTCGTGTCAAAAATTGTACCAAAATCTTGGAAGCTTGCCAATGTGCAACCTGTGCCCAAGAAGGGTAGCCGTGCCGACCCTAGCAACTATCGACCGATCGCCATCACTTCCGTACTCTGTAAGGTTATGGAAAGAGTTCTGAACTGCAAACTGCTTTCGTACCTCGAAGACAATGATCTTCTCAGTGATTGTCAATATGGCTTCCGCCGAGGGCGTTCCACGGGAGATCTTCTAGTGTACGTAACGCATTGCTGGGGCGAGGCCATTGAAAACCACGGCGAAGCAATAGCAGTTTCGCTGGACATTTCAAAGGCCTTCGATAGGGTGTGGCATGCGAGTCTGTTGAGCAAGCTTCCAGCGTACGGCATACCCACTGGCTTCTGTAGCTGGGTGGCTGACTTTCTGAGTGAACGGTCGATCCGAGTGGTCATAGACGGCTGCTCCTCTGACCTCAAGGCTATTGACGCCGGAGTTCCTCAGGGTCTGTACTCTCCGCGACGCTTTTCCTGCTGCACATCAATGACCTTCTATCTTCAGGAATTGTTGGGTACGCAGATGACAGTACTGTCACCGAGAAATATCTGTCCGGCGCAGGAGCCAGTGGTGATGAAATCCAAAGATTGAGAAAGGCTATGATTGAGCGTACGAGCCTGACGTTAAGTAACGTCTCCCAGTGGGGCGAAGACAATCTCGTCAGCTTTAATGCTTCAAAAACGCAGGCGTGTCTTTTCTCCGCAAAAGGAGTCCTTTCACCTTTTCTCCTACTTTTCGGGGTACATCTGTTCCAGTGACCAACACTCTTCAACTCCTTGGCATGGAGTTGTCCTCTGACCTCAACTTCGGCACCACCATCGAGTCCAAGGCTCAAATTGCAGCTAGAAAGTTGGGCGTCCTGAATAAAGTCAAGCGGTACTTCACGCCTGAACAGCTTCTAACTCTTTATAAAGCTCAAGTCCGATCTTGCATGGAGTACTGCTGTCACCTTTGGGATGGCTCGGCTAAATACCAACTTGCTGCACTGGATTCGGTGGAACGCAGAGCCAAGAGATTAATAGGCGATAAAAAACTGGTGGCGACCAAGCTTCACAGCCTGGCTCACCGCCGCAAGGTTGCTTGCCTATCGGTCTTCTACAGATTGTACTTCGGAGAGTGTGCGCGTGAGCTGCATGAGCTCATACCACCGTCTCCTTTCTTCTATCGGACATCCAGACGCACGGCCGGCTACCATCCGTTCTTAGTTGATATACCCACATTACGCACTAAGCGCTTCAAATCATCTTTCATTATGCGCACGGCTAAAGAATGGAATTCCCTGCCTGCGTCTGTATTTCCGAGTGCATATAACCTGAATCTCTTTAAGTCTAGAGTGAATAGGCATCTTCTGGGCAAGCTCGCTCCACCGTAGATCCCATCTCTGCTGTAGGGTGAGATTGGGGTCAAGAGTAAGCCCATCATAAATAAAAAAAAAAAAAAAAAAAAAAAAAATGGGAAACACTACTTATTTTTATTACTTGATTTTAAGGTTCCGTGGTTATTATCGCTGAAACTATTAGACATTATAACGGGTTTTAACTCACGGTAGGGATATATCGAGCACCCAATATTTCGGAGATGTTTCAATTGCCATGATCACGGGTAAACTGATTGAAACATCGCCGAAATATTAGGTGCTCGATATATCCCTACCGTGAGTTAAAACCATAGTTTTACTACTTATTTTTACTACATAAGTTGCACACCCACCATGGCATAAAATATCGTTTATTTAACATGACGTGACAACCTACGAAATAACAAGCACCGCAGGATGAAAGCTAAAAAAATATATTTCCTTATATAAAAATTGCATTTTACGACACAGAATCGTGGGAATCTCAAGTTTCGCCCACACAAACTAGTAGAATCAAATTCTTTGGACATTTGTCATTTTCGTAGTGAGATTAGAGTTCAGACGAATTATATCATGCTCACGAAGAGGAAAATCATTATATAAAATGTTTTTGCGTACTGATAAATGCCAACTTATACTGGTAATTCATACACGTATTTAAAGAAACCAGCGTAAATGGGTCCTGAAATAGGACCACTACTGTGAGTTTATTTTAGTGTCAAGTCCTGCTGTGTGCCTTGGCTATAAAAGTAGATTTATTTAATTTTGTGTATCTATAACAGTATAAAAATACCGCTTTCTCCGAATTCCGTCCTATTTCGATCCTACCTTTCCTCTCCAAAGTCCTTGAACACATTGTCCATCAGCAACTTGCCACATTTATTGCATCTAATAGTCTACTTTCTCCCTATCAATCTGGCTTCCGACCCGGTCACAGTACCGTTACAGCACTGCTTAAAGTCACTGATGACATTCGCTTTGCAATGGAAAACAAGTCAGTGACTATCCTTGTATTGCTTGACTTTAGCAGTGCTTTCAATTCCGTAGACTTTGATGTACTTCTCTCTATTCTTCGCTCTCTTAATATTTCTGACTCAGCAATCTTGTGGTTCGACTCATATCTTCGTGGTCGTTCGCAGCGGATCCGCTCGGATGAGGATTCCTCTGACTGGTGTGATCTTGTTGCGGGCGTACCGCAGGGTGGCGTACTTTCACCACTTCTTTTTTCTATCTTTATAAATACCATTACTACTGTCATTTCTTCCAACTTCCATCTCTACGCAGACGACCTACAGATCTACCGGCACATTAATGTTGCTGACATCGTCAGTGGTATTGAAGATATTAATGCCGATCTCAGCAATGTGTTAAATTGGGCTAAATCGTTCGGCCTGTCAGTCAACCCCAACAAATCTAAGGCAATAATTATCGGCAGTTCCTACATGACTAAGCAGATAGACTACTCCATTTTACCTCCAGTCACTTACAACGGCGTTACCATCTGCCTCACTAACACCGCCAAAAACCTTGGAGTGCTGATGGACAGTAATCTATCCTGGAGACCTCAGATAAACGAACTCAGCAAAAAAATTCACTTTTCCTTTCATTCACTCAAATGCTTCCAAAGCTTTCTGCCCCTAAGCACGAAGATCTCTCTAGCTCAATCACTTCTTTTACCAATCTTGGATTACGCCGACTCTTGCTACCTAGATGCCACCGAGGAGCTTTTAAACAAACTTGAGCGTCTCCAAAATCTGTGCATCCGATTTATTTTCGGACTGCGCAAATACGACCACGTTTCCCAGTTTCGTTCTCAGCTCAAGTGGCTCCCAATCCGTCTTCGCAGGAATACTCACATTCTCTCTACTCTATATAACATTCTCTACAACCCTTCTTCTCCACCTTACCTTCGCGAGCGTTTTGCGTTCTCGCGTTCATTGGATAAGCCCTGTCGGTCTAACGTCAGGACCTTACTGTCTATTCCTCACCATAAGACCGATTTCTATTCGTATTCTTTTACGGTTCACGCAGTCAGGTTATGGAACTCCCTCCCTCATACTGTACGCGATAGTCCTTCTATCACCGTTTTTAAGAAGCGAGTCAAGGAACACTATCTTTCTCTTCCGAATTAACCCGTATTATATTTATTATATGTTATTTTATGTATTTATTTATTTAATAGTAGGTTATTATGCGTATATATATTTATTAGATTTAATCCGTATCTGTGTATCGTATTATTATTCATAGATATTGTGCACGTCTCATCCGCCTTTCGCCAAATGCCATTTCTCTCCGTTAGGTCTGCTGTAAGAAATTTCTTTTTTAGAGATAAGCAGTGCCTGTTGTGTCTATTTTCTTTATGTTTTGTTCTATTATGTTTCTTGTGTACAATAAATGGTTAAATATAAGTTAGTAGCAGATGAATGTGTAATATTTTACGGCTATTTGATAGATTTTTTTACATTTAATATTTCATCTTTGTAATTTTTATAAATATTTAATGAAGATTATTTTGTCATAAAACTAGGAAGGTGTATTGTGTATCATTTATTCATTTGATACAGTACAATTATGTGTGTATTTATTTTACACTCAAAAGTGTAATAAAATAACTATAAACCTAAGTTTAGTTTAATAGAAATAGAGATACCTACCTATTATCGAATTATTGTACTTTATGATTTATTTGACAGGTAACAATTTAAATGCAATTTTATGTCATACCACCCACGAACAGTTGTTTTAACAACTTCAATATAAATTAAAATAACTTTAAATATTTTCACAATTTTGACAGTTCCTGATATATTTATCGGTAGCCGCCATGACTGTTTTGTAAAGTACATCCTTTAGCGTTATTATCCCTTCAGACAGTGATATAACATCTGTAGTGACAATAAAATGAATGTTGAATAAGAGTTTCAACATCAAGTGACTTCGTAAGCTTGGAACTGAACAAGACAAGACCGCAAGTGAGAACAATGACTTATTACTTTAAGCCAACCATATTTTAAGGGATCTTCTTATACAGGTTTTGTAGGTAATAACTGCATGAAGAACAAATATAAGTTGATCCCTTAAGATAAATATAAGTTTACCTATGGGAAGCTCGAGGTGCTGCTAAGACATTAAGACGTCAAATTAATGTTAGAACCGATTAGAGCTTTTTTTAAGATTTCTTGCAGTTTTTGCGAAAGGCTCTTGAATTTGCTGAATTTACTGGAAATAAATATGTACCACAGTTCTAATTTTCGATGTCTTTTCTGTCATTGGGTCACCGAGTTTACCAACAACCCGATGAACCCAGCTAGATATAAGCTTTTATAAACCACCTCTTAAACTAAAAATAGCTCTAGCAATAGCTTCTAACAAGTAAACGTGGCATCCAAAAGCGGAGCATAACATTTAGTCCATCTCAAAAAGGACATCATTATAAACCATTACAACTGGATCTCTCCAATTAAGTTGTAAAATCCGTTCGTAGAGATTCATTAAATGTTTGTAGCCATCCTTACTGACCATTGTCTAAATCTAAACAACGGTTCATAACGAAAACTTGCGATAAATAATAAGGTAGAAGGATTAAACATGTGAAAAACAGACAGAAATATCTTTACGTAAGAAACATTTTGCTAACAGTAAACACTGACGCTGAAGATTTGTGATCTAAACAAGTCACTACTAAATAAAAATATACAAAAATTACTACAGATTAGAAATACTACAGACTTCACTCATCATGCAAAACAGTTAAAAGTTAGTTTTTTGACGCCAGCAAGACGCCAGCCAAAAACATTAAAATATGACATGATATATTTCAATATTTTCAAACAAAATTTTGTTTTAAAAAGTATCTCATTTGACATGTCAAGTCAAGTAGCGGAATGACAGGATTTTTATGTGTGAAAAGTATAGCGTTTCAATACTTTGGGTAAGTTGATACATCAAGGTTTAACCTACAAGGATTCAAGTTTATCGTTTTGCCAATTTTAAGAATACTTACCCGCTGCTTCATATTAAATCATAGGTTTTTGTTTAGCAAACATAACTGAGTGTATTCGGTTACCAATTATTGACTTACACTTAGCTTCACTTTGTTAAACTGCGTCTTCTTTATTCACTCTGAGAACTAAACTAAATCAAGTCACGTACAACGAGGCCCACAATTAGAGGGTATCTGGACTTGCATCCGCGCCCATAAGGAAAGACTTATCTAAAATTTCTCATCTAGTGACTCATATGAGCGAAATTGCGTACGGGCACTTCCTTAGTAGAGCAGTGTAGCGTTCTAGAATGGTATTTGAACTTCTTAAACCTAAATAGTTATGAATGTTACGAGTTTTGAACCTACGCTCATCTTACATTGGTACTTAGAAAATTAGATCATCATCATGTCAGACTATAACAGTACTTTGTTGATCGTAATATGCCTTCCCCGGTGTCCAGACTCTATCTCTCGTTTTTGTAGTCCCTACCAGTGTCCAACGCTACAGAATATTATAATAGCAATGCTACGCATGTCAAAAAGTTGAAAAAGTGTAATACTCATTATAATGATTAAAATTCAAAGAACAGATTAAGAAGTAACATTTTTAATAAACAGTTTTAAAAACAAAATAAAATTGAAGCTAATAAAAGCAAAAAACAACAAAAATTAAAGAATTTATTTATGCTGTCGGAATGGATCCAGAAACGGTTGCTTAGATTGCCTCATTACCATTTTCAAATTGAAAATTCTCCAAAAAATCACCTGCAAAGAAAGCAAAGAAATTATGTGACTTTAAATGCAAATTGCTTAAGAAAATATTGTTATAATCCCAAGCAATGGGACGTTTGGTTATTTACTGCTGAAAGTGTTCTGGCCACACGACGCGCCGCAGTGAAACTGTATCACAATCACATATTTTACGCTTTTGTACGAGTTTAATTGAGTAAGAAGAGACCGGAGAGTACGCGCAGCAGGAACTTCCAAATTTATTTAAAATCTCCGCGAAAGACCCCCATTACTTACGTCAAGACGCTACAGGATTCGTACCGAAACCAACTTCTGCAATATTAAGTGTGAGATACAACCTTATTCGTGTTGACCCAGATTTTAATACGCTCGCAATACTCTTTATGATGACTTTTTGAAAAATGTAATTTTTAATTCCGGGCATGGAACGGAGCGAATTGAATGGACCCACAGACAATTCTGTTTAACTGTATCGCGTATAAAGTGCTATTTCTTATGCGCTCGCGACGGAAGTCTGTCGATATTTTACACTAAATTAATGCAGGCTCGCACCACCGAAATCGGTGCCGTGTTTTTTGGTGCACCTCCCTTTTTAATTTCCATTTATTAAAATACATTTTTCTTTGTTTCAGTCGTTTTTTGGGCGCACGTACAACAACCTGTCCTCGATATCGGAGTGTAAGAATAACGGCGAGTGTGTCATCAACAAGAAGAATAGGACGGCGTGCAAGGCGTGCCGGCTACGGAAATGCCTTTTGGTGGGCATGTCAAAATCCGGCTCAAGATATGGAAGAAGATCGAACTGGTTCAAAATCCACTGCCTACTCCAAGAACAGCAACAGCATCACATGCATAATTTACAAAACAGCAAATCGCCACCAACTTTCAACAACTCTATGAATCCGTCATTTCTACCGACGAATCTTTTACCAGCTGCTGCGCTGGCGGAGTACTACAAATCTTCAGAGAAAAGTCAATTCACGGAAGACGTGACGAGACAAAGTGTATCTCCATCAGATTCTGGGGCATCCTCTGCTGATCCTGAAGACGACAACAGTTCCCGCACCAGTGGTCTTAGCATCTTCCGACCAGCCTCATCACCGTCCAGTGAAAAGGATGTTAGATTACACGTGATTAGAAGTCAAAATAAAGAAATTAAGAAACGAAAACCTTCAACGTTGCCTCCTTCGCCATTTACTATCGCAACGCCGCCTACATTTTCACCTAGAAGCGGTTCCTTTTTAACTCCCATTCCAAATTTACGACCACCTGCAATGGTCTGGCAGAATAGAAACGGGGGAGATTTACTTCTGCATTCACCAGCAGTAGCAGGAGTTGCAGTAGAACAGGACCAACCAATAGACTTATCCATTAAATCAACAGCCGTACTCTTTAGAAGTCCTAAAAATGAAGAAGTAAGTGACTCAGAACCTGAGCTTAGCATTGATTTGAGTGATGAACATAAAGAAATGATGAAGAATCCTTTAGATTTGTCTCTAGTTCCAAAGAGAACTGAAGAAGTGCCTATGACTGGATGAAAAATTACTAAATATCTGTGCAGTTTATCTTCGATTTAGACTGATTAATATATTTTGACGACATCATAGACAACGAGTGTCAGTTATTTTGCACAGAGTCATCTTTACCGTGAGTCACAGCAGCCATTTGTTTTTATTTATATTATTTTACTTTAAATTAGGATACAAATTATGTTAAAATACTCTGCCATACAGTATTTTAAGAATACATTCTTCCTTTTTCGATTACCTGAATCTTGCTACCATTAGTATTTTCATGCTTTAGATAGACAAATTCAATTTATATCAAGTAGTGTTATCAAAAAGCAATACATATCTTTACAAGAAACATGTTTTCGTCTGTTTTCAGACATTTTCTTTCCGTTTTTGTGACATTGCTTCAAATATTAGTAGACTTATGAAAAAATGTGATTATAGACTCTTGTTTCTATTATGAGGTAATTATAATAAAAAATATTAATAATATTATTACGTGCCAGTGTATGAAAATATGCCAGTGAACTTTTTACCATGTAGTCTAATTTTGTGGGATCAGAGGCCAGTAAAATGATGCTCAAAATTTTGTACAAATTAGAAAATTGAGTGTATATTTAGGACGATTTGTAACAAAATTTGTACCTTCGTACTTAAGTATTTATTTTCGTAGTTTGTAAGGCCAGTTTGTATTGAGTCATTTCTCATCTAAGTACTTAATGAAAACTTTTTTTATTGTAATTTATAGTTAAGGTTATGTAAAGTGCTTGTGTGTTAATTTGTTGTTTGTTTCTTTTGTTAGATTTTTATACTTCTGCATTCCTCTTAAAATGATCATTCCATTTTGTTAGTATACCAACTTTTTTACAATTGAAATAAACTTAAGTATAAAAACTAGTGATTTAAATTATTATGGTGCCATTCAATAAACATACAGTACAAGTAGATAATTGACAATATGGGCAGTATCTTAACTTGCCTATTTATGGGATCAAAAACCACCAGTATTCAGTACTGTTACTAAGAGAAACTAGTTTTGATTGATCCCTTTTATAAGTACTATGGGTAAACTACTCCATGATATAAAAGAACCTACTCCATGATATAAAAGAATTACAGATCTTTACTTTTATAAAATAAATCTTAATATATTATTGAAAAAATAAAGATGAGTGCCTATGAATTTTTGGTTTTATTAACATTCCTTTACAATTGAATTTTAACTTCTAAACACAATTTTTTACCAAATATACGACATATAAATATACTTTAAATATTAAAATGTGTTCATTGCTATGATAGAAGTAATTTTGGGTACCATCAGCATAAAAAGTAAGGACTCTACCTAGTTCATCCGCTATCATACCGTCATATGATCAGCCTAAGGAGGCGAAGTAACGCTAATCGCAATACTCAATACTACAAGCACGACCAGCGTAACTTGGCCTCCCGCTTAGGCTGGTCATAACACCATGATAGTGGATGTTCGGAACTGTATGAATGAACAATTTATTGCTGATCTCATATTATAGTTTCATTACCTTCACATTAATTCAAATGCATGTCTCCACAGTAATGTTTATTCTTTAGACGGAACAAACACATACTACATTTGAATAAAATTCTGACTACCGTCTTCTATCGTGTGTCTATGGTAATTATTTCTTAAAAACTCCTTCCCATGCTCTCGGTAATGAGCTAAATACACACTCTGTGATCTTTACTCATGTTTTTTGGTTTAATATTCTAATCTCATTCAGTGATGCTACTGTGAACTACTGTCTGTGGTGTTTTCACATCGGTGAGAAGTTAATTACAATTTTTGATTTAAAATGAGAGCAAGGGAAGGTAACATTTTGAAGAAACACTCACATTATTAGAGGATAACAAAATTAGTTTTTATGAGCTGGATACGATGGAAAGGTAATTGTTATCCTTGCGTTTTTATACGAGAAACACACGTAATGGCTATTCGTTGTTAAAATCAGTGAACCAGGAAAAAAAATGTGGGTCGTCTTGAGACTAGGTAGAGCAATGATCTTAGCAGCATGGTTGGGAAATGCTAGAAGACTTGATTTGTTTCATGGGTTAATTCCTTGGAATGTTTCATATAAAAGGCGAGGCATAAAATGACGACATTTTACGAAAAGGTATGCCTGTTACTATTGGCTTAAATGACATTAGTTTAATTTTAATAACTGTACCGAACGTAAATGACCAACAACACGAATAGACTTATTATTGCAACATCAAATAAAGCACCTAAAAGAAGTTCTTAAATAATCATCGACTTGTCAATTAAATGTCGTTAAACGGAGTGCTTGTGCTGCCTGCCCTTTACACAAAACCATGTGTCAAATTCTTGGCTGACGTCTGCCCAAAATATTATTTAATTTGCCGACATAATTTGCTGTCAACTGTCACATTCATAACTGTACCGTAGTGTTGTTCAGGTGTGAGTATTTATCGATGTTGAGCACAACACTGCGTAGTGAGATCTGATTGTTGGTTTTGATCCAAACATTGCGGTACAAATAATTTTCAGAATAAAAAAAATATGTATTTTTACCATATAAATAGCTGAATATGGTAAAAATTGGTCTTGGTTGGTGAACCAGAGCGTTCAGACATTACAGGTACTTGATTTTCTGTTAAAATATGATACTGCGTTTTGGAGAGCACATAAACAACAAGTTCCGTACATTTTTGTGTAGTAGCATTACTTGATGGTTCTCATTGCAATAGACACCTTGGCCGGAAACTAGATTCTTAACACCAACTGGGTTAGCAGAGAGAATCTCGCGCAATGGAAGACTTAAGATGTGTCAAGTTATAAAGAGTTTTTAAAACAAGTAAAGAATTTTGACGTCTGTATAAGCAAAAATAATCGGAGTCACGCAGTGGTATTATGCCAAAGAGCAAAGTGCGTTAGGTCGTGCATCGACAAAAAAATTACGATTCATGTAGGTACCAACACTAAGTTGTGCATGTGCCTCTGAGTAGTCACAAAGCAAAACTTTAACAAACATAATTGAAGTCATTATTTTTTCAGCCCCAATTCTGACACGTGTTTCTGTAGACTCAGACCTAGAACATGGTAGAGGTAGCATCAGTCGGTAATAGTTACAGCTTCTTACCAGTCCTGTTATGTTACGCATAATATATTACAAGCCTCAAACTAAATGTTTTTTCCCATAAGAGCACGAAAATTTAATTAGCTGAGCTTTGAGCCCTTTATTGACAGTTGACGGTCTAAATACGGGATTAGGCAAAAACTGTCATAACTAAACAAACATGTAGAGAATTTCATAAGCTTTCGTTGTTGTTTAATATTTCATACAATACAACACACCGTTTCAAAAATTAAAAAAATTGGGAATACCGCCAGCTGACTGCTCCTAAACGCAACCACTTTCGGCTACCTGCTACTGCCTTGGCCAAAAATAGTCCTTAATAAACCCAGAATCTAATTATTTTATTTACAAAATCTCTTGCAAAATCTCTCAGAACCTCCCAGTTTTCAGGTAGTTGCGAAACACCACACAGTAGAGAGAAAGTAGGTACCTCTTAGCATGAAATAGCATTATAGTATCCCCGCTTATTTGGCTTCACTTGATTCCTACGCTGAGCTTCCTTTAACACAATTCTTCGTTTGCAATCTGCAGTTGAAAGATACGGGTTTTCAATTTGTGAAGTTGCGAACAAACATAAATACTTATGTTTTTGAACTGTAGCAAATTATGTGAACAAGGTGAAGTGTACTTATTTGCAACAAAGAATGATGGAGTGGTTATTATTTTTGTCTTTTAGCTTACCACAGAAATGAATTAAATATTAAGTAAGTAAATGCCAAAGTAACATTTTAACCACGAAATATTTCAATCAAAGATAATTATGTGACATCAAAAAATTGTCTATTTCCCATATCTAGAACATGAATAGATTGAATATTTTGATGTCAGTACCTTAAAACACAAATCAGAGAGTTTACAGAAGAAACACTTGACCCTACTTAAGATTTTTGCGATTGTTACTTGTTACATAGACAGACAGGTTTGCTTAATTCAATACGAGGACGAAATACGCCTCTAAATGTGTTACAAGAACGTAATGTGATTTTGAATTTTGAATATCATTGCAAAAAATATGACTCTCGTGGCAACTATGTTCGAAGATTTCAGATCATTGCAGTACAAGTCAGTAAGCGTCAAAATCGTTGCTAGTACTGAGTGAGTCATCTGTAAAGGCGTCCCGCACACAATCGCCCTAATTTGTGCTAATAGTAAGTACCTTTGCTTTCGTTGATGTCTTTTGTATGAAGTATTTGATAATGTTGACATAAGACTCCCACTTTTGAAGATCTTTGATGCCATATTAAAATAATCAAAATTTTCGTGACTGAACTTATACGTAGATGTACTTGCGTCGCGTTTCTTTTACGATACGATTTTGTATTTTGAAAACTCGTTCACAAGTCAAAAAGAGTTTATTGAAATGTTATTGAAATATTTCCTGTCACGCGCCACATGTGGCAGTGCGACACAACAAATCATTATTTTTTCGAAACGCTCGAACACCGACCATAGCTGATTCGCACTAATACCGGACCATATTGCGATTCGTAACAGCTATGATACAAAAGACCGCCTGTGGAAGCCGCAATATGTTGTTGCGACGTGTGCCATGTTGTCTGGTTTTTGATTAAATATTGTCAAAAAACCGGATCAAATTCAATTCAATGAATAATTATGAATAAATAATACCTATTTATTTAAAAATACTTTATTGTACACACGACTATACAATGAAATTAAGACAAGACTTAAAATAAGTGAGCATAAGGCGGCTTTATCGCTAAGGAAGCAATTTCCTCCAAGCAACCTTAGAGTACAGGAAAAGAGAAGTACCTACCCATAATATTATCAGAATCTGGCAAATCACCGAAAACTCTTGCGGTGCGCGTGAAAGCCGCCATTTTTCAATACCGAACTGGTCGATAGTTTATAAAGACTTTAAAAGTCTTAATATTATTCAGACCATATTGTATTTTGACAATAAGACAACCTGTAACCACTGTCATTTGGTACGAAGACTTTTGCAGTGATGTCTGATTTTTGTTTTTATTCCGCCATAATACCGGATCCGGAAAAACGCCGGAGGATCGTGGGGTACGTGTGAGAACCACCATTTCCCGATATAGCCGCGCGTTTACGCGACCAAGAAATGCTGCTCGTTAGTTGGATAATGGGAGCTTTACATTATTGGGTGATGTACTGGCGAGGAGAAAAATGTTTGCTACAATGTTTGGCAGTAATAAGCTTTTTTAAAAAAGACCTTGCTCTAACACTGCGGGTTGGAAAACTATCTTGTAAAAATCAGTTAGATGCGAGCTATCTTTTCGTACTGTAGTTTTATTTGCGACATCTTTTTTTAGGACTGATGTCTAACTCAGATAGGAGGGTAGTATGCCCTTTTGTAGATTTATTAGGTACAAATAGAAAATATTTGATCGATAAACTCCAAAACTTCTACACGTATTTTAGAAATTCTTTTACCGTATTGGGATGCAATATTTCTAAGTAATAAAAGCTACTTTTACCACGGAAATCATCTTATTCCCGCTGGAAAATTGGTACCTAGGTATATAGCGGCAGTTGAAAACACTGAGCAGGCTGCTAGTCATAAATACTTAAGATTAGTTCTAATTAAGTTTTGCCTGTACTGATTGGAGTTCACACTTTTCTACTTAACAGTACTGCCAAAAAGATCCAGTTTACACACCGGCGATTTTAACGAGGAAATCGGCCTAATTGAGATTACACCTCGGGCAGGACAGTTGACCAAAAAATCATGTCATTATAACCAAAGATGGCGCAGATTTATTAAGATGTCTGCAGAATAGACAGCTCGAAATGAGAGCACTGGACTGGACGCATTTTTTTCGCCGACTGTACTTTTTGGTAAGTACGAACGTTGTTGAGTGTTTATTTAATTTCAATGAAAATATTTCGCTTCCCTTATTATTTTAAACAAATATTTGTATTTCAGATTGTTAACAAAATATTTGTATCAGCGGTTGGTTCTCTTTTGAGATGTTATTGTGGAGTAGGCTAGTTTATTTCTAAAACTATCTAAACGTCGTGTCAATAAATTCTACTAACCTGTGGAACATATTTTAATAAAACATAGATCACGCCTATATGTATGCCTAACGGGGTAGTCAGAGCGTAGATGGCTGTAAAAACGCCCATTTATACCACGTTTGACAAAAGTTTGAGTCATTCAGAATGTTCAGAATTGTTTGTGTATCACCATAAAATTGCAATACACATCAACCTTGACATCAACTCTCAAATCCCTTAGTTGCTTTTTGACACCAACGGGAAAGACAAGGGTGATGCTGTTCTAAGCCGGCACGTCACGGCCAAGCCGGCACCACAATGCCAGTAAATATTACCTACTAAAACTCTAGATCCTAACCTAAAATATTTCCGTTGCGTTTCGAATCTCCCAAGCATTTGCACCAATGAGGGCTATCTGTAGACCAATCGGATAGTTCGATGGGCGCGCAGGCTATCAAGCAGCCAATCAGATGCCGGGATGGGCGCACGGCTATCGCGATTCCAGCGCCACCTAGCGGCTTATCGGGGAATTTATGAGGCGACAGTAACTGTGGTTTGTCGCGGCTAATTTTGGTACTAGCTGCAACTAGTTTCACTTGATTTTTTTATTTGAGTCTAGCACGTTTATCTAGTACCTACCTACAATACCTAAATGTTTCGATTTCTAAATATAGTAAAAAAAAACTATCATACCGCAATGAAAAGATGCATGATTTATGTACCAATAATGTATTTAAAGCAGTGAGCTTTTTTTAGTTTTTGATCTTTCAACCTACCTGCGTGGAACAACGATGTTTTGAGAATGGGTAGATAGATTCTTAAATTTTACAGGTATGCGCTTTAATTGACCGTTTCAAATAGGTAATCTAAAGTTCTTCTGAATACGAATTCTGTCTTATACTGGGTTATTTTTTAGTCAGTGCGCAAACTTTGCAGGGTGTTTCTACTCGTGATTATGATCAATTTTTACTATGGGGCCACCTGCGAATTCGCAAAAAAATTTTTGCGTGTTCCATAGAAAAATTCATACCTACTCGGCAAAAATGTATGGAACATCCAAAAATTTTTTTTAGATTTCAGCGGTGGCCCCATAGCAAAAGTTGTTCAGAATCACGAGTAGAAACATCCTGCAAAGTTTGCGCACTGACTAAAAAATAACCCTGTATATTTTCGGGATATTTGCGATGCTATGTAAATTAATTATGATAGCCGATGAGGCGTAGTGGTAGTGCGACTGCCTGCAACACAGAAGGTTCCTGATTTGATTCTTGGTGAGTGATTTTTCTAGTCTGGATAGGACATTGCAGGCTAAACCAACTGTTTGTCAGAAAAGCAAAATGGTTTCTTGCTCCGGAGGGCACGTTAAGCCGTCTTTCTCGGTTGCTGTCTATGATTACTTACGAAGATAGCGGTCGTTACCTAATCATGTCAGAGGCCTTTTAGAAGTAGAGGTTGTTTGAAAACTCTGACACCAGGGTTAATCGGGTCGTTTGTCGACTCGGTGTAACACTAAAATCTGAAAAAAAAACTCATTTACAAATTCAAAATAGATCACACCATTCTAACCTAGAGTCATTAACATTAGATTTTATTACCAACGTGACGATCTTAAGTCTTATAGGTCTTATTAGAGTAGAAACAATACAATACCAAACAATAGCGTTATGACCTTTGTAGAAGCTATTATAGTTAAAGACATCCGTGACGAAGAAGAGCTTTAGATTGAGTAGCTCTATACAGGCTGGATTAATCAGAATTTCTGGTTAGCTATTTGATTCTGATTCAGAATATCTGATCGAATTATTATTTGATATTTTGACCTTTATTCTGATCACGATAACGGACTAGTACCAAATTGTAATTTGTCACTTTTACACACATGCAAAAACGAGTTTGTGATTGCGCTAATACTAGTTCGTTATTGTAAATAGAGTAGGTATAGTTATCGGCAGCATAATCACCTACGTGTATCAAACCACCAACCTTTACACTGTATGTTACATTAATTTGATAAAATCTTACGAAAACAAACAAAAGTTCTTCAAAAATTGCCACTCCATATAAGCATTCTAGCCGATGCAGCTCGGATCATACATACCTCTGACGATCTACCGGCAGAAATGCGATTTGTTGAATAATATGACGTCAAAGATTTTTCAAATGGGTTGTCATATCACATACTATCTGAAAATCCGAAATAATATACAAAGTGAACATAGGCAACGCAAACGATTCCTCACTGTTACAATTAAAATAATTTGATTAAAATAAGGCGCTCAAAAACAACTACATCAAACATAATATTTACTAATTCGTATCCTGCTCGAATCGATGACCTGCAAACTTGAACCCTCGTACATCATAATCGATTTTCGACCTGAATCGATTTATTAGATCGTTACTCGAAGTTCAGAATAAGGTCACAGCCTCACGGGTAATGATGATCCAGATTAATATCGATTGAAATGTGAAGGACGGTGGAGATTGGATCGATTGCTACTTATTATGGCTGTAATGAAATCCGTATTTGGTATTTTATAAATAGGTTGTGAATATTCATATTCTATAAAACAGGATGTAAAATACCTGAAAATATTACCGGGAGTGAACCAATTGATGTCAGTGTAACACTTTCCCCTAGAAGCAAACGTCGATAAAAAAAAGAGAACTCATCGTCACTCTCTGCCTACCTTAATTTTTTTGAGGATGAAGCTAGAGTCTTATTATGTTACTAACATGTACTAAGTTTAGGTTCACGGTGATGCAAAAGTATTATATTTTTATAAAATTAGATACTTCGTCCATTTTTAGTCGAATGCTTCTTCTCATTACTAAAATCTAGAACCTAGATTATGCCCTTGATCGTTTTTTATGACACCCGCATCAGAAATGGAGTCATTCAAAACCAGCACATACGCACCAATTATTATCCCACCAGTCCATAGCGCGATGATATGTAATAGATCATTCCAGCACGGTAGAAAGCGACGAGTAAAACAGGGGTTATGGATCTTAGTGTGGTCGTGCTAACACTACCTCTGTTGGACCGCTTCTGTGCTACGGAGCAGAGGTTGTCAACATTTTAGCAAGTATTGAGTAAAACAGCGGTTATGGATCTTAGTGTAGTCGTGCTAACACCGCCTTTGGACTGCTTCTGTGCTACGGAGCAGAGGTTGTCAACATTTTAGCAAGTATTGAGTAAAACAGGGGTTATGGATCTTAGTGTGGTCGTGCTTACAACGCCTCTGTTGGGCCGCTTCTGTGCTACGGAGCAGAGGTTGTCAACATTTTAGCAAGTATTGAGTAAAACAGGGGTTATGGATCTTAGTGTGGTCGTGGTAACACTACCTCTGTTGGACCGCTTCTGTGCTACGGAGCAGAGGTTGTCAACATTTTAGCAAGTATTGAGTAAAACAGGGGTTATGGATCTTAGTGTGGTCGTGGTAACACCACCTCTGTTGGACCGCTTCTGTGCTACGGAGCAGAGGTTGTCAACATTTTAGCAAGTATTGAGTAAAACAGGGGTTATGGATCTTAGTGTGGTCGTGGTAACACTACCTCTGTTGGACCGCTTCTGTGCTACGGAGCAGAGGTTGTCAACATTTTACCTACTTGGCAAGAAACCAATAAGTCGTCGTTGCCTGAACGCTTGCAACTCTACATGGGTTCTCTGATCCAGACGGAACAATATTTTACAACGAATTTTCCAGAAAATTCTTACAACGCGGGTAATTTCAACCTGTAGCGACTTCTGCACTGGAGTCATCATCAAGTTGTTGTAAGCGTGTTTTTAGAAATATTTTTATTTCATTTATGCATCCCACCCGTCCCACAGATTTGCGTTCTGGGTGAACCAGATTTCACTTTCGAAATCTCCACTAAATGGTATCATTTTTCTGCCATTAAAATATTATATGCCCGTATTATCTGATTTGCTGAAATTATTGTCATATTTAGAAGATACTAGGGCGCTTTGTGTAGATACGGGCTCTTAATAAACACAAAATTGTATGAAAATTATGTGTGTTCCTTACCGTAAAAATACTTGTATCTGCAGATACGACGATGCCATTTCTATAATACGAATTCAAAGTGGTTTTACAGTGTAATACTTGCGCAAATCCATCTGCCAAGCGTGGTGAGTATAGCAATACCCTCCGATAGGGGGAGGCCCATGTCCAGCAGTGGCCTGTTGTGGCTGTTATGGTTATGGTTGTAAACTCAAAGTATAGGTATAGGTATATAAGCAAGCTATATAGTGCACGTAAGGCGACATACTGTTAAAGCGCAAGCATTTGCTTCCTATATACACACGTCAAATGATAGAGGTTCAATAGTGCTGTCACTGGTGTTTCTCTACTGATTGACAGAGAGGTTGTGTGCGGCCCACTGCAAACCGTTCTCACTTTTTAGGCGCACTATAAAGCTTGCTTAAATATACTCTAAGGTTGTAAATGAGATCAAGTTTGAGCACCTCTTGCTGCGCCCGCGCAGCACAGCGTTCGTGCCGCGGACTTAATTTGCGCGGGAATCGAACCCACAATCACTGCGCACGCAACCGGTAGCGCCTAACGCTATTCGGTTTGTTTGATTGCTTTATTTATTTGCTGTTTCATTCTGGAAGTATGGGAAAACTAAGGGAAAAACAAAATTTCATCGTCTGTCAAGAAAATTAAATGATTAGCTAGTAATACACACAAAACACACGCCAAATAAACTTTTGATGGTGCTTTCACAAATTAGAATGATAGCGCAATTTTATATTATGTGAAAATAGCATAGAAAAACCGAATATCATGTCATCATAGCAATAACAGACGTTGCCTGTCAAAAAAAATTATGGTATGGGTGAGATCCAACTTTTATTATCTTCTATCTAGCTTACGTAAAATATTTTCTGTATCGTGTTTCCAAAAAATATGTGGCTATAAATACGCAAAAATATGCCAAAAGCAACAGCCGGAAATCAAACCTAGGACGTGCCTGTCTGCAGCCGACAATCTCCATGCATCACCAACTACGCCATACTGTCACCATAAAGAGAGAGCCGAAGAATTATCTCACATAGGTTGAGACACCCACAAAATGCAGTAGTTCCGTCAGGCACGTCCAAATTTCATACCCGTACTAACCCGACAGCTCAAGCCACCAATTCAAGAGATCAGCGTATACTGGTTTACCATACAGTTATAGAGAACAACCAGTGTAAGTTGGTCTCTTGAGTGAGCAACTGAAATTGCTGCCAAAACAGTCTGGTAATCTCACGTTTTGATCAGCTCCTTCTTGTTAGCGGTATCTGATGACTGAGGGTCATCAATTTCGCTCATGATTTGCGAACAAAAAATGTCAGAAGTGGTATGCTTTGTGACACAGGGTGTGTGTTTTGTAAGCTTTCTCGTGGTATGAGGAAATACGGATGACGAATGTAATTCACTTAGTCAACATTTAAGCTGAAGCGATGAGTGCCGAAGTGCCGATGGCGAAAGGTCCAGGTTGTTTCGCCTTAAATTCGGGACAGCAGGTGAGGTGTAGAAGTGTGAATAGGACAACCTTTTAGGATAGGTATAGTCCAGATAGTCTATGAATGCGAATCTGCGAAACAGAATACACTGAATGTGTACTATTAGCTTATCGTAGAAGACGAAACTCACAAGAGTTGTCGCAAGACACTATCGTCAGACCAATGCCTCGCAAATTCCATCAGGACTATACCTATCCTATACGTTATGTTTTTTTCTACCCACGTCACGAAGTTGTATCGCTTTCAGTGATATTCTTTGAAATAGGTAAGTAGGTTCAAGCCATAAAATATAAATTGGTTTAACTAATTACCTATCTTAACTGAGGTCTTGTCGCAAAACTGCTCGCGTGCAGAAGGCATTTGCTCGTTTTTAATTTGGTAATAGATACGGCTCCTACCAAGATCCGCCTATATTGTGCTATCCATTAAATACTTTTCAGCTGTGCCTCGGGTGGCCTACGATACAGCTACCTACATATCTATGGTGCGAACCCTATGTAGACACATTTCTATACACAAAAATAAGAAGAGCGTGAAACAAAACTTTCTCCCCAAATTGGAGCACCCTGTACGCTCAATACAATGAATCATTTGCCAAAAATTATGATGTTACAGAATTCCTAAAAATACAGTGGGACAGGAAACAGATGTCGCTGATAAAACTACTTACTCGTGTACAAGTTTGATATGATAAAACGACTAACGATGACTAGCGGTAGCTTTGCATTTAGGCATGCAGTAGGTGCATAGGTCACCTGGATTACTAGATTAGGAGATTTTTTTCGAGGAGATTGTTTCTGAAAGAACAGCAGGAAATGAGGTAGATACAACGAGTAATTTTGGCTAATAGCGATAATGAGATATCCGAGTGAAAATTCAGTCTCTTCACAGTGACGCAACGTAATAGTCATTCGTAATAGTCATTAATGCCTTCAAACAAGGTATAATGACTGTTTTATTTTTATCAGTCTGATTCGTTCTTCCCAGGACAATAAATACCAAGTCTCAAATCAACCGAAGAGCTTGATTGGGCTGGTTGTTAGAACATGGTTAGAACCACCTTCAAAAAAGGTGGATTCTAAAGTTTCTTCAAACCACGGTGTCAAAGAAACAATGAGTTTCAACGTGGGTTTATAAACACATCAAAACACCCCGTTACTTAGGTAATTGATGTAACATAAAAGTGACATATACCGTGCGGCATATCGTAAGTATCCTAAAACTTTTGTTGTTGATGCTATGCCTCCTCCGTAATAGAGCCGTGTGTTGCCATATACTGTAGGTATGAATTGAATCTCCCAGGACAAAATATTCAGCTATTGAATAGTTGCATTACAATGTGCACAGCGCATGCGCGGGTTCATAAATCGTCACGCGCGATGCTATCGCGTTCACACCACGGGAGCTATTCTAGCAGTAGCCACATGTTTGGTGGGGTACGTATTAGAATGTCTAAAGTTATAAAAACTAAAGTAAAAATACCTAAGTTCAAAATACCTAAAATCTGAACACCTAATGGTTTTAAATACCTAAGTTACTAATACCTACTTATAAATTACCTAAATTCAAAATGCTGATTGGACTAAATAGTCTAAATACCTAACTTTTAAAATACCTATGGTTATTACACAAAACTTTGATATACCAACATTAGAAATACCAAGTGGTCAAAATACCTAAAATGATGCCTCACTAATTTGTGAGCCTTAGATCAACAAAATCTCAAGATGTAACCGTGTCGAAATTCTCCGAATCATACGTTTTCTGTAATATAGGATGAAATTTGACTAGTGACCAATAGCGAAAACTCAGAACCGGCTGGTGATAAGGAACAACTTTCCCCAAGGAACATGGGTCGAAATCCGAAAAAAAATTTGACCTCCCATAGTAATTTAAATCAGCTGATCGGCAGCTTTGTATGGGAGGCCCAATTTTTTTTCGTATTTCGGCCTATTTTAATTGGGGAATGTTGTTCCTTATCACCTTCCCTATCAGCCAGTTCTGAGTTTTCGCTATCGGTCACTAGTCAAATTTCACCCGATATATGAATAAAGTTAGAATACGCAACATCCACTTTGTAACCAAAAAGTGTATAATAATAAGTTTTTCATTTCGTAGCGTAAAAATAAATTGCAAGGAAACGTTTACAACATTATACATCTTTATTTTCAAAAGTCAAAATACATAAATGTATTTATGTAACATTATGGATGACTTTATTTATTTTATTATTTTTAATTATTACTTTATTTATTTATTTTTATGGATTTATAAATCACGCTTTTGTTTTATTTTTTATCCCGCCCGAGCCGCGTTTAAAATAGGAATAAAAAATTGTTATAATAAGGAGAAAATTGTACCTTGCAAATTTCTCCTTTTTACAATGACTTATTCATTTCTGTGTAATATTGATCCCACCCAAAACATAAATGTGAAAGGCTGCCAAGTTCGATAATATTGGAATGCTTCGCCTATAAAAGAAGTGAGATCTAAATAAGTACCAAGTTCCATACACAGACCTCAGTTAAAAATAGTTACAGGAATGCACACTTGATTTTCCGCAGTTTGGAAAGTAGATTCTGAATAGATATCATATTAAATACCTAAAATTCTAATACTTACAAAAACGCAAACCTGTTTTTTCAGCAGTTTGCTTATAACATTTTTTTTTGTACTTTTTAATGATATAACTTTGCAAGTTTTCACACACTTTGTTATAAACCTACTAAACGCAATGAGTCAAGTATATAATTTTCTATTAAAACTTGCCAAGTTATATCATTACAAAGTACAGAAAAAAAATGTCATAAGGAAACTGCTGAAAAAACAGGTTTGCGTTTTTGTAAGTATTAGAATTATAGGTATTTAATATGATATCTATTCAGAATCTACTTTCCAAACTGCGGAAAATCAAGTGTGCATTCCTGTAACTATTTTTAACTGAGGTCTGTGTATGGAACTTGGTACTTATTTAGATCTCACTTCTTTTATAGGCGAAGCATTCCAATATTATCGAACTTGGCAGCTTTCATTTATGTTTTGGGTGGATTTCATTTATTTTTGTAAGGTTTATTTTCTTTTTCTTATGATTAAGTTAGTTAAGGAAATGTCTCATTTATACTAATTTTCAGATTTTTGAATATGGACTATATGGACTATGCTTCTTCCAAAGAAATGGACTAGTTTTTTTTATTACATTTTTCTACGTTTGCGTGGCAAAGGATACTTTTTTGTTTTGTCATTTTGTATGCTGTCTTGTACGACTGACACGCTAGAGCGCATTGTCCATTCAATATCTTGGATTTTTTTTACACGTTTTCTATTTACTGATAAGCTTGCCAAGTCAGGGCGGTATAATGTACGTAGCCGGATATATTCAATTTTTACTTAACATAACATAACAGCTACAACAGTCCACTGCTGGGCATGGGCCTCCCCCTATCGGGGGGTATTGCCATACTCACCACGCTTGGCAGGCGGATTGGCGAGGATTCCCTGGATGAGTATCCCTTAGTCGCTTTTTACGACACCCACGGGTAGAATTGGGGTGATGCTATTCTAAGCCGGCATCACACGGCATAGCAATTACAGCAATTTTTACTTTACTTTGACTAAATTACAAACCTTCGTAACGAATTTTAGGTCGGTACGACCATTGGAAGATATAGATAAATTTTTTGTTTTAGTTCCTTAGGGGTATGAATTTACACCTTCATTATTTTTAAAACCGACTCACACTTGGCCATTTTCAGATTTTTTCCTTTACCTCGACCTAAAGACCTACCTCCATGCCAAATTTCAAGTCAATACGACCATTGGAAGTGGTCTAGGTTTTTGATGAGTGAGTCAGTCAGTCAGTCAGTGAGTGTATAGTAAAAATAGCGATTTTCTGACGTCAATATCTCAAGACCTACAATAGGTACATTAATGAAATTTTGTATTTTAGATAAGTAAGTAGATCTCAACAGATACTAGAAATTTCATATGCGTAGATAAAATAGATTTTGAGTTATAGGTAGGTCGAACTTGGCCCGAAATGGTTCGTGTAATATAACCCACGGCCGGTGTGTCGGTTCTTTGCTCGAACTTGGCGGACACACTGCCGTGTGTCTAGATTATCAATAAGTGATATTTTATATTCTATATGAATAAAGTATTTTGTATTTGCATTGTTCCTTGCGGGGTAGGCAGAGCGTCAAAGAACGTTAAAATGCAGTCGTTATCGCTACGTCTGACAAGTATTTGAGGGCTGTCTTAGCTATTGTCGTGTATCACTATAGTGTCAGGTTGTCAGTCTGTCGCCTAAAATTGCAATACACATAAAGCCCTCGAATCCCTCCGAAGAAATAGGTTGATGCTATTTTAAGCCGGCATCACACGGCATCACGGCATCAAAAATGAAGAAAATAGCTCAGCCTATTAATGAAGATGATTTCTTTTGCGATAAGAATACGACATCATCATTTTTTGAATTTTTAATATAGCCAGTGTTGCTCATGCTGCTGAGACGTATTTCTGGATACATACATACATACTCTTGAAAAACATAACCCTCCAGAGGCAGAGTAAAAAACTGAATAAAATGTTCCCATGAAAGGGTAGTTTATGTACTGGTACTAGTACAAATTCCAAGTATCAGAACCTCAATCAATAGGTATTTTTCATTTAGGTCAATAAACTGTGAGGTAAACTAAATTTAGGTAATTTGTTCTAAGGTATTTTAAGTTTTACCATTATGAACTTAGGTAAAATATCCATTTGACGTTTTAAGTTTTAGGTATTTTGAATTTAAGTGTAACTAACATCCATTAATTTTTCAAATTTTACGTATTTTGATCTTAGGTATTTTTACTTTAGTTTTTATAACTTAAGACATTCTAATGCGTACCCGTTTGGTGAGATAACTAAGTTTCCATGACACCGTCAACAATAAAAAAGACTCTTCAAGTGCTTCCGTAGAGTGCAGTTTTAGGACACCGACTTGTCCAGCGACCCGATGATTTCCTGGTGTCAGAGTTTTTCAACCATTTAGGGCTGATTGGATCGAACATTTACTCACATCGCGACTCTTATACCTATGATCTGTGATCACCTGCTTGGGAATAGGCTCCAACACTGTATTTTGTGATGCGTGGCCTTCACTCCAGAAACCTCTAACCCCACCATTCGACAGTTCGCTGAATCCATAGTCAATCCCTGTGAAAAAAAAATTTTTTTTTTAAAACTAAATAGGTACGATTTCACAAAAAAACAAATCACACGAAGAAGGGCATACTGAGACCGTTGTGGATTATGGAGTATAGTAATAGGTAAGTTTAGTAGTAGTTGACAGCCGATGTGGTTAGTATGCCTGCCTGCCACGCAAAGGTTCCGGGTTCAATTCCCGGTGGGGTCACTCACAAAGTTGATGCTTATCACTTTCTGAATTTGTTCCCAGTCTGGTTAGGACATTGCAGGCTGAACCACCTGATTGTCCGCAAGTAAGATGGTTCCGTGCTTCGGATGGGCACGTTAAGCCGTCGGTCCCGGTTGCTGTCTATGATGGCGGTCGTTACACTTCAAGGCTCAAGGTTCAAGGCCTGCTACTTGCAGTAAGCGGTTGAAAAAATCTGACACCAGGGTTCATCGGGTCGTTGAACGACCCGATGTCCCATACGAAAAGAGAGAGAAGAGAAGTAAGTAAAATAGGTAGGTATTTATATACTTTGCTACATGGAATGATGATCTTTCCGGCCGGTTTCGGCCATGGCGACCACTTCTACTCCTAATCAAGTCAGCGCTGATGCGCTCGTATGTGGCTATTGTAGCCTATTTTGGCAGTAAACTCCCGTGCACAGTGTGGGCACGTGAGTTTGCCATTGATATAATTGTAGTTAATGGCGGCGGGAGGACGGGCCTTCAGTTCATCGCGTTTAGCGTCAAGGTCTGCTTTACGCTGCTCCTCGAAGTCGCGGATTCGCCTCTTTACAAGACCGCGCCATTCTGGCCGTTGTGCTGCCAAAACCTCAAATTGAGAGGGTTCGATATTGCATCTTTTCATGTGTCTCTTCTGAACATCTTTATATCGGAGGAGTTGACCGCCATGCTTTCGCTTGCCCTCCTCTAGCTCAGAATAGAAGATGCGCTTCGCCACTCGCTCATCCGCCATCCGGGATACGTGACCGCACCACCGAAGCTGTCGACGCATTAAGTAGGCTTCAATGCCACCAACATTGGCTCGTCTTAGAACTTCGGTGTTTCGCACTCGGTCGGACCATCTGATCTTCATGATGGTGCGAAGGCATTTGAGTGGAATCGATCCAAAGTGCGTATGTGGTGACGATACACACACAGGTCTCGGAAGAGTACAGAAGGTTTGGCAGTACAATCGCCATATATACAGATATTTTGTGGCTAGTTTAAGGTCGTGCGAGCAGAAAACCTTGGAACGCAGCTTCCCAAATGCTGCAGCTGCAGCACTGATTCTGCTATTGATCTCAGCATCAAGGTCACACTTAGCTGTAATAGTGTTCCCCAGATATCGGAACTTGTCAACCTGTTTCAACATATCTTCACCAAGCTTAATTGTCAGTGTCTCACGACCTTGTGTATCCAGGGACATCACTTCCGTCTTTTGACACTAATCTTTAGGCCGAATTTGCAGCATGCTTGGTGAAAAACGGTCATCAGTTGTTGTAGGCCTTCTGGGGATTCTGCAAGAAAGCACAAGTCATCGGCATACATAATTTCAGTAATAAGTGCATGCGAGACTTTGGTGCGCGCCTTAAGTCTAGCCAAATTGAAAAGACTGCCATCAGTGCGGAAGCGGATGCGGACTCCTTCGGAGACAGTATTTAGGACCTCCTTGACTACTACCGCAAAGTATAAGGCGAACAGTGTGGGCGCTAGAACGCACCCTTGTTTCACCCACAGGTGACGGGGAAAAAATCAGACTGTTCACCGTCTACAGAGACGCAGCACTGCATATTGTCATGCAGGAGTCTCAGGAGGCGCACAAACTTCTCCGTGCACCCCAGTTTTCCTAGCACCATCCAGAGAGCCTCACGAGGCACACTGTCGAACGCTTTCTCCAGGTCAACAAAGCAGAGGTACAACTGACGACCTTGTTCTCTGCTTTTTTTCCTGCAGTTGACGTACCGAGAAAATAGCTTCACATGTGCCTCGGTCAGGTCGGAAGCCAAACTGGGTTTCGGGCAGAATCTTTTCTGATAAGTCCTTCAAGCGGTTTAATAGGACTCTTGCAAAGGCCTTTCCGGGGACCGATAATAACGAAATACCGCGGTACGAGTTGCAGTCAGAACGGTCACCTTTGTTCTTGTAGAGGGCACTAATGCGAGACACTTTAAAATCGTCCGGGACTCGCTCCTCCTCCCATATTCGAACAAAAAGTTTCCAAACCATCGAGTGCAGCTCCGCACCGCCATATTTAAGTATTTCGCCTGGTATAAGGTCAATGCCAACCGCCCGTTTATTATGCTGCTGTCTGATGGCAGTAACAACCTCATCACACGACAGGGGCTCGTCCAGCTCGGTGGCTAGGGGGAGTTGAGGTAATAAACTGATGTGATGCAGGTTAGCTGATCGATCTACGTTAAGCAGATCGTTAAAGTGTTCAGCCCACCGTTTGAGCACATCCTCTTTGCTGGTCAAGAGTTGCGAGCCATCCAGAGACCTCAAAGGCACTTTTGCTCTATGGGGCGTACCTGTCAGTTTACGCACCTCGCAGTAGAACTCCCCAAGCTGGTTTGTATCGGCAAGCCACTGCATCTGACAAGCTTTTTCCTGCCACCACTTGTCTTTTATTTGCCGAGACAGCCTACGTAATTCTTGGTCACTTTCTTTGACTGCCGCTACACTTCCACCTCTCCGATGATGCTGTCGCAGGAGCTCTCGATGTTTGTCGAATGCTGCCCTGAGAACTTCGTCATTGTCATCGAACCAATCTTCACTACGCCGGTCTTTTGTACCTAAAGTAGCGGTAGCGGCTTCTATGAGATGACATGACAAATTTCGCCAAGCAGCATTGACTTCAACTGTCTCATTTGTTGGCAACAGATTTTCGGTTAAGGTTTCTGCATAATTTTCTCTCATCTCGCGATCTTGCAGCCTATCCACGTTCAAAGACGCAGGCTTTTTTATCATGGATCTACGAGGTCGACGAAGGCGGAGTCGCAGTTTTGTGACAATAAGTCGGTGGTCAGTCCAGCAGTGAGCACCGCACATGACGCGGGTGACTTGGACTTGACTGATGTCTCTTTGCCGCATAATAGCATAATCGATCAAATGCCAGTGTTTGGATCGCGGGTGCATCCACGTCGTCTTGTGCTTAGCGGCAAGTCTGAACATAGTGTTCGATATCGCTAGATCGTATTGAGCACAGAGACTGAGTAGCAACTGACCATTGCTGTTCATGTTGCCGACTCCGTGTCGCCCCAGAACTCCAGGCCAAGCCTCATAGTCCCGACCAACTCTAGCATTGAAATCGCCCAGCAATAGTATCTGCTCTCTGGCGTTTATGCTGTCAAGGCATTGAGATAGTTCCTCATAGAATTTGTCCTTAATGTCATCAGACTTGTCTAGCGTTGGAGCATAGACACTGATAACATTAAGGTAGTTGTCTTTGTCCAAGTGAAGGCGCAGTGTGGTAACGCGGTCCGAGATGTGAACAGGACATTCTTGGAATAACAGAATAAGAAAACACCTACATGGAATAACAGAATAAGAAAACACTTTTGTGTTAGTAGAATACGTGATCAACTGGCCATATATTGCTAGATCCAATATTAGTTTATAATGGCTTTATTTCGATCTTCTGCTGTTTGTTAAGCGTTTTTGAAATGTATTTGCAAACACATTGTTGCATTGTGCAACATTCCAACATAATGAGCAAAATACCTAGGTGTATTAGGAACCAGTAGCATACCTAGACTTTGTTCATAAATAGCAAGCAATTAATCAAGTTGATTGTATCAAGTTGATTGTAATAAGGTCTTACAATCAACTTGATTAATTGTAAATATTCTATACATTTTTGGAAACAGGCAAAATTCCGCAGAGTACGATTGAGGCATTGGCAGGAGCAGGACACAGATGCCGAACATCGCAGGTTAAAATCCTGCATGTGGTAAAAAAATCTGCAAAGTATTTCAAAAATGTCAAATATCTTTGCTGCAAAATCAAATTCAATTACGATTTTTTTTAATGTACCTACCTAGTAGGTATGGATATGAAAACTCGCCTGGTGGGTGAAACAGTGATCTGTCGACTTCTGTGAAGATTGTACAAGCAGTTGAAACCGTCAGAGCTCATCTTCCACACAGATATACAAGTGTTAGTTATTATTTTTATTTAAAAAGACATTTAGAGAAGAAATTGGTGGTTAAGTTTCTGTACTTAAAAATTTTGACAGCCTCTTTGATTCATATTACGCATCTATGACCAATTTTGTATCTTATCTTTACACATATCTTTCCAGCATGGAAAGTGAATCAATACAGGCAGTAAATCAGAATCTAGACCAAAACGCCTGCAGGTGGTGTTATGTTATTATATTACGAACACAGTCGGAAGTGTCTTTCCCACGGCCGGGCTATTAAACATCGGAACAGTAGTCACGAAGGCCGCAGGCTGGTAGCTCTGCTTTGATCTTAAAATGTGTTCTACTTCGTGCTAAAACTATTTGATGAATTGAAATAGGTATAGTGCAGAAGCTCTTAATAAACATGGACATTGATATGCTCAAACTAGACGCTGCCAATGTGAATTGGGATTTAGTTTATGAAGCTAAAACAATTGACGAGAAAACTACGGCTTTTGGCGCCTTACTAATTGGTCTTTACGATCGTCATGCGCCTAATCGTCCAATCCGCTTAAAACATTTACCATCACCTTGGCTTACTCCTGAACTTCGTAACCTTATGGCCATTAAGGATGCTGCCAAAGCGAAGTACAAGTTTAATTCGTGTGACGTAAATAGAGACAAATACAAAGCTGCTCGGAATAATTGCAACACTGCCTGCAGAGATGCCCAGCGTCGCAACATTCACGCTGCAGTATCTGATGGGGACCCCGCAAAGGTGTGGAAGTTTCTGAACTCTATTGGAGTTGGTAAGGCTAAACAAGAGTCTAAGATCGGTGTTGACTTAAATCAACTCAATGCCCACTTTACCTCTGGATTGCCTTACTTTGGTAATGCATCCAAATCTCAGACATTGCAACGCCTTGCCAACTGTAACATTAGCAAGTCCAATACTTTTTCTTTTTCTTCTGTGTCGGAAAGTGATGTGAGGAAAAACATTATGGCTATTTCATCAAAAGCCGTAGGTAATGATGAAATCAGTCGCAATATGATACTTCCAATCCTCGATATTATCCTCCTGTAATAACTCATATCCTTAACTTTTCCTTGTCCTCGTCCTCCTTCCCAATTGCTTGGAAACAAGCTATTGTAGTTCCCATCCCTAAAACCAGCAATCCTACATCCCTCTCACACTATCGTCCTATATCCATTCTTCCTTTCCTATCCAAAGTTATTGAACGTCTTGTCCACTACCAATTGTACAATTTCCTCTCTGAAAACAGCCTAATGAACGCATTACAATCAGGGTTCCGACCTGGCCACAGCACGGTAACTGCCCTTGTCAAAGTCACGGACGATATTCGACTTGGCATGGAGCAACAGAAAGTTACCTTGCTTACCCTGTTGGATTTCAGTAATGCGTTCAACACTGTGGACTTTGATATTCTCTTATCCTTCCTCAAACTCCTTAATTTTTCCTCATCTGTTGTTGACTGGTTTCAGAGCTACCTCTGTGATCGTAGCCAGCGTGTCAAAGCTGATGACCACGTATCGGACTGGAGTGACGTACGGGCTGGTGTTCCTCAAGGTGGTGTTTTATCTCCTCTCCTTTTTAGTATTTTTATAAACTCCATCACCCAGAACATCACCTCGTCGTACCACTTGTATGCGGATGATCTGCAGATTTATAGCCAGGATACAGTTGATAACATTGATAGTGCGATTGACTGTATGAACCGAGATCTTGAAACCATTGCATCATGGGCTGCTTCGCATGGTCTTACTGTCAACCCTATTAAATCGCAGGCTATAATTATTGGCAGCAAAAGACAAATCGCTCGGATTGACATGAATCATATTCCACCAGTGTGCTTTATGGGTATTGCAATCCCTTATTGCGAAACCGTCAAGAATCTTGGAGTCTTTTCGACCGGTCCTTGTCTTGGGTACGGCAGGTAAATGAGGTTAGCAGGAAGATTTTTGTTTCCTGAAAACACTCAGACGCCTGCGCAACTTTTACCTGTCCGGACCAAAATCTCCCTGGCTCAATCCCTTCTCCTTCCTATCCTTGATTACGCTGATGTCTGTTACCTAGATCTGAACGAAGACCTTCTAAATAAGCTGGAGCGACTACAGAATGCCGCCATTCGTTTCGCTTTTGGCTTACGTAAGTATGACCATGTCACTGAGTATCGTTCCAAGCTTAAATGGCTTCCTATAAGACATCGGCGTAATTTGCATATCCTCTCCCTTCTTTTCAACGTCCTTAATAATCCTAAAACCCCCTTTTACCTTAAGGACCTATTCCGCACTCGGGCTGATAAGCATGGACGGCAACCTCGGGCGTGCACTGAGATGCTCCTTGAGTGTCCCACCCACAAGACAGATTTTGTCAGCCAATCATTTGCCGTGCATGCTGTTCGCTTGTGGAATAGTCTACCTTCCTCTATACGAGTCTCCAGGACAATTGACAGTTTTAAAAATCAAGTTCGTTCATTCTATGAACAAAAGTGTGAATTCAAGGTGTGATTTTGTCGTAATATCATCTTACTTTTTCTTTCATTTGTGTGGTATATAATGTAGTTGTGTGTATATATTTATATAGTTATATATTTTATATATAATGGTATATATTTTATTTATTTATTTACATATAAATATTAAGTATATTACAATTTGTATTTTTTTTTGTTGCACTATCCCGCATCAACTTCTTTTTTTTGCCTACTCCTTTCTACCTGGTTGCCTGGAAGATATTGCTACTTGAGCAATAAGGCCGCCAATTGTACAATTGTTTAATTTCACTTTTTATTATACTGTTTTCCTTTGTGCAATAAAGTATATTGTATTGTATTGTATTGTAATAGTGGAACATCTTGGCTCGTATCAGCTTAGACTGCACAGCTCTTCCGCAGCTCATTTATTTTTGTACATTCGAACGCAAACTCACAGTCATAACAGCTCATTGATCGAAATTGGCCAAACCTATTTGAGGAATATTTGGCAGTCTCACTGCAATCAGCAGGCCTTTGGCGAGCGCAGTGTTGCATTCGAAAGACATTTGCTGTTCTCTTGATCTACCCCTAAGCCGGCAATTACGACAACCTTGGGTAGTACTTAATGGATTAATTTCTTCTTGTTTAGTGAAGGTTGGCAGTCAACTCCGCATACTTTTATATATATTTCGCTTGGTGAAACAGTTTGACGGTTCTCGTTATTCCTGTCGATTCCCAATTATGTTACGTAGGCTACGTAACCTAGAGATGGGTAATGACCCGGGTTAAAATCCAAAAGTGGATTAAAACTCAATAATCACCCAGTTTCAACCCAATTATAACCCATTTTTGTGGGTTAAAATTTTGAATAGAGAATGAATTTAAAATAAATATTTTAAAGCTCTAGGTCGATTGAAAAATATTTGTGCCTGCTTATAATAGTCTTGTTAATGAAATCCACGGTAGTTTTATGACTCGGAACTTTAATAGATATGGATATTTGAAATGTTCAGTTAGAGAATGCAATAATTACATGATATCAGAAGTAAATATTGGGCACGATCTTTAAAAGCTTATCAATTCGGTAGGTAGGTAAAGTCGTTAAGTTAGAAATACAAAATACAAATACAAATTGATTATTCAAATCAAAATATTACAAAGTAGGCAAATATAATGGTTCCCACACTAGGCAAAGCCTGTATCGTGGGCAACCGAAACACACAGCAAAAACCCAATTTTGGCAGAAAAGCAAATCACCAAGTCATGTTAAAAGTATGTTAACTTAAAAAGAAAGATATAATCTACACTAATATAATAAAGCCTTGGTCTCGGAAGCATACGAGCCATTAACCCGGCCTTGGGGAGGACAGGGTCACCTTCCCTGTCTTCCACCTAGGTAAGTCCTGTCCGGCGCGTCCTTGTCGCGGGGGTGGGCACCCCACGCTTCAGTAGGCCGGAGTGTGTGGGTGGCGAAGTTCGGACAGGGACCCAGTTCCGCGGGGTATAACGCGGATCCCGTGCCCAGGGTTACGGGTGAAGACCCTAACGGCAGATGTGGCGGAGAAGGTGGGCTTTGGTACGGTACATTCTGGCGGATGGGGCGACGGATCCGGAGCACCGCAGGCGACATTAAGGTTTAACCTGAACAAGTCGGCAGCTCCTGCAACCAATTCGGCTCCACACGTAACGACTTGCTTGTTCCTGTGGGTCTCAGTCGATGCGGTCGAGAGGGGGTCACGGATGCTGGGCAAGTTCGTGGCTCTTAAGTGCGTCCCAGGCGATGCAGCGTCTGTGGAGAGGCCACTCCACCTACAACTGACAAGTTGTGGACACAACACGGGGAGTCGCAGTCACCGGTGATAAGTCTGCGCTAATGGGCGTCTGCGCGGGCGCCAGGGGTGACTCTCGACGGTGGGATAGCCCATCGCGGCTAATTGACTAGTTATCGCCCGCCTCAAGCCGGGCAGCCCCCGGTCAGTAAGGTACCGGTCCGCCCCTCATCTTGTGCTTCTATGGGTGTGTGAAGCAACAGTTAGGTCACACTTTCTGGAACAATGATGAGCATTATCAGCACCTGGCAAAAACAAAAACAAAAATAAATCTAAATACAAACCCATAAACAATACTAATTTGACACGATTTGCCACCTGGAACGTTAGAACCATGCTTCCCGGTAATTCTGATATGCCCGACCAAAACTCAGAGCTCCGCAAAACAGCTATCATTGACCGTGAGCTAAAACGCCTCCGTATAGATATAGCAGCACTCCAGGAAACCCGTCTGTCAGACGAGGGAAGTCTGCGCGAGGAAAACTACACTTTCTTTTGGCGAGGTAGAGATACTGGCATAAGACGCGAACACGGAGTTGGATTTGCCGTCCATAATAAATTACTACCATGCGTTGAAACACCATCTGGTGTCTCCGATCGTATAATGACACTACGAGTGCTGACTGATTCAGGACCTATTACACTCATATCAGCATATGCTCCTACATTGCAAGCTACGCCCGAGATAAAGGATAGTTTCTATGAGGACCTAAATATCTGCCTCGAAAAAGTTCGAAGATCCGACAAGATTCTGCTTCTAGGAGATTTTAATGCCAGAATCGGGAACAAGTCTGAGGACTGGCCAGATTGTATGGGCGGCCACGGAATCGGAAAAATAAATGAAAACGGACAAAGACTCCTAGAATTCTGTGCCACGCACTCACTTTGCATCACAAACACTTATTTCCGACACAAGGACATTCATAAAGTTTCTTGGAGACATCCACGCTCGGGGCACTGGCATCAGATAGACTTCGTAATAACAAAGAGACGTGACCTTCGCGACATACTTAACACGCGTTCATTACATAGTGCAGATTGCAATACTGACCATGCACTACTTCTGGCAAAAACCCGTCTGATACCAAAGAAGATACACTCTGCCAAGAATGTGAGCCGCAAGTTTTCGCTTAACACAAAAGCCATATCGGATAATAGTATATATGAACAGTTTGTAACCGCAATCAATAGAAAATTGTCCCCTGATGTACTAAAAGAGTTTCGAGATGTTGAGGATCTGTGGTCCAATATTAAAGACGTGATTTCGTTGGAGGCTCTACAGAAATTCGGGAAAGCGCGCAGAGAAGTAAAAGACTGGTTTACCGAGTACGAAACAGAACTTCAACCATATATTGACAAAAAAAGGGCAGCACATGTAGACCTTAATAACAACCCAAATGACGCTAGAATGAAAACTGCATATAAAACTGCGAAAGCAGATCTACAACGAGTAGTACGTCGCTGCTCCAATGAGTTCTGGGTAAACCTGTGCGAGACCATACAACACTGCCGTGATGTCGGTGACTTTAGAGGGGTATACCAAGGTATCAAATGCGCCATTGGACCGACCATCAGAAAGCGAGCTCCCATCAAAGATGCAAATGGTATCCCCATAAATGACAAGCTGGGGCAACTGAATAGATGGGCTGAACACTACACACAACTTTATTCTGATGAAGTTAGTATCAGCCCCGAGGCACTGGTGAGCTTGCCAGCCTTTCCCTTGGCTTCCGAACTTGACAACCCACCTTCATTAGCCGAATTTCTCTCCGCTCTTAAGACACTTAAGATGGGAAAAAGTACCGGCCGCGACAATTTGCCTGCAGAGATTGTGCGTCTTGAATGTGTTGCGCGTCCCCTGTACGCTTTACTCCAGCGCTGTTGGGAAAAAGGCAATATACCTCAGGACATGCGGGATGCAGACATAGTAACCCTTTATAAAGGCAAGGGAGACAGAGGCGACTGTAACAACTACAGGGGAATATCATTATTGAGTATTGCCGGTAAGGCTTTCGCAAAGGTTGTTCTGAAAAGGCTAGAAGTTTTGGCTCAACAGATATACCCTGAAACACAATGCGGATTTCGAGCTGGTCGTTCCACTAACGATATGATATTTACCCTACGCCAACTGCAGGAGAAATGCCGCGAGCACCAAGTACCATTATACATGGCCTTCGTTGACCTTAACAAGGCCTTTGATACTGTTAGCAGGAGAGGTCTCTACGAAGTGCTTCAAAGGATTGGATGTCCACCGACTCTGCTCTCTATAGTTAGGTCTTTCCACGATACCATGCGAGGCTCTGTCATGTTTGACGGTGAAATGTCCGCAGCTTTCGACGTAAATCGTGGAGTTAGGCAAGGCTGCGTATTAGCACCAACACTCTTTGGGATTTTCTTCTCAGCACTACTGCTTGTTGCCTTCAAGGATTGCGACGTCGGAGTACATCTGCACACCAGAAAGGATGGAAGGCTTTTCAACATCAACCTTCTAAAGTCGGCAACTAAACGTAATGACCTGATTGCCAGAGAACTTCTCTATGCGGATGATGCTGCACTGGTTGCAAATTCTGAAGAGCACCTGCAAGAACTAGTCTCTAAACTTGGAAGAGCTTGTGAGTTGTTCTCAATGAGTGTCAACGCCAGAAAGACTGTGATTATGGTTCAGGGCACTGACTATAAACCAAACATCACACTCAACGGATCGACTCTTGAAGTTGTTGACAGTTTTTGTTATCTAGGCTCCACTACAACATCAAAATTATCAAATGAAACAGAAATTAACTCCCGTATAGGCAAAGCGTCCACCACCTTTGGAAAGCTCCAAGATCGTGTCTGGAGAAACCAAAAGCTGACCATTACTACGAAGGTTCTTGTGTACCAGACTTGCGTCCTTAGCACTCTTCTGTACGCATCGGAGACATGGACCACATACTCGAAGCAAGAGCGACAGCTAAATGCTTTTCACATGCGCTGCTTACGGTCAATTTTGGGTGTGACCTGGAAAGACAGAATGACAAATGAAGCGGTTCTATCAAAGACAAACTCTGCCAGTATTACAGCTATTTTAAAGCAAGGAAGACTTCGTTGGCTGGGTCATGTTCATAGGATGGGCTCAGAGAGACTACCACGACAGGTTATGATGGGACAGATAGCACACGCTAAAAGACCTGTAGGACGTCCAATGCTCAGATTCAAGGACTCCTGCAAGCGCGATATGGAGAGTTTTGAAATTAGGACTGAGGATTGGGAGAAGCGTGCTGAAATGAGACCCGAATGGCGTCAGCACTTGAAAGCAGGAAAAGTGAAACACGACGTAGCCTGGCTAGACAACCTAAAGCAGAAAAGGCTTCGAAACGCCATGCCGCCTCCCCCAGATTCACGTTTTGTCTGTGACAGATGCGGTCGTAAATGTCGGGCTGCTATTGGACTTCATAGCCACAAGAGAAGATGTGGCAAATCAAACAATAATAATTAACTTCACGGCCGCTGCAACAATCATCTGAGAAGATGTCGTGGCCAATGATGAATATAATAAAGAGGAAAACTTTGTTTGTTTTTTTGTTTGTTTGTTTGTTTTTTGTATGTATGTAATCGATAAACTCTGAAACTACTGGACCGATTTCAAAAATTCTTTCACCATTAGAAAGCTACAACATTCCTGAGTAACATAGGCTACTTTTTACCACGGGAAAATTCCTCATTTCCACGGAAAAACGGTAAGCAGCAGGGAAAGCGGGAAATACAGCGGATATTACCCAAATAAGCCAGACCGCTTTACCGATCTTCGCGAAATTTGGCACTGATATTACTAGCATAGTGTAACGTTGCAGTTACATATTCTTACTAATTTAACTTAAACACCTAAAGTGTTCTAATTAAACCTAATTACAAACCTAATACCTTAGTAACAAAATAATTTCATAGTAGGATATTATCAAATCTGAAATCGTCACTGTTTACAAATTCCAAGTCGAGATGCGGCTATAATACTCAGGCCGTCGAGTTCTTTGTTAACCGATCGGCGTCAGTAGATGCCAGGTACCACATTCCAGCCTTTGTCTAAAACATGGCGTGATATTTTAAGCAAGCTGATTGGTCAAGACGGCCCTTAACAACCGCCGGGTCCACATTCGGAAACTATCGACATGTTTCGGCTGTCTCCGTGCCTTTGTGTCGGAGCTACGGTTGACCGCTACTGGCCATTCCGAAAATCTCGCCTCACGCACTAGGACGTGACGCGCTCCCATAAACAAATAAAACCGTTATCGTAAAAGACGCCGGTAACGTACCTCGACATCGGCACGTTATTGCCATAGTTTTATATAGTTATTACGCGCAACAGGAAACCCCAATTGGGGGATTACCTTCGGGTTTGTTACCCACGGAACTGTTACCCTACGGGTTAAGAAACATCCAGAAGAATATCTCCGCTACGCACTACACCCATGACGGTGGACTTTCCGAAGTGAAGACGCTTCCTGCAGTACCAGCTCACTATTAGTTGCGACTGCGAGACCTCTACACTGAAGTGAAGACCCAGCCGCCTGTCGACCTTCTTCGCCAGGGGAGTACCGTTCTACGCCAGCGAAAACAGACTACTTAGGCCGTACCTACCGCGACCCTTCCGGTTGTTTTATTTGATATTTGAATAAAATCTTTGTAACTGATGACGAGTACCCTCTCTTATTTTTATCCACTTAGGGTCACCCGTCACATTGGCGCCCTTTAACGTGGTATACAAGAGTCTGTTTTTGCTGTGTAGTAGTAGCTGTGTGTTAAGTGTTCTTTTGTTTTTGTGTTTGTGAAACGTTATTTTTGGTTGCCGTCAGCTAGGGTGTACACTGCATTTATTTTTTTGTTTGTTTCGTATTGTAACGTCTCAGTAAAAATTTTTGATTTTGTTTTTTTTTTTTTTTTAACGAATGTATTTTTACGTTTTTTCCCCGTGTGGTACCGGGTACGAATAGTACCACCCCTTTTCAATCCGAGGGTGCCGTAAGAACCGGCAGAGGAAACTTGTCGTCGAAGTCACCACCAAATTCTTCACGTCATATTTTTTTTTTTCCTTCTCTCTGTCTCAATTTTTTTTTGTTACGCACAGCAGCTGTATTTTAATTATACACTGTACTGTTGGTGTACACACTAGCTGAATTTTATATTTTGTCTTTCTTTTTGGTTTTGTGTTGTGTTTTTACATTTTCAGATTTTTAATTTTAAATCAACCATAACGTTATTTAGTTAGTCTTCTGTAACAGAACGGAGTAGGGACACTTGATCAACACTTACGTTAATTGAGAGGCTACACATTTTTATTTTTCTCTTTTAAACAATCTCATTTTTTCCTATAACTATGGAATACCCAGTAAAATTTTTATCGTTACAAAAGACGGAATTAGAATACGAGGTGCTCATTAGAGGCAGCGAGCCTGGTTCGACGGTTATTGAATTGCGTAAACAAATCGTGGACTTGGGTCCCAAATTTCCTTCAGAGGATATTACAGACAGTCCCTTAGAAATTGAGGAAGATTTAAAGGGTATTTCCGATGTTTTAACGAAGATAAAGTTACTTCTTGATGCTCCTTTGGAAAAAGACGTCAGTTCGTGTCCAAAATTTATTGCACCACCTATATCATCGTTTTAACAGGTTAAGTCCTGATGAGAGTACACTTTCTGCTCATAATGCTTGCTTACGGAGTATCAGTCTCTGTTCACTCGGTACAATGCAGCTGTAGAAGCACCAGTAGAGGACAAAATAATTACACCTATCGCAAACATAAACTTAGATCAACACTCGTCTATGCGACCTTTAAATATTAACGTTTCATGCGAGCGTGCTATAGCTGGCGAACTCACTAAGATTAAGTTCGACGGGAAGTCGTGTGTTCGCTCCTTTATTCAGCGAATTACGGAATTTCGCAAAGCTAGGGATATCTCATCATCGAAATTGTTGTCTTATGCAACAGAGATTTTCACGGGTGACGCTTTGCATTGGTTCCGTGGTCTTGACGGTCAGGATGACAGTTCTGATTGGGATGCCTTACTTACTCGTCTAAAAAAAGATTTCGATCAAACAGATTACGATTACCGGCTGCTCTCGGAAATACGTGCTAGAACTCAGGGTGAAAATGAGAATATTACCATATATCTCTCTATTATGTCCGGACTATTTTCGCGTTTATCTTCCGAATTGTCCAACGAGGATAAATTAGAAATCCTCCTCCATAACATTAAACCATGTTATGCTAGTACATTAGCATCGGCAACTACAATCCCAGATATTGACACCTTGAGGTCTCTTTGCCGTAATTATGAGAACATCCATGCTCGCCTTGCTAATTATAAGGAACCACCAAGACCTTCGTCAGAAACATTGGCACCGGAGTACGCTTACAATGGTCATTCATCTAATAGGTCTCATAACTCAAATCAAAATTACAAACCAAGTTCTAATGTTGGTAATAATTATGATAGAAACAGGTCTTACCCAAACTACAGAGCAAATGTAAATAAGCTAAACCCTAATAATTATGTACATGCTCTGCACACTTCAAATGCAAAACCTAAATTTTGCCCACGGTGTCGTGATAACACACACCATTTACGCCAGTGCACGGCAGATAGGAGTAAAATAATCTGTTTCGTATGTGGTGAGGTCGGTTACAAGACCCCATCGTGCCTAAATGTAATACTAGTAAACATAGCCCTCCGTCAAAAACTAGTGGGACTGCAGAATTGTAACACCGGAATAAAAAAAAATAAGTCAGACAGTGAAGATTGGTCTAAATGGTTACAAACTATAAAATTTTATTTCAATTCTTATAAAGTGTGTACAATTCTGCAGGATCAACCAACTGATGATCCCCGTCCGTATGCGACCATATACGTTAACCACATTTCTATGTTAGGTCTATTGGATACCGGTGCAGTAGTAACAATTATAGGTAACAATAGGCATATTGATCTTGAAAAGCAAGGTTTTAAACTACAACAAGGCCAAAGTCTTACTGTAACCGCTGCTGGTGGCCAACGTATGCATAGTATTGGTCATATGATTTTACCCGCCAAATTTGAAGGTACCACCCGTTTAATAGAGGCATTCGTTGTGCCTGACATAAAAATAGATCTCATCTTGGGCATTGATTTCTGGCTCAAGTTCAAACTTTTCCTAACCATCTTAAGAGCATTTCTTTTCTCAAGGACGTGACATCTATTGCAAGCATTGATTCAGCTCCTTCTTCCTGTTTACAAGCTTATGATCACTTGAGTCAGTCAGAGAAGGCTATAGCTGACAATATTATTGCGCAATTTAATGATATTTCTACAGAGAACAAGGGTTTGGGTGAAACAAAATTGGTCACTCACAGGATTGACACAGGGGACGTTCTGCCTGTTAGGCAACGTTACTACAGAATGTCTCCCGAAAAACAACGCATTCTTGTCGAACAGGTAGACGAAATGTTGAGTCTCGACGTCATTGAGCCTTGCGAAAGCGCTTGGTCTTCCCTGTATTAATCGTCAACAAGAAGAATGGACAGCCCCGTTTCTGTCTCGATAGCCGGAAGCTCAATTCGGTGACTAAACGTGACGCGTACAATTTACCCTACGTGTCCGAAATCCTTGATAATCTACGTGATGCTCGCTACTTATCCAGCATAGATTTATCTAAGGCTTTTGGCAAATACCCATAGCTCCCGAAGATCGAGAAAAGACAGCATTCTATGTTCCGAGTCGTGGTACATTTTGCTTTAAACGAACCGCGTTCGGGTTGACCAATGCCCTGCTACGCAGCAACGTCTCGTGGACCTACTTTTTAGGGAATTCGATCTTAAAGTATTTGCTTATTTAGACGACATAATTATCGTCTCAAATGATTTCAATACCCACGTCTCTCTTTTACTTCGTGTCCTGGAGAAACTGAAACAGGCAAACTTAACAATTAATAAAGAAAAGAGTCAATTCTTCAGAAGTCAACTGAAATATTTGGGTTATGTTGTTGACAGTAGTGGGCTTCGTACCGATCCAGAGAAAGTGCAAGCTATTGTTAACTATCCGACACCTACTTGTCGAAAGGACATTAAGCGTTTTCTCGGGACCGCAACTTGGTATCGACGCTTCGTCCCCAATTTCAGCACAATCTCAGGCCCACTTAACAAGCTGACTTCGAATAAAAAAGGTGGTCCAGCTTTCGTTTGGACACCAGAAGCTGACGCTGCCTTCAAGAAGCTGAAGGAATGCCTTGTCTCAGCTCCCGTTCTCTGCTGTCCTGACTATAGCAAGCCATTTGAGGTGCATACCGATGCCAGTAATTACGGTGTAGGCGCTATGCTCACCCAGGTCATAGACGGTAAGGAGCACCCAATCGCTTACATGAGCAAATCCTTATCAGCGGCAGAGAGGAACTACAGCATCACAGAACGAGAACCTTGGCCGTTGTCATCGCTTTAGAGCACTGGCGGTGTTATTTGGAGAACGGACAGCCATTCACGGTCTATACAGATCATAGCGCTTTAAAGTGGTTCCTGTCTCTAAATAATCCTACTGGGAGGCTAGCTCGCTGGGGCGTTAGATTGTCCGCGTTCAACTTTGAGCTCAAACACCGCAGAGGCGTTGATAACGTCATTCCTGATGCCTTATCGAGGGCTGTTTCTGTGAATGCCATAAGCACTTCTGACTACTTCACTAAAACCAACGACCCATGGTATAAAAATATATACAATTCCTGTTTAACAAAACCACAAAATTATTCAAATTATCTAATAAAGAACAATGCCCTGTACAGACTCACGAAGAACAAGCACGAATCGGGCTTACTTTCGGAGTTCTCTTGGAAGGAGGTTGTTCCTTGCGAGTTGCGTGAGCAGGTAATTAATGAGAACCACGCAGAGCCCACGGCGGGTCATCTTGGTATCTTTAAGACATATAATCGCCTTGCTTTGCGTTATTTCTGGCCGGGTATGCACAAAGACGTCGTAAAATTCGTCAGTACATGCTCAAAGTGTCTCTCTTATAAGGCACAAAATCATCAGACTTTAGGTGAAATGGGTCGTCCAAAACAGTGCAGTCGCCCCTTTCAGGTTATCTCCATTGACCTCATGGGCCCACTACCCGTCACTCGGAAGCAAAACAGCTACATTGTGGTTGTCACTTGTTGCTTTTCGAAGTTTTGTCTTATTACTCCCTTACGTGCTGCAACAGCAGTTTCCGTCTGCAAATTCCTGGAGGACTCGGTATTTCTAGTTCACGGAATTCCCCAAACGGTTTATTTGGACAATGGAAGCCAGTTCATAAGCAAACACACGAGTCACTCTTTGAAAGGTATAAAATCCCAAATATTTTCTTCACACCTAAATATACCCACAAATTAACACCGTTGAGCGTTATAATCGCACAATTATAACATGCGTGTCAACATATGTTGATGATGATCACAGGTCTTGGGACATTTTCCTGCCAAAAATTCAATTTGCCATGAACAATTCCGTCAGTGAGGCGACTGGTTTCACGCCTTCCTTCTTGGTTTATGGCAGAGAAATTGTAACCTGCGGTTCACATTACGTTGATAATGACCTAGGTGATGAAATACTATTTCTCCCACGGGACATCTATGCAGAAAACTTGGGTTGCCTGTCGGAACTGTTCACCAATGTTCAATCAAAACTCTGGCACGCTCACATAAAAAACGCATCTCATTACAACACTCGCAGGAAGCCGTTGGAATTTAGAGTAGGTGATCTTGTGATGAAACGTACTTACGTTTTAAGTAACAAAGACAAGTATTTTTGCAAAAAACTCGCACCCAAATTCATTAAGTGCCGAGTTATTGCAAAGAAGTCCCCTCTGGTCTATGTGCTTGAAGATATGTCAAGAAAAAACATTGGAACTTGGCATATTAAAGATCTTAAATCGGTTAGTTTGTATAAATAATTTTGATTTTCATTTCCCGTGTGGTGTCGGTTAAGAATAGCACCACCCCAACTCTTCCTGTGGGTGTCGTAAGAGGCGACTATAGGACAATTCAGAAGGGTCGGTTGGCGTTGGCACGGTATCATTAGGCAACTAACTAACTGTCCTTACTTACCTATCGCGCAGGTTATCTATCCGGAAAAACTAAACATATTCGTGCGGGTTCTAATCAGTTAATATATTAGTAACCTAACCTAATGAATGGATGCGTTAGAAACCCATATTGTGGTTCCTATTGTTTGTTTTTGTTTGTGAGAAGTATGAAAGTTAGATATGAAAGTGCTAACACGAATAAGCAACTGTATAGTACGGATTTTATTGCGGAAAGATGCAATAAAATCCTTTTGTAACGCGCGGGTAATGTAACGTTGCAGTTACATATTCTTACTAATTTAACTTAAACACCTAAAGTGTTCTAATTAAACCTAATTACAAACCTAATACCTTAGTAACAAAATAATTTCATAGTAGGATATTATCAAATCTGAAATCGTCACTGTTTACAAATTCCAAGTCGAGATGCGGCTATAATACTCAGGCCGTCGAGTTCTTTGTTAACCGATCGGCGTCAGTAGATGCCAGGTACCACATTCCAGCCTTTGTCTAAAACATGGCGTGATATTTTAAGCAAGCTGATTGGTCAAGACGGCCCTTAACAACCGCCGGGTCCACATTCGGAAACTATCGACATGTTTCGGCTGTCTCCGTGCCTTTGTGTCGGAGCTACGGTTGACCGCTACTGGCCATTCCGAAAATCTCGCCTCACGCACTAGGACGTGACGCGCTCCCATAAACAAATAAAACCGTTATCGTAAAGACGCCGGTAACGTACCTCGACATCGGCACGTTATTGCCATAGTTTTATATAGTTATTACGCGCAACAGGAAACCCCAATTGGGGGATTACCTTCGGGTTTGTTACCCACGGAACTGTTACCCTACGGGTTAAGAAACATCCAGAAGAATATCTCCGCTACGCACTACACCCATGACGGTGGACTTTCCGAAGTGAAGACGCTTCCTGCAGTACCAGCTCACTATTAGTTGCGACTGCGAGACCTCTACACTGAAGTGAAGACCCAGCCGCCTGTCGACCTTCTTCGCCAGGGGAGTACCGTTCTACGCCAGCGAAAACAGACTACTTAGGCCGTACCTACCGCGACCCTTCCGGTTGTTTTATTTGATATTTGAATAAAATCTTTGTAACTGATGACGAGTACCCTCTCTTATTTTTATCCACTTAGGGTCACCCGTCACAATAGTAAAGAAGGACATGGATTACTTTTTGTCAGCCCTCGAGGATCTGGAGTACCTGATGAGGACCACCAGCATCCCATCTAAACTATAAAAGATACGGTCATGGCTTCATAGAAAAAGTTGTTCACCATGACGGGCCGCTTCTGCTGGCACATGGTCATCGAGGATCTGGAGTACCTGATGAAGATCACCAGCATCCCATCTAAACTATAAGAGATACGGTAATGGTTTTTAAGTAAAAGTTACTCAGCATGGCAGGCTGCTTCTGCTGGCACATGATCATCGAGGATCTGGCTGCAGTACCCGATGTAGACCACCAGTACCCCATATAAACTATAAGAGATACGGTAATGGCTTCAAAGTAAAAGTTATTCAGCATGACGGGCCGCTTCTGCTGGCAAATGGTCACAAGGGTCTGGAGTACCTGATGTAGTCCACCAGCGTCCCATATTATAAACTATAAGAGATACGGAAATGGCTTCATAGACAAAGTTGTTCACCATGATGGGCCGCTTCTGCTGACACATGGTCATCGAGGATCTGGAGCACCTGATGAAGACCACCAGCATCCCATATAAACTATAAGAGATACGGTAATGGCTTCAAAGTAAAAGTTATTCAGCATGACGGGCCGCTTCTGCTGGCAAATGGTCACGAGGGTCTGGAGTACTTTATGTAGACCACCAGTATCCCATATAAACTTTAAGGGATACGGCAATGGCTTCATAGACAAAGTTGTTAACCATGACGGGCCGCTTTTGCTGACACATGATCATCGAGGATCTGGAGCACCTGATGAAGACTACCAGCATCCCAGTTGTTCACTATGACGGGCCGCTTCTTCTGGCACATGTTCATCGAGGATCTGGAGTACCTGATGAAGACCACCAGCATCCCATCTAAACTATAAGAGATACGGCCATGGCTTCAAAGTAAAAGTTATTCAGCATGACGGGCCGCTTCTGCTCGCACATTTACCTCTGCTGGATCGGAGTGATGGACTTTTTACTACGGGCAAAGATCCAATTTCTACGGGAAAACAGGTAAGTAGCAGCGGGTGAAACCGCTGGGCGGGCTGCTAGTAGAAAAATAAAAAAGAAAGCAACATTTAGGTAACTTCAAAAACAGAAACTAAGCATAATGTATGTATGAAAGTGTGTGTATGAGTGTGTGTGCGTGTGTGTGGTGTGTGTGTGTCAGTGGGTGGCTGCACAAGTTCACGCTAAATCTGCTGTTGTAGAAGATTCTCAGTCTGCTGGTAGGAAAGTGACCTTACTTAGATGATTAGTCAATATTATTTTAGCATGTCGAACGGAGCAGTGCTTGATATCACAGTTTTTACATATTTTGTTGTATACAAATGCAGACATAAACATATTCCATATGACGCTGAGCAAACCGGAAACGAACAGTAAACAGTTTCATTTTAAAGATTCTTTTCTTTAGTATGGTTGGGTATTCATCAGAGTTGAGAACTTTTCGATGCATTACCAAAACAATCTTTGAGATGTAAAGCTGACATACGCTTAAAACACTGGCTTCTTAGTAAAGGGACTCTGTTGGACACATAAAGAGTTTATTAAGCATGACCTTCAAAATTGCACGCTGTGCACGCTCTATGATCAGCATAGACGAAACCCCAGACCCTCCCCAGGCAGAGATACAGTAGCTAAGGATGGACTCAATGAGGGCTTTGTAAACTTTTTGTAATATTGCTTTGTCCGCACAATTCCGCAAAGATTTCATAATATGAATATGTTTTCTGGTCCGTATGGCAGTGGCACTAATATGAGCTTTAAATGAGAGGTTCTGGTCAATAGTTACGCCTAGATATTTAATTGCTTCTGCTCTTTCAATAGCAGGGCAGGAACATTGATAAGCATTGCAATTTGAGTGGACCTGAATTTTAGGACAATGATTCGGTTTTGAGGCCGAGGTTTTATGGAAACATATATATTTAGTTTTAGTTGCATTTAGAGACAGGAGGTTTCCATTTAACCAGGCCTTTATCATATACATTCCTCGCTCCGTACGCTCAAAAGCAGCTGACAAGGTGTTCTCACGGAATAATACTACTGTGTCGTCAGCATTACAGATAACTTTGGAAGTACCAGAGAGTACATTTTGAATATCATTGACATAAATAATGAACAGGGTAGGGCCAAGTACGCTCCCTTGTGGAACACCATAATTGATCGGCAACTCATCACTAATATTTGTGCCAACCTTTAGGCACATATTTGTAAGGTAACTTTTAAACCATTCTAAAGGGAGTCCCCTGATCCCAAGGTGTTCGAGCTTTTTAAGAAGTATAGGGACCGAAACGGTATCAAAGCCAGGTCAAGGAAAATCCCCACCACTTTAGACCCGTTATCGAGATCCCTACACACTGAGTTAACTAGCACATTTACGGCATCTTCTATGGATCTTGTAACGTTGCAGTTACATATTCTTACTAATTTAACTTAAACACCTAAAGTGTTCTAATTAAACCTAATTACAAACCTAATACCTTAGTAACAAAATAATTTCATAGTAGGATATTATCAAATCTGAAATCGTCACTGTTTACAAATTCCAAGTCGAGATGCGGCTATAATACTCAGGCCGTCGAGTTCTTTGTTAACCGATCGGCGTCAGTAGATGCCAGGTACCACATTCCAGCCTTTGTCTAAAACATGGCGTGATATTTTAAGCAAGCTGATTGGTCAAGACGGCCCTTAACAACCGCCGGGTCCACATTCGGAAACTATCGACATGTTTCGGCTGTCTCCGTGCCTTTGTGTCGGAGCTACGGTTGACCGCTACTGGCCATTCCGAAAATCTCGCCTCACGCACTAGGACGTGACGCGCTCCCATAAACAAATAAAACCGTTATCGTAAAAGACGCCGGTAACGTACCTCGACATCGGCACGTTATTGCCATAGTTTTATATAGTTATTACGCGCAACAGGAAAACCCAATTGGGTAAGTGTTGATCAAGTATATTCCATGTACTAGTTCTAGAATTCACCACTTAGTGTTCATATTAAATACCTGTGGCTTCCACCGGAAGCATTTTTGCTGTAGGCTTATGTAAGCTTTGTTATATGTTATGTTATCTCTGCTACCAAGCATCAAGCCCCCGGCGTAGGTACCTATATACTTTATGTCGTAACAAACAAGTACAGTAACGCTCAGCACAGGTTAGCTATTCAAATGTTCCTAACCGCTTCTTATTAATTAGTGAGTTATTCCGTAATTTTATTTTACCGTAACAAGTACCGTAACGCTCAGAGCACAGGCTAGCTATTCAAATGTTCCTAACCGCTACTTATTTATTAGTGAGTTATTCCGTAATTTTATATTAGTGCATTTTATATTAATGCATAGATAAGTAGAAATGCTATTTCCATTTAATGCTTGTGCATCGATAAACTGTTCATTCTAGCATTTTCCTCAAGTACCTACTAATATTTGCAAGTCACTCAAACTGCAACCTTGTAATCTCCGTTCTGATAGTGAACGCTTACACCTTCTGCTTTCTCGGCTACTTCCCTTTAAAAAGAAGACGCACTTCAAGGGTTCACTATCAGAGGAGGAAATAAAGCACAATTCTCCATCGTGAACATTTATTCACAGGGATTACCTTCGGGTTTGTTACCCACGGAACTGTTACCCTACGGGTTAAGAAACATCCAGAAGAATATCTCCGCTACGCACTACACCCATGACGGTGGACTTTCCGAAGTGAAGACGCTTCCTGCAGTACCAGCTCACTATTAGTTGCGACTGCGAGACCTCTACACTGAAGTGAAGACCCAGCCGCCTGTCGACCTTCTTCGCCAGGGAGTACCGTTCTACGCCAGCGAAAACAGACTACTTAGGCCGTACCTACCGCGACCCTTCCGGTTGTTTTATTTGATATCTGAATAAAATCTTTGTAACTGATGACGAGTACCCTCTCTTATTTTTATCCACTTAGGGTCACCCGTCACATTGGCGCCCTTTAACGTGGTATACAAGAGTCTGTTTTGCTGTGTAGTAGTAGTTGTGTGTTAAGTGTTCTTTTGTTTTTGTGTTTGTGAAACGTTATTTTTTGGTTGCCGTCAGCTAGGGTGTACACTGCATTTATTTTTTTGTTTGTTTCGTATTGTAACGTCTCAGTAAAAATTTTTGTTTTGTTTTTAACGAATGTATTTTTACGTTTTTTCCCGTGTGGTACCGGGTACGAATAGTACCACCCTTTTCAATCCGAGGGTGCCGTAAGAACCGGCAGAGGAAACTTGTCGTCGAAGTCACCACCAAATTCTTCACGTCATATTTTTTTTTATTTCTTCTCTCTGTCTCAATTTTTTTGTTACGCACAGCAGCTGTATTTTAATTATACACTGTACTGTTGGTGTACACACTAGCTGAATTTTATGTTTTGTTTTTCTTTTGGTTTTGTGTTGTGTTTTACATTTTCAGATTTTTAATTTTAAATCAACCATAACGTTATTTAGTTAGTCTTCTGTAACAGAACGGAGTAGGGACACTTGATCAACACTTACGTTAATTGAGAGGCTACACATTTTTATTTTTCTCTTTTAAACAATCTCATTTTTTCCTATAACTATGGAATACCCAGTAAAATTTTTATCGTTACAAAAGACGGAATTAGAATACGAGGTGCTCATTAGAGGCAGCGAGCCTGGTTCGACGGTTATTGAATTGCGTAAACAAATCGTGGACTTGGGTCCCAAATTTCCTTCAGAGGATATTACAGACAGTCCCTTAGAAATTGAGGAAGATTTAAAGGGTATTTCCGATGTTTTAACGAAGATAAAGTTACTTCTTGATGCTCCTTTGGAAAAAGACGTCAGTTCGTGTCCAAAATTTATTGCACCACCTATATCATCGTTTTAACAGGTTAAGTCCTGATGAGAGTACACTTTCTGCTCATAATGCTTGCTTACGGGAGTATCAGTCTCTGTTTACTCGGTACAATGCAGCTGTAGAAGCACCAGTAGAGGACAAAATAATTACACCTATCGCAAACATAAACTTAGATCAACACTCGTCTATGCGACCTTTAAATATTAACGTTTCATGCGAGCGTGCTATAGCTGGCGAACTCACTAAGATTAAGTTCGACGGGAAGTCGTGTGTTCGCTCCTTTATTCAGCGAATTACGGAATTTCGCAAAGCTAGGGATATCTCATCATCGAAATTGTTGTCTTATGCAACAGAGATTTTCACGGGTGACGCTTTGCATTGGTTCCGTGGTCTTGACGGTCAGGATGACAGTTCTGATTGGGATGCCTTACTTACTCGTCTAAAAAAAGATTTCGATCAAACAGATTACGATTACCGGCTGCTCTCGGAAATACGTGCTAGAACTCAGGGTGAAAATGAGAATATTACCATATATCTCTCTATTATGTCCGGACTATTTTCGCGTTTATCTTCCGAATTGTCCAACGAGGATAAATTAGAAATCCTCCTCCATAACATTAAACCATGTTATGCTAGTACATTAGCATCGGCAACTACAATCCCAGATATTGACACCTTGAGGTCTCTTTGCCGTAATTATGAGAACATCCATGCTCGCCTTGCTAATTATAAGGAACCACCAAGACCTTCGTCAGAAACATTGGCACCAGTACGCTTACAATGGTCATTCATCTAATAGGTCTCATAACTCAAATCAAAATTACAAACCAAGTTCTAATGTTGGTAATAATTATGATAGAAACAGGTCTTACCCAAACTACAGAGCAAATGTAAATAAGCTAAACCCTAATAATTATGTACATGCTCTGCACACTTCAAATGCAAAACCTAAATTTTGCCCACGGTGTCGTGATAACACACACCATTTACGCCAGTGCACGGCAGATAGGAGTAAAATAATCTGTTTCGTATGTGGTGAGGTCGGTTACAAGACCCCATCGTGCCCTAAATGTAATACTAGTAAACATAGCCCTCCGTCAAAAAACTAGTGGGACTGCAGAATTGTAACACCGGAATAAAAAAAAATAAGTCAGACAGTGAAGATTGGTCTAAATGGTTACAAACTATAAAATTTTATTTCAATTCTTATAAAGTGTGTACAATTCTGCAGGATCAACCAACTGATGATCCCCGTCCGTATGCGACCATATACGTTAACCACATTTCTATGTTAGGTCTATTGGATACCGGTGCAGTAGTAACAATTATAGGTAACAATAGGCATATTGATCTTGAAAAGCAAGGTTTTAAACTACAACAAGGCCAAAGTCTTACTGTAACCGCTGCTGGTGGCCAACGTATGCATAGTATTGGTCATATGATTTTACCCGCCAAATTTGAAGGTACCACCCGTTTAATAGAGGCATTCGTTGTGCCTGACATAAAAATAGATCTCATCTTGGGCATTGATTTCTGGCTCAAGTTCAAACTTTTCCTAACCATCTTAAGAGCATTTCTTTTCTCAAGGACGTGACATCTATTGCAAGCATTGATTCAGCTCCTTCTTCCTGTTTACAAGCTTATGATCACTTGAGTCAGTCAGAGAAGGCTATAGCTGACAATATTATTGCGCAATTTAATGATATTTCTACAGAGAACAAGGGTTTGGGTGAAACAAAATTGGTCACTCACAGGATTGACACAGGGGACGTTCTGCCTGTTAGGCAACGTTACTACAGAATGTCTCCCGAAAAACAACGCATTCTTGTCGAACAGGTAGACGAAATGTTGAGTCTCGACGTCATTGAGCCTTGCGAAAGCGCTTGGTCTTCCCCTGTATTAATCGTCAACAAGAAGAATGGACAGCCCCGTTTCTGTCTCGATAGCCGGAAGCTCAATTCGGTGACTAAACGTGACGCGTACAATTTACCCTACGTGTCCGAAATCCTTGATAATCTACGTGATGCTCGCTACTTATCCAGCATAGATTTATCTAAGGCTTTTTGGCAAATACCCATAGCTCCCGAAGATCGAGAAAAGACAGCATTCTATGTTCCGAGTCGTGGTACATTTTGCTTTAAACGAACCGCGTTCGGGTTGACCAATGCCCCTGCTACGCAGCAACGTCTCGTGGACCTACTTTTTAGGGAATTCGATCTTAAAGTATTTGCTTATTTAGACGACATAATTATCGTCTCAAATGATTTCAATACCCACGTCTCTCTTTTACTTCGTGTCCTGGAGAAACTGAAACAGGCAAACTTAACAATTAATAAAGAAAAGAGTCAATTCTTCAGAAGTCAACTGAAATATTTGGGTTATGTTGTTGACAGTAGTGGGCTTCGTACCGATCCAGAGAAAGTGCAAGCTATTGTTAACTATCCGACACCTACTTGTCGAAAGGACATTAAGCGTTTTCTCGGGACCGCAACTTGGTATCGACGCTTCGTCCCCAATTTCAGCACAATCTCAGGCCCACTTAACAAGCTGACTTCGAATAAAAAAGGTGGTCCAGCTTTCGTTTGGACACCAGAAGCTGACGCTGCCTTCAAGAAGCTGAAGGAATGCCTTGTCTCAGCTCCCGTTCTCTGCTGTCCTGACTATAGCAAGCCATTTGAGGTGCATACCGATGCCAGTAATTACGGTGTAGGCGCTATGCTCACCCAGGTCATAGACGGTAAGGAGCACCCAATCGCTTACATGAGCAAATCCTTATCAGCGGCAGAGAGGAACTACAGCATCACAGAACGAGAAACCTTGGCCGTTGTCATCGCTTTAGAGCACTGGCGGTGTTATTTGGAGAACGGACAGCCATTCACGGTCTATACAGATCATAGCGCTTTAAAGTGGTTCCTGTCTCTAAATAATCCTACTGGGAGGCTAGCTCGCTGGGGCGTTAGATTGTCCGCGTTCAACTTTGAGCTCAAACACCGCAGAGGCGTTGATAACGTCATTCCTGATGCCTTATCGAGGGCTGTTTCTGTGAATGCCATAAGCACTTCTGACTACTTCACTAAAACCAACGACCCATGGTATAAAAATATATACAATTCCTGTTTAACAAAACCACAAAATTATTCAAATTATCTAATAAAGAACAATGCCCTGTACAGACTCACGAAGAACAAGCATGAATCGGGCTTACTTTCGGAGTTCTCTTGGAAGGAGGTTGTTCCTTGCGAGTTGCGTGAGCAGGTAATTAATGAGAACCACGCAGAGCCCACGGCGGGTCATCTTGGTATCTTTAAGACATATAATCGCCTTGCTTTGCGTTATTTCTGGCCGGGTATGCACAAAGACGTCGTAAAATTCGTCAGTACATGCTCAAAGTGTCTCTCTTATAAGGCACAAAATCATCAGACTTTAGGTGAAATGGGTCGTCCAAAACAGTGCAGTCGCCCCTTTCAGGTTATCTCCATTGACCTCATGGGCCCACTACCCGTCACTCGGAAGCAAAACAGCTACATTTTGGTTGTCACTTGTTGCTTTTCGAAGTTTTGTCTTATTACTCCCTTACGTGCTGCAACAGCAATTTCCGTCTGCAAATTCCTGGAGGACTCGGTATTTCTAGTTCACGGAATTCCCCAAACGGTTTATTTGGACAATGGAAGCCAGTTCATAAGCAAACACACGGAGTCACTCTTTGAAAGGTATAAAATCCCAAATATTTTCTTCACACCTAAATATACCCCACAAATTAACACCGTTGAGCGTTATAATCGCACAATTATAACATGCGTGTCAACATATGTTGATGATGATCACAGGTCTTGGGACATTTTCCTGCCAAAAATTCAATTTGCCATGAACAATTCCGTCAGTGAGGCGACTGGTTTCACGCCTTCCTTCTTGGTTTATGGCAGAGAAATTGTAACCTGCGGTTCACATTACGTTGATAATGACCTAGGTGATGAAATACTATTTCTCCCACGGGACATCTATGCAGAAAACTTGGGTTGCCTGTCGGAACTGTTCACCAATGTTCAATCAAAACTCTGGCACGCTCACATAAAAAACGCATCTCATTACAACACTCGCAGGAAGCCGTTGGAATTTAGAGTAGGTGATCTTGTGATGAAACGTACTTACGTTTTAAGTAACAAAGACAAGTATTTTTGCAAAAAACTCGCACCCAAATTCATTAAGTGCCGAGTTATTGCAAAGAAGTCCCCTCTGGTCTATGTGCTTGAAGATATGTCAAGAAAAACATTGGAACTTGGCATATTAAAGATCTTAAATCGGTTAGTTTGTATAAATAATTTTGATTTTCATTTCCCGTGTGGTGTCGGTTAAGAATAGCACCACCCCAACTCTTCCTGTGGGTGTCGTAAGAGGCGACTATAGGACAATTCAGAAGGGTCGGTTGGCGTTGGCACGGTATCATTAGGCAACTAACTAACTGTCCTTACTTACCTATCGCGCAGGTTATCTATCCGGAAGTACTAAACATATTCGTGCGGGTTCTAATCAGTTAATATATTAGTAACCTAACCTAATGAATGGATGCGTTAGAAACCCATATTGTGGTTCCTATTGTTTGTTTTTGTTTGTGAGAAGTATGAAAGTTAGATATGAAAGTGCTAACACGAATAAGCAACTGTATAGTACGGATTTTATTGCGGAAAGATGCAATAAAATCCTTTTGTGGCGCGGGTAATGTAACGTTGCAGTTACATATTCTTACTAATTTAACTTAAACACCTAAAGTGTTCTAATTAAACCTAATTACAAACCTAATACCTTAGTAACAAAATAATTTCATAGTAGGATATTATCAAATCTGAAATCGTCACTGTTTACAAATTCCAAGTCGAGATGCGGCTATAATACTCAGGCCGTCGAGTTCTTTGTTAACCGATCGGCGTCAGTAGATGCCAGGTACCACATTCCAGCCTTTGTCTAAAACATGGCGTGATATTTTAAGCAAGCTGATTGGTCAAGACGGCCCTTAACAACCGCCGGGTCCACATTCGGAAACTATCGACATGTTTCGGCTGTCTCCGTGCCTTTGTGTCGGAGCTACGGTTGACCGCTACTGGCCATTCCGAAAATCTCGCCTCACGCACTAGGACGTGACGCGCTCCCATAAACAAATAAAACCGTTATCGTAAAAGACGCCGGTAACGTACCTCGACATCGGCACGTTATTGCCATAGTTTTATATAGTTATTACGCGCAACAGGAAAACCCAATTGGGTAAGTGTTGATCAAGTATATTCCATGTACTAGTTCTAGAATTCACCACTTAGTGTTCATATTAAATACCTGTGGCTTCCACCGGAAGCATTTTTGCTGTAGGCTTATGTAAGCTTTGTTATATGTTATGTTATCTCTGCTACCAAGCATCAAGCCCCCGGCGTAGGTACCTATATACTTTATGTCGTAACAAACAAGTACAGTAACGCTCAGCACAGGTTAGCTATTCAAATGTTCCTAACCGCTTCTTATTAATTAGTGAGTTATTCCGTAATTTTATTTTACCGTAACAAGTACCGTAACGCTCAGAGCACAGGCTAGCTATTCAAATGTTCCTAACCGCTACTTATTTATTAGTGAGTTATTCCGTAATTTTATATTAGTGCATTTTATATTAATGCATAGATAAGTAGAAATGCTATTTCCATTTAATGCTTGTGCATCGATAAACTGTTCATTCTAGCATTTTCCTCAAGTACCTACTAATATTTGCAAGTCACTCAAACTGCAACCTTGTAATCTCCGTTCTGATAGTGAACGCTTACACCTTCTGCTTTCTCGGCTACTTCCCTTTATTAAGAAGACGCACTTCATGGGTTCACTATCAGCGGAGGAATTTTAGCACCATTCTACAGCGTGAACATTTATTCACAGGGGATTACCTTCGGGTTTGTTACCCACGGAACTGTTACCCTACGGGTTAAGAAACATCCAGAAGAATATCTCCGCTACGCACTACACCCATGACGGTGGACTTTCCGAAGTGAAGACGCTTCCTGCAGTACCAGCTCACTATTAGTTGCGACTGCGAGACCTCTACACTGAAGTGAAGACCCAGCCGCCTGTCGACCTTCTTCGCCAGGGAGTACCGTTCTACGCCAGCGAAAACAGACTACTTAGGCCGTACCTACCGCGACCCTTCCGGTTGTTTTATTTGATATCTGAATAAAATCTTTGTAACTGATGACGAGTACCCTCTCTTATTTTTATCCACTTAGGGTCACCCGTCACATTGGCGCCCTTTAACGTGGTATACAAGAGTCTGTTTTGCTGTGTAGTAGTAGTTGTGTGTTAAGTGTTCTTTTGTTTTTGTGTTTGTGAAACGTTATTTTTGGTTGCCGTCAGCTAGGTGTACACTGCATTTATTTTTTTGTTTGTTTCGTATTGTAACGTCTCAGTAAAAATTTTTGTTTTGTTTTTAACGAATGTATTTTTACGTTTTTCCCGTGTGGTACCGGGTACGAATAGTACCACCCTTTTCAATCCGAGGGTGCCGTAAGAACCGGCAGAGGAAACTTGTCGTCGAAGTCACCACCAAATTCTTCACGTCATATTTTTTTATTTCTTCTCTCTGTCTCAATTTTTTTGTTACGCACAGCAGCTGTATTTTAATTATACACTGTACTGTTGGTGTACACACTAGCTGAATTTTATGTTTTGTTTTTCTTTTTGGTTTTGTGTTGTGTTTTACATTTTCAGATTTTTAATTTTAAATCAACCATAACGTTATTTAGTTAGTCTTCTGTAACAGAACGGAGTAGGGACACTTGATCAACACTTACGTTAATTGAGAGGCTACACATTTTTATTTTTCTCTTTTAAACAATCTCATTTTTTCCTATAACTATGGAATACCCAGTAAAATTTTTATCGTTACAAAAGACGGAATTAGAATACGAGGTGCTCATTAGAGGCAGCGAGCCTGGTTCGACGGTTATTGAATTGCGTAAACAAATCGTGGACTTGGGTCCCAAATTTCCTTCAGAGGATATTACAGACAGTCCCTTAGAAATTGAGGAAGATTTAAAGGGTATTTCCGATGTTTTAACGAAGATAAAGTTACTTCTTGATGCTCCTTTGGAAAAAGACGTCAGTTCGTGTCCAAAATTTATTGCACCACCTATATCATCGTTTTAACAGGTTAAGTCCTGATGAGAGTACACTTTCTGCTCATAATGCTTGCTTACGGGAGTATCAGTCTCTGTTTACTCGGTACAATGCAGCTGTAGAAGCACCAGTAGAGGACAAAATAATTACACCTATCGCAAACATAAACTTAGATCAACACTCGTCTATGCGACCTTTAAATATTAACGTTTCATGCGAGCGTGCTATAGCTGGCGAACTCACTAAGATTAAGTTCGACGGGAAGTCGTGTGTTCGCTCCTTTATTCAGCGAATTACGGAATTTCGCAAAGCTAGGGATATCTCATCATCGAAATTGTTGTCTTATGCAACAGAGATTTTCACGGGTGACGCTTTGCATTGGTTCCGTGGTCTTGACGGTCAGGATGACAGTTCTGATTGGGATGCCTTACTTACTCGTCTAAAAAAAGATTTCGATCAAACAGATTACGATTACCGGCTGCTCTCGGAAATACGTGCTAGAACTCAGGGTGAAAATGAGAATATTACCATATATCTCTCTATTATGTCCGGACTATTTTCGCGTTTATCTTCCGAATTGTCCAACGAGGATAAATTAGAAATCCTCCTCCATAACATTAAACCATGTTATGCTAGTACATTAGCATCGGCAACTACAATCCCAGATATTGACACCTTGAGGTCTCTTTGCCGTAATTATGAGAACATCCATGCTCGCCTTGCTAATTATAAGGAACCACCAAGACCTTCGTCAGAAACATTGGCACCGGAGTACGCTTACAATGGTCATTCATCTAATAGGTCTCATAACTCAAATCAAAATTACAAACCAAGTTCTAATGTTGGTAATAATTATGATAGAAACAGGTCTTACCCAAACTACAGAGCAAATGTAAATAAGCTAAACCCTAATAATTATGTACATGCTCTGCACACTTCAAATGCAAAACCTAAATTTTGCCCACGGTGTCGTGATAACACACACCATTTACGCCAGTGCACGGCAGATAGGAGTAAAATAATCTGTTTCGTATGTGGTGAGGTCGGTTACAAGACCCCATCGTGCCCTAAATGTAATACTAGTAAACATAGCCCTCCGTCAAAAAACTAGTGGGACTGCAGAATTGTAACACCGGAATAAAAAAAAATAAGTCAGACAGTGAAGATTGGTCTAAATGGTTACAAACTATAAAATTTTATTTCAATTCTTATAAAGTGTGTACAATTCTGCAGGATCAACCAACTGATGATCCCCGTCCGTATGCGACCATATACGTTAACCACATTTCTATGTTAGGTCTATTGGATACCGGTGCAGTAGTAACAATTATAGGTAACAATAGGCATATTGATCTTGAAAAGCAAGGTTTTAAACTACAACAAGGCCAAAGTCTTACTGTAACCGCTGCTGGTGGCCAACGTATGCATAGTATTGGTCATATGATTTTACCCGCCAAATTTGAAGGTACCACCCGTTTAATAGAGGCATTCGTTGTGCCTGACATAAAAATAGATCTCATCTTGGGCATTGATTTCTGGCTCAAGTTCAAACTTTCCTAACCATCTTAAGAGCATTTCTTTTCTCAAGGACGTGACATCTATTGCAAGCATTGATTCAGCTCCTTCTTCCTGTTTACAAGCTTATGATCACTTGAGTCAGTCAGAGAAGGCTATAGCTGACAATATTATTGCGCAATTTAATGATATTTCTACAGAGAACAAGGGTTTGGGTGAAACAAAATTGGTCACTCACAGGATTGACACAGGGGACGTTCTGCCTGTTAGGCAACGTTACTACAGAATGTCTCCCGAAAAACAACGCATTCTTGTCGAACAGGTAGACGAAATGTTGAGTCTCGACGTCATTGAGCCTTGCGAAAGCGCTTGGTCTTCCCTGTATTAATCGTCAACAAGAAGAATGGACAGCCCCGTTTCTGTCTCGATAGCCGGAAGCTCAATTCGGTGACTAAACGTGACGCGTACAATTTACCCTACGTGTCCGAAATCCTTGATAATCTACGTGATGCTCGCTACTTATCCAGCATAGATTTATCTAAGGCTTTTGGCAAATACCCATAGCTCCGAAGATCGAGAAAAGACAGCATTCTATGTTCCGAGTCGTGGTACATTTTGCTTTAAACGAACCGCGTTCGGGTTGACCAATGCCCTGCTACGCAGCAACGTCTCGTGGACCTACTTTTAGGAATTCGATCTTAAAGTATTTGCTTATTTAGACGACATAATTATCGTCTCAAATGATTTCAATACCCACGTCTCTCTTTTACTTCGTGTCCTGGAGAAACTGAAACAGGCAAACTTAACAATTAATAAAGAAAAGAGTCAATTCTTCAGAAGTCAACTGAAATATTTGGGTTATGTTGTTGACAGTAGTGGGCTTCGTACCGATCCAGAGAAAGTGCAAGCTATTGTTAACTATCCGACACCTACTTGTCGAAAGGACATTAAGCGTTTTCTCGGGACCGCAACTTGGTATCGACGCTTCGTCCCCAATTTCAGCACAATCTCAGGCCCACTTAACAAGCTGACTTCGAATAAAAAAGGTGGTCCAGCTTTCGTTTGGACACCAGAAGCTGACGCTGCCTTCAAGAAGCTGAAGGAATGCCTTGTCTCAGCTCCCGTTCTCTGCTGTCCTGACTATAGCAAGCCATTTGAGGTGCATACCGATGCCAGTAATTACGGTGTAGGCGCTATGCTCACCCAGGTCATAGACGGTAAGGAGCACCCAATCGCTTACATGAGCAAATCCTTATCAGCGGCAGAGAGGAACTACAGCATCACAGAACGAGAAACCTTGGCCGTTGTCATCGCTTTAGAGCACTGGCGGTGTTATTTGGAGAACGGACAGCCATTCACGGTCTATACAGATCATAGCGCTTTAAAGTGGTTCCTGTCTCTAAATAATCCTACTGGGAGGCTAGCTCGCTGGGGCGTTAGATTGTCCGCGTTCAACTTTGAGCTCAAACACCGCAGAGGCGTTGATAACGTCATTCCTGATGCCTTATCGAGGGCTGTTTCTGTGAATGCCATAAGCACTTCTGACTACTTCACTAAAACCAACGACCCATGGTATAAAAATATATACAATTCCTGTTTAACAAAACCACAAAATTATTCAAATTATCTAATAAAGAACAATGCCCTGTACAGACTCACGAAGAACAAGCATGAATCGGGCTTACTTTCGGAGTTCTCTTGGAAGGAGGTTGTTCCTTGCGAGTTGCGTGAGCAGGTAATTAATGAGAACCACGCAGAGCCCACGGCGGGTCATCTTGGTATCTTTAAGACATATAATCGCCTTGCTTTGCGTTATTTCTGGCCGGGTATGCACAAAGACGTCGTAAAATTCGTCAGTACATGCTCAAAGTGTCTCTCTTATAAGGCACAAAATCATCAGACTTTAGGTGAAATGGGTCGTCCAAAACAGTGCAGTCGCCCCTTTCAGGTTATCTCCATTGACCTCATGGGCCCACTACCCGTCACTCGGAAGCAAAACAGCTACATTTTGGTTGTCACTTGTTGCTTTTCGAAGTTTTGTCTTATTACTCCCTTACGTGCTGCAACAGCAATTTCCGTCTGCAAATTCCTGGAGGACTCGGTATTTCTAGTTCACGGAATTCCCAAACGGTTTATTTGGACAATGGAAGCCAGTTCATAAGCAAACACACGGAGTCACTCTTTGAAAGGTATAAAATCCCAAATATTTTCTTCACACCTAAATATACCCCACAAATTAACACCGTTGAGCGTTATAATCGCACAATTATAACATGCGTGTCAACATATGTTGATGATGATCACAGGTCTTGGGACATTTTCCTGCCAAAATTCACTTTGCCATGAACAATTCCGTCAGTGAGGCGACTGGTTTCACGCCTTCCTTCTTGGTTTATGGCAGAGAAATTGTAACCTGCGGTTCACATTACGTTGATAATGACCTAGGTGATGAAATACTATTTCTCCCACGGGACATCTATGCAGAAAACTTGGGTTGCCTGTCGGAACTGTTCACCAATGTTCAATCAAAACTCTGGCACGCTCACATAAAAAACGCATCTCATTACAACACTCGCAGGAAGCCGTTGGAATTTAGAGTAGGTGATCTTGTGATGAAACGTACTTACGTTTTAAGTAACAAAGACAAGTATTTTTGCAAAAAACTCGCACCCAAATTCATTAAGTGCCGAGTTATTGCAAAGAAGTCCCCTCTGGTCTATGTGCTTGAAGATATGTCAAGAAAAAACATTGGAACTTGGCATATTAAAGATCTTAAATCGGTTAGTTTGTATAAATAATTTTGATTTTCATTTCCCGTGTGGTGTCGGTTAAGAATAGCACCACCCCAACTCTTCCTGTGGGTGTCGTAAGAGGCGACTATAGGACAATTCAGAAGGGTCGGTTGGCGTTGGCACGGTATCATTAGGCAACTAACTAACTGTCCTTACTTACCTATCGCGCAGGTTATCTATCCGGAAGTACTAAACATATTCGTGCGGGTTCTAATCAGTTAATATATTAGTAACCTAACCTAATGAATGGATGCGTTAGAAACCCATATTGTGGTTCCTATTGTTTGTTTTTGTTTGTGAGAAGTATGAAAGTTAGATATGAAAGTGCTAACACGAATAAGCAACTGTATAGTACGGATTTTATTGCTTTATCGTCCGTCACAATCTTCCTTTTCTGAAACCATATTGGTCGCACGATAATAGGCTGTTAGACTCCAGGAAACTCACTAAACGCTTGTTTACAATTTTCTCCAGGATTTTTGAGAATATTCCAAGCAAAGATATGGGCCTATACTTTTATGGCTTCTTTTTATCTCCCCCTTTATGGATAGGAGTAATGAGTGCCAGTTTCCAGATATCTGGGAAGACACCAGTAGAAATACTCAGGTTTATGATATGCGTGCGTAAGTGGAGAAACAATAATGTTTTTTATGTGCTTGACAACTGATACACTAACGCCATCAATACCAGCAGAGCAGATAACCTTCAGCTGATCACTGTAAGAACTGACTTCGTGAATATCTGTTGGATTCATGAAGAACGACTTTGAAAATGGGTCCCCCAGTTTAAGATTATTTGTTAGACTTTCATGAGATTCGTTCATTTCAGCCAGCAGATTTCTTGCAAGTTTACCATCTAGATTGATGACCTGAATCATTTTTTTTCCTTTGGATCTCATTAAGCGGAAAATCGGGACGTGAATTTGAGGGTATTACACATCATACATATTAGGTATATTTCACAAATAATGATTCAACCTTATCGTATCTAGAGGAGCCTAAACATGGTGTGTTTTGAAAATTATCTTATTTATTTTACAACAAATTACTAATATACAATAATGTGATATAAGTATCTTTAGAATTGGCATCCTATTACTTGATAACGCACACGACATATTTCAGAACAAAAATAAATTTTCTGGTTCAAAAAAGATGACGTCATCATATCTTGGCTCTCCCACTTAAGATAATCACAGACTTTCTTGAGTATCGTATTAGAAGGTGTCCAAACAGATTCCAATAGGTCCCGTAAAGTTATTTCAAAAGTCGAAGTCATTTTGCTAGTTTTCTTAGAATATAAGTGATTTTAATCTAACACGTTGGTTTTTAAGCTGAATGAGTGGTTTTGGTTTTCATTTCACAAGCTAGCACGAATATTTTTCACTAGACCTAGGGTTTTAATTTACTTATTTTTTATTTTTATCACTATTGAACATTTTCACCCACTAAAATGGGTTATAATGGGTTAAAACTAGGTGATTTGGGTTTTAACCCGGTTTTAACCCAAATGGGTGGAATAGGTTTTAACCCATTACCCATACGTAGCCATGATTTCTTTCTACGACCCCTTGTTCTTTTCCCAGCAACTTTTTCCATCATAACAAGTTTTATAGATTATGTCTGGTATTCCTCAGCACGTGTCTCAAATAAGCTACAACTTAAGGTACTAGGATTGATATCTACAACCCCCAAATCAGCCTTCTTAGAGCAAAGCAGAACTGTCCTCGCGGGCTAGCTGCGCGCACGCCGACAGTTTAATTGATGCGATTGAGATATTTCGTACGTTTCTCTATTGGCTACTGGAATTTCTGAGCTACTGTTTTTACCGTGCTGTGTGGTGCCGACTTAGAATAGCATCATCCCATATCTTTTCCGGGGTGTCGTAAGAAGCTACTACAGATTTGAGTGTTACTATATTGCAATTTTAAGCTGGCAACCTGTCAATTTTTAAACGTGGTTTTCCAGGCCGTTTTATAACCGTTTGCGCTTTGCCTGCCCTATGCAAGGGATATAGGCGCGATATATGTATGTATGTACTGTTTCTACACTATACAATGACAAACAAATATCAAGGTTTTTAGGTGGGTTCATTAAAATTCCTTAATCCTCACATTACGAAAGTGGCGTACCGGATCTTCCCAAAACCAAATAAATTTTAAATCTTATGTTGCGAAACAATTACACATTTCTTCGGTAAATTTACCGAAAAAGCCGCGAACGGACGGAAAAATTAAAAATAATAACGCGTGACATCCCACTGGGCCAAATATGCAAATGCACTGGACACAATTCCGCAATCGAAAATTACGTGTAGAATATTTATGGCTCAATTTTGCGCAGGGACAATGCGGCGAATTTCGGTGGCGATGCGCGCTCAGGTATTTGAAGTATGGTTGCAGAGTAGTTCGAGGGATCGTAGGGATGGGATTAATTCTTTATGACTTTTCTCAAGATGTAAAAATAAGTACTGCAACCGATTTTTTATACAAAAGAAACTGACATTACATTAGGATCGGTGAGATTGGCGCAAAGTTAGAACAGCGCCATTTAAGACTACAGTGGGGGCTGGTAGAGAAGAAGCCAAATTATTTATTGTGAGCTGTGTACTTACTGTAGATTACAGTCGACAGCCGATGTGGCGCAGTGGTCAGTATGCCTGCCTGCCACGCAAAGGTTCCGGGTTCAATTCCCGGTGGGGTCACTCACAAAGTTCATATTTATCACTTTGTGAATTTGTTCCCAGTCTGGTTAGGACATTGCAGGCTGAACCACCTGATTGTCCGCAAGTAAGATGGTTCCGTGTTTTGGATGGGAACGTTAAGCCGTCGGTCCCGGTTGCTGTCTATTATGGCGGTCGTTACTCAACCATGTCAGAGGCCTGCTACTTGCAGTAGGCGGTTGAAAAACTCTGACACTAGGGTTCATCGGGTCGTTGAACGACTCGGTGTCCCACACGAAAAGAAAACTGTAGATTTTGCATTCTGTTCGTAAATCTATCTGACGCAAGTGCGCTGAGTAGTAAGCAAAAGGCTCCTAGCTCATACTTCTCAAGTGGCCTGTTATGTCTTTTGAATATGAAAAAAACAGCACCTCCACTAAGAATTTGGGAAATGTAAATTCTTTCTATATTGGTTGTTTGGTTGCAAAAATCCAGTGAGAAGCGTAAGAAGTGTTAGTATTTTCAATATATTTTTTTTGATCGGCAAAGATTCATCTTTCCTGCATCAATATCGTATTCACTGAATGTGAACTGAATATTAAAGATGATCATACGGGGTGTAAGAATAGACATTGTCTTCACTTTATAGCGACTCTCCATAATCCAGATTATGAAACTAAAAAACTTCCCATAAGAAAATATTTTAGGAAACTCAATTATTTTGACCTCCCATACAAAAGCACGATCAGCTGACTGTATTTACTAAGGTAAGTCAAATTTAGTTTTACGTCCCTTGAAATTTTCCTTGTAGGAAGTTTTTCTGTTCAATATTCTGAAAATATCAGCATTCGGAAAGCTATCCCTTACACCCCGTTATTTCCAATATTGTCTACAATTATGGTCTGCTACACATCCCTATCGGCATACACTGTTTCAATTCGTGAGACTACACTGCCAAGTTTAATTACACAGTCAACTTTTTTGCTCTCGGCCGGTGTATGTGTACCAGCTTCATTCGAATGCATTTGTTATTTACGAGCACCGCTTTTTGGGTTGTCACCATGTAAGGGAACCGTGAAAGCCCTGGCTGTAGGACCAACGGTTTCTGTAAGGGAGTTCAAATTCCAGATCAAATAGGTAGGTACCTACTTTTTTTTAATGTAATCAAGATTCAGAATAGCTTGCATCTTTGATCAAAATTTGACAAACAGAATGTAAAAAAACCAACTGTAAATATTTTGAGGGTTGAACCAGCCCATGAAACTAAACAATTTTCCCCAAAGAAATCTTGTAGGTCGAGATATAAAAGAATATTGGATCTCCCATACAAAATGTAGAAGGTACCAGCCGACCGAGTTAATTTGTATGGGAGAAACAAATGTTTTTGTTGCATATTTCGACCTACGTTCCTTGGGGAAAGTTGTTTAGTTTCATGGGCTGGTTCAACCCTCAAAATATTTACAGTTGGTTTTTTTACATTCTGTTTGTCAAATTTTGATCAAATTCACCCCTTAAAATATGCAATATTTTTTTACACTTTATTTTTGCAAATGTTTGTGACAAATATATATATGTAAACTCGTAAGTTTTTCACACTCTATGGTATTATGAAAATAAATGGTTTTCTTCAGACCGTTATCGACGTTTCTGTTCCATCACCGATAAGATCTCAAAACGTATTTTGCACTTTACTTTATGAGGTTGGAAAGTAACAGCATGTTTTATGGTTATGATGAGTGTACTTGGAAAATGAAAATTTTCGACGTTCACACGACACGAACATATTTCAGGAAAAGTTGTAAACTTTTAATCATAAAAGTGAGAAAGTAAGAGTCAATGTCTGTCATTTAAAGGTGGTTTGAATGATAGGTTTGGATTAAGGGTGTCCGTATTTCAGGTACTAAATAGAAATTAATAAAATATATATATGAAACAAGAAAATGTGTCGCAACCGTTAAATAACCCAAAAGCATTTTAAAACCCCAACACGTCCCGCAAAAACTTTCAAAAACGGTTTTAAAACAAAAACCGATGGACGACATTCTTCCTTACAACTCTCTCTATACATACAAGCGGGTATGTAATCGTCGCATCGCCAATCGAATGGTTCGGTCCGTTTAATCGAGTAAAGTCAGCTCGCATCGAATGATTTATAGGTATGACACGTGTTTTTTGCCCTCTCGCGCGCTCACGGAAACAATTTCGAATCATTTATGCCGGCCGCCCGATCGGCACCCAAATATGGCGTCGAGATGACCCGCCGTCCTGCCGGTTTTCGACTGTTTCACCTTAATTTTTGGAAAAAATGGACGGCCAATTCTTTTTCTTTATGCTTTTTTCTTAACTGAAGATGAGAAATTGATATTGACAGCGCTTTTTATGACAACACGGCCACTTTCTTTCAACGTTTTTTTGCGTAAATTAGGGCCTGATAAATTTTTAACTGAAAGTTTGAGGCCGCGGCGCGATGGATCGTGATTTTTAATTTCTAATTGAATGTCATCCATGTATAGTTACGAGTGATTTATTAATTTCTCCTAAAAATCGGTAGTTTAATAGTATCCTACCACGAGACACGACATTCGCTCTCACGGGCATGTTTAAATGAAATTACCAAAAGAAAAAGACAAATTGCGAAAGAAAATTCCAAAAAGGTCCGAACAGACAGCTTCTTACGAAACGCTATTAATTTTCATGAACGCGACGGGCGTGCTCCAATTTTTTTGTGTCCAGTGAAATGTACGCGTCGGAACACTGTGCGTGGTTCGATCCTCGTAAAGTTTTATAGCGCCTGTCAGCAAGGCAAGACCGGCAAAACGCTCGCTCAAAAAGCAAGTATTGGCGGGCGCTCAATACAGAGAGACAGGTACAAGGAAACGTCACTATACTCACACATACGTCTACACGACATCGCCGTCGTTTAAGCGCGAACTCAAACCTTTTTGAAACGGCTAGTATCCAGTGTCAACACAGTTCGATGCATACGGACGGCAAATGATGACTTGCAATGTCAAATGTTTTTGTATACGGGGTGTTAGGGACGGTGTAGCGAAAACTTTGCAGGCGTGCTCAGTCCATGAAACTGAACAACTCTTACAATGAAGCCAATTATGGAAAACGAAAAAAATTTTCCGATCTCCCATAAAAAGTCAGTCATCTGATCGTGAATTTTGTATGGGAGGTCGGAAATATTTTTTCGTTTCCCACGATTGGCTCCAGAGTAAAAGTTGTTCAGTGTGATGGTCTGATCATGCCTGCAAAGTTTTCGGTACATCGTCCCTAACACTCTGTACAGACTGTGTTACAATGTAACTTTGATATAGGGTCAGTAACGGACCTAAGGATGTTAAACCCAGGTACTGCATATTAATAATTCCTAACGAAAAAATAGCAACCCTAGAGTGTAGGCATAAAAGATTTGAAAAAGGGGTAAACGCTGCTTCTGTGAATTCTCTATTTTCTGGCTCGCATCTGCAGATTGCGCTGAATTATGACAGCTATGTCCGCACAGTGGGCCGAATGCGATGGTTTGAGGGTGCTACACACAGAGTCCGTATGCGTGACGTGCACGTCGTCACTCGCATAGAGATGATGTTGTATCGTATGGGATTGTATGAGACACCGCACACTGCTCTACGCGCATGATTACGCGCATGCATGCGTAGCGTGGTGTGCGTTGTCTCATACAATTTTATACGATACAGCGTCATTTTTACGTGCGTAGGGACGCCGTGACTACGTGCATAGCACGCATACGGGCCCGGCGTGTAGCGCCCTATAACATTATATCTACGTGCGTGATGACGTGCACGTCACGTCCGGTGTGTGGCGCCCTTTATGCACCTCGCTTTCGTGGGAAGGGTTATTGATGTAATCCATCATGCCCTAGCTTCTTGTTGAAAGTTCAGCTGGTAAATGCATTTGCACGTGTAAAGTAGGTTGCAGTGATCGTCGAATTGCAGGACCTGTTTATTTTATGAAACTTTCTATTAGGTATTATTATTATATACAGTAAATAGAAGCTCAAGAAGCAGATGTTTTTTTGAAGTAAAAATACTCTATGTCACTCTCAAATGTTTGCCTAACTACACACTAAAATCATGCTAAGTTGTACTTACTTAACGGGAAAGAAGGACAAACAAATAAATAGGGATGGATGAGTTATTTTGTCTTTTGTGACTTGATAGGTATACGTATCTTTTTTTCACATCTCTGAAGTATTGCTGCGTTTGTACGCGGTATGCGGTAGAACCCTCGCGGTACCAGTGCCATACCGCCGCGGTATTTGTATGGAAGTTCCGCATACTCATCTATGTCTGAGTAATCCCCCAATAGGGGAGGCTTCTGATCAGCAGTGTACTGTTGTGGCTGTGAAGGAATGTAATAACTAAATAGCTATACAAACCATCGGCCGTTTTAAATTTCTTCCCTCACTCAGCCCCATAAAAAATATAACTGTTCAAAATTTTCGGCAATTTCGCCTGCTTGCTTCGGCCGCAAAAACTCGTCGCGTTTGCCCGTCGCAGGCGCAGGTACATGTACAATTAATTAAACAATTAATCAGCTAATTGTACCGTGATTTGGTTTTTACACACGCGTTTCTCCGCGTTCGCGTTTATGCCAATTTGTTGGCAAATCTGGATCTTAGAGTAGGGACTCTTTAAGCACTTATTTTGACCGATATTTGTCTTTACGCTTCTGTAAATATAGTGCCCACATGAATAGCCCATGAAGATCTATCCAGTGAGGTGATGGGAAAATTTGTGTCTTTGATGGAGTGATCTCATACAAAGATTTGAACGCTCTGTCAGTCCAAGAGATAAGTTAAGGCCCAATTTATCTAAAAAGCTATTTAAAGGCTCTGATACCACGGTTAATTGGACAGTTCATCTACTTGATTTTCCATGTTTTAAGACAGAGAGGAAAAAAGATTATCAAAGTGCTGACTGGTGCATAATTTTGGTACAATAGCAAGCCGATCCCTAGCCCAATTCCCTAGCGCAGCAGAGCTAGCAACCGCCTTCCTTGATCAAAGAAGAATCTGAATGACGGTTTACGTCATTGGCCAGATAACACTGATACATATGGGAGACCCCTCCCAAAAACTACCTAAGATAAGCTCAAAGTATAAATTGTTGGTAACAATTTGTATCAGTTAAAATAACAGTTCCCGATTCATCTCTACTTGGAACTGGTTCAGTTGCCTTAAAAGATTAATACGTACGTGTCTAAGGACGCAATGAGCCTGCATCTGCTTTGACACTCGGAACCTCCAGATTCTATATTCCGTTGAAATCGTTCATCGCATTTGAACTCTTGCTACAGACATTTATGCAAGTGTCTTAGGTAGTCGTAGTGATATTTTCTTCACCGGTACCTTTGAGGGTGCTCAAAATGGTAAAGTGTAATAAGCGGGGATACTTATCACAATTATATCGCTCGTTTGTTAACCGACTTTGAGAAGAAGGATATAAATCACAGCACAATAAGCGAAAGTTCTTGTGAGCACTTGAAGTTTGATCGTTTATCAAGCTGAAACAACGCGAGTGTGATTTTCATTAAAAATACACGTAAATGTGGTAATGAAGTCTCAATTAGTACGCTGTGGCTACCAGATAAAAACAGTAGGCACAAACAGAAAATATAAATTATATGCAACGCAGATTGTTGCGATATTTGGGGCTAACTTCACAGACTAGACATAAGACATGAGACGGAGATGTGAGACGTGCGACGTTGAAACGCTTGAAACCGTTTCCATAAAATTTATGGAACAGAAGAGACGCCGTCTACACAGACATGGGACGGCCGACGATCATTTTTCTGATTGAATATCATCTTACTGCGTCGCACGTCTCATCTGTAAAGATAGCCCCTTTGAGATGATGGTATTTCATTATTTCGCAAATGACAGCCACACTAAAATATAGCACCGGCATCATGTAGTTCTTTAGGCTCTGTGCGCACAATTTTATTCGCGTACCACGATTTTTTCTGGCGCGATACTTTTCTTTGTATGAAAAAACAAGCGATATAATTTCCGTTAATGAGGAAACTTGCATAAGATTCAGTGTGTTACAAAAAAGCGAGGAAAATTCACGCAATTCAAAATAATAATGTGCGGATACAGCCTTCAATGATGAACTTCTTTTGATAATACCAAAACATCGGTATGACAAAATACCATTAATTCGTAATAAGTACATCTGAAAACCACATAAACCTACACAGTGAGAAAATACACGTTTATCTTCTGAATGCAAAGCACTAAAATAACTTTATAGTCGGTGACAGACCCTTAAGCAGTTTGAAATTAAGTGATCACATCAAAAACATTAAGTTTATAACTTTTTCATATCACAATGCTAGGTCGTAACACAAAAAAGTTTCATTCATTTAAGGGTCAGTTTCAAACAGCTTTTCAACCACGTGTAGAAATAATTTTTGTCTATTGAAATGACGTCGTCATTTCGATCGTTTCATTTTCAAATAATACCAGATTTTTTTCCTCATACTTTTTCTCTGTCCAGATTTTCTAAAGAAGCTATTTCTTTGTTTCTTGTTGCAGAATTAGAATGAATCTCGTGTAGATTGGAAACTATACTCTTAAAATATTGCATGGTAAGTTTTTTCAGTCATTATTACTTACTACGCCTTAACAAAAATCACGGAACTGCATCATAAACGTTTTGTTTTACATTTACAAACATTCTTTTATCTTTATGAACTCTCGGTGAATCGTAAAATGAGCCCAAATTATGGTTTTAATGCCTTTTATATTACAGATTTGGCGTTTACTGTGCGGTTACACACCTGCCAATTCGAGGATGGGTTTTAATGTGGTCTTGATGTGAGATATGCTGTAGTGTTTATTGTTTTTGTCTTTAGCACTGCGATTTCCTTTTTAAAATGTTTCATGCCGCTACCGTAAAGTGTACCTACATGGTTGTGAAGCCAGTGGCTTTGACATCTCAAATGTACAAAATTATACACTTGTATAAAAGATCCAGTATCCAGTTTCCTTAATATGTGTCAAATTTCAAAGTCAAAAATATGCGCCATGGCATTTCACGATTTTAAGGATTATATTTGACTAGTAGGATAAAACAGAAAATCTTTGACGTCATATTTTTATACTCAGAAAAACAAAATAAGGCTGCCTAGGGTTGTGACGATGCTGGTCAAGGACTCAATCTGAATAGTCTTATTTTTCTTTTCAAATCTGTATTTGAGGTGGCAAAACCACTGGTTTCACGTCTCTGTTAAGTCGAGGTTACGTCGTAATATCAAAGTATAATATGTAATATCAAAGTATAATGTGTATGTTAATGTAATAAATAATGTAGGTAAGTACCTAAAGCAATGTGGCACTACGCCAGGCACACAGGCTGAGGGAGAGTAATTTGGTTGTACCAGCAGAGTTTACACAGCTTATTACTATTAGCAATAGCCATACCTCAAAAAGGAAAAAGTCTAATGTGCTAATGTTCACATTACAAAAACGCGCCGAAAGACTACTCATTTAAAAAGGCTCTGTATATTGAAATTCCTTGCCACACCTAAGCTTAACATATAAGATACATGTTTCAATTACACTAAAACTTATGGCCAGGGTATGACACAAATGCGTCTCGTACATATTACAGATCCTTAACAGGGTAACATATTAGCTGATGGAAAAAAGCTGCTAAACCAAACGAAGGAATGGACTGCTCCACTTAGTTCTATGAATCTAAATCGGCAATTCACGTGCATTTCTGTCTCTTAAACATTACAAGTATATTTTATTTCTACAAGATGGTTCTTGGTTCTTTTCATAGCCAAAACTCAAGCAAAATAGGCCAGAAACAACATGTATGTAGGTATACTTACTTGTTGACAAGTAAGTCCCGTAAATATACATAATCCCTTGTATTGTCTGCCATGAGTACAAAAACTTGCCTAACCCTGAAAATTATATAAAATGTGAAACATCTATACCCTGATACTTTATACCATTTATACCCTGAACTGAAGCCATTTCTAACATATTCTTTCATGGAATTTGATGTCAGAAATCATTTTGAAAACCTATGTTTTGTGACGTGCGACGGGCCTTAGTCAGTTGTATGGGTGCTGCAGTCAGCACTCTAGATCTAGTACACTCTCAAGCTTGATTAAAATATTGCAAAAATGGCAGCAAATTTTTAGCGTTCCTATACAATGTCTTTCTTAGGATCAGGTAGATATTATTATAAGTAATACTTGCGTTATGATGTGGTTATGGGCGGACTGGATGAGTCTTTTGATGTTTCATATATCGCATAAGATTTAAATTAAATCAATCAATATCGATTTCATTTACCTTTACAAGCCATATTTTGTATGATGAGAAATTATTAACAATATATAGCCCTTCATAAATGTCGCCGCTCAAAGGTCGCCTCCATATTTACGCCACGAACATTATAGCGTGACGATATTAATTAATTTCAATTATTAAGAAAATATCGGCAAATCATTCAATAGTGCTGCCCAAGTATCGATACTTTTTATTTGAAAATGCTATCGACAGGTGCAATTTTATCGATAGTAACGATTATAAACAAACGATAGCATCGATAGAATGCTAGTTTGATACTATTTATAATTTTTCAATCATGAAATACGATTATGATGAGCCTGGAACACTTTCACTATTTCGCAGGCTGAGATAGAGCCACGGTAGCCCAGTTGGTAGTGGCGTCGGCAGTACGTACCTATGCTTAAGGTAAAGTCCAAGAGATTAAATCATACCCGCAGTGGAATGTTTTGCAAACTTTCCAAAAACTGTGTAGGTGCCTAATACGGGAAGTGTTTTAAAATTCATGTGACAGTAGTATCAAAGTGTTGCTAGTTTTGAACTATCGATACTATCGATAGCGTGAAACACTCTATCGATAGTCTATCGACAGTCGATGGTCTTTTAACAGTCCAGTATCGAGCGGCAAATCATTCAATATATCATATCAGGAAGGTAGACCACCGGCCGTATGAGAGATTAATTGATAGCTACCAACAAAAGGTTATTTTACGGCTTTTATAAATTAAAATTGATTATTTAATAATTATTAAGGTATCGGTGATAATTCCAGTTTTGAAAGTAGGTGCAATATTGTGAACGGATTAAAGTTTTCGATGGTACAATTAATTTCTTCTTTCGTTGACGAAACCAATACCTTTGAAATCATAGTGTCAAGACCAGCCTAAGCGGAAGGCCAAGTTACGGTGATCGCGATGTATCTAATATAGCGACCAGCGTAACTTGGCCGCCCGCTTCGGCTGGTCATTTCATTTCATAACACTTTGATTGCGAATGGATTATACATACTCGTACATAGGTACCAACCTCGAAATGGTTCGAATTATCCCGTCACCATCAAATCCTTTCCTTGATGATTGAAAGACTTCAAGTGCACATTGTCTACTAGGCGATTCAATCGACAAAAAATTGGTGAGAAAAAAAAGCAGAAAAAAAATTGACTATGCGCTTAAACATTTATAATTATGTCAGAAACCCAGTTAAAATTACATCTTTAGCATTTGGTTCGATGACTTTTGCTGCATATTATAACGATTTTATCATATCGGGGACAACGTACCAGTTACAACAAGAGCAAATTTCTGATATCGGATCATCGGGTGAAAAATGACATATTTTTTCGATAATTATCTATTTTTGATATTTTTTTACGCAATAACATTTTAATCGATCATTATAAAATCAATTAACTATATTTATATATATTTGTATGCTATTTTTTTAATCAAATAGTTTTTTCTTTTTAAATAACGATAATGATAAATTACTAAATAATTTGGGATAATACACTAGTTACAACAAGGGCAAACTTTACCAAGGCACACTGATATCGGATCTATTCCACGCATCCAGATCACTCGCGACCAATAAATCAGACCGCGCCAAATAAAGAGCAGATGGCGGCCGAGTATGGCCGGGCCAAATGTATCGTGCCACTTAAGGGATATGAAATACATAGTCATTTATAAAAATATCGATGTTTTTTTCGAAGATCATCGATTTTTGATGTTTCTTTACGCAAAATCATTTTAATCGTGTATTTAAATAGGTAGTACTTTTTTATTTGCGATTTTAAATAAATATAGGTATTCGATAACAAGCCTATGAATGTTCTATATTTGCCTATTTTCTAATTCATAAAGTAATAATAAATTACGAATCAGTTGAGGATAATGCACTAGTTACAACAGGAGCAAACTCCACCAAGGCACACTGATATCGGATCTATTCCACGCATCCAGATCACTCGCGACCAATAAATCAGACCGCGCCAAGTAAAGAGCAGATGGCAACCGAGTATGGCCGGGCCAAATGTATCGTGCCACTTTAGGGATGTGAAAAATAACCGATTACAAAAGTAATATTTTTTCGATAATTATCGATTGTTGATATTTTTTACGCAATAGCATTTTAATTAATCATTTTAAAATCGATTAACTACATTTATATTTTATTGAATGCTATTTTTTAAATCAAATTCATTTTTGTTTTTAAATGAAATAACAATAAATAACAAATTAATTCGAAATAATGCACTAGTTACAACAAGAGCAAACTTTACCAAGGCACACTGATATCGGATCTATCCCACGCATCCAGATCACTCGCGACCAATAAATCAGACCGCGCCAAATAAAGAGCAGATGGCGACCGAGTATGGCCGGGCCAAATGTATCGTGTCACTTTAGGGATGTGAAAAATAACCGATTAGGCATAAAAGTCTTTTTTTTTTTCAGTAGTTATCGATTTTTGATATATTTTTACGCAATAACATTTTAATCGATCATTTTAAAATCGAATAAATATATTTATATATTTTTGTATGCTATTTTATAATCAAAATAATAGATTTTTGTTTTGAAATGAAATAACAATTATTTACGATATAATTGGGGATAATGCACTAGTTACAACAGGAGCAAACTTCACCAAGGCACACTGATATCGGATCTATTCCACGCATCCAGATCACTCGCGACCAATAAATCAGACCGCGCCAAATAAAGAGCAGATGGCGGCCAAATAGGGCCGGGCTGAATTTAGGGTTGGGAAAAATATCGATTATTAAGTAAAAATTTGTTATTATCAATCTCGCGGTCACAAATAATAACTCAAAATAGGGAAAAAAGGCTTCTTACCGCGGTAGGATGTTTGGTACGGTTCGATTGAAATATCTGACAGTTCAAAAACAAACTGTATCGCGGTAAGAAACCCGTTTTTCCTAGAAATAATAGAAATTTGAAAACCGACTGCCAATGTTTATAAAGTTTTCTTGTGCTTATTTTGTATTACAAAAGAAATAACTAACTTCTTCATTCTTTTTTTAAATTTGAAAGAGCGAAGCCTTTGCCTTGCAGTGAGACATTACTTTAGGTATAAAAAGAATAAGGATTTTTATTAAATTGATTTTGTTGACACAAAAATAGTTCTTTTTGCTGTCAGCATCACTCGACGCATTCTTTTTTGGCTTTTTTCTTTATTTCAGTTTATGAATCAATTTTTCGTAACTAAAGCCACATCCCTACGGCCAAATATGGCTGGGCCAGCGCGGCGCATAGCGCATGCGCGAACTGACGTAAATTTATATCTACAATCTGTTAGGCAATTTGCCGGTAGTTGATAAGTTGTTGGGTGTAGGAAGTAGGGCTGTTTTCCCTCTCGATTATCTTCCCTTTTGCGGGTAAAACGATTTGAAGAATGTGCTACGATTGGACGCATATACATACGGATATGTGCGAAGTGTGTAAACTATTGATAAATTATTTCCATGACCATGACCATGAATGACTTTTCACTGTTATCCGAAAGTAAGTAAAAGAAAATCCGAAACACGCCTGTGTGTGTATGTATGGTCACGCACCACTTCATATTTCTTGGAATGACATGACAAAATATGACATCAAAGATTTTCAGCGTGGATTGTCATATCTCATGCTATCTTTTCGCATTTAAAGTTGGTAGAATGTAGTTAAATCTTCGCATTAAATCTTTGATGTTAACAATTTGTTCATACAAAAGACATCAACGAGTGCGTACTGTAGCATTTAATTCTGCAGGCAAAGATAATTTTAAATTTTCAACATGCACTATGTTGGAACGTTGTCATGCAACCTGCAGTCTGTCCTAGCCAATGTAGAGGACTTTGGGTACTCTATCGATCCCAGTTATTAAAAAATCCAGAGTCTAGAGGGTTTTCACAGACATTAAGTGCGATGCGAGACGTAAGATGACATCTGCCAGACAGGACTTCATCGTCAGACGTGTGTAGACGGCGACTCTTCTGTTTCATACATTGTATCGACATTTTCCGTTTCCGTTTACGGTTTCAAGCGTCGGGATGTCACACGGCACGTCTCACATCTGCGTCTCATGTATGACATCTCGGCAGTGGAGTTAGCTCCTAGGGGTGTCGAAGATGCAAATATACAAAAATCAGTCCTCAACCATGGATAAATAATACGCTTTACAGTTCAATTTAAAAATGCCGTCTGGTGCCGGCAGAGTAGAATAGCACCACCCCCTCTCTTCCCGTGGGGGTCGTAAGAGGCGACCGAGCGATAAACCCGACCCAAACAGCTAGGGCCAGCCGTGTGGTGGCGGTTAATCCACCACAAAAGCATTCCCAAGGAGGGTTGACGTCTGGTAGGCGGCCGGTCGTAAAATTCAGCCAAATCTTTTTGCAACACGATTTTGTGTTCAACGAAACGTGTTGCGCCGATCCCAAGTAATTGGGATAAGGGCAGGAAGATGATGATAGTTCAATGTAAAATCACATTCTCAATCATGGCAGGAACATGTCTTGTGTTGTATTGTAGTGGATTTACATGGCTTAACTTATGAGGTCAAAACGCCATCAGCATGATACATTTCTGCATTAAGACTTTGGTTGCGAAATTAGTTTAAAAAGCAGGTTAAGTGTAATGTATGGTTCATTGCGTTTTAATGGCCGAATCAAACCACCATCCATCATGCATGTTAAACTCTTGCAATTAATTATAAAGGATCAATTATTTGCTTATGTGAATGTATAAAATTGAGATGCTCGAATTACGATAATGCATCATCATCATCATCATCTCCATAATTTTTCTCCAATATTTTAACACTTTTTTGATTTCGCGGAACAATTGTTTTTCACGATAACAGTTTAAAATTGTACGAGCTCCGTTCTCTGACCTTATCATAGATTATTCAAGAAAGTAAGTATTCAAGTAGTATAGCTATATTTTTTTGTTAAATAACTCTAAGAAAAAATATTGAAGGATCGGAACAAGCTCACAGTTTAATCTCCGCGCGCCGTTTCCCTAATTAATTGTGGTTTGGCTTAGTTAGCGCGATTCGACTTAGCGTGTCAAACAAAAACCGGTCAAACAAATTATATTTCATTCATATCATATCATAACTAGGTAGGTATTTGTAAGTATTACGAGTTTTAATTCTGTCTAAAAACACAATTTCATGAGATATGACAACGTGCGCGTAATAAAACTTTGATCTCATGATCTTTGAACTTAAGCACCTAAAATAACCATTCAATTTGTGGTAGGTATTGGAAGTAAATAAATTTCACAATAGTCATAAATACGTCATATAAAGTTTGTACCACAGACACCTGTTGCAGAGTTGGTGAACACCAACGACCATACAGCCTACTAGACGGCACAAAAGCGAATACTTTCTGGCAAGACATCAGATCTATAATTTTGATTAAAGATTTCGCGCACTTGGTCATTGGCGCATTGCCGTGTTATGCCGGCTAAAGGTGGGCTTAAAAACCAAGCGACAGCGACAACGACGCGCGTCGTTGCCGCTGTCAAATGACTGGACGACGCCGTCACGTTGACCGTGAGAAGCAGAAATGCGGTCGACAAGACCGCAGCGACAACGACGCGCGTCGTTGTCGCGTCGCTTGGTTTTTAAGCCTCCCTATTCAACCCGTAGGTGTCGTAAAAAGCAACTATGGGATAATAAAACTATCCAGGGAACGGGCAGCAGAGTAAATGCATCATCTTGCACTGCGCTCGCCAACGCACCTGCCAATCCTAGTGAATATGGCAATCTCTGGCTCATGCCTAGCAGTGGACTGTTGTGGCTGTTATGGGTTAATGTTAATTATTTGCTTAGAAAAATTGGCACATTCGGCATCTCGTAGGCTGAGTGGTTGTTGGAGGACACGTACTCAACCCGCAGGATCGTCTGCCAACAAAGATGGGGGTTTGGACATGTTCATAAGCAGAGCGGTTATTAAGTTGTCAAGTAAATTCTTAGCTCTAAGGCAAGATTCACACTTAGCGTCCACTTGTGCGTTATTATTTGCGCAGCACGATCACATGCGTTAAGAAAATTATAATATTTTCCACGTCATTTTCATACGAATATGGTTTATGAGCTAGCACTGCGCGTCACAAAACGCTGCGTTAACGGATGCATCTGTCAAACCGTTTGAAATAAACCGTATTTGTGTAAAAATAAGGTCATGGAAGTCACTAAACAGGAAAATGCCACGCAAATAAAGAAAAGTGGGGTTTTTCAGCCCATGGTAAAAGTGATTATAGCGCCATCCAAACCATGGACCTAATAGCCATCGCCGTGGCTTACCATTTCCAAGGCTTCATGAACAAAGTTACCATTCACGACTCGATGAAGAAGAAGGTAGAAATACAAATTAAAAAAAACTCACTAATGGACGTTGGCAAAACGCTTTTCGCTCGTCCCATGACCTCCCAGTCCTCATATGATCACGAACCAAACCGGGAGCGTTACAAATCATAAAGTAAAACAGCATTTAGGTACAAAAGCACCAAACTGTAGAAACAGGATGCCGTACATGCCGTAGTCATAAATTGGGGAAATAATTTCAATTAAAATACCGACGTGATGCCGACTTAGGTGCAGTGTGATGCCAGCTATGGTGCCGTGTGATGCCGCTGCATATCTGAATGGGTTTTGATCGCCGTAGCAAAACGCTATTCGCTCGTCCTATGACCTCACAGTCCTCATAATATGATCACGAACCAAACCGGGAGCGTTACAAATCATACGCAAGACAGCATTTACAAAAGCACCAATTTGTGAGACAGGATGCTGTAGTCATAAATTGGGGAAATAATTTCCCTTAAAATACCGATGTGATGCCGGCTTAGGTGAAGTGTGATGCCAGCTTAGATGCCGTGTGATGCCGCTGCATATCTAAATGGGTTTTGGTTTTATTTGGTTATCGCCGTAGCAAAACGCTATCCGCTCGTCCTATAACCTCACCATTGCCATATGATCACGAACCAAACCGGGAGCGTTACAAATCATACGTAGGACAGCATTTACAAAAGCACGTGCTGTGTACGGACCGTGCCTTCCGAGGCTGTGAGAACTGCAGTCTAGAGTCATAAATTGGAGAAATAATTTCATTAAAAATATCGATTTGAAAGTATTTAGGTATAATAAAAAGGAATAAGGTAAGACTTTTACAGTACAGCCACAACAGCCCACTGCTGGACATGGGATGGGCCTTTCCCAATAGGGGGGTATTGCCATACTCACTACGCTTGGCAAGCGGTTTCGCGAGCGCAGTGCAAGGTGTTGAAGATACCTATTAGACATTAGGTAGAAGATATAGATATAACACTGCTGCTCATTCCTTGGATCAACCCATTAGTCGCTTTTTACAAAACTCACGGGTAGAAGTAGGATGATGCTGTTCCAAGCCGGCACGTTACGTCTCTGTATTAGTTGTTTGCTACGATTCTCTAATTTTAATACCATCGAAACAAAACCATCGGTCTGGAATCAGTTCGCCGACATGCTCGTTTCGCAAACCGGCGCGATCCGCCAACTCGCATTCTGCCGACTGGCGTGTTAGGCCTACCTACGCCATTCGCCGACTGCGCATTTAGCAAACTGTCATGATGTACAGTGAACATAATAATAGTTTATGGATCTATGTTATTGTACAAAAGAAAATTTAATACGAGAACGTAATATGGCCTGATATGAAATTTTGAATACCTACTAGGGATAAACTTATCAACTGAACAACCTTTTAAATGACTTGTAACGTAAATAAAAAAATTTAAAGCGTAAGCTTCACAGAGAAGACGTGCATCGTAACGCGTGGGATGACATCTGTCAGAAAAGTGACCGTCAACCGTCTTCGATGCGACGCGCGTCTCAAATATGTAGCTTTGTGTCTACGGGGCAAACTCCACAGAATAGACGCGTGATGCGACGCGCAACATGACATCTGTCAGACAAGCGATCATCGGAGACGTCATCGTTACACATGCATACGCATAACCATAGACTTAAAATCTCATTTGTGATGTTAGCGCTTAAATGTTACGTATAAAACTGAACAACTTTTAAACTAAACAACATTTAAAACTGAACAACTTTCAAGTTTAAACACCTTTCAAAACTGAATAACTTTTAAAACTGAACAACTTTTTAGAACTGAATAACTTCAAAAACTGAACCACCTTTTTTACAGATGCAACCAAAAAAATTTTACCTCGCATGCTAAAATTCGATAATCCCAAAAAAAGCAAAATTTAAAAAAAATGTGTAATTGACTGTACACTGTAGCTATAGTTTACCAATAGCTCAGTCGGCGAATAGCGTAAGTAGGCCTAGCACGCCAGTCGGCAGAAAGCGAGTTGGCGAATCGCGCCGGTTTGCAAAACGAGCAAGTTGGCTTACCGCGCGTACTCCAACCATCGGTCTGGAATCAGTTCGCCGACATGCTCGTTTCGCAAACCGGCGCGATTCGCCAACTCGCATTCTGCCGACTGGCGTGTTAGGCCTACCTACGCCATTCGCCGACTGCGCATTTAGCAAACTGTCATGATGTACAGTGAACATAACGACAGTGGAAAGGCTAAATCGCTTAACCGCCACCTTGGTCGAAAATAAGTTATATATATCACGAGAATCAGCGATTTTTTCTGCGTCGATCTGTTTAGGTCTCAAGCAAATCGGAGCACTTTTGTGGCGCTTAAGCGGCTCAATTTTTAATAATTTTTCATAGGTCATATCGCTGAAGCGACGTAATTTTTCGTGTTTTTTGAACGAACGGCGTTTACACCCCTTAATGTAATGTTTAAAATGATGTTTATAAGTATTAGCGTTTTTTGATTTCTCTTTTACTACTTTTTTGCGGAGATAAGTGATTTAAAATTATTGCAATAATATGGTCAATGGTAGTTAAGCGATTTTTATTCGAACGCTAAAGGCTAACAGACCGGCGCTTTAGCAATAATGCTCGCAACATTTCATTCCAAGTTGATCAATACGTAACATTTACGTGAGACGTCATTTATTGATGTTTTAGCGAAATTATGGAAGAAGCAAAGATTTCTTTTCTTAATAAGTGAAAGTAAAAGGTGCTTCTTTAGTGTTTAGCACGCAAATAAGTCTAAATTTGATTGATAATGCAAGACGCGAATCTATTACGCAATTTTAGTTTAAAACAAAAGTGATAGAAAGAAAAGTACCCGCATATTTTTGTGTGCGTAAGACCACGTGATCGCGCCGAACAAGTCAAAACTCGTCGGTTACCGCTCAGTACACGGCTGTAGGCGCCACATTGAGGACGTGTTTGTTAAATCGCGTGTGATTAAAAAGTTGTGTTTGTTTGTGCTTTCATTTTGTTTGGATTTGTACCAGATTTACTGCTTGCTTCTACTGAGATAAGGTTAGTAAATTAATATTCTTAACCAGTCAATAATTTGTTTAAAAATTATTTCGAACCCGGTTATAAATAAGAATAAAAGACATCGAACGGTTGGAATATCTGATGTAAACCATTAGGCGGTCAAGCTAAACTATAAGAGCTACAGTAATATGGCTTAAAAGTACAAGTTGTTCAGTTTGATGGGCTGCTTCAACAGAAATTAAAGATTTGGAGTACCTTATGTAGACCACCGGGAGCTAAGTCTTGTTCTTCACTCAACTAGGGAGCTATAAATATTTTTCTACCAATACTGAGCCACAAATAGTATTGCTTTCTCCAGGTCCTCGCGTGTGAAGGTAGTAGAGCACGTGGGGAAACACAGAAATATATGTCATAGATAAAGGTGATATTATACCACACTGACAAGCACTTTCTGAAAGGTATTTACACATATTTTCTTTACTTCAGGCGACTTGAGTCCGGAGTCAGTTTTTGTCTGAGACTTCCACGTCGGTTAAGTATAGTGGCGTGTAGGCTAGTGCTCAGACAATTAATGGCACTGTTGTTTCTTCAGGATATAGAGGTACCTTCCACCAGAGATTTAAACCATGATATGAGAGGCTTTAATCTAGAGGAGGTATATCTTTTACAAAACTATGCCAATTCATAACTTTTGAGGTCAGCTCTTTTTCGCGTATCAGCTTCCACCTGGCATCGCCTCAAACGCCCGCGACAGACATTTATTCAGTGTCAGAGGAAAGACTTTACATGGCTACAACCGATACAAGTGAAGGTAGAATTAAATATGTAATTTCTGCCCTACAGTGAAACCAGAGAAATAGGCATCATCGTGAGTGCGACGCACATCAAATACACATCTTTCATTCATCCCTATCATCGGAGCACTTCAACTTCTTTAATCGATGTCAAATGCAGCCTTGTCCCGCTTGTCGCAATCTTTGAATCAGTCTTCGATCTTCGAACTTCCATTAGGCGCTTTCTTTCTGGATAGAAGCCTAGTTAAACTGTAGGATAGGAGATACAACAATAGCTAAAAGTTTGTAGCTTGATGGTCTGTTTCTTCTATCACATGGATATCAAGGTCTAATCTATTATCGCAATTAGCTCCAGCAAAAGATCATCATGATGCCGACCAGAAACAATGACATCAAAGTGTTCAGAGAAGGACCAAATCCATCGGATAGTACGTCATTTGAAGTTGATCAACGCTTTAGTACAAAGAGATTAAAAATCGTAATAAATCTCAATGAGTTTATAGAACTAAATGCTAAAAAAATGATGAACCACCTTAACAAGTTTAACAGTGAACAAAAAAAGTTTACCCACTATTAGTAAAATTTTTTAAAAATTTTACAAAATTTAAAATATGAGTGGTATTTATTGACAAATTTATACTCTTACTTATAGTTTTAGAATCAAAAGTCGGTGAATCCAGCATTAGCCCAGTAGAAATGCGAGTTGGCGAATCGCGACGGTAAAGAGCAAGTCGCTTAGCGTTATTCAAACCATCACACTCTGTAGTCAGTCAAAAAATTCTATGTTTAAATGATTGATATTCATAGGTTTTTATTTAATAAATAAAACGTAATCGTGGAACTACCAAATTGTTAAGGATATAGCCTTTCCACTGTCGATAATGGATGGATCTATGTTATTGTACAGAAAGGAGACGTAATATGGCCTGATATGAAATTTTGCCTACTCTTATCAGCTGAAAACAAAACTTGTACGAAATAAATTTAAAGCAAGCTTACAGAGAAGATGCATCGTAACGCGTGCCTGTCAGGTGAAACCGTCTTCGATGCGATCTCAAATATCTTTACCAAACACAGAATACGCGTGATGCACGCAAATGTTTGTCAGAAAGCATCATCGGAATCATTTACAGCATACTCCATGACTTAAATCTCATTTGTGATGTTATTAAATGTTACGTATAAAACTGAGCAACTTTTAAACTAAACAACATTTAAACTGAACAACTTTCAAGTTTAAACACCTTTCAAAACTTTTAAAACTGAACAACATTTTAGAACTGAACCACCTTTTTACAGATGCAAACCAAAAAAAATTACCTCGCATGCTGAAATTCGATAATCCCAAAAAGCAAAATTTAAAAAAATGTGTAATTGACTGTACACTGTAGCTATAGTTTACCAATAGCTCAGTCGGCGAATAGCGTAAGTAGGCCTAGCACGCCAGTCGGCAGAAAGCGAGTTGGCGAATCGCGCCGGTTTGCAAAACGAGCAAGTTGGCTTACCGCGCGTACTCAACCATCGTCTGGTCAGTTACATGCTGTTTCGCAAAGGATTCGCCATATTCTAGGCGTGATACCTATACGATTGTATGTATTTAGCAAACTGTATGATGTACAGTGAACTAATAATAGATGGATCTAGCTATTGAGAAAATTTAAGAGAACGTAATATGGCTATATGAAATTTTGAAAAATATTAAACTTGTTGAACACCTTTTAAATGATTGTAACGTATATAAAAAATTTAAAGCGGCAAGAGAAGGTCATAACCGTGGGATGAATCTGTCAGAAAAGTGCTAAACCTTTCGAGCGACGCGCGTAAATTTGTTTTGTTCTACCAACTCCACAGAATAGGCGATGCGACGAAATGACATTGTCAGAAAGGATATTCAGTTACAATGCATACGATAACCATAACTTAAAATCTTTTGTGATGTTTGACTTAAAGTTCGTATAAAGAAGAACTTTGAAACTAAACAAAGACGTTTTTTAATTTACTTGACCTCTTACCCTAGAGGAGATGGGATCTAGGTGGATAGCTTGCCAGAAGATGCCTATTCCTCTAGACTTAAAGAGATTCAGGTTATATGCACTCGAAATCAGACGCAGGCAGGAATTATTCTTTAGCCGTATAATGAAAGATGATTTGATTAGTGCAAAATGTGGGTATATCAACTAAAACGGATGGTAGCCTGGTCTGGATGTCATAGAAGAAAGGAGACGGTGTATGCTCTGCTATAGCTCACGCGCCTCTAGAAGTACAATCTTAGAAGCGATAGGCAAGCAACCTTGCGGCGGTGACCAGGCTGTGAAGCTTGGTCGACTTTTATCGCCTATTAAGGGAAATCCAGTGAGCAAGTTGGTATTTAGAATCCCAAAGGTGACACCTCCTGAAGATCCTTGAGCTTTATAAAGAGTGAAGTCATTTAAGGCTGAAACTTTTTTAAACACCTTTAAAATGAATAATTTTTAAAGAACAACTTTAGAATAATTTCAAAAGAACACCTTTTTACAGATAACCATTTTGTGTAAAACATAATCAAAGATAAAATTTATATTGTTTGTTTAACTTATCTATATTTACAAAATTAGACTAGCATGATGTAAACTTGCAAGCGTCAGGACTTAAACAGTATAGGAATCGTTCTTTGTAAAGGAGCAAGGGCTTAGGCGGTTAATATATTTGGCTGAAATTTATGTAAATATTGATAGATCTTTGGAAATAATTAAAGACGTGTTTTGTTACGATTTACAACAATATAACCATTAAGGGGTAAACTAGGGGATGTTGTACCGATAGTTTTGAAATTCCCAGCGACTAATTCATTCTTTACAGATTGAATGTAGTGAAAGCGATGAAAACCCGCGATAAATTGAATCGAAATTAAGGAAGTGTATCCTGCCTGCGGTGAAATTTTGGAAGTTTTCCAAAAATTGTTTACCTAACACGAGAAGTGTTTTAAAATTTGGAATTCATTATAATCATTTATAGTGACACACACTTATCGTTCATTCATGTGTAATAAAATTCACAAAAAAGGATATTCTGTTACAGATTATCATCAGAAACTCGAGCACAGTGGTTTTGAGATATCTTCTTTCGAAAATTTGTTCAATGTCCTGTTTTTTTAAACCTTCTACTTATTGTTTGCTCGTTAAACAAGTGTCATGGCTTTTTATACAGATTTACTGGATATATGATAATGCATAGTGTTTTGAATGACTATCGAACTCATGTCAGAGTTGGTGTACCTACTTGTTTACTTTATCTATCCTCAAAGGGGGTGATAAATGATTGATGTATATTACGTGCCGGCCGGACTCTTAGAGCCACAGACTATGAGCAACCTAGGGCATACTACAAACTTAAAAAAAAAATATTAAACTTGTTGCACTTTATTTTATTGATCGTATATCTATATATATAAAAGGCAAAATAGGCATAGTTATGCAATGCTAAAGGCCAAACCCTTAGCGCTACAAGCGTGAAATTTGGCATGCGTATTCTTTATACAACGCACGTATACACTAAGAAAGGGTTATTCGAAATTCAACCCCTAAAGGGGTAAAACAGGGGATGAAAGTTTGTATGAAACTTTTTATTCTTTTGATATATTTGACTGAAAGTTCGTACTGTAGAAGATCTTTGAAAATAATTAAAGACGTGTTTTGGCGTTTTCCAAAATTCTACCTCTAAGGGGGTAAAAAGGGGGATGAAAGTTTGATATTAACGTGCCGGCCGGACCCTTAGAGCCACAGACTTGAAATTTGGCACACTTATTTCTGATGTATAGTAGATATCATTATATTCAAAAGTTTTCAAAAATCATACCTCGGGGTGTCAAAATAGGGGATGAAAGTTATGCAATGCTAAAAAGCCAAACCTTAGGGCTAGAAGCTTGAAATTTTGAATGCGTATTCTTTAGACAACGCAGGTATACACTAAGAAAGGGTTATTCGAAATTCAACCAATAAAGGGGTAAAACAGGGGATGAAAGTTTGTATGAAACTTTTATTCTTTTGATATGAGTTGAGTCTAAAGATTTCGTACTAAGGAAGTGTTTGAAAATAAATTAAGAGACGTGTTTTTTTAGTTATTCCAATAATTCAAATTAGTAAAGTTATTATTTAATAGTTTTGGGTAAAAACTTAAAGAAAGTTTATTTTTGTTTAAGTTATCCTATATTTATGATGCATGGCTTAGAGGACTTACACATATTTTTATTTTTTATTTTGATTTTTTATGGAAGATCTTTGGAAATAATTGACCCTTTTCAAAATTCCTCTAGATAAAGGGGATGAAAGTTTGATATGAACGTCGGGAAGAGCCACAGACTGAAATTTGGCACATTATTTAGATGGAGATTCAAATATTCATTTTCAAAAATCAACGCAGGCAAAATAGGATGAAAGTTATGCAATCTAAAGGCCAAACTTAGGTAGAAGGAAATTTTGAATGCGTATTCTTTAGTGCAGGTATATAGAAAGGGTATTCGATCAACTAAAGGGTAAAAAGGATGAAAGTTTGTATGAAACTCATTCGATATAAGAAAGTTCGACTGTAGAAGATCTTTGAAATAATTAAAGACGCGCAAAATTCAACCTTAAGGGGGTAAAATGAAAGTTTGATGAACGCCGGCCGGTCGAGCCACAGCTTGAAATTTTTATTTCTGATGTATAGTAGATATCATTGGCTCAAGTTATCACCATCTCAGTGCAAAAAGGGATGAAAGTTAGCAATGCTCCATTAGGGCTAGAAGCAAGAATGCGTATTCTTGACAAGCAGGTATATAAGAGGGTTATTCGAAATTCTTTCAGGGTGAAGTATGAACTTTATTCTTTATTCTTTCTACTGCAGAACTTTGAACTTTAAAGACGTGTTTTGGCGTCCTTAACCTCTGGTGGATGAAAGTTTGATAAGTGTCGGACCCTTGAACAGATTGAAAGGACACTGGAAAAAGTAGATAATCCCGAAAATTATGAAAAGTTTTCAAAAACATCCTGTTGGGAGAAAGTTAGCTGCTGAAAGGAGGGCTGACGCTTAAAAGAACGTCTCAACCCACTGGGAGACGTTTCTTAACCACTGGCTCGCTGAAAGATCTTTCTCTTTGATTTATCACCACTGGCTCCTGCTATGGAAGATATTTCTCGGTAGAAGGTCCAACAATTCCTGAAGATAGAAGGGGCGTGCGCGAAATCGACATCCTTGAAATTTGGCACACTTATTTCTGATGTATAGTAGATATCATTATATTCAAAAGTTTTCAAAAATCATATCCCAGTGTGTCAAAATAGGGGATGAAAGTTATGCCATGCTGAAAAGACCAAACCCTTAGGGCTAAAAGCTTGAAATTTTGCATGCGTATTCTTTAGACAACGTAGGTATCCAATAAGAAAGGATATTTCGAAATTCTTCCCCTAAGGGGGTAAAACAGGGAGAGGGAGAGGTAATAGTGGCATAGAGAAAAGGAGACCAATACCAAGACCACGACCGAGGCCTTGACCAAGACCAGGACGGAGACCGTGATCAATACCGAGACATATACGAATGATAGTACACGACCTAAGACCGAGACCGTGACGGAGACCGGCCCTTAAACGAAGAACAAGACCGAGATGGAGATCGAGACCAGGGCCGAGACCGAAATCGAGACAAGGTCGAGACTGCGACTGAGACCGAGACCGAAACCGAAACCGAGACCTAGGCCAGGACCAGAACTGAGACCGAGACCGAAACCGAGACCGATGCCGAGACCGAGGCCAAGACCGAGAGTGAGACCAGGACCGAGGCCGGGATCAAGACCTAGACCAGGACCAGAACTGGGACCGAGACCGAACCGAGGCCGAGACCGAAACCGGGACCGAGACCTAGAACCTGGATCAGAACTGTGACCGAGACCGAAACCGAGACCGAAGCTGAGACCGAGACCGGCACCGGGACCCGGACCGGGACCGGGACCGGGACCGGGACCGGGACCGGGACCGATACCGAGACCGAGACCAAGACCAGAACCAAGACCAGGACCAGAACCGAGACCAGGACCAGAACCGAGACCGAGCCCGAAAATAGGACCAGGACCAGGACCAAGACCAAGACCAAGACCAAGACCAAGACCAAGACCAAGACCAAGACCAAGACCAAGACCAAGACCAAGACCAAGACCAAGACCAAGACCAAGACCAAGACCAAGACCAAGACCAAGACCAAGACCAAGACCAAGACCAAGACCAAGACCAAGACCAAGACCAAGACCAAGACCATCAAGAATATAGAATGTCTGCTTGCACTGGAAATGTTTAATAATCTTCCTCCTGGCGTCGTAATCATCATTAGCATTACTAAGGGTCGTGATTTCCCTGATGGGAAATAATTTTCCCATTCAGGACTCTTTTCCGTCGCTGCCTGTCTTTGATGACATAGAGCGCTGAGCGTATTTGATTACACCACCTAATTACACACTGCAACCTCTTGGTCGTTTGCCATCGACTTTTCCAGTGGTCATGAGTTTGATGTTGCCAAAGAACTCAAGGATCATCCTAACGCCTCATGTTTTTTTTTGTAATAGGTAGTCTGTATTGCTGACGGTAGCGCCAAGGTACCACAAATTAAATATTCTTTCAAGGGAGACACCTAGAGACTCAGTGCCAGGTTTATTTTTTTTATTCTTTCAAGGAAGCGGATAAATTGAATTGAATTGAACCATTTCAACGTAATGTCGTCTGCATATCGGTGAATAGTGATTTTAGTGCCCTCCCAGTTGTTCGCCTTTAATGATGTGTCGTTTAGAATACGTAACTAATTGATAAATCCCTATGAGTACGCGGGCGAAGCCGCGGGTAACAGCTAGTTATCCAATATGATCTCAAAACTTCACAATAAATCGTCGATGTGGCCCGGTAAGTATTTCAAGTGATGTTCTTATTTTAAAAGATGTTTTTTTTTTAAACTTACCTTTTTGGTGCGGCCAGTACGCATTGTGCAACGCAAGCGCATACATTGCAACGATTTTTGGCGTAAAGATTTAAGGGCATGCTGTTGGTATAATTATAACAATCTATAGGGTCTCGCTCTCTTCGTCTGGGACACCGAGTTGTTCAACGACCCGATGAACCCTGGTGTCAGAGCTTTTCAACCGCCTACTGCAAGTAGCAGGCCTCTGACGTGGTTTTGTAACGACCGCCATCGTAGACAGCTACCGGGACCGACGGCTTAAAGTGCCCATCCGAAGCACGGAACCATCCTGCTTTTCAGACAATCAGGTGGTTCAGCCTGAAATAAACTAAACTAGGAACAAATTCACAAAGTGATGAATATCAACTTTTGTGAGTGACCCCACCGGGAATAGAACCCGGAACCTTCTGCGTGACAGTCATACTAACCACTGCGCCGGTCTGTCCATCGGCTGGCGGTCTATCTAATCTAGAGGAATATTGCTACGTGGAACATTCAACATAGGTGCTATATGAATTAACGTACAATACCTACAAAATAATATAATCACATTTTTATGATTAAACTGAGTGAACCTAAAATAGAAGGTACCAAACCAACTTCAAAAAATTTACAAATTGAAAGTAGATTGATGTGAGTGAGAGTATGGATTTGTTTTCTGTAAGGAAAGCCGGTGGTCGGCATGTATGTACCCTTTGCCACTAATCTACTAGATTACAATACCAGCGAAGTTAAATAGCAAGGCATACAGGCACACCCTTAAATTAAATCTGTATCGGTTTGCGTAAGGAGAAAGCCGAATTTATATCGGTTTGCACCATTTTGCTTCGAATCTTCACGTCGCGAAGGCATGCGGCAGGCTCTTTTTATATTCCCAATGTTTTTTAAAGGATTCCAGTGTAGCATTGTATAAGTAAACTTATTTGTAGGTACAGCTGTTTCTGTAGTAGTTTTCTGAATGGAAAGAATGAGGAAAAGTCATAATAAACTTAAAATTATTTGACATGTTGTAACTTTACGTGAGAGTTTTACTTATCAAACCCAGTATAGCTAGCATGCGAAACGCGATATATATTTTTTTTCTACACCCTTATGTCAAAAGTCTTCACTTGTTTTGATAAATTCGCATTTTTCTAACTCGTGCGTAACGCAGCGCTAGCATAACGCAACTATGGACATAACGTGTGAACCTCGCCATATTTTACAAAAAAAGCTCTATATCACAATTCCCTCATGCTACTAACATTATATAGTATCGTTGGATCCCTCTATTACTAGATACCTACATTAAGTAGATCACTCAGTATGCGTACCAAAGAAGCTAATTAGGGCCAAGCAAATGAAGCAAAAACCAACAAATTGATTCAGAGTAAGCATTTGCTCGAGTTACCCCATAAGGGAGCGAATGGCTCAGAATGGATACGGTCAATAATAAGACCTAATGCAAAATAGACCCACTGGGTCTAATAAGCGACTTAGCTTTTTACCTACTGACAACGAGATACTAACGTGCGTTGACGACCTACCTACATCGTAAGGGTCAAAAGCTTGATGTGTGTGTGACCAAATCAGATTTTTGATCCAAAACAAGGACCTACGTTTAGTACGCATGTCACAAAGTAAAATGTTCAAAAGGTCTTTAATAATGACTGACTATCTTTTCTCGAGTAGGACTACTATACTACTATAACAGCCACAACAATCCACTGCTGAACATGGGCCTCCCCCAATTGGGGGGTATTGCCATACTCACCACGCTTGGCACGTGGATTGGCGAGCGCAGTGCAAGGTGTTGAAGGTATTCACAGAGAACGCTGCAGCCCATTCCTTGGATCAATCCCTTAATTGGCTTTTACGACACCCACGGGTAGAAATGGGATGATGCTATTCTAAGCCGGCACCACACGGCAAGAGTAGGACACGCGCTACTAAACTAACAAACTTTACCTGATTTTGTCGGCGGGTTAGATACGTGACAGGCCTTTAACAGAATCCAAATCAATACTCAGACTGACTCAGACAAGCCTTACTACAAAAAATATCATGTACCTATCGCATTCTTTTTTGTATGTCACTCAATATACGAGGTGTAAGGGACGGTATAACGAAAACTTTGCAGGCGTGCTCAGACCATGCAATTGAACAACTTTCTCCATGAAACATAATAAGGTGGTAAACGAAAAAAAAATTTTGACTTCCTATACAAAATCAGTCAGCTGGTTGTGAACTTTGTCTAGAAGATCGAAAAAAAATTCTCGTTTCCCACCATTGGCTCCATAGTAAAAGTTGTTCAGTTTCATGGACTGATTATGCTTACAAAGTTTTCGGTACACCCTGTATTTTTAAAACACCCATTCGACCTGTGTCTAGCTTTTTGTGGTAAGACCTACTGGGTCCGACCAGCTGTGGGCCCAATTAGTGATCGACTGCCAAGAATGTGGGACGATCGCGATTAAATGATCATCATTAGCCACTGCCATTATAAAGGCAAGTCTAGATAAAGCTGTGGGTAATAAATCTTTATAGTTATTTTATTGACTTAAATTAGATCATGAATGATCATTCAGTGACTGGTCCATCTATATACGCCATTTTTAAGATCTCTTAATAGGTACTTACTTTTGATAAAAGTGCCGCGCGGATACAGATATTATAAGGGACAAGTCCGGTTTGTACCAGAAATGTACTGTGGAGAGCTACACCTATTTCTGCTCACATTCTCTTGCTATTGAGCGTACTTCCAAAAAGTTTTTCATGTTTCTCAGCTCTTGGATAGCTAAAGCTTTTAAGAAAACCTTATAAATACATTTTTTACTTCTCGATTAGCTGACAAAACAGTACCGTTATTTAGGTAGTTTTTTTGACGCACTTTGCATGCTGCTTTTTTATAATCGAGGACCATAAAAATGACACTGACTAAGGTCCGTCTTACATTTTGCAAAATCCAAGGTCGTATTAACTTTGTTAGTACCTAATGCTCTCCGACCTACAGTTCCATGAAAGGATATGTTGGAAATGGTCTTCCTTCTAAAAATTACAAACTTATTTACTTAAACGAAAACAAAAAGATATCCATCCTACAAAAAAAGAAACGTCTTCCGATGACGTAAAGATAGAATAATAGAAATAGGTTTTACCAGCTGCTTTTCGTTTTCCCGTAGGTATAAAGCATTTTATCTTGGTCTAAAGTTGCCAATAACGCTCAGATATGAAAAAAAATACATATTTTTTTCAGCAAATTCGAAGTACAAACAAAAAACTAACAAATTTTTCTTCATTTTTAATAGTGTAGAAGAATGAACCAATTTCTGTTCCGGGTTTAACGTTTCACCGCAACACATCTAGTGGGCTATCGATTGTAAAACGATAGACAATTTATAGTTTTCACTATCGTTCAACTATCAATTGTTTATCAATAGTATCGATACTATTGATAAACAATTAAACAATTATCGATACTATATATAGTTATTGGACTATCGATAGTATCGATACTATCGATAGTACTGCACTTTGTCGATAGTATTGCTTCATTTTGAACTTTCGATACAATCGATTGTATATGCCTTAGTAAAACTAAAACTCAATAAATTCCGGGCCTAGAACAAAGAAAGCCATCAATGTCGGTCGCCATCATTGTTGATCGTGAGCACACCCTAAGCTGTCATATCTACGCCAATATTACTTAGGAATGAAGAAAGGATTCCAAATTGTTTCAGCAAATTCGAAGTACAAACAAAAAACTAACAAATTTTTCTTCATTTTCAAATGTAGAAGAGTGAACCAATTTATGTTCCGGGTTCAACGTTTCACCGCAACACATCTCAGACCCAAACCTCAATTAGTGTTGCCGCTCGATAGTGGACTATCGATTGTAAAACGATAGACAATTGATAGTTTTCACTATCGTTCAACTATCGATTGTTTATCTATAGTGTCGATACTATTGATAAACAATTATCGATACTATAGATAGTTATTGGACTATCGATTGGCCAAAATTATCGATAGTACCGTAGTACCGATAGTATTGCACCTTGTCGATAGTATTGCTTCATTTTGAACTATCGATTGTATAGGCCTTGGTGAATGAAAACTATCGATATTAAAACTATCGATAGTTTGGCAACACTGACCTCAATAAATTCCGGGCCTAGAACAAAGAAAGCCATCAATGTTGGTCGCCATCATTGTTGATCGTGGGCACACCCTAAGCTGTCATATCTACGCGTGTGGTCCCCAACAGGGAGAGAAAACTTTGAATCTAATCGCAAGTACTGGGTGATAGGACGCGTCTACATTGTAGGTTTCTTCTGTATCGAAATACCTCTTCTGTTCTATGTAACCGTGCTCAGCAGTGGAATTTCGGATGCTTGATTTTAAAGTTCCGTGGCTATTATCACTAAGACATAATGACGAGGGATCTAAATAAAAACAAACCATGAGTAAAAATCCATCAGTATTTATAAAATTTCGAGAGTTTCAAATATGACATGAACATCAAATATTTTGCTCAATATTAAGTATTCACCTACGAAAAAATTCAAGCCGCATTGTTCATTAGTACGAAATGTGACAACTTGTGTTGAAGTTATTTGACTTCAAATTATTATAATTTACTATGGGAAATCTTTGATCAAGATACGTCAAAACGTACTTAAATAATTTGATGCACTCTAAAGTAGAATCCAACCCATTGCGCTAAAAAATAATAGGTTCCAATCTGTCATAAAAAAACACTTATCTGTACGCACCACAAGGCACCAATATTTGTATTACTCATTAGACCATAGTCTTAACTTCTTAAGTAGCTGTCTCAAACATAGGTGTTTGTTGACTGTACCAATTTCTTGTGCTTTGGGGATGAATGTAGGCGGTACTGTATACACAAGCAAGCTAAGTATAGAGTGCGCGTAACGTTCCAGGCCATTGTTATAACAGGGGTATAACAAGCCGAAAAGAGGTTAAAGTACTTATGAAACTAAACAACTTTAGCTATGGGACATGAGTTGAAATAAATGAAAAAAAAACTTGGAATTTCAATACAAAATCGCCGATCAGCGGATTGATTTAGGTATCTACAATCATCTTCCTGCCCCTATCCCAATTACTTGGGGTCGGCGCAACACGCTTCGTTCAACACAAAATCGTGTTGCAAAGGATTTGGCTTAATTTTACGACCGGCCGCCTACCAGACGTCAACCCTCCTTGGGAATGCTTTGTGGTGGATTAACCGCTACCATACGGTTCGCCCCGGCTGTTTGGGTCGGGTTTATCCCTCAGTCGCCTCTTACGACCCCCACGGGAAGAAAGGGGGTGGTGCTACTCTACTCTGCCGGCACCACACGGCTCTCTGCCGGCACCACACGGCTCTCGGATTTAGGTACCTACAATGGGAAGTCAAATTTTTTTTTCATATTTTGACCCATGTTCCTTGGGGAAAGTTATTCAGTTTCACGAGTATGTTGACCTCCTTTTGGCTTGTTATACCTACCCTTTTTTATTACTCCCGGTATAGATAGATATTACGTCAAATGTTGGAAAAATATAGATGTACAATAGTCCTGTCACTATCGTTTTGCTACTGATGGACAGAGAAGTTGTGTTCATACCCGTGTCACCCGTTCATACTTGCGTAGGCACTCTCTATAGCTTGCTATATGTAATCTTAGAGGTGATATACCTAATTAATGACGTTTGCTCTGCGTAGGCTAGGTGACTTGTTTTGATTCCATAATTAATTGAGCATACTAATTTGAGCATATTTCTTTCTGTTTTGTGTGGGCTATGGGATAAATAATCCCATGAGGCGATGTGTCACAGTTGTTTTTGACTCTAGATCAGGCCAAATTATGATGCAACTGAAATGTAACTGGATTTCATCTGTGTGTAACGGGTGTAAGGGGCGTTGTACCAAAAACATGGCAGGCATGATCATGAACTTTTTAGAAAACTTACAAAATTTTCAACCACAGGCACGATTTGAACCTGCAATCTTCAGCATCTGTACTGATGACGCCAATACCAACTGTGCTATCGCGGTTCTATCCTAGCCTGCAAATTAAGCAAGTATATCTTGGCCACTAACGAGTGGCAGGGCTCCATCTACTGGAATAGATTTTGCAACTAATTAACTGAAAACCTTTTTTCTGTACGTTCTAGTTCAGCAAACAAAAAAAAGATTTCTTTAGTCAACAATTTGCTGGAAAAACTGCTTTGGTAGGTCTACTTTATTCTAGTTCATATCATATCATATCATTAGTATTTTCTACGTATAACAACATCTTTTATCCAGTCGAGGTGTTTTAGGAAATTGTTATTATGACAGCTTGAACATAGCTTAAACCAAGACTATTTGACGTCAAATTCAAACTATCCACAAAAAAACTGATCTGTATTAATTTTAATGACGACGATTTACCTAAGAGGGTACACAACCATAATAATACAACGTATAACTACCTACTACTTAGTTTCTAAAGGTACTTCTCGTTATATTAAGCTTGTATAAAATACAAGTAAAGACCTCAAGACATAACGAAGATGAATGAAGTCTCCAGCTGATTCTTAGCCCCATTCCACAAAAACTTTACTCAACCACAAGAACTAGTATTTCCCTTATACTCAATATTCCCATAAATAAATTACTCTTAATACTGTACCCTTTTTAGGGTTCCATGCATAGAACATGAAACCCCATATTGATAGTCTCGTGCGTAGTTTGTTGCAAAAACTACCAAGCTCAACGCTTTTTGCGGCAAACTAAGTAGGAAAACATCATGCCTGTCCGTTTGTCTGTCTTTCTGTCGGCGGTTTTGCAATTTATGTTTTTTACCGATCTGGTAAGATCAAAGATCTTTTAGTTTTAGGTAGATAGGTACTGGTAGTATACTTTATATAAAATTTCGGATATGTTGTTTTCAAAAGGATTTTGTGCAACAAAAAATAGTAAGTGGGAAGGTAAGTACTAACTTAATTTAAAAAAAGAGTGACGTTTGCAATATTTAACTGTTTCCTAAAATATCTGACAAAGAACTAAATGATTGACTAAATGTTATATCAAAGAAATATCATACAGAACCCATCAATAGTATTTCAAGAATTCCCGTAAACTGTCTTTTTCCTCGCCACATGAAGCTAGAAGACCACTGGATAAGTGGACGGGCCGACATAAGGACATTTCCCTAATTAATGACTTAGCGGCGCAAGCGCAGCCGATCAAATGAAAACGCAAAAAGTTGTATAAATACATCGGCAGTTAGTCGCCCAGTCATAGGGATGGGATAAGTAAGGCTTTTTTTGGGTTACCACAGGAAAATAAATCCTATTATTTTGACTAGTTTTGGAACTGAGGCACTTTTATCAATAAAAAATAGGTCGACTTTATGCACATGAGTCATGGTCACCAACCAAGATGTTTGACGATAGGCGATAGCTGGAGTTTGTATGGTCTCAAAAAACCCATTTGTTGCATTTTTAAGTGCAACACCTTGTATTTTTCACTCGCGTGCGCCTGAGAAAATTCACACCTAGAAAATTGATGCTCTGGCAGATTTTTCTTCAGGTATCTACAGTTTAAAAAATCTTTATTTTATTTTTCTTGGAAGGTTTTTCTTTTTTGGTTGATCTATTTGTCAAGTCAAAACCTGGAGCTGGAATCTCAAGAGAACTCTCCTATTTAAAGAGGCACAATCGAATTTTTTGTCTAAACTTTTATACCTACCTGCCTTCGAAGTATTCTATACCAGTGGATGCGTGCCTAGCTCGAATCAGCTAGCACACAGATACCGCCAGCGGCAAATAGGGGACAAATTAAAAGGCACAGAAAAAGCGCATCGCCGGATGAAACATTCAGCACACGACACAAACTTTATGTCGTCCGCCCGTGACATGGTACGCTGAATTTTTAATAGACATAAAGAGATACCGCGATAGACTTACTTTGAAGGTTGAGAGGTAGAGATAGATAAGTATTTGCTGGAGATCTGTATAAACCAACTTTAGACACACAACCTACACACATTATCATTTATGAGGTTTTGAGATTTTTTTGTGTGTTAAACAATTGCTCATTAATGCCTGGACCAATATGGAAAAGCAATGTCTTTTTTCCTAATTCGACACAAACTTTATGTCGTCCGCCCGTGACAGGGTACGCTGAATTTTTAATAGACATGAAGAGATACCGCGATATACTTACTTTGAAGGTTAATAGGTAGTACTGGTTAGAGATATAAGTGATATTTATTAAACAAGTAACTCGCGGATATACCTTCTCCAAAAACTATAAGTTTTTGTGTGCCAAAATAGCCAATTGTGATCTGTGTAGCAAAAAGTGTCTGCAGTATAAATTGATGAGAGTATGGCTGGAGTACGACAAGTACAGTACCTCTATAAACCTAAGGCAGTGGCATATTTTGTCTGCTGATGATGATCATGCATGATATTTCTAGCTAAAAAAATCGATTTAACAATACTTGTGCTTGATGAAAAAATACCTATAATTAGAACCAAAAATTAGGGCACGGTGCAGAAAGCTAATATGAGTAATTTTAATGTAGGTTTGTAACAAAAGAACCAGGATAAAAATCTAACTAGGTATTTTAAGTCACACCTCTTTCATGATTGAGTAGAGAAACTCTACAGTGTTCCACTAGTTAGGTAAATGCTTTGCTATGATCATTGCCTCCTCGTAAGAAAAACTTTTAAATCAACAATTATATTAGGTCCCTAATCTAATAAGTATCTTTCTCAAGCCAATTATAAGACTATTAGGCTACTGACCAAGAAGGAAATTTCTTTAGACAATTGAAGCTAAGGACACAAAGAGCAATGTCAAAAACAAAAGACTGTCTAAATTATCTTAATGCCCATCGTATCGTCCTAATTATTTTCAAACGAAACAAGAAAATGCGTCGTTTTCTAAAGGTTGTTATCTCCTATTAGGCCAGTTAAGGCGCAGGAAGCTAATTTAGTCAGATAATTAAGGCTTAGGACACAAGGCATGAACTTTCGCACGAGCTCACTAGGGTTATTACGAAAACCCAGGGTTTGGGTGGCTATTAGGTTTGCGGGAGAAACTACAAATAAGGCGTTTTGTTGACGACAATAAGTTTTTGTACTTAAACGAATAGGTATACTTGCCTACCTATTACTCTATAGTAATATGAAAATTTTCGGCTGAATAGTATCTACTTTTTATATACAAACGTATAATGTGGAGGACAATTTTACACACCCAGAAACTGTATACGAAATAGTCTCAATATCAGACACTCATAATTAGTCCTAAATATAAGGATATTTTTAAAACTGTAATATTTTACAGCAATAATTGATACTTTTCTACATGTAGCAACATTATTGAATCGTATAATATAGATTTGTCTGGCTTGTCGGTATCAGTCATAAGAAAATCGAAACCTGAAAAATAGTTTTGTTCATGAGTTAGCGTGAGAGACTGTACCTGTAAACTTGTGAAGAAAGTTTGATATTTTGATATGAACCTTGAGATATCTTGAAGTTAGAAATATCCAGCAATAAAGACCTTAGACGACAGCAAAACCACTCCAAGACTGTTTATTCAAAAGTAGATCGAGAATAACCCATCAGACAACATAATGGCCCATAACAGCCGACTTCCTGGCCCGACATAAAAGCTCATTACACTAAAAGGTACCTAATTAAGATCCGCTTATGGTGTGGCCTAGGCTTTATATGGGGTGATGGGTGAACCACATTTCCTTAGAAGTTTGCGAACGTGTGATCAGTTAGTAAGATTTATTGTTATTGGTCTAAACACTGGGTGGCGCAGTTGGGAGTCGTCTGTGATTGGCGGAAATTTATGGAGTTAAAATTGTATGGGATCGCGTTGGAAGTAAGGAAATGACACTTCTATACAGTTATAGAATCGTTTGCGGTCTCAATTAAATTACTAGTAGAATTCTGCTTTACGGTGTTGAGTTCCCTCTTTCGTTTGGAACACCGAGTTGTACCTATATAAACACGATAAACTCCGGTGTCAGCGTTTTTTAACTGCCTACCAGTAGCAAAGGCCTCTGACATGGTTGTGTAACGACCGCTGCTGTCCAAGTAATTAAAGACTGCACTCAGGGCCGATGGCTTAGCGTGCCCAAAGCACGGAATCATATTTCTTTTCGGATAACCAAACCTTTCGAGTAGCTGACCAAACTGGGAACAAACAAAGTGAGTCGAGTCTGGAACCTTCACCGAGAATCGAATCTGGAACCTTTTGCTTTGCAGGCAGTTGCACTACCACTGCACTTCTCGTTTATCAATCTGATCCCGATTCATTCCCATTGTTCAGTTAAAATACAATGATAAATATTTGTAGTAACGCCGCTGTAACACTTTTGTAGATTTAAAAAGTTCAACAATTTGTCATTGTGCTAATTAATTACATGAAATTCTGTTCCGTTTTAATTAAGCCAGTCGCATTGAATTAAAAACGTCAATTATGCTACGACATGTTATTGTCTGAGATGGTGTTTTCGATACATTAAAACAGCAAAATCTTGAGTTAAGCATCAAAGATCAATATAAACTGGTTTTTGTTATAGCTACAAAGGTAAACCAAAGTAAACTGATCCTTTAAATAGTAACTTAAGGTACCGTTGATCAACTTCGCGCGCATCCCCTTAAGGAACAAGTGCACAAAAATGCGCATTTTGATGAGGCGAAATTCTTAATGAGTATTAATTTAAAATTACAATTTTTTGCGCAAAAAACCTCAGAAATTCCTCAAACTGGAAGCAGATGAGCAGGAAACATTTTTTTCGCGTTAAATTTCATTTATCTGAACATGTATTTTGGAGTACAAAAATGGTTCTTACCGTATTGTGCAGAATACGGAACGCACGTAGGTAGACTGCCAATACGAACTGCCAATCCTACTAATATTATAAAGGCGGATGTTTGTGTGTGTGTTTGTTACGACATCACGCTAAAACGGCTGATTAGATTGACACGAAATTTTGCAAAAATATAGAAGAGTATCTAGAATAACACATAGGCTACTTTTTACCACGGGAAAATGTCTCATTCCTACGGGATCACGCATATTCCAATATTTTTGAAGTAGGTGGCGTGACCGAGCCGATTCACGTTTAGTGGGGAAGCATATCCGTTGATTCAACGATTATTCTTGAAGTCACTGTGGCGTGGTCGTAGTGCGCTTGCCTTCCAAGCAAGGCGCCTGGCGTTCGAATCTGAATCGGAAGCTTCTACTTTTTTGTTTTTATTTTTTCGAACTTTTATTTAATTTAAGTTTTGTTTTACGATATTGACCAATGGTACACACTGGCCTTGCTATACTTCCTATTCCTACTATTATTATAAAGGCGGATGTTAGTGTGTGTGTTTTTTACGACATCACACAAAAACGGCTGATTAGATTGACATGAAACTTTGCAGAAATATAAAAGGGCATCCGGAATAACATATAGATTTGATATAGGATACTTTTTACCACAGAAAAATGTCTCAATCCCACGGGATAACGCATTTTCAATATTTTTGAAAAGGTGGCGCGACTGAGCCGGTTCGCGTTTTAAAAAATAACAGCGACATCTCTTGGCGAGTAAGTAAGGCAAAATTAATATATATCCCACAACACATGTACCTACGTACAAAAATTACAAGCAAATGTTTTAACAAGATGTTGGATTAGATCCCACAAATACATACTTACATACGACGTTCAAAAATGACAGTGCTATGAAAATGTTTAAACAATGTATTGGACCCTACAAAATACATACCTACATTCGTTGACCTTACATACTACGTCCAAACTAACGGGGCCGTAAAATTGTTTTACCAAGATTATTTGACCCCGAAATACATACATACTACATATAAAATGACTTGCCAGTAAAAAAATATTTGCCAAGCTATTGGATTCCTCAAAGTTTGTTTGGGAGTCGAGACCAGCTGCAAATACCGGCACGGGGGGTTGAGGGGGGCTTGGCCCCCTCAAAGAAAAAAGATAAGCAAAAGTTTGTTTGGGAGACGAGACCAGCTGCAAGCGCCAGCAGGGGGTTGAGGGGCGAAACTTCAACTCCTCACAAAAATAAGCAAAATGTCTATTTGAGAAACGCGATACCTGGGACTAAAACAGTCGTGTTCTTTTTTATAGTATGCTTTTTAATTTTTTTTAAAAAACATCCCCTTGCGTGAAAATCTTGTTATTTGCTTATATACTAAGTTTATGTATCGCTTTTATAATAATAAGATAATTTATACCGTTTAAAAAATGACATTAATGTCATAAATATTTGTCCAAGATCTTGGAAATACAGCGACATCCCCCATCGAGTAGCTGAATCGGGAAAATGACATGCATGTCAAAAATGTTTGACCAAGATACTGGAATACAACGAGTAGCTGTTCCAAGATTGTCTTATCTATGTGACAATATATTATTTGCGTAAATACTGTTTACCTATATATCGCTTTTGTGTGGGATAATATACAGGGTGTTAGGGACGGTGTAACGAAAACTTTGCAGGCATGATCAGACCATGAAACTGAACAACTTTTACTATGGAGCCAATGGTGGGAAACGAAAAAAATTTTTCGACCTCCCATACAAAATTCACGATCAGCTGACTGACTTTGTATGGGAGGTCGGATTTTTTCGTTTCCCACCATTGGCTTCATAGTAAAAGTTGTTCAGTTTCATGGTCTGAGCACGCCTGCAAAGTTTTCGTTACACCGTCCCTAACACCCCGTATACCGCCTACAAAAAAGAGCATGTATGTCAAAAATATTGGACTAAGAAATTGGAAAACAGCGACATCCCCTATCTGTACCAAGATTGTCGTATCTATGTGATAATAAATACTGCTAACAAAAATTACACGCGAGACAAAAATGTTCCGCCATGATTTTGGATGACATCGACATCTTCGGTATCGGTGGGATACTACATTCTGTTCACAAAAATGACATGCAAGATTGTCGTACAAGTGGGATAATACATCGTACGGCTTACAAAAAATACAATGTAAGCCTAAAGATGTTCGTTCGACCAAAATATTTGAATAATGCCAAATGCATTCTAATGTTCTGATTTGATGCTTTTAAAATACTTTATGGAACCCATTTTGAAGTCCAAGTCATTACACACTTCTCTTTCTCTTTTCGTGTGGGACACCAAGTCGTTCAACGACCCGATGGGCCCTGGTGTCAGAGTTTTTCAACCGCCTACTGCAAGTAGCAGGCCTCTGACATGGTTGTGTAACGACCGCCATCATAGACAGCAACCGGGACCGACGGCTTAACGTGCCCATCCGAAGCACGGAACCATCTTACTTGCGGACAATCAGGTGGTTCAGCCTGCAATGTCCTAACCAGACTGGGAACAAATTCACAAAGTGATAAATATCAACTTTGTGAGTGACCCCACCGGGAATTGAACCCGGAACCTTTGCGTGGCAGGCAGGCATGCTAACCACTGCGCCACATCGGCTGTCACACTTGAAAAAGGGTTTTTATTTAAATTTTGCTCCTTTATTTTATTTCTTGACTAATTTGGTAACGCACGCACCTCAGAGAATTACTCACTTACTGGCTAGAAAACTCACTAAGGCGCGGGTGAAACCGCGGGACAGAAAGCTAGTTATTAATATTGATAAAACTTGCGCAAGTAAAAAATGGATGCCGGCTAAGAGCAGCATCACCCCTTTTCTACCCGAGGGTGTCGTACAAGGCAACTAAAGGATATGCATCCAGGGTATGGGCAGGTCAACAATAATGTTGCTAATCCGGAATCTGTGTTTTATCTGCGCAAGTTAAAAACACTGAATTGTTATCAAGAAATTTGCTACAATTTCTGCTTCTTCAACAGCCATTCAACAGTCCACCGCTGGACATAGGCGTCTGTCGGGGATAGGGATGCAAAGCGGTAAAATTACTTTAGTAACTTTCGGTAAAATACGATATTTTACGTAAAATATTATTTACGGTAAAATACGATAAGATTGGGTAAGAAACGAATTAAACTACTACTACAAGATTCCGAGTCCGTGTAACAGATGGAACCAGTATACACCCATAATCCATAATCCATACGCTATAGTACGGTCATTCGAATAGGCCATATTTGACAGCTGTCAAACACATACTAGGAAACATGTCAACAAAAAAAAGTGTTCTATCCGTCAATGGCTGACGTATTTTTCAATTTAAATTTTTTATTTTATGTTTATTTGGATATTCAGTGATTATCTTCGATAGTATTATAAGCAGTGAACTACCCTGAGTGTAAACATCGAATAGAGTATCGAAATTGAAGAGTTTACAAGACATTTCCGGCTGGATCAAGAGGATGTTCCTGGCGCCTGTAGGAGACACTATCATCTTCCTGCTGGAGCCATCAACCGTCCGGCGCAGCAGCGCTGGAATCTTATACTACTGACACTGGCAGAATTACCCTAATAGGGTAGAAGTCCATATTATAAATAAATAATAGACCTCATGTCATAGTATTAACATGATTTTGACAGCTGTCAAATATGGCCTATTCGATGTATTGCGCTGTCGCGGCTTTTACTTACTTATTAGATTGCGATAGCCCTGCAACGCCATACATAAATAGCCGGTAATTTTACCGTCATTTATATAAATTACCGTAAAATACGCGTATTTTACCCGCGTTTTCGGTAAAATTACGTAATTTTGCAACCCTAGTCGGGGACCTAGAGCCTATTGTGGGTTATTGGCATGGCTAGTTGGCGAACAAGGTATTGTACCCAGAAGGAATTAAATCTTTTTTTGACTTTACGACACCCACAGGTAGAAAATGGCGTGATCAACGGCGTGATGCTATTTTAAGCCGGCACCGTACGGTAGAACTTCGGTAGAACTAATCAATACCTTCGAAACGAGATATAGAATAATGATGCTATCCTTTTTACAGAATCTATAAACTTCTAAGAAAAATAAATTCCTGCCATATACAAAACCGTGACAACTAAAGTGACAACGTCGTGAAAAATAAATAGTGCCGCAGTGACAGATAGACAGATGAAAGTAAAATTCTTGCAAGTCACGAAATTCTAATATTTTTTTTGGAAAAATGACGAAATTCATAGTAACGAAGAAGATCAAAAAGCCGCACTTTAGATGCAATAATTTTAAATACTAGTTTTTTACCATTATAACAGAGATAATGTGCAATTCCTGTCTTGACAACCCTTGTGGGTCAAAACCAGAAGTCGTCCCAAAAGTCGCAATCGTAAGTTTTATTTTACTGTAAAAGACAATCTGGTGGTTATATGCTTCGGCACGCGTTATGTCGTCAGTCTCAATTGCTGTCTAGTCTATAGTACCTTACTTAGACGTTCTACTCTCTCTCTTCGTGTGGAACACCGAGTCGTTCTACTAGTAAGAATAAATATGCAGCCTCTCACACAAGAGTACATCGGTTTGATCGTCGACTTGGTGTCCCACAAGACAGAAGGAGGGCCATTCATCCTGAGCGTTCGTGTTGAAATAATTTTTCCATACAAGAATTTTAGCAGTAGCCGGAACTTTTTCTCTTTCAACCATATTGTGACTTTTGCATTGCATGACTTCCACATTTTTTTTACCTACATTTCAAATTAAAATGGATAGTGTTTTTAACTTGTATCTGGTCTAATATCAGCGGCCTATAGAGATTCAATGATGGAGCAGGCTTACTTGCAACTTTTAAAAACAGACACTGGATGTTTTATGGTCAGCAAAAGCCTAGCCTGCCATGGTTGAAAAATATTACGATCATTATTATTCGAAGTAGTCACAAGAAATACCTCATAGCAGACTAACTCAGAGATTGACACCCTAAGTCTGTGGAATATCTGTCTGAAGATTACACTTGAAAGATACTTGATATGCTTCGAAAGAGACTTTCTCTCTTATGCAACCTCCATGTCAGAAGTCAAACAACCATTTTCAGTTTTTCATCAGCGCCTTAGCTAATCTAGCTTGATTGATCAGTTCGCACCATCTTCGATTCGATCTAAGTCGCGTTTGTTCTTCAGAAACACCCGTTTCCATTCCTAAATAAAGATCAAATTTTCCACCAGAACTTATCCGTAATGATATTTCTCAGAAACCAGTTGAGCGCATTGGTCCTGATCCAGCAGACATATACGCACGTTGGTTAGCTGCAATAGTTGCTGCTATATCAGTCATCTTATTTGTTCACAAGTGGTACATTCACCGACAGAACACTGAGAATAAAAAGAAATGAAATAATTGTAAGTAGAGCAATGAAAAAGTGCATACGCCTTGATCCAGCTGACATTTACGCACGTTGGTTAGCTGCAATTGTTGCTGCTATATCAGTTGTCTTGTTTGTTCACAAGTGGTATATTCATCGAAAGAACACTGACATTAAAAAAGTGTAAGTAGTGCAATGCAAAAGGATTGTCTCTAATAAATATGGAATTGTCTGTCTTTAACCAGGTTTTTCTTTCTTTCCAGATGATCACCGACACCACGAGTCTAGAATGGGTATTCTAGATCTATCTACAATAGTACTGTTCTAATCAAGAAAAACAATCACCTTTTCTAACAGTTTTTACAATTATTGAAACAACAAATACCACTGTACTTCAGAAATAGCTACTTACAGTAAGTAAATCAATTATTTTTCGTCTATATTCGTCAATTGGTGGGCGATCTGCTCAAATCAAAAAACTTTTTTCAATTCAAGCCATAGCAGCCTTGATTGTTTTTACTTACTTTGCTACATCAGCCTGGCAGTTTGAAAAAACAATCTCTATTTCAAATAATCACGAATGATTTGATTTGATCCTGACTAACGTGATCTGAGAGCACAAGTTGATGGTACAAAGGCTGATTTTAATACCGATTTTCGACTATGGGTGTGACAGTTCCACGCAACTGAGGTGGATGTGACGTAAAGGTGAAAGTACTTGTAGCCGCTGATGGTGTGACCAGTTTCGAAGGCTTTTTCTAATACGGATTTTAGGAAATTTTAAAGTAAGGTTATCAAAATCTAGAAGAATTTGCACTTGCAGCTTCAGTTTAACTGCACTGACATTCTGTATCATTTTGATTTTTGGAAAACTTGCAAAATTTTCAACCGCAGACAGGGTTTGAACCTGCGACCTTCGGCATCTGTACAGTCTACGCTACTACCAATTAAGTTACCGTAGCTTAATCCCAGTCTGCAAAATAATGCAAGGGTATTTTGGCCACTAGCGCAAATCCAGCCTACAACGGAAAATTCTGCAAATTTCCAAAAATTGTATACCTATCTAACACAGGAAGTGTTTTAAAATTTGGTATTCAATTTCGTATGTTGTTTAGATGAATTTGTTAAATGAGACGACTTTAGTGACTGCTTGGACTGTTGCTATTACTATTTGGGGCACAGGCATGATCTTACATAATTACTTTAAACGTATTCATGAGTCTGAGGAAGATGAAGCTGAGAGTATTGAAGTTGGAGTTGAGACAAACATGGTTCAATTACAGTAATTTATAACGGTGAGTATCATTGTAATATAAGTTACACAGTAGAAGATATAGGTACAACCAGCTTGCAATCATACATGATTTGATGGTAAATCAATGAATTAAACAGGTACAGTACCGTATAGAATATCACAAATTAGAGAACAGGTTAATGATGTTTATTGCTCAATTAAAGGAAACGCTTTATTTTTACCACTTATTGATACTATTGTTTATAGTTAACTACAGTGCTTCTCTAGATATAAACACGGCTGACGATTAACCGAGTCAGATCATTGTTATATTTTTGGTATATCAATCAACTTTAGAATTTACTTCCGCTGTTTTACGATGCTCACTATAGATCAATTCAATGAGCGTCTCAAAGTTTGCATATTTACAGATGGGGCTTATAAATCAGACCGTATTTGTTAGCGTGGTGTCAGTAGCCGCTACCATCTGGGGTACTGGCTTGATTCTGTACCGTGCATGGGGAATAGGCAGAAATAGTGATGATGATGATATGTCAGACGCCGAGTCATATTCTACATATTCAACTACCACGTCTGCGTCAAGATCGAGGGTACCAGCTTAGTTCCTGAAGCAAATTTAAAAGGTAGGTATTGTAATGAAGATGATCTTGATCTTGAGAATTTTGTGGAAGTCTGATTGTTTTGTGGGTGGCATATAAAGAAATGATTTTATAACGGGCCTTTTCAGAGCTAATGTATTCAACAAAGGAGGCATATCACGAAAGGATCTTTGTGAATCTGATGGGTCCTATAAACCATTTTACATTCGTTTCTGCCGTGTCAATTGCCGCAGCTGTTTGGTGCACTGGCCTGGTACTGTCCACGTGGTGGGGCATCGAGTATTGCGACCAGGAGGAGAAAGGTATAGAAATACGCGACTCGCAGCGATCTGTTCAATTTAATTAAATAAGTGAGTCTATTGTGTATAATGTACGTTAATTTTTCTCTTAATTACTCAGTGTAGGGACAAATAGCCAATTTAATAAACGTACCTTTGAAAACGGTATAGCGTCATTTTGAAACAGTCGCATGATCATTTCTCTGAAAAAAGTTAAAGTAATAAAAAATCTAGAGATTTAAATGTGATAATGATAAATGATAAATATTTGAACCTCTTATTCTCGTTCATTATACGTTTAATATAGCACTACAAATATATTATAACGGTATTGATAATTTACACCAATACTAAACATTTGTTTTATACTTGTCCCTGGTAGTATGTCCCTATTGTGAAGTTGTGATCGATGAGAATGGCGTTATCTGTGAATGTTACACGGTTACTGCAAAAGGTTCTAAAGGTTCAGCGAAACAAGTCAAAATTGTAGAAAAGCGAATCAATGAAACAGATAGTAATCTATCAAGTAAGAGTAATAAGAGTCTTAAAGATCAAGAAAAACAAATGAAATGGGGTTCACCAAAACAAAGTAAAACTGAAATAACAAATTCAGTACAACAAAGTAAGACAAAGATCACAGATTTAGAAAAACAAGCAAAACAGGAAACCAAACAATTAGAAAAACAAGTCAAAACAACTGTAACAGAATCAGAAAAACAAGCCACAGATTCAGTAAAACAAACCGTTGAAGAAAATAAAATAGGGAAGAGCAACAACTGATGTGGTGAGCAATTCAGTATTGTTTTATGAAAGAGAAACAATCAAATATTTTGCAAAACATTGTATTCAACCGTCCGCAACAGAAAAAAGTACTCTCGATGAAAACAATGAGGTTGATGCGAAGAGCGTTGCCTGTGAATGTTACATAGTTGCTGCTAAAAGAATCAGCAAAACAAATCATAAAGACTAAAAAAGAAATCAAAGATACAGAATTGATAAATCAAAAAGGTTCTCAAAGATTCAGCAAAACAAAGCAATACTTAGTTTTTTAACACCATAACAATACACGTCCTAACTAAACTTCTTTGTAATATGTACCTATCTATGGACTTTAACTACATGTTTTAACGATCTGAGAATTATACTTGAATATCCTAAATTAGACTTTAAAACTAAATAAAATGTTTTGGGGATGTTTTTATACTAAACGATTTAAATAGCAGTGTATCGTGTTGCATTCACAGGTAAAGCTACTTCCTATTGCGTGGCTTTTGCAGTTTGATACATGACAGTGTTTTAAGAAAATTAAACAGCATTTTAGAACAAAATAATGATATAAAATGTAGTTGCATCTGGGTAGGTTATTTAATTTGTAATTGATTTTAGGTGAAGGCGACGAAATAAGAAAACGCAGAAGAAAGAGTACATATTATCCTTGGGATAAGGAACACGACGAAATTAGTGACGATGAATGTGATTGTGATAACGACAGTACTATAATTACTCCTACTCGAAAACCAGAATTAGTTGTAAGTAAAATTCCAGATTTTTCTTTTTATCTAATCTAGAAACGTATCGTATTGTTTTATCAAAGAATTTCGGTTCTAAACTGGGTATTTTTGTTTTTTCAGTGCTGCCGTTGCTTCTGTTGCTTCTAAGTGAAAAATACTTCAATTAAAGAGAGTTTTTCTAACAGGTGACTTGTGTGGCTTTGGCCACGTCATTCGGTCGGAGCCACGTTTGCTGTTCACCTTCATTTCTTGTGATCAGTTGAAATGAGGTGAACCACACGCAACGCAGCATTGGCTCTTATTCTGAGTTTAGTTAGGCCTTGCTGTGTTATTTTGAAGTACAAACCTGTGTTAGTTTGTAGTAAGTCCATAATTTTCTATTAAAAAATCCTAGGTAAATCCGTATGGTGTAATGCTACAGAGTAGAGCGGCTTAATTTTTTTCTGGAAACCTTGAGACGCTCGTCGATTTGTTATCCCACGCGAAATGAATTAATAAACCGTAGTTATAAGTTTTCTATCTCTTGGTTTCTTCATCATATCCAGCTGCAACCCACAACTTATTTTAAATTAAAATGGATTAGGTACATACTATCGTTTGATTTTCAGGACATCTGCAGTTACTTTGCCAAAATGAACACCTTTGACTACATACTGCTGGTAACAGCATGGTCCCTAGCCGCAACTGTATGGGGCACTGGTCTTATCCTCTCTCGTTCTTCTGAGAAGACTATCGAAGACAGTGATGATGACGATTATTGGACTACCGATTATTATACCACAACTGATTATTGTACCAGTTCTGATGATGATGCGTCTGTAGCAGAGTCCAAGTCGCAAGTTCTTGTACGTAAAAGTTTGGTAGGTACATTGCCGTTGCCGCAGAAGTGCCATCTGGCTTATATGATGACTTGATTGATTTTTATGATAGCATCTTAAATTCATGAATAACAGAACGTAGAGCAGTAGTTAAAATTATCTATTTCAAGGTCCAATGTATAGGTATAGAGAAATCTCGAAGAACTACTGATTGTACAAGTCTCTAATGTTGATTATGATCAGGAATATGTTTCAGCGTTTGGCAATAATTTAATGTTTTTTTCAGCAACAAATCTATTCCTCTATTCTGAAGAACCCCATCGTTACTTCAACACCACCAAAAAAATCAGAACCAGAAAAACATAATAATCATACCTGTTTATGTCCCAAAAGATCTAAAGCTCACGCAATCCGCTACAAAACACCTCAATAGCCATGGTTTGTAATCTATTTGAATAAACTTTTTCATTTGGTAAGTATTGTCTCTCATTATAAAATAGTTGATGCCCAACAAAAACAAAGCGAATCTTCTTACTAGTGCACTACAATCAGCTAGTCAGCTTATTAGAGTCCAGGCCATCAGGATTTGCCAAAAGATATGGTCCCTCCTCTTTAAAAAGTCTTTTATCTGGCCGAAACATAATAGAAAGTTTAGAGCAGGATTACTCGACCATATTTAGAATTTTAGTGATTGTCACTTGTTACTTAGCCAGGGCTGCTACTGTCAAAATCTCAAAGTATAAGTATATATCAGAACAGCAAACTCTGATACAAGAACGTAGTTCTGAGCAAAAAGAAATAAGCAGTACGTGGCAACCGTCTTCTTACCTTGAGTCTCTCTGAGATTCCAGTTTTTTCCAGTAAGCGTCAAAATTGTCGCTAGTACTGAGTGTCCCCTTTGTGGACGAAGGATGTTTTGCTACGCTTTCTGAAGCAAGGCCGATACTCGAGAACTCGCTTACGCTGATGATGAACAATGATCCAACTTCAATGTAATTTTGGTTACAAAGTTTAAACAAACGAAACAAGAGGAAAAAATTCACACCACAGATGGGATTCGAACCCACGTCTTCTGACGTCTTCTGTCTACGGTAGGCTCTATCCGAGGCGGCAAAAATTGTGAACCACTTGCTTCGTTCAGGTTTTCAATGCATTCGTGAATATTTAAGTGATAGCATAGGGAGGCCTTTTATATAGGTATAGCGTAAATTTTGCTCATACAGCGTACCTTCTTTCTGACCTCCCGATACGATTTTCTGACAGTTTTTTTAATTTTTATAAATAACTTCCTTGTTGTCGTTGCCGTATGGTAGCCGCTAAGATGCCGTGTAATAGCGGCTAATATTCGTGTGGTAGAGTAGCCTCTACCACACGAATCGTATCGCACCCCTTGTCCACTCAGGGTGTTTCGCAAAAGGCGACGTAGAGTTTTTGAATTCGGCTAAATAAGTGTTGTCAGTGTCATATCAACCGCATGGTGGCGGTGATATTACTTACAATAGCATTCCAAAGAGGTTTGACGTCAGGCAGGTGGCTGCGAGTAAAACATTGCCAAATCCTTTTGCTACATGTATTTTTTTGTTCTCACAAAACATGTTGCGCCGACCCCAACAGATTTTTGATAAAGGCAGGCAGATGATGAGATAACGCCCCTGTTCTGTTTGTGGCCAAACATTTCGGCTTGAGATGAAAGAATGGCATTTTACATGGTTTGATTGAAATTAATAGCTTGTTCAATGCAATCAAGCTAAAGTTATGGGATTGAGTTTTGTCAACGTTTAAAATTATTGGTCGTAAACTTAAGTGAAATGTCAGAAGGATATCTTTATTTTCTTACATGTAATTTGGGGCATTGCATATTATGTAAATATGGACATGGAAATGCAAGATCATTTAAAAATCATTCCAGGTTTGAATCCTTTAGGCACGTAATGTCCACTTTCCCAAAATGTCTATTTCCCAAAATGACTACTTTCCTAAAATGACCACTTTCCTAGAATGACTACTTTCCTAAAATGACTACTTTCCTAAAACGACTACTTTCCCAAAATGACTACTTTTCAGAAATGTAAAATGCTTGTTTTGCAAAATGTCATATCTGACACCTGACAAGTCTATACTAGAAGACATGTCAACAAAGAAAAATAGACCTTATGCATGTCAATAAAGCATTTGCATGATTATGATAGCTGTCAAATATGGCCGATGCAAATTAGCTTTTTGAAGAAGTTGTTGTATGGTTGTAGGCCTTGATGAGATCTACATTTTAAGTGACAGCTGTCAAACTTAAAACTCATTCATCTCGTTAACTGAGAATGCTACGCTACTAGTTTCTTTGAAGAAGTTGTAGGCCTTGATGAGATCTACATTTTAAGTGACATGTCACTTAAAATGTGTAATGGGAATCCATTTAACGAGATAAACGAGTTTTAAGTTTGACATCATATAGTGTAGATCTGATCAAGGCCTACAACTTCTTTAAAGAAACTAATAGTGTAGCACGCTCAGTTAACGAGATAAACGTGTTTTAAGTTTGACAGCTGTCACTTAAAATGAAGATCTCATCAAGGCCTACAACTTCTTCAAAGAAAATAGTGGTGTATCATTCTCAGATAACAAGATAAATAAGTTTTAAGTTTAACAGCTTCACTTCAAAGGTAGATCTCGTCAAGGCCTATAACAATGCTACAACTTTTTCAAAAAAATTTGCATGCGCGCTGATGAAAGCTCTTAACGTGAGCACGACAGCGACTTATTCGAAAACGTGGACCACAGGCAACAGAATTTTATTTATTAGCGATTTAATGTAGGTAAAGTGGTCATTTTGGTAAAGTAGTCTTTTTGTGAACAAAAGTAGTCATTTCGGTAAAGTAGTCATTTTGGTAAAGTAGACTTTTTGTGAAAAGAAGTAGTCATTTCGGTAAAGTAGTCATTTTGGTAAAGTGGTCATTTTGGTAAAGTAGACTTTTCGTGCCTAAAGGGTTTGAATACCAAATTTTAAAACACTTCTCGTGTTAGGTAAACAATTTTTGGAAAACTTCCAAAATTTCACCGCAGGCAGGATTCGAACCTGCGACTTTCGGCATCAGTACTGCCGACGCCCTAACCAACTAGGCTACCGCGGTTCTAATCGAGCCCGCGAAATTATCCCGGTCGATGGAACCCATCCACGCGATAGTGGACAAGATATACTTCCATAATTTCGCGGGCTCGATTAGAACCGCGGTAGCCTAGTTGGTTAGGGCGTCGGCAGTACTGATGCCGAAAGTCGCAGGTTCGAATCCTGCCTGCGGTGAAATTTTGAAAGTTTTCCAAAAATTCCAGGTTTGCATTTGCAGGAAAAAGACTACGTTTATTAGCGACCTCTGGCAGCTACAGCGTCTTTTATATCGTTCGAGTAGTCTATAATTATTAAGGTACCTATCCTTTTTTTAGGTTTTTCTATTAAGACACCTTCTTCAGCATATGCTGCCCACATCACCAATAAAAAACGTTATTTTCAGATTGAAGTACCGATCTGTACCGATATTCAAGCTTATTTACAAAGTTTTTTAGGATCTTAGTACTTAATCTGTAAATAAACTTCAGTATCTACTGATTCTTGGCTCATTTTTTGAGAAAATAAGTTTTTTTGGACTTATTTGAATTTGTTGTCATTGTTTAAATGAATAGGGTAGCTAGCAAACAAGTAGGTAGCAAGACAAGTGCCTAAAATCACCTAACTGCGCTGATTCGACGACTCAAAGAGGATCTTGGCCTCCGAAACGAGCTCTCTCCACTGATCCCTGTCCTGTGCGATCTCGTGAAAAAATCAACTGGCCAAATTATTTCATATCGCACGTTGAAACCATTACCGTCACTATCCAAAAAACCTTGTTTTGAGAAATGGACAAATCAAATTTTAAAAAATTTCAACTGTCATTATTACATGACATAAAAACTTACAGACTTCGGTGTTTTTGATAAAAATAAGATTTTTTATTCTTTTTAAGCTGTATAAATATCGAACTGATATCTTAATAATTAAAGTATTTATTTATATTTTTCTTGTATTTTTTTGTATAGTGACAGTATTGCACTCAAACTAAGTATAATTTTCGTTTAGTGACATAAGTATAGTGAAACAAGATTCATTCATGCAGAAAGGTAAACCTAACTAAATTATAAAAAAAAAACAAGTAATATGTCACGTGATGCCAGCTTTTAATAGCATCACCCCATTTCCCATCATATTAGGTGCTGTCAGAGGCGAAAAAAGGGTGTATCTGGTCCAGAGGTTACGTTTTTTGATAGCTTGATTATATTGGACACTAGTGCTCGTTACACAATGTGCTTACGTTCAACCATAACCATAACAGCCAGAACAGTCCAGTGGACATTGGCCTCCACCTAGCGGGGGGTATTGCCATACTCACCGAGATTGGCAGGTGGATTGGCCAGCGCAGTAAAAAGTGTTGCATTTACAGGGAACGCTGCTGCCCATTATCTGGAGAATTGGGGCGATGCTATTCTAGGCCGGTATCATACGGCATATAATTTATGGTCCTTACGTTTTAAAACCAATATGTTATTATTTTATAATTTAATAGAAGTATAATTTTGTATTCATTAAAAGTAGTTCGCCTTTGTATATCAATGTATCTTGTTGGGTTTTAGATGTATCATTATAAGTTAAGTGTAAAATTAAAAATTTAAGAATTGCTCCACTTACGGACTAAAATACCCTAACCTATCAATATTACTTAACAGTTCTATTAACGGAACACAGATAAGATTAACGATTCTTACTAATACAGCTAACTCGTAAAACTTCTTCTTTTCGAGTGAGACTCTGGCTGAGAAACGAACCAGCTGATGAACCCTATCAGAGTTTCTTAAAACAATTGTCTTCAAGCAATACAGAATATATTTTCCGTCTACTGACTTAAAATCTTTCCTGTACACAATCTCATCTGAATGATGCAAACAGAAAAGAACTTTCAATGACAAAAACTCATTAATTCTATTCATATTTTTGTTACCAATATAACTGCACCAAGTACCTGCTTGCAGTGGTAAAACCATACTTTTTGATATTTAAAACAACGTAAGCTTTATTATTTAGTTTAATTCTGTAAGATAAGAGATAATAAGGAATCTAGCATGTGTATGAAAATTAATAATAATACCTTATAAATAAAATAGAAGAATGGGCATTACTGTACCTACTATTTACTTAAATTAACTAGTTGAAAACGGGGACTATGCCACTAGTGTTGGCAGACAGCAACCTATATTGGCAGGCAAAAAGAACGTTGTGAAACCGTCGAACAATTAAAACAAGGTAAGGTAGGGTCACGCGGCCCGGGTTGGAGCCCCGGTCGATTAATGATTTTTTCAATTTCTTATTTCTATTTATAAGATTATAAAGATGTGGAGTCATGTCATAGCACCTGTCATGTCTAAATTGACAACAAACGGAATACTTCTTCAAATTAAGAAAAAATTGTATAATTTTAACGTTAACTTTGAAATTACGCGGTACATAATATTACAAATGCCTCCTGCCTTTGTATGTACAGGCAGGAGTTAATGATCTTAGCTTCTTTACTAAATTAGCTGCTGAAAGAGTTAAAAGAAAATCTTGCGGATTTTCTTTGCACTCTTATTACATTTGTGCAAACAACGTTACTACGTTGAATAATTAGTAGAGTTAACCGAACGAATTGGGCTATATTGTGATAAGATGCTAAGTATATTTCTTCAGCGTATAACCCATCGTCTGAGGAGACAGTTCTTAAGTCAACTTCATTCATTAGGGGTTTCTATATCACATCAATCCACCTCAAAAACACAATAAATTACTTACTGATTTCTAAATAGATTAATAAATCTACTTTGTATTAAAGGAATACTGGCTTTAAACTAAATCAGACTTTATGAACTAAATTAATAGTAAATCAAACTAAAATTTATGACATGTAAAGTTATTATCACCAAAATGTCCATTTTGTTTTATTTGGTTGAATACATTACTTCAAAAGTGTTAAAGAAAGTAGGACTGTATGGATACAAATACACTATTGATTTTAAAAAACTAGTCATTGTGATCAATTTACTCATTTAACACTGACCTAATGCATAAAATGTCAGCCTTACATTAAGACATATTCTACAAAACTTTGAATAATTATAAAACAAAGTGTCACTAAACGCAAAATAACATAAATTTGAAAGCTAAACATAATTCTGGATTATTTCAAAAAGACACTAAACGTAAAAGTTCTATTTAGTTTGTAATGCATGTTCCAATTCTAATAAAATAATAAAAGGAAAAGTGGCACTAAGTCTAAAATGACACTTTGTTTCCAATGTTTAGTATAAATTTGTGAAGTAACATAGACACTATAATCAAAATGACGCTCTATCTTTAACTCTCAACTTCATTTCTGAACAAAATTTAAACGTAAAACTGTCACTTTATGGATAATGACGTTATTGTAGAGAATCTCTATCGCGTCGTCAAGATAAATTATATGTAATAGTGTAATTATACAAAATGTGACGTTTTACCTCTCAGCATATACTCGAGGTTGTTTGGCATACGCGTCACTATACAAAATATTTCACTATTACACTTAACGAAACGCCAAAATGGTAAAAAATACATACCGTCACTACTTTACCGAGAAATTTGTAAGATAGCTAGAAAAATAGGTGTTTTTGCATTATATTCTTTGAAATAAACGTAATGCGATGGCGCTTTTAGTCAAAATCATGGAAATTTTGGATAGTTACACTATTGCTTTCAACGTGCGATATTATCTCCGGCTTCAAACAAAAATGCATTATAGACAATCTAATTCCCATGCGTGTGTACCTCAAGGGTGTTTCTCATCGCCTAATTAATTTGTAGGTAGCCTTAGTGTCGGAGTAACAATAAACTCGAACGAGGCACGCCGCCGCCGGCCTTATACAGCAAACACTAATTTAAACCAAGCCTTCCGAGTTACGTACTACACGCGATCTAGGTAAAGCTAGGTTTACAACGGATTTTCGGTATTAACTTTTTGATTACAAAGTTAAAACAAACGAAACAAGTGGAAAAAAATCACTTTTACATTCATTGTTAACCGCTACACCACGGTAGGCTCTATCCGAGGCGCCGAAATTGTGAACCACTTGCTCCGTTCAAATATTTTTGTTACTTATTTTCTGTAACCTAGCTCTAGGTCTTTTCCTATGAAGTTCCGGTTTGGTAATTAAAAATATTGAGCACATTTGTTCATATTCCATCCACTCTATCATTGTACACAGCTACTCAGTTACTGTTTCTGTAATTTGGCAACACGCTGCAATGAATTGTACCGGCACTGGACAACTAAACACTGATTACCAGAGGATACATCGTCTCAGCTCATAATGTCATTTTCGCAAAATGTCTTTTTCATCTAGTGTTCCCGCGGTGTGCCGCAGGGGTCCATTTTTAGTCCGGTGCTGTTCATAATCTATATTGCTGATCTTGCAAAAGTTATCAAAAATTGCAGTTATCATTTCTATGCTGACGACGTACAGTTGTATATTTCTGAAGAACCTTCGATAGCATACGCAATCTCACAAATGAATGAACTTTTTGGGGAATGGACATTTTTTGAATTCGACATTATGCTAATTATAAGATTCTATGTCGAAAACATTGCCTAAAATTGGCTTGCCTATATGTACAGTACCTTATTCAATGTGGAAGCACCAGAGGGTCTAAATAAGCTATCGGTCGCATCACCGGCGCGCTACTTACGCGCACCCCATTAATTATTTGCGCCCATTAACAAACAAATTCAAATTAATGGCGGTCTTGTTCTGAGAAGAATCTAAAGGTTGGTTTGTTGTTATTTAGTACGCTAACTTTGCAGGCGATTTTTTGGACAACCTCGTTTTTAATATCACAAAAAAGTTTATTTTCAGTTGGTTCACTTGTCGTGAGTCAATGAGTTGGCGTAAAACCTGATGGACCTTTTGTGGAACCTACCTATGTTCCTGAAAGAGATTGCCTATGGTAATAAGGCCTTACTTATTATTTGTGAAATGTTTCCTCCTGTTTGCAAATAATGTGTTTTTATCTTTAACCTTTTGGAGATGGGGGACCACATTTCTATATGTCCATTTTTATTTGTGACCACTTCCGGATTTGACCACTTTTTTTTCTGACTACCACTCTATTGTTTTTTGCGCTTTTGTTGCAAATGGGGCAACTTTCTTTTCGAAGTAAGGTACCTACTCCAAATAATCCAGTAACATAACGAGATTTGCTTGAATGAAAATATTATTTACCATTTGAGCTCAGTCTCTGTAAACATCCTTTTGTGTTAGATTGAAAATAAGGGAGACAGAACTCCTGTAACTAAAACAAAAAATGACTCTTACAGATCTTTTAAAATATATTTCAGTTGATAGAAGAAAACCAAAAATCTAAAATATTTGCTTTCATTTCGTTGACTCGTGGTGGTGTTGTGGTGGTTATCTAGAAAATGTTAAGGTGATGCTATTCTAAACCGGCATCACACGGCACGCTCCATGTTTACTAACGTATGGTGAAATTGGAGGTTTACCTATATTTTCGTCAGTGTAACACGTTAGCGCCATCTAATAAAACTGTTTTGTAACAATTGAATTACTCAAATTATATCTTTCTTCTTATTCAGTCTGAGCATCTCGTAAGTTATTCTGGGTTACGCAAATAAGACGGAATTCCTCTTAGTGTTTACTTTTTTGCTTTCAAAACCAATGTGTGCAGATCTGTCTCCAACAGCTCAGTTGTAAGTGACGTGTGGGGTTCAGTCATGATTCATTCATTCGTATAAGTACAGCGGGACACCAAATCAATAAACAATCTGTTGGACCTAATAGCTAGCTGTTCTACATACTGGCATAAGAATAAATAATAACACTACCGTGTAGAAATGAAACTCCTTTGTCTGGGCCCGAAAAGCCGCGCTTTAAATCCCTACTTCCCCCCTCAGCCCGTAACGTCCCGCGCGCTTCCGCACTTTAAGCCAGGGCTATCACGTGCTAATAGTTTTATTCCAAACTAGCGGCTCGCCAAGCACTTGCATGACTTTCGGTGTAGTATTTTTACACACCTACGCGCCAAAGGATGAAAAATCGTGCAAATGCAATTTAAAAAAAAATTGCGAAGGATACGAATTTGTTTGTTACCATAAATAACTTAACTTAGACAACTTTAGAAAACTGAAACTATGTAGTAGGTACCGATGTAAGTAAAAATAGGCGAACACAAAACCAATACGTATCTATTAAGAATGGTAGGTAGCTATTTACTGTAACTAGAACCTTTGCTCATCTTTAGGCAAATTAAAAAAATAAGATGGAGAGTCATTCTCGCATCACTTTTACAGCCATAAGCACCATAATAATTCGGAAAGGCTAAACATTTCCGAAAAAACAAAATATGACCCGCGCGACGAACGCTTTCTCGGGGAAGCGCACTCCCGACCGAATTGCTCGCAGTGCGAGCGCCAGACGGTAGGCAAATATAATGACCTTGAGCGCGTCTGGAGCGGGAGTGTCGCCTCTAGGTGTGTTTACTCTTATGATACTGGAATGATAAATCTCAGGCAATGGATTGTTCTTTAGAGGTTCCATTAATACTACCTAGTAAGAAACCCTGGCATCAGGGTTTAACAGGTCGTTCAATAACTCGGTGACCACAGGAGAATCAGTAAAAAAAATATTGCAGAGATCCATCAATCATCATCTTCAACATTCATCTCTGCTTCGCATGAACAAAAACTACTTTACGTCGTTTGGAGAGCAGCAGTGTACTCGATGGCAAAAGACTAATTGTAGTGAGGATAAAAAATGCCAATTCAAGATCCACTTCTGTTTCGTATAAACTTAAAATTACTTTATGTTCGTTCAAGAGTAGCAATGTACTCGATGGCAGCAGCCTAATTTGTAGTGCGGGTAAAAAAGCTCGATATATTCGGCAAAAGGACCGGCTCTTGCTGCAATTGATTTATTAAGCGCTTCTGACAAACTGTTGCTGTGGAGAAACGGTGCTGGGATTCATCTGAAGATATATTTTTGGTGTTTCTAGTCCGAATCTCGGAAAATACAATACATGTTAGGGCCCTTTTCCTGTCATGCGTATTTTCGCACGCGCGCGGATCTGGTCTGCATGCGGATGATAGCACGCTCCTGTTCCGCGCGCGTGCTAGCCGCATGATAGGAAAAACATAAAAACATTGTATCAAAAGATAAGATGCGTGCGGCCCGCATGCGGACCAGATCCGCGCGCGTGCGAAAATACGCATGACAGGAAAAGGGCCCTTATATCATCAAACTCATCAATCTAGAAGCGTATTAGTATGGCTTGGACGTTGCTGGTTGAATCATGATTGTCGTAGCTATGATTTTGGCTATGATAAACCAATGTCACATACTCCCAGTTCCTGTTTATGACAACAGAGGTTTACAATGACATACATTTCATAAACCTAACTCCAGTTTTATAAGGCCTTTTGCTTTTTTGGTGCAAATACAATTTAAGGGCCCTTTTCCTGTCATGCGTATTGTCGCACGCGCGCGGATCTGGTCCGCATGCGGATGATAGCACGCTCCTGGTCACATGCAGGACAGGGATTTCGTTTGCATCAATCCACGTTCCGCGCGCGTGCTAGCCGCATGATAGGAAAAACATGTATCAAAAGATAAGATGCGTGCGGCCCGCATGCGGACCAGATCCGCGCGCGTGCGAAAATACGCATGACAGGAAAAGGGCCCTAAACGAATGTATGACAATTTCATCCAAATATAGCCAGCTGTTTAGGCTGCCAATTCCATTCACAATGCAAACTATATTCTCCCAATAATTATGTAAGGTTTCGTTACCTATAGTACGCAAGATCGCTTAAGTGAGAGTTCCCGCGCGTGTAAAAGTTCGGCCCCGCCTTGGAAACGAATCTTTAGGCTATTCTTTAGCTATTCCGAGCCGGGGCCTTGCTAGCATACTTGCAAAAAAAAAATGGCAGCCATTTCAAACTTTTTTTATTGGCCAAAATTTTGTTATTTTGTAATAACTCAAAACTGGTAAGTGCTATAAATGAACATTGTATAGAAGAAATGTTACGCGTAAATTTCTGCACAACCTTGCTCTAATAACTTTTTTGATAATCTAATAGTTTGCGAAAAAAACGCTTTAATACATGGCAGTTTTTTCTAAAAACTCACCAAATCTAAAATATGAATTAAGTAGTGAAGTTGGGGATTAAGAATTACTTACTGTGTGGGTAGACCTTGCTACGGTATCCTGACTGATACTTAGTAACAAGCTTTCTGCCCAGTGGTTTTACCCGCTAATATATTTTCAAGTAAACAAGCAAATTTTTTGCCAATTTACACCCTGAGTTTTACCACCTTATGAGATGATTTTCTTAAATTCCTTTCCTGGTGTTAATTCACCCAACCAAAATAACCTCTGCGCAAAATTTCAAGAACCTAGGTCCAGTGGTATTGCCTGTGCATAGATTTACAATTTGTAAAAATATTAAATTTGTTCGTAGTTGCCACATTTTTCTTTTTGCAATCCCTTGAGGCTGTTCTTTAATAGTTCTGACCCAAGGTCCTGTTAGGATAGCAAAAAAGAACGAAATGTGGCAACAACGAACAAACTCTACTTTTTTCATACAAATTGCATACCACGCACAGGCAATACTACTGGACCTAGGACCCTGAAATTTTGCACAGAGGTTATTTGAATAATCTTAATTAATATCAAGAAAGGATTCCAAAAAATTTATCACTTAAAGTGGTAAAACAGAGGACGAAAATTTGTATAAAATTAACTTGTTTACTTCAAAATATATCAGCAGGTAAAACCGCTGGGCGGAAAGCTTGTTACTAAATATCAGGCAGGATATTGTAGCATGGTCTATCCACACAGCGAGTGACTCTTAATCCCCAACTTCACTACTTACTTTAAACTTTCGAATTTGTGAGTTTTCAGCAAAAACTGCCATGTTGTGCTATGTTTTTCTCGCAAACTATTGGATTATGAAAAAGTTATTGATAACATTCATATGCAGAAATTTACGCTTAACATATCTTCCATACAATAATTATTTGTAGCTCTTACCATTTTTGAATTATTACAAAATAACAAAATTTTGGCCAATAAAAAAAGTTTGAAATGGCTGCCATTTTTTTTTTGTAAGTATGCTAGCAAGGCCCCGGCTCGGAATAGCTAAAGAATAGCCTAAAGATTCGTTTCCAAAGCGGAACCGACCTGAAACACGCACGGGAACTCCCAAAATTTTTTTGTATAGGAATTCTAACCTACTACTAGCTCTAATTTCAAGTAGATTCATTCAACTATTCACTATTTTTATACAGGGAGTAACATAACGGGTTAACAAATTAAAATATCAAATTATAAAAAAAAATTGATACGTCAGCGATTTTCTATGGGGGGGTCGATTTCTTTTTCGTATTTGACCCATGTTTAATAAAATACCCTTTTTGTTACTTCCGGTATTTAAAGTATCAGAAATCAGGGAAAATTCAAGCATTCACTCGTATCTATTTTTAAAGCCCCTGATATCTTAAGACTGGAACTTGCCCTAAAATCTCATGTGTACCATGCTCGCCCAAATAAGGTGCATGGAAGATGCGACGGCGGGCATTGGCATGCGTTCGAAAGTATACTAATTTTGGGACCGCAAGTGAACCTGCGCACTCAGGTGTAAGCTAAAGGTTATATTCACTTTATACGAGAGACTGATATATACATTTTTGATAATATTTAAGTCTTTGTCTTTCTTAGTTTAAGGGTCCGTCTGCTATCATTATGTCATGTCATGACCAGCCTAAGCGAATAAGTAGCGGCTGCTTAGTTGATTTTTAGGCCAAGTTAAGCTAATAGCAATACTTAAATACTACGCGAAAAGCGTAACTTGCCCTCTCGCTTAGCGGATGGACTAGGTATACTAATTCGACTGTATTTTTACCAACAAATGTATTTCAGCTTACAGACTAAACTGGACTGATCTGAGGTAGTCAGCTGTAGTCCACTGGTCATCATAGTGTCATGATGACCAGCATAAGCGGAAGGCCAAGTTACGCTGGTCGCGTAGTATCTAACTATTGCGATCTGCGTAATAATTATGACCTCTCGCTTAGAAAGGTCACTCTGATAGCGGATGGATCTTACTAATTGTAGGTTTTTTTTTTCGCTATTCTTTACTTATGTTGTTGTGTTTACCGTCAGATGTATACTAGATTGGTATTATCAGCAGTAGCAGTAGGTATGTGGTTTGACTACTCGGAAACCAGGTTCAGAAAGTCGTTCGTAGACTCGGTGTCCGTAACGACAGAACAACCAGTTTCTAAACCTCGAACAGTGTAATACATATACATGCATTCATACATATATCACGCCTATATTCTAGAGAAAGCGTTAAAAAAAACGGCCATTTACACCACGTCTGACAAGAAAGTCATTCAGAAGACTGTGTATCACCATATCGACTCAATCCCTAAGTCGCTTTACGACACCCACATCAAAGATATGGGGTGATGCTATTCTAAGCCAGCACCGCACGGCTTAACAAACAGTGTAAGGTAAGGTTGGTATAAAGCTGAAACCTTGATAATAATCCGTACCCGTCGTTTTAAATACTCGCCAACTGCGGCATAAACACATCAGTGGGTCTTCCGTGTCGTCCAATGGTGCATTCCGATCTTTACCCAATCGGAGAACTAACAGATGCAGAACTGTAAGTAGTAGAAGTGACATCAAGTAGTGGTTGAGGAGAAAGGTTTGAAAAGGCATCACAATATGGTACTCAATCAATTTAACTGGAATAAGGCTAAATGCAGGCGGATAACCTTGTGTTGACAGCAGCAGCTGTCGATATCTTTCACCAACTGCCGTTGACTCTTGTGAGCTGTAGCCGTTGAACCATGTGAGCTAGCAGCCGTCGACATCTATCGGCAGTTGCCTTGAACAGGCATGCTCCAGCTACTGTTTGACGACTGTCGCTGACAGGTGTCGACAGCTAGCATCGTTGGTCAACCAACACACGACATGACAACATACCTACGACTCGTCTGTAAGTTTCCTTGCAAGATAAGGGTGAGATTACATGCAAACGGATGATTTTCAGTACCGACGGTTTCACACTGGTATCCCTGAAGTTACTTAGGTACTAAGGCTAAGAGTTCTCAAATACAGAGCTACATCTTCCTTTACAATTTCTGTGCTTTTATCCATAGCTCGTATTCCCTGCGACATCGGCCATTGAAAATAGCTATCTAGCCGCCGGAATAGCGGAGTCGCCCAAGAGCCGAGCCGCTAAGCCCGCGCTTGACCGATCCTTAAATGGAGTCAAACTCATAGTTGGAAACGACGTCAATGTTAGAGCCAGAGTCATAGTCAAAGTCAGATTTAGAGTTAGAGTCAGAGCCAGAGGCAATTCGCAGATTGAAATCTTAGTCACGTCTCTTCTATCAAAACTTCTGTGCCTTTATCCATAGCTCGTATTCCCTGCGACATCGGCCATTGAAGATAGCTATCTAGCCGCCTGAATAGCGCAGCGCCCAAGAGCCGAGCCGCTAAGCCCGCGCTTAACCGATCTTTAAATGGAGTCAAACTCATAGCTAAAAACGACGTCAATGTTAGAGCCAGAGTCATAGTCAAAGTCAGATTTAGAGTCAGAGACAGAGTCAATTCGTTGATTGAAAATCTTAGTCACGTCTCTTCTATCAAAACTTCTGTGCTTTTATCCATAGCTCGTATTCCCTGCGACATCGGCCATTGAAGATAGCTATCTAGCCGCCTGAATAGCGTAGTCGCCCAAGAGCCGAGCCGCTAAGGCCGCGCGGGCCCGAGCTTGACCGATCTTTGAATGGTTAGTGGTTGTATCATAATCTGATTCTGCGTCCCCACTGTTGGTATGAGCCGTTTGTTGGCGAAACGACTGAGTAAATCGTATGCACGTATAACGGTGGGTAGGGTCGTTTTCGGTGCTTGTGTGAAACTTTAGTAACTAGATATTTTTAGATATAATACTTTTCGGGTCTCCCGTACTAAGTGACACACTTTTTTTTTTTAAATTAGGAGTATAAATTTTTTGTAGGAAATCAATAAATAAATGTATGTGACCTGAGTATGAGGTTTGAATGAATCAGCTCACCTGAACTTAAAAATCGAACTGAAGTACGTCACTAGTGATATGCAGTTGGTATCATTATTTTGTCGGCATCTGTCATTTTACTGAATAGAATTAAAAATTCGACTATACTTATTTCGCTGGCTCAACGACACAAAGTGGATCTTGGCCTCCGACACTAGGTTTCCCTATTCTTGCCTGTTCTAAACTGCTTGTCGCCAATCGGCCATTTGAAGCGCACCCAGGTCTTTTTGGACTTCGTCAATCCAGCGATACTTAGGACGCCCAACTGGACGCTGTAACAGGTATGCTCTCTTGGCCGCAACGCAAGATCCTCCCCATTCTCTCGACATGTCCAAACCAGCGAAGTCGGGCAGATTTAATTTCCCCGATGACTAACAAGTAATGTAACAAAAATAAACTTATCAAACAATCAATAACCAAAACACCGAACAACAGCAAGAAAGACTTCCAAACGTGAACGAACGCAAACGCACTTCAGAACGGAATGAGACAACGATCGATCAAAATGAAAACAAATGCGAGCCTACGGGACCGCACCTCTGGCATCCTCTGGCCAGCTAGGGGCTCATTACAAAACAATGTAACTCAAAAATTTTTGTTTTAGTGTCAACAATTTTGCTTTATATTTATTTATGGTAAAAATGTATTTTGTAAAGCTTTTTGGCTTCCTATTTGCTAAAATTATAATTGCAACCCAGAATATTTTTTATTTTACTGTATTATACCTTTATTAGAGAATAAATTTGGGAAATATTTTAAAACGTATGTTATAGAATTGAACTCATTTCAAAAGTTTGCAAAAATTATCGACATATAAAAGTAATAGTTAAAATAACAACTTTTCGAATTGGCTACAAGTACACTCATTTTTGAAAATTTTGGATATACATGGTTGTGGAATGACGCCGGGTTGTGCCGGGGGAATACCCGGAATTGGCCGGTATTATGATACTTTAGCGATGTGAATTCTAGCGATAGTTTGTATGGAGAGCGATAATTATCGCCCAAAAATTTTGTTTTTGGTACTGGTCGTGTCAATGTACGCTATTGCCAAGCTAACGCGTTTTTACTATAGGGTATGATGGGGCTTCTTTGGTTGCAAAACCTATTCATGTATTGCAATTTTTCCGCCCCTTTCTTTGAAAATACCCCTGCAACCCCGTAGTCCACCTGGTGGACCAAAAGAATGCTTTTTTCCGTAGTTCTTCTCAGTTCACTTAATACAGGGAGTAACAGAAAGGGTATAACAAGCCGAAAGGAGGTCAATGTACTCATAAAACTGAACAACTTTCCCCATTGAACATGTGCTGAAATATGAAAAAATAAATTTGGACCTCCCATAGTAAATCAATTAGCTGATCGGCGATTTTGTATGGGAGGTCCTAATTTTTTTTTCATATTTCGTCCCATGTTCCATGGGAAAAGTTGTTCAGTTTCATACCTTGTACCTTGATCATACTTTCGGCTTGTTATACCCTTTCCGTTACTCCCAGTATGGTACTTTGTTCCATACACTAAATAATTACTTGTAGAAAGAATGGATAAAACTTGTAACAAATAAATTGACCTTTGCAATCACCCAGCTATTCCTACGAAGTTTTTGCTGGGAAATGAATGAGGTGATGCGAATAGTCCTCTTTACACTGTTTAATTGCTTACTCTACTGGAGGTTGGCTGAATTATGCCCCAGGTTGGTCTAAGCGATAAGCGGTAGCGTGAGAAAAATTCAATTCCGTATTTTTCGCCAAAGACTTATAACCTTTACAGCCACAACTACAGTTCACTGATGGACATGGGCCTTCCCCTCTCGGAGGGTATTGTTGTACTATGCTTAGCAGTCGGATTGGCGAGCGCACAGCAAGATGTTTTACCTACTCACAAAGAACGCTGCAGCCCATTCCCTGGATAATTAACCGTTAGTCGCTTTTTAAAAGACCTACAGGTTGAATTGGAGTGATGCTAAATGTAGCAGTGCACTTCAGAGCAGCATATTGAATAATAATTACAAAATTGTTGATTCAGAGAATAATGAATGATAGACGCCTACATGAAAGTTATCCACCATCTTTGAATAATTAAGTTGAATATTTCAGTCACCATTTAAATAAAACTTCGTCTTTGAGATGACCGCCATAGTCTTAAACATTTTCAGACATCTTCAACTATGCTGTGAAGAAAAACGGGTACTTATCTCCGATTCTATCAAATAATTAGCTAGGACCTAATAATCCTTAGGATCATTATCAGAATTTTCAGCCTATATCCACCCACTGCAAGGTATAGGGCGGACCTGTGCCTCGTCCAGTGAGGTCCTGATCGTCATGATCTTGGTCTTGGACATGCTTATCCTGAAACAGACTTTCAGAGAAGATTCATGCAGATCTGAGAGCATTTTCTGGAGATCCAGGACACGTTCGGCAATAAGGACGAGGTTGTCTGCAAATCTTAGATGCGACATGCGTATTCCGTTGATATTGACTACTCTCTTGCTCCAATCCAACATATTGATGGTATTTTTATGTATGTTGGCAAAGAGTTTAGGCGAGAGTATGTCTCCTTGTCGGACTTCCCGGTCAATCGACACAGGTGCATGCAAACCTACATTGTCACAGTCCAATTATTAGGATCTTCTTCTTTAGGTGCCATCTCCATCCTGGAGGTAGGCGACCATCTGTGCATATGTCGATCATGCCTATTAGTTTTTCCGTGCTGTCCACCTTCAACCAGTCTAAGATATTCTTCTTGTTCTGAGAATAGGACTAGTTGAATTTTACACACATATCACGCCTTTAGCTTTCGTTACCGCTAAAACTTATACTTTGCACCAATCATAATTGGACTAGATCATGTTGACAAGTAAATTGCTAAATTGTAACCGTCAGCATACCTAACTTGATTTATGTACTTCAAGGTGCTCTCACACTTTTCACCTTATCGTCTACATACTAAAACACAATTTTCTTTGCTGTTACAGTTTTGAACAGCAATTTTAAAGAAAAGTGTAACTGTGGCAGTGAAGTTGATATATTTCTACGTTTCGGAAAGGTATTTGTGATATTTGAAAATGGGCACTATAATTTTCTAGGGGAGTAAATTAAAGTAATAGTCCATAGTTGTAAGGGCATAGGCCTAGGTGTCCTAGAGATGGAGAGATCAGTGCATAAATTGACACCCTGTTTCTATACCAATGGTTGTTGCTGCGCGTTCTCTTCTTCTCTTTTTCAAAAGTTGTAGTTGTTGTCAAAAGTTGAAAGAGCGTGAAAATGCAGACTATGCAGCAACATTGTAAGAACATCCAGAGATACGATGTTTGAAATATTTGCTCTTTTTTGTAATTACAAATTTAACTTTTGCTAGTGAAGAAATTTTAAACCACCCCACATTACTCAAAATTTGCGATATTCTGGGGACAAGGGATCACTGAGATAACAGGATAATTGTTGACGGTTTTGTAAGGTAACTACTTTGGCCTGAATAATAATGAGTAACACTTATAAAAAGTAAGAGACACTCCTGAATAATGGGTAACACTATTAAAAAGGGAAAACGCACTCCGAGTTACCTACTTATCAGTTTAATAAATTCCTAGTTTTTCGTACGTTCACTAATAAGAACCAGTTAAGTTTGATCTAATAACTGTGTAACCAGTGCCTATTTTGCTAAAGATTAATGAAGGTGAATTTTGAAATTCCTAGACTGCACCGCGGACGCATCTCCTGACCCCAGATAACCCGTAACCCCACCTGTCGCCGGGTTATTGTAAACGATATGCCTACTTGTTCAAGAAGTAAGTATTGTAGATGGAGCAAGGCGAGCCAATAAAGTGAAGCAGTGAACGATCGATACGACCAAGGCAGTGTCGAATATGAAACGAGCTTAATCACCTAAAAGGTAAGTAGTTTGTTGACTAATTGATTTGACACTTCTGACATGTGCTACGCCCACTAATTTAAGAGTGAGATTAAAGATGGAATTAAGTGTTCCAGAATCAACAGGTTCAGTTGCATTCTATATGCACACTGTTTTGTGATCAGCAGAAGTGTCGTTATGAAAAAGTTTCTAAAAAGAAACACACTAGGTAGCTAGAGTAAGCGTTTGGCTCAAAGCTTTGTAGACATGCATAGTACAATTGACTTGAAGGCGTCTAACGCTATGCTTTCCAAATCGTGTTCAACATTGGAGAGATCGCTTACTCCAGCATACTCTAGCTTTAATAGATTCTTACCCACGACGACGGAACGGAGACGGTATATGCGTTTGGGGTGAGATAATGTTTGTGTTTGTGCAAACCCATGTAACCAATTATCTCCAAAACCACTAATCACGAATTTCATAAAAGATTTTCAATGATGGAGTAGGATTTTATTGGTGCATATTTTTGATAATTTAAATTGGTATCACGCAAAAAAATCGCAAGGTGACCAATGTAGTCAACTATGTCCAAAACCACTGGCCAAATTTTTCTGCAATTTTAAGTGATAGACAAAGATTTGATTGAGGGATGTTGTTATCTAGATGTTACATGAATTACTCACTAAGGGGCGCTACAGTAAACTGCCGCGGTTTTTTTTTCCAAATTTAGTTTTCACTTGTCGACACTACCCCTTGCCATTTCAACTGGCTTCATATTAACTACATGCAACTCTATCTACTTGCATTTTTATCTAAGTTTTAGCTCGTATTAGTTAGCAGGGTACTGTAACTAATGGCAGTGTTAGTGGAACTAATATTACAGACGAGTGTGAAATTGTTGGTGAACGTTTTACTTGCAATATTATTAGTGCCTATGTTGTGTTATTATAAGGACAAGTCATCATCATCATCACCTCAGCCTATTGTTGTCCACTGTTGGACGTTATCTCTCTCTCTCTTCTTCTCTCTGTCTTTGAGTAGTGCACTGAGTCACCAGAATAGATTAATCCCTTAAATGGTACTCTTGCGTTTAAGCCATCAGGTCACTACCGGTCGTCTTTTTGAAGTCGTCATCATAATCCTAGTTATAAGAACAAGTGCATAGGTTGAGATACTAATTAAAATATAGCACTTTGGTATATTTTTCTTAGCTAACTTATAATAAAAAAATAAGAGTATCTAGTAATAATTAATACTAATAATTGAAACAATAATTTCGATTCACACGTTAAATTGTGAAGTAACAGTCTTTAACCAGAAAAGTTACTAAGTAGATCTGAACTCGGCTCACGTAAGACTTTTTAAGGGAAAACCTATTAAATTTTATGGGTCTTTTTCCATACCTGCCCTGCTCCAATTTTTTGCGTCCGCGATGCGTATAATTCGTGTTTCTGATCTAAATATTCTGGAAGAGATATCCTTTACATAGGTACATACTTTTGGGACGGTGCGGTGGTACCACTAAAACTTTGCAGGCGTGATTAGACTACAAAACTGAACAACTTTCTGTGTGGCACTAATAGCGGGAATATTTTTCATAGTCTGATCACACTTGCTAAGTCTTTGTTAAACTGCCTGTCATAGTCTAAACTTTCCTACCCCACCCTTTTCAGCCCATGAAAGTAATACGAGGAATGCTTATTGTTTAAAAATAGATTGATTTATTTTTGATTGATATTTTTTCCGTTTTGGTAGGTACTAAAGAATAGGTTTATTGTTAACATTCCATTCATTCTGCGGCAACAAATTTAGCTGGTGGTCTTAGTAGAATACCCAAACTTACAAATGAATAAAATACGTCTCGTGATTGTGACGTTTCCAGTGATTACAACATCTTTGATTCGCACGGGCGGTTGGGACCACTGTGCAGAAATCTTGATCCTCGTAAAATTTTATGTGTCTCGGACAAAGAGAATTTTGTTAATTAACCGTTTTGTCCGCCCAGAGGTGTACTTTCTTGTGTTCTGATAGATAAAAGTTATGTTCCTTTTTTATCTGCGTCTTCCATCTTAACTACCTCCGTGTAAGACTAAATGTTACATTTTTTCGTTTTCATTACTAATGTGTGGTCGTTTACTTGGTAGTGAACTTTGAAGCTATAAGCTTTTGATTCTCTTGGTGGTATTTTTGTTTACTTTTTGGGTATCGACTCGTAGATGGAGCCAGATAGGAACTGATAATTTCTTTAACTAATAATAGAGACCAAAAAGAGAAGAAAATGACAAAAGCGCAAATTTGTACGAGTACTTTTTATAAGAGTAGAATCCAATTAGGAACACTGTCCGCTAATACCTTATTGATTCACTTTCAATAACATTTCGACGCTAAAAGATATAATTTTTTGTAAACGTATGGTACCTAATACAAATCAAAACATCTTGCTACCTAATACAATCCGCCTGCGTGGTGAGTATGGCAATTCCCTCCGAGGTGGGGAGGCTCATGTCCATAAGTAGACTGTTGTGGCTGTAAAGGTAAGGTAAAGGCATGGCACCTATTAGGCATGCAAACATTTTCAAACAAGTGAAGTTTTAGCTGGACGCTGGCTGGACCCATCGCCACCGACCAAAATGAGGTCTGCAAAAACCTCACATCAAAAGCCCCCGACCACGGACCCCGAAACCGCAAGACGCGACACGTGTACGGAATGCGACAATCAGACCTGGTACCCAGAAAAAGTGTTTTTAATTACTCCCAAGTCGAGGCCCGAAGTCCTTTGTAAAGTCCAGTGGAGTCATTACTCGTGTGCGGAGCGATAAATTTGTTATTTACGAGCGGACGTGTGCGGTTGTTATGTGGCTGATTGTCTTGTTCCCTGAACTTGGTTCGCTCGAGTTTTTTGTTCATCCCAAACTCGACTTTCTACTTACGTATAGTACTGCTGGTAGTGCTGCTGTTGTAAACTGTTACTGAAACTGTTCTGAACTATAATATGACGTAAGTGCTATAGTAAACGCAATGTCGCACTGAAAAATGCTACATCCATATTATCTTATCTTATCTTATCTTATATAGCCGCGGGATCCCACTGCTGGGCAAAGGCCTCCCTCCCCTTCTTCCATTTTTCGCGATCCTGTGCCTCCGCAGGCCAACCTTTGGAGAACCCGTCCAGTTCGTCACGCCATCTGCGTCTGGGCCTCCCGCGACGACGTCTATCGGTTTTTGGGTTCCAATTGGTGGTCGTTTTGGCCCATAGCTCGTTAGGCATGCGGCAGACATGACCGGCCCAATCCCATTTTAGTTTTGCGGCTGCAGAAGCTACGTCGGTAATTTGAGTTCTGGAACGCAGTGTACTATTTCTCACCCGGTCTATCAGTTTCAGACCCAGTATACTGCGCTCCATTGCTCGTTGGCACACTTTGAGTCGGGTCTTCTGAGCTTTTGTCAAAGACCATGTCTGTGCCCCGTATGTGAGTATCGGGAGAATGCATATGTCCATGATTTTGACATGGACATATGCATTGACATCCATATTACAGTAATATATAGCCAGTAGTTTGACAATATAGGGCAAAGCACGTACGTTTTATGTCGAGCTTTATTTTCAAGTAGCAGAGTCTTCTGTCCCAGAGTAATAGAACACATTTTACAAGAAACACACGAAAAAAGGCGGCCGGTCGTAAAATTAAGCCAAATCCTTTGCAACACGATTTTGTGTTCAACAAAACGTGTTGCGCCGACCCCAAGTAATTGGGACGAGGGCAGGAAGATGATGATGTTGTTTTTTACTAAGAAGAGCAACTATTAGATAAATTTGTTATTTACGAGCGGACGTGTGCGGTTGTTATGTGGCTGATTGTCTTCTTCCTTGAACTTGGTTCGCTCGAGTTTTTTGTTCATGCCAAACTCGACTTTCTACTTACTAGAGTGGTAAATGAATGATTCTTGCTGGAAAATCCGGACCATTCCGGACAAGGAACTTTGTTTGGGCTTTTAAGGAGACAACCATACTAATATACCCCAACTATGCGAACCTGGGCGCCTTGGGGAAAGCACAAAGTATTGGTAATCTGGTTTATTCATTCATCTTACAGCTATAGCTCAGTGGTTGCAGCATCAGCACGGAGCGTCGGCAGTCGTAGGTTCAAATCAGGCCTGCGTATTTTTTGTTCTACATTGTTTTTTACAAATAATAGCAACTATTAGATAAATTTGTTATTTACGAGCGGACGTGTGTGGTTGTTATGTCGCTGATTGTCTTGTTTCCTAAACTTAGTTCACTCGAGTTTTTTGTTCATCCTCAAACTCTACTTTCTTCCTACTAACTACCTATAGGTAGTGCTGATGTTGTAAAGAACTGTTACTAAACTGTACTAATAAATGGCGTAGGTGCTGAAGTAAACGCAATTATCTCACTGCATGCAAATTGTACCGCTTTGAAATCGAGTCTCCTGCTGAAATATTTTCTTATGGGAAGTTGTTCAGTTTCATGATAGAAGTGCACTCTATCAGTATTCGGAGGGCTGTCCCTTACACCCTGTATGTAATGTTACGTAGCGCTCCTGTCACTGCACTGCTCGAAGAAATCGCGTGCGTCTCTGCGCTTGCGCACGGTCATGTCTTGCCCATAGATATTTCACTCAATGCTGAATAGACAAGTAAATTGGTGTATTTTCAGTAGCTAAATAAGCTTAGCATAGGTAGGTATAGACCATTCGCAATCATAGTGTCATGAAACTAGCCTAAGCGGGAGGACATTTTTCGCTGGTCGAAATACTTAGATACTACGTGACCAGCGCTTAACTTGGCCCGCTTAGGCTGATCATGACTCTTTGATTATGAATAGACAGAAATTACCGATTATAGAAACAAAAAATATTCTACGCTTCTGCGTCTATCCTCATATTTGTTTTACGAAGCTTAGCTTACTTAGTTCATCCGCTAATATATCCAATTCTGTACAAACCTGTGCTACAGTAATTTAGTTTAATTTAGCGTGCATATAACTAACGAGGTATCGGGCCTACCGGCGGCTTCTTGCGACAGTCACAGACAGTCGGCGTAAAGGGTGTACCGACAAATTGTTCCTATTCAAACGCTTAGGTCTGAGAAAGCCTATAGGACTAGTTATTGAACCAGCTACTTTCTATATAAAAGTCTATGAGACTATGTATTGAACTAACAACTTTCTTAGTTCTAGCGACGTCTCTTACCAACTGAGCTGCCGCGGCTTATTCACTTTCAGCGAAATTAAATCAACGAGGTACCAGAGCTGCTCCTTGCAACAGTCACAGACTGTCGGCATAAAGGTGTGACAAATTGTTCCTGTTCAAACGCAGCTGAGATCTAACAATAACTATAGGACTAGGTAGGATTTGAACCAGCTACTTTGTCTATAAAAGCCTATGGGACTATCTATTGAACCTGCGACTTTTGAAATTCTTATTCTAGCAACGCCTCATACACACTGAGCTACCGTGACTCATTGACCTTCGGCAAAAGTAAACAACAATTTCTACGAGGTATCGGGGCTAGCGAAGGCCCCTTGCAATTGCAACAGTCACTGCCAATCAGCTGAGTGATTTTCTGTGGGAGGTCAATTTCTTCTTTCATATCTACCTATATTCCATAGAATAGACCTCCTTTCAGTTTTTTATATACCCATTCTGTTACTCCCAATAGAAAACCTAATGCTAGCTCCTACACTGAACCTCTTTTCTTTATCCCTGTATATGCACATATAAAATGCCCTTCAGCAATTATTGGTCTCCACTTTGGTATTCGTTAAATGAACCTCCTCAAGACCTTGAATAGGGTGTTCTGCCACAATCATTTGTTTAGGATTTCAAGGATTTATCTAATAAGGTCCATTTAAAGCCTTATCACACTAGCGGATACGGAGCAGAGCGGATGAGCAGCAAATTTGTCGCGGACACGCGGTGAATTCGCAATGTTTTGGTCCAAATATCTACAGTATCCGCCGCACATTCGAAACGTATTCGCTGAGGTTAGATTGAAACCGACCCGAAACCATTCCGAAGAAATTAAAGGCATAAATAAAAGTTGATGTACAGTCAGGTATAAAAGTAGTAAATTCATTCAAATTTAGTTTGTAGGAAAGGAACTATTTGTTTTGTTATTAAACAAACAAGGATAACTCATCGAAGTTCCGACCGGGAAGTTCCCGGCGGGCGCCGGTAACGCGCGCGAGCGACCTGTCGGACTCCCGATGATGATGCTCTTAATGCATCGAAACGTCAAGACTCTATAAGCCTCGACTTAAAATGACAAGGTTAGTCGTGATAAACATTAAATATTTGTTTTGTGTTCAATTTAAACTTTATGTAGTGTTTATTGCCTTAGATAATATCATTTATATTGACGTACCTATTAAATACCTACTTAATAATATCCAGCTTTTACCTGTGGTACCTATTCCCGTATTCTTGGAGCTACATCATGTATTAAAACAACATCAGTATCAAATAGGTAGGTTACTAATGACATGACATTTTTCGTCTGACTCTACAAATCATGTTTAATCGGTCGTTAAAATGTTCCGGGCGAGTAGCGTCCGGGCCGGCTTCAATCTAACCCATTCGCTGCGCATCCGCCGCGCATCTATAATACGCTCCTAAGCCGCTAGTGTGATAACGTTCTTATAATGGCTCATGGAATGTTAGTCTTATTTCTGCATTCTTTCGGCCCTTTGAAACGGCTCGAGTGGTGAATTTGAAAAACTTGGAACATTTATTAATGGGAATAGAAATTGTCGGGCTAGTGGTTTATGTGGAATGTTTTCTATCCTGCTCTATTTTAAATGATGTTCGTACTTTACATACTGGTAAGAGTTAAGCTTAGGTCAAAGATAGTAACTAATGTCTACTGTGTGAATAACAAACTGGCTTGCTGGCAGATTTCTCAGTCTACCTGAAATTACGAAGTTTGAATGCACTTGGGGAAGATTTATGCCCAGCATTGGACAATTTGCAATAAGCGTGATTATTCAAAAGAAATGCAGTTTAGGACATTTATAAAGTTATTATAAACGATACCTATACCGTCCGTAACTGAAGGAATTTACCTGGGGATTATTTATTATACAATACATACCTAGAGAATTTGATTTATTTATTTATTTGTATTTGGAAGATTTACAGACAAATTTCAACTGTACATAGCAAGAAATAGAAAACTACAATACTATTAACAAATCTCCGCAGATAGAAAATTTGTTTAATTCTTTGCATATTCTTTTTCTGTTTAATTCTTTGCATATTGTTTTTTGACACAAAATCCTATAAATTTCCGTAAAACCACACCTTCAACTAAAATGAACCCTTCAACCGAGAAAAATGCAAAATTTAACATTTCAGACTTATCGGAAACGAATGCAATTAAAACCATAAGATAATGTAAATTGAAAACATAAACACTCCTCTTAATCACTACAATTGACATTTACAAAATTAAGTTCACGCCAAAAGAGATATTAAAGTTGACTTCTTCGTTTAAAAGAATCTGCTCCACGAGGAAAAATATTAAGGTTTGGTCACAAATTAAGGAGACGACACGCGAGACGCCTTTACAGATGGCTCACTCAGTACTAGCAACGATTTGGACTTACTGAAGTTTACTCGAAAGAACTGGAACTCAAGGTTAATAAGACTCAACTAAGAAGTTGGTTGCCACGAACGTCATAATCTTGCATTGAAATCGGCTCGGAATCGTATAACATTCTTGTATCAGATTTACATATACAGGGAGTAACAGAATGGGTATAATAAGCCGAAAGGAGGTCAAGGTACTCATGAAGCTGAACAACTTTCCCCATGGAACATGGGGCGAAATATTAAAAAAATATGGACCTACCATAGTAAATCAATTAGCTCATCGGCGATTTTGTTTGGGAGGTCCAATTTTTTTTTCTTATTTCGACCCTTGGTTCATGGGGAAAGTTGTTCAGTTTCATGGGTACCTTGATTTCCTTTCGGCTTGTTATACCCCTTCCGTTACTCCCGGTATTTCGACCTTGTATTGAATTTAGCAACCCTGGCTATGTAACAAGTGACAATCTTGAAATTCCTTAATAGGGTTGAGTGATCCTTCTGTAAACTCTGAGAGTGCTTGTGCTTTGGCTCTCGATTGTCAAATTGGCAATAAAATCGTTTTAAAGATTGGTAGTTTTCTGTCTGCAAGTTATAAGTGACCTATAGAGTTGTTATTGGGATGTACTTGCATCGACAATGGCATCACGTGAAAAATATGCATCCATTTTTCTTATCATCGCATGAGACATTGAATCTTAAGGTCTAGTCACAGTTCACCTGTATTGCCGCTTCGCATCCGAGAGCCATCCCAAAACGTAATGGGTGTGGTAGGAACAATTTGGCCATTAAACCGATGTGGCTCAGTGGTTAGTATGACTACCTGCCACGCAGAAGGTTCCGGGTTCAATTGACGGTGGGGTCACGGTCACTCACAAATTTGATATTTATCACTTTGTGAATTTGTTCCCAGTCTGGTTAGGACATTGCAGGCTGAACCACCTGATTGTCCGAAAAGAAAGATAATTCTGTGCTTCGGATGGGCACAGAATCATCTTTCTTTGAGTGTCCCACACTAAGAGAGATAGAGAATGTGGCCATTTCTTTCCTCACAGCTTGGTATCCTAGCTTGGTCACTAGGCGTCGGATGGTACCGGTACAATTTATTTACCTTCTACATTAAGGTTAATGAAAAAAGGATGAAAAAGAGCCTATCATGGCTTCCCCGAGTGGCTTCTTGTCTGTAGTCTACATTGTCTTTAAAACACTCTAAAATGTGACTTTGAAGTGTTTTAGGTGTACATCTGTATTTTAAAAATATCTACAACAAATTGTTCTAAACTTGCAAAATCAATGACCTTTGATCTACCGATCATAATTCACACACAGAAATAAATGACGAACAAAACAGCAGCTATTAATTAAAACTAACAGCCTCTAACAAAGAGCAAATTAAATCGAAACCTGCAATTTCCTAAGACCATACCATTTCTGGACCTACAACCTTAAATAACTTGGTTATATGCTAAAACCACCCTTATTCCTAAGCCATAGAGTATGTGTACAGAGGGATAGATGAAGGCAGCGGCACCTAGCGGTCGTTTTGCGTCCAATTACAGGCGAATAAATTGGCACCTCCCATGTGGGTATCAATAAGCAGAACCCTTGAGAGATCAATTTGTTTGTGCACTTTGCCTCGGGATTACGGCAAAGATTAAATTGTAGCAGAAGAGACAAATAGGTACATATTTAGAAGAGAAACTTTTACTCAACACATAGGTAACGTGTGTGTACCACAATCTTAGCAAACGCTAAATATTTTAATATATTACCTCCCATAAGTATGTAAAAAGCTACTCGCCCAGTTTCAATGAATCCCTTTTAGAATTGCATTAACTTTCAGGTTAATTTAGGAGTTTTAATATTAAGTATTTTTACTTTCTTTACTTCTTCTTTTTCGAGTGGGACATCAAATCGTAAAACAGTTATTAGGTACATTTTCATTCCTTTTGAATATACCTACTTTTACTTCTGTTTAAATTCCTTATTCTCAGCTTGGGAACTAAACTTATCGTCTCAGTGTATAATTTATAGAGGAAGTAATCGCTTCTGTTATTACAACTACTATACTATACGGCGGGCAAAATATTGAATTTCAGTTGTTTGAAAATGCACCAGTATTAAGACAATTACCTGACCAGCTCTATAGATTGTGGGTATTTTACTTATAGCAGTATATTATACTTATTCATTTACATTTGTTTATAATTATCGAGAAAACTATTCTCAAATACGCATGGAAAATTTTGGAATATTATCTATACCCGGTATACACTACTAGAAAACAAAGCAATGGTCGGTGCGTTGGTATAGTTTGTGCTTATTGTATATATGAGTTTATTTAACCGAATTTTTGCATATATCAGCCACAACAGTCCACTGCTGGACATGGTTTCTTCTATCGGAGGGTATTGCAATGCTCAAGACGTTTAGCCGGCGAATTGGCGAGCGCAATTTAAAGATGTTTAATTTACAAGGAACACTGCTACTCGTTCCCTGGATGATTATCCCTTATCTAACCACGTGTAGAACTGGGGTGATGGTATTCTGCAATACCATTACCATTTACCACCCAAAAACCCTAAAATACATTATTACTTTAAAATTACTCTATGTAGTTTGTTGGCTTAATTTACATATTACCAGCATAGTTATATCACCTACTCAGGTACATTGCATGTCATCACCCGTACTAAATGACATTGCATGCTCATCTTGACTGCTACCATATCACCGGGCATCGCATGCGTTATATCTTTCATGCTATATCCTAAGGCGCTATCTACACACACGGGACGTGTGGCGTAAAGCGCTAAATTTACAGGTGAAATGTAACACATGAGACGGAGACATGAAACTTGCGACATCGCGACGCGTGAAAGCACTTTCATATAAAATGTATGAAACAGAAGAGACAGCGTCTACACACGTGAGACGCGCGTCGCATCGATGACGGCTAACGACCACTTAGCTGACTGCACATAATATGAGACGTGAGGCGTAACATGAAAATTGTGACGCCGAACGTCGACGATGAGACGAGCGTCTCAGGCGCTATCTCACCCCCCATATGTTCGGCGCCAAGTTGCTTCCTTTATCGGAAAGGGAAAACGATAAAACGATAGTAGGCATACGCTGTATGGCCACAAACACCCGCCTCCACGCCTCAAAAGCCGACACAGTTTTATACGAAGCACTGAGCCTTTAAAGACAGAACCATCCATGGCCAGGGAAGAGCTGTGTTCAAAAAATACCATACAACACACATCATCCCGCTGCAGAAAAGCTGCCTCCAGGAAACGACCCGCCCTGGTACATCTGGAAGGCGTTGAGCAGGTTCAGGTCAAGTGTTAGTAGGGGCAATGAACCCAGAATGAGGTGAGGGTTCGTTTTTTTATAATTTAGACCTGCATGTGTCTGCTATCTCTCCTGTTGGTAAGTGATGATGCAGACGATGTTGGACCATGCTTGCCTAAGTAGTGCCTATTCACTCTTGCCTTGAAAAGGCCCAAGTTATATTGTTCCGGAAGCAGATCCGCCGGCAGGGAATTCTCTTCTAACTTCTCTGTGAACGACAAATGTGAGGTGGGGCGCCTTACAGTCAATGTCGCACTTATTGGCGTGCCCTATCTCTCACATCACATGCACCCAGGACGATCTGTTCAGCGCCAACCAAAGAGCTATTGATGTAGCCAGGTTTTGGACTGTCAAAAATATATTCTATACTATTGACACGAAAAAAAGACGTCTCCTCTGTGGAGCGTGCGCCTAAGGTATCGCATGCGTTATATCTCTCGTGCCATATCGTAAGACATCGTGTCATCACGTGTAGGAACGTTCACATCGGCATCGGATTTCAATTTACGATGGCTTGTGCGCCGGCGCAGCTACTGGTTGTATATAGGGTGTTTATAAACTGTAGTAATCTTGTAAACTGGCTGGTAGCGTTGCACATAAAGCGTTGGATGACAACGTGTAGACAAGTTTAGATCAGAATGATGACGATGATCTCTACGACCTATTTCAACCATGGTGACCACTTCTACTCCTAATCAAGTCGGCGTTAATGCGCCCGTAGATGGCTATTGTAGCTGATTTTGGCAATACTCTCCCACGTATGTTTGCCTTTGTTGTAGCATCCATTCTAAAAAAAGTCTTACACCTGCATTGTTTTATTTTTATACCTCTGTGTATAACCGTCAATCATCTACCTATCTAATTTTATTTAGATGATGGCGAGCCAAAATAGCAGCTCCTCACAACATTGTCATTATATTATGAAAACTAATCTGGTTTGCGGCAGAGCTAATCTGCCGTCTGGTGCCGGCTTAGAATATCACCACCCTATATCTTTCAAGTGGGTGTTGTAAGAAGCAAATAGGGGGTTTCAGAGTTGAAGTGAATTGCAATTTTAGGAGACAGGCTGAAAACCTGTCACTATGGTGATTGACTGACTCTTAAATTGTAGATCAGATTTAGTTTAAATGGCCGTTTTTACATTTTACTGTCTGCCTACTCCGCCAGGAATAAAACTAATTGCATGAGATTGCAGGTATGTATTGTATAGCATGTATTCTGTCTGATGTCTATGATTCGAGTAGGTACTATTATTTTACACCCTATTTTGGGTTGAGTTTAGAATCAAAAATTCAATGGTCTCGCAATTCAAACATCTCATAATGTTAAAGACAAGTCTAAATCTGTGTGCCTATGGGAGCGGCACTTGTAGATGTCAGACATAATATGTATCTTTCACTTTCTTGTGGGTATGTAAAACAAAATAGCTGGCTCTCATTCCAAAGAATTTGCCTATTTGGGTGCGACACCGTTAGAATTTGTCGTGCCAAATACACATTACCTTTTGTCACGTGAGAGACTAACGACGTAGTTAAAAGTTAACCAGTCCCCTTTACAATGTAGCTGAGGGCAAAAATTTGAACCCAAGTCGTCAATCTAATAAAACTAGAAATCGGTAACTGTTTTAGTACCTATAGTTGGCTGATGGCCGATGTGGCTTAGACGCAGATGGTATGGGTTCGATTCTCGTTGGGTCACTCACAAAGCTGATATTTATGACTTTGTGTTTATTAATTTGTTCGTTGTCTGGTTAGGGCTTGCAGGCTAAACAACCTGATTGTCAAATTGTTCCGTGCTTCCGGGTATGTCAAGCTGTCGGTATCGTTTGCTGTTTTAGACGGCGGTCGTTATACAGCCATGTCAGAGGATTACTACTTGTAGAAGGCGGTTGCAAACCTCTGAGACCAGGATTCATTGAACCGTTAGATTACTCCGTAATACACATCATTCACATTATTAAAAAAATGATCACTGTGAAATTACCAAGGAAGAAAGTTGTTGTTCAATTTACAGCAAAAATTAGTTATCAACGTCTTCTTACTCCTCTAACTTGTGTTTCTGAATGCATATTCAGTCATCGCAGTCAATTCAGGCAGTCATTCATAGTTTTAAAATTCCGACATCTCGGTTTAAAGTTAACGACTTTATGTCCCATACAATTTCGTAACACAAACGAAATGAGAGGGTACCTATATGAAACAGAGAGTTATCTTGACTATATCGTCACTAAATTTTAATATAATGATAAATGACAACACCCCAATTTTGAAGCAGACCACCAATTTATTAACCGAATAAATAATTCATAAAGATAATTATATAAAAAATTACGAAAAGGTTAGCACGTTTAACTCAAAAGTTGGCAATTTAATCAAAATTTTCGCCTGCAGGTGCCTTGTAGGGCAGAAGGGACAATTATAGGCAAATTGGTGAAGATGAGCAGTTTAACGAGGTGTCCAAAAGTGGACATTTATATTGTGGCTTCGTGGCCGCCTGTCACACTGTCTTGTAACATCGCGTTCTTATTTAAATTATTTTTGAGCCAAACACTTGTACAACTCAAAAATAATAATATTGGAGTTTCACCAAGCGCCGACTATTGCAAGTATAAACTATTTCTTATTTAAAGTTTTCAGTTTGAAAGAGCTTGTTAAATTCAGTGTAATGGAAGTTTTACCAGCTTTAAAAAGGAAAGGTCTGTCCGTAGGTGCACCCGACTAAAATTTATTCCGAAAAAAACTACATTCCCACACTTCTCACAAACATGTTGTGGTACTAAGACCTTAAGTTTACAACCTAAACAGACCAATGCATATTCCCGGTATAGTTATCCCGTAGCCACATTTTACGATACCCACGGGTTGATTTGGGGTGATACTATTCTAAGCCAGCATCATACGACAAAATCAAAGAAATGAGTTTAGGTGACTATTGAGAATGTAAGTTCTTTTATAACAAACTTTGATCTAACATTCTTTCGTGGCGTTCCTAGCTATAAAACATTTTGTAATACAATTGATACTATTACAAGAAAATTAAAATCTTCATAATTTTATTCGTAAATTTGTGTTTTTATGAGTGCAACAGTGTAAAGAGAAAATATTTAATAATGATGACCCTTAACATTTTTATAGGTGTTAAGATATTTAAAGTACGACAATACTTGTATTGTAGGCTTGTCAACTTTTGTACAATTATTTTCGTTTATAAAAAAACTTGGACATGACGAGTGTCAAAAGATTTCCCCGGATTAAGATATGAACTTCGTATTTTATTTCAAGTTTTGGTATAATTTTAACATGTTTATTTTTACTTGTAAGGAAATATGAAAGGTCAAAATACTTTTCCAACTTTATTAATTTTTAAATTTTTATATGTCACATTAATAATAGCATCAGAAGGAAATATTGTAATGTTATTTTAATTTCTTACAGTCATTTTCCATAAACATAAACATCATCGTAGGTTTGCATCACCATATTTTGGTAAAATTATTGTATTATTGTGTTTGTCTCAAGACTATGGTGACACACAGTCTTCTGAATGACTCTCAAACTATTGGTGGTGTAAATAGCCGTTTAGGCTCTGCCTACCCTGCAAAGAATATAGGTGTGATATATGTATGTAAGTATGTATATGTCGGCCTACTCGGGTCATAAAAATGTCTGGAAATCGCGAATGCATTGAACAAATGTAAAAAAATATGGTGACGGACATGGTCCAAATTCAGCCCACGACACCGAGCATAATCTGTCCTAGAGTTCACGAGGAGGAATTACTGAATTCCACGACAGACAGACAGAGAATTGCAAAAAGCTACTTCATTTTATTCTATGTATTGATAAAAGATTCCTGCTCGTCTACGACACTTTTGTTGAAAAGAATTTAATACTATGCACTCGTTGATGTCTTTCGTATAAACAAAGTGATATAATTATAATGTCAACGTCAAAGATGAGTATAGTAAACGTTGGTTATATTCGCATCTCAGTTGCGCAGGGTATTGTTCAGTTTAGTCGAATAAAAATATGACAACACGAGAAAAAAATCTTTGATGTCATATTCAAACAATTCGAAATTCTGGCAACTAAACCTACACGAAAATGTATTTGGATACCAAAAACTGATTATATTTTGACCACATCTATGGTTACTGGTTAGTAGTTGTTTTTTCTTTGAAGTTTTCTATTTATTATTTGCCGTGTAGTGCCGGCTTAGAATAACATCACTCCATAACTTTCCCGTGGGTGTCGTAAGAAGCAACTAAGGGATTCGAGAGTTGATGTGTATTGCACTTTTGAGGCGACAGGCTATGGTGATACACTTTTCTGAATGATACTCAAACTTTTGTCAGACCTAAATAAACGTTTTTCACCGCTGTTTGCGCTCTGCTTACCCTGCGAGTGATAAAGGCGTGATACATGAATCTATGTAAATCTTTTCTCTGACCGAATACAGCCACATTTCCTGCGAACTCCACAACTCCATATTATTATTTTATTCAAAGGTCACAAACGGAACGAGATCCGCGCCCGCGTCGGTCCAGAATTTATTATTTCCAAATTTCACATACGAACATCGAACCAGCACTTAGCTTAATAAACGACTGCACGTACGAAATTGTGAGGAGAAATAATAAAATTCCCGAAAGCCTACCTACCGTGCCATGATTATGACACTTAATTGAAAATTCGGTTATCGGATCTTTTTTAAGTGCTTTCGTAGAAAACTGCAAGTGCGCCGGGTAAGGGCAGGGTTGGCACTTCGCGGGATAACTGCAGCCACATTGCAAATTATACCGCAAGGAGCCAAGCAACAAAAAAAACTTAATAGGCAGCGCTGTCATCTACGAACAGCAGCCACCGTCCCATTGAATCACATAGGTACTTAACTAATCTCTGTATTTTACGATTGATTTTACGCTATAATAAGACACGAAACACTTTCAGTTGTTTTTACGCCGCAGGCCTTTTTTGTCGGGCGGACTCTATACCTACTATAGAATGTACTTTGTTGTACAACGTAGCCCACTGAATTATTCAATTCCCATCTATGACAATAATGAAGTCCATTTAAGAGAAGTGTCTCAAATTAAGTTTGGATTGCCTATCGGAAGTTACACTTAAGCTCTATCCGCACAGCGATTTTATTTCGCGCGAATTTTTCCTCGCTTTTATGTAACACTCTGAATCTTATGTAAGTTTCCCAACTAACGGAAAAAATATCGCTTGATTATTCATACAAAATGAAAAATCGCGGTACGCGAATATGCTTTGCGGTTAAAGCCTTACTGTCTTAATACTAACCCGAAGGTGTATCGCCAACCCTAATAAAGAAATATTCTTGTCTAAGTAATGGTTAGTGAATGCAGCCTTTAGCGGTCAGAGTAAACAAGAAAATTGATTTTAAAGGAATAAGTTACGACGGTCGTGCATCCAGAAATTAAGTAAACTGTTTCCAGAAATTCATGGAAACAGCTTAAACATTTTATGGGACCGTCGGCTGATTGCTGGCCGAAAACAAGTGCTCTTCAATGTTAAAAAAAAAAAACAAGGTTCCGGTTAGCGAGAGGTGAAAAGAAAAATAAAGTTTTGCTCTGATTTCAACCAGACGGGATTTCATATTCTTATTAAAATCCTAAATACGAGAGAAGAGTAATACCTACCTATACTGAGGGATATTTTACTAGTGGTCGATAGCCAAAATGCAGGACGGGCTGGTGATAAGGAATAACTTTCCCCAAGGAGAATAGGCCGAAATATGAAAAAAAAAATTGGACCTCTTATAATAATTTTTGTTGTCGGTCATTAGTAAAATTTCGCCCAATATAAATAAATACCAACATACACAGACGCAAACATCACGCCTCTACGAGAGTTCCTTGCGGGATAGGAAAATCGTAAATGACGACTGTAAAAAAGGTCGCCGCGTATGCCAAATATTTGAGATTATATTTGAGAGTAATTTCAAAAAGTTTTTTCAACATACGTAATTACAAGTTATCAGTCCATCACCTAAAATTGTTGTAAATTTTTGGTACCTGCATTTCTCTCTCTCTTTTCGTGTGGGACACCGAGTCGTTCAACTGCGTTTAAAACTATCGAGACTATTAGTCACAACTTGCGAAAGAAATGGAGTCACATAGATTATTTCTATTCAAAGTTGGCAACACACGTCATAAAAATGAAGCTATTCTCAAAAAAATACATTAACATGTATCTTTGTATTATCGTGTCTTTTCTATGTCACAATTTTCGATAGAACATTAACGCTGTGACTACCCTGCAGGAAATCCTACCCTAAAGCAATTTATAACTGGCCAACACTCATTCTAGCAAGGGCAACCGAAACTGATTCGTAATTTATATTTGGAACGTAACGTACAGCCAGTAATTGGTGGTCGATTATTCATTTGAATTTGGAATCGCCGAGGTGGTCTCCGCGTGAATATGAGGCGGTCTCATTTTGATTAAACGAAAAAACCACACACATCACACCTTTGCGGGGTAGGCAGAGCATTATTCACCACGTCTAAACATTTGAGAGCAATTGAAGATAAAAAAGAAGTGGTTTTATAATATCTACTTCTTCTTATATTCCTAAATGAGCGAAGAGTATATAAGAAAATTCTGTCAAATATCTTTTAAGTTCACCAAAGTAAATAATGACATCCTTGATAGCTAAAATATTCTTACAAAATAATAATGTCAAAAAAAGGTAAAAAAAAACTTGTCTTGGAGTTCCATAAATAAGGGGAATAACCAGTATAAATTAGAGCTCTTTACTTAGTAAATCGAGGTTTAGCTGATAAAACCAGACCTATGTGACACGGAAGCTCCGTTCATATAACTTGTCATTGTTCAAACCTGCACTCAATCTTGTAATTTTGCCTATCTGAAGCGGTCTCATCATAAACTGCGCCAGACAATAACCTAACATAATCCATTAATCCCAAATAGCTCACAAAGGTGCATTAATTCAAAATGGCGGTTGTGAATCAAGTCATTTCTATCAGGGTGATCATTTCTGGTGGTTGAACAGGTCATCATTTCTGTGTGCCTAAGCGCAGGTAGGTACACTTGCGAACATAACCATCATCTTCCTGCCCTTATCCCAATTATTTGGGGTCGGCGCAACACGTTTCGTTGAACACAAAATCGTGTTGCAAAAGGATTTGGCTGAATTTTACGACCGGCCGCCTACCAGACGTCAACACTCCTTGGGAATGCTTTTGTGGCGGATTAACCGCCACCATACGGTTGGCCCTGGCTATTTGGGTCGGGTTTATCCCTCGGTCGCCTCTTACGACCCCCACGGGAAGAGAGGGGGTGGTGCTATTCTACTCTGCCGGCACCACACGGCAACTTGCGAACATAACCATACTTCATATATTAATGGAACGGAATGCAGCGTGTTGATTAGAATAGCATCACCCCATGGGTGTCTAAAAAACCCACTAAGGTATTTTTATTCATCCTTAGAATAAGCAGCAGCGTTCCCTCTGAATGAAGCATCATAAACTGAGCTCACCAATCCGCCTGCCAAGCGTGGTAAGTATGGCCATGGCCTCATATAGGAGGTGGCCCATGACCAGCAGTCTCCTTCTCTCTTCGTGGGAGACACCGAGTCGTTCAACAACCCGATGAACCCTGGTGTCAGAGATTTTCAACCGCCTACTGCAAGAAGCAGGCCTCTGACATGGTTGTGTAACGACCGCCATCGTAGACAGCAACCGGGACCGACGGTTTAACTTTAACGTGCCCATCCGAAGCACGAAACTATCTTGCTTTTCAGACAATCAGGTGGTTCAACCTGCAATATCCTAACCGGACTAGGAACATATTTACAAAGTAATAAATATCTACTTTCTGAGTGACGCCAGCTGGAATTGATCCCGGAACCTTCTGCGTGGCAGGCAGTCATACTAACCACTGCGCCACATCGGCTGCCAGCAGTGGACTTTTGTGTCTGTTAAGTAAGGTACTTTTCTCTGCAACTGTACTCCCAATAGACTTTATGACGTCGCCCACCAATTATAATGAAAACAATCATACCATTAAGAAAGAGAGGGCGCTCCATAAAATGGTGCCCTTAACAATTGCCAGTATTGATGAAAGTTGATCTAACTTTTGGATGCGGCATTGCATTGTGGATTTTACTTTAAATTGAACTTGTTTTAATAACGTGCCTTCGTTATAAAGAGTCCGTTTGAAATATACTCCTACCCGATTTCAGCTTATTTTTGGACTTCATTTACCCAGATTTTATTGATTTTAATCAGATTCCAAAACCAAAGACGAATTTGATGCTTTTGGATCTGAGTAGGATAACATTTTTAATTGCACGTTTAGATTTTATCCATAACGTCTTAACTATTTAGTATTAGGACACGGTAATGGTTATTTTTGGATAAAATTACGTATTCTCTACTACTAATAATATACTATACCTACCTACGAGTTTACCGACCACAACAAAAATACGCACTGCCACGATGCATTTGCCTCCTCTGAAAGTTATCTTCATTTGGTCTTCTACCCCGATGATCTTTTACCTACTGACGCATTGTTTAATGAAGACCATAGACTAGATTAGAGTTGATAGCTGGGCCATCTCGTCAGTCCCGTGAATTATCGGCTCATAGGTACATGCATACCGACACGCAGAATACATACATACATAAGAGGTGTAAAAAAAAATAACAGCAAATTTTTAAGGGATGGCCAGCCCATGAAACTATACAATATCTCCAAGGAACATAGGTCGAAATATGAAAAAAAAAAATGGGCTTCCCATACAAAATGTTCCAGCCGTCCGAGTCAATTTGTATATGAGGTAGGCAGAGAGTAAACGGCTGTAAAAAACGGTAATAAATGTCATACTATGTCTGATGAAAGTTTAAGAGAGTCATTCAGAATACTGTGTATCACCATAGTCACAGGTTGTCAGTCTGTCGCCTAAAATTGCAATACACATCAAATCTCAAATCTCTTAGTCGCTTCTTACTACACCCACGGAAGAGATGGGACGTGCTATTCTAAGCCGGCATCACACGGCGATCCAAAGATATTAACATGAAATATCGGAATACTACTAACCTACATTAAATAAATATTAAAGAATCCTGTACATTCGTTTTCAATTTGAGAATCGGTCTAACAATCGATCGTGACCAATCGAGATCTTCGTTTCTCGCCATTTTGTGCACAGAAGACGGAATGCCAACAATAATAATAAGTTCCTTAAACTTTTAACTTGTTGAACATGGGCCTTTCCCTGTTGGTGAGGGTATCCGCTACTTGACTGACAGGTCAAATGAGCTACTTTTTAAGACGACCGAAAACGATATTTTGTGTGAAATTATAGAAATATGACGTCATAATTCAATCTTGTGTATTGAGTCTTTATAAAAAGTTTGTATTTTAATAGTCTAACTTTTAATATTTTGAAAAACGATCTCACCAGGCTTGCCAGGCGGATTGGTGAGCGCAATGCAATAAGTTGCACTTAAAGGAAACGCTGCTGCCACTTATCTAGATGATTCTTCTTTAATTGCTTTTACGACGTAAGAATTGGGGTGATACAATTCTGTTTTGTCATGCTCGCTGCGAGACCGGGCAAAACGGTGAAACTGTATCTAATTCAGCCAGATCTCTAGGTAGGAATATTCATTTGCAGGACAGAAAAGCGGGCAAGGGGCTTCTATTTAACTTTTTCTGTTTCTGTGAATTTATGAATAAATCCTCCTGTAAAGAGCATCTCCGTCATAGCCGGGTGTCAAAAACCGGCCAAGAGCGTGTCAGACACGCCCACAAATAGGGTTTCGTAGTCAACGTTTAAATATCAGGTTTTTCAGAGCATTACAAACTTAATTTTGTTGCTGGTTTGTTAGCAGCAGTATGATGACCAACCGCAAATAGAAAAACTCAATTTTTTCTGAAACCTTTAAGGGTGCAATATCCGTTATAATTTTCATTGTAACTTCAAATTGTAAGCAACATTCCATATATATTTCAAATTTTTAGCGTTTATACTTTAGAAGTTACAGCTGGAACAAATTATGGGTCAAAAACGCCCTTTTTAAAAGCAAATATCTCGTGACAGAAACATTTAGTGACTTTGTTTCAAAGAAACCTCACCTTAGTTTAAAAAGACCTATTCAACGATACCCTACTTAATATTACAGAAGAAAAAAATTTTTTTTGCCCCCCTTTCACTTGTATGGGAGGGGGTCCAAAAAACATTTAATATAATTTTTTCTTAACATTTCTATATTTGGGTTAACACGATCTATCTTCTCACCAAATTTCATGTCGATAGCTCTAAAATTGACGAAGATATGAGGGCGCGGCATACAGACAGACAGACAGACAGACAGACTTGACGAAACTATAAGGGTTTTTAGTAGACTACGAAACCCTAAAAAGTATCGTAATCTGTTTCTAAGATACCTATTGTCATCTATACATATAATAAAGTTGTAGAGGGTCGAAAGTCTGTACATAGAAGATTTTCGAAAAAAAACTGTTTGGTGATACTTTAAATTGATAACAGAACACGTTTCAGCAATTTTTAGATTTTTTTTCTGTTTATCTGTTTATTTGTTTATTTGTTTATTTGTTTATTTGTTTGTCTGTTTGTATGTGAAAGCATCACGCAAAAACGACTGAACCGATTTTGATGCAAATTATACCAAAATGTCGGGAAAATTACCGACCAGGTTATAGGCTAAAAAAATTCGACCCCTAAAAGGGGGGGTTGCCACTATACTTGAAATAAGTTTGCACGTAAATCGATATTGCGTGCGTTGCGTGCGGTAGAGGAATAAGTTACAATAAGATGTAAAAAAAAACTACTCAAACTATTCCAAGGGGTGAACCAGTCCATGAAACTGAACAACTTTCCCCAAGGAACATAGGTCGAATTATGAAAAAAAAATCCTTCCCTTCCCTACAAATTTAACTTGGTCGGCTATCGAGACGGCTGGAGCATTTTGTATGGGAGGTCCAATTATTTTTTTCCTACAGTAGGTAAAAAAATAAGTGCACGTATTTTACGACTAAACCAGTCCATGAAACTGAACAACTTTTCCTAAGAAACATAGGTCGAAATACGAAAAAAAATTTGGCCCTCCCATTCAAACTGAACCGGCCGGCCAGAACATTTTGTATAGGAGGTCCAAATTCTTTTTTCATATTTCGACCTATGTTCCCTGGGGAAAGTTGTTCAGTTTCATGGACTGGTTCACTCCCTAAAATATTTGCAGTATTTTTTTTTACTCCTTATATTTTGAACTACCTATGTTTTTTGGGGAAAGTTGTTTTCATCCTATCTATTCGAAAAGAACGCGCCGCAAAGTTCTTTTATTTGCACTTTTTAAATAAAGAACTCAACAAATGCGAATAAAACTACTTCGAATTTAGAACATCTTGATGTTCAGTCAGCGCCAAAGAAATAGAACGCAAATATTGTTCGAATAAAGGCTGTATGGGACGACGGCCCATAGTCGCGCGTCCCCAATAGAACTAAAAAAAAAGATACGCGCGAATTACAGTCCGTTATTTTCACAAAAAATTACACGGATGTTAGAATTTTATTTAACTTTTTGAAAAATTAGTTCAAGTGACAGTGAAAGTATAACATTGCAATAAAATATGAGGCGCCTTTTATTTTCTCATAGAGGGTGATGAAAAGTAGAGTGAATTACTCGGGCGCAAAATATATTTTGGCTTCTGGGATTCTACTCTAGAATCCCTTACTTCGCTCTGAATTCAAAAAAGCGCCCTCGCCGTAGAAGTGTTGTTTTGCGCCCTTATGATATCTACTAAAAGTTTCTTGAACTGGTTCACCCCTTATACAATATTTGCAGTTTTTTTTACTCCCATATTGGAGTCGAGATTCGAACACGTACCAACATAATAGTAAAGCAAAATAAAAAACCAGCCAAGAGCGTGTCAGACACGCCCACAAATAGGGTTTGTAGTCAATGTTAAATATCAGCGTTACGAAGTTACCTAATTTCGTTGCTGGTTTGTTTGCAGTAGTAAGTATACTTACGAACCACAAATTAAAAAACTTTTATTTTTCTTAAAACTTGCGTGGATACAGTACCTATCCGATATAGTTTTTATGGTAACTTCAGACAAGAACTAATTTTTTTTTCAAATGTTTAGTTCTAGGAAGAGAAAAATCCCCAAAAGAGATAAAAGATAAGATAAAAGCAAATACTTCAAGGCAGAATCACTTTTGTGATTTTTTTAAAAAAAACCTCGCTTTCATTTTTAGGGTTTCGTAGTCTACTAGAAACCCTTATAGTTTCGTCAAGTCTGTCTGTCTGTCTGTCTGTCTGTCTGTCTGTATGCCGCGCCCTCATATCTTCGTCAGTTTTAGAGCTATCGACATGAAATTTGGTGAGAAGATAGATCGTGTTGACCCAAATATAGAAATGTTAAGAAAAAATTATATTAAATGTTTTTTGGACCCCCTCCCATATAAGTGAAAGGGGGGCAAAACATTTTTTTTTCTTCTGTAATATTGAGTAGGGTGTCGTTGAATAGGTCTTTCAAAACTAATGTGAGGTTTCTTTGAAACAAAGTCACTAAAATGTTTCTGTCACGAGATATTTGCTTTCAAAAAGGGCGTTTTTGACCCATAATTTGTTCCAGCTGTAACTTCTAAAGTACAAACGCTAAAAATTTAAAATAAATATGGAATATAGCTTACAATCTGAAATTACAATGAAAACTATAACGGATATTGTACCCTTAAAGGTTTCAGAAAAAAATGAGTTTTTCTATTTGCGGTTGGTCATCATACTGCTGCTAACAAACCAGCAACAAAATTAAGTTTGTAATGCTGAAAAACCTAATATTTAAACGATGACTACGAAACCCTATTTGTGGGCGTGTCTGACACGCTCTTGGCCGGTTTTTAAAGATCTATTTAACGATACCCTACTTAATATAGCAGATGGATTTTTTATCCTCCTTTCACATGTAAATACGCCAAAAAATAAAAACATTTTTTTCCCAACTTTCTAAATTTGTGTCAAGCAACACGATCTATCTTCACATCAAAGATGTCGATCGATTGAAAAGGACGAAGTTATGAGGGCGGGGCATAGTTACAGTTAGTTTGTGTCTTAAATGGGTAGGTGGATTTGCTGGCGATAGTACAGAAATCTGTATGTACATGTATTAAAACTGTTATAGGTCGGTGTCAAGTACCCCTGTAATAGTTTTCAAAAGAACATTTCGATAGCGTGTCTTAGAAACAGCTACAAAAAAAATTTGTACAGCTTGATGGGCCGCTCCTGCAGGCCTATCACTTTTGGTTGGTAGGTACCTAAATAAATAAAAAGTATACATACCTATTACCTACACAATAGCCAATGTGGCGCAGTGGTTAGTATGCCTGCCTGCCACGCAAAGGTTCCGGGTTCAATTCCCGGTGGGGTCACTCACAAAGTTGATATTTGTCACTTTGTGAATTTGTTCCCAGTCTGGTTAGGACATTGCAGGCTGAACCACCTGATTTTCCGCAAGTAAGATGGTTCCGTGCTTCGGATGGGCACGTTAAGCCGTCGGTCCCGGTTGCTGTCTATGATGGTGGTCGTTACACAACCATGTCAGAGGCCTGCTACTTGCAGTAGGCGGTTGAAAAACTCTGACACCAGGTCGAGAGTCGTTCAACGACCCGATGTCCCACACGAAAAGAGAGAGAGACCTACACAACTATTTAATAAGAAAACAAAAACAGAAGTGAAATAAATAAGTAGAAGAAATAGAAAGAAACAAGCATCCTTCGACATGGGTCAACTCGGATTTGCTCCTTCACATAAAAATAATAAAAGAACACCGGTGTTGGTAGGTACTGTAGCCAACTACCTATATCATCAAGATGTACCTAACTCAGGCGCTCAGACTTTGAAACAGGAGGGATCGAAGTGGGCTTTCCCCTTCAAAGTCAAGTAACATAACATCGGCGGTAGTCTGGGGTTTCTCCAGGTTATTCCATCACCATCGTCATCACCATTATCTTTGCATGCCCTAATCGTACAAATCACGCATAAAATAATAACCATGAGACAAACATCGAAAATTAACCCGTTGCGTGTTTCTTGTGCACACGGGTGCTCAAGAAATTTGAGAGCCCCGCGTGCACCCGTGTGATGTGCGCGACACGCGGGGCTCTCAAATTTCTTTAGCACCAGTGTGTACAAGAAACACTCAAGGGGTTAAAACGTACCATTATGTGTAAAAATTGTGCATGAATCACTCAAAAATTAAGCGATGTTTTTAGATGTTTGGTATGGTGGAAGATAAACGTTCTGATCATATTTTATGATTAGTGAGAACCTTTATCAGCACTGGAGGTACTCTCTGCCTACCTACGTGATGGAACACCATGAACTCGGCAAAATATTAAAGGGCGCCACACACCGGGCCCGTATGCGTGACGTGCACGTTATCAAGCGCATAGAGATGACGTTGTATCGTCTGGGATTGTATGAGGCACCGCACACCGTGCTACTCGCGTGATTACGTGCGCGCATACATAGGCAGGCCTCTCATACAATCCCATACGATACAACGTCATCTCTACGCGCGTGATGACTTGCACGTCAAGCATACGCGCCCTGTGTGTGGCGCCCTTAAGAGATACGAAAATGTCTGTATTGAAAAATTTGTTTAGCATGATGTGCCGCTTCTGTCGGCTCAAAAACTTCTCTTGGCGAAACGAAGTTCGCGGGCACCAGCTAGTCATCAATAAAAATAAGAAATTGAAATTCCGGGCCGCATGGGCCCAATAGACCTAAACATTGGTTGAGGTTGACTTTAGTTGAAATCGTCATGGCACTTCTATTCATTTCTTACCTGTTCTGTGAATTTATGAATAAATCCTCCTGTAAAGAGCATCTCCGTCATAGCCGGGTGTCGGTCAGAAACGGATAATATCTGCGCGGGAGTTTCTGCGGTTCACGTTTCGTGTTTTTCCCAAAAACGTACGTAATTACAATGACTTGACTCTGCACGAGAAACTTCACTTTGGGTCTGTCTATAGGAATATTCATTTAGCGGACATGAAGAGGTAAAGACACTTCTATCTAACATTTCCTGCTTCTGTGAATTTATGAATAAATCCTCCTTTAAAGAGCATCTCCGTCATAGCCGGGTGTCAAAAAAGTATCTTCAAGTCATCATCAATAAAAATAAGAAATTGAAATTCCGGGCCGCATGGGCCCAATAGACCTAAACATTGGTTGAGCTTGAGTTTGGTTCAAATCATCATGGCACTTCTATTAATTTCTTTTCACTTCTGTGAATTTATGAATAAATCCTCCTGTAAAGAGCATCATGGCATCTCCGTCATAGCCGGGTGTCGGTCAGAAGCGGATAATATCTGCGCAGGAGTCTCTGCGGTTCACGTTTCGTGTTTTTCCCAAAAACGTACGTAATTACAATGACTCTGCACGAGAAACTTTACTTTGGGTCTGTCTATAGGAATATTCATTTAGCGGACATGAAGAGGTAAAGACACTTCTATCTAATATTTTCTACTTCTGTGAATTTATGAATAAATCCTCCTGTAAAGAGCATAGCTCCGTCATAGCCGGGTGTCGGTCAGAAGCGGATAATATCTGCGCGGGAGTTTCTGCGGTTCACGTTTCGTGTTTTTCCCATAAACGTACGTAATTGCAATGACTCTGCACGAGAAACTTCAGTTTGGGTCTGTCTCTAGATATTTGTTTGCCAGACAGAAACACGGGCAAGGCGCTTCTATTAAAATTTTTCTGTTTCTGTGAATTTATGAATAAATCCTCCTGTAAAGAGCATCTCCGTCATAGCCGGGTGTCAAAAAACTATCGTAATTTGTTTCTAAGATACCTAAATATTGTCATCATCAATGAAAATAAGAAATTGAAATTCCGGGCCGCATGGCCCCAATAGACCTAACGATTGGTTGAGTTTGAGTTTGGTTCAAATCATCATGGCACTTCTATTCATTTCGTACCTCTTCTGTGAATTTATGAATAAATCCTCCTGTAAAGTGCATCTCCGTCATAGCCGGGTGTCGGTCAGAAGCGGATAATATCTGCGCGGGAGTTTCTGCGGTTCACGTTTCGTGTTTTTCTCACGGTTGCCGCTATGACACTGTTTTAATACTATTGTGATATTGAATTTGATAATTTTGATGTTCGAGTCTTTTGTCTTGTCAGTTAATTTTTCTATTACCATTATGGAAGATAAGTAACTGTGACGTGTAGCTAAAGGTAATAATTTTATGTAATACGGGGTGAAAAGTACAAAGTACCAAACAATTTTGCAGGCTTGATCAGATCATTATCTCCCGGGAAGCATCAATACAAAAAAGTAACTTTTTTGTGTCTCTGTCATGGACTTCTCTTGAACCGGATTTTTAATAGATAGGGCGATTCAAGCGGAAGGTTATAATATAAACCATTAGTTATAATGTAAAAAACACATCTTTAGGAATACCTAAAGAAAATCTATTAGCAGCGGGTTTGAACGACAAAAGAAAAACAACTTCTCGTACAAAGTTAGAAGACTTATCATGAATTTAGTATGTGAAGTTAAAAAATTTGGCTCCAAAGGGAAATGGTTCGGTTTAGTGGTCTGACTACGCCTACAAAGTTGTCGATATAGTACTTATACCTAACACCCCGTAGATGAATCACACAAAAAGTGTTGACAGGTTATTGAAGACCAGAATTTAGTTAGTTCTAGCTGAACTGCAAATGTCGACAAAGATATTCAAACCCTTTATACCCATCCTAGTTCAAATCAACGCAAGATATCTAAAAATAGCCATAAAAATCCAACCTCATTTTACATAGTTCCCAATGCAAACACAGAGAACTATGCATACAAACGGACATACAAACCGAACAATCGTTGTACCATTAACACCTCGTACGTCAATCAGACTAGCGTGCTGCCCGGGTTCGCCCACTTTCCCGTCAATCTTAGCCACCGCGCATTAGAGACAAAACAGTCTCAAGACAGATCAGGGATGTGCCGAAGTCGGGAATAATTCCCAAGTGGGAATGCTCCCAAAAGAAACTTTTATCGGCGCTTGATTGAGGGTGTAGGACACTTCATGTAGAAAACCATCAGCTACAAAAAATATAATAGATACGTCAATAATAATTTGCGCTATCAGGGATGTCATTGTGTCGACGTCAGGAAAAATCCCCAAACATAGAGAACTATGCATACAAACCGAACAATCGTTGTACCATTAAGTTCCTAGTACGTCAATCAGACTAGCGTGCTGCCCGGGTTCGCCCACTTTCCCGTCAATCTTAGCCATCGCGCACTAGAGACAAAACAGTCTCAAGACAGATCAGGGATGTGCCGTCGTCGGGAATAATTCAGAAAAAAAAAATTATCGGTGCTCGAGGATCTAGAATATCTACCTCATGTGAAAAACCAGCAGCCGAGACAAACAATATGAAATACGGAAATGATTTTCCTCAACCCACCCAATACAATATCGCAAATATAGGTACATAAATTCGTTACGTTTTATTATCAACGCATACGCAATAACGCATGAATGCAGCCATTATCCTTATAAAAAATATTATTTAGACTGTACATTTTTGTTGTTTTCTCGACACTTTGTCAGCACAGCAATTTGGAATGTTCCTGTAACGGAAAATACCTTTTGGGAAAATTGCCTCACGGAGATCATTCCCAAAGTCTTCACATCCCTGATAGCGCTAATCAATTCCGTGTCTATGAGATGTCTTAGACCCTAAAGTGCCGTCAAAAAGTTTATTATGGGAAAATTCCCAGCTGGCGATTATTCCTGACGACGGCACATCCCTAATTCGCGGTGGCTCTTACCGCTGCGCTATCTGCGTACGCGCAGGGATCTAAGATTGTATCGAACCAATGGTACGTTGAAATCTTGGGAATTCCGCGTGATGAATAGGGTGATATTGAATACAAAGTAGGGAGTGTGAAGTAGGTTTGTGATGGTTGTTTCCTAAAGGTCGTGGACTTTAAGGACTCTTAAAACTTGTATTGTCAGCCGTAGTAGCACTTAGGTACAGTTTATGGCGTGTGACAGGAGGGCAATGCTAGTAGGTAGAGGGAGGTATCCAGATAGCAATACTATTACCAGAAAATCCACCAACCCATTTAAGGCTTTCATTCAACTTACATAGGTTTTTCTTAGGATTTGCTAGCGATAGTACAGCTGTGAATAAACTTGAATAAATGAATAAGTGAATAAATAGGTACGTTTTACACATGCACGTATTTTCATCTTAATCACAACCAAACCCTTAATAGCAGAATGAGTAGCTTCAGAAAATTCCGCCAACTTCATTTCTTTTGCTAAAAAATACAGAGTACATTGACAAAGCGCCTTAACGAATAGTAATTCTCTGAATAAGGCAGCAAGATCAAGCCTAGAACTTTTTAATGTGGCCATTAGGTCTTAAAAAGGGAATTATGGTCTCAGGAACAATTAGCCAGCTCGAAGCCTGTGCCTGTATGTGACACTAAGGAAATTCTTCGATAGTAAAAACCTTTTTAAAACGGGGTTTAATTCTAATGTCGGTTTTCTTCGGTCTTGAATGGTTGTGAGTTTTAAATTTAATTCAAAACAAGATGGACGTTGCAAAATAATGTTTGGAATTCGGGATACACATTCTCTTAACTTGCCTTAAATTAGTGCTGTTACGTTCTGTCAAATCATTCGGGAATACATGCATTATTCGGGAAGAAAACAGGGGAATAACATGCATCACTCTTAAGACTTAATTATAATTAACAATGTTATTGTTAGATGGCGCCACTAGTTTTCTAAACCGCGGTAACGAAATGTTTTTGGCGTTTCTATAACTTTCCACAATTTAACAAAAATGTTAGCGTTACCACTTAGAGGGTCTATTTTTTAAATTAAACTGTGAAATAGAAAGCAGTTTAATTTAACATAATTAATATAAAACATTAGTTTTAAACTGTAACATACAGTAGCAAAATCGCAAAGTCACACTGTTAGGTATATTATCTGTTATGAACAAAGATTTATTTATGCACATCACCAAAACACAAATATTCCGTCGCGAGGTAGGCAGAGCGTTATCGTTTGAAGTTATTGTTTTCACACATTTTAAGTAGTTTCCCGACGTTTCAGCACAGTTTCATGTACTGTGGTCGCGGGTTGACACAGGTAAATTAAAAATATTTACCCAAATATTATCGCGATAGACCCGGTTCAATACTTAAAAGAGCGTTAACTGCCATAAAATAATAGTCTCTAACTTCACGTTTGACAAATATTCAAAAGCCGTTTTAGAAAATTGTGTGTCGTACAGTCGGTGATACACATGAAGCCCTCGATTTCCTCAGTCGCCTTTTATGATAACCGCTGGAAAGAAATGTGACGCTATTCTAACCTGCACAACGCGGCCGCCACGCCATCACCAACAATTGTATCAAATTGCCGTTTATGGTAATCTCAGGCAGTAAATATAAGTCGGCATCAGCAAAATCAATCGCTAGATAATATTCAAAGTATAATAGAAATCATTATCATCCATCATTAAAATAAACGGTAAACCTCCTTCACAATCAACTTCATTTTCTTAAGTTTTGGCACAATCTTTGTATCTCTTTGTATAAATCGCGGATATTTTAGCAAAGTAAGGCTGTTCTGTTTTTATCATGTTTATAGTCCCTTGTCGTCGTTGAACGACTCGGTGTCCCACACGAAAAGAAGAAGAAGAAGTCCCTTGTGCCCGAATCGGGTGCCCGATAATACTCATTGAGTGTAAGTTATTGTAAAGCCAAAAAAACTTGGTTGAGTTTACATGGGGCTAGGAATATATTTGAAAGAACGTAGGAGATTTACTTGAGAGCCTTTGGAAAGAAAAGAAGCGTCGCTAAAATAATAAATTGTGTTAATATTTTGGTTTAGAAATATGTATTGGTAGTTGGTACCTACTCAATACTCAATGTTTTAGGATTTTATTAATTGGTCGTTGTTACTGTTGTAAAACTTTCAAAGTAGGCCCAATTTCCTTGATGGAAATTGATTTGAATACTTTGAATATCTTGATGTTTTATTGATTGCATGTCAAATATACTGATCTTATACATTTTCCAAAATCGACCGTAAAACGCCTGCTCTTCTCTTGGACATAGACCGACGCAAGGCGTTTTCATAAATTTCGCTTTTGGGCCAACCATTCGGGCCACAGTAGTCTACTGCTGTACATGGGCCTCCCCCTATCGGAGGGTTTTGCCATACTGACTACGCTTGGCAGCCGAATTGGCGAGCGCAGTACAAGATTTTGCTGCCCATTCCCTGGATGATTCTTCTTTAGTCGACACCCATGGGTAGAAATGGGGTGAGCCCGCATCACACGGCTTTTGGCCCATTCATTGCGCCTTCAAATTCAAATTTGCGGGAGAATCCTTTTAATTTTGGGAATTATTGACACCAATTATTCACTCTCTCCTCAAACTACTTACCAAGTTGTACGTCCCGTATGAATAATGCTTTTGTTTCATTAAGCGCATAAGGTGATCTGGCTGATTTAATGTACAATCGTGTGCCGTCAACGCCTTTATTGGCCCAAGACCAGTTCGATTCTTACGACACCCACAGGAAAAAATGGGGTGATGCTATTCTAAGCCCGCATCACATGGCATTTCTGGCCAACTGCCTTCATACACAAACAGAAGGTTCACTCGGCCCTATTTCTGATTTTCGCGATTGGAACTTGTTATATAGCCAGGGTTGCCACTAATCTCAAAGTATAAAAATATCAAAACAGCACAATTTTAAATCCCAGTAATTTTAAAGGTATTAATCACCTTCTTAGTTACCTTGACTTCCCCTGAGATTCCGGTTATTCAGTTAGTCAGTAAGCGTCAAAATGGTATAGTACTAAGTGAGTCTGAGCTATAGTACTGTTTTCCTAATTTATGATTCAAATCCATTACATTTTAGTCTATTTTTGACACCAATTTTTTGCTCTCTCCTTAAACCATTTACCAGTTGTACGTCCCGTATGAATAATGCTTTTGTTTCATTAAGCGCATAAGGTGATCTGGCTGATTTAATATACGATCGTGTCCCCTCAACGCCTTTATTGGCCCAAGACCAGTTCGAAGCACAGAACTACAATGTTACTTTTTTTTCTTTGGTATTGTAGGCATATTGATCTGTGAGTTCTTCCTACTGGTTTTCTCTACACTTTGTCCGGTCGGCTAGATAAAATAAAAGAGTTTATTATTTCCTTACTGAATAACTTGAATATTATTTGGATTTGTGTAAGTTTGTTAGTTTAAAAAAGAAATCTTAGTCTATGTCAGTATTAATATTAATAATGTTAGCACTGTATTTGTAAGGATCGCTTTTAGCGAAGAAAACCTTCTCGAAACTCTTCCATTTTTCTCCAATTTTAGCAGTTCTTGACCACAAGTTTTCTGAATTATTCCCAATGCCCACAATTTGTGGCCAACCTCTTCTTCGTGGGCTAGGGTCTAGGTTATTATTTGTAACGTTTGTGAATCTTGACTTCGTAGTGAGCCCCACACAACTTACAGTGTTATATGGTTTTTTGGTCTCTCTCTTTTCGTGTGTGACACCGAGTCGTCCAACAAACCGATGAACTCTTGTGTTTGCTTAGAATATTATATTTGTCCTAAAAACCGTTCTCTATAAGTGTTTCTATTTGTAAAGTTTGAAAATCTGTTACTGATTTCACAGACAGAAAGTTGGAGCGTCGGCAACCATGTGCCGAGAATCATAGAGTAAATCCCGGTTGTGTGTTTTATTTTTGTTACCATACATTATTTTTAATTAGTATTTAAAGCGTATTTTACATGGTAAAAGAGTTACAAAAACTATTTTTTAAGATTATCAGATATTTGTGTTACGTCTGGGTGTTTTCCATGTATAATATTATGTAATTAAGGTAAAAGCTCCTATTATCGCGTGTTTTCACGTCGCGCGACTTTATGCGCCAAAAATAAGATGTTCTTGTTGACTTACAGAGTATTGATATTTTTTTTTAATAAATGTCGAGTTCCTATTTTACGATTCACACACCATTATATTTTTATCAGTACTTTTTAGAACTCAAATTATTTTTTAAAGTTGCAAAGGCGATTTTCCCTAAATTCGAGGTATTTTTAGGGCTTGAGCCTAATTTCGCGGAAGCGGATCCTATTATCGAGGGTATAAAAAATAATGCGTTTTGGGTTCCGTATAGGTGTAAAAACTTATTTATTTACTTATTGCTTACAAACTAGTAGAAACTATATCTATATTCTGTTAATAAGCTTCTGTATTTGAACTGTAATCTGCCCGAAGCGATATTCCGGTTGTTTGGATTTTTGGTAAAATTTAAAATGTGATGATGGAGTTAGTTACGCTCCGAAACCCTATCAACATAGAGTTTAGTTAAGAGTTTTTCACTCTGGCCACATAATCAAGTTATACAGTCAAAACATATATTATGTCGCAGTATGATGGCAGAATTAGGTTATTGGCCAAAATCCTAGGTTTTTGGCCAAAAGCCGGCATATGGCAAAATCGTTGACTTCCTTCGGCCATCTTCCTGAACTGATCCAGGTTTATGGCCGAAATCCTAGATTTCTTTAGTATTATGGCTTTTTTTGCATTTCGGGTGAACGAGGAGTTAAGAGGTACGTTATGCACCTTCCTCTGATCTATTAATTGTAGAGTTAGGCACTCTGAAGACGTTCGACACCCAGAAGGCGATGGACACCCTGAAGGGCAGGAGGTAATATCAGACAGCCTGAACAGCAGGATTGCCTCGGATACTCTAGAGGGTAGGGGGAGCGTCAGACACCATAAGAGCAGGATGTACCACTGGGAAGGACAAAGGACGGGAAGGGGTAGCGTCGGACCTACTACTGTGTTACAAAGTAGCGTCAGACGCCCTAGAGGACGTGGGTGGCGTCGGACAATCTGGAGGATAAAAAGTGGTGGGCGTTGGTTTTCCTTGGCTTCCAATGCTACCCCTTGCCGTCCAGAGCATCTCTGGAGTTTTGAAGGTAGCAGCATACACCCTGAGAGGAAGGAGGTAGTTTGGACGTTTTGGAGGGTGCCAAGTAGCATCAAACGCATTGGCGGGTGTGGGTAGCGTCGGACACACTTGAAATTAAAAGATGGGCATAGGCAGGACATCCGATGCTACCTTCCGACCTCTAGAGCATCCAGTGGTACATTCTGCTCTTATGGTGTCTGACGCTCCCCCCTAAACTCCAGGCCAACCGAGGCAATCCCGCTGTTCAGGCTGTTTCCACCCTTCAGGCGTAATTTTAGGTAAAGAATATTTAAAAACCTACCTCTTAAAAAAACGCATCAAAATCCGTTGAGGGGTTTTAAAGATATAAGGAAACATACATACAGACACGGGAAGGGACTTTATATATAAACTATGTATTAATTAAGTTAATATAATAATCAATATGAAGAAACTTATACTAACGACGTGATTTTGACACAGATTTCAGTTCAGAGTTTTGACTCTGGGCGCCTATATAAAAGGTAAAACCAAATATAATTAGAGATCTCATTAGATTGTTGCCTGAGATCAAGATCGAGGTTTTACTCCCTTTACACATGGTTTAAAAAAATCAACTAAACATTTCAAGGGGGTGAATCAGTCTATAAAACTAAACAACTTTTCCCAGGAAACATAGGCCGAAATACGAAAAAAAATGTTCCTACCATACAAATTGTGTTGGCCGCCCGGGTCAATTTGTATGGGAGTCCTACCATACAAATTGTGCTCATTTTTTTTCACGACCTATGTTCCTTGGGGAATGTTGTTCAGTTTCATAGGCTGGTTCACCCATTAAAATATATGCAGTTGATTTTTTTTACCTAGTTTATTGAAATAGAATATAGCCAAAACAATAACAAAACGATCCTAACTATTTATTACTATGAATATTTTTTCAAAACCCGCGCCAGATTTGGGTGTCAAATCACATTTTCCGTAGTAAAAGTAGTCTAAGTTTACTATGCCTAGTAGCTATACAACACGAAAACTTTCGTTAAAATTCATCCAGTAGTTTTGTCTTGAACTATTTTCACCTATCAAAATGGGTAGTATTCGGTAATTGCCTGGTGATTTGGGTAAAAACCCGGTTTCTACCTGGGTGGGTTGAATGGGTTTTTACCCACTACCCATTCCTGCCTATATTATAGTAAGAATTATCAAAAAAATAACTCAATATCTCGTTCAGAATCTCGTTTGGTTTGTTTGAGATCGAGGTAGCATTTTTTACTCTATACCTATGTAAGTAGTAAGGTTTTTCTCATCTTATATTCATTCTCACAGACCCCTAAATCCATTTTAATTTTTTCTATCACTCGATAATAGGTTTATATGAAAGTCCTATCTTCGAGCCATCATTACTCGATGTTAAGGTCTCATAGAGCCTATTATGGAGGTACAAAATTCTTATGGCTCGGTAAAAGGGGAAATCTCTCTTCCGTTTTAACCTAATTTCGAGTGATAAAAACTGACAGATTTGAGATGTTTTTAAAACTATAGTCGTACTAAAATATATGTTAAATTAAACTATCAAACAAAAATTCTAATAGTTTAAACGGAAACTGGATTTTTAAGGCAGTAAACAAACTTGATTTTCGTAAGCCCAATTCTATGAACTCAGTACAAAACACAATTTTTTAGAGCCACACATTTCTTTCAAAAACAAGAAACTTACCGCGTAAAACCTACCGCGAAAATAGGTTTTTACGTTCGGTATATAATGTAGATAACAACTGGGTAGATAAATAACAAATAACTGAATCCTGTGCGCCACAAATTAAAAATAAATCTAAAACTGTAAATTCCCTATCACCGATGGTACCGCGATATTAAGAGCAACCTAACAAAAAAAGCGCCTAATATCGCGAATGATTATTTTCGTAATTTAATGCATTTAATTAGGGTAAAAATACCAAATTAGACCTAAATCTAATTCTACATACACTATAGCACCTAGCAATACATTTTTTTTCTACTCATTAAACTAATTTACCACCTAAATTTGCTTAGCAAAATTCTTGAAGTACTTACTTCGAGCAAGCTGCGTTTGTATGGGACGACCGGATTCTGCGCTGCCGTTGCACAAACTGATGGATTTGAGCGTGTTTGGACGGTGTTATGCAAACTACCGCCAGTATGATGGTGCAAAACAAAATAGTGCACGCATTCATACTTTTTTCTTTGTGATATGCGGTTCCGGTAAAGTTTTATAGCCCAAAAACAAAATACCTCGATATTAGGTGCCAAAAAACGGTACCTCGATATTAGGAGCTTTTACCTTATATGCAAATAAAAGTAGGTATACAGGGTTATTTTTAAAAAAAAACAGTATAAGTAGGTATTATATCAGTTGTCTAGTTCTCATAGTACAAACTTTGCTTAGTTTGGGGCGAGATGGCGCTGTGTGTGTTGTCCAGGGATATTATTTATTTATCTTTGTTGTGTCTATACACCATCTGTTCTGTGGCTGCCTGTGGTCGGCCAAAAGGCGGCCGTCCGTAACTAATTCTGTAATTGACAACGTTTTAAAATGTTTACATCGGCTTTTGTTCTTTAAAAGGGAATTTTCCGTGTGGTATAACCAGCACATCAACCCATCCATTTAAGGGATCCGCTGATACTGGTTATTCTAAGTAACTGTATGAAAAACCACTGTAAAGTGACACCTTTAATGGTAGGTTGGTATGTACTTGTGCCGAAATGTTTTATGCATGATGCTTTCGGGTGGCATAGTGAAATATTTTTATTACCAACTTAAAGTGGCGTGCAACGACGTGTTCCATTTTGGTATGTTGTTTTTTGCAGTCATAACTTAACTGCTACGGTTGAAAACGTTTCCTTGAGGATTTTACGTGAATTTAAACGGACTGAAAATAGGCAAAAGTTCTACGACAAGTAGTATTCCCATTTTTAATTGCTATTTCTTTTGCGAGATGTTTTATTGGAAATATCTGGCAAAAGTCTAGCATTCGGTTTTTAACACTAGGCATTTCAGTATCAAAGATTTTGTACGATCTTACATTCATATCTCGAGGATACACACCATTTATTATTATTATAGAACGATGGGAATTTTCGTCCCATTTGTACTATTTTGATAAAAACATCCGTAACGTCAAGTCCACATTACCACCAATACCAACGATTTTTCTAGGACTACTTCCCTAAGAACCTTACATACGAATCCAAAGTCCTAGCCTTTTTTTCCAGATCATTAGTAAGCTGGGCTTCTCTTAGGTGTTCTTGTATAACACTATGTTTCCTGTGCTCTGTGTTTCTGCACTGGTTGACTAAGTAATGCCTAATTGTTGACCTAATTGTGACTGTTAGAATTCAAACATGACTTTTCACTTACGATCTTTTACGGTCTGATTCAGATGCCTTTAAGTGCACTTAGGTCATTTTGCAAAAGACTAAGTTAGATATGGTAAATTGTAGAGAAAATCACACGATCTATTTTGCCAGCAAGCTAGATATGTCTAATTAGTATTTGACTTGAATTGTATTAGAAAAATTTGCTCCTATAAAAAGTTGAAAATACTCACGAAACTAAACAAGTTTTTTTAAGAAACGTTCCTAGATTTAAATATTTTTGTTCTTTTTATATTCTACATACTGTGTAATTTTTGCGTGTGGTAGCGGCTAAGAATACTGCTACCCCTAATCTACTCAGGGTGTTCCGTAAAAGGCAACGAAAAATGTTTGTACTCGGCTAAATATCAGTCAACTAATGGTCAACCGCATGGCGGTGATACCACCTACAATAGCATTCCCAAAGAGGGTTGACGTACGGCAGGCGGCCGGTCATGAAACTTCTTTTTGCTACATGATTTTGTATTGTAACAAAACATGTTGCGCCGACCTTAACTGATTTGGGATAAGGACAAGAAGATGATGATGCTGTGTTATTATATATCTTTTTTCAGTTTTGTGAATTCTTGATTCTTCGACGTTTCTCCGATTGCCTTACCGTGCTTTTTGCTCGTTGTTTATTTTACACAGAAGATGCACTGTTTTTACTGATACGTGCCTGACAAAGAAAAACGAACAAAACGACCTCACCTCAAAAATTAGGGCAGAACCGGGGAGGTCCTTGCCCCTATCGACTTAATGTACACCTTCAAAGGTTGATACCTCAGAAATTGGTGTAATAGCTCTGACATAATAGCGCGCTCGTAAATTCTGCACCTCGTTCGTTTGACAGCTGTCATTAGTGACGTCATAGGCGGTCATTATGGCCGTATCGCGGCGAATTTCACTTAACTTCTTTATAATTTCGCGAGGATCGGACGTGACTCCGACACTACACACTGTACGTGATTTGTGTTGTGTACAGCAGAATTTTTGGGTGTAAAGGGTGTGGAAAAACAATAGATTCCAAAATTTTATATCGATGGATTAGCAAAGTATCAAAGCAACTAAACTCAAGAGATCAACGGCGTCAATACTACGAATGGTGCGAACAATCAACTACTTTATTTAAATCTTAATTTGTTACTACTCCTTGTGGTACAATATAGTAATAACATACATAAATACTGGAAAATTTTCACATAGAGATGTGTAAAAAGGTAAGTAAAGCCTTTGCCATGCAGATAGCCAATATGAGCTACGAAACAAAGGAAATAAACTAAAATCAATGGGAAAGATCTTCAGTTTCATGTGCTGGTCCTACACGCTAGTCTTTTAAATATTTTGCAGCGTTGAGATTATAATATTTTGAATTATTTTTGTTAATACAAAATTTACCATTGCATTTTTTAACACCCTGTATCTAACAAGTGTACCACCGAGCCTGAGATACCTAATTGAAATTAAGAAGACTGTTGCACCCAGCAATATTGTAATGAGGGCCAGATCGGTGCATTTAAAAAAAAACACGCCGAAATTTTACATGAATAACATGACCGATACAGTTTCTGCACCGAATCGAAGGGTGGTGTGTTCCTTTTGGCACCACAAAATGGATCCTTGAGAAAAAGGTTTGAAATAAAAATTTGAGACATGCGACTTTTTTTAAAAGTAGACATGAGAATCAGATTTTAGCTCCATAATAATTATTAGTGGCTGCGATAAAAATCTCCATTTACTATTTCGGAAAATACAGTAGGGATCTGAAATTTTGTTTTTTTTTTCTTTCTACATCTCTTTGTTACACGGTTGCAGATTCCCATGGCTAAAAGAATAAAAAATCTTTTAGTCCACAAATTTTGTGGGAGGTATGTAAGCATAAATTTCCCTCAAGTTGTGATATCGATTAAATTGTTTAAACTGTAATTTTTATGACGCTTCTTACAGTGGGACGCGTCTCAAAGTTAAATGTAGTTAAAGAAGACAAAATTCTGATAATCTATTTCTTCCAATAGCCAACGACCACATCAAATGAAGCGAGGTGAAACAAAATCCGCCACTCGTCGCCCGCAGGACGGTCATCAAGCCTCATTAAGGTTAATATCGAGTTTTGAGCGAATATCGATTTAAATGTATCGATGAAAGTTCGATTCAACCGATTATTGTCTCCTCCAGGCTGCATTTCCGTCGGCATTTAGTTAATGACGCGTTTAAGAAGTCATCGGCTCCCCCAAAATTGGTGGGTTGACGTGACATTAAGTTTTATTCGAAAAATCAATTTTTGGGAAAGATTTTCTTTTCGATTGCTCGGTCATTAAAACGGTATTAACCGGTGCCTTTGAAGCTCAATTTGGCATTCATTTGACCTCTTGGAAATCAAAATGAACGCTTTAGGTTAGGTGTCTGTGCATTCATTTTACAATATGCGTCGAAAATCGCAACATGATCGTAACACATCTGCTTACATACAGTTTTATGACAGATATTTAGGTTGTTTGAATATTATGACGTCAAAGATATTCCATGCGGGATGTCACCTTCCATACTATCAGGTGTGTTTTGACCGACCTAACTGATCGCTGTCACATGTCACATAATTGCCTTCGCTTTCGAATGCCATCAGATCTAATCCGATGGCACAATCGACTATCATCAGTGATTTTGCCTTTACTTGATTCGATTTGAAGACTTTTAAATTTTAAACTTACTTAGGTACGAATACCTACGTCTAGAGCAAACTTAAGACATAGGTAAGTAGATTAGTTTTTCACCACACGCTTCCATTCCGAGCCAAATAAATACTGATTTATTGGCGTTTTATGACTTGGACGTGATCAACATTGCACTATAACGCTCACCTAAAGGGGATGGACGAGTTTTTACATGATACAAATTGCTATGCTACCAATACAGTCAACGTGACAAGTTTGTAGTTATACCATCCGTACACTAAATGTAAATAATGAAAAGAAAAAAATGACCGATAAATAATAAAATGAACGAAGATATGCCGACCAGGGCTCCTCCTGGTGGAAAACTTCTCTAGTCTCCTCAATAGAGTCCAAGTTGTTGTAAAAAGGTGCCACAAAATCAGAGTCAAGTGGGGTTTCTCGTTAAATTACAGTTTTGATTGCGCTTCTGTCCAAACTATGGGACTATCCTGCCCCAAATTGCCCAAACCTGCAGGAAACTAATTTCTGTAGCCAAGGACTTCTTCTTTCTCTATCAAGAGTAACATAAAGGGTGTAACAAGCCGAAAGGAGGTCTAGGTACTCATGAAACTGAACAACCGACCGTGTGGCCAATAACAGACTCTGAAGTGATAGTGAATAAAGATGTTTGTATAGAAATCTAGAGTTTCCGACTGTAACTTATCGGCACCCTATCAGCAAAGCGCTTTACTCCAGATAAGGTGGTCAAGACAGTATACGTACTCGGTAATTAATACGATAAAGTAGCCTGACTAGGAGGGGCCCACACACAACATCCGTTGTTGCGTATTTTTAGCGCAACGATAGCACATGCGTCTCTCAGTAAATTCCGAATTCCCCATACCAATATAAAAACCAACGCAACGTAACGTATGAATGTCGTCGTTTATTAGCATGGAGATGGTCATTGCTAGATGGTATATGATCCGTTGTGTTGAAGAGGATTAGTCAGCCTAATTCCTTATTTGCGGTCGCCAAATGATGGCAATAAAAAATATGAGTAAATAACCGAGCCCGGCGTGAATAAGTTGATAGGTCGAGATGGTATGATTTTCTTTTTATTAACCTTAAAATCGCTCTCCTGTAAAATCATCATTTTAGACATATCAACTTATTCACGCCGGGCACGGATATGATCTGTTGGCACGATGTAGAAGAGGACGAATCATGGAAAGTTCAAAATTTCCTTGCATCTAACAGACGCATGTGCCAGGTTTGCACTGAAAATGCGCACCAACGGGCGATACGTCTGGGCCCCGCCTCAGTTTTTCCTAATCAATGAATATTGATTGATGGTATGCTTTAGGTTAATTTATGGATCGTACACTGTAATATGTGAATTGCGCGCAGTCTAAGTTATGAGCCCGTTGACCCAGTTTTTTTGCTGTTTAATTGCGAAGGATGCTGGTATGAAGTTGTTTGCATTTATGGTGACAAAAGTGTAGTAACAGACGGAACTGTGATAGAACTAACTACCCCAATTTTTTCACTAGCGGCCCGTCAGCGATGTCAACCGCTGCAACTCATTTTCCCGTAATAAAAAGATGTTTTCACGATGTGTTGTAAGTAACATAATCAACCTTAATATTGAATTACTTTATCTATTACAAAAAAACGCATCAAAATATGTTGCATGGTTTGGGAGGAAATGGCAAATTCCCTCCACATACACACAGAGATATGCAATGCAAAAGGAAAATGAATTTTATACAATTTTTTTTTTAAAGGTCTAGGTTATAACGTTCCGGAAACAGATCCGCAGGCAGGGAGTTCCACTCCTTAGCAGTTCGCATTAAAAATGTAGAAGCGAAGCGCTTTGTGCGAATTTGCGGGATGTCTACGATATAAGGGTGGAATCCCAACCGGCGTCTCGTGCACCGGAGATGGAATGGTGACGGAGGTATCAGGTCATGGAGAGACTTTTATCATTATCAATAATATCGATGTATTGAAGGTAAGTCAGGGTATAGGTCGCCAAAAACTAGAATAGTTAACAAAAGTTCGTTCGATCGTTTGAGCTCATTTCTATAATTAGTTTTTTTAATACTTAGTGAGCCTTTTTGATAGAAATGTGCATTCAATAGATCTACAATATTATTTGGGTAAGAATAAAAATACACCCGTAGATCTGCGATTACATTTTATAAATTCCAGCATAAATATTACAGTTGGAATAAGACAGCTCGTTAAGTATTGGAGAGCGCTCAATTTACGCATGATAAATGTTTCTTTGCCGGAATAAACGATAATAATTTAAACACTTGTGAGTGTTTCGGCACGCCCGTTAATGGTCGTCGCACATAAAACGAGATCGCCTTGAATTTTCATATATTTTTTTTTTTACTTTTAAATACTTGACGATTCTCTTAGATTATAGTATGTATACATAAGCAAGATATAGACAGCGCGTATCGCCCCGCGCCGTACAGTCAAGCGTAAGCAATAGTTCCACAGATACCTACGTGAAATGTAGGAGAAATGTATACAGGGTTATTTTTTAGTCAGTGCGCAAACTTTGCAGGATGTTTCTACTCGTGATTCTGCACAACTTTTACTATGGGGCCACCTGCGAAATCTAAAAAAATTTTTTGGTTGGTCTATACATTTTTGCCGAGTAGGTATGAATTTTTCTATGGAACATCCAAATTTTTTTTTGCGAATTCGCAGATCCCCTAATAAAAGTTGTTCAGAATCACGAGTAGAAACACCCTGCAAAGTTTGCGCACTGACTAAAAAATAACCCAGTAGATGTACCTACCTAAGGTAAGTTCGTCAATTACCGCCTATGTAACTTTGAAAGCAAATATATCTCATAAAAGATAACAATTTAAATAAGAAAACAGGCGCTTCATATAATTTCAATATATTTTTTATAAATAGCATACAGCAGAGTAACATAATCCTTTTAAAATATGAAATAAAACCAAAGACAAAACACAGTCGCGCTGGCAGAATTAAACAACGTAGGAGTTTAATTCGCCTACGAGTATTACTTGACTGTAAAATTCTAATTGAGATAATTTCTGTAATAATCATTGTATTAGGTAATCTGTCTTCATAATATTAGTCTAATCAGTACATTTCTTGTTTTTAAATTATGCATTTCTCAATTTTATAACATATTACACAAATTATTTTATTACTAACGTCATAGTTACTTGTAACTCTTTTTGTTACAACGACATCGAAACACATAAAAAAATATATAATATTAGGCCATTTTAGCATGAAAAATTAATGTTTTGCTAAAAAACATCGGTAGGCGCTATTAAACTTGGAGCCTAATTACGCCTGCCTAGTGTCTAAGTTACGCCTATCATACTAAAACTAACTAGTTAAAAAGAACCAAATTCAAAAACAAATCTTTCTTCCTACCTGTCGTTTCAATTATTCACCATTTAATAAAAAATAATTATAATATCGCAAAGTTATTCTTGGATCTCCATGTAGGTGTTAATAACGCCTATAGGTGGGTAACTACGCCTTCAGCTGGTTAATATCGCTTAAAAGGAGTCTATTATCGCACAGGCGGTATTAACCTTTATGACATATTTAACAAAGATTTTCGATTAAAACATATCTGTGATGCTTTTGTATAAAGCTTAATGAAACTTAGATTGCAAATTATACAGTTTAACTAAAATAGTCCATGAAAGATATCAAACATTATTAAATTAAGTTAAATATTACCTGATCATTTCACGTATTTTTTTAAGCGCAGCCAACAGAAACACCTCCTACGAACAACACGCGGCCACTAGTATTACGCGCGTGTGAGGACCTCACCGCGCTTAATGCGGATTGGCAACACTGCAATGTTGCTATTCCATGCAGATTTAAGGAAATTATTCCCTCCTATTTTTTCAACCTAGGCGATATAACCCGACAGGCGGTAATCGACTCACCTACCTTATAACAGTGTTGTCACTGAGAGTTTACGTACGTACTAGTGCCAATCGTTCATGTCAGTAAGCGCTCTCTATTTTCTAAGGTGATCCTTTAAATTACATTTTATGTGGGCCAACTAAAAATTGCCTCTAGGTGCTTGCGTAAAAATAAGAGTTTTTTCACACTGTTGTTTATCTACAATAGGTAACTCATAACTCTGTGTTTTTTTTTTATTACAAATTAAGGATAAGATGGAGGGGTATTACGTTTTAATGTATTGAACATCACACTTTAAGGTACCTCAAAACAAAAAATGTCTTGAAATGTCATGAGCCGCCATACATTGATTTGCCAAAATTTCCCAACAGTACCGTTTAAATATAACATCGAATAATTTAAAATTGTTGTGTATGTATCATTCATTTCATGATATTTGTATAGCCCGCCAAACAATCGCAACAGTATATTGCAGTATTATTGCTTGAAAACAAGAAAAAAACAGCTTTAGTAGCATAGAAACACAGAAAACAATGCATAACAAACTACACGCTCAATTCGAATGCCTATCTCCCTCTCCTAGCCTCCCAGACACAAAATTATAACAACCTTTAGCACAATTCTAGTTTTATCTGTCCAATTATTCGCGGTTCCGTACCGTATACATGCAGTGCGCGGGCGCAGTGCATGCGTCGTAAATATGATCGAGATCTGCCGCATTAAATTCGGGACGAGCGAGCCGAAATGAGATCACAACCTCTGTATGGAGAATGGGCAAGGAATTAGTTATTCTTGTACTGGATGAGCCATATTTAAGATTTCATCTGCCGCATTAAATTCGGGACGAGCGAGCCGAAATGAGATCACAACCTCTGTATGGAGAATGGGCAAGGAATTAGTTATTCTTGTACTGGATGAGCCATATTTAAGATTTCATCTGCCGCATTAAATTCGGGACGAGCGAGCCGAAATGAGATCACAACCTCTGTATGGAGAATGGGCAAGGAATCAGTTATTTTTGTGCTGGATGAGCCATACCTATTTAAGAATTTAAAAAGTCATATGCGGAATTAGATATGATTGAGATCATCTGCCGCATTAAATTCGGGACGAGCGAGCCGAAATGAGATCACAACCTCTGTATGGAGAATGGGCAAGGAATTAGTTTGTCTTGTGCTGGATGAGCCATATTTAGGAATTTAAAAAAGTCAAAATGCGGAATTAAATATGATCGAGATCTGCCGCATTAAATTCGGGACGAGCGAGCCGAAATGAGATCACAACCTCTGTATGGAGAATGGGCAAGGAACTAGTTATTTTTGTGCTGGATGAGCCATATTTAGGAATTTAAAAAAGACGTATGCGGAATTAGATATTATGATTGAGATCATCTGGCGCATTAAATTCGGGACGAGCGAGCCGAAATGAGATCACAACCTCTGTATGGAGAATGGACAAGGAATTACTTACTCTTGTACTGGATGGGTCATAATTAGGAATTAAAAAAAATCATATGCGGAATTAGATATGTATGATTGAGATCATCTGCCGCATTAAATTCGGGACGAGCGAGCCGAAATGAGATCACAACCTCTGTATGGAGAATGGGCAAGGAATTAGTTATTCATGTGCTGGATGAGCCAAATTATCATCCTCCTGCCTTTATCCCAATAGTTGACAGATATTTAAGCGAGGAGGCCAGAAACTCTACGCTGCCTTTTACGAAACACTGACTGGATTAGCCATATTTAGGAGTTAGTTTAAAAAAGTCATATGTGTAAATATGATCGAGATCTGCCGCATTAAATTCGGGACGAGCGAGCCGAAATGGGATAACAACCTCTGTATGGAGAATGGGCAAGGAATTAGTTATTCTTCTACTGGATGGGCCATATTTAAGAGTTTAAAAAAGTCAGATGCGGAATTAGATATGATTGAGATCATCTGCCGCATTAAATTCATCACAACCTCTGTATGGAGAATGGGCAAGGAATTAGTTATGCTTGTGCAGGATGAGCCAAATTATTCTCCTGCCTTTATCCTAATATTCGAGAGATATTCAGCCGAGGACAAAAACTCTACGCCGCCTTTTACGAAGCACCCTGACTAGACTAGCCATAGTTAAGAGTTAAAGAAAGTCATATTTTTTGCGTAAATTATAATCAATTGTTCATGTTTAACTTCTATCCTGTTTAGCTTCTTGGAACATTTAAGATTGCCTAATCGTTGTGCAACCGGAATTTTCACCGTGCTAGATTTTGGATTACAATCCAATTTTAAACAATAGTTTTAGTGTTGTTAGCGACGGTAAAATCTAATAAATTGCCTTATGTTAAATAACTTATAATCAAAGCCCCATCTAGATTATGTAACTCCACGTCGCTACAGTTACGAAATCCCGACCAATATTTTAGAAAACGCAACAAAAAGAGTTTCATGTACTTTATTACTGAATGAACAAATAAATTTTGTTAAGGCGAGCCCCGCGTAAGATAATAACCTATTTAAATGGAAAAAACTCGGTATCTGAACAATATTTTGTAAGAACAATTGGCTGTTTATACATCGAGCCCTTTCAGAGAGAAACTCTTGTTTATAGTGAGACTGATCTGGAACAGTAAATGATATATCATGGGTCCAGATTTCGCAAATAAAAATGTCTACTTACATTGTTATATGGTATTCTTGGTCCCGACTTCTTTTGCTAAGTAAGTAATGAATTCGTGTTCAGTTTCGGTTATATTCTGTCAGGAGCAGAAATACCTATTGATTGTAGGGTGGCGTGGTCATTTTAAGACAAAACTCTAATTTTTTCTAAAATAGAATTTAAAAAAATAATTTAATTGATACAGTCTAAAGCACCTTGTTAACCTAAAGAAGGTGTTTTTCACGAAATAAAACAACTTATCAAAGAAATATAATATTAAGCAGGAAAACAATGAAAATTTACGACTTACATAGAATACCTGCTGAACAATAATAAAATACTGACTTATTTTTATAGTTAGTCATGAAGATCTGGATGGGACGGAATTACTAAGGTTCTCTGGTAAAGAGGTGGAGGAAGTTATAAGGGGCATGACTAGAGGAAAATCGCCAGGACATGATGGTCTCAGAGTAGAACACCTTAAATGCGCAGGCGTTCATCTGCCGCGAGTGCTGGCCATATTGTACTCCCTCTGCATTAGTCATGCGTACTTGCCCGCTCCCCTAATGAAGACCTTGGTGGTTCCGATCGTGAAAAACAAGACCGGCAATGTCTCTGATCATGCCAACTACAGACCCATATCACTCGCCACGATACTGGCCAAGGTGTTGGATAGTCTGCTTGACAAACAACTTGACAAGTACATAGAACTTCATGACGCGCAGTTCGGGTTCAGACCTAATCTCTCCACAGAAAGCGCAGTACTTAGCCTCAAGCAGACTGCCCAATACTACACCAGAAAAAACACACCAGTGTATGCGTGTTTCCTCGATCTTTCCAAGGCCTTTGATCTTGTCGCTTACGATGTTCTGTGGGATAAACTGGAAGGATCGGGTGTGCCTAAAGAGCTTATATGGGTTATGAAGTTCTGTTATGAAAATCAGGAGAATAACGTGCGTTGGGGTGGGGCCTTGTCGGAGACGTACGGGTTGGAGTGTGGGGTTCGTCAAGGGGGGTTGACGTCCCCCAGACTTTTTAACCTCTACATGAATGAGCTGATCGTGGAACTCAGCAGCAAACCAGTCGGATGTCGTATCGGTGGAGTCAGCGTAAATAATCTAAGTTACGCTGACGACATGGTGTTGCTGGGACCCACGGCTGGCTCAATCAGGGATCTGCTAGGTACGTGTGAGAAGTATGCTAAGTGTCCCTCTGAAGAGAGTCGAGAGTTTCAAGTACCTCGGTCATTATATTACCGAGGACCTTAAGGATAATGTAGATATAGAAAGGGAGCGAAGGGCTTTGGCGGCTAGATGCAATATGTTGGCCCGCAGGTTTGCTCGCTGTAGTAGAGAAGTTAAGGTAACACTTTTTAAGGCTTACTGCCAAACCTTCTACACGTGCAGCCTGTGGACCGATTACACGCAGAAAGCCTTCAACGCCCTTCGAATCCAATATAATAACGGATTTAGAATGTTGCTGGGGCTTTCACACTACTGCAGCGCATCTGGTATGTTCGCGGAGGCAAGGACAGACGATTTCTTTGCCATTATACGCAAAAGAACATCGTCTGTACTTGCTAGGTGGCGTGGCAGCGACAACAACATTCTAAAAACGCTGGCAACCTTTCCTGACTCACCAATGCTTGAGCATTGGCACAGTACGTTGGTGAGGCAGGTGAGAGGCCAAAATCATACTTGACTTTCTTTCTGGTTTCCTCTTCTTTTTTGTTTTGATTGTGTGTTTATTTTAAATTTGAATGTTTTGATTTAATTGTATTAAGTACCTACTAACATATTTTTTAAGTGTGCCCACTGTACTAATCAAATGGATCTTTGTTGTCTAAGTAAATAAAGTTTTATTATATTATTATTATTATAGGAAGGATGATTTGTTAGAATTCAGTTCTAAATTTCTGGATTTACGAACTAATAATTTCTATTTTTTCTTTACACGTCTGCCTAATAAACTAACAAGGTTCAAAAATTAACATTGTTGCACTACCATCCTAAATCCTAGCCCTAGCACATTCCCCACGTGTCTTGTACCCTTGAAATGAATCAAGTTATTAGATAAATAAATAAATAGACTAAAGCTAGGTATGCTTCAATAGCTCATTAGCCGTGCGCGGTGTCACGTATTGCTATTAAATTGTATCAGGAGAGCAGATGATCGTGTTGGTATGCTAGGATTGTAGGCTAGGAGGCAGCCAATAATTTTGTTTCTCATTTTACAAATGATAAAGGTACTGTAGAGAACCACGTCGTTCGACATAAAAATTGAAAATGTTTATCTTGCTAAAACATTAAATATTTGACCCATTTGACCGATCGAACCCTAATTTTGGTTTTATATTCCGTGTTGGAGTAAGGAACTTCTTTATGAAGACTTCATGTCAAAGTATAAGGCGACAAATGTTGTAGGCGGCATAGAAAATTGAAATGTGTGTGACGTTTTTGGTTTGAAAATTTTTCTGACAGTTTTAGAACAGGAAAAAAAAAAAATTTTGGATGTGTTGAAGGAAGGAGCAAAATGGAGCTACTGAAAAAAAACGTGTTTCCAGTGCTCAACAAAGTCAAAAAAATGGTGAAAACTGCCAAACTGGAGGTGCGCCACCTGCCTGGGAGCATTGTGAAATTCTATTTTAAAGATAAGTATTTTTTTTTTATATCTAGGAAAGATAGAATGGAGTAATATCTTCTATTGCAGATCGCTGCTAGGGTGCTCCTATAAAGTGACCAATCTCATTTGGATTTGTAGGGCAGAGATCGAACAAAGGGTGGTATGAAATTGGAATACGTGAATTTGACAAAAAAATTGTTTATTGTAACTTTCTAGAATTATGTTTTTATCTATATTATATAAGAAATACTAATATTGTTCGTATTTTTCAGAGTAAAGGAAGAAGTAAAAAAATGTCTTGTAACAATGAAAAATCGTCCTGTATATAGAACTGGATTATGATGGGCAACTACTTTGAGAATGCCAGGTTTGAGATCCAAGCCTGCAGACGTAAGTGTTTACTTACCATTTGTATCAAATAAGCGTGAAGGAAATTCCAAAATTAATGCTTAGGCAAAGTGATCGTAAAGTTATGTGTTACGCGAATCTATCGTTTTGCGATTTATTATTGCGCGGGTGACATCCCGTGTGTCTAACATTTTGCGATTTATTATTGCGCGAGTGACATCCCGTGTGTCTAACATTTTGCGATTTATTATTGCGCGAGTGACATCCCGTGTGTCTAACATTTTGCGATTTATTATTGCGCGAGTGACATCCCGCGTGTTTAACGTTTTGCGAAATTATTATTGTGCGAGTGACAATCCGCGTGTACATCATTTTGCGATTTATTATTGCGCGAGTGACATCCCGCGTGTTTAACGTTTTGCGAAATTATTATTGTGCGAGTGACAATCCGCGTGTACATCATTTTGCGATTTATTATTGCGCGAGTGACATCCCGCGTGTTTAACGTTTTGCGAAATTATTATTGTGCAAGTGACATTCTGCGTGTGTAATGTTTTGTGAATTCATTATTGTGCGAGTGACATACAACTAGTGTGTTGTAGTTTTTTGTGTGTCTAACTACACATAAAGTCTGGATTGCGTAATATTTTATAAATATATTATTATAATACCATTTTTCCAAGAAGTAACAAAATGAGTGCCGAAATTGAAGTAACGTCACAACGACATAATATCTATAGAAAAAACCAGCCAGGTCAGCTGTCAGTCCAAAGAGTTCTTGTGCTCGAACATGCTCCCCGGCCTTGGAAGCAGCAGGTTCCAAAGACTGCAGCAGGATGAGCAAGATCCACAGCTAGCAGCTATTCGTCCAGTGGCAGTGGGCAGATCTTCGAAAATGCTCGCCGTACGATACCAGAAGCAGTCCGGATATCAGCCACTCGAGCCACTCCATCCTTGCCTGGATAGACTTCGACAATGCGGCCTAAACTCCATTTCAAGGAGGTTGGTTGTCGTCTTTCATAAGAACCAGCGTGTCCTTTGTAAACCATCTTGATTCTCTCGCCATTTGGTTTTGGTCTGCAGCTCCGAGACATATTCTTTCGACCAACGGTTCCAAAAATGCTGCCGGATTTGTTCGACCCTTTGGAAGCGTGTCAGGCGGTTGGCAGGGACGGTGCTGATGTCTTCGTCACAGACAGGCGCTGTCAGAGGACGGCCAACCAGAAAATGACCAGGGGTAAGAGGAGGTAATCATGAGGATCTGTTGACATTGGAGTCAAAGGACGGGAGTTCAGTATGGCTTCAATTTGCGCCAATACAGTGCTGAGCTTCTCAAACGTTAAACGTGCGTTACCTACCACACGTCGCAAGTGATACTTACAACTCTTAACCGCGGCCTCCCAGCCCTCCAAAATGACTGGCATAAGGAGGAATCATTTTAAATTTAATATTCTGTGATGCAGCGTATTGTTTGATATCACCAGAACAAGTGGAAAGAAATTTGCCGAAGTCATTCATCAAACCAACAAAGTTCTTCCCATTGTCTGAAAATATTTCAGCCGGTTTGCCACGGCGTGAAATAAATCGCTTCAAAGCTAATAAATACGCTTCAGAAGTGAGATCGCTAACTAACTCTAAATGAACTGCGCGCGTAGTAAAACATATAAATAAACAAATGTATGCTTTAACAGTTTGAGCACCTCTGCCTCGCCGGTTTAACATAATCAGAGGTCCCGCATTATCTACACCACAATACATGAAAGGATACCCGGGTTCTAATCTCTCTTTCACTAAGTTACCCATTTTTGGTGCAATAATTTTACCTCGCATACGTACACACTTTACGCATGCATGACAGGTCTGGCGTGCAAGATTCCTACCACCAAGTGGCCACCATGACTCCCTGATAGTACACAACAGTAACTGCGGCGATGCGTGCATTAACCGTTTATGCTCAAATCGAAAAAGCAAAATTGAAAAGTGATGTTTACTTGAAATAAGTATGGGATGTTTCTTGTCAAAATCGAAGTTAGGGCTATCTTGAATTCGACCACCGACGCGCACTAACTGATCTTTATCAATAAATAAATCCAACTTTGATATGTGAGTTTGTTTCTTACTCACTTGACCCGTTAAAACGAGTGAATCGCGCACATCGGAAAATGATTCGCGTTGCGAAAGTCTAGCGAGCGTTATCGTAGCTTGGTTTAGTTCAGTCGCAGTTAACACACCCTTCCACTTATCACCTTTATGACGTGCGTTATGTATAAAGCGAAGCACATAAGCGGCGGCACGTTGCATGCGGTTATACTGAGAAAACCTCGAAAACGGAAATAAATTTTCTTCATTTTGCGTGTTAATGAGCAATGTGTGTCTCATGAGTTTTTAGTTCAGGCAAGTTCTCCGGTAAAACCTCAATCTGGTCGTCTTCCGAACTATCAAATGTAGGGTCATGCAAGAAATATGGCCCAGTGAACCACAAATTATTTTCATTTAATGCATCTACACTTTGTCCCCTCGATACTAAGTCGGCTGGATTATCTACGCCACTAACATGACGCCATGAATGGCCTTTAGTCAATTCATGTATCTCCCCGGCCTTATTCTGGACGTAACTTTTTAACATGTTAGACGGAGTACGTAACCAACCTAGCACGATAGTCGAATCTGACCAGAATACAACTCTATCAAAAGTAGATCTCAGTGAGCGTGAAATTTTGTCATATAATCGCGCTCCCACTAACGCCCCGCACAGTTCGAGCCTAGGTATAGTCAAAACGGGCTTTATAGATGCTACCCTACCCTTTGAACAAAGTAGCCGCACGGTAACATTTCCTACGTTGTCAATTGTACGCACATAGGCGCAAGCACCATAAGCCGCCAGGGACGCGTCTACGAACATGTGTAATTCAGTAACTACAGGGTGTACACACATCACAAATCGAGGCACTCGAATCTTATTGAGCAACGACAAATTGTTTACAAAACGCTTCCAAATTTGCGAGATTTCATCGGGCACTGGTTGATCCCAGCCGAGATCTAAAAGCCAACATTTTGAAACAACATCTTCGCTTGTGTTATGACTGGACTCAATAACCCGAGTGGATCGTAAATTTGTGATGCACCCGATAGTATTGTACGTTTCGTAATGGGTTGTGTTTCAGGGTCAAATTGAGTATGAAAATACAATTCGTCAGGATGTGGGTACCACCCTAAACCTAAGGTTTTGCTGTGAACATGCTCACCTAACGAAAAATCTTTTGCGTCAGTAGGCATGTCTACGTCTGAGTCTACGTCGAAATTATAAATCCATTTACGTAGAGGAAAACACCCAGACTGCAAAACTTTTGCAGTGTCATTGCAGATCTGAATTAGCTTATTTTTATCATTGTTGCCACAAATCAGATCGTCAACGTAAAAATCTTCGTGAATCGTGCGTGCTACTTCAGGGTCCTCACATTCTTGTGCTAATTGTTTCAGACACCTGCAACTGAGAAACGGCGCAGACGCGGTACCATAAGTCACTGTGTTTAACTGGTAGATACCTAAGGGATCGGATTTATCATTGCGCCATAAAATCAATTGCAAGTCGCGATGATCTTTATCTATCAAAACCTGTCTATACATTTTTTCTATGTCTGCGCAAGCTACATACTTGTTCTCTCGAAAACGCAACAGAATCGAAATTAAATCACCCTGTATAGCCGGTCCAACGTACTGTAAGTCATTTAATGACTTTCCCGTACTAGAGGCTGCGCTTCCATTGTACACGACACGTAGTTTTGTAGTCGTAGCAAGTGGCCGAAATACACCGTGATGCGGAAAAATAATTTGGGGACCCGTATGATGTGACACGACTCATGTGACCTAAGGTTTCATACTCATTTAAGAATTCCGAATACAACTTCTTATACTCTGGATATCGGTCTAGCCGTTTCTCCAAAGCATAAAAACGTCGTTCAGCTTGTGCGAATGAATCACCCAACAAATCAGGTTCATATTTGAACGGTATGCGTACACAAACCTGCCCTCAGATGTGCGTTTCATAGTATGAAGGAAATGTTCTTCGCATGCACGCTCATCGTCACTGCGTGAATCAACTGGTTTGGCGCTAATAGGTAGCTCTTCGAGCTCCCAAAAGCTGCGGACTTGTTTGTCTAAAGACGGCATATCTATAGATTCTTGTATGTCTAATGTTTGCGTGAAGTTACAATTGACATATTTTGAACTTTGTTTAGTATATCCTGATACTGAGCCTCCAATGATCCACCCTAACTTTGTGTTGATTAGATAGGGCCCATTAGGTAAGCGTATTTTTCCCGCAACTACCAAGTCCCAAAATCTATCAACGCCGATAAGAATATCGACTTTTCGGCTTTCATAGAATGTGGATCGGCCAACGTAATGTTGTCAGGTATGTACTTAAAGAAATCTTTACGCAACAATGTATGGCCTGGTAAATTGTAAGTAAGCTCAGGCAGTACTAGACATTGAATGGGTGTGGTGAAGGTTTTATCCAATGAACGCAGTTCCATATCACAACGGTATTCGCTCTGCGCCACGGAATTACCTACCCCTCGAATATGTATAGTGGACTGTACTAATTGTAAACCTAACTTGTCACACAGCGATTGCGTAACTAAGCACTTCTCACTGCAATTGTCAAGCACTGCGCGCACTTGATGAAAGTTGCCATTTTTGTCGGATACTTCCACCAATGCAGTAGACAACAGACTTGGTTCCATAAAAGTCGACCGTGTGTTCGTATTCATGTGCGTCTCATTCTCTACTTGGACTGAATAGCTCTGCGATTGAGCCGATCCACGCGAATGAGAAGAGTTGGAACTGTTGTCAGAGGGAACCGTCGCCTCCCGCGCCTCAGCTGCCGACTGCAAACTAACCGTAGCTTTATTTACTTGGCTCGCGTTTGCATGATCACAAATCAATGAATTATGTTTTTTAGTCTCGCACTTCCTGCACGGACCGTACTTACAGTCGGTAGCCGTGTGCGTTGGGCTGTTCATACAGTTCTCACATAGGCGGTGTTTGCGCACAATCTGAATCCGGTCCTGGATACTAAGATCAAGGAATTTTTGGCACGAATACAGAGGATGCGGCGCACTACACAGAACACACAATCGTTTGCGTGTTTGATTGTTTTTTGTGTTAGTATTAGTGCCCGTTTTCTCTGTAGCTATGTGACAATGAACCTTCTGCGCGACAGAATTGGAAGGTTTGTTCTGTGTGTTTTGCGTGTTATTCGTCCTGTGTGAAACCGAGTGTGAAAGAGTATCTAACATATCCGCCTTTTGTCTAAGAAATTTCACTAAATCATCTAATTTTATGATTTTAGAATCATCAGTCACTGATAAGGAACACTTATGTTGTTCCCACTCGCGTTCTGTGCTTTGATCGAGCTTGGAAACTATCATATAGATTATTAATGTGTCCCAATGTTCGGTACTTTCACCGAGCAATTTTAAAGCGCGTATATTTTTTAAGGTCACATCAATAAGTTTCCTTATCTGCGGCGATGATTCTTTTGTAATCGACGGCATGGTAAACAAAGACTTGACGTGCTTCTGAACTAAAAGTTTCGAATTATCGTAGCGATTAAGAAGAAGCTCCCATGCAGTGTCGTAGTTGTCTTCGCAAAACTCAATCGAATCAATAACTAACTGAGCTGAACCTTTTAAAGTCGACTTAAGGTAGTGAAATTTCTGTATTTTTGAAATTGATGGGCATTTATGGACGAGAGACTGAAATGTATCACGATACTCAAGCCAATGATCAAATGAACCGTCGAATTCGGGCAAAGATATGATAGGCAACTTAACAGACGGAGTTTGACCTGCACCAGACGAACCAGATGAACCGCTAGCTTTCTTATCTTCTTCATGGATAAGGCATTGCGCTTTGGCCAATACGGAATAATAATTGGACTCAAAGGTGTCGCGATACGCTTGTTCCTTCTCAGTATCGGCTTCCGATTCGCTCGCTAGAGTTTCAATTTTCTGTTGAATATCTTGAAACGAATCATACAAACTCTTAACGTTTGTAATACGCAGATTTAACTCTATACGCTGCTTTAGTGATAAAAGGCTGCCTAACTCTACATGACCTTCTAGACCCTCTACATGTTTCGTAAAATTGGTGAGACCCCTTTTTATAATACCCCTCTGGGCACTCAACTCTGTTTTATCAGTCATTTTGGAGGAGTGTAGAAGTACTCACATTCAACGGTCGCAGATCACGATGGCTATTGCGGTTATACCTTTGATTCCAACACAATATCTCAACTTGAACGTGCAGCAGGACAACGCAATTTTACGCCGAGATAACACAACACTGAAAATAAACGCAAACTAAAACACACGGAATAAAGGGAAATATGAATAAGAATGTATGAAAAATGGTTGGCACGTCAGTCATATGAGCGCTGCGTGATGCGTCTCTTGCCGACGACGTGGATCCTGCGTAGATCTATCCTCAACCAGTTCCTAGATCACGCTGTGGTCTGGTTCTTCATCCATTCGTTTATTCCATCTGCGACATAGGTCGCTGTTGCGCGTAGGTATATGTACTTTTACGGATTAAATAATCCGAGGCTCGAAGAGCCAAACAACTTATGTTGTAGTTTTTTGTGTGTCTAACTACACATAAAGTCTGGATTGCGTAATATTTTATAAATATATTATTATAATACCATTTTTCCAAGAAGTAACAAAATGAGTGCCGAAATTGAAGTAACGTCACAACGACATAATATCTATAGAAAAAACCAGCCAGGTCAGCTGTCAGTCCAAAGAGTTCTTGTGCTCGAACAAGTGTAACGTTGTGTTAATTTATTATTGTACGTGTAACGTCCTGTGAACCCTTTGGTTTTCGTGTCATATTCCGCAGGAGCAACGGTTCCCGAACCTAACGTTGAGCTGGAGATATCGTGCAAGTGTAGTGTTGTGTAATTTAAGTTTGAGAAACTAAAGTGTTCTACTTAGATTTTACTTTTGAGTGGTTTCCCTTTTGTGTGATATTACAATCTAGTTACTTAACATAGAATATTTCAAGGGTTTTCAAGTTTGACACTTAACATAGAATTTTTCAAGGGTTTTCAAGTTTGACACTTAACATAGAATTTTTCAAGGGTTTTCAAGTTTGACACTTAACATAGAATATTTCAAGGGTTTTCAAGTTTGACACTTAACATAGAATTTTTCAAGGGTTTTCAAGTTTGACACTTAACATAGAATTTTTCAAGGGTTTTCAAGTTTGACACTTAACATAGAATATTTCAAGGGTTTTCAAGTTTGACACTTAACATAGAATTTTCCAAAGGGTTTTCAAGTTTGACACTTAACATAGAATTTTCAAGGGTTTTCAAGTTTGACACTTAACATAGAATTTTCAAGGGTTTTCAAGTTTGACACTTAACATAGAATTTTCAAGGGTTTTCAAGTTTGACACTTAACATAGAATTTTCAAGGTTTTCAAGTTTGACACTTAACATAGAATATTTCAAGGGTTTTCAAGTTTGACACTTAACATAGAATTTTCAAGGGTTTTCAAGTTTGACACTTAACATAGAATTTTCAAGGGTTTTCAAGTTTGACACTTAACATAGAATTTTTCAAGGGTTTTCTAGTTTGACACTTAACATAGAATATTTCAAGGGTTTTCAAGTTTGACACTTAACATAGAATATTTCAAGGGTTCTCAAGTTTGACACTTAACATAGAATTTTCAAGGGTTTTCAAGTTTGACACTTAACATAGAATATTTCAAGAGTTCACAAGTTTGACACTTAAGTTAAAATATTTTGAAATATTTCAAATTTTGACACTTTTATTCTTTCTTTAATAAACTATCTTTGACACTTTGACATTCAGATGTCTAGTTTTATTTATAATTCTTTTATTTCAAATTTGAAAATTTGCGTCAACTCGGCCTTTTGACAACAAGCAATTATATCATTCTTTGAAAGTGAGTGCAACAATATACTCGTGTTTTATAGGAGTGAATTAAAAGAGGAAAAATGTAAGTATAAATTCTTTTAATTTATTTTTGAATTATGATTTCAATTTTATTTATATTTAGATTAGATAATAATCCAACGTTGAGATTTCCTTTTTCTAAATTGGAACTGGGAACATTTTGATAAAATCGGAAAGAAAGGAAAGGAGTGAACGTTTTCAACCTTATATCTTTTATCTAGGAGAATCATGGATGCTGATATATGAACGTTTTCTGTGAATGGATATGGATGAAGGACAGTCACAACATACTTACTTCAATGCCAAGATCTTCTTACTCTTCAGCTAGGAATGCCTTTGTAAATTAATGATTTAATTATTCCAAACGTTACAACCTTTTTATAACACTAATATATCTTAAATCGGATTAATCTTCCAAATTATAATAAAAATTGTTTTAACAAATTTTAAAAGGGGGACTGACGAATTTTCTAATTTAATTTAAATATTAAATTTTATTAACCTGTGTATGTATGCTGTGAAGTGCCACCGCGCGTACAGAGGTTGATTTGAACTGTAGAGTAAGCGCTACACTCTATACCTGTTCTCGGACTAGGGGTGTGAGGTAATGCTAGTTGCCACAACACCTAGTATTACAAGATCTACTTCTAAGTTCCTGGGTTGGTATTGCAAGCATAATTTACTATACATGGTCTAGTCCAGACTACCCCGTTGAGGTGCGTAGCTTTCCGGCCCTGGTGCCTTAGAGGAAAGCTTCCATACCTCAACAAAGACACACAACACGAAGGGTTTGGCCACCCACCCATTATTCTACAGTTCACCTTCTGGGTTTCTTGTAGAAGATTGTCCCCAAAATACTTTTTGGCCTTAGGGTACGCGGATACTCAGTCTTTTGACTTTGAGCTAGTTAGGTAGGCTTAGATAGGTAGGAATCCGGGTTGGTTGGCCACGGGGACTATCCCAGGGTTGCCATGGACCAGGTATCTCCGGACCTGGTTCCCAACCTAGACCCCTTTAACTTGCTTCCTAGTGGAGCACAATTAACTTCGTTAGTTTTCATAATATTAGGAGTATTTGATCTTTTGGTTTTCTTCTTCAATATGCAGAGCGTCGTGTAATTCAAAATTTTTCGGTCGTTTAGGAAAGTCGTATGAGTGCGTCTTGGCCCCTTTCGGACGGGTGTGTAGGATGGATGGGAGCCCCGTATTCTTGTAGTTTTTTTTGTATTTAAACTTAAATGTTTCCTCCTTATACATCTCAAGCAAAACACTGCTCCACTTCGTAAGAACTAACAAGTCACTACTTTAACGCAATGTATTCCTAACCCAATAGACGATCACACTTAATATTGGCCATCCTCAATTCTAAGTAAACAGTCTAACTGTTTTACTAAACTTATAAGAACCTCCAGAGGGCAGGTTTCTTTCAGTACCCAACAGGGGAGCAGTGTGTAGGTTGAAAAAGATGAATACTGGTTGATCTTGTCTTGTTAATGCTTTTTTATTTTTTTGGAAAACTTGCAGTAATCTTCACAGTAGGCTGGATTTGAACCAGTGACCTTCACCATCTGTACTGGCGACGCCTCCACCAACTGGGCTACAGAGGTTTACTCCAAGCCAGCGAATTAAGCAAGTGCATTTGACCACTAACGTTTCTTTTTTATTTTGATTATCGGGTACTAAAAATAATAGCGGAGCCGATAGTAGCTGGAAGGCTTAATTTGAAAGAGAGTCCAAACAGTTGATCGTCAAAAGTACTGTAGAGAACTACGTCGTTCGACATAAAAATTGAAAATGTTTATCTTGCTAAAACATTAAATATTTGACCCATTTGACCGATCGAACCCTAATTTTGGTTTTATATTCCGTGTTGGAGTAAGGAACTTCTTTATGAAGACTTCATGTCAAAGTATAAGGCGACAAATGTTGTAGGCGGCATAGAAAATTGAAATGTGTGTGACGTTTTTGGTTTGAAAGTTTTTCTGACAGTTTTAGAACAGGAAAGAGGGAGTCAAATTTTGGGTGTGTTGAAGGAAGGAGCAAAATGGAGCTACTGAAAAAAAACGTGTTTTCAGTGCTCAACAAAGTCGAAAAAATGGTGAAAATTGCCAAACTGGAGGTGCGCCACCTGCCTGGGAGCATTGTGGAATTCTATTTTAAAGATAAGTATTTTTTTTATATCTAGGAAAGATAGAATGGAGTAATATCTTCTATTGCAGATCGTTGCTAGGGTGCTCCTATAAAGTGACCAATCTCATTTGGATTTGTAGGGCGGAGATCGAACAAAGGGTGGTATGAAATTGGAATACGTGAATTTGACAAAAAATTGTTTATTGTAACTTTCTAGAATTATGTTTTTATCTATATTATATAAGAAATACTAATATTGTTCGTATTTTTCAGAGTAAAGGAAGAAGTAAAAAAAATGTCTTGTAACAATGAAAAATCGTCCTGTATATAGAACTGGATTATGATGGGGCAACTACTTTGAGAATGCCAGGTTTGAGATCCAAACCTGCAGACGTAAGTGTTTACTTACCATTAGTATCAAATAAGCGTGAAGGAAATTCCAAAATTAATGCTTAGGCAAAGTGATCGTAAAGTTATGTGTTACGCGAATCTATCGTTTTGCGATTTATTATTGCGCGAGTGACATCCCGTGTGTCTAACATTTTGCGATTTATTATTGCGCGAGTGACATCCCGTGTGTCTAACATTTTGCGATTTATTATTGCGCGAGTGACATCCCGCGTGTTTAACGTTTTGCGAAATTATTATTGTGCGAGTGACAATCCGCGTGTACATCATTTTGCGATTTATTATTGCGCGAGTGACATCCCGTGTGTCTAACGTTTTGCGAAATTATTATTGTGCAAGTGACATTCTGCGTGTGTAATGTTTTGTGAATTCATTATTGTGCGAGTGACATACAACTAGTGTAACGTTGTGTTAATTTATTATTGTACGTGTAACGTCCTGTGAACCCTTTGGTTTTCGTGTCATATTCCGCAGGAGCAACGGTTCCCGAACCTAACGTTGAGCTGGAGATATCGTGCAAGTGTAGTGTTGTGTAATTTAAGTTTGAGAAACTAAAGTGTTCTACTTAGATTTTACTTTTGAGTGGTTTCCCTTTTGTGTGATATTACAATCTAGTTATTTAACATAGAATATTTCAAGGGTTTTCAAGTTTGACACTTAACATAGAATTTTTCAAGGGTTTTCAAGTTTGACACTTAACATAGAATTTTTCAAGGGTTTTCTAGTTTGACACTTAACATAGAATATTTCAAGGGTTTTCAAGTTTGTCACTTAACATAGAATATTTCAAGGGTTCTCAAGTTTGACACTTAACATAGAATTTTTCAAGGGTTTTCAAGTTTGACACTTAACATAGAATATTTCAAGAGTTCACAAGTTTGACACTTAAGTTAAAATATTTTGAAATATTTCAAATTTTGACACTTTTATTCTTTCTTTAATAAACTATCTTTGACACTTTGACATTCAGATGTCTAGTTTTATTTATAATTCTTTTATTTCAAATTTGAAAATTTGCGTCAACTCGGCTTTTTGACAACAAGCAATTATATCATTCTTTGAAAGTGAGTGCAATAATATACTCGTGTTTTATAGGAGTGAATTAAAAGAGGAAAAATGTAAGTATAAATTCTTTTAATTTATTTTTGAATTATGATTTCAATTTTATTTATATTTAGATTAGATAATAATCCAACGTTGAGATTTCCTTTTTCTAAATTGGAACTGGGAACATTTTGATAAAATCGGAAAGAAAGGAAAGGAGTGAACTTTTCAACCTTATATCTTTTATCTAGGAGACTCATGGATGCTGATATATGAACGTTTTCTGTGAATGGATATGGATGAAGGACAGTCACAACATACTTACTTCAATGCCAAGATCTTCTTACTCTTCAGCTAGGAATGCCTTTGTAAATTAATGATTTAATTATTCCAAACGTTACAACCTTTTTTATAACACTAATATATCTTAAATCGGATTAATCTTCCAAATTATAATAAAAATTGTTTTAACAAATTTTAAAAGGGGGACTGTCGAATTTTCTAATTTAATTTAAATATTAAATTTTATTAACCTGTGTATGTATGCTGTGAAGTGCCACCGCGCGTACAGAGGTTGATTTGAACTGTAGAGTAAGCGCTACACTCTATACCTGTTCTCGGACTAGGGGTGAGGTAATGCTAGTTGCCACAACACCTAGTATTACAAGATCTACTTCTAAGTTCCTGGGTTGGTATTGCAAGCATAATTTACTATACATGGTCTAGTCCAGACTACCCCGCGTTGAGGTGCGTAGCTTTCCAGGCCCTGGTGCCTTAGAGGAAAGCTTCCATACCTCAACAAAGACACACAACACGAAGGGTTTGGCCACCCACCCATTATTCTACAGTTCACCTTCTGGGTTTCTTGTAAAGATTGTCCCCAAAATACTTTTCGGCCTTAGGGTACGCGGATGCTCAGTCTTTTGACTTTGAGCTAGTTAGGTAGGCTTAGATAGGTAGGAATCCGGGTTGGTTGGCCACGGGGACTATCCCTGGGTTGCCATGGACCAGGTCTCTCCGGACCTGGTTCCCAACCTAGACCCCTTTAACTTGCTTCCTAGTGGAGCGCAATTAACTTCGTTAGTTTCTATAATATTAGGAGTATTTGATCTTTTGGCTTTCTTCTTCAATATGCAGAGCGTCGTGTAATTCAAAATTCTTCGGTCGTTTAGGAAAGTCGTATGAGTGCGTCTTGGCCCCTTTCGGACGGGTGTGTAGATGGATGGGAGCCCCGTATTCTTGTAGTTTTTTTGTATTTAAACTTAAATGTTTCCTCTCTATACATCTCAAGCAAAACACTGCTCCACTTCGTAAGAACTAACAAGTCACTACTTTAACGCAATGTATTCCTAACCCAATAGACGATCACACTTAATATTGGCCATCTTCAATTCTAAGTAAACAGTCTAACTGTTTTACTAAACTTATAAGGACCTCCAGAGGGCAGGATCCTTTCAATGGTGCCGTGACCAGGATATCGGAGTCGCAAGTGAGCGGTGTATTTTTGAGATGTTGGGAGAAAACAATAAGAAAAATCAGTTAGTTATAGTGTATAGGTCTTGATGCTAGCTTTTGTTTGTTACAGAACAAATATTAAATATTTTGATATAAATTTGATAAAATTTATATCCATGAGGAAATACAAAATCCTATTAGAAGGAAATATTGCTTCTGGGAAATCTTCATTATTAGATGGCTTAGCATTACAAAAGGATATTACTGTTTTGAAAGAGCCTATTGAAAAATGGCAAGATGTTGGAGGGGTCAATCTATTTAAAGCATTTTTGGAAGATAGAGAGCGATGGAGTTATACTTTCCAAAATTATGTGTTCCTAACATTATTAGAGAACCACCGGGAACCTATAACTACTAAATATAGGATCATGGAGCGAAGTATTTTTCTGCGAAGAATTGTTTCATTAAAACACTCATTCAAGAAGGATATTTGAACGATGTTGAGAAAACAATGTTAGACTATTGGTATGACTTTATATGTGAAAAGGCTTGGGTTCAAGAAGACTTGATAGTCTATCTTAGAACCACTCCAGAGATAGCTTTACAGAGAGTCTCATCAAGGAAAAGAGAAGGCGAAAATTCACTAACCTTGTCTTATCTAAAACAAATACACGAAAGTCATGAAGCATGGTTACTAGAAGGAAGAATGAATGGAGAAATCAATAATACAGAAGTAAAAATAATAGATGGGAATCAAAATGAAACTGAAGTTCTAAAAGATTTTTCAAGATTTTAGAAACATTGGAAGATCCTAAAGAAAATATTAGATTTTAATATGGAAGGTTGAATTTTTTAATTTTGTTGCAGTCAATTCGATAAAAGGAAATCATAGGCATGCCAAAAGAATTACAAGGAATGTCGTCGGTAGACGGGGAGAAGGACAACGTGAGCAAGAAGATCAGATTGAAATGGTAGACCTTCCACAACAACCAGAGATTCAAGATGAACAGGCAGAGGGTTCTCAACAAATGATTGAACACCAAGTAGAGGGACCTCAAGGACAGACAGGCGGGTCACAACAAACTGATGGATTATCCCAGGAGGGCATTCTCCAAGGACGGACAGAAACATCTCAACGTGCTGTCGTGAAAACCAATAGAGGGAATTTATTCCAATTGATGCGGACTACTATTGGTCGTTTGTCGCACAAGATAAGCGAGCTCGAACGCAAGATTAATGAGGAGAAAGAAAACCAAGAAACTTCCAGGAGCACCGTGGAACCTGTAACTGTTTATCATGCGACTGAAGCAAAACTAGAAAGACCGAAATACCCCGGAAAAGCGAATATGCATCCGGTAACGTTCATCGAAGACCTCTTTGCCTATTTGAATAGAATTTCAAGAAAAGACCAGGTGATTGAAGAGATTATAGCTTGTCTGGAAGGGGAAGTCCGTAAATGGGCAAGGATTTATAAGGACAGGTGGATGAATGAAGAAGACTTCAAAAGGGATTTTCTTGAGTCATTCTGGTCTGAAACAGAACAAAATCAACTTCGCCGGTCAATAGTCTGTGGCACTTGGAGTGAGAAGAGAGAACCTTCAATGATGAGTTATTTCATAAATCTGGCGAGTCAAGCAAAAATGTTGGCAAGGAATATCCCTGAGGATCAATTGGTGGCTGATCTAATGAATCATTTCCCGATAGAGGTACAATATGTCTGGAGACAGAAGAAGTCAGGGAAAATTATACAAGCAGCTGAGTTTCTTAGAGAACTTGATGATGTGGGACGTCAATGCAAGACCCATGTGGAGGTTTCGAATCATCCCCAAGGAGGATTAAAGCGTGTTGCAAGTACAGTTCAAAACAAGACTCAACCAGGAGTCAAGAGAACGAAAACATTGAATCTTATTATGACTCAGAATGAGGGTGAGCTGGAGATGGAACCCGAACCTGATTGTATAGATTTAAACTAGATGCGGCTGGATCTTTGGCCTCGGAGTCAGCTGGAATTGGGGAAGGCAATAAAGAATACTTTGCAGTAAATTATCTCATTAAGAATGGATGGAAGCCTGGAGATGGATTGGGAAGATCAAGACAAGGAAGGCGTCACCCTGTTGAAAATAAAAATTATAGAGTAGGAAATGATAGGCGTGGCCTTGGATATTTAGAATTAAATGAGATAATAAGACCTTATATTGAGTAAAAAAATTTCATAAAGGGAAATGATAATAATTATCTAAGTGTTTTCAATATAAACAACTCGTTATTTACAGATGAATTAGAGGTAGATCAAAGCTTTATCACACGAGAGAATATTAGGATTACAGCCGAAATAGAGGTGAAATTTCTGGGGGAGGTCTTTGTGGTGTTAGTAGACACGGGTAGCGAAATAACTTGTATAGCTGAGGATTTCTTTTTCAAACTGAATTCAATTCAAAACTTGGCCAAGCTCCCAATAAAGCCTTTATTTATAAAAGGGCATTATGACAGAAAAGCTTAAAAATAAATTTCTTAACTAGTATAACCTTGGAGATTAAGGGTTGTGAATTTGAGATCGGATTATTAGTTATTCCCAAATTGGCTAAAAATATGATCCTTGGGTTTGATTGGTTAATAGCAAATGAGGCTAAGATTGATTTAGGTGATCCGAAGGCGCTAATCTTAAACACAGGGGGAGGTAACAAGGTTGTTGTACCATTTTTAGAGAAGGTGTACGAGGATTCTCCAGGAGTGAATCTTCAGAAAGAAGTACTTCAAAAGGAAACTAAAACAATTGAGTCAAATAGCTATAGAAAGAAAGTTAAATTGGGAATGGAAATCTCGTCTAAACAAAAACTTTCTTTGTTTAAACTTTTGGAGAAACACAAAGCGGTGTTTTCACAAAAATTAGGAAGGGCGAATTGTTACGTTCATGAGATTAAAATGGAAACAACAACACCAAAGATTAATAGAACTTATCCAATTCCTTATGCTTATAGATCAAAGGTCGAGGATAAAATTAACGAAATGATTGAAATGGGAATTATTTCAAGAGCATCAACTCCTTATTGTAGTCCGCTAACCTTTGCTATAAAACCTGATGGTTCAGTTCGTATTCTTCTAGATGCAAGGGAAATAAATAAATTCATGGTTGCAGAGTCGGAAGCACCACCACTTCAGATAGATGTTTTGAATGCTTTCCATGGGGTGAAATTTATTACGATTTTAGATTTAAATAACGCGTATTTTCAAATTCCCATTTCGGAAAATAGTAAGAGGTACACAGGATTTACAGTAAATGGGAAATCTTATGTTTATAACGTATTACCCCAAGGTTTGAAAACTTCGGTTGGAAGTTTTAGCAGGGCCATGGATAAAATTCTAGGGATAGAAGTTAGAGAATTTTGCGTAAATTATCTTGATGATCTGGCTATTCTGACAGTAGGGACTTGGGTTGAACACCTTCATCATATAGACGAGGTTTTAATTCGGTTAGAAATGGCTGGTATGACCTGTAACATAGAAAAATGTAAATTTGTTTGTGAAGAAGTTAAAATGTTAGGACATATAGTCTCAATAGATGGGATTAGGACTGACCCGGCTAAAGTCGAAGCGATCCAAGAGTTCCCAGAACCTAAGAAAGTTAAACAACTAAGAGCCTTTTTGGGGTTATGTAATTACTATCGGAGGTTTATTCCTAACTATAGCCTTTTGACGATTCCTCTTAATAATCTTTTACGTAAGGAACAAAGATGGAAATGGGGTCAAGAGGAACAATCGGCAATGGATGAGTTGAAGAAGGAATTCTTGTCAACTATTTTACTACACCATCCAGATCAAAACAGAGAATATTATTTACAAGTGGATAGTTCGGGAATAGGGATTGGAGGAGTGCTATATCAAATTGATGATGAGGGAAATATGAAGATCCTTGGGTTTTGTAGTAGAGCTTTACGTGGACCGGAGTTGAGGTGGACTGTTACTGAACAGGAACTGTGGGCTATAATTTACAATTTGAAAAAGTTTGAGACATATTTAAGGAGTACCGATAATTATTAAGACCGATCATAAACCATTAATATTTATTAAAAATGTTAAATTGTTTAATGCCCGTGTAACTAGATGGATCTTGTTTTTAGAACAATTCAATTATAAAATCGAACATATTAAAGGGACGGAAAATATAGTACCGGATATACTTTCGAGGTATCCTGTTGGGGGAGTTATTCAGGAAGAAAAGGTGAAATGCCCAAATATTATGTATATGGGAGTTTCTTCAAGCCGGTCTTTAAATGAGAAATTAGAACGCTTGAATGAATATCAAATGATGGATAATATTATTATGAATATTAGACAACGAGTTTTAGAATTGAATGGTTTGGGGGAGGACCGATTGGGTAGAATCGCATCCAGATGCTCTTTGATTAATGGAATTCTATACTATGACCCACCTAATGTTGATCGTCAAGTGATTTTCTTACCGGAAATTTTACGGGAGGAAACCTGTAAACAAGAACATATTGAGATGGGACATTTGGGAGTTTATAAAACTTATCATTACATTCGGCAACGGTTTTATTGGATTGGGATGAAAACAACAGTTAGATCTGTTATTCGGAAATGCAGAGTTTGCCAATTATCGAAGGATGATCCTATTAAATATGTTGGACCTTGTAATTCGATTGTTACAGAAGGGATAGGAGATCTTGTAATGGGAGACCTGTACGGACCATTACCTAGAGCTCAATCAAGATATTCTTATATTTTTGTATTACAAGATTCATTTAGCAAATACATTAAATTGTATGGTTTAAGCAGGGCTACTTCTAGAGCGGTTTTAAAGAAATTAAAAGAGTTTGTTAGAATCATCAAGCCCAAAATAGTTATGACAGATAATGGAAGACAATTTATTAGTATGATATGGAGAACTGGATTAAGAGAATTGGGAATTCGTGCACTTTATACTTCGATTAGGAATCCGAGACCCAATACTACAGAAAGGGTGAATAAGGAGTTATCCAAATACTTTCGTATTTTTTGTCATCATAATCATAAAGGATGGTACAAGATTTTGGGAGATGTTGAAGAGCTATATAACAACACTTATCACAATTCGACAAAATATTCCCCAAAGGAAATAGTTTTCGGGAGTTCGGCCAGGTTAACCATTGATCGGGTTTTGCCTCATTTTGAAAATACTAGGGATGTTGAGACTATTAGAGAAGAGGTTAAGGAAAATTTAAGGCAGGCAGGACAAATTAGAAGGGAATTTTATAATAAGACACACCGATTGATAGAATTTCAAGTGGGAGATTTAGTGAAAATTCGAAAATTAAATAAATCAGATACTAGAAATCTTTATTCAAAAGTTTAAACTTAGATTCGAAGGTCCCTATAGAGTTTTAATTAGGAAGCCTGGAAATATTTATGTTTTAGTTGATCCAGATAGATTAACAGTTCGAGGAACTTTTAGTGCGATACATTTATCTCGATATTATGTTTAGAGAAACCCATTTAGCATTGTCAATGATTGAGATAAATATTTAATATTTGTTAATTTTCTAATTATAATTAAAGTTTTAAATTTTTTTCTCCTCTTTTATTTTTATGATAAACGACTAGCTCTCTTTGAGGTATAAGATTTTGAATCTATGGGAATAGAACCAAAATCTGGGGGAGGATTGTAGAGAACTACGTCGTTCGACATAAAAATTGAAAATGTTTATCTTGCTAAAACATTAAATATTTGACCCATTTGACCGATCGAACCCTAATTTTGGTTTTATATTCCGTGTTGGAGTAAGGAACTTCTTTATGAAGACTTCATGTCAAAGTATAAGGCGACAAATGTTGTAGGCGGCATAGAAAATTGAAATGTGTGTGACGTTTTTGGTTTGAAAGTTTTCTGACAGTTTTAGAACAGGAAAGAGGGAGTCAAATTTTGGGTGTGTTGAAGGAAGGAGCAAAATGGAGCTACTGAAAAAAAACGTGTTTTCAGTGCTCAACAAAGTCGAAAAAATGGTGAAAATTGCCAAACTGGAGGTGCGCCACCTGCCTGGGAGCATTGTGGAATTCTATTTTAAAGATAAGTATTTTTTTTATATCTAGGAAAGATAGAATGGAGTAATATCTTCTATTGCAGATCGTTGCTAGGGTGCTCCTATAAAGTGACCAATCTCATTTGGATTTGTAGGGCGGAGATCGAACAAAGGGTGGTATGAAATTGGAATACGTGAATTTGACAAAAAAATTGTTTATTGTAACTTTCTAGAATTATGTTTTTATCTATATTATATAAGAAATACTAATATTGTTCGTATTTTTCAGAGTAAAGGAAGAAGTAAAAAAAATGTCTTGTAACAATGAAAAATCGTCCTGTATATAGAACTGGATTATGATGGGGCAACTACTTTGAGAATGCCAGGTTTGAGATCCAAACCTGCAGACGTAAGTGTTTACTTACCATTAGTATCAAATAAGCGTGAAGGAAATTCCAAAATTAATGCTTAGGCAAAGTGATCGTAAAGTTATGTGTTACGCGAATCTATCGTTTTGCGATTTATTATTGCGCGAGTGACATCCCGTGTGTCTAACATTTTGCGATTTATTATTGCGCGAGTGACATCCCGTGTGTCTAACATTTTGCGATTTATTATTGCGCGAGTGACATCCCGCGTGTTTAACGTTTTGCGAAATTATTATTGTGCGAGTGACAATCCGCGTGTACATCATTTTGCGATTTATTATTGCGCGAGTGACATCCCGTGTGTCTAACGTTTTGCGAAATTATTATTGTGCAAGTGACATTCTGCGTGTGTAATGTTTTGTGAATTCATTATTGTGCGAGTGACATACAACTAGTGTAACGTTGTGTTAATTTATTATTGTACGTGTAACGTCCTGTGAACCCTTTGGTTTTCGTGTCATATTCCGCAGGAGCAACGGTTCCCGAACCTAACGTTGAGCTGGAGATATCGTGCAAGTGTAGTGTTGTGTAATTTAAGTTTGAGAAACTAAAGTGTTCTACTTAGATTTTACTTTTGAGTGGTTTCCCTTTTGTGTGATATTACAATCTAGTTATTTAACATAGAATATTTCAAGGGTTTTCAAGTTTGACACTTAACATAGAATTTTTCAAGGGTTTTCAAGTTTGACACTTAACATAGAATTTTTCAAGGGTTTTCTAGTTTGACACTTAACATAGAATATTTCAAGGGTTTTCAAGTTTGTCACTTAACATAGAATATTTCAAGGGTTCTCAAGTTTGACACTTAACATAGAATTTTTCAAGGGTTTTCAAGTTTGACACTTAACATAGAATATTTCAAGAGTTCACAAGTTTGACACTTAAGTTAAAATATTTTGAAATATTTCAAATTTTGACACTTTTATTCTTTCTTTAATAAACTATCTTTGACACTTTGACATTCAGATGTCTAGTTTTATTTATAATTCTTTTATTTCAAATTTGAAAATTTGCGTCAACTCGGCTTTTTGACAACAAGCAATTATATCATTCTTTGAAAGTGAGTGCAATAATATACTCGTGTTTTATAGGAGTGAATTAAAAGAGGAAAAATGTAAGTATAAATTCTTTTAATTTATTTTTGAATTATGATTTCAATTTTATTTATATTTAGATTAGATAATAATCCAACGTTGAGATTTCCTTTTTCTAAATTGGAACTGGGAACATTTTGATAAAATCGGAAAGAAAGGAAAGGAGTGAACTTTTCAACCTTATATCTTTTATCTAGGAGACTCATGGATGCTGATATATGAACGTTTTCTGTGAATGGATATGGATGAAGGACAGTCACAACATACTTACTTCAATGCCAAGATCTTCTTACTCTTCAGCTAGGAATGCCTTTGTAAATTAATGATTTAATTATTCCAAACGTTACAACCTTTTTTATAACACTAATATATCTTAAATCGGATTAATCTTCCAAATTATAATAAAAATTGTTTTAACAAATTTTAAAAGGGGGACTGTCGAATTTTCTAATTTAATTTAAATATTAAATTTTATTAACCTGTGTATGTATGCTGTGAAGTGCCACCGCGCGTACAGAGGTTGATTTGAACTGTAGAGTAAGCGCTACACTCTATACCTGTTCTCGGACTAGGGGTGTGAGGTAATGCTAGTTGCCACAACACCTAGTATTACAAGATCTACTTCTAAGTTCCTGGGTTGGTATTGCAAGCATAATTTACTATACATGGTCTAGTCCAGACTACCCCGCGTTGAGGTGCGTAGCTTTCCGGCCCTGGTGCCTTAGAGGGAAAGCTTCCATACCTCAACAAAGACACACAACACGAAGGGTTTGGCCACCCACCCATTATTCTACAGTTCACCTTCTGGGTTTCTTGTAAAAGATTGTCCCCAAAATACTTTTCGGCCTTAGGGTACGCGGATGCTCAGTCTTTTGACTTTGAGCTAGTTAGGTAGGCTTAGATAGGTAGGAATCCGGGTTGGTTGGCCACGGGGACTATCCCTGGTTGCCATGGACCAGGTCTCTCCGGACCTGGTTCCCCAACCTAGACCCCTTTAACTTGCTTCCTAGTGGAGCGCAATTAACTTCGTTAGTTTCTATAATATTAGGAGTATTTGATCTTTTGGCTTTCTTCTTCAATATGCAGAGCGTCGTGTAATTCAAAATTCTTCGGTCGTTTAGGAAAGTCGTATGAGTGCGTCTTGGCCCCTTTCGGACGGGTGTGTAGGATGGATGGGAGCCCCGTATTCTTGTAGTTTTTTTTTGTATTTAAACTTAAATGTTTCCTCTCTATACATCTCAAGCAAAACACTGCTCCACTTCGTAAGAACTAACAAGTCACTACTTTAACGCAATGTATTCCTAACCCAATAGACGATCACACTTAATATTGGCCATCTTCAATTCTAAGTAAACAGTCTAACTGTTTTACTAAACTTATAAGGACCTCCAGAGGGCAGGATCCTTTCAGTACTAAGTATGGTCAAAATAGCGTGTAGTTTGAGATGAAAATTTAAGTCACTGCCTCTTATTATACCGGCTTAAGGATACAGTTTTTCCGACAATCATCTCTGTTGATAAAATTATATGGCCATTACCGTTTTGTACTAGTAACCATTTCTGAAAATGGAAAAAGATTTCTTAAGCTCTATACAAACTACAGCGGTATCCAGATACCTTACGTAGGTAGCGGGACTAAATAACTTAAAATTTGGTAGCAACAAAATTACCGCACCGATCAAGCATAACTGAGTCTGTTCTGTCACGGGTTGCGGAACTTTAAAATGTATACGATATGAATATGACAACTTGCGCGAGTAATCTTTGATATTATTGTTCAAACGATCAAAAATGTTGGCACTACCTGGATGCATAGATTTTTCGATCAAATCTATATGTAGATGCAGAATTCAAAGTACGCCTAGCACTCAGTTTATACAAAAAGTAAGAAAATAGAGCTACCTAGTACATATCTGGTTGACGTTTTCTAAATAAGTCTGCCCGTACCAATCTTTCAACTTATAAATCGCTATTCAGCATATTAGGTCGATAAATACGACTGTCTCAAGCCCATCCAACATAAACAACTAGACAGACATGGAACCCAATGACAGATTGACAGCGACGACAAATGATTGGATATTGGATGAACAGGTGCATCCATATCCATGGCAATCGTAAGATCTTAAGATCTATAGATCTCCGAACCGAGATCAGAAGATCTGCCCGATGATCGATTCAGATGCGGCCTGGATCCCACATGCATTAGAATTTTAATGTGAGGTAGGTAAGTACTCTCTGTAAACAGTAGCTCAAGTTATACCTGTTTAAGGCTAATGCAAGTTGAATTTACATACAGTTACTTAGGGTGCCCAGATAAAATTAAACCCTGAAATGATAAATTTGAAAGGCTGCTTCTAAATTCTTGCTCTGAATATGAGATCAAGAGCTTTTGATGGCCCAATTTACCAAAAATAAAACTTCCTTTTACAGCCAAAAGCTTAAGTCTAGTTGGACTAAAGATTCCCTTTTTCGTACGATATATTTTTCTTGAGTATTGGTTGGGCTTACTGTGGCCTAATTACGTTAAAATTGCAAGTAATTATTTAGAAAATCGTCGTGTGGTGCCGACTAGAATAGCGTCACCCCTTTTCTACACGTGGCTGTCGTAAACGGCGGCTACGGGATGGATCCAGATAATGGGCAGCAGCGTTCTGTGTGAATCTACAACACTGTGCACTGCGCTCGCCAATCCACCTGCCAAGCGTGGTGAATATGACAATACTTAGGATGCGCATATCCAGCTGTGGACTGTTTTGGCTGTAGTAGTAGTATTAAGTTAATGAGAAAATTACGTGCGGAGCTCTTACCGTCAAGTAAAAGACATCAACGTCGTCCTACTTATCGTCTTCCTTCCAAATTTTTTTTTTAATATTATTAAAAGTTGCATTTACTTTTACTCGTGTCGACTGCAAATAGAAACGTTTAAAACGAGCAACTCAGTAAATCTGCATTTCGCTTAAGAAATCCCAGCATTAGCTCAAAGGTTGCACAAATGCACAGTAAAACTTTATGGGACACTTCATAGAAAATCAGAGAATCTCTAACCGCGAAATACAGGTGCATTTCCATAACATTTCAACACACAAAAGGTGACAGTTCAACGGTGACAGTTTAGGCGCAAACTACACCACAAAGACGAGGGCATAGGACGTAAGAATGACAGTTGAGAGACAAGTAATCATCAAAATAATATATTATTCTCATAGACATAGAAACGATAGACGAACATAGTGTGCAAAAGAGAAGAAAATGATTTATGGAAACTCAGTAAGATAGAAAAGAATAGCGAACCTTATGTCACTGTAACCTGTTTTGTATGACAGATCGTCCCAATTCAACCCGCTGGTTTTTACTTGTACATTATATTGGTGTTTTTTTCAGAAATCCTGATTTATTTTTATAATTTGATTAGTGTGCAACGATGGTTATGTATTCAGGATGCGAATTTGATGCGAATCTTCACATTTACCCGGAAAACTGCAAATTTTACAGGTAAATTCTCAGAAAGTCGTCACTGGGATTACACGTGAATTTTTTGTTTAAATGTGCCTTTTTTTGTAAGTAAAATAATAAATTACGCAAATCCTTATATTTCCTTTCGTATTTTCGATATGTTAAAGTGTATTAGTTAGTAATTTTCATAATATTTGGGGATAAAATAATTTCGCAATTAGGCCAGAGATTGACTGCAATTTATCGACAAAGTTATCGATAGCTACCTAGAGGTACCTTACATACTTTGAATAGTATGACAACAAAAAATATGCAAATTTTAAAGATTCGCTAAATAGTTACTAGAACAATTCAGACATAGTTTTTTACAAATACATATAACATTATTTTCAACTACATCCAACAGATACACTTTAAAGTAAGGCCAACCAGACGAGATAAAAAGTGTAAACAAATCTAAAAGAGACAGCAGACATTTTACCATATGACAGATAAGGACAGATTGTAATAACTGTCACCGCGTCATACAAAAGTTGTTTACATTAATTATCTCTGTTTGATTCCGAAGCTGATTTTAGCGCAGTGGAAGCAAATTAAAGTTATCTTAAAATCTAAAACTAAATGGTCGATCAGCCTCGGAACAACATTTGACTACGATTCGTAGTGCTCTTTACTATAGCTAAATAAAATAAATTTAAGGAGAGAATTTTGTTCCGGAAAGTTTCCGGCCGAGAAATTCTTGTTTCCAAAGTCTACTTAAACAGGACCAGCAGCGAATTGCTTACCGTGCGAACCATGACGCCGCCGTTTCCTTGTAAGTCTAGTTTTTGACAGGAAAAAAGGTATCAGGTTTTGGAGGAAGACATTTGGATTGGAATTTAGGTACTAGACTTACTGCACCCGGACACCAGCTCGTGTGGCACTCCGTCCCTTCAGCAATTTTGGTTTCACCTTAGTTTTCACAAGCACTTGGGTTCACTGTTGTTCATAGTTCGGCCACGTTGGCCCTCAATAAGAATCCTGCCCAGTTTGCATTCAAAGCGCACCACAAAACCACCATTCACTTGGTTTACTACTGCCCAAGAACAGGGAACTCTTCCCTGGCAGCAATTGCGCATGCGAAAAACAAAGATTTCTCCCGCACACCACTGCTCGCGACAGCAACACGTTTTACTGTACAATACGCGAACCAAAGGACTTCTCCCGCATGAGAAATTACTTAAAAATATGTGGCCAACACTGGACGCGCGAGTGACCAAAAAGTAAGGTTATATCGCCGACGGCCGCGTGGTTATCGAACCGACTGAACTGACAAAGGAAAAAAGATGGCGTCGGCCGACTAGCTGGCGTCAGTCACAGGCCACGGTCTGTCAGACGAAAATGGCGGGAAACAATAAAACGCGCGTATACCTGATGCGAAACTAAACATTCACCCGCCCCGGACCGACCCATCGGTCCGCTCAATGCATGGCAGGCGTGATAATGTAGCTACTGCTCGCTTAAGAACTGAATCCCCCACCTGAACTTCTGCAACTCGAGGAGTGCCATCACTACCCGGAAACAGGTTGAGAATGCGCCCCCGGCGCCAACGCAGTGGCGGTAGGTTGGCATCCTTAACCAGAACGAGATCCCCAATGCAGGGGGGTTCAGTCCTGTCCGTCCACTTAAGGCGTTGCTGCAGAATGTGCAAGTACTCAAGCGACCAACGCTTCCAAAAGTTTTGAGTCATTTGCTGCAACAACTGGTAACGCGACAAACGATTGCTATTCACCTCCGTATAGGGATATTCCGGCAAGGCGTTAAGTGGGCGGCCAATTAAGAAATGCCCTGGCGTCAGGGCCTCTAAATCATTTGGGTCTGAGCTGAGCGGACACAAAGGACGCGAATTGAGTACAGCCTCAATTTTACAAAACACGGTCGCCAGCTCCTCGAAAGTCAAAATTGTTAACCCTACGACGCGCAACAAATGCGTCTTAGCGGACTTTACAACCGCTTCAAAAATACCACCCCAGTGAGGGCACGCTGGTGGATCGAACACCCAGGTAATGCCCTGACGGGAGAGGCCCGTGCTGATGGCTTCTTCGTTCTCCCTTAAGAACGTTACAATTTCCTTCATACACCGATCAGCAACCTTAAAGTTGGTACCACAATCCGACCTGATCAGCGCTGGTCGCCCTCGTCGCGACGTAAATCTCTCCAGCGCTGCCAAAAAGGCCTCCGTAGAAAGGTCGGCCACGAGCTCCAAGTGGACGGCCTTGATGGCTAGGCACACGAACACGCACAAGTACGCCTTGATAGACTTTGCGTTCCGCAGGCGTGATGCCTTCACCATGAAAGGGCCTGCGAAATCCGTTCCCACACCTGCAAACGTCCAGGCCTCCGTCACCCGATCCGGTGGAAGATCTCCCATTTGTGGCTGCATTGTGGCTGCCTTCAAGCGGTAACAAGGCAAACACCCAAACACAACGCCACGCACCGCTCGTCGTCCCGATAAGATCCAAAACTCGCGCTGTAGAATGGCCAATAGTAGCGCATTACAGCCCGCGTGCGAGTTTTTCTCATGACGATCCCTGACTAAGAGCTCAACTAAGGGTCCCCTTTTTGGAAGTAACAGTGGATGCCGAGCCGAAAAGGGCAGGCTAGCGTTCCGAAGTCTGCCTCCAACCCTGAGCATACCTTGCTCATCCAGGAATGGGTTGAGGCGCACAATTCCTCCCTCCAGCTTTCCACGTCCATCCCTGAGCAGCCTGACCTCCTCTTCAAAATGTTCCGCCTGGACGACTCTAACTAATGAGCATAGAGCCGCATTCCGTTCCGCAGGCGAGAGGACAGGTGTAAAGTTCCGTTCTGCTTGAGGCTTCCTGCAGTTGTTCACGAACCGTTTGATCCAACCTGTCACCCCAAGAAGTTTGTCGAGGGAGCTATACCGTTCCAGCAAGAAAGCTGGGTTAGGCTTCGGTACGAGTTGCCCCACGTTCACTCGCAAACCTCGATCAGGTGGCCCAAGCGGCGCCCTGCACTCGTTGAATGGCCATTCCTGCGGCGACTCAGTCAGCCATTGAGGTCCCCACCACAGTGGGTGACTCATCAAATCAGGTGCCCTGCACCCGCGCGAAGCGCAGTCCGCTGGGTTCCATTCTCCCGGTACGTGCCTCCACACTAACGGAGTTTCCGACCCCGTAATCTGTGACACCCGATTTGCCACGAAAACCTCAAGTGTATGTACCGACGTCTGCAACCAGCATAGAACTATCCGACTGTCAGTCCACGCGTACACCGTTTCATCCAAGTTGATGGTACCACGCAGATTGCAGGTTACATGATTTAGCAAGCGCGCTAGAAGAGCTGCCCCTACCAATTCCAATTTGGGGATGGTCCATCTAGTTCTGACTGGTGCCACCTTACTTTTGGCCATAACCAGACGCACGTGCACAGTTCCCGTTGAACTTGCTGTCCGAAGGTATACAGCTGCCGCGTACCCTCGCTCCGAGGCGTCACAAAACCCATGTAGGGTAGCCTTACATCCCACCGATGGGACTAACTTGCGGGGTATCGCGATGTGCACAATCCTGGTAAGGTGGTCACAAACTTGAGCCAATCCTTCAACAACTCTCCGGAGAGTTGGTCGTCCCATCCTAAGTTGGCTAGCCACAACCTTTGTAAAAAGCACTTCGCCATGAACGTAACCGGGGCGATCCATCCGTTAGGATCGAACGTTCTAGCGATTGTCGACAGGACCGACCGCTTAGTCCAAGTTTTCTCCACAAGGTCGGGCTCGATCTTGCACGTGAATACGTCATGCGTTGGCCTATATTGCACCCCGAGGATGCCCAACGTATTTGGATTGTCCGGGTTCTCAAAGAGGTGCGGGTCCTGATGGAACTCGCCTGGCAAACCAGCCAGGAGCTCTGGGCAACTGGACAACCATTTCCGCAACTCGTAACCTCCTGAACCCATGATCGCGATCAGCTCGTCTCGTAGAATTAGCGCCTGCTCCACGCTATCAGCACCCGTGCAGATATCGTCCACGTAGACGTCGCGATCCAGTACTGCTGCGGCTCGAGGATATCTTACCCTTTCCTGTGCGGCCAACTCTCGCAGCGTACGTACTGCCAAATACGGACTTGGCTTAAGTCCATACGTCACCGTGTTAAGTTCGTATGTGACCATCGGCTCATCTGGGCTCTCACGCCACAAAATCAGCTGATACCGACGGTCATCCGGATGTATCATGGTTTGGCGAAACATCATTTTGACGTCTGCGACGAACGCTACCTGGTGCAAACGAAAGTCTGTGAGAATGTCCACAATGTCCCGGTTCAATTTAGGACCCGCGTGCAAACATTGGTTCACAGACACACCATTCGAGGTAGGAGCAGAACCGTCAAACACCACCCGTATTTTCGCCTCAGGTGACTTCAAGACAGCCAGGTGTGGAATGTAATAATGCTCGACACACCTCCAATTCAGGCTGGACACCGACATGTGGCCCAATCGAATATATTCCCGCATGAATTCTATATACTTCTGCCGAAGTGCTGGGTCTCGCCTAATCTTCCGCTCCATTCCGAGTAGTCTCCGTTCCGCGAGCTGTCGCGAACTACCTAAAGCGGGGCGGTTTGGGAGAAAAGGTAGCCTGGTCACGAATCTGCCTGACGGGCATCTCGCAGTGTTGTATTGATAGAACAACTCGCACTCGTCATCCTCTGGCTTCCGTCTGTCCGCCGTGGGCGGCTCTTCAGACTCCCAAAACCTCTGCAGCACCTCTGACAGCACACTACCATAGAGGACCGTATCCCCTTCTGGTAGGTCCTGAGGTCTCCAAACTGGGCCGAAAACAACATACCCCCCTGTGGTATCTACGGCCACCAAACCAGCTTCCTGGAGTACCTTCTTCCTACCGCACCATAATCTCCCGAGGACGTCTGACCCGAGAAGTACGTCCACCGTACCAGGAGTATCAAAATCAGGATCAGCTAACTCCAACCCTGTGGTTAACCCTCGTACCGTTGGTGGTAACCTAACCTGAGGGAGTTTCCCAACCACTTCATCCAGCACCACGGCTGAGACTTGATAGCTGACCCCTGTACATGTGCTACCTAATGCGAACTCAAAGTTCGTCTGACCCCGAATGTCAGGCACATTTAGGCCCCGATGCCTACAGCTTCATCCGCACTTGGCTGTACATTTAGGCCTAGCCTACTCACCAGCTTACTCGATACAATACATCCCTGAGCCCCTGTATCCAGTAGGGCTCTTACTTGAATGGTCCGGCCACCGTATCCCCATACCCAAATCTTAGCCGTTGGCAAAAGTACCGTGATTGGACGGGGAGCCGAAGCTGATGAGTAGGCGGCGATTACCTAGCGGGAATCTAAACGCGGTGAGGACGCGTCCCGCGGGGGTATCCCCTCGCTACCCAAACCCGTGTATGGGTCCCACTCCTGCTGGTAGGGAGGTCTGCCCATAAAGGCCATGGCTGGAGTTCTATAGTACCCCGACGGCAAACGTCCGTACCGAGGTTGCGCCTGTAGCCGCGGGTACTCAGGCATAGGCGGAGGCATGCGTGGGTCTTGAGACCCAACCAGGTGGCTCAAGCCCGCAGAATACTGCATGTACCCTGGTGGCTGCCTAGTGCTCCCCTGACACCCGCCCGTTTGATCCCGTACCTGGGATGGGTGTCCTTGGCCATGTTCCCGTGTCGTTCCTCCCCAATCCGGCACCTGCTGCCGTGGTGGAGATCGTCCCCACGTCCGTCGGTAAGCGGGCTCCGACCGTTGACGTCCCCCTGCCTGTCCCTGTGACTGATGCGGAGGTGGGCTCCTCCTTGGAGGGTGGGAGCCTTGCCTCCCTTGGTGGGCAGGCTCCTTCGCTGACCCGATCCAGCGCTGCCCCGGCGTCTCCGGAGCGATTCATGCAGAGCAGCGGATGGTGTGCACCCTGGCAGTACCTACAGTTGGTGCTTGAAGGGCACTCGCACCTGATGCGGCCCCAGGCACCGAAAACACCAACGCCTCTGCTGTGCCACACCCCGTCTCCTCTGAACCCGCTGCGCAGCAAACTCCTGACACGCTGCCACCCCGTGGCCTGTCTCCTGCAGTAGGCACACCCTGATTCCAATGCGGTGTTGTACCGCCTGGGTTGCCTACTGTTGCCTCCTCGCGCCGGTGCACCCGGCCGTTCCGGGTGGCGAGGGCAGAGGTCTCCTTGCGTGGGGCTTCACCAGCCTGGACGTCCACTCGCCTGCTTTCGGCCTCGAGGAACGACTTCAGATCCTCGTAGGTCGGGAGGTGGTCCGAGGACTTGCCCCATGGAGCTGCTCGAATCGAGCGACCATTTCGCTCGGCAGGCGGCGAAGCACTGTGTGGACCAAGATATAACCGTAGCCCGCCACTGGCAAACCCTGTCGCTCTAGTGCGCTGACCGCGACACTGACTGGGTGGAAGATTTTCTCGCGGAGGTCCGTACCTCGCGTTATGGTTGGTATTGACAGCCACTGGTCTAACAGCCTGTCTACAATCAGGCGCTTGTTTCGATACCGGTCGGTAAGGATCTTCCACGCCACCTCATAATTGCTATCCGAGACAGCCAAATGCGTCAGCAATTCATGAGGCTCTCCATGTAGCCTGGACATCAGCTGAGCCATCTTGTACGCCGGCGTTATGTCCGTCCGTGTGTGGACCACACTGCTATACAGGTCCTCAAACGCCGGCCAGTCGGCGTAATCGCCTGCAAAGACTGGAACCGTAACAGGCGGAAGAGGCACCTGTAATCCTTGTCCCACCTTACCACGGAATGGCTTTTCCTTTCCGTCACGTCGCCTAGATATGTCCGGAGCTGCCTGCGCAATGTCCTGTGCCAGCTCCAAGCACTGGCTTACATCGCCCTCAACCAGCTCCTTATCTTCAGGGTTAGGAGCTTCCTCAAGGAGCATGAGGCACTCTGTGAGGTGTTCCGACACAACCCGAACCCGTTCATCTGCCTGTAGTGCACTTTTCAAGAGCGCGTCCTCCCGGTCCTCGCGGCCGATCATTGCCGCTGTGGTAGTAAACCACCTTAATTCTGTCTTTATAGCAGCCTTATACCTGGCGATCGAGGAGCCATGGTACCAACTTTTACACACTCGACTTAATAAGATCGAAAACCAATAAACAAATACCACACAATACATGTTAGTTGACTGGCCTAGACCTTACCGATAAGGTACCGTTCACTAGGCAAACAATACAGTCACAAAAAAACCGAAACAATATTTTCCAAAATTAATAAAATATGTGGGTAATATAAAAACACGCTTAATACTAAATTACGGCTAACTATGTTGCAATAAAGCAACCACGCTCTGCTACCAAAAATGTTTGATTCCGAAGCTGATCTTAGCGCAGTGGAAGCAAATTAAAGTTATCTTAAAATCTAAAACTAAATGGTCGATCAGCCTCGGAACAACATTTGACTACGATTCGTAGTGCTCTTTACTATAGCTAAATAAAATAAATTTAAGGAGAGAATTTTGTTCCGGAAAGTTTCCGGCCGAGAAATTCTTGTTTCCAAAGTCTACTCAAACAGGACCTAGCAGCGAATTGCTTACCGTGCGAACCATGACGCCGCCGTTTCCTTGTAAGTCTAGTTTTTGACAGGAAAAAAGGTATCAGGTTTTGGAGGAAGACATTTGGATTGGAATTTAGGTACTAGACTTACTGCACCCGGACACCAGCTCGTGTGGCACTCCGTCCCTTCAGCAATTTTGGTTTCACCTTAGTTTTCACAAGCACTTGGGTTCACTGTTGTTCATAGTTCGGCCACGTTGGCCCTCAATAAGAATCCTGCCCAGTTCGCATTCAAAGCGCACCACAAAACCACCATTCACTTGGTTTACTACTGCCCAAGAACAGGGAACTCTTCCCTGGCAGCAATTGCGCATGCGAAAAACAAAGATTTCTCCCGCACACCACTGCTCGCGACAGCAACACGTTTTACTGTACAATACGCGAACCAAAGGACTTCTCCCGCATGAGAAATTACTTAAAAATATGTGGCCAACACTGGACGCGCGAGTGACCAAAAAGTAAGGTTATATCGCCGACGGCCGCGTGGTTATCGAACCGACTGAACTGACAAAGGAAAAAAGATGGCGTCGGCCGACTAGCTGGCGTCAGTCACAGGCCACGGTCTGTCAGACGAAAATGGCGGGAAACAATAAAACGCGCGTATACCTGATGCGAAACTAAACAATCTCGTTTCGTTGGCCCTACTTAGATCCAGTTATTAGGGATTGACTCGGTGACTCATGCGAAATACTTATTAATACCTATTATTTTCAGGGTCGTATTAACGAGAGATTCGCATCATCGTACGTAAACCGTGACATAGGCCCATCTACGTCTCAACATTGAAGGATGAAGAAAGATGTGTTTGACCACCGGCGATCACTTGTCTGACAGATGTCATTCTATTTCTGGTTTCGCACGTCTTATTTGTGAAGATAGCGCCTATTGACCAGGATTCTTACGAACAACCTTCTCAGCAAATTCTATAAAGAAACCTACGTAGAAAATACGCTAACTGCAAAAAAGGAAATGACCCGCCGCAGCAAAGAAAGCATTATGTCAACATTTCAATTGAACAAATAAATAAAGTTGAAATCTTCATACCATTTTTTATTTGAAATTATCGATAACCCTCCAAATTGAATAATGTACATCACTAGCTGAGGTAAGCGCGCCAAAACCAAAATTGGTCACGCGAGATCGAGCTGTCAGTTGGTCTATAAACGCTAGTTTATATATATAAGTCTATGATTATTCTTCTTAGTTTTTGACGCTAGCTGTCATAGATGCGACGCTTTGGCGACGCTTGTGTGTGCCTTTGTCAATACTTTTTCGTACATTTTGTATGAAAACGTCGCGATGTCAAGCGTCAAGCGTCATGCCCTACGTCCTATGTCCTTTCTGTGGAGTTTGGGGCTTAGACGTTCATACGCTGAAATCGAGTACGGTTTCGAATACGATTTGGAATACACGAATCGATTTGGTTCGGCATAAACAACATTAGTTCTGACAGATACCGTGAGAGTCGAGTGGATTCAGAGTGCTCCATACATAAATATTCAAGGCGTAATTTTTAGTGAAGAAGATTTTCTCAAGATTTGAAATAGTAGTCTTCAGAGTGGTACCGTACAATCAAATTTCCCGAAACGCTCAGCTCAACTAATCAAACTAAACAGCTTTCCCAAAAAAATGCTTATAGGAAATGGTTCAGAGGTGGTGGCAATGCTTTTTTGTATTTGACCTTCGGTCCTTGGGAAAAGTTATTCAGTTTGACCCGTGAAACTTATCATTTTCTGGAAAGTCAGTAATAAGTACCACCCTGAATATGTTTTTAGAAAGTCGTCCTTTAATATGGAACTAAAAAGTGTATCAACACATATCACTCGTGTATGAACATATATCACTCGTCGTCAATCTACGGGGTTATTTTTTAGTTAGTGCACAAACTTTGCAGGGTGTTCCTACTCGTGATTTTGAACAACTTTTACTATGGGGTCACCTGCGAATACGCAAAAAATTTTGTTTGTTCTATAGAAATATTCAAACCTAATCGGCAAAAATGTATGGAATACCCAAAAAAATTTTTTTATTTCGCATGTGGCCCAATAGCAAAAGTTGCTCAGAATCACGAGTAGAAACATCCTGCAAAGTTTGCGCACTAACTAAATAATAACCCTGTATTTTGAGTGAACTAAAGTATTGGCTCATCCGCGTTTAACGCTACGTAGATACAAACTATGGAGCTATAAGATATGTATAAAATAAATAACCGAAAGCTTTTTATAGTCATAGCATAATTGAATTAAATAAAGTAGCCAATTATTTCGAACCAGGAAAAGTGAAACTTGAAACTCACATTACATTATGGTGTAGTTACAGGATGTGTTTAAGGTTAATAGACCCCCCACGAAGAAAAAAAAACGTATGACATGCGTATGACATATTTTTCATAGATCATAAAATCAAATGGCGATCGTTATGAGAAAAACAAGTGAAAACATTGTGCAACTTTGTGCAGTGACAAACTGAGAGTATGATGACAATTCGTATATAAGTTTACGCACAAAATAAAATGGGCTAAGTGCGAGTTGGACAGCACCATACCATAGTGTATAAAAATGACCTAAAATCAGGTTTGCTGTATGAGAGCATTGCGAGCCCCTCTTAATTTTAATTATATTTTTTGTATCTGTTATCATAACATTTGGTATTCTGTAGCACATGTACTGAGAAAATTTCAAATACTGTCTTACTTTTACTATTCATGAGAATCCGTGCATTCGAAAATACTTTAGATAAAATCAAGCAAAAAAAGCACGTGTTTTGTCTGGGAATACCCTAATTATTATTATTTTCTGTACCTATTTGTTGTTATAGCAACAGAAATACGGCATTTGCGAAAATTTCCATTCTCTAACTATATATTTATAAGATACAGTGACAAATGAATACACAGACAGACTCGCCTAGCTGTCAATCTTAAAAAATCCTCATTGTGCCTAAATGACGTAACAACAACCAATAAAAATAGCTTAACTTTGACATTGACACATTTTTGACCAATCACAGAAAAAAGGCAAACTCTAGTGTGGCGTCATTTATTTTCTAGTTTTCTACTTCATTTTATAAGAAAACTATATAAGAATCGGACTTTCTACAGTAGCGGTAGGCAATATTCTGTCTGATTAAATAAAGCTCAGTGTAAATAAAATACTGTGAAGCATAACACGTAAACAACGAGTAATTGGCTGTTAAATAAATTATCTTCGAAGCACCCTTGGGCAAAGTGGCGTCTTTACGGATAAAAAAAGTAAATAACTTGTCCATTTTGCTCATTCTTAAAACAAAAAAATATTTTCAAGTCACGCTATGAATCTAACTTATAGAATTCGGGGTTTTCGATAAAAAGGATGGCATGGTTTTGTTATTTTGTTTGAGCGACCAATATTTTTTATTACAATTTCATAACCAATTAAGATACTTTGAATTTAGCCTATTTTAAAGAACTTTACGAACCTAAAATCCACGTAGATTTTTTTTAAAGATTATAGCGTTACATAGCGATGGGGATTTCTTTAACGCCTTTTAGATCAGATTTTAAGATAAAGTTAACGACATCTCCTCGCTAAAGTGGAAGCGATGAGCTAAGATTTTTTTGAGCGATGCTACTGGAAAATTATGATTATGAGCAGGCCTGGCGCACTCCGCGGCGTAGGTATAGAGTTGCAAGTACATGCGGCGACACCCGCGGGGAGGTTAATCAGTTGGTTGCCGCGCGCCGCACGTTACGCGCGCGCTCCGATGCCGTTCGCATTTCTTCACGAGATTTATTTTATTTTATCAATTCTGTATTAAATAACTAACCTTCTTGCCTCATTCGTAAATTTTGTGTAATAATGCAATTTTAATCTCTTTTCTAATATTTTAGCTTTGATTTTCGTTCAATATCCTACGTTTAACAAAAAATTTTATTTATGTTTTACTTGGGTGTAGAAGTGTACCCCAGTACACTTTTCGTAGGTACCTACTTTCATATAAATCTCGAAATTCGCATCCCTACAAAGCACGCCGGCTGTGACCTTCAGAGGCGGTCTGCGGCAGGTGAACTTTCGCGCGCAGCAATTCGGCTCATTTTTGCTTGCGCGCGCGATCAGTAGGCTAATATAAAAGTAGGTATCCAAAGCCGGCGCGAAGGAAATTGTACTTTATTATCGCGCATAAAGATTTATATTTGTTGAATTGCTATGGCGGAGTGCGTCTTCTGTACCTGTACTATTATGTATTCTGTGTTATGAGCAAGGACTAATTTTGTAACGTAGAGTAGATAGGTATTATGCCAAGAACACGGCTCTTCCCAATCCTACCATAAACATAACTACCATAAGATTACGAGTGCTAATAACTATCACACCAGTAGAGTGGAACCAAAAGTTTTAGACCTCGCTTACTGAGTAAATTAAGTATGAGAGGACAGGACCTTTTTTCGTCTACCTGCCTTAGTCCCATAGTGAAAATAGTTAGGTAGTTACTATGCCCTAAACAACGTGTCCAATTTCATGCATTTACTCAGAAACACGTCGTATAGGCTAAGCTTACTGTGGTTGAAACACATCTGCATATAAAACACATAATTTCAGATTGTTTGAATATGACATCAAAGATATACTGCAAGAATATCATCTTCCTGCTCTTATCCCAATTACTTGGAGTCGGCGCAACACGTTTCGTTGAACACAAAATCGTGTTGCAAAAGGATTTTGCTGAATTTTACGACCAGCCTTCCAGACGTCAACCCTCCTTGGGAATGCTTTTGTGGTGGATTAACCGCCACCATACGGGTGACCCTGGCTGTTTGGGTAGGGTTCATCCCTCGGTCACCTCTTACGACTCCCACGGGAAGAGAGGGGGTGGTGCTATTCTACTCTGCCGGCACCACACGGCACGAATATATCTTTAATTAATATTATCAAATTTCAGCGACGTCAAAAACATGTGATAGACCGTAAAAAATAGATCAAATTGATAGGACGTTAAACTCTTATTAACTAATTAATAAGTTAGGGTTAAATTGAAATTAATAAAATCACTAGGAAAAAATTTATCAAATATTATTTTTCACTCACATAACCCGCTTCTGTTTTATTATCAGTTAATGTGAAAATCATCGTAACAATTTTTACTACTGTAGCTCAGTTCAACAGAGTTCTGGTTCTAAATATTCAAAATTATCTTAAGATGCTCTTCTTAACTTGAAAAATCGTCCCAATCTTTTTCTGCGGCCCGTGATATCGATTAATGAACCTAGAGCATTACTACAAAAAAGTTAAGTTAAGTTAAGTTAGACACACGTTGAACGCGTGTCTAGCGTTTTTTTGTATGAAGTTTCATTTTAAACACGCTCTCAACGCGCGTCTTAATGTTTTGTGGCAAGGCCCCTAGTGTCAGAGTTTTTCAACCGCCAACTAGCTCACAAGTAGGTCTCCGACATGTTCAAATAAACCCGCCCTTAAAGCCAACTTTCTTTCATCCACGTAACCCACTTTTTTCACATTAGCAGTTAAGGTGATGGATCTTGGCAATCTCTCAGGCGGGTACTATAAAGCCTCGTTAACATCCTGTGTAAGAGGAATGCTGTCGAATCGACCCATAACACTTTGTACGAAATGCGTTTTGTATTTTACACAGGTTTATACAAGTAGAGATGGGAAGAAATTTTCTTTTATTTGAGCATCGCGCCTCTCTCTACTCGTGTGGAACACCGAGTCGTCCAACAACCCGATGAACCCTGGTGTCAGAGTTTGTACATCGTGTCACTGTTGAGATAGATGAATATAGAGGAAACAAAGAAGTATGCATGAATTATAGCAAGTGGAACGTTGTCCCTGTCTATGAATGTAGAGGGAGAGTAAAAAAGGATACTAGGATCGTAGCCAGTAGAAGAATGTCTTTGCCTTACCTTGAAACACTTAAGCAAATAATTGTCTTCCTGATCGAGCCTTAGATCAGCAGTTTTAATTTCGATACTTTTTACATTAAGATAAGTTTTTATTATTATATTTTTTATGTAGCCTGTTCAGTGTCCCACTGCTGAAAAGCCTTGGCAAACTAGAGCATTCTACATAATAATTACTTTAACGGGTTTTATCGCGATAGTTTTTTAGGTAAATAAGCGATTTACCTGGACACTCGACGTTTCAACTGGGTTGCACCTAAAAAACTATCGCGATAAAACCTGTTAAAGTAATTATTATGTGCGAAAGTAATCGCGTGTGCTTTAAAAGTTATAGAGCATTCTACTTGAGTGGAAGATTACTCAAGTTTTAATACATATTCAGAAATAATTTTACCGGATCGTCTAGGTAGAGAAGCAATTTTTGACCCTGTGTAGTGATGCAGGATGCAACACTGCCTCCATTTTATGGGTGTGGCGAGTCAATATATTACCGCGTCGTTGCATTTCGGCCGCATTAACTGTTACGGTGGGAATTAAGCCCTGCTGCACTGCGATGCGAACAGAGACTTGTTTGTACTTACCTACTTGTGGAAAGATTCCGTACATATCTAAAAATCAAGAAAATACTGACATAATTTTATTGCAAATACCATTTGCGTCTGTCGGTTTCTGGCAGGCAGACGCCTAATGTATGGTTAGCAATGATTTGACAACTGTCATAACATACGAGGAGAAACAGTACAGTATGCAGCTATACAGTCCAATAGATTGGAACATGGATCTATTTCTGTCATTGCATTTTTTTACTCGCGGTTGCAAATGCACGGAATATTAATACGACAAAAACTTATAATTAAGTATTTACTCCCTTCATTCGATAAACAATACGCCTAATCTAATATTAAACCTTAATCATAGAAAAAATATGTTAATTACGACACGTTTGATAACGTCAAATATCCTTCACAAAAACTGTCATCAAACTAGCGCCAAACTGCTTGCTTTTATAATTATTTTAAGTGGCTAGTTGGTTGAATTTCTTGCTTAGTTACGTTGAGTCAACGAATGATCCAAAGAACTCTAGTTTTCAGCCACCTACATTAGGTTATATTCTTTTTACCAAGATCCTTAAAAGTAAACTGCACTGGTTGATGACTCCAGCGATCAGGGTTAATTCTGCTCGCATGTCTTTCGCAATGAAGAAAACTGCAATTTTACACAAAAATGCACATCATCTCTTTGAAAATGTAACGGTCCAAAGTAAGACATTACAATTTTAAGGGCATCTTGCTTTTACGTTACCAGAACTACCTATTTAAATGATCAAATTATACTTGTTCTTCTTAGTATTTGTATAAGAAACTAGTATAAGTTAATCCCTTAAAAAAGTAGGTAGGTGGATATACTGGTGACATACCTTTAACAAACGATTTTCAATAATATTCTTATCTAATCTTAGTTACCATAGGATGTAAAAAATCTGGGGGCACGGCAGTGCCCCCACCAAGTCGAGCTGAAAGCGGCACGGCCGTACCATCTTTTTCTCGAACCAGTTCAGGCCATTTTTGACCCCCCCATAACTCCCTTGTCGATAAGTTTAGAACCCTCATCTTAAAATATCTTATCAAGCACTGCATAGACACGATACATTTCAAATTTCATTTAATTTTGACCAGTAGTTTAGAAGTTATAGTTAGTCAAAGTTTCTTAATTTTCTGCCTGACTGACTGACTGACTGACTGACCGATCATCAAAATTCTAAGGTACTTCTACCAGACTGAGGAGCTTGAAACTTAGAATACACCTTATGTTTAGTGTATGAATAAAGGGAAAACTATAACATTCTGCACATTCGGTTGCAACCGCATAACTAACTTTGTATTTCCATACAAATGTATAGGATTACAAAGTTAACTTTGCGGATAGGCTTTGAGGAACTCTGTAGCTGAGGCTCAAGAAGTAGTTCCAGATAAGAGAAAGAGGAAAATTATTTACAAAAAGAAATGAGATCCCACCAAAAACATTTACTTGTAAAAAGAACCAAGTCTCGCCTCTCTGTTCATCTACTGTAAAAAGTTGTGAGATCCATGTGATGCCAAGTCGGTTATTGATTTTTTCAAGGACTACTTCAGGGAACTTTCATTTTAGGCTATTGCGTAATTAGGTAACAGACATCATCTTACAATAACTATATCGATATTTAAAAACTTTTATATTTACAATAACAAGAATGACTTGGCAATCGCACACTATTTGCTTGTGAAATACGATGGTCTAGTGCGATGGCCGGGTCATTCTAGTTATTGTAAATATAAAAGTTTTTAAATATCGATATAGTTACTGTAAGATGATGTCAGTTACCTAATTACGCAATAGCTTAAGATGAAAGTTCCCTGAAGTAGTCCTTGAAAAAATCAATAACCGACTTGGCATCACATGGATCTCACAACTTTTTACAGTAGATGAACAGAGAGGCGAGACTTGGTTCTTTTTACAAGTAAATGTTTTTGGTGGGATATTGTATTTTTGAGGGATTAATCGGCCTATGAAATCTATTTTCCGACTTTTTTACCTAGATGCTTTCAGATCTTAGATCCTACATCCAAAGTGTTATTTTCAATATCCAGCCCTTACAACAATTAACATTCTAAGCACGTTGCTGCTAAGATCGTTTTCCTGTGGATATGTTACCGGCCAAACCCGATTTTAGGATAAACTAGTTTTTCCTAGGCCAAAGTAGTTTATCGTACATGCGATTGGATAAACCAGTATAGACTAGGCTAAACCGGTCCGTCCGATGGCCGATAGGAGAAACTAGTTAATCCTAGGCTTAACTAGTTGAGCCTAGAATAGCATCACCCCAATTCTACCCGTGGGTGTCGTAAAAAGCGACAAAGGGATACTTATCCAGGGAATGGACAGCAGCGTTCCCTGTCAATGCAACATCATGCACTGCGCTCGCCAATCTGCCTGCCAAGCGTGGTAAGTATGGCAATACCCCCCGATAGGGGGAGGCCCATGTCCAGCAGTGCACTGTTGTGGCTGTTTTGGTATGGTATTATAAAAGTTCCCATTGAATCAGTCTGTCTTTTAAATAAGTACGCATCAAAATCCGTTGGGTAGTTACGAGTAAGGACACTTTTCCTGTCAAGCGTATTTTCGCACGCGCGCGGATCTGGTCCGCATGCGGATGATAGCACGCTGCTGGTCACACGCAGGACAGGGATTTCGTTTGCGTCAATCAGCGTTCCGCGCGCGTGCTAGCCGCATGATAGGAAAAACATGTATCAAAAGATAAGATGCGTGCGGCCCGCATGCGGACCAGATCCGCGCGCGTGCGAAAATACGCATGACAGGAAAAGGGCCCTAAGAGGAAGTTAGTGGTGTCCATGACAGACAGACAGACAGAGAAACGCTAAAATTGACTTCATTTTATAGATACCATGTAATGATATTGATGATTGATATAGGGTAGGTAGCTACATGACACCCAGTGAACCGAAGATTATTAAAAGTTCTGTAAGTAATGCATTTCTTTTATTACGTCTTGTCAACACAGACCTTGAAATTGATTAGAAATTCCATTCGGTAAAAAGAAGTTGCAAAATGAACTTAACATTTAATTCCTTTCAGTATAACACTAAAAGAAATTGTGGTATGTTTTCTATGAAACTGAACATCACTTTACAAGAAACATCGTTAAGTTTTGAAATCTGAACCCCTCTATCTATGCATACCTATATTTGGTCTTTCAATTCACGCCACTTAATATTTTGCGGAGTAAGAGTCCAAATTGCTACCTGGCACTTTTTAACGAAACGGTTCATAAGTACTTAGTACTCCTAGTACCACCTAGTATCTACTCCTTGAAAACCTTAAATTTTTAGATACATTGTGTATCATAATTACAATTGTGCGTGTGTGTGTCAGACGGTCAGTCTCTTAGCATTATGATACACATAAAAATCCTCAAATCGTTTACAATCGCCTCGAGAAAGAATTGGGATGATGCTATTCTAAGCCAGCATTATACAAGGATCGAAACAGCCAATGAAACTGAACAAATTTCCCCAGGGAACAAAGGTCGAAATCTATAAAATATTTTTGGAGCTCCCATTCAAATTGACTCGGTCGGGTCGGGTGGTACATTTTGTATGGGAGGCCTGAATTTTTTCTTGTTTCGACCTATGTTCCTCAGGGAAAGTTGTTCAGTTTCATGGGCTGGTTCACCCCTTAAAATTATTTGCAGTTGATTTTTTTACATTTTGTATTTTACAGACTCTTCTATAAGACTCCTAACTCTATCCGTTGATTGATTACACTGCGACACTCCAAGAACTGTATCAGTCATTTTGCGCGCACATAATTTGCGCGCGAATCAATTTGCGCACTTTTTGCGTTAACGCGAACACACTGGTAATTGAATTTCTCGTGTGAAGCCAGCTTTATATTAGGGCAGGTGGGATTCATTTAGGCTAATGCGGTCTGCTTTTAAATGGTAAAAGATTTTAAATTAAAAATACTTATATTTTTTTTATTTATTGAACAATTTATTGTACACAGATAATAACAAAAAGATATGACATAAATAATATTAGTACAATAGGCACTGCTTATTTCTGCAGAAATTTCTTCCAGCAGACCTTAGGAAGTAAGATTACATCGCGGATATACGGATAAACGTGCACAATAAAACAATTTAGTATATTTTGTATATCACGCCTATATCCCTTCCGGGGTAGGCAGAGCGTAAACTGTATTAACGGCCTTTTACACCATGTCTAGTCTGACAGAAGTTTGAGAGTCTTTCAGAAGACAGTGTATCACCATAGTGACAGTTTGCCAGCCTGCCGCTTAGCTCTTTATTTCGCTAGAAGATTTAAGAAATATCTAAAAATTAAGACCTCCCATACAAAATCACAATCAGCTGACTGCATTTACTCTGGGAAATCATTTTTTTACGGTTGCTGTGATATTTTACTATGTGAAGATTTTCAGTTTCATGATCAGTATTCGGAGAGTTGTCCCTTACACCCTGTATTAATTTACTTACAATGAATGATTTTTAATTTGTTGATCCGATCCACAAATCATTATGTACTAAGTAGGTATAGAAAAGCGGTATTAAGTCTTAATTATAGAAATGAGAAAGCAAATTCAACATCAAAAGCACTTCTTTATTCTCATTTACAGTAACAAGCAAATTGGTAGATCAAGTACCACCAATCTGCTTAGATCAATATGTACTTAGATAAGTATGAATAGATACTCACGCCACTTAAAAAGTGATATGAAAAGAAAATCTAAACTAGTTCACTAACGAGGTTAAATTGCACCTTTCCATACAAACTTGCCATACAAAAAATGTACTGTAACAAGATCGACACAAATTAAGAAATTGCAACCCGACTACGGAAAATAAAAGACATATACCAAAGTCTACTCACAATATTTCATTTCATAGGTACACTCGTGCCATTCCATGGCCGATTCCACCATAGAGTTTTCTTTTTCACCACGCAAACTTTTTTTTATGTTAATTTTTTAATTTAGTTCCTATCTAAAGATGAATCACTTTAATCTCGAAAACACATCTGCCCTTAGAACATTTTGTATAAGAGTAGGATGAGTAGAATAGCTTATAGTATAGTAAAGCTTTGTTTCTTTACAAATAGCTGTTAGTTTTTGTTTACTGCTGTGTTTGAACCACTGCAAATTCTTCTTGTTCTTTCAAAGTTCTTGCACAGTGAACAGATGTATGGCCACGTTAATAACTCATCCATCTTTTTAGTTTGCCGCAGTCGGGTAACAAGACAAAGGACGAGAAGAGAGCTTTACATTCACACAAATCGCCAGTCACGGTTCTTAACTGATTTAATTGACTTTATTGTAATTTTGTAAGGAGATGAGGAAAAATGGATCGGTGTATTATTTGGCATCGATCGCCGATCATGTGTGTAAGAGAATAAGGGTCGTTGACCCTGAGATATAAGTGCTACCTATCTATACAGACAGAGTGTTTCAAGTAAGTAGTGAACCTGCACAAAAAGCTGTCTCCGAAGAATACAATTCGAACTTTGAAGCTTCTAATCTGTAGCACAGACGATTTCAATGATTCAAATGTATACTGAATTTAACTGAAAATAACTGGAATCTCAGAGGAACTCAATGTAACTACGAAGATGGTTGCCAAGAACGTCATATTTCTTGCATAAAAATTAGCTTACATTCATAAAACCTTCTTGTCAGATATTGATGTTTTGATATTCATAATCTTTGATATTTTTGACATCAGTAACCCTGGCTATTTAACAAACTAACAACTGACAATCACGAAAATCCTTCTGTAAACTCTCTATTTTGTGTCTGTAGGATTTGTGTCTAAAGGTGTAGCTTGTTTCTCGTTTTGACTCATCAGGCAAGGAACTGTCCATACCTATGATGACATTATGTTCGTGATTACCCAGATGGATAACCAAATTACGTTTCGCAAATCTACGAGACATCAAGCTTTTAATTGTACTTAAGGCTAAACGTCACGCCATGCAATCGAAAGAACTAAACTTCAATCGACCTAAACATGAAATGCATAGAATAAAAAAACTTTATGTAAAATGATGTAAAACTACCTATAGTTATAAGGTTTTTTGTATTTTTTACACAATAAAATCAAACGTGTTTATTCTATAGTTAGACAAGTTCGTGCGCGACCTTCCCTAGGGGTGACAGACGTTGGGACGCGCCGCACGTGATATTAAAATGACGTGCTTCCTTGCCCCCCTACAGTCTCAGGAGGGTCGGGCACGAAGTTGTCGGACTATAGCAGTATTTCCATCTACTTTCATAAAGCAGCAAATTTGATGGTTAAAAAAACATTATTTAACGAAAATGTTCTGTAAAAACGGGACATCCCATCGAGTTTTTTTATCAGACTTTTTTCTCCTTTACAGACTTAAGCCCATTTACATTTTTTATGGAAGTTTTATATAAGGTGAGAACCTTAACGGCAACCAAAACAGTTTCATCTCTTACGGTAAGCTAATTGTACAGCATCACTCATAGACAATCCATAATTAAAGGTATTATTTTATTCATGCTGTAACATTTTACAGCAATAATTGTTATTTCACTAGATGAATTGTCATTTATTGATTCGTACAACATAGTTTTTGTACTGCTTGTCGGTATCAATCACAAGAAATTTGAAACCTTAAAAATAAAATTTGTTCATGATTCCCCAATCCTTCCTCAGCTCAGCTGTTATCTGTCAAGTCGGCGATCTATTGTAGACCTATTATAATCCCTTCAAAGATAAAAAAGTACCGATATGGCCATCTCTGTCTTTGTGAAATTCCTTCACATTTTCTTAACACCTTCAAGAACGCTAATGATCAATTAAATGGTTATTTTTTAATTTGTGAGAAATACTTAGCCTATGGTTACTGGCTAATGTCTTCTTACGTGAAGTATGAAACAAAAATGAGGTGGCATCTTGTAGTTTTTTTTACTACCAGTGTTTAATATTATCAAATTAAAAGCTACAAGTTTACAGGAAAAATTCAATGTAAGTGCATTGCGTAGCTGGTTGTTTAAAACGATCCATTGTTATACCAGCTGCAAAATAAAGATGGGCACCTTAGTAAGAATTTTACCTGTAAACATGTAACCTGTTGTAGTTTGATTACTGAACTCTATCTGTATTTTGTCACGGAAATTATGATTATTATTTGTGGTACCTAATATCAACAATTCAATATTCCAGCAAAATTCTGTGAGCGAAAACCTACAATGGTTAAAAACATATTATAGAGACTAATATTTCGTCTATTTATTAACGTATCTTCCTACTTTTTAGCAAAGAATATCATGGATACTTGCTTTTTTTTTAATTTCTCTGACTGCGCTATTTTTGGCTAGTTTATAATACCTGAGTATGTTTTTGTCGAGTTTATTGCCACATACAACACACTTCATTTTATTTTACACATCCTAGACTAAGAAATGCTCTTCTACGTAAATTGTTTTTACTATAAAATTCTTTAGTAAAAATGTCGGTTTGAGGCGAGAAATTGCCTGTGGACTAATAAGCCTTCGTTTTTCCGGTAATTATGTCAACTTCGCCTTAAGAAGACTCTATATTAAACGGGTACCAACATCCACGTTAAGTAGAAGCAAGTTAAGGTCGTTTTGTGATTGATTTGTTGAACCCTATTCTTCGAACGAACATTATCGTTTAAAAGAACTGAAATTATAAAAGAAGAATCCACCAACCAGACCGTGAAACTAAAAAAAAATCAAGAAATATAAGACTAGAGATTGAAAAACATTATTATTTTGTGCTTCGATGCAGATATAGAAAAGTTGTTCAGTTTAAAGTCCAATTCACGTCACCTCGACCCAATAACCGGTCAAGATCAAAAGAGCTTAAATGGTTCAAAATGTCTCTAAAACTATGATTACTTTAGTGAATTATTTCTTTTGTTACTTAGTTGAACTCTTTTTATAAAAGTTAAAGACAATAATGTACCTACCTTATATCTTGATAATGAAAAGATCTTATCAAAAGGTTCCCAGGTGTGCTTTTTGGCCCAAACCGTCCCCCCTTACAAAGGACATTTTTAGTTTCGTGTTTTTGATTTTAGGCTGGAAGTGGTTCAGCTGTTGCATTTTAAATCCTGCATGTGCTAATACTTTTCCTGATTGCCATTGATCTTCGCCTTAACTATACCTGTCTGGTCATTATTGAATAAATAGTTCGGACCAGGCTTCAATCCTGGACGTGATTCTAAGTAAATTAACTTAGTCGATTTAAACTTTTTTATTTTCCTATTATTCTAACCCATTATGGACTTTTATTGACTTAGGGATTAAAGCAAAAAGGTATAACGCAAAATATATTACAGAGGGCGCTGTGGTAGATAGCGCTACGCTACGGAGGCAGCTACAGTACGGCCTTCAGTTTGAATAGGCCATATTTGACAGTGGTCATTTCAATGTTATTACATAAGGTGAACTATCTTTTGATGACATGTTTAGTAGTATGGGTTTGACAGCTGTCAAATATGGCATATTCGAACGGCCGTACTTTTGTTACATTCGAATTAAATATTGAATACTAAAAATAATCTTAGAAGATGGCTTTCAAGTGCAATAGTCTGTCAATTAAAAAGTTGTAAATGATAAAAATAAAAAGCTAATTTAATCGTTTATGGACGTAGGTAGTTATTATTAAAATTCATTTTGTCATAATCGCGAGTGATCATGCATTGCGTGGTTTTATTTGCAATTTTTTGAAGACACAGAACAAATAAATATCAATAAAATACATCAAAGAAACCATAAGAAGACTTATCCTTGAATCAAAATTCATACAATCCTTCACCTTACACCAAAATACGATACGAAAATAATTAACAATATCATAACCGTTAAACACGACAAATGACTCGTAAGAAATCGATTTTAAACAAATAATATATCTTTTAAAAACCAATTACGTCATTATGAAATTTATGATAATTAAAAATAAAAAGATATTGCCGGGAGAAAGTAAATTTCGGAAATTATTGGTCGTGGAACAATAACATTTTACAATCAAGGCGATGCGCAGTGTTGCCAGATTGCTCCTCCTATTTCGGACGACGGGGTATTTCAAAAAGGAAGTTTTCTAAAACTGCCTTACTACCTAAGCATCTAATTTTTAAGATGGACACCACCTGATCTAAATGCAGTCAAGAATCACAGCTGGAGCAAGAGTAAAAATTTTACTACATTCACAGATACACAATGATAATCGATAAGATAATAATTTGTATAATGTCTAGACCAAAGTTTCTTTCTTTCTAGTCTAGACCGCCTGAAAAGTTATTGGATCAAGTTAGGATGGTGGTGAAGAAGTGCGACTACCTGTATCGAAAAGGTTTCGGGTTTGAATCCCGGTCGTACTCACTAAGTTGATTTGTTTCCCAGTCTGGTTTGGACATTGTATGCTTTAGCTTACCAATTGTTTACCATTGTCCAAAAAGAAATATGGTTTCGCGCTTCAGAGGGAACGTTAAGCCGTCGGTACTGTTTGCTGTTTATGATTACTTAATTAAGAGAACGGCTCATTGTAGTAGTAGGCGGTGACATACGAAAGAAGAAGCAAACAGACAAAAAGGGATGAACAACTGCCCCGTTTTAGGATGGTCTGGCAACACCAGCGATGCGGCTGCTGTAAGTAATTTGATTCGATTCGATTCGTATCCAATTTATTGACTGAAATCGTATGATTCAATGTCCGTGTGAAATCGTGAATTGAAATTGTTCTCTGGATGACCTAGAAAACCCTTCAGCTTAAAAATAGGTACATAATACTCCGCTTATTTTTTTTTTCGTCCATTGATTTAAATTCTGCATTTTTTATAAAACTAGTATAATAGGATATTGTCTGCAATTAGGGAAGGGATGCCTGATTTAAATTTCATAAGTTTTTTTGGATTCTTTATACCTATTCTATATGGCAGTGTTTCTAATAGGTACCTACAAAGTATGGGAATGGAACAAATGAAAAATAGTATCATAACATAAGGTTCTGTCCGCACAGTGAATTTAATTCGCGTACTGCGATTATTTTCAAGAGTGTTATTTTATTTGTAAGAAAAAAGCAAGAGATAGGTATTTTTCCGTTAGTGCAGAAACTTGCATAAGATTCAGTGTGTTACAAAAAAGCGGGAAAAAAATCCTCGATAAAATAGCTGTGTGGAAAGAGCTTAATGTTTATAACGTAGGCCGGTGCACATTTAAGTAATAGTCATACTCTTTTATACGTCACTACATTTTCTTTATTTACAAAAACGGGTCAGTATTGTACAATTGTACATAAATATCGACAAATATGTCGTTCACGTTGATCTGCCGAACTTTTTACTGGCGTGTCAAGAAGTGCCTGGCCTTATCATGATGTGGCTAAACTAACGATCGGCCCACGACAGTCACAGAGCCCTGGCCCTTATAAAAAATCATACAAAATATAAAAATTGTTTATCGTTCCACCAATTCACTACTGAAATAAAATTTTAGCAATTTGCTCTTTCCTTACGATCTCCATCTTAAAATATTGATCGGACAAGCATACGTATTAAAATATTTGCAAGGAACACCCAAATACACTCCATAATGTACGAATATAATAAGTGGTCAGCTCGGAAGAGAATGGAAAAGTTACAGAGAGAACCCTTAGGTTAGCACAACTAGATTGAAAAATTGACGCTAACAGGCTCGGTATTACCTACCTGACTACCTATTTTATGTAACCTGTATGTAAATTAAATAAGAATAGGCGCTCTTATTAATTAATTGTCAGAGTTTTTGTGTTAAAGTTTAGTTGCGTTTTAAATAATTCAATAAGTTCATCATGCGTTTTAAACTATGCAATAGTCCATTTAGTTTGTACTTGTAAGTTTGAAAATTGGGCCATTTTCCACCCTAGAATTTCAACTGCATTAGTAGAAATTCTTCGTCGACATCGAGTAGACATTAGGGATGTATTTTGGAGTGTTCTAAAGATAAATACATTTTTTTTCATGACTTTATTCTGGTAAGTAGAGTTCCATCTAGAGCATTTCTTGCTCTGAGGTAGTCAGATTAAATTACGATTACCATGGTAGGACCAATAACTTTCTTTGGCTTACAATGCACTGTTAAATATTTCGATATGATGCGTGAACGGTGGTTGTAGTGATGTGAAATAGTGTACATTGAATGTACGCTTCAGTAGCTAGCAGTAGTACTATTGCGTATTTTTACTAAAACATGATAGAGGCAAAATATTATATGTGATAATATTCCATGTAGTTATGACGGCCACTTGCTGCATTCGCTGACGGATTACAATTTGTATGGCGCTCCCTTTCCCACTTGGTGGTAAATTCAACTTTAATTTTAAATCAGTAGTAGATATTATTCCAGAATTTTTAGACTGTTATCAGCTGAATATTCGAACTGTCCAAAAATCGAACCCACCGCCTTTGTATTTATTGGTAGGCTCACAACCATTGAGACATTTTGCTACTGGAATTTTGAATTGTATTGATTTAATACAGTTTTGACAGTTAACAATAACAGTATGTGGTGCTCGAAATAACATAAGTACTAGCTCATGATGTAACTAGTATTATAATATGTTATAAAAAATAACCAAGTAACAAACAGCTCTTTAATACTACGCTTGAGCAATATTGTTGCTTATTCATTGATCGTACAGGCAAATTTATTGACACCTTGAGGCACTGCCAAATATTGTTTGTATCCATGCTTTACTTGACTGAGATCAATAAAAAACACGCACGCAGAATCTTTTTTGTGATGGCTGTATATGAATTGTAAGATACATGCCAATTTGTAAGATATCACATCAAACTTCAAAAATATTTCGTCTAAATTATCTCAGTTCTAAAGTTTTAAGGACCTAAAGGTCCGCTTTTATCTGCGTGGGATAATAAGACGTCAAAGATTTTCTTTGCAATTTGTCATATTTCAAGCATGTCAAAAATTTTGCGGAAATATTTCCGTAGGTGTGTTCCGTTTTCACAGTGCCTAACATACACGGAACCAAATAAAATTTCGGTTCTCGAAATAAAATAAATACCGACCCCTTTTCTGTCGGTATAGTGATTTAGTGTATCATCCAAATAAATATTCCGTCGGTCAAAAACATTCAAAGGAAACCAAAGATGGAAGATAAATATTGTGGTTTCTGAATGTTTCCTTAACAGTATTCTCGTATGAATTGGTCGGAAAGAGATGGAAATCAAGAAGTGCTACGATAATGTTGAAATTAAGCAATAACACTTACTCTCGCTGAAACTGCCGATACAATCTCGATACAACACATAAAATTTTATATTTTAGAAGGTGTGGAGTGAGACAAAGGGTAGAGCGGAAATGATACCCCTGTTTATCCGAATACATCTTCATCTGTCTTTCTATGACATGAGATAGACCTAATTATAGCACAAATTATTGAGGCGACAACCTCTCTACTTTCTGGTTTTAGTCACAGGCATCGAATAGGGCTGATGGTCTTTTCTCTAGTCTTTTTCTGCCGCCACTTTGTCACTGATTTGAATCTTGGGGGGCAATGCAACCTAGAAATGACAAATTTATCAAATTGGAGAGCTGAAAGTGCCCATCTACCCGCTACGTTTTAACCGTTTTAAAGATAGGTAAGTTCTATCAATAGTTTCTTGAATTACCAATCCGACGGTTAACATTCACTGGTTCTCCTCTCTCTGTCTTACTCAAAAATATCAGTTTGGATTATGTATGATTACTTAAATTGTGTCACTGTTTTTTCACAAAACAACATAGATTCTTCAAGTTGTTGATAGATTGCTGGTTGATAGTACTTACTAGAAACAACTTCCCGCTATCGCTTATGCTTTGAACCAACTCCAAAACCGCCCAAAGCCCGCTACGTTACCTGCCTTTATTATTACGCTACCGATGACTCGTGTGTTACCCGACCAAATTAAGTGTCATAAATGTTAACTCCCCTCGTAACGTTTACCGATGACATTAAGGTATGGTCAAATAACCACTCTACACGTTTTGATGATTTTGGTAATCGCACGATTCTCCCAAATTGTCTCATTGAAACCAGGTCCTCATTGGGCATGATTATGGTGTCCAAAATAAAGTTGCGATTTATGATATCATTCCGGCGGCGAAATTTTCTGGTAACAGGCAAGTAGGTAAGTAATATGGGGGAAAATTTTATGCTGGCTAATTATAGAGGGTGATGCTCTAGATCTTGTTAAAACTGGACTCAGTTTCTTAAGTATCTACTTATGGTAATGGGCTGAGGGGGCTAAATAGCTGACTGGGTTTTAATTGAGACATAACATGAGGCTTTCGTTTATTCCGACGGTGTTTTGCGCACCCATTCAGATAAGACTTCTAACCCTGTAACATTTCATTCCAGAGCCATTTGCCATTAAAAAGTTTGGCCAATCAATTTGTCAAGTCACTTTTATCCGTCTCTGAGATTTGACATCCAATTTAAAATCATATGAATATGATAAAAGATATTTTTAGGTCAAACTTATACATAACATAACGGTAGAATTATCTCTGAAGCATCACACCGCAAAAAATGCCAAATCAAAAATTTTGCGACTGAATTTAACCCAAGTTTGTTCTATCAGCAATTAAATTGTCACTGTACTATTTGACACTATTTGTCTGCGATTCGCAGCAGTCGGGGTCATAAATACTACCTGGACTTTATAACGAATTAATTTGAATCTTACCTGTTAGCACTGTTATTCAGCTGCATCATTATCTACAAGTAGAACTTATAAAAGGTAACACAATGTGCTGTTCATAGTACCAGGATACCAGCACTTTGAGAGATTGCTTCAAGTTAGAAACAACACGGACTCATTCAAACATGAATAAATGGGATTCGGGTTGAAGTTCCCAAAGACACCACTAAATAAAATCGCAGTCTAGAAATGTTGACTTTAACCTCTGGTAAACTGATTTACCTTTGGTGCCAAGGATGCAAACTAAAACATGGATGCGCCTGATATTATTTCAAATGCTGCAAGTCAAGATGCATAATATAAGGTTAAAAGTTTTGAATCAAAGTGATTCAAGGATATAATGCTGATAGACGTGAGTAGAATAAGTAAAATGTTGTGCTTTCTCCAAATAAATTAGTACAAAGGCAGGCAGATGATGATGTACTCGTAGTTTAATCCTGTTTAAAAAGATTGAGTGTTCGGATATTTGTACATAGTCGAGAATCAGCCCAAGGTTGGTACCCTGACTGTTTCATCGCTTCCACGCAGTTACATTCAACATTAAACCAGGAGCGAGCTTTACTACCTGTAGGAATGTCAGGAGTACCTATGTTATAAAATACTTCAATACCTGACGTAAGACTTTCGTTATAGCATCTGCGCAGATGGACGCCTCTCCAGAAGAAAAACAGACTGGGCCAAGGATACGAAGCAAAGAAGTGGCGCTTTACATCCCAATCATCTCTTACCACAAGGGATCTGATCGGGTGGGGAGTATACGGATATAGATTTCATCTGGATTTAAGTCATTTCCTCTTGCGTATTTAGGTAGCCCATGAAATTCACGCAAGACGTTGATTTACTTGCAGCTGGATCTAAGTCATCTCCTTTTATGCAATGAGGAGGCCAGTGACATTCGCACAATACAGGATGTCCACACTTTCTCTGATCCCTGTTCTTCCCGTGAGAGTAGATCGTGATGTGACCCCGTCCAGTTTAGGCAATATCGCGCTATCGGCCGAGATCAGGCCGGCGCATCGCGATCACGGATTTCGTCGCTGATTTACTTGCATCTGGATCCACTTCATTTTCTCCTGTGTCGTGAGGTAGCCTATGAAATTCATACAATACCGGATGATGTCCACATTTTCACTGATCCCTGTTCTTCCCGTGAGAAATAGTTCGATCGTGAAATGACCCCGTCCAGTTTAGGCAATATCGCGCGATCGGCCGAGATCGGGCCGGCGCATCGCGATCGCGGGTTCCGTCGCTGATTTACTCGCACATGGACCTGAGCCATCTCTTCCTATATAATAATGTAGCCCAAGAAATTCACACAAGACTGGGTGTCCACACTTTCTCTGATCCCTGTTCGTCCCGTGAGAAATAGTTCGATCGTGAAGTGACCCCGTCCAGTTTAGGCAATATCGCGCGATCGGCCGAGATCGGCCCGGCGCATCGCGATCGCAATTTCCGTCGCTGATTAACTTACATATTTGTCAACTTTAGAGCCAAATAGCAACACATATTATGACAGTAAATATACGCTGGTTCGGGTAAAAATATCCCCGATTTTCCCTATCCAAAACTTTCTATGATCCCTGTTCCGCCCGTGAGAAATAGTTCGATCGTGAAGTGACCCCGTCCAGTTTAGGCAATATCGCGCGATCGGCCGAGATCAGGTCGGCGTATCGCGATCGCGGATTCCGTCGCTGATTTACTTGCAGCTGGATCTAAGCTATCTCATTTAATGCAATGAGATAGCCCACAATATTCACACAAAACAGGATGTCCACACTTTTTTTCATCCCTGTTCGTCCCGTGAGAAATAGTTCGATCGTGAAGTGACCCCGTCCAGTTTAGGCAATATCGCGCGATCGGCCGAGATCGGGCCGGCACATTTCAATCGTGGGTTTAGTTGCTGATTTACTTGCAGCTGAATCTAAGTCATCTCCTTTTATGCAATGAAGTAGCCCGTAATAATCACACAATACAGAGTGTTCACACTTTCTCTGATTCCTGTTCCTCCCGTGAGAAATAGTTCGATCGTGAAGTGACCCCGTCCAGTTTAGGCAATATCGCGCGATCGGCCGAGATCGGGCCGGCACATCGCGATCACGGGTTCCACCGCTGATTTACTCGCGAACTCGAGGGCTGGCTCACGACCGACGTGGCCATATCGCACGACACCGTGCTTAGTGCGACGGTTGACTTTGTTGAAGGGGATTTGGAGTAGGAAAGAAATGAGGAAGTGTTTTTGTGAGCTTAACATGGTTTTGTCGTTAGTGAAAAGACACTGACACGAAAAAAAGAAAAATGTAAAATATGAAGTAACTTACCTCAAAGATATACTATCAATGGCAAGAAGCTTAGATTAAGAATAGCCTCGCTGCGCTCGGTGAATTGAGTTGGTGTACTTGTCAATACGGCAATAAAAACTATGCCAGGATCAGTACGACCAGTATACGCAGAATGCACACTGAAGGAAGACTTATCAGAAAGACTACAGGGCCCTGATGGAATGACCCCGCAATACTTATCGTCATCTTCCTGTCCTTATCCCAATTACTTGGGGTCGGCGCAACATGTTTTGTTTGAACACAAAATCATGTTTTGTTTTTTTTGAACACAAAATCTTGTTGCAAACCATTTTTTTTACGTCGGCTTTATTTTACGTCCGGCCACCTGCCTGACGTCAACCCTCTTTGGGAATGCTATCGTAGGTGGTATTACCGCCATTATACGGTTGACCATAGTGGGCAAATATTGTAGCCAAGGTGAAAAACTCTACGTCGCCTTTTACGAAACACCCTCATTAGAATAAGAATGGCAGAATGCTTAGCCGCTGCCACTCAGAATACTTGTATCTAGGTACATGGTTAAAGTCGGCACTAGCATGCGAACATACAACTTACTTACTTATTCTATATAAAAAACCCTGTGCAGAAAGATGTTTAAAATAATTTCTTGACAAATTGCCCATCATCAATTTATCAACAGTTCTAGAGCAAAAAGTGGTTACTTACTAACTCCAGTATAATCGTCGTTTAGTGTGAAAATTACTGTAATTGCTTACATTTTCCATGGTTACAGAAGCGTTATAATTTTATAATTAACTTATAATTCCACAAATTAACACCTTGACGCGTGCTTGAAACCTAATGAAAAATTTTTCTTCTTCTTTTATCTTTGGTGATTATGTATTTTCTATTACGAGACTAATATAGTACTTTAATGAAGCCGCAATACCCTTGAAATAATTACATATGCTCGTCTTATTGCTCGTATAAGAGCCAAACCACACCAGTGGCATTTGCCGCGCCGGTATCTTTGTGCTTGGAAAGCTGTCAGTGTTTTAGTCGTTGCTGTACTCCTCAACTTACACACTTCTCGAGCCCGTACCATGTAAATTGGTCTATAATAAAGAAATACTTATTCAATTAGCTGTTTTCAGTCGGTAGCCTTGCGGGCTAACCGCCCAATTTTCAATACCTAACACAGAGATATTATACGTAGGCACTTAGGTTACCCGTTAGCTTAACTGACATCGATAGTATCTAAGTAGCTCGATTGACCTGCCGGCGATACTTTTCACCATAAACGCATACAACAACGGCATTCAAAACTCCGCGAGTACGGCCCGACATTTCCCTGCATTTCACGAAAAACGGACAACAAAAAAGAGTTCTCATATTCAACCAATCATTCGCTACTTAAATTGTAGCAGGTGTTTACGGACTCTCCGGCGTAATCCATTATTCATTGAGCGTAATTAACTCATCGTTTTATCATCAGGGTGATTGTTTTAGATTCAATTAAAATGCTATTAGAAGACTGATCAGTAAGAAACTGTATCATGGTGCTTCCGTAATGCTCCATTTTATGATAAATGATCACCATGTTGCGCAATGTTTTCTGTAGCGTAGCAGTAAAGGCTTATGGCCCTTGATCTTGGGATTGTGAGTTAAATTTCTTCAGACACGTAATCTTTTATATGAAATAACACGCAATTTTTTTCTTAAGATCCAGTGTTACAAAAAACAACGAAAAAAAATCGTTCAAAATTGTTGTGCGGACAGGGTTTTAATATATCTCATAGTTTGCACGTACCCACCACGAGAAAATCTTCTAAATCCAAAAACTGAATCCCATTTGAATGCGGCTCATTAGAAAAGTAATTATCAGCTACCGTGATTATTTGCTTTGTTATTCAGCCGCCACCGGAAACCAGATCAACTTAAGTAATATCTGATCATCTTAAATCATCATTAGAACGAGTTCATATTTTAGAAAGAGATCATTAATATTTGATTTTCTATTTATAGTTTCTTTCACGAAAGACCGCGCCATTAGATTCTGGTTTTGGAAAAATAAACAAGGCAATAGATTATAGAGTACCTACCTATCTATTTCTTGCAAGCATTTTGTTTTGAACTGAAGTTTTAACCAAAGATAGGATACACATCTACCTACATTGAGCATAATTTAGAAACAGCACAAAAATGAGAGTGACATACCTAGCGGATAGGAAGAAAACTAAAACAGTTTGAATTTGTCAATGTTTTTGACTTAAGGTGGATCGTTTTCCATACAAAATTTAAATGGAGTTACGTCTTTAAATGAGACAAAATTATGATTAAAAAACTTGATGGGAAGTCCCGTGCTTTTATAACATTGTCGCAAAATAAAACAAATAATTTTTTAACCATCAGATTTCTCTGTAAAAACCGTGTCGCCACTTAATGAACATAGATGGAGCTACTGCTGCAATAAACACGTTTAATTTTTTTGTGGAGAAAATACTTGATATTTTTTTACGTTAAGCAGTTTTGCGACATATTTACGTGTGCCTTCCTCATCTCACATAAAGATTTTTTGATAAAATTGTTGTTTAGCTCATGTGTAACTCGGTTGAAGTTCAGATTTTAGTTTGTATGACGTAACGATCCCCCTTAAGTTATCATATAATTTTTATTAATATGACAGACATCAATTAACTGCATGGTCTATACCAAAATGATACCGATAACAAATTAGGGAAACGGCGCGCGGGGCGCCTATACAGATGGCTCACTCAGTAGGTACTAGCGACGATTTTGACGCTTACTGACTTTTACCGGAAATAACAAAGAATCTCAAGGTAACTGAAGAAGATGGTGGGCACGATCGTCATATTTCTTGGATTAAAATTTGCTTACAATCACTAACATTCTTGTATCAGATTTTGCTGTTTTGATATTTTTCTACTTTGAGATTTTTGACAGTAGCAACCCCGGCTATGTAACAAGTGACAACAAGTGACAATCGCATAAATCCTGAATAGGGTCGAGTGAACCTTCTATAAACTCTCTACTTTGTGCCGATAACGTATTGTCGGAGAAGTCTATATTGCCATTTTTCGGGCACTAGCCTCCATCCCGGCGTAGTACATAAATTCTTCCTACAATGATTACGAATGCTCCAAAAAAGGGACCGAAATTGGCACTGAGCTCCACCAATCATATAGAGACCGTGTTAAACGGTAAAAAATTGATGTTCACTTGTTTTATCTTCACTTCAAAAAATGAAACTGCCTCCGTGACGTAGCGGTTTGAGGTTTAGTCAGGCAGGTTTCAGAGGTCTCTTGTTCGATTCTTAGCCGAGTTTCTTGGTTCATAGAGTACCTACGTTATACTCTAAATCCCGCTTGCAGTCTATTATGATAAGTATTATCGATGTTTACATATTATAAGTAGTTAACTAATAAGTTTTAAGTGCCAACCGGTCCTTCTACAATAATCTTCTTATTCTACTCTGTTTCCCAAGCAGAAATGACAGTTCCAATTTACCGAGAAAAGAAAATCCTGACCATGATATAAATTGAACCCAAATCCTTGCGCAGGTGCCTACCAACTGCGCCCGACCAAAATTATACGCATAATAAAATGTTAAACGCTTGATCTGGTTTAAACGCTTCCATGAACCGATATTACATTCAATACGAGTACTATAAACAACACATCGAGTTCACCATTTATAAACGATCTACTTATTCTGGTCTTTTATACAATTATTAAGAAAAACTAATACAAATTGATCTCTTACACGGACAATTTGGCGTGCAACCGTTTTATTTTTATTCATGTGGACCTTTATTAGGTATATCATTTTTATTATCCTCGATCTAGATTCGTAATATTGCTTAAAAACAATTTTGGGACCGGAAAATTAATTTCAGTGGAACGCCGGTATCGGTTTTTCTTGGAAATGTATACGGATGTTGATTTAATAAGTTTGGGATCGCTTTTTTTGTGGTATTCTGGTTTCTGTGTGGCAAAATTAATTTGTGTCTTCTCTTGATCGGACCACAAATTAGAGAAACGGCGCGCGGGGCGCCTTTACAGAAGGCTCTCTCAGTACTAGTAGTGTTATTATTTATTCTTATGGTACTAGCGACGATTTTGACGCTTGCTGGCTTTAACTGGAAATAACACAAGGTAACTAAGAAGATGGTTGCCATGAACCCGGGGCCGGAACGGGACGGAAGATGCTCGAAGCCATGAACATCATATTTCTTGGATTAAAATTAAAACAGAATTATATGACGTTCTTCAGTATCTTCTATTTTAAGATTTTTGACAGTAGCAGAATGACAGTCGCGAAAATCCTAAAAAGGTTCGAGTAAACCATTTGTATGAACGACTTGCAAAAGAGTATTTTATTTCTTATTTATTTGTTGAAATTGAATGAACACGTTAATAACGTAATAACACGTATAAATCTTTGATGGAAATCTTTTACTAATCAACCAATACAGTGCCTTTATACCTGACTACTTTAGAAGGAGTGTTATATTTTTCAATAGTATATAACTACGCGTGATAGTGGGTATGTATGGACAATAAATTCTTTTTTACGGGCCAATAGTCTCCTAAATATTTTTTAAGGAAAGTTGTTCAGTTTCATGGTCTGAATGCACCCTATACCTACCTAATACACGGAGAGCTGTCCCTTACACCCTGTAGGTATATTATTCATGCAAACAAATATTGCAGTAGTAGCTACTTTACATTACAATTGCTCAGTCAGACTGTAGGAATCCAGGGCTGTATCCAGAATGCGTTCCCACCGTTAAATCTACATACCACCCTATAAAGATCGCTACAGCCATATCTCATCTTTGGATAGAACAAGCGTAGCACGGCAGTGTGCATGCGACTTCAGCTGGACCATGTTTTAATTTATATAAAATTGAGTAAATCTACATACCACCCTATAAAGATCGCTACAGCAATATCTCATCTTTGGATAGAACAAGCGTAGCACGGCAATGTGCATGTGACTTCAGCTGGACCATGTTATAATTTATATAAAATTTAGTTAACTCTGCATACCATTCTATAAAGATCGTTACAGCAATATCTCATCTTTGGATAGAACAAGCGTAGCACGGCAGTGTGCATATTATTTTGACTTCAGCTGGGCTATGTAATAGAAAAGTATGAAACTTTTTATATCCACCTAAATAGTACCTACCTACCTTTCAAATGTACGTCATTTATAAGCTCATTCCAAGTCATAATCTTATTTCTTTATTTCGACTACTAAAGTGTAAGTACCAAGTAGTAAATGATTCTGATGGCCTAATTTTATAAGCTAGGGTACGAAGTCTCCTTGCAGTTTAGTGGGTATAATTCTAAAGCGTTAGTGATGTTGCTATCACCAGTCATTATTAGTGATGGGGCGAACACAGGTTTTGCCGAATCCGAATATTCGGCCGAATGTTCGGTAAAAAGTTTGCCGAACCGAATATTCGGCCGAATAATTCGGCATGACATGATGTCCATATAAAATAGTTATGATTATCACTTGTTTACGAATTACGCGCTGATTCGCACCAGACCACTCCGCTCTTTACCCTCTAACTTGTTACATTGGAAACTTTCACAGCAAATTAAAATAAATCTGCTTCACTGCTTGTCTTGACATAAAAATTTACCACACAATTTATATAAAAAAGATACATTTTTATTCGGCCAAATATTCGGCAAAGTTCACCGAACATTCGGCCGAAACCGAATATTCGGTAAATGTGCCGAACATGCCGAATACCGAACATAAACCGAATATTCGGCCCATCTCTAGTCATTATCACAAGCTAGATCCCTAACAAGCACGACATAGTCTTTTGATATTGTTGTTCCTTAACAATACTAACATGTCAATGTAATGCCCGAAGTACAAGCTGATTAATTTATAAATGTCAGCACTAATATGGTGACTTGACTACCCTTTACCCTTTACAGCCACAACAGTCCACTGCTGGACATGGGCCTCTCCGTATTGGGGGGTATTGCCATACTCACCACGCTTGGCAGGCGGATTGGCGAGCGCAGTGCAAGATGGTATTTCTTAATTCACAGGAAACGCTGCTGCCCATTCCCTGGATAATTATCCCTTAGTCGCTTTTTACGACACCCACGGGTAGAATTGGGTTGATGCTATTCTAGGCCGGCATCACACGGCAAATGGCGACTAATGCGATTATTAATGCGAGCCCTTTTCAGCAGCAAACTAAAAATGAGATCTATATGTCCAAAAGTTAGAGCAGTTTCGCACTATGTCCGATTCGAACCCGTAAAATATGTCCGTCCCGTCAACGATTAGTGCAAAACCGCTCTTGTAATGGTTATTGGCTGGCGTGATCACGATCAGCCAGAAATTCCACACGAGCTGTTTTACGACCAGACCAATATCAAGTTATAAAAACACAGAACTAGATTTTCACCAGTTTTAAAAACATTAAGTACCTTGAGCCTTAAGTAGATACCTATCTATTTTTAAGTTATGGTCTGACCGTAGTCACACAGGTGGTAAGAAGTGCACTACAACTATGGCCGGAAGTGTAACAACAATAGAATGCGCGATAAAATATTACCAGCCACTTATTCGGTTAAGATTAATCGACTCATATATTATTTAGCGTATTAAATGTCATAGAGTAAGAAAATGTTTCAGACACGTCACCAACAGAGTAGGTATGAAGCAGGCATTAAACATGCTACAGAATTAATTCTTTCCAGTCTGCATTACCGACTGACTGTCCTTTCAGACTGTTGCCCAGGGTGCACCGGACGCATAGGATATTTTCATGCGCCGCTCGGGGGCGAAACTATCGTGCACTCCAGGCGTTTCGGGTCCAGGACAAAAGATTGCACCTGCACCAGAAATTTTTGATTGATTCGCCTGTGGTCTGCAATTGGTGTTGTCTTTATTATACGCTAGTTAGGAAGCTAGTAGTCTCAATTGCAAGAATAAAACATTCGCCTCTGCCTCCGAGAGTACGAAGGATTGTAGGTAAAAACAAATTGCATGCTAAAGTTTTTACTCTATGGCAGCTACTGGGAGTCCAGGACAAAAGAGATAGTGCATCTGCGCCAGTAATCTTTGATTAATGCGCCCGTGGCCTGCTACTGGTGTTGGTTATGGCTTTATTATACGCTAGTTGGGTAGTTAGTCGGGCCGAGCGCTAGCCTTATAATAATTATCGTGCAAGTTGCAGATTATTACGGGCAAGGTTGATAATCGAGTTTAAATTGTGCTTATAAGTTTTTTTCTGGTTCGTTGTAGGTGAGTGTAGGATATGAGAATGTTTTCTTTTATTCCTTTTATTAAAGCGGGTTATGTTTTACGAGAGTAGGTATGTATGTATGTAGTTCGTAGGTATGCGGGTATGATTGTATGTAGACAAGAAAATTATTTTTCATGGGATACAACAGCCAAAACCAGGCTCTCCACTATTTGCCTTAGAAGGATTCTGGAGTTCTTTGGCCACATCGCCCGAAAAGATGGACACAACCTGGAACAGCTCATAATCACAGGAAAAGTCGATGGTAAACGACCAAGAGGTCGCAGTCCAACCAGGTGGTCTGACCAAATTCGCTCGGCACTGGACACCAAGCTGCACGTTGCGCTCCATGTCGCCAAAGATAGGCAGCGATGGAAAAGCATCGTGAATGAGAAAATACTTTCCCATCGGGGGATTCACGACCCTCAGTAATGAGGATTACGACGCGAGGAGGAGGACAACAGCCAAAGGGCTAGGTAGATCTTGACATAATTTTATGAGGTACCTATCGTTAAATTCGTATTAGCAGTGCATGTGACACTGGCTGTATTAAAATTTGATTTTAATTTGGATTTTTGTATGATTAATTTGGATATATTTTCACTATGGAGGCCTAGCTGCGGTTAGTTACATACACCGTTTTATTTTTAGTATTTGCGGTAAATGAAAATGATATTGTGTATTCAAAACGATGCTTTTATTAAAACGTTTTTCAAAATAAATCTCTTACACATTCTTCCTTTTACAGATACATTGTACTATCAACAAAACGATAGAAATCTACTTATAGTATTTTTATACTTACCTAAACTTATGTAAATTATAAAATAAAAACTGAAAATAAATCAATGAATCAGTTCATGAAATATTTTCAGCTAAGTATTGTGTTCACAATTTGAAAAGTATAATCAAATCAGCATTTTATAAATTTAAATGAGCGAATTAATAAAAACCTACATAACTGCCAATCAAATTGTTTTAGCACCACAATCACCAATACCTAAAACTAATTACCTTAGTAAAATAATTTACCTACCTTTGACGGCACTAGAAAAAAGGCCTTAACTGCAAATTTATATCCAAGAAAATTCAGAACCCTAAAGTTGAACATAAAGTGTAAAGAAATAACAGAAAATATTTTAAATGGTGTACCAGTCCTTGAAACGGAAAAACTTTCCCTGAAGAACATAGGTTGAGAAAAAAAAACATTTTTTTTAATTTATTTTATATTTTTTGAGAAAAGAAAGTTTAATGGAGTGATACGCCCCATAAAATATTTGCTGTTTATTTTTACACAGGTACTGTAGATTGAATGCCATACATCCAACTAAAACAAATTGCAGTAAAGAAACCATAAAAACAAATTTGTAGGCAAATCTCATTCATTTTACAGATGTAATATACAGGGTGAACCAAACAATAATGTCAGACGACTAAACTTAAATTCCTTATAGTATCCGAATCACTCTCATATACGTATAATGGAAAAAATATAGGTACAATTCGAAAACTACGAAAAATCGGGGATAAATTCGGATACACCTCAATATGTTGTTGTATTGTTGAGCCCTTTTTGGCTATTAATATTAATTTATTTTCTAACTTAGCTAGGGTAGCATAGGGCCTAAAAATATTGTGAATTTTAGAATAGGTGCACTTCTGGGCAGGTTTTTGGGGGGTTTTCCTGTCCAGGGGGTCCGGCTAACTATACACATGTAACACCTTTCTTGTTTTAAATATTGACTTAGTGATTATTTCCATTTACTTGTCATTCATTGAAGCATAAAGACACATGCTGTGTGGTTAGCCTGGCCAGCCCCGAGGCAGTGCCTTTATTTTTATTTTTTTAATCCCGCCCGAACCGCGTTTAGAGTAGGAACACAAATTGTTATAAAAAAGAGAAAATTTTGCACTACAAATTTTCCCTTTTTTAAGTTTGATTTAGAATGTGACTTTCTTAAAGTGAATTTTGTAATTCCTACTAAGAAATAAATGCTTTGAGTTTGAGTTTTGAGTTTGAGTTTATGGAAGGATTTAAATTATTCTTTTGACATTACTGTTTGGTCCTCCCTGTATAATAATAATATAACTAAAATAATTCAAATTTTACACAATTTACATTTGTTTGAAACTATGAGCATTCTATACTTTTACTTCTAACTTTTATGTTTATTAAATGCAACTTTATACAGTAACAATATCTTAAAAACTTGAATTTAAAGTGAGTTATAAACTCAAAATAAAAAAGTTATTTCTTATATCTTCGTCTAAACCCCTATCCACTCAAATAGCAAAAATATTAAATTACTTACTTGAAACACAAACTTAGTTATAACAAAAGAACAATTCAAAAAATATAAAAATCTCAGTAAGATCACAATTCACCGTTTATCCCATAAAAATTCAAAATCCTAGTTTATTTCAAATATTTACAAAATTGATTTAATTTACTGATAAAGAGGTAAAAATTATAACTATCACTACAGCTGTTATTGGTAGGTACCTAATAACGATAAATGTTACCTTCAGTTTGTAAAAGACGATTCACAAAACTAAATTGGTCAAGAGACAGACCCACCTCTAGTAGCAGTTTCCAAAAATATTTACTTTCCAGGTTATAAAATAAAACATCACCAACGAAATAAATTGTATTTCTGTAAAATTTAGGCCTAGTTTCTAAATATTTTCCTACAAAATAGATTACAGATCTTCTGATTTATTTTATTTTTGAAAAATACAATAGTTAGCAAATACAGAAACCTGAAAATATGGAATTGATATACTTACGTTAGCTAGATATGTTTCCTAAAAATGTTATGACGTGATGAGTTATATTCATACCTGTCAATAATCAGATTTAATAGAACAAGTAGATATAACATCGATAAAAATTGCAAATCACCTTCATCTTATATTATGTAGGTGTATACACGTTCTTATATCGTAATTTAATTATATTATTATTATCAAAATTTATGTGACTTAGTGGCATAGTTTTGTGGTTTACTTTGTGCAGATTTTCAGCAATCACAATATTCATAGGCGTGAAAACAACTTTTATTTAATGTTGTTAACATTCGTCTTTCATATTTAAAATTTCTATAATTCATTTATTTGCCATTAGTGCTTTATTTTTTAAAAGGTTTTGCTTACCAACAAAAATGTTTTATTCAATATTCTAATTTCTTGCATTTTTTGTATGTTATTGATGTAAAATAAACTCTACAAAACTATTTCAAATCAGGAGTTTTTACGAAGTACGTTACTAGAGTTCCTTTTCCTTTGACGTAAGTGGGGCCCCTACATTCGCACGTGTAGCCTGCATTCATTAAGACCCTGAAACATAAAAAGTTAATAGCTTAGCTTGGGTGACTTTTAATTGTTTTGTATTGTAATCGAGTCGCAACGCCTGACAAACAAGAGCAAACTGACATTACAGTTTAGATAAAATACCGAGCGCCTGTACTTTAGAGGAAAGCAAAGTTCTAAGTAAAATTTTGTACTGTGGTAGTATTCAAAGGGGCATCGCAGGTTGATCTGGGTCATCATCATCGTAGAAATTTTAATCGTCCGGTAGGTTTGACAATCAGCAGTTAACAGGCTGATTAATCATCTATGGGTGTTAGGGTACTGATATATCCGTGTGGTAGCAGCTAAGAATAGGTAGGTACTAAGTACCACCCCTAGTCAACTCAGGGTGTTTCGTAAAAGAAGATGTAGAGTTTATGACCTCGGCTGAATATCTGTCGACAATGGTCAACCGCATGTTGGCGGTGATACCAACTACAATAGCTTTTCCAAAGAGGGTCGACGACAGGTAGGCGGCCGGTCATAAAACATAGTTAAATTCTTTTGCTACCCGCCCGACCCCAACTAATTTGGTATAAGGGCAGGAAGATGATGATGGGTGTTAGGGAACTGATAAGCTTGACTGAACTATAAGTACTTACTTAGCAGTATCCTCAGTGACTTGAATCCTGCCCATGATCCCGGTGGAGTCCATTCTTGATGCCACGTTGACGGTGTTGCCCCAAATGTCGTATTGGGGCTTCTGAGCACCCACTACTCCGGCTATCACCGGACCGTGGTTTAGTCCTGTAAAAATATTCTTTGAAAAACCAAGAAAACACGTCCGTCATTGACGGATAAAACAAAAGAAGTATTTTTACATAGGTAGTTTAGAAAAGGTTGTCAATGCAAATGCAACACATTTAATAGGTCGCACACGCGTGCCATACTCTTGCAAATGACAGTGACTATTTCGCGCCACTCTATTCGTCAAGTTAAGTATCTGAACCGGCAATTTGCCGCAAAATAACGCGGGACGCCTGTGTAGTGTAGGTACTACCTACCATTTTCAGAATGCAGAATTTTTATTTCTTCAAGCATTGTTTTGTGCATGTTGTTGTTTGTTCTCTTAAAAGAAACCTTGCTTTAGGTTTTGTACTCACCAATCCTCAATTTGAATCTCTGGAAGGATTCCCTGTTGATTTGTTCGAGTATTGTCATCAGGGCGATTGCGAATTCCACCAGTATGGCCACTGTGTGCTCTTCTTTTCTATTTGCATCCTGAAAAATATAGTTCAAGTTCTTTGGCTACTGATTTTACTATTACCAGAAAGTTACTGAAGAGTCAAGTTACGTATGAGGGAACAATGTAGAGCAGTTTGGTGGGTGGCGGCTTTTTAGGGTTTCGTAGTCTACTAGAAACCCTTATCATTTCGCCAAGTCTGTCTGTCTGTCTGTATGCCGCGCCCTCATAACTTCGTCAGTTTTAGAGCTATCGACATCAAATTTGGTGTAAAGATAGATCGTGTTGACCCAAATTTAGAAATGCTGATAAAAAAAAATGTTTTTTGGACCCCCTTCCCATACAATATGTGAAAGGGGGGCAAAAATATTTTTTTTCTCCTGTAATATTGAGTAGGGTATCATTGAATAGGTCTTTTAAAACTAAAGAGAGGTTACTTTGACACAAAGTCTCTAAAATGTTTCTGTCTCGGGATATTTGCTTTTAAAAGGGGCGTTTTTAAGCCATAATTTGTTCCAGCTGTAACTTTAAAAGTATGCACGCTAAAATTTGAAAAAAATATGGAATATAGTTCTTAATATAATAAACTTACTATAACGAATACTGTACTATTTCAGATTAAGGAAATATTAAAGTTTTTCAATTTGCGGTTGGTAATCATACCTACAGCTGCAAACAAACCAGCAACAAAATTAACTTTGTAACGCTGAAAGACCTGATACTTAAACGTTGACTACGAAACCCTATTTGTGGGCGTGTCTGACACGCTCTTGGCCGCTTTATTGGGAAAATAAATAGTGATGTGCTAAAAATTCAATCACTCATCTAGTGACTTAATCAAAGTAGATAATTAAGTCAATTAGTATATTTGGCTACAATATATGTTTGATTTGGGATGCCACCTGCGTTGACACGTTAGCTCCGACTCATTTACCCTCTACGTGTCGGAGTGCTGGGGCCGCGGCGGCAACGGCAGAGGGACTCAAGCGCCGTAAATATCAAGACTTGATGCACAATTATGTTTTCGTGCCCTTTGCAGTTGAGACCCTTGGCCCGTGGGGAACGGAGGCCAGGTGTTTCATAACCGATCTTGCAGCGCGTCTCCGCGAGGCATCGGGTGATTCCAGATCTGGCAGCTACCTGGCTCAGAAAATCAGTTTAGCGATACAAAGGGGTAATGCTGCTGCCAGTATTTTGGGTACTCTGCCTCGCGGGGACTCGTTGGAAGGTATTTATTACTTGTAGTTTTAGTTTGTTTAGTTTTAAGTTGACATGTTTTTTTATACAATGTATTATTTAATTATTGTATGTTTTAAATAAATTGATTTTACTTTGTAACGCTGAAAGACCTGATATTTAAACGTTGACTACGTAACCCTATTTGTGAGCGTGTCTGACACGCTCTTGGCCGCTTTTTTGGGAAAATAAATAGTGATGTGCTAAAAATTCAATCACTCATCTAGTGACTTAATCAAAGTAGATAATTAAGTCACTTAGTATATTCGGCTACAATATAAGTAGGTACCATATTTTTAAAGGCGTGTTCTTCTCACAAATCTGAATAACATTTATTAGAATCTTTTCATTATGTACTTATATTTACGCGACTTACTTGTTTTATTATTTGGTAGAAGGTGTAGCCCTCTACGTTTCGGCTGGTTAAGACAGCCTTCTTCTTGGAGGACGACAATTACACACGCGCGACCGCCAGTTGCAATTGTCGACTGGCACGCGCCGCGGCTCGCTGCGCGCGCGCTGAGATGGTAGGGGGCGCTGCAGTAGCCGCAGTTGGTGGCTCTTGTGGTGGTTGCGGTTGGTTTGTGGTTGTAGAGTCATCGAAAAGTCCCGAACAAACTACGCTAACTATGTCATCACTTCTTATTTTGTCCACTGACACCGGTAATACTGTTTTTAGCACTGGCTTCCATGACGGCGATATCGACCAACCACTATCTCTATTAAAATTCGGACGACGGCTTATTTTAATGGCTTCACGAACTTTGCGGGGCACGTAGAACTTTTCCCTAGCCAGAATAGCTGTCTTGTCGAACCGAATATAGTGGTTAGTGTCCGTATCCACCGAGTGTTCAGCTACTGCCGACGTCACCGTGTTACAGTTCTTCACGCTACGTATATGCTCTGTGATTCTTGTAGAGACGTGCCGTTGTGTTTCTCCGATATAGCTCTTACCACACTCACAAGGTATAGAGTAAACACATGGTCCGGATAGGGGCTCCTTATAAAATCTTTTCTTCAAAATATGAATATAAAGGAATCGAGTCTCCCATACTAAGTGATACACTTTTTCAATATTTTTGTATTGGGAGTCAAAAAATTTAGTAGGGAATCAATAAATAAATGTGAGTGAGATTTGAATGAATCAGCTCACCTGAACTTGAAATTCGAACTGAAGTACGTCACAAGTGATATGGGGTTGGTATCATTATTTTGTTGGCAATCAAATCAGCTCACCTGAACTTAAAATTCGAACTGAAGTACGTCACTAGTGATATGGGGTCGGTATCATTATTTTGTTGGCATTTGTCATTTTAGTGAATACAATTATCGACTTTAGGTAAATTACTTAGGTATGCTGTTGACATTGACGGTTTGGTCTAGTGCGCAAACGACAGCGTGTAATAGTGTACTAATAATAACATCGACGCGCATTCTCTACGCATCTCGCGCCTAATGCCTACGTAGTCTGTGAACGAAATTTTTCGCAAATATTTTCAAGGCCAATTATTCTTGTCACTTCAGATCTCTGGATCAGCGTAAAGTTCATATGTAGTCAGCACAAGTCAGTTGGGATTGCACGTAATTTTATTCTGTAAATATTTTTGAGAAATTACTGCCGTTGCAGCGAAAATACGTGAATATGTTTTTAATATGGTTTTTATCAGTGGTTGCTGGTGTTTTGTCAATCGTGTGTTCTATTGGATTGTTGACTACTTGGTGCCTGCTTCCCGAATCGAGAACCCTACATGCCTACATCACGCTAAACGAAGTTGTCTCTGGGACTGTCGCTACATTACTTTTTTTCAGTGGTCATTTATTTAGTAATAGGATTATTTTTTTAGTTTTATGGTTATGGTTATCACCATATTGTTTCGTATTATCGTCTTGTTGGTCACTGTGTGCTTCAATAGGAGCCTTTCTGAAAATTGTGATTGGCTATGATAAACAAATACGCCACGAAAAAGCTCTGATTACATTATTCGTTTTTGGTTTAGCGACGCTAACGTTTTTAATCTTCATTATTATGCAAAAGTTTGTAAGTCTATATATTATAGAGTGGGGATTGGAAGCGATTTATTATGTGTGTATTGTATTTCATGTGATCATTTATATAAATAAAATCGTCATGGCTTGCCGTCGCAGTGCGTTGTCCAATGAAAGCCGTAAAATGTCAGCCCCAATGCACGCAAGATTTGCTTCCCTACTAGTAACTTTATTTTATAAATTTAAACCGTTCATTATGATTTCTGATTGGCTGTATGTAATTGGCTTAACCTTGTTTATAATGAGATTCATTCCGCTATCTATTGCGATTATGTGTGACAAGCCAGCAAGGCAGATGTGGCGCAAAAAATATTCTCAAAATGGAGGAAACGGCGATGCATTGGGTGGTATTGTTTACTCTAAACCTGATTCAGACGCAGAAGTGGACGCAGAACCACCACAGATTGTATGAAATGAGAATTGTAAATAATTATCGTACCTTTGTTAATTTACATAGCTGTATTTCAATTAATAATTAATATAATTTATTATATACTTACTTTAAGGAATGTTTATAAAACTTGCATACAACTGAAACACTTTCTCCAAGAAGCTTAGTTTGATAGATTAAAAACATGTTCAGGCCTCTCATACAAAATATGTCTTTTTATATGGAACAACCTAATGTAATAGATTTGTGGAAAAAAAAAGCAATTTTTACTCAAAACAATAATAAAACCTTTTTACACGCTTTATGTCCTAATTGAACGATGAACTATATTGAACTATAAATTAAATGATTTGTGTATTTTAGTTCAGTGATGGCGGAAATATACTAAGTACTAAATTAATAAATAAGACACTGGTTCGCCATGGTTCAGTTTTTACGCTTGTGGTCTATAGTGATGCCTGGTTCGCTGGTCTCGCAAACAAAAGGCAAAAAGGACATCTAAACATGCATGCGCCAGTCATCAATTCCACCTTCGTTTGTAGAGCGTGCGGAAAGTCATGCCGCTCCCGTATCGGCTTATACGGCCATGAAAAATCTTGCCTCTTTGTATGCACCAAACTGACAGATGCCGACAAAATAATGATACCAACTCCATATCACTAGTAACGTACTTCAGTTCGAAATGATCATATTTTGAAGAAAACTTTCTAATGAATGTTATTTAATTTTGTGAGTAGAACACGTCCTTAAAATTATTGTACTTATATTGTAACCGAATATACTTAGTTATGTGATTGATTATTATGAAAGTGTCACTAGATGAGTCATTGAATTGAATCTTTTTAGTACATCACTATTTATTTTTCCCAAAAAAGGGGCCACCCACCAAACGTCATTTTGGTGCATACAATTTAGAAATTCGACTATAGTTTTTAGTGGCCATTGATATTTTTATAAAGAGTTTATAGTCTGATTTTTATTCAGATAGACTAAACTGACAGCTGAGATCGGCCTTTTGTTTTTAAAAGGTTGCAAGCATCAGGCTAGTGTTGTGGTTTGACTCATTCATTTTATTCATTGAACTGTTGTCCCATGATTCCTCGATGTATTTGTTTTTGTAAATAAATATGCTCAATAAATACTTTCGTATTTATTACGTACCTACATACTTTACGTTACGTAAAAGAGTATACGCGTTACGCGTAAGTTTTCGTTTAGTTTAAAGACTTCAAAAATGAATAATATTGAAATTTAAAATGTAGGTACTGTTCAATAAATTCACATTAATGATATCAGACTGTTACTAGTTATGTTCTTATTAGCTTTCAAATAAAAATTTCGTCAGACAGGAAATAAATGTGAAGTTAGTTTGTTATACACATAGTACTTAGTATGTTTGTCTTATGGGCCAATTTAATATTGAAAATTGAAATAAACTAAATTTATTTCCATAAAGATTCAATCACAATCTGTGAATCACATAACTTGATCATTTGGGTACAACACTGTTTTTTTATTATTTTAAAATACAAAAACGTGGCAACCCACCAAACGTTAGTTTAGTCTATCTGAATAAAAATCAGACTATAGTCTCTTTATTCTTCTATGTCAATGTCTCATCTGTCATTTTGTGTAAATCAATAACAAGATAAGCTGTTAAATTAAATATTGGGAAAATTGAAAAATTCATTAGCGACCGCCGGGACTTGAACCCGGGACTGTGGATTGCCGTTCCACCGCTCTACCAACTGAGCTACGGGCGCCTAGCGGACCCTAGTGTATCTTTCAACCTCTTGATGCTCGTCTCGAAGCAACGATCAAGCGACATCTAGTAGTAGTTATTACAACTAAATACTGATAAATAAAGATAAGCTGTTGGTGCAAATAAAATGGGTTTACGAAATAATCTGCTGGTAAGTACAGAATGCTAAAGATGCACGGTGTGATTGGAGACGGACGGAGTGCCTTATAGTCACACTATACCTGAAGAGTCCTTCCAGGACGAAACACTCATACCCTGGATGGATGTAGCTGGAGGACAAAGCCCGCCCACGCAGCTCATCCAGTCCTGACACGAGGTAATATTACAATTACACCCACTCCACACCCAAGTGGCACATACCATTGTAATCCCGATGTACAAGCCCAAGTAGCACACAGATTGTAATCTAGATGTACACGCCCAACTAGCTCGTAGTATTGTAATCCTGACGTAATATTCATAGCCGGCCAATAATGATTCTGATGCCGTGGGCCTCGCGTATTATCAACCCCGACATATTTAAATACAGGGTTATTTTTTAGTCAGTGGGCAAATTTTGCAGGATGTTTCTACTCGTGATTATGATCAACTTTACCTATGGGACCACCGGCAAATTCGCAAAAAAAAATTGGATGTTCCATAGAAAAATTCATACCTACTCGCCAAAATTGTATGACACAACCAAAAATTTTTTTTAGATTTCGCAGGTGGCCCCATAGTAAAAGTTGTTCAGAATCACCAGTAGAAACATCCTGCAAAGTTTGTGCACTGACTAAAAATAACCCTGTATAACTTACAAGTTGTTCCTGCTCCTTGCCGGGTCGTAGACCAGACGCGATCATGTACGTGCTACCGATCGTCTTAATCTTCTCTATGCAGCTGAACTTCGGCTTCAACAACAACTGGAATCAATGAAAAGTACCTTTAGATAGCAAAATCACAACATTGGATTGTAGCGTATAGTCAAGGTAAGCTTACAGTTTTTGACTTGTAATTGATAAAAACTTTTCTCATTATGTGTAGGTATTTGTACCTAGACCATCCAACTAAGGGGAACCTAGGCACCTACTTTTTTACATCATCAAAAATCTGCCTGCAGCTTTCCACTGGTGAACGTAAACGAAGGACTGATAACTTGATAAGTGATGAATGACATAGTGTACCCAACATTGTTGTTTTTGAATAGGTTTTGAACTCTACGTGAGGGTAGTAAGATTCAAAACCTACCACATGCTACAGATGAGGGCTTAAAGAAGGCGGCTGGTTGGCAAAACCCTGAGATTGTGCCTTGTGGAGCTAAGGCTGATGTGATCTGATGTGACCCACCTTGTCAAAATCACAGATGATTTCGTTGAGCAGCCTGAGACACTCCAGCCCTTGCTTATTAACGTCATTTTCATCATAGAACTCCTTGTAGTTGGGGATCGAAGCAAACATCACGGCTATGCTGGAATACCGCTCGTGGTATAAGTCCTCCTAGAAATAAACAACAAAGTATTGCATAATAGGTATGGTAGGAAATACGGCTTGCTATAGCATCACCCCATATCTTTCCCGTGGGTGTCGTAAGAAGCGACTAAAAGATTTGAGAGTTGTTGTGTATTACAATTTTAGGCGACAGGCTGACAATGGCTGTTTTTACAGCCGTTTACGTTCTGCCTACCCCGCAAGGGTGATCTACTTCTATGGGTACACAGAGCGTCAAATGCAAAAATGTCTAAAGATTCAGCAGGAATGAGATCCAACTCCTAGATATCCATTAATTGATTCACCAATTCGCTTAATAGAAAATGGCTGACTCTGACCTCTTTTGGGTTTGGCGTGTAAGCTCACTAATTTCATAATCGATGGTTCAGCCTAGATCAGAGGCCTGCTCCTTTCAGTAGGCGGTTGAAAAGCTCTGAATCCAGGGTTTATCGGGTCAAAGTAGAAGCCTAGCTCAGGTCTTGTGTGACCCAGATATAATATCCTACTCTTACCTCAGATGCCGAGAATGTGAGAAAATGTTGAGCAACGTGAGCGGGCAGGATATTTTCCAGCAATATCTGAAAAGAGAGTTGATTTTCTTGATCAGTCGTATCACTGGCACATACACACACACACACTATCTATCAAGCATATTTATCGAGAGTTCCATCAATTCTGTTATATGGACGTAGTAACTGAACGAAGTACCTAAGTAGACGAAGAGGAACGTCATCATCATCACCTTTCTGCCAGCTGTTGGGGACGGCGCAACATGTTTTGTTAGAAGACAAAATCATGTAGGTAGCAAAATGATTTAGTTTTATGACCGGCCGCCGCCTGCCTGACATCAAGCCTCTTTGGGAATGCTATTGTAGGTAAGTGGTATCACCGGCACCATGCGGTTGACCTTAGTCGACAGATATTCAGCCAAGATCAAAAACTCAACGTCGCCTTTTACGAAAAATTCTGACTGGACTAGGGGTGGCAGTATTCTTAACCGCTACCACATCGCAGAGGGGAACGTCACGAACCTTATTAATCCCCCTCATTGTCTCCACTTCCTCTTGTTCTAGCTTGAGCTTATCCTTCCACAAGAAGTCTGTCCTGGAGGTGAACTCGATCTGGCGGTCCAGTACATGAAGCAGTGCTGCGAGGAATACTAGAACCATGCCCACTTTCGCCGCGTAGGGAAGCTCCGAGAATCTGGAAGAAGATTTTTCTCAATTGCTGGACACTAGGTACGTTATTGGCCCGAGGCACAAAGTAAGTATTGGCTAGTTTGTATTGGCTAGCGCAATCCAGAGAGTCGGCTTCGAGCAAACGCGGCTAAACTCACTTAGACATCCACACGCGTCGTTTACGCGCTCTGTGGAACCGTGTCGAACCGGAACTGGTTGAGTGTGAATCGCGCATTCGGTGCGGGCGGACGGAATGACGAGTAAAGAAAAATATTTTTATGATGTATTTGGGTGTAATAACACCATAGAAAATTGTGGGTTGTCATTTTACAGTTACCCACGCAATAAGGAAAAGTAAGTAGAACTCTTTTATTTGATAAATATATAGATACCTACTTCAAAACATTAAAAATGGAGGGATTTCTTTTTATAAATTTTATTTAGTTCGTAATAAGTGCTTTAGCGTTTTAGGTACGTACGTACAAGTAGGTACGTTTGTCATGTCATCATGTTCATGTCATGATAGGTAGTTACCAACTTACCTACCTACCGTTCCAAGCGCATATCGCCCGCCCGCCAATACATTGGTAGGTAGGTAATCTGTGTGCGACTGACTAGTGACGGTACGTTTACTTTCATGATGGCTTGAATCCCTGTTCAAAAATACCTGCCTTCCAACCATAGGTTTTAACCAACCTATTAAAGTTCGTGACGGTAAGTAAAAGTAGCAACCCTAAAGAGTAGGCATAAGTGATCGAAAGAAGGGGCGAGCTGGCCTTCTGAAATTCTCTATTTTGTGCCCGAAGGCCAATAAAACTAAACCTAACCTAACAAATTGGTTGTGTGGTTAATCATACAACCAGCCCAATCACGCCCTTGGGGCGAGACTGTTGTGGTTGAAGTAGTAGGAGCATAAAGAATAATACGCTCATTCTACAATATATACTGGAGAAATACAGATATTAAAAAAATTCGCGGGCATGTATTTCCAACTGTAGGCACCACGTAAGTGGGACTTCTCCTGCTAAATCTACTTACTCGTTATTGGCATCCCTCTGCATCTGCAAGTGGTATTGTTCGAAGAGTTTGGCCGTGGCAAAGAGGGAGATATGCGTCACGAGGGTCACACACATCAGGAACCACTTCAGCCCAAAACCCATTTGGAGAAACTCCGATAAAGAAACATGTTAGCGGTCAGCTATTTCTGACTGTAGGCAACATGTAAGCAGGATTCCTCCTGCTAAATCTACTTACTTGTTATTGACATTTCTCTGCAACTTCAACACACTCGGATATTGATAAATGTTCGTGGGCATCTATTTCCGACTGTAGGCAGCCCGTAAGTGGGACTTTTCCTGCCAAATCTACTTACTCGTTATTGGCATCCCTCTGCAGCTGCAAGTGGTACTGTTCGAAGAGTGTAGCCGTGGCAAAGAGTGAAATGTGCGTCACGAGGGTCACACACATCAGGAACCACTTCAGCACGAAACCCATTTGGAAAAACTCCGATATTGAAAAGTTCGCAGACATCTATTTCCGACTGTAGCCAACACGTAAGAGGGACTTCTCCTGTAAAATCTACTTACTCGTTATTGACATCCCTCTGCAACTGCAAGTGGTACTGTTCGAAGAGTGTGGCCGTGGCAAAGAGGGAGATGTGCGTCACTAGGGTTACACACATCAGGAACCACTTGAGCACGAAACCCACTTGTCCACTATCGCGTGGATGGGCTCCATCTACCGGGATAGCTCCATCCACGCGATAGTGGACAAGATATACTTGCTTAATTCGCAGGCTCGATTGGAACCGCGGTAGCCCAGTTGGTAGTGGCGTTGGCAGTACAGATGCCGAAGGTCACAGGTTCAAATCCTGCCTGCGGTGGAAAATTTTGCAAGTTTTCCAAACATGTAAGTAAGACTTTTCCGGCTAAATCTACTTACTCGTTATTGGCATCCCTCTGCAACTGCAAGTGGTACTGTTCGAAGAGTGTGGCCGTGGCGAAGAGGGAGATGTGCATCACGAGAGTCACACACATCAGGAACCACTTCAGCACGAAACCCACTCGGAGGAACACCGATATTGAAATGTTTGCGGGCATCTTTTCCGATTGTAGGCAACACGTAAGTGAGACTTACACAAAACCCATTTGGTTAACCCAGATATTCCGATATTGAAAATCTTCGTGGGCAGCTATTACCGACTGTGTGTACTGACACGTAGGTTGGACTTCTCCTGCGAAATCTACTTACTCGTTATTGGCATCCCTCTGCAACTGCAAGTGGTACTGTTCGAAGAGTGTGGCCGTGGCAAAGAGGGAAATATGCGTCACGAGGGTCACACACATCTAGCCCTGCAGGAACCATTTGAGCATGAAACCTACTCGGAGGAACATCTATGTTGAAAAATGTTTATAGGCATCTATTTCCTACTGTAGGAACGAGGCAGGCACCATGTAAGTGGGACTTCTCCTGCTAAAGAGCTACCGACAAGGTTGGCATAGTGAGTAACCATGAAACAAAAAATGCTTTTTTTTCATGACCAAGAGTTGAAGTATATCGCAATCGATAAAACTTAAAAATACAAACCAAAACTGTCCTTTCATAAAAAGTCGTAATGCGTATATTTTTGGAGATATAATGGTATTAGAAGTCAACAAAAACGGCGGCCATGAAAAAGAGTTATTTTTTTTGTTTTAAATATCAAAGGGATGCCATGCTCCACACTAAAATGTTGGATACTCTTTACTTACTCGTTATTAGCATCCCTCTGCAGCTGCAAGTGGTACTGCTCGAAAAGTGTGGCCGTGGCAAAGAGTGAGATGTGCGTCACGAGGGTCACACACATCAGGAACCACTTCAGCACGAAACCCACTCGGAGGAACACAGATATTGAAAAATGTTTGCGGGCAGCTATTTCCGACTGTAGGCAACACGTATTTGGGACTTCTCCTGCTAAATTTACCCGTAACAGCCACAACAGTCCACTGCTGGGCATGGGTCTCCCCCTGTCGAAGGGTATTGCCATACTCACAACGCTTGGCAGGTAGATTGGCGAGCTCAGTTCAAGATGTTGCAGTTATAAGGAACGCTGCTGCCCTTTCCCTGGATGATTAACCCTTAGAAGTTTTTACGATATCTACGGGTAGAATTGGGGTAATGCTATTCTAAGCCAGCATCACACGGCCTGCTAAATCTACTTACTCGTTATTGGCATCCCTCTGCAACTGCAAGTGGTACTGTTCGAAGAGTGTGGCCGTGGCAAAGAGGGAAATGTGCGTTACCAGGGTCACACACATTAGGAACCACTTCAGCACGAAACCCATTTGGAGAAACTCCGATATTGAAAAATTCGCGGGCATCTATTTCCGACTGAATGTAACATGTAAGTGAGACTTCTCCTGCCAAATCTACTTACTCGTTATTGACACCTCTCTGCAACTGCAACCCACTCGGATATTGAAAAATGATTGAAGCCATCTAGCCATCTATTTTCGACTGCAGGTTGGACTTCTCCAGTTAAATCTACTTACTCGTTATTGGCATCCCTCTGCAACTGCAAGTGGTACTGTTCGAAGAGTGTGGCCGTGGCAAAGAGTGAGATATGTGTTACTAGGGTCACACACATCAGGAACCACTTCAACACGAAACCAACTCGGAGGAACTCTGATATTGAAACATGTTCGCGGGCATCTACAGGGTTATTTTTTAGTCAGTGCGCAAACTTTGCAGGATGTTTCTACTCGTGATTCTGAACAACTTTTACTATGGGGCCACCTGCGAAATCTAAAAAAATCTTTCTGGGTGTTCCATACATTTTTGCCGAGTAGGTATGAATTTTTCTATGGAACATCCAAATTTTTTTTTGTGAATTCGCAGGAGGTCCCATAATAAAAGTTGTTCAGAATCACGAGTAGAAACACCCTACAAAGCCTGCGCACTGACTAAAAAATAACCCAGTATTTTAGACTGTAGGCTACACGTATTTGGGACTTCTCCTGCTAAATCCACTTACTCGTTATTTGCATCCCTCTGCAACTGCAAGTGGTACTGTTCGAAGAGTGTGGCCGTGGCAAAGAGCGAGATATGCGTTACGAGGGTCACACACATCAGGAACCACTTGAGCACGAAACCCACTCGGAGGAACACTGATATTGAAAAATTCGTAGGCATCTATTTCCGACTGTCGGTACCATGTAAGTGAGATGTACCACCAGAACTACCGGTGGTTTTGGTAGTTCTAACGGTCCTAGGGGGTTTCTTCTCCTGCTACATCTACTTACTCGTTATTGGCATCCCTCTGCAACTGCAAGTGGTACTGTTCGAAGAGTGTGGCCGTGGCAAAGAGTGAGATATGCGTTACTAAGGTCACACACATCAGAAACCACTTCAGCACGAAACCCACTCGGAGGAACACAGATATTGAGGCCAGGGTCAGCACTGAGCTGTAGAGGTAACTCTGGAAACAGAGAAAAATTGTGTTGATAGTATTTTGAAATGGACATTTTTTGTTGGAGCTGTGAAATAGAGAAGAGGCCTGTAGATACCCTGTAAATTGATTCTATTAGGGTGTAAGCTGATGATGATGATGATGAGTATAAGATCATATGAAAGTTAGATCACAATTTAAGAAATTATTTCTATTAGAAACCTAAATACGTTCTAAGAAACTCTGCATAATTATTCACAGAAACTTTAGGATAAGTGTACGTAAAAGTTGTAATCTCTGCTGCATAGCTCAGCAATCTTGTTTTTCATTTTATAATATATCGACGTATTTTAGAGTAGGTAAAGCTGCGTAATTTTTCAGATCTGCTTCATTAAAAAAACCTTGTTAGCGATTTATCATGCCAAACATTTTGTCCAAAAATCATACTTACGGGGGCGGAATCCACGTTATAACTGTAATCGATATGTGGTAGACCGGTGGATACATTAAGAGATACATTAAGAACCAATGTGTCCGCCAGGAATTCTTTAGACACGTCCATGGCAACCACTTCATTCATGCTTTCTTCTGGGGGTTGGAACTGCAAAATGAAAAGAACATCAATGTAGGTTCCACATCGGAAATCCAAATTACGAGCGTTGAAAAAACCACGAAGCTTTTAAAGAAAGGGCATCCTTCGCTACCGTGACTTGAGTAGCTGGAGAGCTTATTATGAGTCAAATTAACAAGAAACAGGTTTGACGATCAAGCAAGAAAATAATGGTCTTATTAATTTTATTAAAAAGTTTAACAATATTTACCAAATTGATAACAGCACACGCAGTGATGAGCAGAACAGACACCAAAAACATCGTCAGTCTTATATACCGATTGCTGGCCACTACCTGGGAAAAACATAGAACGATAAATGGATGTGGTGGAAAATATAATGATGTTTAATAAGATCAAAAATTATAGTCCTGTTCCTCTTCGAGTTGAACATCAAGTCGTCCAACGGCCCAAATAAAGTAATAATTGAAGAATTATGGCATTATATTACGCAGGTGAGATATTTCTGTAGTCTATTCATAAAACCGACACCAAACACAGCCCAGCAAGCGTCAGTGTGTAAAAAAATATATGCCTGAGAAAAATTAATATAAAACTAATATCTTCTCAGCAAGCTCACTGTATCGTCATCTCTATTGCAAGGGAGCCTGTAAGAGATTTCCATTTTCGGTCATGTTTCCGACTTTCCAAAGTCAAGAACACACTGCTAAATTGAATAATATTCTAAGGAACTAAACCAAGTGAATTAGGATTACACTGTAATGTGAAGTAGCTTATCGAAGAGGACCAAAATTCACAAGAGTTGTCGCAAGACACTCGTGAGACCGATGCCTCGCAGATTTGCATTCATAGTCAATCTGGACTATAGAGGTACATATCGTATAAGGTTGTCGTATGGACACTTCCATACCTGACGATCCGAAATGACGGTGAAACAACTAAGACCTTTCGCCATCGGTACTTCGGCACTCATCGCTTCAGCTTAAATGCTGACTAAGTTACTGAACCAACCTGGCCAGGCATCGTGCAGTTGTCGGCGTAGATGTCATCAGGCACATCGGACAGCGCGTGCATCCCTCTGCCAAAGAACTGCCCGTCGTACCATGACAGGTACATGAATACAAGCAGAGTGATGAGGGTAGGCCCGAACGCTGTGTACATGACTATGCCCCTGGAATGGAAGAAGAGGGTTTGTTTGGTCTGTGACTAAAAACTAAAAGTAGAAAAAGAACTGAAACTGCAGATAACGCACGGAGAAGTTCAAGTACCTAATATGCTTTTATCAATCACAGAAAAGGGATAGACATCAGTAGTCTTCCAGCAATGCGCATCTTTCGTCCCGTTCTGGTCCGGATGGCAGGCTCGTCGTTAGGTACTCGATGAGTGCTTCAGAACGTGTCTCAACTTTCGAATTACCATAACCTGCACCCTGCGGGCCGTCATTCCAAATGCTATTCGTATGGCAAACTAAGGGTCTGACAAAGTGTAGATACATTATCAAGACATGCAAAGAAAACGATTAGAAAACTTACTTCGGAACAGTCAACAGCTGTATCAAAGCGAGTAGGGCGAACAGAGTAGCTGCACAGGCGACGTTGTATTTGAACTGGGCATCTGATTGACTGCGATACTGACGCTCTTATAATTCTATGACTTACTTGGGAACAGTCAGGAGCTGTATTAAAGCTATTAATGTGAACAAGGTAGCTGCGCAGGCTACGTTGTATTTGAACTGGGCATCTGATTGGCTGCGGTAGTGACGTTCTTACGACACTAACAATAAGACTTACTTGGGAACAGTCAGGAGCTGTATAAAAGCCAGTAATGCAAAGAGAGTAGCTGCACAGGCGACGTTGTATTTGAACTGGGCATCTGATTGGCTGCGGTAGTGACGCTCTTACGACACTAACAATAAGACTTACTTGGGAACAGTCAGGAGCTGTATAAAAGCCAGTAATGCAAAGAGAGTAGCTGCACAGGCGACGTTGTATTTGAACTGGGCATCTGATTGGCTGCGGTAGTGACGCTCTTACGACACTAACAATAAGACTTACTTGGGAACAGTCAGGAGCTGTATAAAAGCCAGTAATGCAAAGAGAGTAGCTGCACAGGCGACGTTGTATTTGAACTGGGCATCTGATTGACTGCGATACTGACGCTCTTATAATTCTATGACTTACTTGGGAACAGTCAGGAGCTGTATTAAAGCTATTAATGTGAACAAGGTAGCTGCGCAGGCTACGTTGTATTTGAACTGGGCATCTGATTGGCTGCGGTAGTGACGTTCTTACGACACTAACAATAAGACTTACTTGGGAACAGTCAGGAGCTGTATAAAAGCCAGTAATGCAAAGAGAGTAGCTGCACAGGCGACGTTGTATTTGAACTGGGCATCTGATTGGCTGCGGTAGTGACGCTCTTACGACACTAACAATAAGACTTACTTGGGAACAGTCAGGAGCTGTATAAAAGCCAGTAATGCAAAGAGAGTAGCTGCACAGGCGACGTTGTATTTGAACTGGGCATCTGATTGACTGCGATACTGACGCTCTTATAATTCTATGACTTACTTGGGAACAGTCAGGAGCTGTATTAAAGCTATTAATGTGAACAAGGTAGCTGCGCAGGCTACGTTGTATTTGAACTGGGCATCTGATTGACTGCGATACTGACGCTCTTATAATTCTATGACTTACTTGGGAACAGTCAGGAGCTGTATTAAAGCTATTAATGTGAACAAGGTAGCTGCGCAGGCTACGTTGTATTTGAACTGGGCATCTGATTGGCTGCGGTATTGGCGTTCCTGGTCCGAGCTTTTGAACCAGAGCGTCACGCGGTTCATGCCTTCTGTGTTGTTGCTGAAATTGATAAAATAATTATAGTGAATAATAAAGTATTGACCATGAAGTTAGAAAGGGTCACAATCAAATAAAACAAAGTTATTTTCATTTATTTTTCACCGACAGGCAGGATTGAACCTGCGACTTCGGCATATGTACTACAAATTAGGGAAACGGCGTGCAGTGCGCCTTCTGTACTGCCAACGCCACTACAAACTAGGCTAAATTAAGCAAGTATATCTGTCCACTACCGCGTGAATGGGCTCCTTCTATCGGGATATTTTTTGCAACTAATTCGCTCGCTACAAATTCGCTAAGGTCGTAGGTTTAAATCCTGCCTGCGGTGGAAAATTTGGCAAGTTTTCCAAAAATTGTATAGCTAACACGAGAAGCATTTTAAAAACTTGGTTATCAAAAACAAAGACACTAACTTAAAATTAAATTGAGGTAGAGATGAGACATTTCGAGATTAGCGATATTGTAGGAGGAAAGAATTTAAGAAAAGAAAAGTTTATAGAAAAGAGCGAATAGAATAAACAACAAAAACATGAATTAATGAGTACAGTAACTTATGATTACCTGCAATCGCAGCAAGTTGTCCGTTGAGGAAGTAGATTTTGTTCAATCATTGCTAAGCTCTGAAAATTATGAAAGTTATTAATGTTTTGTAATTTTACTTTAAACGAACAATTTCTTGATTCATGATTATGATAGATACTCACAGAATTTCCAATATTTTTGGCAAGAGTAGAGTCTGTGATATTCGCAAAGGGTTTGTCGGCTCCCCAACATTCCACATATTTGGTCATCTTACTCGACGGCCTGGACCTAGTTGGCACACCACCAGGAGTAGCTGAAAATATTTTCCAGAAAAGTTAAAACTTCTGGAAAAACAAGGTGAAAACAATACGAGAACATGCCTCGATGCTTAGAGACGTTGTAACAATTACCTATGATCAAATCACTACGAAAAATCAAATAAAATGTATTTAATGTGTCTTGGAGAGTTTATTTAAAAACCTTTTGATGTAACGGTGCGTACAGATTGCATACAGTTATTCACAAATGGTTGACGTAAAGGATGAACCATGCTTGGTAAAGTTTGGTACTAAGTATTAAATTGGTCTCTCAAAAAATCTATGCAAACGTATCTTTTTATAACTGGGAACTAACACAACGACTCGACAGATATAGTACTCAACATTCGCGAGAAAAATGTCGGCTGCAACATCAAATCGTTGGTTGGAGTATGTGACTGCTGTAAGGACTGCTGGGATATATCCGAACAACTGTCTGAAGGAAAAATTGCAAAGTCAGAATTTGGAGATAAACTGGTATTCTGAGTCTAAAGAAATTAAAGGGGCAGAGAGAAAGCCGATAAAAGGAAGAGCTTATCCAGAAGAAGCTTATTCACGAGATCGCTCTAATATCGTAAAAACCTTAAAAATATTTAGCAGCTGGACACAAATTCACAATAAAAAAAGTATATCCCCTATCTAAGTTATCGGCACGCCTTTCTTCATGGGCTCCCAGTTGCACTGCTGTTCGTGTGATGGTTTGCAGCTACACCACCGTGTCTTGGCAAGGTGTTTTTTAGTCTTTAGTACCTACATAATGTACGTACCTACACCTCGGAAATACGAAACTAACTACTATACGTAATAACTTTTGCGTGCATCATTTAAACTAAAATTTTCATCGTTTCGTCGAAAGATGTTGAATCAATGAATAACACTTAACTTTATCTTCAGTTATATCTGCTATCTTGTTTACTGAACTACTAGAGTTTCTATCTTCGCTTTACCGACGAAGTTCTCTAATCAAATTGTCCCGACAAGCGTTGCTCTGATTGTGTTCCCTAGGGACACAGTAGTCTTGTCTAATTTCCATTACAAACTAATTGCTCTGTATCCTGAGATCTTGATTACAAGGTAGCCGTTGTATGGGCGTACCTACTTGGTTTAATCCTATCTGACCTATATTAATCTACCTACGAGGGGATGTGAGATAACCGTTTTATTATTGACGACCACAGTCTACTGAATACAGTAGTACCTACTAGTATTTTTTGTTTATTCTTCTACAGTCTATAGATTGCAGATAAAGTAATTATAATAAAATCTACCCATTAGGTAGCCCAGCGGCATATCTGTTCTAGAAGGTATTTCGAGTCACTAGCCTCTTAATAGGCTGTACTAAGAGATATAAATTCGATAAAAAGTTGCAGCGCCCGATGTGATTTTATATTTTGCTTTGAGTCTAGCGGCAAAGCATAGTGACTTGAAGGCTACTCACTATGGCCACATATTACCTATGTTCAGCAGCGAATTCGCAGTGGCCGAAAAAATGGTTATGATTTTGAAAACTCACCTGTTCCCATAATAGGGCTGATAGCTCCAATGATAGAGCCGCTACGGCTCTTGGGCTTGATGGGGCGTTCCCCTACTGCACCGTTGGTCAAACCTTCACCAGGGCTGGTAGCGCCTTCGAATGCTACTGACTTCGGGTCCGTCCTTACGGAGGCACGTCTGCTGAGATCTGAAATTAGGGAGTGTTGAACAGTCAGATAAACTAATCAACCCCCGACCACAGCACATGAAACTGTGCTGAAACGTCGGGACACAGGTGAATTATAAATGTTTACCTAAATATTATCGCGATAGACCCGGTTCAATACATATAATGTGTAAAAACAATCGCGAATGCTTCAAAAGTCAGATAAACGAAGTTTCTCGTATTTTCGGAAATGGAACTTGAACTGTGGAGATACTAAGCAGCCTTTGGTAAAAACTTGGGCGTCATAAATACCACGAATACGGCTAACAGTATCTTCCAGTCTGGATTTTGCATTATACTAAAACTAGTAAGTATTATACTAAAAGCAGATTAAATGCAAATCTTTCAATTTTACAGTTTATTGAGCAGCTCTCAAAGCATTCGAGAATGGAGTCAGACTCAGTGAGGTAAGGAAATTAGTTTTTAACAGTCCGATTGGCAAGACTGGGCAAGGCACTCAATTAATTATTTCTTTCAAGATTCTTCATTTGCAAAGTAAATTAGTTTTGATCCAGCAGAAAAGGCTTGTACCTTGAAAAGGGTACAAAGAAGAAAAAACTTCTTTGTTCCGAGTCAATCTGCAGACTTGTTCTTTGAGAATGCCAACTGATTATATTCTGTTCTAGACACTGCATCCGTAATTATTTTACCTTTGTTGATTTTGTGTAGAGAGAAACTCGTTATTGTCCTTATTTAAGGACAATTGAAAACATTATTATTTAATAATGTTTCAGAAAGCAACGACGCAATTTTTGCTTTCAAACATTGACAATTTTAACATAAAGATTAATAGGTAAGATTCTTAGCCACTTTCAGAAGTTTACTCGAAATACTCTCTTTAGTGTTACAAAATCTTGTCTGGAAAACGCCAGGTTTACGTTGTCTCTTGATAAATACAATATTTTGAGGAGTACCTCAAGGCAGTCTTCTAGGACCAACATTTTTAAACATATACATATATGTACCTACTAAATGACTTACCTCCAGGGCCGGTAGTTCTCATAGACTCCGTCCTCAAAACCCCTTTCGGTATAAACTCGTCCACGAAACTATGTTGCGAAGGTGCCGGGCTGATGTTGTCTCTTGGTTTGGTAGGGGACACATCGTTATATATGGATGACACTATGCTCGCCTTTCGGTCAACCGTGCAGACTGAGAGCCGGCCGTTTTCTGATATTCCTGAGGGTTTCTGAAATCAGGTAAAATGACACAAATTGAGCTAATTTTACTTTTTACCTGGAACGTCAGCAGAAGATAATTTTATTCTAGCTAAGTCTAGATTTTATCGAGCGAAACAAAATCGGTCAAATCGAAACTCTCACAATCACACGTGTACCTCACGTGTATAACTAGTTGTGTAGGAGTACCTAACGTACCTAAACGTTAGGTAGAGTCATTCGGGGTAACTGGGCGCACTTTTGTCTTTACACCGCCGTAGCAAAAAAAGTATGACAGCTAGGAGCACAAACTTGAGTGTTTTGGGTGGGACATTTATCTGGCTATAATAAATAATAGACACGATTACAGTAGGTTCATTACTTTTTTTGCTATAACGCGTTTTAAGGAAAAAATCGGAATGCGCTCACTTGACCCCAATTGCGGGTAAGTGAGCGCAGCTCTGTGGGGTAAGTGTGCGCTATGGAAACGAGTAGGATGGTTGATGACAAAATTTATTAAAAATATAATTTCGGGGTACAAGGCTGATACTAAAATTAAAATAAAATAATATTTATGAAAACTACGCATATTAATAATTTAATTTAAACAGCTTTGTTCGACAAAACATGCGCTCACTTACCCGCGCACACTTGCCCCACGAGCATAATTTTGAAAATAACGTTTGCCGGATTTCAATTTCAAAGCCAGTTCAAAATATTTTTTATCCCATATCTGCTAAAATATGCACATTTACAAATGAAATAGAATTTACCGTGTTTGGATCAACGGCCGTTATGCAGCAATGTTTTCTAATACACTAAAATGTTTCGATTTAACTGCCATTTTTGCTTTTTTATAAAAATATCCTTGACGGTAAGCCACGCTGTCCAAACGATAGTTGAAACTAATTGGTGACTATATCGCCACAAATTAACCTGAAGACACACCCCACCCCCCGCATCCCGTTTCCGAGATATAAGCGATGCGCTCACTTACCCACTGCGATCACTTACCCCAAATGACTCTACTCCTACACAACTAGTAAGAGAACCAACAAACTATTTTGCGTAGGTAGGATTCATAATTACTTCAGATATCGAAAAGTTTAACTTGAAAGCATGGGAATAAAAGGCCCGTCCATTTAATTTGATATCCCAATATAAGTTATCTTATTTGACTAAAGTAAAGAATTTAAATCAAAGTGTCCTTTGTAAACGAATTTTCCAATCTATCGGTCATTGCGAACGAAACGATTTTAAGAGAAAACTAAAGTAAATCTTAGCTTAGGACCAATGAATACACAATTCAATACAATCTTTGTCATTGGCTTACTGAATAACAACTTTTTATAGGTAAAGTTATAGGACAAATCTCGTCCGGAGAAATAGGGATAACTCCCAGAGAAATTAACTCCTAACTCATCTGATACTTTGATTATCACATGAAACTCTACAACATTTTTTTTTAAATACATACCACGAGCGATACTTATTTTCTATCCAAATTACACCGACAAGACTGTAAGAATGTACTAATTTCCATTCGTAAAACAAAAGCTATTCCAGTTTCATGGACTAAAGTCAGGGGGGTTTCACTCCGCGGTTTAGGTATCTATTACCCGCCCGGGTGCCACTTGAAGGGGCTAATCTCAGTCGGTTGCCGCGCGTGAGATTCACCGCACGTATTCGGATTGTTCCAAAATTTACGGAAGTGTTGTTTTGTGTTTAGAAAGTGGATTTTAAAGTAAAAAATGGCTAGGCATGGACCTCGCAAATACTGTAGTGTACATATGTGTAAGAACAATATGAAAAAGAACCCGGAAATAAGTTTTTTCGTTATTCCGAAGGAAATGGAAATTAAGGTCCTACTAAAATTTTATTTTGATAATTTTCACCTACCTACTTGTTTCTATTTCTAACATTGTTCAGAGTATAGGTACCTACTTCTGGGTACCGACCGCGCAGTGAAATACGGGGTGTTAGCACAAAGTAAGTATTGGCTAGCGCAATCCAGAGAGTCGGCTTCGAGCGAACGCGGCTAAACTCACTCGGACATCCACACGCGTCGTTTACGCGCTCTGTGGAACCGTGTCGAACCGGTAATGGTTGAGTGTGAACGGCGCGTTCGATGCGGGCGGACGGAATGGCGAGTAAAGAAAAATATTTTTGTGATGTGTTTGGGTGTAATAACACCATGAAAATTTTGCATTGATTTTTCAGTTGCCACGCAATAATAAAAAGTAAGTAGAACTCTTTTATTTGATAAATAAATAGATACCTACCTACTTCAAAACACTAGAAATGGAGGGATTTCTTTTTAAAAATCTTATTTTTCGTTAGTAATATGTGCTTTAGCGTTTTAGGTACGTACGTAGAAGTAGGTAGGTTGCGCTTTACTTTGATTTGGTGAGTTAAATGGGTTTAGGTAGGTACCTAACCACAGTAGATAGATTCCTACCTAGTCAGCATTTGAGGTGAAGCGATGAATACCGAAATACTGACAGCAAAGGGTTCAGGTTATGTCATATTCATTTCCGATTATCAAATGGACTATTGCGATCCTGAATATTTTTTATTTTTTTCGTCACGGCAGCTGGTGACCTTCGAAACTTTCTATAGTTTACTTCAAAACGTAAGTAGGTATACTTCAAAACTAAGGTAGGTACCTACCTACCAACTTACAGCTACAGATCTGTATCAGCTTCCATGCCCGAATTTTTTCCGGGCGCGTCCCCGCGTTTGTCATGTCGTCATGTTCATGTCATGATAGGAACCTACTTACCAACCTACCTATCTACCGTTCCCAACGCGTATCGCCCGCCCGCCAATACATTGGTAGGTAATCTGTGTGCGACTGACTAGTGACGGTACGTTTGACTTTCATGATGGCTTGACTGACTCCCTGTTCAAAAATACCTATCGTCCAACTATAGGTACCTAGCCTATTAAAGTTCCTGACGGCAAAGTAGGTATTTTTTTCAGGCCCTTCTTTTAGATAGATACACTTGTTTTCCGTGGAAAACACCGACGAACGACGTGAGGAACCCTTTGTTGTGTCGGTCATCGCCACCGGCCGGTCCTCTACCTACCTACTACCTACTTACCTACCTGCCTACCTGCCTGTCGCTTCGCTCACCACCTAGTCTCGTGACCGAAACCCATAGCATATCTACCGATTTAGGTGGGGACCTACTTATTTCTTATTAGAAATATGACTTTCTACTCAGGTAGGTTCCTACTTTCATATGGTAAAAAATATTTCATATCGGCCAGGTAATTTAGGAGTTTATCAATTGAATATACCTAATTCATACTTACAAACGATAGGTAACTTCATTAAAAAAATCAGAAAGTAAAAGTAGTAACCCTAAAGAGTAGGCATAAGTGATCGAAAGAAGGGGCGAGCTGGCCTTCTGTAAATTCTCTATTTTGTGGTGTTAGGGACGGTGTAACGAAAACTTTGCAGGCGTGCTCAGACCATGAAACCACAAAATAGAGAATTTACAGAAGGCCAGCTCGCCCCATCTTTCGATCACTTATGCCTACTCTTTAGGGTTGCTACTTTTACTTTCTGATTTTTTAAATGAAGTTATCATCGCTTCCCTTTAGTCTCATCGCTTCCCTTTAGTCGCTTTCACCTCAAATGCTGACTAGGTAAGGTAGGTATCTATTTACTGTGGGTAGGCACCTACCTAAACAAAAATCAAACTAAAGCGCAATCTACCTACTTCTACGTACGTACCTAAAACGCTAAAGCACATATTACGAACGAAAAATAAGATTCTTAAAAAGAAATTCCTCCATTTCTAGTGTTTTGAAGTAGGTATCTATTTATTTATCAACTAAAAGAGTTCTAAGTACTTAATTTTCATTATTGCGTGGGAAACTGAAAAATGACAATGCACAATTATTGTCTGTGGTGTTATACACCCACAAAAACATTTTTCTTTACTCGCCATTCCGTCAGCCCGCACCGAACGCGTCGTTCACACTCAACCATGAGCCGGTTCGACACGGTTCCACAGAGCGCGTAAACGACGCGTGTGGATGCCTGAGTGAGTTTAGCCGCGTTTGCTCGAAGCCGACTCTCTGGATTGCGCCAGCCAATACTTACTTTGTGATGAAACTAAACAACTTTTACTATGGAGCCAATGGTGGGAAATGAAAAAAAAATTCCGATCTCCCAAACAAAATTCACGATCAGCTGACTGACTTTGTATGGGAGGTCGGAAATTTGTTTTCGTTTCCCACCATTGGCTCTATAGTAAAAGTTGTTTAGTTTCATGGTTTGAGCATGGCATTTTTTTGACCTCCCATAGTCATTCAAATCAGCTGATCGGCAACTTTGTATGGGATGCCCAAAATTTTTGTTCGTATTTCGACCTATGTTCTTTGGGGAAAGTTGTTCCTTATCACCAGCCGGTTCTGGGTTTTCGCTATCGGTCAATAGTAAAATTTCACCCTATATTGTATAATGTTACGCTAGCTTATTTTAAATTCGATTTAAGAACCTCTTGCAATACTTGTCTTGTAGTTACCTAGAATAAATATGTACCTACTACTGAACAGATATAAATTAAATAGGTACCTACTTGATTATTGTGACAACCCTTTGAGAGCGCGCGCAGCCGGGTCATTGTCCGGCGGCGTCCAGTGAAGATTGAGCCGTTCGCGCGCAGTAATAAGTTTCAATTTCGCTCGCAGGCGGTCGGCTAAGCCGAGAGTAGGTATCTTTTTATACCTAACCATGGCTTTTGTTAGGGAGTGAATTTTCTGTACCCTAGTACTATTATATATTCTGTGCTAAAGTACCAAGTACCAAAACGTTACAATCATAAGAGATTTTACCTAGGATTTTACGCTATTATCAGCTTGTAAAATTTGCTATACCTAGTTACAACCCTAGCCAAAAAGTAAGTGATCGCATTACTATGTCTACATCGAGAGCCATACAGCCAAATTGAGATACTAATTTAATCCTCTTTAAAGCTTCCAGTAGGTACCTAGATTTCAGTGAGCTACGTTTTACGTTAATGCTACAACCGTCTTTCCGATTGGACCCACTTTGCTAGAAGTAAGCAAATGATCCCCTTTTACTCAAACCCTTAAACTAATTTGATTAGAAATCATTGCTTAGGTCCCTGCGGCTAATGATATCAAGATTCCAACTCTCTTCAGTGTGCTTACAGTTAAAGGTACCATTGCTGCTCTAAATCGGAACCATATACACCTATGTGGTACAGAAGAAGCAATGTATGTAAAAGTGTTAGGAAACCTTGAACTGAATGTGTATCAATGAGGACAGGACCAAAGGATATCAAGATAGCAGCACTTTGAGATTACACGTAGACAGAATAAGAATAAGAATAAGAATAAATTTATTTTACCAAAACAAACAAATGCTTAACTTGCAAAGTTGAGTGAATGTAACTTTTTGTAGAGATGTGCCATGTCTAGTATTGCTACTAAATACTTAGCTGTGATGAAAATACCTGCTCTTTTCTCGCAGTTTTAGTCGTAAGATTTCTCGCCGTAAAGAGTAGGTAACCTTTTGACACAACTGAGTGCCAGCTAAACTTTTATAATATTCTACGTTTTTGGCGAGCAAGTACACATCAGAATAACGCCTAGTGCCTAGGTACGTATTAAATATTTACTTTATCTACACTCCATAAAACACATGCCGTGTGATGTTGGCTTAGAATACCCCATATCTTTCTCGTGGGTGTCGTAAGAGGCGACTAAGGGATAAAATCATTCAGAGGCTTTATCCCTGGATGAATTTTGCAATCGCATTGCAACATCTTGCATTGAGCTTACCAACCCGCCTGCCAAGCGTGGTGAGTATGGCAAATACCCCCCTACTAGAGGGAGGCCCATGTTCAGTAGTGGACTTTATTGTGGCTGTTATAGTAGTAGTATACAACACATAGGTTTATAGCAAAGACGGCCACTTGTTGAGTTTACCGCCAAGTGGGAAAGGGAGCGTCATTTGGGGGCGAATGCAGCGAGTGGTCGTCTCAACCGCGTTTCATCTCAACTATAAAAAAAATAATATGTAGGTAGATAACATTTTATAAAAAACGTTTGACGTTAATAATAGATAGGATAGGTAACGGTGAAATTGAACTTCGGGCGCTGTACGCGGCGTAGTGCGCCGTCAATGTGACAGCGTCGTGCCAATATGCACGGCGTGCCTCGTGGACTTTCTGTTATCTCAAACAAGCTCATACGCACCAGTCATTTTGACAGTGGCATGACGCGCGGCGCGTTCGGTCTTAAAAGGGCACCTTAATACACGTTTATAAATTGGTGTTGTATATTTATTGCTTACCTTGCCCAGTATTGTTTTAACTCTTAAGGAATTTCATCTTAATCTCTCTCTTTTCGTGTGGGACACTTAGTCGTTCAACGACCCGATGAACCCTGGTGTCAGAGTTTTTCAACCGCCTACTGCAAGTAGCAGGCCTCTGACATGGTTGTGTAACGACCGCCATCATAGACAGCAACTGGGACCGACGGCTTAACGTGCCCATCCGAAGCACGGAACCATCTTACTTGCGGACAATCAGGTGGTTCAGCCTGCAATGTCCTAACCAGTCTGGGAACAAATTCACAAAGTGATAAATATCAACTTTGTGAGTGACCCCACCGGGAATTGAACCCGGAACCTTTGCGTGGCAGGCAGGCATACTAACCACTGCGCCACATCGGCTTAATAAATAGCAGCTATAAGGTAAGAACTGTTACTTTTAACAGTTCTTGAGGGCATCTCTATTTTATATCCCCTGTGGGATTCCTCCAATAATGACCAAAAGTTTGGATTGGAAATTGCTTCCGATCAACTCGGCCTTTGCTACTAAATTGAATTAATTTGGGAATATTCGTCTCCAAATTACTGAATTGCTTAAAGCTTCCTTAATTAGTTTCTTTTTATTGAATTTTATAGCTTTCTTAATCGCATAATATTATTTTCCTTCACCTAATATTGGAATGCAGATATAGGTATCTTTCATCACATTAGAGGGTCACGTATTAATCTCTTTCGCGGAATACAAGTTGTATCTGTATGACACAAAATAAAGAAGTATGGCCAACGAAACGAGATAATTAATGTAAACAACTTTTGTATGACTCGGTGACATACAATCTGTCCTTATCTGTCATATGGTATAATGTCAGCTGTCTCTTTCAGATTTGTTTACACTTTTTATCTCGTCTGGTTGGCCTTACTTTTACATGTAACAAAATCAAACACAATTCTATTTATGACAAAATATAGGTTTTACAGCAAAAGTGTTTTACCAAGAATAACCGACATCAAAGCTATTTTTCATAATAAAAAAATATTCTGTGATATTTAACGCTATCATCATCACACAAATCTTGGTTGCTCGATAATTTGTCACCGAAACTTAGCAAGAAGATTTATCTTCACAGTTCTTGCTAAAAGCATAGTTGTTTGCTTTGTGGTCATCCATCACAAACTTTGGTGCGAAGAGTGTTAATACTCGTAGATGGTGTTGGTTTGGTAAAGTAGCTATTTCGCTACTAACTGATTCACCCACCAGGCATTCAATCTCTTTCAGAAGAAAGGTATAAATACATGGCGGCGGTTCCATAAGAGAAAAAGCATGAATGCCTGGTGTATGTGAGAAAGAAAGTAGTGCTACTAACTTAGTGCGAGTGGGAAAATAACCTCTGACCGCCACTTATAGTCCTTTTCTTCGATGAATCAAGTAGTACCCTCACTACCCTACCTCTAAATTTCTGGTTAGGTTATGTTATGAGCGTCAATAAACTCAAGATAACTAGGGGCAGAATAAGTGAAATAGCCACTTTAGCCGTACCTCAAGTTACCTATCCATACCTTCCCCTAGTAGACCCACTATTGTTATGATTTTTGATACGTTTTTAACTTTAGGTGAGGAGGATCACTGGTTTTTTCGCAGTATCTGAGGCTAATGTGTAATAAAAATTAGTAAATGTTATGGTCGTATTATTCATAGACAATATCGTCAAACAAAAATAAGGAAAATATTTCCTAATCATACGTCTATAATAATTTCAAAAATCGGTAAATAATGTTATTCATTTTCTCCGCTGAATACCCTAGATTCTGAGATATGGATGTATTATCCAAGAAAAATGTAAGATTATTCAACGACATATCATGTCCCTGTCCCAGAGGGGCTATATTACATAACTTCAGCTAGCTTAGGAATGTGGGGACAGAAAATTACAATATTGGCGAACGATAAAGAATCTTAAGGAATAATAATAGGTAGTATGACGATAAAACACGGCAACGATTTGCATATTACGATTTGATGCAATCAGTTTAAGCGACCAGTAGAAATACCGAGTTCATATTTTACACTGTGCCATCCCAAATACTACTATGGATGACGTGATAGGTGAATAAGAAATAATCCGTCTAACAGACAAATGTACTAAAAAATAAAACCATAGTTACCTATATTTTGCGTTTAAAATCCGTGCTTTTGAATTAAAGGCATTCAAATATAGCCAGTATCACTTGCGTTGCTGAGATGAATCTAACGAAACCTCATTATGATATGTCCGGATCCGCCCAGTCGTTTGAGCTGTAGCCCGTGAAAAAGATTTTCTTGTCCACATACATACTTTCAAAAAACATAAGTCTCCTTCTGAGGCAACATAGAACACCGCTTGCAAAATGTGGCGAGTATGGCAAAACTGTGAAAGCGCTCCAATACCAGCAGTGGACTGTTGTCGCCCAACTTAGATGATGAATAATATCATGGCCTAGCATGAGCTAACTCGACAAAATTTTGATCGTATGGTTTGTTCAGTCATTCGTCGACACGTGCCATCGAAAGCATCAAGGTATTGCCAATTTCTGAAAATGTCCTACAGCGGACAGTTGTTAAAAGTTTATATTATTCAAGAAAACGCAACAACATGGGCCAGCTGAAGCAACGTAAAAACATTTTGATCGAATGGTTTACGTTATTCGTCAAAATGTGTATTGTGTCATGAACGCGTCTTTTGCCAATTTCTGAAAATGCCCAACTATGGACAATAAAAAAAAAGACCGTTTATATACAAGAAAATGTAACAACATGGTCTAGCTGAAGCAACGCAACAACATTTTGATCGAATGGCTGTTCAGTCATTCGCCGACATGTGTCATGAACGCGTCTATTGCCAATTTCCGAGCGAATCGATTCGAATCGAGACGCACATTCGAATGAAATCGATTTTTGTGACTATTTTGTTCCATGAGATTCAGTGATCGATCAATCAAAATAAGTCAAACCACACCATTATCGAAACCCACAAAGTAAGTTGAATGTGAGACATATTGTTCTAACTTTTTAAAGTTTATAATAAAACAACTTAGCATCACAGGGGGATCAGGAAGTTTCATGCTCCAAGTTTCGAAGTTCGGATCCTACGGCAAGCAATTGTTTGCAGTAAAATTACCAGCTCCGTCCCTAGTCGACTTTATTTTTGTTTTCTTATACTGGCTCTCCTTCCTTCCTTATTTGTATTTAGAACCAGTATCATGGGCCCCAATGAATGTTGGTTAATACTGGCGATAGTACTAGCGGAGTACAATGAGATCGAAGAAAAAGAAGATTATTATGTTAATCAGCGTTGATCAGATATAAGTATTGATAACATATGCAGTCTGTTAAACTCAAACTAAAACCTTACCTTAGGGGGGATAATCAGGTACGTCTCCACTTTGTGGTCAGCCAGGTACCCTTCCCTGGAAGCCCCGTCTCCAGGTTCCACTTCAAATCTGTCACCGAGCTGGAGTAATGTGGCCTTTGTGATGTGGACTTTCCTAAAACACATTGAAAATATAGGTAAGTAATAAATAAGTAAGTAGTAAATATAGGCACAGCGTTCAGCAAAAAAGAGTAGACAATAAATGAGGGTGCCACTTTGTATGAAATTTCAAAATTAAATGGCAACTTTGACTATGAATGGCAACAGTTTAGTATGAAAAGGGTCAGTTCCCACAGAAGGCGACGAGACGAGACGCGACGCGACGCTGCAATGTCATTTTCAAGCGGCATCAAGATGCAACGCGCGGCGCCGATGCAATGTCAGTTCAGGTGACGTCACTTACGGCCGCCTGTCAGTCGGATTCCCACGCTCAGTGTTGCCGCGATGGGAAAAAAATCCTACAACTTTTGGAAACTCAATACGAAAAAAAGCAAAGTAACTTGGTTCTACTTGGTACCTATGAAGGGTAGGTAGTTGTTATTGAACTAAAAAAAGACCAATCATTCGCAGTAGTTCAATTGAGTATAGTTTCATGGAACTACTGCGAAGTTTTTTTCGCACTGGTTCCATTGGGCCAGGTCAGACAATGGAATTATCGCAAACCTTAGTTTACGATCATTCGCAGTAGTTCCATTGAGTAGTTGTCTGTGATCCACCTTCAAGTTGTCTGTGATTCACCTTCAAGTATCCTTAGTGTATGCTAGACTATCAGATTGTTTGAGAAAATGGTAGGTCTTGAAGTCGCTCATCTAGAACTACAAAGACGTAACTTACATTTTGCAAATTTTACAGGAGAGCGTTTTAAAGATTTTTTTACGCTTCTTTTTTGTCTTAGAACTTCATTTTATATAGTTTACAACTGCAACTGCGATATTTTGGATGTCGAACTATATAGGTACAGTAAAGTAACAAAAATATTTAAACATGTCAAGTTTGAGTGTCAAAAAATCCACTTTAAGTTTTTTGACACCTGCAGTTATGTCTTTGTTGCACTGAAAATTACTTATTTTGTAAGTTGTGTCACAAAATATGTATTAGATTCTTTATTTGTGGCTATGTACAGCCAAGTCAAGACCGGTTAGACACTTGAACAGCTATTGTAAGTCGTGTGTGTGCCTTAGAAACGGTCTGAAGACTATAATGTCTGATCCTACGTGAGCTTGACTGAACACCTGCGCCCCTGTTTGATAGTACAACCGTATGGACTGTTTGTTGCCTATTCGTTTTGATGCAGTTTTTTGACTACTGAATTAACTAGCTTGGTACCCGGAACTACCCTAGTACCCTTCAGAGTACCCTCTCACCACTTTTTGCGGTCCAGTGCTCTTGTGTACTCTCGGTAGTCATGACGTCCGCAACCCCGGCTTCTCGTGACGGTTGATACACAAAACAGCCTCTTGCAGTCCAGTGTTGGACGTGTACCAGCCGCCTTTATTAAGTAATCGCGCTATTTTACGTGGATTAAGCTCCAGCTCCATATTCGCGGCTGTACTACACCTGCCACTGCTTTGGTCTCCCTTGCTACCTCCGCTGTCCCAATGTAAGCCGAAGGACAAGGACGATTGCCGCATCCGTGCAGGACAAGTCGTAAAACACGCTGCAGCAGTGCGCCGAGAAGTGTTCGTACAGATCCGGAGTAGGATCTTCGCGTCTTTACATCACCGACTCCACCGCCGAAGGCCTGCGCGGTACTTGCAGTTCTAGTCACGCCACCGCTGTCAATGCGCCTGCTGGACCAATCTTCGGCTTCCAGCGGTCTTCTAACGAACACGATCGCTTAGCTGAAGCCGTCCGCGCCATTCCAGCCCAGCAAAGACGTTGGCCGTTAATATTCGCAGCCTATGCCGATCAAACTTACAGGGTGTACAAAAAAGGCACCGTGCCGGAGGGATCCGGGACCTAAATCTCCTGAAGGAATGCTACGCCGAGCTGAAAAATAATGCAAATGACCAGTCTGGGCTATAGATCACATACGTGCTCCATGTCAAGGTACGCGGAGGTGGCCTAGGAATCATCCACTTTGTCAAGTCGATGAATCCTGCATCGTGAAGTATGAAACAAACCAGCTATTCTTATGAAGTCCGGCTTGCTGTAGAGGATGGACTTGGCACCGCAGGGAGAGACAAACTTGGAACAATCTCGGACTCAAGTCAGAAGAGGAAATAATAGTCCTGAAACAGGCAATCAGGCCCTTCAATAAAGTCCAGGTCCCTCACCGCATGAGAGTGAACGTAGCTTCCAGCGTCGTCGAGTTCCGTTCCATCGTTGTCATATCTGCTTTGAAGAGATAATTACTGCCAGAGGCGAACTGGAGGTCCTTAGACCCAGATGAGGTTACTCAAAGTGGTACTGCCTAGCAAAACCTGACGTGGCCTACAGTTATAGTGCAGAACTCCTCGTTGAGGTGTCAGGATCATGGACAACTTCTCACCGATGCTCGGTTTCCGCACCAGCTTGACTGCTGTTTCAATATAGTCTGGAGAGGAGGCTGGGGCAGTCAACGACGAGCCGCCGCTGGCTGACGGGTACTAGCTGGGTTTCTCCTTATGGGTTATCATCCACCTGGTTGACACGGCCGTGGCGTGAGGATCCGCCTGGGCACCTGGACATGACTGCAGTCGGCACGTAGTTCTAAGCCCATCAGGGCCTGCCACAAAGGCTTTTACGATTTATGAATTGTGTAGTGCAATTTTGTCACAAAGTACAGTTAAGTCACTAAGTTGCCGTGCCACAATGACAGTTAATACTTTTGCGTCATTAGTTCATAAAAACTAAAGAGCTATATTAGGTCAACACCAACACAAAATACAAAAATGGCATGGTTGCCCAAAAATTATATATAGTTTTGGTGATACAAAGACAAGAAATACATTTGCGGCAATGTAGCACTCAATCTTTTTTTCATAATTAGTGCTACTAAGACAGAAAAATACATTTACAACATTGTAGCACTCTGAAATGACCGATCATTACATGGCGCCCAACACAACTAAAAAATATGACGTCGTAGCACTCTAGGAAGGTCCAATTTCGTACCAATGCAACAAAGACATTGTCGCTATCTTTCGGCCATTTGTTGAACAATGAAAACGTCTTTGTAGCACCATATGTATTGACCATTTTAGAACAATTTGGCATCATTAACTCATTTTTGCATTTTTCGACAGTTACGTCTTTGTAGTACTAGATGAGCGAAGTGTTCTTCAGATGACAGCTGTCAAAAATAAGATCCGTTTATCTCGGAAACCATAAATCTTAGACAATCAATTTCTTTAAGGAAATGGTAAGCCTTGACGAGTTTTATCAAACGACAGCTGTCAAACTAAAATCACATTTATCTCGGCAATCATTATTTATTTATTTAACCATTTATTGCACACAAAACATACATAGAAACAGTTTACAATGAGACAAGACACAACAGGTTTACTTATTTCTAAAAAGAAATTTCTTACAGCAAACCTACACAAGTGAGACTACATAGATCGTAACGCGGATATGACGTGCACAATACTAATAATCATTCATGCCAGTCTATCAGTTTGTTTGGGAAAGTTGTAGGCCTTGAAGAGACCTTTATTTTATATGACAGCTGTCAACCTAAAAACAAGTTTATCTCAGCAATCGTTCATGCTAGACTATCAGTTTGTTTGGGAAAGTTGTAGGCCTTGAAGAGACCTTTATTTTATGTGACAGCTGTCAAACTTAAAACTCGTTTATCTTGTCAATCGTTCATGCTAGACTATCAGTTTCTTTGGGAAAGTCGTAGGCTTGCCAATATCTACATTTTATGTGACAGCTGTCAAATAAAATAAAGGTCTCTTCAAGGCCTACAACTTTCCCAAACAAACTGATAGACTGGCATGAATGATTATTAGTATTGTGCACGTCATATCCGCGTTTCGATCTATGTAGTCTCACTTGTGTAGGTTTGCTGTAAGAAATTTCTTTTTAGAATTCCCAAACAAACCGATAGACTGGCACGAATGATTGCCGAGATAAATGTGATTTTAGTTTGAGAGCTGTCGTTTGATAAAACTTGTCAAGGCTTACCATTTCCTTGAAGAAATTGATAGTCTAAGATTTATGGTTTCCGAGATAAACGGATCTTATTTTCGACAGCTGTCATCTGAAAGATCACTTTAAGCCCCAAGCTCCACAGAGAGGACATAGGACATGCCCTAAGACGCTTGGCGTTTGATATCGCGACGCTTTGGCGACGCTTGAAACGGTTTCCATATAAAATGTATGACAAAGGCACACACAAGCGTCGCCAAAGCGTCGCATCTATGACAGCTAGCGTCAAAAATTAAGAAGAATGTTTGACGATTACTTGTCTGTCAACTGTCATTCTTACGTCCTATGCACTTCGTCTTTTTGGTGGAGTTTGCGCCTAAGACCTACCATTTTCTCAAACAATCTGATAGTCTAGCATACACTATTTCCGAGAAAACTAGTCTTAAGATTGACAGCTTTCACCTGTAAGGTCAAAATAAAGACCGAGCGCGGCGACCTCGCAGTGCGCCGTCCACGTGACAGCGTCGTTCATAGTATTGAGGGCGCGACGCGGCGTGCCACCCTTTTTTCTGGCATCCCCATATAACCCATTCAAACCAGTCATACTATGAACGACGCTGTCACGTTGACGGCGCACTATGAGCCGCCGCGCTTGGTCTTTATTTTGACCTGAAATGTAGATTTTAACCAAAATAAACCAAAAAATAATAAATACTATATAGAAAGGAAAGACCAGATGATTTTACACACTTCTGTAATACTTAGCTAAAACGGCAACACTTTACCGTGAAATTTACCAAGACTGAAAACTGCTTCGCGCGGCGTTGCGCGGCGTCGCGCTACAACAAGCTGCAACGAGCGACGTAGAGCGGCCTTGTGCTCGGCAATTGAGCAAAAATGCCGCGTCGCGTCGCTCGATGTAGCGCGGCGCAGCGCTACGCCGCGCGCTGCATCTTGTTGTAGCGCGACGTCGCGAGGCGTCAAGCGGCATCGGGATGCATTGGGATACAACGAGCTGCAATGTCAAGAGGCCGCATGATGATGACTGACATTGTCCATCAAATACCTGTCACTTTATGGTCTACGAGCCTGAAGTTGGGAAAGTCTTGAAACATTATAGCATATTATGGTGGCCCCGTAGCCCCATAAAATAAATCTACATTTATATCTACGCTTCAACACTATCTTACATCTACACTTATATTATTATCTAGACTTCTACATTATCTACACTAATCTACACTAATATAATAAAGAGGAAAGATTTGTTTATTTGTATGTATGTAATTCGATAAACTTTGAAACTGCTGAACCGATTTCAAAAAATCTATCACTATTGAAAAGGTACAACATTTCTGAGTAACATAAGCTGCTTTTTATCACGGGAAGATATCATTTTCTTATGTGAAAGCGGTTACCAGTGGTAAAACCGGGAAATTAAGCAGATATTACCCAAACCGCTCAACCGATCTTCACGAGATTTAACACTGATATTGCTAGCATATCAAAGACGGACATGTACTACTTTTTGTCAGCCCTTGAGTATCTGGAGTACCTGATGGAGGCACCAGGAGCACTGCTAAACTATATGAGATACAAAAATGGCTTTTTAACAAAAGTTGCTCAGCATGACGGTCCGCTTCTGCTGACACATGGTCATCGAGGGTCTGGAGTACCTGATGTAGATGACCAGCATCTCATCCAAACTATAATAGTTACGGTGATGGCTTCATTGTAAAAATTTATCACCATTACGGGCCGCTTTTGCTAGCACATGGTCATTGAGTGTCTGGAGTACCCGATGAAGACCACCAGCATCCCACCTAAATTGTTAGAGATACGGTATTAATTTCAAAGTTAACGTTGTTAAGCATGATGAGGCCATTTAACTGGTACTTAGATATTCAGGATATGGCGTACCTAGACTGGAATACCAGAATGGAATACCAGTAGCCTAGCTTAACTGAAGGATGTATGGGCAAGACTTCACGGAAAAGATTTTTAAACATGAAAACGTTTAAGTAGCAGCAGGTGAAACCGCTGGGCGGGCCGCTAGTTATTCAAAATTTATTTTAATTATTTTTGGTATCTTTTTCAGATAAATCGATATTTGACCTATTAAATTGGTAATGACAGATTTGTAGATTTTTGTAGTTTCATAGAGGTAGAAACCTTAAATTTAAAACTCGGCTTGTACAAAAAAATGCAGACTTGATTTCCAGTTTTTTATATGTAACCTAATATTATTAAAAAAAACTAACGTGTAGCTTAAGGTTTATTACCACAACTTTTTTTCCCATTTTGTGAAGAAAGGAATCAAACTCCAACGAGCGTTCTTTGGCCGAATGCTCTTTGTTGAATGCAAAGTTGAATGCTCTTTGTCTTTATTTTTTTAACAGTTAACATTTCTAAGTTGTTAAATTACGTATTATCAGCTTATCGGGAATTGTACGTGAGGACAAAATGAATATACACAAAAGATTATTCGGTTTTATTCTCTAATCATGACAGCTAAGTTTTCGGTCACTACGTTGTGCGGCTATTAGATGGTCCTATTTAAGCTTCGCGGCTGCACGCGCCACATCGGCAATTTACGTTTTGGGACGCAGTATAGTATTTCTGACCTGATCTACGAGTTTCAGACCTAGTGCGCTCTATTGCTCACTGAGATACTTTAAAGCGGGCCTTATGAGCTTTTGTGAAAGACCACGTCTGTTCACCATAAGTGAGTATCGGCAAAATGCAAATGTACCTGATTTTGCGCTATGATAGGGTAGTCGCCTTTCATTTATTCCTTGATGAACAAATAGCTCCTCTAGGCTTTTTCGGTGCATCTCGCAACTTCTTTGCCTTGTCGTGCCTGGAAGGAGACTATTTGGCTCAGATATATTACGTATTCGTGGACATATATCATTCCCCCGCCGACTAGTCGATTCGCAAAGAACATAGAAAGGCTCTTATGTTATGAATGATATGATAATTGATAAACTAATAGGCGCTAATGTATTGGAATTTTTAATGCACTCACAGCGCAATATTATTCTCATAAATTGAAAATGAGAAAGTTGAAAAATTCACCAGCGACCGCCGGGACTTGAACCCGGGACTGTGGATTGCCGTTCCACCGCTCTACCAACTGAGCTACGGGCGCCTAGCGGACCCTGTTGAATCTTTCAACCTCTTGATGCTCGTCTTGAAGCGACGATCCAGCGACATCTACAGAAAGTATTTAGAACTTACTACATGGTTAGTCCACATTATGAGTGGAATTCAAACCATATGATGAAGCTTGCTCAAACCAATGTATTGGAATTTTTAATGCACTCACAGCGCAATATTATTCTCATAAATTGAAAATGAGAAAGTTGAAAAATTCACCAGCGACCGCCGGGACTTGAACCCGGGACTGTGGATTGCCGTTCCACCGCTCTACCAACTGAGCTACGGGCGCCTAGCGGACCCTGTTGAATCTTTCAACCTCTTGATGCTCGTCTTGAAGCGACGATCCAGCGACATCTACAGAAAGTATTTAGAACTTACTACATGGTTAGTCCACATTATGAGTGGAATTCAAACCATATGATGAAGCTTGCTCAAACCAATGTATTGGAATTTTTAATGCACTCACAGCGCAATATTATTCTCATAAATTGAAAATGAGAAAGTTGAAAAATTCACCAGCGACCGCCGGGACTTGAACCCGGGACTGTGGATTGCCGTTCCACCGCTCTACCAACTGAGCTACGGGCGCCTAGCGGACCCTGTTGAATCTTTAAACCTCTTGATGCTCGTCTTGAAGCGACGATCCAGCGACATCTACAGAAAGTATTTAGAACTTACTACATGGTTAGTCCACATTATGAGTGGAATTCAAACCATATGATGAAGCTTGCTCAAACCAATGTATTGGAATTTTTAATGCACTCACATCACAGCGCAATATTATTCTCATAAATTGAAAATTGAATCCACAGTCCCGGGTTCAAGTCCCGGCGGTCGCTGGTGAATTTTTCAACTTTCTCATTTTCAATTTATGAGAATAATATTGCGCTGTGAGTGCATTCCAATACATTGGTTTGAGCAAGCTTCATCATATGGTTTGAATTCCACTCATAATGTGGACTAACCATGTAGTAAGTTCTAAATACTTTCTGTAGATGTCGCTGGATCGTCGCTTCAAGACGAGCATCAAGAGGTTGAAAGATTCAACAGGGTCCGCTAGGCGCCCGTAGCTCAGTTGGTAGAGCGGTGGAACGGCAATCCACAGTCCCGGGTTCAAGTCCCGGCGGTCGCTGGTGAATTTTTCAACTTTCTCATTTTCAATTAATAGGCGCTAATTCGTCGGTTCTGGTTGCTGTGTTACTTAGACAGCGCGGTGGTCATTAACTCTGGCACCAGAGATCATCTAGGCGTTGGACGTCTCGGTGTCCCAGACGAAGAGAAAGATGTAAATAACGCTGTCTATCTATCTGTCAGAATTTTTACTCTAAGTTCTGAAACTTAACAGCCACAACAGTCCACTGTTTGGACATGAAATATCTTCTGGCAAACCTTATTCGCCATACTCACCTTGGCAAGCGTATTGGCAAGCGTAGTGCAAGGTTTGAAACGGGATTATTACCGTGATTATATTTTTGTTTATCTCGATATTTCGAGGCGGTTGCACGCCCCATGGTCACGAGTAGACTGGCTCGGCGAGTGATGTCATCTTTCTAAGGGCAAACATATCTGTCTACATGAAGGAACATATCAGAGCTGTAAAAAACAACGATGCCCAGAAGTCAGCCATAGCGGAACACCTAAACCAAGCGGAAACTAATCACTGGATTGAACTACATAACCCGCAAGTACTGTCAACGGAACGTCACTATATACCTCGTTTAGTGCGAGAAGCCATCGAAATCACAAAATATAAAAACTTTAATCGTGAAGATGGTTTCAAGCTGTCCAGTGCGTGAAATCCAGTATTAAACGTATACAACCGCAAAAAACACTTGACTTCAAACTCGCGAAGTGATACTGTTAGTGTGGTGTGTCGTGATCGTGACAAAATAGTGAGTGACAATAGTAGTGATTCGAGTAACCGTGTAGAACGCAGTCGACGAATCCGAAAGAGGGTAGACAGATATGTTTGCCCTTAGAAAGATGACATCACTCGCCGAGCCAGTCTACTCGTGACCATGGGGCGTGCAACCGCCTCGAAATATCGAGATAAACAAAAATATAATCACGGTAATAATCCCGTTTCAAACAATAATTTAAGTGTTGTGAACAACCGTGAAAACCTAAAAACTTATGTAGTGCAAGGTATTGTACACACCGATAACTGTTGCTTATTCCTAGAAATTTAAAAAATATTTAATTTATTTGACTCTCAAGCAAATCATAAATCAAAAAACGACTAGTATTTATCTATGATATTTTATATCGTAAAAGTAGCTGTTAACTTCAAAAAATGGGCAGTCAATAATAAAAAAAAATGGGGCCTTACTGAAACACAGTCTTCCGTTCCGTTCCGATTGTGGCTCACACAGAGCTATCATATCACATAACCTGCACATACATCAAGCTCTTGAACTACTAAAATGAATTGACAAGATGACAAGCAGCACCGAGCGGCCGGAAGCGACATGAAGATGCATCGAGCGGTGCCGCGCGTTGCATCTTGATGCCGCTTGAAAATGACATTGCAGCGTCGCGTCGCGTCTCGTCTCGTCGCCTTCTGTGGGAACTGACCCTTAGGATACAACGAGCTGCAATGTCAAGAGGCCGCACGATGATGACTGACATTGTCCATCAAATACCTGTCACTTTATGGTCTACGAGCCTGAAGTTGGGAAAGTCTTGAAACATTATAGCATAATGGTGGCCCCGTAGCCCCATACAATAAATCTACATTTATATCTACGCTTCAACACTATCTACATCTACACTTATATTATTATCTAGACTTCTACATTATCTACACTAATCTACACTTATATAATAAAGAGGAAACCTTTGTTAATTTTTTGTTTGTATCTTTGTTTGTTTGTTTGTTTGTATGTAATCGATAAACTCCGAAACTACTGGGCCGATTTCCGAAATTCTTTCACCATTAGAAAGCTACAACATTCATGAGTAACATAGGCTATTATTCTCATAAATTGAAAATTGAATCCACAGTCCCGGGTTCAAGTCCCGGCGGTCGCTGGTGAATTTTTCAACTTTCTCATTTTCAATTTATGAGAATAATATTGCGCTGTGAGTGCATTAAAAATTCCAATACATTGGTTTGAGCAAGCTTCATCATATGGTTTGAATTCCACTCATAATGTGGACTAACCATGTAGTAAGTTCTAAATACTTTCTGTAGATGTCGCTGGATCGTCGCTTCAAGACGAGCATCAAGAGGTTGAAAGATTCAACAGGGTCCGCTAGGCGCCCGTAGCTCAGTTGGTAGAGCGGTGGAACGGCAATCCACAGTCCCGGGTTCAAGTCCCGGCGGTCGCTGGTGAATTTTTCAACTTTCTCATTTTCAATTAATAGGCGCTAATTCGTCGGTTCTGGTTGCTGTGTTACTTAGACAGCGCGGTGGTCATTAACTCTGGCACCAGAGATCATCTAGGCGTTGGACGTCTCGGTGTCCCAGACGAAGAGAAAGATGTAAATAACGCTGTCTATCTATCTGTCAGAATTTTTACTCTAAGTTCTGAAACTTAACAGCCACAACAGTCCACTGTTTGGACATGAAATATCTTCTGGCAAACCTTATTCGCCATACTCACCTTGGCAAGCGTATTGGCAAGCGTAGTGCAAGGTTTGAAACGGGATTATTACCGTGATTATATTTTTGTTTATCTCGATATTTCGAGGCGGTTGCACGCCCCATGGTCACGAGTAGACTGGCTCGGCGAGTGATGTCATCTTTCTAAGGGCAAACATATCTGTCTACATGAAGGAACATATCAGAGCTGTAAAAAACAACGATGCCCAGAAGTCAGCCATAGCGGAACACCTAAACCAAGCGGAAACTAATCACTGGATTGAACTACATAACCCGCAAGTACTGTCAACGGAACGTCACTATATACCTCGTTTAGTGCGAGAAGCCATCGAAATCACAAAATATAAAAACTTTAATCGTGAAGATGGTTTCAAGCTGTCCAGTGCGTGAAATCCAGTATTAAACGTATACAACCGCAAAAAACACTTGATTGTTTGTATGTAATCGATAAACTCCGAAACTACTGGGCCGATTTCCGAAATTCTTTCACCATTAGAAAGCTACAACATTCATGAGTAACATAGGCTACTTTTTATCACGGGAAAACGGTAAACAACAGAAAAAGCGGGAAACAAAGCGGACATTACCCAAATTAGCCAAACCGCTTTACCGATCTTCGCGAATTTTGGCACTGATATTACTAGCATATTAAAAACGGACATGGACCACTTTTTGTCAGCCCTCGAGGATCTGGAGTACCTGATGAAGACCACCAGCATCCCATCAAAACTATAAGAGATACGGTCATGTCTTCATAGAAAAAGTTGTTCACCATGACGGGCCGCATCTGCTGGCATATGGTCATCGAGGATCTGAGGTACCTGATGTAGACCACCAGCATCCCATCTAAACTATACGAGATACGGCAATAGCTTCAAAGTAGAAGTTACTCAGCATGGTGGGCCGCTTCTGCTGGCACATGGTCATCCAGGATCTGGAGTACCTGATGTAGACCATCAGCAACCCGTATAAACTGTCAGAGATACGGTAATACCTTCAAAGTAAAAGTTATTCAGCATGACGGACGGGCCGCTTTTGCTGGCACATGGTCACGAGGGTCTGGAGTAGGTACCTGATGTAGACCACCAGCATCTCATCTAAACTATAAGGTTTACGGTAATTGCTTTAAAGTTAAAGTTATTCAGCATGACGGCCCGCTTCTGCTGGCACGTGGTGACGAGGGTGTGGAGTACCTGATGTAGACCACCAGCTTCCCATCTAAGTATAAGAGATACGGTAGTGGCTTCAAAGTAAAAGTTATTCAGTATGACGGGCCGCTTCTGTTGGCACATGGTCATGATGGTCACTTCTGCTGGAACTTACGGGAAAAGATCCAATTTCTACGGGAAAACAGAAAAGTAGCAGCGGGTGAAACCGCTGGGCGGGCCGCTAGTAATCGATAAACTCTGAAACTGCTGAACCGATTTCAAAAATCTATCACTTTTGAAAAGGTACAACATTTCAGAGTAACATAAGCTGCTTTTTATCACGAGAAGATATCATTTTATTATATGAAAACGGTTACCAGTGGTAAAATCGGGAAATTAAGCAGATATTACCCAAACCGCTTAACCGATCTTCACGAGATTTAACACTGATATTGCTAGCATATCGAAGACGGACATGTACTACTTTTTGTCAGCCCTTGAGGATCTGGAGTACCTAATGGAGGGCACCAGGAGCACTGCTAAACTATATGAGATACGAAAAAGGCTTCTATCAAAATTTGCTTAGCATGACGGGCCGCTTCTGCTGGCACATGGTCATCCATCTAGGGTCTGGAGTACCTGATGTAGATGACCAGCATCCCATTCAAAGTATAGATAAGAGATATTTGATGGCTTCATTGTAAAAATTGTTCAGCATTAGGGGCCGCTTCTGCTGGCACATAGTCATCGAGGGTCTAAAATACCTAATGTAGACCACCAGCATCCCACCTAAATTATTAGAGATAAGGTATTAACTTCAAAGTTGAAGTTGTTCAGCATGGTGAGGCCATTCAACTGGCAGTTAGATATCCAGGATGTGACATACCTAGAATGGAACACCAGAAACCTAGTTTAATCAAAAGAGACGGGCCGCAAGTTATTCATAATACTTATATTTTAAGTATTTTTGGTATTTTTTTTTTAGATAAATCGATGATAACCTATTAAATTGGTCATGACATAACAGATTCGCAGATTTTGTATTTTAATAGAAAAACTACGTAATACTTATTTACCTTTAATTTAAAACTCGGCGTGAACAATAAATGCAGATTAACCCCTTTTTTCCCGATTTTTATATGAAACCTAAAAGATATTAAACAAACTGCCTAAATCTATACAAAAATGTACCTCTGTTGCTACATTTAAAAGAAAATTGAAAGAGCACTTTTTATCTCAGTTATAACAATTTTATTTATGTACAAACTATTATTATTAAACGTTTATCGTATTAGTTTATTTTATTATTTATATGTGTATTCGAATTTATTTAGTAGGTATATATTCTTACAACATGTTTCTGTTTTATTTATTTAACCCTATATATTTTATTTAGAAATTGTTCATATTTTATTTTCTACTGCTCCCGTATACTCCTCGATTTTCATTCACGCTAGGTTGGCTGGAAGAAATCTCTTATAGAGATATGCTCGCCTTTGTTTTTCAATTGTATGTATAACTGTGTATTTAATGGTGAACAATAAAAGATTTAATAATAATAATATTTAAAAAAAACTCACAAGTTACCACAATTTTTTCCCATTTTGTGTAGAAAGGAGCTCCAACGAGCGTTCTTTTATCGAATGCTCTTTGTTAAATGCTGCTTTTCTTTGTTTTATTAACAGTTAAAAATTTTATGTAATTAAATAGCGTATTAACAGCTGATCGGGAATTGTACGTGAGGACAAAATTAACATACACGAAAGATTTTTCGGTTTTATTCTCTAATCATGCCAGCAAAGTTTTCGGTCACCACGTTGTGCGGCTATAGCCGTAGTATAAAAGTATACGGCGCTGCATTCAAGGAGTGCGACAGACGCGTTCGACTTTCATATGACTACCTATAGCCACACCTGACGAACTTACACCTTTACACCCTGTCTGTAACCTACGCCTACCTTAAGCCTACCTTGCTCTACAAATGCTACTATCAACCATTTAAACTTAACTTAACGTGCCCTAACACCTGCACGCAGGATGATCTAATGACAGCAAATACGAGCGCTGTCAATGTCGCTAAGTTCTGGGCCGGGATCATATAAGTAATGATTGCCATCGATACGCTAAGAAGAAGACTTAACTTATTTAGTCGTCAGGATCCCACTGCTGGGCAAAGGCCTCCCTCCCCTTCATCACTGGTACCGGCACTGGGGCTCCATTCAGTGATGGTTTTAGCCCATAGTTTCGCTTGGCATGCGGCAGACATGACCAGCCCAATCCCATTCGAGCTTCGCGGCTGCACGTGCGACATCGGCAATTTGCGTTTTGGGACGCAGTATAGTATTTCTGACCTAATCTACGAGTTTCAGTTTCCGAGTCAGAGTTTTCTAGTATACTGCGCCCCATTGCTCGCTGAGATATTTAAGCTGGTCTTCTGAGCTTTTGTCAAAGGCCACGTCTGTGCCCCATAAGTGAGTATCGGGAGAATGCACATGATTTTGCGATTTCGCCTTTCATTTGTTCCCTCGATCCTCCAGGCTTTTTCGGTGCATCTCGTAACTTGTTTGTCTTCTCGTGCCTGGAAGGAGACTATTTGGCTCAGATATATGTATTCATGGACATATGTCATTCATCCGCCCGCCACGTACAAAGGCTCATATGTTATGAATTTTATGATAATTGATAAATTAACAGGCGCTAATTCGTCGGTCCCGGTTGCTGTGTTACTTAGACGGCGCGGCGGTCGTTAACATGGACGTATAAAAGTCCATGGTCGTTAACTCTGGCACCAGAGATCATCTAGTCGTTGGACGTCTCGGTGTCCTAGACGAAGAGAAAGACGTAGATAACGCTACACTATCTATCTATCTGACAGCATGTTTACTTTAAATTTAGAAACGCCACAAGAGTACACTGTTTGGACATGAGCTATTTTCTGGCAAAACAAGCATATTGGCGAGCGTAGTGCAAGGTGTTGTACACACAGAAAACTGTTGCTTATTCCCAGAAATTTAAAGAATACTTAATTTATTTGACTCACAAGCAAACCACAGGTCAAAAAACGACTAAACTACATATGTTGGCTTGTACTAAGTGGCTTTTAAAAGTAGTTATCTATAATATTTTGTATCGTAAATGTAGCTGTTAACTTCAAAAATATACCTATTAAAATAAAATAAAATAATTTTGGGCTCTAAGAGAAACACAGTCTTCCGTTCCGTTCCGATCGAAGCTCATACAAAGCTATCATATCACATAACCTGCACATACATCAAGCTCTTGAACTACTAAAGTGAATTGACAAGCTGACAAGCAGCACCGAGCGTCCGAAAGCGACATGAAGATGCATCGAGCGGCGCCGCGCGTTGCATCTTGAAGCCGCTTGAAAATGACATTGCATCGTCGCGTCGCGTCTCGTCTCGTCGCCTTCTGTGGGAACTGACCCTTAGTTCCATTTTATTTAATTTCTACTCTTTTTTGCTGGACTGTAAAGTATAGGTAATACAGGTAAGTGTAGGTTAAAAAAAATGCTGCATTACATCAGCCCGTGAAACATGAAATGATCCATGATGTATCCATGAAACAATACGTCTAAGATAAAAATAGTTATTTGTACACCAAGAGACCAATATATTTTTGCTACAAGTGCTATTTTGAAACCCGAGGTAGCGAAGGAAGCAGTATCCTGAGCTTAGTGAGGGAATCAAAAATAAGAGTTGTAAATAAAATTTGCTCTCATGTGGTACACTGAGACATTGAGAAAATGCAAAAGGAAAAGCGCGCGCGCATCGTTTTTTGTGTTTATGGCTCTAGTGTGGCACTGGAAGAAGGAGAGAGAGGCCTATGCCTTGCAGTGGGAGATGTCTGGCTCATAATAATTAATAATAATGGCCCTATTATATTTTGTGTCAAAGTCAGTAAAAAGAACAAAACGACGCGTACAAAATAAAAAATTTAAAATAGCTTAATTATTACAAAAACTTCAATACCAATTTTTTACATTAAGATGTTCGAAATTAAAATCACTTTGACTCATAGAGTAAAAAAAAAACAGACTTTTCCACGAGCTAGTTCGTATATTCTTTAACGAACGCGTAAAAATCTTATTTTCTTTTGTAAATTATTTTGTTTCATTAATTACTTTCCTTCTCTCCTTAACCAAACTAATACAATTTAGGAAAATGGATAGCTTCCTTTTCTTATAATTATAACCCTCTTCTTTCTTAATTGGTTTTTCAAAAACCTCCCTCATTAATGCAACAAGTATAATTAATAAAAAACAAGAACCTAACAGCGGTAATTTCAAAGTATTATTTTCCGTTTAAAATGCGCCATGTTGAATTTATCAAATTTAAAGTAACGTAGGATTAGGTATAAGGTACAGGGCTGAGATGAATCTAAGATTTCGACGTAGCCCGTGAAAATAATTTCTTGTTCACATATATAAATACCCGCATACATAGATATTTATCTACTCTCGAAAAACAAACTCTCCTTCTGAAGCGGTCGAGTAAGAATATCAATCGAAAATTAACTAATTGATTTCCTGGCCATCGGCTTAAGTTATCACTTTCAAAAGAGCCATTTTATAAGCCTCCTCCCACGGTCTCTTCCGCAGTGAATTTCAATTAGTTTGATTGAATAACTTCAGATGGAATCATAATACTTAAATTAACCTTCGACAAAGATGGACTCATAATAAGATTTCCAATTTATTAGTAAAAGCGGGTTAATTCGGGTAAAATCTTTCGGTTCGTGGGAGCTAAGCGCCAAAGTAGTATCATTATCGCTGAAATCATTGCCATATTTAGAAAATACCATTTTATCGAAGGTAGGCTGGACCGAAGAAAATACTAAATGAAAATAGATTTCTGAAAGGACAGCCGATGGGAATCGGCATGTGTGGACTCTTCGCCACTGCCAGAGGCCACGACGTATACTTGGTGATGGCTTTCAAAAGCTTTTCGACGGTCATATCTTTTTTAAAATGCATTGTTACTGCCAGAAAATTAAAAAGGAACATAGATATCCCTAGATCCATAATCAAATAGAGTAATCACAGCAAAAATTGTTTTGGACGGTTGCAAATTGGTGAAGGGAATAGTGAAGGGTGTTTGAATGAAAAAACAGTATTTCATACGGACGTTAGACTGCCAATAGTAGATTTCTTATTATGGAAACTTTCAAATATTTTACAAAGTCCGAAGGGGACTGTGGTTCAGTTTAACTTTGACCCGATAGAGCATAGCGTTTTCTCATGCTCCATATAATTTTACTAGAGACAAGTCACATTTTGTTAAGCTTTAATTCTATGGCGTAGACCTAGGCCTTACTAGTAAATAAATTACTCGTAGTATCGGCATAGTGCACTTTGTATAAAATATTCTAGTAAAATTATTATTCTCATAAATGCTTTTGCCAGTAAAAGCTCTACCGGATAAGTTCAATAAAAAATACTTTTATGCGTGCTCTGTGATATAATCAAATTCATGAATATTTTAGCGTTTTACTAAGTGGAATTTTTAAAAGCTATAATATTTATTATTAGGTCACAGAACTACTACATCTTTTTTCCGATATATTTCAGTAAAACATTACCTATGAGTAGTCTGTTCGTCTGTATCGCTAGGCATCGCAGGTGTCTAAACGCAACAGCCCATATTAATTATTTTAGGAAAGAGGTTGTCTATGTATTCTTTTTTTCACACATCATCAAAAATCATAAAAAGTTCACTACTGGACATAGGGTTACATTGAGCGTCATATTCCGTAATCTTGAGCCAACTACCTCCAATAGTTGCCAACCCTTCCAAGATTTTAGGTCCACATAATAGGAGGCCATTCCATGCTGGGCTTTTCATGCTGCTAATCCAGAATTTCCCGACCTCATGAATCATTAGTTCATCCAAACCCAGCTATCCCTCCAGACTCTATATGATTGGCAATGACGTCGTGGTTACATACGTCGAACTGCCATTTGAAAAGACCATCCTGGAACCTTTCGACCATAATGATTGGCAATTAATACTAACCCAGCGATCCCTGCGGACTCCACATGGTTGGCTAGCGTGACTTCATCACTCCACAAATTAAATTGCCACTTGCGGAGGCCTAGCACACAACAAAATATTTTTCCTGTGTGTATGCCACGCCAGAACCTTCCAACCCATGAATCATCAATTCATACTAACCCAGCAATACCTCCAGACTCCATGTGATTGGCTAGCGTAACGTCGTCGCTCCATACATCAAACTGCCATTTTCTTAGGCCCAGCACACCACAAAATATGTTGCTTGTGAGTATGCCTATGCGTATGCCCCACACTGGTCTTTCTTATTCACGATCACCACTCTAGAACCTACCGACTCCTAGATACTAACCCAGCAATTCCTCCAGACTCCATGTGATTGGCTAATGTGACGTCGTCACTCCACACGTCAAACTGCCATTTTCTTAGGCCTAGCACGCCGCAGAGTACGTTGCCTGTGTGTATGCCTATGCGCATGTCCACGTTGAAGCCTGTCGCTTCGCGGACGAATCTGAAAAAAAAGTTGCAGTAAGATAAGAGTGCCTCTAGTGCCATGCGCTTGATCAAAATGATCGTAACAACGCAGAATATTCACAAAATGTCACTACTTCTTCTAAAAGGTCCCTGAGGACTTATTGACCAAATTCCAAATTGCGAACATTATAAATTGGACATTTTGCAAAAATGAATTTGGTTTTTAACTCATTATGAAACTTTTATATCCGATCCACCTAACTAAGTATACTTGTTTCCCGCTTAAAACCACTTTATTCCTTACGCTATTTATACAATGTGGAGATCAAATTTAAGCTGCTTGTTGAGTCATTATAGTTTCTTAACTAGCGTACCTAACTAATCTAAGCTGCTGCCTACGCACCATGATTATTAATAGGACTTAAGCTACCTACAACAGTCGTGGGATCTATTTCTATTCTATTGCAGTCCACTGCTGGACGTAGGCCATAAGGCACGATTCCCCGTTTTTGCCATCCAGTCGCTACCAGCCGCCTTTTTTAAGTCATCGGTCCATTTGGCCGGAGGGCGTCCAACGCTACGCTTGTTAGTTAGTTAGTATCTATGTTAGTCGTGGGATGCCTGACATTAATAGAAGAGCAAATTCGCTGCTACAATATCCTATTCAATAAAATAAATCTGTAAACAGGAACTTAATTCAGATTGCTATCAATAAATATTTTTGAAGCCACTAAAGGACTTGTCTATTCTATTCTTATGTTTTCGCAGGCTACAATTGAGCCGCGGTAGTAGAGACTTCGGCAGTACATTCATTCATTCATTCATTCATTTTCAAAGTATTATCTATTACTTATATGTCGCAATTCAACTCTCGTAACATTTTAAATTTTTCATATTTCGACACGCCCAAGGTAAAACAACGTATCTCATTTTTGACAACTTTACAGTAGAGCGATTTTAAGGTTTAAAAAAATTCTCACGCTTTTGTTTTTTTATCAATTTAAGTGATTGTTTGTTTTAAAGAATACATGTAACGAGTTTTATATGTTGTTATATATGTTTTATTCATAATAATTTGCTTTCATTGAGTTTTATGACTTACAATGAAAAGCTACGATGCATATTACTTGCAATAACAACGTAAGTTGAGATAGTGAATCTTCAATGATAGAGATATTACGGCAAATTCCAGTGTATGTCTGAGTTACGTTTGAGTTGTCTTATGTACTTGTTACCTTTGACGGTTAAATCCAGTGTATGTCTGAGTTACGTTTGAGTTGTCTTGTGTTTTTATAACCTTTTGACCTTAAAGTAATCCAAGTAGCGTAAGTCTTGTATGAAATTTACGAACCATAATGCAATGAAATAAAATACTTTCATAAAATCTTATATTTTAATTTTTTTCCACTCATCATCGATATACGATGGGTGAAAACGAAAAGGTCGTAACTAGAAAAAAAACAACTTTACACCAGAACCGAAAAACTAAAAAAATATCATCAAAAATCATAACACGAAACTAAGCGTTATTTGGAGATTATTTTTTAGGACCATGTTATTCATTTTTGAGCATCCTCTATAAGAAATTAATATTTTCAATCTAAATATTACGAGAAGTAGACTTTTCGCTAGTTACACCCTTTAGTTTTCAATTTACTGACTGCAAAAAGGTCGTAAATGGTTCACACTTTTGTGTGTAATTGCAAGGATTTATTTATTTTATGACGTGTAAAACGTCATATTTATGATACTTTACATATTTACGAATGAATAAAGGGGCATGTGAATAAAGAAAAATACTTTTACTCGACTTTCGTCGTAAATTGCAATAACTTCTGAAGACTAAACTATAAATAACTAACCCACTTTTTATGAGTTTTTTAACCGTGTATTGCATTATTTATTATCAAAAGCACACGTATTAAGCTGCAGCAGTCCACTTCTGGATCTTGGCCTCCCAGGGTATGCCATTCATAAGTCATGATCTCCAGTTTTTGCCATCCAGCCACTATTCATCATCGTGATCATCATCAACCTACATCAACTCACTACAGGTTATAAGCCTCTCCTGTTTTGCGCTAATCTTCACAATCCTGTGCAGATCTTATTAATTCAGACCCGATCGATTTGATGATGTCATCTGACCTCCGGACTGACGGTCTGCCCACTGGTCTTTGTGCTCCCTTTCGGTACTACTCTGTGACTGCTTTTGTCCATCGTTCGTTATGTCGACATTTGATACGCAATCAACGAGGTAGGCGCGCTCCATTGCTTTCTGTGCTATTTTAATCTCAAACTTATTATAGGTTTAACCTTAAGTAAGTATCAGCAGGATTTTGTCATATACCTTGGTCTTCAGGCATTGAGATAGTTGGACTTGAAGACATCATCCAGCTTCCCAAAAGCAGCCAAGCCTAACCCAATTCGTCTTTTCATCTCTTATCCTGATCTACTGGGTCGAAGGATAAAAGATGCCCAATGTCATTACCTATGGTTATATTACGAACACGCAAAGAACCTTGGTCTTGGACACAAATGTTCATTCTCAGCATGATCCTTAGATAAGCTTTGTGAAGTATTGTGAGCATTTGTTGGAGATTTGAAACGATGCAGGTGCACATGCACCGAAATACAGTCTCCATATCAATAAAACGAGGTGTCTGCCAAGGTTACACTCTCTAGCCCAAACTCTTCAATAATGTCCTTGAGGATATCATGAAGAGTGAGAAAAAGCAACGTCAATGCTGGCATGTCGCAACTGAGGATCATGTTTGTGGATAACCTCATCGTAGTAGCGGAATGTGTCTGAGATCTCCAATAATGCTCGCAGTCACTATTAGCCACACTTTTTATGTCATCGGTCCCTTTAGTTGGAAGATGTCTATTGCTACGCTTACCAAGTCGTGACCTCCAGTCAAGAACTTCCTTACTCGTTCTATGGCAGAATCGACCAGCCAGACAGCCACTTTGGTCTTCAAGTGGTAATCACACTCTGTAATTTAATCCTTTAGTAAAACCCCTTTCCATAGCTTTCTGAATGACAGGTGGACCAGTTTTAATGCCAGATTTCAAGTTTCAGCTCCTTAAGTCATGAAAGATAGCACATATCGCACACCATGATCGTAATATGGCAAGGATGTCTCTAGAATATGACGCAACTCCCTAAATGCTGCCCAGCCAAGCTACTTCAGGTGTAAAGTTTATCATCGGGGATATGACATCACCCTGACTTATGAGTAGCAGTTTATTGGGTCTTGCTTGATAGTTCTGGACTTAAATAGGCTTCCCTGCATTTCGGTAGCTCTACCTCTACACTACATATTGCCAGTCAACTTGGCAGCGCTATAAGACAGTCAAGAGAGTACTCCAAAACAGTCCAGGTCTCAAAGGAGACAAATGTTTTTTTTAAAATCCATGTAAACCATACACAGCAATTGGTTATAGGTGGAGGTGTTGAAGAGATTTTTTCCTATTCGTTCATAATAAATATGTACCTATTATATTTTATATATTATTCTATTAGTATATTATATCTTGGCCCTGTGATGTCGGCTTAGAATAGCATCACCCCATTTCTTTCCTGTGGGTGTCGTAAGAAGCGACTAAAGGACTCGAGGGTATCTTGACATGTGTATTGCAATTTTAGGCGACAGGCTGACAACCTGTCACTATAGCGATACACGACAATAGCTAAAACGACCCTCAAATATGTGTCAGACGTGGCGATAACGACCGTACTTTTACGTTCGTTGACGGTCTGCCTACCCCGCAAGGGATAAAGGCGTGATGTATGTATGTATGTATGTATTAGGCTGAAAACCTAAATGTTAGAGGGCTTTAATGACACTCAAAGTCAGCTTTTATGTGCCTTCCTTTTTTTAGGTAGTTTATATTATTAGTTTGCCGTGTGATGCCGGCTTAGAATATCATCACCCCAATTCTAACCATGGGTGTCGTAAAAAAGCATTAAGGGACTAAGGGATATCCGACTAAGGGATTTTCATCCAGGGAATAGGCAACAGCGTTCCCTGTGACGTATCGTGCTTCATGTAAAATACGGAGAAAATCAACGTAACTCAATTTACAATCTTTTTGCATGTTAATTAGTTTTTGAAAAAATACGATCAAACATCGTAAATAAACATGCGTTGTTATATTTTTAAAAGAGACAATATTTGATCCGTAAAACCAAATTGTAAATCAATATAGCATGTTTTATCCGCCGAACAATTTTTTTTTGCAGACGGCAACCACAGGTTACGTTGTTGTGATTCTCGCCAACTTCGGTTCTATTGTACTTAGAGATACGTTTGTTCGACACTCGTGTAGAGAAAATTATAACGAACAAGGGTATGTAAAAAACTCATTTTTGTCGTAACTCAAGTTACGTTGTTTTACCTTGGGCGTGTCGATTTATATTATTATTTATATTATGTCGCCACAAGTAGTAATATTTTTTAATGAACAAGTATAAAATAAATAAACAGTTAAAACGACTAATAGAATCGAGTCCTTGTTCAGATGCTTATCAGTTGATGCTGTAATTTCCCTGGAGCATAAATTGGCTGTACATCGGACAGCCCACTTCGACATAATCTGATTATTTATTCAGAGAAATATTAAAAAATAAATAATGATGCGAAACCACAAAGTACTGGTGAATCCTGCGATATTAAAAAAATATTCGAACTCAAGTATTTAGATTATACTGGTTTCATTAGAAATTACTAACACAAGGAAAAGTTAAATACAATAAACAATTAAAGTATCCGCCTTTGAGCGGTGCTTCTATACTAGCTATAGAAATAAAATAACTATGCCTAGAAACTTAGAAACTATTAGGTATAAAAATTTGAAATTAGTACAAATTTCATCCACATAAAGCAATACAGTCTACGAGTTATCTACGAAGATATCGTAGCTATTGGCTACAGTGATAGATCGTCTACGTCGTAGGCGTAGCTAAGATCAAAATCAACATTGCGTTCGATCTCGCCTGGACTCCATGTGGGCTCCCACTAGAATATTCATTCCCACAGTATACATACTGTGGGCCATAAGGGAGTCTATTTGCTATTTAGCTTTTGAGAAAACTCATGGTTGTGACCCACAGACATGGCAATATCCTGCGTTTTATTTTAATCCGATCTTCCTCACAAACCGCATGCGCAGCGACAGTAAGATGAGCAGCTTTGCAAGGAGTTCTGGAATTGCTTGAGGCTGCATCAGGAGCTGACTTGGCTGTGCATACAAAGCTGCTTCATGACAGGAATCTGGAGCCTGGCTCCGCGCTCTGCCTTCACCCCACTACGTTGTTGGATGAAGGGTTCCTTAGGGTAGGTGTAGCGCCGAGACTCGTGTACAAAGTGTGCGAGCCACATGAGCGCACTTGGGGCGCGAGTGTGGACACCACGGGGCACGGTTTGAGTTGCGTGAAATCGGCTGGACTGTTTTCACGTCACGGTCACAAAATAGAGAGTTTACTGAAGGTTTACTCAAAACTGCCAAAAATCCCAATGAAGAAAAATATCTAAACAGCAAAATCTGATACAGGAACGTCAAATGATTCTGAGCAAATTTTAATTAAAGAAATATGATGTTCGTGCCAACCATCTTCTTAGATACCTTGACTTCCCCTGAGATACCAGTTAAAGTCAGCAAGCGTTAAAATCGTCGCTAGAGTACTGAGTGAGCCATCTGTATAGACGCCCGCGCGCCTTTTCCCTAATTATGTGTCACGGTGTTGAGCACAGCACAAATTTTTACCAAAAAATTTAATGTGTTTTAAAAGTTTCAGTTACTTACCGTGCACGTATGGCATCAATCATCTGCAACCCCATGTTCACACAGTTGTACGCATGGTTGGGACGGGACACAGGCAGACCAGATACACAGTAGTAACAGTCATCATCATCATCATCATCATCATCTTACCGTATGGCATCAATCATCTGCAACCCCATATTGACGCAGTTGTACGCATGGTTGGGACGGGACACAGGCAGACCAGATACGCAGTAGTAACAGTCATCATCATCATCATCATCATCATCTTACCGTATGGCATCAATCATCTGCAACCCCATATTGACGCAGTTGTACGCATGGTTGGGACGGGACACAGGCAGACCAGATACGCAGTAGTAACAGTCGCCCAGGATCTTGATACGCATGCACTGGTTCTCCTGCGGACAAACGAATGGTTTACTTAGCAGGAGTTATTAGTTACACACATACATTATATCACGTAAAACAAGTAGATGTGTTAAAAGACAAAAAACCCGACTGCGGTAATTTTAAAGTAGTATTTTGCTGTAAAAATGTCACTCGCGCTGTTGAGACGAATCTAACGACACCTCATAAATGTTAAAATCCAACTATCCGTTTGGGCTGTAGCCCGCGAAAAAGAATTTTCTTGTTCACATACATACATACCTACATACATACATACTCTCGAAAAACATAACCCTCCTTCTGAGGCAGTCGGGTAAAAACGGCCATACTTGTACCAAGTCTACCAAAAGTTTGAGAGTCATTTAGAAGTCTGAGTATCACCATAGTTACAGGTTGTCAGCCTGTCGCTTAAAAATAATCATCTTATAACAATTATTTAATTTCAGCTCTTAATGCTGCGCCTATCTGCTAGTAATTAATTAGGTACTAAAAGATAGGTGCATTCGTGCCCCTAAATTGTTTCACAAACTGTAGGTACATACTTATCTACCTATCCCCTTACCTACATTATTTTATATAAGTACATCACTGATGAGTATTAAGACCACTGAGGGTGGATAAGCTTGTATGCAGGATCAAAATCTCATAATCCATCATTATTAACATCCGTGAGACGTCAAATGTGGTACTAATCTTGGAAGCACGTACTATCACCAGCAAATCCACCTACTTATTTAAAAGTACCAGTTCGCCATGTGCGGCTATAGTCGTAGTATGAAAGTGTATTAGCACAAATTAGGAAAACTGCGCTGTAATTAGTGCAGCGTTCGAGAGGAGTGCGACAGACGCGTGCGAGGGTTACTTAAGAAACTAACATAAAAAAACTAGCTTTACTAACACACTCGCATGTTAAAATTTAAGTCACAGTATTAACTAATTACATGTACAGTCTAAAACGTTGGATTGCATACCAACGATAATTTCTAAGGGAGGGGGCAGCTATAGTCCGTAGGTCGCCTGGGGGCAACCCAGCGGAGTCGGACATACCATAAACGCCCGGCCCTTATAGTATCTATGATGATTTCCCCCTACCAACGCAAAAAAAAACTGACGCGTGCGGTTGTGCTCTATGCACTTTCATATTATATGACTATAGCCGCATCGGCCGCGTCAGTCGCACGGCCGCAGCCGCGCACCTCTTCTATCGGCCGCACATGACGAACTTGCACCTTATGGGACCAACTTATTCTCGTTTCTCATACAAATACTTGATTTCTTAAATGGGTAGTTGGTTCCCTTCGAAAGTTATAAAAATGTGTACCATACATTACCACGCCACGCTCAACAGAAAGTGGGGAGCAAAAATACTAAAATCTTTCTATTTCCTTTTATTCCTATCGGATATGTAAGGTATTTCTTTACTAGGAGTTTGTGTCATGTCATGTTACATGTCGTATCAAGGCATCCTGCTAATGCCGAGCAAGAAAATCTGATTTATCTCGACATAATATCGCCTGAAATAGTGTCTCACGTATCTTATAAGTTGGTTGTAGGTAAGAAGATCGGTTTGTTGCTCCAGCTTTGCAGCCTTGGATTAGGTACCTAAACAACCAAGCTTAGTTTTAGTGAGGTATGATACCCATAGAACAAAATTTCCGATCAACTGACTTGTTTCTACGGGAACTAGAATAAAAACTGTTTCCCAGCACAGGCTCCTTAGTAAAACTTGTTTAGTTTCATGGTCTAATCATAACTGCAAACTGTTCGGTACACTATACATCCTGTGTCAAAAGGTGATAGATAACATAAAAGTTTAAAAAAAATCAACGACAAATATTTTAAGGGGTCAACCAACCCATGAAACTGAACAACTTTCCCCCTAAAAACATTAGTCAAAATAAGATAAAAATAAATTGTACCCATACAATCGGTCGACTGGAACATTTTTCATGGGAGCTCCATTTTTAGAGTTTCGTAGTCTCCTAGAAACCCTTATCATTTCGGTAAGTCTGTCTGTCTGTCTGTCAGTCCGTCTGTCTGTCTGTCTACACCTGTCCGTCTGTATGCCGCGCCCTCATAACTTCGTCAGTTTTGAAGCTATCGACATCAAACTTGGTATGAAGATAGATCGTGTTGACCCAAATTTAGAAATGATGAGTAAAATTTTTTTTATTGTTTTTTGGACCCCCTTCCCATACATGTGAACCCCTTTCACAAATTTTTTTTTTCTCCTGTAATATTGAATAGGGTATCGTTAAATAGGTCTATCAAAACTAAGGGGAGGTTTCATTGAAACAAAGTCTCTAAAATGTTTCTATCTCGAGATATTTGCTTTTAAAAAGGGCGTTTTTGACCTGTAATTTGTTCCAGCTGTAACTTCTAAAGTACGAATACTAAAAATTTTAGAAAAATATAGGATATAGTGCTTAATATGAAGTTACCATGAAAACTATAACGAATACTGTACCACTTAAGATTAAGGAAATATTAAAGTTTTTCAATTTGCGGTTAGTAACCATACAGCTGCAAACAAACCAGCAACAAAATTTACTTTGTAACTCTGAAAGTCCCGATATTTAAACGTTGACTACGAAACCCTATTTGTGAGCGTGTCTGACACGCACTTGGCCGTTTTTTTTTCTTATATCGACCTTTGTTCCTTGGGGAAAGTTCTTCAGTTTCATGAGCTGGATTTTTTACATCCTATAATAAAGCCTGATCTTTTTCGTTTTAAATTCTGAACCTGCAAAGAGCTTGTCATTCACCTGCACTTGCAGCATTTGTAGCACATCAAGGGGACAAAAGGTTCCGTTCCCTGCACAAAGCACCTTTGTGTGCGTGAAAAAGATTGATAGGTCTGATCGTCTGAACTACATTACAAGTTGTTGTGGTTGGGCTTTAGGGGTCCATTTTTGCATCAAAGACATCTCTACGTCACTACATCATACCACAAAAATCTGCTACTTAGTAACACAGAGGTTTTAGTAATCTTTTCTTAGCCTGAATCATCCCACACTGGTGGTGTAAATAAAAGTTATTTACAGCCGTTTACGCTCTGCCTACTCCGCAAAGCGTGATTATTTAGATGATATACGGGGTGTTAGGGACGGTGTAACGAAAACTTTGCAGGCGTGCTCAGACCATGAAACTGAACAACTTTTACTATGGAGCCAATGGTGGGAAACGAAAAAAATTTTCCGACCTCCCATACAAAGGTAGTCAGCTGATTGTGAATTTTGTATGGGAGATCGGAAATTTTTTTTCGTTTCCCACCATTGGCTCCATAGTAAAAGTTGTTCAGTTTGATGGTCTGATCATGCCTGCAAAGTTTTCGTTACACCGTCCCTAACACCCTGTATTTATATTTAAGCTTGCTTTTGTCTTCGGCACTTATAGCTTCAGCTTAAATGCTGACGTAAACTAAAAGATTACCTTAATCAATTCAAACGCGCAAACAAACCTTAGAAATTGTACTTACCTACTTAAATACTCGGTACAATGGTGTAGGTACATTAAGTGTTTGTGTTTTGGTATAAATTGTTATTGTTACAAATATCTACCAACATAAACCTTTTTCATGAAGTATTTTGAACAAAGAAAGCATTGCTTTGTCTGGTTTGTAATTCCATCTCAAGTTCATAACCTTTCGTGATTCTATTTCGACAAATACTTTGAATTTGAGACGCTCCGAATTAAGTATATTCGTGTTCATGACACCGGAACATGATGCGGCGACGTTTGCCATGCATGATATCCGGTTTTTGTATGGGATGTCAAAAACTTTATCAAAATCCGAAAAAGCATGCGATGCGTATAAAAATCGCTTAATTTATCAAAGCATAAAAGTTTTCATTTCTGAATAGTTGATTCTTCTTTAATCCAGCAAGTATTCAATCATTACAGCCTATTTCTATGCTGGCGATAACAAATCGTGCACAGTCCACTGGTTCAAACTAGATTCTAATAAATAACGTCGCTTATTGGAAACTACGGCCCGCCCCGCGGTTTGACTCGCGGTCCTTCTTATTGAAGAAACAAGTGTAAATACATGAAGGTGCCAAACGATGAACTGTCGATTCCCCAAAAAATATAAGCCAACACATTATAAAATACTTCCCGTAGAAAAGTGCTAGGTATATCAGCTCTTTTTCGGTAATGACAGTCAACTTTTTTATACTCTGAACTTTGCTCTTTGGGGCAAATGGGTTGGGTTTAGCATTTTCGAGAGATTTGGGCGTTCCAAGATAGGTACCCGGTATGTATGTTTGAATGTACGCAGAATGTACGATATGTAAATCAGATACGAACTACACTAAGGTAGCCTATGTCACTTTCTCACGTGTCAACTACTTACATGCCAAAAATCTTAACGTAACAACGATAAAGAAAGACAAACAAACACACTTTCCCATTCACAATATCAGTATGCAATATGGATATTACAATCGGTTGAAAAGAGTCGCTCAGCTGCGAAAAACGGCATAAGTTAGACGATAAAAAGCAAAGTCGCAAGAAATGAGATCAGTTTGAAAGTTCCCAGCTTGCGCATCCTGAAATAGATATTCATGGAAAGGGAACACTATCGCATCTTGGTAATTAGAGTAGGTAGACTTCTTTGTACTTGTAAAAATCCAGTTTAAGTTGGTCCCTTTAGTGGGTACGTAGATTTGCTGGTGATGTATGGCGGATCTAAGATCTAAAGTTTATGAAAAGGTTTGGTAGAGCTAAGAAGTGTAGTGTAGATGCAGAAGCTTGGCTTTACATAATCTCTGATATTTTTTAACGGGGTAAGCATGTTCGTATTAGCATATAATATCATTTTACATACAAATAGGTATTTTTATGGGTTTTGTAGTGTAATAATACCAATTACCATCGATGATGCTGTAGTCAGAATAAATAATAGAACTAATGTAGGTATCTATCAAGTCTCGTTCCACGCTTGCTATAAAAATATTCACGTGGCTTGCATTGCACTCCATACCTAGTTCTACACTTTACGTCAATTCTCAGTGCACTACACTTGTATAAATGCAATTTCAAATTTAATAGTTGAAGTTGAATTGTAGAAGGCAACTCCTTGAAATGTACCGCCCAAGTTACGACCAAAGTTTCTAAGAGAACAGCGGTTAACAGTTTGCTAGTTAAATAGAATTTTGAAACATTTTGCAACAACGTTTACAAGTACATTGTACTTAGGTACTCATTTATTAATTAGTAGAATAAGAGGGCAGAGAAACCTAGACAATTTCCTTATATACGAAGCCAAAGGTTTGAGACACGTAAAAAAAGACATGAAGACATGAAATCTGAAGACACCTTGCAAAAAAATTAGCCATTCGTGAATTCTTTTTGATGTCTTCAATCCCTAGGTACGCATCTACTATCACCTATATCTAGCTAGATGAATTTAGAATACTTGCAGTTAATGTTCATTTCAGAGACATCACAACGTCACCACGTCAGATGCGCGCAACCTTTCCGACAGAGTGCAAAGTTGACGATGTTTTTACAAAGAATATCGACAAAAATTCTAAAAAATGACTTACCTGCGCGATCTGGTCAAATCTCCCAAACAGTTCGTTGAGCGTCTTCACCAAAGCAGAGGCGCTCAACCTTTCCGACAGCGGCGTGAAGTTCACAATATCTGCGTACAGGATACTGACGTTGTTGTGCCTCTGCACGTGCATCTCATGGAACCTGTACTCTTGTTGATGATTGCAATATAAAAAATTCAATGACCTAAAGTATGGTTTGTGTGGTATGTTACCTGAGCAATCTGATCGAATCTTCCGAACAGTTCGTTCAACGTCTTCACCAAGTCAGAGGCGCTCAACCTTTCCGACAGCGGCGTGAAGTTCACAATGTCTGCGTACAGGATACTGACGTTGTTGTGCCTCTGCACGTGCATCTCGTGGAACCTTGTCTGTTTGGAAGCGTCTGCGCAAGCGTCCGCCATTTTGAGCATTATGGAGCGTTTCACCTGCAACAAAAGTTTTTTTTTTTAATTTAAACTTTCATCATCATCATTGGCCCCATACGTCTGTGTCAGACGATTTATTCAGTGTCTGAGGCAAGATTTTTCATGCCGATGCGGGAGCGGCATGGCTTTTTGTACGCTCTCTACAGACACTGCGTTACCTAGTATAATACAGAATTTATGCAGACCCTGGTAACCATCAGCTTGACAGTAGCTTATTTTATTATACCTACTGTTTTCTGCACAGTTCAGAATATTAACATTTTATTTCCTCTAATTGTTTCCTGGTTACGAGACAGCCAATTTTAGCTTCGTCGGGGGCAGGAATATTAGAACAAATTGCTAAATTTTATCCTCTTGAGTACTTTCTAAATAAATAAGTATTTCTGTTTTGTGCGAGTGCTCCAAATACTCTTTAAGTATTCACAATTTTGGGTTAAAATTAATAACGTACTAAAATTAACTGGCAAATCGTCCTTTACTATGAAGTAATCTGATAAGATCCATTTACTTATAAACATAAAACAAGAGATCGTGTCGCCTTTCAGAATCCGAAATTAAAGGTACTTAACCCTAAATATTTATAGACAGGAATAAAAGTTTGTCTGAAAACTGTCTTAATCCAGAGTAATCTTCGTCCGAGATTAGCTCGGGAACCCTACAGATGACGGGCGAAGGATCAAGATCAAAGTTAAGTGGCCCTTGCCCTTCGTCACTATTGGGTACCGCAAACTGTAGATACGTCACGTTTTATATCAGAAGTGGGATACTTAAGTGATTGATGATATGCGAATATCGATTCTACTATTCTTGTTGCTATAGATACAAGTTATAAGCTAAAGAGAGAGGTAGGTACTATCGTTTTGTCAGCACAAAGATGAAGGGATCAAGCTTTAAGAGGGCTTTCACGTTTTTCTCAGAAACAAAAATGTGCGCCACTCAAATTTGAACATAAACTTATACGCATTGAGTCGAATTTCCCGTGGTAGCGGACGCGCGACTCAAGCACGGAGTGTCATTTTGCGGAATTTAGAGGTGTTTTTGAATATTTTTAACATTAACATTTTAATGAATAAAAATTCATTTCTTTTGCAATTTAACTAAATACATTTTCTTCTAACACATATATTTTTTTCAAATTTATCCTGTTGGTAGTTTTTCATACAGAAGCCATTAAAATAGAGAAATATTTTGCCAAAATTCGAATGCGAAAACGTATTTTTTAGCTAGGTTATGGAATGAAATTGAAAAATGTACAAAATAAACTTTGTTCTCGAAGATATCTTCTATGCATATGTAAAATTGGTATTTTGTTACAGTGTACCATAGATCTAAAACTCAGGCCTAATTTGAGGTCTTCTCCTACATTTTTAGTAACTTGTTTTAGTTTTCGCTGTTTTACTATAAGTAATAAATTAAAATGTTAAAATGTTCATAATACATTTTTTAGTTATAGATGTGTTTGACTCGATGTATAAGATATTTTATTTTTTTACCGTACAGTTTAACTTAAAAACTGATTTTTATAACGCCTATTTTCGGCAATTTGCCAGAAAAAGTTGATAGCAGCCTTAAAGTAATTCCAGTGGTATTAAAAATGTAAAATTAAAAAGACAGGTCGTGTCTCGTAGTGCTTATTATATGAAGCAATAGCTTCAACAGTTATTTTTTCCTAAAAACCAGGAAGTGGCGAGACATTTAAAACAAACTCGTACGTAGGTTGCCATTTAGTACTTCTTCCGGCCTATCTGCAGCATTATTGTACACATTTTATGTACTTCAGAGTAATATGCTTAAAACCTATTAATGTGTAGTAATTTAATATCACAATGTTATAGTTATTGGCAGTTAAAATAAAACGTTAGCAACTTATTTCAGCAGAGCCTATGAAAAAACGCCATCAAGCAAAAATCATCAAATATCTTCAAACTTTACTTCTTTTTACTTTCTTCCAAGATTCCCTAAAACCGTTAAGCACTAGAATTTGCAAGTGACAAGATGACATAAATAAAATTGAGGTTCTTCCGAATCAATTTTGCTGTTGGCGCTTTGCTGGGATCAAATCAAATTATTCAGGTAATAAGTGTTTGTGACAAAAACCTTGAAGATTGATCCCGTAAATGACGTTTACAGTATGGCCGATCAGATGAGCCATATTTGACCATCGTAAAAATCGAGTTAATGCAATGACATAGGAAATACTTATTTTACTTCGTTGACATTTCTTCTAGTTTGGGTTTGACAGCTGTCATATATGGCCTAATCGAATGGCCGTTCTATACCTCTCTTCTTTGTCTTGACAAACGCATAAAAACATTATAGGAGCAGAAAATTTTGTTTCACACTTTAATGCCTGACATTAATGTAATAGCAATAATTCTTACTGAACTTTTCTTTCATTTCACAAGGCGCTTTATTTACTGCAAGCAAATTTCCCTGTTAGGTAAGTTACAGGGTTGAAGCTAATTTAAGATTTGTAAAAAAAACTATGTAGGATTTATATAAGTGCCGGCTTAGAATAAAATCACCCCATTTCTTTCCCGTGGGTGTCGTAAAAAGTGACTCCCTTAGTTGCTTTTTCGAGAGAGTTGGAAGTTGAGAGTTGATGTTGTGTATTGCAGTTTTAGGCGACAAGCTGAGAACCTGTCACTATGGTGATACACAGTCTTCTGAGTGACTCTTAAACTATTGTAAGACGTATTGTAGGTGGTATTTTGTACAGCCGTTTACGCTCTGCCTACCCCGCAAGGGATGTAGGCGTGATGTATGCTAAAAAATTTACTTATTTCAAACTTTTCGCAAGATGCTTAGCCCGGCCTGATACAAGTTAATTTCCTTTCATAAGAACATGCCCCGTCGAGACAACGCCCCGGGGCGTCGCATCTCCAGAACGTTGCAACTACTACGCTACCATACTAATTTTTCTAACTTTTATTCTAAAAACCATCAGCCCATCACTTATAGTTCAGATGGCGGCCACTCGTTGCATTCGCAGCCGTATGACAGTTGTATGGCGTTCCCTTTCCCACTTGGTCGTATGGTAACTGTCATTCCGTAATCGGTCAGTAAAACCAGTCAATTTCGATAGTCGCGTTGGTCTACTTGAATTACATAGTAGGGCAGTGGCATTATATTTCGTCGCTCTGTTCTTCAGATATAATTCTAGTTAACCATGTAGTTTCTTCAAGCTACTGGCATTCATCGCACTTTTAGAGAAAATCGATTAAATCGATCGATTTCACTCTTTTTTTTTTGTCTATGGCCACCCTTTCCTGTCGCCTGACAGATGGCCAAGTACTCATTCTTTAACTTGCGCGGCATGATTCGCACGTTTTTTTACAAAAAACGTAAAATAATTGATAACTTTAGTGTTTAATGATGGGAAAACTAATTATTTCCCTACTTAAATTCAGTGATACACCGGGTGAGTGATTTTATGGTTTTTTTTATGTGCCTTGATGTGATTGATTGACTGAGGTGTTTTTCACCTGATGCACCATTTTTTCCTTGACGGTGGGTCTACGACTCAATCCGCTGGAAAACCACACCATTTTTCCTTGATGGTCTCAAACCACTGGAAAGCCTGGAGGTTGACCGCGAGTCATCACGATGGCATTTTTGCATAGCAAAACATACGGTTCAAACTGGATCTATGTTATAAGTGTGCAATATATTCGCATAGGGCTTGCCCAAGCGATATATAACGTCTGGAGGTTATGCCGCGAGCTAACACGAAGACAAATGTTATATAATACAAATGGTTGCTGTCAATCTTCATTTCGTTGGTAATCGACCCCAGTCATCCACGAAATACATCTTAGCCTAAACGATGCCCAAAAGTCATCAGTAACGTCTTGAGTTTATACCTTGACAAACTTTTATAAGAATATCTAATAAGTACCCGCTACCGATTTAAATAATCAAACAATTATTGGACACAACAGTACACAGCTCGACATAGACCTCTCTTTGTCTTATGATCTGTTTTTCACACGAACGTGTCATACCCAATGTATTCCTAAAAGTATATATAATATTTCTACTTAGAAATAGATATGTTGACTGTTATTTGGTCGTTACTCGAACCACTAGACTATGTCACAAAGCTTACTAGCAGAAAAACAACTGTTGATTTGTGTCAAGTTATTACGCGAGAGCGTCATAATTTTCACCTATGCGATTCAATTTATTCGCATAAGGTTACTGATAGGGAATACATTTATTTTTCCTCTTATATACGGTACGCGCCCCTTTTTCCTACGAAAAAGAAGTAACTCGAAGGCAATGCCACGAGATAATGATGTACCTACTAAAACATGGCTAAGATTCTACATGTCATATCACATCACCAAGGAATATTTCATTAATTACGTAAATTTTGTATATTATACAAAAACGTATCTATTTGTGAATAACACTGTTGAAGTCATTGCTGAAACTTGCAACTAATCGCAACAGTGTGCGCAGTTTTTTTATACCATAGTAATACCCTAGCTTAAAATATACCCTTCAAAAATACAAGTAATTAATAATGCCAAATGCATAATATTACACGGGAAAACCGCAATATAAGTCACATTCTGTAAAAAGAACGCACCAATATTAGATTTACAAATATTTTTTTAAATCTACCTTCTTTCGATTTACATTTTATCGAACCATGGTGCAATTGAGTAGTGAAATGTCAATTAAATTTCACGTACCTATTTGCCTACAGGTGAATTAGAAAAATATATTGGTATACAAATACCGTATTAAATACAGCCAACGCATTGTGCTTACTTAACATATGGAAAAAATGTTTCTTTATTGTACAAACATAAATGTTTGTACCCTGTATTTATCCTACTTTGGATACCCTGTATTTATAATACTTTTGAAAACCCAATTAACTGTTGTGTTCTATGCAAGTTTCCCGTTATTCAGCAAGATTTTAGGACGTAAGTTCTTTATAGAAAGAAAAAATTCAAGACAAGATTTTGTTTACTTCTTTCTAGTAGATTTATATTATATTATATCATATAATGATAGACACCTGCTCGCCAAAGCTTACTTCAATACGCTTATGGTCTTACCTTAAAAAATCTTTTACTGTTTTTGATTTTTATTAAATAAAACAAAGGATAGAATGATCAGTCGATTTGACAATACCTAACTTACCCAACCATTGGTTGCCCATCCCACCTCCCATAAAAAAGGGGGGGGGAGGAGTGTGTACTGCCTGCAGGAATACATATGTACCTATGTAGGTAGGTCTATACAGGCCAGATTCGTGCAAATATTGCGATTGGTCTATGAAAGTCCATCATTCAGAAAGAAACATACAATTATTATTGAAAAATACAAGTATTTTCCTACTCGCTATGTTATTATTATTAAGTATAATTAATATAAATTAATTATTACTTACAATGTGATACTTTGATTATTCCATTTCATTTCATAAATTACCACATTACGACAAGAAATATAAAACATTATATTTTGAACACTAATAAATAAACCTATTTTGGGATTCACACTTATTTACCCAAACACATACATTTAACAAAAGCACATACATTAAGTATTCAACTATTCCTTATTAGGAATTGAATATTACGATTTTTTATTTGTAAAAATATGTAACCTCTGTCCTAAGGTTATTTAATTTCAATTCAATTGGAATGTTATGTTACGAACACGTATTGCGAGGATAAAATTACCAAAATATTTTGGTAGTGGGATAAACATATTCTTCAGACAGAATAACTTAAATGACTTATGTCATATAGATAATTTCATGAATATTACCTACCCTGTCGGTATAAATGAAGAGTTAAAACGAGTAACATTTATATTTTTCTATACTAAACAATAGAAGATAATAAAATTATCTTAATTGGTGAACTATTTACTTCTTTTTTGATCAAACCTATTTAAATATTAGGTGGGATCTAAAATGTTAAATCTTATTAATAACTCGTTTGTTACGTATTTTACAAATACTTTTGAATTATCTCAGGACCTAACAAGGTTGCTGTTAGATTTTATGTGGGTAAAAAAGTTGTTAATTATTTACAGTAATGTAAGGAATTCTCAATTAATTCGTTCTACGTAGATCCATACATTATGCGCCACAGTAGACGAAGCGTTTTATTATAAATATTGTATTTCGTTCCAATTTCAATGAAATTACTTACGAAATCAATAATCTTCTAACCAAATGTTAGATTTTACTTGACTTCGTGTAAAAAATGAAAACGAGTAAATCTTTTTTCGCAATGTTTGATAACATTGTTTCAAAATAAGTCGGTACTCTTGAAAATAGTTAAATCTTGTACTTCCGCTTTTCAATCAAGTACAAGTTGTTAAGTGATAAATAAATTTGGTCCTATTCTAGTAGACATTGTTTAAATATTTAACAAGGAAATCAAATTATTTAATTTAATTTTGTCATGATTAGAAATACATGCAGTGACCTAATCAAAACATTATGTTCACCACGTTCACCACAAGAGTATCCTTGCAATTTACAAAAATTAAAAATTACCATAAACATTTTACATTAAAATAGAATGTGAAAAACTTCAATAGTTCAATATTATTATTATGACATACAAAAATAATATTGAGTTTTAGAACCAATAACAATATTGTTAGGAAGAAAATCTGTCTTCCCTCGTTCTGCAGGTACACAAAACTTTAAAATAATAAAATTTTCTGCCTATTAACATTCTGAGTATTTTGAATTGCTTTTTATCAATAAAAGCAATGAGAAAAATATAAGTCATCAATAATAAAATCAAATTTATTTATTGATTATTATAATAATAAAATTAAGTGTAACCACATAAACGTAAATTTTTACCGTTTTATTATTAAAAAATAATTAAATCAGGTATAAACACATAAACGTAATTATATTACCGTTTTGAACAAAGTGTTGTTATTATTTGAAAGCAGACATTGATTCTTTAGGACATTAATTCTGGATGTCTAACTTTTGACTGTTTTAGTGTTTTATTATTTTATAACCAAAATCCTGCATCATTAATTCGTTTAATTTAAAGTTATTTGAGAAAAAATAGCTTCAATAATTTAAATGCTTATTCAAAGACTATTTATTTATTCTATGTACATGGATTACAATTTAAGAATTATAATTCCTGTTTAAATAATTAAATTGGAAAATTTCGTTGCTGTGTGTGTGAATATACACGAAGTAAGCACAGTTAATTAAGTTCTTATAAAAAATTAATAATATACGCCTTAATTAACTTTTTTATAGCGATTATTTCCATGATAACGTGAACCATATCAATAATCAAATATTTGTGTAGTTCAAAAATTATCCTACACGTATACGAGTTTACAGGTACACTATAATGTACCATTCAAACCGAACTTGGTGTAGTTTAGCCTGAAAAAGCTTTTGAAGCAAAACATTTGTCAGGTGTGTTTATAATCTTTAATAACTTTATATTTAGTTGAGTCAACATCATCATCATCACTGCTGGCTTACAGAGCTCGATGATAATGTGAAGATTATGGTTTATATTTATTTACCAGAAATAGAAAGAAAACTATGTTTTCACCACGTTTTTGTTTCAAAGCCTTAGAAATTGCTTGCAAATGTGTAATGCTTGTATAATTTTTGACATAAGTACAAAACAACGATAATCAGAACTTTTATCTTAATCGGGGTTTGTGGTAAACCTATTTTAAGTAGTTAACTTAAAAATATGTTTAGAATAAAATAATTTAAAGTGAATGTACCTAATCCCTACACATAATCCAACTTATGTTTAAGGGCTGTCTGTACAACTGACTAATCTTTTCTATTATAATGTGTTGTGAAATACAACACAATATCTCTGAACATCTACATGGTTAACTAGAATTATATCTGAAGAACAGAGCGACGAAATCTATATCTATACATCTAATAAAATCGTAAATGGTCGGGGTACGGGGGTTATTTATAGATTTCAAAAAACACTTCTATACCGCGTTTTAGAAAACCGTCAATTTTAGCAAAAGCGACATCTATTTTTTTTATTTTTACCCCTAATCGTTTGTTCGCGATAATCTTCGAAAATATAGAACGTGTGTACATGAGCTTCTTTGTGGTGTGTAGCTACTAGCCCTGGTCAACACCTAGGATACTTTTTACCGCGGGAAAAACGCTTGTTCCTACGTGAAATACGATTAAAATATACTGTGATCATCATACTTCTCTCCATTGGCTGTCAAAAAGTACAAACCTCTTCTTAAAACCTCAATTTTTTATTGTTTTTGTTTGATTTTGACAAATCGACATTGACGTCACTTTTTGACATTCATTGCTTACAAATAAGCTCAAAGAGGATGTAAATAAGTAAATAATAAAAATATTACTAACGCAAAACAATAAAGATAAGTACTAAAACTGAGGACCACGCCCAAATATGATGAGAAAATTGTGAAACAACCTGTGGAAACAACTTATTTCTTCACCCGTACGCCGTAGTACTTTCGTGCCGCAACAAAGAGGTCGCGTGGTCGCGTCGAGACTTGGTCAAGAACACCGATATGACCATTCCTGTGTTCTTGAGGGCCGTCTTCGAATCCTAGACTTCCCTCCGTTTGTCAAGGTCACGGAACCTAACGAGTAATAGACCTAGCCTGTGGCAGGCTTGCAGATTGGAACTGGTAATGTCGGACAGCTGCATTTTGTCACAGCTACCTATTACTTTTGAAATGACCTCAGCTAACCTTTCATCCTTGGTTTCAGCGACCACATGAAACAGGAGGACCTTTCTTCTCAGGAAAGCTTTATGATGTCAAGAGACAGCAAGTTTGTCTGTGCTGAAATTTTGGTGAGCGCTTCCCAGACTAAGCTTTTAAAATCTGCATACTCACCCGCCAGGGTCTTCAGATCTGTGTGGACCGGAGCAGGAGAAGCGGTGGCATTCTTGAGACCCTTGCTTGAGACGGATGTCAAACTCTCCCATGCGGCTAAACAGTTGATCGAGGTCTACTTTGTTGTGTGTGAGGTCAAAGTTTCAAACTCCAAATATGGTAAAAAGTGGTTTACTTTATGCATTAATAATGTAAATATAAACGCAGGTAGTATTATTTATTAATTAAAATATGCAGAGCTAATTAGTTAGTTAATATTATTGTCACGACTACCTGTGTAGTTCTTTCTTCTGTGATCCATATTTCGCAAAGTGTTAGTAAGTAGGTAGGTACTTAAGATATTTTTTCTTATTTCATTAAGCATTACTTTTTTTGTTAGTGTAGTAAGTAATTACTTTCTGTTTCTTTTAATTCGGTCTTTTAAAATGGAAATTGTAAATTTTATTGTTAATCCGGTTGCGTATACTCGACCACCCCAGACATAAGATCATGGCGCAGAAAAATTTGGAGACCAGGCCCCACCCCACCTTCTTCTTCTTCTTCTTTTCGTGTGGGACACCGAGTCGTTCAACGACACTATCAACCCTGGTGTCAGAGTTTTTCAACCGCCTACTGCAAGTAGCAGGCCTCTGTATGGTTGTGTAACGACCGCCGTCATAGACAGCAACCGGGACCGGCGGCTTAACGTGCCCAATAGTGCCCATCCGAAGCACGGAACCATCTTACTTGCGGACAATCAGGTGGTTCAGCCTGCAATGTCCTAACCAGACTGGGAACAAATTCACAAAGTGATAAATATCAACTTTGTGAGTGACCCCACCGGAATTGAACCCGGAACCTTTGCGTGGCAGGCAGGCATGCTAACCACTGCGCCACATCGGCTATCACCTTATGTGAGGCGGTCGGTGCAAAGAAGTCATTCTCCCTGTTTTGTCAACTTATGGTAGACTCAAACATAACGTCCGTTTCATCTGCCGTAGATTGTGAATGCCTGTATCACTTAAAAACTTAGTGATGTATTGATGTTTGGAATGGTGGCAGACAATTGTCTTAAGCAACATCGATGATAGATAAGTGATGATAACTTTTATCAGCTCTGAAGAGCTTTCTGGCTCACAAGCGTCCCTTGGCGAGACGAAGTTCGCGGGCACCAGCTAGTATAATATATGATCAAACGAACTTACCAAGTGAAGTTCGATCGATATTATATGAGTCGCTCTGTTCGAAGATATAAGGTCCCTCCCACCCAAACCCAGTTGTATAATAGAAAAAGATTAGATCTACTGCTATCTCTAAAGAATGAGTACTTGGCCATCTGTCAGGCGACAGGAAAGGGTGGCCATAGACAAAAAAAAAAAGAGTGAAATCGATCGATTTAATCGATTTTCTCTAAAAGTGCGATGAATGCCAGTAGCTTGAAGAAACTACATGGTTAACTAGAATTATATCTTCGAACAGAGCGACTCATATAATATCGATCGAACTTCACTTGGTAAGTTCGTTTGATCATATAATATACTTATATAAAATCTATCCTTACTCAAAGTCTCCATAAATTTTGACATAAGGTTGCTTTTCCAACAGCCAAACGATAGGTATGTGTCCACGGAAAGCCTCCCTGGATTCAGAAAAAAGCACTCCAATCCCAGAGAAAAAAAAAACAAATTACAAAATAACCTCAATTTCAAGTAGGTATATATTGTACACAGTGGGATGTCAAATAGGTACATAAAACACATTTGTGTATTTATTAAAACGACAAATAGGAAAAAGACATTTGATTCAAAGATAAAAGATATTATAAAATCAGATTGCCTTCAGAATACGCGTATCGCCCCTCGCCGTACTGTCAAAACGTAAGCTGTTGCTCCATACATACCGACGTCAAAATTAAATGTAGAAAAAGCTTCAGGAGAAGTTTTAACACTGGCGTATTGCTGCTGATAGACAGAGATGTTATGTGCAGAGTACTGCCAACTGTTCTAACATTTAAGGCACGCTCTATAGCTTGCTTAGGGGAAATTGGTACAAGACCGGGTAGGTGAGTAAGACGGGAACCCGGAAAAAAGGCATGTTCTAAACGTAATCGTGACGTGGGTGTCGTAAAAAGCGACTAAGGGATAATTATCCAGGGAATGGGCAGCAGCGCTCCCTGTGAATTAAACATCTTGCACTGCGTTCGCCAATCCGCCTGCCAAGCGTGGTGAGTATGGCAATACCCCAGAATACGGGGGAGGCCCATGTCCAGCAGTGGACTGTTGTGGCTGTAAAGGTAAGGTAAACGTAATCTGAAAGTACTACTAACTCCATCTTAAGGTCTCATGGGCAATTTATTGATTGCTGCAAGTGCTATGGAGGAAAGAGCACTCATTATGATTTTATATAAACTCTAAAGGCGTTAGCATTTCTACTTAGGTAAAAAGAATGGAATTCCCTGCCTGCGTCTGTATTTCCGAGTGCATATAACCTGAATCTCTTTAAGTCTAGAGTGAATAGGCATCTTCTGGGCAAGCTCGCTCCACCGTAGATCCCATCTCTGCTCTAGGGTAAGATTGGGGTCAAGAGTAAGCCCATCATAGATAAAAAAAAAAAAAAAAGATAGATACCGAGATTATTTTTGAGTAAACTGTGGTATCTTCCTTTACAAGGTCCCACAGTCACGTTATTTGAATTTCAGAAGGATGTCTCATATCGTCCCTCGCATCACAAACTGCCTTAACTGACATAAAGGGCGTAACTGAGTTAAGACTACCTATATATATGATTTTTTATGCTTTATAATGTCACGAAGTGTTGCACCTCTCAGTATTACCGTTCTTGAGATATACATATTTAGAAATGTCATATCTACAAAAACAATTTATTTTTATTTTTACTAAATGACGTAAGTATCATACGACTATTAGTAATGATAAAAAAATATTTTGATTCTCTTTTATCAGAGACGTATGTAACTTAAGTAATTTAGTGGTGCAATATTATTTCAGTTTAAAGCATTTAATTCTATTTAAAATAAGTTTTCTATGCAAAACCAGTTGTTATCTACCAAGTCATAAGGCTCATGCTTGCTTGTTGGTTGCTTATTATGCTGTGTTCCTGTAAGAAGTTTCTTTCTTACAGGAACACAGCATAATAAGCAACCAACAGCATGGTTTCTGCCCACGCCGTTCCACCGTTTCCAACTTGCTATCGTGCTTGGTCTCCTGGACTGAGTGCTTCAATAACAAAGACCCAATCGACGTCATGTACCTGGATTACAATAAGGCTTTTGACAAAGTTCCACACACGACTTCACACGCCTTCTGCAGAAGCTAGAGTTTGTCGGGATCCGCGGAAAGCTTCTTCAATGGATTGAGGCGTTCCTTCGAGAGAGAACCTTTCGTGTAAGAATTGGAGACACAGTTTCAGAGCAATGAAAAATTAAGAGCGGGGTTTCTCAAGGATCTGTACTGGGCCCTGTGCTCTACATCATATTCTCCTTCGACTTACCACGTTGCTTTCAATCCAATGTGAGCATTTTTGCCGATGATACGAAGATCTTCGCGAACCCTTTACTGGACTATAATCGCCTCCAAGCAGATCTTGATAGAATAGCAGGTTGGTCGAAAGAATGGCTAATTAAGTTTAATGCTGGGAAATGCACAGTCTTACACATAGGCAGCAAGAATCCTAGACTTGGCTACAAACTGAATGGCGTTGAGCTGGTCTAAGTCGAGACACAAACAGACTTAGGAGTCAAAATTGCTGGAGATCTGAAATAGTCTGACCACATTGAAAGTGTTGTGAAAAGAGCCAACAGCTTTACATACATCATAACATAACCTAAGGAAAGCCTTCGGTACCTTAACTCCAGAAATGGTTGCAAAAATTCATAAAACCTGTGTAAGACCTATATCAGAGTACGCATTTAAAGTATTGGAGCCCATACTTTGTGAAAGACATCGACCTGCTGGAAAGAGTCCAGCGAAGGTTCACAAAAGCACCTAGCATAGGCATAATCAGCTGCTACAACTGCTGCCTGTTTAAACATAATAATAATAATAATAGGGCAGGGCAGCTTTAGGAAGCTGTTGGTGAGTTGGCGCCACCACGGACCCGAAGTACTCCTGGGTTACCCTTTGTGGATGCCCGCCTCTGCTTTAACTGGCCATGCAGAGTGCAGTCGTAAGAGTTTTTCAACTCAAGGGTGGAAGTGTTAAAGGTATAAAGCCGCGAGTAATGCTGACGGGAGAAATCCCCGAACTTGAAAGTGCAGCACACCTCTCTACACCCTTGCTACCCGTAGAGCAGCTTGTGACGAGCTGTTGGGGAGCAGCGTCCCCACGGACCCCAGAAAACCCCGAGAGTGTAGACTGGCCGTCTCCGGCTCGCCGGAGTGGACCTCAAGGCCAGGACTCTCACCTCTGGCTTGACTTAGTTGGCCGGCCAGAGTAGGGCCACTAGAGTTCAAGCCGGAGCTTGGGGTGGAAGTGAAACATGCGTAAGTCACGAGTTGGTGTATGTTCTGGCCCTTGCCCAGGACCTCTGCGCAGAAAGCGGTGTACACCTCTCGACACCCCTCAGTCGCCCGCGCCAGTGTTCAGTGGAGGCCCACCTAGCAGGCGGCGAGTCACCGTCTGCCGAGATTATTCAGATTGAGACATTTGATTTGGCAGGCGTCCCTTCGTCTCAATCAATATCCCAGCAACCGGTCCAGCAAGTTCCTCCCCATAGCCCTATTAATCCAACCCTCACCTGCAATAGTCCATGCATCAGGCGGGTGCTGGCTCTGGGTGTACTCTGTAGTGCAGACAGAGCGTGTATCCACTTTAGGTACACATCACCACACATTATTTGGTACAAAAAGCCTCTGTGCTGTTGGCTTCGGCCCCACACATGCTTCAAAGGACCGGGTCCCTGCGGACCCGGGATTCGGTAACGTACCAACATAATAATAATAATTAATTTATTGACTAATAAAGATAAGTTTAAAAAAAACCGATAAACAATCAGGAAATGCTGAACTAACTACAAGTAGTTCTTTTATTATAGTTTCACTTTCAGTTATCTCGAAAAAATCTGTAAATGTACTAGAAAAGATTGACTTAACTACAAAATTGTATCCGTACTAAGAAAAACAAAGTTATCACGAAGTGTCACATCTGTTTCGGTCATTAAAATCATTAAGAAATGTAAATATTTAATAATAGCGGTTAATAGATTAATAAACTAGATTTTTTTTTTCAACATAAATGTACCTTTAATTTTCTGATAGCACGCGCTATTCAAAAGTTATGGGGTGGAATCTGAAACCCAAAACCGCAAATGGGTTGCTCTGAACATTTTACTGATTGCTAGTTGAGTCAGTTTGTGATGGGAGGGACGATATGGGAATGAAAGTTACGGAACCCTTGTCACAGAGTGTCAATGTAATGACGAAACGTCAAACAAAAGGACCAAATCGAGCCAATTTGCAGCCATAATTAAAAGCCATTTAATGTTGTGTGGCCAAAAGGAGAATGCCCATTTCTGGCCTAAGAAATTGTCTCGCCTCAAAATGAAAATTAAAGCAATATGTAATATCCCTCATTCTAATACAGAATAGCTATGACAATTGTTGTACAAAACAGGGAAACTAACTTTATTTTTAAAGGTCGTTCTACCGTTAGGTATTTTTACCTAAGATTTTACTGGGGTGTGAAACTTTTTTGCTCTGTTTGCTTCGGTATAGCTAAGAATAACGATTTTAGAACGAAATACTTGATATACGGTCAAATTTCAGCACTTTTGTCTTTTCCGATATCCAACTTTAACATTCAATAACTTCAGAACTCCTATCATAGTTAAATTATTTTCAGTTACAAAATGTTAAGCAATAATTAGACTTTATAATTATTTAACTTTGGCTTTGAGGCGAGGCCTGCAAGTAGTGAGGCAAGCATTAGACGAACATCCATACTCGAGTGGGCATGATTCTTTCATCTTTTAGCAGCAGCAGCTTTAAGGTGCTGTCTTCACACATACCTGCGACGGTATGATGTCAGACAAGTGAATCAAGTGAATGTGTTAAATGACTCACTTGTTTGATAGAAGTCATATGACGGCCGACGCGTCATTGATGTGACGCACATCTCACGACTCTCGTCGGTTTCGAGGATACGGCTTCGAGCGTCGCTATGTCTAACATAAGTCGTCTCATGATGTCTCATGCATGTCTTACGATAGGATGTAAGATGGATACGGAGATAGGCCCTCAGACAATCGTGACTTCATTGTTAACAACTTGAAACAATATTGTCACTTTTCCTTTGACCTAGATTAAAGTATTACAAATACCGCAAAAGCCGTTGGTTTCAGGGTAAAATTGACTCATCACGACAAAGCAGTGTGCCACAAAATATGTCCCCGTTTAGTCATAAGATTTCAGAGTTTATACCAAGTCTTAATATTTTGTGTTGGTGGTAGAAAGTTTCCTAAACAATTCTCTAATATCATCTTCTTTAGCACGGTCTACACGGGTGAGACGCGCGTCGCACCGATGCCTACTGGATGACCACTTGTCAGATGGGATGGTGTCGTTACGTCTTGCGTCGCACGTCTTATCTGTGGAGATATCCCCGGTAGATGAGACGAGGCAAGATTAGGGAATATTTTTTTACACAGTCAGTTCCATGGCTCGACCCCAACGAGACGCGAGTAGGGTATTTTAATTACATTTTCTATTCCATGGCTTGGTCGCATATCTATTAAAGACCCGGTATTGTGTCTTTTCTGATTATAATATTCTTGGTTCACAGAAAGCTGAAAGTGTTTATCAGTGGCGTTTTCCTAATTTACACCTAGTTAAGGAGGCCTTAGAACTGAATTTCGGTTAACAGGATATCCGGTGCCTAGAAAGTAATCAAGATTTATGAATTTTGGTAAGATGAGATGACAGATCACTCTAGAGAAGGTCGGGGGTTATTAAAATTGCTGATCTAAAGTACAGCCGTTCGAATAGGCCATATTTGACAGCTGTCAAACCCATACTGGAAGAAACGTCAACATAGAAAAATAAACCTTATTTCCTAGTATTCACATGATTTGACAGCAGCTGTCAAATATGGTTTATTCAAATGGCCATACTGTAACATAAGTATGTACCTACTGGTTTTTAGAATGTCGTTCCCGAAGGGTGAAAACCCTGTTGCCAACAGTAAAAAATACAGAAAATTTGAAAAAAAAATAAGGGGGCTCTCATTTAAAAATATGTTCTTCATCCTTGATTTTTTATCTACGATGGTTAGGAGGCTGTATCTCTTGAACGAGACTGTTGAAATTTTCACATACCTAACATGTACTTATTACTTTTGCCGCTATGACAACTAACAAAAAAGTTAATAAACTAGGGTAAGTCCGGGATATACGCCCAAGCGGGATATGTGCCTCAGTACATTTATGTGAAAAGTAAAACACTCACACAAAAAATGACTTTATTATACAATTTCACACCCTCCCCTCTTCAGTCTGCCACAAAGCGTTGGCGCGTGCTGATATGCGTAGGAGCTAGTGTTTTAGACGGCGACGTGACAAACAGTCGGAATTTTACTTTTTGGACGAATTTCGCCCTTCAATAACTTTGGATTTACCAGGTAAGTGCACTTTCTTTTTACGTACAAATAAGGACTAGGGTATGTAGTTTGTTAATAAGGCCATTTTTTTATAAAATATTAGTATTTATATTTATTTGTGATAAGGGCAAATATCCCCGTGAAAAAGGATATGTGCCCCGATATTTTTCGGGATATGTGGCCCCAAGGGCACATATCCCTTGCCCTAAGAGCACATATCCCTGGCCTTACTTTAATGTTTGTTTTTTATTTCAGATTGGAAATGCCTAGCAAATATATGCGTAAAACTGATGTGCAATCGCGAATTATTGCTTGGGCCGAGGATGCAGCCAGCCTGAGCGACGATGCAGCAAAAGAGAAGACGCAGCTAGCTAAAGAGGTGACGCAGCCAACCAAGGAGATAACGCGGCCAACCAGAGACAAAGCAGCCAGCCAAGGAGACAATACAGCCAACCAGATACAAAGCAGCCAGCCAAGGAGACAACGCAGCCTACCAGAGACAAAGCAGCCAGCCAAGGAGACAATACAGCCAATCAGATACAAAGCAGCTACCCAAGGAGATAACGCGGCCAACCAGAGGCGATACAGCCAGCCAAGGCGACAACTGTTGTTGTTTGTTTGCTAAAATAATAAATATGTATTCATAAATGTATGTTTATATGTATAAAATATCAGTTTTCTTGCCAAGGGCATATATCCCCATCAAATAAATCGCTCTGGGGCAAATATACGGCATGTGAGGCATCTATCCCGGTTTGCAGTCTTATTTTTAACTTGGAATATATAGTTCAGTAATAGAATTGTCTTCAAAAAATCATTCAAAATCAATAAGTAATGGTCCAAAGTTTGGATATTTATGAAAATCATGAGCTTATTATTTTTAAACAAAAGGATATGAAAAAAAAAAAAAATGTTGGGCATATATCCCGGACTTACCCTACAAATTAAGTGGGGCTCGCACTCAACAAACGTGATTTTTATGAAAAAATTTACACAAAGGCAGCCTTCGTGCCCGAGTCCGACTCGCACTTAGCCGACTTTCATACCAATGCTAAGCAAAACAGTATAAGTTGATCCCTTAAATCTTCTTCTTCTTTTCGGGTCAATGCGGCAATGATCTCCGCATTGACCGCATTGGGTAGGATTATGTTCTAGGGATAGTACTAGCAGCATAATCTTGGATCGTTTAAGCTTTAGGTAAACTTAAATTGGGACTTAATTGGTAGACTTAAAAGGGATAAGACTATTACCAAACCAAATCATATTATCCTTTGGTTTATTTACCAAAAGTTCAATTACCTTTGTTTAATTACATAACCTTGGTTTAATTACCATTACCACTTGGTAATTTTGGTTAAGGTTTCGTCTACGCATTGTTTTTGATTGATTGGATCGACATAATATTTTTTTTCGTAAGTTCCAACTTTGTGACAAAAATTATGCCTTTAGGTAGCCAAAATCCCTTGATGATGAATAAAACCACGGTATGATTTCTTTACCCATAATTATGAAGGTATGTAATTAATGAGACACAGACATGACTTGCAAAATGATAATCTATTAATTATTAATTACCTAGGCATTTCAGTTAATAATGGCATTCAATGATTAATCGAGTAAATTATATAATACCTGTCCGTTTGAATAGCATAACATTTGTCTACCAGCCGTTGGAATATCTCATGTCTAGATGCACGTACGTAGGTAATACTCGTACTACTCGTAGTATTATTAAGGACTACAAATAGGTACTATCATTCTGAAAATACAGTCTCTTAGAAAACTATCTAATTAATGACCTGAGTAACTGATTGATTAGTAGCAATGCAATATTTTTATTTCATTGTTTATTTGACGCTCTGCCTACCCCGCATAAAGGCGTGATGTGTGTATGTATTATTTTGTAAGACGTTGTTAAATGTTTTAAGGACTCGTGTTTTTTTTTGTTATACGTACATCTTATCTACTTACAATGTTACTGAAAGAAAACACTACTTACACTTTTTTATCACTTTATCAGTGTAACTGAACTAAATAAATAAGGAAGCAAACCTACAAACAAATGTAAAAAATACTTCGTTTTGATTAAGAATGAGAACACTTGGTAGTTATTTGTAGTTTACTCGCAGATTATGTTTTTAATTCGTGTTTTTCATTTCATTGGGAAAATGTATCACTTAGATCCCTTTGAAATCATTTAGAAGTATAAGTACTGATAATTCAGTATTTTTGGTACTGGCCACCAAATCTTTGGATTCAGTTAGACTAACCAGAGCAAGGAAAACATGTTGATAGGCTGTTTGTGTGGCACATTTCAAGTTAAATTCAAAGGAATTTTTGATGGTTCATCAGATGAACCACCAACCGAATATCGTGTCCTGCATGACAACTTTACAGGGGTGTAGCACTTATTTTACATCGAAACGCTTAGCAAGAAACTGGTGAAACATTTTTTATAGTTATTCAGAGCAGTAGGTAATTATATACTGCTATCTTGTATTATTTTAAGTGCAACTAGGTGGATTACCTGGAATAAGCCGATAGATAAGATAAAGATAACACAACAGATACATGATCATGATATATTATGTTATGTCTCAGTGCAGTGCAGTGCCAGTGACCAACATAGATTAGATAAAGAAATATATTTTATTCTTATGATTTGTTGAAGATTGATAAAGGTTGGAAATCTCAGGTACGATGGTGAATAATTAGCTTTACCTCATTGGGTAGTTGGACGACTTGGTAGCTGAAAATAAGAAATAGAAAAGATGATGAGCGGTGGGGCGTTTACCCATGCGGCCCGGGTTCGATGCCCGGTCGATGTACGTCATCTTTTCTATTTCTTATTTTCACTTGTGAGAATAATATAGCACTGTGAGTGCATTACAATCCCAATAGACTTGGTAGCTGGTGACAGCTTTCTTTAAGGAATATAGAACGAAACATGAAAAAACAAATTTACCTCCCAAAGTAACTCAAATCAGCTGAACAATGGACAATTTTCTTTTTATTTTGTTTTTAATTTAATCTACGATCAGTGCGGAGACTGTAAGCAGATTTTTTGGGAGAATTTTGATTGATTGAGTGTGACCTCCAAAGGGGGCATCTACCCATTTCGTTTTAGCTTCATGCTGTGATATGTATGACAGTTTATCATCAGATGATATCTTTTCTTTTTAATCGCTTCTTGTAGCTACGTTTTGTTAACTGTGTTGCCAGCTCATTGGGATGATTCTCTAACCGCTTTCGAATGGACAATTTTGTATAGGAATCCAATATTTTTTTTACATTTTGACCTATGTCCCTTATCGCCAGCCCATCCTGCATTTTCGCTATCGGTCATTATCACTAGGACCTAGCTCTTAGGTACGTAAAATAGGTACACTTTAGTCTACGATCATAACTTAGCCGGGATCTTGACGGGAGAGTGCCTTTACCCATAATCCTTGTTAATGCGGGCTGAGAGCATGTCGGACCGACCTATTACAGGATTCTATAGTTATTATAAACCAACACCGAAAACTTAACCACTTACTTAGCGCATATGATTTTGGTACCTACCAATATTGATACGAAATGTTAAAACCCTTGATATAGAAGTTTGATCCAAGCAATATAATACGATGTGATACTGACAGTGATGACCGCGATAAATGATTTTGATGAAATGGTGAATGAATGAGTTGCATGGTCCATGATCACCACGGAATATCGGACACTTCAGAAAAATCATCTACCTGTCGTGGTAATGATTTGAGATTATAAGTATGGCTGCAAAAAGTTTAAACTATATTTCTCACAATGAGATTGCGTAGGTATGCGGAATAAATGTAGGTACCAGCTTGTAAATGTAACTTGCTCGGTTTTCCAAAAGATGGTGTTAATCGTTTAAAAACAACTCTCAACATAAAAAAGTGGTAGTAACGACTTTTGGAAATGAAACCCTTAGAGATCCATTTGTCGCCCCTAAAAACCCTACAAACAAAATTTCGAGACACATTTTTGCTCGTTTAAAAATATTAGATTTGTATGTTTTGCCTCCCCTACCTTTGGAGCACGTGTTTCATTAGTTTCCATAATAAATTATATCAATAAAAAGGCCTATGACCTGCAAAGGTCATCTCAAGACTGGTAATGTTAATGAGTTAGATAAAATAGAGATTTCTAGAGATATAGTAAAACAAACATTAGTAAGTAGATATAAGATATTTTATTACTAAACGAGCAAAGGTCTTTGTAAACTCTCGAACATATTACTCATTTAGGGGCCACTTATACTGGTTTATTATCCAATCACCGAGAAAAACTAGTATAACTTGATCGCTTAAATGGTGGATTTGCTGGCGTTAGGATTAAATTAAAAAGTAGAGGCTGTACAATCTATAAAAAAAAATCGTATATGAATTTAGGACACCTAAATAATAGAATGAAACTAACAGGAACTAAAATTACAATTTCTAGAAAATATATACCGTCATTGCGGGTTACTTTCGCCCTAGGGGGCAACTTTGGCCCTGGGGGTATGTTCTAGATTTTTTTTTATTTTTAGGAACAATAACGGTACCCGGTACCCTCCAAGAAAAAGGCGTCCTTTTATCCCTAATCGGAGAGGAGTATCACGACTCTACCAAATTATTTTTAATGTTTATTAAATTTTCTAATAGAATAATCAATCTACCTACTTAGTTATTTAAAATGTTTATTAAATTTTCTATTAAAATGACTAATCTACTTAATTATTTCTAATGTTTATTCCTAATAAAATTATCAATCTACCTACTTAATTATTTTTACACGTATACTAAATTTTCTAATAAAAATATTACGTAGAACCGTCCTAACCCTCACATTATTTTTATTGCTATCGATATTTATAGTGTGCTGAAAGCAGTTACTCAGTTCGTTAAAGCCAAGACGTTTGTTAAAATTTAACCTGCAATTTATGAACTCCGCTCAAGCACAAATTAGAGAAACGGTACGCGAAGCATCCATCAAGGGCGCGTTCTGGGGCAGATTTAGGTATTTTTCGCGCCCAAGCGGCTTGCCTCCGTTCTACGAAGGAGCTGTTTGGTTTTGAACTTCGGTGACCTTTGTCGGCGGGCGAGAACACCACAGTATAAAATAATGCAGTAGGAAAATAAGGTGTATTTGAATTATTAGTTTTTCTTTTAGAATATTAAAACAAATGTTTAGTAAGGTTAAAAATTTATTATATAAGTACTTATTAACCGGTCAAAATCCATTTTGACTCAGAAAATCAGTAAAAGGTTGTTTTAAGCAAATTGAAGCTAATCAAAACTCATAAAAAGGTCAATGTCCTGGGAGCGTGATCGATGGTGCTGGAAGTGCGATGGATGGTGCTAAGAGCGTGATAGATGTTGCTGGGTGCGTTATGAATGGTGTTGGGAGCGTGATAGATGGTGCTGAGAGCGTGATGGATAGAGCTGGGAGCGTGTTGGATGATTCTTAGTTTCTTACCTAGTTATCTACACAATAAAATTAATGAATAAAACCAATGTGATTGAACGGATACTTCCTTTTAATTAAAATTCGTTAAAATTCAAATTTCTGGTGCTACATCCAGGCTCATTTTTATCCACTAACGTATTCATATTATTATGAATATGACACGAGGATTCATACGAGTCTTTGTTAGCAACAAATTTGAGGTACTCACCGATTTGCCCCGAAGGTGACAGAAGAGGGCTCGATTGTACACAAGGAATATTTTGAGGTGACCCCTACACGTGACCCCTGGGCAGTGCCAAATGGACAGCACTCTTTCCGGTGGTAGGCTTCGGCCGAAGCTGGTCACCACCCTCCTAACTAAGACATGGCGCCAAGCAGTACCACCGTGTTCCGACATGCAGTTAGGAGTACCGCGGCAGAAGCAGTTCGAGGCGGCTGATTGTTGCGGCATCGAGTGGCTGGTTCTGGAGGGTAGCGGGATCCGAAGCACGGTGCACCGCTGGCCGACCGTGGGAAGTTGGGGGCCCAAAGTAACGGGAAAGCCACCCGTGAAAGGCTGCCCCGTCACCCAACGAAAAATCCTGGGATGCTCCACCTTGCCGGTTGGCGACCGGATAGGAGACCAGGTGGCAATCCCCGGGGGGATTCGGGCGTCCCCGCAGTCTCCAACTCAGCTTTATTTTGTGTGCCATCGCAATCAGACCGTTCTCCAGGCTAAACGCCAAGCAGTACCTCGCACAACTGCCTTCCTCCAGCCTATTCACTTTTCCCCACTTCACACATTTAAAATATGACCAACACAAAGAAACGGATAACGATGAAACAGCGGTTGCACGTCCTCCCACTTAAAGTGCACCTCACAAACATCCGAGGTTTGCACTCCAATCTCATACCTGTCTACCACCATCTTGAGACAGAAAGACCGCATCTGCTGTTCCTCACTGAGACGCAGATTAGATGTCCAGCTGACGCGGCGTACCTCAGCTATCCTGGCTACTCCTTGGAACATAGGCTAGGCATAGGCTTGAGGCTCCTAGTTTATCCATACTGTGGTTACTACTGGTCAGTACTGGAGTAGCCCAAAATGTTTATGCCTGCCTTATCGCCCGCATAGTGGAGATTCGGAGACAACTAAATTATTTGAGCAACTTAGTGATGCTGCTGATGAGGTTCTGCAGAGGTACCCTTCGGCGCAGCTAGTTATCCTGGGGGACTTTAATGCCCACCACAAGGAGTGGCTGTTCCCATACCAGGAGACCGATCATGCTGGGCGAGAGGCGCGCAAATTGTCACTGTCGCTAAATCTCTCCCAGCTTGTAAGCTGTGCGACAAGGGTTCCCGATGTGGAGTCTCACACAACCAACTGCTTGGACCTTCTGCTGACGACTGAACCATGGTATAATAAGATACTCCGCCTGGTGTTCTATTCCGAGACTTGTGAACCACGTGACTAACACAAGCCTACGTCATCATGCTTGTGGGTTACCAGAAATACCCACTCTTATGATTATTTTTGTAAATCATATCGCACGTTGAAAGCAATAGTGTAACTATCCGAAATTTGCATGATTTTGACTAAAAGCGCCATCGCTTTACGTTTATTTAAAAGAATATAATGCAAAAACACCTATTCTTCTAGCTATCTTACAAATGTCTCGGTAAAGTAGTGACGGTATGTATTTTTTACCATTTTGGCGTTTCGTTAAGTGTAATAGTGATATATTTTTTATAGTGACGCGTATGCCAACAAACCTCGAGTAAATTCTGAGAGGTAAAACGTCACTTTTCGTATTATGACACTTTTACATTTATTTTATCTTGGCAATGCGATTGAGATTCTCTACAATAACGTCACTATCCATAAAGTGACAGTATAACGTTTAAATTTTGTTCTGAAATGAAGTTAAGAGTTAAAGATAAAGCGTCATTTTGATTATAGTGTCTATGTTACTTCACAGATTTATACTAAACATTTGAAACAAAGCGTAATTTTAGGCTTAGTGCCACTTTTCCTTTTAATTATTTTATTAGAATTGGAACATGCATTACAAACTAAACAGAACTTTTACGTTTAGTGTCTTTTTGAAATATTCCAAATTTATATTTAGCTTTCAAATTTATGTTATTTTGCGTTTAGTGACACTTTGTTTTATAAATTATCAAAGTTTTGTGAAATATGTCTTAATGTAAGCCTGACATTTTATGCATTAGGTCAGTATTAATTGAGTAAATTGATAACAACGACAAGTTTTTAATCAATAGTGTATTTGTATCCATACAGTCCTACTTTCCATAACACTTTTAAAGTAATATGTTCAACCAAATAAAACAAAAGGGACACTTTGGTGATAACAACTTTACATCTCATAAATTTTGGTTTCATTTACTATTCATTTAGTTCATAAAGTCTGATTTAGTTTAGAGCCAGTATTCCCTTAATACAAAGTAGATTTATTAATCTATTTAGAAATCAGTTAGTAATTCATTGTGTTTTGAGGTTGATTGATGTAATATAGGAACCCTAATGAATGTTTAACACTGACTTAAGAACTGTCTAGGCAGATGGAAATTGTAACATATGTACCGCGTAATTACAAAGTCAACGTTAAAATTATACAGATTTTTCTCAATTTGAATAAGTATTCCATTTATTGTCAATTTAGACATGACAGGTGCTATGACATGATTCAACATCTTTATAATCTTATAAATGGAAATAAAAAATTAAAAAAAATCAATAATCGACCGGGGCCGCGTGCTCCTACCTTACCTTGTTTTAATTAGTCGACGGCTTCACTAGCTTTTTTTGTCTGCCAATATAGATTGCTGTCTGCCAACACTAGTGGCACAGTCCCCGTTTTCAATTAGTAAATTTAAATAAATAGTAGGTACAGTAATGCCTATTTTTCTATTTTATTTATTAGGTATTATTATTAATTTTTATACACATACTAGATTCCTTATTATCTCTTATTTTACTGACTTAAACTATACAATAAAGCGTACGTGGTTTTAAATATCAAAAAGTATGGTTTTATTACTGCGAGCAGGTACCTGGTACAGTTATATTGGAAACAAAAATATAAATAGAATTAACGAGTTCTTGTCATTGGCAGTTCTTTTCTGTTTGCATCATTTCTAGAGATTTTCTACATTATAGATTCTCTAGTAGATGGAAAATATACTCTGTATTGCTTGAAGACAATTGTTTCAAGAAACTCTGATACCAAGGTTCATCAACTGGTTCGTTTTTTAGCTAGAGTCTCACTCGAAAAGAAGAAGAAGATTTACGAGTTAGCTGTATTAGTAAGAATCGTTTATCTAATCTGTGTTCCGTTAATAGAAGAGTTAAGTAATATTGATAGGTTAGGTATTTTAGTCCGTAAGTGGTGCAGTTCTTAATTTTTATTTTACACTAAACTTATAATGATACATATAAAACCCAACAAGATACATTGATATACAAAGGCGAACTGTAATACTTTTAATGAATACAAAATTATACTTCTATTAAATTATAAAATAATAACATATGGTTTTTAAACGTGAGGACCATAAATTATATGCCGTATGATGCCGGCCTAGAATAGCATCGCCTCAATTCTACCCATGGGTGTCGTAAAAAGCGACTAAGGGATAATCATCCAGGGAATAGGCTGCAGCGTTCCCTGTAAATGCAACATCTTTTTCTGCGCTGGCCAATCCGCCTGCCAAGCGTGGCGAGTATGGCAATACCCCCCGCTAGGTGAAGGCCCATGTCCAGCAGTGGACTGTTGTGGCTGTTATGGTTATGGTTCAACGTAAGCACATTGTGTAGCGAGCACTAGCGTCCAATATAATCAAGCTATCAAAAAACTTAACCCCTGGACCAGATACACTCTTTTCTAGCCTCTGACAGCACCTAATATGATAGTAGCATTACGTGGCATATTATTTGTTTTTTATATAATTTAGCTAGGTTTACCTTTCTGCATGATTGAATCTTGTTTCACTATACTTGAGTCACTAAACGAAAATTAAATTCAGTTTGAGTGCAATACTGTCACTATACAAAAAAATACAAGAAAAATATAAATAAATAATTTAATTATTAAGATAATCAGTTAGATATGTATACAGCTTAAAAATAATAACAAATCTTATTTTTATCAAAAACACCGAAGTCTGTATGTTTTTAAGTCATCTAATAATGACAGTTGAAATTTTTCAAAATTTGATTTGTCCATTTCTCAAAACAAGATTTTTTGGATAGTAACGGTAATGGTTTCAACGTGCGATATAATATACTGTTAACTAATAAATACATTTAAGTGTTGTTGTAAAGTTCAAGTTAATACACACGTAAATCTAAATTATAAAATTATTTAGAAATATTTTAACTCATTTTTAGGGTTTCGTAGTCTACTAGAAACCCTTATAGTTTCGTCATGTCTGTCTGTCTGTCTGTCTGTCTGTCTGTCTGTCTGTATGCCGCGCCCTCATATCTTCGTCAGTTTTAGAGCTATCGACATGAAATTTGGTGAGAAGATAGATCGTGTTGACCCAAATATAGAAATGTTAAGAAAAAAATATTTAAAATGTTTTTTGGACCCCCTCCCATACAAGTGAAAGGGAGGCAAAAAATTTTTTTTTCTTCTGTAATATTGAGTAGGGTATCGTTGAATAGGTCTTTAAAAATTAAGGTGAGGTTTCTTTGAAACAAATTCTCTAAAATGTTTCTGTCACGAGATATTTGCTTTTAAAAAGGGCGTTTTTGACCCATAATTTGTTCCAGCTGTAACTTCTAAAGTATAAACGCTAAAAATTTGAAATAAATATGAAATATAGCTTACAATCTGAAATTACAATGAAAACTATAACGGATATCGTACCCTTAAAGGTTTCAGGAAAAATTGAGTTTTTCTATTTGCGGTTGGTCATCATACTGCTGCTAACAAACCAGCAACAAAATTAAGTTTGTAATGCTGAAAAACCTGATATCTAAACGTTGACTACGAAACCCTATTTGTGGGCGTGTCTGACACGCTCTTGGCCGGTTTTTTCTGAGATTGAATTTATCGTATTTTATTGAAATAAAGTGGCAATACTAGTGACGTAGGCTCGTGTTTCTCTGGGAATGTAAGACCATGTTTTATTAGACTATGGACTGAACTAGACCGATGCTCAGTGTCGATTGTAGCTCCTCTGGGTACATCCGACCATTGTCTGGTGAAATCTGTATCCGTGGACTCACCACCCGATCAGGGCCCTCGTGGTATGAGATGGGTGTGGCGATACAAGTCAGCAGAATGGGACGAAATGCGCCATTTCTTTGCGTCGTATCCATGGCAGGCCTGTTTCTCTTCAGGAGAATTGTCGCGCTGCGCCGAAGCCATATTAGAAGTCCTGCGTCAGGGTACGGAGTATTTCATACCGTACTATGATGTTTCTTCTGGTAGCAAAGCTCGCCCATGGTTCAATGCTGAATGTAACGGCGCTGAAGTGCTAAAACAGATGGCTTACCTAGCCTGGGCTGACGCTCGATCGCGCAAAGCTCAGAATACTCGGGACTTGAAGAAAACCTACAATAAGGCCTCTAAGTCATGCAAAAAGGAATTACGCAGAACACGTTTCAAGCACATCGGCACTTTTAGCTGTTTCTAGATCGAATTCCGACATATTATCTCGATCACAACTAGCTGGGCCATAGTCATTTTGCTTTAATTGTTTTGATTCTGCCGCTCTCCTGAACTTTTTAACTTGCTTCGAAATTCCTTCACTGCTTTTTCTCTTCTTTGCCTTTCTCTTTTCCTTTCCACAACTTCGGCTAATCCTGCTGGGCCTGATGCTGCCATAGGGTCTGCTGCTGCAACAACTTCCTCCAATCCTGCCGAGCTCGCTGCTGCTACGGGATTCAATGCTGTCACTTTTGCAATTTGTAAAATGTACGTACGCGTGCTGCTCATTGATATGTTTATTCGACGTCACAGCATCTTTATCAATACTAGTACAAGTTATCAATAAATAAAAGAAAAATTTGCTTTGTTGTTATAAATCAATATTGGTAATACTAATTACTAATACTTACTGTGATACTAACGTCAAACATAATTTTACAATCATCCCAAAACTTTAACATTTTGGTAAAATAATCGTAAAACATACGGTACCTACTGCTAAATATTACAAAAATATGTGGATGTACTGATTTTGTTACACTATGTCTTTGTATCTTGTTATGCCACGGCATATTTTTAAAAATTAAGTTATATATTCAAATAAGACAAATTTAGTTTTGAAACCCGTGGTAATACTGCTTTCATTATTCATACTGTGGCACTAGACTGATCAGAACACAGGAAGTCAAGAACGGGAGGTAACATTTAAAGCCAACGATATCGATTCCTACTTAATAAATAAATTAGATACAACAATTAGTACTTTGTGTATCTTTTGCTGCTTTCAACCTATTTCTTCTTGATACAGCCAATGAAGATATTCACCGTTTTGTTTTTTTATTACCCATTGCGTCGTCTCGTTACAATTTCAGTCTATTTATACTATATTTTACTTTCGGCTGCCACTAAAAAATAAAACCACTTTACGTCGCGCGTTGGGAGAAGAATTGGCACACATCCGTCGTCCGTAAGCGCCTCCGCGCGACTGACGAGGCCCCCGAGCCACGCCGCTCGCGCTTTTTGTAGATATTTAGGCATCTTAATTTACAATATAACCCTACAACATTGATACTGCACCATTCCCTAGATTATCAATTTGTCTAAAGATTGGTATAAAAATTAGGTTTATAAATTTAATATCGTAGGCATAATATTGAAAATAAATTTGGAATAGAGCCAACTTTGGCAAATTTTTTTATCGAGCAAAGTTAGTCAAATCGTGTAATTGAATGCGCCATTCCCTCTCTTAGATCCTCAACTGCAACATATATTTTTTTTAGAATTCTACAGCTAATATCTACTGAGTAATATTGTTTTGAAAAAGGGCATTTGTGACGATCGGCGCCCTAAAGAAACAGTTGAGGCTCGAGCAGTATCATTTCCATTCCCATATTATTTATATACAAAAAAAAAATTCATTGATTGGGCCCTCGAAAACAATGCACAAAACAGTATACGGGGTGTAAGGGACAGCCCTCCGAATACTGAAAGGGTGCATTCAGACCATGAAATTGAACAACTTGCCATAGAAATTAATTTCAGGAAACGAAATAAATTTTTCGGCTTCCCATACAAAATCACGATCAACTGATTCAATTTACTATGGGAAATCAAAAAATTTTTTACGTTTCCTGTAATTTATTTCTATGGGAAGTTGTTCAGTTTCATGATCTGAATGCACCCTTTCAGTATTCGGAGGGCTGTCCCTTACACCCTGTAGAACAAAATTAACGGGTTGCGTATGGTGTCACCAACATAAAGGTAAATCTGAATAAAAGCAAACGCATTTGATATTATAAGGATAAGTCATTAATTTAACACAGATATGGTGATAAATAAAGTAAACAAAAGATAAAGGGGCAGCAATCCCTTGAGAGAGACTGGTATGAATCATACACTGCGTTGGTCGGTAGTGATGTGCCTCTTGTTACAAAAATCGATTCATTGATCATTATCGATATACATTTTGTAGACGACAAAATATGCATAAAAATCAATCTATTTTAATTTTAAATAAAATAGTGTAATTGAGGAATTGATTGTTTTTGTTTATTAACGTGGAAAATAATTGTACTTTTTTAGTTTTAGGTTTTTTAATATTATATATAATGTATAATAATTGTAGTTTTTTCAATAGGATAAATTGTTATTAAATGATTAGTTACTACGCTCATAGTTGAAGTTAAAATGGCATTAATTAGACATACAACTTTTGATTGTACAAACGTTAAATCTTTTAACTTGTATTCGGCAGTTAGAAAAATATTAAAGATTTTTAAATAATAAATAATTTCTAATATCATAACCAAGATAAAGTAAAAATCGATTATTTTCAAAAACCCATCGATTTTTTACAATCGATTATTTTTCCCAACCCTAGTCCGCTGTAAGTCTGCAGCCAGATGTTTGAAGCCGATTGCACACAAGCGTCCGATACATCGACTCGTGCGCACGCAACCGCCGTTTTCCTGTTCATTCGAATTTCGAAATTCAAAACATTTTAGTGTTTATAATGACATTGAACTTTAGTGCAACTGTGTGTGTGTAAAAGGACACTCCTATGATATTTTTTAATTTAAATAAGTGGGTTCATTAATATAAATAAGTGATAGTGGTTAAGCAAAATGTTTCCAAGGATTCAAGGACTGGTAAGTTTTAATCCTGTTTTGTGTTGAGTAAAGGTTTACCTTGCGTGGTGATTTAAACGTCGATAGGTTTACTTTCGATTCGCTTGATATGCATACTTTTAAACTTCGAGAAAATGTCGCAACTCTAATTTATAGTTGCTGAAAGGTAGTTATTTTTAAAGTTTAAATTAACTCTATCTAACGCCGTTGAGTTGACTGACCCAGTTTCATTTTTATCTATCAAACGATACTCCGAAAATAAAAACGTTTAAATCTTAGCATTCGAATTTTTTGTACTTCAAGATGTAAACGTGTGACATTTTTTTAATCAATAACAACCCGAAAAGATGTCACGATGCTCCTGAACAACTTTCTTCAAGGAGCGTAAGGTCCAAAATATCTAAAACACCACACCTATTTACCTTCGTGCCATGTGTCGATTCAGCTTATATGGCAGGTTCAAATATTTTTTACATTTATCTAGACACAGACACAGACACAGTAGACATAATGCACGCTATGGCCCTCCACCCATACCTATGTTTCTTGGGGAACATTGTTCAGTTTCATGAACACCGTGTCCTCCTTTCTGGTTGTTGTACCATTCTCATAGTCACTCATTGTATAACCGTCTCCGTAAAATATTGTTATCATGTTACACGAAGACTGTGACCTTAATTTTATGTGTTTCTATAGTTCATTAAACTTTGCAAAGACGTTCGGTAGGTATAACACGCGTGTAAGTAATTTTCTTTGCAAATTATACCATCGGTAGCACACCCAACCTGTACTCATTTAAGGGGTCAAATAATACTGGTTTTTTATACAGTTACTACGAATAACCAGAGTAGTTTGGTCCCTCAAATACCTAGTTAGGTTGATAAGCCCCTAATATTACTCTTTACACGATTGTCACGTACTAAGTGTAGTCTACTAACTACACTTAGTTTCTCCTCATTGCATGTTTGAAATACCTATGCAATCACTGTATCCATTAGTCTAACGACTTTAAGCCGTAATCCGTTTGTCTGAGAATGCATTATTGCGTGCTGTGCTATTTTTGCGATTTCATGCACTGCATCGCCAGAATATAGGGACAAATTTATACTGGTTATACGAACAAACACTAAGGAAAACCATTTTAAGAGGATCCTTAAATGGGCAGGTTGATGTGCTGGCGATGCAGTAGAATCATTGTCTAGTGATGATATCTTAGTTAGCTTTAGTTCCGGATTTTTTCTTAGTATAAAGTTTTTATTGTTAGACACACACTTGCGAAGGCTTCTGTGCCATTGACCGGTGTAGATGTTTCCTCATCTTAGAGTGTTGTACCTGCTACGTACACAACATCATCAACATAACTATATTACTGCGCAATTTGTAGAGTCTGGAAAAACAATACTTTCAGACAAAGATAGGTAGATTTATGGTAGGTAAGTAACCACTTATGTACCATAAATCATGGTTTTAGTGAGAATAACAATTATTTTAATGTTATTTGTTTAGTTTAGAACAACAAAATTGACCTTCAATAGAAAAAAAACTTTGGAATGATCAACAACTTTGGTTTTAATGAAGCACCTTGAAAATAAAAATGCCCCTGGGTAGGTATCTCACCTACCCAAGGGCATTTTTTGACAATAGACACTATTTTCTTTTGTTTTGATTGTGATGAAAATTCCATAGTATCATACATAACTAACTAGTCAGGTACTCAGGTATACCTGCTACCTGGCCGGAAAAAATATCAAGGACTATTGTCTCATATTAGTCAAAGTTTAGTAAGATTCTTAGTCATTCCTGTAAAATTCAAGACACAACCTACACGAGACCTAATCTATTACTCTAGTCTAATTATTGCATAGGTATTAAGTAGTAAAAGAGCCGAGCTCTTTAAATTGGGTATGGTGTGTTATATTATATATAATTCATGCATAATCAACACGGTTGTGTTACGTAAAGGCGCAAAAAAATCGAGGGCTGTAATTTTGGAAATTTTAAAAATATAATCGATTTTTAATAAATCGATTAATTGTACTCTTTTAATTGATCGATTAATTTTTAAAAATTCGATTTACTTTTAAGAAACATCGATTATTTAAATAATCGATTAGTTTTTCGCATCCCTGGGTATTACATAAAGAATATAAAATTATGCTCATACTCTTCAATATTTACCTTGTGTCAGTGATGCAATAACTTTGAAATGCATTCTATCGGTAAATTCTTGCAATCACCTACTGATAAAGCAACCTGTAGTCATTATAACTGTTAACTAATAAGGACTTACTAATTCGAATTTATAAGTTGTGGCGTTAATACATAGATTGATATCTATAGGTTACGGCTAGAGACAATTTCTTTGGCAATTAAGATATGATTAAACCTTGTAATAATTGTTTTATCTAGTAATGATCTTACTAATATATTTATTATGACATTCGAGTCTATTGAATAATGATTTGATTATTATTTCTTAATAGTTTTTAATTTAATTTCTATAAGTATGTATGACTAAGAGTTCAGCCCAGCGGTTTCACAAGTCCGTAGTAAAAAGTAGCCTGTGTTACACAAGGATGTACGTACCTACTTAGAAGCTCTCTAAGGGCGAAAAATGTTTTAAATCGGTCCAGTAAGTAGTTTCGGATTTTATCGACTTACGACTACTTACATATCTGCAAACAAACAAATATTTCCTCTTTAGAATATTAGTGTAGAAGAGTACCTATTTATTAGGTATTAGGTATATGTGAGTATTTTGTGGCTTTTTCTTACAATTTTTTTTGTAAAATTTTGACAAATTATATTTTATCTTTTTTTAACAAAGAATAATCTAATTTAATTTAATTTAATCATATAATTCTATTCTAATAATTAATTTAATGTAATCTAATTTAAACAAAAATTATGTATATCCTATACTTAACATCAATATTTTTACTTTCCTTTTCTACATGCCTTTGAATGTTCTGTTAGGTACCTGAATACTGCACTTGATCTTGACTCATCTCTCAGTTATGCTATTATGAGTCAAGGACTAAACTGCTTCTAAAAAGCACTGGCTGTCTACCCAGAAAAGATATGACTAATAATTTAAGAAGAATAGAGGTTAGAACTACTAAGTATGATTATGATTCTACAACGCAAATTCGGTTGCCATACGAATTTTTGAAGGTTTTTGTAGAGCTTGTGCTAATAATTTTAAAATATTTACTTAGTCAATATTACACCATATGTGTAGGTAGCAACTTTTCTTTCTAAGTAACGAAACCTTGCATATCTACGTCAGAAGCAAGGGTTAATACTTTTTATGATAAACTACTTTTGATATCACTAGGTAAAACCATTTCTAATAAACAGTGAAGTGCTCAGGAGTACCTAGAAGCATACTCAAGTAATTTATTTTATTACTAGCTGCACGTCAGCGGTTTCACCCGCTGCAACCTATTATTCCGCGGGAAGAAAGCATTACTCGCCAAGAGATGTCGCTGTTAGTTTTCGGCGAAAAAGTTTAAAACGCGAATTGGCTCAGTCACGCCACCTTTGCAAAAAATATTGGAATATGCGTGATCCCGTAGGAATAAGACATTTTCCCGTGGTAAAAAGTAGCCTATGTGTCATTCTAGATACTCTTGTATATTTGTGCAAAATTTCATGTCAATCTAACCAGCCGTTTTAGCGTGATGTCGTAACAAACACACACACAAACATCCGCCTTTATAATATTAGTAGGATTGGTAGGATAATATCTCTGTTATGTACCTAGGTACATGACGTAAATCAAAATCAGTATATCATAGTAACTTAGAGGAGCAAAAGTCTGACACAAATAAGCAAGTAATTCATCATAATATACATAAGTCTAATTTATTATGAAAAAGTAGATAAGTAAATATTTGGACAAGAATGTTAGAAAAAGTAATTGATTTCCTTTTATCTTACTCTACCTACCAAAATAAAAATAATATACACGCGCAATGAATAAAAATTAATAACACTTTTCTGGAAGTATTGATAGTGGATAAACTTTTGGACGTTATGACCTCGAATTCTGTAATGAATGGGTCATTCCACTTTGCACCATATAATGATTAAACAAATTATTTAAAGTTTCATACATCCTACCTTCGCGTCGATAATTATAACGACTCCTAAGGATATTCGAATTAATCACAAAAGACTACCTACCATTATTAATTAGGTACTAAAGATGGAGACAAGATTATGTTCACGTAAAAAAATACCTAGCGAGAATTTCAATTTAAACTATTTTATTTTTCTCTCGTTTACTGGGTTAAAGTGCTGAAAATGCTTCCTGACTTGTAAAAAAATGTAATGTTCATAATTAGACCACTGTGGAACTACAGAAGTTAATCGCTGAGTGTAAATAAAAGTAATAAAACTATATTATTTTTATTTGCTGTAATCAGTATACTAATATAATAACACACTATTTATTGTGTGTATTTTATCTTTTCTTTACCGAAACTCACACAGAATATGCTAAAGGCGTTGTTGGCATCACTGGTACTGAAATCGAAGGTCCCAGCTTTGATTCCTGCTTTCATTGCATTATAACTTTTGCACTTACGGCGACAAAATACTATTCTCATAAAATAAAATAATGCTTCTTTCTTTACTGTGCATGGTTTCCTACTGAGATCTTATTTCGTAGTCAAGATGGCACAGTAGTAGCGATGAAATTTTATTCCGCCTTTTATTTTTTAGTCTTCTACAAATTCTAGTCTTTTTATGAATACCGATCTAATCCTTTACTGGTGGTCTCAATTTAAACATAAATTAAAAAAAAAACTTTTTTAAGGTAGTAGACTATAGAATCCAAGTGTAATCTAACACCAATATAACAATACGGATGTGTGTAACCGCTTCCCATCCGCATCAGGACCTGTTCCCGGGAATCATGGGAAATCACCTCTGAGTTTTTTTACGATTTGTATTTTTCCTATATTGTAACTCTACAATAGGCAGCAATATAGGTAGTCATGTAAAATGTTTATTTAATAAATATAAGCAAGGATCACAAACTCCAATACATGCACACTACGGATTTTATCGTTTTTTTTTTCATACATGATAGTTTGCGCGTTATACCTATAGCTTTCGAGAAACAGTAAAAAAAACTGCGTAGGTATTATTTATCAATAGTGGCAAGATCATTAGTTTTATGACAACTGCTGATAATAGTAATTTATTACCTTTATAAGTAAAAACCTGTTAGTTTTTATGTACCTGTTATCTCTTAATAAATAACAAAATTAATAAAATATATTGCTTTGAGTGCAGTGAGCGATATCGGCGAATCAATATTTATTGTAAACATCATCCTCGAGAGTAAATAAAAAAGTGTTTGCTGTCCGATCAATTGATTATTTATTTATTTACATAGCCATGAGCTGTTCAGACAATATTTTTTCCTCCCAGTTTTGCTACGTTTGTTAAATATTATTGTCTATTCGTATAAGCTATCCGCGAAATATTGCGAAAACTTCTCTGTTATTTATTATTTACAATCATAATGAAGAGATCTGTTATTCGGCTTACATTTCAACTTGTAAAAATGTCTCTAGGTAAAATGATTAATCTTTAAATAAATTTTGCATTCTAGATCAACGGAGAACAACCCATTTTCAGTTATTTTTCTTTCAGAAATGTCATTCTAAATTCAAACTTATTTTTTCTAAAGTCGTCGCGCATCTGGCCAGCCAGTCAGGTTGCCAACCAGTGACAAGCCCATTATGCAAAGGCAGAGCAGAACCTATGCATGTACGCAACATTCGCAAACTGTTTCAGAAATGTCATTCTTAATTCAAAACCTTGTTTTTTCTCTAAAATTGCCGCGCATCTGGCCAACCAGTCAGGTTCCACAAACCCGTATAAAGGCAAAGGCAGCATAGGCGGTCACACTTGACGTCCGTTGCTGCTCATTTTAGCGCATGCGTCTACCAGATGCGAACGAATTCCCCATACAAAAACTTGTGTTATACTTACTTCACATGGATATAATAAATATATCGCATCTAGCGATATATTAAATCTCTTTGAAGTGTACCTAACTATCAAGACACGCGGCAGCGTGTCCAGCCAAGTTCAAGCAAAGAACTGGCGGACCGGGCTGTGTGTATATTTACACGAACCATTTAGAGCCACTTTTTACCCCCTCATAACTCTAAATCTATTAAAGATAGGCACACCAAATCGATGCCTCCTACGTATATTATCGTAATCCACAAAATGGTCATTTTCGTTTTATCAATGCAAACAGTCTAATTTCAGCTATATTTTCGGATGATTAAAACAGAAATATGAAATTATGGCATTTTCATGGTTTTTCTAGAAGTATATTGTCGTAAGTATGAATCATTTACAACGAATAAAATTGTATGTGATGTTTACAATTGTTTACGTTGAGTCGATGGAGTACTAGTGTATCGTATGTACTAGTTACGATAATCATCATTGGAAAGTAACGTATTTTATTCCGATATTGGATTAAATATAATAAAATAATTTTGTGAGGTAATTTTTATAACTAAGCATGTCTCAAAACATTTTAAATGTACAAAAATCAAAATGGTGCATGATATAGTTGCAAATGCCGTATAATTCAAATAAAATAAAATTATCCTAATGATTGTCTTAGCTTTGAGGACATTTTTACAATGAATTATAATGTGAAGTTTCTGCAGATAGACATCGCTAAAGTATCTGCAGATAGACTTAGATAATACAATAGTATATTTTTGATGAATTTATATATATTTCACATTTATTTTTATATTTTTTCTTCATTTACGAACTAAAGTATAGTATCTACTACATACGATAATTTATGTTGGATTTCCTCGCAGAAAATGTATCGTAACTACACCATACAGTAGTTTACTTGGGAATTCAATTGATGTATTATATTGTATGTGCTTTATACAACAATTAATGTCGGAAAATAAAAAACAAAATCTATCGTATGTATTACTTATGATAAGTTACGTCGTACTATATTCTAACATACGATATTTTAATAAAAAATAGGTTTTGAAAATCAGTTAAATTTAAATATTATAGAATGTTTTTTGTCACCAAATGGAAGTGTAAGGACAAGCAGCAATAAATAAAATAACACTCAGCTTTAAAAATGCTGTTTGGGTCGAAAATCATGTCACGCAAGCAGACAATTTTTCGGAAGTGGACTTTATAGAATGCAATATCAATCGGAACATAACATTATAACATGGGCCTTTTCAAGGCAAGAGTGACTAGGCGCAACCTAAGCAAGCATGTTCCAACATAGTCTGCATCATCTCTTACCAACAGGTGAAATAGCAGACACATACAATTTAAAAAATGCTTTCAGAGTTATGAGTTTTTTAATATTAAATTGTCTAAATCTTCTGTTCCATTTGACATAAATTAAGAGATCAAAATAATTGCAGCCATCTTGTTGGAAAATTATGGTTTATTTTTATATTAATGTAATACTTTTTTAGATGGTACGATAATATCGTTGAACTTACAGGATCTTACCGTACAAGACTGGCCCAGCACCGTGAAGATTGGCATTATAAAGAAGAGGTCTAATATCTTGCAGTGGGTAGATGTAGTCTGAAGAGATGATAAAGTTGATGTGTTGGAATATTTTAGCTGCTAATTGGATATAGGTAAAATGTATGTCTAGTGTTATTTCCATTTCAAGAATTGGTTTAGGAGTAAACAATATCAGAAAGTATACAACAAGTTTAAATTATGTTTTAAATATTAGTACTTAAATTTAAGCATCATATAAAAGTAGGGGTCTTAGGTATTGTTATATGAAATAATGATGCCTTAAAGAAGAAGAAGATATACATCTACTTGCCATTGGATATCACTCAATTGCAAGACACCATTCATTTTATCTTGTTCCTTTGATTATTTAATAAAGTTTTTGAGTTGGAAATAAGGGTGATCTAACGATATAACCTATATCACGGTGATAGAAATGTTCATACACATAATATTGTTTATATTTTCTAAGCTACTTCTACATTTAGCAACGAAAACTCCCTTATCTGGATGCAATACTTTCTATACAACCGGACTAAGGTTAGAAAAGCTTTGTATGGCATGTTAAACATGTTCTAAATCAAAGAAAGTTCATTATTTAATAAAAGTTAACAGTGTTCAAGATATTGTTGCGTTTTTCGTACAAAAAACGTCATAATTTGATTAATGTAACAGTAATTGGAATTTGTAATTGTAATTTATTTATTAGACTTATTTTTATGGGTAAGTACATCAGTTGCGACAGTAGGTACAGAATAGTTATAGTTGTGTGCAATAATCGCAATTTATAAAATTGTTTGTCTAAATTTAAAAGCAGCATCCGCTGTTGTTATTTTTATGGTGAAAGTCTATGGTGCGCGTACGATAAGTTTCCCAAGCGAAATGTAGGTAGGTATGAGACATTTTTTAAATATTATTATAATCAGTATGATTGCTTCAATACTTTAAATTACGTAGCTATCATAAAATTAAAATACTTTTCGCACTAGACGTAAAAAAATAAATATAAGATAATTATTTTATTCCGTTTGCATCGACGCTATACGTTTTGAAATTGTGTTATGATTTTTAACAGACGGAATATTATGATTGCCTTAATGAGAAGTCTATTACTATTGTGTGTGTATTAAGGTTAAAACTACAGTTTTGTATTAAGATACGATATCGAATTGCTTTCTTTTTTGATGATATTCCTACGTATTTTGTATTATGTGGCACTTACAACACAAAATTATTCAAAACCATCGGCGTACATTGTAGTATGTACTACATACAATATTTTTCAAAGTATTTTTCACCACGTAAACTATAGTAACAGCATTATCTTATATTATCTCAGGAATTACAAAATATGTAACAAATTTATCTATGTCTTTATATCGTTCATAACTCAATTAAAATATGTTCAGAATTTTACTTAAATCCGTTGAAAAATGAAAGAATTGTGCAACATTGAATCTTTAAAACGCTCTGGTGTAAACTTGGCAATTTGGAGTTACGATAACATACGTAGGAGGCATCGACATTTAGTAAACGTGTTCAGACCTCCGAGATGACCTAGTATACAAAATTTCATAAACATAGGTTGAACGGTTATGAAAATATTGACGATCGAAAAACGGCATTTTTATCATTCACTGACATATATATAGATCAAAAACCTAACCCACTTCTAGATGACCTAGAGACTTAAAATTTCGCACACACCTAGATAACTATGTAAATACACAGGAAAAAATCAAAAATCTATAATTTTTCACTTTTATCACAAAAAAAAATACGAATTTGTGATTTCAGGGTGATTACAAACTTATATTTGCAGCTAAACTTCTGAAACTCCCATATACAATGTATGGGATTTTATTTTCGCAGCGGCAAAGGTAAATTGGTCTTTAGTACCGACCGAGTAAGATTTGAATGAATATTTCATGAATATTTATTTTGATGAACTGTAGATATTAACGTAGAGTAGAGCTGCTCAGCAGGTTGGTTCTAGAGTGGATGTATATAGGGTGTTATTAGTTGATGTATACAGGGTGTTTAAAATATCATGGGTATACAAGGTGTTCAAAATGTGTGTAGGGTGTTGAAAGTGGATGTGTACAGGGTGTTAAGAGTGGATTTATACAGGGTGTTAAAAGTATCATGGATGTATACAGGGTGTTAAAAGTGGATGTATACATGATGTTAAAAGTGGATGTATACAGGGCGCTAAAAGTGCATGTGTACAGGGTGTTAAAAGTGGATGTATACAGGGTGTTAAAAGTATCATGGATGTATACAGGGTGTTAAAAGTGGATGTATGCAGGGTGCCAAAAGTGAATGTGTACAGGATGCTAAATGTGGATGTATACAGGGTGTTTAGAGTAACATGTATGTATACAGGGTGTTAAAAGTGGCTATATACAGGGTGTAAAAAGTGGCTATATACAGGGTGTTAAAAGTGGATGTATGCAGGATGTTAAAATCCAAATTAAAGCGCAAGAGACTTCTATAATAGAGTACAATCGCCTGCGAACTCTTTACCGCCCTGATTTAGAAAGTTTAACAATAAGCAGAAAACGCAAAAAAATGTTAGTGATAATGAATGGGCAATGCGTTCAAGTGTGTCAAATGTCCAAGAAAATTAACAGAACCGCAGAAAAGTCAAATGTTTTAAAAGTCTTTGTATCGTCTTTAGCACTAACAAAAGTAATGATATCCACCAAAAACATAAATGTGAAAATTGGTAGCCAAGTTCAATGTTCTGCCGAAAAAAGTATTGATATGAACATGGTCGCCAAGTTCAGTAAACATTCCTGAAATTAATTTCTTTATAAGGTCGCTTAAGATTCTTTACTAAAATAAAACAAACACCTTAAATTCTAGAGCACCTCACAGTTTGACTGGGCTAGTTTTCACAATTTCCTAATTGTTTAATATCTTGTTTATTATCTACTCTAATCAATATTTGAAGTCCTATTAAAACTAGCCAAGCAAAACTGTGAGGTGCTCTAGATTTTAAGGTGTTTGTTTTATTTTAGTAAAGAATCTTAAGCGACCTTATAAAGAAATTAATTTCAGGAATGTTTACTGAACTTGGCGACCATGTTCATATCAATACTTTTTTCGGCAGAACATTGAACTTGGCTACCAATTTTCACATTTATGTTTTTGGTGGGATCTCTGTTACACTTGATATTATGGTGGAATGCAAATATTTTAAGGGGGTGAGTTAGCCCATGAAACTGAAAAACGTTCCCCATGGAACATAGGTCGAAATATGAAAAGAATTGGACTTTCCATACAAACTGACTCGCTCGGCTGATGCATTTGTATGGGAGGTTTAATATTTTTTCATATTTCGGCCTATGTTCCTAGGGAAAAGTTGTTTAGTGTCATGGGATAGTTCAATTACAATATTTGTATTTAATTTTTTCATGTCATATATTATCTTGCATCAACGGCTGTCAACTGTGGGATCTGCTAGTAGACGAAACCAAGTTCAAAGGCTTTATAAAAAGCCGTGTGTGTTCGCCGGACGCGACCAGGTGAAATAATTAATAACATCCGCTGTCCTGTGGGAGGATGCGACAGGTGGGAGACGAGATGAGATGATGTAAATGAATATAAATTAAGAGACACGCAAAGAAAAAATGGATTAAGTCAACTTTGCAACTATTAGAAACACTCCTATAAAAAATCAACACGTTAATCGGGATCATACTCACATTTTATTAACCATATCAGAGCTGGGCAATACTGGACATGGGCCTTCACCAATTGGGGATGATTGTCATAGCTCACCAGTCACCACGTTCGAAGGCGAATTAGCGAGCGCAGTGCAAGATGCTATGGGCCTTACCACAAAAAAGTTAGACCAGCGTTGAACGCGTGTCTAGCGTTTTTTTTGTATGCAGTTTCATTTTAAACACGCGTTCGACACTGGTCTAACTTTTTTGTGGTAAGGCCCTATCTGTATTGCACAAGAAACGCTGTTGCCCATTCCCTTGTTGAATTCAACAAAAAGGGTGTAAAGTGTATTTTGAAACTGGACAACTTTCTCCATGGAACATGGGCCAAAAAATTTAAAAAATACTGGTGACTTTAAATGGGAGGTATAACATAAACCTTCGTCTCATCATGCAGCATTGATTTGTGCTTTTTCATTGAAAAGTTCGGAAACGCATACACTATGATATCATACTCAAATGAGACGTGTCAAAATATTGACATGGCCGTCATATTATTCGCGGCGGCAGACCATGACCATAGACCAGTACTCTTTTAAACACGGAAATGACCTTAGGTGAAGGCTTCTAGGTGAAGGTGAAGGAAAAGTTTTGTCACCTTGACTTGTGTGAAACTACAAGTTTAAAATAATGTAGGTAGGTTTAATGAAGGTACTGGTGTAATACTTTATGCCAACGGTCAGAATAGTCCTTTATTAGGCATGGGCCTCCCTTTAAAATACAGCCGTTCGCATGGGCATGTCAACGAAGAAAAATAAACCTATGTCATAGCATTAACATCTCTCTCTCGTCGTGTGGGACACCGAGTCGTTCAACGACCCGATGAACCCTGGTGTCAGAGTTTTTCAACCGCCTACTACAAGCATGAACATGATTTTGACAGCTGTCAAATATGGCTTAATCGAACGGTCGTACCGTAATGGGGGTATTTGATTGCCTTGGATTGTCGAGCGCAATCACAGAATATATAATAGTACTAGGGTACAGAAAATTCACTTCTTAACAAAAGCCATGGTTAGGTATAAAAAGATACCTACTCTCGGCTTAGCCGACCGCCCGCGAGCAAAATTGAAACTTATTACTGCGAGCGAACGGCTCAATCTCTACTGGACGCCGCCGGTCAATGACCCGGCCGCGCGCTCTCACATAGGGCTGTCACAATAATAGAGTAAGTATTTAATTTATCTGTTCAGTACATAGGTATTCTAGGTAACTACAAGACAAGTATTGCAAGTGTTTTTTAATTGAATATAAAATAAGCTAGCGTACCATTATAAAATAGTAAGTACATACCTACCTACCTACTTATCTTATGAGACGATAGAAAGTAAAGCTCACACAAACTTAATACCTACCTACCAACCTACCTATCTATTTATCACTATATTCATTTATTCATATTCTGGTTTGGACTCGAACGACCTGAAGCAGAATGGTTCCGTACTTTTGAAGCACATTAAGCTGTCGGTCCCAGTTGTCTATAGTATAATTACCTACCTACCTACTTAGACGCTTGTTGGTTGTAACACAAGCAACTCGTTATGCGGCGGCGGCGGCGGCGGGCGGCGATGTGCGAGCGCGCTGCTTATTTCTATCGCACTCGCACGTGAGCGCAGCATCAAGGGTTAGAATGAGACAGCGCTGTTTTTGGCATTAAATATCTTCGTAACAAAAATATACCTACAGTAAAATGCGTATTTCGTCTGCAATGCATTTACTTTGCTGTAGGCACAGTAGGGTTTTCGAATACCCGACCGATTTAGATACCCGGGTATCGGGTACGATTTTTTAAAATACCCGGGTATTTATTTTTAAAGTAAAATTGGTAAGGTAATTGAGAAACAAAGTTTTAAAAGTTAGCTATATTTAATACGGCTATCTTCCAGATAAAAAACAGTACAAGCAGCTAACATTCAGGTTCAAAAAGTGGGAATAGAAGATTAAATTAAGACAAATAAAAAAGGAACATAATATACATTAATCAGTCTCAATTTCCATTACTGTCCGTTTCACTCGCTGCTAACAGTTTTTACGTGGAAATGAGATAATTCTCGGTTATTAAAAGTACTTCCCGGATAAGTAGATAACCTAACTTTCCAAAGGTGAAATAATTCTTGTAATTTGAGCAAATTTCTTACAAACCTGCAAAAATGGACATATAAATAATACAATTATTTTACTTAATAAAAATTTTATGGAAGTCTAGAATAATCAAGTCCGCATGATCTTACAGATGCATAAAATCACCTTGTTAAATCAAATAATATTCTTGAAAATACAACAATATCTTTTAATCTTTTCTCTCTTTTGTGTGTATTAAATCAGGCTATCTATCTCTTTTTCCGGGTACCCGGGTACGCCCGTTGTTTGTACTCGGGTACCAAAAGTTTGAAATACCCGGGTATACCCGGACCCGGGTACCCGGGTAGAAAACCCTAAGGCACAGAATAATAATAGTACTAGGGTAGTATTTCTTACTTACTTACGTTTTGTAAACAGTACGTAAGTAGGTACTAAGAATGTAGGTATCTCATCATGGTATCTACGTTGTTTGTTTAAATAAAACCCAGAAGATACTCTGACCAACGTTAGAAATAGCAACAAGAAGGTGAAAATTATCAAAATACAAATTTTAGAAGGAACTTACCTTTCTATCTAACGAATACCTAACTTATTTCCGGATTATTGTCCTTACACATATCTACTCTGCAGTATTTGCGAGGTCCATAGCTAGCCATTTTTTTGTATTAAATCCACTTTCAAAACACAAAACAACACTTCCGAAAATTTTGAAATATTCCGAATACGTACATAGGTACATTTACGTGCGGTGAATCTAGCGCACGACAACCCGCTGAGATTAGCCCCTTCAAGGGGCACCCGGACGGGTAATACCTAATCCGCGGAGTGAAACCCCCCTGGCGCAATGCATGGTGTTGTACCTATTCACAGGGGACGAACGCTGCTTATTCCCTAGATGCATCACTTAGGTTGCATTTTACGACACCGACGGATAGAAATAGGATAATTTTATTGTAAGCCGGCACAATTTAGTAAAAATAAGACATAAGACCAAACTAAAACTTATTGTTTAAGTTGTGCATAACCAAACTATATAAAACAAAGAACAGTAAAAATGTTAAACAAAATGCACTGTTTGGTCAGCTGAAGGTAATAAAAGGAATGGAGTGTTTTCATAATACGTACCCACTTTATGTAATGCACGTTTTGCTCACTTTATCAATAAAATACTTACCTATTGCTAAAAAAAACGTGTGTAAGCAAGCACGTAGTACTTAGGTAACCTAGTAGCTAACAAGAAAATGCAGAAAGAATCGTAGGGAATCGATAACCTCCTTTTATGAAGTTGGCTAAAAACGATTCTTTTGTTTTCGCTGCTGTTTGATCGTTGTCCCTACTTTGTTAATTATTTTGAACCACATGGTACATCTAATCTACATGTACTGAATGAACATGAATTATTTTATTTTTTATTTATTGATACATTAACAAAATGAAAACACAAAAATTACACAAGAGAACGTAACAAAAACCTAACGAGGTTTGTCCGTACGCTCTGAATGTTCATATAATACGTGAAAAATTTGATGACCTTCTTTGTAGAAGTCGGTTTTGATTCCTTTATTTTCACTGTCGTCTGATAGCCGTCTCCACTTTGTTAATTATTTTGAACTGCATGACACATCCGACTTTCAGTGTGTCTCATACGGGCCGAACCGATTTTTTGAGTCGGTTCGATTTATTTATTTACCTTATTGTCACTGTTGCCTCCACTCCGCTAATTGTTTTCAATCGCAGAACAAGTCATCCAATCTTCAAAATGTTTCATTTGTGTCGAATTTATGACTTTCTTTTTTGAAGTCGGCTGAAAAACGACTCTTGTTTACACTGTCGTCTAACTGCTGTCTGCACTTTGTCACAAACATTCGAACCGCATGACACATCCGGGAGGCCGGGAGCGACCGGCTGACTCACCGTCTATTTATAACCGCCCGTCTGGAGTTGTAACCGGGACGCTGTGTTTGGGTCGACGAAGGAAACACTGCTACTTACTAGTTAGGTACGTGATTGGTATAAGAACTCTGGCACTATGGTTCATCGGGTTGTTCATTGACTTCTAATCTACTAATAAGTCGGCTTAAAACCTAGTCTTATAAGCCATTTACGCTGTTATCCAATCTTCAGGAAAATGTAAAATTGGTGACCTTCATTATTGTACCGATTCCTTCATTAACATTGTTGTCTACACGTCTAACTGGTGTCTGCACTTTGTCACAAACACTTGAACCGCATGACACATCCGGGAGGCCGGGAGCGACCGGCTGACTCACCGGCTATTTATAACCGCCCGTCTGGAGTTATAACCGGGACGCTGTGTTTGGGTAGACGGTACAACAAGGAAACACTTCTACTTACTAGACAAAAGATTCACTCGACCCTATTTACGATTTTTGCGAGTGTCAATTGCTTCATTTCATAGCCAGCTAGATTTGCTCCTGTTGAAAATCTCAAAGTAACTGTCAATAATTACATAGCCAGGGTTGCTACTGTCAATGATCTAAAAGTATAAGAATAAGAAAACAGCAAAATCTGATACAAGAACGTCATGTGATTCTGAACCAATTTTAATCCATAAAATATGACGGTTGTGGCAACCAACTTCTTACTTACCTTGAGTTCCTCTGAGATACCAGTTTAAGTCGGTAAACGTCAAAATCGTCGCTAGTACTGAGTGAGCCATCTATAAAGGCGCTCCGCCTGCCGTTTCCCTAATTTGTGTCTGATGGCTGTGATCAGTTTTCCGAATTGACAACCTTCGTTTTTTAAAACGATCTGATTCCTTTACTACACTGTTGTCTACACGTCTGACTGCTGTCTGCACTTTGTCACAAACATTCGAACCGCATGACACATCCGGGAGGCCGGGAGCGACCGGCTGACTCACCGGCTATTTATAACCGCCCGTCTGGAGTTGTAACCGGGACGCTGTGTTTGGGTCGACGAAGGAAACACTGCTACTTACTAGTTAGGTACGTGATTGGTATAAGAACTCTGGCACTATGGTTCATCGGGTTGTTCATTGACTTCTAATCTACTAATAAGTCGGCTTAAAACCTAGTCTTATAAGCCATTTACGCTGTTATCCAATCTTCAGGAAAATGTAAAATTGGTGACCTTCATTATTGTACCGATTCCTTCATTAACATTGTTGTCTACACGTCTAACTGGTGTCTGCACTTTGTCACAAACACTTGAACCGCATGACACATCCGGGAGGCCGGGAGCGACCGGCTGACTCACCGGCTATTTATAACCGCCCGTCTGGAGTTATAACCGGGACGCTGTGTTTGGGTCGACGAAGGAAACACTGCTACTTACTAGTTAGGTACGTGATTGGTATAAGAACTCTGGCACTATGGTTCATCGGGTTGTTCATTGACTTCTAATCTACTAATAAGTCGGCTTAAAACCTAGTCTTATAAGCCATTTACGCTGTTATCCAATCTTCAGGAAAATGTAAAATTGGTGACCTTCATTATTGTACCGATTCCTTCATTAACATTGTTGTCTACACGTCTAACTGGTGTCTGCACTTTGTCACAAACACTTGAACCGCATGACACATCCGGGAGGCCGGGAGCGACCGGCTGACTCACCGGCTATTTATAACCGCCCGTCTGGAGTTGTAACCGGGACGCTGTGTTTGGGTTGACGATTCAACAAGGAAACGCTACTACTTACTCATCATCTACCTGCCCTTATCCCAATTACTTGGGGTCGGTGCAACACGTTTCGTTGAACACAAAATCGTGTTGCAAAGGATTTGGCTTAATTTTACAAGTGGCCGCCTACCAGACGTCAACCCTCCTTGGGAATGCTTTTGTGGTGGATTAACCGCCACCATACGGTTGACCCTGGCTGTTTGGGTCAGGTTTATCCCTCGGTCGCCTCTTACGACCCCCACGGGAAGAGAGGGGGTGGTGCTATTCTACTCTACGCTCCACACGGCACACTCTACCGGCACCACACGGCACTCTAACACTACTACTTACTAGTTTCACAAAATATTAGGGAAACAGCGCGCGCTGCACCTATAGAGATGGCTCACTTAGTATTAGCGACGATTTTGACTTTTAGGTACAGACAACTGGAAGTAACTAGAATCTCAGTTGAACTCAAGGTAATTAAAAAGATGGTTGTCACGAACATCATATTTCTTGGATTAAAATTGGCAAAATCATATGACGTTCTTGTATCAGATTTTGCTGTTTTGACATTCTTATGCCTACTTTGAGATTTTTGTCAATAGCAACCCTGGCTAAGTAAGAAGAGACGATTGCGAAAATCCTTAATAGGGTCGAGTGAGTCTTCTGTAAAAGTGTACGGTTCGCATTTGATAATTTTCTTGTTTTTAACCCGATCAAAAACAGCTAAAACTGTCATTTGTTTTTACAGTCGCCTGATTCGAATGACCGTACCGTAGTTAGAACTTTGGCACCAGGGTTCATCGGGTTGTTCATTGAATCCCAATCGCCCGTCTGGAGTTATAAACGGGACGCTCTTAGACGCGGTTAGGAAAGAGGCCAAAAAGCTACTTTCTCTATCATTGAAAACTCTGACTGTAAGGTTTTTCGAGTCGTTCGTAAACTCTGTTTTTACATTCCTTCACTAGTAGCGAATATTTTACAGTATTCGCTACTAGTTATTATTTACTGGAAATGCAGTTTCTTGTTTTCAGGACATTCTCTCGTCGCGATCTCAACTAATATGTTGCAATCCCTCGTTCCTAATACTATACTGAGAGCCTGCCACGCAGAAGGTTTCGGGTTCAATTCCCGGTGGGGTCATCCACAAAGTTGATATTTATCACTTTGTGAATTTGTTCCTAGTCTGGTTAGGACATTGCAGGCTGAACCACAGAATATATAATTGAACCACCTGATTGTCCGAAAAGCAAGATGATTCCGTGCTTCGGATGGGCACGTTAAGCCGTCGGTCCTGGTTGCTGTCTATGATGGCAGTCGTTACACAATCATGTCAGAGGTCTACTACTTGCAGTAGGCAGTTGAAAAACTCTGACACCAGGGTTCATCGGATCGTTGAACGACTCGGTGTCCCACACGAAGAGAGAGAATAAGTATACTACTCAAACTCTCTCTGAAAATGCCCGAAAGATCACTGTTTTACGTATAGATCCCATGTTAAATATATTTTTACATAATTTCCGCAGTAGTGTCATCAGAATGCGATTATTATGTTTCGATCTTGCATCGGCCGTAAACTGGCAAGTTTAAAGCGAATGCAATGTAATTTCCTATAGAGGAAATGAGTTTGCATCCGATAGTACTTTGCGCAGAAACATGGAATATGTAGTACAACAGCACCATCATTTTGTTAAAATATATTCCCTAAATATTCGTTCAAAGATAGTATTTTTTGGGTAAGAAATATCCGATTTTAATATCCTCAGCTGATTTAACTACCTAAATCAATTTAAACAAGCGTAATTCTTGCATCATATCAAGTTCAAGTGTTTATTTATGCTGTAAATGCAAGCAATTTTTTTAGCGTCTTCCGCAAAAACTAAAAATATTTTAATCTATCTCACAAAAAAATTAAAACATGTGTATCTAACATGTGCAACAAAGTATTATTTTATCTCACAATCTATCTACAAAATAGCTTTATTCAAGTTTAGATAGTATAAAATGATTCAACGGGACTCAAGTTAAGATACCTAGTATAAAATGCATGTTTTTAAAACAAATATTTTGAAGAGCATAAAACAACAGAGAGAAATATAAGGAAAAACAAAAACTCTCTCTAGTTTTCTGTTTTTATCCAACTGCGTATATTTTTATCGATTTACACAACGCCTAGACGATAGTGCACACAATCGCATTCTATAAAACGCCTGACTCACTTTCATACAGCCTTATCTATATCTATTACCTACTTACCTAAATATTTACATTCTACTTTACGTTATCATATTGTAAACAATGTGGTACAATGATAAGGCTTGTAAGTCTATTTTCTCTTTATTGTTATAAGAAAGTGTTTGTACAAGGTTATTGTAGAAAACTTGCATCTTTTTTGTACAAGTTATAAGGATATTTTTCAAAATATATAGGGTAAAGTACCATGTTTTATTGAAGGTATTAACTTGCCAATTAATCGGCACATGTTTCCCTAAGGATCTAGGTACGTCCACCTTACAAGCTATAAAGAATAGCAAGCTGGCTTTCGAAAATTCAAGGTTCTAACAGAAGCACATCAACCAACCTATTTAAGGAATCGAACTAAACTGGTCATTCATAGTAACTGTATAGAGAACCAGCATAAGTTGATCCCTTAACTTATTTGAGTCGAGGTCCCCTACTGACCCATACGCATGTCCATCACAAAAACCAATCTAGGTTAGGCAAGCGTGAAAGTGGCATAGTAGGTGTTAATAATGATATACTGTCTTCCTTATCACACTTACCCTAGTTTTACCTACTGTGAGTAATGACAAAACTACGTGAGTCGAATACGGGTCGCAAAAGATATCGAGGGTGTGCAAATAGTTTTACATACTTGGAGAATTTATTGAAAGTAGGTATAGGTTACTTTCTTGTTTACAAATGAAACCAATATTTTAAAGACACGGTGTTTTTCATAATAACTTTTGATGGGAGTTATATTGGGTGAAAGTTTAGTAGTTGCCGATACCGTGAACACAGGAAGTCAGGTTCGTATCGTAATGATAAGAAACTACTATCTCCAAGGAACAGATTGAACTATGAAATTCCTACTTATGCCAGCTGAGTCAATTTGTATCGTACCTTTTAATGTAGGTACAGTCTCTCCCGCTCACTCATGAAAAATACGAAATTTAAGGTCTAGATTTTTTTCATACCGTAATATGCTACAGCAATAATAGTTATTTTTTTTAGATGCAGCATCATTTATTGAATCAAACAATATAGTTTTTGCCTGGCTCGTATCAGTCACAAATAAAATCGAAACCTTAAAAACAGAATTGTTCATGAGTTAGCGTGAGAGACTGTACCTTGGGAAAAGTTGTTCCTTATCAGCAACCCATTTTGAGGTGTCTATATCGGTCGCACATAAATTTTCAACTCATCTGTTTTAGAGATGGTGCGAATTAAATTCGTGAGCCACGTCCCATGGCGACAAGATCTCAGATACCGGATGAGAAGTGATTTCCTTAGAAAACTCTACCATATCATCGGTTATTGCCCCTTGATTTCTTGGTACTTGATTTCTTGGAATTTGCTATTAAAATAAGGATATTGGCAGACATCCGCGCAAACTTTTTCACGCCCTTACCAATAACTAATGAATTCAAATCAATCACGATACTGTTATTTATCTATCTATCACAAATAAAGAAATAGAAAAAATGTCATGAATCGACCGGGGCTCGAACCCGATGGATTGCTCGTATACCGAGATAGCACTGTGAGTGAGTGCATAAAAGTCAGACTGTTATTTATTTTAAATTTTATACCAAAACGGGAACTCTATTGAATAATTAATAATAGCGCTAATCAGGCCTTAAAACATACAATATTTGCAGGTTGTGGCCATATTCATACAAAAAGTTCTCACTTGAAATATGAACATGACACACCCACTCCATAAATATCGTTTATCAATTCGTAATACACATTATCTTTGACGAGAAACCAATTTATTAAGTAGGCACTTGACACAGCCTGCTGTATCTACTGGCTTATGTAGAGCGATTTCAAAGGTGAATGAACTCTGTTTCGACACCTTATCGAGAGATAACCTCAATACGTGTTATGTAGTAAAATTATCGGTTAGCCTCAATATACTATTACCTCAAGAGTCTATTACAAGTGTTAGTAAATTAATTTGTACGTGGTGAAATTTTACTAGTGCAGGACAGGCTGGTGATAAGGACCAACTTTCTCCAAGGAACATTGGTCCAAATATGAAAAAAGTAGGTAATACGGACCTTCTATGGTAGGTCGGTAACTCGAATCAGCTGATCGGCAATTTATTCCCTATGGAAGGTCCAATGTTTTTTATATTTTTAATATTTCGACCTTATATTTTTCGGGGAAAGTTGTTCCTTATCACCAGCCTTTATTTTAACTATCAATCAATCACTAGTAAAATATCTCTCAATATAAATAAATTTAAAATAAATATATGTAAGTATAACAACTTGCACGGGAATTATACTTTAAGATTTTATTTTTAGAAATAATAGATCATTGTGAAAGCAAAATCCTAATGGATTCTGCGAATGGATGAGCAATTAAAAATACTCCCTGAAAGCTACGAAGAGGGAAAAAGGATTGAAACAAAGTTTTAATTCCTTTTATTTTATAATGCACGTGTATTGAGACTTTTATAGGAGGCCTATGTCTAGCAGTGGACATCCCACAACTGCTGATGATGATTATTCTGATGATGCTTGTAGGTAAATCTGGTTGAAAATCAGCGTCATACCTTAGCATGTGGGACATGATTTTGGCAAAAATATTAACAACAAATATTATCAATTTAAATATCTCTGTCTCTCTATTTTTATCCCTGAGTCGACGAACAACCCGATGAACCTTCTGAAGTAGAAACCAATGTCACAGATCAGGTAAAAATGAATACACAGAGCAGGTAAGAAGAAATACCTACCTATACTCGATTGAGATAACTACCGCAAGCAACCACCTACCCATTTAAGGGACCAACTTAAACTGGCTTTTCTTAGTATTTGTATGAAAAACCAGTATTAGTTGGACCCTTAATTGGGTAGATGGATTTGCTGGCAATAGTACATCTTCAAACGAAATCAAGATTCGTTTGTTTGTACGTAGTGCAAACTAGAGATGGGCCGAATATTCGGTTTATGTTCGGTATTCGGCATGTTCGGCACATTTACCGAATATTCGGTTTCGGCCGAATGTTCGGTGAACTTTGCCGAATATTTGGCCGAATAAAAATGTATCCTTTTTATGTAAATTGTGTGGTAAATTTTTATGTCAAGACAAGCAGTGCAGCAGATTTATTTTAATTTGTTGTGAAAGTTTCCAATGTAACAAGTTAGAGGGTAAAGAGCGGAGTGGTCTGGTGCGAATCAGCGCGTAATTCGTAAACAAGTGATAATCATAACTATTTTATATGGACATCATGTCCTGCCGAATTATTCGGCCGAATATTCGGTTCGGCAAAACCTGTGTTCGGCCCATCACTAGTGCAAACACTCACCTTCCTACGGACATCCTTTACAAATACGAAATAAAACGCGAGAAATACAAGGAACATTTTAGTCTTTGCTCCCATACTGACATAGTTGTATTTGTACAAGTTTTTATATAACTGGCAGGCCCTCTTATCAGTAGCATCTGCTAATATCTAAAGGAATTTTCCTACATTTAAAAGAATACTTCCTAATTTTACCTTCTAACACAGTTTCTATCACCTTCTAGTAATATTATTTTTTTAAATTGTTCTAATACATTTAGAGATTATCAATACACCGAATGAAAGTGAATATTTTTCTCTCACCATAGCCTTTATCTTGATAATATTATAATTTGTTATTATAACATGGTTGACCTAAAACTACTGATAAAAAATTTCTTTCAAATATTTGTTATTAAATAATGAAATGTAAAAAGACATATATTAGTGATAGTGACGTATTTTTCTCATAAGTAAAGTACCGCTATCCGGTATAAACTATGCACCTAAGCTCCGATTTATGTGAGTGTTTGTTTGTGTTATGAAGTTTTTTATCAAATCTACGCATCACTTAAACCGCTAAGTAAGTACCTAACATCAAACTCATTCTTAGATTTTTTTCTGTTTGTGATGCGTATTCTTATGTCGTCACTTACACCGCTACCAAATATTGATTCATCCTTAATTTTTTGCGTGTATGCGGTAGTAAACAACTCATTCATGGAAGGAAGGTTGTGTTTATTGTTTACTGTGTCGCTTCCGACGACCCGTTTACTTATCGAAAGACAAAATAAACTTCTGTATTGCAAAAATTGCGCGCCATTGTTGTAGACACAATACAAGTTTTCACGGGTCTGTACAGACGGGCTGCATTTGACGGCTTTGCAGTTCACCAAACCACAATTTGACCGCCAGTTGACTGACGAGGCAAATAAATTATGTCTGTCAAGAATGTACTGACTGTACCAACCAAGGACTAAAAAACATATCTTTCCCTAGTTTTGTATCAAATATTTCCGTAAAAAGCATCTGTACACCAAAAAACCAGAAAGGCTTGTTAAAACATGAAGAAATTTATTGATCTCCACAGTCTACTCTGGCATTATGTCTTAAGTATTTGACCCAATTTTTTTCTAGACCTAACACGTCTCGAAAATATAGCTTGATGATAAGAGGTGACATCTAATCACAAAGCACACTTATCTTTCGTTAGTAATACAGGGTGTTAGGGACGGTGTACCGAAAACTTTGCAGGCATGATCAGAGCATCAAACTGAACAACTTTTACTATGGAGCCAATGGTGGGAAACCAAAAAAAATATTCCGACCTTCCATACAAAATTCACGATCAGCTGACCGACTTTGTATGAGAGGTCGGAATTTTTTTTTCGTTTCCCACCATTAGCTCCATAGTAAAAGTTGTTCAGTTTCACGGTCTGAGCACGCCTGCAAAGTTTTCGTTACACCGTCCCTAACACCCCGTATATGCACTTGTATGAACTGCATAATAACATCCAACTTGCATTCACGTTGCAGTTCAAATGCAGCTCGTTTACTTTGCTGATATGGCTACTATTGGACAAAAGGTAGACTTTTTCTCCCAGAATTAGATCGGCGATTGCTAAACGCGTTGGGCTAGTGATTTGTAACTGGCCGCAAAAAAGTAAGCGTTGAAATTTACGAAAATTGACAGTTGATCGGTGTTCGGAATGTAGAACAGTGTTTTCTTAGATTTATCTTATTTAATTTTTCTTTGCAACCAATGTAGAAGTCAGTTTGAATTTTGTTTTCTTTTTAGATTTTTTTTTCGGCCAGTGTAGAATATAGTTAAAATTCAATTTTATTAATTTTTTTCTTTTCGGCCAGTGTCAAAATTGGAATTTCAAAATGAGAAGGCACGTGTTTTTCGATGTGTGTTTAGAAGAAGACTGTGGTTGCAATGTGAAAGACTTTACTAGTTTAAGACGAGAGTCGAAGATGTTTTTATTCAGTAGGACTTCGGTAAGTCCATTTTCTTATGCAAAATATGTGCGTGCCTACTCTACTTTGTGAATTGTGTTGTGTCTATTACTTTGCGAAGTATTATTTACTTAGTCTTCACGAAGTACTATTTACTTAGTCTTGCATGTATACAAACTATCTCATTTACATCTAAATTGACTGTTATGTAACCGTCTTTGCAATTATGTATGTACACACAGAGCGCATGCTCTTAGTTCGCACAAAGTTTTATTATTATATTTATCATTTAGTTATGTACCAGTGTAGGTATATAAATAAAGTGTACTTTGGAATTTATCTTAAGCCAGCACTGCACTTACTACGATAAGTAGAAATTATCTTATTGTAGACGGTAGGTACTATACAGGGTGTAACAGACAGACAGCACTTTGAATATCGACATGTATTAGTGATGGGGTACAATCAGACCATTAAACTAAACAACTTTTCCTTAGCAATGTTTTTATGGAAGCGTTAAAAAAATTACTTTCCAAAGTTAATAGTTATTTTAAGAAAGGTAGGTTTTTTGTCGTTACTTGACGTTTCTTTAAAGGAGAAAGTTTTGTTCAACATCATGGTATACATTCCCTCCATCAGTATTCGGAGAGCTGTCCCTAACACCCTTTATAGTGCTTGTACTTGAAGGAATCTTAAACTGCACTAGTTAAGTTGTAACGATAAGTAGAAATTATCCAATTGCGCTGCTTATAAAGTTATAAGCAGATCAGAAGAGATTAACGTTCTTTTAACCCATATCTTTATGATTTCTGATCCCCCGCATACTTGGCTGTCATGTAAAGTCTGCAAATCCTGATAAAACTGGAAACTTTCCTTTACAATTCGATATAAGCATCCAATGATCACAGTTTAGCGTGATCATTACTTGTAAACTTCTTGTGCATATTCAAAACAGCTTATTAGTTAAATCGATCAAAATTGTAATAATTATGTAAACCTGTTCATTAATCCGATTTTAATAAATTATTGTTAAGTATTTGTACGTACATTTTTAATATTTTTAGTCTACTTTTTAAGTGTTTCTGGATGAAACAAATCATAAGGTTTATGGCCGGAACCTTCGCGTTTTGTGAATCAAAGATCATCATAACACTATACCTAACTACAAAATTTACTGAAATCAAACTTTTTTCAATTAAAAAGGGAATATCTATACGTACTTATATGTTTATCTCTTACACTCTGTATAAGTACGTTACACATAGCAACGTTAGAAAAGCATCATCTAGGTTATCGTTACTTAGGTATAGCATCTTAGCTAAGTGAGCTAAGTTTAGTTCAAAGATCTAATACTTATACAGAGTGTTAAAAAATACGGCAAATATTCCAAAATGAACCAGTCGATGAAATTAAACAACTTTTCCTGAAATCTATACATATAATAAAGTTGTAGAGGGTCGAAAGTCTGTACATAGAAGATTTTCGAAAAAAAACTGTTTGGTGATACTTAAAATTGATAACAGAACACGTTTCAGCAATTTTTAGAATTTTTTTCTGTTTAGATGTTTATCTGTTTATCTGTTTATTTGTTTATTTGTTTATCTGTTTGTATGTGAAAGCATCACGCAAAAACGACTGGACCGATTTTGATGCAAATTATACCAAAATGTCGGGAAAATTACCGACCAGGTTATAGGCTAAAAAATTCGACCCCTAAAAGGGGGGGTTGCCACTATACTTGAAATAAGTTTGCACGTAAATCGATATTGCGTGCGTTGCGTGCGGTAGAGGAATAAGTTACTATAAGATGTAAAAAAAAACTACTCAAACTATTCCAAAGGGTGAACCAGTCCATGAAACTGAACAACTTTCCCCAAGGAACATAGGTCGAATAATGAAAAAAAAAATTCCTTCCCTTCCCTACAAATTTAACTTGGTCGGCTATCGAGACGGCTGGAGCATTTTGTATGGGAGGTACAATTATTTTTTCCTACAGTAGGTAAAAAAATAACTGCACGTATTTTACGACTAAACCAGTCCATGAAACTGAACAACTTTTCCTAAGAAACATAGGTAGAAATACGAATAAAAATTTGGCCCTCCCATTCAAACTGAACCGGCCGGCCACAACATTTTGTATAGGAGGTCCAAATTCTTTTTTCATATTTCGACCTATGTTCCCTGGGGAAAGTTGTTCAGTTTCATGGACTGGTTCACTCCTTAAAATATATGCAGTAAATTTTTTACTCCTTATACAGGGTGTTAGGCGGTGTGACAAAAACTTTGCTGGCATGATCAGACCATCAAACTGAACAACTTTTACTATGGAGCTAATGGTGGGAAACGAAAAAAATTTTTCAATCTCCCATACAAAGTCAGTCAGCTGATCGTAAATTTTGTCAGATTTTTTTTTTCGTTTTCCACCATTGGCTCCATAGTGAAAGTTGTTCAGTTTGATGGTCTGAGCACGTCTGCAAAGTTTTCGTTACACCGTCCCTAACACCCCGTATTTTGAACTACCTATGTTTCTTGGGGAAAGTTGTTTTCATCCTATCTATTCGAAAAGAACGCGCCGCAAAGTTCTTTTATTTGCACTTTTTAAATAAAGAACTCAACAAATGCGAATAAAACTACTTTGAATTTAGAACATCTTGATGTTCAGTCAGCGCCAAAGAAATAGAACGCAAATATTGTTCGAATAAAGGCTGTATGGGACGACGGCCCATAGTCGCGCGTCCCCAATAGAACTAAAAAAAAGATACGCGCGAATTACAAATTTTCACCAAAAATTACACGTATGTTAGAATTTTATTTAACTTTTTGAAAAATTAGTTCAAGTGACAGTGAAAGTAACATTGCAATAAAATATGAGGCGCCTTTTATTTTCTCATAGAGGGTGATGAAAAGTAGAGTGAATTACTCGGGTGCAAAATGAGTATTTCTCCGGACCATGCAAATTCTCGTGATTTCTCTGGCGAATTTGAATTTTGAGTTAATTGAAATAATACCAATGGATATTGAAAATATATCTCAAAAGATAAAAAATGATACCTTTGGCCCTCGTTTCTCACTTATAGTTCCAGAGAAAAACAAGGTTAAAAAAATCTCGCCAGAGAAATCAATCAAATAGGACAGAGAAATCAAACTCGTAACTTTAATTTCGTTATTTGTATCATTTACTAATGTCAGTCATTATTTATCGTGGCTGTTGTCTGCTCGCAGGCTTGCCACAGACCTAGCCACCGGGCAGGCTAGCGTGGCTGTTGTCTGCTCGCAGCGCTGTGAGCAAAAGCGGCCACAGACCTAGCCACCGGGCAAGCTAGCGAGGCTGTTTTCTGCTCGCAGGCTAGCCACAGACCTAGCCATCGGGCAGACTAGCGTGGCTGTTGTCTGCTTGCAGCGCTGCGATTAAAAGCGGCTACAGACCTAGCCACCTAGCAGGCTAGCGTGGCTATTGTCTGCTCGCAGCGCTGTGAGCAGAAGCGGCCACAGACCTAGCCACCGGGCAGGCTAGCGTGGCTGTTGTCTGCTAGCAGCGCTGCGAGTAGAAGCGGCCACAGACCTAGCCACCGGGCAGGCTAGCGTGGCTGTTGTCTGTTCGCAGGCTCGCCACAGACCTAGCCAACGGGCAGGCTAGCGTTGCTGTTGTCTGCTAGCAGCGCTGTGAGCAGAAGCGGCCACAGGCCTAGCCACCGGGCAAGCTAGCGTGGCTATTGTCTGTTCGCAGGCTCGCCACAGACCTAGCCACCGGGCAGGCTAGCGTTGCTGTTGTCTGCTAGCAGCGCTGTGAGCAGAAGCGGCAACAGACCTAGCCACTGAGCAGGCTAGCGTGGCTGTTGTCCGCTCGCAGCGCTGTGAGCAGAAGCAGTAACAGACCTAGCCACCGTGCAGGCTAGCGTGGCTGCTGTCTGCTCGCAGCGCTGCGTGTAGAAGAGGCCACAATTCTAGCAACCTAGCAGGCTAGCGTGGCTGTTGTCTGCTCGCAGCGCTGTAAGCAGAAGCGGCCAGAGACCTAGCCACCGGGCAGGCTAGCGTGGCTGTTGTATGCTCGCAGGCTCGACACAGATCACAATTGTACAACTACACCACATGTGGTAATTTTGTTGAATAAATTGAATTGAATTGACCTAGCCACTGGGCAGGATAGCGTTACTGTTGTCTGCTCACAGGCTCTTCACAGACCAGATTGATTTTTCGGGCATTTTTTTTTATTTCTCTGGCGTTTTCGCCAGAGAAATCAATGCCAGAGAAAGCAAAAAGTAGTGATTATTTAGAATAACCCTTAAACCGTAAAAGCGAATATAAACGTAATTACACAACCAGCTAACCACCCAAAAAGCTACGTTTCTTTAACAAAATCACAACATTATGACTGATCAATTAATTATTAACTTTACCAGAGAAATCAAATGTATAGGTGTACCAAAGCCAGAAAAACACTTGATTACCTCGATGAATCCAAAATGTAACAGCGAGTCACGAGTGCACACACCTCCGCTGCTGCGGCGTTACTGACTCTTTTGAGCGGCCGGGATGCCGACAGCGTACCTACAAAGACTAGTGATGTGTGCGATGTTTTTTACGCGCCAGAGAATCCCAGGGTTTTACGCGGACAGATACATATTATTCTGTAACTCGCTAAATTGTTTTATGTATGATTAAATATTAATTGTAGTTAAACTAGAACATATAAAAGGTCTGTGAACATCGTCACAAATTCGTATCATAAATAGTTATCGAAATATAAACCCATGAATGTAGCAAGTCAGCTTTCGGACACGCCAGAGAGCGTCAATTTGGGGGGCATATATATTTTTTATAAAAAAAAGCGTAATATCCCTATAATTTTTTATTGCTTCTCCAATTGCAGTAATAGCCGTACTAACCATATAAAAAATACTGTTCCTCTATAATAGCAAGATATGCAAATTTTAGGCCAAGACAGTGATTTCTCTGGTGCTGAAGAAAAACCCAATATATTTTGGCTTCGGGGATTCTACTCTAGAATCCCTTACTTCGCTCTGAATTCAAAAAAGCGCCCTCGCCGTAGAAGTGTTGTTTTGCGCCCTTATGATATCTACTAAAAGTTTCTTGAACTGGTTCACCCCTTAGAATATTTGCAGTTTTTTTTTACTCCCATATTGAAGTCGAGATTCGAACACGTACCAACATAATAGTAAAGCAAAATAAAATCCAGCCAAGAGCGTGTCAGACACGCCCACAAATAGGGTTTGTAGTCAATGTTAAATATCAGCGTTACGAAGTTACCTAATTTCGTTGCTGGTTTGTTTGCAGTAGTAAGTATGCTTACGAACCACAAATTAAAAAACTTTTATTTTTCTTAAAACTTGCGTGGATACAGTATGCGATATAGTTTTTATGGTAACTTCAGACTAAGAACTAATTTTTTTTTTCAAATATTTAGTTCTAGGAAGAGAAAACTCCCCATAAAACCAAATACTTCGAGTCAGAATCACTTTTGTGTTTTTTTTTTACAAAAACTCGCCTTAAGTTTTAAAGATCTATTTAACGATACCCTACTTAATATAGCAGATGGTTATTTTTATCCTCCTTTCACATGTACCTACGCCAAAAAATAAAAACATTTTTTTCCCAACATTCTAAATTTGTGTCAAGCAGCACGAACTATCTTCACATCAAAGATGTCGATCGATTGAAAAGGACGAAGTTATGAGGGCGGGGCATACAGTTAGTTTATGTCTTAAATGGGTAGGTGGATTTGCTGGCGATAGTACATAAATCTGTATGTACATGTATTAAAACTGTTACAGGTCGGTGTCAAGTACCCCTGCAATAGTTTTCAAAAGAACATTTCGATAGCGTGTCTTAGAAACAGCTACAAAAAAAATATGTACAGCTTGATGGGCCGCTCCTGCAGGCCTATCCCTTTTGGTAGGTAGGTACCTAAATAAATAAAAAGTATACATACCTATTACTACCTACACAACTATTTAATAAGAAAACAAAAACAGAAGTGAAATAAGTAAGTAGAAGAAATAGAAAGAAACAAGCATCCTTCGACATGGGTCATCTCGGATTTGCTCCTTCACATAAAAATAATAAAAGAACACCGGTGTTGGTACTGTAGCCAACTACTTATATCATCAAGATGTACCTAACTCAGGCGCTCAGACTTTGAAACAGGAGGGATCGAAGTGGGCTTTCCCCTTCAAAGTCAAGTAACAAACTCACATCGGCGGTAGTCTGGGGTTTCTCCAGGTTATTCCATCATCATCGTCATCACCATTATCTTTGCATGCCCTAATCGTACAAATCACGCATAAAATAATAACCGTGAGACAAACATCGAAAATGAAAACGTACCATTATGTGTAAAAATTGTGCATGAATCACTCAAAAATTAAGCGATGTTTTTAGATGTTTGGTATGGTGGAAGATAAATGTTCTGATCATATTTTATGATTAGTGAGAACCTTTATCAGCACTGGAGGTACTCTCTGTCTACCTACGTGACGGAACACCATGAACTCGGCAAAATATTAAAGGGCGCCACACACCAGGCCCGTATGCGTGACGTGCACGTTATCACGCGCATAGAGATGACGTTGTATCGTCTGGGATTGTATGAGGCACCGCACACCGTGCTACTCGCGAGATTACGTGCACGCATACATAGGCAGGCCTCTCATACAATCCCATACGATACAACGTCATCTCTACGCGCGTGATGACGTGCACGTCAAGCATACGCGCCCTGTTTGTGGCGCCCTTAAGAGATACGAAAATGTCTGTATTGAAAAATTTGTTTAGCATGATGTGCCGCTTCTGTCGGCTCAAAAACTTCTCTTGGCGAAACGAAGTTCGCGGGCACCAGCTAGTATGAAATAATATTTAAACCTGCCTTTAATTTGGCACTTTTTTTATGAGATACCTAGGTCCACCCGCTTTTGTATGCTATCTCACCTGTTGGTAAGTGATGATGCAGACGATGTTGGAGCATGCTTGCCTAGGTAGAGCCTATTCAACTCTTGCCTTGAAAAGGCCCAAGTTAAAATGTTCCGGAAACAGATCCGCCGGCAGGGTTTTTTTTAATGGGCCGTGTAAAAGCTTTTTTATGACTAATTCGAAATAACTTCCTTGGTGAAAGTTGTTCAGTGCTATGGATTGGTTCATACCCTTAATTGTTTACATCCTTTTTTATTACAACGTATTACAAAACAACCCATAAAAACTCCCATACAAATGGAGTTCATTCTGTATGGGAGGTCCAATTTTTTTTTCATATTTCGACCCATGTTCCATAGGGAAAGTTGTTCAGTTTTACGAGTACCTTGACCTCCTTTCAGCTTTATTGGTTGTTTTGTAACATCCAGTATAGACACTAACTACATAGAGTGGGAAGAGTTCTATCATGCATCAAACGCGTGCACACGGGCAACCAAACTAGAATTTACAGGTATCGCTATAAACCTCTAAATTAACCAATCACGATGTTACACCCTATTATAACGTTATATACTAGTCGTGCTCTGTGATGTTACTTGTATGTTTTTTTGATTTTACTACTGTCACTAAAACAGATAAATCACGAAAAGGTTCCAAGATACACTTATCAATTAATTTAGGTACTTATGATAATTTTGCTTCTTCTACTTCTTCGAATGGGACACCAAGAAGTCCAATTACTCGATTTTGCTTAAAAAACTAATCACTCAGTAGGTATAGTCCAAATATGAAAGAAAAATAATAATAAAAAAGACAAGGTCAAATACGAAAGTTCTTTATTACTGATTGATTGTTTAAGTAATATTTTCATACTTAAAAGATTGGAATAAACAGATCTACTTCATTGCTATTATCCTAATTGATTTGGGGTCAGCGAACATGCCTCCACAGACATAAATTGGGTTAGTTTTACGACCGGCCGCCTTCCTGACGTCAACGAATAAATTAAAATAAAAAAAAATATATCGGCAGACCGTCAAACATGTTTTTTTACCATATATCGCGGCATGCGAGACGAGATTGTATAAATAATTATAACCAGATAGCGTCTCTTTCAGTGTACATTCAGTGATATACATGAGAAGACGTTCAAATTTTTATTATTTGTTTCGGAAATAACGAGTTAGTGATTTTTCTGTGATTTTGGAAGTTTTCTGGTGGGAAACGTAAGTTGCTCTTACTTTTACTTATAACTTCCTATTAAGAGTGAAAGAAGTAAGCTGAATACATATTCGAAGGGGTGAACAAACATTAAAAAAAAAACAGAAAGCAAACCAAAGACGAAGTTTAAAATGAATGCATTTTTAAGAGTAATTTTGAAAGACCTTCATTGACTTTTACCTTTTGATTTATTGATATTTTTATAATATATTTTTTAACTCGAAATGAGTAGTACAGTTCCGTAAGCTCTTTGTATCTAGAATTACTGCTAGATGACGCATCAAGAGGTAGAAAAATTCGTCAGGGTTAGCCATGCACCGGTAACTTAGTTGGCAGAGTTCAAGTCCCGGCCGATGCTCATGAATTTTTAAATTTTCTTATTTTAATTAATGAATAATAATATATAGCAGGAGTACATTAAATCCCAATACAGCTGGTTTTTGAAAGCTTAAGATATTCTTTTTAAAAGTTCAACTCTGTTCAATATCCTTAAGAAGGTCAGATTCACACGAGATCATGAATATTTTAATTTAATTGATAAAGTTTTATAATTATTAAGTAACTTAATGAATCAGAGTGAGTAATAGTTAATAGTAGAAGGTTTTTATGACAAGTAACAATGTAGGTAGATAAGGTAAATAACAACGTCTTTAACATACTTTAAAATCGCATGACAAAGTTATTTGAGATTAAAAGTATCTGAAACTATTTGAAATGTGTTTGAACTTTATAAGAAAGTTATATCATAGGTACTATTTTTAATTTTCATGTAGTTTGTTCGTCAAAAATCCAATGACTTTGACTTTGAATCCAACTGGAAGCTCGTATATTGTCATTTTTATTGACCTCTGATCCCACCATCATTTTCAAGTAAATATGGGGACATTTACTTGAAAACAGGTTCTGTCATATAAATTTGAAGTCAGTATTGGCTGCTACCTGTAAGCCCAAAAATGCCGGTAAGGGTGAGGTAAATAAAACCCACGAAAAACATACACGAAGTCGTGCGAAGTCTTCCCTACTGCGATTTCTTTAATTTATTATAGTTTATGTTATACCTATGACTGGCCGTTGAACATTCTTTATTAATTTTGAAAATAAATAAATTTGCAAGTGTTCGAAAGATTCTTTACCTAACATGAGAATTGTTTTAAAATTTGGCATTCAATTCTTTATAGTGTAGTGAGTGCGACCCAAAATGGAATATAAATATGGGAATACCATGAAAATACGGGCTTTAAATGACAGTGTGAAGAATTTACGAGCATAATCAGACCACGGGGGACTATATTTCTTTTTAGATTTTTTATAGAAAGTCAGTCTGTTGATCGTGAAAGTTTACACATCTGACATAAGTTTGAGGTCCTTCAAAAGACTGTGTAGCTTGTCGCCTAAACCTGTAATGCCTACACATCAACTCTCGCATCCCCTAGTCACTTCTTACGACACCTTCGGGAAAGATATGGGGCGATGCTATTCTAAGAACACAGCAATCCTGCGGATGCCTGAGAGTTTTCAATACACCATCCCTTACACGTGTCCTGAAGATGAGAAAGCTATCACGTACCAAGCGCGTGTCCAAAATCATGTTTATCAACCAAACAAACAACATAATTTGATCATCCTAATATACTTCCATATTATCATAACTGCTCTAAATTGTCCAGAAAGCTAACAAATCTTATACCTGTTAGCATTGTACAGATAGTTAATTCTCGGTTATATAGTAATTGACAACTTAATCTGAATCTCGACCAAGGGTAAACCAGAGCGTAACCGGTTTTGTATGGTGTGGCAAGTCTAGATGGAGTTATGTAACCATTGGGTAATTAAGTCAGTACATAAAGTGTGTTTACGTCAAACTTTATGGCAATCTATCTACCTGTCGTAGCATATAATTAAAGAGTATACAAAGTCTCTTTTATTATTAAACACTCTACAAAAATTTATATTACGATACAACGATATTTTCACTCTTTACAATAGGTATCTATACGCTATTCTAACATAATACTAAGAAAATCCCTAATAGAAAACGCAGCTCGAGTCGGATAAAAATAAAGCTAGCTAATACCTCAAACCCTAGTGCACTAGATTTTTGGTGTACTCTGTATCCCAGATATTACAGAAGCTCATAGTAGCCTTTTTCCATTCTGCCCTGATTCTCTAAAACCCAATAATCTTTTTCGGCTCTCTTGTACCTACAAGTAAATCCAAGAATCCTTCGCTTAGTTCTTGGAAAGAATCGACCTAGGACTTCATGATCAGGAGCCAAGTCTAAGATTACTAGACTTTACAGGCATACTAGCTGGGACTAAATCCTAACACTGCCACTGTGTAGGAGTGAAAATCTCCATACAATGTAAACAAGGTAAACCACCTTTCGACTGATAATTTAGGTAGAGGTATATTCGAATCCGTATAATCCATCGTTTTAAACTAGGTATCTTGAAAAATATTAATATTTATGCAAGTTGTATCTATTGTGTATTATATTATGTACCTACCTATAGGTATCGAGACTTAAAACTTTTCATGTATGCTTTTATAGTTTAATTAAAACGATTTTCTACATAACAATACTTGTGATATCATAACTTCACCTAGAACCCCTAACTACTCCGTATTATTAAAACGTTACAATAATAAATATTTCATGTTAGACGAAATAATTTCAACACGGTTCACTGATCTTGATGGAGAGATACTATAGTCACAAAATCTACCCACCCATTTAAGAGACCATGTTATACTAATTTGTCTAAGTATTTGTATGAAAAACCAGCATAAGTTTGTCCGTTAAGGGTTGGTAGATTTGCCTGCGATAGTACCTAGTTTAAATTGTTCAAACTTTACACGAAATACTTCGATTCTACAACGACAGATAGGTACCTTACCTATAGTACAGATAGAACATTCCTCCCGCCAGTCTATGTAGGTAGCTACAATGTTCAACATTTCGAAATATTTGAGAATAAGTTCTATAAATTTAAGGTCCAAAATATTATTTTAAAATGTATACTTTACATCGTGTTATGAGCAAGTTTTAAAATTATTTGGGACAATTATGAATCACTAAAGTTTAAAACAATCTAAGTAGGTACTTTATATAGAGATACACGTTCCCTATTATGTTTAGTGAAGTCGCTTCATATCTCTCGTCTAGACTGGAACGAAAATACAATTTTATGCAACTTTGTAAGCTAGTATTATATTATATGCAGAAGCAACAATATTTTCGCTCAGTCGTTCAATAGTAAGTGACCATTGAGTTAAAATACTGTAAGTGACATAAGAAGCATTTCTTAACGCAAACGGGACTCGAACTGCTATCGGGCAAGCGCTTTGCGAAAGAGAGTCGTTGTACTATTGCGTTACTGCTAAGCAATAGAGGTGGTACCTCCAAGGTGCATCAGTCTATGCTTGGTTTCAGTATCAAAAGATCTTTGGTTCGATTCACAAGGGCCTTTTTCTGAATGGCTAACTTATAACTCAAACTCATTTTGGGGAACAAAAAGGTATCTTTTTTCAAATTTCTACCTTCGTTCTTTGGAGAAAGATTTTATTTTATTTAGTTTCGTGGGGTCGTTCACCTCTTCAAATATTTAGTTCCATGTTTGATTTCCATGAATTGCTAAGTCTCAGTGCCATTAAACACAACAAAAGTACTAAAACATAACCTCTACTCACGACACAGGTACCTATGGCATTTTAACTGCCATACCGTCTCTTATCTTAAATGAAATTGAAGTTATTCTTTGTTTTGATGTTAGGTACCTTAACACGACATGGGGTTTTGACCTAGCGTTCGTTGTTCCCATATCTATACAACAAAGGCCAGGGTATCACCAAATACTGGTTGTTTTTATTAACTGTATAAAATACCAGTAAATGTTGATCCATAGTAACCTGTGATGCTACTGATTATGCTATAGGTATGATTGTACTTAAGGAAGTCCTCTGTAGGACAATTGACATTGGACTTTCAACTCACAAGAATTCCGAAGAAAAATGCTAAAGAAAAATCTACCTATAGGAACACTACTAACAATAAATAATGTACGATTTGTTAAAAAATAATGATACAAAAAGAATTTCTTTCACTCCTGTCAAAGGTCTAACTTTTACACCTTTAGAAACCTTTTTTATTATGAAAGGTGTCTAGTTCTAAATCTCATTAGATGAACTGGAATGTTACAAAAACAAAATGGTCTATCACTTTTCCAGCGTTATTTTTCCTTTGATTCAGTCTATCCATTTACATTCTAGACTAGAAATTCGAGTTAAAATTCTCGTTCAAAACGCGAGGTATTTTCCCCTATACACGCGAATAGGTTACTGCTAACCTGATCTTACATAAAAACCGGTCAAGTTTGAATCGGACTTTGTAACTGAGGATCCCGCCCAAAGATATTATGCGTGACTGGTATCAAACTTCACACACTAACACAAGGCTTATAGTTATTTTCAAACCAGCTAAGCGCGAAAGTGGCAAATATTTTAGTTGAGGTTTTGTTTTATACGTACTTTTGAAATTAAGGCATTTTGTTGATGCAAATTGAGCGGAGAAAAGAAGTAAAAAGAAAACCAAAAGTGCTTCCATGCGGGTTCTTCTTCAGTAAGCTACGGATCCCTAAAAACAAACAAACTACCTAGAGCTAGACTCTGTGAAAACCACGGTCGACCGCACATACACAGCTCGTTTTATTTCGATCTACAGAGGGATTTAACAGGAATCTATGACCTTTGTCAGTAGTAGCACCAGTAGTAACAGATATGTTTCACATTTTGATAAGAAGATTGAAATGAAACAGCAAATTTTAATAGCCTTTACTCACTCATTTGGTCTTTTTCTCACAGTTTAATCATTCAGTAATTTATTATTATTAGCAATATGGCACAAGAAATATGATTCATTATTAAACCTGTTATTCAAATTTTATGGTTGTTGATAACAAGATTTTTTTATCTAAATTATCCTTGTTTACCTTCGTCATACTCATACACACCTTGTCATTTTAATACGTATATTTTGTTATTATAGCGTCAAAGATGTACTGTTACTTTTGTAATATATTTCCTTGTGTCATTGAAAATCACGATAAAACATTAAAAACGACAAAAATATTTTTTTATATAACAGTTTTTATGATCACAATTGTTATCTTTAACGGAACTTGACATTATAACTCTTACTTGCGTAAAGATTAATACTAAATAGATAAGTGAAACTCGTATGACCTATGTTTCATAATCACTACATACCTGGGACGCTAAGCCCATAAAATATCAATCTGTCATATTTCTTTCCTAGAATTATGAAACTTGGTACAGTTGTTCTTTAGGTGCTAGTGAGTAGATTAAGCCCGGTTGACAAAGGGTTCCGCACCTAAGGGGGGAGGGGGGGGGGGAAGTTTTTTTGTCCCGAGTTTCGCTCTAAGCCATACAACTCATAAATTAATGCTATTATGGCAAGTGCGGTATCAATTTTGGATAAATCATAGACTGGGTATTCATTAATGGAACAAAAAACTCACGTTTTCTAAAGAAAAAATAGAAAAAATAACAAAAGACGTAAAAAAAATGATTACTAAACTTTTAGCGTTAATTATACTCTATAATAATATAAAATTGAAACAATAAAAAATCTGGCTATAATGCTACATTTATATAGATTATAAATATGTATAATACATTAACATTTTGTCAATAAAAAGGTGAAAAAAAAATCGATTCGTTGGAAGGTGAGGTGTGTCTTGCTCTATGTCATCGTTTTCATTTAAGATTTTCATGACGATTCTAACACTATTTCCTGTTTATACGGGGTGTAAGGGACGGTGTAACGAAAACTTTGCAGGCGTGCTCAGAACATGAAACTGAACAACTTTCCCCATGGATCATATTATGGTGGTATACGAGTTTTTTTTTACTCCCCATACAAAATACATTTTTGAAGGTCGGAATCATTGTTTTGGTTTACCACCAATTACACCCTGTATATTGCTGTATACCGATTACTGACATCTTTATCGCTACAAATATTTTAAAATATCTCAACAAGCATATCCGGAAGTAAATAAAGACTTTTTAGCTGCATATGAGGGGCATATTTATGACGCTTTTCCTTTCATTGAAAAATATGTTATTATCCTATATGACAGGTAAGTAAGTTTCGTTCACAACAACGCAGCATAATTCAACAATAAAGCCTTGATTCTAAAATATATAATACTTAATTCCAGATCTAGCACTTGCACGGAAATAAATGAATGCCGCAAACATTTGTTGACGAAGAAGGACCTTCAGCTTGACAACATTCCACCTACGAAAGGGGCATTACTCCAGCATTTTCTACGGGCCGTGTATCAGGGTGTACACACATGGGGTCAACTCGCGTATCCAAAGTCTTCCTTGTCCTTCTAACTGGGGCTGGAATAGAATGGACGATGAATGGCTACCTCTGTGGAGTAACATGCCAGTAGCCTCAGAGGCTTGCCTCGAAATAATAAGATGCAGATGCAAAACAAACTGTGGCGGCAGGTGTAAGTGCTTGAAAACCCAACTAAAATGTACAGATTTATGTACCTGCCTGCAGTGGAAATTGCAATAAAACATAAACTATGTTTCATCCAATATCATCATCTGCCTGCCCTTATCCCAACTTATTTGGGGTCGGCGCAACATGTCTTTCTCTTTCATTCGTCTCTATCAGCCGTCATATCTTCATTTACACCTCTTTGACTCATATCATATTTTACACAATCCATCCAAACTTTTTTAGGCCTTCTTCTCCTTCTGCGTCCATCCACATTCATATTCATTACCTTTTGCGTCACATGATTTCCATCCCTCCTCATAACTTGCCCATACCACGATAAACGGCTAGCTCTCATCTTTTCTGTCACAGGTGCAACTTTTAAACTTCCTCTAATATAGTCATTCCTTATTTTATTCATTCTTGTCACACCACACATCCATCTCAACATTCTCATCTCAGATACATGTAATCGTCTTTCATCCGTCACCTTTGTAGGCCAACACTCAGATCCATACATGACGACAGGTCTGACCACCGTCTTGTAAATCTTGCCCTTCAGTTTGAGGGGCATTCGGGGGTCACACACTGTGCCCGTGACCTGTCGCCATTTCATCCATCCTGCATTTATCCTGTGCTTGATAGTCCGGTCTATATCTCCATCGCCTTGCAGAAGTGAACCAAGGTACTTGAAGTCGGAGCAGACTGGTAAGGTTACGCCATTCAGCGCTACCAGAGCATAGCTGGAGAGACCGCCGAAATCACAAAACATTTGTTCAGTCTTGGTTTTGCTGATTTTCAGGCCAACACTCTCCAGCTTTTCCCGCCATTTTTCCAGTCTGCTCTGTACCTCATGCCCACTTTCACCGACGAGTACAATGTTGTCGGCGAACAGCATGCACCAGGGTGCCTCTTCCTGTATGTCCGACGTCAGAGCGTCCATTATCAACAGGAAGAGGTAAGGACTCAAAGCCGACCCTTGGTGCTAGCCTACAGCCACACTAAACTCGTCGGTAATACCAGCGGCCGACCGGACCTGTGTACGAGGTTCACTGTACATTGCACGTATCAAATCTACATACTTCCCTGGCACACCTTTCTCTTTCAAGGCCCACCACAAAACCTCTCGGGGCACTCGATCGTATGCTTTTTCGAGATCAACGAACACCATGTGCAAGTTTTTTTGGGCACTTCTGTATTTTTCGCACAGTTGGCGAAGTGCAAAAATGGCATCCGTTGTTCCCCGGCCCGGCATAAACCCGAACTGGTTTTGCGTGATATCACACTCCCCTCGCAATCGTCTCTCTATCACCTTCTCCCATACTTTAAACCGTGATCAATAGTGATCATGACCCATAAAACTGGATCGAAATATCAGACAACTAAAATAAAAATGGAATCGCGGTAAGTACCTCGTTTTTACTATTTTGAATTTTTGAGACAGTTAAAATTTGTTTGGAGGATTATAGATATAATATTAATGATTGTAATTAAGATATAAGAAAATTGATTTTTAATTCCATAATTTTAAACACAGCTCATAACTGAAAGTTACAGTTATAATAACCTGAAAAGGAATCCATATCGTCATACAAATCTTATGTCAATACAATGACTTGTGATGCAACATAAAGCAAGACACACCTTCCAGCGAAAAGTTTTTTTTTTCACCTACTTTCCATTGACAAAGTGTTAATGTATCATATATATTTATAATCACTATAAATGTAGCATTATAGCCAGATTTTTTATTGTTTCAATTTTCTATTATTATAGAGTATAATTAACGCTAAAAGTATAGCTTTTTCTTTTTTTTACATCTTTTGTTATTTTTTCTATTTTTTCTTAGGAAAACGTGAGTTTATTGTTCCACAAATGAATACCCCGTCTATGATTCACCCGAAAATGATACCACACTTGCCCTAATAGCATTAATTTATAAGTTGTATGGCTTAGAGCGAAACTCGGAACAAGAAATCTTCCCCCCCTCCCCCTCCCCCCTTAGGTGCGGAACCCTTTGTCAACCGGGCTTAATCTACTCACTAGCACTTAAAGAACAACTGTACCAAGTTTCATAATTCTAGGAAAGAAATATCACAAAATGTGCTTAGCGTCTCAGGTAACACCACACACGTACATTTTACGTCAATCGTAGCTTCTCAATTTTTCTATATTATTTTGTTTCTACAAAATTTTCTGGGTGAATCAACTCATTAATATGAATCTCCAATAAAATATATGAGGCCATCACCGAATTTACGAGAAAACTTGAACGTTCAGAATAATTGAAGAAGAAAATATTATAGAGCAAACTACCAAATTAGTTCAAAACCTTTGATGTTACTCATTTCGTAGGTACAAGACCTTTGCATAGGGTCGTTAGCACTCCTCAGAAAGGGTATGTGCCCTTTCTACGTTTCGCAAATATTGCAAGATTGTAAAATGTTAGCAAGATTGTAAAACGAGCGGCCTTTTTACCGTTGTGAAGATATTTTATCATCAGTTTTTACTTATATTTTTGCGTATAAAATACTTTGAGCTACGTAGGCTTCCTCTCAGTTATCCTTTTAACTCTGACTTAATGTTTAAATGGGTCAATGGACGACTCGGTATCCCACTCGAAAATAAGAAGTTCCTCTTAATATATACCTAGATTTTTACAGCTTTAAAATAAATATTTAAAATGAAAGAATTTGTCATAAAATTACTTTTTAAAAGTAGATGAACTACGAGACGAACACTGTTACCTACAGTGTTACAATATTCTTCTCTGGCATCGTAGTAAATGAAGTGTTATTTTGTTAAGGGGAAAAACATTCATTTGATGCTTAGGTTAAATCTCTAGTGGTGATTTTTATTATCCATTAACCATTTATCTTTCTAAGCTGATTTTTCCGCGACTACATTGGACTCCCAAGTAAATACTATCTTGTATAAGTAATATAAAATCTTATTTTCTTATTTCTTTGTTACAGTTCCATTCGGCGACAGACAAAAGGTCGCATAGCAACGATCTAGCAACCAACAGCATGACGATCGTCACAGATAAGAAGATTGAGGATGACGCGTCAGATTCTTCTAGCGGGGAGAATGTCGAGATTGAAGGTAGGGATAGTAAAACAACTCATCTACAGTCACAGCAGTCCACTGCTGGGCACTGGCCTCTCACATTAGGGGGCATCATCATCATCTGCCTGCCCATATCCCAAATTCATGTAGCAAAAGGGTTTGGAAATGTTTTATGACCGGCCGTCAACCCTCTTTGGGAATGCTATTGTAGGTGGTATCACCGCCACCACGCGGTTGACCATAGACGACAAATATTCAGCCGAGGTCAAAAACTCCACGTCGTTTTTTACGAAACACCCTGAGTGGACTAGGGGTGGCCGCTACGCTACCACACGGCACATTATAGAGGGTATTTGTCAATATGCCTACGCTTGAATTCGGCTAAGAAGCAAGGTGCAAGACATTGCATTTACAGAAAACAATGCTGCCCATTCCTTGAATCGACTTTTACGATACCCACGGGTGGCAATAAGGCGGGCACACACAGAAAACTACTAATTACCACATACTATAAAAGTGAATGGATGTAATCCTGCGACGTAAAAGATAATCGCAGCTAGAGATGACTTTCATTATTACTTTTTCCAAGGATGAACTTGGATGGATCTTTCTTGCTATTCTGACTAGATAGGAGATAGATAAGGTCGTGCGTGGTCTTCATTTTGTTTGTTTGGTATTGTTTACTACGACATGCATTGCTAATTTATATGACATATTAGGGCATAGGTACCTAAATAAAGCACGTGGAGTCGACACGCTAGGAGTCACGTTAAAACAACGGACGTCATAAATTTCGATTTTGGAAAAAACACATAATATCAAAATCAAAACAAAATAATTCGCAAATTACCATACTAATCGTGCTTTTCATCACGTGTACCTCGGCGTGGCTAGGTTCCTAGACACACCGCAGAATTTTCCGGCGATAATCCGGATCCAGATTTTCAAACTCCCATACAAAATCCGGATATCATAGACGCAGTCATAGGTCAAATTATGTCATAGGTTGTCATTTGTATGGCAAAAATCCGGATATCACAGACGCAGTTATAGGTCAAACTGTGTCACAATTTGTCATTTGTATGGTAGTTATCAATCACGCACCGCAGCATTATCCGGTGCGCGTGCGATTTAAGGTGTGCTCACGGGCACGTAAGCAACCCAAAAAGAGGTGGCCTCGTGCGTCAGTGCAACTCAGTAGCCCAGGCGACCGGTCCAAGGAGTCTGCAACCAAAACAAGTTGAAATGTCCGGTTGTACTGGGCCGACCGGATTAGTGGCCAGTTAATGGTCTATGCGATATTTGTTTGTTGTTGCCTGAGGCCTTAGCAACAACAAAGCAAAATGAAGCGATCAGTGGTAAATCCTACACAAAGAAGTACAAATTCAGATTGCCAAAAGGCAATTTTTGGAAATTTGCGTTAAGAGCTGGTGTGCATTGGAAAGTGTCATGGACTACGTAGACAAACAGAAAGGTTAAAAAATAAAAATTATGTACAAATCGCATAAATCGTATGCCGATCTAATAACTACTTAGGTACATTAGTAACGACTGACGACTGAATTTTAGTTCTCTTTTTGTCAAATTGTTTGATGTCATATTCATGCAACATTATTTTACATATTAATTCAGAAGTTGAGCTTATACTTCCCAAATTACCTATTAGATTTTGAAAAGAAAAATTATAAGTAGAGTAAGATTTACTGATGCGAATACGTAGAGCATTCATACATTACAAGTTTCTTTGTTCCCTTTGCACTAATAAGCGGCAATTATATGATGGACTTTTTCCTCAAAGATCACTTCCACATAATAACTGAACAATAGACTCATACATTACAGCTTGGGGGAATTCTATGGGGATTTTAAAGTCACTTCTTATGTGTAGATTTTTTGGAAAAAACTTTAATTACTAACCTGCAGGTATAATATCTACCGACTGGTATGACTGGTAGGCATGGTTTATCCCCTTTGAGAAGTTTTTATAATAACTTAATAAGCACCTGCCTAGGTCTGCCTAGGTTTAATGTGTTTTGTTTGATAATACAAATGAGTGAAAAAATGAATATAAAAAGCGTCGCGATTCACACAATTCAGTCATGTTGTTGTTTGTCTTGTTTGAATGTGATGTCCATCACAGATTTTCCACCCAAGTTGTCGCTTTCAAACAAATTGAAAAATCTGTATTTGAATATACGCAGATGGAATCCGACCCTTACTCGTTTTCCATAAAAACATTGGAATAATTTATGTGTGACATTAATATATCATTTTATATCAAAGGTAGCATGTAACAGACAGCCTAACAGGAAGAATTATTCATTGCGATCAGTATGTCAATGCCTTTACCTTATACAGCTAATGCTTTTATAGATGTAGAGACAAAGAAAATTAATCTTAGTTTAAAGATCTTCAAAATAAATAAAAATTTGCTCATAAAGACAAAGGAATATGTAATAAGTTATTATCTTAACGGTTAAACAAACTGTGCGTCTAATTTGTGAAATCACTGTACAAACTCGGATTCTTGATAAAATGATTCATCTTGTCTGAATCTTATTCATATATTCATCTTACCGGAATTCGAGTTACATCATTTCCACCTAATTGCTCACTGTTTGAATTTTGATATCTAGAAGATACGTTATTCAAACATTTGACAGCAATTTCCTTGTAAACTCATTACGTATGCAAATCTATGTGAGTTAAAAAGCTAGTGCCCATTTAAAGGACCAACCTATTTTGTTTTTTTTTAGTAGTTGTGTGAAAAACCAATGTAAAAGTTGGTCCTCTAAATAGATAGGCGGATTTTCTGGAAACAGTTCTTTTTTGTCTTAATATTTGTATTGCTCTATCAATCGTATTACATTTAAATTATGTAAAGTCAAAGTCAAATAAAACCAGCGGTCTAGAATCCTACTCAAATATTTGCCAACAATATCCTTGTAAATAAATCTCGCGTATGTAAATTTTAGCAAAGGTTAAACAATATTTTTTTAAGCTGTTTTTGTTTTTCCAATCTATTGCAATAAATTATAATAAAAACATAAACAAAAAACAGTGGCCTACGTGTCGGAACACATGCTGCATAAAGGTAGGTTAGTCACGAGATCTCGAAATGATTTACCGCGAAAATTTCGCACACTATACCTACGCAGCAGCTTTGACCCAGGCGATCTGACATTTAAACGAGATGCGGACAGACGATCTGAAGTCCGCGGGGAAATGCTGGATGCAGGCCGCTTCTAATCGGACAAGATGGAGATATTCAGGGGAGGCCTATTTCAGCAGTGGACGTCCTATGGCAGATATGATGATGCTGTGATGAGTTTGACCCTACATCATCCTATTGCAGTCCATTGCTGGACGTTGCAATATAATAATGTAAGATCTGCCGTTTTCGTCACCCAGTCTCTACAATCTGCCTTTTTAGGGTGACAATTACTACCGATTGAGTCAAAAGCTTGATGACAAAGATGCGTGCGAGTCATTATTATAGAGTGTTCATACGTAACACTACGGTTATGGAGTTCCCCAAGGTCCCCCTCTCGTCACCCACTTTCAATACTGCCGCTGTCAGTGACCTTCTTATGACGTGTCGATGACGTCAGAATGACACAGGTGTCAGTCAGATGATACCACACGTCATAAGGGGCCGGTCACTGATTCACTCTTTGTGGTTCCTTTCAAAATACAGGGTGTAAGGAAAAGTACTGCGTTCCTTTCGAGGGATGAACCAGCCCATTTAACCGATAAAAGTTCCTTTTGCGTTCTATAAGACTTTCCCCAAGAAACATAGGTCGAAATATGGAAAGAAATTTTGGACCTCCCATACTAAGTGTGTCGGCCGGCCGGGTCAGTTTGTATGGGAAGACCAAAATTATGTTCCATATATCCACCTATGTTCCCTGGGGAAAGTTGTTCAGATTCATGGGCTGGTTCACCTCTCGAAAGGAACGCAGTACTTTTCCTAACACCCTGTAATAAGTAAGATATTGACTAATAATGTTCTAAACGACAATCAGTACCAAACTCATCAGCTTGAGGGGTTAAATTAAAAACATTTTAAAACTGTTAATAACAGACCATACACACCTTAGGTACATTCGACCAAACCTACCAACTTACTTTCCATTTATTTTATGCAAAATTATGTGCGATATCATTAGTTTTTGTTTGATCTAGATTTGTTTAACGTTATGAAAGAGCCTTTTATCTTATCTATCATGTTTCTTAAACAGAGAAATGCCTGTTAACTAAACAATGAGTAAAGCATAATAGAATGTCAGATGTCTTTTCTCTTTGTTCACATTTTTCTGGGATGACAGCATTTTTAAGTTGCTCATATTGTAAGGCAGTAATCATTCATCATTTATTTTAGACAACGGCCGTTACGAAAATCGTTCGTATGGCTGCTATGGCTACTATAGTTTAAAAACTCTCACACCAGGGTTTATTGGGTCGTCATCAAATCGGTGTCCCACACGAAAAAAAATCATGAGATGTCACTGATGCCGCTTCATAAAATTATAACAAATGAAATATTGAAAAAGAAAACTTGATAAAAGTGGTAGACACTCCAAAGGCAAACGAATAGAAATATTTTATGTACACATAATAATATGTAATTGACACTCGTGTAGTTAATCCAGTGGTTATGGAAATTTTTAATACTAGTAATTAATTGAGAGTTATTTGTTATTAATTTGGCTATTAAGATGTCATTAATTTAAACCTCATGTCTGAGTTTTAAGTATGCATGATAAAGAATTTAATAAAAAGAACTAACATAATATGAAAAACAAAGTTCATGACCTTATTATTGAATTCATAAAGGTCGGTGACCGCAACCTTGCCCCACATTTGTGTATCACCCATAATATTTTTTGTGACATGGGGCCGGTGGATGCACTTATTTATTTGACGCATCTCATTTTCAGTAGAAAATATTCTAAAATATGCTGCATCTAGGTATCATACATAATAATTGAAATAAATACGATTTTGACGACAGACTAATAACGTTTCTTGCGAAATTCAGAGAGTGAACTTTTTAGTTCTAGTGACCAAATAGAGAAGGCAGTTTTTTATCACTTTTGTTCCTAGTCCAAATAAAATTTGTTAAATAGAGTGCGAAAGGTGCCCCCAAGGTAACAAAACTAATAATTGTCCTTTGGAACCATAAAGTATACGTACAAAAACCATAATCTACAACTCGTTGAAACTGGTTTCTAGTTATTCATTATTATTTTTTTGACTAATAAAACCAGTTCCACACATACAATTACATGGATCACGTATACTATTACCTTGACATACATAACTACGGTCAAGCAAATAAGTAATCACATACTAAGTATAATGTTACATCGTTCATTGTCGTAATAATGTGTTATTACTTGTTACATGGCTGTAACGTAAGTAGGTATGTAATAATGTTTAGTTTCCTACCGTCTAGGTGAGGGGTTCGAAAACTTTTTTTAACGTGCGACATTTTTGCCTGAAAAAGAAAATGTTTTGAATACCTATTTCAAAAAGTGAACATTTTTGGTATATTAATAGTAGGTAACGACTTAAGCCCAATCTGTTTCGAAATGAAACGAGTGGTAAATGTTGTGAAAATAAGCTGACACGCTTCATTTGCGGTTTCGTTGTATGCCCACATACTCTTATCAGGTAGTGAAAAGGTATGTCAGCCTCTACATTCCACGTGGCAGGACAAGGAGTCGAGGAGCTGGGACTGCGAAATTCTGCAGACAAGGCCATCTGTATCACTACATACAGAGGCCGAAGTCTGCTAAATAAAAATCGTCTCAGTTGCAGTGAAAATCACAGTGGCAAAAGAATGGCCGTTGGGTGTTGTTGGCATTACAATGGCTAAAAATTAGCAGACTTGGGGCTCTGGTCAAGCACTTTGCTATTCTCACGCTAAAATCATTTTTAGCTTGCAAAGTTGGGTACCACTGGACTAGGTAAATCACCACTTGTTGACACAGGGTAAAAATTACAGGTTTGCTCACATTTAAGAAGATTTTAAGTAGGTGCTATTAAAAGACCTATAATAACCCCTGTACGTATTTGCTGCCTACTGTAGCGGTCTCTCTGACAATAGGTCTCTGACAATATTGCACTTTATTATCGTCTTTTTTAAAAGTGATTGTTGCAGCTTTGTAACAGTGCGCTTTTAAGGGTTAAGAAGTAGCGTTACAGCCTCTGATAATATCTCGCACTTTATTTGTCATACAATCAACAATATTTTTATACGACATACATGCGCGTGACATTAAATAATTTAACATTAAAACTATCGTAAATTCCTTATGCTTGTCACAATCCCGGAAAAGCAAAAATATTGAAGTAATAAATACTCAGTGTTGCCATCTTCAACGATTTTATTATTAACATAAACTTCGCCATGTTATTATGGTGGTTTCACACGCATCTTACGTTTTGCGGTATTTTTACAAAAGAATTTATGTAAAACCGCGTAGAAACGCCGCACATCATGGCACACACGTGCGCCTTCTATGATATCATTTGATTGATAAAAAAAAACGCAACATTACTCAGCATGTGTGTAAACCAATTTATTATTACTTATTCGAATCCTGAATAATTAATTCAACCGACGTCTCGAAGAGTAAGGAAGAATACTGATTTGTGGTCATAGACAGAATTTTAATCATATTTTTGGTAGAACAATGGTTTTGTTGAGGGCGGACTGTGGGTGTATTCAAAGACTATTATAGTCAAAAATATAGTAGGTATGTAGATATGTAGAGATAGTAGGTATGTAGAGTTCCTTCCGAGTAGTAGAGGTATAGTATCTATATTTTGTTGTACCTAAGTATTTCTTTATTTTTATATTTCCTGCGGGTTCCTTATTGCCTGGAAGACATAACTACTACATTAGTTTCAAGGCCACCAATTGACAACGTATTCTAATTTCTGGTAGTTCTTGTACTTTTTTGCAATAAAGTACTTATATTTTATCTTTATCTTTAAGAATACTGCAGATCCTTCGCTCATTCTGCGTGTTTTATAAAAGAAGTGGAATTTCTGACCTAAATATCTGCTAACCATGGTCAATCGCATGGTGGCGGCGTTGCGAACCTGCCTACCTAAGACGATAGCAATCCCAAAGATGGTTGACGTCAGACAGGCGGCCGGTTGTAAAACTAAGCCAGATCCTTGTCTTGTGCGTCATGATTTTGAGTACAAAACTTGTTTTGTGCTGACTCTAAATGAATTGAGATAATATACTAAAACTGCCGAAAAAACTGTAATGGCGATACTCTAACAGCTAGACCTAGAACTCAGCGAAAAAATGGCTTCGCTTTACATATCTATTTTGTGACTAGAGTCTGGCTTTACGAAAGAACAAATGCAATCATCTAAGTAGGTACAATACTTAACTATATTTCCTACATGATATTGCATGTTTGTTGTACAAATCTGTATTGAAAACGTGCAGTGTCTGAAGGTGTCTTTCCACCGGATAGGCAGATTGAAAAGTGGTGACATAGAAAACAAACTTCATTTTGGTTTTCTTTCAATCGTTTCTAATTCATCAGAAATTTAGATTTTATAAAAAGTTGAATTGCTATACCTATTCGGTACGCTTGAACCACTAATAATGCACTTACAAAACAAGATATTTATCCCTAAATTAGCTTTTCCCAAAAGTACTCAAAGTAAGATGAAATAAAGGGTAGAGCATTTCTAAAGCTGTCCGTTTTGTCACACGTGATTACAACTCGAATCTCAGCCTATGCAATTTGCTAGTAGTTGATTATCTAGAGCAAAAATCTCAATTTCCATATCACCATGATCTCAATGCTCCTCGCGATCGTATTACGCGTTGAGATCAAGTTCAAGGCCACCGTATTTTTTACACTATCGCATTATGGTATTATAATATAACTATTTGATACTCTACTTTACTCCACGTGACAAAGATTCTTAACGGCTGCTTTTGTTCACATTTCTAGACAGGTCTCCTTTTTAGCGTGGATCTAGAAACCGACGGACAAATTTGACATTTCGGTTCGTCCACAAATTAAGTAACATACTAATTAGCGTGAGGTACGTACAACATGGGGGAGGAGGGGAGTTGTAAATTTTGCGTTACGTAATTTGTGAACGACCCCTTTTTGACATTGAATATCCCTGTTAACATCACTAGGTACTACTATTATCTATTCTGTGACATCACTCAGACAAATTTCTCAAATTGATCTGTTAATGTCCCTACTTTACTTAGTCTACCTATAAGTGGAAAAGCAGCATAACACATCTCTCTCTTCTGACACAGTTCGCTGTGGTGCAACTGTGGGTCTTGCAAATGTTACGTTCTCTTTAACGATCTTAAGACACGTGCTACACGTGAGCCAAGCAAAATTGCAATCGCCCGATCGAGTAGTAAAGTTAGGTATTAATTTTCATAAGCAATTTTGTTGATATAGGTACAAGTTAGGCAGTAGGTAGGTACATCTGATATTTCAAGGTCGTCTTTAGTGGGCCTACCTGGACCAGACATGGATCTAATGTATATGCGAATGGACTATATCAATCCTATTATCATTTCATTACCAAAGCCACTACAGTCCACAGCGAGACAGTCCTATTCTAATTTTCTATATCTACTGACCAAGATTGATTTGAAGGGAGCAATGCAAGGTGTTGCCTTCACAGGAAACGCTGCTGCCCATTCCCTGGTTATAAATCTCTTCGCCTATCACGGCACGACACCCACGGGTAGAAATGGGGTGATGCTATTCTTATCCAGCAATTAACAGACTTTTTTCTATCTTTGCAGACAAATCGCTGGCGATTGTGGAGCCACCTACACTAGGAACCTCTGGGGAAAGCCATTCTGACCAATGTTCCTGTCCTAATTGTGATGAGGTTTTATCACGGTTCGCCGAGTGCAGTATATGCCTTGAACCTTTACAGGTAAGAAAAATTACTAATAAAAACAAGGGGTCGACGTACACTGGTTTCTCATACAGTAAATAAGAAATGCCAGAATGAATCGACCGATGTATTTGTAAAGCCGATTTTAGTGGAAAGCCACTCTGATTAGACCAATGTTTCTGTCCGTATTGCAATGAGGTTTCTTTTATCGCCGAGTGTAGTAAGATATGCCTAATAAATGTTATTATCGTAGTTGCTTCGCCGACTGAATGACTCAGTGACTCAACGCACTTATCTACTAAGTTTCACCATTCTTCCCTGTCTTGAGCAATTCGTTGCCTTTCGACTAAGTATATGAATTGCCTCAGCTTATAGCTTCTGTATTCATAACTACTGATAAAATGACTAGCTGTTTATAGTTAAGACGGCCACTCGATGGATTCGTCGCTGTATGACAATTGAATGTCACTCTTTTTCCCACTTGGTGGTAAACTCAAATGAGAAAGCGAGCGCCATACAACTACTGTCATACGGTAGAGAATGTAGCGAGTGGCCGTCTCAACCAGTTCAATCGTTTTGATTTGCCAATATAATGAAGAAAATGCTTAAATACTTTCCTACTGTGGAAAAGTGAAGTAGTTACAGACTGTGTTCCTTGAACCACGGCAAAAATTTTAAGAAAAGCTACTTACCAGGTAAACCACGTCTCTTATTATGACACGTACTTAATTATTTCCACGAAGTGCGAAAACTGATTATAATAATACCTAGAATAAAACGAACTTTTTCAGTCGAAAAGCTAATAAACACAAGCAGAACATAACCTAAAATTACATTTTTATATTTCTAAACTGATTTAAGGTCAAGGTGTACAGGTTGTGAAGCCTTGAAAGCATTTTAATATTCAAAATTACTTTTCTACTGTCGTTTGAAGTGTCATCATCATCAAACTCAAATAAGTGAAAGCTGAATTCAATTTTACCTTTCTATAATAAAAAATATTTGATTGATCTTTTTCCTCGTAAAACTTTAATAGAAACTGAATCAATATTTAAAATTGCTCCAAGTATATTCAGAAGCAGAAAACAGGCAGGCGTATAGGATTAAAAAAATGAATTTCATTTCATCTAAAATCTTTTAAGTCACATTGTTGATTAAAGCATTGTTCAATATACAACCTTCTTGATCTGAATGTACCTACAAGAACAATATAAACTTACCGATTTATCTCAGGATCACAGGGTGAAGTAATTATTAGTGGTGGAATCCCTATGATTAGGTACAAATTACTAATATTCCACATAATTCTGTGTTTGAAATGTGTTTACATACCTGAAACAAAGGAGAATTCAATTAATAATAATCGTTTCTATTTTAGTTACTTAAGCATTTGAGTGTTTTGATAATAGGTATTTTATCAAAGATATTCTACGCAGTTTTTTTACAAGGCAAATAATTACTAGTTAGTAGTTTCAATTTATTTGACACAAAATGAACTTACACTAAAAAACCTACATATTAGATAATGAATCTTACACATTTTTATTGTAGCTAAAATCAGAAATTCTGAATCTGTTCCGTCTGCACAATCAGCAGCCAAGTTTCCCATATAAGGTATCAAGATATATTGGTTGTTCTCAGTAACTGTATGAAAACCAGTATAAGTATATCTCCTGGTGTAGCTGAGAATATATAACTCTAGCCATAAACTAAATTGCTCCACTCAACAGGTGCTTACCGAGCTCAGGTGCAAAGCGTAGCTCCCTTCGAGTATATAAGTATTAAGTAAGCTATAGAGTGCGCCTAAAAAGTCAGAACGGCTTGCAGTAGTCTGCACACAACCTCTCTGTCAATCAGTAGCAAAACTCCAGTGACAGCACTATTGAACCTCTTTAACTTCTCATACATTTGACGTTTGTATCTAGGAAGCAACTGCTTACGCTTGGACAGTTATGCCGCATCATGGCCTTACGCGCACTCTAGCTTCCTTATAAACACTCTAAGGTAGCTCCTCGAAACACAAAGCTGCTAAAACTCGACGTATAAAGTACATTTAAGTCTTCTTCCAAGTATACTGGTTCTCAGTACAGTAAGTTCTAGTAACCAGTGTAAAATGAACCTTTAAATAGGCTACGGTGCCATGGTGAAATTCGCGGAGTGTAAGTAATTGAAATTTATGACTTTCTTTGACGGCTTATTAGAAATTTTCCCCGCGCATAATTTTGTGGATCAACTCAAATCTATTAATGTCACATCAAATATATTTGACACTGGATTTATGTTACTAGTTACTACTAAAACGTGTAAGTTGTGATTATGACAGATGCCAATGATGTGACCACCGAAAAAAAATCTTCAGAGACAATCACAAATACGTCCCTTGGCTATGTTTTGTCTGCTTCTCATAAGGATCAATAAAACCCGCAATCACTTTCGTTTCCACTGTTTTTAAGCCCTTAACTGAAGGTCGTTGCAAGTTATTACGAATGGATTTGCGTAATTAGGCCACTCACTCACCAAAGACTGTCGAATGGGAAATTCTACTGATTCAAAAATACGTGTCCTGTCCTTGCTACTAAAAAAACAAAGCAAATCCCCTTATCCTCCCTCGCTTTTGCTGCTATTATGTTCACAGCTTAAGGTAGTTGCAAGTTAGTAGGAAACTTATTACATCACGTCTCGTGTAAACCTGGACTAATGATCGTACGCGAATAGCTTGTTAAACGTTGTTATAACGAACAGATTTAGTCCGATGTTTCTTTCCCTTGTTTTGTTAGTAAGTACGTTTTTGTCAACAGGAATCGTCCTTAATAAAATAAGAACTCCTTACAATACAAACAAACGTATTTATCCAACTTTTAAATAAGACTTACGAATTATTGAAGACTTATAAATTAAGCTTGGATTTCGAAGTTACATTTTGAAATGGTTCTATATCTACCTATTTGTTTTGGAAAATAAAATTTGACAGTAACTCGTTTTGACTTAACTTATCTAACTATCATTACATTACGGTTTTGTACAGCAAAAGCTTCTAAGTTCATCGTGATTTTCATTGCCCTAACCTTTCACTACCAGACGATATATCTCAGACAAAATTTTCTCGTCTGTTAAACATTGTATAATCCGATTAATGCACAGGATCATCTAGATATAAAGTACACTGAAGACGCATTAGGCTAAGCATCAAGAATGTTGTTTTAGGTATATTCAGCAAGCTTAATTCATGGAGGAAGCGAGGAAAATTTTCTCAAAATATTCTTGAGGTGTTGTGCTGCTAGGTTGAACTAGAATTTTGAATGTTCATTTTCGTGGCCATTTTAAGGGCTCCTTACCATGTTTTGTTTGTTTTCTATTATGTACCGTAAGCATTTTTTGCTATTTTGTTTACCTACTAAGTACCGTATGATTTTTTGCTGTTTTGTTTACTACCTATTGAGTAAGATACTTACAGTTGCGAAAATTTAAAACGCTACTAGAAACTACGAAGGACGAAAACACTACCTACCTGGATGAGGTCACACTGTTAATTCTTATTTGTTAACGAAACAAGTTTTTGCTCGGGGTTCCGGGGTTCATAATATAGAGTCGTACGGCGACTCGGTGCCCCACAACATAATAATGCATAGCAGAGAGTATGAAGATTCGCTGTAGAGGGATTTGGCATTTTGAGACTCTCTGCTAAGGGAACAATACTCTCCCTTCTCACCTTGCCTAGCTACACTACGTTAGGTATTCTTTGCGCAGACTGAAACCAGATACTTTTCTATGGCAGTAAAAGCGCTAAAACGTTTACCTTACCTTTACTCTACACAGAATGCAACGTCTAAAGTGAACGTGTGATCGATACAGCCGAGGTCGCTGCTGACGACAATAGTACAGCAATGTTTAAATTATAAACTAGTTTTACACCAGTTTTGCTCTTGTTTTTATTGTAACCACTCATAGTTACACCTGTATCCTGTTGCCTTCTAGGGGTAGGCGGAGTCAATAGCTTCTACAATTTATTTTTTTCATTTTCTAACTTATAAAATTGAAAATATGGTACCTCTTTCGTCAGGCGTTGTTATCAAATACTAAAGACACGCCTGTACACAAGACTAGGTACCTAATATTATGTAGGTTAGGTATAACCATTGGTATAACTCTTTTGGGTCGGTAGTGAAAAGCCCTCCTCGCGCCCATATTATCGATAGGTATCATATTTCTTGCACAATAGAAGCAATCTTTTTGTCAATCGCTGACTATTTGTGGGAAAATGGTACAAATCTGTGTCATATGAAATGCGTAGTTCCCATTCCGGTATATTCTACCCCATTATATTCTGTGACCATTTTACTTGGGATAAGGGTTTCTAAACAGAAGAAAATTGTAGGCATAGGAAATATATATTTAACCTTATTAACTAACACTTACTAGGAAATGCTAATTAACGCCGGAAGGTGTAAAATAGGGGTTGAAAGTTTTCACGGAAACTTCCGGTTTTAACTATGCGTAAATAGCGAGGAAATTGTGCGGGTGATTAATGATTAAAATAACATTTCAGAGTTTACACTAGCAGTTTCTGTTTTATCAGTTAACAAAATATTTTCTGTTAGAAAATTCACTATGCCAAGGGCTATATGACTTACCTTTATATAATATTTTATCGAGATTGAGGAAAGTTTAAAAAGATGAGACCATGCATTTCACAAATATATATCGAAAACTTAATGCTTCTGTCAGCTACAGTACCTACCTTTTGGTAGCTATGTGAGTTCGCGGAGACCCGATGAACCTTAGCGCAAGGTTGCCAATCATGCTGATAGTTTCTTTCATTATCATTATCAACGGCCTTAAGACGGTCACTGCTGGAGATAGGCGTCCCTGGTGTATCCATAGATTTTCCTTAATCATGCGAAATATCTAACAAAGTATTTTCCTTCTTTTCCAGTGCTGCGGCCCCTGCGTTTGCCCTTGGTGCGGCGGCGTCTGGTGCGGCCGTTGCTCCCGACGCATGTCAAGATGTGCGTGGTGCAGAGGAACTTTACGGACCCCAGCCACCGTCTGCCTGGCGCTACAGAGGCTCGTGAATGACCTGATGCTGCCGTGTAGGAATTACAGGTAACTATCATTCATATTATGACCATATATGAAGTACTGTTGTCACTACCGACGCATCCCAAGATGTTCGTGGTGCAGTGGAACTTTATGGACCCCTCCTACCGTCTGCCTGAAGATACAGAAGTATGACACACATGATGATGTATGGTTGTCACTACCGACGCATGTGCAGTTGGTGTTGGGGCATATTCCGTACCTACTCCTAACACTATTGACTCGTGTAATCGAAAATTTTGATACCAATAGACTTGTGAGACACCACTGCTGTATTGGTGAAAAGAAACATTAGGCTAGTGACTTTGACTCCTGGTCCTCTATCATTGTACCTGTATCAGTTTACACTAAATACAAAGTTTGGCACAAAAACTTTTACATCCAGTTCAAATCTTGCTCTGTCATGGCTTCAATTTGGCAATTTAGAGATGAACTTTTCATATACAGTCACCTACCCATTTGTTCACAAATATACATTATTCAAGCTCTGAATTAGATCCCGCCCGTAACCCAACCCTGTTTGTTTACGTGTTATCCCATTGTCTGTGCATTTGAAAGCTCCGAGTTCAGCTAACAATCCATACTAATGCACAGTAGCTCGCGCTTGAGCATAAAATATTCGAGTTTACAAACTAGGTATCCTACAAACAGTGGTGACGTGAAATGTAGTTTATTTCTATCCAACAATCAGGTGTATCAGTCGCTGTACAAAACTAGAAACAACCTTAACTTTTTATATTCCAATGCGCATTTGGATGGTGAATTTTGATTGTTTCATATGACATCAAAGATTTTACGTCCTAGTTGTCATATCTCGTCTCGTACTGAGTTAATAAGCTGCGTTTTGATTGCGGCCTCACTTAGCTCACTATAAGACATCGTGTTATGTTATACTTATCTCAACATCCAACCGTGGGATAGGATTCACAAATAGAGACCAAATTATTCCAAAATCCGAATACCTCGAAACGCGAACCTCAAATTCTGTTTGTTTACATGATTAATGATAATCCATTGTCTATGCATTTGAAAGCTTCCAATTCAGCAGAACCGACAATGTCTAAAATGTACAATAGTTCTCGTATTAGCATAAAATATTGGATACTCTACCTCTCTATCTAATTTGACGGAATTTTAATAGGTGTTTATTTGCGTTTGCTTCAAAAATACCCTAAATATACAATAAATAAAAGAGAAAATAGTTTTTGTGGTTCTATACTAACTCTACATTCAAGGAAAATTTTTTGAATTTATATTTTGATCAGTAAAATTACTTACATTGGAAGAAAATTACTTACATTGGCTGCATTTTAATATCATTGAGCAAAATTGGTTACATTTACTTACTACTACAGCAAATACGTTTTCTGCCGTATCCGTGATATTTCATTTATATTACCTATCTTTCCTTAATATCAACCGGAAATCGCGATCGCAGACATAAATTTTAATGAAACCGGTCAATCCGTAGATCCGTAGTATCCGTCTATATCAAGTAATCCCATTACACCGATCGTCCATCTTGAAAAAGTGCCATAAAACGACCATGAAAAAGGTTTACGATCCCTAACACTTAACTTTGTCGTTTTTTTGCTTGGTCGATAAAGTTGCCTTTGGCAAGAGGCTTCAGTAGGTACAAATATGTAAATATCGAAGATATTGGAATATCTTACATATTACTAATAAACATATGGCAATTTTAATAGTCATCTGCCTTACCTTACTTGAATCTAATCAAATCAAACTAATAGAAACCAGGTTTTCATAATTACCAATTAGTTTGTTCTAAGTTGTTTTTAAAGATCTCATTTGCGTAACAATATTCGGTGCAATAATTTAAAAATAAATAAATAAATTCTTGATTTTGTAAAAGAGAGTTTTCTAGTAACTGATATCGAAAAAGAAAAAGATTTTCAAATAATACCCATAGGTCGATAACCAAAGCTCGACAACCATAATATAGAATACTTACAGGACAGCTTACACGCCAAGTTTGTATTCTCTAAGCTAATGTTTTCCATGGAAGTATAAGTATAAACTAACATTCAAGTAAACATTGTATGCAGCAACTACTAGACTTGGGTCCGTGTGTTGTGGTCACACAATAATCCAAAGTTTGTTACAAAGCTTCCATTCCACGTTCATGTTTACAGCAAACAGCATATAATATAGTATAGAGCATAATGAGTTGACCTAAATATCAGAGTATTTACACAAAATGTTTTGTACAATCTTCAAACAGTTTATCATCTCCTGATGTTGAGCAAAAGCAACTTTTCCCTAGAGACATTCTTGTGAACTTGCAAGGGAGTTATAAAGTTGGGTCCCTTGTTGGGCGCCAAGTTATAAGAAAGGAAACAAAATGGGAGATAGAACTTTTTGTGAAGAAGACAAGATTCAATATAGGTTGATTGTGTGAATAAAACCTTCTGTGCTTAAAGGTTAAGGATATATTATTTTCACACATGTTTGTTACTAAACTAGGTAAATAGCCATAGCTTTTAGGTAAAATTTACTTGGATCCCGATGTATTCAGAGATATTATGCCTTCCTTCTTGACAAAAAAACTTAATTTTTTGTCTTGTTTGTCCACAGACGCGGCTGCACAGAACTCCTCACTGCTGTCACAAGAGCTAAGCACGAGGAAGAATGCAAACACGACACCATGACGTGCCCCATCACCGCCAACTGCTGCTCCATACCCTTCGAGGAACTCTCCTCACACCTTCAAGGCACCCACAACATCATCGCCGTCTACTCCCAGAAGATCAAGATCCTTATCGAAAACTTCCAAACTAAACTCAAGAAAACTGCCTGCTGCAGAACTAAATACAAAATAGTATTGCTCCACCAAAAAAGCGCCTTCATCATCAAAGTTTGCATCTACAACTACCACGTCAGAGTCGAAGTCATGAGGAGAAAACTTGGTTACATAGCTGATGTCAAACAAGAAACTAAGAAAAGTGAATACTGTGCTGTAGTTGAATTCCAAAGTAAAGCTCTATGTACAAAATCTGCTATTATGATTGAGAATGAAACGTATGGAAAGAAAGCTGAAGTACAGTGGAATGATGTTATTATGAAAGCTGATACCGATGAAGCTATAACTATACATGTTAATATTGGGAAAACTGATGTTGAAACAAAAAAAGACGTTGAAGTTTAATTTTAAGGAATTTCTTGATACGAGAAAATAAAAAAGTCAGAAGCTTTATTTGCACGGATTAGGAAAAGATACATCGAAAATAGTTTCCCATTTTGATTCTTATATTTTTTGCTTCAAATAGCACGATACCTAAGTGCCAAAATGTACAGATGGAATTAATTTTGTTTTAAATGTTTGAAGGACCAATTTTAGTTTATAGTAGATCTTTAAATGTAAAGTCCAATAATGTTTAGTAAATGATTGAAACCTTGTCATACTTGATTACAAAATGATCTCATAGTGATGCTGTGACATGGTTCAAGTCATATATAGTTTTGAATAAAAATGTAGGTAGGTAAGTAGATCCAGAAGATACTATGTTTTTCAGTTCAAGATTATCCTGGACTCCTAAGACGAGTGCTTTGAAATTCATAATATTAACCAATGTTAATCAGCAAGACGTCAACCTAACGATTTAACGAATCTACTTACACTAGTTTCTCATACAGTTACTTAATCCTTTAAATGTGTTTTTCTAGCCCTAAACCTACACTTTTATTTTTATAAACATTATTAGGTAGCTTCAAATCAAATGATATTATTTGGACTTTAAAGATTTATTAAATTACAGTAATGTATTAAATTTTTGCGTATAACTAGATACCTAGACATTGATAAATGAATAAATACTTAAATACCTACTGTATAATATTAATTGTAACTTTGTAGTTAGGCATAGATAGGAAACCAATTGTGGCCAAATGTGACTGAATTAGTCTTAACTTATATTTTAACTAGAATTTAAGAACATACGTAAGAGAAATAAAAAAGTTAATATTTTCTTAGAAGGCAGACTTTTATTTGGCAACTTTTCTAATAAATCTTTCAGATGGATCCTCATTTGAATATTTTAATGATAAAGATGAGTTTCAAGAATAAAGAAGGTACCTAATGATTAAGATTCTACTTAAAGATATTTTCCTGCCTATCTCCATTTAAATACAAAGACTCGTATGAGGTATTAACGTGTTGGATATTTGGCTGAATAGCAGAGCTTACGCAAATAGGACCGACCGTTTGATGTTTTAATTTCACACTTATATATGTCGCAGTACGATGGCAGAATTAGGTTTTTGGCCAAAAACCTAGGTTTTTGGCCAAAAGCCGGCATATGGCAGAATCGTAGTCTTCCTTCGGCCATCGTCCTAAGCTGATCCAGGTTTTTGGCCAAAAACCTAGGGATTTGGCCAAAAAACTAGGATTTTGGCCGAAATCCTAGATTTGTTTAGTATTATGGCTTTTTTTTGCATTTCGGGGGAACTTCTTCGTCTTCTAGTGGTACACCAAGTCGCCCAACGAGCCGATAGACCCTGGTATCAGAGTTTTCAACCGCCTACTGCAAGTAGCAGGCCTCTAACATGGTTTTGTAACGACCTCCGTCTAAGTGATCATAGAGAGCAATCGGGACCGACGGCTTACCGTGCCCGTGTGGTTCGGGGGAACGAGGAGTGGAGAGGTACTTTATGCACCTTCCTCTGATCTTTTGAGGGTAGACTTGGACACCGTAAATGGACACCCTGAAGGACTGGGGGTAACATCAGGCAGTCTGAACAGCAGGATTGCCTCGGATTCCCTGAAGGGCAGGGGGGAGCATTAGACACCATAAGAGCGGGACGTACCACTGAACGCTCTAGAGGATTGGTGGTAGCGTTGGACGCCCTAGAGACCAGGAGGTAGCGTCGGACCCCCAGAAAATCCAAAGCCCGTCATCTTACATCCTCCAGAGTGTCCAACGCTACCCACGCCCTCCAGAGCGTCTGACGCTACCTCCCACCCTCCAGATGACAGCCGATGTGGCGCAGTAGTTAGTATGCCTGCTTGCCACGCAAAGGTTCCGGGTTCAATTCCCGGTGGGGTCACTCACAAAGTTGATATTTATCACTTTGTGAATTTGTTCCCAGTCTGGTTAGGACATTGTAGGCTGAACCACCAGATTGTCCGCAAATAAGATGGTTCCGTGCTTCGGATGGGCACGTTAAGCCGTCGGTCCCGGTTGCTGTCTATGATGGCGGTCGTTACACAACCATGTCAGAGGTCATGCTACTTGCAGTAGGCGGTTGCAAAACTCTGACACCAGGGTTCATCGGGTCGTTGAACGACTCGGTGTCCCACATGAAAAAAAAACCATCCAGAACGTCCAATGCTACCTCCTGCCTTTCGAGGTGGATGCCCGAACTACACGGGTACGTTAAGCCGTCGGTCCTGATTGCTCTTTATGATCACTTAGACGGCAGTCGTTACACAACCATGTCAGAGGCCTGCTCCTTGCAGTAGGCGGTTTAAAAACTCTAACACCAGGGTTCATTGGGTCGTTGGGTGACTTGGTGTACCACTCGAAGAAGAAGAAGTTCCCCCAAAATGCAAAAAAGCCATAATACTAAACAAATCTAGGATTTTGGCCAAAATCCTAGTTTTTTGGCCAAATCCCTAGGTTTTTGGCCAAAAACCTGGATCAGCTTAGGACGATGGCCGAAGGAAGACTACGATTCTGCCATATGCCGGCTTTTGGCCAAAAACCTAGGTTTTTGGCCAAAAACCTAATTCTGCCATCGTACTGCAACATATACATTCTTGGCAGCCTCAAATCCTAGTTTCTAAAAAGGTAAAAGGTTAAGAAGTACCTACCTGCCGATTTTCAGCTTCATGGGTCAATCCGAATAGCTATTGACGTTAGTTACTATACATACTATAATAGGCAATTGCGTAATCAATCCTAGTACATCTCTTAGCGCAAAAAACTCATCAACAATATACGTCCTAGCATCCTAGAATATATGTATTTAGTAGTAGGGTATCGTAAAATTTAAAAGGTTTGAAGTCGCCAGTGTTGGTTGGTCATACATTTTTTAAGAACTTTATCCTTTACTGCTCGAGTTGCAAAAGTTTCATCTCGGTCGGGACAATTCTTAATGAACAGAAGGATATTTAAAACAGAAATGAGATGATTAACATTTTTATTTAAACTTTTGGTAACGAGTTCTGAAACAAATTGTAATTAACAGCTTAATGCAGATTCATAAAACTTTTCCCAATGCTGGCAAAGGTTAACGTTGCTAGTTAAACGTATACCGTTTGTAAGCTTATCGCGAAGATGCATTTAATCCAAAGTTTCAAGTAGTTTTAGCCACGTATCTAACTTGTGGTCCTTGTATCATCACGTCTATAGAAAACTCATATACCGTGATTGACGTCAGACCTAGTAAACGTACTCAACTTCCGATTGTGCATTATGTATGCGCGGCGCTCTCGCATGAGATATGAAAATGCAATTTTTCACCTAATTTTCATAAATACGGTATATGCACGGTATATCTACGGTATCGCACTTGATGCTCGAGGCAATGGGTATTGAAGGAGGGATTCTCTTACCTTAGCAGCTATGTACGCCGGTATCACGTGGAGCAGAAGTCTCTCCTGTGGTCCTTTTCACATTTCAGCTTCACTCTTTGCTCAAGGCAGGTGCTCCTGGTGCCAGCACAGGTGTTCCTATAAACTATTGAGAGGAACTGGATATTGCGGGGGCTTGTCTTAACTCAGCAGCTAAATACGCCGGTACTACAGAAAGCATAAGCCTTTCTTGCTGCTTCTTTTCACACTGCAGCTTGATTCCTTGCTCCAGGCAAATCCTCGTGTGAACGAAAGTGTTCCTATCATAAAGTGCTATTGGGATTCTCTTACCTCAGCAGCTATGTACGCCGGTATCACGGAGAGCAGTAGCCTCTCTTGTTGCTCCTTTTCACACTCCAGCTTGACTCTTTGCTCGAGGCAGGTTCTGGTGCCAGCAAAGGTGTTCCTATGAGCCCTCTCGGTGAGCGCTCTGTAGTACAAGCCGATGCCACTCGCCGATATGAGGAGAGATAGCTCGCAGAATAACTGTCAAAGAAAAAGCACACATTTAACAAGAGTAGAGGTCGAGCAACAAACAGTTTGTTTTCTATGGGTGTGTCAAATGATATGATCTTGAAAAATCAATTTGTGATGCGTTAGAAAAATGCGATGTGTCAAACTGTTTTACACCAACCGTATTTATATGGGAATAAAGTATAAATTCGTATTTTCCTAACGCATGCGTTACGCAGCGCAAAAATAACGCACAAACAGACGTTACTTGTGTTTTCGTTTTACAGTAGCTACGTACTCTTTCGTACCTTCTGGGTGATCTTTTGTTGTCAATTTTGTTTTGTTTACCCTTACTTATCTAAGTTACAAGGACAAATCTATCGGAACGAAAAAATAATTGGGCATCTCTCAGCAAAAAATGTTACACTTTGCTTGCTTAGTACGTGACTTGTTTACAACACATTTTTTTTTTGCAAATAAAGCTAACACTCTATAAAACGAATTTGCCTAAGTTCCTCCTCCTAGTGTTAACTTAAAGCGTGTTACCGATATGTGGGCTATTATTTAAACTTGTATTTATATGAACAACTTTTACTCTACGGCCATATGCAATATCACGAAAAAAACAAATTTAATTTGCTTAATATAGGATCAGCTAAGTTTTTCTATGGAACAGATGTTTTTTTTTTGTAATTTCGAAGATGACTTCATCGTAAAACTTTTTCATTTTACCTAGATCCTAGAATCACCTGTTTCAATAAATGCCCGCTTGCCGGAAACACACTTTATATTAAAGAAGCAAGTAGCAACCTAACAAACAATATCACCTATTGCTTTTATCTCTCAACGGCAGCGTCGGCAGCACAATCCAATTCCAAGATTCAATTAAAACTATTTCACCGGCAAGCTGCGGATTATCTCTACGTGGTAAGAGGGGATAAATGTGGTTCTCACATGGTGTCTTGCCGGAGCCGGTTTTCTGACAAAACGCATTTTGAAACTCTACACCTTTTTATATACGGAGGTTGTGCCGGAGCCGGCTAGATCCGTGGGCTATTGGATTTGGTGCGTCTACGTGGTAGGTAATTGGAAGTAAAAATAATACGACGTTCCACATCCAGTTCTTCAATGAATGACACCGTAACCTGTCTCTACGCTGATACACAGTCTTCGACTCTCAAACTTTTGTCAGACGTGGTGTAACGCAAGGAATACGAGGCGTGATATATGTAGGTATAATTATGTATGTTATTTTTCCCTAATCAGTCATTCTGAAGGAAAAAAAAGCCCTTGTTACAAATTCCTTCGTGACAATATCCCGTTTGCCCTGAATCATTACACGCAAGGATACGACCCTGTTTAGCCGGGTAGGTTAGTTAGTAAGGTTATGTGATTATCCGCCATCACGGCATGCAGGGAACGTGGGTCAAGTTTAACGTTGTTTTCACGGTGTGTTGGATAATGGTTGGAAAACATCGTTAAACTTGAACTTCAGGTATAATAAAATTTGGAGTGTGAGAAAAAAATACAATAAGGTGACATACGTAACCTCCGTTGCTGCGTTGTTTTAGCGTTGCGTTAAGAAAATGCGAATTTCAATGCAATACGAATTGGAAAATACGGTCTATGTCTTCCAGTCTATGTCAGACGGTTTCACAGACGCATCACGCATTCTGCCATACGGGGTTAGGTAGAACTAAGATGTTTTCAACCATGAATAAGTATAAAATTAAACTGTCTTTATAACTAGCAGTTTTAGAGCTTCTTAGGTAGGTAGAAACGCAAAATTTGCTACTACCTCAGTCTATGATAGAGAACATCTTTCTTAGTTCCCTATACCTACCTTCCACTTTTATATTTTTAATAGAATGATATGGGGTGGTTGATACGATCTAACCTGGCGGCACTAAAAAGGGGAAATCTAAACTGAATGCATAACAATAAAAAGTGCCTGCAGCAATAGGAAAAGCAAAGTTGCACTCACGTAATCACGAGGCATGACTATCGCTAACTAACAGGCGGTAAGGACACTTATTTTTGAAGCGTACTTCTTATCACAAAATCTTGTAGTAAAGTAATAAGATTTGACTGAATTCTATGACCAGCCATCTACCTGACGTCAACGCTCTTTGGGAATGCTATCACTATCACCGCCACCATGCGGAGGCCCTTAGTCGACAGATATTCAGCCAAAAAATTTACATCGTCTTTTACAAACGGAGTGGACTAGGGGTGGTAGTTTCGCCAGCCGCTACCACACGGTGGCATTTTCTAGACCTTTATTAGATTATCTGTCCAGCCAAGTTCAAGGAAAGAACTGGCGGACCGCACTGTGTGTTACCTACATTACCTAAGTACATCTTTCTTACACAACGACAGAAAACAACAAGCTATGTCGCGCTGTAGAATTCGAGTAGTTCAAAAATAAGTGTCCTACTACTGTACTACTGAAGGTGCAATAAGCTGTTTCCATTGTATGAGGGCTTATTGTCTTTGTAACATCATATACCTAGGTATGGCTGCTGTTACCTAATAGTGGTATTTGTATGTTGATCCTTATGTCCATCCGCTATCATAATGTCGTGAATGACCAGCCTAAGCGGGAGGCCAAGTTACGCTGGTTGCAATAGCATGATCGCCCCATTTCTTTTCCGCGTGCGTCTTAGAGGAGAGTCTAAATATTTATATTTATTTTAGGCGCCAGACTGACAACCTGTCACTATATAGTGATACACTTTTTTTCTGAATCAGCAGTCAAATATTTGCCAGCCGTGGCGATATCGACCGTTGTTCGTTTACGGCCATTTTCGCTCTGGCCAACTTGATATAATATGTGGCGTGATATGTATTTATGTGTATGCCAGCTTAGAAAAGCATCACACCATTTCCTTCCCACAGGTGCCGTAATAAGCAGCTATTATTGGAGACGAGGTTGTGTAGCAAAACCGAATAGAACAATTTCTATATTACTGTCTCGTAAACAAACTATAGTCTGTCTGTCTGTCTTACTACTATTATGTCGTGTATTAACCTTGTTAGTAATCGGTCACGTTCTTTCTTTGAAAACAATGTTACCCACAGAAAAAAGTCACTCACGTCGACGCATGAAGACTTTTCTGGACAGTGGTGTTGTAACAAAATAGCGACATACGGTTCACTCGATTCTATTTAGGATTTTTGCGAATGTCACTTGTTACATTGGGTGCTAATGTCAAAAATCTCAAAGTATAAGAATATCAAAACCGCAAAATCTGATACAAGAACGTCATATGATGTAGAGACAATTTTAATACTTCTTACCAAGCTACCTTGAGTTCCCATGAGATTCCAGTTAAATTCAGTAAGCATCAAAATCGATGCTAGTTCTGAGTGAGCCATTTGTAAAGGCGCCCCGCACGCCATTTCCCTAATTTGTGTAAATAAACCTATTGAATTGTGCTGTCAGATGCAAAAGTACGGATTGCTACGACTTTGGTAAGTAATTATTAATATGGTTGGATAGTTTCGTTGATAACTCATTAAAGTGTTGTCGTTAGAACACGCCATATTTGACAGCTGTTGATCCCATACTAGAAGACATGTCAACAAAGGCAAATAGACCTATAGTTCGGCAAGTTCGTGCGCGACCCTCCCTAGGGGTGACAGACGTTGGGAGGGGTGATGTCAGAGGGTAGCGGGAGGTGTAGCGGGGAAGGGAAACGCGCGCATCCGCGCCGCACGTCATATTAAAATGACGTGCTTACTCGCCCCCCATCGTCTGTACCCCGCAGGAAGGTCGCGCACGAACCTGTCGGACTATAATGTCATAGCGTTCACATGATTTTGACAGATGTCAAATATGGCCTAGTTGGCTGACCGTACTGTAATAGGCTATGAACACGGCGGTAAACGATGAACTACGAAGTTTCTCACAAGTTCACAAATAAGTTCGTAGACGTTTTTCGTAGACGTTCGTAGCTAATACTACACAGCTAAGTTCCTTAAACGTAAACTAAGTAAGCTAACGTAAGCTACGAATAAGTTTCGTAGCGCTTATCGTAGTTTTGTAGACAAGTGTAGCAAATAGCGACGACACGTAAACTGAGAAAACTTTGCATAAAAAGCTTTCTGAAATTACAAAACATTTATACCTAATACATTCAAACAAGTCTACGTAATAATGCCCTTCTTAAAGTCTGTTACAGTACCGCCGTTCAAATAGGCCGTTTTGACAGCTGTCGAAATCATAATAATGCTGTACCATAAGCCAAGAAATCATTAGTTTAATTTTTCTCTGTTGACATGTGGTTGACATGTCTTCTAGTATGAGTTTGACAGCTGTCAAATATGGCATATTCAAATAGTCGAATACTATAAAAACTGACACCATGACACTACACACCAGAGCAGCGGCGGCGCCAGACAACTAAACCACAGAGTTAGTTTTACGAGTTAGACACAATTTCGTGTAGTTTTATTTGTATCGGTCACTGAATTTACGACTCTGCAAGTTACGGAATCTCTAGAGTCACACCACACTATAGTTCAGTTGCACAATAAAATAAGGTTTTACATGCCGGAATTCGTTTCCCCACGGGAACCACGGGATAAACGCATTTTGTCACTATGGTGATACACAGTCTACTGATTGACTCTCAAAGTTTTGTTAGACGTGGTGTAAACGGCCGTTTCGTACAGCCGTTTGTGCTATGCCTACCCCGCAAGAGATGTAGGGGTGATTGATCTAAGTATATATGTAAAATAGGCATTCTTCGTCGTGTGTTACATATACCTATACCTTCCTCTTGAATCGCTCTATCTATTACAAAATCCGTAAAGTAGTCTAGGAGAATTCCACGACAGACAGACAGAGAAACGAAAAAAGCTAATTCATTTTATACAATGTATTGATAGTTACTTATGTGTGTTTCGTCGTTAAGTGAAATCCATCACATCCATTTCTCTGCGTGCGTAAAAACTGTATATTTAATCAATTATTGCATATGTAGGTAATGAAAACTACGTCCTGTCACGCACCCTACCTCAGTTATTATATTTATCCATTTATTACAGCTTTTACTAGGTATATGAGTTTGTTTTATGATCGACAATCTAGCCTTGACATCAATGAAAGAGTTTCCAAAAGACTTTGCGACCACAGGACGTGCATTTTGAAACTCTGGCATCGGGTTGTTCAATGACTCGGTATCCCACACGAAGATAGAGAGAGAGATTGCCACGTGCGAGCTACGCGTGTAACCACCGTCGTTCTATTTGAAAGCACTCTTCTAGCTGATGCAAATTTTCCCTATTAATCTGCGCCGAAAGTGCCATCTGTTAATGTACTTTGAATTTCCCGCTTCACCCTTACACTCATCCATTCAAAACCCTTTCATTCACTCCTTTCCAATCACTCACGATATCATTCGGTCACAAACCGAAATACCGGCACACTCGGAAGATCGCCACGAATCAGTGAAGACGTAACCAGAAAAGCCTCCTCAAAAACCATCAAGCCCGGCGCCGGCGCAAGAGGACCAAATAACATCTCAGCCCCGGGGCTACGTGCCTAACACCTACGCACCAGAAACAGCACGATAAACAGAAGATCAGACAGGAAAGTAAACCGGCCTTCAACCACGTGAGTTCCTATACCATTTCATTATTTCCCCATATTTAAAGTACATCTGTATAACCATTCTCATCCAACAAGGCACCTGTGGTAACAGTCCACGAAGGGTTCTTAACATTTTGGTCAGTCGATCCGGATTTTCTAAATTTCTACCGGTTTGTCTTGTTGGAAAATTTTCAGTCCGCCATTTTGTTCACAAAAACCAACAGCAAAATTCAATAATATTTGTCGTTTATCGTGTGTAATTCATAAAACGCATATCATTCCATAGCATATTTTTGTGTTTTCCATCATATTTCAGCATATCCAAGCATATTTTTAACTATTTCCAACATTTCCATTTTATTTATCTTGTTCCAACAAGTTTGAATGAAACACGCGATTCACGCTGTTCATTCCAGGTATTTCCAAATTCATTGAAATCATTCATTCCGGTTTCCGTGTTTCCGTGTCTGTGGGTGGCTATTCTTGAGAACACATATATGCATAACGTAAACAAGTGTGCGCTAGGTACGTCTTCGTATTCAATTATCATTTCATCAATCATTGTGTTAGTAGGTATAACAAGTGATACCTTACTGATTCAAACGTTGTGTTAAGTATAACATACAGTACTTAACTAAACATAAATCCCGTGTTAATTGCTCGACACACGCAGCGAGCAATTAATATCGCAATTCATTCATATCATATCATTGGGTTGTGTAGGTATAACATGCGATACTTGCACTTCTCATCATCATCATAAAGTTAAAGTGTAACATGCGACACTTCTAACTTAAATCATAGTGAACTTGTTCGTGGCATACAAACAACACGTACCAGTTATTCAGCTCGTGTGTAACATATGACACTCGTGCATTGTCAATCATAAATATATAAACAACACACCTACATTCATTCATAATAACATTAATCACCACACAAATCAAGTATTTATTTGTTGCTGCTAATTACAATTTTTATTACAGTGTGTGATACTTCAGTTTTCATACATAGCAATTTTTTCATCATCTTAACTTTTTCATTCGAGAAAGTAGGTCCTTCGAATTCAAGAAAGTGTGTGTCAAGAATCGGCACTTTTTGTCTCATCATTCGTTCTTTGTTCCGTTCGTTTCCGGTAGTGCTGCTACCAACAGAATAAAACTAATTTCTACTGTTTCTACCAATCCATCCAAGTAAATTTGACATTTAGATTGAGTGAGTAAATCGAATCGTTCGTTCGTGTCAACGTGTTTGGGTGTCTTTTTTCATTTCTGTTTATTTCAAAGTTTCTGCTCAGTTTTGTTTATTTTTAAGTCAATTCATAGTGGAAATTGTGTTTAGTGCATCCTTATATCAGTGTTGCGGAATTCGTGTCAAAACAATAACATATATTTATTTAAATTCAACGTGTAACGTGAACATTAAAAGTGACAATGGGGGATTCGCTTATAGCGCACTATACTTCAAAGCGAGATCTCGCTCACAAGCGAATAGGAGATGCAGTGGCCGTCGCCAGAAAGTGTAAGACAGATAGGACTTATCTTTATCGGTTGGAGACATGGGGCTCCCGTTTAAATTCATACATGGAAACATTTGATGACGCTCATACTAAGCTTATGTGTCTCTTAACCGAATCTAACGCTGAACAAGAACTTATTTCAAAGCAAACGGCTTATCAGGAGGAAGCTGATAGCATGTTCTTTGAGGTGCTTGAGGCAATGAGGACACTTTTGCCCAAGGCCACGCCTGAAGGAAGTAATGGTTCAAACGGTGGTGAAAAACCACATTCAAACAGCAAGCTCCCTCCTATGAAGCTGCCATTATTTTCTGGCCAGTTAAAAGATTTTCCCGGCTTTATTGATTTATACAACACTCTTGTTCATCGTCGGACGGACTTAACAAATGTTGAGAAGTTTCAATATTTAATTACATCTTTATCTTGTGATGGAGCCCGGAGCTGGTGCAAGCGGGAAGAGCCCGGCGGGCACTCTACGCAAGCGAGCGCACCCGACCGCAGCCGACCGCCGCCGACCGCCGGCGCACGCCCTACAAAACCAGCTGCGCGCTGCCCGGAGAGTCAGTCCGTGCCTCCGCCTCGAACGAACTAGTCGCCTACACCGCAAGCCCAACCGAGTCACTCGTCCACCTCCGGCCTCCGCTCACCGCTGGATATTGAAAGCTGAGTATTTAATTTATATCGGCCTTCTCGAACCCTGCGCAACCATCTCGCCGAGAGGACATCGAGCCGTCAACCTGGGAGAGATTGAGACCGTCCGTACCGTCCCGGCAGCTGGTTGATCAAACGTAAGATACCCTTACTCTACTTTTATTCTGTGGCTATTCATTTAAGTGCTAAAGTTCTGCTGTGCGACCATTATCTAAGCTTTCCACTATTACTACCCCGTGGTCCGCGCTCCTGTAGGCGCGACACAATCCCAGCCTCCGTGATCCGCGCTCTTGTAGGCGCGACACCACCCCAGCCTTCGTGGTCCGCGCTCATGTAGGCGCGACACAACCCCTGCCCGTGATCCGCGCTCTTGTAGGCGCGACACAACATCAACCAAGCGATCCGCGCTCCTGTAGGCGCGACGCACGCTGCCGGGACACCCTTTTGCGTACCCACGCATCCGTAGGCAACATCCCTAAGTCGCTTGCTTACCTCACGCTTAGCACGCACCGTAATACGCCCCCATACCGTCATTCACTGCATCCCGCTAGCCCCATATTGCCGAGGGCCCGTCGCTGAGTGCACCCGCTATTCCTGTAGAGTGTGGATACACTCCCACAGGACCCGAACCGTAACTCGATCCAGCACGATCAACCCGAGGGATAGCCATCCCTGCCGCTTTACTGCACTCATTGTTCAACCACCATCAACACCCCTACCTTGCCTACGGTAGGGGCCCCAAGCACCCATCATAACGCTTGCTCTAACTCGGTCTCTCTCCCCAGGGAACATCACCGCTACCACCGCCGTCACCGCCGCCGTCTTCCGTCAGGACTCAGCCCAGCTGCCCGCTCCCGCTACACCCGCCCGGGCCCCTTGAAACTACCTCCCCGGTATCGTTATATCACTTGTAATTTCAGTCAACTTGTAATTTGTACGAAGCTTTTATTTGTAATAAAACCTGTATTTGTGTAACTCTGTGTATCATTCCTGTCTGATCCCGCACACTCACACCCGAGCTCATTTAATGTCCATGTAGTCCAGCGCTTCCCGCTGCTAGCTAGTCCGGGCTACATTACATTTGGCGCCCAACTAAAAAATCCACTTTTTAAAGCTCCAGGGTGGTGTGGTATAAAACAGGAATTTTCAGGTAGTCGTCCGGGAACGGACACAGTCTTCAGGTACGTATGCCTGATCCCGCTAAGCTTAGAAAGCTTAAAAAGAAGGACCTTATCGCGCTCGCGGAGCAGAGAGGCCTTCCCGTTGCAGACCCGGTCACGGAGAAGGAATTCACCGTAGCACAATTAAAAGAAAGTCTAAGTAAGTACTTGGAGGGACAGAGAGAGCCGCCGGCAGAGGAGGATCTTACTCTCACGGACATAGAAGAAATTCCGTCGGACAGCGAAGACGATTCAGTCAACTCAGTCATCGACGGTCCGAAGGGTAAGCCAATTATAATTTCAGAGCAACCGCCGAACGGGAAGTCAACCAGAAAAATGTCGACTAAAGGTGAGCCCTCCTACGACCCGAATCTGTATAGCATTGTAAAGAATTGGGATATTTCGTTTGACACGACAAACGACCCAGTAGAGTTTCTAGAGAGGTTAGACGAACTAGTCACAACCTGTGGGGTAGAGAACGAGAAACTTATCCCGTTACTCCCCAGATTTTTCAGGGGTAGAGCCAACCTGTGGTACAGGAACAATAAATATAACTGGAGTACATGGAAGATGTTTGCGGACGACTTCAAATTGTATTTCTACCCCAGGGACTATGAAGGTAGGCTACAGGAACAGATCATAGCACGCAAACAGGCCTACAAGGAGAGTTTTATAGAGTACCTGACCGACATCCAGACGCTTATGAGGAGGTACGGGATGCTGAGCGACAACGAGCAGTTGAAGAGAGTTTACGAAAATATGCACGCAAACTATAAACTCTATATCAAGTACCAGGATTTTGATAGTTTACCGGAGTTAATCCGTCTGTGCTCGGATTACGAGGCAGTGACCGAGGAGCGTTACAGAAATTTTGACAAGAGCGAGTCACCGGAACTACCTTACAGCAACAGAACCGCGACCGGAAGAAAGGAGGAACCGAGAGGTAGAGAACCGAAATACATTCATAATTACGACAGGAATTCATGTTGCTGGAGCTGCGGCTACCCGGGGCACACTAATCCAGACTGCAAGAGGCAAAGAAGGCTGTTTTGCAGTGGCTGTGGTAAGTTAGGAGTGCTCAGTAGGAATTGCTGTCGACCTGGAGAACCTAGGACGAGCAGGAATAGTCCTGGGAACGCGTGCACGGCAGACGACAACGACTACGAGGAAAACCGACCGTTCCTTGACGTAAAGCTATACGGTAAGTATTTTAAGGCTCTACTGGACACCGGTTCGAACACATCTTTCATTGACGATAGAATTTACAAGTGGTGCAGACGAAATGGAGCCCAGGAGACCAGGATCAACCGACAGATTCGCCTCGCAGACGGTACGAAAGTCAGTCTGACGAGGAGCGTACCGCTGTCGATGGCAATCGCAGGGGTACAAGTGAATCACAATTTGGCCGTCTTACCGTCGTCACACGTAATCGTAATAGGTATGGACCTAATTAATTACATAGGCTTTAATAAGCTATGGTCAGCCGCCCGGGGATTTCACGAACCGCCCCAAAAACCGCCAGTAACAGGTGTGGTATCGGCAATCACACAAGAAAGAGTCGCAGCAAACAGACCGACCGATCCAGGTTAGTAAAACCGTGAAGATAAACGCAGAGAGCCAACACGCAACCGTAAAGCCGAGGGCTTCCCAGACTGGAGAACCCAACGAAAATAAAAGCAGACCGAAAGAAACTACCGGAACAAAACACCAGACAAAACAGGAAAGTGGTCATCTTTTACCCAGACAACTACCCGAGCTACCGTGTGAAACCGGTAAGCATCACCGCGACAATAAGGCACAACAAGGTAAGGGGCCCGACGGATTGCCACCAGGACCCTATAGTTCCGTATATTCCGTGCCACCCGGGCTAAGAAGGCCAATGGTGAGTACCGTACCGGCCCCGGCCGTCCCAGGAAGGAGAAGTCGCAGGAGAAACCCTACGACAAGCAGAATAGAGTTTGGAGCCCAGCCGTGGGCGACACGGTCTTGCTAAGACACTCCCCATTCTCTAATGCAGGTAAGAATTTCGGGGCGAGATTAGCACCCAAATACGTGGACCCGTTCAAAGACACAGGACAGAGAAAGCTGGTTATTTCTAATCTACGAGATGCAAATAACACACGAAAACAGTTCACCGCATAGTTCATCAGTCATAGAGGTACGTAGATTAAGTTATGAATCGGTTTCGCACAATTTACTAGTAATTTATTTCCCATCCGCATTTTAAATTTACCGCGTAAATTAGAATAACCGCCATCTAGTATGAAGTAGCAAAACTATTTTACGCTACCCGGGCGGGCAGGGCAGGCGAGCGGGGAGAGGAGAGAGACCGGATATGTGACCATAGACAAAATTTTAATAGGCTTAATTTCTAGGAACGAATGATTTCACAACCAAGCTTCATACTAGCCCAGCAATGGACTCGGAACCGACAAGACCGGAACGACTTTATCAAACGTCAGTTTGACAACCAGCCGAGGATAGTCACCACCGCCGCTCATCCATTTTGCTCGCGAAACTGAAGACAACGAAGACTGGAAGATGGACAGCCCCGAATCCTGCCACAATGACACGCCACACCGCGACGCAAGACGCCAGGGCGCAGGCCGCGACCCCCAGGCGTGATGAGCCGCAGAAACCCAAGACGCCATCCAGCCGTGCCAACCCGCCGCCAAACCGCTGCCAACCCGCCGCCACAAAGCCACGCAGAGCCGCCGTCTCCGCGCCGGCCCAGAGTTGCCGACACCCTCATGACGCAACCCGAGTAACCCGACACACCGTGTGGCAGAAGCACCACATCACACGCCACGGGGGGTAGCTGGGAATCGACGCCGCGGACGCAACCGCGAGCGCATTCCACCCCGTGGCACCCTATGAAACAGTGAAGTATACCGGGTTTACCTTTCATGAGGATTTCTTTTTGTTGTAATTTTGCTGTTTTATCCAGAGCAGTTAGTTTTTGTATGTTTTGCAAGTCATTTTGAATTGGACAGTGCTGGTGTACCTACATTTTTGTTGTACCAAATTCTCCCTGAAAGTGATACCGTCCGGGTCAACAAACCATGTACCATGCCCTAGGGACAACCAGGGGTGGTTCCACACCAGCAATGCACCAGATAAGATGTAATTGACAAAAACTGTCATCCTGTAATTTTATTTTGAAAATATTTTATAATACAAAGACTGTTTTACTAGTGAATGGAATAGTTTACCCCAGTTTTGAAAGAGGATTGTAAATATGGGAACCTAGGACAAGAGGAGCAGAAATACCTTTAGTACTATGATTGTAACCTGACCATGTTTTATTTTTTGAGGTTAGATCCCTCAAGTATTTTGAAATGGAAGTTTAACAGAGGTTTTACCTAGGAGGTGATACCCGAGACAGGAATTTTGGATGAATATGCTTTTCTTCCGTTGCTTTCTCCCTTCCAGGCAGAAAGCTCATCATCCGGGGAGGGAGTGTGATGGAGCCCGGAGCTGGTGCAAGCGGGAAGAGCCCGGCGGGCACTCTACGCAAGCGAGCGCACCCGACCGCAGCCGACCGCCGCCGACCGCCGGCGCACGCCCTACAAAACCAGCTGCGCGCTGCCCGGAGAGTCAGTCCGTGCCTCCGCCTCGAACGAACTAGTCGCCTACACCGCAAGCCCAACCGAGTCACTCGTCCACCTCCGGCCTCCGCTCACCGCTGGATATTGAAAGCTGAGTATTTAATTTATATCGGCCTTCTCGAACCCTGCGCAACCATCTCGCCGAGAGGACATCGAGCCGTCAACCTGGGAGAGATTGAGACCGTCCGTACCGTCCCGGCAGCTGGTTGATCAAACGTAAGATACCCTTACTCTACTTTTATTCTGTGGCTATTCATTTAAGTGCTAAAGTTCTGCTGTGCGACCATTATCTAAGCTTTCCACTATTACTACCCGTGGTCCGCGCTCCTGTAGGCGCGACACAATCCCAGCCTCCGTGATCCGCGCTCTTGTAGGCGCGACACCACCCCAGCCTTCGTGGTCCGCGCTCATGTAGGCGCGACACAACCCCTGCCCGTGATCCGCGCTCTTGTAGGCGCGACACAACATCAACCAAGCGATCCGCGCTCCTGTAGGCGCGACGCACGCTGCCGGGACACCCTTTTGCGTACCCACGCATCCGTAGGCAACATCCCTAAGTCGCTTGCTTACCTCACGCTTAGCACGCACCGTAATACGCCCCCATACCGTCATTCACTGCATCCCGCTAGCCCCATATTGCCGAGGGCCCGTCGCTGAGTGCACCCGCTATTCCTGTAGAGTGTGGATACACTCCCACAGGACCCGAACCGTAACTCGATCCAGCACGATCAACCCGAGGGATAGCCATCCCTGCCGCTTTACTGCACTCATTGTTCAACCACCATCAACACCCCTACCTTGCCTACGGTAGGGGCCCCAAGCACCCATCATAACGCTTGCTCTAACTCGGTCTCTCTCCCCAGGGAACATCACCGCTACCACCGCCGTCACCGCCGCCGTCTTCCGTCAGGACTCAGCCCAGCTGCCCGCTCCCGCTACACCCGCCCGGGCCCCTTGAAACTACCTCCCCGGTATCGTTATATCACTTGTAATTTCAGTCAACTTGTAATTTGTACGAAGCTTTTATTTGTAATAAAACCTGTATTTGTGTAACTCTGTGTATCATTCCTGTCTGATCCCGCACACTCACACCCGAGCTCATTTAATGTCCATGTAGTCCAGCGCTTCCCGCTGCTAGCTAGTCCGGGCTACATTACAATCTGGCGAGCCCATCAACATAATTCGAGCTTTTTCAATATCGGAAGCAAATTATAAAAGCGCCTATGATGCATTAGTAGACAGATACAGCAACAAAAGATATTTAGCATTTGTTTGTTGGGAACAGATCATGAACTTAAAACCTATGACAGTGGGTTCAGCTCAAAGCTTGCGCCGCTTGTTAGATACATACAGTGAAAACCTTTCAATGCTTGATTCGTTGGGGTTACCAACAAACAACTGGGATTTTATCCTAGTTCATTCACTTTTAACTAAATTAGACAAAGCGTCTCGAGAAGCATTTGAACTGAACTGTAAAACCAGTGACTTTCCCACATTCCAAGAATTAAAAACATTTTTGAAAAGTAGGTGTGAGGCTTTAGAACGGTCATCATTATCAACAAACATAAATCAAACTACAATAAATAATCAAACAAATCAGACTTTTAAAAACATTCAAAGGTCATCACAGCAAGGTAAATCATCACCGACTATGCTTTTGGCTCAGACAACACAATCATTCCTACCACCATGCATTCTATGCAAGAACAAACATGCCTTGCATACATGCAGCTCATTTTTAAATAAAACACCTCGAGCTCGGAGTGATTTTGTTAAACAAAACAAACTATGTGCCAACTGTCTACGGGGGAACCATGCTACATCAGCTTGTATGTCTGCATTTCGGTGCAGGGCGTGTGGTCAGCCTCATAATAGCTTATTACACTTTCCATCAAATCATCAACAATCAAATTCACCAAATCAGATACATGAGAATCAACGGCCTCCGGTAGACGATATTATAACTCCAAAACATCACTATCAAGCTCGTCCCGAGTACAAAGTCAACATTTGTCATGCTTGCCACAGCAATGGTGGAAGTGAAGGATGGCTTCGGTTCACATCAGAAGGTTCGGGTTCTCATTGACCCTTGCAGCCAAAGCCAAATTATTACCAAGAGCTGTGTTCAGCGTCTCGGCCTGACCAGGTATGGAGCGGCTACACCCATGTCTGGTCTGGGCGAGGTTCTGACACTGTCCTCCGGCAAGGTCTTTTTAGAAGTCCGTCCAGTTGGTGAACCTGAGCCCTCCTTTACAGTAGAGGCAGAGGTAATGGATAAAATTTGTAGCAACATGCCGAATCATCCGGTCAACCGAGATGTCTTAAAACATATATCAAACTTGAAGTTAGCTGATGAGCGTTATTATGAATCTCGCCCAATTGATATTTTGCTTGGGGGGGAAGTTTTCCCAAAAATACTACTTAACAACAAAATTGAAGGGGGTAATCAAGCGGCCACAGCTATCGAAACTATATTCGGCTATGTGCTTATGGGACGTACAGCATCATTGAATGAAACCTCTCCCATTCCCTTACCTATCTGTAAATCATGTATCAATGGATGCAAATTTGGATGTTGCTGTCCAAAAATTGTGGGAGATAGACAACATATCACCTGTGAAGGAATCTATATCTATTGAGGATGCTCAATGTGAACAAATTTATCAATCAACAACAACTCGGGACACTGAAGGACGTTATGTCGTTCGGTTACCATTTCGTGACCAATCACTACCAGAGTTTGAGGATTCATATTCTATTGCACTTCGGCGTTTTTATCAATTGGAGAAGCGGCTAATTAAAAATTTTGATTTTCATCAGGAATACAATGACCAAGTCTTAGACTACTTAGCAAGTGGACAGATGGAGTTGGTGCCGCCAGAGGAGTGTCAATCACCTTCTGCATATTACATACCGCATCACGCGGTCATCAAGAACGGTAAAGTATCCCGCGTGGTATACGATGCCGCTACCAAGGATAAAAAAGGAATATCATTGAATGACACTCTCCTGACAGGACCAAAGCTTCAAGCTGAAATAACTGACATATTATGGCTCTTCAGACTCCATGAAATAGTGTTCACAGCGGATATCCGTCAGATGTACCGTCGCATCATCATATCAGAGCAACATCGTGATTATCAACGCATCATTTTCAGGACTTCACCAGAAGAACCTTTGCAGGAATACCGTCTTAATCGAGTGACTTTCGGGGTATCATCAGCGCCCTATTTGGCTATTCGCACTATGAATCAACTGGCTCAAGATGAACAGGAGTCATTCCCAATTGCAGCAGATATTTTGCGCAAAATCTGTACGTCGACGACGTCGTGACCGGATGTAACTCCATAGACGAGGCGTTAGAGTGCCAGCGACAACTAATAGGCATAATGGCTTCTGGAGGCTTCGAGCTTCGGAAGTGGTCCAGCAACCACGAGGCAGTTCTTCAAATCATCCCTGAAAGCCACAGAGCTGTTCCTGAGGTTACTTTTGATAGTGACAGTTCTTTCGTGAAGGTCCTAGGTTTAGCCTGGAATTCTCATGAGGACTTCTTCAATTACCAAGTAAATCAAATAAAACGTGAGTGTACCAAGCGCACCATGTTATCAGAGTTGGCACGCATCTACGATCCTGTTGGGCTTTTAACACCACTAACCTTTTCGGCTAAGCATCTCATTCAACGGCTGTGGTTACTTGGGACATCGTGGGATGAAAAAGTTCCTGATGACATCAATCAATTATGGACTAAATACACTGAGCAATTGCCAAATTTATCGCAGCTTCGGATACCAAGACGCATAACAAGGAATGGCGCTGTTACTTATCAACTCCATGGTTTCTCAGATGCTAGCGAAGCAGGTTATGCGGGTGCGGTGTATCTTCGTTCCACTGATGAGCAAAATCAGCATCAAGTAGCCCTCATAGGAGCTAGATCAAGGGTAGCTCCCACCAAACGGAGGACATTGCCACGACTCGAGCTCTGTGGTGCAGCTTTGCTTGCGGATCTCATGCATCATATCATAAACTTATATTCAAAATTCATCAACATTGAGAGTGTATGGGCGTGGTCTGATTCAATGATAGTGTTGGCATGGATCAAATCAAATTCAACTGATTATAAAGCCTTTGTAGGCAATCGTATATCAAGCATTCAAAGGAAGCTCCCTGGAGCCCAGTGGAAGTATGTCCCTGGTAAACAAAATCCTGCGGATTGTGCGAGTCGCGGACTAACTCCGGACGAGCTGATTAATCATGACTTATGGTGGACAGGTCCCGAGTGGCTGTCTCACGATCATCATCAGTGGCCTATTGAGCCTAAACAAAGAAAAACATTTCAAAATGATCCAGAAGTGTCAATAGAAAAACGCGCATGTGTTTTGACTAACACACTTCCAGTAGAAGAGCATCCATTCGATCGTCTCATTAATAAATATTCGTCACTGCGAAAAATACAGCGCGTCGTTGCATATTGTAAACGTTTCATCCAGTGTCTGCGCAAAAACAAACGCTCTGATCATTTTACTGAATTTGAACTGCATGAGGCTCTTATGATATTGGTCAGGCATGTGCAACAATCATCATTTAAGGAAGAGATACACCGTCTAAGCTCAGGTCAGGCGCTTCCAAAATCAATTAAAAGTTTGAATCCATATTTAGACGATCAAGGTGTTTTTCGAGTGGGGGGTAGGCTTGCTAGATCAGATCTAAGTTTCGAAGCAAAACACCCAGCATTACTGCCGCGTAAACATCGTCTAACTCAGCTTATCATTCAGTGTGTACACAACGAAAATTTGCATCCTGGTTTACAAACCCTGCATTATTTACTTCTTCAAAATTTTTGGATTTTATCTCCACGACGTGTCATTCGTCAAGTCATATCAAATTGTTATCGTTGCTTTCGAGTGAAACCAACTCCTTATCAACCAGAAATGGCAGACTTACCAAGATCTCGCGTCACTCAAATTAAAGCCTTTCAGTCTGTAGGTTGCGACTACGCTGGCCCTTTTAATGTGACATTTAAGAGACAGCGCGGCGCGCGTACCACCAAAGCTTACCTGTGTCTTTTCGTGTGCTTCGCCACAAAAGCAGTACACCTGGAGTTAGCATCAGATATGTCAAGTCAAGCCTTTTTAGGAGCTCTCCAGCGTTTTATAGGTCGTCGTGGTAGATGTAATACTATTCATTGTGATTGTGGCACTAATTTCAAAGGAGCTGAGTCCCAATTAGCAAGCATAATGCAATCAGCGTGTGAAGCTGAACGTATTGAATTTCGGTTTAACCCACCCGGAGCTCCGCATTTTGGGGGACTATGGGAGGCAGGTGTGAAGTCGGTGAAGACTCACCTCTACCGAGTAATCGGTGCTCAAATTCTAACATATGAGGAGTTGAACACACTGTTTGTCAAAGTAGAGGCAATATTAAATTCGCGACCGCTTTGTCCTCTAAGTTCGGACCCTAATGATCTATCAGTGTTGACACCAGGTCATTTCCTAACACTAGCACCACTCACCACAGTTCCTGCACCAGATTACACAGACATACAACTGAATAGACTGGTCCGATGGCAGTTACTGCAACGTCTGCATCAAGATTTTTGGTCTCGTTGGCACAGGGAGTACCTGGCTAACTTATCACAACGTTTGAAATGGACAAAATCTTTAGGTGATGTTGAGATTAATCAACCAGTAATTATTAAAGACGAGTGTACCCACCCACTGCGTTGGCGCTTCGGTAAAATTATTCAACTGTATTATGGACGAGACGGAGTCCCTCGGTCTGCTACTATCAAAACTTCACAAGGACAATTAAATAGACCTCTGAAGCTTTGTCCAATTCCACCCGGTATTTAGGATAAAGCTTTTTCAATTTTTTATATATATATCCATTATATTATATATTTATATACTCAGTAACAATGTTATCATATATTTCTTTTAACCGACTAATAGACATCTTTATTTCATATCATTATAATTATAATATTATGCTATTGGTTGGAGTGAACATTTATTTCAAAATTATTTTCATATCCTGGCTCATCAAATTTCGCCAGCGGGGGGGGAAAATGTTAATGTACTTTGAATTTCCCGCTTCACCCTTACACTCATCCATTCAAAACCCTTTCATTCACTCCTTTCCAATCACTCACGATATCATTCGGTCACAAACCGAAATACCGGCACACTCGGAAGATCGCCACGAATCAGTGAAGACGTAACCAGAAAAGCCTCCTCAAAAACCATCAAGCCCGGCGCCGGCGCAAGAGGACCAACTAACATCTCAGCCCCGGGGCTACGTGCCTAACACCTACGCACCAGAAACAGCACGATAAACAGAAGATCAGACAGGAAAGTAAACCGGCCTTCAACCACGTGAGTTCCTATACCATTTCATTATTTCCCCATATTTAAAGTACATCTGTATAACCATTCTCATCCAACAAGGCACCTGTGGTAACAGTCCACGAAGGGTTCTTAACACCATCTAAGTCTAGTGCACTTTCGAAGCTTAGAAAGCATCCCTGCTAACGGCGAGGCGACTGGCGCCGGGACAATTAATTTTGCTGAAGCTTTAGGTTTGCCGTGTATTGCCGGCTTAGAATAGCATCACTCAAATTCTACCCGTGGGTGTCGTAAAAAACAACTAAGGGAGAATCATTCGAGCAGCAGCGTTCCCTGTAAATGCAACAACTTGCAGTGCGCTCGCCAATCCGCCTGCCAACTGTGGTGAGTAGTGCAATACCACCCGATAGGGGGAGGCCTATGTTCAGTGCTATCTCCCTAACCCCGAGGTTACCTTAGATTTGGGACAGGAATAAAAAGTGTATTGTCAAATAAAATTTTAACTAGTACCAGATAAAACTCGTTTTAGTGGATGATAGGTACTCACTTGCTGATAAAACTGATTCTCGCCTGCCTTCTGACCAATACTCAGCACCAGTGCAGCGTATGCCAGTGTTAATATGCCGGACATCGCCAACGCTATTGATGATAATGATGATGACGATGATGATGATGATGATGATGATGATGATGATGATGATGATGATGTTACTCACTTGCTGATAAAACTGATTCTCGCCTTCCTTCTGGCCAATACTCAGCACCAGGGCCGCATATGCCAGCGTCAGTATGCCGGACATTGCCAACGCTATTGATTATGATGTGATGATGATGATGATGCTACTTACTTGCTGATAAAACTGATTCTCGCCATCCTTCTGGCCAATACTCAGCACCAGGGCCGCATATGCCAGCGTCAGTATGCCAGACATTGCCAACGCTATTGATGATGATGATGACAGTTATGATGATGATGATGATGATGTTACTCACTTGCTGATAAAACTGATGCTCGCCTTGCTTCTGCCCAATACTCAGCACCAGTGCAGCGTATGCCAGCGTCAGTATGCCGGACATTGCCAACGCTATCGATGATGATGATGATGATGATGATGATGTTGCTACTCACTTGGTGATAAAACTGATTCTCGCCTGCTTTCTGCCCAATACTCAGCACCAGGGCCGCATATGCCAGCGTCAGTATGCCGGACATTTCCAACGCTATCGATTATGATGATGATGATGATGATGATGATGCTACTCACTTGCTGATAAAACTGATTCTCGCCTGCTTTCTGCCCAATACTCAGCACCAGGGCCGCATATGCCAGCGTCAATATGCCGGACATTGCCAACGCTATCGACTTGGCGATCGGCATCATAGTGTGCACCATCTGTTGACAAATACACTTGCATTATACTCAAAACTTTTGCAGTACTGTAATGATAAAAGATTGCCTCGGCAGCGAGGCAATCATTTATCAAAGCCTGTAATACTTGTACTATGTTTTTCAGGGTAATGGTAATTTAAATGGTAAGTTTCTCTACACACAGGGAGTAGAGTTTAAAAGATTGTCTTTGAAATAGATATACGGGGTGTTAGGGACGGTGTAACGAAAACTTTGCAGGCGTGCTCAGACCATCAAACTGAACAACTTTTACTGTGGAGCCAATGGTGGGAAACGAAAAAAATTTCCAACCTCCCATACAAAATTCACGATCAGCTGACTGACTTTGTATGGGAGGTCGGAATTTTTTTTTCGTTTCCCTTCTATGGCTCCATAGTAAAGGTGTTCAGTTTCATGGTCTGAGCATGCTTGCAAAGTTTCCGTTACACCGTCCCTAACACCCTGTATTTTGCTGTTTTAGAGATAGCCCTCTAGCATAGAAGTCTACAAAGAAATCCCATCAGCCGAGACGACGTACCGACCACATATTGATGCACTCATAATGAGTAGGTAGAATTACTGACAAAATACGACTATGTATGTACTCGTACTTAGTAGTCGTAAAACAATTCGCATTTTTTAAATTAAAGTTATAAAATTTAAAGCTGTAATTCGAGACCAGCTGGCGCGGTTGTAAATTGTAAGGTCACGGGGCTTCGGCATCAGTCTGCTCTGCCATCTACCACGTCCTACTAGAATCTTCACCAGGACCTGCTTTCAATCACCGGGGAAAACTCAAAGACTAGATGTCCCGCACAAAGAGAATTAGAAAGATAAAAGAAGAGGGGGAGGGAAAACTCAAAGTTTTATGATCACTATGTGTGGTGGGTTCGGTTTTGGCATACGAAACTATCTGATTTTTTGGAAGAAAATATCTCTGGCTGCTGATGGTGATCTTTCCGGCCGATTTCGGCCATGACGACCACTTCTACTCCTGATCAAGTCGGCGCTGATGTGCCCGTAGGTGGCTATTGTATCCGAATTTGGCAGTAAATTCTAGTGGCAACTTAGGTAGAGGTAGGCCTTCAATAGACGCTAAAGTACGGTCGTTTAAATAAGCCATATTTGACTACTGCCATAATCATGTTTATGCTATGATCTATTTTTCTCTGTTGTCACGTAAGGGTTTGGCAGCTTTCAAATATGGCTTATTTGAGCGGCTGTACTTTAGATTTTATCAGGTCGTTCATCGACTCGGCATCACACCCACACGCTTTTATCTTGAGACTTGTTTGTGTAAACTTGTTTATTTCTACAAACTGGCTCCAAAGTGCAATACTCAAGATAATCTTCTACCGTATTTTCTTTGCTTAGTTACTTTAGTTCTCAACTCAATGGCTGTTAGTGAACTGGGATTAAACGAACTGAGTTTCACAACAAAGGCAGTTTCGAACTGTAGCTATAAAATAAACTCAAGCAATACTACAAGAATACAACTAAGGGACTATTTTACATGGCATGATCATCATCTTCATCTTCACCCTCTGTAGCAGTCCACTGCAGAGTAGGTATCCTATGAGATACGATCTACCGTTTTCATCATCCAGTCGCTACCAGCTTGTCATAGTGGTAGTCAGTAGAAACATGCAGATGTATTAGAAACAAAAAGCCGACTGCGGTAAACTCAAAGTCGTATTTTGCGATAAAAATCTGCCATCTTTAAATTAAGAATTTTGAATACAGCCACCGCTGTTGAGACAAATCTAATGACAACTCACATAATGTCGTTTGGGCCGTGGCTGAATTTCTTGTCTACATATACATACATATTCGGGTAAAAAAATAGGTAATTCCCTTAAAATGTTACGATAGTGTGAATAAAGGCGGCAAAGAGTGGGCTACGGTGGCGAGTGGCGACATCTACTTCTTCAATCTAGCTGCTTCGTTTTTGTAGAAAATATGTAGATGGCGCCTTGTATTTGTATTTGGTGTTGCCGTTGTAATTATTTATTCTGTAATGTTGGCATACCTGTCAGTTGTAAGTTTAACCTGTCATGTTGGTAGGACCGACCAATCACAACTGCAGATTCACAGTGTGAGCCAATCGGCGTTCGTGGATTTTTGTTACCAATCGCGGCAGACTTTTGTAGCACGTTTTTGGAATGTGGGGTGTTTTTTGGCTCCACGCGGTGGGGACAAATTGGGCCGGCATTGCTTTTTCCGTCACAGTGACGTTCAGACGCGTTTTGGTGTTCATTCTCTGTGCATTAAAATTAATTAGAGCCTAATTAGTGTACCAATTAGTCTTCAGTGCATATTTTTGGAAAAAGATAAGTATTTTTGTGTAATAATGTATAAAATCAACCAATGTTCAGGCGTGTCGCTTTAGTAAACCTTTTTGTAGTGAATGCATGTAAATTCGCAGTTTAAAATCCGCTTTTTCTTAGTTAATGAGAAAAGTGTGTTTCTTGTTCTTTAATCGCAGTTTTGTGTAAGCGAGTAAATTTAGCTTCTGAGTAAATGTAAAGACAGTGAATTTGGAATTGCTTGAGATTTTAATTAAGAAGTCAACATACTTTATATTCTTTTATAATTAAATTAATTAATTAATTTACTACTACCTGCTTTGATAATAATTTCGGTTTTTGGTTCCAGCTTAGTTTTTGTTAAAATGTAATGCTATTTTTAAAATATTCGAATACTTTGGACATTAATTATAATTTTAGAATTCAATTGGTTTTTAATAAAATAGAAATTATCTTCATTTCTTTTAAACATCTTTAAATTTTGTAATTGAGTACCGTTTATTTTAATTGGTGTTTAGTATACCCGGTTTTAGTTTTTTATTCGTAATTACTAGAATAAATTATTGTTCCTTTATTTTGCTATACTATATATAATGCAGTGAATTTTTGTTAACATGACTAAACTATCATTTTAAATAAAGAATTCCTAGTTGTTGGGGCAAAAGTTGTTTCATTCCTTATCTTTTAGGCAGCTTTAATCTAACCTGATTTTCACATTTCAGAAGTGGGGATGGACCAAAGGAAGAGTAGATCCCGCAGTCGTTCTAGACGATGGGATCGTGACCGAATGGAGCGCCGTGGACGGAGCCGTAGCAGATGCCGCTACAGAGACGAGAGACGTTCGTGGTCCCGGAGCCCTTCTGGACGCAAGTGGGCACCTTGGCGGCCTTCTGTTTCTCCTGAGCGACAGCGGCAAGAATCTGGTAGGATCAATCCATATTTTTCTGATGTTATGGTTAAATCTGATATAATACCTGAGTTTGACCCTGAAAAGTCTGAGTTACCTGCTATGCAATGGCTTAATAAAATAGAGCAGTTAGGGGCCATTCATGGTTGGAATGATGGTGTTAAGAGCTATTATATGCAGTCACGATTGAGCGGCTTAGCAAAACTGTGGCATAATGCTCTGAGGGATTACGAATTGACATGGCAGGAATGGAAGGATAGGATTATCGAAGCGTTTCCACCAAACTTGGATTATGCTGATGCTCTCAAAGAAATGTTAGCTAGAAAAAAATTATTTAGCGAAACAATGACTCACTATTACTACTCAAAGTGTACTCTGCTAACTAAATGCGAGATACGAGATGAGAAGGCAGTATCTTGCATAATAGAGGGTCTCCCGTTCCACATGAAGACTTCGGCTCGGGCTGGGAATTATAGGACTCCAGGGGAGCTGTACTCGCATTTCCTCTGCATGAACGATGATAAGAAACCTAGCTTTGGGCCAAATCAGCATCGCGCTAGACCGCCGTTTCGTGGACGCGACTGGAAGAAGCCAGACGGAGAATCATCAAGTTCAACCGCATTCGGGGAAGGACATCGTGAAACAAAGGATAATCGCACTTGCTTCTTGTGCAACGAACCTGGGCACATGGTGCGGTTTTGTCCGAAGAACCCATCCGTGAAGAAATGCGACACATGTGGACGTACAAATCATAAAACCGAACAATGCTTCCAGAACACGAAGAAGGTCGTCAACATCGTAGAATCTAAGGTAAATGAGTGTTATTTTAAGGAAGTGAAGGTCAATGGGGTAGAAAGTATAGCTTACTTAGATTCGGGTGCTCAAGTTAACCTAATGACGTTAAATTGCGCACAAAAACTTGGTCTAAAATTAGAACCATCTGACATTTGCGTTACAGGTTTTAAGGGCCCGCCGATGAAATCACAAGGCAGGGCTTCAGTGGCAATAATTATCGATGAGGTGACGACTGTTTCTGAAGCGGAAGTGATTAACGTCTCTTTAGGCCGGGCTGACATGTTCATAGGGCAACCTATTCTAAATAATCCAAAGTATCGTATGATAGTTTTTGGTACATCTGTTACGTTAGAGAGTGCAGAGTCTACACCACAACCAGGAGCAAGTGGAGCAGTCACAACTGGTTATACAGGGTCTTTAGATGTCGAGATGAATGCAGAGCCTACGTCGCAAGTAGAAACCGCAGAGGGTAACTATATTCTCAATTTAGACACTGTGGTAGAGGTTGCTAGGATAAAAATATTTTGTTCAGCAGACACTGAAGTACCACCCCATGCAGTTTCATATGTGGAAACGTCTAGCGATGCAGGCGATGTTGGGTCCACTCTTCTTTTCGTTGATAGCCGATCCTGTTCTAATGGTGATTTCAATTATAGTATCCCTGCATCCGTGATGTCTACCCCTGCAAGATTTTTGTTAATTTCCAATAATAGTGAAAAACCACTCCCCTTACGGAAAGGTCAGGTGTTAGCTCGCGCATGGATTACAGAAGAGGTTGATAGGCGTGAATGTTTAGAAGATTCTGATACAACAGTCACAAATAAGGTTTTCAAAATTGATGTCTCCAAAATTCATTGTGGTACGAAAGATCTTCAGGTGTTGCAACGCCTCACTCAGATTCTACAAGACTACTCGGATTGCTTTTCAGAAGATACTAGTGAATTAGGGCTAACTGACAAAATAGAAATGAAAATCGAACTGTCTACCGATAAGCCGATTTGTTATCGGCCATACAGGCTTTCTTTTGCGGAGAAGGAGGTGATGCGGGAAAAGATTGACGATATGTTAGCTAATGGGATAATAAGAGAATCTTCTTCCAACTACGCTAGTCCCATTATTTTAGTCAGAAAGAAAAATGGCGACTATCGCCTTTGTGTCGATTTCAGGAAATTGAACGACATAACTGTAAAGGATAAATATCCTCTTCCTGTAATCGAGGACAACATCGAAAAACTTGGAGGAAAGAAGTGCTTCACAAGCTTGGATATGTCACAGGGATTTTACCAAATCCCTATGGCGGAGGACTCAATTCACAAAACAGGCTTCGTAACGCCTGAAGGGCATTACGAATTTCTTCGTATGCCCTTCGGCTTAGCGAATTCTCCTGCGATTTTTCAAAAATTAATGGACAAAATATTTTCATCCTTGCGCTATGAAAAGGTACTACCTTATATTGATGACCTACTTCTACCAACAACGTCAGAAGAAGAAGGATTGACTCTTTTGCAGACGGTACTTGATATAGTCAGAGATGCTAGGCTTACGCTAAACCTCGAAAAGTGCTTTTTCCTTCAAGATAAAATCGATTATCTCGGATACGAAATCTCTCAAGATGGCATTCGCCCAGGGAGCAAGAAGATTGAGGCAGTGGCGAAGTATGAAGAACCTAAAAATATTCACGAGCTGAGAATGTTTCTGGGTTTGACCAGCTATTTCAGGAAATTTGTAAGAAATTACGCACTCATCAGCCACGACTTGTACAAATTGCTGAAAAAGGACTTCGAGTGGGAATGGGGAACAGCTCAACAGGAAGCATTTGATAAACTAAAAAGGATTCTTACATCACGACCTTTGCTGGCATTGTTTCGCAGGGATGGTGACATAGAAGTTCACACCGACGCGAGTAGCAAAGGATTATCAGGAATTTTGATGCAGAAACATGAGGATGCTTTTAGGCCAGTCGCTTACTTCAGTCGAAAAACAAGCAAAGAGGAGGCGATGTACCACTCGTATGAGTTAGAGACATTGGCCGTCGTTGAGTCGGTCAAAAGATTCCGAATTTACTTAGCTGGAAGCCACTTCAAAGTCGTCACGGACTGCTCTGCAGTTCGTTACACTTTTCTGAAGAAAGATTTGACTCCTAGGATAGCAAGGTGGTGGTTATCTATACAGGAGTACGACATGGAAGTGGAACATCGACCAGGAAAATCGCATAATCATGCTGATGCTTTGAGTAGATCACCAGTAGAACCTCCGTTGACGGTAGATATAAATATCATCGATATCTTTGACTGGGTAGTGTGTCTCCAAAATCAGGACGAAAAGCTACGGATCATTCGAATGAAACTTGAGTCTAATACTGCGGAGCCCGACATCAAGAATAACTACAAATTACAGGATGGCAGGTTGTACAGGCTAATAAAGGATGGACAGGAGCGGTTGGTGGTTCCAAAGTATGGGAGGTGGAATATTATGAGAAAGTATCACGATGGCATCGGACATCCTGGGTTAAAGCGTTGCGAGCAAATCATCAAAGACTCCTTTTGGTTTGAGGGAATGACAAGATTCATTCGCAAATATGTCGATTCTTGTGTCGACTGTTTATATAAAAGAGGCCAATATGGTAGACCAGAGGGAGAACTACACCCCATAGAAAAGGTACCAGAGCCGCTTCATACTGTACACATAGATCACCTAGGCCCTTTTTGCAAGAGTCGTGCTGGTAACAGTTACCTGCTTGTAGTAGTAGATTCCTTCACCAAGTTTACATGGGCTATACCTTCGAAGACTACCAGGGCCAGAGAAGCATTACAAGCACTATCAAATATATTTAGCATGTTTGGTTATCCAACACGTATTGTTTCTGACAGCGGATCATGTTTTACTAGCAAGAGTTTTAAACAATACTGTTTGGATCATCAAATAAAACACATCCTGAATGCCGTGGCTTGCCCACGAGCGAATGGCCAGGTAGAAAGGTACAACAGAACCTTACTCGACTCGATAAACACGAGTGTCGAAGATGAAAGGAATTGGGATACTTGCATACCCGACATCACCTGGGGGCTAAACAATCTACAGAATGCATCGACGCAGTTCTCTCCGTACAAACTCATGTTCAGTGCTACACGTAGCCGTTACCAGGGCATGGGTGTCAATCAATATGACGACGAGCAAGCTGCTCAGCGTAACAGGGACGAAGCTTCAAGCAGTCTCAATAAAACGGCTGATTCTATGCGGAAATATTTTAACGCAAAAAGGAAGAAACCAACAAAATACCACGTCGGCGACCTGGTGCTCTGGAAAGGTTCAGCAGATAGGAATTTAAACGTACGACGGAAATTGAAGGAGAAATTCAGCGGGCCTTACAAAGTTGTTAAAGACATTGGTAACGACAGATACAAAATAACGTCACTTAAGGGTGTAAAAGGATACAAACGCTTTTCAGCTGTAGTATCATCAGACTCGCTAAAGAGGTTTAGGGCTGTGAGTGACGATGAGTCGAGCACAGAAGAGAGCCAAGTTGACAGTACCGAGGAGCTGTTGGATTTATTAGAGGGATGAAAGATATTATGGTCTATAAAAATTAATGTCAAATAATGTAATGTGAGTGATGGATGGTAATAATGGTGACAACAATAACTGGAAAAACACAAAAAAATATCATGGATGAACTTAAAAATGTTGTAAATTACTGGTGAATGGCATATAATATTTTGGTAATGAAAATGTTGCTTGGTAGCGATATTATGGTATATGAAACTTGTTGAATTTAAAATATGGTTTTCTGAAGGCAATGGTTGCTACTATTTTGGTGATAAAAAGGAAATACGGTATAAATGTGGTAAAAAAAAATGGTGATTATGGAATATGGTGAACTGAGAAAGAAACTTGTTTTAGTATTTTGATATTTAAATGATGGTATACAAACTGGTTATAACACCTAAAGGTCGTATAAAACTAATGGTATAATATTTATAAAATTTGATTTCAATTTGATGAATGCTCAGAGATAAATGTTATTAATATTTTGGTACATAATTACTGGGATTATTTCTATTTTACATTTTTAAAGTTTTTGTGGCTTATGTAACTAACTTTAATCTAATCATATAATTATAATAAAGTTATTAATAATTAAGTAATTAATTAATTCGGTGAGATTATTTGTTACAATTGTTACAATTTGGGCTTTGCTATATTGGAAAATTAACTAATTATTCTGCAACACATTACTTAAATGGTTAAATATAAATCAGTTTACTTTCCTTTTTTTTCTCTTTACTTTGCAGGGACGCAAATCTGTCAGGATGGACGAATGTGAATAAAGGCGGCAAAGAGCGGGCTACGGTGGCGAGTGGCGACATCTACTTCTTCAATCTAGCTGCTTCGTTTTTGTAGAAAATATGTAGATGGCGCCTTGTATTTGTATTTGGTGTTGCCGTTGTAATTATTTATTCTGTAATGTTGGCATACCTGTCAGTTGTAAGTTTAACCTGTCATGTTGGTAGGACCGACCAATCACAACTGCAGATTCACGGTGTGAGCCAATCGGCGTTCGTGGATTTTTGTTACCAATCACGGCAGACTTTTGTAGCACGTTTTTGGAATGTGGGGTGTTTTTGGCTCCACGCGGTGGGGACAAATTGGGCCGGCATTGCTTTTTCCGTCACAGTGACGTTCAGACGCGTTTTGGTGTTCATTTTCTGTGCATTTAAAATTAATTAGTGTCTAATTAGTGTACTTATAATTAGTCTGCAGTGCATATTTTTGGAAAAAGATAAGTATTTGTGTGTAATAATGTATAAAATCAACCAATATTCAGGCGTGTCGCTTTAATAAACTCTTGTGTAGTGATTGCATGTAAATTTGCAGTTTAAAATCCGCTTTTTCTTAGTTATTGAGAAAAACGTGTTTCTTGTTCTTTAAACGCAGTTTTTGTGAGCGAGTAAATTTAGCTTCTGAGTAACTGTAAAGACAGTGAATTTGGAATTGCTTGAGTTTTAATTAAGAAGTCAACATGCTTTATATTCTTTTATAATTAAATTAATTAATTAATTAATTTACCGCTACTTGCTTTGATAATAATTTCGGTTTTTGGTTCCAGCTTAGTTTTTGTTAAAATGTAATGCTATTTTTAAAATATTCGAATACTTTGGACATTAATTATAATTTTAGAATTCAATTGGTTTTTAATAAAATAGAAAATATCTTCGTTTCTTTTAAACAACTTTAGATTTTGTAATTGAGTACCGTTTATTTTAATTGGTGTTTAGTATACCCGGTTTTAGTTTTTTATTCGTAATTACTAGAATAAATTATTGTTCCTTTATTTTGCTATACTTATAATGCAGTGAATTTTTGTTAACATGACTAAACTATCATTTTAAATAAAGAATTCCTAGTTGTTGGGGCAAAAGTTGTTTCATTCCTTATCTTTTAGGCAGCTTTAATCTAACCTGATTTTCACAATAGATTAAAATGTTTGTATGAAGGAAGGTTAAAATATTGTTATTTTATATTTTCATATTCTTACTAGATATCTTTACGCAATTTTGTAAGTACCTTATATTCGAAACCAAACTCGGTTGGTGTTTACCAGACATCACTTAGGATTGCTTAATTATTCTATTAAGTCGGAAATAACTGTAGAGAACAGTTCAGACACTACCCTACTGTCAATGGCGCCGCGACGAAAAAAAAAAACAACATAAAGTAACAAAACTTGTCTTACACCTGTTTATAACTAAACATCTCAATTTGCTGATCACATCACCTCGCTAGAACAATCTTTATCATTATATCAATAAATGCAGCGGGTGAAACCGCTGCATCTTATTTTCTACCGTTGTACCTTCCTTTTCACTCTGTCTATGAGGACTTAGAGAATTCCGCGACAAACAGCGAAACGCAAAGAGCGAATTAATTTTATACTAGGTATGTATTGATATTTTGAAATTGATGTTGATATTGATTGGCAAGGCGCTCGTTGTGACGGTATCCAATGTAGCTACACTACACCATCTAATAAATCGTAACATCTATCGGACATAAATAAACATTTTATAAATTGGCGTAAAACCTCATAATTGATATCATCCTCCTATCTGTATCAGATAAACATTTACAAAGCGAAAGTCATAACATAGATCTCATAATGTTGGTTGGAAGTTACGGTTATGAAACATATTACGAACCAGCTTTTACTGCATCTTAAATTGAGACACGCTTTTGATGTCTACTTTACATTTTTTTTTTATGACGGTGGCGCTACTGAGCATAAGTAGGAACATTAACTTTATAATCTTATAAATGAGGCAAATCCACGGCAAATCTCTTTAACCTTTTATGAATTAGCAAGGTAATTTAACCTTTCATAAATTATTCTTGAGGTTAGGCAAAAAACACACTTAACGTCCGTTTTATTATTTTTCAGCTGCGTAAGGAATACGTTAGGAAAATATGAATTTCAAGCTTATTCCCATACAAATATGGTTTATGTCAAGCGGTTTGACATACGCAGCCGCTAGCGCTGCACGCACATCGCAAAACGCAGCGTCGTCGGATGCATCTACCAAAACGTTTGATATAAATAGCATTGAAATGAAAATAAGATGAAAAATCGCATTTTCCTAACACATCCGATAGCACTGCGCAAAAATAACGCACAAACGAACGTTCGTGTGTTTCTTGCCTTAAACGACGTGAAAATTAGCGGGACTCTGGGATTAGTACAGTCGGCAGCAGCTCCAGTTTTCATTTTAGGAATTAACAAAAGAGTTTTTAAACGATTAAAAATACAAACTTAAATTTTTGTATGTTGATTCCTCAGTATTTTATACTCTACAAACTTAATTTGTTACTTTCATAACCGCGAAAATGAATGCTATTTGTCTGTATGCAAGAAAAAGAACTGTTTTTCCAACTAACTTTCAATTCTATCTCATACCAAGTCCACTAGGGGATGTAGAGATCATATATGATAAGGCAAAAGGTACGCAAAGTACACCAGAAGAAGGACGCCGTGATCTCCCGTTTTCGGCATCCAGTCACTTCCAGCTGCTATTCTGAAGTTATAGTCCATTTGGCCGGAGGGCGTCCAAAGCTACACTCAACTTTCTAATTACTCGATGCCAAACCCTAAATTATTTCCTGGACACCTTGATTAAATTAAAGCGCCAGGCCGTGAGGGGCCGGTTGTGTATTGCGTGTCAACGATCGAGCCTGCTACAAAGACCGGCGGCGGTCACTAGTGAATTTTTCAATATTCTCATTTTCAAGTTATGAGAATAATATAGCGCTGTGAGTGCATTAAAAATCCAATAGGTACATTAGTTTAAGCAAGCTTCATCATATGGTTTGAATTCCACTCATAATGTGGACTAACCATGTAGTAAAGTTCTAAATACTTTCTACAGATTTCGCTGGATAGTCGCTTCGAGACGAGCATCAAGAGGTTGAGAAATTCACTAGGGTCTGCTACGCGCCCGTAGCTCAGTTGGTAGAGCGGTGGAACGGTGATCCACAGTCCCGGGTTCAAGTCCCGGCGGTCGCTAGTGAATTTTCCAATTTTCTCATTTTCCAAACCAAAATTTGCCAAACCCTGAATTATTTCCTGGACACCTTGATTAAAGCGCCAAGCCGTGAGGGGCCGGTTGTGTATTACGTGTCAACGATCGAACCTGCTACAAAGACGGAAAACAAGTTTGCGTTTGCTCTTGACCTGACTGTAGTCTAGGTTAAAATTATCGATGAACACATACCTACCTATTCAACGAGGCGATGATAGAAAAGTTTCACCCGCTTCAACTCATTTTCCCGCGAGGAAAAACAAACCTTCCTCTTGAATCACTCTATCTATTAAAAAAAACGCATCAAAATCCCTTGTTTGATCGACAGACAGAGACAAAAAGCGACTTCTATGTAATGTAGGTATGTATTGATAAACTATTTGTATTCGATTTAATTTTTGTGTGTACCAAAACACAAATTTTTAAATACTTGCGTGTGCATTCGCCCTTTGCATTAAATTAATTGTAACTCTAAAAGGCCTCACCTTGCCTGCCAACCAACCATAAAATAAATTTGAGTTATTATCTTTATTCGACTCGTAAAAAATATCGTCCCCTTTTTCCTTGTCAGTGTGATGATTGCTAGCAATTCTTCAAGTGCCCATTTGGCTGATTTGTTTGACAAGCATCTCGAAGTTTGATCGTCGATTAAGTTGTAGGTAAAGGTGGATTTTTGCCAAATCTTTGATATTTTATTGTAATACTGGACAAAAGCTTTCTTATGAATCACTAAACCTAATAAAACGTTGGAAAACTACTGGACTAGGTAAGTGAAAAATATTTGAAACGGAAAACTATTTGGAAGCCAATTACTTAGGATGGCCGTGGTGTACGGCATTTCCCTTGGCCATGACGACACAGTCCTGTTTTAATAAAAGGGCTCGCCGAGAGGTGCGCAGAAATGCAAATTGTCTATTAAGCACAACAACAGGCTTTTTATTGTTTGCCGACCCTAGCTAATTTAACTTAAGGGCCAGCTTAGGCAACTCTATTTTAAAAGGGTTATACTTTTTATTTTTGCAAAAAGGGTCTGTCTACTTGAAGTATTTTATTTTACTACTACCTATTTGAAGGGGTAAGACTTTTTATCTCCTTCCTGGAGACTGGACATACTTTATTTTGGTTTTCTGTTTATTTACCCTTCCTGCAAATATATCGTCGCCATATTATTCCGTAGAACCTACGATTTCATGAAAATAATTCATGAGATGGAAAATTTTATGTAGGTGCCACGAAAAATACATACGAATGAGACGTATAAAGTACTTACTTACTTTTCAAAACAGCTCTAAGCAAAACAGATCTGTTTGAAATGGTGAATACGTATTTTTAAGCAAACTTGCTATACCATCTTCCCTCATCAAAAGAAAGGATAGAAATATTGAAGGATAGAACGACTTGGTGTCCCACACGAAAAGAGAGATGGGAAAATTCTGTAAAAATTTGTACTTACCAAAATAAGAGCGAACAGGGGTAAAGGCGCATGATGCGTGGCCAAGAGCGTGCCGACCCCCAGACTGACAGTTACTATGACAGAGCCTGTCAATGCAAATGTTTCCCATTCTGGCGCAGCCGGTAGGAGCGCCAAACACAGCACTATCGTCAGTACAAAAGTTATTACTGAGAGTGTGCTGATGGATATTACTTGCAATCTTAGTTCCTGTAACAAAAAATAAACACTTTGTAAAATATGTTAAGGGTAGGTATGCAAATCTAGGTATATATTTGTGTACAGGTAGATCCATTTCACTTTAATTTTGCCAGTCATTGAATGAAATTAATAGGTGCCGTTTTTTGTCTCGCGTGAGATAGCAACATTCCACTTGAGATCTCAAGTTATAAAAGAGTTTCAAATTCCGATATTTTGCAAGACAGACGGTTGTGGATCAACTGTTATTTTAGTGTATTATATAAATTAAAATATAATAGGAACAGAAATTGTACCTTTTTATAATTTTACTAGCCAATTTGTATCGCGCATTTAGGTTCAAGAGTGCCATAAAAAATCATAAAATTTCTTCACGTTTTCAAAACAAGATCATGGACGTACAAAGTCAAGATCAAGTGCCTAGGGTCAGAAAGCTAAGGCTGTATAGAACTTACGCAAACGCCTTTAGCCTGCCTGAGTGAGTAACGTAATCTTGCGGCCAATAATTGGTTTACTGGCCTCTTGGGGCCTTGCTTGCGATAACAACGTTTAGTGCATGGGTAAGAGCTAGAGGCTGAGATTTGCAGGCTCCTGGTGAAGGTCAATTTTGCATGCAAGAAGCATTAGGTTACCTACAGCGACCCACAAGTAAACGCAGCATATCTACGTTAGTCGAAATGGCTTATCGTGCTGATTTTTTTGCGCAGATTTTGTAGATTGCATGAAAGTAGATGTTTGAAAGAAAGCATTGTCTAGCTTCAGACGTCTCGTGGATTTTAAAATAAAAATATAATAAGCGCACACGCACCTGTTGCTACGCCTCGTAGCCTCATCGTAGGCCCTCTATGAACCATTCGGGTGATATTCACATGGCGCGATATGTGTGTTAAAAACCTGTCATATGTTACAAATATGGAGGCTAAAGACACATAAATTTTAGGTTCTATCAATAGTACAACTTACATCGGAATGGAGTATGCAAAGCGCGCAGTGCAGTACGGCGCAACAGACCAGTGTGACACACAACGCCGACACGAAGAGAGAAGTAGTAGCCTGTATCAACATATACTGATTGTTCATGTATTTTAGACCAGTAGAGATAAGATAAACACTTACACTGGAATGCAGTATGCAAAGCGCGCAGAGCAGTTCGGCGCAACAGACCAGTGTGACACACAACGCCGACACGAAGAGAGTTGCAGCCTGGATCAACATAAACTAGTTGTTTGTGTATTTTATAAGCCAGTATCTTGGGTCAGTATAGATAAGATATAAACATCTGACTACTTACATCGGAATGCAGTATGCAAAGTGCGCAGAGCAGTACGGCGCAACAGACCAGTGTGACACACACCGCCGACATGAAGAGAGAAAGTTGCAGCCTGTATCAACTTATACTGATTATTCGTGTATTTTAGACCAGTAGAGATAAGATAAACACCTGACTACTTACATCGGAATGGAGTATGCAAAGCGCGCAGAGCAGTACGGCGCAACAGACCAGTGTGACACACAACGCCGACACGAAGAGAGAATGCTTCAACCGCACGCAGTATCTTCTGTACAGGGCCTGACTCGAGACCCAGAAACTGAAGGTGCTATTGACAGTACAACTTTGTAACGGATCAGCCAATCACGCACAAATATAATTCCTCAATATTAATATATTTACTAACAATATGCTTTGTTTATGAGCACATTTGGGATGAAAGTCATCTTTCAATAATGCATAATTCTTTCATACCATAAATTGCGCTCAGTTTAAACACAAATATCAGAATAGATGCATTTTGTTTGTGGCAACAGAAATTTCAAAGATAGTTGAACGATTTATGTTTCATAATAGACCAGAAATAATATTTTATATTCCCAAATCAATGTTGATTCTAGCCAATTCGTGCATAGTAGCACCATCTATTGATATTGCACAGAACTAGCTGAATGATACGTGACGTGAGGCAGTGCGCTGTTTTACCAGTAATATCTGAGCAACAGGATTGAAGTCGAACGTAAGAAGGGCTGCGATTGGTCGTAACAGCATCGTAACATGCTCTGGGGGATATTGCTACTGGTTGATATACTTATTTCGACCAGCCACTGCCCGGCGCGGTAGGACACCCGCCGCGGGTGCGCGGGCGACGCGGGGTGGGCGGCCGCCGGCCTGAGGCGCTTCACTTTTCGTCGGGACAGCGGGTGCAGCGGCCGGGTGCGACTGCCGCCTGCCCGGACACCACGCTCGGTGCGGCGCCATTTGCCGCAATATTTTGCGGATGATTGGACAGGCAGGTTGCAGCCGGGTGGGAATTCCAGAGGGTATTCTAAGGAAGGGGCTTTCTTTTCTTTTGATGGGGCTTTAGCTAACTTTGAAGAAACCCTGGTAAGGCCTTTTATTTTCTCTGATTTTACAATTTTCATTCCATTCTATTTAAAAGTGTTTTTGATTTTACTGTGTTATTTTGTGCCTAGGATGTACTTAGCTGGCAGTTCGCGTGTGTTCGGTTTTGCGGTTTCTAGATTACTTTTCATTGTGTTGCTACCTCGTGTTTATTCTACCTGTTTCCCATTTGTATTTTACGTATGTGATAAACGTAATCATGCCATTGATAAATTCTAACTGTTTTGCAAGTATGTATAGTGCGTGAGTGATAGCGGCTAGCGGGAAGACGGAGAATCGCCGCGAACAGTTTTGTTTCTACCCTCTTATTCTTGCTTCGCGGTGGCGTCATCATTCCTATGGCGGGTCTCACACCTGAAATCCGAAATTTTCGCTCACACAATTTGTATGAGAAGATGGCATATTACAGGTAAATGGGAAAAGTAGGTAGATAAAACAGGATAACCGAGTGAGTATGACAATATTGACAGTGGGCTCGATAGGCAAAGTTGTGGAAAAAATCGTAACCGTTTTAACCGACTGTTGAAAACAGGGGTGTCACATCGATATGTGTGTAAAAGGAAATTTATAAATCCTATATTGTTTTGATTTGTTGAAAATGAAGAAGTAACCGACTAGGAAAATTGTTGAGTACGGTATGGTGTATTTGTTGTTGTGAACAATGGCTAGCTATCCAGCAGTGGAATCGCAATCCGGTTTCTATGGACATAAGATTTATACATACTATAATAGGTTAGCGTTACAAGTAAAGTAGATGATTGGTGAGACAATACCGCCAATTTTCGTAGAAGGTAGGTAGATTATTTACTGAAGCTCATGTGTAGCAGTGTGGTGTTTATAGGTGTGTAAAACCGATTAGTGATGTAGTGATGCCCATATTAGGTAGTGGATAATGATGAAATGGCATAATCTGTTCATACAACTTATTTTATGGGATGACTTTAGAATACTGACCCACGAATATGGGGTATCTAAAGGTTGCATTCTATAGGGGATGATTCTAGCTTTCATTTGATACTATTTTCAGTGTGCGGAAACGTCTAGAAATAAAGTTATGAGGTAACTTTAGAATACTGACCCACGAATATTGGGAAATTAAAGGTTGCATTCTATAGGGGATAATTCTAGCTTTCATTTGATACTATTTTCAGTGTGCGGAAACGTCTAGAAATAAAGTTATGAAGTAACTTTAGAATACTGACCCACGAATATTGGGAAATTAAAGGTTGCATTCTGTAGGGATAATTCTAGCTTTCATTTGATACCATTTTCATAGTGAGGAAATGTTTAGAAACAGAGTTATGAGGAACTTTAGTATTCGGACCCACGAATATGGGATACCTAAAGGTTGCATTCTATAGGGATAATTCTAGCTTTCATTTGATACTATTTTCAGTGTGCGGAAACGTCTAGAAATAAAGTTATGAAGTAACTTTAGAATACTGACCCACGAATATTGGGAAATTAAAGGTTGCATTCTATAGGGATAATTCTAGCTTTCATTTGATACCATTTTCATAGTGAGGAAATGTTTAGAAACAGAGTTATGAGGAACTTTAGTATTCGGACCCACGAATATGGGATACCTAAAGGTTGCATTCTATAGGGATAATTCTAGCTTTCATTTGATACTATTTTCAGTGTGCGGAAACGTCTAGAAATAAAGTTATGAAGTAACTTTAGAATACTGACCCACGAATATTGGGAAATTAAAGGTTGCATTCTATAGGTGATAATTCTAGCTTTCAATTGATACCATTTTCATAGTGAGGAAATGTTTAGAAACAGAGTTATGAGGAACTTTAGTATTCGGACCCACGAATATGGGATACCTAAAGGTTGCATTCTATAGGGCATAATTCTAGCTTTCATTTGATACTATTTTCAGTGTGAGGAAATGTTTAGAAACAAAGTTATGATGTAACTTTAGTATACTGACCTCCGAATATGGGGAACTAAGGGTTGCACTCTGAAGGGGTTATTCGAGCATTCATTTAATACCATTCTTAATGTGAGGAAACGTTTAAAAGCAAAGTTACGGGTAACTTTAGTATCAGGCGGTACGAATTTAGGTTCAATAAAGGTTGAGTTTTGTAAGGGACAATGTTAGATTTCGTTTGATACTATTCTTAGACTGAGGAAATGTATGGGAAACGAGATACGGGAGACTTTAGTATCCAACGATACAAGTTTAGGGTTGGAAAAGGTTGCTTTTTGTAGCAGGCAATTTTAGCCTTCCTTTGATGCCATTTTTAACCTGCGGAAATATTAAGAAGAGGAGATATAGATTAATATTGGTATTTGCGGTCACCCATCCATTTTAGATAACTCATCCATTTTCGGTCACCCATCCTTTTGGTTATTTAACTGTTCATGCTCATAATTCTTGCGGGGTAGACAAATAATAGAAATGGTATTGTTTCATGGTAAAGTTCATCGTTTGAAATAATTTGATAAAGCTCGGTTTGCATATAAATTTATAAATTAAATCAACAATAAGATAATAGTTATTTGTTGTCAACCTTCTAGTACTACTAGTAACTTGCTTAGAAAGAAAAATATAATGACACCTACAAAAATGGAGAGCTTTCTAGGGATGTGACAATTTAGCACATATCTTTGGTTCAAAAGAAAGAACGAATTTTAATTCTTTGGGGAATCGGGGAGACAGACTGACTATCTGACGTAGATTCCTTGTTCCAAGTAGATTCAGTAAAAGTAAATTCAGAAAAGAAATTATTCCAAACACTTGGCCATAAAAGTAGCTTCTTTGTTTTGCAATACAAAATGCCTTACATTGGACAGCTAGTACATTTGGACGTGGAAAATCCAGCTTTCGCTCCTTTTGTTACTTATATACGTATCTATTTTATTACACCTCTTTTGGTTTTGCAAATAAAATTAAGTTAAATTACTAAGGCATTATATCTTTTGTAACTTTGATTGTAAATGTAAATTCAGGCACTAGTTTGGGAATAATATAAGGCGGAGGGTGTCCAGTCAGGCTAAGCCGAAACCCACGGTTTGTGTTTGATAGAATATTTTCAGAGAGAGGAAAACTTAAAACCTATCACCTCTTAAAATAAAACTACATCTGAAAATACAAGCACACTGGTGAACAATTTCATAAAATAAGCCAGGGAGCGGGGCGGGCTCAACCTTAAGCCTTACCAATAAAATACTCAAGTACTAGCGACATAGTGACTTATAAGTAGAATTGATTCGGCAGCGCTTTACTAAACTTTATTTTATGTCGTTCTGTGCTAGTTGCGCCTTGACTTGAAGTACCTTTACTTACATAATATATTCTAACGGTGTTGCTAATTGATTTATTTATTGGTGTATAGTTTTCTTATGAAGCTATGTTAAGCGGATTATTCTTCAAAATAGTGGTTAGATTAGTTAGGACACACCATTCCTTATTAGCAAAGAAGTTTGGGTTACTACTTATACACAACGTAGGGTTGACGATCACCTGGCCGATTCATAAACCTCAGTGAACCCAATTCTAGTAACCATGCCAAGTAGGTTTTCATCTATTCGGATTCTCTGTTTCGCGTATGTAGGTAGATTAGTAAAAAAAAAAAAATTATTTTAGAGTAGGGAGGGACATTACAATTTGGTGCCGCGACCAGGATAGCTAACGCTGGGTTATTACGGGTCCTTTTCATCAATTCATTGTGTTCTTTTGACGGTTCTTTCCGTTGACGGTTTTCTTGACATAATTAAACTCAAATATGGTCACGTTACAATTTGCTGTACCGTGACCAGGATATGCTTTTTCGGGGTTTCCGCAGATTAGTTATATACATGTTTTACTTTACTTTTAATAGTGTTATTTTATGGTTACTTCAGAGTTGGGAACACTTTGGTTCAAAGTGGTTACTTTTGTAGCCACAATTTGTTGCCGTGAAAGAGGAATGATAGGAATGGTGTTTTAATAGGTTTGTGTTTTATTAAAGTCGTTAGGGTTATTGATCTATTAGAGAGGCTTTTGTTTAGATGGGGGGTCGAATACAAACCACGGAAGGTTTAGTTCCATCGGTTATGTTAGGGTTCTAGTGGAGCAGGTACTATTTAAGATAGAGAGTGGATTATGTTCGATTTCTAGTGAAGCAAATATTTTGGATGGAGGGTCAAATAAAAGAAAACCTAAATGGATTGGTAGTTTACGTTGTTATATTGAAACTTTTCTGAAAGGGGGGTCGCAAAATAAACTGTTAGTGGGTTATTTTTCATGTTTTACTTATCTGTCTGAAATAAAATAATGGGGGTCGTTAGGTCCGTTCTTAAGTTATGTAAGCATTTTAGTAGTTGTTATCTGATAGGGAGTCGCATTTGAAACTATGGGGGTCGTTAGAGATGTTGAAATGAGTTGTGTAAACGTTCTAATGATAATTCTTATATAATAGGGGTCGTATGAGAAGCTATTAGTGAGTGGGATATTAGTTTATCCGTTATAAAATCATGGGGGGGAGTAAGGTTTGTTCATAGGTTATGCTTGCGTTTGAGTAAAGTCAACACTAGATTGGCGTCTTGTATAAAAGTATGGGGGTCGTTAGTTATAATTATTCGAGTCATGTAAGCTTTCTTCTAAAAAAGGAAAAGGAATCTGTTAATGTCTGACAGGGATATAGGGACATTTAAACTATGGGGGTCGTTAGCTCACATGTTTATCTAAGGCATTAGTCTTAATCAGGCGAACTTCTTACTGATCTATTGACTTTTAATTTGATTTTAATAATTTTCTTTTTAATTTCTAGGATCCTTCCATATGAGAGAGGAAAAGAAAATCCATTTTTGAAAAACATTTTGGTTGAGGGTAGATAATTTTATTTGGGGAATCATTTAGTGCAGATAAGGCTTAGTCTTTTACAAATATGCGTAAGGCGTAAAATGAATTCCAACCTGTGTTTGATAACAGACCAAAACATAAGATTTTCTTTCTTTTAATTAAGCGTTTTTGCGTAAAATGTTTCGATACTTAGCAAGAATTAGATGTGAAACTTGATTTTTTTAGATATAACAGTTAAAATGAGTAAAGTTAGTGCAGCAGCGTAATACATACAAAAAAGAAAATATGATGAAATTTCGCGGTTTTTTTTTTATTTCATCGCGAATGGCGTAGTCTCGCGTTATGCATTGCATTTGGCGTAACTTCCTACATGGCAAAAGTAGTTAGATATCCTAACCTTAATTCTAGGACTTATACAAGAAGAACACACACGTTCAAGTTGACTTGTGTTTCCTTCTTATTATGTTTTTAAAATTTATGTTACATGTTTAGATTTAAGAGATTGGGCGGGAGTCTAAGAGTTACGCGTCTCGATGTGGCGACTCCTCTGTCTTAGGTGATGATGAAAATCAGAACCTACAGGAGGTTTTGCTGGACCTTTTACTCGGACTTTTGGCTACTCGCTACAACAAAAGATTGTGTTTGTCCTTTCTGTTTATTTAAGATATTGGGCGGGAGTCTAAGAGTTACGCGTCTCGATGTGACGACTCCTCTGTCTTAGGTGATGATGAAAATCAGAACTAACAGGAGGTTTCGTTGGACCTTTTACTCGGACTTTTGGCTACTCGCTGCAACAAAAGATTGTGTTTGTCTCGTGACTGTCCTTTCTGTTTAGATTTAAGAATATGGGCGGGAGTGTAGGAGTTACGCGACTCGGTGTTAGGAATCCTCTGACTTAGGTGATGACAAGTTCAGAGCCTACAGGAGTTTTCCTCGGACCTTTTTCTCGGACTCTTCACTACTCGCTGCAACAAAAGATTGTGTTTGTCTTGTGATTGTCCTTTTTGTTTATATGTGTTTCATCTTTCTCAGCAGGTCTAAGCGTAGTTTTGCATTAATAACATTGCATTTGGCGTAATTTATAAATTGCACAAAATATATATGGATACTTTTTTCATATTTTCCAGTGTAAAATAATTGAACCTAACAGTAGAAGATTTAAAAGAAAGTTGTATCTTTTCATTTCTGTTTTGATAAAAAAATGAAATGTTAACCATTTAACCGTTTTAAAAATATTCACTGATAGCAGGCCTGGCGCACTCCGCGGCGTAGGTATAGAGTTGCAAGTACGTGCGGCGACACCCCCGGGAGTGTTAGTCAGTTGGTTGCCGCGCGCCGCACGTTACGCGCGCGCTCCGATGCCGTTCGCATTTCTTCACGAGATTTATTTTATTTTATCAATTCTGTATTAAGTAACTCAGTTTCCTACCTCATTCGTTAATTTTGTATGATAATGCAATTTTCATATTTATTCTAATATTTGTGCTTTAATTTTCTTTCAATATCCTACGTTTAACAAAACATTTTATTTTTGTTTTACTTGGGTGTAGAAATGTACTCCAGTACACTTTTCGTAGGTACCTATTTTCATTTAAATCTCGAAATTCGCATCCCTACAAAGCGTGCTGGCTGTGACCTTCAGAGGCGGTCTGCGGCAAATGAACTTTCGCGCGCAGCAATTCGGCTCATTTTTGCTTGCGCGCGCGATCAGTAGGCTAATATAAAAGTAGGTATTCAAAGCCGGCGCGAAGGAAATTGTACTTTATTATCGCGCTTAAAGATTTATATTTGTTGAATTGCTATGGCGGAGTGCGTCTTCTGTACCTGTACTATTATGTATTCTGTGCTGATAGCAAGGCCTTGAGGTTGCTTGAGGGAGTGAAATTGTGAATGAGGGCGCCTCAAAAGATGATGAGCATAGAAGGTTAGAATGGTGGTTTTTGAGTTTGTTAGAGAGTAGTGAGTGAATGAGGGTGCCTTGGCCAAGGCCCTTGACAGATAGAATGAAAGTGATAAAAATAAAATGTGTGAAGGCTCTTTCGGGATTTCAATAGCCACCTGTTAGTGAATACAGATATTGCATGTCCTTTTAGAAAACACCACACTTACAAGAGGAAGCCATATGAAAATTAGAAGATAGGTATACATTGATTTAACCAAAATCAATGTAGGTATAAGACAGCAGTCATTTCTGTGTTTAACAGATGTTTCATATGAATTCTGCACTATACACGCAGCACTCAAAGCAAGATGGAAAAACCCAACGCTTTTTCCCCCACACACCATCTTTAATTTTTATTAATGGTGACACACATTATTCCGGGTAGTTAGCGGTGTAGATTTGCTATGGAATTCAAATAGGCGATTCCAAATTATGCGCGATCAGATATTCGGCAAAAGGGTATTGTTGTTTTGCGTAGGGGCAGCATGGGTATCATTTTTCAAATCATGATATATCGAGTATTGACTTGATGCGGAATGCTGGGTCATTAGGACAGAGGGATTATCACACGTCTCTTCCTTGCGCAAAACTTGGATTTAACTCGCTGAATAGATTTTTGCTCATTCTCTAAGAGTTGTCAATAATTTTGGATTTCATGTTGGGTTTATTGCTGCTGACGACTCGGATTAGTTCCACACCACACAAGATACATTTTCGGAGGGATATGCAATTTCTCTTCGTGTTGGTTAAATAATTTTACACGGACTTTCCATTTGTGCCTACCATTTTTGTGCGAGCTTTTGCGTAGTTCATCAATGAAGGATGTTTTCTTGTGTAATGGAAGTAATTTTACTTTTCCGTGACTGTGGTCTGTTGGCTTATCAATGTAGCGTGAACGTTATGAAACTCAATGATCTTTGATGATGTACATGAGCGTTCCTCTTACAAAACCTGACAGACTGACAACTTAGGAAAAGGAGAGGAGTTGTTATTTAAGGACATAAATAAGCTAACAGAATCCATAGCTTGGATATATTTTGTTGACATTTTGCCTAAAGACACTTAAGATACACGGAACAAATGAGGATTTATGAAAAGTTGATGCTAGGTTAGAGTAAAATGCTTGGTCAGAATAATGAACAAGTCATATGAATTTTACAGAATTATCTGTCTGTTTCATAAATCACTCCACTTACATGCAGCTTACAGCGAAATGCGAACTTCCCTACACTCAAAGAAATCTGCTTTATTTACAAACTTCATAATTTGTCAAACGTTGTGTTTATAATTATTTTCTCAAATTAAAGAAAAAGTTGTCAATCTAGGAAGACTTAATAGAATCTAAAACTTTGGAATAGAATAAAAATATTCCTCAATAACTCGAAAAGTCGTACCATGCGGGCGATGAGTTATTTCAAGTTTGCGATTCTACCAATAAAAGGAAAATTGGTAGTCTTTCTTAAGATGTGACAATTTAAGCACATAATTTTTAGTTCAAAAATAAAGAACTAACTTAAATTCTTTGGAAAATCGGGTGACATATTACACACTTGAGATTTTTGGTTGTGAATTAGCAGGTTTATTTGTAAACTTATTCATATTGTTGGCGGTTGCTAAGAGTGGTCGACATTTCGAGTTGAGTTTTGGCCAATTGGATGAATATGACTGGAGCTATTAAAGTCAACATGTTCTGACACGGGTGTACAAAGCTGGTTCAATTTCAAATCCTAAGATTCAGAGTATTGGTTAAAACGGCTTCGTATAGTACCACTCGGGTCGGCTGGCTTCATAAACTAGTTCCCCTAGATAAAAGAATGTGTTGTCCTTGTGAAGGTGATTTTTTATTCATGGCTAATAATTTAAAAGCTTGAAATTTTTGTCATTTTAGTGGTTGCTGACCTTTTGAAGCATTACTTTACATACACTTGTTTACATTCTGGGCAGAGGGTCAATAAAATATTTAATACGAATTATATTTGTGTCAACTCAAAATATAATTGAGTCAGGAAAATTTCCTTCGTTGAAGTTTTAAATCAACTCCAGAAATTTGGGGGTCGGGTGTAACGGATCAGCCAATCACGCACAAATATAATTCCTCAATATTAATATATTTACTAACAATATGCTTTGTTTATGAGCACATTTGGGATGAAAGTCATCTTTCAATAATGCATAATTCTTTCATACCATAAATTGCGCTCAGTTTAAACACAAATATCAGAATAGATGCATTTTGTTTGTGGCAACAGAAATTTCAAAGATAGTTGAACGATTTATGTTTCATAATAGACCAGAAATAATATTTTATATTCCCAAATCAATGTTGATTCTAGCCAATTCGTGCATAGTAGCACCATCTATTGATATTGCACAGAACTAGCTGAATGATACGTGACGTGAGGCAGTGCGCTGTTTTACCAGTAATATCTGAGCAACAGGATTGAAGTCGAACGTAAGAAGGGCTGCGATTGGTCGTAACAGCATCGTAACATGCTCTGGGGGATATTGCTACTGGTTGATATACTTATTTCGACCAGCCACTGCCCGGCGCGGTAGGACACCCGCCGCGGGTGCGCGGGCGACGCGGGGGTGGGCGGCCGCCGGCCTGAGGCGCTTCACTTTTCGTCGGGACAGCGGGTGCAGCGGCCGGGTGCGACTGCCGCCTGCCCGGACACCACGCTCGGTGCGGCGCCATTTGCCGCAATATTTTGCGGATGATTGGACAGGCAGGTTGCAGCCGGGTGGGAATTCCAGAGGGTATTCTAAGGAAGGGGCTTTCTTTTCTTTTGATGGGGCTTTAGCTAACTTTGAAGAAACCCTGGTAAGGCCTTTTATTTTCTCTGATTTTACAATTTTCATTCCATTCTATTTAAAAGTGTTTTTGATTTTACTGTGTTATTTTGTGCCTAGGATGTACTTAGCTGGCAGTTCGCGTGTGTTCGGTTTTGCGGTTTCTAGATTACTTTTCATTGTGTTGCTACCTCGTGTTTATTCTACCTGTTTCCCATTTGTCTTTTACGTATGTGATAAACGTAATCATGCCATTGATAAATTCTAACTGTTTTGCAAGTATGTATAGTGCGTGAGTGATAGCGGCTAGCGGGAAGACGGAGAATCGCCGCGAACAGTTTTGTTTCTACCCTCTTATTCTTGCTTCGCGGTGGCGTCATCATTCCTATGGCGGGTCTCACACCTGAAATCCGAAATTTTCGCTCACACAATTTGTATGAGAAGATGGCATATTACAGGTAAATGGGAAAAGTAGGTAGATAAAAACAGGATAACCGAGTGAGTATGACAATATTGACAGTGGGCTCGATAGGCAAAGTTGTGGAAAAAAAATCGTAACCGTTTTAACCGACTGTTGAAAACAGGGGGGTGTCACATCGATATGTGTGTAAAAGGAAATTTATAAATCCTATATTGTTTTGATTTGTTGAAAAATGAAGAAGTAACCGACTAGGAAAATTGTTGAGTACGGTATGGTGTATTTGTTGTTGTGAACAATGGCTAGCTATCCAGCAGTGGAATCGCAATCCGGTTTCTATGGACATAAGATTTATACATACTATAATAGGTTAGCGTTACAAGTAAAGTAGATGATTGGTGAGACAATACCGCCAATTTTCGTAGAAGGTAGGTAGATTATTTACTGAAGCTCATGTGTAGCAGTGTGGTGTTTATAGGTGTGTAAAACCGATTAGTGATGTAGTGATGCCCATATTAGGTAGTGGATAATGATGAAATGGCATAATCTGTTCATACAACTTATTTTATGGGATGACTTTAGAATACTGACCCACGAATATGGGGTATCTAAAGGTTGCATTCTATAGGATGATTCTAGCTTTCATTTGATACTATTTTCAGTGTGCGGAAACGTCTAGAAATAAAGTTATGAGGTAACTTTAGAATACTGACCCACGAATATTGGGAAATTAAAGGTTGCATTCTATAGGGGATAATTCTAGCTTTCATTTGATACTATTTTCAGTGTGCGGAAACGTCTAGAAATAAAGTTATGAAGTAACTTTAGAATACTGACCCACGAATATTGGGAAATTAAAGGTTGCATTCTATAGGGGATAATTCTAGCTTTCATTTGATACCATTTTCATAGTGAGGAAATGTTTAGAAACAGAGTTATGAGGAACTTTAGTATTCGGACCCACGAATATGGGATACCTAAAGGTTGCATTCTATAGGGGATAATTCTAGCTTTCATTTGATACTATTTTCAGTGTGCGGAAACGTCTAGAAATAAAGTTATGAAGTAACTTTAGAATACTGACCCACGAATATTGGGAAATTAAAGGTTGCATTCTATAGGGGATAATTCTAGCTTTCATTTGATACCATTTTCATAGTGAGGAAATGTTTAGAAACAGAGTTATGAGGAACTTTAGTATTCGGACCCACGAATATGGGATACCTAAAGGTTGCATTCTATAGGGGATAATTCTAGCTTTCATTTGATACTATTTTCAGTGTGAGGAAATGTTTAGAAACAAAGTTATGATGTAACTTTAGTATACTGACCTCCGAATATGGGGGAACTAAGGGTTGCACTCTGAAGGGGGTTATTCGAGCATTCATTTAATACCATTCTTAATGTGAGGAAACGTTTAAAAGCAAAGTTACGGGTAACTTTAGTATCAGGCGGTACGAATTTAGGTTCAATAAAGGTTGAGTTTTGTAAGGGACAATGTTAGATTTCGTTTGATACTATTCTTAGACTGAGGAAATGTATGGGAAACGAGATACGGGAAGACTTTAGTATCCAACGATACAAGTTTAGGGTTGGAAAAGGTTGCTTTTTGTAGCAGGCAATTTTAGCCTTCCTTTGATGCCATTTTTAACCTGCGGAAATATTAAGAAGAGGAGATATAGATTAATATTGGTATTTGCGGTCACCCATCCATTTTAGATAACTCATCCATTTTCGGTCACCCATCCTTTTGGTTATTTAACTGTTCATGCTCATAATTCTTGCGGGGTAGACAAATAATAGAAATGGTATTGTTTCATGGTAAAGTTCATCGTTTGAAATAATTTGATAAAGCTCGGTTTGCATATAAATTTATAAATTAAATCAACAATAAGATAATAGTTATTTGTTGTCAACCTTCTAGTACTACTAGTAACTTGCTTAGAAAGAAAAATATAATGACACCTACAAAAATGGAGAGCTTTCTAGGATGTGACAATTTAGCACATATCTTTGGTTCAAAAGAAAGAACGAATTTTAATTCTTTGGGGAATCGGGGAGACAGACTGACTATCTGACGTAGATTCCTTGTTCCAAGTAGATTCAGTAAAAAGTAAATTCAGAAAAGAAAAATTATTCCAAACACTTGGCCATAAAAGTAGCTTCTTTGTTTTGCAATACAAAATGCCTTACATTGGACAGCTAGTACATTTGGACGTGGAAAATCCAGCTTTCGCTCCTTTTGTTACTTATATACGTATCTATTTTATTACACCTCTTTTGGTTTTGCAAATAAAATTAAGTTAAATTACTAAGGCATTATATCTTTTGTAACTTTGATTGTAAATGTAAATTCAGGCACTAGTTTGGGAATAATATAAGGCGGAGGGTGTCCAGTCAGGCTAAGCCAAAACCCACGGTTTGTGTTTGATAGAATATTTTCAGAGAGAGGAAAACTTAAAACCTATCACCTCTTAAAATAAAACTACATCTGAAAATACAAGCACACTGGTGAACAATTTCATAAAATAAGCCAGGAGCGGGCGGGCTCCAACCTTAAGCCTTACCAATAAAATACTCAAGTACTAGCGACATAGTGACTTATAAGTAGAATTGATTCGGCAGCGCTTTACTAAACTTTATTTTATGTCGTTCTGTGCTAGTTGCGCCTTGACTTGAAGTACCTTTACTTACATAATATATTCTAACGGTGTTGCTAATTGATTTATTTATTGGTGTATAGTTTTCTTATGAAGCTATGTTAAGCGGATTATTCTTCAAAATAGTGGTTAGATTAGTTAGGACACACCATTCCTTATTAGCAAAGAAGTTTGGGTTACTACTTATACACAACGTAGGGTTGACGATCACCTGGCCGATTCATAAACCTCAGTGAACCCAATTCTAGTAACCATGCCAAGTAGGTTTTCATCTATTCGGATTCTCTGTTTCGCGTATGTAGGTAGATTAGTAAAAAAAAAAAAATTATTTTAGAGTAGGGAGGGACATTACAATTTGGTGCCGCGACCAGGATAGCTAACGCTGGGTTATTACGGGTCCTTTTCATCAATTCATTGTGTTCTTTTGACGGTTCTTTCCGTTGACGGTTTTCTTGACATAATTAAACTCAAATATGGTCACGTTACAATTTGCTGTACCGTGACCAGGATATGCTTTTTCGGGGTTTCCGCAGATTAGTTATATACATGTTTTACTTTACTTTTAATAGTGTTATTTTATGGTTACTTCAGAGTTGGGAACACTTTGGTTCAAAGTGGTTACTTTTGTAGCCACAATTTGTTGCCGTGAAAGAGGAATGATAGGAATGGTGTTTTAATAGGTTTGTGTTTTATTAAAGTCGTTAGGGTTATTGATCTATTAGAGAGGCTTTTGTTTAGATGGGGGGTCGAATACAAACCACGGAAGGTTTAGTTCCATCGGTTATGTTAGGGTTCTAGTGGAGCAGGTACTATTTAAGATAGAGAGTGGATTATGTTCGATTTCTAGTGAAGCAAATATTTTGGATGGAGGGTCAAATAAAAGAAAACCTAAATGGATTGGTAGTTTACGTTGTTATATTGAAACTTTTCTGAAAGGGGGGTCGCAAAATAAACTGTTAGTGGGTTATTTTTCATGTTTTACTTATCTGTCTGAAATAAAATAATGGGGGTCGTTAGGTCCGTTCTTAAGTTATGTAAGCATTTTAGTAGTTGTTATCTGATAGGGAGTCGCATTTGAAACTATGGGGGTCGTTAGAGATGTTGAAATGAGTTGTGTAAACGTTCTAATGATAATTCTTATATAATAGGGGTCGTATGAGAAGCTATTAGTGAGTGGGATATTAGTTTATCCGTTATAAAATCATGGGGGGGAGTAAGGTTTGTTCATAGGTTATGCTTGCGTTTGAGTAAAGTCAACACTAGATTGGCGTCTTGTATAAAAGTATGGGGGTCGTTAGTTATAATTATTCGAGTCATGTAAGCTTTCTTCTAAAAAAGGAAAAGGAATCTGTTAATGTCTGACAGGGATATAGGGACATTTAAACTATGGGGGTCGTTAGCTCACATGTTTATCTAAGGCATTAGTCTTAATCAGGCGAACTTCTTACTGATCTATTGACTTTTAATTTGATTTTAATAATTTTCTTTTTAATTTCTAGGATCCTTCCATATGAGAGAGGAAAAGAAAATCCATTTTTGAAAAACATTTTGGTTGAGGGTAGATAATTTTATTTGGGGAATCATTTAGTGCAGATAAGGCTTAGTCTTTTACAAATATGCGTAAGGCGTAAAATGAATTCCAACCTGTGTTTGATAACAGACCAAAACATAAGATTTTCTTTCTTTTAATTAAGCGTTTTTGCGTAAAATGTTTCGATACTTAGCAAGAATTAGATATGAAACTTGATTTTTTTAGATATAACAGTTAAAATGAGTAAAGTTAGTGCAGCAGCGTAATACATACAAAAAAGAAAATATGATGAAATTTCGCGGTTTTTTTTTTATTTCATCGCGAATGGCGTAGTCTCGCGTTATGCATTGCATTTGGCGTAACTTCCTACATGGCAAAAGTAGTTAGATATCCTAACCTTAATTTAGGACTTATACAAGAAGAACACACACGTTCAAGTTGACTTGTGTTTCCTTCTTATTATGTTTTTAAAATTTATGTTACATGTTTAGATTTAAGAGATTGGGCGGAGTCTAAGAGTTACGCGTCTCGATGTGGCGACTCCTCTGTCTTAGGTGATGATGAAAATCAGAACCTACAGGAGGTTTTGCTGGACCTTTTACTCGGACTTTTGGCTACTCGCTACAACAAAAGATTGTGTTTGTCCTTTCTGTTTATTTAAGATATTGGGCGGGAGTCTAAGAGTTACGCGTCTCGATGTGACGACTCCTCTGTCTTAGGTGATGATGAAAATCAGAACTAACAGGAGGTTTCGTTGGACCTTTTACTCGGACTTTTGGCTACTCGCTGCAACAAAAGATTGTGTTTGTCTCGTGACTGTCCTTTCTGTTTAGATTTAAGAATATGGGCGGGAGTGTAGGAGTTACGCGACTCGGTGTTAGGAATCCTCTGACTTAGGTGATGACAAGTTCAGAGCCTACAGGAGTTTTCCTCGGACCTTTTTCTCGGACTCTTCACTACTCGCTGCAACAAAAGATTGTGTTTGTCTTGTGATTGTCCTTTTTGTTTATATGTGTTTCATCTTTCTCAGCAGGTCTAAGCGTAGTTTTGCATTAATAACATTGCATTTGGCGTAATTTATAAATTGCACAAAATATATATGGATACTTTTTTCATATTTTCCAGTGTAAAATAATTGAACCTAACAGTAGAAGATTTAAAAGAAAGTTGTATCTTTTCATTTCTGTTTTGATAAAAATGAAATGTTAACCATTTAACCGTTTTAAAAATATTCACTGATAGCAGGCCTGGCGCACTCCGCGGCGTAGGTATAGAGTTGCAAGTACGTGCGGCGACACCCCGGAGTGTTAGTCAGTTGGTTGCCGCGCGCCGCACGTTACGCGCGCGCTCCGATGCCGTTCGCATTTCTTCACGAGATTTATTTTATTTTATCAATTCTGTATTAAGTAACTCAGTTTCCTACCTCATTCGTTAATTTTGTATGATAATGCAATTTTCATATTTATTCTAATATTTGTGCTTTAATTTTCTTTCAATATCCTACGTTTAACAAAACATTTTATTTTGTTTTACTTGGTGTAGAAATGTACTCAGTACACTTTTCGTAGGTACCTATTTTCATTTAAATCTCGAAATTCGCATCCCTACAAAGGGTGCTGGCTGTGACCTTCAGAGGCGGTCTGCGGCAAATGAACTTTCGCGCGCAGCAATTCGGCTCAATTTTGCTTGCGCGCGCGATCAGTAGGCTAATATAAAAGTAGGTATTCAAAGCCGGCGCGAAGGAAATTGTACTTTATTATCGCGCTTAAAGATTTATATTTGTTGAATTGCTATGGCGGAGTGCGTCTTCTGTACCTGTACTATTATGTATTCTGTGCTGATAGCAAGGCCTTGAGGTTGCTTGAGGGTGAAATTGTGAATGAGGGCGCCTCAAAAGATGATGAGCATAGAAGGTTAGAATGGTGGTTTTTGAGTTTGTTAGAGAGTAGTGAGTGAATGAGGGTGCCTTGGCCAAGGCCCTTGACAGATAGAATGAAAGTGATAAAAATAAAATGTGTGAAGGCTCTTTCGGGATTTCAATAGCCACCTGTTAGTGAATACAGATATTGCATGTCCTTTTAGAAAACACCACACTTACAAGAGGAAGCCATATGAAAATTAGAAGATAGGTATACATTGATTTAACCAAAATCAATGTAGGTATAAGACAGCAGTCATTTCTGTGTTTAACAGATGTTTCATATGAATTCTGCACTATACACGCAGCACTCAAAGCAAGATGGAAAAACCCAACGCTTTTTCCCCCACACACCATCTTTAATTTTTATTAATGGTGACACACATTATTCCGGGTAGTTAGCGGTGTAGATTTGCTATGGAATTCAAATAGGCGATTCCAAATTATGCGCGATCAGATATTCGGCAAAAGGGTATTGTTGTTTTGCGTAGGGGCAGCATGGGTATCATTTTTCAAATCATGATATATCGAGTATTGACTTGATGCGGAATGCTGGGTCATTAGGACAGAGGGATTATCACACGTCTCTTCCTTGCGCAAAACTTGGATTTAACTCGCTGAATAGATTTTTGCTCATTCTCTAAGAGTTGTCAATAATTTTGGATTTCATGTTGGGTTTATTGCTGCTGACGACTCGGATTAGTTCCACACCACACAAGATACATTTTCGGAGGGATATGCAATTTCTTTAAATTAGATTTTTGTGTTGGTTAAATAATTTTACACGGACTTTCCATTTGTGCCTACCATTTTTGTGCGAGCTTTTGCGTAGTTCATCAATGAAGGATGTTTTCTTGTGTAATGGAAGTAATTTTACTTTTCCGTGACTGTGGTCTGTTGGCTTATCAATGTAGCGTGAACGTTATGAAACTCAATGATCTTTGATGATGTACATGAGCGTTCCTCTTACAAAACCTGACAGACTGACAACTTAGGAAAAGGAGAGGAGTTGTTATTTAAGGACATAAATAAGCTAACAGAATCCATAGCTTGGATATATAAGGTCCTATTAAATTCACTGCAAATATTTTAAGGGCATGCGTAAATATGTATAAGAAAAACATCTAAGGCATTTTAAAAAAAATCTACACGCTAGATTTTTTTTTTCATTTTCAAACAAACTTTTTAATTAATTATGTGAACACCCTTTGACTGACCCGACTGACGTTCCGCCATGTAAACATGATTCACTTACACGGCACGCACACTAACAACCAACCAATCACAGCACGGCGCGTCTGGCGCGTAATTTAAATTCATCGAAGTGTGTGTTTCTAGGACAAACAGGGTGCACTTTTTGCTTTCCGTTTTTTTTTAGTTAAATGCAGTTTTCTCGAAAACTAGCGTGTAGATTTCTTTAAAAATTTGCCTAGTACATGCTTATATTTTATTTGATCTGCCCCTAAAATATTTGCAGTGAATTTAATAGGACCTTATATTTTGTTGACATTTTGCCTAAAGACACTTAAGATACACGGAACAAATGAGGATTTATGAAAAGTTGATGCTAGGTTAGAGTAAAATGCTTGGTCAGAATAATGAACAAGTCATATGAATTTTACAGAATTATCTGTCTGTTTCATAAATCACTCCACTTACATGCAGCTTACAGCGAAATGCGAACTTCCCTACACTCAAAGAAATCTGCTTTATTTACAAACTTCATAATTTGTCAAACGTTGTGTTTATAATTATTTTCTCAAATTAAAGAAAAAGTTGTCAATCTAGGAAGACTTAATAGAATCTAAAACTTTGGAATAGAATAAAAATATTCCTCAATAACTCGAAAAGTCGTACCATGCGGGCGATGAGTTATTTCAAGTTTGCGATTCTACCAATAAAAGGAAAATTGGTAGTCTTTCTTAAGATGTGACAATTTAAGCACATAATTTTTAGTTCAAAAATAAAGAACTAACTTAAATTCTTTGGAAAATCGGGTGACATATTACACACTTGAGATTTTTGGTTGTGAATTAGCAGGTTTATTTGTAAACTTATTCATATTGTTGGCGGTTGCTAAGAGTGGTCGACATTTCGAGTTGAGTTTTGGCCAATTGGATGAATATGACTGGAGCTATTAAAGTCAACATGTTCTGACACGGGTGTACAAAGCTGGTTCAATTTCAAATCCTAAGATTCAGAGTATTGGTTAAAACGGCTTCGTATAGTACCACTCGGGTCGGCTGGCTTCACAAACTAGTTCCCCTAGATAAAAGAATGTGTTGTCCTTGTGAAGGTGATTTTTTATTCATGGCTAATAATTTAAAAGCTTGAAATTTTTGTCATTTTAGTGGTTGCTGACCTTTTGAAGCATTACTTTACATACACTTGTTTACATTCTGGGCAGAGGGTCAATAAAATATTTAATACGAATTATATTTGTGTCAACTCAAAATATAATTGAGTCAGGAAAATTTCCTTCGTTGAAGTTTTAAATCAACTCCAGAAATTTGGGGGTCGGGTGTAACGGATCAGCCAATCACGCACAAATATAATTCCTCAATATTAATATATTTACTAACAATATGCTTTGTTTATGAGCACATTTGGGATGAAAGTCATCTTTCAATAATGCATAATTCTTTCATACCATAAATTGCGCTCAGTTTAAACACAAATATCAGAATAGATGCATTTTGTTTGTGGCAACAGAAATTTCAAAGATAGTTGAACGATTTATGTTTCATAATAGACCAGAAATAATATTTTATATTCCCAAATCAATGTTGATTCTAGCCAATTCGTGCATAGTAGCACCATCTATTGATATTGCACAGAACTAGCTGAATGATACGTGACGTGAGGCAGTGCGCTGTTTTACCAGTAATATCTGAGCAACAGGATTGAAGTCGAACGTAAGAAGGGCTGCGATTGGTCGTAACAGCATCGTAACATGCTCTGGGGGATATTGCTACTGGTTGATATACTTATTTCGACCAGCCACTGCCCGGCGCGGTAGGACACCCGCCGCGGGTGCGCGGGCGACGCGGGGTGGGCGGCCGCCGGCCTGAGGCGCTTCACTTTCGTCGGGACAGCGGGTGCAGCGGCCGGGTGCAACTGCCGCCTGCCCGGACACCACGCTCGGTGCGGCGCCATTTCCCGGATCTTTTTGCGGATTGTTGGACAGGCAGGTTGCAGCCGGGTGGGAATTTCAGTGGGTCTTCTAAGGGAAGTACTTTTTTTATGATTAACATTGAAGAAACCCTGGTAAGGCCTTTTATTTTCTCTGATTTTACAATTTTCATTCCATTCTATTTAAAAGTGTCTTTGATTTTACTGTGTTATTTTGTGCCTAGGATGTACTTAGCTGGCAGTTCGCGTGTGTTCGGTTTTGCGGTTTCTAGATTACTTTTCATTGTGTTGCTACCTCGTGTTTATTCTACCTGTTTCCCATTTGTCTTTTACGTATGTGATAAACGTAATCATGCCATTGATAAATTCTAACTGTTTTGCAAGTATGTATAGTGCGTGAGTGATAGCGGCTAGCGGGAAGACGGAGAATCGCCGCGAACAGTTTTGTTTCTACCCTCTTATTCTTGCTTCGCGGTGGCGTCATCATTCCTATGGCGGGTCTCACACCTGAAATCCGAAATTTTCGCTCACACAATTTGTATGAGAAGATGGCATATTACAGGTAAATGGGAAAAGTAGGTAGATAAAAACAGGATAACCGAGTGAGTATGACAATATTGACAGTGGGCTCGATAGGCAAAGTTGTGGAAAAAAAATCGTAACCGTTTTAACCGACTGTTGAAAACAGGGGGGTGTCACATCGATATGTGTGTAAAAGGAAATTTATAAATCCTATATTGTTTTGATTTGTTGAAAAATGAAGAAGTAACCGACTAGGAAAATTGTTGAGTACGGTATGGTGTATTTGTTGTTGTGAACAATGGCTAGCTATCCAGCAGTGGAATCGCAATCCGGTTTCTATGGACATAAGATTTATACATACTATAATAGGTTAGCGTTACAAGTAAAGTAGATGATTGGTGAGACAATACCGCCAATTTTCGTAGAAGGTAGGTAGATTATTTACTGAAGCTCATGTGTAGCAGTGTGGTGTTTATAGGTGTGTAAAACCGATTAGTGATGTAGTGATGCCCATATTAGGTAGTGGATAATGATGAAATGGCATAATCTGTTCATACAACTTATTTTATGGGATGACTTTAGAATACTGACCCACGAATATGGGGTATCTAAAGGTTGCATTCTATAGGGATGATTCTAGCTTTCATTTGATACTATTTTCAGTGTGCGGAAACGTCTAGAAATAAAGTTATGAGGTAACTTTAGAATACTGACCCACGAATATTGGGAAATTAAAGGTTGCATTCTATAGGGGATAATTCTAGCTTTCATTTGATACTATTTTCAGTGTGCGGAAACGTCTAGAAATAAAGTTATGAAGTAACTTTAGAATACTGACCCACGAATATTGGGAAATTAAAGGTTGCATTCTATAGGGATAATTCTAGCTTTCATTTGATACCATTTTCATAGTGAGGAAATGTTTAGAAACAGAGTTATGAGGAACTTTAGTATTCGGACCCACGAATATGGGATACCTAAAGGTTGCATTCTATAGGGATAATTCTAGCTTTCATTTGATACTATTTTCAGTGTGCGGAAACGTCTAGAAATAAAGTTATGAAGTAACTTTAGAATACTGACCCACGAATATTGGGAAATTAAAGGTTGCATTCTATAGGGGATAATTCTAGCTTTCATTTGATACCATTTTCATAGTGAGGAAATGTTTAGAAACAGAGTTATGAGGAACTTTAGTATTCGGACCCACGAATATGGGATACCTAAAGGTTGCATTCTATAGGGGATAATTCTAGCTTTCATTTGATACTATTTTCAGTGTGCGGAAACGTCTAGAAATAAAGTTATGAAGTAACTTTAGAATACTGACCCACGAATATTGGGAAATTAAAGGTTGCATTCTATAGGGATAATTCTAGCTTTCATTTGATACCATTTTCATAGTGAGGAAATGTTTAGAAACAGAGTTATGAGGAACTTTAGTATTCGGACCCACGAATATGGGATACCTAAAGGTTGCATTCTATAGGGGATAATTCTAGCTTTCATTTGATACTATTTTCAGTGTGAGGAAATGTTTAGAAACAAAGTTATGATGTAACTTTAGTATACTGACCTCCGAATATGGGGGAACTAAGGGTTGCACTCTGAAGGGGGTTATTCGAGCATTCATTTAATACCATTCTTAATGTGAGGAAACGTTTAAAAGCAAAGTTACGGGGTAACTTTAGTATCAGGCGGTACGAATTTAGGTTCAATAAAGGTTGAGTTTTGTAAGGGACAATGTTAGATTTCGTTTGATACTATTCTTAGACTGAGGAAATGTATGGGAAACGAGATACGGAAGACTTTAGTATCCAACGATACAAGTTTAGGGTTGGAAAAGGTTGCTTTTTGTAGCAGGCAATTTTAGCCTTCCTTTGATGCCATTTTTAACCTGCGGAAATATTAAGAAGAGGAGATATAGATTAATATTGGTATTTGCGGTCACCCATCCATTTTAGATAACTCATCCATTTTCGGTCACCCATCCTTTTGGTTATTTAACTGTTCATGCTCATAATTCTTGCGGGGTAGACAAATAATAGAAATGGTATTGTTTCATGGTAAAGTTCATCGTTTGAAATAATTTGATAAAGCTCGGTTTGCATATAAATTTATAAATTAAATCAACAATAAGATAATAGTTATTTGTTGTCAACCTTCTAGTACTACTAGTAACTTGCTTAGAAAGAAAAATATAATGACACCTACAAAAATGGAGAGCTTTCTAGGGATGTGACAATTTAGCACATATCTTTGGTTCAAAAGAAAGAACGAATTTTAATTCTTTGGGAATCAGGGAGACAGACTGACTATCTGACGTAGATTCCTTGTTCCAAGTAGATTCAGTAAAAGTAAATTCAGAAAAGAAAAATTATTCCAAACACTTGGCCATAAAAGTAGCTTCTTTGTTTTGCAATACAAAATGCCTTACATTGGACAGCTAGTACATTTGGACGTGGAAAATCCAGCTTTCGCTCCTTTTTGTTACTTATATACGTATCTATTTTATTACACCTCTTTTGTTTTGCAAATAAAATTAAGTTAAATTACTAAGGCATTATATCTTTTGTAACTTTGATTGTAAATGTAAATTCAGGCACTAGTTTGGGAATAATATAAGGCGGAGGGTGTCCAGTCAGGCTAAGCCGAAACCCACGGTTTGTGTTTGATAGAATATTTTCAGAGAGAGGAAAACTTAAAACCTATCACCTCTTAAAATAAAACTACATCTGAAAATACAAGCACACTGGTGAACAATTTCATAAAATAAGCCAGGAGCGGGCGGGGCTCCAACCTTAAGCCTTACCAATAAAATACTCAAGTACTAGCGACATAGTGACTTATAAGTAGAATTGATTCGGCAGCGCTTTACTAAACTTTATTTTATGTCGTTCTGTGCTAGTTGCGCCTTGACTTGAAGTACCTTTACTTACATAATATATTCTAACGGTGTTGCTAATTGATTTATTTATTGGTGTATAGTTTTCTTATGAAGCTATGTTAAGCGGATTATTCTTCAAAATAGTGGTTAGATTAGTTAGGACACACCATTCCTTATTAGCAAAGAAGTTTGGGTTACTACTTATACACAACGTAGGGTTGACGATCACCTGGCCGATTCATAAACCTCAGTGAACCCAATTCTAGTAACCATGCCAAGTAGGTTTTCATCTATTCGGATTCTCTGTTTCGCGTATGTAGGTAGATTAGTAAAAAAAAAAAAATATTGTAGAGTAGGGAGGGACATTACAACTTACATCGGAATGGAGTATGCAAAGTGCGCAGAGCAGTACGGCGCAACAGACCAGTGTGACACACAACGCCGACACACAGAGAGTTGCAGCCTGTATCAACTTATACTGGTTGTTCGTGTATTTTAGACCAGTAGAGATAAGATAAACACCTGACTACTTACATCGGAATGGAGTATGCAAAGTGCGCAGAGCAGTACGGCGCAACAGACCAGTGTGACACACAACGCCGACACGAAGAGAGAATGCTTCAACCGCACGCAGTATCTTCTGTACAGGGCCTGACTCGAGACCCAGAAACTGAAGGTGCTATTGACAGTACAACTTTGTAACGGATCAGCCAATCACGCACAAATATAATTCCTCAATATTAATATATTTACTAACAATATGCTTTGTTTATGAGCACATTTGGGATGAAAGTCATCTTTCAATAATGCATAATTCTTTCATACCATAAATTGCGCTCAGTTTAAACACAAATATCAGAATAGATGCATTTTGTTTGTGGCAACAGAAATTTCAAAGATAGTTGAACGATTTATGTTTCATAATAGACCAGAAATAATATTTTATATTCCCAAATCAATGTTGATTCTAGCCAATTCGTGCATAGTAGCACCATCTATTGATATTGCACAGAACTAGCTGAATGATACGTGACGTGAGGCAGTGCGCTGTTTTACCAGTAATATCTGAGCAACAGGATTGAAGTCGAACGTAAGAAGGGCTGCGATTGGTCGTAACAGCATCGTAACATGCTCTGGGGGATATTGCTACTGGTTGATATACTTATTTCGACCAGCCACTGCCCGGCGCGGTAGGACACCCGCCGCGGGTGCGCGGGCGACGCGGGGTGGGCGGCCGCCGGCCTGAGGCGCTTCACTTTTCGTCGGGACAGCGGGTGCAGCGGCCGGGTGCGACTGCCGCCTGCCCGGACACCACGCTCGGTGCGGCGCCATTTGCCGCAATATTTTGCGGATGATTGGACAGGCAGGTTGCAGCCGGGTGGGAATTCCAGAGGGTATTCTAAGGAAGGGGCTTTCTTTTCTTTTGATGGGGCTTTAGCTAACTTTGAAGAAACCCTGGTAAGGCCTTTTATTTTCTCTGATTTTACAATTTTCATTCCATTCTATTTAAAAGTGTTTTTGATTTTACTGTGTTATTTTGTGCCTAGGATGTACTTAGCTGGCAGTTCGCGTGTGTTCGGTTTTGCGGTTTCTAGATTACTTTTCATTGTGTTGCTACCTCGTGTTTATTCTACCTGTTTCCCATTTGTCTTTTACGTATGTGATAAACGTAATCATGCCATTGATAAATTCTAACTGTTTTGCAAGTATGTATAGTGCGTGAGTGATAGCGGCTAGCGGGAAGACGGAGAATCGCCGCGAACAGTTTTGTTTCTACCCTCTTATTCTTGCTTCGCGGTGGCGTCATCATTCCTATGGCGGGTCTCACACCTGAAATCCGAAATTTTCGCTCACACAATTTGTATGAGAAGATGGCATATTACAGGTAAATGGGAAAAGTAGGTAGATAAAAACAGGATAACCGAGTGAGTATGACAATATTGACAGTGGGCTCGATAGGCAAAGTTGTGGAAAAAAAATCGTAACCGTTTTAACCGACTGTTGAAAACAGGGGTGTCACATCGATATGTGTGTAAAGGAAATTTATAAATCCTATATTGTTTTGATTTGTTGAAAAATGAAGAAGTAACCGACTAGGAAAATTGTTGAGTACGGTATGGTGTATTTGTTGTTGTGAACAATGGCTAGCTATCCAGCAGTGGAATCGCAATCCGGTTTCTATGGACATAAGATTTATACATACTATAATAGGTTAGCGTTACAAGTAAAGTAGATGATTGGTGAGACAATACCGCCAATTTTCGTAGAAGGTAGGTAGATTATTTACTGAAGCTCATGTGTAGCAGTGTGGTGTTTATAGGTGTGTAAAACCGATTAGTGATGTAGTGATGCCCATATTAGGTAGTGGATAATGATGAAATGGCATAATCTGTTCATACAACTTATTTTATGGGATGACTTTAGAATACTGACCCACGAATATGGGGTATCTAAAGGTTGCATTCTATAGGGACTGAGTCTAGCTTTCATTTGATACTATTTTCAGTGTGCGGAAACGTCTAGAAATAAAGTTATGAGGTAACTTTAGAATACTGACCCACGAATATTGGGAAATTAAAGGTTGCATTCTATAGGGGATAATTCTAGCTTTCATTTGATACTATTTTCAGTGTGCGGAAACGTCTAGAAATAAAGTTATGAAGTAACTTTAGAATACTGACCCACGAATATTGGGAAATTAAAGGTTGCATTCTATAGGGATAATTCTAGCTTTCATTTGATACCATTTTCATAGTGAGGAAATGTTTAGAAACAGAGTTATGAGGAACTTTAGTATTCGGACCCACGAATATGGGATACCTAAAGGTTGCATTCTATAGGGATAATTCTAGCTTTCATTTGATACTATTTTCAGTGTGCGGAAACGTCTAGAAATAAAGTTATGAAGTAACTTTAGAATACTGACCCACGAATATTGGGAAATTAAAGGTTGCATTCTATAGGGGATAATTCTAGCTTTCATTTGATACCATTTTCATAGTGAGGAAATGTTTAGAAACAGAGTTATGAGGAACTTTAGTATTCGGACCCACGAATATGGGATACCTAAAGGTTGCATTCTATAGGGATAATTCTAGCTTTCATTTGATACTATTTTCAGTGTGCGGAAACGTCTAGAAATAAAGTTATGAAGTAACTTTAGAATACTGACCCACGAATATTGGGAAATTAAAGGTTGCATTCTATAGGGATAATTCTAGCTTTCATTTGATACCATTTTCATAGTGAGGAAATGTTTAGAAACAGAGTTATGAGGAACTTTAGTATTCGGACCCACGAATATGGGATACCTAAAGGTTGCATTCTATAGGGGATAATTCTAGCTTTCATTTGATACTATTTTCAGTGTGAGGAAATGTTTAGAAACAAAGTTATGATGTAACTTTAGTATACTGACCTCCGAATATGGGGGAACTAAGGGTTGCACTCTGAAGGGGGTTATTCGAGCATTCATTTAATACCATTCTTAATGTGAGGAAACGTTTAAAAGCAAAGTTACGGGGTAACTTTAGTATCAGGCAGTACGAATTTAGGTTCAATAAAGGTTGAGTTTTGTAAGGACAATGTTAGATTTCGTTTGATACTATTCTTAGACTGAGGAAATGTATGGGAAACGAGATACGGGAAGACTTTAGTATCCAACGATACAAGTTTAGGGTTGGAAAAGGTTGCTTTTTGTAGCAGGCAATTTTAGCCTTCCTTTGATGCCATTTTTAACCTGCGGAAATATTAAGAAGAGGAGATATAGATTAATATTGGTATTTGCGGTCACCCATCCATTTTAGATAACTCATCCATTTTCGGTCACCCATCCTTTTGGTTATTTAACTGTTCATGCTCATAATTCTTGCGGGGTAGACAAATAATAGAAATGGTATTGTTTCATGGTAAAGTTCATCGTTTGAAATAATTTGATAAAGCTCGGTTTGCATATAAATTTATAAATTAAATCAACAATAAGATAATAGTTATTTGTTGTCAACCTTCTAGTACTACTAGTAACTTGCTTAGAAAGAAAAATATAATGACACCTACAAAAATGGAGAGCTTTCTAGGGATGTGACAATTTAGCACATATCTTTGGTTCAAAAGAAAGAACGAATTTTAATTCTTTGGGGAATCGGGGAGACAGACTGACTATCTGACGTAGATTCCTTGTTCCAAGTAGATTCAGTAAAAAGTAAATTCAGAAAAGAAAAATTATTCCAAACACTTGGCCATAAAAGTAGCTTCTTTGTTTTGCAATACAAAATGCCTTACATTGGACAGCTAGTACATTTGGACGTGGAAAATCCAGCTTTCGCTCCTTTTGTTACTTATATACGTATCTATTTTATTACACCTCTTTTGGTTTTGCAAATAAAATTAAGTTAAATTACTAAGGCATTATATCTTTTGTAACTTTGATTGTAAATGTAAATTCAGGCACTAGTTTGGGAATAATATAAGGCGGAGGGTGTCCAGTCAGGCTAAGCCGAAACCCACGGTTTGTGTTTGATAGAATATTTTCAGAGAGAGGAAAACTTAAAACCTATCACCTCTTAAAATAAAACTACATCTGAAAATACAAGCACACTGGTGAACAATTTCATAAAATAAGCCAGGGAGCGGGGCGGGGCTCCAACCTTAAGCCTTACCAATAAAATACTCAAGTACTAGCGACATAGTGACTTATAAGTAGAATTGATTCGGCAGCGCTTTACTAAACTTTATTTTATGTCGTTCTGTGCTAGTTGCGCCTTGACTTGAAGTACCTTTACTTACATAATATATTCTAACGGTGTTGCTAATTGATTTATTTATTGGTGTATAGTTTTCTTATGAAGCTATGTTAAGCGGATTATTCTTCAAAATAGTGGTTAGATTAGTTAGGACACACCATTCCTTATTAGCAAAGAAGTTTGGGTTACTACTTATACACAACGTAGGGTTGACGATCACCTGGCCGATTCATAAACCTCAGTGAACCCAATTCTAGTAACCATGCCAAGTAGGTTTTCATCTATTCGGATTCTCTGTTTCGCGTATGTAGGTAGATTAGTAAAAAAAAAAAATTATTGTAGAGTAGGGAGGGACATTACAATTTGGTGCCGCGACCAGGATAGCTAACGCTGGGTTATTACGGGTCCTTTTCATCAATTCATTGTGTTCTTTTGACGGTTCTTTCCGTTGACGGTTTTCTTGACATAATTAAACTCAAATATGGTCACGTTACAATTTGCTGTACCGTGACCAGGATATGCTTTTTCGGGGTTTCCGCAGATTAGTTATATACATGTTTTACTTTACTTTTAATAGTGTTATTTTATGGTTACTTCAGAGTTGGGAACACTTTGGTTCAAAGTGGTTACTTTTGTAGCCACAATTTGTTGCCGTGAAAGAGGAATGATAGGAATGGTGTTTTAATAGGTTTGTGTTTTATTAAAGTCGTTAGGGTTATTGATCTATTAGAGAGGCTTTTGTTTAGATGGGGGGTCGAATACAAACCACGGAAGGTTTAGTTCCATCGGTTATGTTAGGGTTCTAGTGGAGCAGGTACTATTTAAGATAGAGAGTGGATTATGTTCGATTTCTAGTGAAGCAAATATTTTGGATGGAGGGTCAAATAAAAGAAAACCTAAATGGATTGGTAGTTTACGTTGTTATATTGAAACTTTTCTGAAAGGGGGGTCGCAAAATAAACTGTTAGTGGGTTATTTTTCATGTTTTACTTATCTGTCTGAAATAAAATAATGGGGGTCGTTAGGTCCGTTCTTAAGTTATGTAAGCATTTTAGTAGTTGTTATCTGATAGGGAGTCGCATTTGAAACTATGGGGGTCGTTAGAGATGTTGAAATGAGTTGTGTAAACGTTCTAATGATAATTCTTATATAATAGGGGTCGTATGAGAAGCTATTAGTGAGTGGGATATTAGTTTATCCGTTATAAAATCATGGGGAGTAAGGTTTGTTCATAGGTTATGCTTGCGTTTGAGTAAAGTCAACACTAGATTGGCGTCTTGTATAAAAGTATGGGGGTCGTTAGTTATAATTATTCGAGTCATGTAAGCTTTCTTCTAAAAAAGGAAAAGGAATCTGTTAATGTCTGACAGGGATATAGGGACATTTAAACTATGGGGGTCGTTAGCTCACATGTTTATCTAAGGCATTAGTCTTAATCAGGCGAACTTCTTACTGATCTATTGACTTTTAATTTGATTTTAATAATTTTCTTTTTAATTTCTAGGATCCTTCCATATGAGAGAGGAAAAGAAAATCCATTTTTGAAAAACATTTTGGTTGAGGGTAGATAATTTTATTTGGGGAATCATTTAGTGCAGATAAGGCTTAGTCTTTTACAAATATGCGTAAGGCGTAAAATGAATTCCAACCTGTGTTTGATAACAGACCAAAACATAAGATTTTCTTTCTTTTAATTAAGCGTTTTTGCGTAAAATGTTTCGATACTTAGCAAGAATTAGATGTGAAACTTGATTTTTTTAGATATAACAGTTAAAATGAGTAAAGTTAGTGCAGCAGCGTAATACATACAAAAAAGAAAATATGATGAAATTTCGCGTTTTTTTTTTTATTTCATCGCGAATGGCGTAGTCTCGCGTTATGCATTGCATTTGGCGTAACTTCCTACATGGCAAAAGTAGTTAGATATCCTAACCTTAATTCTAGGACTTATACAAGAAGAACACACACGTTCAAGTTGACTTGTGTTTCCTTCTTATTATGTTTTAAAATTTATGTTACATGTTTAGATTTAAGAGATTGGGCGGAGTCTAAGAGTTACGCGTCTCGATGTGGCGACTCCTCTGTCTTAGGTGATGATGAAAATCAGAACCTACAGGAGGTTTTGCTGGACCTTTTACTCGGACTTTTGGCTACTCGCTACAACAAAAGATTGTGTTTGTCCTTTCTGTTTATTTAAGATATTGGGCGGGAGTCTAAGAGTTACGCGTCTCGATGTGACGACTCCTCTGTCTTAGGTGATGATGAAAATCAGAACTAACAGGAGGTTTCGTTGGACCTTTTACTCGGACTTTTGGCTACTCGCTGCAACAAAAGATTGTGTTTGTCTCGTGACTGTCCTTTCTGTTTAGATTTAAGAATATGGGCGGGAGTGTAGGAGTTACGCGACTCGGTGTTAGGAATCCTCTGACTTAGGTGATGACAAGTTCAGAGCCTACAGGAGTTTTCCTCGGACCTTTTTCTCGGACTCTTCACTACTCGCTGCAACAAAAGATTGTGTTTGTCTTGTGATTGTCCTTTTTGTTTATATGTGTTTCATCTTTCTCAGCAGGTCTAAGCGTAGTTTTGCATTAATAACATTGCATTTGGCGTAATTTATAAATTGCACAAAATATATATGGATACTTTTTTCATATTTTCCAGTGTAAAATAATTGAACCTAACAGTAGAAGATTTAAAAGAAAGTTGTATCTTTTCATTTCTGTTTTGATAAAAAAATGAAATGTTAACCATTTAACCGTTTTAAAAATATTCACTGATAGCAGGCCTGGCGCACTCCGCGGCGTAGGTATAGAGTTGCAAGTACGTGCGGCGACACCCCCGGGAGTGTTAGTCAGTTGGTTGCCGCGCGCCGCACGTTACGCGCGCGCTCCGATGCCGTTCGCATTTCTTCACGAGATTTATTTTATTTTATCAATTCTGTATTAAGTAACTCAGTTTCCTACCTCATTCGTTAATTTTGTATGATAATGCAATTTTCATATTTATTCTAATATTTGTGCTTTAATTTTCTTTCAATATCCTACGTTTAACAAAACATTTTATTTTTGTTTTACTTGGGTGTAGAAATGTACTCCAGTACACTTTTCGTAGGTACCTATTTTCATTTAAATCTCGAAATTCGCATCCCTACAAAGCGTGCTGGCTGTGACCTTCAGAGGCGGTCTGCGGCAAATGAACTTTCGCGCGCAGCAATTCGGCTCATTTTGCTTGCGCGCGATCAGTAGGCTAATATAAAAGTAGGTATTCAAAGCCGGCGCGAAGGAAATTGTACTTTATTATCGCGCTTAAAGATTTATATTTGTTGAATTGCTATGGCGGAGTGCGTCTTCTGTACCTGTACTATTATGTATTCTGTGCTGATAGCAAGGCCTTGAGGTTGCTTGAGGGTGAAATTGTGAATGAGGGCGCCTCAAAGATGATGAGCATAGAAGGTTAGAATGGTGGTTTTGAGTTTGTTAGAGAGTAGTGAGTGAATGAGGTGCCTTGGCCAAGGCCCTTGACAGATAGAATGAAAGTGATAAAAATAAAATGTGTGAAGGCTCTTTCAGGATTTCAATAGCCACCTGTTAGTGAATACAGATATTGCATGTCCTTTTAGAAAACACCACACTTACAAGAGGAAGCCATATGAAAATTAGAAGATAGGTATACATTGATTTAACCAAAATCAATGTAGGTATAAGACAGCAGTCATTTCTGTGTTTAACAGATGTTTCATATGAATTCTGCACTATACACGCAGCACTCAAAGCAAGATGGAAAAACCCAACGCTTTTTCCCCCACACACCATCTTTAATTTTTATTAATGGTGACACACATTATTCCGGGTAGTTAGCGGTGTAGATTTGCTATGGAATTCAAATAGGCGATTCCAAATTATGCGCGATCAGATATTCGGCAAAAGGGTATTGTTGTTTTGCGTAGGGGCAGCATGGGTATCATTTTTCAAATCATGATATATCGAGTATTGACTTGATGCGGAATGCTGGGTCATTAGGACAGAGGGATTATCACACGTCTCTTCCTTGCGCAAAACTTGGATTTAACTCGCTGAATAGATTTTTGCTCATTCTCTAAGAGTTGTCAATAATTTTGGATTTCATGTTGGGTTTATTGCTGCTGACGACTCGGATTAGTTCCACACCACACAAGATACATTTTCGGAGGGATATGCAATTTCTTTAAATTAGATTTTTGTGTTGGTTAAATAATTTTACACGGACTTTCCATTTGTGCCTACCATTTTTGTGCGAGCTTTTGCGTAGTTCATCAATGAAGGATGTTTTCTTGTGTAATGGAAGTAATTTTACTTTTCCGTGACTGTGGTCTGTTGGCTTATCAATGTAGCGTGAACGTTATGAAACTCAATGATCTTTGATGATGTACATGAGCGTTCCTCTTACAAAACCTGACAGACTGACAACTTAGGAAAAGGAGAGGAGTTGTTATTTAAGGACATAAATAAGCTAACAGAATCCATAGCTTGGATATATTTTGTTGACATTTTGCCTAAAGACACTTAAGATACACGGAACAAATGAGGATTTATGAAAAGTTGATGCTAGGTTAGAGTAAAATGCTTGGTCAGAATAATGAACAAGTCATATGAATTTTACAGAATTATCTGTCTGTTTCATAAATCACTCCACTTACATGCAGCTTACAGCGAAATGCGAACTTCCCTACACTCAAAGAAATCTGCTTTATTTACAAACTTCATAATTTGTCAAACGTTGTGTTTATAATTATTTTCTCAAATTAAAGAAAAAGTTGTCAATCTAGGAAGACTTAATAGAATCTAAAACTTTGGAATAGAATAAAAATATTCCTCAATAACTCGAAAAGTCGTACCATGCGGGCGATGAGTTATTTCAAGTTTGCGATTCTACCAATAAAAGGAAAATTGGTAGTCTTTCTTAAGATGTGACAATTTAAGCACATAATTTTTAGTTCAAAAATAAAGAACTAACTTAAATTCTTTGGAAAATCGGGTGACATATTACACACTTGAGATTTTTGGTTGTGAATTAGCAGGTTTATTTGTAAACTTATTCATATTGTTGGCGGTTGCTAAGAGTGGTCGACATTTCGAGTTGAGTTTTGGCCAATTGGATGAATATGACTGGAGCTATTAAAGTCAACATGTTCTGACACGGGTGTACAAAGCTGGTTCAATTTCAAATCCTAAGATTCAGAGTATTGGTTAAAACGGCTTCGTATAGTACCACTCGGGTCGGCTGGCTTCACAAACTAGTTCCCCTAGATAAAAGAATGTGTTGTCCTTGTGAAGGTGATTTTTTATTCATGGCTAATAATTTAAAAGCTTGAAATTTTTGTCATTTTAGTGGTTGCTGACCTTTTGAAGCATTACTTTACATACACTTGTTTACATTCTGGGCAGAGGGTCAATAAAATATTTAATACGAATTATATTTGTGTCAACTCAAAATATAATTGAGTCAGGAAAATTTCCTTCGTTGAAGTTTTAAATCAACTCCAGAAATTTGGGGGTCGGGTGTAACGGATCAGCCAATCACGCACAAATATAATTCCTCAATATTAATATATTTACTAACAATATGCTTTGTTTATGAGCACATTTGGGATGAAAGTCATCTTTCAATAATGCATAATTCTTTCATACCATAAATTGCGCTCAGTTTAAACACAAATATCAGAATAGATGCATTTTGTTTGTGGCAACAGAAATTTCAAAGATAGTTGAACGATTTATGTTTCATAATAGACCAGAAATAATATTTTATATTCCCAAATCAATGTTGATTCTAGCCAATTCGTGCATAGTAGCACCATCTATTGATATTGCACAGAACTAGCTGAATGATACGTGACGTGAGGCAGTGCGCTGTTTTACCAGTAATATCTGAGCAACAGGATTGAAGTCGAACGTAAGAAGGGCTGCGATTGGTCGTAACAGCATCGTAACATGCTCTGGGGGATATTGCTACTGGTTGATATACTTATTTCGACCAGCCACTGCCCGGCGCGGTAGGACACCCGCCGCGGGTGCGCGGGCGACGCGGGGGTGGGCGGCCGCCGGCCTGAGGCGCTTCACTTTCGTCGGGACAGCGGGTGCAGCGGCCGGGTGCGACTGCCGCCTGCCCGGACACCACGCTCGGTGCGGCGCCATTTGCCGCAATATTTTGCGGATGATTGGACAGGCAGGTTGCAGCCGGGTGGGAATTCCAGAGGGTATTCTAAGGAAGGGGCTTTCTTTTCTTTTGATGGGGCTTTAGCTAACTTTGAAGAAACCCTGGTAAGGCCTTTTATTTTCTCTGATTTTACAATTTTCATTCCATTCTATTTAAAAGTGTTTTTGATTTTACTGTGTTATTTTGTGCCTAGGATGTACTTAGCTGGCAGTTCGCGTGTGTTCGGTTTTGCGGTTTCTAGATTACTTTTCATTGTGTTGCTACCTCGTGTTTATTCTACCTGTTTCCCATTTGTCTTTTACGTATGTGATAAACGTAATCATGCCATTGATAAATTCTAACTGTTTTGCAAGTATGTATAGTGCGTGAGTGATAGCGGCTAGCGGGAAGACGGAGAATCGCCGCGAACAGTTTTGTTTCTACCCTCTTATTCTTGCTTCGCGGTGGCGTCATCATTCCTATGGCGGGTCTCACACCTGAAATCCGAAATTTTCGCTCACACAATTTGTATGAGAAGATGGCATATTACAGGTAAATGGGAAAAGTAGGTAGATAAAAACAGGATAACCGAGTGAGTATGACAATATTGACAGTGGGCTCGATAGGCAAAGTTGTGGAAAAAAAATCGTAACCGTTTTAACCGACTGTTGAAAACAGGGGTGTCACATCGATATGTGTGTAAAAGGAAATTTATAAATCCTATATTGTTTTGATTTGTTGAAAAATGAAGAAGTAACCGACTAGGAAAATTGTTGAGTACGGTATGGTGTATTTGTTGTTGTGAACAATGGCTAGCTATCCAGCAGTGGAATCGCAATCCGGTTTCTATGGACATAAGATTTATACATACTATAATAGGTTAGCGTTACAAGTAAAGTAGATGATTGGTGAGACAATACCGCCAATTTTCGTAGAAGGTAGGTAGATTATTTACTGAAGCTCATGTGTAGCAGTGTGGTGTTTATAGGTGTGTAAAACCGATTAGTGATGTAGTGATGCCCATATTAGGTAGTGGATAATGATGAAATGGCATAATCTGTTCATACAACTTATTTTATGGGATGACTTTAGAATACTGACCCACGAATATGGGGTATCTAAAGGTTGCATTCTATAGGGGATGATTCTAGCTTTCATTTGATACTATTTTCAGTGTGCGGAAACGTCTAGAAATAAAGTTATGAGGTAACTTTAGAATACTGACCCACGAATATTGGGAAATTAAAGGTTGCATTCTATAGGGGATAATTCTAGCTTTCATTTGATACTATTTTCAGTGTGCGGAAACGTCTAGAAATAAAGTTATGAAGTAACTTTAGAATACTGACCCACGAATATTGGGAAATTAAAGGTTGCATTCTATAGGGGATAATTCTAGCTTTCATTTGATACCATTTTCATAGTGAGGAAATGTTTAGAAACAGAGTTATGAGGAACTTTAGTATTCGGACCCACGAATATGGGATACCTAAAGGTTGCATTCTATAGGGGATAATTCTAGCTTTCATTTGATACTATTTTCAGTGTGCGGAAACGTCTAGAAATAAAGTTATGAAGTAACTTTAGAATACTGACCCACGAATATTGGGAAATTAAAGGTTGCATTCTATAGGGGATAATTCTAGCTTTCATTTGATACCATTTTCATAGTGAGGAAATGTTTAGAAACAGAGTTATGAGGAACTTTAGTATTCGGACCCACGAATATGGGATACCTAAAGGTTGCATTCTATAGGGATAATTCTAGCTTTCATTTGATACTATTTTCAGTGTGCGGAAACGTCTAGAAATAAAGTTATGAAGTAACTTTAGAATACTGACCCACGAATATTGGGAAATTAAAGGTTGCATTCTATAGGGATAATTCTAGCTTTCATTTGATACCATTTTCATAGTGAGGAAATGTTTAGAAACAGAGTTATGAGGAACTTTAGTATTCGGACCCACGAATATGGGATACCTAAAGGTTGCATTCTATAGGGGATAATTCTAGCTTTCATTTGATACTATTTTCAGTGTGAGGAAATGTTTAGAAACAAAGTTATGATGTAACTTTAGTATACTGACCTCCGAATATGGGGGAACTAAGGGTTGCACTCTGAAGGGGGTTATTCGAGCATTCATTTAATACCATTCTTAATGTGAGGAAACGTTTAAAAGCAAAGTTACGGGGTAACTTTAGTATCAGGCGGTACGAATTTAGGTTCAATAAAGGTTGAGTTTTGTAAGGGACAATGTTAGATTTCGTTTGATACTATTCTTAGACTGAGGAAATGTATGGGAAACGAGATACGGGAAGACTTTAGTATCCAACGATACAAGTTTAGGGTTGGAAAAGGTTGCTTTTTGTAGCAGGCAATTTTAGCCTTCCTTTGATGCCATTTTTAACCTGCGGAAATATTAAGAAGAGGAGATATAGATTAATATTGGTATTTGCGGTCACCCATCCATTTTAGATAACTCATCCATTTTCGGTCACCCATCCTTTTGGTTATTTAACTGTTCATGCTCATAATTCTTGCGGGGTAGACAAATAATAGAAATGGTATTGTTTCATGGTAAAGTTCATCGTTTGAAATAATTTGATAAAGCTCGGTTTGCATATAAATTTATAAATTAAATCAACAATAAGATAATAGTTATTTGTTGTCAACCTTCTAGTACTACTAGTAACTTGCTTAGAAAGAAAAATATAATGACACCTACAAAAATGGAGAGCTTTCTAGGGATGTGACAATTTAGCACATATCTTTGGTTCAAAAGAAAGAACGAATTTTAATTCTTTGGGGAATCGGGGAGACAGACTGACTATCTGACGTAGATTCCTTGTTCCAAGTAGATTCAGTAAAAAGTAAATTCAGAAAAGAAAAATTATTCCAAACACTTGGCCATAAAAGTAGCTTCTTTGTTTTGCAATACAAAATGCCTTACATTGGACAGCTAGTACATTTGGACGTGGAAAATCCAGCTTTCGCTCCTTTTTGTTACTTATATACGTATCTATTTTATTACACCTCTTTTGGTTTTGCAAATAAAATTAAGTTAAATTACTAAGGCATTATATCTTTTGTAACTTTGATTGTAAATGTAAATTCAGGCACTAGTTTGGGAATAATATAAGGCGGAGGGTGTCCAGTCAGGCTAAGCCGAAACCCACGGTTTGTGTTTGATAGAATATTTTCAGAGAGAGGAAAACTTAAAACCTATCACCTCTTAAAATAAAACTACATCTGAAAATACAAGCACACTGGTGAACAATTTCATAAAATAAGCCAGGGAGCGGGGCGGGGCTCCAACCTTAAGCCTTACCAATAAAATACTCAAGTACTAGCGACATAGTGACTTATAAGTAGAATTGATTCGGCAGCGCTTTACTAAACTTTATTTTATGTCGTTCTGTGCTAGTTGCGCCTTGACTTGAAGTACCTTTACTTACATAATATATTCTAACGGTGTTGCTAATTGATTTATTTATTGGTGTATAGTTTTCTTATGAAGCTATGTTAAGCGGATTATTCTTCAAAATAGTGGTTAGATTAGTTAGGACACACCATTCCTTATTAGCAAAGAAGTTTGGGTTACTACTTATACACAACGTAGGGTTGACGATCACCTGGCCGATTCATAAACCTCAGTGAACCCAATTCTAGTAACCATGCCAAGTAGGTTTTCATCTATTCGGATTCTCTGTTTCGCGTATGTAGGTAGATTAGTAAAAAAAAAAAAAATATTGTAGAGTAGGGAGGGACATTACAACTTACATCGGAATGGAGTATGCAAAGTGCGCAGAGCAGTACGGCGCAACAGACCAGTGTGACACACAACGCCGACACACAGAGAGTTGCAGCCTGTATCAACTTATACTGGTTGTTCGTGTATTTTAGACCAGTAGAGATAAGATAAACACCTGACTACTTACATCGGAATGGAGTATGCAAAGTGCGCAGAGCAGTACGGCGCAACAGACCAGTGTGACACACAACGCCGACACGAAGAGGGAATGCTTCAACCGAACGCAGTATCGTCTGTACAGAGCCTGACTCGAGACCCAGAAACTTAAGGTGCTATAGATACAACTTACATCGGAATGGAGTATGCAAAGTGCGCAGAGCAGTACGGCGCAACAGACCAGTGTGACACACAACGCCGACACGAAGAGAGAATGCTTCAACCGAACGCAGTATCGTCTGTACAGGGCCTGACTCGAGACCCAGAAACTTAAGGTGCTATAGATACAACTTACATCGGAATGGAGTATGCAAAGTGCGCAGAGCAGTACGGCGCAACAGACCAGTGTGACACACAACGCCGACACGAAGAGAGAATGCTTCAACCGAACGCAGTATCGTCTGTACAGGGCCTGACTCGAGACCCAGAAACTTAAGGTGCTATAGATACAACTTACATCGGAATGGAGTATGCAAAGCGCGCAGAGCAGTACGGCGCAACAGACCAGTGTGACACACAACGCCGACACAAAGAATGTTGCAGCCTGTATCAACTTATACTGATTGTTTGTGTATTTTAGACTAGTAGAGATAAGATGAGCACCTGACCACTTACATTAGAATGAAGGATGCAAAGTGCGCAGAGCAGTACGGCGCAACAGACCAGTGTGACACACAGCGCGACACGAAGAGGGAATGCTTCAGCCGCACGCAGTATCGTCTGTACAGGGCCTCCAGTTCCAGACCCTCATGAGTCAACTTAAACTGGTCTTTCATGGAGTTAATAAGAGAAACCTATGTGGATTGACCTCTGACACAACTTTCATTGAAATGGAATGGAGGATGCAAAGAACGCACAGCAGTATGGCACAAAAAAATGTGACTCACAGCGCCGACACAAAGAAAGTTGCAGCCTTTAACAACTTATACTGATTGTTCGTGTATTTTAGACCAGTAGAGATAAGATAAGCACCTGACTACTTACATCGGAATGGAGTATGCAAAGTGCGCAGAGCAGTACGGCGCAACAGACCAGTGTGACACACAACGCCGACACGAAGAGAGATAGTTGCAGCCTGTATCAACTTATACTGATTGTTCGTGTATTTCAGACCAGTAGCGATAAGATAAGCTCCTGACTACTTACATCGGAATGGAGTATGCAAAGTGCGCAGAGCAGTACGGCGCAATAGACCAGTGTGACACATAGCACCGACACGACGAGGGAATGTTTCATTAAAATTAGAGAATGCTTCAATCGCACGCAGTATCTTCTAAAAGCGCTTTTAGTTCCAGACCCTCATGGGTCAACTTAAACAAGTCTTTCATGTAGTTTATAAGAGGAACTAATATGGATTGACCTCTGACACAACTTTCATTAAAATGGAATGGAGAATGCAAAGAACGCACAGCAGTAGGTATGGCACAAAAAATAAATGTGACACACAGCGCCGATACGAAGAGGGAAAAATGCGGCTTGCATCAAGTTATACTGATTGTTCGTGTGTTTTAGACCAGTAGAGATAAGATAAGCACCAGACTACTTACATCGGAATGAAGTATGCAAAGTGCGCAGAGCAGTACGGCGCAACAGACCAGTGTGACACACAACGCCGACACGAAGAGGGAATGCTTCAACCGAACGCAGTATCTTCTGTACAGGGCCTGACTCGAGACCCAGAAACTTAAGGTGCTATAGATACAACTTACATCGGAATGGAGTATGCAAAGTGCGCAGAGCAGTACGGCGCAACAGACCAGTGTGACACATAGCGCCGAGACGAAGAGGGAATGCTTCAACCGCACGCAGTATCTTCTGTACAGGGCCTGACTCGAGACCCAGAAACTTAAGGTGCTATAGATACAACTTACATCGGAATGGAGTATGCAAAGTGCGCAGAGCAGTACGGCGCAACAGACCAGTGTGACACATAGCGCTTACACAAAGTGAGAAAGTTGCAACCTGCATTAACTACTGATTGTTAGAAGAGATCTGACTACTTACATCGGAATGCAGTATGCAAAGTGCGCAGAGCAGTACGGCGCAACAGACCAGTGTGACACACAACGCCGACACGAAGAGGGAATGCTTCAACCGCACGCAGTATCTTCTGTACAGGGCCTGGCTCGAGACCCAGAAACTTAAGGTGCTATAGATACAACTTACATGGGAATGGAGTATGCAAAGTGCGCAGAGCAGTACGGCGCAACAGACCAGTGTGACACATAGCGCTGACACGAAGAGGGAATGTTGCAAACTGGTAGTTCGTGTATTGTTGTTTATAGCAAAAACCAGTACAGATTGGTAAGAGAAACACCTGACAACTTACATCGGAGTGGAGTATGCAAAGAGCGCAAAGCAGTACGGCGCAACAGACCAGTGTGACACACAGCGCCGACACGAAGAGGGAATGCTTCAACCGCACGCAGTATCGTCTGTACAGGGCCTCCAACTCCAGTTCTGTGCCTTCCTCTTCTGTAGACAAAACAAACGACATTATAAACGCGGTAGAAAAAAATTGAGGATTTAAACTGTCATTCTTCGCAATTCTTGCCTCATGAACAAGCTATGTCACGTCACCACAAAACAGAGAGTTTACAGAAGGCTCACTCGACCCGATTCAGGATTTTTGCGATTACGATTTGTTACAAAGCCAGGGTTGCTACCATAGTCACAGAATACATAATAGTACAGGTACAGAAGACGCACTCCGCCATAGCAATTCAACAAATATAAATCTTTATGCGCGATAATAAGGTACAATTTCTTTCGCGCCGGCTTAGAATACCTACTTTTATATTAGCCTACTGATCGCGCGCGCAAGCAAAAATGAGCCGAATTGCTGCGCGCGAAAGTTCATTTGCCGCAGACCACCTCTGAGAGATGGGCGGTGGGTAAATACCCGGGTGGGAAAAAACGGGTAAATTGGGTATTTACCCTTTTTACCCGTTTTTACCGGGTATTTACCCAAAAGCGTGGGTAAGAACTATAAAATTATAGATTTTTGTTATAAGGCGTTCTATTGCAATTTTTTCTCTAAAATATGAAGTAATGTTAAGGTACCTATACATTTCGAATCTATATGTCACAGGAAAACCGCGAAAACGAAACCACATAAACAGTTAACGAATACGCATTGATTAATCGTCATCTTTCTATAAAACAAACGAACAAATTTGTCATTTCACTAGAATAAATCTAGGAAAATGACCTATGTTGTCAGGAGTGGATGCATACGCGCATGCTATGACTTTATGAATGATGCTTTAAGTTCTCGTACGCCACCGTATCTTGCTCATAAGAGCGACCGCGACGTTTCGTAAGCTCGAGCAGTAGCGGACAGTTTCGCCGCAGTCAAGCGCCGCTCTCGTCTCCAGTTAGTTGTTCTAGCTTAGTGTTTGTTGGGTCTTCATGGTTTTTTGTGTGGGTCTTTAGTGCTTGTTGAGTCGTAAGGGTTTGTAGGTTAAGTCGTTGGTGTTGGTTGGGTCGAAATGGTTTGTTGGGAGAGTCGTTAGGGTTTGCTGGGTCGTAAGGGTTTGTTGAGTGGGTCGTTCGTGTATCTTGGGTCGTAAGGGTTTGTTGGGTGGGTCGTTAGTGTTTGTTGGGTCGTATGCATTTCATTAGTGGCTCATCCGTGTTTGTTGGGTCGTAAGGATTTGCTGGGTTGGTCTTTAGTGTTTATTGCGTCGTATTGGTTAAATTGGTGGGTCGTTAGTGTTTGTTGGGTCGTAAGGGTTTATTGTGTGGGTCGTTAGTGTTTGCTGGGTCGTAAGGGTTTGTTGGGTCATAAGACTTTTGTTGGGTCGTAAGGGTTTGTTGGGTGGGTTGTTAGTGTTTGTTGGGTCGCAAGGGTTTGTTGGGTTGGCCGTTAGTGTTTACTGGGTCGTAAGGGTTTGTTAGATGGGTCGTTAGTGTTTGTTGGGTCGTAAGGGTTTGTTGGGTGGGTTGTTAGTGTTTGTTGGGTCTGAGGGTTTATTGGGTGGGTCTTTAGTGTTTGCTAGGTCGTAAGGGTTTGTTGTGTGAGTCGTTAGTGTTTATTGGGTCGTAAGGGTTTGTTTGGCGGGTTGTTAGTGTTTGTTAGGTCATAAAGGTTTGCAAATTGGGTTGTTGACGTTTGTTGGGTCGTAAGGGTTTGTTGGGTGGGTTGTTAGTGTTTGTTGGGTCGCAAGGGTTTGTTGGGTGGGCCGTTAGTGTTTATTGGGTCGTAAGGGTTTGTTAGATGGGTCGTTAGTGTTTGTTGGGTCGTAAGGGTTTGTTGGGTGGGTTGTTAGAGTTTGTTGGGTCTGAGAGTTTATTGGGTGGGTCTTTAGTGTTTGCTAGGTCGTAAGGGTTTGTTGGGAGAGTCGTTAGTGTTTATTAGGTCGTAAGGGTTTGTTGGGCGGGTTGTTAGTGTTTGTTAGGTCATAAAGGTTTGCAAATTGGGTTGTTGACGTTTGTTGGGTCGTAAGGGTTTGTTGGATGGGTTGTTAGTGTTTGTTGGGTCGACGACCCAACAAACACTAACGTCCCATCCAACAAACGCTTACGACAAAATAAATCCTTACGGTCCAACAAACTCTTACGAGCCAACAAACGCTTACGACCCCGAAAACACTAAGGACCCACCCAACAAACCCTGACGACCCAACAAACACTAACAACCCATCCAACAAACTCTTACAACCCAAAAAACCCTTTCGACCCAGCAAACACTAACAAACCGCCTAACAAACCCTAACGACCCAAGAAACATTAACGAGCCACCAAACAAAGCCTTACGTCCCGACAAACAACCACAACCCCAACTACAAACCCGCATGATCCAACAAATCCTAAAGACCCACCCAACAAACCCTTAAGACCCACCAAACACTAACGACTCACCCAGAATACTCTTACAAGCAAACAAACACTCACGACCTACTCAAAAAACCCTTACGACCCAACAAACCCTTACGATCCAACAAATCCTAACGACCCACCCAACAAACCCTTAAGACACACTAAACACTAAAGACCCACCCAACAAACCCTTAAGACACACTAAACACTAAATACCCACCCAGCATACCCTTACGAGCCAACAAACACTCACGACCCACTCAAGAAACCCTTAGGACCCAACAAACCCTTACGACCCAAAAAACATTTACGACCCGCCCAACAAACACAAACGAACCAACATACAAATACTTACGACCCACCAAACCCTTACGACCGAACAAACACCAACGACCTTACCTACAAAACCTAACGACCCATCAAACACTAACGACCCACCAAACAAACCCTTATGTCCTAACAAACACCCACGACCCAAACTACAAACCCTTACGACCCAACAAAAATTAAGACTTACCTAACAAACTCTTGCGACCTAACAAACACCAACAACCCAACCTACACCAACGACCCAACATACAAACCCTAAACCCAACAAACATTATAAGCTCGACTGCGGCGGAACTGTCTGCTACTAGGTACAACGGACTTGAGCTAACGAAGCGTCGTCAGTCTTCTTCTTCGTTGAGTGGAACCGATAAACCCTGGTGTCGGAGTCGCGGGTGTAAGCATCGGCGGCGTAGAAAGGCTTAAAGCACCGAAAAGTCGTTGAATTAGTCGAAGTCATTATCCTAGATTTAGTCTTAGTTTAGACGAATTCGTCATTTTATCAAACTGTTATCTGACTTAACTAGATTTGAAAAAATGTGTGGAGTAAAACACCAAAATAAACCATTTAGATATGATTTAGATCATACATTTAGTATTCTAGTAAACTGATATGTTTTTTTTTATGATATACTAGCGGCCCGCCCAGCGGTTTCACCCGCTGCTACTTACCTGTTTCCCCGTAGAAATTGGATCTTTACCATTACCGTATCTCTTATAGTTTAGATGGGATGCTGGGGGTCTACATCGCCGGGCTCTGCACCAGCTGGTGTGCTCACCTGAACAGGTGCGCGGTGGTGTGCTAGTAGAGGGGGGTCATGGCGACGCCGGTGATGCATCGGGTACTCCAGACCCTCGTGACCATGACCAGCAGAAGTGGCCCGTCATGCTGTAAAACTTATACTTTGAAACCATTACCCTATCACTTATCAGATGATGGTGGTCTGCATCAGGTACTCCAGATCCTCGATAACTATGTGCCAGCAGAAGCGGCCCGTCATGGTGAACAACTTTTTCTATGAAGCCATGACCGTATCACTTATAGTTTGGATGGGATGCTGGTGGTCTTCATCAGGTACTCCAGATTCTCGATGACCATGTGCCAGCAGAAACGGCCCGTCATTGTGAACAACTTTTTCTATGAAGCCATGACCGTATCCTTTTTAGTTTAGATGGGATGCTGGTGGTCTTCATCAGGTACTCCAGATCCTCGATGACCATGTGCCAGCAGAAGCGACCCGTCATGGTGAATAACTTTTTCTATGAAGCCATGACCGTATTTCTTTAATATTTTAGATGGGATGCTGGTGGTCTTCATCAGGTACTCCAGATCCTCGATGAACATGTGCCAGCAGAAGCGGCCCGTCATGGTAAACAACTTTTTGTATGAAGCCATGACCGTATCTCCTATAGTTTAGATGGAATGCTGGTGGTCTTCATCAGGTTCTCCAGATCCTCGATGACCATGTGCCAGCAGAAGCGGCCCGTCAAGGTAAACAGCTTTTTGTATGAAGCCATGACCGTATCTCCTATAGTTTAGACGGGATGCTGGTGATCTTCATCAGGTTCTTCAGATCCTCGAGGGCTGTCAAAAAGTAGTCCATGTCCATCTTTAATATGCTAGTAATATTAGTGCCAAATTTCGCGAAGATCGGTAAAGAGATTTGGCTAATTTGGGTAATATCCGCTGTATTTCCCGCTTTTCCTGCTGATAACCGTTTTCCCATGGGAATGAGGAATTTTCCCGTGATAAAAAGTAGCCTATGTTACTCAGGAATGTTGTAGCTTTCTTATGGTGAAAGAATTTTGGAAATCGGTCCAGTAGTTTCGGAGTTTATCGATTACATACATACAAAAAAACAAACAAACAAAGGTTTCCTCTTTATTATATTAGTGTAGATGGGCCTAAAATAGTAAAAAATACCTTAAACCATATTATGGAATAAATACCCGGGTAAAAACTAATTTGGGTGGAAAAAAACGGGTAAGAATGGGAATTTACCCGAAATTGGGTATTTACCCGGGTAGAATCCCATCTCTATTGAAGGTCACAGCCGGCACGCTTTGTAGGGATGCGAATTTCGAGATTTATATGAAAATAGGTACCTACGAAAAGTGTACTGGAGTACATTTCTACACCCAAGTAAAACAAAAATAAAATGTTTTGTTAAACGTAGGATATTGAAAGAAAATCAAAGCACAAATATTAGAAAAAAAATATGAATATTGCATTATCATACAAAATTAACGAATGAGGTAGGTAGGAAGCTGAGTTACTTAATACAGAATTGATAAAATAAAATAAATCTCGTGAAGAAATGCGAAGGGCATCGGAGCGCGCGCGTAACGTGCGGCGCGCGGCAACCAACTGACTAACCTCCCCGCGGGTGTCGCCGCACGTACTTGCAACTCTATACCTACGCCGCGGAGTGCGCCAGGCCTGCCATAGTATAAAGAAAGGGGGGAAGTAAGTTATCTTAGAACAACCGCACCGCGCGCGGCTTGTATGTGTGCGCGATAGTATCTACGCGTCGCTGCACGCACACACTGACAAATCTCGGTACGTTTCGGGCAGCCTCGGTCGGGCTGTTTGTCATAAACTTTGATATCACAGTAACAAGATAATAGGGGAGTGATATTATTTGGGGCATACGAAAAAAAGAAACCTTACAAGTACAAAATAATTGATTGCTTCTTGTTCTCAAACTAACAAGTTTGTTCTATCAGGCTTCTGTTGAAACAATTGATTCGGGAATATATTTGATGGCTGAAGATAAAAGGCTTGTTAGTGTCTCGTAAACGTTAAGGCACTTTACACACATAACTTCAGTTTATTTTTGCGCTTCGTAATGCATGCGTTGGGACAAAACGAGTTTCTACCTTTCTCATACGAATATTTTTGACAAGATAATGTTTCCGTAACGTTTTTGCGCTAACGGATGTGTTCGTCAAACCGTTTCACAGAAACCGTATTAGGTAGTATAAAAATAAGGTGGAAAATCGTATTTTTCAAACGCAACGGATAGCGCTGCGCAAAAATAACGCACAAACGAACGTTATGAAAATAGCGGAGCAACAGACGTTATGTGTGGGCCTCTCCTGACTATTAATGCGTTGTCATTGTCACCAATATAAGTCTATGTTTATCATACACTAGCTGGTGCCCGCGACTTCGTACGCAAGTGGATAGGGGCTTTGTGTTAGTTAATTTATATCTACATGTTGTTACACTGTTAATCAGTGATTTTGAAATCAGCCACAAGTTAAATGTGCGGCTAGGGCTGAGTCAAGTTTCTGAGGATGGGATGCCTGCGGTGTTCGCAGACGGGTAATCAGCTCTACTCATGCATGCTGTGCCTACAAATGACATCAAATGTGAAACGATATACCTCCTAATCTAGGATATTATTGTACCGTTTGAAGGAAAATAAATAAGTATATGAGTATGAATATGAGTATCCCCAGGATTAAAAGATCTTTGACACAATCTTGGAAGCCCGAGACTTAGTGCGGCGCTTGCGATGACTTGGTAATCGTGTTGATCATGTTCTTTGCTAACTTATATTTACCAGGATGGTGATTGTGTGACTGCTCTATTGCGCTAAGGGTTTAGCCGGGATTTATATTTCCTTGCCCTCTAACCCAAAACGCGATGTAAGCTATAAAGCGGCCTGTTATTTTCGAAAGTTTTACATCCATGCTTCTTGTAGCACTCAAAGGAACGAATTAAGCTCATCACCTTAGCAAACTTTTGTTAAGCTTGCTATAATTTAATGGTTTACTTATAACCGATTATTTCTATAAAATGCAAGAATCGTTAGACTGACACCCTTTCGGACACTTAGGTACACTTCCCAAATAATTATCTCTCCGACCGATTTTGGCCATGGCGACCACTTCTACTACTAATCAAGTCGACACTGATTCGGATATTGGTGATTTTATATCCTACATCGTAGTCCATTAGGTCAGTTGAACAGGATATATTAAGGTGCACAGACGTTTGCGCAAACGCAAGTGCAAGCACTTAGTCGTCCTCCTCCTCGATTCAGTGGAACGGAAAACCGCTGCGACTGACGAAGAGGTCGGATGCAGTGTCTGGCCGACAGTAACTGCAAGCGCCCTCTACCTTCGCCCTAGGTTGTCCAATTTGCCTTGCTGAGTCGCCGAGTCCACCAAGCCCATTCGCACTATCTGCATTGGGTTTTTCGCCGAAACAGATTTTGCAGGAGCGAGATGCTTTTGTTGGATCTAGGAGAGAAGGAAAGTAGGAACAGCAGTGAAAAGGAATGTGGTGAGTTTGAGACAGGAACACAGGTTCTAAGATTCTACTGGAAGGTACTTAAACATAGACAGGAGCTCGGGAAACCGGAGTCGAGTACTCGTATACCACATCCAAACTGTCGATCCAGAAGCTGAGATATAATAGGGTACCCCTGGCTGAAACAGACATATTACTCTGGGGTATAGTTTCTTTTTCTAGTCTCTCTTTCTAGTTATTATGAGCAGAAAGTCTGAATTTTCATTAATTGATGTTATATTTTAGTTTGCACCAAATCTATAGCCAATTTGGCCAAATAACAGCTTTCAAATTAACTTTAAGTATTAGAAGAAGAGAAACGACTACGCAGACATACACACTCAAAGGTTTATTTTCTTTACATGTCATTATCAGTTTATATTGCCTTATCGATGACCCTTTGCAATGTAAACAGCCGCGTTTTTGAGAGACAGTTAGACGTAATGTACTTATAATACGGCGGTTAAAACAAACTTGCGGCAATATAACGTTAAAACGTTAGAACTACCTAAACAAATAACAAAATCTCAGTCAATAATCAAAGACATTTTATTATAGACACGGTACCTCCATACTGCTTGTACAAAAAAGTTGTTCCGTGAAATTCGCTTGAACAGCTCATAGCCTGACCAAAGCCTGACTGACACAAGACTGTCACATTGGTCTCACGGAGACCAATTTGAAGGAACAACTTTTTGCTCAGGTGGCGTATCTACAACCTAGAACCCTACATATAATATCATTGTCAATAATGTGATAATTTACCTATATAACACGTTACGTTCATACACGTATCACGGTATTATCACTTACATGGTAGGAAAAAGGCTAACACCAACATTTCTCTTGTAATTGACAACACGTAGGTACCTAATTATTAAATTAAATACATACTTTGTATGTAGTTAGTTATGCTCGTTTTCGGGCATCAGCAACTATTTAACCTGGTATCGAAAACACTGGCTCATCTGTAGCTCTTGCTGTTATTTTCACGTTTCACTCTCTTGTTACTACCATAACATTCTTATAACAGCCACAATAAAGTCCACTAACTGAACATGGTCCTCCCTCTAGTAGGGGGGTATTATGTGCCATACTCACCACGCTTGGCAGGCGGGTTGGTGAGCACAATGCAAGATGTTGAAATGCTATTGCGAAATTCATCCAGTGAATGAACCCCTGGATGAATTTATCCCTTAGTCGCCTCTTACGACACCCACGGGAAAGATATGGGGTGATGACATTCTATAGCCGGCATCACACGGCAACATAACATACCACCAACAATACCCACAAAGACACTACACCTAACTTTTAATCTACCAAGCATTCGTATCCACGAAGGTTTTCATACTAATTTTCTCAAAGCAAACATGTACTACAAATTAATCATTAGAAGGAAATATCTCGAGACAGAAACATTTAATCGATTTTATTTCTAAGAAACCTGCACTTATTTTTGAAAGACCTATTCAACGATACCCCACTCAATAAGATAGACTGTAAAAAACTTTGCTGCGTTTTCCCGTGGGAATGAGGAATTTTCCCGTGATAAAAAGTAGCCTATGTTACTCAGGAATGTTGTAGCTTTCTTATGGTGAAAGAATTTTGGAAATCGGTCCAGTAGTTTCGGAGTTTATCGATTACATACATACAAAAAAACAAACAAACAAAGGTTTCCTCTTTATTATATTAGTGTAGATGGGCCTAAAATAGTAAAAAATACCTTAAACCATATTATGGAATAAATACCCGGGTAAAAACTAATTTGGGTGGAAAAAAACGGGTAAGAATGGGAATTTACCCGAAATTGGGTATTTACCCGGGTAGAATCCCATCTCTATGAAGGTCACAGCCGGCACGCTTTGTAGGGATGCGAATTTCGAGATTTATATGAAAATAGGTACCTACGAAAAGTGTACTGGAGTACATTTCTACACCCAAGTAAAACAAAAATAAAATGTTTTGTTAAACGTAGGATATTGAAAGAAAATCAAAGCACAAATATTAGAAAAAATATGAATATTGCATTATCATACAAAATTAACGAATGAGGTAGGTAGGAAGCTGAGTTACTTAATACAGAATTGATAAAATAAAATAAATCTCGTGAAGAAATGCGAAGGGCATCGGAGCGCGCGCGTAACGTGCGGCGCGCGGCAACCAACTGACTAACCTCCCCGCGGGTGTCGCCGCACGTACTTGCAACTCTATACCTACGCCGCGGAGTGCGCCAGGCCTGCCATAGTATAAAGAAAGGGAAGTAAGTTATCTTAGAACAACCGCACCGCGCGCGCTTGTATGTGTGCGCGATAGTATCTACGCGTCGCTGCACGCACACACTGACAAATCTCGGTACGTTTCGGGCAGCCTCGGTCGGGCTGTTTGTCATAAACTTTGATATCACAGTAACAAGATAATAGGGGAGTGATATTATTTGGGGCATACGAAAAAAAGAAACCTTACAAGTACAAAATAATTGATTGCTTCTTGTTCTCAAACTAACAAGTTTGTTCTATCAGGCTTCTGTTGAAACAATTGATTCGGGGAATATATTTGATGGCTGAAGATAAAAGGCTTGTTAGTGTCTCGTAAACGTTAAGGCACTTTACACACATAACTTCAGTTTATTTTTGCGCTTCGTAATGCATGCGTTGGGACAAAACGAGTTTCTACCTTTCTCATACGAATATTTTTGACAAGATAATGTTTCCGTAACGTTTTTGCGCTAACGGATGTGTTCGTCAAACCGTTTCACAGAAACCGTATTAGGTAGTATAAAAATAAGGTGGAAAATCGTATTTTTCAAACGCAACGGATAGCGCTGCGCAAAAATAACGCACAAACGAACGTTATGAAAATAGCGGAGCAACAGACGTTATGTGTGGGCCTCTCCTGACTATTAATGCGTTGTCATTGTCACCAATATAAGTCTATGTTTATCATACATAAGACCTATTATGACAGCTGCTGCCGCTGCAAAATTAGGCTTTAAAGAACGGCCTTATATTATCTTTTTCTTCTTTTCAAGTAGGACACCGAGCCGTCCATCGACCCGATGAACAATGGTGTGAAAGAAATACAAATATGAGAAAAAGTGAAGCATTTTCAAGCGCTATTGTCTTCTTCTAGGACTGGTCTAATTTAAATTTTAACCCAGCGTTAACTGATTAGGTAATTTTTCTCCTCACAAAGAGCTCGAGCGAATCCTTTGAAAAATGCTGTTTTAAGTAAAACAAAGGTTTGAAAGTCTCAACAGCCTAAGATCCTGACTGAAAGAATATGAAAAAGAGGTTCAAATTAGTGAACAAAGAAATAAAAAAACCGTCTTTTTGATGACAGGGCTCCAAAGGGCTTTTATTTTGCTCTCTACACTCTAAGGAAGAATAAATCTTAATTCCTTCCAATTTACTTTAAAAAATCATAAAAAATTACTACAAAATTTATTCCTTACTTATCATCAAAAATCAAGTTTTAGAATTAACTTGGTTGTAGAGAGATAGTTTATGTTCTTTGAAGTTGCATCCTTATTGCATCCTTAGCAAAAAGGAAAGCAGACGGCAAGACCTGCGACTAAAGATCAACATGCCGCGTCTAAAACGATTGTCGACGAGGATGGCTACACGCTGGTAGAACCCAGGAAGCGCCGACTTCGTCGCAACCGTAATAAACGCGGCACCGCTACTGCAACCTCAACATCGCTGAAGGCTGCCGAACCGATCTCGCAGCTGTATGTGTCCCGGCTGGACTGTAACACGACACCAGAGGACATCATGCAGCACGTGAATAAGACGTTCAAACTTCGCCAGGATCTTCAGCGGATTCCCGCCGGATTGACCTTGGAAATACGACAGCTGGACTCTAAAGTCAGTTTTAGGTCGTTTGTTCTGTCGGTTCCCCAGAAATATGTGTGCGGGTTTATGCGAGAAGATTTCTGGCCACAGGGTGTCGTATTTAGGCGCTATCGACCCCCCGTGCAACGTGAGCGTGAGTCGCCGCCGTCACGTAAAGTGCCTACGTAGCTTAAGTCATGTGATTGTAGTTTATTTATAGTATTTATGTTAGATTGTAAGTCATATTGTATAGTTTTATTTTATTTTATATGAGCCTCGTTGCCTGAAATAAAAGAATTTATTATTATTATTTATTTCTTTTTCTCTCCTTTCGAAGGTATCCTCCCATCCCACGGGCCTTAGCCAAGTGAGATAGGGTCTGTATTCAGATTAGTTAAAGTGACAGAAGTCGCGAGAAACTTGCGAGTGATCCGACAGGTGTTTAAAATGGTTGCCTTTTGTAAGGTATTTATTAACTGCAAAGGAATATTTAATGTGGTGAAACTATTCTTTAAGGTTTTTGGGACTACACCAGTTGAGGACAAAACAATCGGGACAATATGTGTTGTTGTGGCATGCCATTGCGTTCCTATTTCAATCGATAAATCCTGATACTTAGTGTCAGCATTTATTATTCATGTACTATTTTTACATGTAAAACGTCTTAAAAATCCTTTTAGAATTAAAGAAATGTCATGCCATTCAATAAACAAAATAAATCGTGCGCAAACGCTCACGTGGTGTACACGCCCGTGGTGTTTGCGCACGCTCAGGTATAAAAGCGGCCGCTCGGCGGGCGGCCCGGCATTCTTGTCCTGGCAGTCGTGCTGTGCGTTTCGTTGGAAGTTTATACAAGTGTTATTGGTATATGTAAGTAAGCTGGTATTCCATGTAAGTAATTTTTAATTATTTTAATAGCTTAATTATTTAATTATTATAATTTGTGTGTTTTACTGTTATTAATAGTTAATTGAATTAATACATTCTTGAAGTATTCATTATAATATTTTATTTTGAATCCCACCAAATATAATTCTAATAAATATAGAGAAAATAATAAATAAATAATCTGGAGTAAGCTAAACTAGCTTACATTTCAGAAGTGGGATTGGAAACCGCTACTTTGGTAAAAAAATATATAGGTATATATGATAGGTAATTTTAGCTTTTTTTTTACACCTGCAAAATACGCACGTTTTTTTTTCTCTCTCTCGATTTTTGTTATGATGTAGTGGATTATATCTCAACACCTCAAAGTGAACTTTCACACTGCCCATAATATTCAAAACTGTTCACAGCCAATGGATCATACACCGCATAATCCACCAAGGTCTTCGAGGGCTACCTCGAGATCCGGGGCTGACGGACATCGCTCCCGGCGACCCGGTGGAGTGCGCAGCCTGACGGTGTGCACGAGCGGTCGCGCAGTCGGAGCCGCCGTGAGGAGCGGCCTGGCAGCGTGCGCGAGCGGTCGCGCAGTCGCAGCCGCCGTGGGAGCGGCCTGGCAGCGTGCGCGAGCGGTCGCGCAGTCGGAGCCGCCGCGAGGTGCGGCCTGGCAGCGTGCGCCAGCGGTCGCGCAGTCGCAGCCGCCGTGGGAGCGGCCTGGCAGCGTGCGCGAGCGGTCGCGCAGTCGGAACCGCCGTGAGGTGCGGCCTGGCAGCGTGCGCGAGCGGTCGCGCAGTCGCAGCCGCCGTGAGGAGCGGCCTGGCAGCGTGCGCGAGCGGTCGCGCAGTCGGAGCCGCCGTGAGGTGCGGCCTGGCAGCGTGCGCGAGTGGTCGCGCAGTCGCAGCCGCCGTGAGGAGCGGCCTGGCAGCGTGCGCGAGCGGTCGCGCAGTCGGAGCCGCCGTGAGGTGCGGCCTGGCAGCGTGCGCGAGTGGTCGCGCAGTCGCAGCCGCCGTGAGGAGCGGCCTGGCAGCGTGCGCGAGCGGTCGCGCAGTCGGAGCCGCCGTGAGGTGCGGCCTGGCAGCGTGCGCGAGTGGTCGCGCAGTCGCAGCCGCCGTGAGGAGCGGCCTGGCAGCGTGCGCGAGCGGTCGCGCAGTCGGAGCCGCCGCGAGGTGCGGCCTGAGCAGTCTATTAATCTGCCACCACATGCTCTGGCAGCCTGTTCCATGATTCCACCACCCTGTTGCTCAGAAAGTGCTTGCGAGGATTATTGTGTGCTCTTGTCTTGGTTAGCTTTAGTGAGTGACCTCGTAAGTTGGAATTTCCAGCGCGATGAAACAAACTCTCAAAGTCTTGCAGGTCATAATGTCCGTTCATGATTTTAAAGGTTGCAATCAAATCACCACGTTCTCTGCGGTCCTTAAGAGCAGGGAGATTTAGTTGTTTCAGTCTATCCTCATAGGACAACTTTCTAAGCTGTCTAGGTACTTTTGTGAACCTACGCTGGACTCTTTCTAGCAGGTCAATGTCTTTCACAAAGTATGGGCTCCATACTTGAAATGCAGACTCAATATAGGTCTTACATAGGTTTTATGGATTTTTACAATCATTTCTGGAGTCAAGGTACCGAAGGCTTTCCTTGTGAGGTATATGAAGCTGTTGGCTCTTTTCACAACACTTTCAATGTGGTCAGACCATTTCAGATCCTCAGCAATTTTGACTCCTAAGTCTGTTTGTGTCTTGACTTTGACCAGCTCAACGCCATTCAGTTTGTAGCCAAGCCTAGGATTCTTACTGCCTATGTGTAATACTGTGCATTTCCCAGCATTAAGCTTAATGAGCCATTCTTTTGACCAATTTGCTATTCTCTCAAGGTCTGCTTGGAGGCGATCATAGTCCAGTAAAGGGTTTGCAAAGATCTTCGTATCATCAGCAAAAATGCTCACATTAGATTGAAGACAACGTGGTAAGTCGAAACTGTGTCTCCAATTCTTACACGGAAGGTTCTCTCTCGAAGGAACGCCTCAATCCATTGAAGAAGCTTTCCGCGGTTGCCGACAAACTCTAGTTTCTGCAGAAGTCATATGATTGGAACTTTGTCAAAAGCCTTTTCGTAATCCAGGTATATGACGTCGATTGGGTCTTTGTTATTGAAGCTCTCAGTCCAGGAGTCCAAGCATGATAGCAAGTTGGAAACGGTGGAACGACTTGGGCAGAAACCATGCTGTTGGTCGCTTATTATGCTATGTTCCTGTAAGAAGTTTCTGATGTACTTAGCTGTCAACTTTTCCATGACCTTACATATGACGCTAGTTAGGCTAATTGGTCTGTAGTTAGCAGGGTCCAATTTGTCTCCTTTTTGAAAATAGGTGTTACTGTTGCTGTCTTCCACAGTGGTGGCAACATTCCAGTTTCATATGAGGTTTGCATGATATGTACAAGAGCATCGGTTAGTTTACATTTCTGAAGTAGTATTGCAGGAATTACGTCTGGTCCAGGCGATGAGTCTGTTTTAATTCTTTGATGGCTTGTTCTACTTTGGTGCTTGTAAAAGTTAGTTCTGTTATAGATGGTTCTATACGTAAGCTAGGGTCAAGGATAGGCAATGGTCCAGATGGTTCCATTTCAAATACACCTTCAAATTGGTCTGCAAATGCTTCAGCTATGTCTTTAGCACAAGTCACAGTTTGACCTTGGTTATTATGCAGCACTGTGGGAATGCTGACTTTGGACGTCACTTGCTGTCTGATGTAGGAGTTGAATTTCTTCGGCCCTTCTTTGAGAAGATTTGTTTCATAATTAATTCGTTTATTGCGACATTTGTTGATTATTTTTGTATATTTCTCGTGTACACTGTCTATTCCAGTGAGCACGTATCTATTCCATTGGATATGTTTCTCTTTAATCATGTCCTGTAGTTCTTTCCCAATCCAAGGTTTATTAGATGTAAATTGTATATTCTTTATTTGGGGGACATTCAATTTCCTTGTTTTTTTCAAAGCCCACATCAAGTTATTATATTGATCCTTCACACAGTTATAAATATTGATCTTCGCTGGTAATGTTGACAGGTCCTCATTAATTTTATCAAAGTCAGCTTTCTTATAATTCCACTTCAGTGATGCAGTGCTTTTACTGTATTGATGGTTTTCTAATTGTATTGTGACTACTATACAGTTGTGGTCACTTTTGCCTATTGGAGCTTGGTGATCCACCTTCGCCACAAGTGTTTCTTCATTACTTAGTACAAGGTCTAAGAACGAGGGTTGATTTCCTTGTCGAAACCTGGTGTGCTCGGTGACTAGTGGTTGAAGATTGCTGTTCAAATACCATTGTACAAAGTTAACTTCAATGGGAATGAGATAGGCACAATTCTCCAAAGGCCATTTTACTCCTCAGTAATTGAAGTCTCCCATTACAAGTACAGTGTTAACATCAGATGCTGTTGAGATTTGCTGGAACAGTATGTTGTCTTGATCTAGTGTAGAGTCTAGCCCCCGATAAAGTCCACATAATACAAACTTGTTTTTACAAAGTGTAATATCTATCCATAAGCATTCCGTTGCATCAAGTTTTACATTAAGACTAGAATTTAGTTTGGTTGTCAGTCCATTGGTATTTGCCACATATATCGCAACTCCACCACTACGTTTGTTAATCCGGTCATCCCTGTATATGTTGTTGTAGTTTGGTATTCTGATAAGACAATCAGGAATATTTGGTTTCAACCATATTTCTGTTACTACTATTATTGTTGGTTTTACTGAATTGACACGTGCAGCAAATAAGTCAATTTTAGATGTCAATGATTGAATGTTGGTGCAAAGTATTGTAATTGTGGATAGTGTGGTTGCTTCTGTTTTTATCTCAGAATCGGTTGAACTTTCGTGGTCCACACCTGAGATACTATGTGGGCCACATGGTAAAGCGTTTAGTGGTTTTTTGTTAGGGGAGCCTGGACAATTTTTGGCTGCCCGTGAACATATTTAATTGTTAGGTTAAGTTCGCCATCATTAGTACGGGTTTCCAGCTCATCACGTAGATATTTTAGGTACTCACGTTGTAGAGGTGTCAGGTCTGATTTAATTTTCTTGGCGTTGGGTAGCTTACCCTTGTTCTTGAGTACCTGGATGGCATCGGCTTTACTTTTCAGGACAACCTTCAGTGGACGGGGACCAGCAGTGTTTTCTTTCAGAGCACCCAAACGGAATGTCTTGATACCATTGCAGTCTACATTTCTTGTTACACTGTTAATATTTTTTGATGTTTCAACCTTGTCATGGTCTATGCGTTCAATTGGTTCCTTTGAGGTGGACTCCGCCACATCAAATATTATAATGTTGGTTGCTCGGTGTTTTCTCTCCATCATTTCCTGTACAGCTGCCTCAGTGGCAAGCACGCTCTGGCGTACACGAAGTTGTTTGACCTCCTCTGTCAGCAGATCAAGCTTTTTCATGATGTTAGGCATTTGGGCCATTGCTAGTTTACAATCACCGCACAAAAAGGCCATAACACGGGCGACAGTTTTCAATTCCAACACGCGAATTTCGGTGGGTGATAGTCCATGGCAATCTCCACAGAGAAAGATCTTGCAGCAATCGCAGGTAACTGACAATGACTTTTATTGCCAGTTGGTATTTTCCCGCACTTAGAGCATTTTGCAGGAGTGGTATTTTTTGGAGTCATTTCGGTTTACTGGAATTTTCAGTTTTGTTTATATTTAAAGACAATTTTAACGAAATTTGGACAATTTTCACTAGTTTTGTTTCACTTTCAGATGCTAGTTTTTAATTTCGGGTTTTTCACTGTTTTAGCACTTGTTTTGATGAGATAACGTTTTAGAGGTTAATCACAACACAATTAACACTTTTAGCTACTTTTCCTAGTCTGTTTCACAACTTTACTAATTATTTGAGAGATTTCTCTGAGAGAGCTAGTGTTTCGCAATTTGACAAATGACAAATTAGGTATGTTAATCTTTTCTTTCTTCCAGGTTATATTCACTCATGGCAAATGGTGCCAATTTTAAGGCAAATGGTGCCAATTTTAAGGCAAATGGTGCCAATTTTAAGGCAAATGGTGCCAATTTTAAGGCAAATGGTGCCAATTTTAAGGCAAATGGTGCCAATTTTAAGGCAAATGGTGCCAATTTTAAGGCAAATGGTGCCAATTTTAAGGCAAATGGTGCCAGTTTTAAGGCAAATGGTGCCAGTGTTAAGGCAAATGGTGCCAATATTAAGGCAAATGGTGCCAATATTAAGGCAAATGGTGCCAACGTTGATGCAAAATGTGCTTATATTATAAGTAAAATGTTTCGATGTATCAATATGTATTCTTATTGTATTTGTAACATTAAGGCAAATGGTGCCAATATTAAGGCAAATGGTGCCAATATTAAGGCAAATGGTGCCAATATTAAGGCAAATGGTGCCAACGTTGATGCAAAATGTGCTTATATTATAAGTAAAATGTTTCGATGTATCAATATGTATTCTTATTGTATTTGTAACATAGTAGTTATAAGTGATAAAAGCAAAAAAATGCTGCTTAAAATTAAAGGCGTTAGTTAATTGATGTTCAATGGTTATATAACTTTGTAGGATTAAAGCATGAGGTCATGCTTAAAGGAGGATGGCCGACTGTCAGCATTTATTATTCATGTACTATTTTTACATGTAAAACGTCTTAAAAATCCTTTTAGAATTAAAGAAATGTCATGCCATTCAATAAACAAAATAAATCGTGCGCAAACGCTCACGTGGTGTACACGCCCGTGGTGTTTGCGCACGCTCAGGTATAAAAGCGGCCGCTCGGCGGGCGGCCCGGCATTCTTGTCCTGGCAGTCGTGCTGTGCGTTTCGTTGGAAGTTTATACAAGTGTTATTGGTATATGTAAGTAAGCTGGTATTCCATGTAAGTAATTTTTAATTATTTTAATAGCTTAATTATTTAATTATTATAATTTGTGTGTTTTACTGTTATTAATAGTTAATTGAATTAATACATTCTTGAAGTATTCATTATAATATTTTATTTTGAATCCCACCAAATATAATTCTAATAAATATAGAGAAAATAATAAATAAATAATCTGGAGTAAGCTAAACTAGCTTACATTAGATAGTTTTTCAGTAATCGTTTGTTGAATATTGTGTGTGTTTGGCACAGCAATATCAATCAAATAAACAGTTTTGGTTTGTTTATCATGGAGGGTTATATCGGGTCTATTGAAGTGGATGGTTTTGTCGGTAAGAATTGTTCTGTCCCAGTAAAGTTTATAATTGGTGTTTTCCAGTACAGTCGCGGGCCTATATTTGTAATACGGCTCTTTATTATCCAGAAACTTACAGGAGACTGCAAGCTGTTGGTGGATGATGGATGCCACCTGGTCATGGCGATGCTTGTAGTCGGTCTGATTATTATTATTATTATTATTATTGCCAGACTAACTCAGAAGCAGAATTATGTTTTTTAGAGTATACATGTAGTATGTGGACAATAAATTATTTTTCAGGGCCCAAACAGCTGGGCGCATAATGACCTACAAGGTGAAGTTAAATTGTCTTAGCAGAGCGAGTGACACTGTCTTGGCTATATTAAAATTTGAAAAATTCTAAATAGCGGATTCTGAACACAAAATATAACTTTGAAACCACCGCAGTCGGGATTTTGTTTTTTTTTTATAATTATGCTTGTCTTTCGTTAATTTTTACGATTGTAGCTAAATTCATGACGGGTGCCACTAGTAGGTAGTAGGCGGTTGAAAAGTTCCGACTCCACGGTTCTTTGGGTTGTTTGTCGACTCGGTGTCCCACACATCAGAAAAATGAGATTCAATCCCATTAAATACTGTCCAACAATTTTATTCCACACCAGAAATAAGTATTTAATAATGATCTGCCCTAGGGGCAAAGGGTGGAAGGAACTGTAATAATTTGGTTTTGCAACCCGTCTGGTACCCGCAGAATATAATTTCAGACGAATTTCACAGATTTAATATTCTATTTATGGACCACTTAATATCTAATGTAATAAAATAAATAAGGGTTTTTGTAGAATGTGTAAGTAATAATGTTGGTATAGGAATAGAACCAAGAAGTGGATAATACGGAGCAGAGATTTTCCTTATTTACCTACAGATGAGTCCGTACCAATCCGCTTGGCAAGCGTGGTGATAGGGGGAGGCCCATGTCCAGCAGTGGACTGTTGTGGCTGTTATGGTATGGTTATGGAGTCAGTGCCTACAATATGCTGTGTGAATCTGTCATCTTAAAATAACATCATCCCTCTACCCTTAATTCGTAAAAATGACTAAGGGTTGTAAGGGTTGATGGATATTGCAATTTAATGGTACCCTTATTTTCCAAGCGTCGCGGCGTCGCGGCGGCGTCGTTGTCGCTGTCAAATGACTGGTTTGTATGGGTTTGTATGGGGATACCAGAAAGACCGGGAGTCAGCGTCAACGACGCCGCCGCGTCGCCGTCACGTTGACAGCGCGCTGAGAAGCTCAGGGTTTGTAAGGGGTGCGGTCGGGTTTTTCTACAAGACCACAGCGACAACAACGCCGTCAAAATTTGACGGCGTCGTTGACGCGCGTCGTTGCCGCGACGCTTGGTTTATAAGCCTACCATTAGGTGACAGGCTGATAAGTGAAAACCAGCCTCTATGATGAACACCATCTTCTGAATGACTCTCAAACTTTTGTCAGACGTGGTGTGAATGGCCGTTTCGTACAGCCATTTACGCTTTGCCTAACCCGCAATGAATATAGCCGTGATATAATATGTAAGTAAGTATGTATATAGATGACAAGATAAGATATCTTGTGGACCAAAAAGTTGCCTAACAACCCGATGAACCTAAACTATGAATACGATTCAATTCCCACCAGAATTTCAGGTAATTTATTTGTCTGCAACTCGAATGGAGCACGCAAACTGAATTTGTCCTTGTTTTCAACAGCACAAACAAAATTAAACACACCTGGCAAACTTTCAGATAACTCAATACAATGATAAAACTAATAATTTTGTTGAAACTTTTCTATTCTGCACACGTAACCTTCAGCAAGAAACACATGTAAATTCTGTTTGTGCGTTATTTTTGCGCAGTGCAAGCAAGCGTTGGTAAAAGTCGATTGCCCATCTTGTTTTTAAATATGGTTTATGTCAAACTGTTTGACATCCGTATTTGTATGGGAATAATGTCGACATATGTATTGTTTTAAAGCGTAAATAGGGCAGCAGTTTTTCGACAAACTTAAGAATGATTTTGACACGTGCCGCACTATTCCGCGGTAGGTATTTTGCCGGGTCTGCAAAAACTAAATCGCACCGGACGATTCGTAGTGACAATTAATGACAACTGAACATAAATGACAACCTGTGTCAATTAAATGCTACGACGTGCCATGATATCCGGTTTTAAAGGTGCAAGGACGTATGCGGCCGATCGCAGCCGTACGCGGCTGCAGCCGATCCGGCAATAGTCATAGTCTGAATCCGTCTGGCGCCGCGTTCGAGGGTTAGAGGGTACTATGATATGAATTCCTATTTCTGCACTTGCTCTTTTATTATGAGATTTAAAAAATCGGATCCGGCAAAATACCGGGAAATCATGCGAAGCGTGTGTCGACAGCATTTACTTACTTTACGACGGTGCCTACCTACATTTTCACACGAGTTCAGAGTTCGTTTTGTTCATTTCAGTAGAACTTTTCTAATAAATTGGAGTTTTATTACGGTCCTTGTCGTTAAAAAAGGGTGAGTGTAATTCATTATGCTAATTGAACCGGTTTTTAGCTACGGTTCATATAAAATGGTCCTTCAAGCGTAGGTATGTTAAATCATATTTTCAGCGCACATCAACCCCTCATTAAAGGGAGCAACTTTATTTTTATTTTCGGTTTTTCGTACGGTTACTAAAAATAACCAGTATAAGTAGTCGGTAGTTTAGTATCTACCAAATCAACCAACGCATTAAATAGTGAGAGCTTATGGCTACTTCTATCTAAATATCATATCCAAAATCAAGTCTTCATTCTTAGTACAGTCATTACCTAATAGATATAAAAGTTAGGAGTTTTAATTTAAAAAAGTTAATGTTAATTAAAGTTAAACCCGGAAAGACTGTCGCAAAGTAAATCCGCGACTTTATTTGAAATGTTGTTCAATTAAAACACTTAGCTGGGATTTAAGGCGACCGAGCCTGATTTTATTACCTCAACACAACACAGTTGTTTTAATTACAAAGGAGAAAAATTTACTTAATTTTAGTCTTAAAGTAAATAAAAAACAAGTCATGGGTCTTTTACATGACGAACCTGTTTTCACGATTATCACACTTGTTACATAGCCAGAGATGCGACTGTTAAAAATCTCAAAGTAGAATATTGCAAAATGTCAAAGTGATAAAATATGACGCAGGAAAATACCAAATTGGCAGAATGAATGTCAAGAAACTTCTCATGCCCGCCGCAACCCTTAGTCGGTCGTTCAATCTTGTAGAAGGCCGTCCTACTAGTTGCACTTTCCTACACGTGGCCATTGCTTCAGAATATTCCGAGTACTCTATCACTTCGTCTCTCTCCGAGCCGTCCAATGACCCGATGAACCCTGATGTCAGAGATTTTTACAGTTTCCGAGTAGGTAATTTTAAGGTCCTAGCTGGCGCCCGCGACTTAGTTTTAGATTTAATTTTTATGGCTCACATATCAAATGTTCTCGAAAACCTATAAACGTTTACACGTCACATCAGTCTATACCGATCCTCGATGAGACTTAGTCCTCTATTTTCTCCCCGAGCTGAAACCCAAAGGGTTGGAAACGTTGTAACTTGTAAGCCACCCTAATAAAAAAGGAAATCCACGATAATAAGAAAATTGGACACTCACATCTGTCCCTGGTTGTTATGTTGGAAATTTGATAAGGTAATCTCGTGTCGTCATCCTATTATCATGTTCACTTCGCTCCCCTGACTCAACGGAAGCCCTGGGTCGTGAAATTGTCTCCCGGTATGCGAAAGTAAGTAGTTAAGTAGGTTTGTTCACTGTGTGGTACGGACTTATAATGGTTTCAATCTACTTATTTCTAAGCGTGGGTATACATTTTGTATAGGAGGGCCAAATAATTTTTTCACATTTCGATCTATGTTTCTAAGGCAAAGTTGTTCAGTTTCATGGGCCGGTCAAGCCCTTAAAACATTTGCAGTTATTTTTTTTACACCCTGTATGACAGAGATGACCTTCAAAACTATTTTATAAAATGTACTCGCGTTTTATAGTTACAAATAAAAAATAATAGATACACACGTTGAAATAAAAGTAATTCCCACGAAACACCTTGAAGAGCTATGAAGCGAGTACGTGTAAACAACTTTTCACTTTGATCTGCGCCTGCCAGGTGCTTTTTCAGCTAATTTATACATGGACTGTCAAAACTGACAGACAGCTGTCGGATTTTTGTAAACATTTCTGCACTTTGTTACATCTATACCTACTTTTATCTGCTATGGTATGAATGAATCTGATTATTAGAAACCACTGGCCTTTTGTATACCTTGTAATTTAGTGCATTGACACTTCAAAACTTTGACGTTACCCTTGATTTTGATAGAACTTCCTGTCACTTTTTTTGTAATCAAAATAAGAGGCAAGATACACGGAGTAGACGTAAGACTAAAGGTGGCATCTGTCAAACAAGTGATCGTCGGAGACATCGCGAAACTTGAAACCGTTTCGTAAGTAAAAGGTATGAAAAATTATTAAACAAAGCTACAAAAGACGCGCGGCCATTGATAACGGCTGACGCTCGCTTGTCTATGTCATGTTGCGCGTTGATTCGCGCGTCTATTTTGTGGAGCTTGCCTCTTAAACAATATAGGTATCCAGATAAAGGAAAACAGCTGTCATTTATATCTTCATTGTCACTTTTGTTTCCTACTTAATTCTTGCAGAATTAATTTCGGTTTGTTTTACGAATAATCACTCGTGCAAATGACTGAATAATTGGAAGATAATAAAAATTCTTAAATGTAGGTAGGTACTTGTCTCTTTACTTTTGCAAATATAATAAAAAAATAATAGGGAGCTAAGAATTTGTCTGATAGAGACTAAATGACTAATATGTTACTTCAACAAAATAAACTGTTCTATTTAAACACCTTCAAATAAACAAATAATAAAATATTTAGACGTTTATGTAAACAAGGTTAGAAAATATTTCCACGGGAATCTCCGTTCGCCGCGTATGAGCTGATTATCTATTTATGAAGAGAGCCTCAGTTCGTAAGGGCAATTGTTCTGAATAAAGAATGATTCTTTCTTTCATTCAGTTTAGGACACCGAGTCGGCGAATGGCCAGGCCCCTTAGCATTGTGACCATAACCATCCAACATAGATTTTCTCTGCATCTGTATGTCAAAATTTGTCACTAGAGTCGGGCCACCCCAATAGGCTAAAACAGCTGTCAGTTGCATACTAAAGATGATTTCAGCAAAGGAAAATAGATGTTATGTCAAAGCATTATCATGATTTTGACATCTGTCAAACATGGCCTACTGGAGTGACTAGAGATTGGTTTTGATAAATTCCATATGATTTGACATGTCCGATCTCTTCTAACACGCAAAATAAGTCACTCTACAGTGCGCAATGCTAACCATACTGGTCTCAGAACTGCTTTCTTGATAAGTACCTGACGTAGCCCTGAGTAGTACTATTATGTGCCTATGACGTGATTGTGATCAGATCAACAATATAAGAAATCGATCAAAAATAGTTCATCGCCTTAACGTGCATGCCATTTAATCCTTCCACCTTTCTGGACAATCGGGTACTTTGAATTCAAACCGAAATGATAACGATTTACCGAGTCGTTAACTTCTCTTTTGAGTATCGAACCATGGACATCCGGATCTTGAAACCAATGCTCAAACTAGGCCATGTAGGCAGTTATGAGCTGATTATTTATGAAGAAACCCTCAGTTGGTCCAGACGAGCTGGTGAAGGCCGTTGGGCCAAGGAATAACTCAGAAGGAACCCTAGTAAGAAACAAAAGTTTCATGAAGAAAACTCGACGCAGTCAGATTTAAATCATGATCAAACACAACTGTACAAAGACTCAAAACTAGGTACATTAATTCAATTACATGACAGCTTTTAGATGTGTAGGTTAGGTATACCAAATACGTTATGGAAGGGACGATAGCCGAACTCTTTGACCATAAAACTGGGCAACTCTTCCTATGGAGGCTGTGTTTGTAAACCCGAATTCTTTTTAGACCTCCCGTACAAAACCAATTAACTGACTGACTTTCTATGAAAGCTCGATATTTCTTTTTCGATCCCCGGCATAGAGTCCAAAATCAAAATCAAAATCAATGTATTTATTTCTCAGTAGGAATTACAAAATGCACTTTAAGAAAGTCACATTCTAATTCAAACTTAAAAAAGAGAAAAGGTGATAATCATATGCCCATACAAGGTTAGGCCCCTCGAAATGGGGGCCTAAATCGAAATGGTTAGTAATTAAACTGGTAGTAATGTATTTCTTACGCTATCTAGATCATGGTGGCATACTTAGTTTTTAATTATCTAACGGGAAACTGATGAAACGGCGCAAAATAATTCTTAACCTAAAATGGCATAACCTAACTAAGTATTTTGATAAGAGTTATAAGGTGAAAAAGTATTTATACCCGCACACCCACAACGCACTCGCCGAATTTTGGATTCTTTGTATGAAAATCTGTGGAACCTCGAAAATATTGTCGAGCCGCACGCGCCTAACCGAACGGATTCCCCAGCCAGTGCTCTTTTCTCTTTTTCGTGTGGGACACCGAGTCGTTCAACGACCCGATGAACCCTGGTTTTTTTCAACCGCCTACTACAAGTATCAGGCCTCTGACATGGTTGTGTAACGACCGTCATCATAGACAGCAACCGGGACCGACCGCTTAACGTGCCCATCCGAAGCACGGAACCATCTTACTTGCGGACAATCAGGTGGTTCAACCTGCAATGTCCTAACCAGACTGGGAACAAATTCACAAAGTGATAAATATCAACTTTGTGATTGACCCCACCGTTAATTGAACCCGGAACCTTTGCGTGGCAGGCAGGCATACTAACCACTGCGCCACATCGGCTGTCTAATCTAAGCCAGTGCTAATCATAGACTATAATGCTGATGACGTCATGAGCGCACGCGGACAGTGTAACCATTTAAAAAGATTTAGTTTTTGTCAATGCTGCCAGACTGTCCCATCAACATTACCTCCCAGTAAAGTCTGCTGTTCACCGTCCGTGTTCCAGTTTTTCTTAACTAAAGTTTCGAAGGTTTTGGAGTCTATGTCACTCTTAAAGAATAACCAAATGACATTTTCACATTTTGCTTATTTGACATTTTAATATTTGAGATTCCGTCCTTTTAAATTCAATTGACATTCTGTTACCTTAACATTTAGACATTGGCTCAAAATGTTTCCCGCTTCTTCTTTACATTTTGTTACGTTTACATTCTAGCAATTTTACATTTTGCTACTTTGACGTATTTTGCTTTTCTGCACATTCTACTTCCTTGAACAATAATATTTTTTAAAAGTTGAAACAGCGGGACCTGTAATATGTTCAAAAGTTTTGTTCCACCGTAGAACATAGAACGTAGAAAATATTCCGACCTGTTCTACTGTAGAAGTGATCAGTTGGATATATGGGAACAAAAGTAAGCTGCGTGGTGCACGGAGAAAATTCTGCAGTTACGAAAGTTGGCTGCTTGAACGTGCCTTTGGCGTAAAATGACAGCAATTATTATTTGAAATAAAATTCCGAAAAATACACACATACGGCAAAATTACACATTAAATTGGGAGGAAAGTACTCTCTTGGCAACACCAACTCTATTCAATGCGGCTGTGCTTGCGGCTAGGTGTGCGAGGCCATCCGCATTATTCAGCGCGTACGGCGAGTACGTTGTGGGTGTGCGGGTATACTTCCTTTGCCAAATGACAACTTGATGACAATAGCAAAGAGGAAATGCAGAAGTATGGCAGAAGTTTTATTCTCTATGAGAGTTTCAAAGAGTATGTAATACTTGCAGGGTAGATGGGGTAAAATGGTACCTACCCCTGATCAGAAGTTTAAAGACATTGTTGAAAGAAGTTTCCAAACACGAATTCGTATCACCCTTTGCAGTTCCTGTGGCATGGTCTGTTATATTTTTGCCGTTGTAATGCCAGTGGCAGCTGGCCTATTATTACTATTATTTAATACAGTCATATAAATCATAAAAATGTCATTAATCATTAATCTATCATTAATGTTGTTGTAGTCGCTTTTGTTGCTTGTCTTACGTACGAACCCGGCTATAACATAACATAACAGCCACAACGGTCCACTGCTGGACATGGGCCTCCCCCTATCGGGGGGTATTGCCATACTTACCATGCTTGGCAGGCGGATTGGCGAGCGCAGTGCATGATGGTGCATAAACAGGGAACCCTGCTGCCCATTCCCTGGATGAGTATCCCTTAGTCGCTTTTTATGACACCCACGGGTAGAATTGGGGTGATGCTGTTCTAAGCCGGCATCACTCGGCATACACAGGAGATTGTCTGCGCTGTAGTTGTTTTTACGCATCCTGGGTTCTGCTCCATTTTACCCTTATTTCCTCTTAGTTGCTCTTAGTACCTACTTTACGTTTGTGTCACAGATGTCAGCAGAATCAAGGAACCAGAATTTTGACCGGAATAAAACACAAAAATATACTTTTTAACATAAATTGTGATTCCCGTTTCGCCTGAAGATGATTTATATAAGATTTTGATCCAAAAAACGTATCATCTTTTTTACATTTCATGAGATTCTTAGCCGTTACTTAGAGGGGGGCCTAGATTTGATTATTTCCTTTGTAGTGTAAAATTTTCTCTTTTTTATAACAATTTGTGTTCCTACTCTAAACGTGGCTCGGGCGGGATAAAAAAAATAAAAATAAAGGCACTGTCTCGGGGCTGGCCAGGCTAACCACACAGCATGTACCTATCCTTATGCCCTAATGACAAGTAAATGGAAATACATTCTGTCAATCTTTTAAAATAAGGTGTTACATGTTTATAGTTAGCCGGACCCCTTGACAGGAAAACCCCCCAAAAACCTGCCCAGAAGTGCACCTATTCTAAAATTTACAATACTTTTAGGCCCTATGCTACCCTAGCTAAGTTAGAATATAAATTAAAAGTAATAGCCAAAAACGGCTCAACAAAATAAAAATTACAGTAGATTATTCTAACTGTTTCGTCCATAGTAATAGCTATTTAGTTCCATTTTCTGATCATGTTTGCAAAGTTTTCGATACATTGTCTTTTACGGTAAGTATAGTTTTTTTTATTTGAGCGTGCCAAGTTTGATTGCGACGCATTTATAGTTTCGCTCTTCGTTTGTAGGGCCCTCTCTGAATCTTTTCTTTCCTCTCAGGGTTCAGACAGACGAGCTGGTAAGGGCAATTGCTTTGAATAAATGATGATACAGTCTTCATTACAGCCAGCTGCTAAATGTTGCGGCAGCTAATTCGCAAGTGGAAATTTTGATGGTCAGAAGATTCTAAGTACATATTATTTTAATGAAGGCAGCATAAGCGCAAAGTTTAGCAAAGAGCTTAATAAACACTAGAGGCCAGTCCATAGTCGTTTCAGTCGTTGGTTATCGTTTTTATGTGAGAATGAAATATATTTCCGCAGTAAAAAATTGTATGAGATATTTATTCAGGGATGTTGTGTCTTTCTAACGTTGAAAAAGTGTATCATATTGTATTTTCAGAGTTAATCGATTCCGTGCAAGTATAGTTGCGTTATTTTTCGCGTCTACCGCGGCGTGTCCTGCTTGGCGCCGTAGCTAACGCCAAAAGAGGAGTTGGAAGACCGATGCTACGTTTCAAAGATTGCGCCAAACGGGACATGGCTGCGTTTGACATCGACCATCAAAGCTGGGAGAAGCTTGCTGAGAATAGGGATGTATGGAGAAAGCGTATGTTTGATGGGCGTAAAGCTCACGATGATGCCTGGTCTCGCAAACAAAAGGCAAAAACGACATCTAAACAATCATGTGCCAGTCTCCAATTCCACCTTTGTTTGTAGAGCGTGCGGAAAGTCATGCCGCTCCCGTATCGGCTTATACAGCCATGAAAAATCTTGCCTCAGACACTGAATAAATCGTCTGTCACAGACGTATGAGGCCAATGATGATGAAGAAGGAAATTGCGATTTTCGTTACGGTTTGACAAACGCATCTGCTGCGCATCGTACAACGCTGCGTCGACGGATGCGTCTATCAAGCCGTTTAATATAAACCGTATTTGTATGAAGGTCGAAATTCAATTGTCCTAACGTATGTTCCTGTACGCAGCGAAAATTAACGCACAAACGGATTTTACGTGTGTTCCTCGTCAATGGATCGAATAGAAATGCGAAACCCCACACAATACCTTTGGCGTTCTAGGAAGCTTTTTTCAATCAATCTGTATTCTGCTATTTCTTTTAAATAAGTGAAAGAATCAAATTACCTGCCTGTATTATGTTATGTACTATAGATATAGGTACATGTGTATATATGTATACGTATAGTATACGTATCTGTTGTAGATTCTGAATTCAGGATATCGATTTACCACGTGGTTGCTATGTAGAGGTAAAAAATATGTCTTCCGAAATACGTTCCAACATCCTACATTACCATCAAGCAATATGATCACTTTATAGGTACGTAATGATCACGTTACATGGTTTAGAAGGAGTTAGCGATATTCATGACAGAGGAACACAAAAATCAACTTGACTTTATACTATGCATTGATGATACTGTGTATTTTCAACTGAAAACAGCATGCTAGATGACGCTACATATAGGTACCTTACCTACGCTGGCCTAATCAACTAATTGAACCGCACTGCCAGACGGAATGATTTATCATCCATCGTTGATAGTGAACCTTTCATGATAGAGATAGCTTATATCGTCATCATCATTTGGTACGGTCTCACGGGGCTTAAGTTCCTGATGTACATATACTAAAAATAGAAGGTAAAGCTAGACCCGCTAAATACTATTTAGTATACTACTAAGTACTTAAACTTTACTAAATAGAAATAAATACACTACGAATTAGATACTATACGGTAAAGTGGTGGTGGTAACTTGGAATTCAATCGCGGAAGGTATAATTTCCGCGATTTGTAATAAAATAAATAACAGGAAAAGTCACTTGACAAATCTTTTGTCGTAGTCATATTCATATCATAATCAATCATAGCATATTTGTGTCATATCTTAATAGCATAGGTGGTTTGCTGGATCCGGTGTCTTGCCGGTGTTTTTCACGAAAGAAGTAGTCGAAATTATATCAAACTGCGGGTGACAATGGTATGTGAGCTGTCACAAACCACAAAATTAACCGGTATGATGTGCAATTTTTACGTAAAATCGAATCAACGTTTATGTCAGTTATTTATTTGTATAAAAAGTTATTTATTTCTGAAGTTCTTTTCATGTTCTCTCTTGGAAATTGATAGTGTGTGGCATAAATAAACATGACATGCCCCGTCTTCAACCCATTCCCATTCATATCATATTGTACGTTATGCAAACAATGAGGGGAGGAATACACGTAACGTCCATTTGTGCGCCATTTTTGTGCTGCGTAAGGACGTTTGTGCACTACAAGGAATTTTACTGACCGGTATTCCGATTTTTTATGGTCCGGCGACTGAGACGGCCCTGTGTTTGTCCATCGCGCCGTCACCGTCACGTCACCAAGAAGGAGATGACGGCGCCGAAGTAGCGGTACATACATACATTTACTTAGGGCGTTTGTCCACCGCCGCCGTCACCGATCGCCGTCACGTCATATTAAACTTGGGCCGAAATAATCTCGTTCTCGGTGAGACGTGACGGTGGACAGACGCCCTTAGGATAATATGAATTTCGAAAATATTCCCATACAAATGTCAAACGACTTGATAGACGCATCAGTCGACGCAACGTTGGCGCAGCGGTAGCGGATGCGTCTGAAAAACAACCGTTTGACATAGACCATAATTTGTATGAAAATCAGGCGGAAAATCACATTTACCAAACGTATATGATATAATGATGATGATGATATACGTGTTACAAAACAACCAATAAAGCTCCCATACAAATTGAGTTAATTTTGTCTGGGAGGCCAAAGACTTTTTTCATATTTCGGGAAAGTTGTTTAGTTTATCGAGTACCTTGACCTCCTTCCAGCTTTATTGGTTGTTCTGTAACATCCAGTATAGTAGCGATGCGCAAAAATAACGCATAAACGAGCGTTGCGTGTGTTTCTCTTATAAACCGTCCGTGGCATAGTTCCTGTGCGAGTGATACTGATACCATAAAATGGCCGTCAGCTATAAAACAAATGGATATTTTTATTGTAGACACTCCTTCCCTTTCGCATAAACCATCCACGTCATAATGGCGTTGATTCAGCTGCACAGTTTCTTACTATTCTTTAAAATCATCATCATCATCATCCTCAGAGAAGTCCACTGTTGGACATAGGCCTCACGATTTATTTATAAATAATATTAAAAATAAAGTCTCTCCATTTTCACGACGAAATGACGGTCGATTTCTAAAATAGGACTAAATAAACGATGGACACGAGGTTAAAGGCCCAGTCTAAAAATACGTTGGTAGATAATTCGTGAAATCTAAATTTAAATAATTAGGTCATACTTTGTCTCTTTTTACCGCACCGGGTGGTAAGGGACGTTGTATCTACCGAAAACTTTACAAGCATGAATAGCCCATGAAACTGAACAACTTTTGCTTCTAGGAGACTGTTGGAAAAAAAAACAGCTGATTGGGAATTTTATGTGCGATATCGAATATTTTTTCTTGTTTACCTAGGCTCGTTTAGAAGAATTTGTTCAGATGAAACTGCCTGTATTAAGAAAATGCTGACTTGAGATGCTAAGATCAAAGAATCGGCACGGTACTATTATCGTTGTCACTGGCTTAAACCATTTCTTAACTTTTTAGCTAGTCCTGTCACTTACTTTAATTAGAAATAAAAAGGGATGGCTATACTTCTGTTAGTTCCTTCTCTTCTAATTCTAATTTAAGAAAGTGGCTGAACTAATTCAAATTTAGAATGGAAATGTGTCACAAGCATTGAGGTCACTGCCGCTATTAAACAATCCGGTAGTCTTAACAAATGAGACGGGAAACCAATAATTAAAAAGTTGAAGTTTAGATTTTTAATTGATAAGAGTTTGCCCTTTAAATTCTATAAAATACTAAAAATGCTTTTGAAGTTTACAGATTTGATATGATAAATGTTTGTCCTTTAAATTCTATAAATTACTAAAATAAAGAGCCAAAAGCATATTCTAAAATAATACATACAGATAATATCAAAATCGGTTAAAATTTTTAGGCATTAATGTAAGTATTCCGAAAGCTGGAATCGACACAGTTTGTTTCAGATTCCAACTCCCAATTTTTACTGTGAATCTAATTATTTTTCAGTTTAGGAAGCCCGGTTCTTACTGAAAATGAAACGTTTCGCCTAACCGTCCACGTTTTGGTTTATAGCGATCAGCTGTTGGTCCCGTGCCAACTACTACCACAGAATACATATATAGTGTACTACTACCAACTGTGTGCAATGCCAAGGACAATGGCCGATCTATGAACCCAGCTTTGATTGTTTCATGTGGAGTGGATCACAATTTTAGGCGATAGGCTGACAACCTGTCATATTCCTACGGCTGTATACAATCTAACGAGCCCGCAAAGGTTAGAGGCATGAGTGTGTGCTAGCTACATTAGTAGTCACAACATGTTTCACCGAAATGAGCCTTGTACCACGTTTAGGGACCTACTAACGACGAATATGACGTTTACCTACTGACGTTTACTGGAATCTCTGACAATACGTGATGCCGGTTTAGAATAGCATCACCCTAGCGATCAGCTGTTAAACACGTGCGAATTACAACAGACTGTGCAATGCCAAGGACAATGGCCGAACTGTGAACCCGGCTTGCCCCTCTGCTCGTTGTATCAACCAGCAAATTGACGTAATTATTGTATTGCCGGTCTGCGGGACACTTGATATAGCCATGTTATTTCACTGTTACAGCACGGCCGTTCGGGAAGGCCATATTTGACAGCTGTCAAAATAATGTAATTATAATTGTTGACATATCTTCAAGTATGGGTTTGATAGCTGTCAAATATGTCGAAAATCTGTAATTTAGTGACATATGTAGACAATGCCAAGGACAATGGCCGAACTATGAACCCGGCTTGCCCCTCTGCTCATTGTATCAACCAGCAAATTGACGTAATTACAGTATTGCCGGCCTGCGGGACATTTCAGTGATATAGCCGCGCAGTATAGATAATTCCATGTGATGCCGGTTTAGATTAGCATCACCCTATCGATCAGCTGTTGAGCCCGTGCCAATAAACAATGCCAAGGACAATGGCCGAACTATGAACCCGGCTTGCCCCTCTGCTCATTGTATCAACCAGCAAATTGACGTAATTACAGTATTCCCGGCCTGCGGGACACTTCAGTGAATTTCAAGATCCCGATAATATTTTTACATACAGTACGCGAACGAGTTCATGACCATCCTGAAATATGCGCATCCTTGTCGCACACGTCAGTATCACTGCGAGTATGACAAAGAGGCGTATATTTCAGGATGGTCATGAACTCGTTCGCGTACTGTATCTACATACCTATAACACCGCCTATGCGGTATCCCGCAGAGCGTAAATGGCTGTAAAAACGCCATTAACACCACGTCTGAAAAAAGTTTGAGTGTCATTCTAAAAACGTGTATCATAGTGGCAGATTGTCAGCCTGCCAATAGACAATGCCAAGGTTAATGGCCGAACTATGAACCCGGCTTGCCCCTCTGCTCATTGTATCAACCAGCAAATTGACGTAATTACAGTATTGCCGGCCTGCGGGACACTTCAGTGATATAACCATGTTATTTTACTATTTCAAGATCCTGATGATATTTTTACATACCTACATAACACCGCCTATAAGCGGTACCCCGCAAAGCGTAAAAGCATACCTAAATGGCTGTAAAAACGACATTTACATACACCACGTCTCACAAAAGTTTGAGAGTCATTCTAAAGACGTGTATCACCATAATGGCAAATTGTCAGCCTGCTCATTGTATCAACCAGCAAATTGACGTAATTACTGTATTGTCGGCCCGAAGTATAGCCACGCCGCGGTATATGATCGTACACAATCTACCGACCCCGCAAAGGATAGAAGCGTGAGTGTGTGCTAAGTCACAACAGATTTCATCAAAATGAGCCTTGTACCACAAATTAGGAAGACGGCGCTCGGGTATTCTTCTGGCTGGTGATTGTATGCCGTATTATGCCGGTTTAGATTAGCATCACCCCAACAATCAGCTGTTGAGCCCATGCCAACTACTGCCAAGTGTACGTAGACAATGCCAAGGACAATGGCCGAACTATGAACCCGGCTTCCCCCTCTGTTCATTGTATCAACCAGCAAATTGGCGTAATTACTGTATTGCCGGCTTGCGGGACACTTCAGTGATATAGTCACGCATTATAGATAATGCCGTATGATGCTGGTTTAGAATAGCATCACCCCAGCGATCAGCTGTTGAGCCCGTGCCAATAGACAATGCTAAGGACAATGGCCGACCTATGAACCCGGCTTGCCCCTCTGCTCATTGTATCAACCAGCAGTGTATGCCAGTTTACAATGGCATCACCCCAACGATCAGCCGTTGAGCCCGTGCCAACTACTACCAACTGTGTGCAATGCCAAGGACAATGGCCGAACTATGAACCCGGCTTGCCCCTCTGTTCATTGTATCAGCTCGGTAGTGTATGCCGGTTTAGAATAGCATCACCCCAGCGATCAACTGCTGAGCCCGTGCCAATTACTGCCAAGTGTACATAGACAATGCCAAGGACAATGGCCGAACTATGAACCCGGCTTGCCCCACTACTCATTGTATCAACCAGCAAATTGACGTAATTACTGTATTGCCGTTTTGTACGACACTTCAGTGATGTAGCCGCGTTATTTTACTATTTCAAGATACCGATGATATTTTTTACATACCTACATATTACCGCCTATATAGCGGTACCCCGCAGAGCGTAAAAGCGTACCCAAATGGCTGTAAAAACGCCATTTACATACACCACGTCTCACAAAAGTTTGAGAGTCATTCTAAAGACGTGTATCACCATAGTGGCAGATTGTCAGCCTGCCAATAGACAATGCCAAGGACAATGGCCGAACTATGAACCCGGCTTGCCCCTCTGCTCATTGTATCAACCAGCAAATTGACGTAATTACAGTATTGCCGGCCTGCGGGACACTTCAGCGATATAGCCACGTTGTTTGACTGTTACAGTACGGCCGTACTAATAGGCCGTATTGGACAGCTGTCAAAATAATGTTAATGCTAGGTATATGATACAATCTCTATTTTTGTTTGTTGACATGTATGGGTTTGAAGGCTGTCAAATATGACCTATTCGAAAGGCTGTATTTTAGTGACATACCTATTAATAAATGATTAAGGTACTACCTCAAAGACTACTGGACAGATCCTGATGATATTTTTTTATTAGTTTTGTATTGCCGACCTGTTGGACACTTTAGTAATTTGATATAGCCGCGGTATATGATCGGTCACTGCGGTGACTCTCGTATGTGCTATTAAAGTTTTCAGCTGTGATCATGCTAGATCTTTAGCTCGTCCTTCGTCCCAATGTTCTCTCTCTCTTTGTATGGGTCACTGAGTCATCCAACGAGAAACGTCCCGTTGTTGAGTCAGTTTCATACAGGTGGAGTTTTATGGCTTCCTCTAAACTTCAGACTACATTTGATCAGTGTTTGGCTATTGTGAGTTTTAGGTGGTCTAGAATCGACTAAAACCCAGGGCGCTTGGGACAGGTCAAAAGTTATTCCTGTACGCCTACGCGCCTGTCAATACATAATTTATGGCGAGAAACACGCGTAACATTCCGTGTGGTGCCGGCAGAGTAGAATAGCACCACCCCCTCTCTTCCCGTGGTCGTAAGAGGCGACCGAGGGATAAACCCACACAAACAGCCAGGGCCAACCGTATGGTGGCGGTTAATCCACCACAAAAGCATTCCCAAGGAGGGTTGACGTCAGGCAGGCAGCCGGTCGTAAAATTAAGCCAAATCCTTTTGCAACACGATTTTGTGTTCAACAAAATGTGTTGCGCCGACCCCAAGTAATTGGGATAAGGGCAGGCAGATGATGATGAAACACGCGTAACATCCGTTTGTTAATTTTTGCGCGGCGCTATCGCGTGCGTGAAAAATGCATATTAATTCGACATTCGACGGCGACCAATACGGTTTTTGTCAAATGGTTGAACGCTGCGTATCGCCCGACGCTACGTTAACGGATATATCTGTCAAACCGTTTGACAAAAACCGTATTTGTTTGGGAATAAGGTGGAAACTCGTATTATGCATGCATGGATGTTACGTGTGGTGCCCGCCTAATTGCCTGATAGTTAATTGCAGTTTCCAAGGCGCCTTGTAACACCAACCTGTAGATTATTGATCGGCTTTTCCGAACCCGGAAGGTCACCTTGCCATTGGAAGTTTCACGCGACTAGACAAATGCCTGCTTAACATGCATAAGACCAGACAGTTTAGTAATAATAGGTAAAACTCGTAAAACACAAGTGTTTGTTTACTAGTGCAATGTCACGGTCGAGAGCAAGAGGCCGTAATCCCACCTTGCTTCTCTATTTATCCCACTCTGTCTATCTTTCTATCTATGTCAGTCTATTGCAGTCCCCTAGAACATAGGCCTGCCCCAGGGAACGCCACAAGGCACAATCTCCCGTTTTTGCCATCCAATCGCTACCAGACGCCTTTTTAAGCCATCGGTCCATCTGGCCGGAGGGCGTTCAACGCTACGCTTGTCCCAATCTTGTGTGATATTATTCTAAGCCGGCATCACATTAGATTAGGGTTAAACTACTATAAAACACAAGTGTTTATTTATAGGTGCAATGCCACGGTCGAGAGTCGTGATCCCGCCTTGCCCCTCAATTTGTCGAGACTTTCATCAATTCATCATATAAGACAACCACCTGGTGGGGTGATGCTATTCAAGCCAGCACCACAAGCCACTATGGCTAGACTATGCTGCTGGTAGCATCACACCATATTTTTCCCGTGGGTGTCGTAAGAAGCAGGTAGATAAGGAATTTTTAGAGGTGAATTGCAATTTTAGGCGACAGGCTGACTTCTGAATGCCGCTCAAACTTTAGTCAGGCCTGGTGTAAATGTCTGTTTTTACAGTCGTTTACGATCTGCCTACTCTGCAAGGAATCGTCATCATCATCTTCCTGCCCTTATTCCAATTTATTTGGGGTCGGCGCAACATGTCTTTTTCTTCCATTCATCTCTATCAGCAGTCAAATGCTCACTCTGCAAGGGATATAGACGTGATATACGGGGTGTAAGGGACGGTGTACCGAAAACTTTGCAGGCGTGATCACTGAACAACTTTTACTATTTAGCCAATGGTGGGAAACGAGAAAAAATTTCCGACCTCCCATACAAAGTCAGTCAGATGATCGCGAATTTTGTATGGGAGGTCGGAAATTTTTTCTCGTTTCTCATCATTGGCTCCATAGTAAAAGTTGTTCAGTTTTATGGTCTGATCACGCCTGCAAAGTTTTCGGTACACCATCCCTTACACCCTGTATGTATGTATGTAGGTGGGTACATATTACAATGTCAAAAATTAAAAGGTCTAAATTTAAAATGTACAAGCCCAAAATACCCGAACTCAAAATACCAGAAGGTTTAAAATGTTTTTACTTTTTAATACCTGAATTCAAATAGTAAAACTTCATAATGTAATATTTTTAGAATACCTAACTCAAAAATATCATATCTTCAATTCACCTTGTATTACATATTACAATTAGGTATAATGAAGATGGTGATGGAGATGTTGATGGCTATGATAATAACTTTGGATGATGATGATGATCTGTAACTATGACGAAGTGCTCCACATGCATCACCTTCGATATTTAAGACTTAAACTTTTGTTTTAGATTGACAGCTGTACAGGCAATACTCGGGAAATAAACGGGGGAATACGATGTACCTTATAATGTGAAATGCATAAATGAAGTATTAGTATTAAATGTTTTGTTTCCACACTAGTGTAAAGTTTATTATATCGCCTATGCTTTTACAGCTACAACAGTCCACTGTTGGACATGGGCCTACCCCATATTGGGGGTATTGCCATACTCAACCTGTAAAAGTTATAAATAAATAGCTTAATTTCCAAAGATAAAAAAGAAGTTTGTTAAAAATAGGAATAATTGAATGGGAGGTAATGAACATAAATTATTTAAAATATTGTACCTAATACAGAACATTCCTGAATTTACTTTTATGTAGAACTTCGGGTAAATGTTCGTAATTCATATCACTTTGCATCATTGAGTGAACAATAGTGACTTCTCCACATTTAAGATTATACGAAACTCGTATTTTTCAAGTTGAAGAGGCAAAAAGACAGTGAACTGTAAATATTCGAACACATTTTTCCTAGAATATTTGAAACTTTAAACTTTATAGCAGACGTCCTGGATTCGATCCCAGATAAGGAAAAAAAACAGGATTTGTAGTTGTGAATTAGTAAAACTTTAGCACTAGGGTTTATCGGGTCGTTGTTGACTCAGTTTCCCACACGATAACAAAGAGATCAGATATTATTACTGTGTAAGACCATTGCCAATTCGCAATGCCGCCGCGAGTTGCAAGCCAGCCTAGCCTTAGCCGGCAATGTCTCAGCTCCACCCATGCCAGGGTATATGCCATGCCATGCCAAGCCAGCCGAGCCAGCCAAGCCGGAGCTGAAGACAAGCCGCCGTGGTTCACAGAATGAGGCCTCATTCTGTGTGCTAGCCAGCCAGCCGGCCTTCGGGTCTCAAATATTTGAATTTTGTTCGAACAACGCTTGTAAAACAAAAGACAGTAGTTTTCTCTCTTGTTATTGAAGTTTGGTAATAAAAAGTGGTTGTTCCAGCATAAAAGTATTTTATTTAGTATTTAGTGTTTATATTTTCAGAAGAGTGGGATAAATTACCTACTAGAAGACACGGCCCACATGATAAACGAGTAACTACCACGAGGGCCTGATGACCATGACGTGCGCATGACTGGGACATGGAGTCTCCAGGCGGCGGCCGTTAAGAACAGAAACCGAGGTCGTAAGGCGTCAAAGCAAGCCGAAGCTAGCAAGCTAGTCAAGTTTCCGCCTGTACATTTGGTCCGGGGCCCGCCGGGCCCGTATTTCAAGACCATCCATCCATCATGTCGTACAATGTTCTGTTTTACAATACGCTGCCGTGCATCTGCTGTGCATTGAGTACCTATGTCGTGAATTGTGGGTTCCCGCCAAATTCGCCAAAAGCTATCTGTCAGACAACGGCAAGGCCTAACATAAATAAAACAGAAATAATCAAAATATTACCTATTTCGTGAAAATTGTGAATGAAGTGGCAGTGGCGGCTAGGCCCTTTCGAATAATGCAACTCTCGGACAAAAGAAAACAGGACATTTGATCCAGAAAATACATAAGAACTGCGCGGGATCACAGGCGACGGAACGCATTGTCAGAGCTATGCACTTAACCTGAAGAGCTGTACGAGAGTTTTCGATGTACCCTGGATGAAAGTATACCTACCCTGACCGATTTCCGTACCGGTGCCTAACCTACAACCTACAACTGTCACGCTGAAAGGCCAGGATGTCGCTGCTATTCTGTACGTGTTGGAGGCCACACTTACAGATAGAGGCATGGGTCAGAGTAATGCATGCGACTCGACGCTCTAAAGACGTGAAAAGGTCATATGCTCGTTCTAATTCCATATATGCTGCAATGCAGGTGAAAGCTATTGTTCGTTTATATGTTTCAGTGTTCTGTGCTGCATAGTGAAATTTACCTACACTTGCCATGGTGCCATTGCTGGTGAACTGTTCAAAGCAAGCTGAATTATTCCTGTCCGTGCGGAGTGACATGAAGCAGCTGCAATTGATGGCTGCGAGCAGTGATTCTGGTTTAAGGCAGCGCTACAAGGAAGTTATAAGGTCATGTGAACATTCTGTTTTCAATTATTTCTTTTATTCATGATAAAGTTTCAGAGAAAACCTAAGCAGTCATTACATGCCATGTTTTAATTGTTCACAGCTATGAAAGCAGAAAGTGTTCCTGGTATCTGAACGGGGCTAGCTGGAATTTACTTGTCAGCGACAACAGAGTGAGGAGCGTTCAGAGCAGCCAGCTAAACTGTCAACAGAGCATTTCACGTGTAGCGGCTGGCCAGTCACAAGATTGGGATCTATAGGACCTGCATTAGAAGTCCTACTGGAAGCTTGATTATATCAGGTGCTATGCTTTGATTATGTTACTATCCATTCACTAAGGTTGTACAAAATCGTTGGTAAAGATAGAAAAAAAAAAGTATTAAAATGAAGTGATGTGACCATTTAGAGCTAAAAGAGGCTACCGATACTGCAGCCATTTACCAGCAGTGCAATAATAAACAAGTTTTCTTCATGCATTTTATCCTCACAATGCTACAGAACAGTCTTAGATAGCTTGTAGACCTAGGATACTTACCTATAATAATGTTACATTCTAGATGCTTATTGTAGTAAGGTTCAAAATCAATGTCTCTCTGGAGGCCAATAAGAAAGTATGGATACCAAGGATAAAAATCAATAAGTAAATAGAGTATTTACCTAATTCAGAGTGTTATGTTAATTTCTTATCTTTGTGTGGGACACTGAGTCGTCCAATGACCCGATGAACCCTGGTGTCAGAGTTTCACAACCGATTAAAATACTTGAATAACAAAAAACTGTTGTAATATGCAATTTATCAAAGTTTAACGTTAGGTATGTGCTCTGTGACCAAAATCAGTAAGTACCTAGACTGTAATTTCAAAACCGTTTCATCTGACATAGGTTCTGCACATATATTGCTTAATGAAGTAGGCATTAGAGCAAATACACTTGCCAGTCATAAATTAAACCAGATTAGTACATAACATACGCTTTAGTATGCAGGTTTGCCAGGTAGAAATTGCAATCCGAATACCTTTGGCAAAATATTATATCCAATATTAATATGAGCAATTAATATTTTCTGTCAATTTGGCAAGTCTGTATAAATGTGGATGCAGGATATACATTCTGCATTGTAGGTATTGCAAAAAGAAAATAATAGCAACAACTTGTATTAATTATTTGGACATTACATAAAAACAATATACAACAGGTCAACTTATTTCTAAAACAAATCCTTGCCAGCAGACCAGATGAGATAGAGAGATGATATAATGTCAGCCCAATGGCTAAAATTGTAATAGTCGTGATACCCTATTGTTCCCTTTTCAATAAGCGGCAAAAAGTCATTCGAATTCAATGTCACATGATTCAGGCAAAAGGTGAGTCAGTCAACCAACTTGTCAGTCGGTCAGCCAGTCTTTCAGTTAGCTAGTCAGTCAGTCAAATGGCTAGTCACCCAGCCGGTGAGCTAGGCAATCAGTAAGCCAATGGGAACGTTAGCCAGTCAATCAGCGTGTCGGTCAGCAAGACATCCAGCCAGCCAATAGGCCAGCAATAGCCAGCCTTCCAGGCCGTAAGTAAGACAGCCGAACAGTCAGCCTGCCGGTCTACCAGCTAGAGAGTAAGCCAATCAGTCAATCAACAAGCCGGACCCTCAGCCTGCTAGACAATTGGTCACGTAGTCAGGCAACCAGCTTGACAGCCATCTAGTCAGACAGCCCGCCTGCCCGTTACCCAGTAAGTCAATCAGTCTGCAAGATAGCCAGACAGCCAATCAGTCAGCTAGTCAGACGATCCGTCAGCCAGATAGCCAAACAGCCTCCTAGTCAGCTTGTTAGACAGTCAGCCTTCTAGACAGCTTGTTAGACAGTCAGCCAGTCAGTTAGCTAACCATACAGCCAGTCAATTAGCCAACCAGACAACCAGTCAATTCAGTGTGACCACTTTTAGTAGATTTCTACTTTTTTGGTAGAATTGAGACAAAGAGAACGATGATTTAGTAGTCTGATAATTTAGTAGTATTTTCAGTAGAAATCAGTATCGTTTAGTAGATTTCAGTAAAAAATCAGTATTTAAAAACATTCCGAAAAATTGTGATCCAAAATACAAGTATCCAGGCCAAAACAGAAAATAAAATAGCAACACTATATCACTATGAAGTCTTGCGTCGGGGATTTCCCGTAACTTATTGTTGCTTAAGGTGCTATACCGGTCTCTTTTCTGCAAACGTTAAGAAATTGCTAGCTATCTCTGTTATTCGGCGGTTAGTGGAGTTTATTCGTTCGTTTTATTTTTGTTTGCGGACTTGCGGAAATCAAATTTTCAAAACAAAAGGTGACAAAACTGAAGCTTAAGCTATGAAAAGAAAGTAAGAGCAGTACTATCGTGCTGAATGGAAAGAAAATCCATTATTTTCATCCTGGCTGTGCAAATTTTTGTAAATGAGAATAAATAAATAAGTGTAAAATACAAAATTTTGTTCAATGTGTTTTAAGGCGGGTATTCATTGGGGACAAAATCCCTGGATTTTGTATACGACACAATGTTCCCAACAAATGTCCCCGCGAAATTGCCATATACAAAGTCCCAGATACAAAGTATCGGCAACAAACCGTCCACACTTGTCAGTTGTTGCCAAAATTTGTTTTTGTAAAAAGGATGTTTCAAATGCCAAAACAATCTATATTATTCATACAATTCTATTAGCATCCCCGTCTGCTCGCTTCTCCACACTGTTTCCATTTTTTAATTTGTCCCGCAACATGAAAACTACACGTAATCACTCACAAAATTTTTGAACATTTGTCCCGAAACATTTGTATCCATGTTCCAAAAACAAGTCCCCAGAGACACACATGAAGTTGCCGCGAATGCCGTGATACACGCGTGAAGTTGTTGATATACAAAATCCAGGGATTTTGTCCCAAATGAATACCTGGCTTTATTTTACATACCAAATACCTTGAATAATAAAATATTAGTGGTAGAACAAGCTAATTAGGAACGAAGGAAGGCAGGTAGAATTTCAGTAGAATTTAAAACGGGGTTCGGTAGATTTTGGTAGATTTTAGCAACTTTTTTGGTAGATTGTGTGATTCAAAAGTGGTCACGCTGAGTCAATTAGCTTATTAGGCAGCCAGCTAGTTAGTTTGTCCGTCAGTCAGTCGGGTCACTGTAAAACAATTGAGTGTATGTACACAGCCCATTTTGTTTTTCAGACATCATGAGCCACTAGGCACTTGCGGCTGCTGACAGTATTACTATGTTTTGAACTAATGATATTAATATCAATTAGCCTAATGATTGTGTAGGGTTTTCCGAATGTAAACTATCGTAGAACTACTAGGCAACAGTAAATGTGACAAAATATTGAATAGGTACTAATAAATAACCTTCATTACATTACCAAAAGCAGTATTGGAATCTTTCAAGTAAATTGTCTCAGTAAATGTCACTTTTCTGGCATTTTTTTATCTCTAATAACAACTTAGAATGTATGCTGATGCTAGTTTACTTAAATTTGTGTTCTCAATTGCGGGGCAATTGTTGCAGGATGGCCGAGTGTAAGACCATTGCCAATTCGCAATGCCGCCGCGAGTTGCAAGCCAGCCTAGCCTTAGCCGGCAATGTCTCAGCTCCACCCATGCCAGGGTATATGCCATGCCATGCCAAGCCAGCCGAGCCAGCCAAGCCGGAGCTGAAGACAAGCCGCCGTGGTTCACAGAATGAGGCCTCATTCTGTGTGCTAGCCAGCCAGCCGGCCTTCGGGTCTCAAATATTTGAATTTTGTTCGAACAACGCTTGTAAAACAAAAGACAGTAGTTTTCTCTCTTGTTATTGAAGTTTGGTAATAAAAAGTGGTTGTTCCAGCATAAAAGTATTTTATTTAGTATTTAGTGTTTATAACTGTTTGTTATTTTAAATTCAGGTATATTTCGATAAAGTGTTTCGTAATAAAATATTTTCGGTTTCGGCCAATCAACTGTAAGGTAAATGAAATATTTTGCATTTTAAATACTTGGCGTTTCAATAGTCTGATATTTTGATTACGGGTGTTTTGAGTTTGTACATTTTAAATAAAGGCCTTTTGAATTTTCGGATTCTAATATGTACCCATGTAGGTATGTTTGTTTGTTCGTGCAATGCCGGCTGCGAGTGATAGGTCGTAATCTTGCCCCTCAATTTGTCGAGACCGTCATTACAACAGTAGGGTTACAGCTGGGTTACAGTTCACTTGGTTAAATACAGGGTACTGTACCTACATACATACATATATCACGCCTGTAGATATCTCTTGCGGGGTAGGCAGAGCGTAAAAGGCTGTAAAAAATGGCCATTTACCTACATCACGTCTGACAAAAGATATATGAAATGAAATATGAACCCCGGTGTCAAAGTTATTTTATTACAACCGCCTACTACAAATAGCCGGTCTCTGACATGGTTGTTTAACGCCGCCGTTTAAATATGGTTCCGTACCCTCCGAAGCAGGGAACCATATTTCATATATTAGACAATCAGTAGGTTCAGCCAGCAACGTCCGGTCAAAATGGGAACAAATTCACAAAGTGATAGTTTTCAACTTTGTGAGTGACCAGAGAATCGAACCCGGATCCTCCTGCTTCGCAGGCAGTCGTACCACTGCACCACATCGGACGCCACATAGTCTTGTTTTTTTTCGTGAATTATGTGATATGTAGCTACCCCGCCTCATTTTAACATGGTGTTTTTTTACCATAATTATTATATAATTTTAGATATCTTCCACTTTTTAATAGCATAGATAATCTGGAAGCTCATAACATATTGTAATTTGATTTCAGGGTCACGGCCAATTATTTTTAGGTCTAAATGATAATTATGGGCCTGATAAAAACACGTGGTGTAGGAGAAATATGCAAATATTTTCATGGTTTCTTTTACTCTTGAAACTGAACAAAATACCCCACGGAGGTCTAAATATTATAACCTCCCATACAAATTGACTCTGGCGACTAGTACATTTTCTATTGGAGGTCCAATTATTTTTTCATATTTCGACAAAATTTTCTTGCAGAACGTCGTTTAGTTGAGACGAGTAGAACAATTTATAGGACCTTAAGACATATATTTTCCTCACATGTCTTCTGCGTATATTCTACATAACAAAACAAATGAAACTGCTATAAAGAAAATAGTGCAACACTTTCCGTAGGTTTTTCATCCCAAGAAACTAAACAGCTTGGAGAATTCAAGAATTGGTTTTCGTTATCAAATGGCCCGAGAAGATGATCGATCATATGAATTTCTGAAAAGTTTCTGAAAGTTGTAAAACAAAAGTTATCGGTTTCATGAACTCAGAAAACCTATGAAAAGTTTTGCGCTATATTATTTCTCCTACCGTAGATAGGGTATTGTACATACCTAATTATTTATGCACGCATCGTAACTTAACATGGACGGTAATCCAGAAGCTTAAAAAGTCTCAAATACAAGAACTCTACAAAAATAACTTTAATGTTTACCTTCCAAACTTTCCTCCTTATCATCGTCCGCCATTTTTCCAAAATCCACAGATTATCCAAAAACCATTTTCACGGCACAGCACGAAATTTCAGTTTTCTTCACAAATATTTACGAAAAACTTATTTGCCGCGTGTTTTGTAGCGAGCGGGCGCGCGACCACCCCCTACGGCAACCTTAAAGCGACTGGAAGGAAAAGGCGGGAAAAATGCGCGGGAAAATCCTCCATGTTGCTTGAATCTTGCTTCGGGGGTTGTTTGCAATAAACCAAGACTGTAAGTACGTACTCTCGCTAATTAATCCCTGTTGCAAGTAAATACTGGTTTATGTATGCGCTCTATGTTTTATTTACTTGCTGTGTAGAGACCTAGACACTTATATGGTACGGTTTTGCACTCGTACTTATTAGATTCTTTCCTGAGAGGAAGTAGCTTAATAACAAAATTTTATATTTGGAACTTACTTGAACTATGCTATGTGTTCATTTGAAATTTGAAGAGATGCCCTCATTGCAGATTTTAACCTAGTGACTACGGAACTCAAATACAACAGACCTTAGATCTGATAGGTACATATTTTTAAAAAAAAATTATCATTGAATTTCTATACAAAAAATACATAAAAGTTATAGTGCTTCGACGCCCTCCAAAATATTGAAATATGACGTCAAACAAATATCATTTCAAAATGTTTAAAAAATATCTCTTTTGACAGTGTATTTGACCTGTCATGTCAGTCAAGTAGGGATATAGCGGATATATATGGAGTAATGCTCCTACACCACATTCCGAGTGACTATGAATGCAAACTCATTTCATTACAAATAATGCATGTCAATTGTTTGCATTTGCAACAGTTTTCAATAAGAAGTTAAAAGCTCGAAAAACCAGCTTTGAAGCGTAATGAGGTAAGATAAACTTCTCAGTCTTTATGCCCTCCTAAAATCTTCATAGACTATAAATTGTGTGATACACTTTCTTAACGGTAAAGGAATAATAAAGTATAAACAGCAAGCGTGCACAACATGCAAATTATTTTTAACCAGTCATTTTTAGAGGTAGGGACCTACTTCTTTAGAGTATGTTGGAATGATGGGTCCAATCAGCAGAAATCCCGTCCGTCACCCCGTTCAAAGCAATCTTGGTTTCGGAGATTTCATACAAAAGTATTCAATAACATTTTGAAAAAATGGAAAAGCTGGGCATTAATTTATTTAAAAAAAACATTCGATATTGTTTTTCAACCTCGTTTTAAATAAATAACATTCACTATAAAAAAGAATTATGGGTTCTACCCGACATGCATTTTTAGCGATGAACACAGGGAATATGTTTGTATGAATACCATCTAGTCGTTCTGTTAAATAAAGAATAACCAATACCTAGGTTGAAAACAAGGGTCAGGGTCACTCGGAGATCCTGTTATGGATCAACCGAAATGGAGATTATAGAAGTATCTGTATAAAAATCCAGTAATAAAAATGATTCCTGGATATGGACAGATGTAGGTGCTGCAGATAGTACCCACTAAGTAATCTTGAGATGGGTTGAAGTCATACTGTCGTAAAAATAAGCCCCTGCGTAAAGTGGGTGCCTACCCTATAAAACCAAGTACCTAGGTAAAACCGCCGTAACAGTGAAACTTTTGCATATCTCAAGTTTTTGGGATTAATTGTTTCATCAGGTCGTTTGCTGAAATGGTGAACCACAATTCGACTTAAGATTTCGTAAAGTATGTAATATTTCTTTTATTCATATATCTTTTATGTTATTTCTTAGACAAAACTGTAAATAAAAAGCAAATAAAAAGGAAAGAGGTCGACCTAGACGCACTTTTTCACTCGCGTCGTATCAAGAGGCCAAAACACTGGCGGAGGGAACGGAAGAATTAAAATTACTCCACCAACAAGAGTCCAACTCTTAACTTTAAAGAAGAAGAATATGTAACTTCCATAAAGTTTATGTTCTGATGATTATAGAGAGTCGATTTCCTACTTTTGGGAATCGAAGCCACAAGCCTAGACAAGGGTTCATCCTGTTGTTCGTCACCTCAGTGTCTCACAATCACAAGAAGCGAATGAATAGGTAAAACCGAAGAAAAAATCGGGGCAGTTGGAACCAGTTGCAAGGATTCATCGTATCCTTTCGACTCGTAGCGCCACAAAATGTATGGGTTAATTCTAAGAAAAATACCAAGAAGACAGAGTTAATAATCAATACGTCTTTATATTTGAATAAGCTAACAATTTACCGACCTACTCATGTTTTGATTGATGTTACCTACCCACTTCTTCCTGTTCATATCGGAACATTGCTGCTTGGGTAAATAAACGGCGTAGTTCAAAGGATCCTCTGTTTGCAAGGAGATCAAAAGACGTGGCACAGCCAGCTCGGCTCGGGTTAAACACTGAAAATAGTATCGATTTTATGTTGCACGCAATATGAGTTACAATTGCGTTTTGAAGTAAGCAACAGGTACCTACCTATTACGTTATTTATCATCAAGTACTTTCCTTTTTACCTACTACCAATTCTCTGAATTTGTTACCAAGTCGAACAAAGAACCTATATAGGTGTCTGGCCATCTTTTATGGTTCTCTATCCTTGAAGAACTAAACATAAGGACGGCTTTCAACCAACTTACAACTGGACGTTAACGAGATATCAACGTACCAACATCAAATCAAACCTACATCTTTCAGAAAGAGAGCCCAACGCTAACACTACCAAACCACAGAACTACTAGTCTGGCATTTTCACAATTCAACCAGATTGATCAGTTTAGTGCCTTTGCTAGTGGATAGTGTGGCTACGCTCTATCGCCGAATTTCTAAATAAATAGCGCTGATTGTTTTGTTTGAACCTACACCCTTCAGCATGAGAGCCCAACGCTCAAACTTGCCAATGTTTTGGCATTATCATAATTCAACCAGATTGATCAATTTGGCGCCTCGGCTGGTGTCTACGCTCTATCGCCGAGTGCCGAAATAAATACCGCTGCTGATTGATACGGACCAACTGCCCGTAAACGAGATACGTACGTACCACTAAATAGAGACTGTACAGAAGGACAGCTCGCTTCTTTTCCCGACCATTTATACCTACACTCTAGGGTTGCTACTTTTTCTTTCTGATTTTATGAAATACGGTACCCGGGTCCAACGTCTAGACATGCAATATAAATAGGTATATTTACACTTGCGACTCCTCATTTGCACGTTCACTTGCACCGAACGCTGTTAACACTCGCTACTAGCCGGTTCGAAACGGTTCGAGATTGCGCGTAAACGACGGCGTGAAGATATGTGTGTGATTGTAGCGACGTTTCCTTGTAGCCGTCTCTCTGTATTGGGCGGCTTCCGATACTTGCCCGCCAATAGGTACTTACTTTGTGTACGTACGTATAAATTACGTAGTACGCACTTGATAAGTTTGTGTTATACGTGTTTACTAGTACCTACCTATCTATAGTAAGCGCGTAGGTGTAATACTTATCAAGCGTAATGATTTTGGTAGCGATATGTTAGATAGTTACCTAAAACTACAACAAGGTACTAGGGAAACATCGCATTAGTCCGTCCAAGGTTGGATATAGGTACAGGGTGTAAGGCACAGGTGTCCAAATACTGATAAGACATTCAGACCATAAAATGAACTTTCTTCTTGGTTTTTGACCTCGGCTAAATATCAATACAGTATAGTCAACCACATTATGGCCGTGTTACCACCTACAATAGTATTCCCAAAGAGGGTTGACATCAGGCATGCGGCCGCGGCAGCTTAATCCCATTGCTATGTGATTTTGTGCTCTAATAATAAAACATGTTGCGCCGACCCTAACCGATTTGGGATAAAGGCAGGCAAGGCATGATGGCTCTAATCAAGAAGTTTTTATCTTAACTTTCCATTATACCTAAACGCAGTCCATCGATTGTAAATTCATTTTTTTTTTGTCGTTTCCTGACATTTGTTTTTAAAAGATTGTAAAAGGGATGGAAATGTTTCTTTTTGCCAAGGAATTTCTTAAATATTTCTCGCCGCCCTTTACCGATACTAAACGTACCCTGTATAGTACGATTCACATTAGGTTAAAGAGGTTATATGCCACCAACAAACTTCAACAGGTGTATGGTCCATTAGTACAGGCACTTCATCATACCAATCTAATAACTTTAACTACCCCCATAAATGTCAATACAATAAGCTATTTTGCGATAATGGCCGGCAACATCACACCTGTTGAATACTATCGGCAGCAGATCAACCTACCTATTGAATCGTTATGGTCCAAAACGTTGAATTGCATTCTAACGATAATTTACAGGGAGGGGGTTTTACTCCGTAGGTCGCCTCGGAGTAACGGCATGCCGTATCGCCTAGGCCTAAGGCATCCATGATGATTTCCTCCTACCTAAGTAAAAAAAACTGCCTTTTAAAGGGCTCAGTCCATGATGGTCTGCTTCTTTTCGAGTTTGACAATCGTCCAACGACAGGATGAACCCTGGTGTCAGAGTTCTTCAACCGCCTAATACAAGTAGCAAACGCTTGACACAAGTAATCCAAGTAATCATGGACAGCAACCGAGACCGACGGCTTAACGTGCCTTCGGCACGGAACCATCTTGCTTTTCGGACAATCAGCTGGGTCAGCCTGCAATTGGAATTAGACTCGGAACCTTTGCGTCGCAGGCAGTCGCACTACGCCTGTGCCACATCGGCGGCTGTCTCTATGATGGTTTTTCTTTGTTTCTGTATTCCGATCATTGTTTCACCGGTATATGTTGATCCATTAAGTTGGTAACCTGAGTTCTCGCTGATCGATCATAAATTTTATGGTGTAGGTATATGATATGAATCATGGATGGATGGAACAGCTGTCATAATATCATAGGTAAGTAGACAGGTGCCGACAGCCCAAAAAACAATTAGTATGCTTTGGAGAGCATGTTATATTAGGAACTCTACCTCTTTAACTAGGTAAGGCGCTACAGTACCTGCTCGGTAATCTAATTCATCATAGCTATACAGTCTACATAATATGAGCCAACTATCATTAAATTGATTAACTAGGGAGAGATTTCAAGAAATGGCAGATTTGAGTGCGTAAGAAAACACGTCAAATTCATACAGTTTGAATACATGAATAAATGCTATTTACATTTCTTACTTTTGAAAAATACATGTCTTTTAAGCATATTATTCTGTAGTAAAAGATTTACGAACCCGTGCGGCTGTTTGAAATATGATATGACATCTCGTACGAAAAAAATACTTGATGTCATATTGATATTATCCGAGTTTCGATTCAAATATCTTTTCGACTACAGACAACATACAACGATACATGAACTTTGACAAATGTTGTGTATACGATAATACATAAATATGTTGTGTATACAAGGTAGTAGTTGTGAAGGACAGCAAAACGAATAGTAGGTAGGTACCTATATATCATGTCATGTCTGTCCAGGCAGAAAGCTGGAAAAGTAACAGATAAACTGACACAACAGTCGACTGTCTCAAATCCGTGAAATTACATCGGATAGTGACATTTTCCGTCTATAAACACTTCTTGTGTACAAGAATAACATTTTCAAGTTCAGTGGGGTGACATTTGGCAGTGATCCAAGGTAATGGCCACATGGTGAACTGTGATGTTGTGATATCGAGCGGTTTATCCAAATTTGTGATTAAAGGTGTCCGGACTGAAGTTGACGCGACGTGGTACGCCGTCAAAATGACTGGCTTGTATGGGGATGGCAGAAAGACCGGCGCGCAGCGCCCTCCTCCATACTATGAATGACGCTGTCACGTTGACGGTGCACTACGATGCCGCCACGCACGGTCTTTATTTTGACCTTATAGACATCGTATTTATCTAGGTACAACTAGGATTATGGCACCGCAGTTGTTGTTTTCTATGACGTTGTATATCGTAAAATGCGAAAGTTTACTGCGGTTCAGTGGCCTGTGCCGCTGCGAAATCATCTGTATGGAGAATGTGGAATCTCGTTTGTCGTCTGTCAATGTGCTGACCTTCACAGCGCCTTGAAGGGCGAGAATACCATCCGCATCCAACAGACTTGACCCTTCCGGAAAGAACTCAAGGATCACTCTACAGAGGACAAGAACAAATAGTGTTCAGTGTGGTTCAGTCTACGGATCGAGACTTCGCGATACCGCAAAGTGTTCCGCATGGGTTGAGACGCCGCAAGCCTTTTCGGCATATGTGTACACAAACAGCTCAATCGATCAGTGGGAATTCTGTATGCTATGAAAGCACTAAGCTAAGCAGCCTAATAGAAATAGAACATCCTCTCTTTATGATAGGAAGAGAATACCTACTGTATTAGGATGTTTCTAAGGAAATGCATTAACTTGGGTAGCCTATTTGGCCCGTGAATACCATAATAGGTACTAAATATACAGTTAGAGCATTCAGAGCAAGGAAGAGCTTCAGAGGGGCTTAGGGCAAAGAAGTAAATCTAACTTGACACTTGCTAAAGAATGAACACACGCATAAATCACTTGTCGTGTTAGGGACCTAGCAATCATTTTGGAATACTTGCGTAATTGTCGACCGCAGGCAGAATATAAATAACCTGCGCCTTTCGGAATCTGTACTACGCCACGCGTTAGTGGTCAATATACTTGCCTAATTTTGCAGGTCAAGATTGAGCTGCGGTAGCGGTAGGTAGCCAAGATGGTAGAGGCATCTCAGCAGTAGGTACCTACAGTTGCCGAAAGTCACAGGTTAAAAACTGCCTGCTGTGGAAAAAGCTACCTAGTTTTACAAAAACGCTAATACCTAAATACCTACTTAGCAAAATTTATATAAATACAAAATGTAAGCCTAAAATATAATATGTCATAATTATGTTTGCATTTTCTCAGAACTGTGAATTAAATTGCCACCACCACGTGAAACTGTGCCTTTTATCTGTGATTATTTGGAAATTCATTCAAAGTCGAGCGCCTGGCGCAACAGCGATGAGTTTTGAACTTTCCCCCTCGTTTACCTCTAAAATGTTCTCTTGCCCTGAGTTTTCTAGCAATATATAGGGTGCAATTTAATTAGTGTCGGATCCGTTAAGGGTGTGTTCTGTCAATGAAACTGAACAACTTTCCCCAAGGAACATAGGTCGAAATATGAAAAAAAAAAATTATCTTCCCATACTAAGTGAAAAACTTCCCAAAAGACGCCTATATACATGGAAAATGCCCGGAGATATAGCACGATACCAAATTGACTATATCATAATAAAAGAAAAATTTAGGAACCAGATAAACATATGTAAAACACTGCCGGGAGCAGATATTAATACTGACCATAATTTGCTGATAAGTATTTAAAATTTTCAAATTCAGAAAAGTAAAAGGAAAACTAAACCAAAGAATCTAGATCTCACTAAAATTAAGGACCCTAATAGCAATATAAGAGTGCAATATAGCAATTAAGTAGGAGATAATTTAAATAAGTACAAAAATAATTTAGTAGATAATAATTTAGATAACATAAATAATATAAGTATAGAGGAAAGATGGAATAGTACAAGGGACATATTAGTTAATAGTGCACAAGAAACTTTGCAAAAACAGAAAATAATACCAAGGAAAGAATGGCTTACCAATGATATAATTGATATGATATTAATAAGAAGAAAATTACGTAACAAACCTGATGAGCAAAGTGTAAATGAATACAGAAAGCTAACTAATAAAATAACATCAAAATGCAGAGAAGCTAAATTAAACACAACCATAAATATTTGTAATGATATAGAAGAGCTAATGAAAAAAGGGAAGATGGACCAGGCGTATAATTTAATAAGACAGCTTGATAAGAAACATCAAAGGAAAGGCACTGCTGTTCTAGACGAAGACGGAAAACTTTTGATAGACAGCAAAGACATTGTCGAAAGATGGGTCAGATATATAGAGAAGTTATACGCAGGGGATGGGATGTCTGAAAATTTAATAGAATTTGAAGAATTTGTAGATAAAGACAACCTAGGACCACTCATATTAAGAGAAGAATTTGATAAAGCACTAAACAGTATTCAAAATGGAAAAGCAGTAGGACCAGATAATATCAAGATCGAAATGATAAAATACGTTGTTTGTGACGCCATAAAAGACGAAATTTTTGATTTAGTACAAGAAATGTATGTATCAGGCAAGATCCCTAACGATTTCCAAATTAGTAGAACAGTTGCGCTCCCAAAAAAGACAAACACTCTGAAATGTGAAGAACACCGAACACTTAGTTTGATATCCCAAGACAGTAAAATTTTGATTAAAATAATACAAAACAGAATCAGGCCAATCTCAGAAAAATATATAGGACCGGATCAGTATGGTTTTAGAGAGGGAAAGGGTACTAGGGAAGCAATTTTGGCCTTACGGTTAATAGTGGATCGTCGATTGGATCTGGGGCTAGAAACACATATTTCTTTTATTGATTTAGAAAAGGCCTTCGACAAAGTTAATTGGGGAAACATGTTGGAGGTTTTAAAAAACATAGGAGTCGACTATCGGGATAGAAAAATAATATTTGAGCTTTATAAACAGCAAGAAACTTTGATAACCATAGGACAAGAAGAGGGTAGAGCAAAGATCAGGCAAGGAGTGAGACAGGGGTGCCCACTTTCGCCCTTAATATTTAACATCTTTATTGAAACCGCTATTAAGAAAATCATAGCTTCAGGTGAAGGGGGTGTCAGGTTCAATATTCAATTTATTCAATTTGCCGATGACATAACCAAACCGCCAAGGCGGGGGTGCGTGTATATTTTCAAAATCATCGTTACTAACTATTGAACGCACGGAAGTAAGTGAGATGTGTGTTGAATCGACAATTGAACTATGTGCAGCTGAATATGTAGGTATAGGCGTGATTGTCATTTGTGTATATAAACCCACTCCAAAAAAAGGTGAGCCCAATAATTTTCCATTATTTTTTACCAAACTGTCATTGCTCCTTAATTTACCAATTATCAAAAATTATAAAATAATTCTGATGGGAGATTTCAATGTCAATTTACTAATAGATAAGAAAGAAAGTAAAGACCTATGCAATCTGCTAAAATCTGTTGGATTTAGATCGCTAGTTAACTTTCCAACCAGATTTTGTAAAACTACTAAAACATGCATCGATCACGCCTACACCAACATACAAAATAGTGACATTATAAGCATTAATCCGTTTAATATGAATATTTCTGACCATTTAGGTATTGCTTTATCCGTCGCGATAAACAAAATACTACAATGCAATAAAATTATTCACAAAAGATTATTTTCAAATAGTAATAAATTTAATTTTAATACAAGTTTATATAATTATGACTGGAATCAATTACTCGCTATGACATGTTGCCCTAGCGCAATAGTAAACTCATTATGTAATATTATAATCCATTTTTACAACATACACTTCCCAGTTCGTAAATATCCAATGAAATCAACATGTAAAGTTTGGGTAAGCAAAGCTGTAAAAAACACGCGTAATGAGATCTTTAAAACAAAAGCATTGTTATCAAACGAGCTATCTACTACACAAACACAACATGACATACTACTTTCCCTAGAAAACCAATACTACAACGTACTGCGTAACACACGAAGGGACTACATTGATAGGTGTATAGAAAACAGCAGTAATATTTGTCGCACGTCTTGGCAAATAATTGCTAGTGAAACAGGCAGGTGTAACAGTAATAAAAATAGTGCTATCGACGTCCTGACGAGTAAATCATCTGGGCAGACCGACGTGCAGCGCGCCGCCTCCGCAGCCGCCGCTCTCAACCGGTTCTACGTAGATGCGAACAAAAACTGCAACTCCTCCACGGATATACCTACTGCGCTTGATTACCTACGTAAGTATGTAAACAAACACCCGCAATTACTACAATCGGAGCATATTTCAATGCAATGTGTACTGAATGCTGTTAAATCAACAAAAAGGAAGGATTCCACCGATATTAACGATATGTCTACTCAACTACTAGATATCTTACCTGACTTCATTTTTGAAATAATTTGTTTACTTTTAAATAAGTGTATATGCAAGGGCGTATATCCATCTAACTTAAAGCAAATTAAAGTGCAACCTGTGTATAAAGGTAAAGGTGAAATGTCCATGCTTAAAAACTTCAGGCCGATATCTTTAATACCTGTATTATCAAAGGTTTTCGAACGAATTCTTAGTAATAAACTAATGTCTTATCTTAATAGGTATAACCTAATGAATGAGCAGCAATATGCCTATCAGCGCGGTCGCTCCACAGTGGACGCGGCTCGTGACGTCATTACACGCGTAATGGCGCACATCGAGAGCAGGCGACAGGTCGCAGCTATCTTTTGCGACCTGTCGCGTGCTTTCGAGCTAGTTAGCCACCCGCTCTTACTCGCTAAGCTGGACCATTATGGAGTGACTGGAAGTTTCTATAATGTAATTAAATCCTTTCTTCAAAACAGAGAGCAACTGACCTCGGTCAAAGGTGTCAGATCAAATATGTCGCAACTTGGGGACTGCGCGGTACCGCAAGGTTCTATTATGGGAAATAACCTGTTTTTATTACTAATGAACGACTTCACCACCTCTTCTGCGGATGCCGAGTTTGTGATGTTTGCAGACGACGGTTGCGTCATAGTTGCAGCTGATACCTATAATCTCCTAAAAGTTAAACTATCAAAAGTAATGAACGAAATCTCTCTCTGGTTTTCGGCAAATGGTATGCTTCTTAATGTGGAAAAAACAAACATTATTCACTTTCAATTACGATGTACTAAACCAAACAACTTAAATATAATGTGTAACAACAAAATCGTTCCTCAAGTAAATCAGGTCAGGTACTTAGGTATGACAATAGACTCAGGCCTAACTTGGGGTCCTCACATTGACGCACTCTGTGATCGCCTGTCGTCAGCCTGTTTTGCATTGAGCCGCTTGAAACCGAACTTAAATGAAAGTAACCTAAAAAAAGCTTACTATGGGTATTTTAACTCGATTATGATTCATGCAGTCGACCTGTGGGGGAATGCGGCAGATCGTGACAGGGTTTTCAAACTACAAAAAAAGGGCCATTCGAATAATATCTGGTGTGGTATGGGATCACCCCGCGAAGGAACTTTTCATAAAGCAAAAGATACTCACATTACCTTCTACCTACATACTTGAAGTAGCGAAGCACACGCGCCGCAACATTGAGCAGTTACCTGCGCGCGGTGATATCCATACCTACAACACGAGAGGAGACACGAATTATGCCTGCCGCGCACTCGGCTCGCTAAGTCTAGGAAATGCCTACATGTAATGGGGCCCAAATTATACAACAAAATATCGTCTGATATAAAAGATACTAAGACATTTAGCTCGTTTGTAAACAAATTAAAAAAGAAGTTACTGTCTGACGCCTACTACACTATACGCGAATTCGATAGATAGGTAACCTTCCTACACTTGCAGCTTTGCTACCCCAAACTACCTAACAAAATACCAGTGGTATCACAATTATTGTACCTATATATTAATAATAGTTATAAATATTATTAGAACATTTGACATGTAAAATATTTTATTTTTTACCAATAAACTACTGAATACTGAATACTGAATACATAGCTGCCGTAGGAAAAAGTGCAATAGAACTGGAAAAACTAATAGCTGTAATGGATGAAACATTTACTCAATATGGCCTTAAAATAAACAGAAATAAAACCAAGACCTTAGTTACCGCAAAACATCCACATATCAATAGACCAATTATTCTTGGCAGCACACCACTTGAAGAGGTCAAAAGTTTCAAATATCTCGGCAGCATTATTACTAATGACTCCAGATGTACACCTGATATAAAAGCAAGGATAGCTATGGCAAAAAAAGCTTTCAACGGAAAGAAGAGTCTACTTAAAGCCAAAATTGCATCGAATGCCCGTAAAAAGCTAATAAAGGTGTACGTCTGGAGCGTAGCACTGTACGGCTGCGAAACATGGACCATGACGCAGAGAGATAGGGAACGTTTGGAAGCCTTTGAAATGTGGTGTTGGAGAAGAATGGAAAGGATAAGCTGGACAGAAAGGAAGACCAATGAGGAAGTGCTCGAACTAGTAAGAGAACAAAGAGCGTTACTAACTATAATAGAAAATAGAAGGGGGAAAATGATGGGACACTTGTTACGGCATGACCAGTTATTTAAGACAATTCTTGAAGGCAAGATTGAAGGAAGAAGAGGAAGAGGAAGACCAAGGAGAAGCTTTCTAGATCAAATAAAGGAGAAAATAACGGTCACGTCGTACAGAGAAGTAAATACATGATGATGATACTAAGTGTGTTGGCCGGACGGTTCAATTTGTAAGGGAGGGCCAATTTTTTTTTCATATTTCTACGTATGTTCCTTGGGGAAAGTTGTTCAGTTTCATTGACAGAACACACCCTTAACGGTATCCGCCACTAATAAAATTACACCCTATATTTTTCCGCATCCAACGATACGACGTCGAACCCTCGTCTGAGCAGACAAAGTGGATAGATTATCGTCTATGATTGATTACGGAGCTCTTGATGACCAAACACCAAATAAGTAGGAGATATTTGAAGCTCCGACTGCATTCACAATATATATTTCGAAATATAATTTGCAGAAATGCCAATGCAGCAAAATTCTCTCTGAAATATTTTTGCCCTAAGTTGTCTAGCATATATTTTCAGAAGAAATCCCAATGCTGCAATATTTTCTCTGAAATACTTTTGCCCTGAGTTGTCTAGCAATATATTTTTCCGCATCCCACGATACGACGTCGAACCCTCGTCTGAGCAGACAAAGTGGATAGATTATCCTCGATGATTACGGAGCTCTATCATTTCATGGTGCTACTGCTTGACCTTTCTACTCTTTAGGCTGTGGCTACTATGTCAGCGGTAGCGATTTGTATCAAGGTTAAAGTTATTTACGAAAAGTTTAATAAGTGACATCACCCAGAAATTTGCTACGACTCTGCCTTTGCCCTTAGTAATATGAATCCTAAATGAAAAGTCTCTGTTGGCAAAATGAATAACGATAAAAAGTGGGAACTAAATGGCGCCACATGGGATTGATTGAAAGAATGTGTACCAATGTCATAGAAAAGCAGCTTGTGATACGACGTCGAACCCTCGTCTGAGCAGACAAAGTGGATAGATTATCCTCGATGATAACGGAGCTCTAACATTTCATGGTGCTACTGCTTGACCTTTCTGCTCTTCAAGCTGTGTTTACTATGCCAGCGGTAGCGATTTGTATGAAGGTCTAAATTTACGAAGAAAGCAACATTACCCTGCAAATTGCTACGAGCCTACGACTCTGCCTTTGCCCATTATAAATATTAAGTGAAAGAGCTTTGTTAACTGAAACTTTACTAATGTGGAGCCAATGGTGAGAAACGAAAAAAAATTCCGACCTCTCATACAAAATTCACGATCAGTGGACTGACTTTGTATGGGAGGTCGAAAAATTTTTTTCGTTTCCCACCATTGGCTCCATAGTAAAAGTTGTTCAAGTTCATGGTCTGAGCACGCCTGCAAAGTTTTCGTTACACCGTCCCTAACACCCCGTATATTTCGAAATATTATTTACAGAAATGCCAATGCAGCAAAACTCTCTCTGAAATATTTCTGCCCTGAGTTGTCTAGCAATATATTTTTCCGCATCCCACGATACGACGTCGAACCCTCGTCTGAGCAGACAAAGTGGATAGATTATCCTCGATGATTACGGAGCTCTAACATTTCATGGCGCTGCTGCTTGACCTTTCTGCTCTTTAGGCTGTGATTACAATGTCAGCGGTAGCGATTTGTATCAAGGTCAAAGAAATCACCCGGTACTCTGCCGTTGCAAAAGACCCTGTTGGCTGACTAAGTCCATTTTCAGTTTTCAGTGCAGTCATTTTCTCTAATTTCTTCTTTTCTAAAAGCTAATTATAGTCTGTCCTAGGTTCAAATTTTACTCTTGTAGTTTCTTAGTTTTTATCAAATATTAACTGATAGAAAATAAAATAGAAACACATTACGTTTTAGCTATTTTAACTCCCGTGTCGTCTAGTGCTACCGCTGTTATCGTATCCGCGCTCTTTGAACAAAATCTTCACTAAAATTACACTGTTTTTAACTGAATTTTATATGTTAAACATTAATCAATTTAACTATCAATATAGAAACCGACTATAAATTTAAAACTTATATCATCTATCTATTTAAATTTTCCTTCCATCTTTCAACCGGATATCTAAGTATAAATGGAGATTCATTTATTTTATGACTGCAGTAATAACGTCCCGTCTGCGACTGCATGAAAATAGATTAATCCTCATTTAATGACTTCCTATCAGTAAATATTTTCATTTTTCCGTCCACAAGATGACCCATAAAAATCAGCGCGATTTTTTTGTTGCAAATCTGTTAAACTGTTTACGCCAGCAGCTCACAACCGAAACAAGTCTAATAAACCTTAGCTTATCAAAATGGGGGATATTTCCAGTACTCACCACTAATTCTGATTTCTTGGATTTACCCACAGTATTAACCCATACGTTAGACCAGAAGAAAAGCCATTTGCTATAGAAGTGACAGTCTGCTCAAATTATCTGGATTATCTCACAGACTCAGACCATGACATGAGTTAAATTATATCCCTGCGTTGCAATTTTCCACGAGTTGCCTCCTTTGCCAATTTGAGGCTTGAAGAGGGTTACAAGATTGCTAATCAAAGTTATTATAAGAAAATGGTATAAGTACATAAGAAAGTGAATAAAACATTCGGTACTTATTTTGTCGTCTCTCTCTCTCTTCGTATGGGACACCGAGTCGTTCAACGACCCGATGAACCCTGGAACTCTTTGTCGTGTGGAATTGTGAATCAACGAAAACCCAAGGAAAACACGCTTTCTTGGGTTTTCGTTGATTCACAATTCCACACGACAAAGAGTTCCAGGGTTCATCGGGTCGTTGAACGACTCGGTGTCCCATACGAAGAGAGAGAGAGACGACAAAATAAGTACCGAATGTTTTCCTTGGGTTTTCGTTCATTTGCTAACATAATAAAATAAATTACAGGATCAAACACCTCTGACCTCAATCTACAGTAAAGTCAAGAGCATACGCAAGTAAGATTGACTTCTAAGTAGGAAGGACCTTCACTTCTCCTGAGGGTATCCCGGACCATGACCGGACGCCGTAGATTTACGACGATCCATTAACTCGGAACTACTTGGGGGCAATTTTTTTGCGTACCGTCACTCGAGTGTCTTAATACAAAGCGTAGCAAATAAAAATACATATAATATTTTCTTTTCACTCATAATTAAAACAACTTCAACGGATTTTAGTTGTATTTTATTTAGGACTAGCTGCCTGTCAGCGGTTTCACCCGCTGCAACCTATTATTCCGCGGGAAAAAAGCATTATTCGCCAAGAGATGTCGCTGTTAGTTTTCGGCGAAAACGTTTAAAACGCGAATCGACTCAGTCACGCCACCTATTTCAAAAATATTGGAAAATGCGTGATCCCGTGGGAATGAGACATTTTTCCGTGGTAAAAAGTATCCTATGTGTTATTCCAGATGCCCTTGAGTTTAATACGTAAATCCGAAGTATGAAATCCCGAATCACGCACCTACGAATGTCCGTTAAAACGAATTACGTTATTTTGAAATCACACAGCCTCGAATCACGCCACCACGAATTCTCGCGTACACGAATATCGCAACTACGAGTGCACGCTACCACGAATAATTTTATTTCGCATCATGGCACCTAAAAATCGAAAATATTTATTAAAATGAAGAAGGTTGACGTCAAGCCTACTTAAAGAAGGTTGACGTCAGACATACCCAAAAAGAGTTGACTGTCTGCCTGACGTCAACCCTCTTTAGGCATGTCAGACATCAACCCTCTTTGGAAATGTCTGACGTCAACCTTCTTCGGGAATGTTGACGTCAACTCTCTTTAGGAATGACGTCAGCCCTCTTTGGAAATGACGTCAACCCTCATTAGGAATGTCTGACGTCAATTTTCTTCGGGAATGTTGACGTCAACTCTCTTTGGGAATGACGTCAGCCCTCTTTGAAAATGACGTCAACCCTCATTAGGAATGTCTGACGTCAACCTTCTTAAGGAATTGCTGATGTCAACCCTCTTTGGGGATGCTTAACGTCAACTCTCTTTGGGAATGCCTGACGTCAACCTTCTTTGGGAATGTTGACGTCAACCCTCTTTGGGGATGACATCAACCCTTTTTGGAAATGACGTCAACCCTCTTTGACAATGTCTGCCTGACGTTGAACTTCTTTGAGAATGATGGTTATCCTCTTTAGAAATTACGTCAACCCTCTTTGGGAATGCCAGACGTCAACCCTCTTTGGTAATGTCTGACGTCAACCTTCTTTGGTACTGTTGATATCAACCCTCTTTGGGAATGACGTCTACCCTCTTTGGAAGTGACGTCAACCCTCTTTAGAAATGCGTGACGTCAACCTTCTTTGGGAATGCTTCACGTCAACCTTCTTTGGGAACGCCTGACGTCAACCTTTTTTGGGAATGTTGATGTCATTCCTTTAAGGGGTTCACAACGACCCTTTTTGGAAATGACTTTAACCAACTTTGACAATGTCTGCCTGACGTCAACCCTCTTTGAGAATGACGGTTATCCTGTTTAGAAATGACGTAAACCCTCTTTGGGAATAACTGACGTCAACCCTTTTCGGGAATGTTGACGTCAATCCTGTTTGGGATTGCCAGACGTCAACCCTATTTGGGAATGCCTGATGTCATCCCTCTTTGGGAATGCCTGACGTCAACCCTCTTTGGGAATGTCGTTAACCCTCTGGATTAGCGCTAGCCAATACTTACTTTGTGTAGCGTTTTTAGGCAAAGCGAAATTTGCTTTCAGATGATTTCATGAAACCATGATTCGAAATAAAATTATTCGTGGTAGCGTGCGTTCGTAGTTGCGGTATTCGTGTATGCGAGAATTCGTGGTGGCGTGATTCGAGGCTGTGTTATTTCGAAATAACGTTATTCGTTTTAACGAACATTCGTAGGTGTGTGATTCGGGATTTCATACTTCGGATTTACGTATTAAACTCGATGCCCTTTTATATTTCTGCAAAGTTTCATGTCAATCTAATCAGCCGTTTTTGCGTGATGTCGTAACAAACACACACACAAACATCCGCCTTTATAATATTAGTAGGAAGTAGGATTAGTAGGAAGTAGAATTTGTGGGATTCAAAATCTTGTTAAAACATTTTCATTGGCAAGTAATTTTTGTACGTACATGTGTTGTGGGATATACATCAATTTTGCCTTACTTACTCGCCAAGAGATGACGCTGTTAGTTTCTAAAACGCGAATCGGCTCAGTCGCGCCACCTTTTTCATAAATATTGGAAAATGCGTGATCCCGTGGGAATGAGACATTTTTCCGTGGTAAAAAGTATATGCTATTCCAGATGCCTTTTTATATTTCTGCAAAGTTTCATGTTCAATTTAATCAGCCGTTTTTGCGTGAAGTCGTAACAAACACACACGTAGGAAGTATAGCAAGACCAGTGTGTAAGATTTTCCAATATCGTAAGACAAAATTTAACGCCGTGTGGTGCCGGCAGAGTAGAATAGCACCACCCCCTCTCTTCCCGTGGGAGTCGTAAGAGGCGACCGAGGGATAAACCCGACCCAAACAGCCAGGCCAACCGTATGGTGGCGGTTAATCCACCACAAAAGCATTCCCAATGAGGGTTGACGTCTGGTAGGCGGCCAGTCGTAAAATTAAGCTGAATCCATTGCAGCACGATTTTGTGTTTAGCAAAACGTGTTGCGCCGACCCCAAGCAATTGGGATAAGGGCAGGAAGATGATGTAAGACAAAACTTAAATTAAATAAAAGTTCGACAAAATAAAAACAAAAATAAGGAAAACACTATCCGGATTCGAACGCGAGTCCCCTTGTTTCGCGGGCAAGCGCACTATCGCCGCAGCTACCATGACTTTAAGATGACTGTCGAATTAACGGATATGCTTCCCCACAAAGACGCGAATCGGCTCAGTCACGCCACCTACGTCAAAAATTTTGGAATATGCGTGATTCCGTAGAAATGAGACATTTTCCCGGGGTAAAAAGTAGCCTATGTGTTATTCCAGATGCCCTTTTATATTTCTGCAAAGTTTCATGTCAATCTAATCAGCCGTTTTTGCGTGATGTCGTAACAAACACACACACAAACATCCGCCTTTATAATATTAATATGTCGTAGCGAGCGACAATTTAAGCGACAGCGGTATCGTTTCGATATCATAGTACCGGAAACCCGGAATAGCTGTAGTGGGATTTGAAGCTCTATGATTGGTTGATTGTAAAAGTGCAATAAACGTCCGTGTGGTGGAGCTGAAATCAGTTCCGCCCATGTGGATCGGGTCGGCTGGTGCATTCTCACTCTAGACCGCCGAGCGGTGCACACGTCGGACCGGTCACGTTCATTGCACTTGCTAGATGCACTTTGGTGCATACTTATCCTGTAAACTGCATTCCTTGAGAAGCTGAATAAAATCTGAGTTCGTTACCATTTCCTGACTTTACTTGGATTTGCCTGAGGACCCACTACGTGCCCACACCCGTGAAACCGTGTAGGAGAGCAGTCCTGCCACACCAGAAATCAGAAGAAGACACACCAACACACCACACCATCCCCCCTTCTAGACGACATCAGAAGCGGGATCACCTCGGGCATCCAACCAGCAACGAAAACTGACGTCGATTTATCAAGCAACAGAACCAGTTCACGATGCGGATGTTAGAAGTCAACAAAAATCGAAACCCTGAAGAAGATGATACAAGAAGTTCGGCAAGGTGGCGCAGCGAGCAGCGGCAATCAAAGCGGCGGCAGCGGCAGCGGCAATCGAAGCGGCGGCAATGGCGGCGGCAATGGCGGTGGCAGCGGCGGTGGTTCCAGGACCAGAGGCGCGGCGTGAACCCTCCGTTCCGGAGGCCTTCTCGAGACAATTGAACAATCCGGTGAGTCGTAATCAGTTTACTTTGATAATGGTGTAGATTATCGGGTCAGAGTATACTTTTCGTTTTGCCTTATAAAAGTGCCGCGAATAAATTTTCATGAGGTTTCGTCTATTTGCTAACGTAATTTTAACAGGCGCGATAGTCATGTTCCGAGGAATTTTCATGGGGGTAGTCATAGTTTACTAGTGACATTTGTGAACGCACAAAATAAATTCATGCCACTCGAGATTGTGATCGGTTCGAATACTTTATTTCGTTAACTTGTTTTTCACAAAGGATCGTCTTAGCACAGTTACTGTTTCAAACCCGGTTTTCTGTTTTTACCGCTATCATGGACATAGATTTGAGTGCCGAGTGCGATCGAACCTGACATTCCACCTGTGTATAAAGTTGTGAAATTCGTTACGCGAGTTTAGTTTTCGTTATCAACAGTTTACCTCAGGAATGACCTCAGGGTTCAAACGCGAGTAACTACCAACAGGTGAGATGAAAATTCGTTAAAATATCTAGCTCGTAGTGTAACGTCATCCTTATCAGCTTAGCCAACGATAACGCTAGGTATTGCGTACTAAACAAACGAATTAGGTACAAAGTGCAAACAATTGACTATTCTTTATGTAATAGCCCATTTTTACTCGTAGCGTAACGCGACAGTTCACTGCGTATGATGGTAGTTTATCGTGAGCTAAATTCAAACACTGTCTAATCGCTTCTCATTGCAACAAATTAGGGAAACGGCGCGCGGGGCGCCTATACAGATGACTCACTCAGAACTAGCTACGATTTTGACGCTTACCTAACGACTGTAACTGGAAATAACCGTAATCTCAGTTAGGGGAAGTCAGGGTAACTAGGAAGTTGGTTGCCACGAACGTCATATTTCTTAGGTTAGAATTGGCTCGGCATCATATGACGTTTTTGTATCAGATTTTACGATTTTGACATTCTTATTCTTTGTGATTATTGACAGTAGCCAGCCCTGGCTCTGAACAACTGACAATTGCAAAAATCCTGAATAGGGTCAAGTGAACCTTCTGTAAACTTTTCATTGCAGCGTATAGAAGCATAGGTAGTGCGATTTTAGGTCGTATCGTTTCCTATTTCCGCGTTTAAATGCATAGCATAGTGAGATTTAAGGTAGACAATCTTGTAAAGAAAATAACGAGAAAAAGCTGAATCAAAATTATTGTAGTTAGTTGTTTAATAATGTTAGATTCTTAATAGAATTATTGACTGCTAATAGAACATACAGTATGAACATGACATAATTGGGAAGATGCCTTTTGATCAAGCATCAGTAGACTGAGAGTGATGTGATAAGGAAATTGCTGGTCTTCAACTAGTTGCTGATAGTTATAAAACCTGAGGTAAAATCATGATTTATTTGGCTGCACTGTATGCGTTAGTCGTAGTCGTAACTGCGGCCATGTTATGGTCGTTCAGGGAGCGGTGCGCGGCTGACGGTACGGCGGGGGCCCGAAGTCTCGATGAGACTATTAGTATTGGATATATTCTGTGGTATTGGCTGACTTGGAGTGGCCCGAAGTCTCGATGAGACTATTGGTATTGTTGGCTGACTTGGAGTAGCCCGAAGTGAGTTATGCGCGCAACTCGCTAGTTAGGGCGAAGATCATGGTTTTAACTCTGCAATTGTTTTCCCTTTGATTTATTTCGATTGTTTTCATTGTAAAGTGAGTGCTTGATCAGACATTTTCTTAATTTTGTGCTAATCAGGTTGGCCGAGCAGGCCACTCGTAACATGTTGCTCTACACTTTTATTTGGTTGTTTCAGGTACACACGAGGACGTGTGACTCGTCAGTATGGCCGTGTCGTAGCGAGCGACAATTTAAGCGACAGCGGTATCGTTTCGATATCATAGTACCGGAAACCCGGAATAGCTGTAGTGGGATTTGAAGCTCTATGATTGGTTGATTGTAAAAGTGCAATAAACGTCCGTGTGGTGGAGCTGAAATCAGTTCCGCCCATGTGGATCGGGTCGGCTGGTGCATTCTCACTCTAGACCGCCGAGCGGTGCACACGTCGGACCGGTCACGTTCATTGCACTTGCTAGATGCACTTTGGTGCATACTTATCCTGTAAACTGCATTCCTTGAGAAGCTGAATAAAATCTGAGTTCGTTACCATTTCCTGACTTTACTTGGATTTGCCTGAGGACCCACTACGTGCCCACACCCGTGAAACCGTGTAGGAAAGCAGTCCTGCCACACCAGAAATCAGAAGAAGACACACCAACACACCACACCATCCCCCCTTCTAGACGACAAATATAATAATATAATAATATAATATAATATAGTAGGATTGTAATTAAGTATGGAGTCATCCGTTGACCACGGACACTGCAAAGTGTCCGAAACGTCGGGTTAATTACAATAATAAATAAAATACAACTAAAATCCATTGAAGTTGTTTTAATTATAAAAATAAATAGTGAGTACTTAGTTGCCGTGTGGTGCCGGCTTAGAATAGCATCACCCAATATTTTTCCCGTAGGTGTCGTAAGAAGCGACTAAGGGATAAGAGTTGATGTGTATTGCAGTTTTAGGTGACAGGCTGACAACCTGTCACTATAGTGATACATAGTTTTCTGAATACTGCCCCTGAATTGAAGGCTCCTATGCCTACGTCGTAGCCATTTGCTACGAGAGTTCGTGGTAGCACCTTAACGGAAACGATATGACTACCAAAACATTTTAATTACGTTGTTTCGGTGTTCCTTTGCACAGTTTCATTCAAATACGATGTACCTATGTTAAACGGTTTGACAGCATCCGTCGACGCAGCGCTGTTCGTTTGACATAAACCGTATTTTGTATGGGAATAAGGTCGAAATACGTATTGTTCTAACGCATGCATACATTATATCAGTGGAAATTGTGATAAGAGGTAACCGAACAAAGATTTTTTAATACAAACACTAATGCCACTCCCATTATTAAAAAATCATCATCTAAGTTCGTCTCAATTAGTGAGATAGAAAAAAGAACTCAAAATATTTATGACAATACTGTCTAAATAAAATCGGCGATCGGGCATCAAGCCAACATGAGAATGATGTCCGGCTTATTTAATAACCTGCCCAGGCTAATAATATCGAATAAAAATTTCACGGCTTTTTCAAGGTGACTGAACCTATTATGATTATTTGAGAAGTTCTTGGGAAGAATGTACAAAAATAGGAAGGTTCCTATAACAACGAAGACGTATAATGTTACTCGCTTATTTTTCTCGGAACGCGGGCCTTTTTTAAAAAACCTTCGTCTTTTGTGAGGGACACCGAATTGACGAACCTAACGACCCGATGAACCCTAAGTACCAAGTAGGTAGCGGTCAATTTACAATGTCACAAAATTGGTCCTTACCCCCAAGTTAGCTTAAAATCACACGACTTGCACCGAATGATTTTCCTGTCCATGCCAGCCACCATGAAGGAACGCTGGACGAACGGCACGGAAGATGCGTTGCTCGAAGTCAGCCACTATACCTAGTGACAGTCGCAATTATGCGTGCTACATGATATTTGCGTTTTCTATTAATTCGTAAACTTCTTTTATTAAAAAGTTGGATATAGCGATCTAACAGTCCAGCAAAAAAGACTAGAAATTAAATAAAATGGAACTAAAAAACTTTCATAATAAATTGTTGACATTTAATTTTCAAATTTCATACAAAGAGGCGCCCTCATTTTTTGTCTACTCTTTTTTGCTGTACTGTAGCTCAATCGGAAAAGCTTGCCAAAGGTGCCAAAAATATAAGGCGCCCCGCACGCCGTTTCCCTAATTTGTGATAAATACTGCTTTTAGTTTACAATTTTGAATTGCAGAATTTGTAGGTAAATAGGTACAATAAACCGCAGGACTAACGCTATCTTCCACTTGCACAAAATCCTTTCTCAAAATAAAGTAGTAATTGCGCCTCCATTTTGCATAAATTAAACTGATTAACGACTCAAGGGAGACTTCTTAGCTCAGTATACAGGGTGTACCGGATATTATCGGGAATCTAGAAACCAACAATGTTATAAGGCGAGAAACACACGTAACATCCGTTTCTGCGTTATTTTTGCGCAGCGCTATCGCATGCGCTAGGAAAATGAGATTTTCCACACTAAACTGTATTTGTAAAAAGGTGGCGAATCACATTTTCCTAACGCATGCGATAGGGCTGGGCAATAATAACGCACAAACGTACGTTACGTGTGTTTCGCGCCATGATGTAATAATAAACGCCACAACTGCTTTAAAAGCAGATGAGTATACGCACCGCATGATTTTCCGATATTTTTCCGGTTCCGGTTTTTTGACGAATGGACGAAACCCCTTACGAAAATTGTATATCGTGGCATGATACTCGTAGCCGTATCAAAGTTTGACACAAGTTGTAATTTGTACCAATAGTGGCTATTGCAATCGCAATATCACCATATCATCATAGACCTACCGAAAAAATAAATACTCGTATTGATGTCAATTCGGTAAATTCTCTTAACTCAAAATAGCGCTATCTGCCACTTTCCGTATGAAGTAGGTACAGCCACGATCCCGTTTCTGTCCGACCATTTCCTTAGCCTTCTCAGCTGTCATTTCATAAATAAGCAAAAGAAGAGACCGGAAATTGAATAAATGACCATTCAATCACTCGGTCATTTGCCTGCTTCTGTTGAGAATAATATAACCTATAATAATGTGCCTTATAGCGACTGAAATACAGTCCTAAATTGTGTTTTTTTTCACATTGTGACATATATGTATACTTTGTATTTAGTGACAGAGCGATAGGTCTATATATACCTATACAGCGATTAGCTATATTTAGCATAGTCCATTCGCAATCATAGTGTCATGAAATGACATGTCCAGCCAAAGCGGGAGGAAAAGTTATGCAGGTTGCAATACTTAGAGATACTACGAGACCAGTGTAAATTGGCCTTCCGCTTATGCTGGTGATGATCATGGCACTATGATTTTAAATATACCTATTATACCTAACGTGAGCTGGTGATCTGATGGCAGGCACATGTCATAGGTACATACAAATTATCTACGGGGTGTTAGGGACGGTGTAACGAAAACTTTGCAGGCGTGCTCAGACCATGAAACTGAACAACTTTTACTATGGAGCCAATGGTGGGAAACGAAAAAAATTTTCCGACCTCCCATACAAAATTCACGATTAGCTGACTGACTTTGTATGGGAGGTCGGAATTTTTTTTTCGTTTCCCACCATTGGCTCCATAGTAAAAGTTGTTCAGTTTGATGGTCTGATCGTGCCTGCAAAGTTTTCGTTACACCGTCCCTAACACCCTGTATATTCGAATGCCATAAGATCGCGCGCGAACTTTAAACCTGTAAATTGTCAGCAAAAAGCACCCTGTATCAATCTGTTTTAAACCAAAAGCAGGTACTTTAATCCCATAAAATTATGCTGAATGTGTTAATTCCTAATAATTGTACCGTACTAACTTTACCTGTAATTATTATTTCTGGAGCAAAAGGAAACTTTGAACTCTTTTCCGAAGTAATGCAATTTTAAACCCCCTCCCCCCTTTTCCCCCTTTCCGTACTTGGTACGAAGTCAGAAATTTTAAACAGAATATTTAAATGGAAGCATAACAGAAGTCGAAAGTTGTTGCCAGTTGAAAGTTTAATTGGAATTTAATGATTTACCGAAGTTAGATTTGCGATTAACATTTTAATACATTAAAGATCCCTTTGAATTAAAAATAATAGGTAGGTACCTAAAGAAATGATACCTAGTAGTTGCAGTGGATGAAAGGAAGGAAGGCTGAAAATGATGGTGATGAGATCAGAGGGAATCAGAATTTTTTAATACACCGTGTTTCGGAAAAGGTGCATTAAACTTGATACGTTTTTAGGGCATCGGACTGAACCATTTTCAGGACCAATGTTACAATATTAATTCTTCCTTCAATACAAATTTCGCGGTCAGCAACTTTGTATGGGAAGTGGTTTTGTTTTTTTCACGTATTTTCAGCATTTTCTCAGTCCCGTAGGTACTCTAAATTGTTCAGTATGGTACCCGAAACAACGGTCTATCGGTCACTAGTAAAATTTCACCCTATATACCTTGTAAAGTGTGAATGTAGGCTGATGATAACAATACTGATGATGCCGATGATGATGAAACAAGAAGGTTGTACTTTTTAGAATCTAACAAAATTTTGATTAGCGGTGGACTTTCTTCAAAGATAGCCAGAAAGAGACAATTCATTACAACTGTATATGAATAACTCGAAGTGCTTCTCATTATACAGAAATAAGTAAAAAACAAAGTCACAATGCAATTCACAATGGGCACATATAAAGCTATTCACGAAATTCGTTCTGCGTTATATTTCATGAGCAAACCAACGCTTTGTGTAGTATATCCTCCAATTACCCGAGAGATTGGAGACAATTAAGATTTACGGCCTTTGCCAGCCGCACACGTACACCTACAATATAAATGCTTTATGTATGTGGAATGTGGATGAAAACGGTTTGCTATAGTAGCTACTAAGTAAGTAAGGTACTTACAGCGCTCTACTAAGAGTTAGGTACTTACCTACTAAAAAATATATTTCAATCAAAAATAAAATACAACGTGTTACAAAACAGCAAATAAAGCCGAAAGTAGGTCAAGGTACTCATGAAACTGAACAACTTTCCCCTTTCCCCTTTCGTAATATGAGAAAAAATTGGACACCCTTCCGCTGATCGGCCATTTTGTATGGGAGGTTCAAATTTATTTTTCATATACGACCCATGTTCCATGCTGAAAGTTGTTCAGTTTCACGAGTACCTTGACCTGCTTTTGGCTTTTTTTGTTGTTTTGTAGCAACCAGTATCGGTAGGGGTCTTAAAATATTCTTACAATAAAAAGTCAGCTAACAAAACCGATCAACTTTTAATTATCAAATCAAAGACAAAGAGTCGGCACGTTTCAATAAGTTTGAAAAAATATCAGCAATTTAGAGCACTTCCTAAGAATCGTAGAGAAAAACACCCTGTATAAGAAGACAAGTCAAAGGTAACCGTGTTTCCTGGTTTAAAAAGTGATTCAGGTGAGTCATGCTGAAAAACACACGCAAGTAAATATTTACCTGTCGTCGCCTCTTTCGCAGGAGCAGGCCTGGCTTCCAAATTGGTGTTTTTCTCATCCATGTTCGAAACACACAAACACTCACTTCACTACACAAAAACACTCACAAAATCGGAATATATATGTACAGCTAGCTATAAATTGCCCCTAAATCGACCTTGTCACGCATCGCTACTTCCAAAACATGAACTAATTTTAAAACATCAAAGCCCTGAATAAATTCAATTTCCACTGGATAACATTAAGAAAATTGGCGGAAAATTCGCACTCATAAAGAACTTTTCAAAAAAATATGGCCGGCACTTCAAAATTGGCGGGAAGATTCCCGCGCGATCGCGAGTGAACACGTATTTTTTAAATAAAGTTTGGCATAGAATGACACGTCTCTTTGCCGCAGGAGTTAGTCCGAAACTGTTCTAAATTTAGTTAGGCCAAATGAAAAGATTCATTGGCATGTGCAATTCGGTGGTGAGCGTGTGTCCAAGCTTAATAGCTCGGCACTAATTTGTTTGACAGACTTCCGCAGGAGATCTTTGGTGTCCTTCCACGGTAGATATGTTAGCTACCAGTATAGAATCGATTCTACGTTACCGTCTAAAATCGCTAACCTGAAAATAGCACTGTCACTTTCTGTTAAGGATAGGTCCTATTCGTTGGAGATTATGTTTATTCAAATTTTTACACGGTCTATTACATATTTCGCGCATTTCCTTCTAAGTTAGCCTACTGAAATGCGCGAAATTGTGAAAAATAAAAGACTATTTTTGACATGACAGAGCTAAACTCCTAAGCCTATTTATAGGAAAGTGACTCAGTACTCGTTTTAATCAGTACCCTAGAATCGAGTCTATTACCTATCTACACTCTACCCTAACCTATTGTCATATAGACAGTCATGATTATGGAAATCCGACATCGTGAACAGTACGATACGAATAAATTATTCATCAAAATGCAAATAGACTCACTCATGGAAAAAGGTACCCTCTCGTAAAGCATAAAGGTTTACCCACACTGGTGTTCAAACCTGTTGCACGCTTCAAACAAAACAGTTTCAAACTGTTTAGTTTCGTGTAAAGTCGTAATTTATGTTTTATGCAGTGCCTTATAATTATTATAAATTAACGTACTACCGTAAGCTAACATTAACAGTCACAAAAGTCCACAGCTTGCCAAGCGCATTGGTGAGCAACGATATCACGTATGATGAAATTTTGGAAAAAAGCAGTTTCACGGGCTTTTCTCATTCTCCACTTGAAATCTTTATTAGAGATGCTGCGAATATTGATTTCGCCGAATACCGAATATTCGACCGTGCGGCAACAGCCGAATATTCGGTATTCGGCCTAAAACACTGCCGAACACTAATTGTGTACCTATTCGGTGTTCGGCCGAATACCGGATTATGAAAAAACACTTATTTTACCGAATGTCAAAAATGGCCGAATATTCGAGGCATGTCTAATCTTTATAGCTAAAAAAGTTATATTCTGTTCTAAGATGTCGATGGATTTGATTCACGTTCAAAAATATGATTTATGATGGAAGCTAGAAAGCGGCTTGTTATCTTTATTTTACTACGAGCTAAATACCTAAACTCCCCGCGCTAAACCCGCTAAGATCCGTGTCAGTAATAAAATAAATCTTAGTTATTTACAACATATCGGCAGGAACTTTTAATAAAATAAGTTTTTCTTCGGAAATAATTTACTTTATTCACGATTTTTCTTAATTATTATTATTAAGGCGAGAAACACACGCAAAGTCGGAATCAGTCCGATTGAGCGGCATTCATTCTCCACTCTACTCTTCATACGAGTACCTACGGTTTATGTCAAACGGCATCGCACAACGCTGCGCCGACGGATGCGCCTGTCAAACCGTTTGACATTCAACCGTGATCGTATGAAAATACGTTAGAAAATCGAACAAACGACGCACAAACGGACGTTACGGTAGGTAGGTATTTTGTTCGCCTAATATTCTCAATATTTCCCCAAGACGGCGGCATACGGCTTGGGTAGGATAGGTACAGGTAGTAATCAAATAAGTAGGTATTTTTTATATAATTCTTACTTAATTAAGTAGGTAGAGGTACCTATTATAATAATAATTTTAAGAATAACTTTTACCTACCAGTAACACTAAAATGTTGAAAAACACAACTAATTGCCAAATTCATTACAAAATTACCTAAGTAGGTGGGAAGGTAAAAACAATCAATACAATACTTACACTTTTTAAGTATTGTATTTTTAGTTTCGGTAAGTCTGTCTGTCCGTCTGTCAGTATGCCGCGCCCTCATAACTCCGTCAGTTTTAGAGCTATCGACATCAAATTTGATGTGAAGATAGATCGTGTTGACCCAAATTTAGAAATGTTGAGAAAAACAAAGTTTTTTGGACCCCCTCCCATACAAGTGAAAGAGGGGCAAAAATTTTTTTTATTCTGTAATATTGAGTAGGGTATCGTTGAATAGGTCTTTTAAAACTAAGGGGAGGTTTCTTAGAAACAAAGTCACTAAAATGTTTCTGTCTTGAGATATTTTCTTTTAAAAGGGGCGTTTTTAAGCCATAATTTTGTTCCAGCAGTAACTCCTAAAGTATAAACGATAAAAAATTTAAATAAATACGGAATATACTTCTCAATTTGAAGTTACCATGAAAACTATAACGGATACTGTACCACGAGAAATTTCAGAAAAATTAAGACTTCTTTTTCTTTTTGCGGTTTATATAAATTAACTTTATAGCGCTGAATAACCTGATATTTAAACTACGAAACCCTATTTGTGGGCGTGTCTGACACGCTCTTGGCCGGTTTTTTTTTCTTCTGTGATATTGAGTAGGTAGAGTAGGGTCAAGTAGGGATCGGTGACTCAGGCGGGTACATTGACTCACGCTTATATTTCGTCATACGCTAGCTATATCTATCTGTATTCTTAACATAATGGTAGCTCTTGACAACTAAACACATACAAACCAATCATCCGTCCACTCCAGTGCGGTTTGATTGTGAAAAAAATGTGCGATTGGTTTTGCACCTCTAAAAATGCTTTTAAAGATACCCGACATGTATTTTTATCGGTTAAGATTTAAATATTTAGGGAAATAGAATTATTATGATTTAAAGTGGTGTTCACATACTAAGTAATAAGCCAGATTTGCTAGCTCTTAGAGAAGTCTGGTAATTTTTGTAGGCTAATTATTTCAAAATGGTGTCGGCGTCTACACTGGCTCAAATTTAAGTGGTACACAGTGACTCTAACATTTAGTACTAGCTCATCTCTATTTTTTTAACATTGACAAACAATTTTACAATATTTCTTATGCCAATAGTAATGATATGAAAAGAATACTTTGACAAATATAATTGATTAAAATGCATACTTGCACGACAGGGTTACAAAGTCCATATTATAAACTGTTAGAGTCACTGTGTAACACAGGGGGGGTTGAGTCATTGTAGACAGGTACTAGTACACAGTGCCTCACATTTTTTTTTCTAGAAAAAAATGTCTGGTGACCTAAGTGTCGTGTTATTGCAAAAAATGATAATGCGAAACGAAAGAGTATTAATGCATCTTCGATATGAATTTCAGTTTGATAAATAAAAAATAAAATCGTTTATTTGCCATAAAGATTATTAACAACACAAAATAGTTACTTGTGAACTTCGCACTAGGCTACGCCTGTTTCGCGGCAGTCCACCCGACCCTTACCAATATACATTTTACATTGTCATAAAAGAAACTATTTATGAAAAACTTAACTTAAAATTATCTTAAACTTAAAAGTTTTCTATAAAATTTTATTGATTGAAGAAATCCGAGTCACTGTAGCCTACCTGACCCTACCGTTAAATAGGCCTTTTAAATCTAATGGAAGGTTTCTTTGAAACAAAGTCAAAAAAATGTTTAGGTACCTATGCCTCGAGATATTTGCATAAGGGGCGCTTCTAAGTCATAGCTAATGAGGGCGCGGCATACAGACAGACAGACTTGACGAAATTATAAGGGTTTCTAGTAGAGTACCAAACCGTAAAAATACACCCTGTACACCACGAAGACGACGAAGACGGTACGTGAATGTAGGTAGGTAAGAAAGTATTTTCATTTTACACGGGCATCTTCATGTTGATTCTACTCATCATGATCGTATTTCACATAACAGACAGGTTCAAATTGAAATACCCATTGGAATGGATTATGGAAATAACGAGGAAAATATCTGAAGACGATTTACCTACATCTACATCAAATTACCCAATTCATCCATCTCCATGCCCGAATGCACGATTTCAAAAAGCGCCCTCTGTGAATAAAATATCATACTACTTTGACATTAATACTGCCATCTAGACGAAAGTAGCGAAACTAAACACCGGAAGTAATTCAGTCGAAGCTTCGTACAGTTATTTTGTAGTTCATCTAGTCAGCAAGAGATGGCAGCACTCCATTTGTTTATTTATTTTAACGAAATGTTATTCAGTCAAATGTTAATCAGTCAGTCAAATAAAACACGAGAAGTACAAGGATCTCGCCGCGTACACCTTTATACCCGTGGCAGTGGAGACTTTGGGCCCCTGGTGTTCTGAAGCCAAGAACTTTGTACGGGAAATTGGCCGTCGTCTGAAGGAGAGGGGTGCTGACCCTCGCTCAGGTTCGTTCCTAGCGCAAAGCATTTCTCTAGCCGTACAACGTGGCAACGCAGCCAGCATATTGGGCTCCTTTGCGCCGGGAACGATCCGGGGTGGGTTTCTAGATAGGTAGAGTTGTTTTGTTTTATATTTTGTTTTGTTTTTATATTTGCTGTGGATTTTGTTTTGTTTTTTACACTTGTTTTTATACTGAATAAATATATTTTATATCCTATGTCAAATGGAACGCGCCTCAGTAATTATTTAAAATGGCAATACTCATTTTTGACAACCGACCGTCTGTTCTGTCCTGTCATGTCATAAGTAGCTAACTTCACGTTAGTTTAGCTATCGTAGTTTATTTTCGCAATGTTTTGCAATTTTTATAACAATTCCTAATAAAACCGTGAAAAAAAGTACACTTATTCGGGAGAGTCACTTATTTTCTACACCTAGCTGTCGCCCGAAGCCTGTACCATGGCAGACGACGACGAAAACCTGCATCGTTTGGAGGGAACTTCTGGCGATGCTCCAGGTGGTTTGATCATCAAGAAGAAGGACAAACCAGCCGATTTCCAGTTCGCCAAGCCTTCCTTACTGGGGCTGGATAAACTGGCTGCAGCCAAGAGGAAGCAGAACCGGCTCATATCTTTCCAAGACGAAGGAGAGGATTCTGAAGAGCCAAGCACTTCTACGGAAGCAAAAGAGCGCAAATACAGAAAGCAGAATGAAGAAACTCCGACTTACACTGGAGGGATATCGGAGCAAGCAAGGGAACGTATGCTAGAAAGATTGCAAAAGTAAGTTGCTTATATTTTGGTTGTATTTTGAGGTTAGGATCTTATTTGTTTATGTAGCCACACTACACATCTCAAAAATAATTAGATCACTATCCGCTTTATAACCTAGATGCAAATAAAACCACAATGCAAAATTAAAAGCACCTATGTGTGTGAAATTAAAGCCACTAGTCTATAATTTTCAATTTTTGTATCACCTGTTTTCAAACGGTTACTCATTGGGACAAAATCCCCTCGACATATTATTTGATACATTATTCTGGTACCATGAAAAGTACCTAATGAAGACGCCACCACAATGGAAACTTTGTCTCGCAAAATTGTATAAAATGTGTCTTCATTGGGATCATTTATTGGGGATCAATCTTTTGTATCTATTATTATTATTGTTTATTAATAGGCAAGCAGCCATTGGCTGATGTGCCTATATCTTGGCTGGTGAGTGTAAAAGTTCATAAGTTCACATTATAGTCACAGTCTATGCAATGTTGTGGTGCAGGGCTTTGTCCCTGAAATTTCCCAATGAATACCCCTCTTTCTAATAATATATTGCTTTCAGGAAAGAAAAAGAGACAAAAGAGAAGGGAGTGCACTACTCTACAGCGGAAGAGAAGAAGTCTCGGTCGAAAGATGAGGAAGATGACCGGTATAAGAGACGCTATGACCGAGACCGAGATAGATATGGCAGGAGGGATGATAGAAGAGATAGGTAACTGTTTTAAATTCAATTTGAAACATCATTCTATCAACAGCCATGTCTCCTGATCACTTGTTTTTCCTAACAAAACACTATAGGGTTATTTTTGAAAATTTTTGGTTGTTCCATACATTTTTGCCAAGTAAGTATGAATTTTTCTATGGAACATCCAAATTTTTTTTGCGAATTTGCAGGTGGTCCCGTAATAAAAGTTGTTCACTATCACCAGTAGAAACACCCTGCAAAGTTTGCGCACTGACTAAAAAATAACCCAGTATATCAATGTATACAGGGTGTCCGGCAGATCAATGTAGGCATTTTAATGATGATTGGTTGAGTTATTCTGAATGATTTAAACTATATTTAATTTAGTATTAAGATGTCAAGATTTTTAGTTATGCCCAATTTCAGATAAGCCATTTACTACTAAAAATTAATAAAATTCTAAATCTGAACAATATCTTGATTAACTTTTAGGTTGTTTTATGTCAATTATATCAAATCATTTTAAAGGCTGCTTTAGTTAAAAAGTGCTTGAAAATGTATGAATTTTTTTAATTGGCCTTATCAAAAAAACTAGATAACTTAGTACTATACTAAATTAAGTTAAAATGATTCAATGATTCAGAAAAACCAACCAATCATCCATTAGAATGCCTATACATTGATCAGCTGGACAGTCTGTACATTGCGGCGTCATTATAAGTAGAAATGTGAATGACCAATCCACAATGTACATCCGTTGATGTTTGGAAAACATGCATGCAGGAGACACGGTAGGTCAACTTGTTGCTTGCAAATGGCTAATTTACACCATAATTGTGTTTGGACCATTTCACCCAAAGTATTGCTAAAACAATCTGCTACTGGCTCATCAAGGGTTGTGGGTTTGATTTCCACAAATGCAAATAAGTATTTGTAAGGACAAATTTTAATAAATGTGTATCTTTCTAGCCCTTCAGCCTTTTCATACATACATATTCCCTTGTATTGTTTCCGAATAAGTGCGTCCACACCAACCGAGGCCGCTCGCTGCCTCACTGCCTCGCGCGGCATACGCTCGTGCGCAGCCGAGGCAAGTTCGGCCCAATTTGGACACCTAAATAAATTAATAGGCAAACTTCTGAGGCGCGTTGATTTTGGCTCGGCCCGCGCGCGTACGCCTGAGCATGAGCATGCGTTGCCTCGGGTGAGCCATGTAATTTTTTTTATCGTATGCCTCGCGAGCAGACTCGCTTGGTGTGGACGCGCCTAATAATGCAGAAAACTTTGAAATATGTTTGTATGAAAACTTCGAGACACTGAAGTATATGAAACTGTTTGTCTACATATTTGTAGTAATTGTGGTTTGTATTCTTACAGAGATGGCCATAGAGACAGGGATGACCGCAGAGATCGAGACCGGGACCGGGACAGAAGAAGAGATTCAGACAGGAGAGATGACAGATACAGCCGAGATAGAGATAGGAGTGAGAGGGACAGCTCTAGACGGAGCTACTACGAGCCCAGGTTCAAGGACGAGCCTAGGACTCCTAAGTAAGTATACAATAAAATAATATAATAATAATAAAAACTTACAATGTGTAGATGTCACCATAAAATTACAATGCTTAATTATAATCTATCTCGCAAAATTACGTAACAACATACTATTAAATTACGTTAAAAAACATGTATTACAATTCAACATACTATTCAGTAGATTACAATATAACAAACTAAAACCGTAAAATTATGATATGAAACGCAGCTCGTGTTCTGATTGGTCAAGTCAAGCGTCATGTTACCAGCGACTTCACCAGCTGATTGCCATTTTGATGGTTCACAACCAATCAGAATGCGAGTAGATAATTTTACCGTATACTGCATTATATATTGTAATGTTTCGGAAATTGATACGTTAAATTGTGACCCGTGTATATTTCGACAGAAAATATTATAAGACATACGTATAAGCAAATTGGTATTTCACGAGAATTAGTATAATCTAGCGTTGTTTGTAATTTCATTGTGTCATAGACAACTTACTGGGGATAAAAAACTGATCAAAACATGTCCAGTCAGCTATTCAAACAGTAAGAAAGAATATAGGAGACTATCCATTTCACATTGCAAAGTATATTGAGTAGCTGCTACGTTTAGTTAGGGCGCATATGAAGTGAGGAAAATTGTTATCTACCAAAAATTCAACAATAATTTAGTAAATCTATTTACTTCACGTAATATTTATTTTTCCAAAAAATTCAACCATAATTTAGAAAATCTATTTACTTCACGTAATATTTATTTTTCCAGCTTGCACGTCCTGAAGCCTACCGACAAAACCGCCTGGGACGATGATGACGATGATCCAAAAGCCACCGTCAGGAAGTCCAGCTGGGACTTCCCCACTCCGCTACCGAGGGACAAGGATGGAGATAGATCGGAGCGCTCTTATCGCAGTGAGAGAAGTGAACGAGGCAGGCCGTTGAGGGATTATAAAGGGCGGTTGTACGAAGATACGCCTAAAGCTACACCTCATAAGTAAGTCAATGTTATAAGCTCTATTATTATACCGTGAGTAACAAAAAGGGGTCAAGCCGAAAGGAGGTCTGAACAACTTTCCCCAAGAAACATGGGTCTAAATTTGAAAAAAAAAAATAGCCATACAAATCGCCGATCAGCTGATTGACTTACTATATGAGGGCCACTTTTTTAGTTCACTTCCCCTTTTCTTTACTTCCGGTATATTTTTCCCTAGAATCAGATACGTTTAGTTTATGTGTCTCCACATTTCGCTACCGAGAGACAAGGATGGAGATAGATCGGAACGCTCCTATCGCAGTGAGAGAAGTGAACGAGGCAGGCCGTTGAGGGATTATAAAGGGCGGTTATACGAGGATACGCCTAAAGCTACACCTCATAAGTAAGTGAATGTCATAAGCTCTATTATTATACCGAGAGTAGCGAAAAGGGTATAACAAGCCGAAAGGAGGTCAAGGTACTTATGAAACTAAACAACTTTCCCTATGGAACATGGGACGACTTTATAAAAAAAAATACCCATCGAATCGCCGAACAGCTACGAGCTAATTGACTTACTATAAGAGGGCCACTTTTTAGTTCACTTCCTCTTTTCTTTACTCCCGGTATATTTTTTCCTAGAATTAGAAATGTTGAAGTGATTCCACATTTTGCTACCGAGGGAGAAAAACGGACATTGTTTGCAACGTTCCTACCGAAGTGATAGGAGTGAGCGAAAGCATAAAAGATGGTTGTACGAGAATAAGCCTAAAGCTACGCCTCATAAGTAAGTAAATGTCTTGCTCTATTATTATATAGTACTAGCTGCCCGTCAGCGGTTTCACCCGCTGCAACCTATTATTCCACGGGAATAAAAGCATTATTCGCCAAGAGATGTCGCTGTTAGTTTTCGGCGAAAACGTTTAAAACGCGAATCGGCTCAAGTCACGCCACCTATTTCAAAAATATTGGAAAATGCGTGATCCCGTGGGAATGAGACATTTTTCCGTGGTAAAAAGTATCCTATGTGTTATTCCAGATGCCCTTTTATATTTCTGCAAAGTTTCATGTCAATCTAATCAGCCGTTTTTGCGTGATGTCGTAACAAACACACACACAAACATCCGCCTTTATATAGTCCGGCTACTTCGTGCGCGACCTTCCCTAGGGGTGACAGACGTTGGGGGGCGAGATGTCAGCGGGTAGCGGGAGGTGTAGCGGGGAAGGGTGACGCGCGCATCCGCGCTGCACGTCATATTAAAATGACGTGCTTCCTCGCCCCCCGACCGTCTGTACCCCGCAGGAAGGTCGTGCACGAAGTTGTCAAACAGGATTTTCCCTAGAATCAGATATGTTTAGTTTAAGTATTTCCACATTTAGCTACCGAGGGACAAGAATGGAGGAAGTTTGGAGCGCTCCTACCGAAGTGATAGGAGTGAACGAGGATAGCCGTTGAGGGATTATAGAGGGTGGTTGTACGAGAATACGCCTAAAGCTACGCCTCATAAGTAAGTAAATTGATTTTTTAGGGTTATTCTAGGTTTAGAAATGAAGAGTATGGGAGACCCGTACAAAACTGTATACCTGGGTAAAACCGTATACCACTGTTATCTCCGAATTCGTTTTGAATTTTGCGCGCGCGCCCCATTTGAAAGCAGCTACCAAATAGGATCAATCCGTCTACAAACACTTGTTGATGCATGCCCACGCGTTAATGAGTTATCGAAAAAAAATTATTTGCAGGTGCTCCGATCTAATTTTTGCGTTTACAAATGCGTTCACTATATAAAATAAGAGAGTAGTAGGCAAGTACCAAATTGGTTACGTATTTCTGTGTGCATTTACTGTACAACCATAGTGTATATGCCTGCAAATCAAACTTGTGTATGTAGTGAAGCTTCAATATTTGTGTATTGGGACCTGGGGCAAAACCGTATGGGGTAAAACCGTATGGGGTTGATTTGTATACGATTTACAAAGAAAAAATGCAAAATGCTATTGAAAGTGTGGTTGGTGGTGAACTCGGGTATTAAAAAGCGTCACAAAGTTAAGTCATATCGAAATCGATGCTGCAAGAACGAGTAAATAAATTTAGGTCATCTGGTAATCTGATTGCAGCTACCAGCAAAGGATTGGGAGGTATACGGTTTTGTCCACCCCCGGGGTAAAACCGGAAATTTTTGAGTTTTTGTTTGAGACTGATTGTTACGTTCCTTATTGATTTTAATAGTTAATGACCAGTGCAATGTGTACTAGGTTATATGCTTTAATAAAGGTTACCAAATGATAACCCAATGTTTATTATTTGCTGAGCTACATGAGTTTTCCGTTAAATATACGGTTTTGCCCCGGTCTCCTACCTACTATTTTCTTCACTGTTTAAACCGTTATTCGGGTTTATCTTGATTCAAAAACCAGTAATGGGGTCCTTAGGCGATTGCATTGACCATGATCACAAAACTGGACAGAAATATTGGACAATTCAAATTAAGTATCGCGGTATAATAGTATAGTATAGTATTTATCCATTTCTTTGTGTTAAGATGTTATGAGTCATTCATTGTGTGACAAAATTTAAAACACTTTATAAGTAATCTGGGATGTAGGGCCCTCATATCAGAAGAAGCACACTTCTAACTTATACTAACTATAATTTGTTCTTATTCCAGATTTGCTAGTTCCCGCCGTGCGGTAGATATCGACGATTCCGAGTGGTTGGAAGCCGAGAAGAAACTAGACCGGGCCTGGTATAACATGGGTGAAGGTAAGATGATGGTCACTAATAATTTTATTATTTAGTTTCCTCACGAGAAAAGGCAGATCAGAGGAAACGCTAACAGCAATAATCAGAAGAAGCCATAGGAATTTGTTGCTATCAAACTTGGCGCGTTTAACTATAAACAACTAAACAAATGAAATACAACCAATAAAGCTGAAAGGAGGTCAGGGTACTGATAAAATTGAACAACTTTCCCCATGAAACATGGGTAGAAATATGATAAAAAAACCTGGACCTTCCACACAAAATTAACTCAATTTTTATGATAGCTTTATTGGTTGTTTTGTAACACGTTGTATAAGGTGTAAAACAATTAAATGCAAATACAAATTTTAAGGGGTGTACCAGTTCATGAAACTTAACAACTTTCCCAACATAGCTCGTAATATAAAAATAAATGGGCCTTCTGTAGGAACTGACGTTGTAAACCCAATATTTTTCTATATTTCGGCCTATGTTCTTTGGGAAAATTTGTTCACTGTCATAGATTGGTTCACCCCTTAAAATATTTGCAGTAACTTGTTTTTATTACAGATTTAATATGCACCTAAATACTTAATGGCAGTCCTATAATGAAAGTCTTACTATTGTTGACTTAAACTACTATAACATCAATATTTTTTTCATTCTATTTTCAGGTGAAACCGACGAATCAGATCCGTTCGCGGACACATCAGCAGAATACATCGCTCGCAAAGAGGAGCAAATAGTCAAAAGACAAAACAGGAAGGTCTCAGCCCAGAGACAGCAGATAGACAAGGACAACGAATTGTGGGAGCGGAACAGAATGCTCACCAGTGGCGTGGTTCACTCTATAAACGTTAACAACGATTTGGATGAGGTAAGTTGGTAAATTCAATTATCCACGTTGGGTCAAAGTCAAAACGCTCGTAAGTAGTCAAGTAACAAAAATATATGAAGGAAGCAAGTGGTTCACAATTTCGCCGCCTGGGATAGAGCCACCGTGGTGTAATGGTAAGCACGTCTGACCCGGCTTGTCAGAAGCCTTGGGTTCGAATCCCATCAGTGGCGTGAATTTTTTCTACTTGCTTCGTTTGTAACCAAAAAGTTTATGAAGTCGAAACATTTATTTCTTAGTGGGAATTTCCAAGATTCTGTCTAAAATAGTGAAAAGACAAAACAGAAAGGTCTCAGCGCAGAGACAGCAGATAGACAAGGACAACGAATTGTGGGAGCGGAACAGAATGCTTACGAGTGGTGTGGTTCATTCTATAAACGTTAACAACGATTTGGATGAGGTGAGTTTGTTAATTCAATTGTCCACATTGGGTCAAAGTCAAAACACTCTTAAGTAGTCAAGTAACAAAAATATATGAACGAAGCTAGTGGTTCACAATTTCGCCGCCTGGGATAGAGCCACCGTGGTGTAATGGTAAGCACGTCTGACCCGGCTTTTCAGAAGACTTGGCTTCGAATCTCGTTTGTAACCAAAAAGTTTATCAAGTCAAAACATTTATTTCTTAGTAGGAATTTACAGGATTCTCTATAAGAAAGTCATATTTTAATTAAATCTTAAAAAATATATAACAATTTTGTGCTCGCAAAGAGGAGCAAATAGTCAAACGACAAAACAATTATTTCTTAGTGGGAATTTCCAAGATTCTCTCTAAAATAGCCAAACGACAAAACAGGAAGGTCTCAGCGCAGAGACAGCAGATAGACAAGGACAACGAATTGTGGGAGCGGAACAGAATGCTCACCAGTGGCGTGGTTCACTCTATAAACGTTAACAACGATTTGGATGAGGTAAGCATATTATTAATGTATGTATTAGTTTATTATAATTATGTTATATGGTAGTTTATTAATGTTATGTATTTATTTATGTATATGTATCAATAAGTTGTATTTGGATACTACGCAATAGCACTATCCCGCCATTTAAATCAATTTTTCCTCTACCTTAAGGTTGTCTGGTAGAAATAGCTACTTAGCTATAAGACCGCCTGCATTGTACTCTTTGTTTTATTTCTGTTTGTCCATTTCATGTTTTATGTGCAATAAAGTATATTTATGTTATGTTATGTTAAGCTCGAAAATTCAATTATCCACACAAGTCAAAGTCAAAACAATTATTTCTTAGTGGGAATTTCCAAGATTCTCTCTAAAATAGTCAAAAGACAAAACAGGAAAGTCTCCGCGCAGAGACAGCAGATAGACAAGGACAACGAATTGTGGGAGCGGAACAGAATGCTCACCAGTGGTGTGGTTCACTCTATAAATGTTAACAACGACTTGGATGAGGTGAGACCGTAAATTCAATTATCCACACGAGTCAAAGTCAAAACATTTATTCCTTAGTAGGAATTTACAAGATTCTCTCTAAAATAGTCAAAGGACAGAACGGGAAGGTCTCAGCGCAGAGGCAGCAGATAGACAAGGACAACGAATTGTGGGAGCGGAACAGAATGCTCACCAGTGGCGTGGTTCACTCTATAAATGTTAACAACGATTTGGATGAGGTGAGCTCGAAAATTCAATTATCCACACAAGTCAAAGTCAAAACATTTTTTTCTTAGTAGAAATTTTCAAGATTCTTTCTAAAATAGTCAAAAGACAAAACAGGAAGGTCTCGGCGCAGAGACAGCAGATAGACAAGGACAACGAATTGTGGGAGCGGAACAGAATGCTCACCAGTGGCGTGGTTCACTCTATAAACGTTAACAACGATTTGGATGAGGTAAGCATATTATTAATGTATGTATTAGTTTATTATAATTATGTTATATGGTAGTTTATTAATGTTATGTATTTATTTATGTATATGTATCAATAAGTTGTATTTGGATACTACGCAATAGCACTATCCCGCCATTTAAATCAATTTTTCCTCTACCTTAAGGTTGTCTGGTAGAAATAGCTACTTAGCTATAAGACCGCCTGCATTGTACTCTTTGTTTTATTTCTGTTTGTCCATTTCATGTTTTATGTGCAATAAAGTATATTTATGTTATGTTATGTTAAGCTCGAAAATTCAATTATCCACACAAGTCAAAGTCAAAACAATTATTTCTTAGTGGGAATTTCCAAGATTCTCTCTAAAATAGTCAAAAGACAAAACAGGAAAGTCTCCGCGCAGAGACAGCAGATAGACAAGGACAACGAATTGTGGGAGCGGAACAGAATGCTCACCAGTGGTGTGGTTCACTCTATAAATGTTAACAACGACTTGGATGAGGTGAGACCGTAAATTCAATTATCCACACGAGTCAAAGTCAAAACATTTATTCCTTAGTAGGAATTTACAAGATTCTCTCTAAAATAGTCAAAGGACAGAACGGGAAGGTCTCAGCGCAGAGGCAGCAGATAGACAAGGACAACGAATTGTGGGAGCGGAACAGAATGCTCACCAGTGGCGTGGTTCACTCTATAAATGTTAACAACGATTTGGATGAGGTGAGCTCGAAAATTCAATTATCCACACAAGTCAAAGTCAAAACATTTTTTTCTTAGTAGAAATTTCCAAGATTCTTTCTAAAATAGTCAAAAGACAAAACAGGAAGGTCTCGGCGCAGAGACAGCAGATAGACAAGGACAACGAATTGTGGGAGCGGAACAGAATGCTCACCAGTGGCGTGGTTCATTCTATAAACGTTAACAACGATTTGGATGAGGTGAGTCTTTAAATTCAAATATTAGTTACTATGTATTGATGGCCCTTAGCAAAATAAAGCTGTTTTGCCGGCAGAGTTATTGCCGCTTTGCTCAGTGATGCTAGGGACGATTGTAAATGATTCCGTCCGAGGAAATGAAATATTCATCCACTGCATTTCAAGATGGTAGGCCACTAAAAATAAATTCTTCTGTAGTCCACCGTGTGGGGTATCAAATGAAAGGGCTACACGAGACGATTTCAAAAATATACTGTGCCGCAAAACTCCTTCCCGGTGATATTTGACCGTAAGACCTAAGACTATAACTACATTAGGTCAAACTCAAAACATTTATTTATTGGTAGGAATTTACAAGATTCTCTTTAAGGAAATCACATTCTAATTCAATCTTAAAAATACTACAATTTTGTGAAAACCAGTGAATGAATGTTGCAATGATATGGCAGAGTGTATAAGGAATGTAGCAAGGACTGTACTTGACGAAACGAATGGTAAGGGTGTAATCCAAAGAGATATGTGGTGGTGGAATGAAGAAGTGCAAGATACTTTAAGAAAGAAGAAGAATGCATTTAAGGAATGGCAGAATGTTGAGAACGGAAGTGTGAGTGTGAAAGATGCTAAAAGAGAAATATATAACATCTGCAAACGCGAGGCGAAAAAGGCAGTCGCCATTGCAAGAGCCAAGGTCCAAGACAAGTTGTATAAGACCCTCACTAGTCCCAAAGGCCAAAAAGATCTATACAGAATAACTAGAGATAGAGAAAAGAGGGCAAGAGATTTAGTACACGTGAAATGTATGAAAGATGAGTTAGGAAAGGTGTTAGTGGATGATGAAAAGATAAAAGTGCGATGGAAGACATATATTTTGAGAAATTAATGAATGAAGAAAATGTATGGAGTGGCGAACTAGAAGCGGTCCGCGATAATCTGAGATTGGTAAATGAAATTAGTATGGATGAAGTGAAAAGGGCAGTGAGAAGTATGAAAAATGGAAAGGCTGTCTGACCGGATGGTATACCAGCAGAAGTATGGAAGTTGTTGAGTGCGGACGGATGGAAGTGGCTGACTTTATTTTTCCACAAGTTGCTACATGAATTGGCGATCCCTGATGAATGGCGTAACAGTACGCTGGTGCCCATCTATAAAAACAAGGGTGATGTACAGGACTGTGGCAACTACCGAGGCGCGAGGAATAAAGCTCATGTCACATACGTTCAAAGTATGGGAGAAGGTGATAGAGAGACGATTGCGAGGGTAATGTGAAATTACGCAAAACCAGTTCGGGTTTATGCCGGGCGGACGGACGGATGCCATTTTTGCACTTCGCCAACTGTGCGAAAAATACAGAAGTGCCCAAAAAAACTTGCACATGGTGTTCGTTGACCTCGAAAAGGCATACGATCGAGTGCCCCGAGAGGTTTTGTGGTGGGCTTTGAAAGAGAAGGTGTGCCAGGGAAGTATGTAGAGTTGATACGTGCAATGTACAGTAGATCTAGTACACAGATCCGGTCGGCCGCTGGTATTACCGACGAGTTTAGTGTGGCTGTAGGCTTGCACCAAGGGTCAGTTTTGAGTCCGTACCTCTTCCTGTTGATAATGGATGCTCTGACGTTGGGTCGGACATACAGGAAGAGGCACCCTGGTGCATGCTGTTCGCCGATGACATTATACTCGTCGGTGAGAGTGGACAAGAGGTGCAGAACAGACTGGAAAGATGGCAGGAGAGGCTGGAGAGTGTTGGCTTGAAAATTAGCAGAACCAAAACGGAACAAATGTTTTGCGATTTCGGCGGTCTCTCCAGTTTTGTTCCGGTAGCGCTCAGTGACGAACCCTTACCAGTCTGCTCCGACTTCACTACAAGGTGATGGCGAAATAGACCGAACAATCAGGCACAGGATAAATGCGGGATGGATGAAATGGCGACAGCTTATAGGCACAGTGTGTGACCGCCGAATGCCTCTCAAATTGAAAGGCAAGATATATAAGTCGGTGGTGGGTGAGACCTGTTGTCATGTATGGATCAGAGTGTTGGCCAGCTAAGGTGACGGATGAAAACGACTGCATGTAGCTGAGATGAGAATGTGGCGCTTGCGATTGATGTGTGGTGTGACAATGATGGATAAAATAAATAAATAATAAATAAATAAATAAATATCCCTGGACGAGACACACAGCGCCATCTAGCCCCAAACTAAGCAAAGCTTGTACTATGGGAACTAGACAACTGATATAATACTTATATAATTTTTTTTTGTAAATAAATACATATTATACATAGAAAACACATAAGGAATGAGTATATTAGAGAGAGTTTGAAAGTAGCGCCAGTGTCAGAGAAAATGAGAGGGAATCGTTTATCTTGGTATGGGCATGTAATGAGGAGAGATGAAGAGCATGTAACAAAGAAAGTAATGAACATGAATGTGGATGGACGCAGAAGAAGAGGAAGGCCTAAAAAAGTTTGGATAAATTGTATAAAAGACGATATGAAAAATAAAGGCGTAAGTGAGGATTTGACTGGTGATAGAGATGAATGGAAGAAAAAGACATGTTGCGCCGACCCCAAATAAATTGGGATAAGGGCAGGCAGATGGTGATGACTCTAAACGCGGCTGAAGCGGGATAAAAAATAAAAATAAAGGCACGTTCGTTCTTCGATCGTAGATCCAATGTACCATTAACACTATTGACCATCGGGCTTTTGGATGACTTCGTGCCCCACAAGCTGCACAGACTGTTGTTTATTGAGTCAATCATTGACTATACGATCCATATTGGTTCAATCGTTGTCTCAATATGCCATATAGGGTAGTTGGTTGACTCAATATCCCATTCATTCTTTGGCTCAATAAGAATAATAAATCTTTTTCCGGTAACCCCCTTTTCTTTTCCTTTCTTTTCTTTTGTTTTCTGTTCCTTTCTTTTCTATTGTTACATTTTATTTACACTTATTATCTATGTATTTACTAGGTACCTTATTTCGTACTAAATCCATTAAATTAGTCATGTTATTAAGAGCAAATTTATCAAGTGAACGACATCACCTAATATTGATTTTGTTTTGATCTCCAGGAAAGTGTGGACCGAGTGCATCTACTGGTCCACAACATCGTGCCACCCTTCTTAGACGGGAGGATCGTGTTCACCAAACAACCAGAACCTGTCATTCCTGTAAGTACTTATATACATACAAGTAGTAACATGCAAAAAGACTCATAGTTATTTTCATAAGTTTAAATGGGTGAGCACGTCATTAGCTGGCTCAATGTCCCACTACCTAAGCTTTTATAGCTTATCTTAACTTTTACCTAAGCAAGGAAATCAAGTTTTTAACACGTATATCACGTCTATATCTCTTACGGGGTAGGCAAAGCGTAAAAGGCAGTAAAAACGGCCATTTACACCGCGTCTGACAAAAGTTAGAGAATTATTTAGAAGACTGTGTATCACCATAGAGGCAGGTTAGAGGCCTGTCGCCTAAAATTGTAATACACATTAACTCTCAAATCCCTTAGTCGTTTCTTACTACACCCACAGGAAAGATATGAAGTCAATCAATAAATCAGTTTATTAGTGAATTTGAACATGAAATTAATGCACCAACAAGCTTAACTTAAAAGTGATGCTATTCTAAGCTGACATCACACGGCAATGTTTTCAAATGCCTTTAATTTTCATGAATCCCTGTGGTACAAGGGTATTTGGATGGGTGTATTGTATGGGTAGCGGAACTCAATTGCTTTGCAATTATACCAATCAATACCGTGTTGGATATCTTTGCCTCGAACGTTTCTTGAAAGAGATAATGACAAAGGCAGATAATCGGCACGAGTAATATAGTTTAAAAATAAATAATTTGTATAAAAGAGCGAGCATAATATAATAATTTCCAGGTAAAAGATCCCACTTCTGACATGGCGATAAACGCCCGCAAAGGCTCAGCGCTAGTCAAAGCGTTCAGAGAACAGAAGGAACGGCGGAAAGCTCAGAAGAAGCATTGGAAGCTAGAAGGAACCAAACTCGGCAACATCATGGGCATACAGAAGGATAAAGAGGAAATGGAGGATGGGCCTACCAAAGAGGCTTATAAATATGCTGAGCATTTGGATAAAGGTAAGAAAGAGTCTAGCTTCAACTTATATGGCCTGCCTGACTTACTTGACTGGCTTATACTGACCTAATCAGCAGAGTGATGATGATGACCAACCAAAGACCATATCGTTCTGATTATACTATTGGGATTTTAATGCAAATAAGAAATTGCTAAGATTTCGTTCATAGCCCATGGCTCGAACCCGGGCCGCTGATCGTGGCCTGAAAACGGTGCATCAATAACTGTTTCTTACACTATAGTACCGTCATCCGAATAGGCCATATTTGACAGCTGTCAAAATCATGTTAGTGCTGTGACTTAAGGTCTATGTTTCTTTGTTGACTTGTTTCCTAGTATGGGTTTGATAGCTGTCAAATATGGCCTATTCGAATGACCATACTGTAGCTCACCTGAGGCACACTATCGCCTCATTCAGACATGGTCAAACTGGCCAGCCAACCAAACAGTCCTACTTGATAAACTCAACAAACCAACTGATGAAACCCATCGACATGACTGTAATTGTTCAAAAGTGTAAAAAACTTTTTATTTAAATTATCAATCAGCGAAATTTTTTGTGAAAAGAGATTTTTGTGTGTTCTTTGGTCGAAGTATGATAAAAAACCCTGAAATTAAATGTGTTTCCTAATGTCAAAAGTCCTTTTATTCGTTTTCCAGAACAAGCCCAAAAAGAGCCGGAATCCAAGTCAGACTTCGTTCGCAAGAAGACGATTGGTGAACAGAGAAGGTTCCTACCCGCTTTTGCTGTTAGGGAGGAACTTATGCAAGTTATCAGAGAGAACAACATAGTCATTATAGTCGGTGAGTATACTCTTCATATCAAATGACATGATGATGATCACTCTCCGACTGATTTGGGCCATGGAAGCCACTTCTACTCCTAATCAAGTCGGCATCGATTTTTTTCATCTTTCGGCCCGATCGGCTCTGGCAGATTATGTGTTTATTACGGTACCTAATAGGCGCGTCCACACTGCGCGAGGCATACGCTCGTGTGGCAGGCGAGCCAATTCGGCCCAATTTGGACGCGTACGTTTGAGTTGCCTACGCGCGCTCGCCCGAGCATGACCTTGGCTGAGCCCGACCGTATGTCTCGGCAGTTGCCTCGCGCAGTATAGACGCGCCTATTGAGATAGGCATTTCTGGAGCCGACTCTCCCACTATTTAGGTTGAGTTGCGAATGGGACGATTTGCGAACGACTCTTCTTTTCAAAACGTTCTAAGGCGCAAGCTTAACAAAGTAGACGTGAAACATAAAATGGCTTCTGTCAAACAAGTGATCGTCGGAGAAGTGAGACGTGCGACATCACGACACTAGAAACCGTTTCCATATTAAAATGTATGAAACAGAAGTGACAAAGCTACACACGTGAGACGCGCGTCGCATCGATAACGGCTGACGATCACTTGTCTGACAGATGTCATGTTGCTCGTCGCATCTCATCATGTGTCTATTCTGTCGAGTTTTCCCATTAGACCATGGATTACAATTTTATCGTTTATTTTCATCAGGTGAAACCGGCAGCGGTAAAACTACCCAACTGACTCAATACCTTCACGAAGAAGGGTACAGTAAGCTCGGAATGATCGGGTGCACGCAACCGCGACGAGTCGCCGCCATGTCTGTGGCCAAGAGAGTGTCGGACGAAATGAACACTAAACTAGGTAGGTATTAGGTAGATATTACACCCAACTTACCCGATATCTACATACAGAAGGGTACAGTAAGCTCGGCATGATCGGGTGCACGCAACCGCGACGAGTCGCCGCCATGTCTGTGGCCAAGAGAGTGTCGGACGAAATGAACACTAAACTAGGTAGGTATTAGGTAGATATTACACCCAACTTACCCGATATCTACATACAGAAGGGTACAGTAAGCTCGGCATGATCGGGTGCACGCAACCGCGACGAGTCGCCGCCATGTCTGTGGCCAAGAGAGTGTCGGACGAAATGAATACTAAACTAGGTAGGTACTAGGTACATATTACCCAATATCTACATAAAGAAGGGTACAGTAAGCTCGGCATGATCGGGTGCACGCAACCGCGACGAGTCGCCGCCATGTCTGTGGCCAAGAGAGTGTCGGACGAAATGAACACTAAACTAGGTAGGTATTATACCTAACTTACCCGATATCTACATAAAGAAGGGTACAGTAAACTTGGCATGATCGGGTGCACACAGCCGCGAAGAGTGGCCAAGAGAGTGTCGGACGAAATGAACACTAAATTAGGTAAGTGATTTACTTTATTTCCTTTCTTTTCATATTCCATATTTCCTTTCCTTTCCTATCTTTAATATTTCCATATCCTATCTTTTCCATTCCAATTCCTTTCTTAAGTGAGAAAAAGAAAGAAATTGAAATTCTTATGTTCCGTCCAACCCTTCCCTTTCTTTTCTACCATATCCTGTCAATTCCTTTTCGACCTTTATGGATTTTAATACCTTTCCATTTCTGCCCAGGCCTTTAATTTTATGGTTTATCCTGTGCTTGCATTGCATGCCCTTTTCCCTCGTTTCCTTTCCATTGTTTTGCTCTCTTTTATTGTATAGTTGGTATTTTTTAAATTATGTTTTCATTAACCAACTTCTCACAATAGGACGTCTGTAGATTTCAACCATAAGCTCCCCCCTGACATTCTTATGGTGCGGAATTAGAATGGCTACCAGTGGCGTAACTACGAAGGGGCAAACCGGGGCAGTGCCCCGGGGCCTTTGAGCCTTGGGGGCCCTTGGGCCCTGATTGAAGCACTAATATTAAACTAGGAAAAATTTGTTCGTTCGCGATGTATTTTATCAGACTGTTTTTTCACTAGCATCTAATGTTTCAGCATTCACGCTCGTTTGTAGCGTAAAAAAGTCGAGCTCGCTTCGCTCGCAATATGTATGGTTTATTTTTGCCTGAAAACTTCAGTCTACCCAGATAAATATCCTAAACATGCGCACAACGCTTGGAGCTTTTCTGTATCCGCGACTAATTAAATCCAGGGGGGTCGCCAGTTAATTATTGCCTGGAAAGGGGTCGCGTATTCAAAGTTTGAAAAACATTCATTCTTGAACTCATGGACCAAAATGTACTGCTGTATGAGGCAGACCATGGTATAATAAGATACTCCGCCTGGTATTCCATTCCGAGACTCGTGAACCACGTGACTAACACAAGCCTACGTCATCATGCTTGTGGGTTACCAAAATTACCCACTCTTATGATTATTTTTGTAAATCATTTATGATACTGTTAACTAATTAATACAATTTAAGTGTTGTTGTGAAGTTCAAGTTAATACACACGTAAATCTAAATTATAAAATTATTCACAAATATTTTAACTCATGTTTCTGAGATTGAATTTACCCCATAACGTATTTTATTGAAATAAACTGGCAATACTAGTGACGTAGGCTTGTGTTTCTCTGGGAATGTAAGACCATGTTTTATTAGACTATGAGGCAGACATCGATACCTGTCAGCTACAGTCGTTAACGAGTCAGTCGGCTCGCTGTCGGTATTCTACATTCTACGTCAGCAGCCGACATGAGTTGAGGGTTGCCGTAAAATTTGACCTTGACACAGAGTCGTCCATGTTTTCAAGTACTTTGGTTTTGGGCTTGGGGCCCTGGTTAAGTTTTGCCCCGGGGCCTTTGGTTAATTAGTTACGCCACTGTTTTTATTTTATTTTTTTTAATTTATGATGGCTACACTCTAGAAATAGCCTTATCTCGATGAAAGTATTTAAATATTTTACTTGGTAGCTCGGTTGGCAGAGCAGTACCCTGCGGTCCCGCACGGGTAAAGTACCGACCGACCCTAATAAATTTTTCAACTTTTTCTAATTTTCATTTATGAGAATAATACGTATTAAAATTTTAAAAATATCAGCACATTAGTCAAAATGATATCTTAACAAATTTTTTTCTATAACCAGGTGACGAGGTAGGCTACGCGATACGTTTCGAGGACTGCACGTCCCCAAACACGGTGATCAAGTACATGACGGACGGTAATATATATTCTTTATTGTATCATTTTCATTATAAATACATACATTCATATAACACGCCTAAATCCCTTGCGGGGAAGGCAGAGCTTAAACGGCGGCTGTAAAAACCAGCCATTAACACCTCGTCTATTTGGACGTTCCTTGGAGAAAGTTGTTCCTTATCACTAGCCGGTTCTAAGTTTTTGCTATCGATCGCTATACTCTATCCGCGCGATGAAGATAATACCAGAAAATGCAAAATGATTGCCATTGGTTAGCGATAACGAGGCAAGGGTGCGTTTACATGGCGGTGCAATTTCAGTCTACTTCTGTGGCTTGCACGGAGCGGACGCGTTCTTTTGTTCTTATATCGATTGTTTTATTTCTCCTACGACCTAGCGCGTGTTTTGGACTATTTTCTGTGAAACATACACAGATGTATTTACCTAAAATTATTTTTACTTATTAAATATTGTAATAGACCAAAGAAAACCAAATTTAATAGTAAAAAATATTTATGAGTCTTCTTTAACCAAAGAGCCATGTAAACGCATCTTTACGTTTTTACACAATTGTTGACGCCCACTTACCTGGAAGGGCAATCATTTGTCCCTTTCACTTGCATACAAAAGTGCGGTTGAGAGGACGCTATATTATCTTCATCGCGCGGATAGAGTATAGTAAAATTTCATCCATTATGTATAACACATGCCGGGAAAATGCTTTCTTCTCGCGGAAAAATGAGCTAATACATTCAAAAATAACATTATAAATGCTGTAATACTTACTTACATCGATACGTATGTGGCAGGTATCCTCCTCCGTGAGGGTCTAAGGGAGCCGGACTTGGACCATTACTGTGCGATCATCATGGATGAGGCCCACGAGCGGTCGCTGTCTACTGATATGCTGTTTGGATTGCTCAGAGAGGTGAGTTTTTTTCCTATTAAGTGACTAACATGAGGTCGGTCTTCAAACCATAAGCAGTTTTTTAGCGTCTTAATAGGCTGCCTTTATTTTGATGCGACTCTATTTCGTTTGGTCAAATTGTCGAGGGTTTGGCTGTCCGTAATGTATTTTTTTTGTCGACCTTTATATTTGTGCCCAGAGCGGGCCTGCTTTTTTACACTCGCGGTTCTTTTATATCTTCCTTACATTGGTGCACACTGCACAAGCAGCCATCTTTCGTAGCTCTTTTGTCGCTCTTTTATACTTCGACAGTTCGTAAAACCGTGATTTGGCGAGACTGGCAGAATTGACAGGCGTTTTATTGTTTTATGAACTGTCATCGAAATGTCTACTAGGAAACAGCATGAACGTACCCCTGTACCAATCGGGCTCGTAGTGCTTGTACCCAATTTGTGATATAAACGTGCTCTTTTCTTTCTTCCCCCTGACAATATTGTGAAACATCGAGCTCGATTCGTTGCAAAAGGACTTGTTTTGTTAGTGGCGTCAGGAGTAGAGATGCCGAAGGTCGCAAGTTCAAATCCTGCCTGCGGTGGAAAATATTGCAAGTTTTCAAAAAAAGAACTTGTCTATTTATACGTAACTATCTTGCATAGAAAGATCGAAAGTGTGTATTGAAATCTCTTGAGATTTTGTGGTAAACTATTTCGAATTTGTAAACTTTTGTAAAAAAAATTGTAATTTGGCTTTTACGCCTTGTTGAGTACCTATGTAGAATTTCGTCAGCCTTAACACGCATTTATCCTTTGCGGGGTAGGCAGAGTGATAACGGCCATTAGAACACGATCGATATCGGCACGCCTGACAAATATCTGTGGGTCGTTTCAGAAAAATCCTATATCGCTACTGTAACAAGTTTTGAGTGTTGTTTGCATAGTATATAATGTCTTTACATACATACGTATATCACGCCTATATCCCTTTCGGGGTAGGCAAAGAGTAAACGGCTTTAAGGCTCAACGTTAGCGACACTAGCGCCACTCAGTGAAAAAAAAATCACTGACTGAATACGCAAGTGATTGAGAAACCACATTATGAATTACCGACAATAACTAACAACAAAGAATTTTTAGAATCAGTAAAACCTTGGAAAAACTGTGCACTTTAGTTATGTAAGCCGAAATTGCTAAAAGTGGCCACTTTTAGCAATTTTTTTTAATACATTTTATTAGATTTACCTATTTATTCTTTGTGGTTAGTTATTGTCGGCAATTCATAAATTGGGCTCCAGGTGACCAGCGTGTTCAGCCAGGGATTTTTTTCCTGTTTGGGGGCGCCACTAGTCTGGCGTTTAGCCTTAAGAAACGACCATTTACACCAAGTCTGACAAAAGTTGGAGTCAGCAAAGTGACAGGTTGTTATCCTGTCGCCTAAAATTGCAATACACATCAACTTTTAAATCCATTAGTCGCTTGTTAAGACACCCACAGGAAAGAAATGTAAAAATAGGAACAGCCAAAGGAATTATATGGTGATGCTATTCTATCATGAGGCACTAGAACCTACTTAATACTAAGGTAGGTAAATTAAAATACAGAAGTATTAAGTAAACATTTATTTAAAAAAATGCTTCATTATAAATAGAATTAACTTAGACGAGTATAATACTCTCACAACAGTCAACATAATTGTCACAATTAACGTTCAATTAGGTCATCTTATATTCATCTTAATTAACCCCTCAAGCCGATGGCGTCACCTTAATTAATTAAGTACACTTGTGTCATCCATACGTTTTTGTAAAAATTTTGAAGTCAAGTTCTGTATTTCACACAGTATACATTTTCTTTTCGAAAATAAACAACCATAATATCAAGTCAAGTTATAATTAAAAGACCTTTTATTTGAGCTGATTTCATATTAACAAAATGAATATAGTCTTTCGCTTTAAATTTAAAGTAATTTCTTAAGACTTTTTCTATTTAAACAAACTACTAGAAAATAAACTGTTTGTCTTTCACATTTAAAATTTAATGACGCCATCATAATCCTAATACAATTTTAATATTAGGCACAAAGTGTGAGATTTCAATAATATATCACTTGTCCTCAGCACACTGACATAGCAAGGGTTAAATTCATAAATATAAATACTTTTACAAACATGAATACTTGTTTTTAAACATTTTGTAACCGACTACGAAAATTCTGCAACTACGAAACAATTTTACACACATTTTAATAATAAAATGTACATTTTGATTTTGCTCTGGAATGTCTAATTTTAACTGAGCATTAAACGTTGTACGTTTTGAAAATATTCTCGTAATCGGTGTCTTTGTAACGTTCGATAAAATCATTTAAAAAATCAAGACAGTCTTCTCCAAAATCAGAACATACAGTAGAAAGGTGAGATTTTCCTTTATTCTTTATTTGTCTCATAGATGGCGTTGTTCTTTTCCATAAAGTCTATTTCTTTTCAAAGAAACAAGTTAAGGAATGAGAATGTTAAATCGAAAGTGGAATTTCGTGTAAATTAGTTCATGTGACAAAAACTTTTATCGATATTTTTACATTAGGAAAATCTCCCAAAGTATTCTCCTGAAATACATAAATAGTAAGACTAGGGTGTCACTCTCAGACCGTTTTAAACAAAGTGTCTTAAAAATACTTTAAAGTACTTCGAATATCAATAGAATTATGTAAATAGAACTGAGAAGGAACTTGAGTATCTTCTACTGATATTTTTCTTTGATATGATTCTTTTTTTATTTCTTAGCTAGAGCGTATTAAACTCTTTAAAACATAAATTATCGTTATATCTTTTAACAATAATAGGGACTATTAATTCAGATTTTCTTCTTTTAAGATCCAGATTGAAATCAGAACCTCCGAGTTCTTTTTGAAGTTGATGAAAAAGTATTTCATACATTCACCATTTCTAATTTCTCATGGTACTCAAGTTCCATCCACTTAAACAGAGCATTATCAACGATTTTAGAAGCTACAGGGTCTTAAGTTAGGAATGTTTGACATCATTTATTTCTTCGAATAAAATTTGCTTTTTTTTCCTACGAAAAATTAAAGCTTCCGATAACGAACGAAATTTTGCGATACCATCAAAGTGGAGTCCAGTACGAAGAGACCTCGTACTGTAAGTGGAGCATAATTAAGTATGAAATCATACTTAGAAGAGAGACAAGAAATAGGCAGTAAGAATACTGAAAAGAGACAACGTCATTTGTAGCTGCCAGTTCGAAAGGCACCTCATTTTTGTAATACGTCCAGGGAAGGCATTTGCTGATGAAAAATGTGGCTTAAATCACGTTTTATTTCGTAAGAAAGAAAAAATATAAAATTTCCTTTTTCTTTGCCAGATGGCTGGTGAATCATATGTGCCAAATTAAAATATCTTTAGCCAATTACTTGTGCCACAGAGCAAAGGTATTCCAACAAAAAAATTACCGACTATTGCCTCCCACAATTTAGACGTTGTCAATCTTAGCCCTATGCCAAAAGCAAGCGTAGCAAGTATTACCAGCGGACGAGCCGCTGGGATGCGACCCTCAGACTGACTTCGCTTTGGTCCTGGCCAGGTTCTGATTCTGGCTGACGAGCATCACGCCCATGTTCATGCCGACATTGCCCCACTTGAGCGACTCGCTTATCTGCAACAAAGAGACTGGGGTTATAGAGAAATTTATAAAATAATGAAGTAAAAACATGAAAGGTTAATTTTTCCCCAATGTTGTGAATCCTAAAATACAATTCGAGAAGAGAAACGAATATTATTATTTTACAAACCCGAAACCACTCGTTTCTTCCTAAACTAACACACAAACGGACTAGATATTACGTTATAGTCTTTTTTTACGTGGGTTATGTGTGAAAGATTGTTTTCGCTGCGGTAAATACGGTCACTTCAGAAAGTACTGTACGATTTTGATCAAACATTGTCTTAATTGCAATTACAATCACCCGAATCTATGCTGTTTGCCCAGAAGAAATAATTCGGATCGTTTTGGAAGAAACCCAAACGACCCATACCTACGTTTCATCTTAGTTACAGTCAATGACCACAGGCAAATTATTTCAATAGTCCGTTCAAACGAATTTGGCTAACAACTTTAAATTGTCCTGTTTACCCTGTGACCTTTTCGATATAAAAATTGCTTATAAACGTTTTATTGGCCTTTGTAGATCTAGCTAGAATTTTCGATCCATGAAGACTATCCATGTGGTTTAGGAATACTTCGAGTTTTATACTTAGACCTGGCTAGGTTATTCAGGAATTTCTCTTTTCTAAATCTTAAGTCACTAAGTTCGCACCTGACCTTGATAATAATTATTATAAAATATTATGACGTGATAAAAAATACTGTCCTCTGAATTCCTGCATTATTTTATTTTTATCTGTCTGTTGCAATTAATTATTTATTCATTCTACCCACCAGACATTCAAGGTAAGTCGTTGACATACAATGTTCAGCATTGATGATAAGACCGCAGTTTTTATTATAATTACAATACTTTGCAACAGTAATCGATTAATTTTAATTGAAAAATTTAATCATCTAGCATTGAATTCACGATCTTTAGTTCCCGGAAACAATATCAATAATTGATTATTTATCGATTTGTGAAACTAACCCCATTTTGGTTAGGATATCACAGCCTGATTCGTTTTTAAAAAGATGATTCCGTGCTTCAGAGGGTATAATTTACCTACAAATGTGAACGTCAATATTTTGCGTACTATCTAAAAATAGCTAAACGTTCAATGTTTATATCAACTGACATTGTTATATTCTGTTTTGTACGCGGGAGGTTATCAAGAATTATTACTTAACCGATAAATGCTGTTAACTAACATAATAAAAATAGCTTTATTGTTATACAAATAAATAATAATTAAAGTAGTTTCTAAAATAACTCTATTTTTTGTTACTTTTCAAGCTAATACAATTTAATATGTAAAACACCTATTATTCAAAAGTGAAATGGCGTAAACCGGGTCAACAAAACACTATTCAGTATTCCAAAAGTGGGGCACGCTTCGCACGCTATCAGACGCCTGTCAATTTAATTCATTAATTATTATGACCGGCGCCACCATTTTCGTGTCGCTTACGCGCCATTTATATTAAACTCTCTCTACCTACACTCAGTGTGTAAAAAGGTTTATCTGACGGGAAAAAACGACAGATATGTTATCCTTACCATAACAGTACATACAAATTATTCAACAATAACGGTTCATACTATCATGTAAATTTTAACATGATATCCCATTTGCCCTGCAGTGGGACATAGAACAGGCTACATAAAAAAAAACTAATTTTGTATCTTTGTGTTTCGAAAAGATTAAATTATTGACTAATTTGGAGCTGTCACGTTAAGAAATGAATCGAAATAACTGTATAATTTATTTTACTACGCGGAAGTTAATTTACGTAACAAATGTGGAAGCACCTAGCTATAAATAACTTGCTGTCACTTCAACCTTTTAAAATCATTTTTCATACCTATAGCACACACACACGAACCAAGTTAATTATTTATGCATGTGAGTGTATTAAGTATGTTTCACGCGGTGTAACGCATTTATAAATGCCATACGAAATACGTCATTTCAAAGTACAATAAAACTGTACAAATATGAAGAAAAAATGTGTTAAGTACAATTTAATACGACTAACCTTCGCCCATTTGATATACCAATGATATCATTAAGTCAATATAAATGTACGTATTTGTATACCCTAATTTAAAGTGTACTTAATTCTGATATTTCTTTGTCTTTTATGAGACCTGGTAGTCTTAATAAATTCATTATTATGCGTAATAAACCGAGACCGCGGTAACGCTTTTTTCTTTGTTTCTCAAGGTGAATAAACTTTTGGGATTAAGTCATATTTAAATCTCTCGACCGCTAAAAGTAAACTCATTAAAAAGATCTCTAGTTCTTATCTCTCGACTCGATTTCCTCATTGTTTCCCTACTCTCTTGTTTTTATTTCTCGACTTTTAATTCCCGATTGCCTACCAGCTAGCTTAACAAGAGGTCATCTAGGTAGAGATGAAGTAAGTATGCAAACTTAGCAGTTTCAAATCCCCACTGGAATTCCCATACATCTACTTAAAACAGCAAACCGCTAACTTATCGGTTATAAACAAGTACCTATATCTATTCTGCAATATTTATCTTTTTACCTGTTCCATATCTAATCAAGAATTTCCCAATCAGCGTCACCGTAACCACAACAGCAAAATAAAGTGCGAAACATAAACAAAATACGCAAAAAGAACATGAAAAGGGTACATTGAATTCCGGTACATTTACATTTTACACCAATTTAAAAAATGCCTCACCGGTATATAAGGTCCAGCAGAAAGGTCCAAAGCGCCATTTTTACCATCAAAAGATGATAATCATTGGAGTTTTCGACGTCGTTAGGCTTATCTGTAACAAAATGGCTAGGTTGTGCGATCTTTTTCTCTTCATTTTCCCGCCATTTCACCCATGCATTCCATTCCAGTTTTTTGTCCCATAATTCCAATTATTTGACTCATAATTCCAGTTATTTTACCCATCATTCCAGTTTTTTTTAATATTTCGCGATCGCTAGTACTAATGGTATATGCACCCAGTTTTCAATGTCTCCAATACTTTTCGAATTCAAAATGAAAAAGCAAGAAAGAAAATTTTGACATCACAAAAGCTAAAAAGTGGTTCATGAAATAAAATGTCTTAAGACCCCATGAACTGTGAATAAAAATGCCTTTACAACTTTTCTTTTCGATAATAGACACTCAATTCACAAAAGATGCATTTCTTTCAGAATAAATAAGAAAATACGATACTCATATCGAAAATTTTATAATCGTAAAGACAGTTTTACATTCCCGTAGACATGCAACTTAAAAATAACAAATCTAGAACCAAAAATAGACATAGGCTAAAAAAACATCGCTAGCTAGACCGGTCCAGTGTATGCGTTTCTAAAATAGAAAACTCGTTTACCCGACAGATATGTGTGTGTAGTTATTTGTAAGTAACGTTAGCTAACCGAAGGACGCTACGGTCGATTCACAGATAGTATTGACGGTTCTAGAAATCTTATTTTGAATTAGATTTCAACCGTATTTCAACTACATTCCTCTAATTAATTAATTGTGTTCAAGAATATATGCTCCGGATTTTATTATTGAGACTGAAGTTTTCTATTTACGTCAAGCCTTTCCAATTTACATTGAATGGTATATATAATCTACTTTTATCGTCCAATGATTCAACAAACGTCTTTGATTAGATTTGAAGAACGAACTTAATGTCTTTAGGTATCCAGACGCGCCCGAACCGATTTATTGTGACGATCTGTGTTATAGCTTTATCAGATCTTGGGAAAAATTTCAAAATTTTCAAGAATGTTCCGATTTATGCCACGATCTGTCTTACTTAATCTGTCGCGTTGGGAAAGTTTTCGGTGTTTTACGCATTCAAGATTCAAGTTATCGAATTCGCTGATAAGAAGAAAAAACCTTTGTAAAATAAAAAAAACATACCTGTCTCATGCGAGCCTCCTGCGGCGTTTCCCCGTAGCGGACCCAGTGGACAAAATGCAGCGTGTTGTGCCAGTTCCTCTCGAACCTTGACTTAGTGGCCATATCCAGCTGGAATCAGGAGATACTCCTTAGTAGTCGGTATCGTGGGCCCATCGCGCGACTGGTGACCCATTCAGAAAGAAAGCCAGCGAGCTTTCATTATCTGAAATAAGAGGACCAATCTGACGAACAAACCTACGCTTCGGCATGCAAGGGAGAATCGAAATTTGAAGTTCGAAAGAATCAAAAACATATGAATTTTATCCGTTAACGGATTTTGATATTTTCTTTTATCATTGAAGATTAAAGCCTGTATATTTTAGTAAGACATTAACATTATTGACATCGCCAATTATACAAGCGAAAGAAAAAAGGGAAATAATCTATTGGAATTTTAATTTATGTATGACACGAACCGAATTAATGTGTATATTAATCTGACTAATATGTTCCGAAAAGTCGATAAGTAGCTGTCTTAAGTCATTACTCATTACATTATACGATTCACAAGAAAGATCCATATTATCTCTACATCTCTGTTTGTATCTTTGAAAACGGTCTTCCATACTTTGCAAGATGTTTAACATTGCGAATATAGGTTAAACAATGTTTGATATTGAAGCCACTTGGCAATGCACTCGATTGACTATATCAATGGTGTATAGTTATGCGTATGTTTCTCTGATAGTCTCATGACCATTATAGCTTGAAGGCCATTGTATTATGTCATAATGTACTATCGTGTAGGTGTTGTTTAGTAATTTAAGCACGTGGTTTAGAGTAAATAATAACGATATCAAAGTCTACAGAATGCGCAGTCTTGTCCTAAATTCGAAAAAAATATTCCGCGAATGATAAAAAGAAGGACAAGACCAAGGATAGATAAATTATCTGTTTTTAAATGCAGTGTTTTGATAAAAAAAAAGCTAAATTGATTTTGGCATTATCATCAAGATGAATGTGAAAAAGTCCTTAGGAAGGACACTACCTAAAATTAACAATTGAGTATATATATGTAGACGATGTAATGTAATGATGTCTGCATTCTATAAGCATGAATCATTATAGTTATGACTACTTTTTTGTGCGCATATGTTTGGAATCCACAAGGGTCTTTCATCTGGTGTGTCATGTGTGCTTTACTTCATTAATTTGATCTATCATTATGACATCATTTCCTTTTTTTGTAAACCCACAAGACATTTCTTCCTAAGTCGCTGTTGACACCTGATTTTTTTAGGTATTGTCTCAGATTTTCTTAGTACGGACGGACTGCCACTATCGCGTTCATTTTTAAGAGTTTTGATTTGGTGTTAGGTATTCCCTTACGCTTAATTTTCCGTGTTAAGTTCTAAAGGCTGTGAGTGTGGCTATAACTGTGTGCCTTAAATGGACATTGTGTATCATACATGTGTGTATGTCTTGTGTATTTTTTCTATGCTTTACCTTGGCCCTAATGTCCTTCTCTGAGTTCGGCGTCTCCTGCTTGTCATCAACGTTGTTGATGCGGATCACCGAGTCCTTCTTCCAGAATGCACTGAGTGTGGTGCGCACAATGCGCTTACGCACGCCCTTCTGTTGCACGGTGTACACCTCTATCTGTTCCGGGTTCTTTGTTTTTTCTGTGGGCAAAGAGTTTGAGGCTTCAGTAAAAGGTTCATTGTCGAAAAACTTAGAATCTACCAATCTTAGTTTCATATGGCGGAGAATCTGGCAAAATCAATATACAAGCCAAACGATCGACACGACAAAAAATGATCTTCGACCCTTTAAACGCATTATGTCCAAGACCAATATTTTGCTACTGCATTAACGTCTGTGTCATAAAATTGAGCAGGTGTTGGGGTACTAAATACAGGACATTTATGTGTAGCATGATCTGCACGGCTCCGTAATCTGTTATTTCATCTAAGTCAATAAGCCTCTCAAGATCAACTTAGATTTTGCTGTGTTTGCTAACTTTCTTTATCAGTTGTATTTGTTGTCGTGACTCAACACACGTAATAATCTGCAGTTTTTTCCTATCTATGCATTTCGTCTGCACGTGATATTCAGAATACTGCATTATGATCATTGATTAGATTATTAATACGCGCAAGTATGACGCTATTCTTGAAGACGAAAAAAACGTTTTCAAAACCGGTCTTTATAAAAACATTTTGTTTGTTTGTTCCACTTTCATGCTCATAAAAATTCTCGTCCCGTTTCACTTTGCATATAAAACTATCAAGTCGTTGGTCATTCGAAGGCCGTCGACTTTTGTCGTCAGAGGTTAAGCAAAAGTTCAATCGACTGCACCTCTATTAAATTCTTTGTGAGTTTGTGAAGCATTTTCTTGCATGCTTTTATCGAAGCTCGCAATAATATTTTTCTTTTAATCGCGTGACTTGTTAATACGTTTCATGCTAGTTTATTTGAAAGTTCATGATCACGAAATCGGTTCAGATATTATTAAGTTTCTTCGCGTTTTAGGATCAATGGCAAATGTTGGCTACATTTTATAAACTTTTGAATGGTTTTTCATACTTTTTCCCGCGCTTCGTACCATCGCTACTACAAGCGTTTGTATTTACGTGCGTAAGTGTACCAACCGACCGAGCACATGAATAAATTTACAACGTATTGTCGGCTACTCGGCCTGCGCCAAGTGTATTCTGTATACTGCATTTATACATTGTGTATACTCAAACCAGTATGCGTTCACGCCTCTGTCAGTAGGTACGTACGTTATCGGTGTCCTAATTGTTCTTGATATAACTTACGATATCGCAAGGTTAATTGTTCTTCGCGACTCTACTATCGAATATCAGAAGTGCAACTAGTGCAACTTTCTAAAATACGCACCTTTACCCTTCTTCCACATGGCAATGGCGTACATATGGTAGTCTGGTGACAGAGTAGAATCCGGTGGCAAAGGGTCTTCGGCTCTGACTTCCAGCACGAATCCGGACTCGACGACCGCGCAGAGGATGCTTTCTTCATTGTGCTTGAACCACTTGGTCTCCCGGAGTTTGTGGATGGCGACCGATGAGCCGAAGCGCTGCTTCTTGGGGGCAAACAAGGCCTGGGCCTGGCTCCCGAAACGAGACAGGAGCCCCTTCACCGTCGCTGGCGGCGCGACGCTCTTCTCCGGCGGTTTGATTTGCTGGAAACTCCGGCAGGTCACGAACCTCGCTTCCATTGAACCCTTTCTTTGGGAATTCACAAAACAATTCACACTGACACTTAATCTACCTCGACTCTCACTAGTTGTATGAACACTTTCACAATTTCTGTTAGCGCGTGTTTCGCCGCTGTTTAGACGACAGAGCTACACGGTGGCTTTGGGAATAAGACGCGGCGCGCGCGTGGGGGTTTGGTTATATACGGCGGTGAGGGGAGCGGGGGGCGGGCCGCTCTTGTGTGACCTCACTAGTGTTGGTCGACACTCGATAAATTACACGACGACTTTGCGATAAGTACTTACCTACTATGCATATGGATAAGATAAACGGTGTTTGCGTTTTTTATGCCTGTTCAATCGTGATGAAGATATGACTTGTTAGCATGAGAGATTTGAAAAGACGTCTTTAGTGACTCACACACAATTACTTAATCATAGATTTTAATAGTGATTATTTCACTATCGTGCAAAATATAGACCTATACCTAGATCTATATAGCTAGGTAGGTACAATGTGTAATAAAATTTCTAAATAAAGCTAATGATTGCATCAGCTACTTGTCATGTTTATATTGCGCGCTAATCTTGTACTATTGTTGGAAGGGATAATTTATGATATTATGTCTTCGAGACGATAACTATCGAAATATGAATGCTCTATGTAGAATACTATAATATGATTTATTGCATCACTAATAGAACGTTTACCTAATTTATTTTATTTGTGTACTTTTACGTTTGTAAATCAATTGTCGTCGTAGTTATACCTCCTACGGAGTCAATTCCATAGCTACATTAGGTCTATCTCAAACATCGTCCATTACTCTTCCAACTATTTGCCTTGAACTCTACCATCCATCGATATCTATTTAAAGACTTTCATCGATAACGTCCCGCTACGTTCCGATGCATCGAGTTCGACCTCCTCCCGCGTCGCCCCCCTCTCCTCTTTCCCCCCTCCCTCCCTCTCCCGCTTACGACAAACCGGCGCCAACTGGCCAGGTATTTATTCTTTTAATTTTACTGCAACTTGCTTCAGCTTTGCAGTAATAAGCAAAAAATGCAACCTTTCTCATGGCAAAGTTCTCGTACGTTCCGAATTCAAAATTAATGAACATTTTCAGGTTATGATAGGGGAGTACGGGGTGGAGTGGGGTAGGGGGTGGCTGGTGTCACGGCAAGGGCAAAACGCCGGCTCGGTATACAGATGCATAGAATACGTTTATATACGTTTGTTTGACGTGAACGGTATTGGGGTCACGTAGACACAGAATACAGACTGGATTGTGGAAATAAAAGCTTTTTTGGCGAAACAGGACATTCCGCGTACAAAAACTCTTACCATATGTCGACTTTGCGCTTTGCTATATTTGGAGCGAAGTGTTCTGGAAAGGGTTATGTATAGATACTTACTTACTCTCAATTCTGGAATCTTGGTACTGTACTAATTTAAAACACGCTTTCGTTTAAACGGTTTGACATAACAGCGTTCCAGAAAAAGTTTGGTAATAATGAAACATAACTTTTACCTTAAAATCTTGTAATCGGGATCTCGGAAATTGCTCCAACTAGAGCTTTTTATAAACTAACAACGATATTTGTTAAAAAACTGTTGTCGGTCAACCAATTACTCTGAATCTATATACCTATGGGAAACTTATTTTTTAATCATGTCAAAAGTAGAGCCATTCATCATCACAAAGTGCAATTATTTTGTTTTGACAACAGCGCAGAACTGCACTAAAAGTTTTCTATTGATTGAAACGGCTATTACATAATGAAGATGATTGTCTTGTAAACAATAACTACCTATAGCTGCCTATACCACTATCTAGAACTTATCTATTGATTAGAATGCCTATTAAGTAATGTTTTTTTTTTATGAATAATATAATACCAACACATACTCAACGAATTCTACACTACACCACATATTGATAAGGCCATATCTGAATCTATATGAGCAACCTTTAATCATGTGAAAAGTAGAGCCATTAATTCATCATCACAAAGTGCAATTATTTTGTTTTGACAACAGCGCAGAACTGCACTAGAAGTTACTATTGATTGGAACGGCCATTACATAATGAAAGATGATTTTCTTGTAAACAATAACTACCTATACCTACCACTATCTTGAACTTTTCTATTGATTGGAATGACTATTTTGTAATGAACTTTTTTAAAATGAATAATACCTACCTACCTATACTACACTGTATATTAATAAGGGAACATCTGAATCTCTAAATGGGCAACTTTTAATCATGTGAAAAGAAGAGTCATTAATGCATCATTAGGTACAAAGTGCAATGATTTTATTTTGACAACAGCGCACAACTGCACTAGAAGTTTTCTATTGATTGGAACGGCTATTATATAATGAAAGATCATTTTCTTATAAACAATAACTACCTATACCTACCTGCCTATACCACTATCTAGAACTTATCTATTGATTAGGATGCCTATTAAGTAATGATTTTTTTAATGAATAATATAATACCTACACATACTCAACGAATTCTACACTACACCATATATTGATAAGGCCATATCTGAATCTATATGGGCAACTTTTAATCATGTGAATAGTAGAGTGATTAATTCATCATCGTAAACTGCAATTATTTTGTTTTGACAACAGCGCAGAACTGCACTAGAAGTTTTCTATTGATCGGAATGACTATTATGTAATGATGATGATTTTCTCATGAATATATGAAGGGTGATATTTTAACGAAGGAGCAAAAAATAAATAAATGAAAGTAAATTTATATGAGAGATATGGATTTGTAAATATCTGAAAGTACGGAAATCGTAGTAAAGAAATCGGTATGTACGGAATGGACCCTTTGCCACTGATACCTACCTACACCAGTATAGTCCTATTGTCCTATAGCCATACCCATTATATTAACGGTAACTATATAGTTCCTACTTTATTTATAGCATGTTTATGCACACCGCCTGAATGGCTTGTAAATGAACTTGTTCCTCCTGTCCTAGGTAGGGCCAGCAACATTGTATAAAATAAAGTAAGCAAGTATCTATGGTAGCTTGTAATTCGCATTCATGTAGGCTGTATAAACTTTGCCTTGCGGTGCCGGCTTAGAAAAGCATCACTCCATTCCCGTGGATGTCGTAAGAAGCGATTTGAGAGTAGATGTGTATTGCAATTTTAGGTGACAGGGTGACAACCAGTCAGTATCGTGATACAGTCTTCTGAATGACTCTCAATCTTTTGTCAGACGTGGTGCAAATGGCCATTTTTACGGCTTATTGCGCTCTGCCTACCCCGCAAAGGATATAATCGTGATATATGTATGGAAATAATATTTGTAAACAAACTCATTCATCAACTGAAAGTAAAAGCACTTACTTCCGCACCCTATAAGGGATTTCACTTGCAAGTTAATACTTCCGCCACCCTCGGAAGTACATACTAGAGTACCTTATAAAGGTAGCTTATAGTGGACGACCTCGGATGGTCATCAGGTTTCAAGCTGGATATCTCCGATCTGACTCATGACATGATTGATTGACTTTGGGCTTCCTATAATTACCTATCTGTATTTATTATAACTCGCTCCGTAAGTTTCCGACATCAATTCGATATTTTTGTCAAAAATATCTACAAGTATTCAATACTCTACCTATGATGGTGATAGCCGTGTGGTGCCGGCAGAGTAGAATAGCACCACCCCCTCTCTTCCCGTGGGGGTCATAAGAGGCGACCGAGGGATAAACCCGACCCAAATAGCCAGGGTCAACCGTATGGTGGCAGTTAATCCACGATAAAAGCATTCCCAAGGAGGGTTGACGTCTGGTAGGCGGCCAGTCGTAAAATTAAGCCAAATCCTTTGCAACACAAAATTGTGTTCAACAAAACGTGTTGCGCCGACCCCAAAGAATTGGGATAAGGGCAGGAAGATGATGATGACCTATGATAGTGATCTCTCAGACTGATTTCACTTCTACTCCTTATCAAGTTGGCGCCGCCGGTGCGCCCGTAGGCACAACAGTCCACTACTGCAGCCACAACAGTCCACTACTGGTCATAGGCCTCCCATTCTCGGAGGGTATTGCCATACTCACCGTTATTGGCAGGTGGATTGGCGAGCGCACTGTAAAATGTTTTATAATATTATATTATGTTTCCCCGTATAATTAACCCTTAGTCGCAAACAATTTGTTAAATAGAAATGCTTGCAATTATGACTAGTTAGTTAGGCACTGTCACATCGTTTGCAATAACGTCTGTTTACATAACTTATTATCAGGCTTGTGACAGGTCGTGAGATGTGGCTTACTCTGGCTTTCAGTATACTGCAGTTTTACCCGAATGCCTCAGGAGGGTTATGTTTTTCGAGAGAATGTATAGGTACCTACCTATATGTATCCAGAATTTCTTTTTCACAGGCTACAGCCCAAACGGCTAGGCGGATCTTGACATGTGAAGTGTCGTTAGATTCGTCTCAGCAGCGTGAGTGACACTAGCTATATTAAAAAATAATTAATCCAAGATGGCGGATTATTATCGCAAAATACAACTTTATTATTAGATACCGCAGTCGGGTTTTGTTTTTTAATAGGTACATCTGCTTGTGTAAATTAGGTATCGAGTGCGAAAAGTTGCGTAAGGTGCAGAAATATTCAAATAAATAAACATACTTTAGTATTGAATCCGTCTACCATTTTGTAACTTAAAAGATAGGTATACAAATTCATTTATTTCGCATCACACATTACTAACATTTATAAATACAGTCAAACTAAACACAGTAGAAATAGGTGTACACTGCATGCTGTTGGTTTTAAGCTTATCAAAGTTCAAAGCTTATAGGTAATCTTATAGACTTACAAAAACTTAAATATATACTTTAAAACTTAAAAAACACAATCGAAAGCATCATCAAAGCACTTACATTGGTAGGTTATGTTATAAACCTAGTCATGCTTACATACTTACTTATTATAATTTATTTAAATTTGAAGTTTTTAGCGACTTTATTACCTAGGTATGCAATATTTTATATTTTAGCTCTGTGCCTTCGGCTTGACCTTCGGAGATTACCTATCCTACCTAACAGTGCACACATGCGCTTACTTACCAACTCTCATCTCTGTGCGTGCTATGCGAGCGGGGTGCGGGGTGTGGCCACACCCCCTTCCCCCCCGCGCGGGGGGCGACGGCTGGCGCGCGACCGGCGGACGCGCGGTTTCGTCAGTACGCTTGTTTTACTTAGCGTGCACACATGCGTTTTTGTTAGTTCATACTATCAAAGTTTTTTACTTTTAAAAAAGTCGTAACGTTGCTGTAACGTTTTTTATGTTATTTTGTGTGTGTTACTTGCTGTAAGGGTAAGTTTTTAGACCTTTTACATTGTCTTTGTGCGTGTTGTTTTTGTTTTTAGGTGCGAGATCGCATGGGTGTGAAACACTGTTTTGCTCTGCCGAATGCAATTCGTGCTTAGAAGTTTGTCGGTCATACCAACCACAATCTTCGCTGTAGGTTTTGTTTTGTCGGACATCCCATCCACAAACATAATACCTACTTGTAACCGTAGTGACGTTATTTCGTCCATACGACATGTCGGCCATTCAGCCACGGTCGTTTGCGGTTACCGCCCGAATCCAAGTTCCTCGTCTCAGAGGTCGAGCCGCACGGCTCGGGATTCGGGCGGCGCCTTTCAATACTGGGAGGCGCGGCTCAAAAGGTGAGCGGCGCGGCTCGAATTTTGAGCGGCGCGGCCCGAAAATTGGGCGGCGCGGCTCGATATGTGGGCGGCGCGGCTCAAAATTCGGGCGGCGCGGCTCAAAATTTGGAAGGCGCGGCTCAAAATTTGGGCGGCGCGGCTCGAAATTTGGGCAGGCGCGGTCCAATACTTGAGCAGCGGCGCGGCCCAAAATTTGGCCTTTTGCCTACTCAGCTGTGTAACCTAAGCACGTGCTTGTTTGGTTGATGATTCTGACTGCAATGCTTTTCGCTTCAGATGGCGCAGCAGGGTGACTTGGTCACTCTGGCTGAGTTAGCGGAGCAGAATGTTGAGAATGAAGAGGACAGCGAGGTTTGGGACCGTGTGAAAACTTTGGCCCTAGAGTATCTTCCGGCTGGATGGCCAGATTGGCAGGTCGCCCGAGCAACAAAAGAAGAAGTCTTTGGGGAGAACATCGACCCTAATGTGCTCAATAAGTTGGTGTTTGCTCTGCCTACAGTTGGTTTAGCCCGAGCATTTGTACCAGATGCAGATCACTTATCCGAAAAAGGATATAGGGCCATGCGGGCTAAGTTGATTAGTTGGGACTTTACGCGAGCCCTCATACTAGGGCCTCCAGCCATCTCGAGCCACATTCGTGGCTCCGTGGTCCGAGCGGAATTTTTCAAGCAGGCAGTTCAGCCACTCTTACCAATGCTGCATACTAGGACTGAGGCGAATAATATACTCGCGGGATATGTTTCGGAGTCGGAACAATCTAACCGGAAAAGAAGATCCATCGACAGTACGAGGTTACCCGAACATCCAGTGCGAAAACGGTTAAGGACCGGGTCGCCTTCACCTTCGACAGCTATTCTCGAGGCTAGAGTCAGTGGCCTGGAACAGAAAATGGATCGAATGATCGAGGCTTTTGAAAGCTCCAGGAATGCTCGTTATATAGAATCCGATTCAGATAAGGAAAACGTATCTTCGGATTATTCCGATTCAGATGCTTCAGACCCCTCATCGTGGAAAGCTCCAGACTGGGTAGGGTGTTCAGGTGGCCTGATGGAAGATAGTGAGAAGGAGCTTGAATTCTTACCATCAACTAAAGAAGCAGACCCCCTTGTGCCAGAACCGTCCGCGCAGATTAAGAAGGACGGCATTGAATGTCAAAGGTTTGGAACCGAAGGATGGAACCGTATTCGATACAAAGATGCGGAAAAGAAACTACACGCGGCCGCTCCCTTTAGCTCGCTGAAACTTAACACAGAGCTCAGTACTATGCAGTCACGTCCATCTCAATGGGTTACTAAACAAGAGGGTATTTTGGGGACGGTGACTCATGCGCTACTTTTACAAAGAAGAGCGCTTGCCGAAGAGCTGAATGCAATAGTCAAGAAACATCCTGGCGTAAGCTCAGATCTATCGCGTTTAGTGCAGGCAGAAGACTGCCAATTCAAAGTAATATCCGACCAACTGGTTCAATTTGTATGCGCCCATAGGGCTGAGACGATTGAATTTAGGAGAAAGACCTTTAAGGCAAAGAACGAGGTACTTAATGAGGCTTTGCATAGTATACCGCCATCGCCAACGCATTTATTTGAAGAAAAGCTTCTAAGTTCCTTTGTAAAAGATCATGGGGGCTTAAGTAACATATTCTTGACGCCAAGAGCTACGGACAAAAGAGATTTCTCCAATACATTTCGTAAACCAGCCCCTCACGTTGGGTACAAGGACCGGAAATCTGCACGAGTTTCGCGACCCTCTTACCGAGTCACCGCCACTTCCGCTGCGTTACCTCACACTTCATCTGCAAGGAAACAAGTCAAGTCAAACCCAAGAAAGAGACGTCATGGAAATGAAAACGTCAAGAAACCCCGGAAACCTCGTGGGTCATATTGACAATTTTCAAGGGGGGCAGTTGCAAAAGTTCTTGCCTCAATGGGAGTCGATAGGAGCCCCAAAGGCAATTCAAAAGATAATTTCGGGCTATACAATACCTTTTGTTTCGAAGCCTCCCTCAATACCTCTACAGGAAAACCTAGAAAGATTCGCGACAAAACCCTCGCAGGCGATGTTCAGGGAAGTACGTCAACTCTATTCTCAGGGTGTGATAGAAAGATGCCACTCACCAACGGGATTTTTGTCTCGAATGTTTCTAATTCCAAAGGCCAATGGAAAAGTAAGGCAGATATTCGATTTACGCGGTCTCAATTATTACCTAAATCCCCAAAAGTTCCGCCTAATAAATCAGGGTCGAGTCCCCGACTTTCTCCAGTACGGCGACTTTCTAGGAAAACTAGACATAAGTCAGGCTTACTTCCACATTCCCATCAAACAGAGCCACCGCCGGTTTCTAGCCTTCAGTTATGCAAACGATCTGTATCAAATGACATCCCTTCCGTTTGGTCTGTCCAGCGCACCGTTAGCCTTCGCTCGCGTCAGCAAATGGTTAGCAGGTTACCTGAGAACAAGGGGCCTCAGAGTTCTGGTGTACTTAGACGATTTTCTTTTCGCCCACCAGGATCCAGTTTGTCTAGGGAACCAGATGAGGTATGCTGTCAGTCTTCTGCAAAGCTTGGGTTGGTGCGTGAACCTGCAGAAATCTATTCTGCGTCCTACAAGAAAGATAGAGTTTCTAGGCATCGATTGGGACACAGTCGCCAACGAGAAGAAACTTCCCCTGGAAAAAGTTCTCCGATTGGAAGTCGAATTAAAGAAGGTGTTACGAGAAGGTCGGTGGTCATGGCGGTCAGGAACCGCTCTAGTGGGTCGTCTAGGCTTTGCAGCCTTGGTCACTCCGCTAGGTCGCCTACACACCCGTCATATTCAGAGAGCCAGTCTAAAATTACCCGAAAGTCAGCCCAATCAGTTGCTTCCCATTCCCAAACGTGCAATCGAAGGGCTTCTCTGGTGGATAGACAACGTGAAGACACCGGGAAGAATTTTTGTTCCAGAACCGACCATATTTCTATCAACCGATGCCTCCGACGAAGGTTGGGGTGTCCAGTTGAGCGATCATCATCTGTCGGGGAAATGGACTCCCGAGCAGGCGTCATGGCATATAAATCGAAAGGAGTTGTTCACAGTTCATATAGCTCTAGAAAAGTTCCAAAAGTTAGTGGTAAACAAATCGATCATGGTTCAATCCGACAACAAAACAGTCGTGTCGTATTTAAGGAACCAGGGAGGAACGAGGTCGTTGACACTGCTAGAGGAAACGGAAAGAATCCTGTTGCTAGCGAACAGTTTAGGATTGGTTCTTCATGCGTTTTATCTTCCGGGCCGATACAACTCCATAGCAGATTGTCTGTCGAGGGAAATTCGTCTTCCGGACTGGCATGCCACGAGCGAAATAACGACCAAAGTGTTTGCAAAGTGGGGCGTGCCGCTGATAGACCTGTTTGCCACAAATCGGTCCAAAGTGGTACCAGTTTATGCATCGATAGAAGCACGGGACACCCAAGCAGCATTTATCAATGCGTTCAGTCGCACTTGGCATTACGAACTGGCGTGGATTTTCCCCCCTCCACCTCTGATACCCAGAGTGCTTCGGCACCTCAACCAAGCGTCAGGGACGTACCTTTTGATGGTGCCGCGGTGGGAAACTGTGTTTTGGAGAGGCGACTTGAAGAGACGAGCTCTGGAGGCTCCTTTTCAGATTCGGGACGTCAGCAGGTGCATATTGGACCTCTCCAGCAATCATCCGCCGCTGAAAGCAGAGGACTTCTATTTCGAGGTTTGGAGGATACGGGGTGGGGTGAGCTCATAACCGATTTGGATCGGGACGATATAGATCTAGTCCAGTCTGCCTGGCGCGATTCTACCTGGCGAACCTACGAGTCAGCCTGGAAACAGTGGGTCTCGTGGTGCAGACAGAATGGGAAAAGTCCTAGTAGTCCTCGCCCCCCAGATGTTGCCGCATATCTAGGCTTCCTAAGCCGCGTTAAAAAGTTTGCTTCTTCGACTATTTTAGTCCATAAGTCGGTTATTGTGACTTTGGCAGATCCTACGCAAGAGAAACGTTTGGCAGCTCACCCTTTAGTTTCAGCAATGGTAAAAGCTATAAGTACGCAAAGGCGTGCTTCAGTGCCTTCAAAGTTACCAATATGGAATGTAGAAGACTTGTTGCATTGGATCAGAGCGCATAGGCCGTCGGAAGATAGTATTTTTCAACTTTCACGACACGTAGCTTTATTACTGCTGTTGGCTTCAGGTCGTCGCATTCACGACCTCACGCTGCTCTGTATCGATGACGAACATTGTGTTAGATCGAATACTTCAATAACCTTTTGGCCTAGATTTGGTTCGAAGACAGATAACTCTAAAGTTCGGCAGTCAGGCTGGCAATTGTCTTGTTCAGGAGATCAGGATTTCAGTTTAGTTAAATGGGTAAACTGTTTGATAGAGGCTTCTGCTAATAGAAGGAATGCACGGCCTGGCTTGGCCAGTCTTTTCATTTCGACAAGGGGGGAGGTGAAAGAAGCTTCAAGGTCAGTCATTGCTGGTTGGCTTAAAGGGCCTTTTCGGGATCTGGGTATCAATTGTAGCCCGGGTTCAATTAGATCAGCAGTTGCATCTTATGACTATCAGAACAATGTCCCCTTGGATACAATTTTGAAAAAAGCTAACTGGAGAGGTTCAGATAATTTTTTCAAGCACTATTGTAAGCCTGTAGAAAAGCCAAGGAGTGAAAATTTCAACGTTCTGAGCACTGTCTTTTCTGCTGTTTAAGAGACATTGATTTTTTATTTTATTTTATTTTCTTACTTAGAAGTGAAATAATTATTTGTTTTAGAAGTTTATTTTACGTTGATTAATGTTTATGGTTACTACTACTAGTAATTGACTGAGTACCTCATTGATTGAAAAGACTGTTACTACTGTCACTACATTATAATTATAAATTTGATCTCTTTAAGATAAGATTTATTAATAATTCTTAAGAATTATATTTAATTATGCTATAATTAATAGGTATATCTACCGAAGCTTTGTACTTGCGGTTGTTATGTTGATTTTTGGAAAAAACAGAATAAAAAGTTTTCTTTCACTATATTGAAGTGTTCTCCTTGCTTCATCCAATCAAAGGTTTATCACAGTACGCTTTTACTTTGGGGCGCCGACAGAAGATAGACAGATCTCCGAAGGTCAAGCCGAAGGCACAGAGCTAAAATAAGACCGTTTTCCACCCCGAAGGGAAGAAAACGAGTATTTTAGGTCTTGCCGAGGCTTGACCGGAGTAAGCTCTTGCCGGCTCTTCGGAATAAGCTACTGACGAAACCGCGCGTCCGCCGGTCGCGCGCCTGCCGTCGCCCCCCGCGCGGGGGGAAGGGGGTGTGGCCACACCCCGCACCCCGCTCGCATAGCACGCACAGAGATGAGAGTTGGTAAGTAAGCGCATGTGTGCACTGTTAGGTAGGATAGGTAATCTCCGAAGGTCAAGCCTCGGCAAGACCTAAAATACTCGTTTTCTTCCCTTCGGGGTGGAAAACGGTCTTATTACTTACGGTAGGATAAGTAAGTAAGTAGATTTGTTATGTGATCATTATAGGTAAGTCAAGTTATTATCTAATCTTTATGACTATCAATTCTCGTACCTAATCCAGAGACATTCCGCGGTGTTATTTATTAAACTGCTCGTTAGTTTAGATTAGATAATATGAAGGTAAATATTGCCGTGTGATGCCGGCTTAAAATAGCATCACCCCGTGATGTCGTATGTAGATGGGTAGATGGGTATCGTAAGACAGGACTAAGAGTCTAATTGAGTGTTGATGAGCATTCCAGTTTTAGGCTACAGACAGACAACCTGATATTTTAGTGATACACAGTATCTAAAGACATTTAGAGGTCATTTTACGTCTTGCTATTCTATTTACTGACTACCAGCTAGTATTAAAAAACTCAGAACTAATCGGGTCGTTGGGCGACTCGGTGTCCCACACGAAAAGAAAATGTTTTCTATCGAAGTCCACGAGTTCGTTTGTTTACATGAAAATGTTAGTCTTCCCATACAAAACGTATGAGATTGAGTTGATACCTAGCCAAAATCAGTTGGTATGGAAAAACAATAAAATTATTTTTATCGGTCGCTTTTATGTGCTACCTAACAATACTTTAAAATTCAATCCTTTGCGCACATCACATGATACCTACCTACTTCCAGTTTGACCTTTATACGGAAAACCGACCCCCGAAATACTACGTCGCAATAGATACTACCTACCTACGCCATCAAATCCATTTTGTGACATAGTAAGCGTTGACTACGTAACAATGCAAGTACCCACCCACGTACCTACTCAAAAGACCTTCATCGTAGCTTCTCTAGATAAAACGTGTACGAAGCAGAAAAAAAATTGAACCCCTAATATCCTAAGTCGCAATAGCCTTCGCCATCAAGTCCATGGCATCCATGGGTACGTTTATGCTGTTCCTCCTAGTAGGTATTTCCTCCGATGACAGTTTTTACAATGGTCTTACAAACTGTCAAAGTATAACGTATTTTTCTGAGTTATGAACTTATGACTTGTTATGATGATATCACTTATCCTTTCATTGAAATAACTACCTATAAAGATTTGTCTTTCCTGTGTGTCAAGTCATAAGAATAAATAATGTTCAAGTATAAAGGAGCTGTGAAAGATCTACGAAAGAAGGCTGTTGAACGTGCCCCATGTTAGAATTAAGCCACTTTTAGCGTGGGCCTCGATTACATAACATTGCATGTACTCAGACAACCTTCATCAAATACACCTTGGTATGTACACTGACTAGACAAAACGTGTTAGAAACGTGACTTCAATGTAGCTAAAAAAATGGACTCCTAAAATCCTAAGTCGCAATAGCCTTCATACAGAATCAAAGCTCCTTTTTGACGTGGGCCTCGATTACATAATATTGCATGTACACAAACAACCTTCGTCGTAGCACCTTAGTCACACACTGGTCAAAACGTGTACGAAACGTGACTCTAGTCAGTGTAGCCAAAAAACAAAAAATGCCCCCTCCCCAAACCTAAGTCGCAGTATTCTCTGCCATCAAATCCATGTACAGAATTAAGCTACTTTGTGACGTAGACCTCGATTATGTAACATTGCAAGTACCCACGTACCAAACAACCTTCATCGTAGATAGGTACCTTGGTATTTACACTAGACAACGTGTCAGAAACGTGACTTAAGCGTAGCCAAAAAACTATAAACTATAACACGGAAGAACACAATGGACTTATAATGTTTGATAATGTTTAGTACTTTGGTAGGTACCTATAGGAAGGGATGGACAATATCGAGCTTAGATGGACTTCTCTTATATGTGCTATCCAGATATTAGATTTTCTTGTATGTAGGTAATCGATGATCTCCAAAAATATTGGAACGATAAAAAAAAACGGCGTTTGACAGCCACATTACACAGAACTTTAAGGCTACCTTTTACAGGCGCGGTCACAGCCCTCAGTTTCAGGGGGGGTCATGGCGACTGAAATACCTTCGACCCATATTTTTATCCACACTTCAGATTTAAGAAAAAATTCCTACTGCGTGCATAGGCATAATGTCATAGTGACGTCTCACCACTACTCGTCACACGCTGAACACTGGCTGTTGCAGATTTTTTAATTTCTCAGATGCTTTTAACTACTGAAATATTTGAATGAAATAATAATAAACTCTGTTTGTTGTCTAAAGGATCCTCATAAAATATCATAAAATTTTGCGGATTACTATTTTTCTCCAAATTGTGCGCATGCTCAGGATATTTATCTGGGTAGGCTGAAGTTTTCAGGTAAAAAATGTAAAAATAAGGCACAAAGACGTGGACGTATCGCAAGCGAAGAGAGCTCGACTTTTTCGGTACAAACGAGCGTGTGAGCTTAAAAAGTGACCGCCAGTATAAAACAGACTAAAAGGTACATGTACAGCGAGCGAAGCGAGCTCGACTTTTCGCGTTAAAAGAAAGCGAGCTGAGGCCTCAACACTAGCAGTAGATATAAAACAGGTAGAAAGGTGTACGTGTTGCGACTGTTGCGAGCGAAGCGAGCCCGACTTTTCACGCTATAAATAAGCAAAGATTTACACAGTATACACGGTAGTTTTTTTTCTTGGATTTCAGGGGGGGTCATGACCCCTATGACCCCCCCCCTGTGACCGCGCCTGACCTTTTACCGCGGAAAACTTACTGGAAAATCACTAGCAAGTAGGTGCAAATGCAGACCAAGTACTAAAAGAGTGTACCTGCTTGTGACCAAAAGATAAAAGTGAATACTTTCGAACGATTGGTGCAGATTGCTACGTGTATCAAGGTCGATGACCCAAGACAGTCCAAGTTAACTGACTTAAATAATAAGGAAAATCCAATGTATTGACGACAAGAAACGAATCCTTGGGATACCTACATGCTACAGTTTCAAAGTCTCAAACATCAAAACAACCGCAGAATATCTTAAGATATGTTAATGAAAATAATTTCATTTTATTAAAATGAATCAGCCTATGTTGTCCTACCTACTGTTGGGCTAAGACTGAATATTAAAAAGTAAATCTAAGGTTGCCGAAATTCAAGAGTTGAGAACTTCTATAGGAGGTAAAAAACTAATAATGTAACATTTTTCTACCGCATTTTCTAACCGAACCACATTAGTTTATTCTCCGAGCAAATGAGAATACTAAAGTTGAACATACACTCAAGAAAATTCTAGATTACCTAGTGTGACAGTGGAATTTTCAGACAATCTGCCAAGATAGATTGATCAACTTCAGATGGATAACTTGTAGATAGCGTTGCGACAACAAAAACAATTTCAATAATACTAAGTTCTACTACTTTCGGTGGTAGATAACCTAATCTCATACTCTTCATCCTAGGATCGAACTCTGTACATAGATTCCAGAGACAAAATATAGAGCTCGTCTCCCTAATTTGTTTTCCAGATTTGTATTGCTCCGACTGGGTGGCGAAATCGAGAGATGGTACCTTGTAGCGTACCCTGTGGGTCGCCTATGTCCAGCAGTGGAATACTATAGGCTGAACTGATGCGATATGATGATGAATTGATGACTACGTGCTAACTTTTATCTTCCAACGATAGCCAGTGAACCTTGTAAAAATACAACCAACTATTTTCTGTACCTACTGTCTAATAAGGGAATGCAAAGTTATCTTGTACATCAAGCATAACAACGTGACTTAAGACATTTATCATTATAAAACAATTTTTATCGCTTGATCGATTACCATAAAATTATCATAATTCGGCGTAGGTACGTAGTGGATTATGATGATTTGTTGAACTATGTATGGCGCCTCTTTATACGACATCATCATAATTATGACACAAAATCGAGAGCTTACAGAAGGTTCACTCAACTCTATTTAGGATTTTGTGTCAATAATCTAATCGTGATTGGCACTTGTTACACAGCCAGGGTTGCTATTGTCAAACATAAGTATGATGCTGGTTTAAAGTTTATGAATATCAAAAGAATGTCATTATGATTCTAAAATAATTTTAATACATGAAATATTACTTTCGTGGCAAACATTTTCTTAGTTAGGTACCTTGAGTTCCCCTTTGGTTACCCTATTTTTATCCAGTTAAAGTCAGTAAGCGTCGTAATCGTTGCTACTACGGAGTGAGTCATCGCGGGACGCCTATAGCCTATTTTGTGATAATGATATGCATAGAAATTCACCTTTTTTCTTATGTGTTGTTTACTCATATTTGAGGTGACCGACACAAAACACTACTCCTTGCAAAACGGGATTCCATGGGCAGTTCAAACCCGGTTTTCAACTAATGTTTTGACAAAAAAGTTGTTTACTTTTCGATTCTTCCGAGCGGTTATGCACGTACGCCGTCCTAGACCATTATGGTTTTCCATATTTCGGTTTCGACTGATGTTTTGAACAACAAGCAATTTAATTTAAAAAGCCGACTGCGGTAATTTCAAATTTGTATTTTGTGATAAAAATCCGCCATATTGTAGGGTCATTGTGCCCGTTCGCGACCATGCGTCAGTTCGCGACCATTTTCAGGTCTGATCTCAGTAATATTGCAATAATAAGAGTTATATTTAACTCCTTGTAAAAAAGTGTGGCTTAAACAAGACAAGGATAACTGTAGAATCTACGCCTATTCAAATCTGTTCATTAAACCTCACCAATGTACCGCAAATAAATCATCCATTTTGCCAGTCGCTCTGCCCTCGAAAACACACCGAAAACCTATCCAAAAAATAGCGACCACGTGCCACTTCAAAAGTGAAATTTTCAGGTATTCGTCTAGTTTTTACAACTATAACGGTTTTATGGTATTGATACTTTAGTAAAGTATCTAATTTAACGATAATTTCGTGTTATTTTTAAGTAAATTTATGATTTATTAGATGGTCGCGAATGGGCACGCAATTTTTAGAAAAATGCTGGATAGCGACCTACCGGTCGCTATCTAACACGATGCTTGAAAAAAAGATTATTTTTTTCCAGGTTATCTTTTAGCAAAGTTTTGATTCTTACAACATTAATCAATTCTTATAGACGTTTTTTATAGCGTAGTTAGTTTGCGACCGTCAAATTATGATTATTTGACCGATTTTGGAACAGTTATTTAGTTGAGTGGTCGCTAACTAGTACATGCTAAAAAACCATGTTTAGTTAGCGACCGCCTCAAAAATGTATGAAAAATAGACGGTCGCAATCAGACTCTAAATTTTTTTACGTTACTTAGCGACCACCACTTTTGCTCTTACACTGTTTTGTTGGCCCTTTGATAGGTTTTTGTTACAAATGTTTTTAACTAGTCTTTTATATAACTGCTGCTCTTAGACTCTTCGTCTCGGAACGCGCTATAACTTTGGAATCTCTATCTAACAAATAAAACAGTATGGGACGCCGCGCGCCCCGCCAACAGCATCTCATGGACCCTGTTGGCTTTTAATATAGTTCCGCGTTCTGAAGTAGAGGACCTGTTTCAACTTCGTATTCGTTTCTGTTGGATCGTGCACAATGGACATATGTAAAGAGCACCAGCCGTACCCACTTGCCTTCCTCGAGCTGTGCCAGAAGTACAGGCAGAGTTTCTTTGGGCTGTCCTGGTCAATACACACCACCCCTAAATCGTCACTCTTCAATCAGAGCTATTTCGTAACGTCATAAAGGCCTGGGGTGAGGTTCCAGTACGTGCGGGTCAGCTGCGTGAAGAAGATGCACGTCCTAGGCTCGGGGCCTCGGTGACTTCTGTGCACTTTGAGCTGAGCATTCAAATTCCTCATTGTCCAGAGAATTCAGCCCAGTTTTTGTTGTGCAGCAAAGTGTTGGCAGAGAGACTCCTTATAGCGTATAATTATAATTCGTTGGACTCTCTCAAGAGTTGGGTCTTGTGAAGTAGTACGCCACAATAGGGCAGCAAGTTCTCGCTGTTTTTTTACTCACTTTGAGGCTTTGGAGACAACGAAAAAGCAGGAAGTTCTCACTATTTACTGAACTCCACACAGTCCTTGCCTTAAGGGAGAAGGGTGCTGCCATGTAAAAGCAATGTTTTTGGATACAGGGGTATTTTATTTGACACTAGCTACCGCCGCGAACCCACCTGATTACAACTATCACATTTACATTGCACCAGAACTTCCATGCCTTACTTAAAGCCCAGCACCATCACTTCTGCGCCATACACCCATGCCTCCACGCTAGCGTAAAACTGAGCCTGTAATTCTTCAGGGTAGCTTGCGTTGGCAGATTCTCGAGCTGTGTCATACATAATTGCTGGCAGTGGTTGAATCAGGCTGTGCTGCTCTCACATCCTTAAAATTTCATGTTGGGTTGAGCAGTTGCATGACGTCATAGATACCCGTTTAAAAAAGTAGGTGAAAAAGATCTGCGTTTGGTGCACCCACACCAGTTTACCTGGCGCAAGTAGCCTGGGTAGTCATAGTCAGCTAGGCCTGCAGACTATGAAGGCAATACAGTGGCCAATATAAACCCCCGAGGGTTCAAGAAAAATGGAAGAAAGCTAGAGGCTTGATGAGCTCCTGCGACGTGACTGACGAATATACCTCCAACAGAGCGAAGTGAATACAGGAGACCAGAAAGGACTCACCATAAGATGAAGAAAATAATTGCCAAGGATAGAGAGCTACGTTCTTATGTACTTCTGCTGTGTGTTGTTGGCCGACAAGAGTCTTTGTGCAATATTTATGGGTCGCTCTTGGTACATCGTGGGTCGTACTGTGTAAGTGAATCAGGAAGTTCCAAGACCGATACTTTGTAGCACCGTGAAGTAGCGACACCCGGAATTCCTACTAGCTTTTGCTAGGGACTCGAAGACCGTTGGTCTATGTGCTCTAGCGTCCGCGCATATCTAAAGGCCTGTCTCCTGAGCTCCCTGCGATGTTTGTCCACTAAAGCCCACCTCAACCGAGGGTGGAATTTCATGCCCAGTTGCTGCGTAAGACAGATCCTGCTGGTCGAGTTTGCGGATGGAGCTGAACACCCCTAACATTGCGCGCTGGCGTGATTAGTACAGGCAAAGGTAGTGTTTATGAGCACCAAGGTATGAGACATGGACAGTTCTGGTGCGGTGTAACCTTGAGAGCTAGAACCGGGCTGGGTCCTTGGCGGTTGCATCAGTGAAGTAGAAATAGGTGATCCTCCTCAGTATCAGAGAATACGCATTAACCTAGCTAGGATCGGTACCGTACAAATGCGCGCTGAAGACCAGCGAGGTCTTGATGCCTCTTCGGTTCACGCTGAGGCTTCGGAGACAACAAAACGTAATAAACAGCGTCGGCAAGGGTTGTGAGGCAGCAAAGTCAGCAGTAGTCATTGCTGTGACACCTGTTAGGCACTATGAAATATTGTTAATTTTTTAATCATGTCTAGATAGGTACTAGGTCAAAATTTTAGGTGTAGATTTAAAAAGGATTGTTCAATAAGTATAAGAAATGTGCAAAAGTAATTTCTTTTTATTAAATAATGGTTAATATGCCCATAATAACGATATTAAAACGGGCAGTCGCTATCTGACGCACACGTGGTCTCGCTATCTGAAAAAAGCGGTCGCTATCTGACTCTTTGGGTACTTTTCGGTTCTAAATTATTTTTAAAATAAACTGTTACAGTATTTCGCAAATACTTCTCGAAAAGAATATCTTGATTATATCTGCTATGCTCACAAAAAAAATCAACCTTCAAATATGAAACCTTCATATTAATATCATAGTGCAAAGTTGGGAAGTCGACTAATCGGTCGCCAACGGGCGCAATGACCCTATTCATAAAATTTTAGTATAGCCAGTGTCACTCGCGCTGGTGAGACAAATCTAACGTCTCCTTACGTTTGGGCTGTAACCCGTGAAAACGATTTTCTTGTTTACAACATACATACATACGAAAACGAATTTCTTGTCTACATAAATACATAGGTACATACTCTCGAAAAACATTACCCTCCGGCAGTAAATTGGTAAAAAGTTGTTTACTTTTCGACTCGTGCGAGCGGTTTCGCACGTAGGCCCAAAATCTCCCCCTTCCTAACCGTCTACCGGCTACGCAGCTCTAAACAAGTTCGCACCTTACGACGTCACGTATACGTGACTGTGCTCACGATATGCTACAACAAAAATGAGGGCATTGCATTAGACACGACGGACAACAATACTTTGTAAACGAAATTCGACCTTCTTGCTCTACGTTACGGGTCGTGAAGGTTTAATGATATTTGTGAATTTAAACGATTTGAATTCGATCAATTAAGACAAATTAGTAGCTAGATTGTTTGAATAATTACTAGTATTATTACTGGCGCCATTACTTGCGGAAAATTACCTACTTGCAGCATTTTAAATGATGATCTCGCTGAATTGTCGAATGCTTCCCTGCTTGTCTCAACCATGGACGTATAAAAGGGCGGACAGAGTCGCGCTAATAAAATCTCTGTGTAGCCCCAAGTCAGCCAGTTGGCTGTACGTACAAGAATGCACGCACACATTCACACCAAACCCAGCCATTCCGAACGCAAACGTCAGCCTACCCTACCGATTTTTGCAAAATAAACAAAAACAAAACATCATGTCGTTCGTTGTAAAAATTAGAAAAAACAGCAGAGATCAAAGGAATAAAAGTTCGGGAATCACGTTTCACAGGTAAATTAATAATTTGATCACTCATTTTCATGTTTTAAATTATTTAAATTAGCCTCGAACTGAGGGCTGGTGTTGCCATTATTCACGTCATAAAGGAGATTGCCCATTTCTGTATGGACCTTGGACCAAACAGAGACCCGCATAGGGATATAGTCCATAATGTTCCTAAGACTAATACTAATCTGAAACCCAAACCACATCAAAATCCGTCGCTGGAGTCTTCAGATAAATGACATGATATTTCAAGTTTTCCATTAACGAAAAATCATAGCAAACAGCTTATTTCTAAAATCAAAAAGGGTAATCATTGAATCAATCAACCACTTCAATCAGTCTATTACTTCCTGAACAGCTATTGCCACGGGTGTTACTCAGGGTGTCGTTTTGTCCCATTTTCTTTTGTACTCGCGTTGAACCAAATAGTGACCCGCATTGAGACATAGTGCATAATGTTCCGAAGACTAATACTAGGCTGAAACCCAAACCACATCAAAATCCGTTGCTGGAGTCTTGAAAAAAATGACATTGTATTACAGTTTTTCCATTAACTAAAATCATAACCTACAGCTAATTACTAAAATTAAAGACGGTAATCATTGAATCAATCAACCATTTAAATCAGTCTATTACCTGATGAACGAACAGCTGTTACCACCAATGTTACTCAGGGTGTCGTTTTGTCCCCTCTTCTTTTGTACGGACGTTGAAACAAGTAGCGACCCGCATTGAAACATAGTGCACAATGTTCTTAAGACTAATATTAGCCTAAAACCCAAATCTCATCAAAATCCGTCGCTGGAGTCTTGAGAAAAATTACATTATATTTCAGGTTTTGTCTTGTCAATATAATGTCTTTTTTCTCCAGACTCCAGCGACGGATTTTGATGTGGTTTGGATTTCAGACTAGTATAAGTCTAAGGAACATTATGCACAGTGTTTCAGTGCTGGTCGCTATTTGTTCAACGCCCGTACAAAAGAAAAGGGGATAAAACGACACCCTGAGTGACACCAGTGGTAATAGCTGTTCAGGAAGTAATAGACTAATTAAAGTAGTTGATTGATTCAATGAGTACCTTTTGTTTTTATAGAAATAAGTTATTTGTTGGCTTTGATTTTTCGTTAATGGAAAACCTAAAATATAATGTCATTTTTCTCAAGACTCCAGCTACGGATTTTGATGTGGTTTGGGTTTCAGACTAGTATTAGTCTTAGGAACATGATGCACTATGTCTCAATGCGGGTCGCTATTTGGTTCAACGCCGGTACAAAAGAAAAGGGGATAGAACGACACCCTGAGTGACACCGGTGGTAATAGCTGTTCAGGAAGTAATAGACTGATTAAAGTGGTTGATTGATTCAATGACTACCATCTGTTATTATAGAAATAACTTATTTGTTGGCTTTGATTTTTCGTTACTGGAAAACCTAAAATATAATGTCATTTTTCTCAAGACTCCAGCGACGGATTTTGATGTGGTTTGGGTTTCAGACTAGTATTAGTCTTAGGAACATGATACACTTTGTCTCAATGCGGGTCGCTATTTGGTTCAACGCCGGTACAAAAGAAAAGGGGATAGAACGACACCCTGAGTGACACCGGTGGTAATAGCTGTTCAGGAAGTAATAGACTGATTAAAGTGGTTGATTGATTCAATGACTACCATCTGTTATTATAGAAATAACTTATTTGTTGGCTTTGATTTTTCGTTACTGGAAAACCTAAAATATAATGTCATTTTTCTCAAGACTCCAGCGACGGATTTTGATGTGGTTTGGGTTTCAGACTAGTATTAGTCTTAGGAACATGATGCACTATGTCTCAATGCGGGTCGCTATTTGGTTCAACGCCGGTACAAAAGAAAAGGGGATAGAACGACACCCTGAGTAACACCCGTGGCAATAGCTGTTCAGGAAGTAATAGACTGATTAAAGTGGTTGATTGATTCAATCCGTTTGATCCGTTTTTAATTTTAGAAATAAGCTATTGGCTATGATTTTTCGTTAATGGAAAACTTGAAATATCATGTCATTTATCTCAAGACTCCAGCGACGGATTTTGATGTGGTTTGGGTTTCAGACTAGTATTAGTCTTAGGAACATTATGCACTATGTTTCAATGCTGGTCGCTATTTGGTCCACTTTGGGCAATGTCTTTTCCCTAAAGTATAGGTAATTATTGGGTGGGTGGGTTCAAAAAATTCGGTTTCACCACATCTTAAAATTAGAAAACGAGACAAGAATTTCTCAAAACAAAAGAACGTATTATAAAAACTTACTCAACATATGGGATGTAAGTCGTAAATAGAACAATTCAATATTATCGTATTATTAACTGTGTTTTATTAGTATAAAAAATCTTAACATGGCAACCCTAATTCACTCACACAAGTTTATCCGCCGCCATTACGGTTATTCAGTTTTGACATAACTGGCATTCTGTCCGCCCTTTTATACGTCCATGGTCTCAACTATCTCGCCTATACTTACTAGTACTTTTATAGGTGTGTTCTGTGCCTAGACATGCCTAGACTATAGACTACACGTTAAGGGGTGGTTATTTGCACTCCTACCATTAACCACAACATTGATAGCGCAACTAAGCGGTTATGGAGGCTCTGCAAAAGGCAAAGGCAAAGTAAAAGCCCACGGAAGTCAACAAGCTTTGATAAGATAAGATAAGATAATGTCTTTATTCAATAAACTTAATTACTAATAGTACACTTATATGAAATAGTTAAAAGGCTTGACCATTTCCTAAACTAAGAATTAGAATTCCTGTATCTTAGGTAAATGGATAGCCGTTATAACTATTGTTTATAATAAAAAACTATTATACTATACAAAGTAAATAAACTTAAATAAATTATACTATATAATATCTAAAACTAATAACTTACTAGTGCAAATATCAACAATCATCATGCGTGCAATTAGTGACCTAGATTAACATTTTAGTTTGTATTGCAAATACAGCATAATGTTCGGACGCGACAAAAATAAAATACTGATCAGAAAATTTACTTATTTTACAAATTAACACAACACAACTTAAAACTATGTCAAAGGCCGAAAACTACGTAACGCCACTATGTCCACATGAATATATTTGATCTTTTTATTTAATTTATTTTTTATTGATCTTTCCTTCCCATTGGTTACATATAATTTCGAGTACAAAACAAACTTTGTATAGATATGAATATGTTCTATCGACCTCACAAAATATGTGTTTGTATAAAATGACGGATGGTGATGACGAATTTGTGGACATTACCGTCTTTGGTGTGAAGTTTTTCTTGTAGGATTCTACGAACGAACATCTCTATAATTGACTATGATTAAGGTGACTTTGATTTAAGTATCTTTGCTTAAAATAAACACATAATTTTAGCCTGCAGTACAAACTATTCTATATTATGCGCCTTTCTATGAAGTTGGTAAAATTTTCCAAAGATGCAATCTTGAAATATTAAAAACAAAACCACATGTTTACGATATGATATCATGATAACGAAGATGATCCATCGTTGTGATGTATCCACTAAACCCCTATCAATCATTTTAGTTTCGCCAATCGATTATGTATTACATATTTGGACAGATACTGACCGCGATTTTGATGAGAGACTTTCTTAGCTTAGCTTAGCCCTGAATTAAATAACACAGTAAATGTGCGCCTCGCCGAGCCAGCAGAACAGCTGGTTAAGGTCGATCCACACCATCCACCTTTATTAATTAGCATAGGTTATAAATTTTCTAAAGAAACGATGAAACTTGACCCCTCTAATATTCCAATGGAATTGGACTGGAATTTCGCTAAGGGCGATTATTCTCTGTTATATTCCATGGTAAATAACATAGATTTTTCTGCTATAGACCTATACACAAATGTTGATGACGTTTTAGAATCCTTTATATAAATGTCTTTATCGGATATTCGACTGCTGCATACCGAAAAAAATTAGAAAATCGTTTTGCCATCGTATTTATCCTGTTTATTACAATAAGTTCATTATTCGTGGCATTCAAACTAAAGCAGAGTACCATCGTCTATGGAAACAGAGCGGGGACGAGGCTTACCGGGAGAAATTTAAAGAAATGCGAAAAACACTTAAGTGTGATATTGAGCTGGCGTATAAAAGCTACAATAAATTAATTTCTGACAATATTTTCAGGAATCCTAAAGAGTTCTGGAACTACATGAGCAGCCTTCGTAAACCAGGGGGAATCGAAACAAAGGTTACTTACGGTGAAGTTGAGTACTGTGGGGCGGGAGCGGCTGAGGCATTTGCGCGCCACTTCGGTTCCGTGTTCTTGCCAGATGAGCCCGCGCTCGACCCCACTGACGCAGCCACTGCCCCGCCGGCTGACGCTCGCCGTGTGGACATACATTCATTCACTCAAGCGGAAATTCGTATTGCTATTAAAAAACTTAAGCCAGATTCACCTCCAGGTCCCGATGCTATTCCAGCATATATTGTGAAAGGATGTATGGATGCTCTAATAGCACCTATAACTCATATATTCAACCGGATTTTGAATACAGGCCACTATCCAACAATCTGGAAAAAATCCCGAGTGACACCAATACCTAAATCTGGTCCCAAATCAAAGGTCGAAAACTATAGGCCTATAGCAATACTCTGCACATTGGCGAAGGTCTTCGAGTCTGTGCTGCAAAGCAAACTGCTGCCACAATGCCTACCGTATATCACGGGTGATCAGCATGCTTTTCTCCCCAGGCGCTCGGTGGCCACTAATTTAGTGACTCTTGTCGACCGAATGAGTTGCCAACTTGATCAGGGAAACCAGGTAGACGTCGTCTACCTTGATTTCCAAAAAGCATTCGATCGTGTCGACAATGATGTCCTCCTATTAAAGCTGGGCGCAATGGGGTTCACTCCAAGACTGCTTAAATTGTTCGCCAACTATCTGTCGAATAGAGTCCAGTTTGTAAAGTATGGTCCTTGGTTTTCACAGTGTTATAACACCCGATCTGGCATTAGCCAGGGTTCGAATTTGGGACCATTTTTATTTGTCCTGCTCATCAATGATCTGCCTGAGGTGGTCACGAATGCATCGATTTTAATCTTTGCGGATGACGTTAAGCTTTTTATGCCTTGTAGAACATCTGCCGACCACCTCGCCTTGCAGCACGATATTGATGCAGTTTACACTTGGAGTATTTCCAATAAACTGAATTTCAACGCCAAGAAGTGTGAGGTTATGACATACAGCCGTAGCAGCAGCCCGCAATATGTCCAATACTTTATAGGAAATACTTTAATAGATCGGGTACGGCTGGTTCGTGATCTTGGTGTATGGTTCGATCCCGGATTGACATTTCGAGACCACGCACAACGAGTAGTTGACACTGCCAACCGTACGTTGGGCTTTGTGCTTCGCAATGCGGCGCCTCTGTCCTCAGTAGCAACACGAGCTCTGTATGATACACTCGTGCGTAGCATACTAGAAAGTAGCTCAGTGGTGTGGAATCCATGTGAGGATAAGTATATACTCACCATGGAAAAAGTACAGAAAAAGTTCCTAAGAAGCCTATATAAAAAGGACTTGTTTTACTATCCTTACATGTATCCCACACTTTTTCTGCAGGGACAGCTAGGCTACGATACGCTGGAGGCCAGAAGAGCATTTGCACTCTGCAAATTCGCTGTAGGGCTGCTTCGAGGTACCATCGACTGTGTGAATTTAGTTGAAGTGGTCCTTCGTTTGTCAGTCCCTAGTCTGCAGCTGACTAATAGGCTCCGGCCGCAGGCGCGAGCGCTTCTCGACCAGCGGCCGGCGCGCACACGGCACCGCGAGCACAGCCCGGTCGAGCGCGCTCGTCGTTTGCTCAATGTCGTGCTCGAGTTTGCGCCGCACTGCGACTTGTTTAATTCAGGGCTCGCTAGCTTGTTGCGTGAATGTATGAGTGTGTGTGAGATGACGTGTGCTAGACAAACTACAATTCAATTTTAAACAATTATGTATGACCTAATAATGAAGTAAATAAAATGAATTATAATAATTATGTATGAAATGTAATAGAGTTTTTAAGTACCTACCTATTTTATAAGATTGTTTACGACGATTTGGTGTATTTACTGTTATGTTGTAGACTTAAATAAATAAATAAATTGAAATTGAAATTAGCTGGTTCTTATAACTTGCACAGATAAAGGATAGATCATATGACATACGAGTGTAACATGATTTAGGGTGAGAATCTACCAGAGCTGTGCGAGGAAAATGTGTCGTACGAGGATGCGTAGCTGTGCTGTGGAAATGTGTAGGGGTTTCCACCAAAGCTGTGCGAGTAAAATGTGCCGTACGAGGATGCGTAGCGGAGCTGTGAAAATGCGCATTAATGTGCGGAGCGAGGATGCGTTGCGAAGCTGTGAAATGTGTGAGCGGGGGGAATGCGATGTAGTGGAAACCTCGCAACACATTTCTCGCAACGCATTCCTCGCAACGCATTCCTCGCTACACATTCCTCGCAACACATTCCTCGCACACATTTCTCGCTTGTTTTGTATGTAGAATGGCCTCGCTTCGCTCAACCCTATTCCACCAGAGCTGAGCTGAGCGAGGCTAGGAAAATGAAGTGATTCTATTGGTGGATTTTTTCCTCGCTCACCGCCTCGCTACCTCGCACAGCTCTGGTGGATTCTCACCCTTAGAGGCAAACAATAATGTTGCCAATACAGGATCCAATTCTTTATCTTCTAAGCTATTTTGTTACTTTCTTAAATTAGCAAAAGAGACGGAAATATTTCACACTTTTATTAACTCATTATTATTTTTTATTTTCAGGTAAGTCGTGCATTCGCAGTAGCTGTTTAAGTCGTGGTATTATTGGTAATGGTAAGTTACTTATCTCTGTCTCTCTCTCTCTTCGTGTGGGACACCGAGTCGTTCAACGACCCGATGAACACTTGTGTCAGAGTTTTTCAACCGCCTACTGCAAGTAGCAGGCCTCTGACGTGGTTGTGGAACGACAGCCATCATAGACAGCAACCGGGACCCAAGGCTTAACGTGCCCATCCGAAGCACGGAACCATCTTGCTTTTCGGACAATCAGGTTGTTCAGCCTGCAATGTCCTAACCAGACTACGAACAAATTCACAAAGTGATCAACTTTGTGAGTGATCCCTCCGGGAATTGAACCCCGAAACCTTCTGCGTGGCCAGTCATACTAACCACTGCGCCACATTGGCTGTTACTTATAATCCTCTTGTAATGGCTACTCTACAAATGACTTAAATAAAGTGCTCCTATTACCCAGAAACTTTCTAGCATTTAGAGAAACTTCTGTTGGATTGACGACGATAATCGGTAACGCTAATAACAATTCCGGGGCGTGAAATCTATAAAGATTTAAGAGCCTTGTCTAACACACAAACGGTTTGCGAGTAGATACGAAGCGGAGCGGACTTTCGGGGATACGCAGAGAATTCGCCGCGGACGCGTAGCGAATTCGTTGGTTGCGCACAGGCAACGGATACTGGCGGTATTTTTCTCTCGCCCGAGCCGCGTTTATACTAAGAACAAAAAAATGTTATAAAAAAACTAAATTGTGCCTTACAAATTGCTCATTTTTACAATGACTAATCCATTCATGTTAATTGGCTATCAATAAACGGTAATTTATTATTCTTCAACTTTGAATGAAAAAAGTATTTTCATTTGTACCAAAACGCTGCGAATTCGCCGGGCGTCCGCTCCGCTCCGTACCTTATTCGTTCGCAATCCGCTTGTGTGATAAGATATGAGTCTTATACTAGATTTGCTGATCTGTTGCCGTGTCATCATATTACTTATTGAGGATGACTATTTTTAGGACATCAGTGACAATAATAGTATTGATTCGATGACAATTTTTTAGCACTCGAATGACATGACATGAAACTGGTCAGCTTTTTAGATGTAGGTACTTCCTTAACTCTGCTGATTCTGCATAAGAAAATGTAGAGCAGTTTAACTTTTTATTAAGCAGGGTACGAAATAGAAAAAAAGTTATTCTTAGATACTCTTAGATTTGTTGCTAGCCTAATGTGTATTTTCATTAAAATAACATTAGTCGCTTAGTTAGAGATAAGTAGTAATTAATGACAACGATATATTATCAACAAACACGTTAAACCCTGGCGTTTAAAGCTAACTTATCAGAAAATTTACACCTCTCTAAATTTTACCTTATCCAACCACATTTTGCTGCAAAAACATTATCGATATAAGTGGCTACGTTGTTTATTATCAGTAGCCGTAAAGCCCAAAAGCACCAAACTTTACTAAACTATTGTACGTAGTAAAAGTTTTAGCTTTAAGGGTTTACCGTATGCTTACTATTACTCTCTTAGCCTTTAGGATCTATCAGGTCATTCATCGATTTAGTGTTCCACAAAACAGATAAAGAACCTGTACCATACGATACCCTATTAATCCATTTCCTGTGGTAAACACTTAGTTAGATCTCGCTATTTCTACGTCAACGGCTTTATCTAATTGTTTTACCCTACGTCAACCATTTTATTTTTAGACTAGGTATGTCAATATTACTTACGATGTTTTGCAAGAATTACATGCTATAAACTACAATTTTATCCGCTTTAAAGCCTTAGCTAGCCTAAGGTAGGTCTGTACACTATAAATAGCGCAAACCCAAGTAGGCAGCCTTGAGACACTACGCTCTTAGGGCATGCGCCAGGTATAGAAAAATAGTTTCCATTGCTGGTCAGGCAAACTTCTTTTTAATACCAGCCTTATGAGACTAAGAGACATTCGCAGGCATGATCAGACCATAAAACTGAACAACCTTTACTATAAAGACTATGTCAGAAAACAAAAGTTAAATTTAGTTTCCGTGGAATATCCTGCTGATCGGGAATTTGGTATAGGAGCTAGAATTGTTTTTCTCGATTACCAACATAGCCTCCACAGAAAAAGTTGTTAAGTTTCATGATCTAGTGAGTATTCCTGCAGAGTTTTCGGTACTCCGTCCCTTACATTACACCGTTTATACCAGTTCTAAGAAGCAATGGAAATGAAACAGTGGTCCAAGGGATGTCTGGCGCCAGCTACCTATTATAAGTGGAACTCTAACGCCATACTAGGATTCAGGTATACCAGTTCTTTTCTAAACTGGTCGCTGTTGAACTATGAAAATAGTTGTAAGTCGTAATCGATAATTGAGTGCGAAAGAATTACAACTGCGTAGATCTGATTACAGTGATCTTGCAATTAAGCATCATGCAATAAATTAGTAGGTATTATGGTTGTACCTACTAAATGTTAATTTATTTCCTTCTCCTTTGGTTTCTCACGACGCTACATGATAAAATTAGTTATAGCATTTCATTTTACTTACATGCTGGGTTGTAACTTTTTCTACTACAATCAGTTTCATGAATAACTGCTTTACATTTTCAACCTATTCTCTTAATTGAAGAATAAGATTTGATTATCTACAAAAAATAATGTGTATTTCGAAAAATTTGATGTCGAACGAGTAAACCGCATTTGGCACTGATATCATAAATTGAATCATGACCATGAGTTTTATAATAGCACCTGCTTAATCTACAAAAAAGCGGCCAAGAGCGTGTCAGACTAGCTCACAAATAGGGTTTCGTAGTCAACGTTTAAATATCAGGTTTTTCGGCGTTACAAAGTTAATTTTGTTGCTGGTTTGTTTACAGCTGTATGGTGACCGACCGCAAATTGAAAAACTTTAATATTTCCTTAATTTTAAGTGGTACAGTATTCGTTATAGTTTTCATGGTAACTTCATATTGAACTGTATTCCATATTTTTTTCAAATTTTTGCATGCGTACTTCAGAAGTTACAGCTGGAACAAATTATGGCACAAAAACGCCACTTTTAAAAGCAAATATCTCGAGACAGAAACATTTTAGAGACTTTGTTTGAAAGAAACCTCCCCTTAGTTTTAAAAGACCTATTCAACGATACCCTACTCAATATTACAGGAGGAAAAATTTGTTTTTGCCCCCCTTCCACATGTATGGGGAGGGGGCCCAAAAAACAATTAAAATATTTTTTTCTCAACATTTCTAAGTTTGGGTCAACACGATCTATCTTCATTACAAATTTGATGTCGATAGCTCCAAAACTGACGAAGTTATGCGGGCGCGGCATACAGACAGACAGACAGACTTACCGAAATTATAAGGGTTTCTAATAGACTACGAAACCCTAAAAACACATTGCCATTATTAAATGCCAATTTAACAGTTCAAGCATTGCGTGGGATTTTGGCATAAACTGGGATGTTATACTTATACCTACAATAGGCAAATTGTGGTTTTCTGGGAAAGTGCCGCATCTGTAACTTGACCATACTTGTGAGTTCTTGGAAAATATAGAGAAGGCTCTAGAGTTATATAAAAACTATTCTCATGCTCTATCAGAAAAACAGTACTGATCTACTTTTCTGTGGTAAACACTTAGATCGTTTTAGATCTAGGGCACTATCTCGACATCAGTGGCTATTAGGTATATCCACATCGATGGCTTTATTGCTAGGTACATCAAAAGCTTTAGCTCTACGGCCTACCCTGCTACCGCCCCCTAAATGCCTCCCGTGACTTGACCTACATTTGGCCCCCAGTCTATTGAATATCTTGAATCTTTTGAATCTTTGACCATCAAAAAGGTAATTCTGTCCAAGCGTGTCCAAGCTAAGTTCGGATTGATTGCGTAAAAGGTGATATTATTATGAAGCAAAAGGGTGTAAACAGTTGAGCGCTCATAGAGATAAATTGAAGGAAGAAACCAACCATTAAACACATGTTGCGCCGACCCCAAATAAGTTGAAATAAGGGCAGGCAGATGATGATGTCCTCAGCTGTCACTTGTAAAATCAGCCCTAAATTGCATAGCATGCCTCATTTCTGACAACAACAATAATAGATAACAAACTATACATAGCCACCCATATGTACCTAGTGTTGCAGTTTTGTGACGTAGGTTTCACAATTCGTAGGTTCGAATCTTGGTCCCCTTTTGTTCGTGCTCCTCATCAACGACCTACCCGATGTCGTGACTCAGTCCACAGTATTGATATTCGCTGATGACGTCAAACTGGTGAAGGCTTGCGGGAACCTCTCAGATCATGACGCGCTACAACGCGACATTAACGCTGTACATGACTGGAGTGTGGCGAATCGGCTCCACTTCAACCCCAGTAAATGCGAGACGATGACGTTCACGCGTGGTCATAATCCACAACATAACCAGTACTTCATAGGGGGCGAGCCTGTATCACGCGTGGAGCGGGTGCGCGACCTGGGAGTCTGGTTTGATCCAGAACTGACGCTGCGAGAGCACACGCAGCGCGTGGTGGACGCTGCTCACCGCCGGCTCGGTTTTGTGTTGCGTAACGCGACTCCGCTGACCGTGGCTGCGACTAAAGCACTGTACGGAGCACTCGTGCGCAGCATGCTTGAAACAAATACGGTGGTATGGAGCCCGCATGAGGAAAAATATATTCTCATACTGGAGCAAGTCCAAAAGAAATTCCTACGAAATCTATTTAAAAAAAGTTTTTAATTACTACCCGTATCTTTATCCGTCTCTCTACGTCCAGGGTCATCTAGGGTACCAAACATTAGAGGTTAGAAGGTCTCTTGCCCTAAGCAAATTTACGCTAGGGATAATTAGAAACACGATAGATTGCACAGCACTGGTCGAAGTATTACTACAAATATCTGTACCCAATGCCCATACAACATCAAGACTGCGCGACCGTCCGCGGAGCGTCCTGGCGCGCGCCGCGGGCCGCACGGCGCACCGCCGGCACAGCCCGGTGGAGCGCGCGCGCACCCTGCTCGGCTCGGTACTCGCTGCAGCACCGCAGTGTGACTTGTTTGCGAGTGGGATTGCATGTGTGATGAGAGAGTGTCAGAGAATGTATGAGATGCATGTAAGAGAGACTAGTGTGCCAATTTGACTTTTCGTAATGAAATTTTATTTATATTTAAATAATGAAATTGTTTTTAAATTATATCAAGATTATGTTTCAAGAGAAATCAAATGAATTGTATTTATTTTTAATGTAACTATTGACTGTATTTGTAACGATTTGGTTTTTATTAACTGTTATGTTATGAATTTATTAAATAAACAAATTGAAATTGAAATTGAAACAACATTAGATAACAGGCGACAGCTAATTGAATAATTTGTTTGTTTAATATACGAGTACTTGACATTACAGTAATAAATTAGTGTCGATTGCTAAGGTATCCTAGGTATGCATTACATATTTATAAATTCGACTGTTGTGGCTGTTAATATTATGATCTACGAGCTCGTGTGAAAATGCGAAATTTTATAACATCTTTTAAGGTCATGCAAATAAAAAAATTAAGCAGGTTTGAAATTATCTGCCTCTCTTCCCTAGTATGTCTCTCTTTCACAGAAGTATTTAAAAAATTATGTACAGAATGATTCCCTGCTAATCGACCCCAATGTCATTTAGATAAATGGCTGAATCATGTAAGATTTATAGACCCAGTACTTTTCCCTAAGCCCTCAACAATTTAGACTTCCTGCTTATCATTTCAACTAAATAATCCGGTACATTTCCATAGTTCTTCGGTATTTAGAGCAAAGTCGTTAAGTAAATAGTTGGATATGTACATTCTATTTGTGTTGATAATCCACAGGTCAAACGCGGGTCGAGATATCACGCTTGGTAATAGAATGTTTATTTTGTTACTATCCCTTGTGTAAGTACCTATATAGATAATAGCAGCAAACGGTCCGATAGTATTCCTATCGTCTTCCCTTTTGAAATTCGATTAGTAACTAACAAAGTAAATAAGTACCAAAACAATATAAAAAATATTTAAACAATAAAAATCCATACAGCAAATAATATCATACCCCCTAAAAGTATCCTGACCTACATCAATAATACCATTTTGTCTCAAAGCTGAAACTAGCATGAATAAAACATGAGACATCCTATTTAGCGTAGTATTCGGAAGTTGTAAAGAAACTGGCCCGAAGCGACCCAATTTGCAAGAACTAGACCGTGTAATCTGAGGTAGCGATATGTCAATGTTACAAATGTTGAAGATCACATAATATCAGATATCGCCAACGAAGAAAAGCGACAGAAAAAGGTCAATGTTACAAAAAATTAGACCAACAATATATGAGTCAGACGAAGTAGGTAAATAAGATGTATTTGGATATCCGCGACCTAAACCAAAAACTTCATGTTGCAGCATTTGTTTACAAACAAAATGTTCAAGGTGAAACAACATTTTAGACTATAATGTTGATGAAACACAAGACCGTCCAGCCAGACCTATAAAAACTTAAGGAAAGGTTTTTTAGAACGATGCTTGTTTGGATGTTCAGTTTGTTTTTGTTCTACATTTTGACCTTGAATATTTGTAGGTATGTAACTAATCCAGATTTGACGAAATAAAATCAACAATCTCGAGCTTACCTAGAAGGCAATGAATGGCATTCCCACGAAATAACAATTGTCAACAAATATTGGTACACGTGTCTGTCGGCGTGGTGAATATCAAAACAAACATTGCAACAACATTATACGTGATACGTCTTTCTTCGATTCTATGTCCTATAAGCATGGAAAAGACCACTTTCCCAAAATGACTACTTTCCTAAAATGACTACTTGTCCAAAACGCCCACTTTCACAAAACGTCTACTTTTCCAAAATGACTACTTTTGTAAAATGTGTTACCCCCTATCTAAATTGGAGTCAAATGATTTATCACGCCATTGCTGGACATGGACTTTGCCTATTTGGGAACAAATCAACTTATACTCACAACTCGTAGTGGTTTTCACGAACTGACGTAACTGTTTTCAGCAAGCTTCAGATTGGCAGCGATTAAAAAAATTGTGAGTCTTTAAAATGATTTTAATAGGAAATATAATATGCTTTCATAATAATTAAGTAGAGTCGTGACACTCCCCTCTATCTTGAAGCCTGCTGGAAGTTCGTGAAAACCACGACTTACTGTCTTGTTTATATAAGAGTCAAATTAGTCATCGCCGCCAACAGGCACACACGTTCCTCTCTGCCGAGTATCGGCTTTGCCTATCTGGGGGAGAGGGCCTTACTGGGCTGTAATGTAAAACAGTAATAAATCCATCTTAGCCTTAGCGGCTCGCTGGGCGAATGTATGGAACATGCTGCACCTGAGAGAAGAGTTCTGAAATTTGGTACACTTAATCTTTAGGGTCAATGAATGGATTTGACCCGTAGTACACAATTTTAAAAAAATCCTATGAGGAGTAATGACGTCATCTTTTTTTTGTATGGAAAAAAATTTTTTTTTGTTCCAAAACCTATCGTGTGTGGTATCAAATGAAAGGCCTTGCTAAGCCGATTCTAAAAATATATCACATTATTATATTTAAGTCACTTGTATAAAATTAAATAGGAAATAATTCTCGAAACATGCCACGTTTGGGCTTCTCCAAGTATGATACGGTTGAATCATTACTTATGAAATATACGTAATATAATGTGTAATATCCTCATCTCTAACCTTAAGAAATGTACTACGGATTTTTTGTCTTTAAGTAATTTTTTTTTTAATTTTAAAGTTACAGAAATTTATGAAAACACACTTAGTTGAAATTTGGCATCGAAAGTTCAATTTTGGTTACCGAGAATGATAAAAATAAAGCCAGATGAGATTTTAATTATATGTACATCATATTCGTTTTGCAAAAATAACATGTTATGTGCTTCGGAGGGCACGGTTAACCCTCGGCCCCATCGCAGTCGCTCTCTATGAATAATTAGACGGCGGCGGTCGGTCAGGGTCGATACATAGGGGCCGAATAGTAACCATGGTTCATCGGGTCGTTCGTAGACTCAGTGTCCCACTTGACAGAACAAGATTTATTAATTATAAGATGATAAATACAGATGCGAGAGGAGTTTTGGTTCATCTTTATAATTTTCATTTGTCTATACACACATTATTCCCACACCAGCATCCTTACATTTATTCCCAGGGTATCCATCACCTTCATTAGCTATTTGCCAGCAGAAATGTCCCGCCATGCTAAATATTCTTTTCCTTGAGGCCATATGTATATCTCATGTACCTATTTAAGCTGGGCTATTTTTGGTACTCCTGATGGTCTACATCAGGTTTTCAAAACCTTTGATTTCTAATTGCTAGAAGGAGGGCCCAATCAAGCTGTTTTTTTTTTTCTTCGGGGACGTATATGTATCTCCTGTAGTTCTCCAAACCTTCGATTTATATTTTCCAGCAGACACGTCCCATCGCGCTAAACAATTTTTGCTTTGGGACTATTTAATATGTGTCTCCTGTAGTTTAGCTGGGCTCTTGGAGGTGCACCTGGTGGTCCACATAAGGTTCTCCAAACCTTCGATCTATGTTTGCCAGCAGGAGCATTCCATGATGCTAAACAATTCTTGCTTTGGTGCCATAAATGTATTTCCCATTGTTTAGCTGGGCTCGTGGTTGTGCTTCTAGTGGTACACATCAGGTACTCCAGTCCCTCAAGTGAAAAAAAAAGTAGCCTTTACCTTCTTCAATGCGATAGCAATCTTTGTACCAAATTTTATCAAAATCCGTTCAGTAGTTTTTCAGGATGCTGTCACATACAAACATCTAATCGGAAAAAATATGTAAAACTTTTGAAACGTGTTTTGTTATAAATTTCAAGAATTCGCTGACAATTTATTTTCCAATATCTTTTATGTACAGGCTTTCGACCCTCTACAACTTTATTATTATGTATAGATTCCGTTAATTTTGCCAGTGTGTATGTAATGTGTGTATAGAGAAATGATCATTTTAACCATCAATCGAAAACTTCTCTCGCATTTGTATTTATCATCCTATTATTAATAAATCTTGTTCTGAAAAGTGGGACACCGAGTCTACAAACGACCCGATGAACCATGGTTACTATTCAGCCCCTAACTGACGACCCTGACGGACCGCCGCCGTCTTATTATTCATAGAGAGCGACTGCTATGGGGCCGAGGGTTAACCGTGCCCTCCGAAGCACATAACATTATTTTTGCAAAACGAATATGATGTGATGTACATAATAATATGATTGTAATCTCAACTGGCTATATTTTTATCATTCTCGGTGTCCAAAATTGAACTTTCGATGCCAAATTTCAACTAAGTGTGTTTTCATAAATTTCTGTAACTTTAAAATTAAAAAAAAAATACTTTAAGACAAAAAATCCGTAGTACCTTTCTTGAGGTTAGAGATGAGGATATTACACATTATATTACGTATATTTCATAAGTAATGATTCAACCGTATCATACCTGGAGAAGCCCAAACGTGGCATGTTTCGAGAATTATTTCCTATTTAATTTTATACAAGTGACTTAAATATAATAATGTGATATATTATTAGAATCGGCTTAGCAAGGCCTTTCATTTGATACCACACACGATAGGTTTTGGAACAAATTTTTTTTTTATCCCATACAAAAAAAGATTACGTCATTACTCCTCATAGGATTTTTTTAAAATTGTGTACTACGGGTCAAATTGATGAATCGATTTGACCTACCGCTAGGACTATCTGCCGCTAGGACTATCTGAATAGTCGCGATGAGCGCCCTACGTACCTAATTTGTGATATGAAGATCTCAATTTGTCACACCTGCGCGCCTATATTTGTATCTTCACGGCGCTACGACCAGGGGCCGTCAAGCGCCATTGACCTGGCTTTCTGCCAACGAAGTATTTACTTCATTTGACACTTGCTTTGTTCCTTCCTTTAGTTATGTTGTCTTATTCAAGTCAAGGCTAGTAAGGACACTCTTGCCAAAAAGGACACTCTTCCTAAATACTTCCAATATTTCTCCTCTGACTTGCAATTGACATCCTTTGGATAATATGACCCGGAACAAAGTTCCAACCTCTTTTCCCAAATACGGGGGCCAACGCTCGCTATAAATTCCTTAGCCTCAAACCAGATAGGCTAAAAGGTTCTGCTAAAACGTATGAGCAGATTCTGTACCTATGTCACATTATGCCAATAAAGGATTTACCTAGATCATGATTTAACGCAAGGGATATTATAGGCGTGATATTTATGTAGGTATGTATGTACCTATGTTTTCTATTATCTTTGGAGTACACCGTCCTCATTTGTTTTCAGGTGATGGTGTTTATTGAAATGTCACACAAACCGATTCTGAGGCCTATCGGGGTTTAAAACTATGTCGTCATCATCGCGTTCGTTAACCCCACAACCCATGTGACATAAAACGATACTTGCTCACTATTTGACAGGTGATTATCACTTCCTCTAGCATCACGTCTTTAGGCCTACATGCTAAAGTGCGCATGAAACAACTGACACCTTGGACAAATGCCAAAAATCGTCATCAGTTTGGACACCATCATTACTACAGACGAAGATACCTAGATAGGTGTGTAGCTATATGTACTTTTGATAGCGGATTATAAATAGGTAGATGACGATGCAGTGACAAGCGTCTTCTTTAGATATTTTTAGTGCTAGCCAATTTTGTGTACTTACTTTCTCAACCGCTTCAACAGCCAAGACACCCACTGCTGGACATAAACCTCCCCCAGGCGCCTCTACAGACTACGATTGTAGGCCAACTGCATCCAAAGACTGCTGCTTGAAACTCTTACAAAGTCTTCATTCCTTCTGGGCAGAAGACTGTTCCACTACACTACCTTGAATCAAGAATTCATTAATACATTCAAAACTAGTTTTGAGTTACTGAAATTCATTTAATAAGGCAACATATGGGTCCACAAACTTTCTAGACAGATTTTGCTAGTACGTTATATTACGAGACACTTATTTGAACTATGCTTGAGGTCGAGTTTTCAATGAGGAATAGAACCCGATTCATCTAATGTCTAACCTCAATACCCCTTAATGATGCAAGTGTGGAATTAGAGACACAACATTCCGATTTTTGATGCGTGACTCTACCTCTACACTCCATAGAACCTTTCAACCCTATAAATCTTGGTTTAGGAATCTAGGAATGACAAATACAAGGACATCAGCTGACAGGTTAATAAATTACTTTATTAAGTTCCTTGTTTACCTACCTAGCCAATACGATGATAAATAACACAATAAATGGTCCTGAGCCAAATCTAAAACTGACCTATAATACGCATTAGGTAAAGAGAATTGAGACCAGAATTAAACAGATTTGAGAAATACACGACGTATTAGAGTAGGTAGATGCATAAAGATCCTAATTCTGGCTGTACTTTTCATCAGGTAATGCTAGGCTACTTATTCCATTTTATCAAATATGTAAAGATAAAAGATAGGGAATTTCAAAATGAAGTAAAATGTGCAGATAGGTCTAAAAATGCATGAAATTAAGAATCAATCTTCACTGAAATAAATGAATAATAACAGATTCGCAGTCTCTTTTCTCTCGCTTATCGAATTTCGAATTTGCAGAGGAAGTGTCGAAGAGTTATGTCTCCTCTTATAATCGAGGCCAATGCATAAGTCTGTGGTATAAGTATCAGACCAGGTATGTCAAGGCCATTGCCAAGGATTTACGATTTGTTTTTCAACTCGTGACGTATCTGTCTGTATTTGGATTGAATCATCACGAGATGAGATGACGTGAGCGTAGATATCATGTTCAGCTTTTTTCATGTCTTTTGAAGCCTTTTCCCCTTACATATTTATACAGGTAACTTGAGAATATATACATTTTCAAAATTACTTTTATTTAATATCTCTGTTTAGTTTTGTATCAAATGGGCGCGCGGTGCGATTTGCGTCTCGAGCCATTTCTTTTTGAGCAGACGGCGCTGGCAACACTGTTTGTCATTGTCCCGTCCTGTGGCCGTGCGCCCGCATCGTTGATGCGAATTTTAATTATAAATGGTGTATTTTAGTGTGCTTTCGGTTTTCTCGTGTGGTTTTCCCTGTTCGGTGGGGAAGTGAACCAAGTGGATTTGGTTCCGGCGCTTTGATTGACAGTCGGTTCGATACCACGCGGCCGCCGGCAAATATAACCTCACTTTGAGTCACTCGCGCGTCCGGTGTTAGACACATATTTTAAGTAGTCTGGGTTTTATTATTTCGTGTGTACTTTGACCACCAGGGAAGAGTTCCCTGTCCAGTGTGGAAGTTAATTCTATATTTTAATTGTGTGGAATTCTCATGCGGGAGAAATCTTTTAGTTTTGCGTTTTGTACAGCAAACTCATTGCTGTCGCAACCAGTAGTGTGCGGGAGAAATCTTTGTTATTAGTGTGTTAAAACATTATTCGATGTTGAACTGTGAACTCGTGAAAACTAAGTTGAAACCAAAATTGCCGGAGGGACGGAATGCCACACGAGCTGGTGTCCGGGTGCAGTAAGTCTAGTATCTAAACCCCAATCCAAATGTCTTCCTCAAAACCTGATACCTTTTTTCCTGTCAAAAACTAGACTTACAAGGAAACGGCGGCGTCATAATTCGCACGGTAAGCAATTCGCTGCTAGGTCCTGTATAAGTAGACTTTGGAAACAAGAATTTCTCGGCCGGAAACTTTCCGGAACAAAAATTCTCTCATTAAATTTATTTTATTTAGCTATAGTAAAGAGCACTACGAATCGTAGTCAAATGTTGTTCCGAGGCTGATCGACCATTTAGTTTTAGATTTTAAGATAACTTTAATTTGCTTCCACTGCGCTAAGATCAGCTTCGGAATCAAACATTTTTTGGTAGCAGAGCGTGGTTGCTTTATTGCAACATAGTTAGCCGTAATTTAGTATTAAGCGTGTTTTTTATATTACCCACATATTTTATTAATTTTGGAAAATATTGTTTCGGTTTTATTTGTGACTGTATTGTTTGCCTAGTGAACGGTACCTTATCGGTAAGGTCTAGGCCAGTCAACTAACATTTATTTTGTGGTATTTGTTTATTGGTTTTTCGTTTTTATTAAGTCGAGTGTGTAAAGTTGGTACCATGGCTCCCTCGATCGCCAGGTATAAGGCTGCTATAAAGACAGAATTAAGGTGGTTTACTACCACAGCGGCAATGATCGGCCGCGAGGACCGGGAGGACGCGCTCTTGAAAAGTGCACTACAGGCAGATGAACGGGTTCGGGTTGTGTCGGAACACCTCACAGAGTGCCTCATGCTCCTTGAGGAAGCTCCTAACCCTGAAGATAAGGAGCTGGTCGAGGGCGATGTAAGCCAGTGCTTGGAGCTGGCACAGGACATTGAGCAGGCAGTTGCGGACATATCTAGGCGACGTGACGGAAAGGAAAAGCCATTCCGTGGTAAAGTAGGACAAGGATTACAGGTGCCTCTTCCGCCTGTTACGGTTCCAGTCTTTGCAGGCGATTACGCCGACTGGCCGGCGTTTGAGGACCTGTATAGCAGCGTGGTCCACACACGGACGGACATAATGCCAGCGTACAAGATGGCTCAGCTGATGTCCAGGCTACATGGAGAGCCTCATGAATTGCTGACGCATTTGGCTGTCTCGGATAGCACTTATGAGGTGGCGTGGAAGATCCTTACCGACCGGTATCGGAACAAGCGCCTGATTGTAGACAGGCTGTTAGACCAGTGGCTGTCAATACCAACCATAACGCGAGGTACGGACCTCCGCGAGAAAATCTTTCACCCAGTCAGCGTCGCGGTCAGCGCACTAGAGCGACAGGGTTTGCCAGTGGCGGGCTACGGTTATATCTTGGTCCACACAGTGCTTCGCCGCCTGCCGAGCGAAATGGTCGCTCGATTCGAGCAGCTCCATGGGGGGCAAGTCCTCGGACCACCTCCCGACCTACGAGGATCTGAAGTCGTTCCTCGAGGCCGAAAGCAGGCGAGTGGACGTCCAGGCTGGTGAAGCCCCTCGCAAGGAGACCTCTGCCCCTCGCCACCCGGAACGGCCGGGTGCACCGGCGCGAGGAGGCAACAGTAGGCAACCCAGGCGGTACAACACTGCATTGGAATCAGGGTGTGCCTACTGCAGGGAGACAGGCCACGGGGTGACAGCGTGTCAGGAGTTTGCTGCGCAGCGGGTTCAGAGGAGACGGGGTGTGGCACAGCAGAGGCGTTGGTGTTTTCGGTGCCTGGGGCCGCATCAGGTGCGAGAGTGCCCTTCAAGCACCAACTGTAGGTACTGCCAGGGTGCACACCATCCGCTGCTTTGCATGAATCGCTCCGGAGACGCCGGGGGCAGCGCTGGATCGGATCAGCGAAGGGAGCCTGCCCACCAAGGGAGGGAGCAACGCTCCCCACCCCCTCCAAGGAGGAGCCCACCTCCGCATCGATCACAGGGACAGGCAGGGGGACGTCAACAGACGGTGCCCACTTGCCCAAGGACGTGGGGACGATCCCCACCACGGCAGCAGGTGCCGGATTGGGGAGGAACGGCACGGGAGCGTGGCCAGGGACGCCCATCCCAGGTACGGGATCAAACGGGCGGGTGTCAGGGGAGCGCTAGGCGGCCACCAGGGTACATGCAGTATTCTGCGGGCTTGAGCCACCTGGTTGGGCCTCAAGACCCACGCATGCCTCCGCCTATGGCGTACCCGCGGCTACAGGCGCAACCTCGGTACGCGCGTTTGCCGTTGGGATGCTATGGAGCTCCAACCATGGCCTTTATGGGCAGACCTCCCTACCAGCAGGAGTGGGACCCATACACAGGTTTGGGTAGCGAGGGGATACCCCCGCGGGACGCGGCCTCACCGCGTTTAGATTCCCGCTAGGTAATCGCCGCCTACTCATCAGCGTCGGCTCCCCGTCCAATCACGGTACTTTTGCCAACGGCTAAGATTTGGGTATGGGGATACGGTGGCCGGACCATTCAAGTAAGAGCCCTACTGGATACAGGGGCTCAAGGATGTATTGTATCGAGTAAGCTGGTGAGTAGGCTAGGCCTAAATGTACAGCCAAGTGCGGATGAAGCTGTAGGCATCGGGGGCCTAAATGTGCCTGACATTCGGGGTCAGACGAACTTTGAGTTCACATTAGGTAGCACATGTACAGGGGTCAGCTATCAAGTCTCAGCCGTGGTGCTGTATGAAGTGGTTGGGAAACTCCCTCAGGTTAGGTTACCACCATCGGTAAGAGGGTTAACCACAGGGTTGGAGTTAGCTGATCCTGATTTTGATACTCCTGGTACGGTGGACGTACTTCTCGGGTCAGACGTCCTCGGGAGATTATGGTGCGGTAGGAAGAAGGTACTCCAGGAAGCTGGTTTGGTGGCCGTAGATACCACAGGGGTATGTTGTTTTCGGCCCAGTTTGGAGACCTCAGGACCTACCAGAAGGGATACGGTCCTCTATGGTAGTGTGCTGTCAGAGGTGCTGCAGAGGTTTTGGGAGTCTGAAGAGCCGCCCACGGCGGACAGACGGAAGCCAGAGGATGACGAGTGCGAGTTGTTCTATCAATACAACACTGCGAGATGCCCGTCAGGCAGATTCGTGACCAGGCTACCTTTTCTCCCAAACCGCCCCGCTTTAGGTAGTTCGCGACAGCTCGCGGAACGGAGACTACTCGGAATGGAGCGGAAGATGAGGCGAGACCCAGCACTTCGGCAGAAGTATATAGAATTCATGCGGGAATATATTCAATTGGGCCACATGTCGGTGTCCAGCCTGGATTGGAGGTGTGTCGAGCATTATTACATTCCACACCTGGCTGTCTTGAAGTCACCTGAGGCGAAAATACGGGTGGTGTTTGACGGTTCTGCTCCTACCTCGAATGGTGTGTCTGTGAACCAATGTTTGCACGCGGGTCCTAAATTGAACCGGGACATTGTGGACATTCTCACAGACTTTCGTTTGCACCAGGTAGCGTTCGTCGCAGACGTCAAAATGATGTTTCGCCAAACCATGATACATCCGGATGACCGTCGGTATCAGCTGATTTTGTGGCGTGAGAGCCCAGATGAGCCGATGGTCACATACGAACTTAACACGGTGACGTATGGACTTAAGCCAAGTCCGTATTTGGCAGTACGTACGCTGCGAGAGTTGGCCGCACAGGAAAGGGTAAGATATCCTCGAGCCGCAGCAGTACTGGATCGCGACGTCTACGTGGACGATATCTGCACGGGTGCTGATAGCGTGGAGCAGGCGCTAATTCTACGAGACGAGCTGATCGCGATCATGGGTTCAGGAGGTTACGAGTTGCGGAAATGGTTGTCCAGTTGCCCAGAGCTCCTGGCTGGTTTGCCAGGCGAGTTCCATCAGGACCCGCACCTCTTTGAGAACCCGGACAATCCAAATACGTTGGGCATCCTCGGGGTGCAATATAGGCCAACGCATGACGTATTCACGTACAAGATCGAGCCCGACCTTTGGAGAAAACTTGGACTAAGCGGTCGGTACTGTCGACAATCGCTAGAACGTTCGATCCTAACGGATGGATCGCCCCGGTTACGTTCATGGCGAAGTGCTTTTACAAAGGTTGTGGCTAGCCAACTTAGGATGGGACGACCAACTCTCCGGAGAGTTGTTGAAGGATTGGCTCAAGTTTGTGACCACCTTACCAGGGATTGTGCACATCGCGATACCCCGCAAGTTAGTCCCATCGGTGGGATGTAAGGCTACCCTACATGGGTTTTGTGACGCCTCGGAGCGAGGGTACGCGGCAGCTGTATACCTTCGGACAGCAAGTTCAACGGGAACTGTGCACGTGCGTCTGGTTATGGCCAAAAGTAAGGTGGCACCAGTCAGAACTAGATGGACCATCCCCAAATTGGAATTAGCAGGGCAGCTCTTCTAGCGCGCTTGCTAAATCATGTAACCTGCAATCTGCGTGGTACCATCAACTTGGATGAAACGGTGTACGCGTGGACTGACAGTCGGATAGTTCTGTGCTGGTTGCAGACGTCGGTACATACACTTGAGGTTTTCGTGGCAAATCGGGTGTCACAGATTACGGGGTCGGAAACTCCGTTAGTGTGGAGGCACGTACCGGGAGAATGGAACCCAGCGGACTGCGCTTCGCGCGGGTGCAGGGCACCTGATTTGGTGAGTCACCCACTGTGGTGGGGACCTCAATGGCTGACTGAGTCGCCGCAGGAATGGCCATTCAACGAGTGCAGGGCGCCGCTTGGGCCACCTGATCGAGGTTTGCGAGTGAACGTGGGGCAACTCGTACCGAAGCCTAACCCAGCTTTCTTGCTGGAACGGTATAGCTCCCCTCGACAAACTTCTTGGGGTGACAGGTTGGATCAAACGGTTCGTGAACAACTGCAGGAAGCCTCAAGCAGAACGGAACTTTACACCTGTCCTCTCGCCTGCGGAACGGAATGCGGCTCTATGCTCATTAGTTAGAGTCGTCCAGGCGGAACATTTTGAAGAGGAGGTCAGGCTGCTCAGGGATGGACGTGGAAAGCTGAAGGGAGGAATTGTGCGCCTCAACCCATTCCTGGATGAGCAAGGTATGCTCAGGGTTGGAGGCAGACTTCGGAACGCTAGCCTGCCCTTTTCGGCTCGGCATCCACTGTTACTTCCAAAAAGGGGACCCTTAGTTGAGCTCTTAGTCAGGGATCGTCATGAGAAAAACTCGCACGCGGGCTGTAATGCGCTATTGGCCATTCTACAGCGCGAGTTTTGGATCTTATCGGGACGACGAACGGTACGTAGCGTTGTGTTTAGGTGCTTGCCTTGTTACCGCTTGAAGGCAGCCACAATGCAGCCACAGATGGGAGATCTTCCACCGGACCGGGTGACGGAGGCCTGGACGTTTGCAGGTGTGGGAACGGATTTTGCAGGCCCTTTCATGGTAAAGGCATCACGCCTACGGAACGCAAAGTCTATCAAGGCGTACTTGTGCGTGTTCGTGTGCCTAGCCACCAAGGCCGTCCACTTGGAGCTCGTGGCCGACCTTTCTACGGAGGCCTTTTTTGGCAGCGCTGGAGAGATTTACGTCGCGACGAGGGCGACCAGCGCTGATCAGGTCGGATTGTGGTACCAACTTTAAGGGTGCTGATCGGTGTATGAAGGAAATTGTAACGTTCTTAAGGGAGAACGAAGAAGCCATCAGCACGGGCCTCTCCCGTCAGGGCATTGCCTGGGTGTTCGATCCACCAGCGTGCCCTCACTGGGGTGGTATCTTTGAAGCGGTTGTAAAGTCCGCTAAGACGCATTTGTTGCGTGTCGTAGGGTTAACAATTTTGACTTTCGAGGAGCTGGCGACCGTGTTTTGTAAAATTGAGGCTGTACTCAATTCGCGTCCTTTGTGTCCGCTCAGCTCAGACCCAAATGATTTTGAGGCCCTGACGCCAGGGCATTTCTTAATTGGCCGCCCACTTAACGCCTTGCCGGAATATCCCTATACGGAGGTGAATAGCAATCGTTTGTCGCGTTATCAGTTGTTGCAGCAAATGACTCAAAACTTTTGGAAGCGTTGGTCGCTTGAGTACTTGCACATTCTGCAGCAACGCCTTAAGTGGACGGACAGGACTGAACCTCCCTGCATTGGGGATCTCGTTCTGGTTAAGGATGCCAACCTACCGCCACTGCGTTGGCGCCGGGGGCGCATTCTCAACCTGTTTCCGGGTAGTGATGGCACTCCTCGAGTTGCAGAAGTTCAGGTGGGGGATTCAGTCCTTAAGCGAGCAGTAGCTACATTATCACGCCTGCCATGCATAGAGCGGACCGATGGGTCGGTCCGGGGCGGGTGAATGTTTAGTTTTGTATCAAATGGGCGCGCGGTGCGATTTGCGTCTCGAGCCATTTCTTTTTGAGCAGACGGCGCTGGCAACACTGTTTGTCATTGTCCCGTCCTGTGGCCGTGCGCCCGCATCGTTGATGCGAATTTTAATTATAAATGGTGTATTTTAGTGTGCTTTCGGTTTTCTCGTGTGGTTTTCCCTGTTCGGTGGGGAAGTGAACCAAGTGGATTTGGTTCCGGCGCTTTGATTGACAGTCGGTTCGATACCACGCGGCCGCCGGCAAATATAACCTCACTTTTAGTCACTCGCGCGTCCGGTGTTAGACACATATTTTAAGTAGTCTGGGTTTTATTATTTCGTGTGTACTTTGACCACCAGGGAAGAGTTCCCTGTCCAGTGTGGAAGTTAATCCTATATTTTAATTGTGTGGAATTCTCATGCGGGAGAAATCTTTTAGTTTTGCGTTTTGTACAGCAAACTCATTGCTGTCGCAACCAGTAGTGTGCGGGAGAAATCTTTGTTATTAGTGTGTTAAAACATTATTCGATGTTGAACTGTGAACTTGTGAAAACTAAGGTGAAACCAAAATTGCCGGAGGGACGGAATGCCACACGAGCTGGTGTCCGGGTGCAGTAAGTCTAGTATCTAAACCCCAATCCAAATGTCTTCCTCAAAACCTGATACCTTTTTTCCTGTCAAAAACTAGACTTACAAGGAAACGGCGGCGTCATAATTCGCACGGTAAGCAATTCGCTGCTAGGTCCTGTATAAGTAGACTTTGGAAACAAGAATTTCTCGGCCGGAAACTTTCCGGAACAAAAATTCTCTCATTAAATTTATTTTATTTAGCTATAGTAAAGAGCACTACGAATCGTAGTCAAATGTTGTTCCGAGGCTGATCGACCATTTAGTTTTAGATTTTAAGATAACTTTAATTTGCTTCCACTGCGCTAAGATCAGCTTCGGAATCAAACAATCTCTGTGAAATAAAACAGCTATTTCTAAATAGCGATTTTTTAAGGCATATCAAGTCGCGCAAGTGACCGAACGAATGTAACTTCCTGTCAAAGTTTTCTTTTTATTGAAAATAGGAGCTAAGAATTAACCAAGAGAATTTGTGTTGCCAAAATCGAGATCGATGTTCAAACAAAAATGTTTTGCATTAATACGATTTATTTTATATTTATTTGTAAAAGAATCCTACAGCACCAAATATTTACACAAAAAGGATTCCGCCTTTTAGGTACAAACAAGCTAATTGCATGCCAATCTTATCCATTGGGCATAATGGGTACTTGCCCAGGGCCCCAGACCCATTGGGGCCCCCATCTTAGTATAGCGTGTCAGTAACGAGATGATGCTGTTTTTGCTTTTGTGTTCCTTGCTCATTGTCTTCCCTGTAACGTGTAATTGTCGAGCTCTCTTTTCTAGCGACACATTAAAATTATATCTGTGGTCTTTACTTAAAATTTCGTGCTCGTTGAGCTTGCGGTATTTTATTACCTTCTATTGTTATTCAGACGACTTTCTAGACTAGCTAGAATGTTTCGTTTAGGTGCACTTCAACTAATCATGTCATTGCATTGAAGCATCCTCTGTTTGAGGCATGGCTTTATAAGTCTGTTAAAAGAGTGGCAAAATATTCTACCTATTTGCTATATCCTACTTATATTAATTTAGCACTGCCATAAGGGTCCCATTATCCTAAAGGTTATATGCGGCCCTGGCTAGTTAGAAGCATCTAGAAATAGTTTTAGAAAGCATAGAGTGTACGTTACGTTACATATAATTCACTTAAGATAGACATTTACATCATGTTCTCGTATGTCACACAGCATCTGAATGTGGAACTTCGCACTAACTCACGTTCTGTATGCGGAAACAAGTCGGAAGCTCGCTGACTTGCTAGTTGCTTGTAATCGCAGCTAAATGTAGACATAGGAAGTGTAGGGAATGTGGTGTTGGATCTACGACTTCTTTAGGAGTGTATCTTTGGTAGTAATTTTGCCCTCCGAAACACGCATTTATCTTTTACTAGCGACCAGTTAGCAATTTCGCCCGGTGCAACTCATTTTCCCGCGGGAAAAAGACATTTTCCCGGCATATATTATACATATACAAATTCCTCTTGAATCACTCTATATATTCAAAAATCTAAATTCGTTTCGTGGTGTAGAGGTATAATGCTTTGATATAACAGTTTATTGATGCAGTGTGGTCGAAGTTTACGACATTCAAATTAGGCACCGAACTATTATTGCAGCTTACTCGCTAAATGTAGTGTTTTAAGTCCCAAATGTAGTGTTTTAAATTTTGATGAAGTTAGATGTATTAAAAAAGATCGAATTGCTAACATTTTTTGAAGTCTGATGAAAACTACGTGAAATTCCCGGTTTCCAAACTTGCATCGTAGAATTCAGTTCTGCCGATGTAGCGATTAAGCTTTACGACTTTTGGGTTAGTAATGTTAGTATCGAATACCAGATGACTGTATTTTCCATTATTATTGCAGCATTGCAGCTTACTCGCAACGTGACGGTCTCGTGTGTATGATGTCGGGTGGTGGATTTGACATTACGATTTTACGACTTTTTATAGAACATTGTAGGCATTGGACTTTTTGAAGCGCCAGATATTTTGAGAGCATATTGTGGGCATCAGACCATTTTTGAAGCGCCAGATATTTTTAGAATTGTATATTATGTATCTACCTATATAAATGTTACTTCTGAAGGCCAGAGGACTGTATTACCGATTATTACATTAACAGCCACACCACTCCACTCCTGGACATGAGTGACATGAGCCATATTCACCACCTCTATAAGGCGGATTGATAAACGAAGTTAAATATGTTGTTTTCACGAATCAAGAATCAAGAATCAAGAAAGTTTATTTGCAAGAACATAGTTAAAATCGATCTTATTATAATAGTAAGCACATAATGTTCAGCTCGCATGCAAGCGTGCAAATATTACATATTTAAGTATACAATTTAAAATGTCAAAATAGTTGAAATGTCATAATATATCAAATGTCAAAACAATTCATTAATTATATCTGAGATTAATTCTATAATTCATAAATTCCTTAACAGAATAGAAACAATTTTGTTGCAGCCAATTTGTCAGTTTTGTCTTAAAACTAGAGCCGGTCAGTGGTTTCAAATCCTCAGGCAGGTTATTAAAAATTTTTATACTCATATTAAAAACATTTTTCCTATAAATGTCCTTACGCGCAGGAGGCTGGTATAGCATGTTCATTGTTCATAATATGATTCCTTCTTTGCCTTCCACTAATTTCGCTTTGCTTTTGCCAATAATTTGGATTGTTTTTAACAAAAATACAAATGTCCCTGATATACATACATGGCAGTGGCAGTATATTTAACTTTTTAAATAAGGGTTTACAGCTAGCATTGAATTTTTCATTGCAAATCGCACGGATACTCTTTTTCTGCACTTTAAAAGCCTTTTCTACATCAACTGAGTTACCCCATAGTATCAGTCCGTATTTGAGAACAGATGATACGTAACCGTGATAGGCCGTTAGGGCAGCCTCAGTTGATACAGTCTGTCTCAATCTCCGCAGCGCGAACACAAACCGATTAAGTTTAGTACAGACTAGTTTTACGTGCTCCTTCCAGTTCAAATTTTTATCTATTTGAATACCCAGAAAGTTCAAGCTACTGACCTCCGTTATTGTATCGTTATTATAATTTATATTAATTTCTTGTGGGTTTGAGTTATATGATGAAAACTGTAACATTTTGGTCTTATTAATATTGTTGAAGAGATTATTTGCTGTCATCCATTTTGTAATGTCTTCAAATGCCTTATTTGTATCATATTCAAAATTATTAATATCTTTACTTTTTATTAATAGGGTTGTATCGTCTGCAAACTGAATACAACCATGAGAAGTAGCAGTTGGGAGATCGTTAACGTAAATTATGAAGAGTAAAGGTCCTAGCACACTGCCCTGCGGCACTCCCAAGCCGTTAATTTTAAATTGGGACCGATATGATTGTTTTAAAATTTTATTTTTAGATTCATTTATTTTAGTGATTTCCGTGCATTGTTTCCTGTCCTTCAAAAAACTTGTTATCCAATCGAGTGCTTTTCCTCGTATGCCGTAAAAGTTAAGCTTATTTAAAAGTCTAGGATGGTCAACAAAATCAAACGCTTTACTCATGTCCAAAAATATGCCCAATATCGGCGTCTTTTTGTTAAGACTCTCGGTTACTGTTTTTACGAGATCGAAACAAGCGTGTGTCGTCGAACAGCCCTTACGAAACCCATATTGCTCTCGTTGAAGTATGTGATATTTCGATAAAAATGCATTTACTCTAGACTGGATAGCTTTTTCAAAAACCTTTGACAAAATCGGAACTAAGGAAATGGGTCTATAGTTAGATGGGTCTAGACGATCTCCTTTCTTAAACAACGGTTTTATGACGCTTATTTTGAGCTGGTCCGGAAAAACACCTTCACTAAAAGACAGATTCAAAACATAAGCAAGGGGACGACAAATCACTGCGGCACATAACTTGAGAGCTTTAGTAGTTATATTGTCATACCCACTAGATTTACTATTTTTAAGATTCATTAAGATATTATAAACTTCTGATTCTGAAACTGGATTCAAAAAAATTGTATTAGGGTTCGATTGCATTTGAGAATTATTATTTAATGTCAAAAAATTATTGGTCAAAATTGTATTATTATTAGTTGAATTAATAAAATAATCATTAAAAATGTTACAAATGTCCAACGGTTTAGAATGTTCTACGTTATTGAATTTGATTTTATCAATGTCATTTTCGTGTACGTCATTCATAATTGTCGAGGAGATCGTATTCCATGTCGCTTTACATTTGTTTTTGCTACTTTTAATATATTTACCATTTTTTAATTTTTGTGCTTTATTTATACATTGCCTGAGAATGTGTTTATATTGTTTATATTTTATTTTGTGTATTTTTTTATTCGTATTTATTTTTCTATATTTCATATACAAAATGCGTTTAGTTTTGCAAGATTTTTTTAAGCCTTTTGTTATCCAGCGCAATGATTTGGGCCTGTTGTTTATTTTAACTTTAATCATAGGAAAACATAAATTATGGAATAGACAAAGCAATTCGTAGAAACTATTAAATGCTCCCGATAGATTATCACAATTCAATACCTCTGAGAACGATAGAGCAGAGATGCTAGCACAAAACTTTCGCATGTTTTCATTGCAATAATCGGCTTTGTATTGGAACCACGTAGAATAAGCCTTCAGTTTTTTAATGTTCAGAAAAAGAGTCTGCGCAGTTTCATGATCAGAGAGACCTAAATGCAATATCGTGGATTCCACTGCTTTTATATTACTGGCTATCTGATCGATGCAAGCGTTATCTCTAGTTTCTTGTGTTATATGAGGTACAAAATTATAACTACTAAGAATAGGGCAACACTGCTGCTTATTCCCTAGATGAGCTAATCCCTTAGCCCCTATTGATGAAACCCGCGGGTACAATCGTGGTGATGCTATTTTAATCCGGCATCACACGATCGATTGTTATTGCAGTTTATTCACAACGTGACCGTCAAGTGCTTTCGGTGCAATCTCGTTACGAATTTCTTGACTCAGGTCCAGGACTCGAAACAAACATAACATTACATTATTGCGTTTTATCTTTTATCCTAAATTAGATTGACGGAACAATTTGTGTCTACATTGTAGCATGCGGAAACATTTGTCTCATCATTCTGTACATTGTTTAGGAATAAGTCGCTGGCTGAATATTTTGGGCCTTACCACAAAAAAGTTAGACCCGTGTTGAACGCGTGTCTAAAACAAAACTTCATACAAAAAAAACACTAGACACGCGTTCAATAATGGTCTAACTTTTTTGTGGTAAGGCCCTTTGTTGTGGGGTTGTATTTGCAGCAGCAGCGTTGCCTGTGAACACATCCTGTGGCGGTCATAAAATGTGACCACGGCCACGGGTTCTAGTTTAAAAATGGGTAAGGTCCATCCGTATTCAATGTCATGACCAGCCTAAATGCGAGAGGCCAAGTTACGCTGGTGTTGTAGTACCTATCTATCTAAGAAAGCGTAACTTGACCTTCCGCTTAGCTTGTCATGTCATTACGCTATGATAGCGAAGAGACTTTTAGCAAAGTTCCCTTGCCTACTTATCAAACGTGTAGTAAAAAATCTCTGGCTATGCTGTAGTCTATAGAAATTGGTTTAGAAGTGTGATTCCAACATTCATTTCTCAAATTCTCTCAAAAGCCTTAATGGACTAAAATAAAATAAAAAAGATAGAGATGATAAAAACCCGATGATTTTTTGTTTTGATAATCTGATGTTCTAGATTCATTACAACAGCTTTCATTCGGTTCTTTTAATCTGGCTTCATTTTCGACGGATATACGGTGACATTAAATTTATCACTTTTGTGTTTTTCACAGGTCAAGATTCTTTATCTTTGTCTGAAGCTTTTTGTAAATAAACCTTTTATTCCGGAACAAAAATAGACCGGAATTCTTTTAGTGTTTTTCATCGTTTTAAAAATAGAGTAACTTTTTCACTTCTACGTACCAAATTACGCATTGGGATATCATATAATACTGGGTTTTCATACATTTTTAAATGAACCTATATAGTTTGATCTCTTAAATGGAAACTTTTATGCTTCTGATAGTACCATAGCATTTATAAATAATCTCACATGACCTTTATTATCTACCTATCGAAGTCAAAGTGCAATATATTTAAATCGTCCCAACAGACATAAACGTGTTACCACAAATCATGCAAACGGCGCGCGAGGGGCCTATACAGATGGCTCATTCAGTACTAGCGACGATTTTGACGCTTACTAGCTTTAACTGGAAATAACCGGAATCTGAGGGGAAGTCAAGGTAACTAAGAAGTTGACTGCCACGAAAGTCATATTTCTTGGATTGAAATTGGCTCAGAATCATATGACAGTTTTGTATCAGATTTTACTGTTTTGATATTCTTATACTTTGAGATTGTTGACAGTAGCAAGCAACTCTGGCTATGTAACAAATGACAATCGCAAAAATCCTGAATAGGGTCGAGTGTACCTTCTGTAAAATTGGTGTTACGTTGTGTTGATGTACGTTATGTTTGTAAACTGCATTCATAACCTTATCTAGGCCGGTTGTGATAATGATAACAGTAGCGAAAATAGCACACTTTAAGTACCTCTCATTCATTCAAGCGGAAAATGTTTTATAGCTACTTACTATAAAACTGTAAACATTGCTCTCGATACGAGTACGCCTATTCTTGTGCTTTTCATAAGAATGGAAATAAAAAGAAATGTGGTTCATTCATCTTTTCTAAGCTTAATTGGCAAGATAAAGCGGAAATAGTTTTGTAAAAGGCGACGTAGAGTTTTTGACCTCTGCTGGATATCTGCTGACTATGGTCAACCGCATGGTGGTAGCGATACCTACCATCTACAATAGCATTCCTAAAGAGGGTTGGTGTCATGCAGACGAACGGTCATAAAACAAAGCATGTTGCGCCGACCCCAGCAGATTTGGGATAAGGGCAGGAAGATTATGCTGTAAACAGAAGTAAAGGATTTATTTGCCCTTTTGTAGTCTACCCCGGCTGGGAATTAGGCTTACCGCAATTAATGGACTCCGCATAGGATTATCTTGCTGTCGCAAATAAAGGACTGCTTTTCTTGCACCCACTACATACTCAATTGAAACTTCTTTCTACAATGTACAAAGCAGAACAAATATGTGAGCAAAATCATGCATATTTTCACCCCTTACAAGACACAATCGTTTCTGTCTCATCTGATTTTAAAGATTAATTTCATAAATTGTGGATCTTCCTCTTTTCGTGTGAGACACCGAGTCGTCGAACGACCCGGTGAACCAAGGTGTCAGAGTTTACAACCGCTTACAAGTAGCAAGCCTCTGACATGGTGAGATTATGGTCTCATGGAACATTCGAGTCCTACAGCTCAGTTTCATGACCTAATAAGGCTCCGTCCGGCCCATTCTGATTTAAAAAGCTCACAGCAAACTAAAAAGGTTTATTTATCATACCAAATTATCACACATTTTAAGTCATTCTCATACCTAAATGTCACGTTCTTCCCTTAGCACGTGGAACCAGGTCGTGACTGTCGTGTGGCGTTCACGGTCTGTTTGCTGCTTGTTATACGATACCGCGGTAGAGTAACGCAGAAGTGCTTATAAGTTAGCCATATTTACTCATAGATGTATAGGTATTACCTATCTTCATACATAGTTTCGAGTCTGTGAGCCTTATGCCGCAAGCTGGATTAGAACTTGTGACTTTGGCTACTAGTCTCACTGGCCACTGTCTATCTGCCAATCGCTTCTTCTCCATCTATCTCAAGAGGACGCTTCGTCTTCATCTATCGGGATTAATCAGGAATGATATCCTAGCTATGAATTAAATTAAGCTCTGTAGCATTGGATACCCTCCGGCCAAATGGACCGAGATGACTGAAAAGGGCGACTGCTAGGACTGGATAGCGAAAACGGTGATATTATTATGCCTTGTGGCGTTCTCTGAAGGACCTCTACGTCCAGCTGTCCACTGCTACTGACAGATGTAACGCTACCAATTCATTAATTTTATACAAGCAACTTACTTATTTCGTTTATTTGTTTACTTCAATTTACAGGCCACATAAAGGTGTTGATCAAAACAAGTTAATTAATTTAAATAATTGGCATTCTGTTTACTTGCTAAAGTACTCGCGACTTACAAAAATAATTTTGATTGCAGACAAAAGAAATTTAAAAATAGTACCATTATAAAGGAGTTTAGGTTTGTATATACTTAATAAATTATATTTTTACTTTTTTATTGTTGGAATTATACCTGAATACCAAGATAATATTTTATTTATACCTGTTAGATATGATATTAAAAGAATTTAACTAAGTACCTATCGCTGTAAAACTCAGGACATTTTATAACCGCAATAGTTGTATAACGTAACAGAAGAAGTTGTTCAGTTTCATGGTGTGAATGCACTTATCTGAATACACCTATCAGAATTCAGAGAGCTGTTTCTGTATTTTGCATTGCATGTTGCCTACCGGAAATAACGGAAAGGGTATAACAAGCCGAAAGGAGGTCAAGGTACTCATGAAACTGAACAACTTTCCCAATGGAACATAGGTCGAAATATGAAAAAAAATTAAATCTCCCATAGTAAATCAATTACCTGACCTGATATTATTTTCATATTTCGACCAATGTTCCATGGAGAAAGTTGTTTAGTTTCATGAGTACCTTGACCTCCTTTCGGCCTGTTATACCCTTTTTGTTACTCCCTGTATATCGAATAGATATGGCTATATCTGTGCTGTGGGTTGTCCTTAGTCACCAGACTACTGTTTCTGGAGGCAGATAATTTTATTACCATAGCTTTCTACAATGAACAAACCAGATAATGAACCGGCTATGAATTGGCTAGGCGAACGATTGGACCGCCACTTCCTTGTCGTATTTATAACAACTATAATCAAATCACATTGCGGAAGATTGGATAGAGTTTACCGCATTATAGACGGGGTTTATCCGCATAGATAATCGAGATGTACTTAGGTACCGTCATCGTCGCATCATCCTCAACCCTCCATACAGGAAGACTATCACATATTTTCCCAAAAGTAGAGTTATGTTTCTAGAGAGTATGTGGACAAGTAAATTCTTTAAAAATAAAAACACGGCATAAAGCCCAAACGGCCCGAATAGCTTATAACCGCAGTCGGATTTGTGTTTTTAATTACGTACTTACACTTGTTTGATCTCTGACAGGAGACAGGAGTAGCTCTCGGTAACTACTTAAAAAATGACTTGAAGTGTAGAAGTATTTTCGCACTAGTCAAGCGATAAAGCCAGCACATTAGGCCGTTGGAAAACTCTGACACCAAGGTTCATCGGCTCGTTTACGCCCTACCTACAATACCTACATTGACCATTGTTGCCATGACAGTGTTAATCACATCTTAGGTATAATGCTGTTACGGAAATACAAATCAGTCAGTAACCTCTTTATTGATACCGCCGTCGCGCCGTTTTCTATATATCTTATTACCTAGCAAGATTAAATAGAATACCTAAAAAATCCCTGTTTGGAAAAGTTGTAAAAAAATCTCTTTGTCTTTGAGTACATTGCAGTTGTTTGAGGCGTCGTCGGTAGTACCGATGCCGAAAATCGCAGGTTCAAATCCTGCCTGGGGTGGAAAATTTGGAAGTTTTCCAAGGCAAATAGAAATAAATTTTTACCTCAAGTACCACCAAGTTATAGAACTGTATGTATGTAGGTAGCTAAGTCTTGATATCCTAGTTGGCTGGCACTCCAAAACTTCCTAGATGAATAACAATCATTATTATCAACAGTTTCACAGGCCAAAAGCTTCGATCTTGAAATACACACACAATCGAATGCCAAACGTGTGACGATTAGCGATTAGAGGCGACAAACCATCCACGAATTGCGCGGGAGTTTCAGCACATTATGAGTACAGAGCTGGTGAAGGTACTTTGCGTATCATTTTATAGTTAACATTTTTCTGTCTCTACTTTTAGGGTTTGCTGTCTCAACTGACAGGTAGACATAGCAGAAGCATCCTTTAAGAATCTATGCAAGAATACTGTATAAATAAGAAAAATACGTACCTACGATTGATCTTAAAAACGTTATCAAAAATTACTGTTTATCTAGTTGTAAAAGGTCCAACAAAGTGCCCACGTTGGCTAAAATATTGGATTTAAAACTATGATTGTCAAGATTATCCGTCATCATCAGCAGCCGTGTGACTTATTCTGCTTATTCTACTGTCGTACTATAGGTGCCTCCATGACCTCAGGTGCCTCAATGATCCTCAATTCTAGGCCAACTGCATTCAAACTATTTAACTAGGTTATTTTAATGTGGAAGGAAATCCGTTTCTATTTGGTGAAGTAGTCATATAAGGGGCTGTACGCCTGTACCTACTGAACTCCTTTGCGACGACGGCGGAAGGCAAGTGCGTGAGTAGGAGGAACCTTCACATTGAAGTCCTATAGAATTAACATTTAAATCTGATAATTTTCTCCCTCACCGCCTCCTATTCCGCATTAATGGAATTCGAAAAGGCAATAAATACCGGAATTCTGCCAAGCCGTGCCCCCAATCACGTAACGCGATTTAAAATAAACCAGAGCGTACCGAACCGTGGAAAACAAATTATGTTGGATTATTGGCGCCGCTTAATTCCTTGTTTTTATTTGTTACTGTTGGTTTAGCAGCGATAAGACGACGCGATTCATCGTGCCCGATTCTGTATTTTTCAATTGTTTAACTTTATGCACAAGCGTAGGTACACTGACGGTATCTCCTAGCCTACCTTAGAACATGTAGAAAGAACAGCAGAGTTGCGGCAGTGTTTATTGTATTTGTACATTTTTGGTTGTCTTGATTTTGTTATGTATGCCGGCTTAGAATATCATCACCCCAATTCTACCCGTAGATGTCGTAAAAAGCGACTAAAGGATCATCCAGGGAATGGACAACAACGTTCCCTGCAAATGCAACGTCTTACACTGCGCTCGTTAGTCTGCCTACCAATACCAAGCGTGGTGAGTATGGCAATAGAGGCCCATGAAGACCAGTGGAGACCCATTTCCAGCAATAAACTGTCGTGGCGGTTGCTGTTATGTAACATGGTTATGGTTATTTTTATTATAGAATTCGCTATTTTATTATTATTAATTATTTTAACGATAATTTTATCCTGTAGGCCATTTTTATTGTATGTAAAATTGATAAATTTGAATAAATTATCTAATCTACTCTAAACTATTTGTAAAGATACCCTTAAAATAACCCGCAATGTATGCCGGATCGGGCCCGTTTGATCGGGACGTGTAATCGCTGATTTTGCTCTTGACTCTAGTCTAGGCCAGAGGCAAATGAAACATTCAATGATGAAATGAACGTAATTTTATGTAATGAAATTATGTACCTAATTTAAACAACAAGAGGGATAAAACATATTTGAGAATCAGCTGAAGAATAAAAAACAACATCAGTATCACAGTTCATAGAATTGTTGATAATATCATTTTTCACTAGAAGGTTCAACGTACACGTCCCTAAGGAATGTAATTTATTTGTGAGTTGCGAAAATTGTGAAACCTTTCAAAGAAATTATATTAGTTACAAAGTCTCACGATACAATTTGTTATTTTTAGTTCACTCGGATAAATCTATTTTGTCAAGAAAAGCGGGGGTGGGATGCCTACTGGTATAATGCTGGATGTTTTAGATTTATTTTAGTAAAGTTTCTAAATATGTAAAAGAGTCAGAGTTAGGTGTGTGTATTTTTTACTTTAAAGACCAAATATGCTTGTATTCTAGAATCTAATGAATACAACGTATTTCACTCTTCAAACCAAACCTCCTAGCGATATATGTCTATGGATTATTGTGGCTCTTACTTGAAGTTGACGAGATGATATATTTCTATCATCATCTGCGTGACCTTATCTTATATCAATTGGACACAATATCATGTAACATAAACATTTGGCTATGTTTGATGACCGGCCACATGCCTGACACCAACAACCCACTTTGGGAATGCTTTTATAGGTGCTACCACCGCCACCACGCCGTTGAATATAGTCGACAGACATTCAGCCGAGGTCATAAAATTTACGTCGTCGCCTTTTACGAAACACCCTGAGTGGACTAGGGGTGACAGTATTCTTAGCCGCTACCACACGGTTCTTCTACCATCATATTTTCACCATCTAGCACAAAACTATATACCGGTTCAAAAGTTTTACTTCAAGAATAAGAAGCAGATATTTTGGCAGCAACATACCACACCGCTTATATTCCCCTCGTGACTCTGTGACGTCAAAGAATAAAGGATTTACGTAAAGAAGCACATAAAAAGTTGCTCGGTGTATGTTACACATTCCACTGAGAATTGGGAGGTTCTTCTGTGGGTGTTTGATTGATTTATGCTTGCGAATTTATGAATGGGCTTACGTTTAAAATATGGAGAGCAGAAAAGTAGGCGTTTGGCAAACTCTTTTTGATGTATTGTAAAATTTGTACGTCCTATAATTTATGGGTAAGGTTAGGTTTTTAATAGATAGTTTGGTTGACCATAATACCTAGTACTATCAGCAGCACATTAACATGAAATTTAAGCGAATTGACTAATACTGGATGCTTACACAGTTAATAAGAACAACCAGTGTAATTTGATCTCTCAAATTATTAGATCTATGTTATATGAAGTCGTAAGATCGAAAGTATCAGCGCAAGTGGTTAACTAATACGCGAATGTCAAAACTAACTTTACCTATGCTTTTGCTTACAGCAGTTACACAATGTACTACTTAAATTAAAATATGAAAATGAAATATATCGACCACGGTCAGAGCCATTTTCGCCACGTGCGACAAAAGTTTGAAGGTCATTAATTGCAGAAGACTCCTATTACCATAAATTGAAAGTGAGAAAATTTAGACATTCACTAGCGACCGCCGCGCCGGGACTTGAACCCGGGACTGTGGATTGCCGATCCACAGTCCCGGGTTCAAGTCTCGGCGGCGTCGCACGTCTAATCTGTGAAGATAGCTCCATACACCCTATATTTTTTTTACATTTAAATCTAAAACTTATTTCAATTTGTCGAACCGAAATAGTATAGGCACCTACCTACGTATGTTCACTTCTGACGTAGCGGCTATTTGTAACGTTAGTCATGTCATGTGATAAAGTTTTATGAATGTCACTGTCTGCTGAATAGAAAGCAGGAGTAGGAGCCAAAATAAATAATCCGTACTCCGACGATCGACGACCAATAAAACTACGTACGTAGCTAGGTATTTAAAATCAGTGTAAGTGAGAATTTGATAACTAACAATAGAGCTAGAATAAAAACAGGCAGATGAGATGATGATGATGTTCAGTCACTCACGCTAACTCATGAACAGTTCTGTTTTTAAGGTTTCGATTTTCTTATGACTGATACGGACAATCCGGACAAAAACTATACATATTGTGCGATTCATTAAATGTGCTATGTTATTGCTATAAAATGTTACGGTCTGGAAAAAATTTAAGCCTTAAAGTTGGGATTGTTCATGAGTGAGCGGGAGAGACTGTACAAGCTTTTTCACAGCACAACAGCGCCTATACCAGTCCACTGCTTTGGTTGGACGTAGGCCTCCTCCAGGGTATGCCCGTTTTCATCCTGCCGCTACCAAGTCTCGTTCTATTTGGACGTATTGCCAAGCGAATTTTAAAATTATAAGGTGTATGCATAAGACACGAATTTTGAAAAAAATGCATGTAGGTATTTGCTAGGAGTACAAGAAATAACGTTCGTATGTCAATTACTCTCAAGCTTTTAGGTACCTAAGTTCGCAAAGTTTTCGCATTTAGTTCTATCGTAAGACGATACATAAAAGCAGTCTAGACATACTGAATCAATTTATATATGAAAATGATATCCCATTCAATCTGCGACTCTACATTTGTTTCGTGTCGGTATTTACCCGTCTGCCTCAGGAGGAGGGTTATGTTTTTCGAGAGTATGTATGTATGTATGTGGACAAGAAATTTTTTTTCACGGGCTACAGCCCAAACGGATAGTTGGATTTTGACATGTGAGGTGTCGTTAGATTCGTCTCAGCAGCGCGAGTGACACTGGCTACCTATATTAAAACATTATAGATTAAAGATGGCGGATTTTTACAGCAAAATAGTACTTTAAAATTACCGCAGTCGGGTTTTTGTGTTTTAACACATCTACTTGTTTACTTCTTTTTCTTCGAGTGGAACACCGACGAACCCTAGTGTCAGAGTTTTTCAACCGCCGACGACAGGTAGCAGGCCTCTGGCATAGTTGTGTAACGACTGCCATCTGATCAACTGATCATAGACAACAATAAAGACCGATAAATACTGAAACACGGAACCATCTTGGTTTTTGGTTAAACTTTCAGGTGGTTCAGCCTGCGATGTCCTAACCAGACTGAGTACAAACTCAAAGTGATAAATACCTACTTGGTGAGTGACCCACAGGGAAGCGAACCCGTAACCTTCGGTGTCACAGGCAGCCGCACTACCACTGCGCTACAGCGGCGGTCGATGTCTGATATCTATACCTATAAAAACAATACCTGCAAGTAGTCAAGTGACAAAAATATATGAACGAAGCAAGTTGATCACAATTTCGCCGCCTGGGTTAGGCCTCTGTGGTGTAGCGGTCAATACGTCTGACCCGGCTTGTCAGAAGACGTGGGTTCGAATCCCATCGGTGGCGTTATTTTTTTGCGCTTGCTTCGTTTGTATTAACTTTGTAACCAAAAAGTTACTATAAAAACTAATGTCCTGTCTGTCTGTTATGAAAAATCCCATTCAATCTGCGACTCTACATTTGTTGCATCTAAGTATTTTACTCACTCAACTCTTATGTTCCTGTCTAGACTACATTTTCTCCTGGATTTTCTCAGATATAGCGCTAAGACTCAGACTGACACGAAGTACCTATAATCAAAACAGTAGAGACAGTATGACGTCGATTCGATAGCGCCGTCACTTTCGGGTAAATAGGATTTGAAAACTACAGTAGATCTAAACTATCATAGACTATTTTAGTCGCGTCATATATAAAAATGTCAATAGTTTTTTGTTATTTCGCACGTTTTCTTCAATGTCTCCTATACCCTGTTCACGATAACGAGCTAGTACCAAATTGTCATTTTGTCCCTTTCACTTACGTGCCTATTGTTGACATTGGTCCCTTTTACTCACATATGAAAACGCGTTTGTGATGGCGCTTTACCTTAACCTTAACAGCCACAACAGTCCACTGCTGGACATGGGCCTCCCCGTATTGGGGGGTATTGCCATACTCACCACGCTTGGCAGGCGGATTGGCGAGCGCAGTGCAAGATGTTTAATTCACAGGGAACGCTGCTGGCCTGATGCTGATGGCGCTTTACTAGCTAGTTATTGTAACTCGTCTCTTAATCGACACCAAATTTTGACAGATAACGCGTAAAATACGTAAAAGTCATTTTATTCGAGATCATTGTGCCTATTGTTCAGACTACAGAGAATCAGTGTATACTGGTTAAAGGGTAACAAGTATGAGTTGATCCCTTGAATCTTCTAGTTTTATTATATCCTTCCTTATTTAATGTAGTTATCAGAAACACAAACATTTGCACACTACGAAACGTTGACTTAAATGACTTTCAAACACTAAACTCGGAACGCGTGACAATGACATGCGTGTGTCATTGTCACCGCATGTGTGTGCGCATTATGACAACCCACGTCATAGCTGTCATAACATTTGCATATCATATCTGGTATGCTAATGTTAGTACATGTGCGAGTTCACGTGTTGTAAAGATAACCTAATTGGGACGGCTTCCAAACCTAAGCCTAAGCTTAGTATGAGGGCTAGTACTAAGGGCTAAGGGCTTGGTCTATCTATTAGCTAGGTATTATGATGAACTAGCGGCCTGTTAGTGGGAATAAATCATTTTCCCGCCGTGTGTACATCTAAACTTTCCTCTTAAATCACTCTATCTGTGACAGCCGATGTGGCGCACGCAGTGGTTAGTACATATAAGGTCCTATTAAATTCACTGCAAATATTTTAAGGGCATGCGTAAATATGTATAAGAAAAACATCTAAGGCATTTTAAAAAAAATCTACAAGCTAGATTTTTTTTCATTTTCAAACAAACAACAACTTTAGAAATTTGCCAAGTACATGCTTACATTTTATTTGATCTGCCCCTAAAATATTTGCAGTGAATTTAATAGGACCTTATATAACAAGATGGTTCTATGCTTGGTTGATGGGCACGTTAAGTCGTCGGTCCCGGTTGCTGTCTATGATGGCGGTCGTTACACAACCATCTTAGAGGCCTGCTACTTGCAGTAGGCGGTTGAAAAACTCTGACACCATGGTTCATCGGGTCTTTGAACGAGTCGGTGTCCCGCACGAAGAGAGAGACTCTATCTATGTCAATGATATTAGGGAGACTCTATCTATGTCAATGATATTAGGTAAGCTAAGCTAAGCTAAGCACAAGACGACGTGGATGCACCCGCGATCCAAACACTGGCATTTGATCGATTATGCTATTATGCGGCAAAGAGACATCAGTCAAGTCCAAGTCACTCGCGTCATGCGCGGTGCTCACTGGTGGACTGACCACCGACTTATTGTCACAAAACTGCGACTCCGCCTTCGTCGACCTCGTAGATCCATGATAAAAAAGCCTGCGTCTTTGAACGTGGATAGGCTGCAAGATCGCGAGATGAGAGAAAAGTATGCTGAAACCTTAACCGAAAATCTGTTGCCAACAAATGAGACAGTTGATGTCAGTGCTGCTTGGCGAAATTTGTCATGTCATCTCATAGAAGCCGCTACCGCTACTTTAGGTACAAAAGACCGGCGTAGTGAAGATTGGTTCGATGACAATGACGAAGTTCTCAAGGCAGCATTCGACAAACATCGAGAGCTCCTGCGACAGCATCATCGGAGAGGTGGAAGTGTAGCGGCAGTCAAAGAAAGTGACCAAGAATTACGTAGGCTGTCTCGGCAAATAAAAGACAAGTGGTGGCAGGAAAAAGCTTGTCAGATGCAGTGGCTTGCTGATACAAACCAGCTTGGGGAGTTCTACTGCGAGGTGCGTAAACTGACAGGTACGCCCCATAGAGCAAAAGTGCCTTTGAGGTCTCTGGATGGCTCGCAACTCTTGACCAGCAAAGAGGATGTGCTCAAACGGTGGGCTGAACATTTTAACGATCTGCTTAACGTAGATCGATCAGCTAACCTGCATCACATCAGTTTATTACCTCAACTCCCCCTAGCCACCGAGCTGGACGAGCCCCTGTCGTGTGATGAGGTTGTTACTGCCATCAGACAGCAGCATAATAAACGGGCGGTTGGCATTGACCTTATACCAGGCGAAATACTTAAATATGGCGGTGCGGAGCTGCACTCGATGGTATGGAAACTTTTGTTCGAATGTGGAGGAGGAGCGAGTCCCGGACGATTTTAAAGTGTCTCGCATTAGTGCCTCTACAAGAACAAAGGTGACCGTTCTGACTGCAACTCGTACCGCGGTATTTCGTTATTATCGGTCCCCGGAAAGGCCTTTGCAAGAGTCCTATTAAACCGCTTGAAGGACTTATCAGAAAAGATTCTGCCCGAAACCCAGTTTGGCTTCCGACCTGACCGAGGCACATGTGAAGCTATTTTCTCGGTACGTCAACTGCAGGAAAAAGGCAGAGAACAAGGTCGTCAGTTGTACCTCTGCTTTGTTGACCTGGAGAAAGCGTTCGACAGTGTGCCTCGTGAGGCTCTCTGGATGGTGCTAGAAAAACTGGGGTGCACGGAGAAGTTTGTGCGCCTCCTGAGACTCCTGCATGACAATATGCAGTGCTGCGTCTCTGTAGACGGTGAACAGTCTGATTTTTCCCGTCACCTGTGGGGTGAAACAAGGGTGCGTTCTAGCGCCCACACTGTTCGCCTTATACTTTGCGGTAGTAGTCAAGGAGGTCCTAAATACTGTCTCCGAAGGAGTCCGCATCCGCTTCCGCACTGATGGCAGTCTTTTCAATTTGGCTAGACTTAAGGCGCGCACCAAAGTCTCGCATGCACTTATTACTGAAATTATGTATGCCGATGACTTGTGCTTTCTTGCAGAATCCCCAGAAGGCCTACAACAACTGATGACCGTTTTTCACCAAGCATGCTGCAAATTCGGCCTTAAGATTAGTGTCAAAAGACGGAAGTGATGTCCCTGGATACACAAGGTCGTGAGACACTGACAATTAAGCTTGGTGAAGATATGTTGAAACAGGTTGACAAGTTCCGATATCTGGGGAACACTATTACAGCTAAGTGTGACCTTGATGCTGAGATCAATAGCAGAATCAGTGCTGCAGCTGCAGCATTTGGGAAGCTGCGTTCCAAGGTTTTCTGCTCGCACGACCTTAAACTAGCACCAAAATATCTGTATATATGGCGATTGTGCTGCCAAACCTTCTGTACTCTTCCGAGACCTGGTGTGTGTATCGTCACCACATACGCACTTTGGATCGATTCCACCTCAAATGCCTTCGCACCATCATGAAGATCAGATGGTCCGACCGAGTGCGAAACACCGAAGTTCTAAGACGAGCCAATGTTGGTGGCATTGAAGCCTACTTAATGCGTCGACAGCTTCGGTGGTGCGGTCACGTATCCCGGATGGCGGATGAGCGAGTGGCGAAGCGCATCTTCTATTCTGAGCTAGAGGAGGGCAAGCGAAAGCATGGCGGTCAACTCCTCCGATTTAAAGATGTTCAGAAGAGACACATGAAAAGATGCAATATCGAACCCTCTCAATTTGAGGTTTTGGCAGCACAACGGCCAGAATGGCGCGGTCTTGTAAAGAGGCGAATCCGCGACTTCGAGGAGCAGCGTAAAGCAGACCTTGACGCTAAACGCGATGAACTGAAGGCCCGTCCTCCCGCCGCCATTAACTACAATTATATCAATGGCAAACTCACGTGCCCACACTGTGCACGGGAGTTTACTGCCAAAATAGGCTACAATAGCCACCTACGAGCGCATCAGCGCCGACTTGATTAGGAGTAGAAGTGGTCGCCATGGCCGAAACCGGCCGGAAAGATCATCATCATCATTAGGTATAGGTATGTTTCTAGCGTAATCTATATATTTCAAAAACCGCATCAATCCGTTAGCGGTGTCCATAACAGAGAAACGTAAAAAGCGACTTTATTTAAGTATTCATAAAAGATCTAGTAATTTTATTAAACATCAAATTTATAAATAGGTATATACTTATAAACAATTTCGGAATGTCGTGTACTCCCTCTATCATAATAACTAGGGACCAAAATCACCAAATTTCTAACACTTTTTTCTACGGACATCTACAGCTGATACTCTGATTATCCCAACTTCACATGTATTTTTATTTACTTATAGTGAAATTAAAGGTTGGACGTATGTTATGGTAGGATATTTATTAGTTAGTTGGTTATAGTAAATAACGAGCGAGAATTTCTGGTGTCAAGACAAACCTTTTCGGGTTTAATGACATCTTTCAATGTACTTTGTAATTATTTAATAAAAACAAAATAAATGAAAAAAAAAAAAACATGGATGCAAATGTCTCGGAAACTAAATGCCGACACTTGGAACTTTTACGCGCGGAAGCCTACATATTAATCGTTACATCATATCAATTAATTAACCCAAATGACAAACTAAACTAGTTAGAAAATAAGTACCTACTCTTTCCTTACATAATACCTATATTAGTTTATATAAGCCGTAAAAAGTAACTTGCAGACTTGCTTGCAGATCAAATGAGTCATTGTACTGACAATAAAAATGTAGAATCATTTCAGTCAATGATACGTGAAACGCGTGAAACTTATTTACTTTCTAATCACGTAAACTAACAATGTCATAACTCATAACTGTCATAAGTTAACAGTTTTTCAGACAAGTCGTCGATTAGATTCAAATTAGATTTTGGTATGTCTGTCTCCGTATTCTAGCGATGTCTGTTAGTCCTATCTGTATGTAGGTCCCAAGTTTGATTCCCGGACGGGCACTTCAGCTGGCATTTGTCGCCCGGTGAATTTGTTTCCAGTTTGGTTAGGACATTGCATGTTAAACCTCGTGATTGTCCGATAAATGGTTCCTTGTTTCGGATAGCAGGTTATGATGTCGGTCCCGGTTACTGTCTATGATGATATGATAAATATCTTAAGTCAGATGATAGTCTTTGCAAAATTGTCATAGGCTTACCAGTAGTCGTACACCAGATTTCATCGGCTGTCCCCACGACAGAAGGAGACAATAGGTATAAAGATTAAGTAGACGCGTTTTTGCGTTCGTAAATACCTAATGTTTCGTTAAGTTCACATAACAATTTCTTTCTAATAGAATAAGCTTTCAATTATGTGAAATGAAACGTGAACGTCTGGTTCTTGTAGATATTGGACATTTTATTACTTGTTTGAAAGTGATTCGGTAACACATAACCGCATACTCTATTGAACTTTATTATGACAAGTTGTAACGTTTTAGCAAAAAATTATGGAGCTACGAGACGGGCCTAATATCATACCAGAACGGGACGAAAAATCAGCGGTGCTTGAGCAAAAAATTTCTGAACATGTTTTTACGCAATATCTAAGTTACTCCAAAAAAACATCGATTTCGGTCTACTACTTGCCTAGTTTTGGAGATATGCCTGGGCAAACATGCAAGGCAATTATTACCTACAGTACGCGAATGAGTTCACGACCATGTTGAGGAATGCGGTAGTGCTGGGACTAATTCATGTTGATGTCGATATAGAGAATTGTTGCTGAACAGTTCAGTTCAGACTACTCATAGTTATTAGTTAATGGGTTGTTTTTCCTACAATATTGAGTAGGTAGGGTATCGTTGAATAGGTCTTTATAAACTAAGGGCAGGTTTCTTTAAAACAAAGTAACTAAAATGTATATGCCTCGAGACATTTGCTTATTAAAGGGGCCTTTTTAGCCATAGTTTGTTCGAACTGTAACTTCACTGTTTATGAGTAATATTAAAGAAGTATTTATGGTTTCTACACAAAACACAACGACAAAATATCGACAACTTTGTGACACACTTTTTTCCCATCACTCGACTGCGGGCGAATGCGGGTAGTTGGGTAACCGCGGGGCGCGCCGCCCCCGCGCGCCTCCTCATTCCCTGATGGCCAAGAACTCATTCGCGTACTGTACCTACACTTCTGCATTTTCTCCCTTCTTTCATAGTTCGCAAAAAATTACCTTTCAGAATAGTAAAGCTTTCTATAATATCAAAGAGTTGGTAGGTAGGTACTTACTAAATACATATAGCTGCTACTCACTCACCAAATACGTTTACTGTAGGTACACGTACCTATTTGCGCGTAATTTTTGTAAGTGTCAAGTTGAAGTAAAGAATTTCTAAAAATAAGTGTGCTTCGACAATATTAGATTTAGTGCTTGTGTATTTTTTGCCATGGTTTCTTTCTGTGAGGTATGTGCAATGAAGCTTAAAATTGGTTTCATTGTGCATTGCTGAAAAGCCATTTAAACTATGTATTTTTACTTCTAATAGTGTTGAAAATACTTGTCTAAAACTTCGCATTCAGTTTTGTTGATAAATATTAGGTATTATAAAGTAGGAATAACCTTCTAAAATAGTTTTTGCGACCTATCGCCGCGTAATTCATGTCTTTACAGTACCTATTACCAATTTTAGTTTAACATTTTGTGATGGATAGATATTATGTATTTGCGCAGAATTAATTGAAAGCAAGACAGGTACCCGAAATATCACTTAATTTCCTTTTTATTCAACAGGTGGTGGCCCGCCGCTCCGACCTCAAGCTCATCGTCACATCAGCTACCATGGACTCTTCCAAATTCGCCACGTTCTTCGGCAATGTGCCCACCTTCACCATCCCTGGTCGGACCTTCCCGGTGGAGACCTTCTTCGCCAAGAATGTGTGCGAGGACTACGTCGATGGTGCTGTCAAACAGGTATGGACATCATCATCCAGGGTAAGTGTAGCAAAGTGCCTTCCCTGGTCGGACCTTCCCGGTGGAAACCTTCTTCGCGAAGAATGTGTGCGAGGACTACGTCGATGGTGCTGTCAAACAGGTATGGACATCATCATCCAGGGTAAGTGTAGCAAAGTGCCCACCCTGGTCGGACCTTCCCGTTAGAGACCTTCTTCGCGAAGAACGTTTGTGAAGACTACGTTGATGGCGCTATCAAACAGGTACGATTATCTAAAGAAATCGTGAGACATTTTACGATTGCAATGAGATATTTCTAGCTCGCTTCGCTCACACGAACATTGCTTTTCTTCCTGCGACTTTAATGCAAAATGTAGAGCTCGTTTCGCTCGCGATACATTTTATGTTTATGTTACAATTTCTACGTGAAATGCTGAGCATGCGATGCGTTTTAGTGTTCCATAATTTCAATCTATCGAGCTCACTTTGCTCGCCATACGTATCTAGTTGTCTTCCAGTTCCGTTGCAGCCATGCCGTCCCGTGCCTTGGTGCATTTAAATTAACACAAACTTTTCACTCAAGCGAGGCATATAAAGTAGGTGGAAGTTCCATAAACTAGACTGTACTGTTAGTAGACATATCAAACAGGTCGACGTTGGTCAATCTCATTACGGAGAATAGATGGGTTTGCCTGCCTGAAACTTAAACGTAGCACACCTTAATTTGGTGTCATCGTGTGTCATTCAGTTTATTAGCTTGCTTCCATTTGAAATGCGCCGTTTACAGTAGCTAATCGAAAATGAATTCTTTCTAGATAAAGAGGACGTATTCTTATTTAAGTTGCTAAACACAAAATTTATTTGTATGACAATCACACAAGCAATCACATGATTAGGTACAATTTCAATGTTTACGCTTCTAGTTACAATTTTAAAGAGATGTAACTAAGAAGAAAACTTGTAAACGAAATGAATACTCCAGACTACGTTAGTGTATCAGATAGAACCAGGTCAGGGATACTCTCTCTAAGTAGGGTTGGCAGGCTACCGGGTAAACCCTTTGATGAAAGCTCAACGTCGAAGTAATGTCCGTACCGTTGAAGAAAAAAAACGGCTTTGGCTCGGGCTTAATTTGTATTTTCTCTTATTTTGTTTAGGTAGGTAACCTAAACCTAATTCTTACCTATTCCTATCATTCACAATATTTGGTAAAGGAAAAGAGTCAGGAAATCTACGGCCACTATTATTGATTCATCCTTAAAATAATGCAAAATGAAAGTACGTAGTCGGGGTGTTATTCATGAATTCAAACACAGAGTGGCATATCACAGCTTTAGGTTTCCCATATCTTTTATTTTATTTACTTTAAGATGGATCGTTTTCCATACAAAAGTTAAATGGAGTTACCTACGTCTTTAAATGACACACAAATATGATTAAAAGAACTTGATGGGAAGGTCCGTGCTTCTATAACATTTTCGCAAAATAAAACAAAAAAGATTTTTTAGCCATCAGATTTATCTTTAAAAACCGTTTTGCCTCTTTATGAATATAGATGGAGCTACTGCTGCAATTAACACGTTTAATTTTATTGTGGAGAAAATACTTAATATTTTTTTACCAAGCAGTTTTGCGACAAGTTTGCGTGTGCCTTCATCATTTCACATAAAGTTTTTTTGATAAAATTGTTGTTTAGCTCATGTTTAACCCGGTTAAAGTTCAGATTTTCGTTTGTATGACATAACGATGCGCCTTAAGAAAGTGGCAGGAGTAAGAAACCAGGCATATAAGTAAATCGAGCCAACCCTATCTGCTAGCCTAGAGCGCAAGGCCGTTGTTCCCCTGACCCTCGCGAAATGCATTCAGCTATTCAGTTTCTCTGGGGATGAACATGAAAAATCGTAGGTCGTTCGTAATCTTTGTACTTCACTCTACTTACTTACTAGCAATACAGAGGGCTGTTTTGTCGCAAAATAAGTAAAACTCAGTAAAAAAAATTGGTCGATTGTTCTTCGAGAAGTGGGTCACCAAGTCGTCCAATCCAAGGACCCGATGAAACCTGGTGTCAGAGTCTTTCAACCGCCTACTGCAAGTAGCAGGCCTGTGACATGGATGTGTAACGACCGCCGCCGTCTATGTGATCATAGATAGGTATTGGGGCCGACGGATTAACGTGCCCTCCGAAGCACGGAACCATCTTGGTCTTCGGGCAATCTGGTTGTTCAGCCTGCAATATCCTGACCGGACGGGGCACAATTTCTCAAAGTAATAGATATCAACTTCGTGAGTGACCCAACCAGGAATTGAACCCGGAACTTTTTGCGATGTAGGCAGTCGTACTAACCACTGCGCCACATCGGCTGTCCCGCGCCACATTGGTCGAGTATTATGAAATGATTAATCGCACCCACTGCTCTTTAACTGTACTTTTTCTTATTGGAGTCTTTATTTCAGGCTTTGCAAATCCATCTACAACCTGAAGAGGGTGACATCCTGATTTTCATGCCTGGTCAAGAGGATATCGAAGTCACTTGCGAGGTAAGTTATTATACGCTGTTGTTTTTTATTCTACCTATTCCATTCAGTTCTATTTTTGCTGTCCTGTTCTTTCTAACTTTAATTTATCTTATTTATTTGTGAGCTTCTACGCGTAAAAGGTCCAAGTCACAAAGTAAGTATTGGCTAAGTGTTGCGGAGATATTTGCATTTTTGTAAAGTTAAGATTTCCAAAATACCATCGTGAAAAAAATTTGTAGAGGTATTTTTTTTTGTTTTTGGTTGTTATTTGTATGAGGGTTGGTTTTTAACAGTGACAACTTTGGAGATCTGTAATAATTTAAGTTTTGGAAAATGTGTTGTTTTTTGTAGTGAGTGTCTCTTGTAGATTCCGAAATCAATACTCCACTGATGGTCTTTTTTGCGCGGCTGCCCACATTTTTTCTATTCAATTTTGCACAGTGGGTTTGCTTTTAGTCGTAGTGCAGATGGTTTTGCCCTGAGGAATTAAAAGGCGCACTGGGATTACGTTAAATGTACGCCCATGCAACTGATGGATAATGATTTATTCATCAAATAAACTAAAGTTTTCTTCCACAGGTGCTAACAGAAAGATTGGCAGACTTAGATAATGCGCCACCATTGACTGTGCTACCGATCTACTCACAACTACCAGCTGATTTACAAGCTAAGATATTTCAACGCGCGCCGCCCGGGCAAAGGAAATGTATTGTGGCTACTAATATTGCAGGTTTGTAATTTTTTGTGCTCGCTACGCTCGCTGCAAATTAAAAATATAACTTTAAAAGGACCATTTTCTACCCTGTTGATCAGTATTTGCATATCATATGTGTGTCATGCAACCAATTAATGTTTTTGCTCGCTTCGCTCGCGTAAAATTGCTTCATTTCGCGTAGTGTCTCATTTACTAAGTAATAGCTCTTGAAAAATCAATAGTAGTCAAATTACTACCAATTTTGCGGTAACATATCTACGTTAATCAGTTTTGAAACATGTGTTTTATTTTTACAGAAACTTCATTGACGGTGGATGGTATAATGTTCGTGATAGACTCCGGCTACTGCAAGCTGAAGGTGTACAATCCCAGGATCGGTATGGATGCCCTGCAGGTATGCAATTAATTAGCGTATAATGCAAGCCGTGTGATGCCGGCTTAGAATAGCATCACCCCATTTCATTCATGTGGGTGTCGTAAGAAGCGACTAAAGGACTCGAGGGTATCATGTGTATTGCAATTTTAGGCGACAGGCTGACAACCTCTCACTATAGCGGTACACGACAATAGCTAAAACGGCCCTCAAATATGTGTCAGACGTGGCGATAACGACCGTACTTTTACGGCCGTAGACGCTCTGCCTACCCCGCAAGGGATAAAGGCGTGATATATGTACGTATGTATGTATAATGCAAGCGGTAATTGGTATATTTAATTGAACTTTTGACGCTCGTTCGTGACATGGTTTAGCGCTTCGTTCTTCAGCCATATGTTACAGTAATATGCTTGACTGGTTATCTATAAAAACACAATAATTGTACGTTTGAAAGTACTATGTTAGAAGTAGTATGATCTTCATTCAATATTTTTCGAATTATTCAAAGTAAGAATGTTTAAACAGTAATTATAGTAATAAAAAACGAAGTGTTTGGACGTCATTAAAATTACTGCAAATGACGTCAAATGGCAGTATTTTCGTAAAAACATCGTTTTTTAAAAAACTCTATTGACTTGTCATTCATGTACCCTTTTTTGCATTTTGGATTCATTTTTTTTTCGTTGACACTTTGATTCTAACAGTAGGTTTCTAAAATTCATATTACTTTTAGACTTCTTTTAGATTTTAATGTTATTCCATAATATTTTTCCACCAGATCTACCCGGTATCTCAAGCGAACGCTCGTCAACGAGCGGGACGAGCTGGCCGAACCGGACCCGGAAAAGCCTTCTGCTTGTACACACAGAGGCAATATCAACACGAATTATTGGCCGCTACAGTGCCTGAGATACAAAGGACGAATTTGGCTAACACTGTATTGCTACTCAAGTCTTTGGGCGTCGAAGATTTGCTCGCGTTTCACTTCATGGATCCACCGCCGCAAGTAAGCCATTACATCTGTTTTAATTTTGGCATAACACTTCTGCACTTCTTTGTTTTGTTATCTGCTATAATATCACAAATTTGCCGTTCGCCAGGACACGATCCTGAACTCGATGTACCAGCTGTGGATCCTGGGCGCGCTGGACGGCACCGGCGCCCTCACGGCGCTCGGCCGACAGATGGCGGAGTTCCCGCTCGACCCGCCGCAGTGCCACATGCTCATCGTCAGCGCGGACATGGGCTGCAGCGCTGAAGTGCTCATCATAGGTAATAAAAATGTGTAGCTCGCTACGCTCGCAATATGTGTGTGTCTCGAAGCTAGCACAGGACAAGTGTGGCTCGCTACGCTCGCAATATGTGTGTGTCTCGAAGCTAGCACAGGACAAGTGTGGCTCGCTACGCTCGCAATATGTGTGTGTCTCATAGCTAGCACAGGACAAGTGTGGCTCGCTACGCTCGCAAAATGTGTGTGTCTCGTAGCTAGCACAGGACAAGTGTGGCTCGCTACGCTCGCAATATGTGTATGTCTTAAAGCTAGCACAGGACAAGTGTGGCTCGCTACGCTCGCAATATGTGTGTGTCTCGAAGCTAGCACAGGACAAGTGTGGCTCGCTACGCTCGCAATATGTGTGTGTCTCATAGCTAGCACAGGACAAGTGTGGCTCGCTACGCTCGCAAAATGTGTGTGTCTCGTAGCTAGCACAGGACAAGTGTGGCTCGCTACGCTCGCAATATGTGTGTGTCTCGAAGCTAGCACAGGACAAGTGTGGCTCGCTACGCTCGCAATATGTGTATGTCTCAAAGCTAGCACAGGACAAGTGTGGCTCGCTACGCTCGCAATATGTGTGTGTCTCGAAGCTAGCACAGGACAAGTGTGGCTCGCTACGCTCGCAATATGTGTATGTCTCAAAGCTAGCACAGGACAAGTGTGGCTCGCTACGCTCGCAATATGTGTATGTCTCAAAGCTAGCACAGGACAAGTGTGGCTCGCTACGCTCGCAATATGTGTGTGTCTCAAAGCTAGCACAGGACAAGTGTGGCTCGCTACGCTCGCAATATGTGTATGTCTCAAAGCTAGCACAGGACAAGTGTGGCTCGCTACGCTCGCAATATGTGTGTGTCTCAAAGCTAGCACAGGACAAGTGTGGCTCGCTACGCTCGCAATATGTGTGTGTCTCAAAGCTAGCACAGGACAAGTGTGGCTCGCTACGCTCGCAATATGTGTGTGTCTCAAAGCTAGCACAGGACAAGTGTGGCTCGCTACGCTCGCAATATTTGTGTGTCTCGTAAAACTATCCCAGTAGATGGAGCCCTACCATGCGTGAGTGGTCAGGATACACTTGCAAATTTCGCGGGCTTGGAGTTAGCCGCTGAAGCCCAGATGGTAGAGGCGTCGCCAGTACATATGGCGAAGGTGGCTGGTTCAAATCCAGCCTGCGATGGAAAACTTCGCAAATTTTTCAAAACAAGTCTCTCTCTCTCTTAGTGTGGGACACCGAGTCGTTCAACGACCCGATGAACCCTGGTGTCAGAGTTTTTCAACCGCTTACTGAGAGTAGCAGGCCTTTGACATGGTTGTGTAACGACCGCTATTATAGACAGCAACCGGAATCGACGGCTTAACGTGCCAACCATCTTATTTTTCGGACAATCAGGTGGTTCAGCCTGCGATGTCCTAACCAGACTGGGAACAAATTCACAGAGTGATAAATATCAACTTTGTGAGTGACCCCACCGGGAATTGAACCCGGAACCTTCTGCGTGGCAGGCAGTCATACTAACCATTGCGCCATATCGGCTGTCAAAACAAGTGATCATCGGAGACGTGAGACGTGCGACATCGCGACGCTTGAGACCGTTTCCATATAAAATGTGTGAAACAGAACAGACAAAGCTAAACACGTGAGACACGCGTCGCATCGATAACGGCTGGTGATCGCTTGTCTGACAGATGTCGCCAGTGACTCATAGAAGGCTGCATTGCATATCATCCCCTATCAACCCGAATTCACAAAAGGGTGTTTTATTTCCAGTGTCAATGCTGTCCGTCCCGTCGGTGTTCTACCGGCCGCAGGGCAGGGAGGAAGAAGCGGACTCAGTGAAGGAAAAGTTCCAAGTGCCAGAGTCCGACCACCTCACCTTGCTACATCTCTACAACCAGTGGAAGAGCAACAAGTGAGTAAAAAAATGTGAACGAACCCAGGCCGCATGGGTCAACGCACCACCGCTCTGTGTCTCACGCAATTTCTTATTTTCATTTATGAGAATGATATTATCACTGTGAGTGCATTAAAATCCCAGTATAACAATTAACTAATTTGTTTTTGTAGCTTCTCTTAGCCACACATAACTCCGAATATTTGCGATACGAATTTGCAGTAGCATGAGCATGAACCTCGGCTGAATATCTGTCGGCTATGGTCAACCGTATGGTAGCGGTAATACCACTTATACATTAATATTCCCAAAGAGGCAACTGCGAGTAAAACTTTGCCAAATCTTTTTGCAACTCTTTGCGCCGACCACATCTGATTTGGGATAAGGGCAGGAATATGATGATGCAAACTTGCAGTTAAGTATGTGTGTGGCCCTCTGCCGTGTGACGCGGAACTCGTGTATCTTAAAACTGCACGACTTGAGAAAAACACATTTGAATCTAAAATCTGTTTTTTCCTTCCTAAATGCTATGCGCACATTAAAATCATATAACTTTTTAACAAATCTTTTATTATTGTTATTAGTTTGAAGAACATACAAATATTTTTTCATAATATTTGATGCAGAATAAGTTATAGCCATTTGAAATTTGGAGCAGTGAAAATCTCATACAAATCGTGTTACGCGAGGCCGTGTATCTCCGAGTTACACGCTTTCCGCGAGACAGGTTATGTTCAATGTTTATTTCGCGACGCGCCGCGCTTAGTAGCATTTTACTATAGTTAAATCGTGTAAGTGAGTTGCACGCGCGGCGCGTAACAGTAACCGGCAAAGTTATGTCTTGCCAAATTCGTGTAACTGTGATTTTGTTGTAAAAAATTTCATACAAAATATTTTTTTATTCAAATGCCCCTTATAAAGTAGACAGCAAAAATACGATTAAGACATGTCAAGCGTAATCCGTGTAATTAGAGTTACACGAGTTCCGCGTCACACGGCAGCCCTAAGAACGCCAAGTGTAAGTGCATCGCCTTTCATTCCCTGTCGGCCATATTTTCCTATCCCATCTAGAACTTAACGTGCACTCAAGATGAACTTTCTATTCTTACCATCCAAAGAGCATCAATACGGCCGCGTTTGAGGCTGGTAAGATTTATTTATTTATTTATTTATTAAACATTTATACAACCATTACAGGGCAAGCCTAAGGCGATTGCATAAGAAAAATTGAAAATGACTAGAAACAAAACTAGCTTAAAACTAAAAACTTAACATAAAAGAGATCAGGAAATCTTAATCTATTAAAACTATCGAGACACAACAAATAGGTATATCTAACTACTAATAAATATTTACAAAACAATAACTTCTTAATCTAATGATAACAATTTAATATGTTCGCAATGGATCATGAACTCTCTCATTATAATGTACCATTTATCAGCAAATATATCCACGTGCGGCTTTTCGGTCAACAGTTTGTCTACAAGACCAACCCCGCGCAAAACAGGCGACTCGCGGTGCGCTACAGTGCGACACCAAGGGATAGAGAGAAGATGGTGCGAGCGACCGCGTAAATACTTGTTAGGGACAAAAAATCGGAGTGCCGCAGATACCAATTCAGGGCTGTTGTATTCCCCGCGCAAAACCCGAACGATTGTTGCCATTAATTGAAAGTTCCTACGAGTTTCTAAGGAATTAAAATTTAATGTTCCCTGTATGAATCTAGTTGGGTATAAAAATGGGTAGTACCCGTAAACTTTTTTGTAAAGAAACCTCAGGAAAGCTTTTTGGACTCGCTCTAAGATTAGTATGTAAAAATCCTCGTGCGGACCCCAAACAACAGAGCCCGACTCAAGTTTACTCCTAACTAACGCAGTGTAAAGTTGCTCTACCGCCTTTGGATCGCTGAAGTCTTTTGCATTACGTAATACAAAACCTAGTCTCTGGAAACATTCCTTAGCTAAACCTCCAATATGATCATTAAATGTAAGCTTCATGTCAAAAGTATTCCCAGGTCCTTGACTGAATCGACACGAACAATGACGTCCATCCCTAGACAATATGTATTATATAAAGGTTTTATAGCACGGGTATATGAGAGTACGGAACATTTAGAAGGATTAAATAATAATTTATTGGTGATACTCCACTCAAATATGGCATTGATATCGGCCTGAAGTCGATGGCAATCTTCAATACACTTTACCGGTTGGATCAGTTTCAAATCGTCAGCGTAGAGTAGACAAGATGAATGTGCAATAACGGAATCAATGTCGTTTATCATTAGGATAAATAAAAGTGGACCCAGAATTGAACCTTGGCTAACACCTGAACGAGTATGATAGGGTTGGGATATAAATGAACCATGTTTCACAAACTGTTGACGGTTAGCCAGATAGTCGGCAATAAATTTAAGAAGAGAAGGTGCAAATCCAATAGCTGAAAGCTTACACAACAGAACGTCATTGTCAACGCGATCGAACGCCTTAGTAAAGTCAAAGTAAACAACGTCTACTTGAACACCTTTGTCCAGGTAACTGGAAATTATATCTACCTTAGTCAATAAGTTAGAATTAACTGATCTCCCTGATCGAAAACCGTGCTGTGCATTACTTAAATAGGGATCTATTTGTTTAATAAGTTTAGAGTGGATGACAGATTCAAAAACCTTTCCCAAGGCGGATGAAATTGCGAAGATAAACTATTAAAAACTGTCCTTTTCCATTGACCCAGCACAATTATAACAAATTGATTTTTCTTTTTTATTCAAGGTATATACCTTGAATAAAAAAGAAAAATCAATTTGTTTTGGTATAATAATTTAAATTATTATGCATTCAATGCTTGTTCTACTGAAGACAAAAACTTTAAAATGTAAAATCCAAGAATCAAAAAGTGTGCGTTGGCCGGGAATCGAACCCGGATCAACTGCTTGGAAGGCAACTATGCTGACCATTACACCACCAACGCATCTGACGTAGCTGTTGAAATGGATGAGTGCTATCTTGAATATACATCCGTCTGCATTATCTAATCGTAATGTCGTAATTATGAGATAACAGTCTTTGTTTCAATATTAATAAATATGAGTGTAAATGAAAAACAAGTTAAAAAATATTTCTTCAGCCAATTTCTCGAGAAACATCGAAATACAGACATTCCGTACAAAATGTATGCGAACATTTTGTATGAAAGGCTCTATAATTATTTTGTATGTTCATAATAAGCCCTATTGTAAACCTGGCGCGGTAGATACCTATACTACACGTCACGGTCACGCAGTGTCCTGATTGGCACAAGATTGACTACCGCACGTATGTCGCTATAGTTGAATAGGGCTCAAGAAAAGTACATTTTTAAAAGAAATGTTCTTCTTACAGTTACTCGATGCAATGGTGCACTGAGCATTTCGTTCACGGCAAGGCAATGCGTAAGGTTCGTGAAGTGAGGCAGCAACTCAAGGACATAATGCAACAACAACGGTTACCCTTAGTATCCTGCGGGACCGACTGGGATACGGTCAGAAAGTGTATCTGTTCTGGTAAGTGCCTTATTATATGGCTTTATCTTATTTGTGACACACAGATTATACTTTATCTTGTCATAGCAAAGTAAGACAACAACTCAAGGATATAATGCAACAACAACGGTTACCTCTAGTATCCTGCGGGACCGACTGGGACACTGTCAGAAAGTGTATCTGTTCTGGTAAGTGCCATATTATACTTTACGTTGTTGCCGTGTGATGCCGGCTTAGAATAGCATCACCCCAATTCAACTCGTGGGTGTCGTAAAAACCGACTAAGGGATATTCATCCAGGGAATGGGCAGCAGCGTTCCCTGTAAATCCAACATCTTACACTGCGCTCGCCAATCCGCCTGCCAAGCGTGCCGAGTATGGCAATACCCCCCGACAGGGGGAGGCCCATGTCCAGCAGTGGACTGTTGTGGCTGTTATGGTATGTAGCAAAGTGAGGCAGCAACTCAAGGACATAATGCAACAACAACGGTTACCTCTAGTATCCTGCGGGACCGACTGGGATACTGTCAGAAAGTGTATCTGTTCTGGTAAGTGCCATATTATAATATATCTTGTAGCAAAGTAAGGCAACAACTCAAGGACATAATGCAGCAACAACGATTACCGTTAGTATCCTGCGGGACCGACTGGGACACTGTCAGAAAGTGCATCTGTTCTGGTAAGTGTCACATTATATTATATCTTGTAACTAAGTGAGGCAGCAACTCAAGGATATAATGCAACAACAACGGTTACCTTTAGTATCCTGCGGGACCGACTGGGACACTGTCAGAAAGTGTATCTGCTCTGGTAAGTGTCACATTATATTATATCTTGTAACTAAGTGAGACAGCAACTCAAGGACATAATGCAACAACAACGGTTACCTCTAGTATCCTGCGGGACCGACTGGGACACTGTCAGAAAGTGCATCTGTTCTGGTAAATAACAAAATTATATTATATCTTGTAGCGAAGTGAGGTAGCAACTCAAGGACATAATGCAGCAACAACGGTTACCTCTAGTATCCTGCGAGACCGACTGGGACACTGTCAGAAAGTGCATCTGTTCTGGTAAATAACAAAATTATATTATATCTTGTAGCGAAGTGAGGTAGCAACTCAAGGACATAATGCAGCAACAACGGTTACCTCTAGTATCCTGCGAGACCGACTGGGACACTGTCAGAAAGTGCATCTGTTCTGGTAAATAACAAAATTATATTATATCTTGTAGCGAAGTGAGGTAGCAACTCAAGGACATAATGCAGCAACAACGGTTACCTCTAGTATCCTGCGAGACCGACTGGGACACTGTCAGAAAGTGCATCTGTTCTGGTAAGTGCCATATTATACTTTATCTTGTCGTAAGGCAACAACTCAAGTATATTATTTAGCAACAACGGTTACCTCTAGTATCCTGCGGGACCGACTGGGACACTGTCAGAAAGTGTATTTGTTCTGGTAAGTGACATATTATACTTTATCTTGTATCAAAGTGAGACATAGCGAAGTAAGCAACTCAAGGATATAATGCAGCAACAACGGTTACCTCTAGTATCCTGCGGGACCGACTGGGACACTGTCAGAAAGTATATCTGTTCTGGTAAGTCCCACTATTAAAAAGCTCTCGTTCTGCTCGCAATAATTTATATCTCCTTTGTCTGTTCGCTTCGCTCGCAAGATAATAATCTACCCCATTAGCAAAGTAAAGAGTTGTGCTCGCTTCGCTCACTAGATGAATATCTACCCTATTTGCAATGTAAAGTATAAAGCCCGCTTTGCTCGCAAAATCTGTATCTCCCAATTTGTGATGTAAAGTAACACGCTCGCTCCGCTCCAATTGATTTAAAATCGCTCTGATGATGATGATCTCATAGCTCTCTTTCATTTAAGATGTGTATGTATTTATAGCTACATTTGTACTGTTGTATTCCAGCGTACTTCCAGCAAGCTGCGCGTCTGAAAGGTATCGGCGAGTACGTGAACTGTCGTACCGGCATGCCGTGTCATTTACACCCCACTTCAGCTCTATTTGGCCTCGGGAATTCTCCGGATTATGTGGTGTATCACGAACTGATGATGACCAGCAAGGTAATGTTATAATTAATTGATTGTTTTGTGTGATTCCGAGTTTGTGATTGGCCGTTTAAAAACCGGCGTAACATTTTGTGCTCTACATGACCGCACTCAAGTTCAAGTTTTGCAAGGAGTAAAACAGCGCCTGAAACTGATTCATTTTTAAAATTGATTTAAGATGTAAATGAATGTGTTAAGAAATCATTATATTTTCCATTCGAAATTGTCATGAAATGACATGACCCACCTAAGCCTACGTAGATACTACGCGACCAGCGTAACTTTGCCTCCCGCTTAGTCTGGTCTTGAGTCATGCTTATGACACTATGATTTTGAATGGACTTTAATCTCGTAACTTTGCTAGTAGGTACTCAGTTCAAGTGATAGTGCGTTGGGACGGTATTCCACGCTCCCGGAATGCAGTCGAAATTTTTCTGTTTGTTATTTTGATCTTGTTTATTGTTTGCAGGAGTACATGCACTGCGTGACGGCGGTGGACGGGCGCTGGCTGGCGGAGTTGGGGCCGATGTTCTTCACCGTCAAGGAGACCGGCAAGTCAGTATTCTTTTAATAATAATATCCCTGGACGAGACACACGGCGCCATCTAGCCCCAAACTCAGCAAAGCTTGTACTATGTTTATGAGCGTATGTAATAACCACGTTTGTGACACGAAGTCAAAAGTTCGATCCATTTGCAATATGTATATCCTATTCGTCGCTTCGCTCACCATATCTCCCTGCCTGTCATGTCATGATATAAAAGCAGGCGCTCGCTTCATTTGCAATATGTTTCTTTCTCTTTATTTGTGATTCCATAATTTAAGAAAAGATGTACATTAGTACCTGAATTCAAAATAAATTGGCGTTTTCGGAGAAACTAATCCGTAACATAACGTTGTGCGCCTCCATAGACTTTGAGGGATTAGTTGCAAAATTTTTACACTTATTCTATTACAATTTTTACACTTATTATATTATGCCCTTTGCCCAACAGTGGGACGATACGGGCTAATTAAGATAACATACGATTCCATCTTAGTCTACGCAGCGTTCAAAATGCCATCTTGTAGTTTAGTTTCATCAAAAAACGCCTATTCCAGCCTACAAAATATTGTACCCTATATTTCGTTTCCAGATCGCACCGCTCCAAGCGCAAGGAAGCCGCCGTCCACATGGAGCGGATGGAAGAAGAGATGAAAATAGCAGAACAAAAGATGGCGGAGGAAAAGAAGAGGAAGGACGAAGACGTGCCTGTGAAGCAAGAGATAGCTACTCCAGGGCTGAGCACGCCGCGACGTACTCCGCATAGACTTGGCTTGTAAATCGAATCATCATCAACAGTCACAAGACACCTTGCATTGCGCTCGCCAATCCGCAAGCCGAAAGATGAAGACGTCAAGCAAGAAATCAAGCGACAGGATTTAGGACGCACGCCACAGACTCGGACTATATTTTTTTTATCTATTTTGAGTAAAAACACGTCAAAAATCAATTGATCCAAGATCACAGATAACTTTCGCAACTAACCTATGTTTCCAAATGTGGTTCTTCTCTTCTTCGAGTGGGACACCGAGTCGTCTAACGACCCGATGAATCCCGTTTTTCATTGCGGGTCAAAACTGAAAACTTATGTTGCAAGCGAGGGACGTTATTTTTTTAAAGTGACGCATTTGTTTTTAGTAATATGCTCCAAACGTCGTGTCGAGTTTCGATTGTTTCCTCCAAAACACCACGTACGTTCGGAAATTACAATGTTGCATAGACTCAGATTGTAAATAATGTTGTATGAACGAAGCTACCTAAGGTATACATAAATGTTGGCATATGTATTCTACATTTCTAAACTTAACCTTAGCATCCAGAATTGAATCCTTGAATACATAACTTGTATGTTACATAATGTGTACTGTTTAAACTTGAATGTTGAAATAAATCAAACAATATTTTTAAAACAAAACTTTTATTTAATAATTCATTTTTTTTATTATAAACCTAAATTATCAGAACAAACTATTTATATAGTGAAACCGTTAGTAGCCGTTAGGCATTCTAAAATCAAACAGGTCTTAACAATCTATAGATACATAATTCTATCTATATTTATATTGATGCCCAAGACGGCCTTTTATAATTCATTAGACACACAAATTCATATCGTTCTAGGATTGCAGTATGAAAATATAGGGAACATTTTTGGAATTTCACAGGTTTAAATCACAAATCTATAATTTGAACGAAAAATATCAACAATTGCTTCTTTTTAATTTAACCTTATATATTAGTGACACCAAATACTCAAAATGTGTGTGTCACCGCAATATTGCAAAAAATAAACGCTAGGTTATAATTTATCTCAAGAGATTACAATCAACCGTAATATTACATAACCGGATTATTACTACTTTACGTTTCCGACAAATAAATTGATAATAATTTTAGTTTTACAATGTATTTTTAGACTATTTCGACGGATTATAATCTATCCAGATACAGAGTAATCTAGCGGCATATGTAATTTTACGGTGACTCGTCTACGACATTATATAATTTTAATTACATAGCATATTCTAATTAGGCACTATTCAAATGCTACGCGATTCTAAACACCGAATAGAATTTCTCTCTTTTAAAATGTACTAGAATTGTCTTTTGCATTATATAAAATCTTCTGCTTGTAGGTAGGACATCGAATCGGCGACCGACCCGAAGAACCCACATTGTGATAAACTAGCATTTAAAATTGTAGTGGTTCCTATTAATAATTATACAACATATCATTTACGGTCGTTCACGCTGTGCCTGACCATCAAGGGATAGAAGCGTGATGAATATGATTTGGCAAGCGTCTTGCCCTCTTAGCAAGCGCATGACTAAATAGGCTTAATTGAGTCTATGGTTAGAGAGTTTCAAACTCAGACAAAAGTCCATCGACCCTCACAAAAACCATGTCACACAAAGTATTGGCGGGCGCACAATAGAGAGAGACTGCTACAAGGAAACGTCACTACACTCACACACATCTACACGCTGCCGTTAACGCGCGAAACCAAACCGTCTCAAACCAGCTAGTAGACGAATCAACGGCGTTCGGTGCGGTCGGAAGGCAATATGACGACTTGCAAATATTTTCTTAGTGTATGTAAGTGTATAATGTAATTTAATTTCAAACATTCAGAAAGAAAAAGTAGCAACTCTAGGGTAGGTAGGTAAATAAATGATCGGGAAAAGCGGCGAGCTGTCCTTCTGTGAATTCTTTGTCACGTCATGATGATGAGAGGTCAATGAACCTTTGTTAGAGATTCAAACAAGCCGAACATAGATAAAAGGGTTTATAAGAACTGTACGTATAAAAAATTGTAAGATATACCGAGTATAACCTGAAATACACAATGTTTTGCGAGACATAGAAATTAGGAAGGTAGGTATTAGTACAATAATAATTGTCGTATTTACAATCTATATACAACTTTTGATTAGCTCTGAGACCATAAAAGTGATATTACTGTGGGAAACCATCTTATTCCCGCAGGAAAAGGCATATTTAGCAGCGAACAAACTTGCTACTAAACAGGTACTGTAGTAAAAAAACTAAACCAAATCGTTTGCAGACAAAAAGTAAAATAACTAGGAATATATCTGGCGCAGATAAAGTAAATATACCGAACTGGCAACATTATTGCCTCTCTATCATACATAATATTTCAGACAATTCGGGACATGTTCTATATCTGCGCCAGTTACACAAAAGGACAAAATGTGGTTTCCTGTCAAGGGCGTTTTATCGAAGAACTAATTCTAAAAAAAACGCCCATTATTTTTACTGTGGGAAAGTATGACTGCAACATAATACATAGAGATCGGAAGATAACTAAAAGACTCGGAGAATAGGTCGACCTGTGGTTTAGTGTACTTAGCCTCGACATAGGGTCTTTTGAGTCTGTAAGGTACAGTGGGGCTTTTTCGACGTGGGGCAATTCTGTCAGTGGCCTATATTTAGCTCCCATTCTACAGGGAGTAACAAAAAGGACATAACAAGCCAAATAGGAGGTCAAGGTACTCATGAAACAGAAAAACTTTCGCCGTTGAACGTGGTTCGAAATAAGAAAAAAAATTAAATTCGCGTACTAAATTGGCTGATCGATTTTGTATGGGAGGACCAAATTTTTTTTTAATTTTCTATTCATTTTACACCCTTTTTGTTACTCCCGGTAAACGCTTTTAGCAACTGTGGCGTCAATTACAGGTAGTTTATTCGTGGCAGATTCCATGAAAAGAGGAATTGGAACTAAAGGGCTCTGACAGAATTGCCCCAACGACGGAATAGCCCTGTTGCACCTTAACAGGCTCAATTTGAAAGCCTAGTTATAACTAGCTACAGTCATGTCAAGTGACTGATACTAAAAACTCAAGATGGTCTGTTAACAAAAATCAATTTTCCCCAAGGAAAATAAAACATCCTGATCGGTAAGATGCCGTGTGATGCCGGCTTAGAATAGCATCACCCCATTTCTACCCATGAATGTCGTAAAAGGCGACTAAGGGATGGATTCAGGGAATGGGCAGCTGCCAAACGTGGTGAGTATGACAATACTGGGGAAGGCCCATGTCCAGCAGTGGACTGTTGTGGCTGTAGTAGTGTAGTACTAATAATACTAGTAATTGAAATTATTTTTCTGATAATCCGAGCTATGTTTCTTAGGGAAAGTTGTTCTTACCACCAACTAGACCGTCCTTAATTTCCAATATCGATCACAATTAAAATACCAACAAATAAGAAACAATACAGGGTCTTAAAGCTGTTCGTCTCACGCGAGATTGAGCGAGTGCTTGTGTATGTAGCGTTTCCTCGCCTCCGCGATCATGGCGGCTTTACGCTGCTGGAATGACAGCTGTCGCTCTGACGCGCGCGACGGGAACGTACCCACAGGTACCGGGGTCACGTATCTGGAACTGAAAAGAACAAAGAATTTACATACCTACATATTATATCGCGCCTATGTACCTTACGGGGTAGGCAGGGCGTAAATGGCAGTAGAACGGCCATTTATACCACGTCTGACTAAAGTATGAGTTATTAAAAAGGTTGTGTATCACAACAGTGACAGGTTGTCACAGCTACAACAGGACAGGTCGTCTGTTGCCTAAAATTGCAATACACATCAACTTAAAACCCTTAGTCGTTTCTTACGACAATCACGGGAAAGATATGGGGTGATGCCATTCTAAATCTGCACCACACGGCATTCTTAGCAGGCACCATACCATCATCTTCCTGCCCTTATCCCAATTAATTGGGGTCGGCGCAACACGTTTCGTCGAACACAAAATCGTGTTGCAAAAGGTTTTGGCTGAATTTTACGACCGGCCGACGTCACCCCTCCTTCTACCAGACGTCAACCCTCCTTGGGAATGCTTTTGTGGTGGATTAATCGCCACCATACGGTTGGCCCTGGCTGTTTGGGTCGGGTTATCCCTCGGTCGCCTCTTACGACCCCCACGGGAAGAGAGGGGGTGGTGCTATTCTACTCTGCCGGCACCACACGACAAAAGGCACCATACCGTGATTTCATAATGTGTATTCAGTCACTGTTTTTTTTAACGCTTAGCGGCGCTAGTGTCTCTGACGTTAAGCCTTAAATTGCAATACACATCAACTCTCAAATTCCTTAGTCGCTTCTGAAGACACCCACAGGAAAGATAGGGGGGATGCTATTCTAAGCCGGCACCACACGGCAAGAGCCTAATGCACTTTAAAAATGAGCAAAATACCTGGTGGGTGTGGAAGGTCCTGGTTCAGAGGAAGTGGCTACAGTGGCGGGCTTCTCCGGAGTGTACCGCGTCACTCCCTCCAGGAAATTGGTGATGGTCACATCCACACTGCGAGTGCGAGCTGCAAGTCACAATCATTATTTTCAGTATTGTTGAGGACCAGCAAATTATACACCTCGGTTTCTTCGAATGGACTGTATATTCACTCACTGGTTGTACTACTTTTCTTACTACTAGAATACTGCACTTGAGACTACTACTTCATTTTTCAGAACTGAATTATTGATATGATTGAACTATTTAAAACTGAAGTGCAGAAATACTTTAACTTCCAACCACTTATAAAATTCAAAATTATGAATATATGTGATAAAAACATACCGAGATCTGCCATAATGTCAGCCAGTGGCACAGTAGGAAGCACTTCTTTCACCTGGTAACAAAATAACCAATAGTTAAAATGTGCTGTTGGCACCTTTTTAGATAGGGTTGCCAGGTCCTCATACGCAAAATCCGGACAGACCCGCGTGTTTGTTGGCCTGACATTTGGGTCATTTTGAGTAAAAAATCCGGACACCTTGCATTTATGAAGAATTTTAACCTGTATTTGAAAAACCCGGGATTTTTTAAATTCTATTTCAATAAGTAAAGCAAAAGCAAAATCAACTCGGCTGGCCGCGGCCAAATACTCGTTCGTACGCCGCGCCGCGCGCGATTCGGTCTCGATCCGTGTGCGAATTGCGAAATTGAAAAATCCTACCTAAACCGCTTACTTTGGCTGGACAGGCAATCAAAAATCCTACGCATGTCCTGCTTTATCCTAACACCTGGCAACTCTATTTTTAGATAGTCATGCATGATATAGATAGCAAATAAATCCTCCATTTATATCATAAAAATATATATATTTATTAACCTGTTGTGCTAGGGGTTGCAAATCCCTGCGTGGTTGCGTGGGGCGCGCTGTGGGGGGTCGCGCGTGGCGGCGCGGTAGAGCGCGGACTAGATCCTCCCACTTGAATTCAGTCTTTTCAATCTGCAAACAACAAAGAAAATGTATGTGTGAATGTGTGCGAAGTGCGAAAGTCTTGAACAAAAGTCTGAATCAAATCAGTTCATATTAATGTATGTGTGAATGTGTGCTAAGCGAAAAATCTGAAACTAAAGTCTGATGCAAATCAGTTTATTTATTTAAAACATAGTGGAGAAAGACCCAGATGATAACATATTAAACTGTATGTTGGAAAATCAATTTCGAAGCAATTTAGACAACTAAATTAAGTAACAATAAAAAGTATTAAACTAATCCATAATATTTGAAACTAAATGTAAATGTAATTTATCTTCACTCATTTCGTAATATTCGTTTTACATTTACAGAATCGAAAGTACGAACGTAATGAACTGCATTACGTACGAATATACAGCCTTTAAAAAAAACTTTCATACTACTGGCAGCTACATATCGCTCGTCAAGGCCTACCTATAAAAATGGCGCCACAGAGGAGAGGATAAAGTAACTCGATTTCTAGTATTTGAAAAAAAAAACGAATTGACCTGCATACCAAATTGTAATCTGTTCCAATTTGACACTGGCCAACAGTAAGTCAAATGAAAAAAATAACAAGTGTCACCCGGGCGGGACGACACTTGAAACTTATGACGAGGACTTATTTATTATTAAATATTTGCTTCAAATCATTTTTCGAATTAAAATTCACCGATAAATTCTTTTTAATTTTAAATGTTGTTCAATTTTATGAGCCTCCATTTTAACGTTTAGTTAAAAAGTTACTTATGTACAAAAGTCGTTCAGTTGGTGGTTCAGTAGATAGGCTTGCAATCGCCATAGTGCAGTGCGGAGGTTTGAATAATTTTTCATAGCTTTCTTGTAGAGTGTAGATAAAATAGTGTATGCAACTGCATATAATTAGGCTTTAGAATGCTCGTGTCAAACTATTATCACACTCGGCTGCGCCTCGTGTGATAAACAGACACTCACATCCTAAAGCCTCTCATTATTAGGCAGTTGCATAAACTACTATTCGTGTTCGTAAATAAATTCATAAACATAATAACTTCCAATGTCATCAGATGTTATTGTCCAACAATCGCCGTTTCAAGGGTGTTGAAGCTGTTTTTTTTACACCATTAAAAAGACATATAATGTAGTACAAAAGGTTAGAAACTTACTCTGTTCGCAGCTGCGATGGCAGTCCGCAAACGTTCCACGTGATCTGAATCCGCAGTCTCTTCAGCCGGTAACAATGTTAGAGTGTATACTGTAAGTGGGGAGATAAGGAACCATATGGCGTCCTTCCACGGGAAACCGACGGGAGATCCTTGCACGGTCACATGTGAATGTAAAAATGGACCGTCCTGGACTTAGGGACTTCTGCAACTGGGTCTTTCCTTACAAATGATGTTGTACAAAAGGTAAAAAACACTAGACTCACTCTGTTAGCCGCTGCGATGGCAGTCCGCAAACGTTCCACATGATCTGAATCCGCAGTCTCTTCAGCTGGTAACAACGTCAGAGTGAACACTGTAAGTGGGGAGATAAGGAACCATATGGCGTCCTTCCATGGAAAACCGACGGGAGATCCTTGCACGGTCACGTTTGTGAATGGAAAACTGGACCGTCCTGGACTTAGGGCCTCATGCAACTGGGTCTTTCTTACAAATGTAGTAACAAAGGGTAAAAAACATTAGACTTACTCGGTTAGCAGCCGCAATGGCAGTCCTCAAACGCTCTACATGATCTGAATCCGCAGTCTCTTCAGCCGGTAACAATGTCAGAGTGTACACTGTGAGTGGGGAGATAAGGAACCATATGGCATCCTTCCATGGGAAACCGACGGGAGATCCTTGTACGGTCACATTTGTGAACGGAAAACTGGACTGTCCTAGACTTAGGGACTTATACAACTAGGTCTTTCTTACAAATATTGTAGTACAAAAGATCAGAAACAATAGACTTACTCGGTTTGCAGCTGCAATGGCAGTTCTTAAGCGTTCCACATGATCTGAATCCGCAGTCTCTTCAGCCGGTAACAATGTTAGTGTGTATACTGTGAGTGGGGAGATAAGGAACCATATGGCGTCCTTCCACGGGAAACCGACGGGAGATCCTTGCACGGTCACATTTGTGAATGGTCGTTCCACAGCTGGAAAGAAGAAAATCAATTTTCGTATTGTCGTGTGCCAAAGCCTGTGGGATTAATAAAATGCAAGAGCAGGTTGACAAGTGCAATCTCAACAAAAACATAAACTGCAAGTTCTGTGGTGTCATAATGTAAGTAAAGTTTTATTTGGATCTGTTTATTAGGTACGTAGATACAGGTGGGTCAAATGTGACGCGAAGCCCTCGAAGCAAATAGAGCACGGCGTGCGCGCGGTCTCTGCTTAGAACTTGGCCGGCGCACTGGCGTGCGCTTAGATGCAGGGTTTTGTTTTCACAGAGAATATTAATTCACCCCTTGGTTGCCTCTATTCACTGAATAAACTTTTGTTGGACATGGTGTAAATGGCCGTTTTTACAGCCATTTACGCTTTACCTACCCCAAAAGGTATACACATAGACATGACATACATATGTATTGAACAAATAACTAAACTAGACTTACTGATAGCCACAGGCTGCACCCTATTGCCTACGGGGAAGGGCCAGTCAGTGAACTGCAGCAGCCCCTTGCCATTGGTGGGCCCGCCCTCCGGCTGTAATAGGACTGCATGACTTGGGGACTCCGCAAAATGCTGCCTATGGACAAAACAATACCTGTTTGATATTTAGAAAAACTTGCAAAATTTCACTGCAGGCTGGATTTGAACCAAAAATGCAATGAAAATTTTGCTAGTTTACCTAAATTGTATACCTAACACTGGAAGTGTTTTTAAAATTTGGTATTCAACATGTTTGATATATTCAAGTATCTGATCTCAAAACAGTCACCCACAGCGAGTCTACATATGACCATAGAGCATGAAACCACTCTGAAATGTCAAGGTAATCAAAAACCTTAATAAGGTAAAATTTTCATTCATAACAATAATAAAGATGTTGAAAACTACTGCGGAAATCTAAAAACATATATTTCAAAATAAAGTCATTAATTTTATTATCACTCAATATATCGCACGTTGAAACCATTACCGTAACTATCCAAAAAACCTTGTTTTAAGAAATGGACGAATCAAATTTTGAAAAATTTCAACTGTCATTATTACATGACTTAAAAACTTACAGACTTCGGTGTTTTTGATAAATATAAGATTTTTTGTTCTTTTTAAGCTGTATAAAATATCGAACTGATATCTTTATAATTAAGTTATTTATTTATATTTTTCTTGTATTTTTTTGCATAGTGACAGTATTGCACTCAAACTGAGTATAATTTTCGTTTAGTGACATAAGTATAGTGAAACAAGATTAATTAATGCAGAAAGGTAAACCTAGCTAAATTAAATAAAAAAGCAAAAAATATGTCACGTGATGCGAGCTTTTAATAGCATCACCCCATTTCCCATCATATTAGGTACTGTCAGAGGCGAAAAAAAGGTGTATCTGGTCCAGAGGTTAAGTTTTTTGATAGCTTGATTATATTGGACACTAGTGCTCGTTACACAATGTGCTTACGTTTAACCATAACTATAACAGCCACAACAGTCCACTGCTGGACATTGGCCTCCACCTAGCGGGGGGTATTGCCATACTCACCACCCTTGGCAGGCGGATTGGCCAGCGCAGTAAAAGATGTTGCATTTACAGGGAACGCTGCTGCCCATTATCTGGAGAATTGGGGCGATGCTATTCTAGGCCGGCATCATATGGCGTATAATTTATGGTCCTTACGTTTAAAAACCATATGTTATTATTTTATAATTTCATAGAAGTATAATTTTGTATTCATTGCAGTTCGCTTTTGTATCAATGTATCTTGTTGGGTTTTATATGTATCATTATAAGTTTAGTGTAAAATTAAAAAGTTAAGAATTGCACCACTTACGGACTAAAATACCCTAACCTATCAATATTACTTAACTCTTCTATTAACGGAACACAGATAAGATTAACGATTATTACTAATACAGCTAACTCATAAAACTTCATCTTCTTTTCGAGTGAGACTCTGGCTGAGAAACGAACCAGCTGATGAACCTTATCAGAGTTTCTTGAAACAATTGTCTTCAAGCAATACAGAATATATTTTCCGTCTACTGACTTAGAATCTTTATCCTGTAGACAATCTCATCTGAATGATGCAAACAGAAAAGAACTTTCAATGACAGAAACTCGTTAATTCTATTCATATTTTTGTTACCAATATTACTGTGCCAGGTACCTGCTTGCAGTGGTAAAACCATACTTTTTGATATTTAAAACCACGTACGCTTTATTATTTAGTTTAATTCAGTACCTAAGATAAGAGATAATAAGGTATCTAGCATGTGTACGAAAATTAATAATAATACTTAATAAATAAAATAGAAGAATAGGCATTACTGTACCTACTATTTACTTAAATTAACTAATTGAAAACGGGGACTATGCCACTAGTGTTGGCAGACAGCAACCTATATTGGCAGACAAAAAGAACGTTGTGAAGCCGTCAAACAATTAAAACAAGGTAAGGTAGGGTCATGCGGCCCGGGTTCGAGCCCCGGTCGATTAATAATTTTTTCAATTTCTTATTTCCATTTATAAGATTATAAAGATCTGGAGTCATGTCATAGCACCTGTCATGTCTAAATTAACAACAAACGGAATACTTCTTCAAATTAAGAAAAATCTGTATATTTTAACGTTGACTTTGAAATTACGCGGTACATAATATTACAAATGCCGTCTGCCTTTGTATGTACAGGCAGGAGTTAATGATCTTAGCTTCTTTACTTATTTAGCTGCTGAAAGAGTTAAAAGAAAATCTTGTGGATTTTCTTTGCACTTCTTCTTATTACATTTCGACCCTTTGAGTAACAAATGTCGTAAAAGCCAAATCGCAACTTTTGGGAAATCGCAAAAAACTAAAAATGGAAAACGATAATGTGGTGTATTTTTTACATTTCTAAAGCTATATTAGTACTGTTTACATATGTTTTTGGCCGCAAAAATCCCTTTCAAAGTGTATAAGAATAATTATGCTAACTTCAACAGTTCAAGAGATAGGGTGGCTTTTACTACATTTTGTTTTAGAAAAATTGGTGGTTACGACATTTTTTTTTTATGTATGGAGACAATCAAAATTGTTGTAATTACTTTTTGTTAAACACGATGACCCTCTTTTTTGTAGTAAAATACAGAAATCTGGAAAAAAAATGTAGATTTTTGTAGGTAAAATTATACTTATTTGGTAGTTACGCTAATACTTTACTCAATCTTGCATAGTTTTTTACAAATTCAGATACATTGTCAAGCCTTTACCCCTTGCAGAGTAATTAGAGCATTAAAGAATGTAAAAATCTGAAGTTTTCAGCACTTCTGACTTACTTTTCGGTATATTTACTGGTGGTACACTTTCCACAATCAATAGTAAACAATTGTTGGGCTATCGCATAAAATATAATAATCGCGTACCTAATGGATATGAAACTATAAAATTCCTTAGTCACTTCACATATAAGATCGATCGAATGGCGAAAAGATGAGCTGGTTTAAGTCAACATAGAAAGTTTATAAAGTTTATAAGTTTCGTACGATGTACGATGTGCCTATGACGTTGGTAGGTTTATTTTTCGAATGAGCTTAAAGAGTTTAAGTTGTGTCATCAAAATAAATAATATTATACTATAAAAGGTTACATTACATCTAATTAAGTACATATCTCTTAAGAGTGTGGTCTACTCACAAAACTGAACAACTATTGTCAGAAACTTTTCTTCTAAATATAAATGTAATCCTATATTAAAAATAATTACAATCACATCTGAGAAATTCAATTGTTCTTTGATAACTGACAAGGGGTTAGGGAGTCAGATATAGATTTTTTAAACGGTATTCAATTTTGCAAAGCATTAGAATGAGAGCTAGATAATAAAGTATGCTGTATGCAACTTTTTACTGGGAAAATTTCAAGTTGATCGTGTGCATCTCGTCAGCAAGCCTAGTTAGCATACCAGCCTTTGATATACTAGCATTTAGTGAAAAGTTTGTGCCATCTACCAGTAAAATGTCAAAATTAGTGCCAAAACATGAAAGACTTGTGTTCGTGCTTTATTTTATATATGGCAAAAAAGCAACATCAGAGCTGTTTTAGCCTTGACATCTACAGAAGGATAGCAGGACCTGTAGTGTCTTGTGACTCTCTGTATTTTTTTACTATGTATGTTTTAGTGTACAATTAATAAATAATCTCTTGTCTGGATAATTGAGATTAAATAATAGTCCACTAACTTGATAAAACTAAAAGAGATACTTATTGACATATGTGAAGAAAAACTTCCTTATTTTGAAATGTCCCTGAAATATTCACGGCGACAACGATCATATTTTTACAGCCGTTCTCGCTCTGCCTACCCCATAAGAGATAAAGGCGTGATAAATGCAATGTATGTTTGTACAGAAAAAGAAAGAGCTACTACGTGCAATATTTCATGTATTACGTTGGGACAGATACATTTAGATAATATTTTCATTAAGTGTGTCATACGAAAATTACCAAACACTATCAAAATTAAAGAAAAAGGATAATAAATTGAACGATAATAATTTGAATCAGATGAAAATCTACTGGGCTGTAATAATTTCGAATTAAAGAACTCCGAATATTGAACAAAAGAGAAAACAAAATCAGTCGATGATTGACAATACGAAAAATTATTGAAAAAGACGTGAATAATTGAAGAAAGTGAATATTATGTTGTACCAAATTATTAAAAATATTACCAAATTAGTAAAAATATTGAATAAGACTGTCAATCCACCAAAATAAGCTTAAAAGCTAAAATAAAGAAGTAAACACTTCAAAAATAAACTTTTATCATTATCTAACAACCAACTTAAAAACTAGAATTTAATTATGTTACTTAGTGATATCGTTCTTAATAAATTAATATTTTGATTAAATAAATACTTTTTTATACTACAATAATTCACCTATTTTATCCGCAACTTGGTCTTTTACGACATGAAAAAAGAATATTATTTCATTCAATATGTATTTTACATCAATAAACGTCAAGCTCTATTGTCCCAAAAACAGTAAATTCTGTCGTAAACACCAGTGAGGTAACAAAAATTATGTAGTAAAAGCCAATTGTTGGAGTAATCTATTTAAGACTTCTTGTTCATTACCACAAATTTACCTGAAATGGCTGCAAGCTTCGCATCATGCTTAATGTTGTAAAAGAAAAAGTATCAAATAATTTGTCTTGTACGACAAATTGAACGTTTTCACTTTCTTGGTCTTTTTGAGAAAATATGTCGTATAAGCCACCTTTTTACATACATGTTATTTACGACACTTTTTTAGTGTCCAAGACGTCCAAACAAGGTACTTACGACAATTTTTTAAAAAAATTACAGTTTTTCTTGTCTAAAAATCTGTGTAGTAAAAGCCATTTTTTTCAAGATATCAAAATATTAAATATACAGATCGATAGAGCTCGTCAAACTACATAAGATGGCATTAAAAGCTCATTTTCGCCAAAATGGCTTTTACGACATTTGTTACTCAAAGGGTCGATTTGTGCAAACAACGTTACTACGTTGAATAATTAGTAGAGTTAACCGAACGAATTAGGCTATATTGTGATTGGATGCTAAGTATATTTCTTCAGCGTATAACCCCTCGTCTGAGGAGACAGTTCTAAAGTCAGTGTTAACCATTCATTAGGGGTTTCTATATCACATCAATTCACATCAAAAACACAATAAATTACTTACTGATTTCTAAATAGATTAATTATAAATCTCCTTTGTATTAAAGGAATACCGGCTTTAAACTAAATCAGACTTTATGAACTAAATTAATAGTAAATCAAACCAAAATTTATGAGACGTAAAGTTATTATCACCAAAATGTCCATTTTGTTTTATTTGGTTGAATACATTACTTCAAAAGTGTTAAAGAAAGTAGGACTGTACGGATACAAATACACTATTGATTAAAAAAACTAGTCGTTGTGATCAATTTACTCAATTAACACTGGCCTAATGCATAAAATGTCAGGCTTGCATTAAGACATATTCCACAAAACTTTAAATAATTTATAAAACAAAGTGTCACTAAACGCAAAATAACATAAATTTGAAAGCTAAACACAATTTTGGAATATTTCAAAAAGACACTAAACGTAAAAGTTCTATTTAGTTTGTAATGCATGTTCCAATTCTAATAAAATAATAAAAGGAAAAGTGGCACTAAGCCTAAAATGACACTTTGTGTCCAATTTTAGTATAAATTTGTGAAGTAACATAGACACTATAATCAAAATTACGCTTTATCTTTAACTCTTAACTTCATTTCTGAACAAAATTTAAACGTAAAACTGTCACTTTATGGATAATGACGTTATTGTAGAGAATCTCTATCGCGTCGTCAATATAAAATAAATGTAATTGTGTAATTATACAAAATGTGACGTTTTACCTCTCAGCATATACTCGAGGTTGTTTGGCATACGCGTCACTATACAAAATATTTCACTATTACACTTAACGAAACGCCAAAATGGTAAAAAATACATACCGTCACTACTTTACCGAGACATTTGTAAGATAGCTAGGAAAATAGGTGTTTTTGCATTATATTCTTTGAAATAAACGTAAAGCGATGGCGCTTTTAGTCAAAATCATGCAAATTTCGGATAGTTACACTATTGCTTTCAACGTGCGATATATGCATTATTAGAAATGCAAGCAAGTTTGTTTTCTGTATACTTATTCTATAAAATAAAATGCTGCTAATTATAATTTACTTACTTTCTGACAAACTGTGCTGCATTTCTAATCCCCAGTGCTGATGCAAAAAATGGAGGTACCTTCCATTTTCTTAGCTGAAATAAAAGTATTTTATATTACTTTGATAATCCTTACATAAAAGTAAATGAAGAAGAAATTATTTAAACTTTGTGGTTGGTGCAGTAATGCAAATTTATGTATTTTGAACAGTTTTTCAAGAATTTTGAAATCCTTTAATTGTAAGCAGTTTGGAAAGACATAATAAGCAAAATACTTACACTGATAGTGCCTAAAGCATGTGAGGCAGCCAGGGAATCCAAACAGGACACATAGTTAGCCACCAGCACACTACAGCGAGGATCTCTTGATCCTTTTGTTTTCACATACACCCCTGGAAATGATTAAAGTACTTGTTAATTTAAGAAACTAAAGAATTTGTGATGACTATGGCAGTTCCCCCTGATAGGGGGAGGCCCATGTCCAGCGGTGGTTATTATGATAAGATAAGGTTAATGTTTGTAAATGCCAATAAACAATAACTTTTCTTAGTTCTCTATAACAAATACCAAACTGTTACACAACCCAGAAGGGAATAAATATAGGTACTTAAGAAACTGGTATAGTATTTTTAAGTATCATGTTGTAAGGAGAAAAAGAAACTAGTTGTAAAAACCTAAAAATTTGTGCACCATTGAATAATAATATGGGTTTAGGTTCTGTGCATAGTTCTTATATCTAGTAGGTTATTGTTGCAGGGTTGTTCTATCTGACTTAGTAAAATGCAAGTTCTAGACTAGACAACATCCTTACCAAAAGTCCAACAAGCAAGGGTTGAGAGCATCTGCCTGACAGCAGACTTGTTTGGCAGTATGATGGAAGCGATCCATAGCACGAAAGCTAGGAGGGTCCTCACAACCAACAACAGTAGTCCAAATGGCAGGTACAGCAGGAACTGGATCACATTATCACCGCTAAACCTGCAACGTACAGGCCCAAACACCTTAGAACATCGCCTAGCACCAGAAAGCAACAAATATTGACAAAAAACTGGTATGACCCAAACTTTCCCTTGAAAGTCGAAGTGTGCAAATTTGTTGGCGCACGTAAGGCGATTAATTTGGTGAATCTTACCTCTCCTCATTGATTAACTTATCCACTGTGAGAGTCATCGCTCCTGGCGAGTGTGCGGACGATAAAATATCACTTATTCAGTTGGATATTCGTGTAAATAATAAAAATATCGAATTTTCTTTTTATAATCGTAATGTATGTGTGGAACAAAACCATAAACTTCGTGTTTTTTTTTCTTTCGTCGTGATCAGGCTGTCAAAACTATTTTACCGGTTTTAGGACAACACTAAAAAGAAAAGTAAAAAGATCATAGACAATAAGAAAGAGAGATCAGAAAAAAGAGAGAGAAAGAAATATACAGCTGACAGCTGTCATTCAATCAATTGCGATTTTTGCGATGTTGTGGGTGATTACAAAAATGGGATAAATACTCGTAAAACAAAGAAACAGAAAAGAAAGTGATGTTCAAAGTACAAATTCTGCTGTTGTAAATCAATCTACAGAAAAATCAACAGTCAAAAGAGGCTATTTGTGTGTTACACTAAATAATTTTACTTCTACGAAAATTGTTATAGAATTAATTGCGATGGAAGGCATAGCTTCATCCCCAGAAGAAACAACATGCTCAGAAGGAGAGGACGAGCGTGCAAACTACAGGAACAATCAAGGTAACCAGTCAAATGCTCAAGTATTACCCCCCCAACAAACTTCGTTTTCTGAGCTCAATCAACTGGAAGAAAAAATGAGGCGGAAATTGCAGTTTTTCTTCATGAACCCGATCGAGAAATGGAAGGCCAAGCGCAGGTTTCCGTATAAATTCGTCGTACAAGTTATCAAGATTGTTCTAGTCACACTGCAGCTATGTTTGTTTGCAAACAACAGATATAATCACGTAAACTACACATGGGACAATAGAATCAGCTTTTCTCACCTGTTTCTGCAAGGCTGGGACTCAACGCGGGAAATAAACGCCTACCCGCCAGGAGCTGGACCACTGGCTGTTTACAAGATTGATGAATTTTACAATGCATTAGATTATGCCTATGAAGGCTATGCAAATGTTACCAAAAATGCCATTGGCCCATATTCATATGATAATGAAAACAACATAATGCCTCCCCCACAGTTCTGCATGCAAAACTACAAGCAAGGAATCATCAATGGTTTCAATGAAAGCTATGAATTCAATTCAGAAATAGTATCAACTTGTATTAACTTCACAAAGTCATCAGATGAAGAAGTATTTAAGTCACAAAGATTTTTAACTGATGTTAGACTCAACATTAGTTTTGCAGCTTTAGTAAGAGCTGAATTGAAGTTTTCACTGAAGACTATCAACTTCAGAGCGGCCGGCCTCATCACTCCTCCAGATTGCTTTAGATTTGATATTCAAATAGTCTTTGATAATGAAGACCATGATGGACAAATGTCTTTGTATTTGGAAGCAGAACCGTACAAGCTCACATGTAAAGGAGACAAAAATTACACTACTGATAACAAAATAGAGCAAATACTTCGTAGTATCTTAAATATTCTTGTCATTTTAATATGCATGGCATCATTCATGCTTTGTAGCAGAGCTATTTACAGAGCACAGCTATTAAAAGAACTGACAGTGCAATTTTTCAGAAGAACATACAACAAAGACCTGAGTTTGGAGGGCCGATTGGAGTTTCTGAATGTATGGTACATCATGATCATAATCAATGATATATTGATTGTTTTGGGATCAGCTATAAAAGAACAAATTGAACGCAACCAATTTACAAATGATCAATGGAATGTTTGCTCACTATTTCTGGGATTAGGAAATCTTCTGGTTTGGTTTGGAGTGCTGAGATATTTGGGTTTCTTTAAGACCTACAATGTAGTCATACTTACTCTGAAGAAGGCTGCACCAAAGATATTCAGATTCTCAGTTTGTGCTTTGTTGATATATGCAGGGTTTATGTTTTGTGGATGGTTGATTTTGGGGCCATACCATATGAAATTCCGGTCTCTTGCTACTACTTCAGAATGTCTATTTTCTCTCATTAACGGAGATGACATGTTTGCGACATTCTCTATTATGTCTAAGAAGTCACCAATGCTTTGGTGGTTCAGCCGAGTTTACTTGTATTCATTTATAAGTTTGTACATTTATGTTGTACTCAGTTTATTCATTTCTGTTATCATGGATGCTTATGATACAATCAAACAGTACTACAAGGAGGGATTCCCCAAGAGTGATTTGCAGCAGTTCATTGGGGAAATCAGGGTTGAAGAAGTATCTTCTGGTTTATATAGAACTCACAGTTCTAGTTCACTTAATGCTGTAATGAATTCTTTATTCTGTTGTAATTTTTATAGAAGTGCTTATCGTAAAATTGGAGGAGGTAGTTCTACTCAGAATTTAATGTAAGCTCTACATGTTTAAAGTATATTAAGTGTTGTAGATGCTGAATGAAATTTGTAAATATTTGGATTCATGGTCTTTTGCCATTATCATTATAAGCGTACCTGTGTTAGATAATGTTTATAGTTATCATTATCAGTAGATATTATGTTGCAACTTTATAGATAATTAATAGTTAAGTGTAAATCATATTTTAACTAGCCATTCATGCATGTTGTATTAACCAAAGAAAAAATATTCAGGTGTTCTTATTCTTTCATAAAACCTCAGTATGAATATTTTGTTTCTATTTTGTTCTTTTAAAATACATTTTGTATTGTATAAATGTATCTATATGGCTAGGTATGCATAAATACCTACTATAATAAACTGAATATAATTATTTTCATATAGACCATGCTGTTGTTATTACTTTTCTCATATTTCACCACAATCAGGTCGCAGGCGCAGGTATCACGTGATATGCAACGCGAGGTCAATGTGTTTGTGTAAATGTTGATAGTTCGATGTTTTTAATTATCCACTTAGGATAGGTATTATCTGGTATTATCTACAGACACAATATAGAACTACAGTACCTAGGTACAATGTCTTGATAGAGCAAAAATAAGAAGCGATTTATTTTTAGGTCAGCGTCAAGTTCGGAAAGTTACCTAGATCAAAGATGTTTTCAACTACCTACATTACATAGGTACCTATAATAATAAGCCTATTTATCTGAGCCAGTTTCGGTTTCCATTGTTCTGTTACTACTTCTTTTATATGTCTATTACAAGATGTCTCTGAGCTCAGTGTGCCTATTGGCATAGGCCTCCTCCAATTCTTTCCATTGTTTGCGATCTTTAGCAACTCTAGACCAGCATGAGCCTACTGTGAGTTTTAGATCGTCTTCCCATCTAGTAGCTGGGCGTCCTCTTTTTCGTTTGCCTTCTCTTGGCTGCCAGAGAGTGATTCTTTGGCTCCATTTAGATTTTTGGTCTCTTAGCATGTGACCTGCCCACCGCCACTTTTGGGTGTCTATCCGTCTGAGAATGTCTGTTACTTTTGTTTTTTCTCTGATATCTACCTATGCTTCGAATTTTGTGCAGTACTTAGCTTCACACCCAACATGCTCCTCTCCATAGCTCTTTGGCATTTTGCTAGTTTTTGTGGGTCCATATTCGAATGCATAAAATTTAATGTCCTAATGTACTTTTGCATACTTGTTTTTGGCATATTCATCTTTTCGCATAATCTTAATCAAGCATAACTTTTTTGCCATACATTTCTTTGGCATACGATCGATACGCATAATGAAGTAAACGCATAAAAGGCAATAGGAATATGACAAGACAAAAAATAGTGCAATCGCAATATGACACAATTTTTTATCAGATTAAATCTGAAAATAATGGTTAAACTATGCTGCAATTACCGCGCCGCGCCGCGCGGCGCAGTCACAGTGCGATTTCAACTTGATTGTAACAAAAATATCATTCTTCATATTTCAGGTAAGTATTTGATTGTATATTTGCCACGATTGGCAAGAGGATTGACGAGTGCAGTGCAAGATGTTGCATTTATAGGGAACACCGCTGCCTGTTCATCTTAAATTTAATCTTTAACTCAATGATATTATATGTAGGTTCTAGGTTGTAGATACGCCACCTGAGCAAAAAGTTGTTCCTTCAAATTGGTCCCCGGGAGACCAATGTGACAGTCTTGTGTCAGTCAGGCTTTGGTCAGGCTATGAGCTGTTCAAGCGAATTTCACGGAACAACTTTTTTGTACAAGCAGTATGGAGATACCGTGTCTATAATAAAATGTCTTTGCTTTATCTTGCTTTTTGCGATACCCACGGCTAGTATTGGGGTGATGCTTTTCTAAGATAGCATGACACGGCAACTAAATGCAACAAAAAAAAACTAAAGTTTGAAAAAAAATGCGTTATTATTTGCATGTTTATTGTATCTAAATGTATTTTTTGTTAATACTCCATTAAGAAATACGGCAAAATACCTACCTACATTGTGCCATTGGTGCCCAAGTGTATTTTCTGAGTAAGTACTTATTTACTAATTATCCATTCCATGATTCTTATGAGGTTTTAAGTTTATAGTTATAATATAATCATTATGGTAAACAAAATTATGGATAGTTATTGTTATGCCAATATATCCATTAGGTATGCATTTAAAAAGCTATGCCAATTTACAATTATGCGAAATGACAACTATGCCAAAAGTGTTATGCGTAATGCAAATAGGAGTAAGAATGTTATGCGTTCGAAGGGGCACCCAGTTTTTGTCTGTGGTGTTCAGTTAGTGACCATGTTTCACAGCCATAGGTTATACAGGGAAGGATACATGTGTTGTAGGTTTTGCTTTTAGTGTTAATGCCGAGATCTTTGCTCTTCATAATTTCTTTTAAGGACCAATTACATAGGTACTTATAGAAAAGCATCTTTCCGCCTGAGTAACTGGATTTGCCGAAACTTAAAAATACGCTAAGTGGCGCCCTCTGTTACTCAAAAGTGGTAAAATAAAGAAACAATGTAGTTGGTTGGACACAGTTTATTTAGAACCGTAAGCAATTATTTGAGTATAATTTAGTTTAACTCCAGTAGTTCCCTGAATGCTCTCAACACATTTATGATCGAACACGACTTTATCAAAGTCATTCATAAATTCCTTCAAGAGTTCCGGTGATAGATGGAATAAATTCGCGCACTCCACCATATCTGAAACGTAAAAAATATCAATAAATTAATAGGATCTTTTCAAGTAGGTACCTAAAAGTAAGAAAAGAAAGCGTGAGCAAGCAGGTATAATAGTTTGAAAACAGGTAAGTTCACACATGAACCCACTTAAATATTAGTATCTACTTAGTTATTCGTTATCTAACAATCATGATTAGCTCCGGTTAGACATTTGAAGGCCGCTTTAACTTTTTACACCGATTTTTAAAGTGATTAGTTACCTCAAACTGAGCCCGACTTTACATCGTGCGAGGTGCCAAAAAGGGACAGCATTACCCCACTTCTGCCCATGCCATGGGTATCGTAAAGAGCGACTGAGGGATAAATTCATCCCGGGAAAAGCGTTCCCTGTTATGCAACATTTTGCACTGCGCATGCCAATCCACCTGCCAATCGTGGTATGGCAATACCCTTTAATAGGAGGAAACCCATGTCCAGCAGTGGACTGTGTTATGGTTGTGGCTGTTAATGTTAACTGTCGTAAATTACAATAACGCCTACTAACTAACGCCTGGCAATAAAGCAATAGCAACTCACTTCTCAAATGGTCGTATGTTTCGTATTCAAAGGATGTCTTGTTTGCCTCTACGTGTATATTTCTGAAACCAGCAGCTTTCATCAACCTTTTAACTTCTACCGTAGGGTCCTATAACAAACACTCTGTGTTAGATTGGATTGGAGGACTCGTAGCTTGTATTTTGCAACAACCCTAACATTATCTTACGAAAATAAGAAAATGATTATTATTTTAGCGTCGACCGGGGTTGAACCCGAGACCATTAGATATCGTCCAATTGCTCTAACAACTGACCTACCGGCGCCTAGCCGCTCCTCACGACCTCTTGATGCTCGTAGTTTTATTACAATTTAATAACTGACAACATTCTGTGTTAAATTGCAGGTTTCTTATTTGTTTTAAGTTTTAACGATCAGATACTAAGCATTTATATGTGCACACACGAAGAGAGAACGACGGAAGGTAACCTAAATTAACAAACAGACAGTAGAGTAGGCGAAACCCTCAACCAAATAATTAACAAGTCGCGTAAATCTAACATAATTAATAAGAAAGACGACTTGTTCGTTTATACAAAAGCTAGGTAAACCTACAAACTTACATCCATGTAATAATAACTCGTGACAAGGTTGTCTATATCCTTGGCCAGAAACCGCCACTTTTCTTGGTTCGCCAGCTCGATATACGGATTGTACAAGAGCGTGTGGCCCAAAAACTGGAGAAGGCAAGTCCCGCCGTCCGTCAACAAATTGTAAATATTGATAAACGCTGACCTGGAATGAGAAGGTAAAATAACGTCAGTAGATTCTAATTAAAGAAAAAGAAATGCATACCTAAGGTCATCATTCAAATACCCGCAGATGATGCACACGATGCACGCAAACACTGTATGGACCTAGCTACACTAGTGCGTTCTGAACTTACATTTCCTCTTCTTCTTCCTTTAGTTTTTTTGGCTTTTGCAACCAAACAATTCAGCCAATGTCACGTGAATTCAGCTATGCACATCCATCATAAGAAAAACTAACCCAAAATAATACACGCATACCTACTCACACAAAAAATACAGACAGACAATTTAAGACGACTTTGACGTGAAGTGATTTTTGGTTGAATTTGAGGGGTTCTATGTTACTTAATCAGGAGTGCTATAAAAATTAAACTTACTCTTGATCGGGAATAAACTGCAGCACGTACGACGAAAACGCATGATCGAATGCACCTCTGAAATCATTTGGAACATCACCAGCTACATCCATCTGAACAAAACTCGTGCGGTCGTCAGAATACTTCGAATTCGCAAAATCCACCATTTCTTTACTGATATCGGCCCCAATTAACTTCTTGACAGACGGTAGATATTTCTTCAAAATGGTTGTTGTCACAAAGCCGTCGCCACAGCCCAAATCAATAACAGTGCAGTTTTGCTTCCAATTCATTTTATCACTGAATTTTTGAAGGCAGTAAACTGCGTCACGCTTTTGAAAAGCGATGAATTTTTCGTACATTTCTGGTTTGTGCATCGACATCGTCAATTTTAACTGCGGTAGGTCTTGGGAACTAGCAAAATTCAAACTTCTCTAAGCTGTTTACAGGGAATGTGGCTAGTGAAGGCAGTGTTCCCAGGATAAATAAGAAGTAAGCAGATAAGATACATATTTATACTAGCAGATTTAGGTAGGTACTTATAATATTATATTTATCTAATCTTTGTTGAAGACAAGTATTGAACAAATTGGCTACTCATTGAAAGTTCAAGTTCAAACTTATCGGCCATTTAAAGGGGCATAGGAAGGACCTTTGAGTAGAAGGCAATACCTACATACATTACGACGACTACGTCACATCGTCAGTTAGCCTTTATGTCTCTCTTTCCGTAGGAATTGAACTTATAAGCCAGAGCTATCGTGTCCTAGGCTCTCTCTCTTCGTGTAGGTAGGACACCAAGTCGTCTTAATTTGTGATGTCCCAACGGAGTCATATACCTACTATCACATAAACTAAAAACTATTTTTAAGTTCTTTATAACACATGAATGCAAATAAATAAATTATGAAATAGTTTGTCTACGCGGGCGTAGGTATGATAATTAGACGTCAGTCAGTCAGGTCTTAGTCTTACCAATTACCTATGTATCGCCAGCACATCAACCTATAGCCGTGATGGCCATAAATAATAAGATTAGCTTGGTACGGGACTTCTTTTATTGAGCGTAGGAAACCCTAAAAATTATGGTACAGATTAGTAATTAGTTTTGATGGTGCGGTGATGATGATATGGTGAATATTTGATAGAAGATCATTACCTTGCGGGTTTCCTTGAACTAACACGACACAGTATATACAATTTTAAACAGAACTAGGTATCACAACGTAACCTTGAACCAACACGACACAGTATATACAATTTTAAACAGAACTAGGTATCACAACGTAACACCACACATATCAGGTATAAAATGAAAGCGGACTATTTGTACATACATACATACATACATATATCACGCCTTTATCCCTTGCGGGGTAGGCAGAGCGTCAACGGCCGTAAAAGTACGGTCGTTATCGCCACGTCTGACATATATTTGAGGGCCGTTTTAGCTATTGTCGTGTATCGCTATAGTGACAAGTTGTCAGCCTGTCGCCTAAAATTGCAATACACATGATACCCTCGAGTCCTTTAGTCGCTTCTTACGACACCCACAGGAAAGAAATGGGGTGATGCTATTCTAAGCCGGCATCACACGGCAATTATTACTATTTGTACACTAAGAATAAATAAATATTAACAAATCTGGGGCTTCCAGTGTGGCTCCCAAGGATTGAATGCGTCAAAAAGGCCAAGAACGGTGACGTTTCGGTGCCGTGTTCCAAATTTAAGTTATAAAATGATTCGAAAAAGGAGATGTGAGGGTGGCTTAGGGAGGATGTCCATGCAGAGTTTGCACTCTGCTACAGTACCCGGGGGGGCCGGAGAAAAAAAAATTGATTGCCCTATAATCAATTTTTTTTTTTTTTTTAATGTAGAAGTATTTCAATATGTATAGGATGCTGGTAAAATTTTGGTGTGTGTTCCGAAATATTGTGTGTTAATTAGTGAGTGTAATGTTAGTGTAAATAAATTAATTGAAAGTGTTTTAAAGTTAATTAAAAATCAATATTAAATGTAAGTATGGGTCGTGAGTGATCAAAGATTTTGAGTGTATGTGATATCTACAGTGAGTATGTACATGGTGGAAATTCTAAGTCAATCATACGTCATATCATGCATTCGTCGTCAATCTAGGTGTCTGATTCCTATTACACGAAATCAGGCCCTTCCAAATTGGAGAACCGTTTTGCTTATATTAACTGTTCTCGAAGAGTTTCCACCAGGGTTGTGTCGGCTTGTAAGTCACAACCGACTCTATAATCCTTAGCTTTTGGCTTGTTTATCGTGTCGCTAGACCCGCACGGTGATGTAGTATTTACAAGTTTGAGAGAAAGTATTAAATTATTACGAGAATCGTAATTGAAAAAAAATTGTATACGAGAAATAGTTGGCGTATACGTTAAGTTCAAATTGTGGAAATCAAAAGGTAGACTAAGTTAATATAAACTTGGTTAGCAGCAAGTTTAATTAGAATTGAAGTATAAATTTATTAGAAATTGTTATTATTGAGAAGTGGATAATTACGACATTATCTTTGTCGATAAGGTGTATCTAATTTTTTTAATTAGATAATTAATTGTAACAAGTGAAGAAGAAAAATAGTTAAATATAAAATGATTTATCATAAGTTGTCTTTGACATACGTCAATGTTTGATGGTAAAGCCGAAAAGTGTGATGAGGTGAAAAAGGTTTACAAAAAAAATAAAATGTGTGCGTGACTACTTTCTAGTGTAGTACGCTTTATCCAATTATGGATAATTATAGGTTGAATAAATTTTAGTTTAGTTAGGTTGTTTTGCGGTTTTGGTTGGTTTTAGATCTTTGATATGCCAACGTCCTAAGTTGTTGTTGTTCGTATCGGTTAGGTTATATACTAAAGGAGAAATCTTTTGGGATACGATGCATTTAATGTATTTTGGTGCTAATTTAGCTGAGAAGTTTTTGTCGGAAGAGCTTATGGGATAATTGCGTTTCCAAACTATATCGCCAGGTTCAAACTCTAAGTTTTGACGATGTTTGTTGTAGTGGGATGCGTTGTTTTGGTGAATGGAGTGTAGTCGTGATTGTACTTTATCAAAAATGGGGATAAGCTGGCCGAGATTTTCTGCATATATATCTCTTGGAGCAAAATGAGGTCGTCCGTGGTGTCCTTTTGGGAGTAGGTAGAACCACACGGTACTAATTCGCGACCGAATACTAGGAAAGCTGGGGTAAACTTGGTTGATTCGTTAACAGACGAGTTGATAGCGAATTGTATTTTATGGAGGTGTTTGTCCCATGTTCTGTGGTCGTCATTAACAAATGATGCCACTGCCGTAATAATGGTTCTGTTGTATCTTTCAACAGTATTTACCTGAGGGCAATGAAGGGGTATAAAGTGTATGTGTGGTATTTTGTATGAGTGAAACATGTCCGTTAATTCTGAGCTTGTCATTTGGGGACCGTTGTCTAAAATGACTGTTTCTGGAATACCGTAGTTCATGAATACTAAGTCTTCTAGGACATGTTTGATGACCGAGGAAGTTGCGCGTTTAATTGGGAATAATAGGCAGTATTTAGAAAAGCAGCAGGTTATTACTAGTATGTATCTGTTTAGTTTACGCGATATGGGTAGTGGTCCAATAAAATCGATTGAAAGGCACTGAAATGGTCGTGAGCATTGTTTAGGTTCGCCCATTAGACCGATAGCATTTTGGTTACGATGTTTATATGCGAGACATGTGTCGCAGCGTGAGATAAATGTTGCCACATCTTTGTACATGCCAGGCCAGAAATAGTTTAGTTTAATACGATGGTAGGTTTTGAAGGTACCGAAGTGAGCTGCGGTTGGTGTGCAATGATTTTGTGCAATTATGGAGTTTCGGTGTTCTGAGGGACGACCAATTTCCAGCTGTATTGTGAGTTGAATGGGGTTAGCGAATTAGTGTATTTATAAAGTTTGTTATCTTTAATTGTGTAGTCGGGAGTAGATGAGGATTATTTTTACATTTATTAAAAATGGAGATGTACCATTCGTCCTTGGTACTACTGGAATTGATAATATTAACATTGGGGATGTTTCGTGAAAGCAGGTCGGGTACTAGGTTTTCGGAGCCTTTTTTATGTTTTATTTCGAAATTAAACATAGATAGGCGTATGCACCAACGTGCCAGTCTACCTGTGGGGTTGTCTAGGCGGAGGAACCATTGTAGTGCTGAGTGGTCGGTGTAGATGGTGAATTTGTGGCCATTATCTAGATAGCAGCGCCAGTGCTCTAGTGCTGTTATGACACTTAGAAGTTCTCGTTCTGTGATCGAGTAATTTCGCTGGGGTGGGTGAGCGATTTGCTCATATAAGCAATTGGCTTTTCTATGCCGTCAAATTCTTGTGTGAGCATCGCTCCGATTCCGAAGGACGAGGCATCGCAATGGACGGCGAAAGGCTTCGTGAAATCAGGGCAGGCGAGGATGGGGTGCTAACTAAGGCTTGTTTAATGGAGTTGAATGCTGATTCAGCTTCTGGTGTCCATTTGAAGGGTGGTGCTTTTTTGTGGGTGGAGGTTAGTTTGTTTAAAGGTGTAGCTAGTGTGCTTAGGTTTGGGACGAAACGTCTGTACCAGCTTACGGTGCCAAGGAATTTCTTGACATCCTTTGCTGTTTTAGGTACCGGTATGTCCAGGATAGCTTTGACTTTGTCCGGGTCTGTTTGGAGACCTTGACTGTTGACGATGAAACCGAGATACTTTAATTCGTTACGGAAGAATGAGCATTTTGGGAAGTTGATGGTTATGTTGGCATCTGTAAGTTTAGTGAGAAGTTTGTTGAGTATTTCAACATGACGTTCGAAGGTTGAGGTGGCTATGACTATATCGTCGAGGTAGCAGAATACTGAGTTGTCGCACATGAGATCTGATAGTAAGCTATCCAGAAATCTTTGTTGGGTAGCGGGGCGTTGGTGAGACCGAAAGGCATCACTTTAAATTGATACATTCCACGACCGGGTACGTGAAAAGCGGTTTTGGGTCTATCCTCAACTCGCAAAGGGATTTCCCAAAGGCTTTGGCGATGTCTATGGATGAAAGGTATTTAGAATCGCGTAGGTTATCTATGATATCAGAAATGAGTGGTAGTTTGTAGGCATCTTTTTTTGTTATTGCGTTGAGCTTACGGCTGTCGACGCAAAATCTCCAGGTATTGTCCTTCTTAGGGGTAATCAATACTGGGTTAAGCCATGGGCTTTCACAAGGTTCAATTACGTCTAGGCGTACCATGTCATCAACTTCCTTGTGAAGGGCCTTTTGTTTTTCAGGGGATAAACGATAGCATCGCTGCTTTATTGGTGGGTGATCACCAGTGTCGATGCGGTGTTCTACCAGGTGTGTCTTACCTAGTGGTTTTGTGTCCGTAGAAATATTTTTGAATTTTTCTATTATTAGGTTTGCTGTAATTTGTTGGGATTCAGTAAGGTTTTTGTAGGAGTTGACAATTTTTGATTCTGGGGTTTTATTTATTAGGAATGTAGTGGTTTTAGGAGATTGGAAGGAGGCTATTTTGTGTAAGACATTTGGGGCAATGTTGAATGCTTTCCAAAAGTCGATTCCTAAAATTAAATTTTGTGATACCTCAGGTATAACGTGAGCTGATATTAGTGAAAATTTATTGTTATAGGTTACGGGAAGAGTGATTAGTCCGATAGAATTTATTTTTGGTTATTGGCTACTGTACCTGTTATCCGTATGTTTTGTTTAATTTGAGGCCTTGTTTTAGTAGTATTATTTAAGAATCCTTACCTATTATTGTAATAGTACTGCAGCAGTCTTGGAGGCCGTTAAGAAGTAAGTTATTAATTTTTATTGTGAAAAATGGTCGCTCGTGATCTTTTTCATCTAATAAGTGAAGTTTTACGTGGTAAGAATTTAAAATTATCGAAAGTGAGTTTAAGAAATTTGTACTATCTTGTTTATCAAATTTAGGGGGATATATGGTTGATAGTTAGGATTGGTAGTGTTTTTATTTGGATTAGACGGAGAAGGAGTAGTATTGAAGTAATCTTGGGAGTGATTGTTGACGTGAAGTAACTTTTCAGTGAATTTGCATGATTCTAGGAGGGTAGGAATGGAAAGAAGGTCTGGTTGGTTTACTCGCAAACTATATTGGGGTTGTAGGTTGCGTAATAGAATATCTATTTTTTCGTTTTCGGACAATTGATTATGAAGTTTGTTGAAAAGGGATTCCATAGTGGAGAAGTAGATTATGACGCGTTCGTTAGGGTGTTGTTTTCTATTTTCTATTAGCTTTTTTAGATTATAATCATGATTTCCAATTTCAAAATCGTTTATGATTGCTGATTTGAATGTTTGCCAGTTTGTGAGTGTGTCTTTATGTGTTCTGAACCAGTCTAGTGCCGGTCCAGAGAGAATGTCGTAGATGTGGTTGTATAGAGTGTGTTCAGTTAGTCCTCTAACTTGGGCGTATTCTTCCACACGGATTATGAAGTCTCGTGGGCAGCCTTGACCCTTAAAAATGAATCTTTTAAGGTCTGTTTGGTATTTGTTATTGTTGTTTGCTATTGTGTTCAATTTTTCGGTAAGTGTTTCGAAATAGGTGTTTGCGGGGTTAAGATTTACGCTGCTGGTTTGTGCCGAGCAGTATGTGGAGGAAGGTGGGTTAATCAAGTTGTTGTATTGTGTTTCTAGCTCTCTTAATCGTTTGAATAGGTCGTTATGAGTAGTTAGTTGTTCGTTTGTAATGTCTTCAGATTCAAGGTTAATAAGGTTGAATCTGAGCTTAGTGTGTGTAATGTAAGGTGGTATTTTATTTTTCCTATTAGCAAAACTTAGTAGGCTAGCTTCTATTAAGTTAAGGCATTTAGTTATATCTCGGATATCGGTATCGAGATTGTTTGGGCTAGTTTGGTTTATTGCCTGATTGGAAGTTATTGCTTGGGCTAATAATTGCTGGAGAGTTTCTACAGTTTGGTTCTGGTTGATTTCGATGTTTCTGATTCTTAATTCATATTGGAGTTCAGGTTTATTTAGGTAATTATAGTTTTCCATTGTAGTGTTTTATTATGAAGGAAAAGAAACAAAGTTTGTATTTAAAAACTTTGAAGTAAATTTTAAAATAAAATTGACACTAGCTGAATTGCTCGTGGGCAAAAGTCGAAGTTATTAACTAATACTTGACGTTGGCAAAATCCGTTTGGTCGGAGCCAAAAATTAAAAGAAGTCCAATGACTATCTTTGGTTACTGACACTGGCTAAGTTCTGTTAGCAGATGCCAAAAAAAATAAAATAGGAGAGAAATGAAATGACAACCTTGGTGTCAACTGAGTGGCAATGACAATGAGTGTTTGACTTGACACTTGTTTGTTTGATCGTATCTCTGGGCAGTGTCAAGCGTGTCAAACTTGTCAATCTAATTTATTCTAAGTTTGTTTATTTTGTAAATTATTTAATTATTTTGGAATGTTTATTTAGTTTCCGAATTAAATTTAGTCTAATTATTTATGTGTGGTGTAAAGTGAAATCAGCGGAAAGGTAAGTGAGTAGGTACTGTAATCAAAAATGAAATTGGTATTAGCTTTTAAAATTTTATCGTGTTATTTAGTGGACGTATTGTCCACTGTTGGACATTCAGTTTTATGAAATAAGGGTCGCTCTGTACAGCTAAGGAAAACAGAGTGGGTTGCGACTTATCAAGGATAGTGTGTGTGTAGTGTTTGATGTGTAATTTAGTTTTGGGGTGTGGAAAGGGTGAAAGTTTTATGCCGAATTACTTTGCCGAAATTAGGTCAGGGGTGCCGATGCCCGTTTTAGAATTTTGAAAAATAAGCTTGTTGATGGGGTATGAGATGGGGTATGTATTGAGTTGTGGAGTTGGGGTCTGGCTGTCGGTCTCGAAGACCTGCAGAACCCCGCTAACTACTCGTATGTCCAATTCCTAGGATATTGTCCTAGGTATTGGTGTGAATTATATCTCCGAGTGAAAGATGACTTTCGTCTAAATCCTACACTCGAAAGATATTGTTAGCTACCAATGGGTAGCCGTGATAGTGTCTATTGTCTGTATTATGGGGTGTAACGATTTGATTTGTGTACTGTAGGTGTACTGTAGTTAATGATGATGATGATAATGGGAATTTATTTACAGATTTATTTATTTATTTACAGAGTTGGACGTCGCGGTTCTGGGTGGCTGACGCTTATTATTATAAGATTGGAATTGAAATTGGAGGACTGCAGAGTTTTACTATCTTGTACTATTTTGCCTATTAAATTACCTAATAAATGAATGTGATTATTTGGATTCTTTTTTATTTGCCAAATGGGTCCGAAAATAAGATAGGATAATTTTGAATTTTTTGGTAGTGTATGAATTTGATGATGATGATGATGAACACAAAAAAAGGTAACACAATTAATTGAAACAAAATAAATAAAATATCTTGATGTTGAGGTGGTCTTGAGGTGGGTATCTTCTGTCTTGAGTTGTTCTTGTTGGGTAGAGGATCTCAGGGTGGCAGTGGGTCTTGAAGTAACCGGGGCTTCTACCGCGTTGGGCGCCAGTATAGCCGTGATGGCCATAAATAATAAGATTAGCTTGGTACGGGACTTCTTTTATTGAGCGTAGGAAACCCTAAAAATTATGGTACAGATTAGTAATTAGTTTTGATGGTGCGGTGATGATGATATGGTGAATATTTGATAGAAGATCATTACCTTGCGGGTTTCCTTGAACTAACACGACACAGTATATACAATTTTAAACAGAACTAGGTATCACAACGTAACCTTGAACCAACACGACACAGTATATACAATTTTAAACAGAACTAGGTATCACAACGTAACACCACACATATCAGGTATAAAATGAAAGCGGACTATTTGTACATACATACATACATACATATATCACGCCTTTATCCCTTGCGGGGTAGGCAGAGCGTCAACGGCCGTAAAAGTACGGTCGTTATCGCCACGTCTGACATATATTTGAGGGCCGTTTTAGCTATTGTCGTGTATCGCTATAGTGACAAGTTGTCAGCCTGTCGCCTAAAATTGCAATACACATGATACCCTCGAGTCCTTTAGTCGCTTCTTACGACACCCACAGGAAAGAAATGGGGTGATGCTATTCTAAGCCGGCATCACACGGCAATTATTACTATTTGTACACTAAGAATAAATAAATATTAACAAATCTGGGGCTTCCAGTGTGGCTCCCAAGGATTGAATGCGTCAAAAAGGCCAAGAACGGTGACGTTTCGGTGCCGTGTTCCAAATTTAAGTTATAAAATGATTCGAAAAAGGGAGATGTGAGGGTGGCTTAGGGAGGATGTCCATGCAGAGTTTGCACTCTGCTACAAACCTACCCATTTAAGGGACCAACTTGTACTTTTTTAAATACAATTAATAGGAGGAACCAGGATAAGTTGATCCCTTAACCCGTTTAAGTTTAGAAGTGCTGGCGATAGACCTACTTTAATACGTCTTATAAGGTATGGTCAAGGTTAAAACTGTACTTACAGGATGATTATGAAAAAATAAGTTTAACAATAAAATAATAATCCTGCTAATATTTTAACGTTCTATATTATAAATAAAGTAAGTAGGTACCTACTTTATTGTTATTATATTTTATTTAAATAAAACAAACTTACCACCACCTTCCATAGCCGTCCTTCCTGCTTTGGTTACTCTGAATATGCCGGTACTGCCTGTAGATTGATACCTGTTTGCCAATATTCTAAATTAATCTCATTCATACTCATAAAGTAATTGTAAATGTGTCAATTCAATTAATATTCAGTACATACTTTAATTGTCGGATATCAAACTTGTAAGTTACTGTGGTTAGTGTCTTGCTGTCTTATCAAGGAAATGCACGATTCTTTTTTGTTTTCACTGGTAAATTAACTAAATAATTAAAAACATATTATGATAAAATGAATGCAGTTTATAACACTTTAATACGTGATATACAGACGTATTTCTATCTATCATCTATTTGAATTTATTTTGTGAATATTTTGCTGCAAATATGGGTCCCTTTTTAAGACAGGTGAGTTTAGTTCGTAAATTTGTGATAGACAATGGCTGCGATATTTTAATTACATTTTATTTATCATTAGTATTTATTTAACAAAATTTTGACACAAACGAGATGTACTTTATAAAACAATGAGCTTACATTTTTTTAATGTTAAATAATAAGTTACTAGCGTAACGATTACAAAACAATATTATAGTATTAGTTACTTTTGATTAGGTTTAACCTACTAAAATTTATAATAATATGTCACCCTTACGACAATTTTGTTAAATATTTATGCTCTTAATTAATAATTAAACTCAATAAAGAGTATAACACGTTCGCTGCTGAGCGATTTTTAGTACAAAGCCCGCCGTGCTGACGAATCGCGCCTTGTAGGTGCGCCCGCACGGCCGTCGTGTCTAAATCAAGATTTTGCTACAGCTGTGCGGGCGCACCTACCAGGCGAGTCCACTTGTATTACACCAGTGCGGCGCACCTACCGGGCGCCTTTACCTACATTGCCCAGTCAATGTGCAGTGTGTACCATAATACATTATTATAATGCATTACACGGCATGCTGTTTTCGATTAAAATCCGATAACAGTCCGATAAGTGTCAGTGGATAAGTCCGAATACCAAAAAAAGTCCGTATAATAGGTTTAGGCGGTTTCATTCAAGTATTTTTTACACAGTTTTTTTTACGGACCGTAAAAATAACGTTAACAAAAGAGTTGGAAAGTCATAAGTACCGATGCGAAGTGAAGTGACCGCATTAAACGAAAATAATAGATCTAGGTAGTTAATTTTGCTGCTGTATTATGTTTGTACTTACACGTACTAATTTGAGCGATTAAATATTTTTTTAACAAACTATATTGATTGGCTCCCAATCCCAGCTCGACATGCAGCTTTTTCTAGTTAAAGTGGTGAAACGCGCTTGGCGAGTGCATGCGCACTGGCGTATATCTGCGAGCACTCGCGCTGCGAGTGCGCCGTACAGTCGTTACTGGAACGCCAGGCGGGTGCGACAGTATGGTCGTCACGGTAAGCTCCACCTACCTGGCGCGTTTTCAGCAGTGAACGTGTGTTATGTTTTCTCACATGTGCTTATTTATTAATTATTTGACAGGATTTACCCAAGCCAATGCTATAATTGCCTAAATATAAATATGTACCTAATAAATAGCTACGAAATACTAATATACAAAGAGATTTACAAAATCCTGTTTGTATCTACTACGGAACACAAAAACAACTTTCGATTGTCCATGAAGTGTATGATGTAATCAGATCATATTTGAGATTTATCTTCCTGCAGTACTAGGTACTTATTTATTTTACCATCGATTAGAATATTCTAACAATATGCTTATTTGTGTAGGATAAATTTATGAAAATATTCATACGGAAAGTACATTTTTAAACCTAAGATTATAGGATATTAATATTTACTGTAACGTCAGATCCTGTTTGTTTGTTTTCCCGCCTGGTGACTTGTTTTGATTGGATTGCAACGTCCCATTTTATACCTCTAGGATAAAAAAATCGATCTCGCATTGCTGGCAGCATGTTTTTTGTTAGTTGTGTTGTGGCGCATCTCGCTCTCCTTTAGAGCTGCTTGCACCGCGTGAAAAGTCTAGCGCGCTTCGCTCGCAAGAAATTTTCTGTTGGTCGCATCACAACACATGTTTTATGTTATTTTGCAGTTATGGACAATGTCGGGCGTTTTGCTTAACATGCTTGGGCAAGGCATGACCCTGAGCTACCCCTCATCACTAATGCCAGCACTGAGAGCTGACGACGCCGAGATCAAGACCGACTTGCTTACAGCTTCGTGGATTGGTGAGCGAAAGTCAACTATCTAAATTATTATGTAGATCAAGTAGGCAAAGGAGAACATAGTTTTAAAAAGTCAAAATAATAGTTGAGAGCAGTAACTCTTTGCAAGAGCTGTGAAGTCTTAAACATGAAAAGTCAGAAGGTCTTTTTTAAGTAAGTAAGTAGTTACATTTGTCTCGCAGTGGAAAAACTGAAGAAACAGTTATTTAGTTGTTCAAACTTACCAATTATTTTCAGCATCATCGATTGGCGTCGCAGGCATCCCAGGATTTTTCTTATCCTCTTTCTTGATGGACCGCCTCGGCCGCCGCATGGCTCAGATACTGGTCATCATACCAGGAATCCTCGGCTGGATAATCATCTACTTCGCCACCACGACCACTGCTCTCCTTATTGGTAGAATCTTAGGTGGAATGACAGCAGGAGCTTCAGTCGGTTTGGGAGCCGTTATCATTGGAGAGTACACCAGTCCAAGTCACAGGGGAATGTTCCTGAATCTGAAGACAGCTGTAGTTTGTGTCGGAGGAATGTTCACCCATATATTTGGTCATTTCTATAACTGGAGAACTGTTGCCTTGGTTTCACTCGTGCCCTGTGTATTAGGTATTTTAATTGTGCTGACTTGGCCCGAAAGCCCGGCTTGGTTGGCTTCTAAAGGCGAGTTTGAGAAAAGCGAAATGGCATTTTACTGGTTGCGTGGAAGAGATGGTCGATCGGAGAAGGAAATTACAGACTTGATTCGAGTACAAAAGGAAAGGGCTAAAAATACATTGAGAATATCTATTAAACAAAAAGTAAAGGACATTGTGAAGAAATTTACACAGAAAGACTTTTTAAAACCGATGTTCATTATCTGTTTAGGAAGTTTTTTGCTAGAAGCAGCTGGTAGGCATATTTTCCCTGCATTTGCTTTAGATATCATCGCGGAAATCACAGGCAGTAAAAAACAATCGTTTGCATTAATTTTAGCTATAGATCTTATTATCACTATCAGCGCTACATTTTCATCTGCCCTCATGAAGTTAATGAAAAGGCGTTTACTTCTGTTTGCCACTGGTTTTGCTTCAATAATCTTTTTGGCAATAGGTTGTATATATCTCTTTTTGGTGTCCAAAAAAATTATATCCAATTCCTATCCGATAGCTGAGAGTATGTTCGTGATATTTTTCGTTTTGGCCAACCTCGGCTGCACTCCTATGCCTTTAGCTTTCATGGGAGAACTGCTGCCTTTAGCTCATAGGGGTGTCGGCTCATCTGTAGGAGGGGTCGTATTATCTTTAAATCTAAACTTAGGTCTCCAAGTAGCACCCTTCTTACTGCTTCATTGTAAAGTGTATGGAACTTTTGCAATCTTAGGCGGGTGTATAGCAGTTGTGTTGACAATTTTGTATTATTTACTCCCCGAAACAAAAGATAGGACTTTGCAGGAAATCGAAGATTACTTTAACCATGGCAAGTTTAAGGATGAAGTTGATAAGGCTGATAAAGAAGCATCGATTCAAATGATCAGTGATACCGAGATATGTTCTCTATAATAAAATTACAAACTACAACGCTAATTAATTATTTTCGTTATTAAGTAGGAACCTTCCTACCCATTTAGTAAAGGAAATTTCATTCCACGAACACATCAGCTCATAATTTTTGGAACAAGTCTATTTTACTTTAAATAAGTATATGCAAGTCAAAATTCACACATTTCCTTTTTGTGTTTCTTAATCCAGAACCTTTTAAACCAAAAAGTAAAGTTTTACAAATATAAAACATGTTGTTTGTAATTTTACAATGTTTTACCACAAAGATCAGATTGAATGTAATGAACTTGTATTTGTGGTTCGAACACCAGAATATTTGATTACAAATAGAAATCAGTCTCCTAGCTGATTTTGATGTGAGGGGGAATTCAATGCCAAATAGATCAGATACCCGCAGCCCGCATGCATAGCTTAATTAACTAATAAAGTAGATGAAAACAATGAGATTACTTTACCAATAATGTTGTTACAGTACGGTCGTTTGAATAGACCATATTTGACAGCTGTCAAAATCATGTTAATGCTATGACATAAGGTGTAGAAAGTTAGCGCAAAACTTGTGTATAGACGTAGATATTATTAAGCTATAAACCCTGAACATAGTAAGACGACTGTATGAAAAATAAATGACAAACAAAAAAAATTGGTACATTAAAGCCATTTAGTGCCAAGTAAATCGACGATAAGTTTAGTTTGAGCGAACCTTTCAGCAGTCAATCACGTATGTACTTACCTACCTGCATTTTATACAAAAACTTAGATACTTAAATAAAAATAGTCCATAGATTAGAAATGAATAAATAAGTATATTTTGTACATAAACGTAAGACAAGTTTTTATTAAATATAACTCTTAATAAAATTATCTCTGCAAATATACAACTTTTTATTAGTATTAATACTAAGCATTCAAATCTAGTGTTACTATTAATTAGTTAACTAGTGTTACTATTAATCTACTGTTAATTTTAACCAACTGTTACTAATCAAACTGATCATGAACACAGAATAAATACATAATTATAATAGTAGGTACTTCATCAATCAACATTTTTTTTTAGTTTATAGACCTAGCTGCACTCGTGCACCTTTTAACTTGCGTCATTCTATAGATATAAGTATCTACTGTTATGTGCGTTACAAACTTATTACTTACTTACTACATAGTACGGTCATTCGAATAAGCCATATTGGACAGCTTACTAGGTAACATGTCAACAAAGAAAAATAAACCTTATGTCATAGCATCATTAACATGAATTTGACAGCTGTCAAATATGACCTATTAGAATGACAGTACTATAGATGCTAACTAAAGAAGCTACAAGAATATAGTGGATGGATAGCTTGAATTGCTTCTGGCTATCCACTATGCACCCGCCAGGTACTTTTCAATTAGGTTCTATACAGTTTACTTTCAATTTCCTACTGAATACGATGTACCACTAGATGTGCGCTTATCGCTAAGTTGTAGACGAATTTATAGACCTGTTGGGATTTTAATGCACTCACAGTGCTATATTATTCTCATAAGTGAAAATAAGAAATAGAAAAAGCAAGCTTCATCATATGGTTTGAATTCCACTCATAATGTGGACTAACCATGTAGTAAGTTGTAAATACTTTCTACAGATGTCACTGGATCGTCGCTTGGAGACGAGCATCAAGAGATAAAAAATTTGGCATTCATCAACCGGTGCATCGATAGCTCAGTGGCAGAGCAGGATAGGGCGTTTACCCATGCGGCCCGGGTTCGATTCCCGGTCGATGTACTGGTAAAACCATACAACTATGGTCCTAGCTTGCAACTATGGTCCAAACAAACCTGCATATAAAATACATATTTCTCGTGTGTGGTGACAGTTAATAAGTCAGTGTTAACATTGTTAACCATACATTAGGGGTCCTATATTGTACGCCGCCCCACACAGGAGGAGTTAAATGAAAAAAAAAACATACAAGTTTGTTCGGACCATAGTTGCAAGCTAGGACCATAGTTGTATGGTTTTAGGGTATGGCATTTTTTCTATTTCTTATTTTCACTTGTGAGAATTTATAGACGAAAATTATAGAAAATATAATATTTACATTAGTAAGAATTACCGATTCACAGCTACAATAGCAGAGATAAGTTTATACAATTTACACAATGCTCCAATTACTAGAGCCAGAGGGCCAAGCATTGGGAATTCGGCCTTTTTACTGTCTTCTCTGATTGTAATTTCTAAACTAAGTACATAATATTATGAACTTATAACCCGACACATTTTTGTTTATAATAATTAGATTAAGGGCTATATCCATTAACTATACCCAACAAAACAGTAAAAGATTTTGATATCACAGCCCAAATTACCAAAGATAATCAATCATTTCATTGATAGCACTGTTTAAACGTTTGTTTTCCTTCAATACCTGCGATTTAGTTGTATAGGTAGGTACCTACTCTACCCCTTTTAGAATCTCATTAACTGCCTTCAGTTTGGTTGATGACCGGTTGAGTTGGTTCCCCGCCCAACAATATTTGTATTTCATCCATGCTTTTGCCTTTCGTTTCAGGAATAATTAGGTATACAAATATTAACGCCACTACCGAACAGCCCGCGAAAAACCAAAACACTTGGCCGGTTCCTATTGCTAAACTGAGTGAATTAAAACTACTGGTCACTGCTAAACTCAACAACCAACTTAATGTGCCACCAGTGGACGAGACAAACGCTTTAATATCAATAGTGCAAAGTTCTCCTGCCATTATCCAAGGTATCGGTCCGAAACCAAATGAAAACGATACAATAAAGAGTGATAATGATAACAGCGGAATCCATGATATAGCGTGTAGTTTCTCATCACTTGTACCATGCTCTTTTAAGTAGAAATATATTCCTAAAGTTGCACTACACACACACATGATTATAGCAGATGTTAAAAGTAAAATTCGCCTTCCGAGTCTATCAATGACCATGGACGAACTGAACGTGGCAATGACTTGGATCAAACCAATCAAAATCGTACCAACTTCAGCTTTGAATAAAGTCGTTGCACTTTCAAATATTTTTGAGGTGTTAAATAATACGGCATTTATGCCGGAAAACTGTTGGAACACCATTAACGCGTAACAGATTAAAACCGCTTTCAAAGCTGTCTTTTTCGTTATACTTCTTAAAAAAGAAGTGTTACTGAGCCTAATTTGATCAGATTTGTATTTTAATTTTTCTATTTCTCCATAAACATCATAATTATCACCTCTGAGTTTCCGCAAAGCAACTCTTGCTTCATCGTAGCGTCCTCTAACAACTAAATAGTTAGGGCTTTCTGGAACAAAGCTGAACAATATTCCAAACAATACAGGAAACAATGTACAAGTCCAGTTGAAGAAAAACACCGAAGACATGTAGCTTCCAAATATGTAAGAATATAGAATACCTATGGTGACCATCAGTTGGTAGAATGTTCCTAAGGTGCCTCTAACTGAATCTTCGGCTATCTCGCTTGTGTAAGTTGGAGCTGTGACACAAAATGCGCCTCCAGCTATCCCTGTTAGAAGCCTACCCATTAGCAGCATTCCTACACTCCTAGCAAAGGTTATAAACAACCAGCCTGCAGTAAACGGTAACACGAGAAACAGCATGGTCGATTTTCGTCCAAAGGAGTCCATGACTAGGCCGATGGGGTAGCAACTGGCGGCTGCGCCCAGATTGATGATTGAAGAGATACCATCGCTCTCAGTGGGAGAAACCGGGAAGTCGTAATCTGTGCTGTTTGGCTGGCCGACCCTGAACATTACTGGTGATGACCAGCCCAGCATCACACCAGCGGCTAACGCTCCAATATTCGCTGGAAATAATAAGAAAAATATTTTTCATATAGCCATCAGGTCGTGTCGGGCTTTTATTTTCAGTCTTTGGAATGAGTTATTGACCTGGGTTGTCATTGTGCAAATGAATATACCTAGTTATGTGTGATGTCTTATTTGGTATTGATATGAAATAAAAAATCCTATAGGTAATAAATTATATTAAAGACTTAAATAGGTACCGACTTGTTTTTATCGAGAGTTATTAATTACTGTGTGTTAAATTAAATTGTAATGCGATGTTGCTTTCGCGATATTGGTTTCCAGTTTATACAATATGCAGGTATTTCGCTGTAGGTATATTACAACTTCGTAAGTATTATTTTAAAGATGTACCTCTGCACGCGGTGGCTGGTCACGACTCTCGAGTAGGTATAGTATGTTTACTTTTGTGATTTATGCAATAAATATTGGCCCACTTTGTATAAATATGAATAAATGCTCTCCAGTGGCAAAAATATACTTATATTATATGACATTATTTAGATAACTAAATAACGATTTCTAGGTAGGTACCTACTACATACATCTAGTTACGTATTGCATAGCATACCGAAAAAATTTACGATAGCGGCCGCCATCATATCGCGCACGCGGCTTTATAGGGTGAAATTTTATTAGGGACCGATAGCGAAAACTCGGAACCGGCTGATGAAGCAACGTAGGACGAAATATGAAAAAAAAAATTGGTCTTTCCATGGCAACTCAAATCAGCTGAATAAATTTTTAATTGGAGTCCTAATAATTTTGTTTTTTCGACCTATGTTCCTTGGGGAAAGTTGTTCCTCATCACCAGCCGGTTCTAAGTTTTCGCTATCAGTCACTAGTAAAATTGCACCCAGACGGAATAAATAGCTGTATAGGTATGTATGTCAATATTCTTATTGCTGGTTGCTTTAATTTACCGTGTGATGTCGCGTTTGGATGAGATTATGTAAACTAAATCAAGCAGCAATAAAAATCTAGTCAGGTAAAAATTAAATCGCAAGTGTGTGGATAAGCCCTACCCAAGATAAATTACCGTATTTATTTTGGTACTGTGTAGTACGGTCGTTCGAATAGGCCCTATTTGACAGCTGTCAAACCCATCTAGAAGTCATATCAACAAAGAAAAATAAACCTTATGTCATAGCATTAACATGATTTCGACAGTTGTCAATGTCGAACGACCTTACTATAGTATAAAATAATCCTTTGAACTTACTATAAAAATCCAGCTACACCACTAACGCGCCCTTTAGGTACGGCGAAAAAGGCCGGCACGTCCCGTTATCATCAGTAGCGAAACGAAATATAGACATAGGCAAGACATAGGTATTTTCTATACAATAAACTCGTCAATCTCGTCATTCAGCTGATCGCTAAACGGTTCGCGCGGTAGCCGGATAGGCCGCGGAGCTATTTGATTTTATGACTTGCGCAGATAAAGAATGGATCCCGAACTGGCAACATTAATGTTTGCTTCTCTCTCATATTTTATGACATATGAGCAGATGTCTGTGATGATATGATGGATCCATTCTTTATCTGCGCAAGTTATACCGCAAATTCATGTCTATTTCAAAACAGTAAGTCACAGACAGGTATCATAAACTGCAAAAACAAGAGTTCATTGTCTTAAAACAACTGATAACGGCGCTTATAGTCATCTTTTATTTTGTTTTTACATTAATAAATTGAGAGTAGGAAGATGGGGGCTCAGTAAGAGCATGCAAAACGGAACATGCGAAACGGGAAGGGAATAGGTACTCGTCCACTATATATAAGGTAGAACTTTGTTAAACTATTTAAAAACTGGTATTAGCAGGTGAGACTATAGGGCAGGCCTCTTATTAAGGGACAGCCCTCTGAATACTGACAGAGCATAAAACTGAATAACTTTCCCCTAGGAACCTAAGTCAGGAAACAACAAAAATATTTTACATCCCATACAGAATCATGATCTGACTGCATGTATTATATTATAGTAAATAATTAATTAAATATTTTTTATAGTAAGTTGTCCAATATCATAGGCTGGATGCACACTATCAGTATTTAGAGGGCTGTCTCTTACACCTTTTAAGAAAATAGTTGTGATGTAGATTTACCTGCTAATGCAGCTGCATACTGCGGAAACTTTCTGCCAGGACTGGACAAAAGCCTTGATGATGTACCACCATCATTTATTACATGCTGAAAGTAACAAAACACTAATTGAAGATAAAGGTATCTCAAATACTAAAAAAAGAAACATAATTGAAGATAAATGTATAGCTTTATTCATAAACTTAGTGTCCCAAATGAGAAGAAGAAGAAGATAAAGCTTTAACCTACCAATTTAAGCAGTCCAAATTACACTAGTTTACACATTAAATAAAGGTGGATATTCACTGAGAACATTACTAGGACAAAGTTCAGACACATTGCATATACAACCTGTTACATAACTAACCAAAAAAAAGAATATTTTTTATTATCGTCGGTCGATAAAATAATCACATCACTAGTCTAGGCTAGGTGCTACACTACCTGGCGAAAAGTCCGCTTCGGCATACATTGCTGGTTGACTTAGTTTCTTGTATTGTTGACATTCATGTAATAGCCAGCAATGTAAACCGAAATGCATTTCGCCGCGTCGGTAACATCATTTGAATTTTGAGCTGTCAAAATTAGTGCTGCGATGCCACGATTAAAAATAAGTGTAATTTAATAAAAAAATATTTTTTTCGTAGTTTTCAAAAACGATACTACGGCTCTAAGTTTTTGTAAATTGACTCTTTGCAACGAACCTTTCCACACCCTTTCAGCTTTATTGGTTGTTTTGTAACACGTTGTATACATTTATTCAATGTTTTGAAACAATATTCTCAATGAGGGTACATCTTCATTGGCAACTTTGTTGTCGCCAATGAATACTTGTCTTAAGGGTGACCAGTATAAGCTGATTTCTTAAAGGGATAGTTTAGGATGCTGCTGGTAGCATAGTACATACAAATGCCGCTCAATGGAAGACTTTCTCTTGTCCAACAGTGGATCATTGTGGTTAAAAAATAACTGTCTACATAAAGTTACAATATTGGTGGCTATGGCTTCTTGGCAAGAACAGGAGATCCAGTTTATATGTATTATTTATTATTTACTATAGAATAGAGGTAAATGGACCTCCAATAACATTTATTTTTAAATTCCTATAGGTACCAGCTATAATTGTTTTGTATACTGATAAAGACAGTTAAACACTATTCGCATAGTCAAATAGCCTATTAAACGACGGCGATAAAAACTAGTCAATGGTAAATAATTACGAATACAGCCATGAATATTCCATGAAAACGGCCTTTACCTCAATCTGAACGTTAGACTCCGGTTCAGAAACAGCGGGAAGGAGCGGATCAGTTTCGTCCACATCAGAGTTATTGTGTCCAGTACGCCTGTACAAGGAGGACCTCATATTGGCACCCAATTTCGATATTCAAAGAATATCTCATCAATATTACACAACTAAACCGTAATTATTACGAACAAACACTGTCTGTTTTTGTTTACGAGCAGCAAGCAAAAAAAATCACAGCTGACGTTGACATTCTTGTGACGTAAAAATGTAGTGTTGCGAAAACCGGTAACTAGCGAACTTTCTCTGATCCGATCTTTTTTGGACTCTAATCGATCATAAAATCGATGTCGTGACTTGACAGCATGCTTGCGCCAAAGACAATAAAAAAGGATTCTTTGGCGGGAATTTGAATCAAGAGGGTGAAAATTTTTCTAAGAAAATTTTAAAATTGCTTTTTGCTGAATAAATTGATAATTTCTTAGTAAATTTAATTACTAGTAACTTATATTCTAATAGTGCAATAAAAAAGCAACACAGCTTTGCTGCCCAGCCATGGGTCGCAAAGGCAAACGTAAAAAGGGAAACGATGGCGGAGAGGTAAGCGAAGGAGAGGACCCCGCTATGAGCGATGATGCGGGCGACGACGATGTAGACAAATACAAGCCATACAAAACTGAAAACTACATCCGTCAGTATCCGGAGGATGGCGGTGAGTTCGAATATATAGTAATTTACGAGAGCGCGGACGACAAGACGCCGATAGGTGAGAGGGACTTGATGGGCTTGGGAAGCGCATTGAAGCTTAGTAACAAAGGTATCAAGCAATTGAAAAGAATCAATCGTTACAAAATAGCGGTTATATTTGAGCGACCAGGGTTAGCAAATGCAGCTCTTAATAATGTCAAGTCTCAAAGAGAGCTAAAGTTGAGGGCGACTATTCCAGCAAGATTAACGGAAGTGACAGGGTAATAACAAACGTTCCAACATACATGAGCAACAAAAAATATATGATGGAATTTCTAGTTGCAGAAATGTTGTATCTGTACGCCGATTCATGCGACGTTCCAAAGACGACGAAGGTAACTCCTGCTTGGTACCAACACAAGCGGTATCGATAACTTTCGCTAGTGCAGTACTTCCTGATTATGTGGATATTAACAGCTGGTATTTCGAAGTAAGGCCATACACGCCTCCTGTGAGCCAATGCCTGCGATGCCTGCGCTTTGGGCACATTGGTAAATTCTGTAAAACGCCCAGAGGTGCTCAATCTGCGGTGATTCCCACAATTATAAAGATTGCGTAAAACGGCCAGAAGAAGCAGTCTGTGTTCACTGCAAAGGAAAACATGTTGCAATTGCCAAATCATGCCCAGTGAAAATTCAAAAGCAGAGGAGATAAAAGTTCAGATGCGCAGGGCCTCGTATTCTGAAGTTTTTAATAACAAAACTTCCCCACTAAAAAGTAAAGTAGACCCAGTTCAACAATTGTTTAAATCGGAACAATTCATGAATCTTCTGATTTCTTCAATTATAAAAATTATTTCCGCTAGTAAAGATGCTGAAAATCCCATCCCAATCTCTACTCAAAGTATAAAAAGCGCTTTACTTGATTCATTCAGTATCAATAAAACTACAGACCATAAAACTAAGTAAATTCTAATTTATGGATCAGTTAAATATTGTTCAATGGAATGCTCAAAGTTTGTCTAGTAATTTGCATGCTTTTACTTATTTTTTATATAATAATATTCATGTAGCACTTATTTCTGAAACCTGGTTAAAACCAGGAAAAAATTAAAATTAAAGGTTTTAACATCGAAAGATTAGATATAGGTACTAAACACAATGGTGTTGCTATATTAATACAAAATAATTTGCGTTACAATTTGTTAAACACACATTCTGATAACTCATTACAAAATTTGGCAGTTCAGTTACATTTCAACAATGAAATTATTACAATAATTAGTTTCTATAGTCCCACGTTGGCTTCTCCTTCCAACTTTACTTATTCCCGTCTTGATAGTTTGATTAAATCTGTACCGGGGCCTCTTATTATGGCTGGGGATTTCAATGCACACAGTACTTCGTGGGGTTGCACGTCAACTGATGCGCGTGGTATAATTTTGCAAGATGTGATTGATGATAATAATTTATGCCTCCTTAATGACGGCCAAGCAACTACTGTGGGTTCACATGTGTGGAAACCAAATGCATTGGATCTTACTCTCGTTTCTTCCTCATTATCATTACGTTGTAGCTGGTCAGTTCATGATGATCCAATGGGAGTTATCATCTTCCCACTGTTACTAGTATCCTTGGTTCTGTAAATAGAATTAACAATTCCAATTTAAATCAAGGAAATTACATCCGTCCAAATTTTTCAAATGTCGATTGGAAAAAATATCAAGAAATAGTTAGTGACAAATTAACTACTTTTAACTTTGACTTTGAACGACCCCAGGAATCCTATTCTAATCTCTGCTCTTTACTACTAAATTGTGCATTTGAGGCTAATCCCACAACCAGAAATAATTCAGTGCAGCCAAATTTAACACGTAGGAAAAGACCATGTTTGCCTTGGTGGAATAATGCCTGCACTTTAGCAGTAAATAATTCTAAAGCTGCTTACATTCAATTTAAAATGACCCAACATTAGAAAATTATATCTATTTTAAAAACAACAAGCTATTAAAAACTTACCATTAAAAGGGAAAGAGAAGCTTCATGGATGGCTTTGTGTGAAACATTTAACCGGCAAACACCTCTGTCTGTAATATGGAAAACAATGCGCATGTTTAATAAATCTTTTCTGAATGTAATGTGATACGGTCTTCTAACACAGATTGGATACCAGCATTTTTAAATAAGTACACAACCGTTTCTCCAAATATTGTCACTACTACTGTTAACTCTCCAGTCACTGGTGGTAATGATTATTTAATTACACCTTTTACTTTAAATGAATTTATTACTGCACTTAGCTCTAGAAGAGATACTGTTTTTGGTTTAGATCATATTCCATATAAGTTATTAAAAAATCTTTCATTGTCAAGTAAAAATGATTTTGGACATATTTAACTTTCTTTGGTCTAATGACATAATTCCCACTGAATGGAAGGTTGATTGTTTAATTCCAGTTTTGAAACCTGGTAAAGATGCGGATAATTGTAATTCTTATCGACCTATAGCATTAACATCCTGTATAGGTAAAGTTTTTGAACAAATACTAAAACAAAGACTGGAATTTTTTATAGAATCTAATAAGTTATTACCTCCAAATCAGTTTGGTTTTAGACGTGGTCACTCTGCAATCGAAAGTTTGAATAATCTCTTTCTTGACATTCATCATTCCTTCTCATTTAATAAATTTGTTGTTTGTGTCTTCTTTGATATTGTTGGAGCCTTCAATAATGTTAATCACCATGTGCTTGCTGCGGAGTTACAGTTGTTAGGTTTACCTGGAAAATTAATTAGTTGGATATTCAATTTTTTAAATGGTAGGCAAGTATATGTCAAATTTAAAAATAATTTATATGGACCACAATCGTCATATTTAGGTGTTTGTCAAGGTGGAATTTTAAGTCCTTTGCTGTTCATCTTGTATATTAATAAATTAAATAGTATACTGGGTACCGAAGTAAGAAATTTACAATTTGCTGATGATTTAGCTATATATTGTATTGGGTCTAACATGCAAGCAACAGAAATCAAATTAAATTTAGCATTAGAAAGATTAAAAACATACTTTGATTATTTACATTTAAATGTTAGTCTAGAGAAAACTAAAGTTGTGATCTTTAGTAGATCTAGACTTTTAATATCTCATATATATTATGATGGTAGCTTATTGCCAGTAGAAGATGAAGCAAAATTTCTTGGAGTAATTTTTACTAGAAATTTATCATGGAATAAGCATGTAAGTTATGTGTCAGATAGAGCTTCTAGAGCTTTTAATATTCTTAAATCCTCGCTAGAACATCATGGGGGGCTGATCCTAAAGTTTTACTTATGTTATATAAGTCTGTGGTACGTTCCCACTTTGAATATAGTTTTCTTTGTTATGCTTCCAATCCTATTTTGGTTAAAAAGTTAGAAACTTTACAGAATAAAAATTTACGTTTAATAACAGGTGCAATGAAAACAACACCTATTGTTTCTATGCAAGTTGAATGCAATATACCTCCATTGATGTTAAGATTTAAATATCTCAAATTTAGATTTCTACTGAAATTATTTTCTTTTACTCACCATTCCTTATTAGAGAAAATCGCTGAAAATCAAACTTTGGCCTCTGCATCTACTTCAATTAAATTCCCTTTATTCTGCTTGATTATTCTGAAATAAAAGTTTATAATGAAAGGCATAACATTCACAAATCTGACAAGTTGGCATGTTACGAGGGAGCTTTTGAAAGCAAATTTTGCAATATGAATATAGTTATAGATAACTCTATTAGAACTAGAGAAGAGCTATATGAGAAACTATCATTATGGCCACAATACCAGCTTATTTACACTGATGGCTCAAAAACAATTTAAATCACTCTTTCCTAAATGGCTTATTATTAGTGACAGTATGTCAGTTTTATCAGCTTTAAAGAATAACACTCTGAGTACAAATTATATTATTTATAAAATTAAACAGCTGTGGCAAACACTATACAACGCCAATGTTTCAATTGAATTTTTATGGTCTCCAGCACATAAAGGTGTGTCAGGTAATGAAACAGCTGACTACCTTGCCAGAACAATAAACAATAGCTTAATTGGACAACCCAGAAGAATGTCACTTCCATGGAGAGATTTAATCCCATTGATTCAAGAGGAAATTAGACAAAGCTGGATAAATCAACATCAAATTATAATACAAGAAAAAGGTGCATGGTATGCTGCAATCAATAAGAATCTGGGAGAGAAACCCTGGTTCGCTAAGAATAATTCCTTTATAAAAGAAGATTCTTCACACAAATATGCAGGTTACGATTTGGTCATTGTAAATTTAAAGCCCATCTACACCGCATGAAAATTATTAACTCACCTTTATGTACAGATTGCTCTCTAAATGAAAATCAAACGCTGGAACATATATTTTTCAACTGTCCTGCTTTAAATATTAACCGAATTTTATTAATTGACAAGCTGCAAGATATTTACAAAGACAGTATCCCGCCTTCGCTTCAAGAACTTCTATCGAACCCTGCCACTTTTAATCCAATATTTGACTTTATTATCTCCACGGTTGGAGAGCTTTGACATGGATTTAACCCGGACATGGAATTTTATGAACCTGATAATTACACAAGAATATATAGAAGAAATGGCATTCTTGCCTTGTTTTTATTGGAAATAAGAAATGAACTATAGAAGAATTGGCATTTAATGCCTTATTTTTGAAAAGATAACAGAAAGAACTAATAAAAGACTAGGCTGTATGGCTAGTACCATTGCCTATCCTGATGGATGAATTTTTAAAACAACAACAACAATAAAAAAATACAGTTAGTCAGTTAGTCTATGGTCGGTCATAAAAATCAGTGTTGCCGTTTTAGCGACTTTGTCGCTAAATCTAGCGGATTTTTCATATGCTTAGCGACATTTCTTTTCAAAAAAGTCGCTAGAATATTTTTAGCGACTTCTGGCGACATTTATACTTGAGTAGAAAATACACATTTTTTACTGGAAAAACTATGCATGCTGAATAGTTTTTGGTACCGGGAAGTCCCTTTCACTTTCGAAAGGGATGAAAAACCGATCGGGCGGGGAGTTTCGGGAATTCCTCCACGAATGATGTTTTATATCGTGGCTGGATGTCTCTCTCCCATGGCTGCAACAAGTATAGCTATTTCTTTTTAATTATCGTTCATTCCAAGTTCTTTCATTTTGCAGAAAAACCTGTTTATCTTAGTGCGAGCAATTTGAAAAAAGCTTTTTTATTTACATATTTTTTTATTTCCACTATTTAAAATTCTAGCGACTTCTAGCGGATATTTTTAATCATTTTTTTGCCAAATCTAGCGACTTTTCTGCTCATGTCTGGGGACTTTCTACTTTCCTAAGCGGCAACACTGATAAAAATAGCGCCAACCGCAAATATACATTTTGCTTTGATTTGATGTTATGAGATCTGTGTTTGATGGATGGATGTTCAATCTTCTACATTTCTCAAACTGCATTTTCGATATAACTATTCGTCTGATCAAGCAAGCCAACGTCTGCTAATGTGTAGGTAAATATCCACTTTGTGTAATTTCTTTTTCCTGAATTTGTGCTACTTTTTCTACCACTCACTCATTTGCCTGGGAGAGTTTAGATTTTATTTAATGCGGACAAACCAAGACCTGGTTACACAAAAGCTTGGCTGGCATCAGTAGGTATACATACTGTTCTGATACAATGAATACCTGCCACAGTCGTAATTTGTGTCAGGTAGGCAATGCTGATGAAGCAATGCCAATAGAAAGTTTGAGTTTTGAGTTCCATCAGGCGCTTTACGCCAAGCCATGCTTTCGATAACGTTAACAGCGTTAATAGGGCCTGCCTGACATAGGTAGGTAGGTACTTACAATCTCCAGCATATCCACCTGCTCATTTAAGGATTAACTTATATTAGTTAGTTATTCTTAGTCTTGTATGAGAAACCATAGGTAATAAGTTGGTCCCTTAAATGGGTAGTCACAGACTTGCTGGCGATAGTACGTAGGTACTTACATAGCTGGATATTTTTTCGGCATAATGATTATAAAAAACACAAGATAGACTTGCCCATATTTTAGCAACGCCTGCCAAATCAGGCCGAATAAGTGTGTAACAGGTGTATTTACTGTAGTGTGGGGAAAGTAAAGTAAAACAGTAGATAAATATTTTAAATCATTTCAATCATGCATTTATTTCATGTAGGCACAAAAAGCCTTGTATATTTTACATCTAAAAACAATTGTGTATGCAAAACACTACCTGTACCTATATTGTTAGTAACATGCACAGCACTTCCAGAAAAATAAAAAGTACCTATCAACAAAGTATCAATCAATAAATTATATTTTACTGGCCTGTTGTTGCTAACATTCTAAGGCTGTATGGCAAAACTAAGTATTTTATACATTTTCATAGTATCATTGCATTGTTATTCTTAAACAAGTATATCAATAATAATTTGGTAAAAAATATTATAGTTCATTTTTATGTTTAAAAATGCTTCCAAATTGGCAAATCTTAAGTTTAATGTAACATCTATAATATTAGACACACATAGATACTACCTATTTTATTTCTAACCCATGTTCTTAAATGATTCTGAACTGAATGAAAACTTAATGTAGTTTTAAAGTAAATGCATTTTCATTAAATATTAGATTTAAATGTAGCTAAGATGAAACTTACAAGAAAAAACAAATCAGAATAAAATAGGTTGGTAGGTAGGTACGTACATATAAACGTAGACGATCAAAAATTTTGGTGATAGGTAGGTACAATTAAAAATACCAATCATAATTTTAATTTCGATGTTTTGATATACCTACACCTAAGTACTAGTTAGGTACCTACACCTCAATATTTATTTTTCTTCATAGATACGCGTATTTTCTTTCGTTATAAAAACTACTTGCACTAACTTCGCCCTTTTAAACCTAAAAATTCTTTATTCTGAAGTACATCCAAGGTCCTTAGAACGTCTTCTTTAATCATGATATGAGTTAACATATCACTGTAATTAGTGATGTAATGTAATGTAGAAGATACAACTAAACTTCCTATGTTGATGATCTAAAATTTCTTCACTTCAAATATAAGATTGTAAAATATCACTGTTTTGGTATGTTTAATCTCATATACAATGGTTGTCGGCTTATTCTAAATGCCTGGTCTACCTTTTTGGCTCTAGAGTTAAGAGTGCACTTTGTCGATTCTGTGAAAACATCAAATCTACGTAGGCTAGCATAGATAGGATAGGATGTATTTGGATGATCCGTGAGTGTTAGACCTAAAGCTAAAGGGTTCTGATAGCTGCCACAAACACGATTGTGTCCAAAACTTGTAACAATTGTATAAATTCTAGAAATAAATACACTAACACTACAATCCACAACAGCTTAATCTATGTGATACATAGGTACATCAAGTCTATACATGGAATTGAAATCTTTGGTTAATATATTGCTTAATAAGCATTAAAAAACTGAAAGTACACTCTTTTAAAATAGGAACAGTGATTTATATGCTATAGCGTCTATAAAAATTATAATTACGAATACATATTGTCATTTATGTCCTTAAAAATCTTCATGTACATGCTAGTAAGGTTTTCCACCTGTTGCGGCCTTTGCCCAGCAGTATTCTGTGCCAGCAGGGGGATCTGGTAGGCTAACTATCATAATAATAATAATATCTATGGGCTATTCCAATTTTAGCAAGAGTGGAATTTTCATCAACATCAATAACACCAAAGAAGCACAAAAGTGCTGTTTAAATTAGATATTTCAATGTTTGTATTCAGTCTGTGTATTATTTCTTTTCGGTATCATTATTTTTCTGTGTTTGTGGCGAGCCTCCTAACATGACTTGGATTTCGTCTACACTCTTGCCTTTAGTTTCGGGTACAACGAAAAAGATGAAGATGAATCCTAGCAGCATAATACCAGCGAACATCCAGAAGACTTGACCATCACCGATGCTCGTTTTGAGAGGAACAAAAGTACTTGTAACAGCAAAACTGAGCAACCAGTTGAAAGTACCAGCAGTGGACGACACGAACGCCTTAATGTCAATCAAGCAAAGTTCTCCCGCCATCATCCACGGGATCGGGCCGAAACCAAACGAGAAAGCAGTGATAAATAGTGACAGGGACAATAGAGGCAGCCAGGAGATGGATTTAAGAATTTCAGCATGCTCACCGTGTGTTTCGCGTAAGAAAAAGAAAACTCCCAGAGCAGTAAGGCATAGACACATAACTAAAGCTGAGAACAGTAGCAATATACGCCTGCCCAACCTGTCTACGACCATTGAAGATATTAATGTGGCAACCACTTGAATAACTCCAATAATGATGGTGGCAACTTCAGGATTAATAGCTGCTCCGGCGCTGCCAAAGATGGTAGAAGTATTGAAGAGAACGGCATTGATTCCAGAAAGTTGTTGGAACAGCATGAGAGCGTAGCAAATCAAGACTGCCTTCAATGCTGTTTTCTTGGTAATAGATCGCAAAAAAGAGACGTTGTTGGTTCTTTTTTGTTCGTCTTTCAATTTCAGGCTGTCTAATTCTCCGTCGACATCGTAGCCTCTTCCTCTGAGTTTGATCAAAGACTCCCTGGCTTCGTCGTTGCGCGCCTTCATAACCAGAAAGCTAGGACTTTCAGGCATGAAAAAGAATATGACACCGAAGACGATCGGTATGCAAGTACAGAGAAGATTAAAAACGAAAATAGAGGCATAACTTCCGACGACGTAAGAGAAAAGAATACCAACAGTGATCATCAACTGGAAGTATGTACCGAGCGCTCCTCTGATCGAATCTTGGGCGATTTCGCTGGTGTATGCAGGAGCTGTGACACAGAACGCACCGCCGGCAACACCGGTGATAAATCTGCCTATCATGATCATTGCTACATTTTGGGCGAAGGTTATTAAAAGCCACCCCAAAGTGAAAGGTATGACGAGAAACAGCATGGTCTTTTTACGACCTATGGTGTCCATGATGAGGCCAATCGGGAAGCAGATGGCGGCGGCACCAAGGTTGACGAGGGAAGAGATCCAGGATTCTTGCTCTTCGATTCTGAAGTCGTATGTGCTGTGACCATTAATCGCCTGGTACATGACAGGAGATGACCAACCCAGCATAGAACCAGCAGCTAGAGCTCCGAGAGTTGCTGTAAAGAAAAAAAAAACACAGGTTATCGAAGATACTTTACTAATTTAGCAGGCCTCTGACATGGTTGTGTAACGACCGCGTTTAAGTAATCATAGACAACAACCGAGATCGAGGGCTCAATGTGTCTTCCGAAGCACGGAACCATCTTTATTTTCAGACAATAAGGTGGTTCGGCCTGCAATTTTCTAGCCAGACTGTGAACGAATTTACAAAGTGATATGATAAATATCAACTTGAGTGACCCACCGAGAATCCAACTCGGAACCTTCTATATGGCGCAGGCAGGCCGTATTCAGGCAGGCTGGTAGGTATAGGGTGATATGATGAAGAGGGGGTATGATGATGAACCTACCTGATAGAGCAGCAATGTACTGCGGCAGTTTGCGACCGGAGTCCCCTCGGGGCTCCACCAGCACCGACTGAGACACTCCCACGTCAGCCATTGCGCCGTTCTTGTTTTCTGACCGCTGGAAATAAAGAGAAAAGCCTGGGTTATTTTCAATCTTGGCACTCAACACATTATAATATGGGTACCAGGTCAGTACAGGTGGTACATTTTATTACTTAAAACCGTCGGGCGGAAGATCTAATTCCACACAATTTCGATTCCTCCAGCTCCGGATCAAATAGCAATAAAAAACGGCAAAACGGGTGTAATCGTAACTTGTCAAACCTGGGATATAATTTTCCCCAAGGAATATTTACAGCGTTATCTCATCATGCAAAGTGATACAACTTTCGAATCAATAGGTAGGTATCTAAGTAGGTACTACAGCGAGCTATTTTAGTAGGTATCCTTGTTATACTTAGTTCCGTAACTTAAAGCTTTTAAACTTAAGCCCATACGTTTAGTTTCAGTTACCATTGTAAATTATGGAGATTTCCACGCTTGTTTTGTAAGTAAATCCATCTTTAACTGTTTACCATAACAAAGAATTTGCTACCTCGCCAATCGGACATGTTCGGGTAAATACAGACGAATGTATTGTCATTGATATGAGGGTAATTTAAACCAAGAGCAAGTTATCTATCTACATACCTAACATAACTTGTTACCTACTGATGGACATCGTAAATATCATAATTAGTCAAGAATTTCAATGGTGATCGTTAGAACGGAAGCGATAATATCTTTGTAGTTTGTCACGAACAAGTTAGATGTAACTAGGTACATAGTACTATCTAGATATGAAAAAACAAACAAAAGTAGTAAAGTTATACATTTGGTTACATTATTAGGTAGAGCGTAAGTACCTACCTAGTAGGACTAGGCTGTGGGGCGTGGGATCTTATAAAATATGAAAACATTCAGGTGTAAGGTGCCTACCGCTTAATTTTTTTATGGTAACTGAAAAATACATGGTAACCAAGAAGTGTTACTATCATAATAATAATGTATGTATGATAACAAGCAGATGTGTTAAAAAGAAAACAAAATCCCAATTGCGGTAAATTCTAAGTTGTACTGTGCGAAAAATAAACCGTCATCATGAAATTTTTTGTATATTTAATAAATACCCACATACATACATACTCTTGAAAAAAAAACCCTCCCTCTTTCAGCAGTCGGTTAAAAATGTTTTTTCATGGTTTTATAAAAGGACTCCTCCAATTTATACAAATAGTAACTTCCTATAGGATCATCACATCATGCTGTAAAGTTGTAGGTAATTCTGTTTCCGTATACATACAGTACCTACACCTACCTAGGTACTCGGTGCACTGCATACAAAGCTAATTTACGTATAAAGTACGCGTAGTATGCAAATTAAATGTAAACAATACTTTACGGATTTTTCCTGCTACGATTCTACGACACGTAGAAGGTAGATTTTGATATAAAAAAGTCCCCATTATCGTTTTCATTTATCTGCAGGTTGTAAGGTAATAAATAAAATAATATCTACTATCGCACTATTTACGTTATTTTGCATAAGATATCTATCTAGGCATACCAATTGTTTTTGTTTTATACCACTTCTGCAAGTATTTATCTGTGTATTCAGTATCTGCTTTTATGTAGGTATATTTTGTATTTGAACTCCCAACTAGCATATTAGTGGTCCCTCCCGGTGATAATGACAACTTTTTTTTTGAAAACTTCCAAAATTTTTACCGCAGGCAGTTTGGAAGTTTTCTAAAAATTGTTTACCTAACACGAGAAGTGTTTTAAAATTTGGTATTCGATAATGACAACTTTAAACTAACTAGAGATTTAACATGTTTTCGTGATACTCGTATCAATGGAGAACCAGATTACTAAAATTGAAAATTACAAGCATGCATAAAAGAGAAAATGTAGAGCATAAATTATTTATTTTTAATGCATATCGTGACGCTCAGACTTCATTTTATTCTTCAAAATGCGCAGCCAACAAACGTACTTGACATTGTGTTGTGCAGCTGACCTTGACTTACTCATTTACATCACCCGGCCACTGGGAGTGGTTTCAGTGCTTATGTAAACTAGAAGTAATGAAAGGCCTACGTGATTCCGTCGGTTGTCTATGATTGTGTGAATCCTGTGATGTGACTGAATCAGCTCAAATTGGCGCCATTGTGTGTCAATCATGGTGATATGATGTGTGCAAAATAGGAATATAATTCAAGAATTTTATTTTATTAATCAGGCATATTCCCTACCATAAGTATGTTTTGAAAGTTTACAGTACCTAAACCAAACAGTAGACCATTTGGTAAATGAAATGGTAAATGCTGGCAATTAAATTACCGTTTATTTCAAAACTCTACAAGTTCAATAAATTTAGTATAAAATACCCATTTATAATAAATAAGTTTTGTTTGTGTTAGGCATTTAAAAAAAACCAATGACTTTGTGGTTATCACCACAACTGTTAGCTCGTTATCACAAAAGTTATATGTTTATTGTAATTCGATGCCAATAATGAAATCAATATTTTACTACACCATATTTGTTGTTCAGATATCTTATCTCCTTTGTCTATAGTTGGTCCAATATATTTTGCACCGACACTATAAAAGTACAAAGATAAACTTGTCATTTCATTTTATGATCTTTCTAATCTTTATCTATCTCTAGATATATCGTAGATAATAAATAACGTACAGAAAAAGCAATCCAAATAAAGTAATAAAAATATATCAATAAACAGTATGGGAAATACAACTCCTTTTAAGTTTTCCTGTCTTCGTAGAACAAGTTAACTTAAAATAAATGTGCTACGAGTTGCGGGCTGCCCCAAAAGCAGTAGATATTTCGTTCTTTTCCTTACTTATGAAAAGTCTGTTTAAGATAAATTATGACTATCTTATTCAATACTAAGTAATCTCGATAAAACTCTCATATTTTATTATTATAAGCAGTGTAAGGCATCTGATTTGGGACGCCTAATGTATGATTGATTAACACTGATTTGACAACTGTCATCCATCCATCACAACGGAAAGTGGCTACAGTGAAACAAGTGAAACCTACGTCAAACGTAACAATAGAAGATTTACAGATACCTCGCCATAACACGGATTGTTTTAAAAATAAAGCCGTTTATTTTTAATTTATGCTCAACGGATACCAAATGATTGGTAATGCATTATAAGCTCATGATTTATTTTCCAGTAGATAGTAACTTTTTGCACGTAAATCATATCCAATTTTAGAAATTACTTCTAACAAGTAAATAATGTTCAAAATGAAAATCCGTTCAGGTAGGTTCGTTCACCTACGTTCTTACTATTTCAAGAGTTGAGTAGAGAAGTGGTTTTACTATGTACAAAATGACAAATATATTTACCAAATAGCTTACAGGTCCAGACGAACTGCTCAAACTATTACCAACAACGTTAGAGATGGCAATAGCTGGTCCTATCACGGGCACAGCAATAGCTACAAACAAATTAGACCCAAAGCCCGACCCAAACATGTTTAACTCACTTTAAAAAAATATATAACATTGTTTCATGTAAACATGTAGCAAAGACTTACTTTACATTTGAATAATAAATAACGAAAACAATGTTTGGAAAGTAAGCATCACTCACTTCAGAAGATATTTATTTAGGTATATACCTAATCTTTGTTTTTGTCGAGTGATTATTTTGCAATAGGTATAAAAGTAATTTTGTTTGCATGTCTGTCATTGTTTTTAAAACCACTGGATGTTTTAACCATGGTTTCAATAAAAGATTTTTTTGATTACCTACCTCTAAGAACATATTTATCTACGAAGGGAATAATGCATAATCCTTTACTTAAACTGTTAATAAGAAAAAAGTATTTTAAAGAGTAAAATATTTTTTTTGGATGTCTTATACCTCATTATACTTTACCATTACAAAATGAACCATGGGCTCATCGGATCGTGGGACGACTCGGTCGTTGCCCCAAACAAGAAAAAGAGAGAAAGAGATTACAGAAATTACACTTTTGATCGTTCACAGATTTAAAAATGCAGGAATGCAAGCATATCTGGGGTGTAATGCTAGTTCACGTACCGGTTTAAGATAAAGCAATGGAAATAAATGACTAGAGATATAGATATGGAAGATTTCTTCACTCTTGACTTGAATCAGATAACGCACATCTTTAGAGATATGCTCTCCCTTGTGCTCTACGTATCAGCCGCATAACGCAATCGGTAAAATTTAAACTAAATAACATTCATATTTGCTGTACAAATATACAAATATTGTACCTATAACTACAATAAAGTTTTGTAAAATAAGTTGTTTTGCAAAATACTTTTTAAGATCTTGTAATTACTAATGAATTATCTCACCCAACTAGCAATTTTGTGTGATGCCAAAACTTACAACAGGCATAACTTATGGGTGGTATAAGTAACTACCAATATGTAAAAATAATTTTATTAATGTAATTAAGTATATGTATATGTGATAAAGTATTTTCGCACGTTGTTTGCTTTTAATACCGATGACAATATCTTCAGTGGGTAAATGTTTCGACGAGAGGTTATTTACCTAAGAGCCTAATTACACCTTCTTGTGTAAATTTTTGTTCGGTCAAAGACATGAAGATCCGTTGATATTTTAGTGTCTTGTCCTCTTTTAGGATTCATTTCTTTTTTTGTAAGTTATGTTTATGATGTAAAAGTCTTAAACCCGGCGTAGTGTAATGAATATATAACCAACTTGGATCAAAATATAAGACCATAGAACATAACCTTTGACAAAAAATAAGAAGCCGCTCATAAATCTTTTCTCCGTATAAGTATATGCAGTTTCGTACCGTGATTGCAACTTGTCGACCTAGTGCTCTTGCGGAAGTGAGAAATAAAAAGTAAATCCGCATCCGCCTCCGAACATAGTGTGGCTTGCGGGTAATTGATCATGTCAAGAGATACGCAGTCGTCAAACTTGTTTGGCAATAAAATAACATTTTTTTAATCTAAATAGTTTGGTACAGAGTTCCATATGGCCATTTTATAGAGTGACCAACCTTAAATTCAACTAGGTAGGTACATCAAATGACTATAAAATCAAGTTTGCCGATAACATAGTTGTAAATGTTAACGTCTACTCAATTAAAACTTTTAGGTCACTGAATAGCTAGAGTAGGTAAGTACCTAGTTCGGTAGGTAGGTGAGTATACAAAAATAAATACTTCAGACTGTTTGCAGCTTGTAAATGCACTTCCGTGCAAAAATCTGCAAAAACCGTCATAATGACACTTCATAACGAGTCCATTATGGCGACAAAATTACTCCTCACATTAACATGAGAATTTGCCATAATTTTCAAAGCTTTTTTTTGTAATTATGGGTTTTTCTTAAAGATAATTCTATACTTCATTCATTATCTTCAGGGTACAAAAAGTACTTATCTGTAGCGACTTATATTCTCTTAGGTATTGTACGTTCCCTATGTTATTGAAAATTGTGTAGACAGCTAACTAGTAAGATCGAGATAAAAAAAGTTTATTGCATTTTAGTTTAACTAAAACTAGCTTGATCTAAGTTTTAACAACAAAAAAAGGGCAAAAGGGTCTGACTCAGCTTCTGCCGACAAGACCCAACTCATGTCGGCGCTGGTTTTCAGTCAGTCCCTCCTCCCTGAGATCTTACACAGGGTAGAGTAGGAGAGGGCTTGACAATTAAATCTAAGAAAAAACATGCGATCAAATTATTATTAATACTGAGATGACCTTTTGGGTTGTAGTTTAAGCGAAATCATAATGATATGTGCAATATACCTACTTATATGTGGAATTCTGAATGAAAGTGAAGTTATTGCATAATTTAAAAAGTTAACTGTTTCTAACATAAACATTACAGTAGGTACAGACGTAACATAAAAGTTAATGTGAACCTACGAATATTTTTGTATCTAAACTAACGTTCCTTCCAAAGTAAACTGTCGCAAAGCATAGAATTGTAAAAGTGCTTATATTTATGGGTTTCTAAAAGTTTGCGTTTGCTAGAAAGGAGTGGTGGAGTGCCACACGCGATCTAGCGTATTTCAGGTTAAGTTATCGTGAATCATGATAGGTACAAACAAGAATGAGTTCATACATTAATCCTTCTAGCATTCCACATAATTTCACATATCTGTAAGTAGGTATGCGTGAAAATTCCTTTGACGAAAAATCTGTGTAGTTAATGTCATTTTACAGTAGTTCTTGATTTGTTGCAATGTTGGCCCTTTGCCGTGTGATGCCGACTTAGAATAGCATCACCCCAATTCTACCCGTGGGTGTCGTAAAAAGCGACTAAGGGATACTTATCCAGGGAATGGGCAGCAGCGTTCCCTGTCAATGCAACATCTGCACTGCACTCGCCAATCCGCCTGCCAAGCGTGGTGAGTATGGCAATACCCCCCGATAGGGGGAGGCCCATGTCCAGCAGTGGACTGTTGTGGCTGTTATGGTGCTATGGTGGTGGCCCTTTATTTATCTACCACACCAAATCAGCTCCAAGTATTGCAAAGTATTGGAGAGAAAAACATGGTAAGAAAACATAAATAGCAGCAACAAAGTGACTTTAAGTAATGATTCAATCTATTTGCACAGCTGAAGACAAAGTACAGATCATAAATTCCAATATTTATGAAGTATGTTTTCTGACTTTACTTCAGTTTGCAAACATGCGAACAGTCTCGAAATAATAATTGATTGTTTGTTAGGTATAAATTTGGGTTATTATTCTGCACACCTACTACCCTAGTAGGCCTATTATTCTGTGAACCTACGTCGACGACCTTTTCTGTAGAAAAACCTAGGTAGGTACTTTACTATAGAAAAAGATTTTCAGTCACGGTTTGAACTGGTCTAAAAACGTTTTTTATCAAGCTCTATTTTTTGGATATATTATTATATTACTTTCAATCCATCCTTCGTCCTATACAGACTGACCTAAGCTGCCCTTGGTATTTTCAGCTTTCAGGTATGTCTGCCTTGTATAAGCTACTTACTATCTAATATTTTCTATTCCAAACTAACAAGTGATCTTTTTAGTTACTAAGAAGTAAACATAATCAACTTACCTAATTAAATCTTTATAAAATATGTTCTCAGTAATCCACACTTTTGCAGAGCACTGAATAAGAAGAAAATCGTTGAAAATTCTTCTTTCACCGTTTGAAAATCGAACTATCAGCGCGGATACTTTCGAAAATTTACTTTTACAATATTCAAATTTCGAACTGTCCACGCGCAATACTTTCGATTTAGTTTTTCCCGCGTCAGGCAATGGTCGTCCTGTGTACGGCCTATTTTCCTGAGCTACGCTTGAGAACTGACTGCCATGTGTGGCTTGGGGAAATACATTGCTTCGGTCCGCGCATTAGGTATATCCGTAAAGTGGTCGTAACTTACAATGCAGGAAGCGATGTATGTCACATACTGCCAATGGCGCGATTAGATGCATATTTTACAAAATTTATTGCAATGTGCAAATAGATATACTTAGAGCAATCAATTTTAAGTATTTGTTTACATAAGAAAGAAAATCAGCGTATAAAAAAGATCAATTAATATTAAAGACACTCACTCGCCCCATCTAATAAATGACGAAAGTCATCCCAAAAAAAAAAAAATAATGTGCCCGCATTTTTTAGATAGGTAAAAATTTACCTAGAGCTCTGTAAAATAAGCAAAAGGGACTCGCAGGACTCGGTAGGCGAGGTTGGTAGCCCTTACTACACAAAGTTCCTCCTTTAGCTGCTGTGGGTAATACTAATAATAATAACTTCGTAGTTTATCAAGATGTCATTCATTTTAATTTCTGGAAAGAGATACTTGAACAGATACGATTTATGTCATATCATGATGAATGTGCAGTAATCTTGGGACCATCGGACTTTGATTGCAATGACAAGTAGGTATCTAATATCTATCAAAGAGGCATAGTTTGCGGCCTATGTACCTACATGTTGCAGTTGAGTCTAGAAAATGCTCATCAACTGAATAATATTTTATTCTAGAAAATAATATGTAATTCTAGAATATTAGTATCAGTAAAACAAGTAGAAAACAATCATAAAGTTTCGTGATTATAAGGTTTAGACTGGGTTACTTAGCATATTATGATACTAAGCAAGTACCTACGTAAAGAGGTAAAAGTTCAAGTGACATAATAAATAGAGGTAAGGTAGTAGGTAGATACTTAAGGGAATATACTTACCATGCAGGTGAATAAACTTACCATGAGGTAAGGTAGTAGGTAGATACTTAAGGGAATATACTTACCATGCAGGTGAATAAGTAAGTATTTACTTACCGACTACTGATGATCACATAAGGAAGTTGCAAATAAAATTAAATTCCTCACATGTAGACATAGTCGGAAACATAAGTAGGAAACATTGTGAAGAATTTTCCATAACGGTTTCAAAATTGTAGAATGTAATCTCTATCTCTATGTGATTCAACTGATAAAAATGAGAATAACGTGTAGTTTTTGTGCACTATTTAATATCTACGATAAATATAGGGAGATAAGCAGATAAAAATACTACTCTTAGTAAGTAGTAACCTATTATCTGTGGGTACTTATAAGTCTAGTAACTAATAACCTTTAAAATTGCTTTTGCTACTTGGGTGCTTTCTTTCACCATTTCACCAACACCCCCCAAAAATCCAACTGCTGAAAATCCCACACGTAAAAATCAGATGGTTTTCGTCATACTTTATACACTTGACAGACGGGTTGGCGAGCGCAGTAATGTGGCTGCCCAATGTTTGTTCAAGTAGTTTCTTTAATAAATAAAAATTAATAAATAAATTAACGCACCTTATTACTAAAGCGTACTGAAGACAGACGCTTCATTGAAATTAATTCCACCAATTTATTCTCCACCATTTTTGCACAATTTGCACAAAACTTTCTTTGAAATTTGCACAGAGCGAATACTTATTATTGTATTGGAATTTTTAATGCACTCACAGTGCTATATTATTCTCATAAATTCGGGTTCAAGTCCCGGCGGTCGCTATTGAATTTTTCAATTTTCTCATTATTTAACTTATTATTGTTTATCTTTTTCACAATTTTCACTTTCTTTGTCTAGAATAAAATTACAGTTCACAGGTTCAAGGATATTTTGCAAATGGCGGACACGGCAGTTCGTCCTCGCCTTATATTATTTGGTTAGTTTTCCTCGTGAACAGAATACCTACTGCCCAAGGACCGATGTGAAACCACATGTGAAAAACCCCTGAGAAGTTTTATAAGTAGGTAAGTAGAAACTACTATCGCATTTGTCCAAGATTCAAATTACATATTAGGCACACCACGAACGCTTATGAAGTCAAAGTTATCATGAAACTGAGCAAATTTCCCCAAAAGCAACTGAGAAAAAAGCTCTGGAAAAAATGGTGGAAACCAGAATATAGTTTTTACTGCTTATATGAATTCTTGAAAAAGTTCTAATTTAACTAAGAAACTTTTCCCAAGAAAGAGAAAACCGCATGAAGCACAAAATCTGAAAAAAATATGGTGTTACTAAGATGGTAGCCAAAACATAGCTTTTTTACCTTTGAGTTAAAATGTATAATAACTCAATGTTTTTACTCAGTGCTAGCGCTAAGAGTTCTCATGAAACTCAGCAACTGAAATGCATGCTGAACTCATATTTCCATAAAATTGCATCTTATTTGCTTTCCGCACGAGTTAAAGTGGAAGGTGAGCTCACTAATTCATTGCCGACCTAGGTATCTCCGACGTAGAGTGAAATTAAAGCAGGAGACTTCAGCTCAAATGTTTTCCAAGCAAAAGGCGATACAAAACACAAGCGGCCGGCGGTCATGTAGAAATGTGCAGCAATGTTTTTTTTGTTTGAAAAATACACGAGCTGGAGACACGCCTTATGAATAATAATTTAACCGATAAAAATAATTATAGTAAGACTATTTGAATCGAAACTTCCTATTTTGAGGAAAACTACCTACTACTATCAAAGAGTAGACGAATAGCGTGTTCCACTAAACAAGCTACGTACTACGTACCTATAGGTATTTCACTTTTAGATACACACCTACTCTGACGTCAGAGAAAAGCGACTGACCTTAAGGAAAAATACGAACACTACACACCCACAATTATTACTTATAATAACGCGAAGGAGTATTTGCTTACCGAAGGATAAGGGTTTCGCAAATTCATAAACATGTGTTCCATTCCGTTCTAACAAGGACTTACTTTTTACCCGACTGGTTTTGAAGGTGGATTATGTTAGATACCAGTTTGGTTAAGTAAGACATACCTACAAGGAAGTTTCCTGATTCTGAGGACTGGCTAACTGGGCTCCAAGTCTGCAATTTTTCGTTATTTGAATGCCAGCGACACTCAACTATCATTCTTTTGCCCTCTTCCCATACTAAACACTGTTGGCAGAATACGAAACTACTAAAACCAGCCAGCTGACATGCAATCGACACAACTGAAACGATTCTCATATTTAGCAGACTTCCTTCGGCCCCTGAACCGGTGTTAGTCCGAGTTCTTAATTGGCAGTTTGTATGGACGTATGGTCCCATCTGGCAGAAATCATGAAACTTGGCATGTGTGTAGCTTACATGTGTAAGCTTCAGGAAAAGAAGGGAAGCAAGTTGGACCCCCCCTGCTTCCCCTTTACCCCTTTTATGTCCCAAATTTCAGTTATCTTTATTTTTCTCGGAAACGATTAAAGATAGGAGAAATTTGTCAAGGGAAGAAATATTCCTTATAAAATTGTCTACATAATTGTTCTTGGGTAGATGTTGATAGGACTTATACTTTTCGAGTTATGCTTCTGGGAAACCCATCATTTTTTTGAAGGTGACTTCCAGCTCTGAATTAGCCATAACTACCATGTGATAGAATATTCTTTTAAACTTGCTATTGGCTGTTGTTAGTTAGGTAGTCTTCAAAGGAAATCCGCAGAGACAACACTTTAATCACGCCTGTGGGGGTGGGGGGAGGGAGGCAAAGTTTATTTTTTCCGAGCTGAACTTGAGGACTTCTGACTCCTTAAGTAAATGTGACACGAGAAATTGAGTATCATTTTCGAATAAAACAAGGACGGAGTATTCATTTCTGGGACGCTTTTTGGTACATTTCCTACAAAAATATAAATATATTAAGTGAAATTGGAAAAAAATATGTTTCGTTCTCATTCAAACTCTATTTTCTTCATGACCTTGAGACATATTTATTAGATAATAACACATACTCGAAGACATACTCACCCTAATTATAAAACCATATTTTATTTTCGAAAATATTAGAAAATACCTAGCCTACGGAAGCCTAAATATTTTTACAAAGTTACGTTTGTAGCTGGAAAAATTTCAGGTTCATAGATTTTGTATGCAAAAATAAGATTACCAACCGCAAACTTATATTTCTCAATTGTCGCTAAACCATTCCAGATAGAGAAATGCCCTCATAGGAAATGTTGTTTATACTGAAGGGTAGTTTTTGTTGGAATAAAGAAATTGATGATCTGGAGTACTTGATGTTTAAGAAGACATTTACAGTATCTCGAATAGTTTAGCTGGGCTGTTGATGTTCCACATCAAGTACTCCAGATCTTCAATTTCTATATATCAGCATAAACAACTCTTCAGTATAAACAACATTTCCTATGAGGGCATTTCCCTATCTGGAAAGATTTAGCGACAATTCAGAAATATACGTTTGCGGTTGGTAATTCTATTTTTGCATACAAAATCTATGAATTTGAAATTTTTCCAACTACAAACATAACTTTGTAAAAATATTTAGGCTTCTGTAGGCTAGGTGTTTTCTAATATTTTCGAAAATAAAATATGGCTTTATAATTCGGGTGAGTATGTCTTTCAGTATGTGTTATTATCTAGTAAATATGTCTCAAGGTCATGAAGAAAACAGCGTTTGAATGAGAACAAAACATTTTTTTTTCTTATTTCACTTAATATTTTTTAATTTTTGTATGAAATGTACCAAAGAGCGTTCCAGAAATGAATACTCTGTCCTTGGTTTATTCGAAAATGATACTCAATTTCTCGTGTCACATTTACTTAAGGAGTCAGAAATCCTCAAGTACAGCTCGGAAAAAATAAACTTTGCCCCCCTCCCCCCACCCCCACAGGCGTGATTAAAGTGTTGTCTCTGCGGATTTCCTTTGAAGACTACCTAACTAACAACAGCCAATAGCAAGTTTAAAAGAATATTCTATCACATGGTAGTTATGGCTAATTCAGAGCTGGAAGTCACCTTCAAAAAAATGATGGGTTTCCCAGAAGCATAACTCGAAAAGTATAAGTCCTATCAACATCTACCCAAGAACAATTATGTAGACAATTTTATAAGGAATATTTCTTCCCTTGACAAATTTCTCCTATCTTTAATCGTTTCCGAGAAAAATAAAGATAACTGAAATTTGGGACATAAAAGGGGGGGTAAAGGGGGGAAGCAGGGGGGGTCCAACTTGCTTCCCTTCTTTTCCTGAAGCTTACACATGTAAGCTACACACATGCCAAGTTTCATGATTTCTGCCAGATGGGACCATACTTCCAGCTAAGGAGCCGTACTATGTAGATAGCAGAAAAATTCATGGGGGATCCAGTCCTTGGTAAAAGTTGTGCGATTAAAAAATGTGTCATACATGAAATCATCAGTCAGTCACACACATCCATCACACGTTGGTAATAGTAAAGACAATGGTACGTGACTTAAAACAGGTAAATACGGGCATTTATTACAAGTAGGTAGGTACCTAGTACCTACTTCGGAACTTACGTTTTCATTGGATACACGTTTCGCATCAAAATAAGTACCTAGATGACGCATATGACGCAGTATTTTACGGATACGAGACCTAGACTAATCTTATCTTATTTCTTATAGGGGGATTTTCTTGATTTGCAATTTGCATTCTGTTCATGTGTAAGTAGTTTAGTTTGTTCCAGGCTATTTTTAGACAATCAGGGACGTCAAACTAATTGTCAAATGCAAAAAATGTGGTACGAATAGCAAAAAAGTTCACTATATATTTTATTCTTATTTCTATTCTTGTAGTATCTAATCTTACGTACTACGATTCGTAAAATAAAATAAAAGTAATAGATACTTACTTAATGTTTTTAAGATTTTCGTATTTCCTAGCTTAACGTTTTCCTTAATCAATAAGTAAACTAAACAGGTTCACTGACTTCTTAACAAATACATTTTAAGATATTGGGTTTTTCATATTAACAGTCTTTCGTGTGGATATTACACGTTCAGGTAATTTTCTGAATATTTCCGAGGTTCAAGTAATCTTAGGAAAATCTGTGGAAAGGCTAGCGTGGGAGATAAATTTAGACAGTAAATTAGATTTAGTTAGGTACATACAGAATAACGACAGTATCTCGAAATTTTGATTTACTCAGATTTTTTACGTTTTGTTATTTAGATTTTTTTATAGAATCCCTGCCACGTAAGAAGTCCCAAGAATAAAGTTATAAGACTTTCCTTGTAACAAAATAGAGTAACAAAAAACTGTGATTCCATGGTGGCTCCACGTGTCATTCTCTGGATGACACAGCTAATCTGATAAGCGTAGGGTTGCCAACCCTACTATATAATATAGTATTCTACTATATTTCAGCTGTAACTACTATATACTGTTGGACAAATATATAGTAGCTGAATCTACTATATTTAAGCCAATTTTAAAATCAATGCCTCGTCACCTATTTATAGCGTATAAAGTCAAGCTCGCTTCGCTCGCAATACGTTACCGGTCTGTCTCTTTAAACTCGCGACTATTGTTCAGATTAGTCGCCCGTTTGCAGCGTGAAAAGTCGAGCTTGCTTTGCTCGCGATATGAGTACCGTTTAGCCTACTACACATTAGCTGCTTCTGTTTAGACTCGCCAGTTTGCGGGAAAAGCCGAACTCTAGACGTGCGTGTCATTTTCAGCTTATTTTAGCTTCTACGCCCGTTTGTAGCGTGAAAAGTCGAGCTCGCTTCGCTCGCAACACAAACAATTAGTTAAGACCTATCATTGGTAGAAAAATTGATTTCAAAAGGCAAAAACTTTTTAAACGTTATCCTGCTGGATCTAGTCTCTTAAAAAAATCTTTTAAAAAGAAGTAAATTGATACTTAGCTACTATATATTTTGTAAAAGCTACTATTTTTTTGTACCTCTGACTTGGTTAAATACTATATTTGGAACAAAAATAGTTGGCAACCCTAGATAAGCGCGAACCCAACGTCTTAAAACACAATTAAAACTCGGGTAAAACTCCGAGGCACATGCTAGTCTTCCATACAATAATAAATAACAAGCATATCCAATAAAGCGGATCCTTTCCAATAATAATATGTTCAATGAAATTATTATAATATAATACTTATTCTGCATAATAACTTCCTTCCTTCCATACCCTTGATGAGCCATTATGATCAGATCACTATGATCTTATGCTAGTATATCCTTATTATCTGTAAAAGGTACAGACATACTTAGATCCTACCTTATAATGTATGGATGGAAAATAACATGTGAGGAAAAATACTGCGAATTTTCCGTGTAGTTACAAATCATATCGTACTAAACCACATTTTTACTGAAAAGGTTACCTTATACCTAGATAGAAGAATACCCAGGATGTAAGGGACAGCTCTCCAAATACTGATAGATAGAAGGTGCATTCAGACCATGTAATGGCGCCAGCTAATAGGTAGGTAAGTACTTACTTTGTGATGTAACTGAACAATTTTCCCATATAGAAATATTTCCGAAGACGTAAAGGAAAAATGTATGTTTTCGAAAAATTTACGTCTTTCCGACTATCCTTTTTAATTGCAGTTAGCTGATAGTGATTTTGTATGCGAGGATTTTTTTTTACTACACTTGTTTTTGGTTCTTAATAAGTTATTCAGTTTCATGGTCTGAATGCACCCTTAGTATCTGTTCGGAGAATTGTCCCTTACATCCCGTATAAGTAACACAATTTTTTAATAAATCCCAATGAAGCATAGTACTTCCTCTACATTCTATAAGTCTTCGTACCTACGTTCTAGTTTTTACAAATCAATATGTAGGTGTACATACTCTACCTTCTGCTTATCTGTATCTATTTTGGTATCTATTATTAAATGTTTATTTACGTAATTTCAGTATTACACAAAAACACGAAAACCAGTCGAGATAGCAGACTGCGTCGTAGAATTAGAACCAGTCTACGCTGCTATATCCCAATGTCAAGGACAAGTGGTACCTAATTTATTAATATCATCTATCAAGTTTTTAACCAACGAAAAAACAAAAGAGGAGTAGGTTCTCAATTTGTCGTGAAGTTTTATTATTGTTACGTACCTAGATACATACAAGGTTCGTAGGTCCTACCTACGTTACGTAGGTCACCTACCTACATCATTGGCAATTTCGCCTGAATAGGTATTTTTTTCAACTGTTGATTGAATAAAAAATACCTATTTTTTTTTTTTTATGGTGATACACAGTCTTCTGGATGAGTCTCAAACTTTTGTCAGGCGTGGTGTTAATGGCTGTTTTTTTTTTATATTAGTACGGCTCCTTAGCTGGAAGTATGGTCCCATCTGGCAGAAAGCATGAAACTTGGCATGTGTTTAGCTTATATATGTAAGCTTCAGGAAAAGAAGGGAAGCACGTTGGACCCCCCCCCTGCTTCCCCCCTTTACCCCCCCTTTTATGTCCCAAAATTCAGTTATCTTTATTTTTCTCGGAAACTATTAAAGATAGGAGAAATTTGTCAAGGTAAGAAATATTCCTTATAAAATTGTCTACAAAATTTTTCTTAGGTCGATGTTGGTAGGACTTATACTTTTCGAGTTATGCTTCTGGGAAACCCATCATTTTTTTGAAGGTGACTTCCAGCTCTGAATTAGCCATAACTACCATGTGATTGAATATTCTTTCAAACTTGCTATTGGCTTTTGTTAGTTAGGTAGTCTTCAAAGGAAAACCGCAGAGACAACACTTCAATCACGCCTGTAGGGATGGGGGGAGGGGGGCAAAGTTTATTTTTTCCGAGCTGAACTTGAGGACTTCTGACTCCTTAAGTAAATGTGACACGTGAAATTGAGTATCATTTTCGAATAAACCAAGGACGGAGTATTCATTTTTGGAACGCTCTTTGGTACATTTCATACAAAAATATAAAAATATTAAGTGAAATAAGAACAAAATTATGTTTCGTTCTCATTCAAACGCTGTTTTCTTCATGACCTTGAGACATATTTACTAGATAATAACACATACTCAAAGACATACTCACTCGAATTATAAAGCCATATTTTATTTTCGAAAATATTAGAAAATACCTAGCCTACAGAAGCCTAAATATTTTTACAAAGTTATGTTTGTAGCTGGAAAAACTTCAAATTCATAGATTTTGTATGCAAAAATAAGATTACCAACCGCAAACGTATATTTCTCAATTGTCGCTAAACCATTCCAGATAGGGAAATGCCCTCATAGGAAATGTTGTTTATACTGAAGAGTTGTTTATGCTGATATATAGAAATTGAAGATCTGGAGTACTTGATGTGGAACATCAACAGCCCAGCTAAACTACCTATTCGAGATACTGTAATGTCTTCTTAAACATCAAGTACTCCAGATCCATAATTTCTTTATTCCAACAAAAACTACCCTTCAATATAAACAACATTCCTTATGAGGGCATTTCTCTATCAGGAATGGTTTAGCGACAATTGAGAAATATAAGTTTGCGGTTGGTAATCTTATTTTTGCATACAAAATCTATGAACTTGAAATTTTTCCAGCTACAAACATAACTTTGTAAAAATATTTAGGCTTCCATAGGCTAGGTATTTTCTAATATTTTCGAAAATAAAATATGGTTTTATAATAAGGGTGAGTATGTCTTCGAGTATGTGTTATTATCTAATAAATATGTCTCAAGGCCATGAAGAAAACAGAGTTTGAATGAGAACGAAACATATTTTTTTCAAATTTCACTTAATATATTTATATTTTTGTATGAAATGTACCAAAAAGCGTCCCAGAAATGAATACTCCGTCCTTGGTTTATTCGAAAATGACACTCAATTTCTCGTGTCACATTTACTTAATTATTTATTTATTTATTTTATTTTATTTTATTTGGGAAGCTTACAGCCTTCTTTACAAAACAAATGACAAAATATAATAATAAATGCCAATTACAAGCTACCACAGATAAACAGAATTTTTTTTTACAATCCAAAAAAAGAAGAAGTAAAAAAATAACAATCATTAATTGATTAAGTTTGGTTCCTTACTCAACATTTTCTTTATACTGTAGGTACTGCAACAGAAAAGATCAAACCGAGAATCGTTATTTAGTTTATTTATTAATTTAAGGCTTCTTGGTAAAAAGCTGTTGTTCCTATAGTTGGTGTGGCCCAAGGGGACTTGAAGTAATTTCTTAAGACGTAAGTTTCTAGATGGTGTTATAAGTTTTAAATTGCAGAGGAGATCCGGACAATCAATTCTGCCCTGGGCAACGTTAGTTAAGAAGCAAATATCAGCAATGGATCTTCGTAGATATAGAGGAAGAAGATGAAATTTAGAGCACCACTGTTCATAGACCAGTTCCGAAAACGGGTGATTAAACTTAAAACATAGGAATCGAATGAATTTTTTCTGTATATTTTCAATACTATTTGAGTGAATATTATAATAGGGATTAAGGAGTCAGAAGTCCTCAAGTTCAGCTCGGAAAAAATAAACTTTGCCTCCCTCCCCCCACCCCCACAGGCGTGATTGAAGTGTTGTCTCTGCGGATTTCCTTTGAAGACTACCTAACTAACAACAGCCAATAGCAAGTTTGAAAAAATATTCTATCACATTGTAGTTATGGCTAGTTCAGAGCTGGAAGTCACCTTCAAAAAAATGATGGGTTTCCCAGAAGCATAACTCGTTATAAGGAATATTTCTTACCTTGACAAATTTCTCCTATCTTTAATCGTTTCCGAGAAAAATAAAGATAACTGAAATTTGGGACATAAAAGGGGGGGTAAAGGGGGGAAGCAGGGGGGGTCCAACGTGCTTCCCTTCTTTTCCTGAAGCTTACACATGTAAGCTACACACATGCCAAGTTTCATGATTTCTGCCAGATGGGACCATACCTCCATACAAACTGCCAATTAAGAACTCGGACTATATAAACAATGGGTAAGCATTTGTCCGCAATCTCACCTGATGTTAAGTGACGATGCAGACGATGATGGAACATGCTCGCCCAGATAATGCCTATTCACTCTCGCCTTGAAAAGGCCCAGGTTATAACGTTCCGGAAACAGATCCGCAGGCAGGGAGTTCCACTCCTTAGCAGTTCGTATTAAAAATGTAGAAGCGAAGCGCTTTGTGCGAATTTGCGGGATGTCTACGATATAAGGGTGGAATCCCAACCGGCGTCTCGTGCACCGGAGATGGAATGGTGACGGAGGTATCAGGTCATGGAGAGACTGTGCACACTCCCCGAAATGTATCCTGTAGAATACCGACAAGCAAGCTACAGATTATGGCTGATTATTTTTTTGTGCGCAAAAAGGAGTATAAATAATGACAAATTAAACTATAAAAGAGGAAATAATCGCTTGAGAACCCTTATTAAAAAAAAGCAAAATAAACGTAAAAATGCTTGCCATGCCAGTCAGTTTTCAATACAACTTTAAAAGTTGAATAACTCGGAAACTAACTACGTTGGAATTGGAACAAACATGAATGAAAGTGATTCGGATAACCCTCACCAAAACCCTTGGATTCGAATTTTGTCTTTGGATATCACTCCCTGGGCCATCTATAGGAACTTATCTTAAAAGCCGGTCAAAACTTCCAAAATTTTATGAAACACCATGTGTAAACGGATGTTCCTAAAGCCACAGAATACATAATACTAAAGCTAAGTACGTAGATATGTGTACCTAGTGTAATGTGACAAATGTGTATCAAGTTGTCACACCTGTTTCACAATTCAAAGAAGCGTAGATGTAACCGCCCGGCCTTGACTTTGAACATTATAATAGTGTAGAGTCTTAGGCCACGATAAATACTGCTTCAGGCGTTTCTTTTCTAATCAACTACCTACTTATACAAATAAATAGAATCTATTATTGCTGGTGCAAGTTTAGGTATGTATGCTCCAAAGTAGAATTAAATATGTATGGTCGCTGACCTCTACATGTACCTACCGGTAGGTACGGCGTTAAAAAATAACGGAAGGAGTTGTATCTTGTATTTGTATGAGACATGGTAGGTATGTTGTACGGTATCGCACCACCACCGTACGCTAAAGTTTGCTCATACATGAAATGAACACTTAAATGTGCTTAGGTAAAATGTCAATTAATTTATAAATTAATATTAGGTAATATAAAACGAAAACTTATTCAGAATTTAAGGCGTTAAACGAACAACTTCTTCAAAGTACCTACTTCCATAATCTTATTTTCAAACAATATCGTGTCAAAAAATCTGTTTTTGTTAACAATGATCTTTAAATCCGTTTCATAAATTATCGAGCAACGTGTGAATATGAAGATCAAACATTATTTATTAATACTTAGATGTTCTACGATTTGACAAAATTATTAGCAAGATCAGCAGAATAACATGTTTATGTAGTTGTAAAGATGTGGCCATTCTACTGATGAACCGACTGAAAAATAAATCATTTCAATAGCTGTTTGCACTACAAGTGGGTTGCTACTTGCTAGAAGCAAGCATAAGGCGTTTGACAACAAGTAGATGTGTTAAAAAACAAAAACCCGACTGCGGTAATTTTAAAGTAGTATTTTGCTGTAAAAATCCGCCATATTGAATCTATATATTTTTAATATAGCCAGTGTCACTCGCGCTGCTGAGACGAATCTAACGACACCTCATTATGTCCAAATCCAACTATCCGTTTGGGCTGTAGCACGTGAAAAAGAAACCTAAGCGTTTTTTGACAGACTCATCCGTTAACGTACCGTTGGGCATGGCACAGTATTTGCAACGATAGCGCAGCGCAAAAATTGTGTAAAGCGCCTAAAGTTCAAGTAGATAGTTAGTTACGAAAATAGCGAAAGTGAGCCTTCTGCCGTGCGTAATCTGTGGTAATACCGTGATGTGCGCAGACGCAGCGTGTTCTATCAAATGTAAACTGTGAGTTCGTTTAATCGGCTGAGAAGTGTGTCAGCATTTCTATCCGGTTTAGTCTCGCGGTCTCGCTTTTCTCTTAACACCTGTGGATGTTCATCTTTTCGGAAAATTCCGATGGATCTGTTAGTAGTATGGTAAAATTCTCCCACACTGCGTGTTGATTTACTTTCCGCTCTCGTTTTTGACACAAAAACATCCCACTGTAAGCAAACTTTTAACAAACTTTTCCCGTTATCGTTAACTCTTTCATCACTAAACGTACCAAGAACTCTATCATCCCATCTCGCTTCGTAGTAATAGCTTATATGAGTATGTAACACATCAACCTACCAACCTAGCCATTTAGGGATCAATTTTAGTTACACTGTTTTTTTTTATGAATAAACTAGTAAGTACGTATGAGTCGATCCTTTAAATATATATGGGTTTTGTGCTACTGCTAGTAATCGCCATCAAATCCATCTACCCATTTAAGGGACCAACGTATACTTAAATGGGCAGGTAGATTTGCTGGCCATCCTACCATAATCAATCAGGGATCATAAATATTCTAAGGTGTTTACTTGTCAGATTATGAGTTGTGAGTTTGTATACTTTGTATGCACATTAATTAGTAAGTGAGTGTTACTTGAGTGTAACGAGCCTTATCATGCAGGTACCTAGGTAATACTAAGCTTAAATAACGGAAAATTTTCATATATCTGTTAGTAGGTACCTACTTACTTCTTTTAAATGTACCTATCAAAATCTGAATACGTGCGTAGTCAACGAAAGTTCTGCTTTCTCAAGTTTTCTTATTCATGTTTTTGAGGCCCAGTGTCTTTTTCTCTACATTTTTTGTAAACTTTACAATTAAGATCTTAATTTCAAAGTTAAAACTAAGAAAACATTATTCCTGTACAGAAAAAAATACAAATATTAAAGAATCTTTGGTTTCTTGGATATTTTCATTAATCAAAGTTTAAAAATCTCTGATAATCATTATTCAACACAAGTTTGATATTGGGTACGTACAGTACACCGAGATACTGGCAAGTGCAATAAGGATGAGAATACTTCAGGATAGTAATGAACTCGCGCGCGTACTGTAGGTACCTAATGCAGTTAGGTCATTTCAGTGTGCAATACCTAATCTATCAAAGAATGTTAATTCCCGTAATAAATAAAGCGACTTGCCGAGAACAAACGGAATGTTATTGTTCAGACTCATTAGGAAACATAAAATTATAATTTAATTTGTCTCGTCGAATACTTTGAAAATAATGAGCAAAAGATGAATTACCGATCTATCAAGCGCTAATTAAGCAGGTAGTTAGATACTTTGTTAGTAACTGGGTAACATGACACTGGCATAAAGAAATTCTATTGCCACAAATATAAAAAAGTAGGCGGGTTCTAGAGTGGAGGCCAAGCCTCAGGAAGCGTAGCGTTGGACGCCCTCCGACGAGAGATAGCCTGGGCTGGTAGCCACTCGATGACGAAAACAGGAGATAGTACCTAAAGGCGTTCGTAGCCTGTGGGAAGTCTGCGTCCAGCAGTGGACTGCTATAGTGATGTGATGTGTTGCAACATTTTTTCTGAGCCTGTGGGTAGAATGGGAGTAATTTCTTGCCGTGAGAAAATAGCGAATCTCTTTAGGCTGTTAGCATACTAACTTTTTTTATCAATAATGGTTCCTAACATTATGTAATAGCCCTACCTGCCTTAGATTCTTAGAATAGAAGTATTTCTTAACTTTTATAATCGATTGATTCGGTGACCATTATATTACGTTTCATGAAATAATTAGATTTGATTTTCTTGTTAAAGGTGTAAATTGAGAGTGGACGACAAGCAGCAGAAGACGACACGACTGTCGAGTCTCGTTCTCGTCTCGTCTACAGTGCCAGTAGTCTTCGACGACATGACACGTCGTCGTGGTATGTCGAGATACGATTCTTTTTACTTTGGCACGCCATTTTTTAGGTGCTTGATTTTTTCACAACTACTAACGACCATACTTGAGTGAGTATACTCTTTTGAGTATTTTAATTTCAACTCGATATCTTTACGCGTTCCTGAGATAAAGGGCATTGACAGAATGACAGACAGACGGGCACAAAGTGATCCTATAAGGGTTCCGTTTTTTTCCTTTTGAGGTACGGAACCATAAAAAGTGTGAAGCATCGATTTTTTAAAAATGTAAGCTGTCCAGATCGATTTATCGCTCCCGAAAACGCCTATTTACAAAATTTTGTGAAAATCGTTGGAGCCGTTTCAGAGATCCGGAAAATATATATTTATTAGGTATAGGTATACAATTCTTGCAAAGGTATAAGATAAGATAAGATAGCAATCTATTGGTACAATCCAGTAGTATCGTCTGCGGTTGCAGCATGCGGTCTACTGTTAACTGGTACCTTAATTTACTGCAACACAGTTCGTCATGCCTGAAGGGGCAAGTACGCAAGGCCGGGCCAATAACCAAGTAAACTGAAGCACTTTTTATAGAGTTATTATATTTTATCGCAAAAAATAGAGTTAATATCTAGCTAGACCTTTGGCAAGGTTTGGTATTAACAAAAGACATTAGCACAAAGTAGATACAAATTTAAATTGTAGAATTGAAATAATGGTTTGTTTTAGTCTAAAAAACAAACCATTTATGAACAAAAAGCTTTTTAAATAGTTTTATTTCTGGAAAACAGTCATAACTCATGCATGGGCCTAGGACCACCTTTTTGTCCACCGGAAAGACTACCACGGGCCATTTAGTCCAAGCTTTTTTGCCCAAACCTTTGAACTTAATTTGACTCACTTGTTTCGGAATCCAAACATTTTTCTCGTTCAAAACAAATCCAGGGTTGTCATAACCTTTCTCCCTCTTCAGTCCGTACTTGGAAAGTCTGTCTCCGAAACTCATCTTCAGTTTATTTGTAGTACACAACACAAAACAACCGTCTTATCACTGGCCACACGGGCAGCCTTGAGCACGCTACATTAAGAAAGCAACTGGCATGGAACAAAATGCAATTGCCAGTAAATAGGAAAAAAGAAAACATGCACTCCAATACTCTATGGTCACTTTCCCGCCGATTTGTACGTCACATTGACAAGTGCGCGGGAAAACCTCGCCGCGCGTAGCCTCGTCCAACACTGGCAGCCATTTACACGTTAACCCAAATAAATACGACGAAAACTCTACCAAGCTGTTTTTTCTTTCCAAACTCTTTAATGGCCCGTGCTTGTTGATGTTGAACAGTAATAGCATTTTAATATAGATTTAAGTTTTCCATAAAATTTTCCGAAAGTAATTAGTTAGAGGCGGGGTAAGTCCTGTGATAAAGAGGTAGGTAGTTAGTTACGTAATAAGGATCGATTTAATATCTGAGTATTTTTGTTCCAATCTCACAATCTAACTTGATTGTTTTCATGGTCGTGTGAAGACGTTCACTGTGGTTTATTGTGACGTATTTACTACGAGCTCTTACAAGTATTACGTTAAAAGCTAACAATTTGATTGACTACTGGTAATTTCATTATATTTTAATTATTACCATTAGTATTCACAAAAATTTTTTTGGTTGTTATACCTGCTAGTTGGCACGCTTCTAAAATATACTTACGTTAAACTCGTTAAATAGTTATATCACTTAGTTTTATCAATAAATGAGGCTTCGCAACCGCTAGTTCCCACGATTTGATCTAGATTCGTAACAATCGATTAAATACTTACTTATTCTTCGAAACCTAGGTATAGCGACAAGATTCAGAATTTTACGACCCTTTTTCCTACAAATTTCTCGTAAATTCTCAAAACTTTCACCAAAATTGTCGTATATAGGTAGGTATTGTATTGACTAGGGGTACCTACGTTGATGAATGCAGACTTTAGACTTTACTTTGACGATAAGTTGGAACCACACATATTCATTTTCATTATCATATCATTTCTGATGATGGAAACAGGAGCATTGCACTCCTAACTACATTTTAACCTATCCTCATACGAATGGTCAATGTCCAGCCAGACAGTCATTTACATATTCCAGATTTTTCGACTGACGAAGATATGAATAACAATGGCTTTTAATAATGTCTTACCTTCATTGTTTCGATAGGGTCATTTTCTTTATAAATATCTAGGTACTTAGACTGATCCAAGGAACATCTTTTGCTCCAGGAATGTACCTACAGTGTACACAACCAACAGTGTTTTAATAAAAAAATTGCATCCCACTCGACCAAACTTTTGCAGTTGTAGGTAGGTAGGTACATTTCAAATAGGGCGAGAGATCACTGTTCTGACTTCATAGTTTACCGAGTTGGTAGTAGGCGTGTCAATTTATGAATTTAGCAAATCGAACATGCTTATAAAGGGTACTAGTTTACCATTTCAGCAAAATTCAAGATTGATTATGGCCAGGAATTTCTTGCAACGCCGACATTGGCCCGGAAAGGCGGTGTACTTGTTTATGCAGCAAAGATCGCTGGTGTGATGACTCTAGTACCTGCATAATGAATTTTGCTAAATTCCCTGTAATGTCTATACCTAGCACGGTCAAGAGACTACTTAAGTAAAAACAGAAATGAAGATATTACGTATAACACCTCTTATGTATTATGTTATGAACTGGCTATGAAGTCTGTCTGTCTGTACAACCGGATGCAGCTCATCTGAACGCATTACGAACCCATTGTGTCTAAATATAGAGCATTGGGCTCTAGACTATAAGCGACACTGTTCTTACAAAGAAAACTTTATTCGGTATTCATAATAGGACCACAATTGATCATTATATTAATGCTTGAGTATTGAAAAGCTTCACACGGTTAAATAAATTGTGTACGTGAGTGTGATGTATATCAACAAAAACATAACCCTCCTGAGGCAGTCGGGTAAAAAGGAGTTGCTTTTCAGTTCGTCAGATGTGTATTAGCGTTGTCACTTTCAGTCGAATAGGTTTAGAAAAAGATGGGAGATTTGTAAGTCATGCCAATAGTCTGCACCTTTGACCCTAGATAACGCTCTAAACGAGGGGCGTGTATTGATAAAGAGTCAAGTTTATAGATAGAAACCTAAATAAATACATTTTAGGAAAACTTGCAAAATTTTTACCGTATCAAATTTGGTAATTCAATTTATCGCGGGTTTTCATCGCTTTAGCTACATCCAAACAGTAAAGAATGGATTAGTCGCGTGGAATTAGTTGTAAAACTATCCTGGTAGGAGATGGAGCCCTACCACGCGTTAGTAGTCAAGATACACTTGCTTCATTCGCGGACTTGGAGTGAGCCGCTGTAGCCCAGTTGGTAGAGGCGTCGTCAGTACAGATGGCGAAAGTAGCTGGTTCAAATCCAGCCTGCCGTAAAAAAAATTGCAAGTTTTCCTAAATTGTATACCTAACACGGGAAGTGTTTTAAAAATTTGGTATTCAATTAAATTGTAGGTACATAGGTGTTAGGTACAAAAAATCACGTAGGATCTGATTTCTGGAAAAATATTCGGGAACTTGTCAAACTTGACAAACACAGAATTTGTCGACCTTTAGGTAAGTAGTTTTGAAAGGACCCTACCTATAAAAAGGAGACATCATTGGAAAGTTTTTATCTGGCCTTTTAAAAGTGAAGTCCCGATGTCACGTGCGTGTGATATATCAAATGGAACGAGCGTCCACAAACACAAACATTCTCAGTCGGCTAACCTCACAGCGTGACATATTGACTCTTGACCTATCGAGTGGCGAGATTTCTGATATAGTCCAACCGCTATGGCGGGAGGCCAAGTTACGCTGATCGCAATACTTGATACTACGCGACCAGCGTAACTTAGCCCCCCGCCATAGCGGATGGACTGGGCATATTAGAAATCGCCTTTTAAAAGTAAAGTCCCTATGTCACGTGTTCGATATATCAACTGGAACGAGCGTCCACAAACACAAACATTCTCAGTCGGCTAACCTCACAGCATGACATATTGACTCTCGACCTATTGAGTGGCGAGATTTCTCACACGCCTTTATTCTTTACGGGGTAGACAGAGCGTCAAGTAAAGTCCAGATATTACAAACATTGTCAATCAGTTAACCTCACAGCGTGACTTATTAACGCTCAACCTTCTGAGTAGCGAGATTTCTCACACGCATTTATTCTTTACGGGGCAGGCAGAGCGTCAAGTAAGGTCCCGGTGTCGCAAACAATCTCTCAGTCGCCCATATTGAATATCGACCCGCAATTTGTGATACATACTATTAATTATAATAAAAGTAACACTAATAGTTTACATCACTTCACACGTCTTTATTATACCAAGTCCTAATACAGAATGTCTGACGGTACCGTTACATTTTTAAACTTTTGCAAATTACACGATTCACTACACCACCCCATATTCATCTGGTACTGTATTTCGTACTATACTCGGACCAACGTTCCATGGCCAACTTGATAGTACTATCCTTGTCAATTAATAAACCAATGAAAGGGATATTGAATACGTTGGTCCATCATACGACGAAATACAGTACCACTCCTGTCGAATATAATATTTTATAATAGCAACCCTTATTTATCTGTCAGTTGTCATCATTGTTTACGTTATACACAAAATAAACCAAGACAAGTGCAATTATCAAACCTAAAACCAACAGTGTTAAAATTAATAACTAACACTCGGCCTATCCTGAATCATAATTACGACCTCGTAATTAACCCTTACTACCTATTACAAATTTTAAATAATATTTACAATAATGTTATTATTAAATCTGTTACTCAAAATATTTATCACAATCTTAAAGTTTAGATTTTTAAACAATCTTAAAATGAAATAAACTGTAGAATAACCTAATATTTAACAATTACGTAACACTTAGGTACAACTAAAAATAATAATATTTTGTAAGCCAGCTCTGAGTTAAATTACTCACATACTCGGCTATTCCTGACAACACATTGCGTCCTCGTAATGATATAAATACACTTTTACTGTACTTTAATTACCTAAATAAAAATATCCAATAGGTATACAATATTTTATTACTTTCGTAAGAGTTTTTTTTTTCTATTTCTTAGATAGTGATGGTTATTAAGAAAAGTAATTCAGTAAGTATTTGACATCCGTTGTTAGTTAATTTGTTTTTATTGGTATGAGATTACTGCGTTTGATTTCACACTGATTTTGTAGTTTGTGAATAATTTGACTATTGCTTATAAATTATAACTTATTTATTTTTAAATTTTGTTTTCTATTCTGTCTAAATTACTGTTGCTTTTTTTATATTCAATTGTTAACCGCAAAGCTTTCGAAACAATTCGTTTATTACTCATATTACAGTCATATATCAACACATCTTAATATTTAACATAAATATAAACCATCATTATTATTTTATTTTTTTATTTTGACATCCCTTTTTATTTGGTACTGAGAATGCTCAAACTTTATCATAATATTTTCATATTTATTTATTTTTTTAGTAGAAACTTCTGAGAATCTTGCTCATAACCCACCGAGAATCTTGCTCGGTAACTCTACCCCCACCGAGAATCTTGCTCGGCAACACAACGCCCCACCGAGAATCTTGCTCGGCAACACAGAACCCACCGAGAATCTTGCTCGGTAACTCTACCCCCACCGAGAATCTTGCTCGGCAACACAACGCCCCACCGAGAATCTTGCTCGGCAACACAGAACCCACCGAGAATCTTGCTCGGTAACTCTACCCCCACCGAGAATCTTGCTCGGCAACACAACGCCCCACCGAGAATCTTGCTCGGCAACACAGAACCCACCGAGAATCTTGCTCTGTAACTCTACCCCCACCGAGAATCTTGCTCGGCAACACAACGCCCCTCCGAGAATCTTGCTCGGCAACACAGAACCCACCGAGAATCTTGCTCGGTAACTCTACCCCCACCGAGAATCTTGCTCGGCAACATAACGCCCCACCGAGAATCTTGCTCGGCAACTCATCTGAGAATCTTGCTCAGAAACCACCGAGAATCTTGCTCGGCAACACAACTCTGAGAATCTTGCTCAGAACTTTCCAACTCTCAATCTTCAAAATTTAATTTATGAGAATCTAGCTCAACAACAGTATCTTTTATTATTTGAGAAAGCTCAGTACCCATAATGACTATTGATTAGTTTTTCTTTTTTTTTTTACTATAGCCAATACTAGACACATACGAGTATCTGGCTTAGTTCATAATCTTTAACAAACATCCGTAAATCTAATTTGGCAACAGTATCTTTCAAAATTTGAGGAAGCTTAGTACTTATCTAACCACATGTATCTCGATTTTTTTAGACAATACTTGTTATTATTTCAATTATTTTTGCACATTCGTGCTTTACCAGTGAATAATAATAATAATAATAAACAATATAATACTATACATTTGAGAAATTTCTGATATTGGTGTTTTGTTGCAAAGAGTTTAATTAACTTAATTTCATATTTTGACGATAGCTGCACAAAATAGAAAGTATACAGAAAGTTCACTAGGCCCTATTTCGGATTTTCGCGATTGGCATTTGTTACATAACCAGGTTTGCTACTATCAAAAATCTCGAAGTATAAAAAACGTCAGCACAGCAAAATCTGACAGAGAATGTCGTATGCTTCTGAGTCAATTTTAAATCCAATAAATATGACATTCGTGTCAACCACTTCATACGTTCTTATTTACCTTGACTTCCCCTGAGATTCCGGTATTTTCCAGTTTTCGTCAGTAAGCGTCAAAATCGTCGCTAGTACTGAGTGAGCCATCTGGTAAGGCGCCCGCGCGCCGTTTTCCTAATTTGTGATAGTTGTTTTTCGTCTGACTATTGTGTATTATGTAATTTGTTAATTTAATAATTAATTGGGTTATGTATAATTGATTTGATACTTCATTCGTCAGACCTTTGTAATTTTGTATATTATGCATTTTTTTTTTACTTTTATAATTAACTTTATTATGTAAAACTACCTTGATTCTTCATTTTTACGCTTCAGTAACTAAATAAAGAATAAACTTGTTTACTACAATTTAACTTTGTCTTAGAAGGATAACTATCTGTTGTAGTGACAGATTACATCAGATCGAAGTAGAGGTTACATATACACCATAAGTTCTTTTTTTTTTAATGCGCCCAACCTGTAGTCTCATCTCGTTTCAGTTTTATCTTGTCGTCTTAAAAACAATTCTAACAAGATAAAAAAAATCTTAAATTACTAAGAATTTCAGCATTTAACGGCCGCGGTCTATTTGATCAATGATCAATAAATGACAGTAGAATTGGACCAGGACGATTTGATTGTGAGATAAACCCGCTATGATTGTCGGACAAACCTGTTTATACTGTGGGAATACTAATTTTTATTATTGAACATAGCTAACTTATCGTGCCCAAGCACTTCAAATAAATCAGAAAGGGTGTGGAAAGGTTCGTTGCAAAAGAATCAATTAACAAAAAATTTAGAGAATCAAAAACTAAATTTTTAAATTCAATTTCACTTAATTTTAATCGTGGCATCGCAGCACACATTTTGGCAGCTCAAAAATCAAATTAAGTTACAGACGCGGCGCAGCGCAGTTCGGTCGACATTGCTGGTTATTACATAAATGTCATCAATACAAGAAACTAAATAAATCAGCAATGTATGCCGAAGTGGACTTTGTTCGCCAGGTAGTGTAGCACTTGACCTAGACTAGTGATGTGATTATTTCATCGATTGATGATAATAAAAAACATTCCCTTTTTTTTTTGTTAGTTATGTAACAGGTTGTATTTTGCAGAGATTTCTTTGTGTATTGTTTACTTAATTGCTTGTTTCACTGTTTACTTGCTTTGCTTACTTGCTTACTTGCTTATACGAGCTTGACCCATAAACATAAATGTAATAGAAAAATGATTGCCCCCAGTACAAAATACAATAAAATCTAGAGGTTTTTTTTTTTAATTGTTATGCGTGAAAAGCTTTTTGTGCTATCATTAAGATTATCTTAATCTTGATACGATCGGCTGTGGATTCTAAATTTTGACTAAATTGGATAACTTTTAATTGAGTTGATTTGTTTTACTTACTCTTAAATTATCTGTTTTTATCCACCATGATCCATTGTAAAAATCAGGCCGTGCCATTGTATCCACCTCCTTGTACACAACGGCTCATTTCTGACTTTCGATATAACAACTCATATTTCCAATTTTATAGGAAAATACATATAAAATATAAAAATAGATTTAGTACACTATCCACATACCTACTTTCAACTTTCTAAGTTTATCCACTACTAAGCAATCATGATTGAGAAAAGAATAGGTATATATCCACTGTAGTCCACATGACCTCAGGGCCCCAAGTCTGCTAATTTTTAGCCAATGTAATGCTAGCGACACTCGACTATCATTCTATTGCCACTGTGATTTTCCATACTAAAAAATAAATAAAGAAACTGTTCGCAGAATACGAGACAATAACATGCCATAGACATGCAACCGATACGATTTTTTTATTTAGCAGACTTCGGCCCCAGACCAATAGCAAGTTTCCACTAATACCAATAATAACGAAATTTTCTTCGATGATTTTCTTTCTTCTATTTACTTCTTTCCGGCAATCAGGGTCGTGTCCATGGCTGAATGTTGCCGGTGCCAGTTTCCATCACTTGTCCTTGGCGTATAGATTCCGCAATGCCTCCAACCAATGTTCGCAACATGTGAAAAAGAATAACATTAGTAAATTGAGAAAAAGAACATACGTAATTATTATTATTTTTGTGTTTCCGTTTCCTGCGTATGTGGTTCAAAGACCTTAGCTAGAATAAGAACTAAATTGACACCGATTGATTGATAAGTATTGTAGACCTACTGCGGTTTCGTGCACTTGAGATGACAGTGCAGTAGGTTGTCAACATGAAACTAATTAAGTACTTATTTAACTAATAAAAGTACCAAGTTATGTGTACCGGTTCTCGTACCTGTTATATAAATACATAGTCTCGGGAGATGATTTTGCATGATATTGTAGTGTTTCAGTTCCAAGGCTACATTGCTGTCCTTTCAGGAATCTGCGTTTGCCGCTTTTACTCCAGTCGATAGCAGCCCATCAGCATCTCATTGGATCCATATATTTTGCCAGGGTCCCGGTGATACATCATGAAGTAGAAGAAAGAAAAAAAAATATTAGTATTGTAACAGGTTATACTGTGTTTAGGGATTAATTTTGCAATCTAATTTTAGGCAATGAGCACAATAACGATACACATTTTTTTCTGAAATTACCCTCATCATTATTATTACCCTATATACGTTTCCATCGCCGATTACGCTCTGCCAATCCCGCAAAAGACATAGGCGTGATGTGTAAAGGACATATATGTGTGATCTTGTTTTCTTTTTTCAAACGTCACTGTAAAATTTTCGAATACCTACCGATCTGAATCTAATCTTTTATCATTTTTTTACACATGGTAGGTACATAATAATTATAATTTTCAGACGTACCTTAATGAATAACGGCCACTATGGAATCTATTGTAATATTTGCATATAACACCTCTTCGTCGCGAACAGTTCGCGATGATCCATGACGTAGTGGTTCCACTATTTCAATCCAATCGCCGATCCATCATGCATCATCACGACTCCACCATTTCTTCCAGTTGGTGCAGGCGCTTTATCGGGTCGTAGGACGACTCATTGTCCCACACGATAAGGAGAAGAAGGCGTTTCTTAATTCGTCTTTTTGGATTTCATATGCCGCTTCGCTGCCGCAAAACTCACGGCGATTTCACTTTATTGTAGCTTGAGCCTAGACATAGCACGTGGAGTAACACTTCTGAAGTATTAATTATAATAAAAGTAACACTAATAGTTTACATCACTTCACACGTCTTTATTATACCAAGTCCTAATACAGAATGTCTGACGGTACCGTTACATTTTTAAACTTTTGCAAATTACACGATTCACTACACCACCCCATATTCATCTGGTACTGTATTTCGTACTATACTCGGACCAACGTTCCATGGCCAACTTGATAGTACTATCCTTGTCAATTAATAAACCAATGAAAGGGATATTGAATACGTTGGTCCATCATACGACGAAATACAGTACCACTCCTGTCGAATATAATATTTTATAATAGCAACCCTTATTTATCTGTCAGTTGTCATCATTGTTTACGTTATACACAAAATAAACCAAGACAAGTGCAATTATCAAACCTAAAACCAACAGTGTTAAAATTAATAACTAACAATACATAAGAGTAGATGCCTCAATCCCTTACGGAGTAGGCAGAGAGTCAGGGACTGAAAAACGATCGCTATAGCCACGTTAGGACGAATACTATGGTAAGTATCTAATTTCCAAGTTTTTGTCCATGTAACTTAGCAAACTTGTACCACAAATTAATTTGTGACTGTAGTGTAGTTTAGTCTACCTAAATTGTTAGTTGTTGTTGATATTTGATTGTAACAGGAAAACTATCATCAATTAATTATTGGCGGTTTATAAGACATTGTCTAAACAATAAATTATGTACTTTATAAAATCAACTGCAAATATTTTAAGGAGTGAATCAGCCCATGAAACTAAACAAATTTCCCCAATGAACATAGGTCGAAATATGAAATAACAATTTGAACCTCAAATACAAAATGTGTTGGCTGGCCGGTCAATTTGTATGGGCGGGTCAAAAATTATTTTGTTTTTGACCTTACTTGAACGTTCGTTACTTCAACGGTTTTTTAGCATTTTATACACATTTGACCTAGTATGTTTACTAAATGAAGTACCTACCTACCTATACTCCTCCTAAAAATACCCTTTCTAATGTGTACCTCGACCTTGACCAATTTGGTCAACGGAGCACCCACTTTGGTTGATCCAATTCAAATAGATTGACGTTCCCAAACTTTGCCGTACGTACCTATGTAAACTTGCCTCCGCCCACTATGCTTCTGCCCTTGTTATAGAGGTCATTCTAATGGTTGTCGAAAGCAATTGCCACCAAAATGCTTTCCGCTTTGCCTACGTGAGCTACGTCATCTACAAACACCTACGAGCTTTTGGCTACGTAGTACGGTACCTACCTACGTATGAGCTACGAAATATTTTGCGAAATTCGCAAACTTTGGCTAATTACCAAGCTTTTTGTTACAAATCTCAAACGGTTACATATAACAAATGTCAACAAAAGGACTAAGATTTTTTATCACTAACTACCTGCCTTATTTTAGCTACGCGCCACGTGGCGCTACGTAGTTTTTGCCGAAAACGTTACGAATGCCTACGAGCCTTGCTACGTACTTTCAGCGGGAACTCAATTTACCATTTAAGGGATCGGCTTAGGTAAAACTGGCTGAAGGTGACTGGTTTAATAGTTTTGTTTTATTATTTGATTTGATTTTGACTTTATTTGATTACATTTCGTAATAAAAATCAGAATAATTTGATACTTTTGGGCATAACGAATTTGATTTTCGATTAATTTAGAACTTTTGCAATTTATGCAACCTGTTGCTTCCATTGTTAATTTAGTATGGTCCGACTCTTAGCTAATTACTTTTTCTATTGTTTGAATACTAATACGTAAAAAATACATTTTATAAGTATTGAAAAAAATATGATGAAATATCCTTGATCTTCTTATGTCGTGTGGGTGGAAGTGGGACGCCAAGTCGACGAACAATTCGATTCGTGGGATGAACATGCAGTGTCCAGAGTTCTTAAACCCGCTACTAACGATTGATTGTCAAACTTAATTTATTGAAGTCAAATACCTACCTAGCAACAAAAATATATGGACAGGATAGAGTCTTGACTTGGGGTAGAGTCAATTTAACTGTATAGGTAAGCTGTTTATTCAAAATATTATCATATCACTCTACCTTGCTAACTATAATAGGTAATTAGTGTTTGTTTTGAGTTGTTGTTTTATAAAGCTTTACTCATTTTGATTTACATACTTTATACATTTTATAACACTACCGTAATAATTTCAGGTTATCATATCATTAAATAAAATATAGCGTAGCCAATGCACTTTCCAAAGTAACCCTCAAAACAATCATCCCTGCGAAACTCGACTCTACACCCTCAAACTACGGTCCAAAACAACCCCTAGGCGAACGACCTTTGCCTGACATTACATCATTTAAAAAAAAAACAAAATCAACTTACCTGTTTATCCAACAGGCCGATATTTTCTGCAGGCTCCTTGGCGTCAGCCATTTTCTCACAAAAAACTATAAAACTCCAAATTCAAATGTGTTCGAAGTTCGAATGGTAAATATTGCGCTGTAGTAGCGTTGGCCGGCCGCGTGTGACTGTCAACTGCCACCCCGGTTGTACGCGCATGCGCCTTGCGTCCCGGACCCCTATGACGTCACGTGACGTCATTCGTCTTAGGGTCCTACAAGGGGCCCATTTGGCCCGAGTGATTTTGTTCTATTGAAGACGGGAGCTTGTAATGGGGAGAAATAAAATTGCGTCCATATTGCGTCATACTTACCTACCTAGGTTTAATATTGGATTAACCTGGTTTGGGCTGAGGATTAGGGGTAGTACATTCATAAGGCGGCTGGAAGTTTGTAAACACTTTTTTCTAACTGTGAAAGTAACCTTTGTTTTTTATTTTTGTTAACAGTAACCAGTACTGCTTACCTAAATAACGTGCTTTTCGAAGCGCAAGAACAAAATATTATAAGTAGATAATCTTCATCCAAACCCAACTGGGAACTATTTCAGAATGTTTTAATTGAATATCTTACAATTGGGGGCCGTGACCAGGATGCTTTTTCAGTCTCTCGGCTGTGTAATTTTCTCGTAATGTGTCTACCTATCCTATTATGACCTGTTGTATGATATTCGGTCTCAAGATCATGAAATCTCTGTGTCTGGGTAAGTAACTCAAATTGTTAGACCTAACAGTAGCCTACCTATGTAGATATTTGGAATCGAAAACATGGACTTATAAAAAAAAATAGTAATAATTTTTTAACACCCTATATTTAGCGCCACTTATTATCTAAGAGCCACTAACTTAAAAGTATTGTTTGTAAAACTGCCGATAACTCCGGTATGTGACCTAACTTATCGTTTCGTTAACACAAGATTAACTTAAATGACCGTAAATGGAATATATTTCGTAACATTCGACAAGCAAGATGTGTAATGTTCTTTTGTATACTTACGACAATCAACCTTAGCACCTACGAGGGGTGTTCAATAAAAAGTGATAATGACATATAACCTCCTTAAATAACAAAAAAGTAATTACAAAGCCCAGACATTAGATAAAATAAAAAAATAAAAATAAAATATCTGCTCTTCTTATTTTAAAAATAGAAGTCATTTGTTTTGATCGTATCGGAGCGTGGTGAGCAAAATGGATAAAATTGAAATTCGAGCCGTGATAAAATATCTTAGCCTGAAAAATTTTACTACTTAGCAAGTAAATCTTGATTTGCAAGCAACCTTAGGAGTTCATGCTCCTCCGTATTCTATGGTTGCGCGGTGGTGTGCCGAATTTAAGAGAGGAAGAACTACAACTAAAGATGACCCGCGCTCGGGTCGCCCTACGACGGCAGTTACCGAACAAATGGTTAAAAGAGTTGAAAAAATTGTTTTGACAGACCGTCGTGTTACAGTTCGTTTTATAGCTGAGGAACTAAAGATTTCGATTGGAAGCATCCATACTGTAATACATGAACATTTGGGCATGAAAAAAGTATCGGCGCGTTGGGTGCCTCGAATGCTTACAGACGAGCAGAAACAAACAAGACTGAGGGTCCCGAGTTGCGATGGCTGCTATCCAAGATGCTGGATTTGAATTGATGGAACACCCTCCATACTCACCAGACCTTGCACCCAGTGACTTCTACCTGTTTCCACGGTTAAAAGAACACCTGAGAGGTCACAGATATGCCAACGATGAGGAAGTGATCGCCGCCGTACATGATTTTTTAAGGGATCAAGATGAAGATTTTTTTAAGAAAGAAATCTTAGGTTTAGAAAAGCGATATATCAAGTGCATAAACCTTAATGGTGACTATGTCGAAAAATAAAATAATAATAAATAAAATATTACTACTTCATACTCATTATCACTTTTTATTGAACACCCCTCGTATGTACTTAGAGGTAGGTAAAACAAATAAATTAAAAAAAAATTGCATATATTTAATAGGTGAAACCAGCCCATGAAACTGAACGAAAATTGTTACCAAGGACATAGGTTGAAACGTGATAAAAATTTAGACCTCCCATACATACCTATTATACCTACTCGTTCAGCTGGTGCATTTGTATGGGAGGTCCAAATTATTTTTCATATTTCGACTTTTGTACCTTGGGGGAAGTCCAGTTTCATGGGCTAGTTCAACCCTTGAAATATTTGCAATTGCTTTTTTTATATCCTGATACTTCGACTTTGAACTTGGTAGATAGTCGGCGCTTTTCTTATTTATGACGTCAATAGGTAGGTAGGTATCTGAAACAGTTAGGTATAACTTTTAAAAACTTAATTGAATCTTGCATCTTTCATTATGTTTTTAATAATAAAAGCATGACCACAGAATATTTATAAAAATGGCACAGGTCAGGCACCTACCGAAATAGTTGTGAAACTTATCTACTTGTGCAAAACTACTTAGAGACGGTATGACGCAAAGTCACCCCTATCTGCCCCTCGTAGAAATAGCGTAGGTAAGTGTCGAAATAGTTGTGCAACTTTACTTTCGGGTATGGCAGCTTCGTATGTAAGTACGATTTGATGTAAGTGCAATGCAACGTTGCCCCTGTCCGCCCTTGATAGTTAGTTGGGGTGGGAGTCTTGATCCAGTGTTGTGACATTGTTTGAACTGTAAAATTGAATGGCCGAAATAATTTATGGCTAATAAGGACTGACCTAAATATAAAATGATCGAAATTATGAATGACTTAAATATTGAGTGGTTGAATGATAAAGCAACTAATAGTACCTATCGGGCGTTAGGTACTTTGCGGAAGTGCATCTTGATGAAAATCATAGAAATATTTTTATCTTCTACTTCTACGTGTGATGGCAAGTTATGGTGTTGAGTGAACCACACATACGACCGCAACCTAATGCAAATGTACCAGCTATGCACTTCACCAACACCACAGTCGTGTAGGACGGTGGTTCTCGTGGTGGTCGCAGTTGCGGTCGTAGGTACGTGTGGTTCACTCAGCAGCATAACTTGCCATCATAGTGTAGTGTCCCATTTGAAGAAGAAGAAAATAAATGCGGAAGATGTACCTAAACATATTTCTATAATTTTCATCATAATGATGAAATTAGAGTAACCGTATAATGAATCCCACCCAAAACATAAATGTGAAAGGCTGCCAAGTTCGATAATATTGGAATGCTTCGCCTATAAAAGAAGTGAGATCTAAATAAATACACAGACCTCAGTTAAAATAGTTACAGGAATGCACACTTGATTTTCCGCAGTTTGGAAAGATTCTGAATAAATATCATATTAAATACCTAAAATTCTAATACTTACAAAAATAAACCTGTTTTTCAGCAGTTTCCTTATGACGTTTTATTTATTTTTCTGTACTTTGTAATGATATAACCAAGTTTTCACACACTTTGTTATAGACTAAACGCAATGAGTCAAGTATATAATTTTCTATTAAAACTTGCCAAGTTATATCATTAAAAGTACAGAAAAAATAAATAAAAATGTCATAAGGAAACTGCTGAAAAACAGGTTTGCGTTTTTGTAAGTATTAGAATTTTAGGTATTTAATATGATATTTATTCAGAATCTACTTTCCAAACTGCGGAAAATCAAGTGTGCATTCCTGTAACTATTTTTAACTGAGGTCTGTGTATGGACCTTGGTATTTTATTTAGATCTCACTTCTTTATAGGCGAAGCATTCAATATTATCGAACTTGGCAGCCTTCACATTTATGTTTTGGGTGGGATTTCATTTATTTTTGTAAGGTTTATTTTCTTTTTTTCTTATGATTAAGTTAGTTAAGGAAATGTCTCATTTATACTAATTTTCAGATTTTTGAATATGGACTATATGGACTATGCTTCTTACAAAGAAATGGACTAGTTTTTTTTATTAAATTTTTCTACGTTTGCATGGCAAAGGAAACTTTTTTGTTTTGTCATTTTGTATGCTGTCTTGTACGACTGACACGCTAGAGCGCATTGCCCATTCAATATCTTGGATTTTTTACACGTTTTCTATTTACTGATAAGCTTGCCAAGTCAGGGCGGTATAATGTACGTAGCCGGATATATTCAATTTTTTTACAGCTACAACAGTCCACTGCTGGACATGGGCCTCCCCCTATCGGGGGGTATTGCCATACACACCACGCTTGGCAGGCGGATTTGCGAGGATTCCCTGGATGAGTATCCCTTAGTCGCTTTTTACGACACCCACGTGTAGAATTGGGGTGATGCTATTCTAAGCCGGCATCACACGGCATAGCAATTACAGCAATTTTTACTTTACTTTGACTAAATTACAAACCTTCGTAACGAATTTTAGGTCGGTACGACCATTGGAAGGTATAGATAATTTTTTTGTTTTAGTTCCTTAGGGGTATGAATTTACACCTTCATTATTTTTAAAACCGACTCACACTTGGCCATTTTCAGATTTTTTCCTTTACCTTGACCTAAAGACCTACCTCCATGCCAAATTTCAAGTCAATACGACCATTGGAAGTGGTCTAGGTTTTTGATGAGTGAGTGAGTCAGTCAGTCAGTCAGTGAGTGTATAGTAAAAATAGCGATTTTCTGACGTCAATATCTCAAGACCTACAATAGGTACATTAATGAAATTTTGTATTTTAGATAAGTAAGTAGATCTCGAAAGATACTAGAAATTTCATATGCGTAGATAAAATAGATTTTGAGTTATAGGTAGGTCGAACTTGGCCCGAAATGGTTCGTGTAATATAACCCACGGCCGGTGTGTCGGTTCTTTGCTCGAACTTGGCGGACACACTGCCGTGTGTCTAGATATGATCGACCGATTGACGGAAATATGAATCACCGAAATTATTGAATGACCAAAATAATATCCGGCCGAAATATTGATTTACAAAACGAATGAACGCTACCTATAATGAATGACCGAAACATAATAAAATGACTGAAAAAGTGAAAATATTTTGTGATATAATTGGCCGAATTGATGTATGGCCGAAATTATGAATGACAGAATTATTGAATGTGCGAATGACCTTGTAAGTAATAACTAAAATGTAACTAGCCCTACCTTACTTGCTTAACTTCATCGCACTTTTATGCTTCTCTAAAACATACATAATCTATGATAACAAAATGTTTATTTTATTATTATCTATCTATCACTTGTTTATAGATCTAGATCAAAGTTTAATAATAACAAAGTTTCTAATGCAATTTGCAGCAATTAAACTTACATAGCATAAGTTTTGATTATATATTGCGATGTGTTTCTCAGAAGATAAATGTAGGTAAATGAAATGCTTATTTACATAAGTACTTAATTATATACCTCTGTCTACTTGATAAAGATCCATAGCAACAATTATTAATAAAAACAAACGTAGCTATCTAGGTATTATTTCATTACCACTATGTAACGACTTTTTAATTTTTAGTATGTTAGTGCTGGCTGATGCCAAAAGTTACTTATTTTGTAATGTATAAGTGTATGTTATTAATTATCAATATCATATTTATTCACCATTTTTTTAGATTATTTATTTTTATCAGTGCTTATAATAAGTAAAATTTACTTCACGTACTGCTTATAGTACCTACAATGAACGAGGAATATAAAAATGAAATCCAGAAATTGTTTAAAATCATAATTTATTTTATACTTTAAATCGCTTACCTACTTATTTCAATACAGATTCGTACCGATTTTGGGGCCAAAAATACGATAAGTTCTGAATTTATTTACATAAAAACTTATAACATGAGATGGCATTTTTATAATTAGTAATATCAGTCCACATCACAACTGTATTTTAATAGTTACGAATATACCATTACTGTGTCGATTCTAGTGTGTAACTTATTTTTTTTTAGTCAAGATATATTTACATAAACCAGGAACAGGAAAAAAATATATGCTGACACATTTCTTGTTACTATTCAAGGAGTATAGTAGGAATAAGTTTAGAATTGTGTTAGCCAGAATCGACACCTATACATACTAACAATAGATGACAAATATTATTGAAATACATTACATTATTTAATTTTCTTTTACAAAATGTTTTACAAGGTGTAAACAACGGGAGTAATTATTTTTTAGAGCATGCTTTCATTGAGATGATTGTTTTGTTTATGATATATGTAACTACATGTATGTATGTTTAATTTAAATATTTACATTTCCAAATTACACACAATTTTAAACCCTGTGTATAAAAATTATAAATTATTTTATTTACTATGTTTCTATATTATTTTAAAAAATCGTAAAAAATAACTCGTGATAAATTAATAAGTGCGTACTCAAAATACAAGACTATTCTAAAATTCTAATAGAGTCAACGAAGAAATATAATAATTATGAGATTTTTACATTATATTGCAGTGTATTTTCAATACAAAACATGATGTAACAAAATGAGTACGTAACAGCCATGAAAATATTCATTTTGTTTCACTTCCAGCTGAATTTACAAAGAAATAAAATGTAATTTAATTTTAACAGTATTCATGGCAAGGTTGTCAAAAGAATTACTAAATCACACTTTTATTAAAGCTGTATAATTAATTACTAATTTACAATACATTTCTAAATATACAATTAATTCGTATAAGAAATATAATATTTTATGCACACCCGTCAATTTCGAAAATAAAAATACCTAGTAAGTCAACAAAAATCATAATCAATTTGAATTTAAACGCCAAAGGGAGGTAGTACATGCTAATAATTGTAAATTATAAGTTTATGATGAAAAATTAATAGTCAATTTAGTTTGTAGTTGAGTATTTCAATACAAATAAAAAAATGTGATGAAACGAAATTCAAGTTACCTAGCACTACCATCCTATAAGTCATAATTTATTAGGTAATTAAACACATTATATTTCCACCCACGCATTAAATAAATATTTACCTATAGAATTACAGATAATTCTAAAATATTCTGTACACTTATGAATTTGTAGACATATAAAGTTGTATATTATTTTATTATTTAAACCTAGTTTTTACATAACTATAATATTTACACTATAATTCGAAATTTAATTCGAATTAGCAATTATTAGGCCGGTTTACTACTCGTTGTGTGAAATTAAATTAATGTTAAATATTTTATAATAATAATAATAACTAGCTATTAATAACAAATCGTAATTGACGACTTTTATATTCTAATTAATTAATAGTTTAATAATCCTATATAGTTCGATGAGATAATCTACATGCGTATGTTAATATATTGATCAATGATCGACATAGATAGACACTTAAGTTATGAAAAATACGTAAATAGTACGATAGTCTGTAATATTCGTAATTTTGTTTCATTTAAACAGTTTTCATGCTTTTAAAACCAATATTACAAGTATAAATACATAAAAACCTTTTAAATAAAGTAAAACGAAAAATATTCCATTTGCAATTCTGATTACATCCAATAGAACAAAAAAACAAATATTGTAATAATATATTATGTATTTATTTATTATTACAATATTGCTTTAAGCTGGTTTTTAAGGAGAAAAAAATGAACAACACCATTTTAATTGTGAATAGATAATATTAGTACGCAAGATCGCTTAAGTGAGAGTTCCCGCGCGTGTAAAAGTTTGGCCCCGCCTTGGAAACGAATCTTTAGGCTATTCTTTAGCTATTCCGAGCCGGAGCATACTTATTAAAAAAATGGCAGCCATTTCAAACTTTTTTATTGGCCAAAATTTAGTTATTTTGTAATAACTCAAAACTGGTAAGTGCTATAAATGAACATTGTATAGAAGAAATGTTACGCAAATTTCTGCACAACCTTGCTCTAATAACGTTTTTGATAATCTAATAGTTTGCGAAAAACGCTTTAATACATGGCAGTTTTTTCTAAAACTCACCAAATCTTAAATATGAATTAAGTAGTGAAGTTGGGGATTAAGAATTACTTACTGTGTGGGTAGACCTTGCTACGGTATCCTGACTGATACTTAGTAACAAGCTTTCTGTCCAGAGGTTTTACCGCTAATATATTTTCAAGTAAACAAGCAAATTTTTGCCAATTTACACCTGAGTTTTACCACCTTATGAGATGATTTTCTTAAATTCCTTTCCTGGTGTTATTTCACCCAACCAAAATAACCTCTGCGCAAAATTTAAGAACCTAGGTCCAGTGGTATTGCCTGTGCATAGATTTACAATTTGTAAAAAATATTAAATTTGTTCGTAGTTGCCAAATTTTTATTTTTGCAATCTCTTGAGGCTGTTCTTTAATAATTCTGACCCAAGGTCCTGTTAGGATAGCAAAAAGTACAAAATGTGGCAACAACGAACAAACTCTACTTTTTCATACAAATTGTATACCACGCACAGGCAATACTACTGACCTAGGACCATGAAATTTTGCACAGAGGTTATTTGAATAATCTTAATTAATATCAAGAAAGGATTCCAAAATTCATCACCTAAAGTGGTAAAACAGAGGACGAAAATTTGTATAAAATTAACTTGTTTACTTCAAAATATATCAGCGAGTAAAACCGCTGCGGAAAGCTTGTTACTAAATATCAGGCAGGATATTGTAGCATGGTCTACCCACACAGCGAGTGACTCTTAATCCCCAACTTTACTACTTACTTTATACTTTCGAATTTGTGAGTTTTCAGCAAAAACTGCCATGTTGTGCTACGTTTTTCTCGCAAACTATTGGATTATGAAAAAGTTATTGATAACATTCATATGCAGAAATTTACGCTTAACATATCTTCCATACAATAGTTATTTGTAGCTCTTACCATTTTTGAATTATTACAAAATAACAAAATTTTGGCCAATAAAAAAAGTTTGAAATGGCTGCCATTTTTTTTTTGTAAGTATGCTAGCAAGGCCCCGGCTCGGAATAGCTAAAGAATAGCCTAAAGATTCGTTTCCAAAGCGGAACCGACCTGAAACACGCACGGGAACTCCCAAAATTTTTTTGTATAGAAATTCTAACCTACTATATACATAAATAAATAAATATACATCAGAATAAATTTACGATACTTCATATATGTGTACGCGTTTTATATTTCCCTCCAGGCAACTTATGATTTATATAATACATATACATATATCACGCCTTTATCCCTTGCGGGGTAGGCAGAGCGTCAACGGCCGTAATAGTACGGTCGTTATCGCCACGTCTGACACATATTTGAGGGCCGTTTTAGCTATTGTCGTGTATCGCTATAGTGACAGGTTGTCAGCCTGTCGCCTAAAATTGCAATACACATGACACCCTCGAGTCCTTTAGTCGCTTCTTACGACACCCACAGGAAAGAAATGGGGTGATGCTATTCTAAGCCGGCATCACACGGCATTTAAATAATTAATATTCTAATAAATATGTTATTGATATGTAGGTTATATACTTATGTATAAACACACACTTTATAATTTACTATGTACAGGATACTTATTATAATTCCCAATTATTTAACATTATATTAATTCATCTTTTGTTGCTTAAAAAGTATCTACAGTGAAAGTTTTAAGAGGTTTAAAAAAAAACTTAGGTATAAGTCGCGCGGATACAGAATGGACCCGAATTGGCAACACCGTTGTTTGCTTTTCTATCATATTATATGACACATGAGTAAGCAAAGTGTCAACAATAATGTTGACAATTCGGGACCATTCTGTATCCGCGCGTCTTCTAGCTAGCGAAGTAGTGCGACTTTTAAGAGATTCACTACGGGAAAGTTCAAATATGATATCTCAAGGCAGACAATGAAAAAATTTATTTCCATTTTTGTTTGTTTCTCTGTTTTCTGACAAGCACAGTCATTAAACCTTATAGTTATATAAATGATGATAATGTATGGCCAGTGATTTTTTTATGCTGCATAGAATCTAAGTAA